>OY747124.1:88242659-91232020 GCA_963556465.1 Berberis vulgaris | reverse complement strand
ACACAGTCTACATGGCCAAAGACCTTGCTGAAGAAATTGGCCTATCATATACGAAGGAGAAAAGATATATCAAGGGAGTCAATGATAAAAGTCTCCCAATTGAAAGAATAGCTCGTGACACCGATATTCGGCTTGGACAATGGCGAGGTAAAGTCGACATAAACTATTGCTCCAATTGATGATCACAAGTTCTATTTGGGTATAGATTTCTTGGACATGGTGAAAGCGTTCCTGGTCCCATATGCCAACACCATGTGCATCATGGAGAAGGGACAACCTTGTATTGTGCCCGTGGGTACGGGAGATAAGTAAGGAGAGAATGATGTCCGCTCTCCAACTTTCTAAAGGAGTAAAGAGGAATGAGCCTACTTACTTGGCTACCCTCAAGGAAGACGAAGGTCCCATGGATGGAGAGGTGAATGTACCTAAGGTCGTCCAAGATGTTCTCAAGGAGTACAAGGATGTTATGCCTGCCGAGTTGCCTAAGAAGCTTCCACCAAGGAGAGAGGTGGATCATGCTATTGAGTTAAAAGTTGGAGCAAAGCCACCCGCATTTGCTCCTTATCGTATGGCACCTCCTGAGCTCGAGGAGTTAAGAAGACAATTGAAGGATTTACTAGATGCTGGTTATATCCGACCCTCCAAAGCTCCATATGGTGCGCCGGTCTTATTTCAAAAGAAACATGATGGATCCCTACGGCTTTGTATTGACTATCGGGCACTCAACAAGGTCACTATCAAGAACAAGTACCCGATTCCACTTATTGCGGATCTATTTGATCAACTTGGTGATGCAAGGTACTTTACCAAGCTTGACTTGCGCTCTGGATACCATCAAGTCCGCATAGCCGAAGGAGATGAACCAAAGACGGCATGTGTTACAAGGTACGGGTCTTACGAGTTCTTAGTTATGCCATTTGGTTTAACTAATGCGCCGACCACATTTTGCACTCTAATGAATAAGGTACTAGCTCCTTACCTTGATCGGTTCGTAGTTGTGTACCTTGATGACATTGTGATCTATAGTAAGACATTGGAGGAACATGTGGATCACTTGAGGCAAGTGTTCCAAACCTTGAAAGAGAACGAGCTCTATGTCAAAAAGGAGAAGTGCTCATTTGCCCAAGAGGAGGTGACATTCTTGGGTCATATCATTGGCAAGGGCAAGCTTCGTATGGACAAGTCCAAGGTACAAGCCATCCAAGAATGGGAATCACCGACCAAAGTCACCGAGTTAAGATCTTTCCTTGGCTTGGCGAACTATTATAGAAGGTTCATCAAAGGCTACTCTTCCATAGCCGCTCCATTGACGGACTTGCTCAAGAAGGGACGAAGTTGGGATTGGAGTTCAAAATGCCAACAAGCTTTAGAAGGATTGAAAAAGGCAATTGTGGAAGAACCGGTGTTGGCACTTCCCAACCATTCTACGTCTTTTGAGGTACATACGGATGCTTCCGACTTTGCTATTGGTAGGGTATTGATGCAAGAAGGGCATCCTATTGCCTTTGAAAGTAGGAAGCTCAATGATACTGAGAGGCGGTACACAATACAAGAGAAGGAAATGTCTGCGGTTGTGCATTGCCTGCGAACATGGCGACATTACTTGCTTGGGAGCAAATTTGTGGTCAAGACCAACAATGTTGCCACTAGCTACTTCCAGACACAGAAGAAGCTCACACCAAAACAAGCTAGGTGGCCAAATTTCTTGGCAGAGTTCGATTACACTTTGGAGTACAAGCCTGACAAAGCTAATCTTGTTGCAGATGCTTTGAGTAGAAAAGGAGAACTTGCTGACATCAGTCAACCTCAAAGCAACTTGAAGGGACGCATAAAGGAAGGATTGGCACATGATTCCATGGCTCAAACCATCATAGCTCTTGTCAAAGATGGGAAGACAAGACGGTTTTGGGTGGAGAACGGCTTGATATACTCTAAGGGAAGGCAAATCTATATTCCACCTCATGACAACCTAAGGAAGGAAGTCTTGAAAGAATGCCATGATAGCAAGTGGGCGGGACATCCAGGTATACATCGGAATCTTGCTCTTGTGAAAGATTCCTATTATTGGCCACATATGAGGGATGATATCGAAGCACATGTGAAGACTTGTCTTTTATGCCAACAAGACAAAGTGGAGCAACAGTCACCTGCTTGCTGACTTGAACCCCTCCCCATCCCAAAGAGACATTGGGACAGTGTTTCCTTAGATTTCATAGTTGGGTTGCTCACATCAGAGGGTTGCAATTGGATACTTGTGGTCGTGGACAGATTTTCGAAGTATGCCATCTTCATTCCCACACCCAAGGAGTGCACAACCGAGCAAGCCGCACATTTATTCCTCAAACATGTGGTGAAGTATTGAGGTGTGCCCAAATCTATCATCAGTGATCGGGATACTCGGTTCACAGGGAAATTTTGGACTGAGTTGTTCAAGTTGTTGGGTACCGACCTTAATTTCTCTACTAGCTTTCATCCTCAAACGGATGGTCAAACGGAAAGGATGAAAGCCTTGCTGGAGTTATATCTTAGGCACTATGTGAGTGCCAACCAGCGAGATTGGGCTAAGTTGCTAGATGTTGCCCAATTCTCTTTCAACTTGCAAAAGAGTGAAGCGACGGGTCGTAGCCCATTTGAGATTGTCATGGGACAACAACCTATGACCCCGAGTTCTATTGCCACTGGCTACACTAGAGTGAGTCCATCAGCCTATCAGTTTGCCAAAGGATAGAATGATCAAGCCGATGAGGCTCGAGCTTACCTGAAAAAGGCATCCAAGAGGATGAAGAAGTGGGCCGACAAGAAGAGACGGCCTCGAGAGTTCCAGGTTGGAGACCTTGTGCTTGTCAAGATGCATGCTCATGCCAGACTTTCTGGACTGCATCGTGGCCTTATCAGGAGATATGAGGGTCCTTTCCCCATAGTCAAGAAAGTGGGAAAGCAAGCCTACAAGGTCGAGTTGCCGCCGAGGATCAAGTTTCATCCAGTCTTCCATGTAAGCCTATTGAAACCGTATAAGGAAGATCAGGATGATCCAAACAGAGGAGTTTCACAAAGAGCACCAATGGGCATGGGGATCCAACATGACAAGGAACCAGAGACTATCTTGTCAGATCGTGTGGTGCGTCATTCCAACCAACCTCCCACACATGAGCTACTCGTCAAGTGGAAATGATTGCCAGAAAGTGAAGCTAGCTGGGAGCCAATCCAACATTTGTGGCAATTCAAGGAGCAAATCAAAGCGTACGAGGATTTGAAGGCAACGAGGACGTCGCTTGATTAGGTGGGGGAGAATGTCACAACTGTCTTCTTGCCTAGCCAAGTGAGGTTGGCAAGTGTAAATAATGTAGAGTATTCCACATTGTTCTAGAGAGAGTTCTCTAGAACCTCCCATAAGATTCCGTAGATTTCTATAGGATTCTAGTCCTTAGATATTTCTAAGGAAGTGTGTAGAAGTTCATTGTAGACCATTAGATCAAATTGATCACCACCGTCCATTGAGGAGGTGGAGTTGTATAAATAGGCTAAGTCCTCATTTGTTGTAATCACCTTAGAGAATTCAAGCAATACAAATTCTGGTTCTCTTAAGCTCTCTTGTGTGTTCTTAGCTTGCTTAGTTTTCCAAAGTCTAAGTAAGTTTTTTGTGGGCAAGGCTGACTAGCTTTTTTTGATCAGTCGGGGCAAAGTTTGCTAGTGCCGCATGGGAAATACTTGTGAAAAGAAAGCCTGTGACACTTAGTAGTGGCCAAGATCGAGCTAAGCTACAATGACAAACAAATGCAAAGACATCAGTGCCCACCAAGGAATGATATTTCACGAGATTTCGGCGAAAGTTTCATTTTTTTGAAAATACGAAAAGAAAAATGGTAAAATAGAAATTTACATTTTTTCAAGATTTGTTTTTCGAGAATTTCATACCTTCTGATTTGTTTATGAAAATTCACAAAAATGCAAAGCTAAACTTACTTTTTTTCGGCGAATTATTTCGTTAAATCCAATTTTACAACCCAGATGAAGAAAAATCCCTTCACATAGAGTAAGTAGTAGTTGGGGGAGGAGTTGAAAGGAGTTTCTTCGATAAGGAAACCAAATTTGTGGAGGCAAAACCGCAAAATCAGACTGCTTTGAAGGTGTAATTTGAATAACGTGAGTTCTCTTTGATTGAAGAAGAAATGATGAGAAAGAAGAGGAAAAAAAGGAATCTAAAAACAAGGATTCTAGGAAGGGAGGGGAAGGGATGGGTGGGGAAGGGAATAATTGACCTCGTACTGTGTGTATTACTAGAGTATACCCCGTGCCGTTGGCACTCTATATAATTTTATTTTGTACTGAATACTTCCGTCACTATCCCCATTTTCGCTCTCAATCAGTATTGAAATGTAAGCCTATTCTAAGGTAAAAATATATATTATAAATTTAGGGTTAGACTCGGTCAAATTTGAATCAGTTGGGGGAAAAATTTAAACGCCGAGAATGAGTTGTTCCCCAATCTTTGAATTCGCCAAAACACGAAGTTTAGGGTTTTTGTTTAAATGTGTATTAAGATGCTTGACTCATTTTTTATGGTACGATCGGTCCATCTAACTGCTTTGAAAAATGTTAAAGACGTGAAATACATTATACATTTTTTTAATTATAAAATACATATTTTTAAAATTTTAGCGCTTGTATTGATTATTGATTTTGTTGGAAAGATCTTCAAAAATGCACTTCAACGATACTAAGTTTTCCAAAATCCGACAATGATGTAGATAGTTATAATAATTTTCATTTTACTAAAAGAAAAACACAATATTTTCTCTGTCTGCCCCATATATATTCCACAAACTTTTTTAAAAAGTTTGTCATTATTTTTGTCATTCTACATGTTTTATATTTACAAATATGTTATTATAAGAAATGAATCTCAACCCTCAAATTTAATACATTTCCCAACTTTTAATCCTAACCATCTTTTATCTCTAATCCATTCAATTTGACTTTATCCCAGTTAACAATAAATAGTAAAATACCACTCTGAATTGTAATATAGATTTGTATGAAAAAATAATCAAGGTGAAAAACTATTCAATAATTTCTTTGTAAATCTCTGTTATGCAAAGTGTTGGAAATGGGAAAAGTGGAGGAGTATGATGGCAAGAATGCCCCTAGCAAATGAGAGAAACAAGGGATCTAATGGCAATAAAGTGGGGTTTTATGGGAAATTGGAGATTTGAAAAAAATCAACAAAGAGAAAGAGAGAGGGGAGAGAACGTGTGTGGTTTTGTCTTTGTGCTGTGTAATCAGTAATTTAGGTGGAGGATGAAATTCAGGGTTGTCGAATTGAATAAACCTATTCACATGGTTTTATTGAACTTTAAGAGAAATTTAGTATTTAGCTTATTCAATGTATTTAATTGGTTTATTTAATTACATCTTATTTTTTTCATATACCTTCAAAGTTCAAACTTATTATATATGTTTCATGTATTTTTAAAATTTTTACGTTTTTTCTTTACACATCGAAATATTTCTTAAAATCTCGATACCGAAATTAACTCGAAAAATGAAATCACAATCCTAGGTGCCCACATTAATTCTTAGCAAAATTATTGAATGTTGTACATACATTGTTGTTGATTTGAAAGCAATAAGTGTGAATGAGACCCTACCAAAGTAAACCATGTTACACCTACATTTGTACCATAGTTCCTTGAATATATTAATTCCATGAGGCCTTGAGTGCTATTTTTATTCTATTATTTCTTTTTGAAGAGTTCTAGACACACTCCTGATTCTAAATTTTCAATTGGGGATGCTCACATAAAAAATGGCTAATTAGACTTATCTCTTTGGATTGACATTTACGTCATTTGACTGGTGGGGTCATATTTAATGTGCTCAAAATACCCGAAGAACAAACTTTTGCTCCAAAGTGTCATTAGTATACACCTAGAGATGATATGGTATCTCGAGACACAAAAAAGGAATATGTCAATTAATGGCTTGGATTAAAAAAAAGAAAAACAAAATCATCTTCTTTTCCACCCTCTCTTCCGCGGCAACCACTACCTGTCTCATATCTTTTACTCTTAAATCCCAACTTGGATCCACCCACAACTCGATTTCAACTCCTGAAGATCAAAAGAAGAGGAATCATTCAAAACATATCTTCTAGTCTCCACTTTAAGGGTGTGGGTGGTTTCAATCTAAAGAAGTGGTCAGGGTTGAGACCCATTTCTAGGACGAGGCGCTTGTGGAACTTTTCGACCGAAGATGGCTCTATGATCCAGACCTCATAGGAGGATGAGAAATTGTTTGGGAATTTGCGAATGGATACATAATTGAGAGCAATGATTGTGATTTCATTTTTTGAGTTAATTTCAGTTTCTTGATTTTAAGAAATATTTTGATGTGTAAAGAAAAAACGTAAAAATTTCGGAGATACATGAAATAGATATAATGAATTTCGAAGGTATATGAAATATGTGAAAAAAAAATGTAATTAAATAAATCTATTGAACACATTAAATGAAGCCTAAATACCAATAAATTAAACAAACATGAATAAATAATTAAAAATAAGGAAATGGTTTCAAACATCAATATATAAGTAAAAATAAATGATAATTAGAAAATCAGAGGAAGTTTAAAAAATCAATAAATAATTAAAATAAATAATAATTAAAAAAAACCTAAAAAATTATGAAAAAACCCTTGAAATTTTTTTGTGAAAACCTCGGAAAAAAAATGTAATTTATGGTAGCTAGTTTTTGTATTTGTACAAAATAATGAAAAAACCTCAAAATTTTTCCAAAAATCACTTAAAAAAAAAAAGAAAATTCTTTTTTCGTACTTAAAATAACGAAATTTTGCGAAATCTCATTCCTTTTGGGTTCGTCCACTTCGACTTTGGAAGAGGAACTATCCAACCAAGCGTCTCTCTATCAATGGGATTAAAAAATCGTCACCATTAACGATCAACTAGTCTTTTGTCCATGAAATCAAAGCAATCTCTCTAGCGCGATTTTCCATGTGCCTTGTTTCCTTTCCCTTCTTTGACAAAATGCATCGCCCCTCTCTAAATTGTTATTTGCTGCTTCTTCTTCTTCGAGCAACTAGTTTAGGTGGTTTAGAAATGTGGATGCAGAGGCAAAGCAAGGGTAGTGGTGGTGGGTGTTCAGAGATGTTGATTGGAAAAACCCAATGAGGAAATTGATGGAAAACATCAATGTCTTGAGGTTCTCGCAATAACCAAGCTTAGAAGGAATTGAACCATTGAGTTAGGATAAACCAAATTCAAAATGGAAAGGGTCTCTGCAACTTCCTAATGGAATTGGGGATTTGGGTAGTTGAAGGATTGTAATACAAATGGGTTAGAGATCGGATTTTAGAGTAAAAAAATATGGGACAAGTGGTGATGGTAGTGGTTACCAGTAGAGAGAGGGGTGGTGCAGAAGAGAAGATGGGTTTTGTAATTTTTTAAAATCCAAGCCATTTACTTGACCTCGAGTTGCGTAACTCCCTATTTAACTTTTTCATTTAATCCTATCCCTTTATTGCGTTTTGAGATACCGTATAATCTCTAGGTGTATATTGATGACATTTTGGAGCAAAAGTGTGCTTGCTCACGTGATTCACATTTTTATCACAAAAAAATGACGCTATCAGTCAAAGGACAAAAACTTCGGTATAAGTCTAATTAGCCATCCTTGTGAGGGATATCCCTAATGGGAAATTAAAAAGGGGGTATATCTTAATATCCTAAAAATAAAACTTAGGAAACTATAAAATAAAAATTTTCAATACTAAAAAAAGAAGAAATGTCTTAAATATATCTCGCTATATTCACTGAGATGTCTAGAATATGTTAAAAACCAAAGTTCTCCAATGGTGGCTCATATACATTTAGGTAACAATTCTAGTCAGCAATTTATTATTATTATTTTTTACATTTATAACCCTTATATAGACAGTGTTTGTGATTGTTTTTTTTAAAAAAAAACTAACAAACATGGACTTACTCGTATGAACAATTCTATGCAGCTTGGGTTTTACTGTTTGGGGGCGTAAATACATTTTTGCTCCCCTCTTTAAAGGTGTTTAAAGAGGGGGAGCAAAATTGTTTTTTCGCACCCCCCCTCCCTCAAAGCAGCAAACCCAAACAGCATCACCCAGACTGCCATTTGGGGCGATTTAGAGGGGCCTTTAGGGTATTTATTTTAAGATTTGATCTTTAGATCTCAGCCGTCCATGTTTGGTTGGGTTTAATCTGCACCATTGAGAAGCATGGCGGCTCGCCTAGGTTTCCCCGCCTAGAGGCGCTGCAGCAATACGCCGTCACGCCACGTTCGCCACTTCGTCACGCCACGTCGTCACGCTGTTGCTATAGCAGAGTTTGTCTTCAGTGGCGGGTGGCTCCTTTTTTGGTTCGCGAGAAGAAGTCAGGGTTCTGTTTCGTAACAGCCACACCACAGTCGCCGGCACACAGGAGGATTGATTGTCGATACGATACAGCCGCCCAAGGAATTTTCTTGATGTGATGTCAGGGTCCACCGCCGACATCCCCCACCCCTCGGGTCCTGGACATGGGGAAGGAGCGGCTGCTCCTAAGCCCTCTTTCGCCCAAATTTTGAGAAAAATTTTGGTTGCCGATACTGCGGAGATCCCGATCGAAGGAACTCGTTTTCGTAAGGAGGGTGCACCTGCCATCAGCATCACGGCAACGGATGAAGTACGGGGAGAAGATTTCATGGAAAAACATGTGATTGTTCTAAAATTCTCCAACTACCGACCTACCCTGGCAGACATTCGAGACTCGACCCACAGAACTTGGGGAATTTTGGGCGATTTTTCGCTTGGTTTACTCAACCAACGACACGTATTGGTCCGACTTCAATCTGAGGTGGAAGCAAAGAAAGTTCTGTCGCGGGATTCTTTTCTGATTAGGGGTGTTCGCTTTAAGGCTTTTCGTTGGCATGATGGTTTCAGTTTGAAAGAAGATCCAATCTCAGTGCCTTTATGGGTAGAGTTACCTAACTTACCTTTGCATTTTTTTCACCCTCCGATTTTAAAAGCAATTGTGAATTCATTTGGTGATTTTTTGCGGATGGATGATCATACTCGATGCCTGTCACGCCCGGGCTTTGCCCGTGTTTGCGTGGAGATGACGTTGGCGGAGAAATTACCATCTAGAGTGTGGATTGACAGGGCCAATAATAGGGGTTTCTGGCAGAAGATCGAATATCCCGGTTTCAAATATTGTGACTTTTGTTCTCTGATTGGGCACCAAGAGGAGTTTTGTAGAAAAAACCGGGTCTTAAGGGCGGAGGGAAGGCCTCGGATCTAGGTAATGAGGAGGTGACCAAGCCAAAGGTTGAACCCAACACTGTCACGCAACAATATGTCCCCGTTAGCAAAAAAGATAAGCCTCTCATTCCTGCAGCAGGTCCGAGTGGCGCAAAGCATAGTCAGGGGGAGGAGATTAATGAGGAAGTTGGGGAGAAGAGGCCGGTGGCCACGGATCCGGGTAGGGTGTTTTTGTCAAACAAATTTGAGTCGCTCACTGCAAACATTGGTGCAGAGGAGAGTGAGACCATGGTTCATGTTAGTGCTGAGCAGGTTCCAGAAACTACGGAAGAATGCCTCCTAGAGGCGGGTTATGCAACTTCGGAGATTGCAAATGCTATTGGAATTCAAGAACAGCCGACACAGCCAACAGATGACATAATCTCAGGGGTCAAGAGTGGTCTTTCCGACGACATGCCAAATGAAATTATCCGCCCGAAACATCACTTTGTGGCAAGGTCGCACGATGACATTGGGGACGCTCAATTGGGGTTTCCTGGATCAGAGACACGAGCTTCATTGGCAGGGGAATTAGGAGTGGCTTCGCCCCAGCCAGCTCACGGCCCCAAACAGAATGCGCTCACCACCAGTCCTAGCCCTGCGTCAGAGCACGGTCTCAGCCAGACCACGGCTCTGGGCACTCCACGGGTCCAGCCTGATCACGGACCCAGCCCGTCCTTGACTCGAGCAGGACAGCAGTCAGACAACCCACGTCCGAGCATGGCCTGCCCACGACCTCCCAGTCCACAGCCCCAGGCCACGGCCAGTCCACGGCCCCAGCCTCTTCACGGCCCCAACCCAGGGGACGAGATACCTCAGACAGCACGCGACTTGCTCGCCGTTGGTGACTCTTTAGTAACGCAAACAAAATCGAGTGGAATGATACAGGATGTAGAGGCTGCCCCGGTGAAGCCGACAGTGATGGAACGTTTGGCAGAGGTTTTGGCCAAGCGCGCTCAATCCGCGGTAACTGGTAATTTTTCAGTGCCCGCGGCAACAAGGAACGACAAGGACGGGAGCTTGTTTGATGTCGTCGTCCAGCTGTTTGAGGAGAACCGTGCTTTGCGACTAAAGAAACAATCTATGACCATTAATACACTTGATAGCGCCACAGATGATAGTGACGAGGCTGCGTCGGAATCGGAGTTGGGGCCGGAATCACATCCTATTAATGATATAAATTTGGGGGCGCACTTCGATAAGGATCTACAGCACAAAGTCAAACCGGCGGCCCTTCCGGGCAAGCGTCGTAAGACTAAGAGGGGTAAATCTTCCTCCCGAGCTTAAGATGATGAAAAATCTTATGTTTTGGAATGCTCGTGGGGTTGGTAATAAGGCCACGAGGAGGAAGTTAAAAAATATGGTTGTGTCTCATAGAGTCAGAATTCTTCATTGCCAGCATTGGTGATATGTTGGCTTTATGTATTTTGGTTTTCGGATGCGGCCCAATTTTGTTTTGGTTATATCACGGGTAAAGTCGTCATGTACCCCCGTATGGATTGTTAATCAATTTTCTTGACAAGTAATAAAGGTCTGGCATTCCAGAGGTGCCCCTCCACACTGGAGGTTTAATAAAAAAAAAAAAAAAAAAAAAAACCAGACTGCCTATAATTTTTGTACTCATATTTAGGAGTTGCCCTCAGCAGCAGTCAAAAGAAATCACTCGAGAGAGGAAAAAAGGATATGGGGCACGCGAAGTAGGCAGCAGGTATGTTGTAGACAAGTCCCCTTTTCTTCTCCTGTTTCCCTCTTCTTTTAATCATCATCATTTCTTATCTTCTCTTCTTATTCTCAAGACAAGCAAGACTTTCTCCATTTTCTCAGATTTCGTAGACTTCTTTTTTTCTCTCTCTCAGGGTTTCGCCATGGCAGGAGGAGCTTCAGATCTCACTTCAATTTCTGCTTGACCACGTTTCAAGGTGCATGCTTTAGTTCATCGATTCAAATGAGTTTGCTTTATCAATCCAAATTATTCCTTGCTTCATTGCTTTGTTTTCCCTTTTTTTCGCTTGTTCAATCAGTTCGTAATTGCGCCTTGTTGAAGATTAGATTTTTAGGCAGGCATGAGAAAATAATACTTAATTATTGACTAGGTTGCATTGCAAATCCAATTCGAAACTATCCAACATGTGTAAAATTGAATTATTGGATATTTAATTCTTGAATAGGAGTTCATAGAGGCAACCTTCCATGTAAAACTTGGTGTAAATGATTCCTCCTCATTGATCTAGATGTATGCTACTTGGTATTGGATTTCTTCCACTCTTGGCATTCGCAATTATTTATATCCCTTTTTGTAAACAAGTGTAAAATTAGGCATGTTTTGCCTACAAATCTGGTTGGACTTTAATGAGTTCTGCTAAAAAAGGACTTGACAGCTTTGAATGGTAAGTTTTCAGGAGTGGGGTTTCCAAGTTTGAATGAGCTTTTACTTGACATTTTTTTTAAGCATCTGTTTGATTGCTAGGGATCCATTCTATAGAAAATTTTCTTCTCTCTGGAAATCCATACTAGAAAAAAAACACTGAAATTAATTGTAGATTTTATGACGATTGACCACTAATATTTTTCACATGGAAAATGGCCATTTATTAATTTTGAGTTGCTTGGATGCTAACAAATTTTCATGGAGAAAAATCATCAAATAATAAAACTAAAAAACATAAATGCACAAAAAATTATCCAAATCAAAACGTTTCTATTCACATATCCCCGAATTTGAAGTACCATAAAAAGAGGGCCTTTATATGTGCTCATGGAACCTGATAATAAATGCTACATTTGCTGGTAGTATTATCAAGTTTAATTGGGAGGAATGATTGTCCCATTGTTTCTATTCCTTTACAAAACCCTTCAATAACAACTTAGCAAGCAATTATCTGTTTTTGATTGTGAGAAAAACTACCCATCCTGTTGGTGCTAACTCTTTTACGTATACTCATGGAACCTGATCAGAAATGCTATTGTTGCTAGTGTAATATCATCAAGTTATATTGGGAGAATGACGGTCCCGTTGTTGCTATTCCCTAAAAATTTATTCAATAAGAAGCAACATCCTTCAATGTTTTTGATTTAGGTTGTGTTTGTTCAGGGCCATTTCCATAAAAACCAGGGAAATGACTGGTTTTAAGGAATTGACATGGCTTTCCATTATTTGGTTTGACTTTATAGAGTAGAGAAAAGAGGTTCTCATGTGACTAGATTGAAAGTGAGATAAAAAAAATATATTTCCCCAAATCAAGGAAATATGTTTCTTTGCTCCCCCCCAAAGAATTGGACTTCCTTAGAATCTAGGAAATCCATGGAAGTACATTTCCTTTCATGCCACATGCCACATGAACCAAACACAGCCATATAGAAAAAAATACCATCCTATTGTTGCTAACTCTTGGAGGTAACTCTTAGGGTATGTTTGGTTGATAGAATCTCATTCTATGGAACAGTAGGGAAATGAAGGAGTGGATAAGAGGAGATAGGAAAGGATTAGAAAAAGCGAGGTTGTAGATGACACCCCGATTCCTATGTATATGAGAATCACACTCCTTGCACCCCCTAAAAATCCAATTCCCTTGAATGTGGGAATTGGAGTGTCATCTACAACCTCATTTTCTCTATTCCTTTCCTATCTCTTATTATCCAATCCTCCGTTCCCTTATTTTCCCATGTATGGGATTTAATCAACCAAACACACACCCTTAGTGTTATGTAAAAGAACTAGCCAATTTTAGGCTGGGCATCAAGCCGATCGAACCCGCCCAACCAAAAGTCGTTGCCTTTGTTTCTTGTAGGGTTGAAAATCGAACCGACGGTTCGGTCTTTCACCAAAACTGTGAATCGAACCGACTTTCGTCGGTTTCAAAATTTTTAAACTGAAACCGAACTGACCATTTACAAAACCGAATCGAAACTGAACCGATTTTAATTTATGCAAACCATAACCGAACTGACTAAAACTAAACTAAAACCGAATCGATTGACTATTTTATACATATTATATTATTTTTATATAAAAGATATTAGTTATTATATATATTCGGTCGGTTCGGTTTTGTCGGTTAAAATCACATAGAAACCGAAAACTGAACCGATCACTTCGGTTTTAATTTTTATTAAATCGAAACCGAACCGAACTTAAATAGAATCAATCGGTTCGGTCGGTTTATTTGGTTTGATCGGTTTTTTGTTCAACCCTAGTTTCTTGCCTTGTTGCCTTTAGATATATTTTTCTGATGCGTGAATGAAGATTGATTTCGTGTTTTTTTTTCTTGGATTTTGTTCACAATTTCAAGTTACTTTTCTGCCCCTTGCTCCAAATCACACCCTTTTCCACATCCTTTTTTATCAAAATTTCAATGCTTGGTTTGTTTTATCAAAAGTGGGCGATTAGCGCTTTTGGTCCTTTTGTTCCCTCTCTTTCTTCGTTCTAAAATCTGACATGTTTCTTCTCATTCATGCTTCTTTTCCCTTCTATTTGTCCTTACCTTTCAACAGACCAAAAGCGCTAATCGCCCACTTTTAGGTAAAGTCTGCCCAGAGGTAGCACTTGAAACCTTAAACTCAATTTTGTTTTTCTAGATCCCATCAATCAACACTTAAGTAGTGGAGGATCTCTCCAACATACTAGGATTTGTAGATCAGATTAATTTTTTTTTAGTTCCCAATCGTTCTTTATATATAGAAAATTAAATAAATAAATCGTTCTTTATGATCTTGCTTGAAAGTTATTTTGGATCTGAGTCTCTGACCATTACAATACCAGATTCTTCTTATTTCCTTGTTAAATTTTGAGACATTATTTCGTTTTCTCTTTCAAATATTGATTATATTTAGGGGTATGTTTGGTTCAAAGTAAAATTCACAGATGGGAGCAAAGGCAATGACTAGATAGGAACTTTAAGGGTTAAACATGATGACGGGGTTAAAAGCTTCAAAATGATCTAAAATTTGATGAGCATGATCTTGATGGAGATTAAGTTATCCTCATAATTTAAGTGTCTGCTCCCTTTTATGTTTCTCGCGTGCTTTCTCTAATGCACTCAGTTCCACCCCCTCTTTGTGATACTCAATACTGTTTTCTTGTTACTCTTACCTCTAAACAGTGCCACCTTCCACCTACCCCAACTATGTCCTAATCCTTTCTTTTGGTATCTTTCCTTAAATACTACAGACTCAAACACAAGGACCCAGCAGCACTAAAACAAACAGCAGCATCACCAACAGTAACAACTAATTCAACATTCTTGTCAAGATAAGATAGAAATTCCACCACATGAACAAAATTGAAACACAATATGGAAGAGAGAGAGAGCTTCATGCCAGGGGATGCCCCCAAACCCTCTAGCTACTTAAAAGAGAACTTGATAGAGTCAGAGGTAAGCATTCAACCCTTCAATCCGAACTGACAGAAAACAAAAAATACCCTTTCTCCGTCCTTTGAGGAGTCACACTGCCCCCTCCTTTTCCTTCCATAACTACTCGAGTGCATCCAATGTATGCTCAACACTCCTGATCATAATCTTGATCTATCCGTTAACTTCATTCCTTCTGAAGAACTTACTAATCTCTTTGACTGTCTGGACAAGTCAAAATTCTTCCTCAAGCGTAGCACCTCTCTCTCTAGTCTCATTGAATCCCATCCTTTCCATCCTGAATTTTTTCCTTTGTATTCACATTAAAGATCTCAGTGGATATCTTTCATCAATTTCTTCCCCTCAACTACAACCAATGTCTTCCTGGTCAATTCTTAAAAAGGCTGGGGCGTCTTCAACCCTGGCTTGCTTCTTGCAAAAGAATGTCTTCCCGATTTGACATATTGCTAATCTTTGCTCTCCTGAAAATTATTGTTGGCAAGTTCTTTACTATCTCTGTCTGATTGAAATATTTAAGGTTGCTACTTTCAAAATATAAGTGTGTTGCAATAAATCGTGTATATGCTGTGTGTTATTTCTGTTAGGAATCAGTGTTTACGGTTTGGTTCCCCTCTTTATGTCATGTATCACACTGATGGAAGAGGTTTATTGCCACTGATGTTCCAAGTGTAGTTTCCTATCCCCTGACACATTTTATGTTAGAATTAGTGATGTTTATTTTCATTATTGTTGGACCATGTCTAAGTTTTAATTTTCATATTATTAACTTATTAAGTATGAATTATTCGTTTAACAATTTATTTATTAGCGTGAATTTTGTTTATGCAGATATTCAGCATAATTACCCACTGGTGAAGTGAGTTGTGAGATCTCGAGAGAGAGAAAAGGATGTCGAGCAGTGGCAATACACACTGGTGTTACAATTGTCGGCGTCCCGTTCGGATCCGAGGAAGGAACACAGATTGCCCACATTGTAATGGAGGTTTTGTGCAAGAACTGGATGATGTGGAGGGTATAAGTCCGCTGGATTTCTTTGGTTTTGATTCTGATGATGAGCGTGATCAAAGACTTGGAGTAATGGAAGCTTTCTCAACTTTGATGAGGCAGCGATTGGCGGGGAGAAGTCATGACCTTGATATCAGAGGGAGATCAAGATCTGGTGATACGGGATTAAGCTCTGGTCCTTGGTTTATCTTCAATGGTCAAATTCCTGTTCATATGTCTGACAGAGGCGGGATTGAAGTGCTTTTCAATGGTGGTCCAACCGTAGGATTAAGGCGAGCTAATATCAGCGATTACTTTGTGGGCCCAGGACTAGATGAATTTATTGAACAGCTCGCTAGTAATTATCAAAATGATCAACGGGGACCACCCCCAGCTTCTCAATCTTCAATTAATGCGATGCCCACTGTAAAGATCACGCAGAGGCAACTCTGTATAGACTCACACTGCCCTGTCTGCAAGGAAAAATTCGAGCTAGGATCCGAAGCTAAGCAGATGCCTTGTAATCACATCTATCACTCTGAATGTATAGTCCCCTGGTTAGTTCAGCATAATACATGCCCTGTTTGCCGCCTCGAGCTTCCCCCACAAGGATCCAACACTTCTCGTAGTAATCAGAGTTCTAGTAGGAGCAGCAACAGAAGTGGAAATAGTAGTAGTGCTACCAGCGGGAGAGAGAACCACACTTCAGAGAGTCAGGGTAGGCGTAATCCATTCTCTTTTTTGTGGCCTTTCCGCTCATCATCGAGTTCCGACTCTAATCGAAGTGAACCAGGCAGCAGTGGTTCAGCAGCTACCGTGCGTGAAGACCACAACCAGATGCATTATTCTGGATGGCCTTTTGATTATTGAGATAATTTTCTTCCGTTGTGCTCCATTACTTGGTTGCTTTATCAGCTGCTGCTCAGCATCTCTCCTATATAGTTCATGGTTTATTTGTCATGGTCGAGTGTAAGTCATTGAGGACAATAAGTGTGCCTGTCCTAGTAGTATTTGATAGGCGGTTTATGGTTGTCGCTATCCTTATTCCCTTTTGTGTAAATTTTCAGTTACTTAGAAATGCTTCTGCCTTGATATTATTGCCCAGACCGATGCACAATGTTAGTAAGGTGAAGTTGAATGGTCTGTAAATGTTGTGCATGTTTTTATATTACAAGTTGTTTTGCTTTCTCTGATGAATGTGTTCAGTATTGAGTTTCAGTTGTCTGATATGGTGTTTATGCCATGAAGGTTGTTTTTATATTATATGTTGTATATACCATGATGGCTGATTTTGATTCAAAGATGAATGTTTTAGTTGTCTGATATACCATGAAGGCTGATTTTGATTCAAAGAGAGATTTTGTCGTGGGAAAACTTGAAAAGAAGGGAAGAGTTCATGTTGAGGTAGAAGAAGTTCTAAATGGAACAATTTTCACAATTTTGTGAAAAACCAAAACCAAGAGGACACAGATTGTCATCAAATTCAAGAAGCTACATTCTCTCTTCATCTTTCTCCCCTTTTCATCTCAACCACTTCTCGGTTTTGGATAATTTCTTAAAAAAAAATTCTTTTCAACCAAAAAAGACACCCTATAGCTGTTCTATTGCCATGTTAAAAGAGTTGTTACACTTGTGGAAAGTTTCAGATTTCAATTCCCTTCACCTTTTTCAGATTTTCAAATTGAATTAACGGAAAATGATTTTTAAGGCATAATTTTTCACAAAATAAACTATTTAGATATCGTAGTTGATGTAATGGCTAATTTGTGCCTACTTTTATGACTAACAAAGACTTTTTTTATTAACTCATGTTAACCCATAAATTTATTAGATATCTTTACCCTAGAAAACCTATTTTTATACTTTTATGACCAACAATGACTCTTTTATTAATTATTCTAATTATGACTAACATATTATTTCTACGATCACTCTTCAAGACATATCTAATGGAGCCAGAAATATCACATTGTTCTTATTTTTTTTACTTATTTTATTTATTATTATTACTGTTGTTGTTGTTATTATTATTATTATTTTGCATGGTTTCAGCTATAAAAGATCTGTACCTTTTAACTAAGATCGTTAATAGTCCCAAAACTTGAACTATAAAAAAAATCAAGAAAATTAGTATACATGAATAATATTCTAGTTTTTGGTTTCTTACAAAGATTAATATTTGTGAAACAGATAAGTGATCGAGCTATCTGTCATTGGGGATACAACAAAGCTGTCAAAATCTTTTAAACAAGTGACGACTGAAATTGAAGAGGCTATCAAGAACAACAAAAAACTATGACTGATCATTGCAACAACAACAATAAATAAATAAATAAATAAATAAATAAATAAATAAATAAATAAATAAATAAGAACAATGTGATACTTCTGACTCCATTAGATATGTTTTGGAGAGTGATCGTAGAAATAATAGGCTAGAAATCAACTTATATATCCTAACCCAACCACCAATTGGTTGGTCATAATTAAAATAATTAATAAAAGATACATTATTGGTCATAAAAGTATAAAAAATAGGTTTTCTGTTTGTTTAGGAAGGGTAAAAATGTCTTATAAATTTATGGATTAACTTGAGTTAACACAAGAGTCCTTGTTGGTCATAAAAGTAGGTACAAATTAGTCATTACATCAACTATGATATCTAAATGGTCTATTTTGTGAAAAAGTAGGTCTTAAAAATCATTTTCCGTTGAATTAATGCAAAGTGCAAATGGCTACTCCTCATCTGTTCTCAGTTTCATTCAATTTTAGTTTTCAAAAATTGATAATTAAGAACACCTTGGATAATCAATCTCATTGACTGACTTGTAACAAAAAGTGCAACTTTCTGCAGTTCCTAATAGGGCTGGGCATTTCAGACCGAATAACCAGACCGAACCGAAAATCGAACCGATCGGGCCGGTCCTTTAATAATATTTTACTGTTTGGTCCTCGGTTGTAATTCTTAAAATCACCGGTTAACCGGCCCGACCTGACTTAAATTATGCCTTTGAAAATCTTAGTAATTGCATGCGGGCTTTCAATAATGAAGTCTCTAGAAAGCTCTATCTGTTGCCAACTTCATCACCAAAGAAAAAAGAAACAAAGCTTATTCTAGGGTTTTATTCACATTTTCCCATCCTCCTCTTTGCCTCCTCTTCCTCTTCTCATTCTCTTCTTCTCTTCGCCTCCTCGTATACTCGTCCTCTTCCTCCCCTCCTCCTTTTGCTATTTTCATTCTCTTATTCTCTCCGCCTCCTCGCAGACTCTCCCTCCTTGCAGACTCCTCTCCGCCTCCTTCCTTTCCACATACTCGCAGACTCATTTTCCTTTCCTCCTCCTTGCAAACTTCCCTTCCTCTCCTTCTCCTACCTCCCATGGTGTGTGTTTGTGAAGTGAGTTGAGATTTGAGATGAGACTGATGTAGTTGCAGATTAGCAAGTTGTAGAAAAAAGCGAGATCCAGAGAGAGAGAGAGAGGCGGGAAGATGCAGATCTTCGTGAAAACCCTAACAGGGAAGACAATCACCCTTGAAATCGATTCATCTGACATGATCGACAACGTCAAGGCCAAGATCCAAGACAAATAAGAGATTCCACCTGATCAGCAGAGGTCGATCTTCGCGGGTAAGCAACTTGAAGATGGTTGTACTCTCGCTGTTTACAATATCCAGAAAGAGTTGACACTCCATTTGGTTCTTCGTCTTCGTGGTGGGATTATCGAGCCTTCTTTGATGGCTTTGGCTAGAAAGTACAATTAGGATAAGATGATCTGTCGCAAGTGCTACGCTTGTCTCCATCCCCGTGTCGTGAATTGCAAGAAAAAGAAGTGTGGTCATAGCAACCAGTTGAGGCCAAAGAAGAAGATCAAGTAGATGAGATTGTAGGGGCTTTTATTAGGTTTACTATGTTGCGTATTAAGAAGGATTCCAGATGTGAAGTAAATTTAAGAAAACTAGGATTCATACCCTTCATCTATTTCAACATCATTTTGTTTTTCTATCCACCAAAATATTAGCTTGTTTTGGGTCATTTGACATTGATTTAATTTTGCATGAAGATGTTTAATGAGATTATAATCTGCTTTTGATTCGCCATTCACTAAGGAATTAGTATTCCTGTGAAAAAAAAAGCAAGTTGTAAGGGTTTTTAGATTTTTGGGTACTTAGAGTTGCAATGATTTAGATTCGTAACTAAAGTATTGTAAGAGTTACAGACATGCTGGGCTGAAAAACATTGGCCCAAAATTTTGGGCTGAAAAAAATTCACATAAACAACAATGAAAAAATTGGGCTGAAAAACATTGGCCCAAAATTTTGGGCTTAACCGAGACCGGCCCGGCCCGAAATTTTGGTTAACCGAGAGCCCGGTTAACCGGTGTCACCTGGGCCGGGCCCGGTCCTTAAAATTTGGGCATTAAAATATCGAGCTGGTCCTTGGTTTGGGCTAAACAGTCCGATTAACCGGCCCCGCCCAGCCCTAGTTCCTAATAACTTCCAACATAATTCTTGTCGACTTGTAACAAAATGTAATAAATTTATGCAATTCCTAATTTGAGACACATCTCATTGCTCATTGTTGTTGTTCTTGCTCATGGATTGAAGTTTTGGTGCTACTTTATTCTCTTGTTGGATGAGTTGTTGGCCTGCATAACATTCTTCAGTCACGTATGTAAATGTTACTGCTTTACTTGTTCTTATATTTGGCATTCAAAGTAAAATTGTTTAATGTTGATGATACATCAAAATAGACCGTCGTCATAGCCATACACGTGGCATAAATTATCCATCATGAGGATTAGGTATCCCAAAACCAGGCCAGCTTATAAAGCCCAAAGAGGGCAGAACCAATCATAAAAGCCCAAACTAGACTCATAAGAAGAAGTCACAACTAAGGCCTAAATCCAGGCCCAAGCGAGTTCTTTCATAATGAAGAGAAATGTTGCATAAGAAAAGAATCGTGGAGGGAGTTACGCCTCCACGGATGCGTCTTCATAAAGGAGGAGACTGTTACGAAGAACGTCTCCTTCCGCTGCGCCTCACATGCTTAAGTCACACACAGAATTAACCGCGACCATTAAATAAGGTAAAGGGGACAATCATCAGAAATATGCAACTTTAACTGAGTTTTGTCCAGATTTACTTCATTCTTCAACAAAGTTGCTGACTTAAGCATCGGAGTGCCTTTGTTCACCAAAAAGGTGGTATTTGGTAGTCTAACATTTGTTTTGCAGATCAAACTTACAGGATGACGAGATTTGGATGCATCAGTTTGGCGTCGTCCGTGGGGAATGACAAGTTTCCTTTTTGAAAAGAAGATCCAGAGTAACAAAACTCACTAAAATCTGATCAACGATCAAAAGGCTATCAGAACAGATGGAACACTCTACAAACCCTCAACCCAACAACAATCACAATAGCCCTTCTACTGGCGATGCTACATTACCAGTAGCTCACGATCGAGACCCAGTGATAACCACCGGATCAATTGTGCCTGCCGGTCAAAATCCACAGCATGCAGTAGCTCAAACAACCCAGACGTCCGGCGACGTTGCTACGAACCCGCAGGTAGATTTTCTCATGACCCAGATGAACCACATGATGAAGATGATGGAAAAACTCACTCACGAGCACACTCAGTCAACCAACCCTATCCAAGCGCTGCTCGAGCAAAACTCTACTAATTGAGCCTGAGAAAACAACGAGGTTCCTGCAGAACCTCAACAGTGGAATCTCAAAAGCAATGAACCTCCCCAAGATAAGATTGCATAGAGTGACGGAACACCTGCTGAAATCCCGCTCAGGATCGAAGTCATAGATCCTAATGTATTGTACGAGCTAGTCAAATTACCATTTTCTGACGCCCTCATGATAACTCTGATGCCAAAGAAGTTAACCCCACCAAAGTTCGAGGCATATGATGGCACCACCGACCCAACATACCATTTGCGACATTTCCACCTCATGATGGCATTAAAAGAAAGTACAAAATCCATCTTATGTAGAACGTTTCCGACCAGTCTTACCTCTACAACAATAAGTTGGTTCAACAACTTACCATCGAGGTCGATATACTCCTAGGCATTGGCCACCGCCTTTATCACTAATTCATCGGTAGTCAGCGAATGAGGAAAGGATCACACTACATGTTTCACATTAAATAGAAGTCTGAGGAGACGATAAGGGAATACGTCACACGTTTCACTAACGAGCTGACAATGATCAACGGATGTAATGATGACACGACCACCGCTACTTTCACCGCCGGACTGAAAAGATGACCATTTTTTGATGCTCTTGGCGATTCTGTTGAAGACCGTCCAAAAACACATTTTTCTTGAGGAGATGAAAGCTGCTATGAAGAAAAATGATCACGAAAGGGAAGACCGCTCAAAGAAGCGGGAAGTGAGGGAGGAAAAAAGAAAAGACGTCGGACCCCGGGAGGATAACATTCAGTCGAAGAGGCATCAGACCAATGGGAGGTCTGATAGGAGCGTATTTATTGAATTGTTTATATATATATATTCTTGGCCATTTCCTCTTAAATTATGGTAGTAATTACTATTTTCATGTTTATGTAGGTTGCCAATACCAAAATTTCAGAAAGAGACTAAAAGATGTAAATTGACAATTTAGAAATAGTTGTGGTGAAAGGAAATTACACAAAATAGGAAACTTACAGAGAACATGTATAAAAGGGACAATACCTGGCTCTTGAGAGACCGCTGCTTGCAACCACAAGAAGCCGTCACCCCTCATCCTTGCAACAACAAGCCGCCACAGTCACCACCCTTCTCACCATCATAGCCGCAAGCCTCCATCCAGCCATCATCCTCTTCTTATCACCAGCCACGCAACTCCTTCAACCCACGCATCCCAACATCACGCACAGACCATCATCGCCCCTCAGCTCACTACTTGTTTCCTCATCATTGTCTATTTCTCTCTCACCTGTTTCATCTCTCTCTTGCACCACCGCAGACCATCATCGCCCCCCCCCCCCCTTCAGACCATCTTGCATGCAGGAACCCTTCTCACTATCAGATCTTCTTCTTCGTCATCCTTCCGTCGCCACACACTCGCAACCTCTTTCCTCAGTCACAACCAACAACAATCCACCCGTTTGGAACAAGGAACAATTTGAAGAAGAGAAGAGAAGAGGAAGAAGAAAAGAGGAGGAAGAAATCCTCACTCTCTTTGCTATCTGCACCCCATCAGTTCATTCGCTACCACCACGAATCAGGCGATAGTGTTCCTTCTCAACTCTTGTCTTATTTAGTTTGATATTTGATTATGGACTATTATTTGAAAATGATTAATATGTCTAGCTAAACTCCCTTTTAGCTAGGGGTGGATTCGAATCCCTGAACATGTGCTTTATGAATTAATTGAACTCAATCTTTCCTTACCGATTAGTGATTGTGTTTTACTTAACTACTTTATAGAGAACTTATCTGTGTATGTTTGTTAAGGTGGCCAACTTAATAAGCATGTTAGGATTTGGTGCTAGAGTATGTGAGAATTTTACCTAATCGTTACAATCCTTTACTCACAAGTAGTAAATACCAAGGAACGTTGGTAAGGTTAAGTAAAAACCTAGGTTAAAAACAAGATGTTGATCATACTTGTAATTTTCCATAGAACTTAATGATCTTGGATTGTTATCTAACTTGGGATTTCTGATTAGATAGCATGAAAAAAAAAGTTTGAAAGCGAAGCTTAGTTTAATTTAACGAATTTGGGAAATAACAAGATTAATGCGGTGTGGTCACGGTTAATCATGAACATTGTCCTTCACGACTTAGTAAGGGATTTTTAAATATTAATTCATGAGCATATGCTTGGTGTGTGGAGATAAACCCTTAGCTAATTCCTCATCACCTACTTCCCCCATGTTTTTATTAATTTTACAATAATATTCTTAGTTATTTTTTTAGTTTAAAATTGGAAAAACCAATCCCCAAATATTTTCTTATTTAGTTTTGTCTTTTTAGTTAGCGAGCGCTCTAATTCCCGGTCTAGAATGATCCCTACTTGTTCTTTACTATGACTACAAAGTAGGGTATTAAGTTGTGTGCTAGTAAAATAGTGCATCAAAGCCCAAATCCAACCAACAAGAGTCCATACAGCTGCAGTCGGTAAGACTCAGACATGAGCGGGTAACAAGTGTGATGAAAAAGACATACAAACCGTACACAACCTTGAAAATGAGCCAGGCCAATATACTGAAACACATGGAGAAATGAGAGGACGTCAACTAGCCACTCAAAATGAGAGGAGACCGGGAAGGGAGAGATAAAAGTATGTAATGTCTTCCACAAGGATCACGAACACGATATCGAAGACTGCTACAATCTAAAAGATGAAATTGAGAATTAGGTTAAGAGAGGACGATTCGACGAATTCATCGAAATGCCAGACAAACAGCCTAAAGGAAAGGAAAAAGGCAGACACCACTACGGGATCAAAATAACAGCCCGGGGAACTAATATACTCCGTATACTGCATAGCCGGAGGGAACAAAATGATCAACCCAACTGAAGAAGCAACCTGAAACACCTCCTACTCGAGCTGATCTATATCGAAGTAGAAGTATTAACGCCGTTAAACGAAACCAGACAAACCAATATATCGATTCACAACAAAAAAACATGGAGAAGTTTGCACCAGCCAACTAACACAATTCGAAGACCCCGCTGACAGATGCAAGCCTGACCCGTATTACCAACGACAAAACTGATGACAACAGACTCGATTAGACCTCAGCAGTTGGTGCTGATGTGAGCATGATTGGACAATTTGGCACTGATGTGAGCATGATTGGGCAATTCATTACTGCTAAGTTACCGAATTAGAAAGCACCCCGAGTCCATTATCTACAATAACATATTCAACGAACGAAGAGATGTGACAAACAAATTAAACCAATGACAACTTTGGTGGCTTGAAGTCATAGACGATACAAAACAAAACAACATGGACGTAACCCTCTAACAACACAAGACATCAACTGAACAAAGATCAGAAGGACGAAATGAACTTTTACAAGATGACTCTACAACTTAGTGTGACTTTTTGGAAATAACAACTACTAGGGTTGTCAGAATACCCGAGAGGGGAATACTAATAAAACTACAAGTTCGAAATTCCCATCTTATAAACGAACAACAAAATCAAGGCACTAAAGCTCGGTAATACGGAGCAATCGACATATCAAGCCAAAAAAGATCACGACACATGTTAGATATACACAATAAACTTCTGGTCTGATCAACCCACGAAGTAAAAGTTGGACGAACGAGTCAACTTACTCATAAAAACTTCGGGTCGACTAACACGTCAGACCGATGAACTATAAGTTGGACGAACGAGTCAACTTACTCATAGAAACTTTGGGTTGACTAATACATCGAACCAATGAAGCAAATGTTGGACGAACGAGTCAACTTACTCAAATAAATAACTTTGGGTCGACTAATACGTCAAACCAATGAAGTAAAAGTTGGACGAACGAGTCAACTTACTCAAATAAAGAACTTCGGGTCAACTAATACGTTGAACCAATGAAGTAAATGTTGGACGAACGAGTCAACTTACTCAAATAAAGAACTTTGGGTCAACCAACGAAGTAAATGAATGAGTCAACTTACTCAAATAAAGAGCTTCGGGTCGACTAATACGTCAGACCAACAAAGAAAAAATTGGATGAACGAGTCAACTTACACATAAAAACTTCGGGTCGACTAATACGTCAGACCAATGAAGTAAAAGTTGGGGGGGAATAATCAACTTACTCATAAAAAACTTTGGGTCGACTAATATGTCGAACCAACGAAGTAAAAGTTGGACTAATGAACCAACTTACTCATAAAAACTTTGGGGACGACTAATACGAAATAAAAGTCAAGACAAAAAAGTCAACTTGCTCAAATAAGCTCCGAGTCAATGGGCACGTCAGAAAGAACGAATAAAGTCAACCTACTTCTGGGCAATTGACGCGTCAAAACACAAAAGTAGCCATGAAGGAATTCGGATCAAGAAATTTGGACATGATTCAAAATGTAGTCATAAAGCCTCCCCTGGCCAATCAAAAAGTCGAATTGGAGATACACAATACAACTTCAACAACTACGACTGACCTAAAAGAAAAAAAGTATGAATCAATTCACATGCTACGAAACATGCAATGAGTCAACACTAACAACCCAAGACAAATTACGACTACGATGGAAAAATACGCAAACAAGAATACTAAAAAGGAAAGTTCTTTTCATTGTTAACACTATTCTATTACATCCGGGGAAGATGGTAACACTACACCAAAAGGCCTGTTTAGCTACAGGGAGATGGCCACGGCTCTAAACCGTTGGTTTATTTGCCACGGCAAAAAATCGTGGCTATAATGGCCAACGGTCTAAAACCGTGGCTAAAAAAATAAAAACCGTGGCTATACACTACACCAAAAGGCTTGGCCACGGCTCAAAACCGTTGGTTTAATTGCCACGACAAAAAATCGTGGCTATAATGGCCAACGGCCTAAAACCGTGGCTATCAAAGGAAAATGCACGTGTGTTGCACGTGCCTGTGTGGAGAATCGAGTGGATTTCACGCGGGCGAAAATAATTTCGCAGTTTTGCTAAAACAATTTGCGCTCCCGCCTCCTTCCATTTTCATTTTAGGTTTTGTTAATCGCTTCATTTTCAGATCTGGTTTTGGCTGAGTTGTGTTGATCGAAATCAGAGAAAACAAGTTCCGACCTCGTGCTGATCGAGTTGTGTTGATTGCAGAGAAATCAGAGAAAGGTCGATCGAAAAATCAGAAAAAGCTTGATCGAAAACCTCGGATGTCTCGACCTCGACCTTGTGGTGAGAAATCAGAGAAAAGATCTGATCGAGTTGTGTTGATTGCAGAGAAATCAAAGAAAGGTCGATCGAGAAATCAGAGAAGGCTTGATCGAAAACCTCGGATGTCTCGACCTCGACCTTGTGGTGAGAAATCAGAGACAAGATCTGAGCATCGTGCTGAGTTTTGACCCAATCCAAAAACCTCGACCTCGAGCTCGAGCTGAGTTTCAACCTCGATCCAAAACCTCGACCTCGACCAGAGGTAATACACTGTCACTTGGCTTGAAATTTTTACTTCTTTGGGTCTTTGCAATCTCAATTGTTCTGTTACATTTAGGTTTCTGATGAGTGTTTGGTCCATTTTCACTAATAAATGGGGAAATTGTGAAAAATGGTGAAATATAATATGGGTTTTTCAGAAAATCGAATGGGGTTGATGGGTTTTGCAGAGAATCGAATGAGGAAGAAAATTGTAGAGATTTTTAAGATTTCTTTAAGAAATCGAATGGGGTTGATGGGTTTTGCAGAGATTTTTAAGATTTCTTGAAGAAAACCAGTTCTTGAATTTTTTTTCTTCAAATGTTCATTTTCACTGATTTTTAAGAAATAGAGATTTTTATGTTTGGCTTCAGCCGACTCTTAACTATAGTGTGTAATAAAATTTATTTATTTTTGCTAATTTTAGAGATTAGTAAATCTTCTGTGTTGCTCTCCATCATTCGAAGCTATTCTTGAACTCTTTTAGTTTAGTAATATCTCAACATTGAAGTAATTAGAAGTTCAAATTATTTCAGTTAATTAGTGTAATGTTTTATTTCTATCATGTCTTGGATTATATTATGATGGTACTAGTTTTCACCTCATGTTGAATAACTATTTAGCTTATTAATTTTCTCAAATGAATTGATGATGTTCATCTTGCTTGCTATACAATTATTTTCTGTAAATTGTGTATTTGTTTGTATATATGTTTGTTTACATATACCAATCATGACTTAGTCCTTGGATAGTAGTGAAGTATATACTATGTGGTGGTGGTGGTGGAAATGCTTAGAGATAAATAGTTTTGCATGTTGATTTGGAATGACTGGATTGCTTGGTTGTGGGATTATATGTTGATGATTGCTATTGATTGATAGAAAAGTTCCTAATTCTGAATATAAAAGACACAAAGGACGAGTCACTTTGGTGATTATTTGCATACTGCAGCTATAAAAATTCAGCAAAAATATCGTGGTTGGAAAGGGCGAATGGAATTCTTAAAGATACGCAACCGTATTGTAAAACTTCAGGTACCCTGCTGAAGTGACACTTCCCCCTATTGCTTTTCTTAAATTGTTATTTGATAACATTCAGTATTTGATAACACTTCCCCCTATTTTTGTTTTGTCTGATTGAGCTATGTATGACTCAATGGATAACAAAGCACAGTACACTGCTGCTGTATATAATTTGTACAATTTTGGTAGGTTCTGTGGTGGATTAAACTAGCTAAAGAAATTGAAAATTGAAATTGAAAATTTTGGTAGGTGCTGTGGTCTGTTAGTATTGTTCAGAAACAGAAACAAAAATTTGATGATTATGAATTATGAAACAGAAACAGAAACAGAAAGTTGTTTGGTCATTTTTTTTGTTTCTGCTATGCAATCCCTGAATTTTGTTGGTTGCTTTTTCAAATATGCTAAATTCTTTTGTTCCCTCGTCAGGCACATGTTAGGGGTCATCAAGTCCAAAACAATATAAAAAAGTCCGAAAATTGATGATTATGAATTTCTGCGCCTTGGTCATAAACAGAAAGTTGCTGGTGTTGAGAAAGCTCTAGCAAGAGTCCAATCCATGGTTCGGTACCTTGATGATTATTGTTAGGGTCTAGGTTGTTGACACCCTTAATGCAATGCATGAGTCCCATCCTATGGTTTTGCTTCTCCCTTCCTTTCTCCCTATAAATGCAGGTTCACAACACAACTTTTGATTCTTTTTATACAAAAGTTCAGCTTCTAAATGAAACAAAAAGTTTTTCCATGATGTTGTAAAGTTGAATTCCTTTTTTGAGCTAAATTCTATTTAATGCAATGCAGGAAAATTGTGGTGTTACTGTCGAATGCATTCAAGAGTAACAGTAAGTACCTCATCAACATGCCTTTTGTATGCTTGCTTGTTGAGGGTATGTTTGGTAATCTGGATTGTTAAGTTATGCTCAGGTTCCCTCTTTATTGAACACTTTGTGTGACTCTGATATGTGACTTCACCCGTGTTGTCTTCAGATTGTGTTGATCAAATCGATGCTCAGAGAGTACTAGGCTATGCACTTTTCAAGGTTGGGCAAAACACTAAACTCTCATATCCTTTGGAAAGCTTCCACGATGATGTGGCTGGCAGGAGCTTTCACAACGGGCATTTTATTCAGAGGATGCGGGAGAAAGCTGGAACCTTGCCTAAGTAAACTTCTCTCATCTTGATAGTGCATTGATAAAACTGTTGTTTGTAAAGTATTGTTACAGATGCATCATGAGTATGCTGCTCGTTATTGTAAAATTAGGGGTATTAAGTCTGGAATAAGAAAAGTATCTTCCCTAGCTTGGTTCTTCCTTTTTGATGGATCAGCTTATTTACCTTTTGTTTCAACTTCATATTCAGTGTCAAGTTGGAGCAAGGAACGGTTACATCCCTGCTTGAAGAAAATGGGACCATTAAAGGAGTTTCATACAAAAATAAGGCTGGTGAAGAACTGAGAGCATATGCACCCCTAACAATCGTGTGTGATGGTTGCTTTTCGAACTTAAGACGCTCCCTATGCAGTCCTAAGGTGCAACTTTAGTCTTGTTCTACCAACAAATAATCATTCCAATGCATAAAAAAGTGTGCTTATCCTGATTTGCAACTCTCTTCAGGTGGAGGTGCCCTCATGTTTTGTTGGTTTGGTTTTGGAGAACTGTGAACTTCCATATCCAAACCATGGGCATGTTGTCCTTGGAGATCCTTCCCCCATCCTGTTTTATCCCATTAGCAGTACTGAGATCCGATGTTTGGTTGATGTACCTGGGCAAAATGTTCATTCTATTTCCAATGGTGAAATGGCTCAGTATTTGAAGACTGTTGTAGCTAACCAACTACTTCATCATCCTCCCCAGGTTTCCTACGCCCTTCACGATCAATAACTGGTAATTCTCTAGATATTAGTTATTTCCAACTACTTCAGATACAATTCTTTGTTCTATTATAGACTAAAAGTACGCTGCGAGTGCCTCTCATGATTATCAGTTTCTTTTCGTTATTATTATTAAACTCTGTAGGCATGCCTAGACATCACTCGTATAGTACTGGGTTTGGTTCTGTTTTGAACATTGAAACACTTGTTGCTGCTGCGGAGAGGAGGGACACTCCAATATAGGTATTTTGCTTCTCAACTTCTTATTTAGCTTGCAGTGGTGGATGCATGAATCCAGCGACATTTGTCACTGGGCACAATAGATGAGAATTGCAAGGTACCTGTGTTATCTTCATCCTTTTGTTTCTGAATTAGTAATTGTAGTGTGCTCATACGAATTTACCATTGGTTGGTTGTTGATTTGCTTTTATTTTGGCTTACATTCAGGTAAACCTCTTTGTGGATCACTCTCAGTTGATGAATTTGGAATGCCTTCGTGGCTGTAATTTGGGTAACAACAATACATCTGTTCTCCAACCTTCTTATTTTCTACTCTAAGGTCTTCCCATAACTAGCACCTCTTCCATCTTTGGTTGTTTATTCATGTTGCGGTGTTTGTGCTTTTATCATTGTCAATGGGCAAGTTGTTTGTTGTCGTCAATGGAAGTGGTTTATGCAGTCTAAGAACAGGTTCATCTCTAGCTGGTGTTAATGTACGTGTTTAATATGCTTTCTATATGCTACTGTTGACTTAGTTGCATATTAGAACTGTGATACAACACAATACTATATTTGAACTTAACATTGGGAAGTTTTTTATATAAAGGTTTTCCGGTTAGTTGTTCAAATAATTTTTTGAGGAATTCTCTTTATTTGCATTGGTAAAAGTCAACTCTTGATACACATCCCTGAATGTGCAACATGCCGAACTAATTCTATCGAGGGCCCTGGATCTGTTTATATTCGACCTACACTATTTGTGCAGAGTTAAGGTATCACTGTCCTAGTTGTTTATATTCGACCTACACTATTTGTGCAGAGTTAAGGTATCACTGTCCTAGTTAGGGACATGTAGCCAGATATCCAAGCTATGGCTTATGTGATAATGTTACCATGGAAGCTAGTCCGCTGTTGGTACCTTTCTACACTCCATGTCTGTTCTTATTACAACAATGTGCTTTTAGTTTATATAACTACTGACTATATATGGGGCAAAGTCTATTTGTGTATAGTCAGTTTCGCTCTTGGGTACAAAGTCTGCATGATTTGGGGCAAAGTTTAGCGACTTAGTGCTAAATCTTTCAGTGACATTATGGTTTTCTAACTACATACTTACTTGATGTTTGGTAAGATAGGTTAGTAGCATGTTTCCTTCTTTCCATTGTAATCTTTACAATTCATTCTATACAAAACTCCATCATTTCTGAATCAGTTTTCATTGTTCAGAACTCTCTTTAGTTGTTCTTATCTTGATTGTGTCTTGTAAGGTTCCGTATGCCTCGTTTATGCAGATCAGTTCTCCAATACTGAGTCCAACGGGTATCTCATGCAAAAGATTGTTGTTCTAGTCGTGGATTAAAATGGAGTTTTACCATCAACAGAGGTACAAATGTGTAGTTGATTATCAGTGTACCCCAGCTGAAAGGGTAATTAATGGGATTCTAGTTTTTAATTTCCTGTAGCTTGGTCTCATTTGCTCTGATACTGCAGTACTGCGATGGCCATTGTCACATGCTTGATTGGTTTACACTACGGGCACGTGATTGTTCATTTTAAGGTAAATTGCCCCCTTCTTTCATGGAGTCTACGCTTTGAATAAAAATAAAAAGGAAAAAGCTTATGAATTAATTCATTTGATCGTATATGCAGGATCACAAGGACAAAATTTTGCACTGGATGATCCCTTCGTTCTGCCTTTTAGTCACAGGCTTCATCTTGGATTTTTTCGGTGAGGAAGTATTCCTCTTACATTTTGACTATGTTTGTATTGAGATAATTATGTTTGCAGCCATTTACTGTGAATCTTTGACATTTTTTCTTTTACTGTCAAAGATGACCCTGAAACTTTGACGTGCAGGAGGATATTGTGGCCAAGCTGATTGACTTTTTGGAGGACCCTCATGCTACAACCAACACTTCACTTGCAGAGAAGGAGTAGGTGCTATCTTCTATGGTGTTTTTAGATGACTTAAATAATTTATTTATGGCTGTAGTGACTTATGTTATATCTTTTTTCCCAAAAATTTCAGCCAAGTACCCCTAGAAAGCGTAATAGAGCAGTCGAGAAAACAATCTCAAAGTCAGGAAGCACAACTGCAGAACCTGCTGCTCATGTCCACGCTTCCTAAGAAAATCGAATATGTTTGTTATGTCGTAACAACTTGGAGTAATGGTATTTATATGTATGTCATCATTAAGCTGGAATGCTCAAAACATAAATTGAGAGTCAAGCTGATGGTTGTACAACAGTACGAGTGTTAATACTGCTACATTATTCTTCTCATTTGAATTTCTGTTCCATAGGTCACGAGGGAGCCCAAGAATGCTCTGGGTACCGTAAACAATACCAGAAGATGTTCAGTATGGATGACGTAAGTTTTTGTTCCTTTGCATCTTCCTGATAAGCATGTATATTGTTAGAGGTAAGTTTTTGTTGAAATGTTAGTACCCAATTTTAAGTGAAAGGTTTGTTTTTTTTTAGCTTGGATAGAATGATGGGTATTGGTTATGTGGATTGAAGCTTGAGCATTTGTGTGTGACAGTTGCTGCTTTGGAGGGTTTTGTTGGACTCAACTTGGAAATTGGGCAGGTTTGGTGTTGAACTTCTCATTTTGATTAATGGGTGTTTGGTAAAATTTTGTATTTATTTGGAAGTTTTTGTCCTTTAAACAGGATGCTACCCCATCCAAATTTGCAGATAAAGTTTTTCAACTTTGAAAACCAGTCCAGAAGGCAATGAGTTGAAAGGACTGGATTATCAGGTTAAAGCTGTTAAGGGACTGGTTGAGCTTTTACTTGGGAATACTGAAACAAGTAAGACTGATATAGTGTAGCTATTTTTTCCTTTGTTTTGAGAATTTATTGTGAATATGTAGATGTTTACTTCTTTATTCAGCTAAATCTTGTTTTGGAGAAGCACATGAGGGTACGGGTTGCACTGGTAAGGATAGGCCATTTACTGATCCTTTTGTGATGTTCATAATTTGTGCTATAATATAATATAATTTGTTCTGGCCCTTTTTCATTAGAGTAGTTGGGTTTCATTGTTGTTGTTGTTGTTGTGATATTTTCTGTTGCTGCTGTTGCTCTTGTAGGCTGTGATGAGGTATCTCTCACTACATTGGCAGCTTCGGAGTGAAGGGTTAAATTTCATTACATTTCTTGGCAAGACAACTTGTTGCTGCAGCCATGGGTGGGAAAATTTTCCTCTCCTCTGGGGTACGAGGGTACACTCTGAGCCTCTTTTCTTTGCTTTGCTTTATTTTGGTTTGGGTACATGCAGGCAGTTTGGAAGGTTTGTGTCAAAAGGGTTGTTGGGGTTTCTTTTGTACTTCAACCCCTTTGCATAGACAACCATTATCTGTCCCATGGTGGTGTTGGGCGTCCTTTCCTATGTCTGAAAAAAGGAGATTCTGAGCCTAGTTGATAGCCGTCCCTTCTCTCCACTCACACACATATACATACTTTCTCTCTGGAGGAGGATGAAAGTGAAACTTGTCGGTGAAAATAGTAACTCCTATTCTCTCATTAGTTTAAGTATGAGACTTTGGAAAGATTAGTCAGATGGGTGGCTGTTTGCCAATCCTATCTGCACTGATTTCAGAGTCTATGATTCAATACATTTCATAATAAATAAACAACTCTTATGTTTGGATGATGATGTTAACATTGTTCTTGTAGGTTGTGCAGAGAAATGTGAGGTTCTGTTTTGATTTTTTGATTTTTGTGGATTTTGTATTGATTAAAAAACAAAAATCACTTCACAACACAATGTAAGTGGGCTAATTGCTCTGACATACATAAGAGTTTTATGAAGCACATTATCTCATATATTTCATACTTCTACACCTGAGTACCAGTATCTAATTCTGAAAGCATGAAGCTTACACAAGTGAATTGTCCATATAGAAGTTCAAGTAATCAATAACAAATTTCACATAAAAAAATAATCTGGCGTGTTTCGCTACCTTAACTGTCAGCATTTGTTCAATTTTCTGAAAATGACAAAATCTCTACACTATCTGATTTCATTGACTGCAGTCACTGCAAACGTGTTTACGCTACTTAATTAGTGAAACTACTTAGTTATTTGCATATGAACCAAATGATCAGTTTAGGTTATTTGATCCAGGGGAGCCCAGGCAAACCCCTTGTCCATATACTCGGAAAGCCAGTGATCCAGGTGAACACATGACATCCCTTGTTCTCTTTATAATGCTTACAATGTGTTTGGTAAAATTGTTGTACTGTTTCATCTATGTTGAGACTTGAGAGTTTAACAACTCATTCAACTGAGTTCACTGTGACAATCGGAAATAAAGTTGGTGTAAGAAAAAAGAAAAAATCGAACTTATTACATTGCTTTGAGTTATGAACTACAAGTCTAACTTGTTACATGTTAATTTGAATTATTACCTATTACACTTTTAGATTTTAGCTATTTGTTCAAGCTTCCATTTTTGCAGAGAACTTGGGAAAGAGCGAAATTGGCAGCTGTATTGGACCATGTTGGTATGTTTCTAATTAAACCTTAATCTTTACAATCCATTCTATACAAAATTTCCATCTTTTCTGAATCAGTCTTCACTGAATATAAAACTCTTTGTAGTTGTTCTTATCTTGATTGTGTTTGCGATGTTCCATTGCTTCCAGGAATCAACCACTCTAACCTTGATACTGAGTGTTGCAATTGCTTGGGTTCTCCAATCCTGCAGAAACATCACTAGAAACAGGTCAGTTCCTAACAATATCATAACGAAGAAAAAAAAACTTTGAGTCCAACGGGTATCTCATGCAAAAGATTGTTGTTCTAGTCATGGATTAAAATGGAGTTTTACCATCAACAGAGGTACAAATGTGTAGTTGATTATCAGTATACCCTAGCTGAAAGGGGCTTGTTGTGTTTGATGAATAGATTATAATTAGATGTATATATTCTTTCAGTCAGTTTGTCATCTGAATATTTGCTTTTCCAAGTATTTGAAATACTACATATTAATCTTGACATATATACTAGTTAGCTAGAACTTAATTTTCAGTAACATGGTTTAATCCCCATTGGATTTATTGAGCACTTTTCATTTGGACCAACAATTGCCTCCATCTATCTGTATGCCTTATAGGTCAGCAGAGTCGATCTAAACTGTTTATCAATGGCAGTCTTGCTGATTGACGTGCCGGGGATTTTGGCTTGCTGGATGCTGGCCTTCGGGAAGGAAATCTGCAGCAATTCAGGCTGCCAGGGTGCTATGGTGCATCTGTTTATGGAGATGCAAGGCACTCTGTTTAGTGCGGTCTGGCCGGGTGTTGGGGGCAAGCTTGGAGCAGTTGATTTCTCATAACTGAATGGCCCTAGTCGAGGCTGGAACTTGGCGGGGATTGCAAGCAATGGACGTGATATGCGCGGGCTGGAAAGTGGCTGGATGTAGTGCGGTTTGGAACAAAACATGGCATTGCTTTTGCGTAGGCAGGTGTGCTGCTGCTGGGTGCAAGGCGAGGGCGCAGTGTTAGGCAGTGTTGCTTCTCTTTCCTGATTTACAAACTGCTATGAGTACTCTGTTAGGAAGAGTTACTGTTAGATGTTCTGTTAGAATAGCTGTCAATATTGTTAGTGTTATAAATAAGTAGTCTATCTGACTTCTAACATTCACTGTCTTATTTGTAATTCTACTTCATACTTATTTTGTCCATTTTTGTTTGGTTTTTATACGGGTAAAGTGGTAATGTACCCTCGTTTTGATTGTAAATCAATTTTTTTGATAAGTAATAAATGTCTGGCATCCCATAGCTGCCCCTCCCCACTGGAGGTTTAACTAAAAAAAAAGGTGTGGGGCTGTGATTTTGCTGCAGCAGCAACAAAAATTAATTTTTTTTTTTTCGATTATATGATTTTGCAACGGTTTCAAACCCTCGCAACAAATCAGATTTCTTTTTTTTTGAATTTTGTTTTGACTGGCCACGGCTTAAAACCGTGGTAATTCATGCTTGCCACGGCTTAAAACCGTGGTAAGTCATTTTTGCTACGGCTTAAAGCCGTGACCATCATTTGCCATGGCTTAAAACCGTGGCCATTACTTGCCATGGCTTAAAACTGTGGCTAGTACTTGCCACGGCTTAAAATCGTGGCTAAAATTATTGCAACGGCTTAGAACCGTGTCTAAATCATCAACCGTCCTCGAGCATAAAATCGTTGCTAATATGTTTTGCCACGGTTTATAGTTGTCAATGGTGATTTGGCGACGCCTCTACTGCCCACGGCTCTAAGCCGTGACAATTGGTTACTCCCACGGTTCCAAACCGTTGCTGATGGGTATTTTTGGTGTAGTGTAAAGAAGTAGGATATAAAGCGGAGGCAATCACAACATCATTGGTGACTTCATCTGATGGACGAAGGGCAACCTCATCACTAGAAGGAGCTTTCTTCAGAAGGATAAGGAAGAGATGGTTCCTCCACCACTGGATCACCCGAAGAGCCCGAAACACCTTCTTTACCGTCTTCATCTTCGAAGACTTGATCAACCAAGTGACGGTACTCTGATGAATCAACACCAAGCACCTCGATATAGTAAAAAATCAATATGCCCATCAACGACACCCTGTCAATCTGTCGCCTCCCTGATTTGAAGCCCGTCCTTGACAACAACAAGTTCGTTCTTAGCCGCAATAAGCTGTCCCTTAGCGGTGTTAAGCATCATGAAAGTATCTTCCTTAACTTCGTCAAGCGCGACTGTTAACTGCTCCACCTATTTCTCAGCAACATTGCTGTTAATGGACTGCTCGACCACAACGCGTGCAACCTCATCATGAGTCGCCTTCTCGACAAACAACTCCCTATCTGCATCGTTTAAACGTGCATAAATCCCATCCAAATCGGTCCTCAAAGACTCGAGCTCAACAACATACTTATCCCGTGCACCCTTCGCCTCAATCAACGAGTTTCGAGCACCGCCGACTGTTTTTTCCTATTTCGCGCATCGTGCTTTAAACACATCAAATTAACAAAGGACGTGAGAAAATACCAGCAAAAGCGTCAAAAATTTCCTCTCCAGAGAAGCCACCTGGTTACGACCAGCTAGGTAATTCGAGCCCATCACCCCTGCATAAGTAAGATAATTCATCTTGTCCATTATCTGCTTAAGACCATCGTCAAGATGAGTGCTCGAATCCAACATAGGCATCAAAGGCCTCTCCACCGACCGTTTGTTGATCAACCTACGAGCGCCGTCCTGCACGTCAAGATGAGTAAACCAACAAAACTTCCCATCCGAATTGACTTGAATATCTTCAAGGATAGGTTCCTTCCAACTAATCCGCGGATGAAGGATGCGGGGATCCGAAAGCACGGAAGAGCCACCTCCAATGACCGAAAGAGAAGACGGAACAACAGTAATGACATAAAATCCACTCTTACCCTTTCGCTACGTAGTAGTCACAGCGGGATCAGAAGAAGTAGTAGTACCAATGGGGATAGAAGAATCCAAGCGAGTGGGAGAAGAATGTAAAAACTCCGCCGTGTCGTCAACAGGAGCAAAAGGAGATCGGGGAAAAAGTGCCTCAAAATTCCGACATGATCATTGATGCAGTCGATTTTCGCTCCCTGCTTTGATCTTGTTCCTGCTGACCTGTTGACCCTCACAAGCAACACACGTGAGCCACAGGCCATCGTGGGGTAGTCGATGGTACTCCGATGCTAAAGTCAGACAGGGCTCTGAGGAAGCTGTAATGCTTTAATAGGGAATTTGTAGCGTACCTTAGCTTACCAACCTCATGTCTAATTTATAGTGCAAGGAGTCCTGGTTTAACCAGGCCATCGTAGGCATAGATTAGGGAGGGGATCTTCGTGAAGATCGTTCTCTAATTAGGAGTCATGTTGTAGGAGGAAAGTTCCTTGTTAGCTCTGCTCTCCTAGATACGCGGGAGATAGTTCCCAATCCAAGAGAATTTTGTAAAAGGGAGTTTCCATGTGTGGAAGATGATCTTTTGTTTGCTTCCTAATTGGGAACAAAGAGCAGCTGTAGTTGCCCATCCGAAGTAGATCCTCGAGATACTTGCCTAAGAAGGGCTTACGGGTATTGAGGACAACTGTGAGACGTATGGGTCTAGCGTGTTGTGTGAGTTCGGGTTCGCCTGGCGGATTGGATTGAGCGGGCTTAGAACCGTTTGGGCATGTTCAGGTTTAGGCTTATGCTGGGGTTCGTATTTCCTCGAGATTATCACGACACATGTATGGCTCAGGGGCGTGACCATTTTTATGTATCATCAGCAACTCCCCTTGAGTTAGTGGGCCGTCACATCACTTCGCTAAGTCATCTCTTGAAGGGATGCGCCGCTCATGATGATTGAGCCCGAATCGTTGCTTGAGCCGCACGCGCATTAATGACACGTGTGTCGGTTCGGCGGAAAAGAGGCGGGAAACCATCATCTATTTAGGTCATCTGCAGTGCAGAGTCTGATTCTTCTACTTTGTTTGTTTTCGAAGATAGTGTTCTTAAAATATCGTTCGTCTTTTTCATGGCTCAAGAAAACCTTCTTGATGATGTTGTTTTGGATGAGGCCCTGGAATTTTTTGAAGACAAGTTGTCGTCCAAGCCTGGTCTTGCCGAAATTCGTACAAAGTTTGGGGTTTCTGAGGACCTGCCATTGTATCTCCTAAAGGGCGACCAAACGCCAGTGTCACCTCCTGCCGGTTTCATCTGTACATCGGGGGATGCTTCAAACTAGGGTGCGTTTCCTGGTTCTGGATATGATTTGGGAGTTCTTGGATCTCTTAGGGATTCCTCCGGTTCAGTTGAGACTTTTCCTGCTTAGTGCTAAGGAGGCCAATGTTAGTGTGACCCCACGGGTGATTCAGTTGGTGACCTCTCCTCAGCTGAAGAGCAATGTTGTCTGTAAGATGAAGTCGCCGAAGTGCTTCGGTAAACTGCGTGATGATTTCAAGTTCTGGCAGAAGTACTGCTTCTTGGCTCCTGCGTATTCGAAGTATTTTCTGTGCTGGGGTCCTTCGCTCGAGCGACAGTTTAGACCGTTCCGTAAGTTCAATCCCTTTCTCACGATTTTGATATGCTTAATAACGAGTCGATTGCTCATTACTTTTGTTCCCTTGCAGGAAAGTTTCTTACCACTCCTCTCACCTTAGAGGAACAAAACACCATGGAGACGTTCTGTGTCTTGCCGCAAAGGAAAGCGGTCGATGTCATAAGAGTTTCCAACTTCATCCATAATGGGTTGTGGGACAACTGGCACGTTGCCCCCATTCTGTATCATGAGTCGCGCATTAAGTTGGAAGATGGGCCCCTTCTAGGAAGAAGAAGGATGTTGGGGCCAAAGTTCCTGTTCTGTCTAATGTGGAGAAGCCATCTGAGATGCTTGCTTCCTTCATGAAGAAGAAGCCTTGCGTTATAACTGGGGCGTCTTCGGCATGGGCCACTCCAGTGGGAGAGGAGCGCGAGCCTGCTAGGCCTATTGAGGTGGAGACTGACATTTCCGTCTTGGAGAAAGATTACTTGTGGTTGGCAGGAGTCATGGGTAGGTCGAACCTTAGTGTGCGCAGGTCAAGGCTCTGAACGACCATCTGGTGCGGGCCGCATTGGCAACTTGTGCTGGTGTTGATTCGCGTGGGACCATTGCTGTGGAGATTCCTGTGAAGAATCGTCTGAGGTGGTAGAATCTGATCGCCCTACTTTTTATTTGCCTGAAGGTGGCCACGGTACCGGTTGTGTCTCTTGTAGTCCACATTGCTCACCGTCTCGTTCTAGCCCACAACTAGAACTGTTGGAAGGTCCTTTAGATACTCCGCTCCCTCCTTTGCCTCCAGATTATGTTGAGACGCCTCGCAATAAAAGGTTGGCCGTTCTTGAGAAGGGAAAAGCCACAGACGAGAGTCTGAGGGTGGTGGCGATCGTAAAGGGCTGTGGCGACCATAAAGGGCGGTGTTGGCATAGTTTCTGATCAGGTAAGGCTTCACCCAGACGCATGGATAAACCTGTTTGCACCTGACTTGGTAAAGATGAGCTCACAAGTTTGGCATTAGAGGTGGATGTAGAGTATGCTTTGAGGAAGCACATAAGCAGGTGCCACAACTGGTTGATGGATCATGCTCCGAAACTCGAAGAGGATACGTTGGAAGGATGCATGGATAAGGGTCTGAAGTACATTATGCTAGGTATGTCTCATATGAGCCACACAACCTTTGCTGGAATGGAAGTCGAGGCAGCTCGTGAGAGAGTATATACCTTAGAACAGGTCTTCTCTCACATGTAGCTGCTGTATTCTGATGAGCTCAATGAAATCGAGCGGCTTAAGAAGCGGGCTGAGGAGAAGCGATTTGATTAGTCAATCGCGGCCGCTGAGGCTCAGGGGGTTCGTCTGGAGGACCTCGAACATAGTTTGACGGAGGCCGTGTCCAAAAGGGACAGACTCAGATAGGAGTTGACTCGGGTCCGCTAAGAAGTCAAGATTGCGCAGGATGTTGCGGCTAAGGTGTGCTCTGAGCTGCAGTCTTTTGTCGAAGAGAGTGCTTCAAAGGAAGTTGATTGGGTTGCTGATAAGCAACAGTTGGAATCCGATGTGGAGTTCTACGCCCGCGAGGCGAGAAAGGTTGAGGAACAACTCGAATTGGGGTGGCATGAGCTTAGTGTTGTGAAGAGCAGTCTGGCCACATAGCAGTCTCAGGTAGACACGCTGACTGGCAAGTTGGAGCTATTGGAGCGTGAATTTGTCGACACGAAGGTGCGAGAGGTATAACTTCTTCAGGAGCAAGGAAAATGTGAGTTCTGCTAGGTTGTACATGGCCGGATGGAGCTGTTGGCACTGATGAAGGAGGAGCATCCGGACTGGGATATTGGCCGGTATAAGAAGATGTCATATGTTGATTTGTTTGTTGCCTTTGCATCGTCGGATGAAGAAGACAATGTGGGCCCTGATACCCAGACCGTGGTGCGTGTGGATGCTATCCCTGCTCCATCTTCCACTAGGCTTATTTCTTCTATTTCTGTACCTTTTCCTGATTTGGAGTATTTTTTGTGTGCTTGTACTATTTTTGTTTTAACCATTAATGAAAACAGTTTTCTTCGTTTCATACTTGGTGTCTTTATTGCATGTATTTCATTTCTCCTTCTCGTCTTACTTTGGCATAGGCTGGTTGAATCAATAGGACGATGTCCGGTCTGTCTGCGGTAGAGAGTTTGACCGCTTTGTATTGTGAATGACTCGAGGTCATTGTTGCGTAGTTATGTCCGATAGTGGGCATGTTGCGAACAATTTAATTGGGGGTTGAGTCATTCGAGTTGTGTCTTGTCCCTTAGGTAAGCTGCTTGAAGTTTACCTTGTTTGCTTGACTAGTCGACTGTAGCTGTTGCCATGGGCAAGCTGTGGTAGCGAAATGCACGCGTCAGGGCGCTTATGCCAAGTCAAGCACCGTAAGCTCGGGTTGGCATCCTAATTAGCTTTTATTTGGGCATCGACTGTACTATATTTACTGGCACGAATGACCTTCGAAAATATTAGGATGTCAGTTCGTTTGAGCGTGAAGATGCTGGTTCGGCTAGATTCATGTTTGGTGACCAGGCTGAAGAGTTGTGGTCTCGTGGCAAGCCATTGAGATCAGTGCGGGACTGACTAGGCTCCCACATTCTGAATCGTGTATGACCAAGCAAAGTGGGCTACGAATTCGGGGAGTAAAAGTTTGGCGACCAAGCTGAAAAGCAGTGGTTCCCTGGCAAGCCATCGGAATCAGTTCGGGACTGACTAGGCTCCCACTTTTTGAACTGTCGACACCCTTCCCGTGCAGTGGGGGCTATGTATTCGAAAGGGATTTGGCAATCAGGCTGAAGAGCAGTGGTCTCACGGCAAGCCATCGAAATCAGTTCGGGAGTGACTAGGCTCCCACCATCCAAATTATCTACACCTGAGTGCACCAAACTACAATTTGGGAGGGTTCGGCGACCACGCTGAAGAGCAAAGGTCCTGTGGCAAACCGTCTAAATCAGGTCACGGCTGACTGGGTTCCTACCTTTTAGACTATCTACACCCTCGCAGAATGGGCTACAAGTCCAAGTTTGGTGATTTGGCGGCCACGCTGAAAAGCAGTGGTCCCGTGGTGAGCCATTAGAATCCGTTTGGGACTGACTGGGCTCCCACCTTCCAGACTATCTACACCCTCGCAGTGGGGGCTACAAGTCCAAATTTTAATCAGAAGCTTTTGTTGCTAGTCATCACCAGCTAGGCTTATTTGATTAGGTTTGACGATCTTTGGTCGCAAGGAAAGGGGTAATGATCCCTAACGAGTTGTCGTTACCAGGCGTGATAACACTTATTAGACGCCCACTTCCTAAATCGTCGATGCCCACGCTGAGGGGGTAGGTATCGGGTTGAACCGGAAGCTGTAATCATCAGCTTCAGCTGACTAAGCTTGCCCGGTTTGAAAAAAGGTTTGAGGGGCGTGCGAACCTAGCGGTTCGTGGTGTGGACGGAGTTACCTTAACTCAGCGAGTGGTAAAGTCCGTATGTCAGGGTTGACTAGGATCTTCAAGTGCTCGTGCCAAGCACGCGACATGGTGCCGTTTGAATAACAGGCTGAGCCCATGGGCCTGTAAAGGAAGGTCTATATTTTCCTGCACGGTGCGTTGCGTGTGCGGTGTAGATCGCGCGGTGACATGTGTATGGCATAGGTTGCGTTGATGGTTGAGTATCGGCTACTCCCCCTCAATTGATGGGGTTGCGTGCAGTGCCATTAATTGATTGATGTGGTCTGCGAAGTTTCCTTGGGAACAGTCGTCTTCCATTTTCCCATACGACATTCAATGCTCGGCAGTTAATGCTGGAGCGTTCGCTTGGTGAACCATTTTGTCTATATAATGGTGTTTTCCAATCGTTGTAGGCACCATCTTTTGCTGAGTTTATTCCCTGTAATGTTTTTGTTTGTAGAAGATGCTTTGGGTTTTCCAAAGGCCGAGGAAAATGCTTTGGGTGTTCCAAAGGTTGAAGTTGGATCTCCATCACTGGAGTTTCCGAAAGTTCTGACGTTTACATCAACCAGGCATGATGATAGTTGTCGTTATGTGTGGTCACCTGCTATGGGTGAGCATGTAGTTGATATGCTAAGATCTTGTAATTTCTTTTCATTTCGCGGAGAAGTAGTACTAATTTCCTACCAAGGGAGATGCCTTGGTGTTACACCGTACCACTTGTGTCTTCGTGTTATCTGATCCCACTGCTGACCGATGGCTGATCGAAGTGTTGGTTGATGTGCGTTAACTCCGGGTGTGGTAGCTCTCAGTATCACCTGCCATCACATATAGGAAAAGCAGTATCTCTTGATTGCATTATGAGACCATAACTGCAACACTGTTTGTGGCTGTCCTCATCTGCCTTCATCTAAGCCCTTCGAGGAAGTAGGATAGATCGCAGGATGTCTCTTAAAGAAATCAGCAGCTCATTGTGAGGTCTACAATGCTATAGTGCGAGACTTTTCTGGAGTGATTTGACATAGCAATCTAATTGCTCAGTCTTGGAATCTCTTTTGCACTTCGTTTTTACCTTGGGAAGGCTTCGAGGTCTCCCATTTTCTTATCTTCGCTCTCACTGGCAGATTACTTGTATCGGAGGGTCTGCAAGTTTTCGTCAGACTCTGTCCGTTGCAGAATTATCTAAGCGAGTCTTTTACTTCAGTTCGCACTGTATTCAGATGCTCAGTCTTTTGTATCCGCCTCAGGGCGTTTGTAATATGTAGTCTTTTGTATCTGCCTCAAGGTGTTTGCTTTTACATCTTTCAAATAATCAATAGAGTTTATTTTTAATAATTCTTCCTTTATTTCTTAAATGATAAGCTTTTTAAGAACTAAAACTCAATATTGATTATGGAAAGGGAAACAAACAACTTAAAGCAAACTAACAGTTGTCGGAGAGAAACTGATCCTGGCCTTGAAGTGAATTCGGGTTGCTATCTGTGGATCATTTTAGCGGACTGTCAAGGCATTACATAGGTCATTGAAGAGTAAACCTTGCAGAAGGGCAGATCTCCGCACCAACAGAATGTGTTCCCGCTTGCCATTGCCTTTATGACTCGCTAGGTGGAAGAGATGATTGCTCCTGTATCGCTTGGAAAGGGTATCTCTCCCGTCCTTTGGTCTTGCACTCGGTCAGGCTGCTCTACATGATGTAGCTGAATTTGGGAGCACTCTATTTGTTTCAGTGCGGCGTAGTGGCAGCCTTGTGCCGTAGGTTGGTCTGTACGTATGGTTCATTCGGAGTGGTTAGCAGTATACTTAACACACTGGTGATGGGTGGAGACCACTGCTTCCATCCAGTGGAGCCATGGTCTTCCCAGGATTAGATTGTAGGATGATGGTGCGTCTACCACCATGAAATCCTGAAATAGGACTTTCCTGAGCTGCAGTTCACCTGTTACCGTAGCTAATCTTATCTTTCCAATGGGGAAGCATTTCTCCTTGCTGAATCCGATCAACGGGTGTTCTGAAGAAGTCAGATTTTTCTCCTTGAGGTCCATGCTGCGGAAAACATTGTAAAATAGAATGTTGAGCAAGCTTCCTGTGTCGACGAGAGCTCTCTTCACTTCCCAATTTGCAATGGAAACAAAGATGACCAAGGCATCGTTGTGTGGCACTCGGACTCCATCGAGGTCCTTGTCCGTGAAAGTCAAAGTGGGAATGAGGTTCTGAATTTTTGAATAGCAAACACGTTTGTCCTCATCCACAGGTCGTGTCCGCATATCCAGTAGAGTTCGCTTGCGGGACCTGTACGACTGGTCTTCGTTTGGTCCGACTCCATGAAGGACGTATATTATCCCAGGAGTCTCATTTTCTATCTCTTTAACTGACTCCCCTCGGTCCCTGGTTTGTTCTGATTGCTTCTCAGACTTCAGGAAGTCTTTCAATTTTCCTTTGCGGATCCAATACTCTACTTCATACCTCAGACTTTTGCAGTCGTTGGTGGAGTAGCCGCCTTCCTTGTGGTACGCACAGTAATTGCCGTTGTCTCGCATGGCGGTTTCTGCATGTCTTCGGGGGCCACTTAAATTCCTCCCAAATTTTCATGGAGTTGAGTACATCCGGCAGATTAACATTTAGGGGTGTCACGACTGTAGATCCAAAGAAGTTGGATGATTTCTCCGTTCTGGGTCGACAAGGGTCCAGCCTGTTCTCGCTGCATTTTTTTTTGCTTGGTTCCTCATCCTCGCGTCTCTTTCCCTCCTCCTTGTCCCTAGAAGCGGAGGGCTTCCTGTCGCCTTCAGTCCCCCTCTTGGCGGTCCTTGACTCCTCCAGGGTGATGTGTCTCTGGACGCTCTTGAAGAGTTCTTTCATGTCTAGAGGGGGCTCCAAGGTGAGGTCCTTGAAAAACTTTCCCTCTCTGAGGCCCACAATGAATGCCATCACATGTGTATCGTTACTGCACCCGTCGATGAGAGTTCGCTCGTTATTGAAGCATGTGACATACTCTCGGAGCGTCTCGCCGGACCTCTGCCTTAGAGTATGTAGTGCAGGTCTTTTCTGACACGCTGGCTTCCGACAAAATGTGTCAGAAATTCCTTCGCCAATGTTTTGAAGGAGTCGATTGATTTCGGTGGAAGGCTGTGGAACCATGTCAGCGCAAAGCCTTTTAGACTGGTGGGAAAGATTTTGCACATGACAGACTCATATCCTTCTTTGAGGGCCATTATGTGTTAGTAATGGCGCAGACGATCGAAATGATCGGTGGTTCCGTCATAGGAGTTGAGCTTCGGAGGAGTGAACTTCCTCGGAAGAGCCTTGTTCATGATTTGATCCACAAATGGTGAGACGAAGAGGCGGTACAGTATGTCTGATACGTGCGTTCCCTTGCGGAGGGGGTTCTGAGGGCCAAGCCTCTCTGTCCTGGCGTTGAACTCAGTATTAGCCGCGCAACCTCCTTTAGTCCAGTAAGAATTGGCGGTTGCTTGGCTTTCTTGCGCTTGCTCCCTATCATCTGCTGGAAGCGGAGGTCTGTGCTGCTTCTGGTCTTCTGTCGCGTGAGAGCCTCCACCGCTTTGGCGATCCGCTGTATTTGGGATGCCAGCGGATCGACTCTGGGATCTGTCGCTGCTGCCGTTGGTATAGGAGCGTGAGTTGGCTATGCTTGCAAGATAAGAGCTGTTGAAGGAGGCAGTATAGGAATGGCTGAAATGTTCGACGCGTCCCGTGATCCTCCGTTGTTACGTGACTTGGTGGTCACCATCTCTCTATGTTTTGCAAGGAGACGACGCTTAGTGTAAGGTTACGAGCTGTGTCGTCCCCACAAATGGCGCCAAACTGATGCAGTCAATTTTTGCTCCATGCTTTGATCCTGTTCCCGCTGACCTGCACAAGCAATGCACGTGAGGCACAGACCACCGTGGGGTGGCCGATGGCACTCTGATGCTAAAGTTAGACATGACTCCGAGGAAGGTGTAATGCTATAATAGGGAATTTGTAGCGTACCTTAGCTTACCAACCTCATGTATTGTTCATAGTGCAAGGAGCCCTAGTTTAACCAGGCCATCATAACCGTAGATTAGGGAGGGAATCTTCGTGGATATCCCTCTCTAATTAGAAGTCGTGCTGTATGAGGGAAGTTCCTTGTTAGCTCTGCGCTCCTAGATACGCGCGAGATAGTTCCCAATCCAAGAACATTCCGTAGAAGGGAGTTTCCATGTGTGGAAGATACTCTAGTGTTTGCTTCTTAGTTGGGAGCAAAGAGCAGCTGTAGTTGCCCGTTCGAAGCGGATCCTCCAGATACTTGCCTAAGGAGGGATTATGGGTATTGAGGACAAATGTGAGACGTGTGGGCCTAGTGTGTTGTGTGAGTCCGGGTCTGCCTGGCGGATTGGATTGAGCGGGCTTAGAACCGTTTGGGCCTGTTCAGTGTTGGGTTGATGCTGGGGTCCGTATTTCCTCGAGATTATCACAACACGTGTACGACTCAGGGGCGTGACCATTTTTATGTATCATCAATCGTCAATCTCCTTAGACTGCTCAACTGCCAGCTGAAGCATTTTATCATCGATAGTTCGAGGATCATCATTAGAACATTTAGCAGTGTCAGACACGTCATATGTAGAGAAGAGCCTCTTCTCATTATCATCCAATTGGCGAGTAGTCTCCTTCTCACTCCTCTCCAATACCAACTTCATCTCGTCGGGCTCCTCGAGGGATAAGCAATCGTCTTTCACAACCTCCCTATCAATAGGGCTTGGACGAGGAGCAATGTGACGAGTAGAGCCGAGAAGTCATTTCCTCTTCGAAACACGGTCAAGACTTATAAGCAATTGCTTTGATGGACTAACAGGCCTCGAAAATTTTCTCTTTCTGGAAGTTGGGCCAGCAACACCAATGCTAACAGGAGCATTGAAATTTGTAACATCAGAGCTCACTTTCCCATCGACGCCAGCATTACGAACACTAATGCAAGCAGCGCGTGCAACAATATCCCCAGCTCGCCTTTCTATCAGCAAAACCCGCTCAGCCTCATTCATGTTGTACTAGCCACTGTGTTCCACCAGACAAATGAAAGGAAGGCTTCCAAAGGAACCACGGGAAACTTCAAGAAACGCTCACTGACCATCCGTTCTTCCGTAGTAAATTGCGGATCCCTCAGCTTGTTAGGAATCCGAAAAGACCTCACTATCTGACGATCTTGCAAGTCGAAATAGCCAGAGCGAATAGAAGCATAAAATCAGTCTTGCAATCAACCCCTGATATCGTCTTTAAGATTACCACAACATGCCGAAGAACGAAGAAAACAAATGTTCTTGGTCACCAACATACCCACCACCTAGTGTAGAGTCCTAACAGTCAAGGGAATACCAGAAAAGATGACTCTCACATAAGTGGAAACCATGACCCTCCAACCTTAGGGCCCATCTGAGGTGGAGGGATGCCTAGAAAGTCTAAATACGCCAAGAATAATTTTGAAACTGGAAATCGAAGGCCGGATTGAAACATGCATGGGTAGAGTGCAATATACCCATTCCTCGGATGATAAGGACTATCGCTATGTTGGAGCAAAATGATCTCAAGGTCGAAGTAATCAAAGTGAACGTTGTCCAACGTCGCCTAAGAAACCTTCTTGGGAAAGAAGTAAGCTTCGCAGACAACAAGCTCCTCATCGTCCAGTAAATCGCCGACAAACATCGCGAATGAACAAGAAAAACGAACAAGAAAAGCAAGAAAAACGAAGGAACAATAAAGAACCCTAAATTCAAAGATGGTGTAAAAAGATAAACAAACCCGTCACGTCCCTTTTTATAGAGCCAAACAGTGAAGGGACTAATCATGGGATGACGTGTGGGATATGATGGCTACGCGAAATCCTAAAAATGTGTGCGAGAACGAACGGATGAGCAAGATATCAAAACACCAACTAAGCAAAAGTTGCTGACAACATTAAATACGAGGCAATGATGGAATCGAAAGTTCAACCGTTACGAAGTTAGTGACCACGTCAGCGTACCCACTAACTAAGAGGGGGAGTAGCTGATGATACATCAAAATAGACCGTCATCTTAGCTACACATGTGGCAAAAATCATCCATCACGAGGATTAGGTATCCCAAAACTGGCCAACTCATAAAGCCCAAAGAAGGTAAAACCAATCATAAAAGCCCAAACAGGGCCCATCAAAAGAAGTCATAACTAAAGTCAAAATCCAGGCCTGAGCTAGTTCTCTCAAATAAAAGATAAACGTTGCATAAGAAAAGAGTTGTGGAGGGAGTTACGCCTCCACAGACGCATCTTCATAAAGGAGGAGACTGTTACGAAAAGTGTCTCCTTCCGTTGCGCCTCACATGCTTAAGTCACGCAGAGAATTAACCGCGACCATTATATAAGGTAAAGGAAACAATCGACGGAGGTATGCAACTTTAATTGAGTTTTGTCCAGATTTACTTCATTCTTAAACATAGTTGCTGACTTAAGCATCGAAGTGCCTCCGGCCACCAAAAAGGTGGTCTTTGGCAGTCTAACATCTATTTTGCAGGTCAAACTTATAGGAGGACGAGATTTGGACGCATCAGAAGTTGTCAACAAACCCCTCCCCCCCTCCCCCCCCCACACACACACCTAATTTGCTGAATTTTTTTCGGAACAAAAAATAAATGAATAAATAACTAGAAAATTTTCACACATGCGGACAAGGAAATGAGTGAATGAGGAGGTTTCAACGTTAAGAAACCAAGTTGTATCTACATAAAAAAAAACAAATGCGTTTTGGTGGTTCCATAACCAATAGCTCTCCCTTAGTATCTTCCATGGAACAAACCAGCCAGAGAAAGATTATATATGTAGTACAATGGCCAGGTTAGTTGTGAAGATCAAAGTGCTTCGATTTCATCATCTATAGTCTGCTTCAGGTGAGCATATTTAATGTCTTAGACGAGGAGTACATTTGATATCTGTAATCAAATACTTCTCTCTGCTGAATCCCCCACAGTTTGTCGTCTTACCTACAGCAAGGTTTAGTGGAGTCTCTAGACTGATTCAGCACACATAAGGTACAAGGCATTCCTTATCCATATTAACTAACTACAACTTATTCGATTAAGCTTTAATGATATTGAATTGTACAACAAACTGGAAAGGTGTTGAGAATTTATGCTCTCTATATCGAGCTTTCCTTTTCTGGTTTTGTGTTTCTTTGGTATTGAGCTTTCTTCTTTCTGGTGCTAAGTGCCTCTTTCATCATTCAAGTTCTTTATCCAGAAACAGCAGTGGAAACCATGTCATCTGGGCCACGCCATTTTACTGAAGTCACTGTTGCGTTCACTCGAGTGTGAGATATCCTACATAAAAAATTACAATGTGAACCTTGATAAGCTTTGCTACGAAGCAATGTATCTGCAAGAGAAAATAAGCGATGTACAGCACAGGGTAGAGGAGGAAATGGGGACATTGGCAGAACCGCGTGCACAAGTGCTTGCATGGCTAAAAATGACAGAAGACGTTGATAGGGTTGTTAAGAATATAGAAGAAAAGGCGAGGGTTGACAATAGATGTCTGAAAGGACTTTGTCTAGATCTTGGTTCACGTCTCTGGATAAGCAAACAAGTGGTGAAGACTTCGGGTGAGATTAGTCGTCTACTACAAAAAGGAAATTTCAGTGAAGTTGCCCATGATCTAGCTCCACCAAATGTTGAGGCTGCACATAAAAACTGGGTTGAGGGGTTTCCATCAAGGGTCCTAATTATGAATAAGGTCGTGGAAGCTTGCATGATTAGAATATCAAATCCATTGCAGTGCATGGAATGGGTGGTATTGGAAAAAGACTCGTGAAAAGCTCAAACAATAGATTCCAGAAGACTACATTCTTCAACAAAGTTATCATAGTGACCGCGTCACTGAACCCAGACCTGATGAAAATCCAAGACAATATTGCCAACCAGTTGGGACTGAAGTTTCAGCCTCAAGACTCACACTTACTAAAGCAAACAAATTGTTGAAGAGTTTCAAGGATCAGAGAGTCCTTGTCATATTCGATGATGTTTGGAAAGAATTGGATGTTTCTCAAATGGGATTTCTAGGTGATGAGGAGTCCCTGGGTCCCAAATTCATCGTTACCACTCGACTGTATGATGTTTCCATTCAAATGAATTTCAAACTTGAAGCTCGATTTGAAATAAGGTTTCTTACAGAAAAAGAAGCTTGGGTTCTGATGATACACCAAAACGGTTTCTCTTCTACACCGTACACGTGTCATGATGATCTCGAGAAATAGTATGCCCAAGTGTCAGCCCGACGTTGATCCGGCCCAAGCGGTTCCAAGTCCGCACAATGCAGTCTGCTAGACAGACCCGACAATATTACAGCCTGCTAAGCCTACGCATCTTTCAACTATTCTCAATACCCGTAAGCCTTGCTAAGGCAAGTATCTCGATGATTAGCTTCGGACAGGCAAAACATCAACACTTTGCTTCCATCTAGGAAGCAAATACCAGAGTATATGTCACACATGGAGACTTCCATCTATGGACTACTGTCGGATTGGGAACTATCTCTCGCGTATCTAGGAGCACAAAGCTAACATGAAACTCCCCTTCACAGCACAACTCTTAATTAGTGAAGGATCTCCACGAAGATCTTCTTCCCTAAACTATGCCATCGATGGCCTGGTCGAACAAGAACTCCAGCTTTATAAATAAGACATGAGGTTGGTAAGCTAATGTATGCTACAAATTTCCTGTTTACAACATTACACCTTCCTCAGATCCCTATCTGACTTTAGCATCGGAGTGCCATCGGCTACCACAACGGTGGTTTGAGGCTCATGTGCGTTCCTTGTGCAGGTCAGTAGGTTTCCAGGTCAATGTCAAAGCAGTGAGCGAACATTGACTAAATCAGTTTGGCGCCATCCGTGGGAACGACAAAGTTCATAACCTTTCACTAGCATCATCTCTCTTTAAAATACGAGAAGATAATGACCACTAGATTACGCATCAATGCAGAACAAGGGGACAGATCAAACGCTGAGACTGGCACTATACCGCTACTCTCAACGTTGTTGGTGACACATGGGCAGCAAGCTCACGCCCTCGCTCCAGCAACAAAAACGACGGATTCCATGATATATTTGTTGTCGTCTCAAATACAACAAATCACCAAAGCAGTGGAGGCTCTCATACAGCAGAACCATCCACTCGCTAATGGAGATCAGGAGCAGCACATGCTTCGGATGACAACAAAGAGCGAGCAAAGGAGAGTCAAGCCCCTGCTAGTTCTCATTGGACTAGAGCAGGCAACACAACTAAGCTCACCTCGCAAAACCCCTTTCGCAGAGGGGCTCACGACCCAGATGTGCTATATCGCATCTTTGTTCCACCGTTCATGGACCGTATCATGAACGAAGCTCTTCCAAATAAGTTCACACCTCCAAAGCTCGACTTCTATGACGGGACTACCGACCCATTCGATCACTTGCGCCATTATCAACTTGTAATGGCACTCAAAGAAGGATCTGAGTCGGTGATGTGCAGAATTTTCCTTACCAGCCTAAAGAAGTGATCAACACTAACATGGTTCCACAACCTCTCGCCAAAGTCTACCGACTCATTCAAAATGCTGGCTAAGAATTCCTGATGCACTTTGTTGGAAGTCAGCGTCTCCAGAAAGGTCCACACTACATACTCTGTGAAGTAGAAACCCAATAAGACACTAAGAGAATATGTCACGAGCTTCAACAACGAGTTGACGCTCATTGACGTCTGCAGCGACGACATAGTCATGACGACTTTTATCGCGGGTTTAAAAGAGGGAAATCTTTATGACTACCTCACCTTGGAACCCCCTTTGGATATGGTGGAACTTCTGAAGGGTGCCCAAAGATACATCACCTTGGAAGAGATGAGAATTGTGAAGAGGGAAACTGAAGTTGATAAGATGCCCTCCGTTCCTAAGGAGAAGAAGGAAGAAGGCAAGAGGACAAAGATAGAAGCAAGCGAAAGCGCAACGACAACAGGTCAGACTCCGGCCGGGCTAGAGAAAGCTTCCAACTACGTTGGATATCGATGACCCCCCTAAATTCTAGCTTATCGTATGTCTTGAATTCCATGAAAAACTGGGGAGATCTAAAGTAGCCTCCAAAGCAGCGCGAATACCCCTCCAAACGTGACAACAACAAGTACTGCTTGTACCATAAGGAGGGTGGCCATGACACTAACGACTGCAAGAGTCTAAGATACGAGATCAACTACTGGATCCGCAAGGGCAAGCTAAAGGAATTCCTGGGTTCTGAGAAATGACCAGAACAACCCCGAGACAGGGGAGAAACAGTTAAGGAGATTGAGAAGGAGACCCCGGGCATAATTCATGTCCTTCATGGAGTCGAATCGGATGAAGACCAGTCAAACAGATCTCGCAAGCATATTTTACTAGAACTGCAGACACAACCCGCAGATGAGGACATATGTGTATACTACTTGTGGGTGCAAAGCCCCATCCCCACCTTAACTTTTATGGACAAGAACATCGAACGCGTCCCCGCACTGCACAACGACGCTATCGTTATTTCGGTCTCTATTGCAAGGTGGGAAGTGAAGAGGGCCCTGGTGGATACGGGAAGCTCCCTCGACATCTTGTTCTACAACGCGTTCCGCAGTATGGACCTTAAGGAGGAGAACCTGACATCCTCAGATTACCCGCTAATTGGATTCAGCGGAGATAAATGCTTCCCGATCGGGAAGATAAGGTTAGCAGTAGTGGCAAGGTAGCCATAACTGAGAAAAGTCATGTTCTTGGACTTCATGGTTGTAGACGCACCGTCTACCTAAAACCTTATCCTGGGAAGACCCTGGCTCCACCAGATGGAAGCAGCAGTCTCCACCCTTTACCAGTGCGTGAAGTACACCACTAACCACTCGGAAGGAACAATACGTGGGGAACAACCAATGACACGAGCCTGCCAATATGCTGTGCTGAAACAGACAGAATGTTCCCAGATCCAATTGGAGCCCACAAGAAAACATGAACTGAAGCTAGAGACTGTGGATGAGTCACTCCACTCACATGGAGATGAGATCCCAACAACGGTGGTTCAACTCAGAAATGACGGACATTCAAATGTCAGGGAGCAATCCGCCTTTCAACCCATCAAAACGGAGAGGTCAATGCAGACGAAAATACAACCCCCCGACAATCAGTCGGCGCGGAAATAAACTCCCATGCAAGGTTCACTCTTCAGTAACCACAGTGACATCAGCGAAGCGTGGCAGTTCGCTGAAGGTACCAACTATCCAGCAAGGGCCATGCGAATTCACTTCAGGGCCGAATCAACCTCTCTCCGCCAACAGTTAGTCTATTCAGTTGTTTATTTTCTTTTCAATAGTCAATGTAGAGTTTTAGTTCTTAGAAGCTTATGTGATTTGCAATCATTTAAGAAATAAAAGAAAATTACGCAGACACACTCTATTAATTACTGGAAAGATGTAACAACGATCACCCTGAGACGAATACAAAAGACTACAAACTACAAGCATTTGAATCTGACGCAACATACAGTAAATACTCGCTTAAACAGTCCAACTCCAAAAACAAGACAGCAAAGGTACCCAAAGTAGACTCAATGCTCCTTTGAAGAAGATGTTCCAAGATCGAGGACAAAGGTGCAAAAAATGGGATGAAAGGACAAACACATCTAATTGTTAAAGCTCCACCAAATCACTTCGAAAAATGGCACACCAACGACAATGTAGACCTTGCGACGAGCTGTAGACATCTTCAACCCAGCATCCGGTCTCCCGAAGGAGGTAGAAGAGGACAAACAAAGATGGCCGCAAGAGACAAGGAAGTTAAGGTCTCACAATGCTGCCAAGCGAGGACACTTTTCCCATGCGCGATACTCGGGGTGACTCAGAGATATCACCCCCCGGAAGGAACGACGCATCTGCCAACACTTTGATCAACCCTAAGTTAGCCTCAGGGAGGGTCTCATGACAGACATAGTGGCACAAGGTAACACCGAAGTGTTGGCGAATAAACGATAGACTCATCCTTTGGGAGGGAATCCATAACTCTTCTTCGCAATACGAGAAGAAATTACAAGGTCTCAGCGAACCAATTGGATACTAACCCAGAGCAAGTGACTATGCATAATGACAAGTCTTATACGACTTATCGGTGCAAATGTTAGAACATTCAAAAAATCCAATGCTGGAGATCTCCCTTCATCCTTTGTAAAACCCAAAGCATGTTATTCAAGAAAGAACATTTCAGGAAGTGCGCTCTGCCGAAGATAATGCCTACAACAATACCATTATATAGACATAGTGGTTCACCAAACGGGCATTTCAGCATTAACTGTCAGCATTAAATACCGTTTGGGAAACGAGGAGACGACGATTCCCAAGGAAACTGCACAAGTCCACGTTCGTCTAATTAACGAGGCTGCTCACAACCCCATTAACTGGGGGAGTAACCATTACTTAACCGTCTCGCGATCTATGTCGTACACGTGTTACCATACAATCTACCCTGTACACGTAGCTTCTCAATCATACGATGAACTCTAGCTCTCACTCTACAGGCCCATGGGATCAGCTTTCTATTCAAGCAGTATTCTACTACGTGCCTGACACAAGCATTATAAACCCTAGTAACTTTTGACATACGGATCACACCTGCATATCACCAACTGATTTAAAGTACTTTTGTCTCTTCAAAACTCGTCTGCATGATTCACTCTGCTTGCGGATGTAGGCGCGCACGATGCCAATGATGACTGACAATAACAACTTCTGATCAAAACCCAGACCTGTAGTTTTCACTGCGCGGGTGTAGATGGTTTGGAAGGTGGGAACCTAGTCAGTCTCGACTGATGTCGACGGTTCGCCATGGGACCACTGCTCTTCTACAGACCATGGTTGCCAAATTACCAACCCCAAACTTGTAGCTCACTCCGCGCGAGTGTAGATGGTTTGGAAGGTGGGAGCCTAGTCAGTCCCAAACTGATTTCGACGGTTTGCTATGGGACCAATGCTCTTCTACAGACCATGGTCGCCGAAAACCCTCAAATTTGTAGCTCGATGTGCACTGGTGTAGATGATTTTGAAGGTGGGAGCCTAGTCAGTCCCGAACTGATTTCGACGGCTTGCCACAGGACCATTGCTCTTCTACAAACCATGGTTGCCGAATCCCGTCGTCCCAAACTTGTAGCCTGCTCCGCGTGGGTGTAGATGGTTTGGAAGGTGGGAACCTAGTCAGTCCCGAACTAAAGTTGACGGCTCACCACGGGATCATCGCTCTTCAACAGACCATGATCGCTGAATTCTCACATCCTAAACTTATAATCTGCTCCGTACGGTTATAAATGGTTCGAAAGGTGGGAGCCCAGTCAGCCCCGGCTAATGTCAACGGTTTGCCACGCAACCACCGTTCCCTTTCAATACAACGGTCACCGAACTAAATCACAACTTTGGCAGTGTCTACACGCTACATAGGCTGACATTCCATTTTCAGAAATGACCACTTGTGTCGACCTAAAAATCAACCCGCTGACATGCAAATGAACTCTACATGGAGTGTCAGCCCGAGCTTACGGAACCTGACTTGGGACAGACGCTCTAGCTCTGAGACAACGCATGTGCTCGACCACCACAGTTCACTCATGCCAGCAACTGCAACCGATAGTCAGATACACTAATTAAGTTTCCAATGGGTTGCATTAAGGATGAGCTACAGCTTGGGAAGTATAGCCCACTGCGAAACCATCTGAAGAATACCCACTATTGGATGTAACTAAACGATAGTGACTCTGAGACCTCACAGAAGAACATGTCAGAATCACCTGCAACATAAATGGTCAAACTGTCAACATCAGACAAACCATTTGACTTCCTACTGACCCAACCAGACCGTGTCAAATTAAAATGACAAGGCAAAATAGAAAGCGCGAGACGAAAATCGAACACAATATGAGCATAAAGTGTACTCAAATAAACCTGTTTTCATTAATTGTTGGAACAAAACTTACAAGTGCACAAAGTCTAATCCTCATCAAGAGGAGGTACAGAAACATGAGAACTAAGCTTAACAGAGGAAGGAGCAGGAGTTGCGTCCACATGCGCCTCAGCCTGAGCGTCATGATACAGATCACCCTCTTCTTCTGATGACGCAGACACCACTACTAAGTCTGCGTATGACATCTTCTTATAGTACGCAATGTCCCATTCCAAATGTTATTCCTTCATCATCGCCATCAGCTCTAATCTCCCATGCATGACTCACGAAATTCATGTTTGCCTTGTGCCTTGAGGAGCTATTTCTCACGTGCCTTTGCTTCAACAATTTCACGCTCCAACAACTCTAGCTTGCTAGTCAGCGCATCAACCTGAGACTACTCCGTAGCCAAACTACTGTTAACAACACTGAGCTCATGTTGCTCCAGTTGAAGCTGCTCTTCAGCCTTCCTCGCTACTCGAGCATTGAATTCCATGTCAACTTCTAACTGCTGCCTCTAGGCAGCCCAATCAATCTCCTTCATGGCTCTCTCCTCGGCAAAAGACCGCAACTCAGAACGCGTCTTAGCCGCAGCTTCTTGCTCAACCTCTAGATCATGGCGGATCAGATCTAAATCTCACTTGAATTTGTCCCTTGTGGACACCGCCTCTGTCAAATCAGACTCAAGGGCCTCCAGATGAACCCTCTGAGTCTTAGCAACAACAACTGACTGTTCCAGCCTCTTCTCCTCAATCTGCTTCCTCAGCAGCTCAATTTCAAAAAGAGCATCAGAATACAACTTTTGCATATTCGAGAATACACGCTCCATGATGTACACTCTCTCAAGAGCCGCCTCAACCTCCATGCCAACAATGACCACTTGGCTCAAATGAGACATCCCCAACATAAGGTGCTTCAAACCCTTATCCATACGCCCTTCCAGTGTATCCTCCTCGGGCTTCGGAGTGTGGTCCATTAGCCAGCTGTGGCGTTTGATTATATGCTTCCTTGAAGCATAGTCCATGTCAATTTTCTGGTGCTAAGCCTGGTTGTTCATCTTCACTACGTCCGGAGCAAACAAACTTATCCACACATTCGGCCGGAGTTCTCTCGGACGCTGAATTTTGTCGGCACTGCCCTTCGTACTCGCCACTAGATCTACGTCTTCCTCCGCATCTTTCTCTTTGTTACCAATGACCGACCCTTTATTGCGAGACGGGTTAACAGAATCCGAAGGAAGAGAGGGAAGCGAGTTGTCCAATAGACCCTCCATCCCTCTGATATGTGGCTTGGAACGAGATAGGGAACAATGCGGACTACAAGAAGGATGACCCACTTCACTGCGACCACTATTAGATGATCTTTCAGTGGAACGATTGGACTCTGGGACCTTAGACAAATCTTCATCAGAAACCCCCAATAGAACGGTCCTGGAGTGGTCAATACTGGTAGAAGCCGCCACAACAACCAACATTAGCTTCTCGCTCAAGGCTTCAGCTTGCTCGGTACTCAGATTCGTCGCATCTTCAATCCCTGCTAATCGCAGATGGTCCCTCTCCCAGCTGGATATTTCAGCCTCCACCCTGGCAGGCTGACTAGGTTCATGCTCCTCCCTCACTGAAGTAGACTATTTGGAAGCCGGCTCAATCCTAGTGCGGGACCTCTTCGAATTTATAAAGGAGGCGAGTGTCTCAGAAAGCACCTCCGTGTCAGACGAAGTAAGAGCCTTAACTTTGGAAGCCTTCCACTTTTTGGAAGGGGATCCACATTCAGACTTAACATTCGGCGTTCGATACAAAGTGACAACCACGTGCCAGTTGGCCCACAAACCACTGCGGCTTAAATTAGCAGGACATATGACTTCCTCCACATTCATCTTTGGCAGGTCATGGAATGTATTCATAGGGAAAGATGAGTAGTAGGGAACCTCCCTGCAAAGAAACATATGCAATGATCAGCACACAATCAGCGCAATGAAGACAAAAGATGAAGCTATACTTACGGAGTGGCCTGAATTTTCGCTAGAGCGGATGACCTCTGAACTTGAAGTACTTCGAGTCTGAAGGAGCCAAGAAGCAATATTTCTTCTAGAACTTGTAGTTATCTAGCAACTTCCCAAAATAGGCCGACGACATCATCTTACAAATGACATGGTCATTCAATCGGGGAGAAGTCAGCAACTGGATCACCCGCGGAGTCACGCGGATGCTAGCATCTTTCGTTCTAATCAGAATGAGAAGGATAATCCTATACCCATTGGGTACCAACTGAGAATGAGGGATTTTGAGGAAATTCAAGAAGCCCCAAATCTTGTTAAGAACAAGAAAACGAACTCCGGTCTAAAATATTCCGCGATGCAAACAAATGAACCCTTTTGGAGGGAACATCTGATCATCCTTCAGAGCATACAATAGTAGGTCCTCGGGGACCCCGAATATCTTTCGGATTTCACCAAGGCCCGACTCAGAAATTGACTTATCTTAAAAAAACTTGGAGCCCCTGGCCAAAGTTTTGTCATCAAGATGGTGTTGGTGAGCCATGACAGAGATGAACAAGATTTCAATCAAAAAAATGAATAGAACAAAATCTCTAAAATCAAAAAAAATGGAAGAGTCAATCTCCGCAGAAAGGAGGATCTAAATAGGGTTTGGCACTACAAAAGTTGACGAGTCGTCACATATTTTTTCAAGTAAAATTTTGGTTTCGAGTTCCTCACATAAACATTTTGCAACCGTCACACTACATAGAGAGGGAAAATTGGCTCTTAAATGAAATATATTTGTAGAGGAAAATTAACACGTCCTAACATATCATCCAAAGCCCAATCAACACTGAAGAAATAAAAAACCCAAGAATGAGGAAATAACTTCTTTATCGCACAGACCGAAAGCAAATGTATAGTTCTCTTAACAATCTTCCTCCTCCTCTTATTCAACAAAGAAGGCGATCCTCCTCCTATTCCTCCTTCTACATAAGATGCCACACAACCTCTCTCACCTCTTTTATCACATCACCGTCAGACAAATCTAATGAAATTCTCCTTGCGGGATCTCATCTGGTGAAGGCACTTACCGTCTACATCTGACAGTGTAGTTTGTCCTATAATCCCCGTGTCTGTTGAACTCACTAGCTACTTCTTTGCTTTGCTTGAATTAATAGAGAGACGAAGAAAGATACGAGGATCGCTTGTGAAAAACCCTATCTTTTGATCGATTCCAAGAAGAAATCAGCTTCACAAGGTAACATGATCCAATCTTTCATTCTTTCGATCCATCCCCATCTCTTTCTTTCTTTCATTTCAGTCTTTTTTGTAAAAACAAAAGGGTTATTGGTTTATGGATTCGATAGTGTTATCTCCTCCTGTTTTCGGTGGTTTTCAGGAGGAGATGTTTGGGTTTTGATTGCATTTCGCTTCCAGACTCCCAATTCATTGAAAATATCTGAGCTTTAATGTAGTCTTCATTCATGTAGTTTGGGGTTGGAAATTTGGTTCAATTTGATTGATTTATTGATAAATCTAGGGTTTTTAGATATGGGTTTATGATGCTATTGCTTTGTGTGATTTAGGTTTTTTGTAATTCTTGGATTGATTTTAATGTCGGTGTTTGGGTATTTTGATGAATCTAGGGTTTTTTGGTGGGATGTGTGGGATTTGCTGTTTGGGTGTGTTGGTGATTATGATTTGCTTTCATTGACTGACTGTGGTGGTGTTGGAACTTTGGGGTTCCTCTTCTGACACTTCACTTCTCCTCATCCTCAGCTTCTGAACGAGTCCATTAGTGTTTATTTCTTTGTTTTTTCTTTAATCGATCGATTTGTTTGCTTGTTTGCTTTTTTATTTTTATTTTTTTATTGAAACAGATTGGTGTTGCTTTGTCGTAAAATATTTGTATTTTCTCAGTCATAATTAATTTAATGGATTGAAAAAATGAAAAAGATGGTTTGATTCATGTTGAGTTGCATGTAGTGTTGGTAAACATATTTTATGCTTCTATGAAATTATGCTTAATAGTTCAGTAAAATGATCTAAACTGTGGTTTAGTAGAAAAAATGACATAAACTGTAGATGGTTGATGATCACCTTCTTGGCTCATGCTTCAATCAGAAACTACAGGAAATCAAACTTTTCTTGCTCTCTAAGTATTCAAACTTTTTCCACTTTGGACTTCGTTCTTTTATCTATATTTCTCTTAGACGGAGGATGAGGAAGGACTTTTTTTTTGTTCAATCAAACAAATCAATTGGTTAAGGGGTTGGGCTTAAAGGATTGATTTGGGGTTTTCTTGACTAACATGGCACTTTCTTAAGCAAACGGAATCAAGGAGCACATTTGATTGATATTTTGAGGTAATTTTTAAGTTTGCGAAGTTTTTCAGGGTTATTTATACAGAGCACATTCAAATAAATAACATTTTCGCCAATGAACCAAGCTCCTGTCTTTTTTCAAATCAATGACAACTCAGACCATATTTTTTTTCCCCCTTATTAGTGTCTGTTTTAGGTTTTGGTTCTGACTGTGAGGTGTCTGTTTCTACAAGGCACCTGTATACTGAATGTTAAATTCTTTTAACATGTCATGACTTTCTTCTATCGAATGGTATAGGTGGTGATGATTGAATCTTATCTACGTGCAAACAATATGTTCATTGACTACATGAGGTATAAGATTCTCTATTTTCTCCGAAGCGTATTTCTTAATTAGAATTCCGCACACGAGATGTGACTAATATTTTTTTTGGTTCCAGCCTCAACATTAAAAAGTGTATTCTTCCTCTCTACAATTGGACCTTGATGAGGTTGAACCTTGTATATCAGGACCTTGACGAGGTTGAACCTATATCTGTGTTCTGTAGTTCATTATGAGACGGTTGTTGATTTGTTCTAAAGGTATGGGATATCGTAGTTAAATGCTTGCCAGAGTTTCTAAATGCTTGCGTGTAACTTTTCAGGGTTTTGTTGTACCAAAAGAAGCACTGGACAAGGTTGCTAAATTTCTGTTCCATGGATAGCCTGCAGAGCTCAAGCATGGTAGCGTTGTAATTGCTGCTATTACTTACACCCCAAGTGTCATGCTTGGAGCTGCTCTTGTTGCAAAGAAAGCCTGTGAGTTAGGTTTGGAGGTGAGTCACTTAAGCAATTTCTACTGAGCTTAGTCATTTACCTTTCGGTGTTTGAAACTTCTCTAGACCATTAATGTATTTTTTTTTTCTGAACTTTTAGATGCAAGACGTGTTTACTTGAACTATTTATTGATTTTGTATCAGGTAAAACCATGGGTTAAAACAGTTCTTGCTTCAGGGTCTGGAGTGGTCACAAAATACTTGGAACAAAGGTACCATTTATTTTTTAGGAAGCAACTCTGACACTGTGAAGGCATGTTTCCTCATTTGTTTCTGGAAAAAAAGTTATTTATCATTGACTAGAGGCATTTTCTGGATGTGATGTCTAGTGGCATGCAAAAGTATTGGAACCAACAAGGCTTCAATATTGTCGGATATTATTGCACCTCACGTATTGGAAATTTTGAGAATCTTCAAAAAGTGCAACATGTCGTAGTAATCATGGGAATCTCCCTGACTCTTGCTTTACTTTGTCTATTTGGTGCTTGCACTACGTACAAAAGGTCAGCAGAGATGAGGAAAGGTATATTTACTTCCATAAAAGTGGCTTGACTCGAAAGACTTCCCTTTTGTATGTCTTTTTTCTAACATGGAAAAATCTTATTGACTTTCAATGAGGTGAACTTGATCAGTGGAATTTAAGCACAAGAACCTTATTAAGCTTTTGGGATACAACATTTAATGTCCAAAAAGCCTTGTAGTGTATGAGTAGTTACCCAAATCAAGCCTGGACCAAATGGTTTTTGTATGCCCTCTCATGACCCCATCTCTGGATTTCCTTCGGCATTGAATTCTGAAATCTTTTGACCAATAAAAATGTTTGTGATTTGTGTTGGTTAAGAATAAAGTTTAGTTTGAGATCTAGTGTCAAATGTATCTAGTTAGCTCTAAAGTGCCCAATTTTTTCTGTTGCAGGATGTTCCAACTCAATCTCAGCCATCCAAGCTTGTTGGAAGCAGGGGTTCCGACAGATCAAATCTCTTGGGTTGAATGGATACAAGTACATCAAATGCCTTGTGTTCGGAATGTAAATTTTGCACATTACTAATGATTAAATTCAAAGTTGCGTCGATCAAACTAGGTTATGTTTGAGTTGGCTCTACTTATGAAGGTTAGGAACAAGAAGTAATTCCGACTGAGCACCTGAACTTACTTAGGTTGTTTTATAAGCTAAAAATAAAATTACTATTTATGCACCAAAACTAAAACTAGTTATGAGTGGCTTTCAAACACAACCTTTATTCGGTCAACACTTGAGTTTACTCAAATCACATTTTCAGGAAGCTGACTTTTTCATTTTCCCAAATTCCAGGGAGAAGATTTGGAGATAGCAACTCTAATGGAATTGCATTCTATAACAAGCTTATAGACAATCTTATGCAAGGTGAGTCTTCGAAATACTAATTTGATATTTATCTAGATATTCTAAACAAAACAAAAAAGTTTGTTATAGTAAAAAAATGTTATTGGACAGGTATCAAGCTGATAGTAACATTAAGCCATCACGAGTTTCCAAGAGTACTCGAAGAGAGATATAAATCATGGCTCAGTCCTCAAATATAGTAAATTGATGTACATCCAAATGATCATTATTTTTATGAGCTTGGTGACCATGATGGTGATGAAGAATGATTCAAGGAGGTGTGGGTATGAATAGATGATGAATTAATTAAGGAGTTTAGTGTTACTAGAGTAGACTTAGTTATTTTTTGGACATCAAAATGATGTAACTTGATATCATTTTTGTATTCAGTTATGTGACTTTGCATATGCAATGAAAGAATCCAATATTTTTTATGAATGAAAATTTTACTATTTTGATTTTAGATTGTGTATTACCCAAAAAATAGGTGGTGCTATTTAAGAGTATGTGCTAGTAGACAACTACAATAAATGGGTAAATAATGAGTTGTCACAAAAATAATGAAAGTGTGACGAAAAACTCGTCACAAGTAGATAATTTTAATGTATGAAATCACTACCGTGACAAACTGTTCCTAACGTATAAATTATATAAGTGAGGAAAGATTATTCACAAAAAGTTCATAGTAGATATTTAAATCACTATCGTGACAAACTGTTCCTCACATATAAATCACATAAGTGAAGAACGATTTGTCACATAAAGTCATCACACGTGACCATTGTTTTAAAAAGCGATTGAAGCGTACGCCTTGAGGCGCGAGTCGAGGCGGGGTGAGCAAAAATCGCCTCTAAGCGTACGAGTTGGGATGGTATTTGGAGGCGTTCGCCTTACTTTGACGAGGCGCACGCTTCAAGGCGTAATGAGGCGTACGCTTAAGAAATTAGATGATCATCTGATCTGTTCGGATTTTTAGACAAATCCAACGGCTGAAATTATAAGTGCATTTTCAAAAATCTAAAACCTAATCGATTTCCTCGTGTCATTTGCAGACAGAAGAGGTGAACAGAGGACGAGACGAACTGAAGAAGAAGAGAAGAAGAACACAGAGGAAGAAGAGAAGATCGAGAGGGGAACAAAGGAAGAACTGAAGAAGAAGAAGAAAAGAAGAGAGGAAGAAGAGAAGATCGAACCAGGAGGAAGCACCGGTCGACTGATCGAACCAGGAGGAACCACCGATCGACCAATCGAACCAGGAACCACGGTCGATTGAAGCCGTTTCTCATCTGCGATTCACACTTTGGACTGGATATACAGTATACTTCTTCTTATAGTTCTTCAGTTCTTGCATCTTCAGTTCTTCTTCTTGACGTTTTATGCACTTCAGTTCTTCAGTTCTTGCTTCTTCAGTTCTTGCTTGTTCAGTTCTTCTTCTTTTTGACGTTCTTCTTCAGTTCTTGCTTCTTCTTTGGCACTTTGAACATAATTATGTCATTTTATGTTATAATTGCATAACCTGAGCAAACCATTAGCTGAATGGGCTCACCTAGTTGGCTCCCACTCTTGACGTTTACAAGTGTTGAACACAAGCTTGTGAAAATGTAGAAACGACTGTTTATAATTCAGATAGAGCACTCCTTTAGAGCTGATTTGGAATGTTTTAGATTACTTAGTCTCAGTTAAGCACATTAATTAGTGGTAATTAGTGGAATATAACAACATTTTTTAGAGTAACAAATTACTATGGTGCTACATTGTATGTTTGTAAATTGTATGCTTTTTCAGTTCTTCTTCTTTGAATGTTAATCAGTATTTCATGTTTGTATGTTTGAAATGAAATGCTTTGTATGTTTGAATGAAATGAAATGCTCTGTGTTTTTTTTTTTTTTTCTAATTTGTATGTTTTGTATGTTAATCAGTTAATTCTATAAAAATTTCATGTTTTGTATGTTTTGTTTGAAGAACGGATGGATTACAGTTCTGCATGTTTTGTATTTATAATTCAATTTTGTATTTGTAGATTAGATGGCACCGCGCAGGACTACGAATACGACTACGAGTGATGGAAGAGACCTATTTTGGCAATATGGCCAAAGTGTAAAAGGTCCTAAACAACTGAGTGTACTCTTAGTCTATGAATACTACAAGTCTACAATCTGCAAAATCAGGTGAAGTCTTAATCCTCGACCTCCACTTCTTGTTCTTCACTACAATTCTTACGAGTCTTCAAAATTTTCTTTGATTTCTGCATTTATAGAATTACAATAATAAGGTTAGTATGATAGTCTCAACTCAACAAACAATACATGTAGGCACATAAATACTAAAATACTGAAATACATAAGGTGATAATGGTGTGATTTAATTTCTTTCAGTATAATGCTATATTGCTATTTCACTTGATAATTGATTTTGTTTTTCTTTATTTGTTTGAAATTTTTATATATATTTTTTACAAAAAAACGCCTCCTTTCGCCTCGGAAAAATCTTGACTGCCTCGAGGCTTAAAAACGCTTTTTAAAACATTGCACGTGACGCCAAATTTTCGTTACCCATAACACTCTACAATGACGATATTTTCGTCACCCATGTTGTAATCGTATATTCGCGCGCCAAGTTTATAGCAGGAACCGCGCGCCACGTAAGCGGACTTTCATGACGAGTTAGTGAATTCGTCACCTAATACTTTCATTGATGCCCTTTATGTGAGGGACTGTGACGACTGAAATTCGTCACCATTTCTGAACGGTGATGAATAAACATGTTTTAGTGAGGAACAACGTTCATCACCAAAGCCCAAATTTCTTGTAGTGTGGTTTCCCGCATCTTCTCCACTGAACTGACACACACTTAATTAATGATGTGCGCGACTCAAGCAATGACTCAGACTCGATCATCATAAGCGACGTATCTTTTCAAGAAGTAACTTAGTGGACCGATGCGATGGCCTACTAACTCAAGGGGAGTAGCTGATGATACACCAAAACGATATCTCTTTTGCACTGTATATGTGTTTTGATGATCTTGAGAAATAGTAGGCCCAAGCGTCAGCCCGACACTGATCCGATCCAAGCGGTTCCAAGCTCGCACAATGTAGTCTGCCAGACGAACTTGACACTATTACAACCAGCTAAGCCCACGCGTCTCACAGCTATTCTCAACACCCGTAAGCCCTGCTAAGGCAAATATCTCGAGGATCAGCTTCAGACAGGCAAGACAACATCATTTTGCTTCCAACTAGGAAGCAAATACTAGAGTATATGTCACACATGGAGACTTCCATCTATGGACCTAGGTAGTTAATTCGTTTCGCGGTTGCTTCACGGTCCAGAGCCGAATTACCATTAATTGGGAAAAATCGAGAATAATCGGATTTAAATGGTATATTTTTAATCATATATTTTTAAAATTTAATCATATTCATATATAAAATAAATAATTAATCAAAATACTATAAATTTGCAACACTTATAGTTACCTGGACTTGTTGTATTCAAATTGATGCTAGCTCATGTGTGATAATCACATAATTATAACATTATTGCCTCTTATTATAATTTTGTTAATCCTTGTTTTATTTTATTTTAGATTAATTATTAAATTTTTGTGTTTTTGTAGAATTTGGAGCAATAATGAAGAAATCGAAGAAAAATGAAATGAACAAATCACAGATGGTGACTTCAGAGAAAGTGGAGGTGAAAATAACCTGAGCCCTTGGCTTAAACCCAAAACCAAAACCAAACCCGTAAACCCAATGCCAAGCCCAATAAAACCCAAGGCATATTCTATCAATTATCCAAGATTCTGATTTAATTTAAGCATTAAATCACTCATTGAACCCTCCCCTTAACTAGTCCATATCCATTTTCTTAATTCTCTATAAATACAAGAGAAATGAATAAGAAAGGGGAGGAAAAGAAGGGAAAAAAAAACATTACAAAAAATCCAAACATCTTCCTTCACAAAGTGATTTTCATCACACCCATCTCATCACCATCCATCTCTCACTCCCTCTCTATCCAGACCATCAGTCTTCACCTCGCCACCGTCCAGCAGCCAACCACCGAGCATCACCATCATCCACCATCACAGTCCTCGCGCAACAAAACAGGGAGCATTTCCCTGTTTTCTCATCACGTTCCCCTCCCTCTCCCTGTTCCATCACGCCACACAGCCATTGCCACCTTCCCTGTCAACGCCATCATCCACCACGAAATAGGGGAGTGACAACCCTGTTTCACATCAGTCTTCACCTCATCACGTTCTTCTCCTTCTCCCTGTTCCATCACGCTACACAGCCACCACCACCACCAGAGCACGACCCCCCTGTCCTCTCTTCTCCACCTCGCCTTCCTTCCTCATCCATCTCTCCCTGCTCTCTCTCTCGTTCCCGTCACCGACAAGAAAGCAACAGAACAAAAGAAGACGAAGGAGAAACAGAACACGAGCCGCCATCACCCACCACAAAACAGAGCTCGCAAGAGTACCGGAGCCTGTCAGAGGAAGAAGAAGCTCGCGAGGAGCGTGGCTCGCTGGAGACCAAAGCTCAGGGAACGCGCGATTTCAGGCAGAAAATAGTTGGTTATTGGCACCCCAAGATTCTGTAAGAGCAGCCACAAAGCGTTTGTAACATTTTCTCAGGATTCGTGTTCATGCAGAGATGAATTCCACCTCCATTGATGTTGTGACCACCACCACGACCATGATCTGCTGAGTACCACCGCACCGAGGCGACGACAAACCAAAAGGGTTGTATAATTTATTTTAATTTATTTTACTGACTTAAATGCTTAATTGTTAATTACAATTTTATTTCAGAAATTTGATAAATTGCTTTCACCTTTCATGTTCGATTAAAACTTGATATGTTTGGTAGTTAGATTCACATTTTATCAATATTCAAAGCATGTGCTAAAAATTATTAACCTTAGACTTTGATTAAGTGTGCATTAAAAAGACACTTAATGCTTGGTAAAAGTTTATTTGCTTGAGATAAATTGTTAATGTTTGACAGAAACTTGATATGATTGGAATTGGATTTTAATGATCACATCTTCGGTGCAAGCAAGGGATCCTCATCCCTAAAGCTTCTCGTTTATAATTTCAGTAATTTAGATTTAAATATATTTGCTAACTCATCGGTGAGTCCAAACCCCACAAAATCTATCTCATCCATCTTTTCATTTTATTTTATTTTATTTTTTTTAATTTATTTTTAGTTTAGTTTTAAAGACACTGTAACCCCATTTTTCTGTAAATTAGTTTAGATAAATTCTAAAATTCAATTGCATCCACTTTCCTCATGGGATCGACCCGTACTTGCCGTTGTCTACCAGTTAGACACCGTGCACTTGCGGTTATTACAAGTGGGACAAATTACCCTTTTTATTTAGGTCGGTTAATCCCGCAACAAGTTTTTGGCGCCGTTGCCGGGGAAGGTAACGGTGTAATTGAATTTAAGATTTATTTTCACTAATCTAAAAAAAAAATTTCAAAAATTTTTAATTTTTAATTTTATTTTGTTAAGTTCTTTTTACACTCATTTCGTGTTATTTGTTTGATTTTGCAGAATACACGCATCTCGAGAAAATTGGACGATCCTGCAAACATCAAGCAAAATTTAATTTTAATTAAATTTTTTTATTTTGTGAGGAGAGTTTTAATTTTATTTTCACCTCGTTTTACGAGTGTGTGGTGTAATAATGTTTGTAAACTCTATTGTTTTCCATTTTTAATCACCTAAAAAAAACCCTAAATTATCTAAGTCAAAAAGAAAATATAGGGAAACAATTTTAATTGTTACCCAATAATTTCTTGTGATTTAGAAATCCGACTTCTAAGACCAAGACCAGTAAATTTATTTGCATGTGCTTGTGTGTTGAGTGAAACGGATAAAAAGAAGTCGGACATTTATTTGCATGTGCTTGTGTGCAGAACGAAATACGCACACTGTAAGTACTTCTATCACACGCAATGTATTAGTGACCCGGGTGCTTTGTGTAATTGTTTGAAATTGTGTGATTGGTTGTTTAATTTCTGTAATTGTGGATGCTAAACTTTAATAATTCATAATAAGCAGACCCAGCTTCTAAATAGAAACTGATGGGATTTGATATTCCCACCTCATCACTCCAGCTGTGTGCAACCAATAGCCAAACATAATTAAAATCAATTAGCAAGTTAGATAGAGACATCTTTTAGGTACGGTGTTCATAGGACAACCAAGACCAAGGTGAATCCAATAATTTTTGGTGTTGACCAAAGCTAAAAGTGACGATGGGTTTAATCATTCAATGAATTTCGAGACGCCACTGCCACAAGGGTAATTTACTCGGTACGCCGAATCATAAGTAAGCTACGATCCACAAGAAGAATTGGTGTAACTAACAGTTTTGGGTTAGAAACACAAGCCTCAAGTGTACATCTAACGTCACATCGTTCTCACATCTACTGGCTTACAGAGCGGTAGCACAAGGAAGTACTTAATTGGACCATTGTGACCTCCTTCTCTTGTGCGATAATCCGGTTTCTTTGAAACAAAACTCTAGCCTACTGATTTTGAACTTTGCGGTGTAAAGTGTACACTCTTAGGATCAACTTGTAGCACCCATTGCTCTGTCATAAAGATTACATAAGAAATAATTATCCCCCAAAGATAAAAAGATAATTGATCTCAAAAACGTTGATAGCTTAGGGAGGCATGTTTCTTGTGCATTTATTGGTTGTTGATTGCATGCGAGTCTGTGTATATTTTTAGAGTTAATGAGTTAAAAAAAAATGAACGCAAGGGATTATCTAGCCTATTTTTCCGAGCAAGTCAATTCATTTTATGACATGCAACGATCTGATTATGATCCATATTTAGATTATTACAACCCAGGTTTAGCCTATCATCCTGACTTCTCATGGGCTCATGGTCAGTACCATGAAGGCCCTCTAGACACTCCTCAGACTCCTCAAGCTTTCATTCCTGATGATGAGTCTCAATTTCATCAAGTTGTTCCTCCATCCAACACATCAAGGTTAGAAGATATTTTGAACCTTTTTATAGAGCGAACAGGAAAAATGCTTGAGCAAAATTTTCAGGATATTACAGAATTGACAGTTATTTCTCAACAAAACTCCCAAGCTATCTGAAAACTTGAGATAGCTGTGAGTCAGATAGCTGAGTCACTTCCTGAGATAGAGTCAGAAAAATTCCCTAATCAACATATTTTTAATCAAAAGGGTCAATTCAAAATTAATGGCACATCTGAGCCAGATGATGAAGATGTCCAATGCATTACTACCCTTAAAAATGAAAAACTGGTTGAAAATCAGGTAGAAATGCTTGATATGGGTGTCATTGAGTTGTCTAGACCAATATCTCTATGTGATTCATGTGATGAGGATACCACCTGATATATCCATAGTCTTATTTACTTGCATCACATTCCCATTTACTGAGGCTACTTTCACCGATCCCTTGTTCTGTAGTGATGATTTCAGTTTTCACCATCCTGTTGTAAAAATTATTCAATCTTCTGATTTGGAACCAGACCTAGGATGTTCCCTTTTTGGAGCACGCAAGAATCCACTGTTGTGTATGACTACTGGTCACTTTTGGGATGTCCTAGTGTATTTGGTGCCCCATGTGATTGCTATATTTGGGTGGACTGATCCTCAACTGTTCAGGTTGTTGATATACGACCATGGACTAAGTGTTTGTCATGTTCTTCCTCTCCACTTTTCGATACACCATTTTTTAGGAAGAATATTTGTCAGGCTAATGACGTTAAACCAAGCGCTACTGAGAAGCAGCCCAACTTTTGTTGTAAGAGTGCATGTTGAATGTGTATTTTATCTTTTTCTATTAACTAATCCACAATTCTTTTGTCTCTGAGCTCTCATCGGTGGATTACTTGTGGAAATTGGTAAAATCTTCACCGCGGTAATACTGTTCTAACCTCCTCTCATGTACTTATTTCATTCATTTGTCAAAATTATTTTGTTAAACATTGAGGACAATGTTTGGATTAGGTTTGGGGGTAGGGTTCATGAGTCGGTGAATTTTTCATAGTGTTTTCTTTTCTTACTCTTAAAAAAAAATTGTTTTTTTCTGTCAAGAAAACTTGGTCTTTTGCGATTATGAAAATGGATTTTAAATATTTTATGCTCAAGAAAATGCAAACCAACTTGACATATTGGTATATTGATAAAGACTGAAAGTTTAGTATGATCCTTAGGTTAGATCTAGTTCAGAAGATTTTTCAACTCGATTATCTTTGCACCATGAGCCATGTTAGCGTAACTTGAAGTTGATGAGTGAAGTATATACTAGAAAACCTTAGAATAATAGTGGAGACTTAACCCTGAAAGTTTTGAACATTTCTATTTTTTCGAGGGTTATACATAAACTCTGATTTTTCTTGAGTCCGTATTATCTCGTTGATGATCTCATTATTCTCATTTTTCTGATCAATTGCTTTGGGAATGACATCAAAATTGAATTATTATACTAGAACTTCTTGGCTTATTCAATTGAGATGTCATAATACTGACCCGAACTTAGGAAATGATCTAGACATTTTTTTCCTTTTCTTTCTTTAGACCATTAACTAGCCTTTTAACTTACCCATAACATTAACCTTTTTGTAGCCTTTTGAGCCTAGAATAACTTTTATTTGTTAACCCATTAACATGTACCCAACTTTTCTGGGAATGTGTATGGATGGATATACTTGGTGTAAAAAGGGCATTAAAGAGCAAAATATGAGATATTTCATAAATCCTCTATGTGGAAAAAAAATGATTCCTCAATGAGGATAAAAATGTGAGAATGAAGAAAAAATTGATGGTGCGCAACATTGATTTATTTTTGACAGCCCTAATTGTTCGTGAATGAGTGTATACATTCCTAGAAATTTTTGTTAGTATCCTTTGATATTCCTTATTAACCATTACCCAAGCCTTGTTACAACCCAACAAAGTCCTAGTTGATTTTAGGTAAAGGTTGGTTCCGTAGATGTGGAGATTTAATAACTAAGACCTATGGTGTTTGATTCGAAATTTCCAAAAGTAATTGATATTCCTGTCCATGAGATCATGTTCATTCCATTCTTGAAAAGTCCGTTCTTCATATTATGTGAGATGATTGTTTTCCATTATTTACTCTTTTCCTCACATATAAACTGAGTGAAATACTAAATCTCTGAGTATTTTATTGTGAGTGACATGAGAGGTTTGAAGTCAAAACAAACTTTCTACAGGAGATATAGTCATTGTTTTACTTTAAAATGAAAAGTTATGTTGATAGTGTTATCCACACACACATTGAGTTGAGGATGATTGTGAATTTTTTCTAATCTTTGGAGAATATTAAATTATTTGGAGATTGGTTGATACACTAAAATGACATTGTTGGTTTCTTGCATTTCTTGAAGTTTTAAAATGAACACTGTTTGACCAAGTTTTGTTGAGTCAGTAATGTTTGTGGGTAACATTTTCTGGAAACCCTCACGAGACTATAACTCGTTCCCTAGAGGTAATCTAGGGGTTCAAAGCCTTGTTGCATGTTTTCAGTGGTAAGTGCAATCGACGATTCCTGCGAAAGTGAGTTAGGATTTTATTTGTCGTTTTCTTTTCTTTGTTTTGCTCGAGGACTAGCAAATTATAGGTTTGGGGGTATTTGATAATCACATAATTATAACATTATTACCTCTTATTATAATTTTGTTAATCCTTGTTTTATCTTATTTTAGATTAATTATTAAATTTTTGTGTTTTTGTAGAATTTGGAGTAATAATGAAGAAATTGAAGAAAAATGAAATGAACAAATAACAGATGGTGGCTTCAGAGAAAGTGGAGGTGAAAATAACCTGAGCCCTTGGCTTAAAACTAAAACCAAACCCATAAACCCAAACCCAATGCCAAGCCCAATAAAACCCAAGGCATATTCTATCAATTATCCAAGATTCTGATTTAATTTAAGCCTTAAATCACTCATTGAACCCTCCCCTTAACTTGTCCATATCCATTTTCTTAATTCTCTATAAATACAAGAGAAATGAATAAGAAAGGGGAGGAAGAGAAGGGAAAAGAAAACATTACAGAAAATCCAAACCTCTTCCTTCACAAAGTGATTTTCATCACACCCATCTCATCACCATCCATCTCTCACTCCCTCTCTGTCCAGACCATTAGTCTTCACCTCGCCACCGTCCAACAGCCAACCACCGAGCACCACCATCATCCACCATCACAGTCCTCGCGCAACAAAACAGGGAACATCTCCTTGTTTTCTCATCACGTTCCCCTCCCTCTCCCTGTTCCATCACGCCACACAGCCATCGCCACCTTCCCTGTCAACGCCATCATCCACCATGAAACAGGGGAGTGACAACCCTGTTTCACATCAGTCTTCACCTCGTCACGTTCCTCTCCCTCTCCCTGTTCCATCACGCCACACATCCACCACCACCACCGGAGCACGACCCCCCTGTCCTCTCTTCTCCACCTCGCCTTCCTTCCTCATCCATCTCTCCCTGCTCTCTCTCTCTCTCTCTCTCTCGTTCCCGTCACAGACAAGAAACCAACAGAACAAAAGAAGACGAAGGAGAAACAGAACGCGAGCCGCCATCACCCACCACGAAACAGAGCTCGCAAGAGTACCAGAGCCGGTTGGAGGAAGAAGAAGCTCGCGAGGAGTGAAGATGAAGCTCGCAAGAGACGAAGGAGCAAAGGACGCGCGATTTCAAACAATTGGTTATTGGCACCCCGAGATTCTGTAAGAGCAGCCACATAGCGTTTGTAACATTTTCTCAGGATTCGTGTTCGGGCAAAGATGAATTTCACCTCCATTGATGCTGTGACCACCACCACCATGATCTGCTGAGTACCACCGTACCGAGGCGGCGACAAACCAAAAGGGTTGTATAATTTATTTTACTGACTTAAATGCTTAATTGTTAATTACAATTTTATTTCAGAAATTTGATAAATTGCTTTCACCTTTCATGTTCGATTAAAACTTGATATGTTTGGTAGTTAAATTCACATTTTATCAATATTCAAAGCATGTGCTAAAAATTATTAAGCTTAGACTTTGATTAAGTGTGCCTTAAAAAGACACTTAATGTTTGGTAAGAGTTTATTTGCTTGAGATAAATTGTTAATGTTTGACAGAAACTTGATATGATTGGAATTGAATTTTAATGATCACATCTTCGGTGCAAGCAAGGGATCCTCATCCCTAAAGCTTCTCGTTTATAATTTCAGTAATTTAGATTTAAATATATTTGCTAACTCATCGGTGAGTCCAAACCCCACAAAATCCATCTCATCCATCTTTCCCTTTTTATTTTATTTTTTTATTTTTAATTTATTTTAAGTTTAGTTTTAAAGACACTGTAACCCCATTTTTCTGTAAATTAGTTTAGATAAATTCTAAAATTCAATTGCATCCACTATCCTCGTGAGATCGACCTGTACTTGTCGTTGTTTACCAGTTAGACACCGTGCACTTGCAATTATTACAAGTGTAACAAATTAACCTATTTATTTAGCTCGGTTAATCCCGCAACAATGTGTCCATGCATATATGAGATTTTCATCCTTTAAAGCGACTTTCTCCTGGTCTGAACAATATTTGTTGCCCAAAGAGTTGCACCATAGATCACAACATTTCCATCATCTTGAGCAATCTAATGGTAGTTATTAGGTCCACGTGTTGTCCCACTGCTCCAAACAACAGTCGTCCTTGATATATCACAAGGTTCCATCGTTTCTTAGTTTGAGTTTTACACGATGTGGCCATATAATACAAAAAACAAGGGAATCAAGGGAGGAAGAAAGGAATACAAAAAATCTACAAATACAAAAAACAGAGAGGAAGAAGGAAGGGAGACACACAGAAAAAAGGAATCAAGGGAAGAAGGGGAGAGAAAGAGACAGACCTGAGATCACCGTTGAATACGCCGCGCCGTCCAGAACCAAATCCACAGAGGGAGACGAACACCCTTACAGTTGATCGATTGATGATGAGTGGAGTACAGGAGTGGAAGAAGGGAGGAAAAGAGAGACCGATCATCGGCGCCCTCGTCATTGATTTCCAGTTCCAGATTGTCCTCGCCGGCTTGCCCTTCTTCATTGCTTTTTTTTTCTTCTTGATTTACTTTTCTGGCTCGAGATGACCTGAGATCTGAGTTAGGTTTTTTTTTTTTTAATACACAAAGAAAAATCGGCATGTCAACTCGGCTAATTATGCGGTGACACGCCGATTTTTGTGAGTCCTCGAAACCCATAACTATTTCACTCTTCCCGGATCGGTCCACTCCCGTTTTTCGAATAATCGGTGATTTATGGCCGATTTAATAATACAACTATGGATCGAATTGAGAACTATTTTTCGCGTATTTAGGAGCACAAGGCTAACAAGAAAACTCCTCTTCACAACACAACTCCTAATTAGAGAAGGATCTTCACGAAAATCTTCTTCCTTAAACTGTCATCGATGGTCTAGTCGAATCAGGACTCTAGCACTATAATAAGACACGGGGTTAGTAAGCTAAGGTACGCAACAAATTTCCTGTTTACAGCATTATGCCTTTCTCAGATCTCTGTATAATTTTAGCATCGGAGTGCCATCGGCTACCACAACGGTGGTTCGTGGCTCACATGCATTCCTTGTGCAGGTCAGTAAGTTTGCAGATCAAAGCCAAAGCAAGAAGCGAAATCGACTGCATCAGATTCTATTGAAAGAGATAGCTTCACAAATCCAACTTTGCCAGGAATTGCATTAGAGATGGTGAAAACATGCGAGGGTGTTCACCTTTGGCAATCAGTGGTATTGCATCCTGTTAAGAGAAGCTGAAGAACCACAGTGGCATGATGCATTAAGGGCATGAAAAATCCAAGCCGCAGTGACCTAAAAGAAATTATGCTAGAAGTAATTGCTTCCCTAAGATTTAACTATGACCGTCTGAAAACAGACAACATCAAGCTTAGTTTCTTGTTCTGCTGCCTATTTCCTGAAGATTACACTATTGAATTGCATGAGCTGAGAGATTATGGAGTAGGATATAACTTCTTAGATGTAAATGGGAGTTTGGAGGATGCGTCAAATAAATTGCTTTCTTATGTGATGAAAATAAAAAATTGTGGTTTGCTGTTGGAAAGAGATCTGGTTGGACTGGTAAAAATGCATGATGTTGTACATGATGTTGCCTTAACGATTGCATATAAGAATGAGAATGGGTTTTTGGTGAATGTAAGCAGCACATGGAGGAAGTTTTCAGTGACGCTAGAAGGATACAAGTGAATATCATCCATGAACAACACAAGCATTGAGCTCTCTGTTCCATCGGAGTGCCCAGTTACACACTGTTAATCAGAAGCAATAAAGTTGTCACCATTGATCCAGGAAGTTCACTTGGAAGGTTGATAGCACTCCGTGGGTTCGAATTCCACAATTAAAATCCAGATTGCTGGTACCTCCCAGTGCCAAAACCACTTGAATGTCTCGTAAACCTCCGGATCATGTCTCTAATCAGATGTGATTTATCATCAAGTATACATGTATTTGGAGGACTTGCAAACCTACAAATACTCATCCTGCGTAAGACAGAGATCGACAAGTTGCCAGAACAAATAGGTAATTTGAAAAATCTAAAATTGTTAGATTTGACAGAGGCATATATTTCAGTTATAGCACCAGGCATTATATCAAGACTATAATTTAGAGGAATTGTACATGTATGATTACTATGGTGAACGAGAGACTATAATATAGAGGAATTGTACATGTATGATTACTATGGTGAGTGGGATACGACAAGTGGCTGTGAAAAAAGAAAATGCAAGCTTCACGAAGGTGGTTCATTGACTCATCTGTCAAGTTTTGCAAAATAAAGCTGGAAAGTTTACATCTCAGCACATGCCATGTTCATGGAAAAAATCTAAAGCACTTAAATTTGATTATAGGGTCAGGGTCTGTTGGGTTAACAATATTTTTTCGATGTCAATCCATAATTTGATGCTAGATGATTGCTGTGGTTTCAGAAATGTTGCTGAGCTAGATTCTGATGGATTTTTAAAACACATAGGAGGTTCTTTATGTCTACAGATGTAAAGAGGTAGAATATCTCATCAATGTCCATGAAGCAGAGCACATCTCTAAGGATTCCTTCACAAGTCTGAAGGTGTTGGAAGTAACAGGTAGTGAAAAATTGATAAAAATCTTCTGTAGCGTGCCTCCATCGAAGTGAAAAGCAGAAGTAGCAACTTCCTCCTTTGAAAACCCCTGGCAGACAATGAGAAGTAGAAACTCCTCTTCCCTTGCAAGTTTTACTTTCCAGAATCTCAGGACGCTGACTATCCCTAAATGCAACAGACTGGAGAGCATCTTCTCATTTAGAATGGCAAAAGGTCTCAAGCAACTAGAGGACCTCAAGATAGACTAATGCGACAACTTGGAGCATATAATTGAAAAAGAGAGATGGTGAAGAAGCAGCTAGTACAGTGCTAAGCTAACATCACCCTGGTTTACTACCTCAGTTACGAAATCTCATGCTGTGCAAGCTACCCCGTCTATCAAGCTTTTACCAAGGCAATTCACTTCTCGATTGTTCTGACATTCATTATAGTGGAGGATTGTCCAAATCTGGAAACATTTCATCTCAGCCGGCAATACAAAATTAAAGGAAATGAGCCATGGAACCTTTGCAACTTTGAGGGACAAAATTGATAAGATAGTGAGTTGCTAGTGAAGATCCTATAAAATACTGAAAGATATATTTAACAATTTTTATATGTATTGTTGGAAATCTCTCTTCACCACCAATAGTTTACACTTCACTGCTCTTAACATCTTCATCTTATAAATTAATCATTGTTAACTAGTATGTTTCATTTTTTGGTATAAAACCATAGAATAGCAGAAAGCCCTACATGAATCTCTTGTAACTGATAATGGTAAGACTTGAGGTGTCTTACCACCCACAAATTGTGACTAATAATGGTTTCTTCTTGATAGATTTGTGCAGTATTAACTATTATGAAATTGCACTTCACTCTGTTTATCACTATGTTAATCAGAATTAGGTTATTCTACAGTACTAATAAGACTGCACCGCAAAAGGAAATAAACGAGAGGAACAAAGATATAAAAGCTATGGAACAGAAAACACATCAAAGTCAATCAGGTTTTAGGCAGGCAACAAACTATTCATGATTAACAAGATTTTGATCATCTTTTGAAGTAGTAGCTACTGCTTATAATTAGACCTTAATTTTCAGGCTTTGCTCAGTCTTCATTAAATTTTTCCTGTTGAGCTGCATAAGAAGATTAAGTCATGGAGAAATACCTTGTCATAGGCAAAACTAAGATTCTACTTGTTGATAGATTTTCCCATGAATCTCTTCTCCACCAACACCCGGTAGTACTACTAAAACTATAATCCCACTAAAATCAATTTGACTATTTCATTATGTTAATAAAAGATTAAATATATGGAGCATTGGGTGATAAAATTTAAACCAAAAATAATAAGACCTTGACACAATAAAAAGGTTATCGAAAGCAAGATCTCTTGCAAATGTATTATCAAAATAAATTACAGCGACAAGATGAAGAAGAATCAAAGCATGTCATATGAATGTGTTTGTTGATGGCCATCTATTAAATTTCATTCAAACCATGTATACCAACAAAAGAAGTTGAAAGAAAGATGATTGATTAGATGACAATCAACACACATATTCATATATAGCTAGCTTCAGAATCCGCGAGGTTTTTTTTTTATGGACATGTGTGAAGACAAGCAAAAATCTAAGTTAAAAAGGTTATTTTTATAACTATTAGGATGATGTCAATGAAAGAATTATATTCCCAACGACAGAATATCCATTGAGAATATACCCTTATCTCCATTGTTTACTGGTGGTTGGTCTGAAGGATGATCTCTGAATTGGAATTGTAGGTGGAGCTAGAAAATGTTTTGTTCTTGTAAGTAAGCTCTGAATATTGACTTCTTTTGTGGTTAATTTATGAAGAGAAATCCCCTCCTTTTATGGAGTTTTCCCAAAACCTGAAACCTTTGGAGAATCACAGCTTAAGATTCTTTCTTTTACACCATCCATCTTAAATTGGATCCAGTTGTGGCCACTGTGCCTGGAAACACTAATATAACCAATTAAATTCAATCATTTTCCCCACCCACCCATCCTCACATTGCTAGCAATGATCTGTTAGCTCATTTGGGAGGGACAAAATAGTTGTGCCTTCTCTCAAACCTTACCTCCTCTCAATATATTATTTTGGGAAGCATTTCATCTAGCAAACTCATACGGTACAACATCTAATCTTCCACGAAAACAACCACTTCGAAGACATGGATGGAATGGCAACCTCCATCGCACCATGGTATACTGTTAGCCCTTAATTACAGACATGTTCAGCCTGAGCAACCCAGGCCTAACAGGTATCCGTGATATCATTTGAGATAGTTAAGGAACATGCATAGCAGGTTTCAACTACCACATTCCTCATGCAACCAATAACAAAATTGATGTAATAATAGTCATGCTAAGTTTTTTTTTTTCCTGTGAATGGAGTCAGAAGTCTTAATAAGAAGTAGACCACCTTGTTTAGACTGTTTGTTTTTAGTTCTGATCAGAATTTTTACTTCTGATTGGAGTAAGCAACAGGGAGGTGCTGATCACTTAGCACTTAGAGGGTGTTTGTTTTTGCTTCTGAATAGAGTCAGAAGTCTTAATAAGAAGTGGACCACCTTGTTAGAGTGTTTGTTTTTAGTTCTAGTAAGCAACACAGAGGTGTTCATCACTTAGCACTCAGTGCTGAGTGAAAAATTATTCCAATAATAACCTTAACAAAATTATATAATGACAATTGCTGCCCCATCTTCATAAAAATAAGTAGGCTTAAATTTTGACGACACACCTTCATTTTCTTCACCAAGCATTGTGATTTTACATACCTTTACAAGCACTCGGTAAGAAACTTATCTCATTTTTCTCCATTTTTCTTTTCTTTCTCTGTATTTTCAAAATTTTCTTCACCTCTCCAACTTTCCCTTCATGTATATTTTCAAACTTTTAGCATGTAGTTTTTATGCCTTATGTGTATCAGGAGAAATCAAATCAAATCAAATAACCCATGTTTGAATTAACGATTTCACCAAATAACTAGAATTGAAATTGTCATTAAAACGCCACAGACGTATTGCTCAGATTCAACAATATTTATATCATAAATTTTTTTCAGCTTGGTAGGGCAAAATTGTCAAACAATTATCATTTAGCACCTAAAAACAAACACCTTTTAATTTTACAGCTTCTAATCAGCAGCCCATTCAAAAGCAAAACAAACAATTCATTCAAAAGTTCATTCAGAACTTCTAACTCCAGTTAGAAGTTAGCTTCTAAGCAATTAAAAAAAACAAACTCCCTCTTAGTGTTGAGTAAAAAATTATTCCAATAATAACCTTAGAATATTTTTGTAATTACAATTGCTGCCCCTATCTTCTTAAAAATAAATAGGGCAAAATTTTGACAACACACTTTTATTCTCTTCTCCAAGCATTGTGGTAAAATTCTCTAGGATTTGAATAATTATTGGGTATGATTTTAAGCACAATATTTATGTCATAAATTTTCAGCGTAGTGGGGCAAAATTGTCAAACAGTTTTCATTCAGCACCTAAACAAACACCCTTTAATTTTACAACTTCTCATCAGCAGCCCATTTAGAAGCAAAACAAACAGTTCATTCAGAAGTTTGTTCAAAACTTCTAACTTCAATTAGAAGTTAACTTCTAAGCACTTAAAAAAACAAATGCCCTCTTACACTTACGTGCACTTAAAGGCATAAACCATCTAATCATCCAATCATATTTGAATGCGGTTTTATAGGAAGTAAGAACATTGATGGAGACACATGGAGTACTACCAGTACATAAGCTCCTTATCATATGACATCAAGCCTGGTGATCCTCAACTCGACAACGTTTTTTGCTGGCCTTTCAGGGACGATGGTTAAACACACCTACTGTAAAGGGAATCAAGTAGAAGATTGGATGGGAAAGCAAGCACTAATAGAATGCATTTCGGCACTGGTTTAACTGTTCCATACAGTGAATTTCAGCAACTACTCCTAGTTGATAGCATGGTGTTCTATTCCTCACATACGTGTATAAATTCTAGTTATGGAAATTAAGCTTTTTAATTATTGAAATTTGCACTGTAAAAAGGAAACAAATGAATACAATACATCCCTGATCCCTGTTAACAATCTGTATTACAAATCAAGATGGTATTTGAGGTTAGAGATAAAAGACGGCTGAAATTTATCCAAATATAAGAATCTAACGGATCACATAGAACTTAAAACACTAAGAGTGCATGACTTCGATTCTCATACCCAACATTTTGATGTTTATTTATCTTGATATTTAAAGTAGACTAAACTCTATTTATCATGTTAAACTTTTATCGTGCCAATGGCACGGGAAATAGCCTTGTAAAACAGGATGGTGTTTGGGATGAGAGATAAAAGACGGTGAGGATTTACCCAATTATAAGAATCTAACGGATCAGATAGAACTTAAAGCATCCAGAGTGCATGGGTTTGATTCTCATACCCAAAATTTTGATATTTATTAATTTTTCTTCAATTGTTGGTAGTGGTGATTAGGCATGTAAGTGCAAATGATGAAAACTTAAGGTTAATCATGTTTTAACAAGTTTTAAATTGTTATCGTGCGAACAACACGAGGAATACTTTAGTATATATATAGGAAGATTCAGATAGAATTAATTCCGCATCTCTACTACCTATTAGTAGAGATGATATATAGGATGTTATTGCGAAGTGCCACTTGTAGGGTTAATGACCGCGCCTAATATATCAATACTGATTGGTCTTGGACTAGCATTTGGTTACATAATAGGATTCCCCTAAGCCATGATGGTAATTCTTGTTATTGCGATGGATGAGCTTACAAAACTCAACCATCTCAACTATTGAAATTTGGTAAGCCACGTCGTCTTGTTTCCAAAGGTAGGATTTGTTAGAGGTTGTTGGTGCCTTTGTAATAATGATGGGAGTACAGTTCCGAGGTAAAATGCAATTGTACTTGAGAAATGACATGTCAAGGATGAAAGGCAATAAAGTTGCTTAAGATAACAATTGAGAAGTCTAAACAGCGAGGGAATGGGCGAGGGAGGGGTTGAAAGCCGTTCACCCCCTCGAGATGCGTGAAAACACCTCGAGATACAGACTTGCACACATCTCGAGGGGGATGAACGGCTTCACTCCCCTCCCTCGCTGATTCCCTCGACATTTAGAATTTCCCACAATTGAGAAGTCTAAACAGCGAGGGAATGGGGAGGTCTACTAACCTAAAACAACCTTAAGAATAAGTGATATTAAGTTCATTTTCTTCAAAATTGATTTGATGTCAAATCAAATAAGAAGAAATGTCCATAAGTCATTGGAAACGATGACTGTGAAATTTCAGAATTAAGACTTTAACAAATTAATGAACAAAGGACGAAAAGAACAACCATTCACAGTTTAAACCGAGTATAATGGGTTCATCAAAGCAATTTGAGGTTCAACCCTATCTTTTGGAGTAAACGAATGTAGGCTAAACAAGATGGTTTGTCTAATCAAATGCTTGGATTTCTTCAAAGAATGAAGAGGAGGCTTTTTTTCTCGTTAGAGAAGAAAATTGAAAATGGAGGACAAATGCAGCAAAGGAAGCTTTTGCTTGTCTTATTTACAAAATGGAATCTGATCGCATTGTCAAGGATATCATATCATCTAGCATCCAAGATTTGCTCCCAATTTATCCTTTCAGTACATGTGCTTTGCACTCCAAACTCTGTGGTCGAACATGTTATGCTTTAAGCCTATTCAAATCTCAATACTTAATTGGACTACACACTTATAATAACTATCGAATACTATATATTTGAGGTTTTAAAAATAATGAAAATTTTGACATGAATCATCCAAACATTAATTAAGTAAATTTTCTCACAAAAATTTTGCTTTTGAAATTTCTATATGCAAAAAGTCCAAGACAAAATTTTCATACTTGGCCAGCTATTTTGTTCAAATAAAAATACAAAGTTCCTTGTGGCTCTAATAATACATGGATTCTTAGCATCAACTTGCTTGAGATTCTTATTGACTTTTTCATTAATCAAAGAAAATGTTGAGTGTCTAGTGTTTTGCCAGCCGGTTGTTTTATTTAATTTAGTTTTTTGTTTGTTTGTTGAAAATGGAAATTTCCTTGAAGCCGGCTGCAAGTGGATTAGACCACAAAGTCTAGCAAAGTTGCAATTCTCCAAGGCGCAAGAGCTCTTATTGGGCAGGTGAAGTGAAGCTTGGGACATTGGCTTAATCAACATATATAGAGGTAAGAAAATTACTTGGCTAGCTTTTCATCTTCTCATTGTATCTGTGCTTTTAATGTCAAGAAGGGTTTTTTTCATATCATCCATAAGATGATAAGTTATTGAAGGTCTTGATCTCCGACATTCATGAGATGTTTGTTGGAATCACACTGGACCGTCTCTTGGAGACAACTTTTGCTCTCTTCAAGAGAAATCATATGTTGTGGCTAGATGCCATTGTTTTTAAGTTTAGATCTGCATGTGCACATTTCAGTTTAGGTTCAAAAGATTTAAGGGAGCCCCCTGATTTCTTGATCGAAGGGTTCAAGAATTTTCTCACAAAAATGTCAAATCATGGGGGTCAGCTCTCTCTTTTTTTCCTAATGGGAAATAATAGTTTCCTAGAGGGACTGAGTGCAGTTGTCAATCAATGTCTTTCCGTCTGGTAAAAGAGATTTGCAAGACTCATTTCCTGGGGATGAGGTGGAATTTCCAACACAAGTTTGTTGGAGACGCAGCTTTGTATTTATGCTGAGAGACGCAGCTAATTGCCAAAGGGGAGAAACCTCATATTGAAGGAACTGATGGCAGGATCAGTCTCAATGCATAAATCACACATCGACACAGTAAGATTAATAGGGACATGATGTCTAACCAAAGTAGCGGCAGTAAGAATACCCTTGGTAACTTTCAAAAGAAATCTGATAGTATGGGGCATGGGGTGAATGAATGAACTTGAGAACTGTTCATATCTCATAAGATTTTGGCAGGGATGTTTTCTTAAAGGGAACACTTTCAAAGATTTAGTAACTAATATCTGTGGGCACTTTTGACTCTAAAATTTTCCTTCGTATCCAATGCCCACATAAGCTTGTTGAGATCAGGTACATTTCGAAGGACAGTTATGTGATCTCACAAAGCAGACGTCAAAGTTCTTCTAGGAGAGTGTCAAGATAGGCATTAGGTTTGAAAACACTTCAAACCGGTCCTGGTTGCAACCCTTTATCTGAAAAGAACAAGTCCCTTCAGTCTCCAAAGAAACACTTAGCCATAGCACTCAAAAGAGCTGGAGCTCACACTAGCAGAAGCTGGAAAATGCATTCATTCATTAATTCCATGAGAATTTAAGCAAGTCCATAAACCGTACACTACGACAAAACAATAGTCAACAGCCGATTCTGAAGTTGACCATGAGCATAAAATCAATTTAACAAGCAACCAATACTCCATTGACTTCTCGAGTATCACAGCCATTTGACCTCTCTATCACAAAGCTATTTCTTAACTAGGACTAACACCCATCATACAAATTATTACCTTCAAGTAATACTCGGATTTCTTTCACAAATGTAATTTAATTTTATATTTAAAAATAAATAAATTTTACTTAGCAATGCTCATGGTATTACAATATGGTGACCTTAAAGAATTTAGTCTAAAAAATGAAGCAACCCAATTAACAATCAAATTCTCAAAAAATCCCTTGAAGGAGTTCAACCAAGGTATCACATTGAAGTTTGAATCAACAAATAAAACTAGTAAATCTCAACTAGAATCCACTGTAAAAAAAAAAATACAAGCAAAAGCTTCCTTTGCTGCATTTGTCCTCCATTTTCATTTTTCTTCTCTAATGAGAAACAACGCCTCCTCTTCATTCTTTGAAGAAATCCAAGCATTTGATTAGACAAACCATCTTGTTTAGCCTACATTCGTTTACTGCAAAAGATAGGGTTGAACCTCAAATTGCTTTGATGAACCCATTATACTCGGTTTAAACTGTGAATGGTTGTTCTTTTCATCTTTTGTTCATTAATTTGTTAAAGTCTTAATTCTGGGTTTGATAGTTTCCAAAATGACTTATGGACATTTCTTCTTATTTGATTGAGTAAGTCTACACAGCGAGGAAATGGGCGAGGGGAGTGAGGTGGCGGGGGTGGGAGCCGTTCACCCCGCTTGGGATGCGCGTACGAAAATCAACGCACGCATCTCGAGTGGGGTGAACGGCTCCCACCCCCGCCACCTCACTTCCCTCGCTCATTTCCTCGACACTTAGAATTTCTGTGTTTGATTTGACATCAAATCAATTTATGAAGAAAATGAACTTAATATCACTTATTCTTAAGGTTGTTTTAGGTTAGTACACCTCCTTCTTATGCTCAAGTGACTTGTTCTCAATTGATATCTTAAGCAACTTTATTGCCTTTCATCGACATGTCATTTTTTTTTTTTTTGGAAAGCGAGCTGGATTTTAAGGACTCCAAAATCTTTATATAAATGAAATAAAAACAAAAACAGAAACAAACTCTCACATGAGAGTGAACATGGTTACTAGGCCTATAAAAATCTTCAACTAGCATCGGCCAAAAAAGAAATCTCTTGTTTTTTTATCCCTTTCTCTTTTGTTAAGGAGGAAATGATTCAACTTTTGTACTTTTTGTTTGCTTTCTTAGCCCTAGAGGATCTTCGAGGGTAGAGACTAAAATCTTTAGTGCAAGATTTTGAAAACAAATCTCTTGCAACCTCTTCACTAGAAGGATCTTGCTCATGTTCCTCGTTACTACTCTGCTCATCTGTTGTAGTGTTCTCTTTGTCCTAAGTCGGTGTGTGTTCACTTGCCTCCACATTAGCACTACGCTCGAGCATTGGGTTGTTAAGAAGCAATGGTTGTGTACTCTGCGTTATGACATCACTCTGGTCATCATTTATGTTATGCTCTGCCTCATTGGCGGCCTTTATACTGGTGACATTCCCTGCTTTTCCTATGATAGACCATGTACTCCCCTCTAAACTGGGTTGAGTCTTCGACTTGAATGTATGTCTACCCTTGGTGATCGTCCAACCATCAGAGTTTTGTATTTCTAGTGGTTGGGTCCTACCCGTAGTTTGCCATACCATATGGCTTGGAGTATTAATTTCTTTGCTCTTTGAAAACTGCTGTTTTGTATGGCCAAAAACTGCACAAGAACATTTTACAGGAATCCATGCATACTCAACTTCAACTATTTTTTTCTTATCTCCATTGATAACCACCAGGATGTCTTTGGGTAATTGGTTGTTTCCATCCACCTCCACACACACTCTTCCATACGCTAATCTTGTCCTTTCTTCAGTAGTTTTGTCAAGCATGATAGGCACTCCAATAAAACTAGCAATCCTTTGAATACCCTCTGGATTCCATAGGAATAAATGGATTTTCTTCAGTGTAACCCAAATAGGTACCGAGGTAAACACCTCGGCATCCTCGTCCATAGAAGGTGACCAGGCCCTGAGGATGAGCAACATGCTTGCAATATGCAGAGGTCCCATTTCCAATACCTTACTTCTATCTGCTTCCTTCTTGAATTTGAATACAAAATTCTTATCTCCGTGTATGCTCATTTCAAATTCTCGAATTCCCCACGTCCTTATCAACCACTTTTTGAAATAACCATATGCCAAGCGCTTGCCCACAAAGCTGCCAATAACCAACCTTTCACATTCTTCTATCCTATTCGCAAAGTCAACAGTTTGCACTTGTACTATTTTCCTGCTTTCAACAGTAGCTGGAGGTTCATACCTAAGTTTTGTAGAGCCAGTATGCTTGCTTTGCTTAAGCTTTGATGCCCAACTCATCCTCGCTGGTGCAACGGCAGGGTTTGCCATTGCCATTTCTTCTTGATATTTGCTAGGGCCAGAGGATGCAACACTGGTTGGCATTGTACATTCATCTGCTTTATGCATAACCTCTTCATTCCTTTGCGCTGCAGCCTGCTCTTGACTTGCTGGCACCCTTGCAGTTAGCATTGCTCAGTTATTGGGGTTTATCATCATTTTCAGTTCTTTTGCACCTAGCACATCTCCATTTTTTACAACCACTTGATATTCATTTGTGAGTAACTGTAACAATCCATCGCAATGAATTTTGTACTTCTCCTCAAAAGCCATGAACACCTCCTGTGGAAACACGTTCTCACTGACTGTGTCTCCTCCATTTGTTCCTGTCATCTAGCAATGAGATTCATAAAACCCACCAACTGTTTGGTGAAAGATCTCCCTTTCTAGCAAAAATAGTAAGCATATCTGAAGAGGAGAGAGCAGATATGAAGGAATCAGATCTGAAGGTCTCAACCTAACCCTATGTTCCCCATGATAAATATCCTCAGATCTTCCACAAGGATTGCTCCCAATCAACTCTACAATATGGAGAGAGGACTTACTCAATCAATAGACCGGAGAGGAGGTGGAAAAACCGGCTGGGTCAAGTCGAATCTGTGTTTCACAGCCTCTCGCAGCCCTTCCTTCTCACGCAGGGCCTCTCGCAGCGGAGAGCTGGTCTCTCGCAGGGCCAGACAAGAATCCTAACTTATACCACAGGGCAGATTCCCATTCTCCATGTTAGCAACACAAATATGAGTAGATCCATTTAGATCCCTTGCCATGTCATTTTACAAGTACAATTGCATTTTACCTCGGAAATGTACTCCCATCACTATTACAAAGGCACCAACAACCTCCAACAAATCCTACCGTTGGAAACAAGACTTGATGTGGTTTAGCAAATTTCAATAGTTGAGATGGTTGAGTTTTGTAAGCTCATCCATCGCAATAACAACAATTACCATCATGGCTTAGGGAATCCTATTATGTAACCAAATGCTAGTCCAAGACCGATCAATATTGATATACTAGGCGCGGTCATTAACCCTACAAGTGGCACTTCGCAATAATAGTTCCTATATATCACTCTACCTATAGGTAGTAGAGATGTGAAAGTAATTCTATCTGAATCTTTCAATGGTATTCCTCGTGCTGTTGGCACGATAACAATTTAAAACTTGTTAAAACATGATCAATCTTAAGTTTTAATCCTTCGTACTTACATGCCTAATCACCACTATCAATAATTGAAGAAAAATTAATAAATATCAAAATGTTGGATATGAGAATCAAACCCATGCACTCTGGATGCTTTAAGTTCTATGTGATCCGTTAGATAAATTCTTATATTTTAGTAAATCCTCGTCATCTTTTATCTCCCATCCCAAACACCATCATACTTTACTAGGGTATTCTTTGTGCCATTGGCACGATAAAAATTTAACATGATAAATAGAGTTCAGTCTACTTTAAATATCAAGATAAATAAACATCAAAATGTTGGGTATGAGAATCGAACCCATGCACTCTTGGTCTCTTATATTTGGATAAATCTCAGCCGTCTTTTATCTTCAACCTCAAATACCATCTTGATTTGTAATATAGACTAAAGTATTCATTGTGTCGTTGGCACGATAAAAACTTAAAACTTGTCAAAATATGATCACCCTTGAGTTTTCAAAGCCACCATCATCAACACATGAAGAAAAATAAATAAATATAAAAAATGTTGGGTATGGAAATCAAACCCATGCACTTTTGGTGCTTTGAGTTATATATGATCCGTTAGATTCGTATATTTGATTAAATCTCAGCCGTCTTTTATCTCCCACCCCAAACATCATCCGTCTTTTATCTCCGTTAGATTCAGACTGACTGTTTTGTTAGTTGTTTAATTGGGTGTCATATTTTCATTCTGGTGCTTCCATGATCAGATGTTAACAGGTTTCACTCTTCCAATCTTCCATTAAATTTCTTTTGCAGAGTGGCCATGGAAACGATAGGCTTGTTGGTTACACCAATCACGGAAGTAGGGAATTGGTTGTTCGGAGCACTTAAACGTCGGATCTGCTATATTGCCAATTACAGTGAAAACTTAAGGAAGCTCCAAACCCAAGCAAGTGATCTAAAAACAAAGACTAATGACCTACAAAACTTGGTGGAGGAGGCTAGGAGAAGATTTGAAGAACCTGAACAAGCAGTGATAGAATGGCTGAAAACAGCAGACAACATTCAAGTGGTTGTAGATAGTATAAATGACGAAGCAACGCAAAACAAGAGATGTGTCAAAGGACTGTGTCCAGATCTTGGCTCACGTCTCCGGTTAAGTAAAGAAGCAGTCAGCAAGTCAAATGACATAAAAGAACTTCAAGAAAGAGAAAAGAGGTTCACAAGAATTTCCCACGTTCCACCTCCTCCGAGCATCGAACCTGAACCAAAAGATTGGGTTGAAGGATTCACTTCTAGGGACCTGACAATGAATAAGGTCATGGCGGCATTACATGATGAAAGCATCAGATCCATTGGGGTGTACGGAATGGGGGGTATCGGGAAAACGACCCTCTTGAAAAGCTTAAACAATAAGCTCCTGGAGGGAAAACTATTCAACAAAGTTATCATCGTAACTGTTTCACAAGACCCAGTGAAGGATATCCAAGACAAGATTGCGATAAGGCTGGGGATTAAGTTGGATCCTCTAGACTCGGAAGTTACCAGAGCAAACAGATTGTCTGATTGTTTCAAGAAGGAGGGGCCAGTCCTCCTAATATTCGATGATTTGTGGAAAAAATTAGATGTGGCTAAAATGGGAATTCTAGATGCAGACCAACACTCAGGTTCTAAATTCATCATTGCCACTCGAGTCTATGATGTTTGCATTCAAATGAAAATTGTAACTCGAGTGAAAATGGATCTTCTCCCTGAAAGTGAAGCTTGGATTCTATTTGAAGACAAAGCAGGCCAAGTTGTCAAACTACCTAATGTGAAACAAATTGCAGTTGAGATTGTTAAGAAATGTAAGGGGTCACCTCTCGCAATCACTACTCTTGGGGCTTCACTGAGAGAAGGCGGTGAGTTCAAATGGCGTGATGCGTTAAGAGTATTAGAAAACCCAAGTGCAGTTGATCTAGAAGAAATCATGCCAGAAGTAATTGCTTCCCTAAGATTCAGCTATGACAATTTGGAAGGAGACAGAATCAAACTTTGTTTCTTGTTTTGTTGCCTGTTTCCTGAAGATCACAATATTGAATTGAGTGAGCTGAGAAATTACGGAATAGGAGAAGGTTTTCTGAATGTGAATGGGAGTTTGGAGGATGTATCAAATAAATTGCTAGTTTATGTTGAGATCCTTAAGAATTGTGGCTTGCTATTGAGTGGAGATGAGGAAGGGCAGATCAAAATGCATGATGTAGTTCGTGATGTCGCCATATGGATTGCATCAGAAAATAAGAATGGGTTCTCAGTGAATGTAGGCAGATTAAAGTTGTCCACGGTGAACATGCTAGAAGGATACAAGCGAGTTTCGTTCATAAATAATGCAAGTATCGAGCTCTCTATTCCCTCAGAGTGCCCACAGCTACAGAGTCTATTAATCAGAGACAATAATGTTATCAGCATATGCCCAGAAAATTTCCTCGAAAAGATGCAATCACTTGTAATACTTGAACTGTGTAGTTCATTGTCTTGGTCCTATGGATATCTACCAGTGCCAAAGTCGCTTGCATGCCTCACAAAACTCCGGATCTTATCCCTAGTCAGATGTGATGTATCAGAAATAGTATCAGTACTCGGAGGACTAATGAACCTAGAAATACTCTCTCTCCGTGAGTCAAATATCGGCAGGTTGCCAGAACAGATGGGCAACCTGAAAAATCTAAAATGCTTAGATTTGACATCAGCAGTAATTTCAGCCATAGCACCAAATGTGCTATCAAGGCTGTGTAATTTACAGGAATTGTACATGAAATGTTGCTTTAAAAATTGGGACTTGCAGGCCAAAGGGGGAGAAAAAAATGCTAGCTTCACGGAGGTCGCATCATTGGCTCATCTTTCCAGTTTAGAAATCGAAGCAGGAGGGCATACACCTCCGGGCATGTCATGTTCGTGGAGACTCCTAAAACACTTCAGTTTGGCGATAGGTCATGAGTACTTAGAGCCCAACACAAGTAGATACCAGAATACTCTACATCTTGGTAGAGTATATAAGATTGTGCCTTGGGTTAATAATTTCTTATCACTGGCAATCCATAAGTTGAGACTGCGTGACTGTGGTTTCAAAAATTTGGCACATTTAGATGCAGAGGGAGTTTTAAAAAACTTGGAACACTTTGAAGTTTATGGCTGCAATGAGATAGAATATCTCATAGATTTTGATGAAACAAGACATGCCCCAGAAGACTCACTCCAATGTCTGAAGTACTTGGACATATCACATATGGAAAGGATGAAAAAAGTCTTCCAAGGTGTGGCACCGGTTACATTCTTGGGACAATTGAGGATTCTCAGGGTTGACAGATGCCCAAACTTCATTTCCTTTCTTTCGTCTGATAAACTATTAGCAGCACAAAATCTGGAAAAACTTGGAGAGCTATCGATCTCAAATTGTGATGGATTGCAGGTAGTAATCAACACTGAAGATCAAACGGAGAATTGCCAGGGGGCTGTTCAAACTGAAAGGATTCAGGCTACTCCTACTACACCCATGCTTCCTGAACTGAGGCAAATAAACTTGAGCAAACTATCTAACATGACAAATATCTGGAAGGGTAGAATTCCAGTTGGAAGCCTTCAGAACCTTCAAAGTCTACATGTATGGGAATGCCATTGCCTAAAATATCTCATTTCATCCTCACTGGCTGAGAGACTTCAAAACCTAGAGATACTTGAAATCAGCAAATGCAATGAAATGGAGAAGTTGGTTTCCAGTGGCTCCGAAAGGGAACAAGAGGCGGCAACCTCCTCTTACAGACAGAGTCAGGGTAACACTAGCATGAACACACAGAATTCCTTGGTTAATTCAACACCCACTACTTCTCCTACTTTCCAAAATATACGGCTTCTGTCTATTAGCCACTGCAAAAGATTGGAGAAAATCTTCTCATTCAATATGGCACTGGAACTCCAGCAACTCCAGCAACTCACAGTATACGCTTGTGACCGTTTGGAGGAGATAATTCAAAGGAAGGACGGGGAAGAAGTAACAGTGGCTCATGATTACCCTGATTTACTACCTAAGTTACATTTTCTCGAGTTGAACACCCTACCAAGTCTAACAAGCTTCTACCAAGGCAATTTACTACTGAACTGTCATCTGAAGAGAATTAAAGTACATGAATGTCCGAAACTAAATACGCTTCCTCTCACCCCTCAATCTATATCTACCATAGAAGAACTTGAAGGAAATATGGTGTGGAGATTGGAACTCTTCCAATCATTGCCTCATTAAAAATAGCACAGAAGAAGGTAAATTTGGGGCATCTATTTATTTAATGTCATAATCAACACTTCCTTGGACAGATCTAGTCATCAACACTCGAGACACACATCTTTCTTCTTGAATTAAGTATTTTCTATTTTATTTTTTGTATTACTTTCCTTTATTTCATTTTTGTTATCCATTGTTCTCACAATTACTTCAATCATGGGTACATATGGTTTACATATGCAAACTATAGAAAAGTATCGAGAGGCACGTAAAAGTTTACATATGGTCTTTATTGATATGGAGAAAGCATATGATAGGGTCCACAGGGAGTTAATTTGATGGGCGTTTGAAAGGAAGAAAGTGCCTCAATGTTATGTCGATATCATTAAGGATATGTATGAAGGGGCTGTAACAAGTGTTCGCGCAGTAGGTGGGATGTCCAGTGAATTTCCAGTGTCAGTAGGATTACATCAAGGGTCGGCGTTAAATCCATATCTCTTTGCTTTGGTCATGGATGAGTTGACAAGACATCTGCAAGAAGATGTACCTTGGTGCATGTTATTTGCATATGATATTGTCTTAATTGATGAGACTAGTGCAGGCTTATGTCAGAAATTAGATAGGTGGCGGGATGCTTTAAAGAATAAAGGTTTTAGAATTAGCCGTTCGAAGACGGAGTATCTAGTGTGCAACTTTGATTGTGAACCACGAGGGAGAAGTAATGCAATTGAGATCGAAGGTATAGAAGTCCTAGAGTGTGAGGCTTTTCGATATCTAGGATCTATAATTCAAAAGAATGGGGCTATTGGAGAAGATGTAGACCATAGGATTAAAGTTGGTTGGTTGAAACAAAGAATGACGTCAGGAGTATTATGTGATAGAAGGATGCATGCAATGCTAAAAGGGAAATGCTATAAGACAATTGTTCGACCAGCCATGCTATACGGTTCAGAATGTTGGGCTACTACGGGACAACATACGCATAAGATGGCGGTAGCAGAAATGCGTATGTTAAGGTGGATGTGTGGTAAAATCCATAAGGATAAAATTAGAAATGAAAGAATTAGGAGATACTTAGGTGTAGCGCCCATATAGAACAAAATTAGAGAAAAATGTTTAACTTGGTTTGGTCATGTGCGGAGGATACCAAGCACGGCGCCAATTAGAAAATGTCTAGATTGGCAAGTTAATGGAGGGTGTAGACAGAGGGGACAACCGTTGAAAACTTGGATGAAGGCGGTGAATGAAGATATCATTGAGCTTGAATTAGGCAAGGATCTGTGGAAAGATCGCATTGCTTGGATAACCAAAATCCATGTAGTCGACCCCGAAAATATCGAGAATGGGATTTGATGATGATGATGATGGGTACATCATATATTCATTACTTGTATTAGAGAAGTAAACTTATAAAATAAAGGGCATTAGATATGTATATATATACTAGGGTATTCCCATAAAATTAAACATGATAAATAGAATTAAAAACTTGTCAAGTCATTATCACCCTTAAGCTTTCATTCTTGGTGCTTTAAGTTCTATACGATCTATTAGATTCTTATAATTGGGTAAATCTCAGCCGTCTTTTATTTTAAATCCAAAAAACCATCCTGATTTGTAATATAGACTAGGGTATTCCCCGTGTCGTTGGCACGATAAATCGATTTTAGCCTACTTTAAATATCAAGATAAATAAATATCAAAATGTTGGGTATGAGAATCGATCTCATGCACTCTTGGTGCTTTAAGTTCTATGTGATCCATTAAATTCTTATATTTGGATAAATCTTAGCCGTCTTTTATCTCTAACCTCAAACACCATCTTGATATATATATATAGAGAGAGAGATATATATATCTTTCACTCTTGGAAATGGAACAAAAATTAAGTTTTTAGCAAGATGTTTAGGTGAGGAATCAAGCTTTTAGATATAGATTCCCATGGCTTCAAAGAGTATGTTAGAATGCGAATTGAAAGGAATTAACTGTCACGCTCTGACCCGCCACGGGAATCGCAGCGTGCCGATGCGTGAACTAATCCGTAATACAGGCGGATCGTAACCAACCACAACATCATAATATAACACATTCTTGCAACGAGAATCAAACGGAAATAAAACTTCGGTAAATTTTGAATAAAATAAGAATATACGATTCGCCGCCAGAGTCAGAGCGACAAAAACAATATTTACAACCATCTAGTATTTAACAGGATAATACAAATGAAGCAAAACATACTCGTACAAGGTGGACACAACTAAACAACACAAAACAACAACTGGAAACTGGGCCTAAGCGCCACGATCAGCAGGAACGCCAACACTGCCTCCACTCCAATAGAAGCACACCCCTTGAGGGGTCAGCAAAACACAAAGCTAGCTGGTGCGAGTGAACTAAATAAAAATAACAGGGGAAATCTATGCCACACAATAATGAATAAGTGAGTAATCCAAGATGCATGATCCATAAAATGGAATGTGTCCCTATACAGGTTTTAAAGTCTAAATCACACCGTGTCTCTAAGGATAAAATTTCTAAGTTCAAACACCAACACAAGCATTTTAGATTCAACAATAACTACAATTTTACGATATATGCCAGTCATTACAAATGATTCAAACATGGTAAATATCAAGCGATGAAAACAAAGACAATATAGTAATCATGCATAGCCTCCTAGGTATGGCAATAAAATCGAAAGTTGAAACCATAAAATTTCTATGTAAGTGTCTCATATCGTAGGTATCCGCATACCCTACGAATGTGTCTCACCCAGACACATTGCACAACGTGCACCAGTACTACTTCGAGCTTGTTTGTATCCTAATGTGGTGCCATATGCCCGGATACAAACTCAAACGTCCCGAACGACTGGCCTAACACGGCCAACCTAATACAAATCCAACTCAAGCGCGCTGGGAGGGAAAGCGACTAATCACCAAAGCACGTCCTCCGGGACCCGTCCTACTGCATTATCTAGTTTCAAGTGCTTGCGGAAGCTCACCGCACCTCAGCAAACTTTCCACATGCAATAGCGTCCTCAATGTCTGGTGCGAGTCATCTCAAGCACCATCCAACTCATGATGCGAGCAAGCTCCTAAGCATCTATACATAATCAAATGTACCAGACGTATAACCATAATCAGTTGGACAATTTTCATAAATCCACGACTACATTAGGGTCCCAAAATGACCCAATTCACCACAATAAATTCATTCGAGTTGAACTATCATACATTCTCAAGACTCGGCAATTTACTGTAAAAACGCAACATACAAGCCCAATGCCATTACACCAAAGCCTAATCACACCCAAATTCAACCATTATTCTATTTTATTCAGGTATATCATGTTTTCAGAAAACCCAATACATAAATTCATTTACAAAGAACCAACACAACAATCTAAATCTCCAAAAACCCCAAATTTCAGACTTGTATTCAATCATACACCATCGACGGCATAATGTAAAAATTAAATTCAGGATTTAAAATAAATATTTCTCAAAATAAATATTATAGTTACACTCACCTGAATGGAATGGATTTTCAGAACCCAAATCCTACCGGTCGAAGCTCCCAACTCGCAAAACAACGAATGCCGGACCACGAATTTTTTTTAAACTACAAGGCAGACTCAAAAGTGAGCAAACTAGCCGAAAACGGGAAAATGAAATAAATAACAACCGACGCGTGACTGAAAGAAAAACTTAAAGGCAAATAAAATCCGGCAAACACCCCGACGAAACCCAAAGTTTGGAGAAAACTCGCCAAAACGCACCCTACTCCGGTCTGATCGCCTCCGAACAACACAACAGGCCGAAAATAGGGCCAAGAACACTAAAATCACGAATGTGCAGTTCACCCACGCGCCCAAAGCCAGATTCACGCCGAAGAACCTTCCTAACGGACATACACACTGATTTTTTTGAAAATTCCGGCCAACCCTTAAACCACCCTTGCATGTGGGGTTTACAGGTTCCAAATGACACCACAAATGCCCCTGAAAGGGCTGATCGAAGCTACGCAATCCGATCAATCAAACCAACACCGTCGAACCCACAAATCTAAAAACTGATTTTTTTTCGCGAAAAAATGGAAGAGAATGAAGAGGGAAAGAAGAGGAGAAGAAATGAAGAACAAAGAAGAGATTCCGCAAAGGAATCGCTCGAACGAAATCCGGCGAAGAAGAACTCTGCGAGCCGAGTTACGCTCTCTGTAAGAAAAAAGAAAAAAAAAAGGAAGAAAGAAGATAAAGGGGAGTTTCTCTCTTAAGGGGTGGGTGGCTATGTGCCCCCACCATATTATCTGAGTACACCCCTTTCCAAACAATTTTTTTAAAAAACAAAATCAAAGGATATTACATCATACACACCTTAAAAGAGATCTCGTCCTCGAGATCGGACAAAGCAACGACAAGAAAGACTAGGCGAAAAGCTCGGGGTATTTCTGTCTCATCTGGTCCTCTAGCTCCCAAGTCATGTCACCTTCCTGATGGCTCCACTGAACCTTCACTAACTTCACCGTCTTTCGCGAAGTTGTTTCACGTCATCATCAACAATGGCTACTGGCCTCACTGGATTAGTCAACTCATCATAAATCTCCAACTCAGCGGGTTCCACAATCTGCGACTGGTCTGCCAAACACTTCCGCAACATGGATACATGAAACACGTCATGGAGACCTGACATACTCTGTGGCAAAGCCAATCTGTAGGCCATTAATCCAATCCTCTCAGTAATCTCATAGGGCCCTACATATCTCGGTGCAAGCTTCCCTTGATTTCGAAACCTAACAACTCCGCGCATCGGGGAAACTTTCAGAAAGATTTTGTCGCCAACAGCACTCTAACTCCTTACGCCTCCTATCAGCGTAACTCTTCTGTCTACTCTGGGTTGTCAACAAACGTGCTCTAATCAGCTCAATCTTCTCAGTAGTTTCTCTGATCACATTCAGCCCCATCACCACTGACTCTCCAATCTCTGCCCAACAAACAAGGGACCTACATGGTCGTCCGTAGAGTGCCTCAAACGGTGCCATGCCAATACTTACGTGGTAACTGTTGTTGTACGCAAACTCGCACAACGATAGGTGGTCTTCCCAACTGCCTCCAAAGTTTAAAATGCATGCTCTAAGCATGTCTTCCACTACCTGATTCACTAGCTCAGATTGGCCATCTGTCTGTGGATGATATGTTGTACTCATGTCCAATCTAGTACCCATAGCTTGGTGAAAACTCTGCCAGAAATGGGCTGTGAAAATCAGATCGTGGTCGGATACAATCGAAACAGGCGACCCATGAAGGCGGACTATCTCTCGAATGAACAACACCGCTAGACTGTCTGTCGTCCGATTCATACTAACAGGAATGAAATGTGCACACTTCGTCAACCGATCAACAATGATCCATATCAACTCATGACCTTTCCTCGACTGTGGAAGTCAATCGATGAAATCCATAGTGATATACTCCCACTTCCACGTCGGGATCTCCAATGGATGCAATAACACATACGGTCTCTGATGCTCGGCTTTCACCTGCTGACAAGTTGCACACCGTGCCACAAACTCTTCAATGTCTTTCTTCATGCCACGCCACCAGAAAGAACATCTCAAATCTCGATACATCTTTGTTCCACCGAGGTGAATGGTGAAACGAGATCTATGAGCTTCCTGTAAGATACCTCTCCGCAACTCCTCATCAGACGGAACACAAAGCCGCCCACGGAACCGCAACCCTGCATCTGAACCCACCGACCAATCGGTAGGGTACTCATCCAGTGTGTCCACTACCAAATCTGCTATCTATCTCGTAATCACTGGATTTGAGGTCCGTCTCTCCACCACTCTACTGATCAACGGCGGATAAACCGCTAAACCCTCTATCATGCTGCCTTCTGTACTGAAAGTAGGCTGAACTACAAATGAAACTAATGTCTCAAGTGTTCGGTACTCCTGAATCATCATGGTGGCCATCACTGCATGTCGCCTACTCAAGGCATCTGCAACCACATTGGCTCTACTAGGATGATATTGTATCTCGAAGTCATAGATGCTAAGAAAATCAACCTATCGTTGTTTCCTCATATTCAACTCCCTATGAGTGAATAGGTAATTCAAACTCTTGTGATCTGTGAACAACTCGAACCTCTCACCATATAGATAATGTCTCCAGATCTTCAAAGCAAAGACTACGACTGCAAACTCTAAATCATGTGTCGGATATCTCCTTTCATGGGGTTTTAACTGTCAAGACGCATAGGCTACGACCTTTTTGCCTTGCATCAACACTCCACCCAATCATGTACCGCAAGCATCAGTAAATACCACCAGTCGGTTACCAGGTGTCGGAATAGTCAACACTGGTTTTGAAGTCAACCGAAGCTTCAAAGTTTCAAAAACTTCTTCACACTTCTCTGACCATACAAAAGGAACATTCTTCCTGGTTAACTGAGTGAGTGGTGCCGCAATCAGTGAAAATTTCTCAATGAACCGTCGGTAATAATCGGCCAAACCCAAAAAACTACGAATCTCCGTCACACTACTCGGTCATTTCCAAGACTTCACTGCTTTGACTTTCTCAGGATCCACTGCAATACCTCCACTAGAAATGACGTGCCCGGGAAATCGAACTTCAGGCTCCCACAAATGACACTTATTGAACTTTGCATACAACTGATTTTCTCTAAGTGTATGCAAAACAATGCGAAGGTGTTCCCTGTGCTCCTCTAAACTCCTCAAGTACACTAAGATATCGTCAATGAAGATTACCACAAATTTGTCCAAGTATGGACTGAACAATCTATTCATCAAATCCATGAAGAAAGTTGGTGCATTTGTTAGTCCAAATGGCATGACTGAAAACTCATACAAGCCATAACGGGTTCGAAAAGCGGTAATTGGAACGGAATGTTCCTCAACTGTCCTCTAATGATACCCAGACTGCAAATCTAACTGTGAAAACACTACGGCTCCCCTCAACTAATCCAATAGATCATCAATTCAAGGCAACGGATACTTATTCTTGATGGTCACTTTATTCAAATCTCGATAATCTATGCACATCCTCAATGATCCATCCTTTTTGGACACAAATATTGCTGAAGCCCCCCAGGTGAATTGCTCGGCCGAATAAAAACCTTACGAAACAACTCATCAAGTTGTACTTTCATTTCTTCCAGTTTCTTAGGTGCAAGCTTGTACGCTGATTTAGATATAGGTGCAGTACCAGGAACCAGGTCAATCTGAAACTGTACCTCATGGCGAGGAGGGATACCGGGAATCTCTTGAAAGACATCAAGGAACTCACACACAACCTCTACAGAACTGGTGTCAGGACTGGAAATGTCAAGAGAGCTAAGAAAACTCGACATCACAGAAACTGAATCGAGCTCACAAGCCAACACACGAGGCGGAGCATCTGGTGGCACTAACATCACCGACCTATGCAAGCAATCAATGATCACCGGATGACTGGACAACCAATCCATCCTTAGAATCAAATGATAGCCTTCAAAAGTCAAAACCCAAAACAATAAAGTCAAACACGAAGTTGTACCCAAACAAGGAAAACTCGAAACGGGGACAATATTCCCACCAATACATAGCCTTTCCGTCAAACTGGTGTGCTGCGAACTCGGTACGCTGTATAGGTGTTAGCACCATCCTCTCAAATATAAGCTCTACCTTACAGATCCACCGATCCGCAGCTAGAGAATTTCCAGTACCATCAAATTTTTCACCACCCAAGCTAACGAAATTCTTGTTGTGACGAGTAAACGGATCCTCTGACTGATTTCCTTGTCTCATATTTTGTGCCCACTGTGTCATCATTTCCATGAAAGCCTGAGAGGCATCCTCTCCAGCAATGCCTGATCCCTCACCCTGTGTTCTCTTACTGCACGCCATCACCACATTCTTTCTACGTAAAAGAAAATATACATACAATACATCAAACCACACAACAAAAATCCTAACTCCTCTACCCAATTCACTCAAGAAAGTGTCATACGATGATGTTTTATGTGAACCGATAAACAATGGCTCTGATACCAAGCTTTGTCACGCCCCAACCCGCCACGGGAATCGCAGCGTGCCGATGCGTGAACTAATCTGTAATACAGGCGGATCGTAACCAGCCGCAACATAATAATATAACACATTCTAGCAACGAGAATCAAACGGAAATAAAACTACGGTAAAATTTGAACAAAATAAGAATATATGATTCGCCCCGCCAGAGTCATAGTGACAAAAACAATATATACAACCATCTAGTATTTAACAGGATAATACAAAGGAAGCAAAACATACCCGTACAAGGTGGACACGACTAAACAGCACAAAACAACAGCTGGAAACTGGGCCTAAGCGCCACGATCAGCAGGAACGCCAACACTGCCTGCACTCCAATAGAAGTACACCCCTTGCGGGGTCAGCAAAGCACAAAGCTAGTTGGTGTGAGCGAACTAAATACAAATAACAGGGGAAATCTATGCCACACAATAATGAATAAGTGAGTAATCCTAGATGCATTATCCATAAAATGGAAAAGGTGTCCCTATACAGGTTCTAAAGTCTAAATCGCACCGTGTCTCTAAGGATAAAATTTCTAAGTTCAAACACCAACACAAGCATTTCAGATTCAACAATAACTACAATTTTACGAGATTGTCGGTCATTACAGGTGATTCAAACATGGTAAATATCAAGCGATGAAAGCAAAGACAATATAGTAATCATGCATAGCCTCCTAGTTATGGCAATCAAATTGAAAGTCGAAACTATAAAATTTCTACGTAAGTGTCTCATATCGTAGGTGTCCGCATACCCTATGAATGTGTCTCACCTAGACACATCCCACAACGTGCACTAGTACCACTTCGGGCTTGTTTGTATCCTAATGGGGTGCCATATGCCCGGATACAAACTCAAACGCCCCGAACGATTGGCCTAACACGGCCAACCTAATACAAATCAAACTCAGGCGCGCTGGGAGGGAAAGTGAGTAATCTCCAAAGCACGTCCTCCGGGACCCGTCCTACTGCACTCTCTAGTGGCAAGTGTGTACGGGAGCTCACCGCACCTCAGGAAACTTGCCACATGCAATAGCGTCCTCAATGTTGGGTGCGAGTCATCTCAAGCACCATCCAACTCATGATGCGAGCAAGCTCCTAAGCATCGGCACAACTGACATTACAGCGGGGTAAAAACACTTACACTAATATCAACATGCACGTACTACGAGCCTGTATATAATCAAATGTACCAGACGTGTAACCATAATCAGTTGGGCAATTTTCATAAATCCATGACTACACTAGGGTCCCAACATGACCCAATTCACCACAATAAATTCATTCGAGTTGAACTATCATACATTCTCAAGACTCGGCAATTTACTGTAAAACGCAACATACAAGCCCAATGCCATTACACCAAAGCCTAATCACACCCAAATTCAACCACTATTCTATTTCATTCAGGTATATCATGCTTTTAGAAAACCCAATACATAAATTCATTCACAAATAACCAACATAAATTCATAAATTCATACTTGTATTCAATCATACACCATCGACAGCATAATGGGTTTTCGGAACCCAAGATTTAAAATAAATATTTCTCAAAATAAATATTATAGTTACACTCACCTGAGCGGAATGGGTTTTCGGAACCCAAATCCTACCGGTCGAAGCTCCCAACTCGCAAAACAGCGAATGCGGGACCACATAAATTTTTTAAACTACAAGGCGGACTCAAAAGTGAGCAAACTAGCCGAAAACGGGAAAATGAAATAAATAACAATTGGGGCGTGACTGAAAGAAAAACTTACAGGAAAATAAAATCCGGCAAACACCCTGACGAAACCTAAAGTTTGGCGAAAACTCGCTGAAACCCACCCTACTCTGGTCTGATCGCCTCCGAACAGCTCAACAGGCCGGAAATATGCCCAAGACCACTGAAATCACGAATGTGCAGTTCACCCACGTGCCCATAGCCCGGATTCACGCCGAATAACCTTCCTAACGGACATGCACACTGAGTTTTTTGAAATATCCAGCCAACCCTTAAACCACCCTTGTATGTGGGGTTTACAAGTTTAAAATGACGCGACAAATGCCCCTGAAAAGGCTTATCGGAGTTACGCGATCCGATCAATCAAACCAACACCGTCAAACCCACAAATCTGAAAACTGAATTTTTTTTTTCACAAAAAAACGGAAGAGAATGAAGAGGGAAAGAAGAGGAGAATAAATGAAGAACTAGTAAGAAATTCTGCGAAGGAATCGCTCGAACGAAATCCGGCGCATAAGAACTTTGCGAGCGGAGTGATGCTCTATAAGAAAAAAGAAAAAAAAAAGGAAGAAAGAAGAGAAAGGGGGGGTTTCTCTCTTAAGGGGTGGGTGGCTATGTGCCCCCACCATACTATATGAGTACACCCCTTTCCAAACATTTAAAAAAAAAAAATCAAAGGATATTACATTAACGGTCATAATCCATCGAAGCGACTTACTATTTGGAGGCAATCACTAACTTCCACACTATTGGTAGGAGGATGGTAGAGGTGGAAATGGTCCTGGGAAGGTATATACATGATCACAACTATAATAAGTTAATGGAGTGCTCCTACCAAAACATCATATGTTTTATGAGATAATGAAATCGAGTCCCAAGATCACTTGTTTGTTTGGAGCTATTTCTTGAGACTCTTTTACTTCTCTTCGTTTTTTCCACATTTTCTTATTAAGGTATCCAAATGTTGGAAATGTGTGGCATTGCAAAGAGGAAGAAAAACCCCCTTATATGAGATTGACTCTATATGTAGGTTGTTGGTCATCCAATTTGTTGCTAAAATTTCTAATAATATGAACTTAACTTTCTTCTATGTATTTATTGTGTTTCCAATAAATTTTTTCCCAATCTAAAAAATGTTTATGTTGATATTTTTGAGAATTAGGAGGTACTTTTTTTGGTAGAAACATATGCATTAATAAGAACTTAGCATAGTACATAATTGTTGTCCTACAGTTGAAGCCAATACATGTGCTTCACTATTAAGTTCCCGAAGGATATATTTACAAACCCAATTTGACAAAGTAGAAAGAATAGCCTGAATACTATATACTAATGGTCGCCACATCCATCGTATGTCTGCCTGCTGATCTTCCACTCTGCCATGCAAAATAGATAATAAAGCACTGGAATCCCCTACGATCATCCCTGTTGGCCATTGTTGTGCTTGTATAAGTAAAAGAGCGGCTTCAGCCGCGAAACATTCGGCCATAGTATTATTTGTTACTCGGCCATGAATTGTGTCCATCAAGGCTGCACATACCATACCAGAAGCATCCACCGCTGAAAGTTCAAAAGCTCATTGTAGAGACGAGGCAAAGAAGCACGCTTCGTAAATGACCACAATCATATCAGTGGAGGGTGAGAAAAAAGTGGGGCTGGGGTTCCTAGCTAATGAGTTAATCTTGTGTGTATTGGCCGCCAGGAGTTGTTGGTGTATAGTAAGGAGTCTGGATTGTTGAGTTGTAGATTGTGGGCTTGGCGGGTGAACAATTTTCGGGTCCAAAGTGTGATTGTGTTGTGGGCAAGGAGTGTTGCCTTCGCTGTGATGGCATTTTCGAGAGCTTGATGGGGGGAAGCTATGTGGTCGTCGTCGATGTAAGAGAGAGAGGATTGAAACCATTGTGCTGACTAGGTGTGGTTGAGAGACGCAACAAAACCTGGGATAGATAGAACCTCTATTCGTAAAATACAGTTGTTGCGGGTGTTCCAAATCTACTGGATGACTACAGTAAATTGGGAAAGTCTCTCCTTCGTAATTGGGTCGCAGTGGTCGCAAAGTCCCAGATATAAACTTGAAGAAAACTTGAGAGGTTTGAGATGGGGTTTCTGCTAACCCCCAATTGATAGGTAAAGGGGAGAAAAGCCAAAGCCGTTGAGTCACCGGGCAAAGAAAGAAGTGGTGAATTATACTTTCCTTGTGTTTTTGGCAGAAGACACAACAATCTTCAATAGGCAGGTGGATGTGGTTCAGGTTAGACATAGTAAGTAAGATATCCTGGGAGACTTTCCATAGCAGGAGGATGGCGTTCGCTGGTGCTTTGATTCGCCAAATTTCTCTCGTGATTTTATGAGATAGATGATACCGATCATGGTTGGAGGTGGTAGGTTCTAAAGCAGAGAGTACAAATGCTTTGGTGGCAATCTTAATCGAGAACACTCATCTTTTGTCAAAATTCCAGATCAAAGTGTCCGGCGAGGGAGAATGGCGAATGGTGATATTAAGAATATCCCTTGCCACGGGGTCAGGAAAAGGGAAATAATTAGTTCAGGATTCCAGGTTGGGGTGGAGCTATCACGAGTCCACAGATCTCGAACTTTGTGAAGATGGGTGGGAAGAGTTCATGGAGAGATACAATCTTTTAGCAGTATTCCTGGTTTAGCAAAGCAATCCTGCAAAAAATTAATGTCATTACCTGAACGGATCTGCCACAAGAGATGATTTCTCATTTTGTTGAGAGCCGATAGGTTTCCTTTCCAAGCGAAGGAAGCCAAGGAGGGAGGTTTGGACAACTGAAAGATACTTTTATGCTTATAGTACATGGCTTTCAGTTGAGTATTGCAAGGGTTGTGAGGATTTGCAATAGCATGCCAAATTGATTTGGCTTTAAGTACCAGGTTTTTATGTCTGGCCGACGGGATATTAAGACCATCAAGATGCCGTGGAATGGAAATTTTGTCCCAGATACAAAGATGTTTTGACTTCCCTTCCTCCGTGCCATTCCACCAGAAATTGCGAGCCAGATTGTCAATTTGGATAGTAATTGAGGAAGGAAGGAGAAAATTTTGCATGGTATAGACCAAGATAGAGTGGATGACCGCTTTGATCATAAAAGTCCTACCTGCTTGAGACAACACCTTGGCTTTCCAGGAAGAAAGTTTAGAATTGATTTTTTCCACGATAAATTGAAAGTCTGAGGCTTTCTTCCTAGACAACAACAGGGGGGCCCGAGATATTTGTCCTTATGGTTATACAACTTGGAGCCCAAAATTCTATTTATCGTTTTGGCATGTTTGGGGTGCATATTGAAGCTATAATAAACCGAAGATTTATCATAGTTGACAACTTGTCTCGAAGCCTCACAATAAGTTGCGAGATCTTTGACCAAGTGTGCCTCTGTGAGCGAGACTCGATAGAATAACATGAGGTCATCAGCATAAATGAGGTGGCTAATAGAGGGTGAGTGGCGTCGAAGACAAATGCCTTTTAAGATATTTGTCTTCTTTGCTTTTACCAGCATACGTGAAAGTGCTTCTGCCACCAGGATGAAAAGATAAGGAGAGAGTGGGTCCCCTTGGCGAATGTCTCTGGTAGGTTTAATGGGAGGTAGTGGTGAACCATTAAGAATCACTCTGAGTGTAGTAGTTGATACACATTGTTGAATAAAAGTGATCCAATGTTCCGCAAAGCCAAATTATCTAAAAAGATGGAGAAGGAAATACCACTCGACTCTATCATATGCTTTTGCCATATCAATTTTAATGGCCACCCAACCTTGTTTTTTCTTTCGACAGTGCTTCATTTGGAAACATGATTTGTGCGCAAGATTTACATTGTCTGTGACAGACCGCCCTTTGAGGAAAGCACATTGATTCGACAAAATGATGTCATCCAGGAATGGTTTCAACCGATTGGCCAGTATCTTAGATATGACCTTGTATATGACATTGCACAAACCTATAGGCCTGAATTTGTCGGGAGTAGTCGGATTTGAGACCTTAGGAATTAGAGCTAGGAAGGTTTCATTGAGATTGGGATTCATGGTACCTGAAGTGAAGAAGTTAGTAACCTCTATCACATTTAATTTAACAATATCCCAATAATATTGAAAGAAAAAGCATGGAAGTCGTCAGGGCTTGGAGCTTTATGACTCCCTATGCCAAAGATTGTAGATTTTATTTCCTATTCAGACGGGATTTGGAGGAGCATGTCATTGTCTGCGTCAGTAATGACTGGCGTGAAGAGGGAAAGAATTTCGGGATTTGGGTCTGGGTTGGATGATTGGAAGATGGAACCAAAATACCAGTTAAGAATGTGACTTGTCTCAGTCTGGGTTGAGTGCCAGATCTTATCATGGTTTTGGATATGGAAAATGGTGTTCCATTTTCGACGAAGCAAACAAGAAAGATGGAAAAACTTGGTGTTTTTGTTGTCATCCTTAAGCCAAGACTCTCCCGATTTGTTTCGCCAAAAAAGTTCCTTTCTGTGGTAGAGTTCTTGAAGCCTATCTTCTAGGGTTGAGATAACAATGGCATTGTCAGAAGGTGGTGGGGAATTTTGTAACTTGTCTAAATGGAGTAAGGTTTCCTTAATATTTTGGTGAATGTTCCTAAAGACCTCCTTATTCCATCGGGACAATTTACGACTAAGGGTATTAGTTTTAAGATTAAAGTTCTCAGCCGGACCCAGATGAAGATTAGGATACCATGTGGATTGAACAATGTCCCGACATCGGGGATCCCTTGTCCACATGTGAAATAAATGAAATGGTTTTGGGCCAAGGTTTTGTGAAGTCACTAAAGGTTTTGTGAAGTCACTAATTGAAGGGAGATAGCTCTATGAAAGAATTAAGAGGTATTGAATTGCTTACCTCATCTCCACTATTAGTTTTAACAAGTTGTCAAAATGGGTTATGTTCAAATTCCCAAACACAGTTAAGCCATGAACAAGAAAAATACCCCATAACATGATAAGTACCATATATATAGTTGACTGGATGAAGATAAAAAGATTAACGGATGAGAATGCATGTATAGAGAGAAAGAAAACTTACCATCCACCTTGGCATGCAGAAAGGAAGAGACACCCTTCTATTTTCGAGGTGGAGCAAGGCCAATAGATCAAAACGTTGGAGAGGGGAACAAGTTCCATGGTGGCCCTAAATTGATTTGATGTTGGAGACTTGGAGTAGATCTTCTTGAGACAAGTAATGAGGAGAAGAACCAAAATTAAGGGAAATTTAGACATTATCCCCATTTCATGATATATATATACTAGGGTATTCCCCATGTCGTTGGCACAATAAAAGTTTAACATGCCACTACACCATTATTGGCAATCTGTAACCATAATTAGTATCATATTTTTAGTGATACTCATTATATTATATTGTATCATGTATTTTCTGTTACTATTTAAAATTGTGACATTATTAAATTGTCATGTGATATGCACGTGTAAAACAAAGTGTTACTGATTGGGAGAAAAATTCTTAAGCAATCACGTTAGACTCCAAACTCTCGGTGTCTAAGTTTTCATTTAAATGTAAAACTCTCTTCCCTCGTTTGATGAAAAACTTCAAACTCTTAAAACTCTTTCTTCCCTCGATTATCAATCTGATAAACTCCATTAGTTAGGTATTCATTATCATCCAGAGTGGAATCCGATTTGAAACTCTTAAAACTCTTAATATTGTCCTTGTTGATGAAAGGTTTTCATTTGTTGCAGATTTGAAAACACTCAGCAATGAAAGGTATTATGTTTTTGATACTTCTCCAATCAACTTCACATTTGTTGCAGATTGAAATAGCAATGAAATACTTGAATTTTATTTAGGGTTTCATATTTTTTCATTGCAGATTTAGGATGTAGAACAATTTTTTCGATGAAAGGCATCTTCATCTTCGCATTTGTTGCAGATTGAGTCACTCGTCTGCAATCAACTTCACATTTGAGCAATCGATGGCTCTCTAATCGATCTCAGAAACAATTTAGGGTTAACAAGGTGATTTCTAATCTCTATTCTTCTTCACATTTGTACAATCGATGGCTCTCTAATCTTCTCCATCTCTCTAATCGATCTCAGAAACAAGCGAGCTCATAAATCGACTCTCAGAGTACTCGATTTCTAATCTACTCCAGCTCTCCAATCGATCTCGCACTTTATCTTCTCCAATCGTTCTCTCTTATTTGTGGAAACCCTAGCTCTTTCTAGAAGTTGAAGGTGAGTTTTCTTCTCATCATTTGAAGGTGAGTTCCCATTGATAGAACAAGTCACTGATATGTTATGAAGTTTGCCTGTATATGCATTTCTGTTGGTTCTGAACTTCTATATATACCATCCCAAATTTATACTATAGTTATGCTCTGAATTTGAAATGAACTTTAATATCCATGGTTAATTTGAAAGTTCATTGGTTAAAAAAATGTTTGGATTGGGTTTTAGGGTTTCGAGTTTGATGTGCTATGATCGTGATTACTAATCTTAACTCTACTGACTAGTATTGTCTATTGTTTCCATTAAATCGATTAGATGCCATTATTTTGATTGTGTAATTGATGGTTTGTTAAGTACGGGATAACTTTGGATGATTTCTGTTACATTATTGAAGGAGGTCTTTTAACTTTAACCATTTGTTGATATGAGTGAATTTCATACCCACTAATTTATTTTGTGATATAAGTGTTCATCTTTTGCAAAGAAACTTATATAGATAACCAAGATGGTCGGTCCTATCCACCCATCAGGTGCCCTGTTCTGTTATGTTTCTTGCAAGGAGATAGCACGGATTTACTAATCTTAAGTCTTGTTGTAGTAAACTGTGTATGAGACATGGAGTTGCAGAAAAAAGTTTCAAAATGTTAAAATTGAGACCTGCCCTGTAGTTGGTTTGATCCAATATTAATGGTTGTGACTTGTTAAGGTGCTTTAGCCAGTGGGGGTTATCTGTGATTTGAAACATTAATCTTGTTGACTTGTTGGTTTCTCAATATCTTATCTATGGATAATGGATGCCCTCGATCTGTCTCTGTTTGAGAAATGCATTTTAGCGGTTCAGTTGACATTGGTGATTTCTGTTCTGGTGTCACTTGCTCTCACTTATTATAGATAGAGCTATTGTTCCACATATGCATCTAGAGTTAAAACAACATAGCTTTTTGTTGTTGTTTTGCTGTACTTCAAAGGGGAGTTTGATAACTACGTGTTGTTGCTCGTGAAGGAGTAGATGAATTTTATTGTATAATAATATGAATAAACAACACTGAGTGAGTGAGTGAGTGAATATATATATATATATATATATATATATATATATATATATATATATATATATATATATATATATATATATATATATATATATATATATATATATATATATATATTGTCTTCTAATGTGTATTATAGTACATAGTTACCTTGAACAAAACAAAGATGTTAATTAGTATGAATTAGAGTAGACCAATCTAATCTCATGTTCTTGTATTAGACAAGTAGAAATAATAAACGAATTAAATGAAATAGGTTGTGAAGGGTAGAAGAGAAGAGAAGAGGAGAGAGAATGCACGTGCAGTGAGTGAGAGGGAGGACCAGCTATGTTATGCTACATGACAGGACAAGTGAGATGCACTCGTGCACACGCTATATACGTGGAACCTTCATTACTGCTGCTGCTGCAGAAGCAGAAATGAAGCAGACAGATTTGCAGATTATATATAGGTTTGGGTTTGGGTTGGCTTTTTTGGCTTAGGGGACCGAACTATGTATGTCGTCTATAGTTATGCATTGAAAGTTACTAGTCTATCTAAATAGAGCTAGCCAAAAACTGAACCCCATGTATAAAGAATTTCCATTAGCTTTACCAACAGAGCACGCTAGTTAATTAGCTTTAAAGTATATTTTGTTATATTTCTTGTCCCAACTTTAAAAAAGGCATTCCATTGAAGTATCCAGAAACTCAATAAGAGCACTAGCTTGGCATTTCCTTCTGTGTTTGACGTCTTAGTCTACTCTGAATTGAACCTAATGTGCCCTCTTGTAGTTTTGTTGTGTAGTTTATTCTTTAGAAGTGTGCTTATAGTGTCTCCACATTTATTCTTTTTTGATAATTGCTATTGTTCAACAGGCCGTTTCCTTGGCGAGCTGACAAAGCAAGTGTTTTCTGATTTAGAAGCGAGCAAATACCAGGTGCTTGTCAAATTTGTTAGGCAGTTTTAATTTTGTTCTTGTTCCTTAAGTAGTTATGCATTAAATCACTCATCTCAAAGGTTGCATCCGGCACTATGCCTCCAACTTAATTTATATTTGAAATTTCTTTCATTTGTTGATGTTTCGTCTTCCACATTTGTTTCACAATAATGCTTCATTTAAGGTAAGATATGATGTCCCTAATCAAACTATTTGCTCAATTACCTTTTGACTTTATGCCTCTTCAACAATTCTTTGATGTTCTCGTCACATTCAGGTGATTTTGCTGGAATCAAGGAATAGACTTGGTGGTCGTATACATACTGATTATTCATTTGGTTGCCCTGTAGATATGGGTGCATCATGGTGAGTTAATTGTTTTTTCTATCGCACTATTTTTTCTTCCACTTTACTCTATATTTCCTCTGTGCATACATAGATTCATGTGTAGATGAAATTATTTTAATCATTGGTATCATACATATGTATTTGGGTGTAAGCATTTTCATCCACTATATCAAACCTGCTGTGGTTGATTTTTCTTTGATATATACAGCATTTTCATCCACTATATATCTTTCACTGTCAAACCTGTTGTGGTTGATGTTTCTTTGATATATCCATAATACAGGTTGCATGGTGTTTGCAATGAAAACTCCTTGGCACCACTGATTCGCAACCTAGGACTGCCAGATGCCTCTATTGCCAGCAAAGGTCACATGAGGTAACCAATTCTTAGTTACAGCATATTATTGTTTTTGCATGTTGTTCCATATTCATTTGCTATGTCATTCTTCCATGGACCATAGTACTGATTAAGTCTTATTTTGTTCAACTACGTGTTGTTCACATAGTTCAATTGCTTTTATAAGCATACTTTTCCATGGGAGTGATGTCCACTTAAATTTTAGTCCACTTAAATTTGTATGTGTCATTGAGTTTGAGGTTGAGAGTTGAGAGAAAGAAAGAGAGAGGGTAGCTATATCTGGAATCTAGATGTCGCTAGGCTTGTGATGAGTATGACGCATTCAATAGTTACATTGTTTTTTTTTTGTTTTGTTTGCTTTCAGTTTTGAATGTTTTTTGTTTTCCTTTCTCATGAGTTGAGTCGAGATGGATCGCTGTAACTCTCTTTTATTGCTACAGTCCCTGCGTCCTGTGATCTCAATGCAAATGCAATGATGATGAGCGAGTGAGATTGAGTGAGTGCTCTTGATCATGAACCCAAGTGCTAGTTCAGCAACCAACTACATACCTTTTCGGTTTTCTCCATTCTTTTTTTTTTTTTATGAGTTTGTGTGTTACACATTTACATGTAAAGTAAAATGCGTATCTGCAGGAAGTATGATTCAGGCATTTCACTTTTACGAATAAGAGTATTGCAGGATGTAAGAGGTTTGTAGTCTGAAACTTCCTTGGAATGAAGGGTGTATATTGTGTACAGTATGATTGGAGCTTCTTGAAACACCTTCCTCTGTTCTGCTTCTTTTTTCTCAATTCTAACTGTTGTTATCAAATTGGACATCTGCTATGTACTGATAGAAGTTGAAAATAAACCTCAAGTGCATTCAGAAGATTAGGCAGTCAGTCTTTCTTGTGTCTGCTTTTAGGAATGCAGTTTGGTAGATTGATTGTCACCAGAATTAATGCACAAGAGAAGATTAGGCACTCAGTCTTTCTATGTGTTGTGTTGTAGGTTAATTCAGCTTATTTCTTGTCTTCGTTGAATTGCCTATGCGACCAGCTGCTAATAAATATCGTATGTAGAATTTGTGCACTCTATTTCATATTTAGCATTTTGATTGAGCTTTATTTTACTTCATTTGCAGGGAATAATGCACAAGGACCTAGGAGTTCAGAGTATGCAATGGAGAATGTTCAATATGAATCTGTCAGAGCATTTCACTAACACTGCATGAACAGCTTTGGATTGTCTGGATGTTGGTGACCAGACCTGATTGTACTTTTGATTTTGTTATTGCAATGACTATCTTACTGTTTTCATATGAGCAGTTACGTTGAAAGAACCTGTAAATTTTGTTGATGTTGGTCTTGTTATTGTAATGACTAAGTTGATTCTAATATTTTCAATAAGATACATGCTAAGTCATTAGTTGAATAGCACCTTGAAGGGTAAAAGCATGTTTTTTTTGTAAGTTGGGCATTTTTTTTGTAAGCTGTAAGAGATTAAACTGAATAAAATTTCCATTTTGTCATAGTATCAACTTCACTCTTCTGTGTTGTTCAAAGATTTTGCAAGAATCATGTAGTGACAGCATTTTCAATAGTGTAATTTATTATGTGATGCTAATTTATATAATTGCTTATTCTAACAAAAATCAGCATCATGCACTATGTGATTCTCTTTACAATTAGTATCATCTTTGTTGAGATGCAAATTTGTAAAGTTGAATCATTTAGTAAAAATTAGTATCATTTGGCTAATGATACTAATTTTAAGTATGTTATTCTCTTCTACAATTAGTATCATCTTTGTTGAGATGCAAATTTGTAAAGTTGAATCATTTAATAAAAAATAGTATCAATAGCCAAATGATACTAATTTTAAGTAGTATCACTTTCAACATGATTCTAAATTTAGGATCACCAAGAATAGTATCATTTGATAGGTGATTCTAATATTTTCAGCTACACTTCAAAACAGTTACAAAAACACTGTTTTGGTGTAGTGTGCTAAATAGAGTTTAGCTTACTTTATCAAGATAAATAAATATATATCAAAATATTGAGTATTAGAATCGAACCCATGCACTCTTAGTGCTTTAAGTTCTATACAATCCGTTAGATTCTTATATTTGGATAAATCTCAGCCGTCTTTTATCTCCAACTTCAAACACCATCCTGATTTGTAATAGGCAACGACTACTCCACACCACCATATATGTTGTCTTGCACCCTTGCACTCTCCCACACCACCTACTTTATTTTCCACACCACCACTGCTCTCCCACACCACCAATATAAACAAGCATCCACTCTCTCCCCATTCAAAATCGAATTCTTCCTTCTCTACCCTAATCAAATCTTCCATCTCTGTTCCACTCTCTCCCCCATTGAATTGGTTCGATAGCCATCCCCCTTTTTCTTGTTGTTTCACTCTCTCCCCCATTTGATTGGTTGGATTGCTTCACCACCGGCTCCATTCTCTCCCCTATTTGATTGCTTCACCACCTGTTGAAAAAAACAGTAACATAAAAATAGGGCAAACTTTGACCAATTTAAACCCTCAATTGAGACCAATTCTCAAGCTCATCAAAACACAAAAATTGCAGTACGCTGAGTTATCTAATAAACACAATTTGAATCACTTGAAAATGTTTTGAAATAAGTAAGTTATGGTCATTTTACTAATATCATGCAAATCTATCTCGCAATGAAAACGAGGTAGTGTCCCTGACTTTCAGCCAACTTATATGCTTGATCGAGACCGATTCTCTAAATGGTAGTACTATGAGTTATCTAATAAAAACAATTTAAATCACTTGAAAATATTTTGAAATGAACAAGTTACTAAAGTCGCGCAAATCTATCTGAAAAAAAAAGTATGTTTTCACCCATTCGCCCAGACCTATGCAAGGATAAGCCTAAACCTTGCATTGGTCTAGGCGAGGGTTTGGCAAAACCTCGCATTGATCTAGGAGAGGTTTAGGCTTATCATCGCATAGGTCTGGGCGAATGGGTGAAAATAAACTTTTTTCCGAACAAATTTGCGCGACTTTAGTAAAATGGCCATAACTTGCTCATTTCAAAACATTTTCAAGTGATTCAAATTGCGTTTATTAGATAACTCATAGTACTATAAATTTTAATTTTTAATGAACATGATAATTGGTCTTGATCGAGTATGTAAGTTTGCCAAAATTCATAGAAAATCCCATTTTCATTGCAAGATAGATTTGCGCGACTTTAGTAAAATAACCATAACTTGTTCATTTCAAAACATTTTCAAGTGATTCAAATTGTGTTTTTTAGATAACTCATAGTACTACAATTTCGTGTTTTAATGAGCTTAGGAATCAATCTCAATTGAGCATATGAGTTAGCCGAAAGTCAGGGACACTACCCCGTTTTCATTGCGAGGCAGATTTGTGATACTTTAGTAAAATGATCATAACTTTCTCATTTAAATTTTTTTTTCAAGTGATTCAAATTTTGTTTATTAGATAACTCAGAGTACTACAATTTTTTTGTCTTGATGAGCTTGAGAATCGGTCTCAATTGAGGGTTTAAATTGGTCGAAAGTTACCATATTTTTATGTTACTATTTTTTCAAAAACAGTTTTTTGGGTGGTGTGGGTTAGTAGGAAAAAAAAGTACATGGTGGTATGAGACAACATATATGGTGGTGTGGAGTAGTCGTTGCCTTTGTAATATAGATACATTAGGGTGTTGAGGCGCTTTACACGCGAATATTCAATACTTTCTTTAATTATTTTATTACAACCTTTCAATAATAAGTAAAAAAAAATAATGAAATTTTAAACAAAATAATTATTTGTAATTTAAGAACCTGTGTAAAGTTTACAAATAATTGGGGGCATTGAATAAATTATGCTAGGGGCTTAGTTATAATTAACAATATTTGAGGGGGCGATTTTGATCATAAATAATTTGAATTTGGGAGAGTAAAATGGTACATTTGTACTTTTTTATTTAAAATACAAAATTACCTTGATACTGTTCACATACCTATTGTTTTTTTTTTGTAACTATGATAGAATTAGGGGGGTATTTTGAGTAATCCAAAAATTAGGTTGAAGACACATTTGTGTGTGCCTGTTTTTTTCCCCTTAATCCCTTCCACCCTAAATGTCGCTGACAGAGTTCGAACCCTGGATCTGTGATTCCATCCACCACAGGCATACCACTGAGATGGTACTCATTGGCATGATATATACTAGAGTTGCCCCAAATTGATGAGGTTGTTCAATGGGAAGATGACATGCGATTTCGAATGGTTACATTAGGGGTGCTAGTTATAAAATGAAAATCCAAGTTAAAAAGTACAATAACTACATAGTAGTAACACCAGATGTCCCGATCTTGTTTGACAATGAAGCAAGGAGTAAAACGTCTACAATTTTTTTTCCCATTTTTCGTAACGGAATTTTTCTTGTAGCGCACCAAAACATTGAGAACTTTAACAAGTAACTTGCGCATTCAAATAATAAGATTTTCTTTGATATTATACCCTTCCATAAATCGCAAGTCTCAGATATCATCTGGTTGCACTTAAAATACTTTTAGGACGAACTTTGACTATAGTCTATAGTATACAAAACCAACACAATATTGTTCCAAATAAATGTTTCACATATTGAAATTCTTTACAAAAAATCCACAAGAATTGCGAGGTGAATGTTCCCTTTTATTCACAGGCTAAATCTCTAAGTTAAACAAGCACCCTCTTAAGAGTTATTCTCAAGCACAATATGTACTTGTTTATCCTCAATTATGAATTGAATAATCTTTTGCACATGAAGATCAACAATTGATTTGCAGATACTTAGTAGTCTTGATTACAATTAATATATCTTTGTTTTGCAAGTCAAATTAGAGATTGGAAAGAGGCGAGGAGAAAGTGTTTTATGGCGAAAATGAAGATTTTTGCACTAAAATTATTACTCTGAGATGCAAGTTAAAACCCTGATCACTGAATGCATTTTTGGTATGCTTGTTGACCTTGCATGCGCACCACACATGCCATCCATGCTCCACGTACATTCATCAACAAGATAACATTGACCTGACAATACATTTGACATCACCGATCCACCGGAAAATGAGGGTTAGACTTTACTATGATTTAAAATAGGCAAGCCCTGTTTGACATCATCAAAAGTGTTGTCCCACACCACCATCCAAGTTTTTTTTGTCTCCCACACCACTGCTTTTATCTTCCACACCACCAATAAAAGTTGTTTGTGTTTCCTCTCCCATCCCAAATCGAATTCATATATTCTCTCTAAATCTCTCATCTTCCCTCTCACCACCATGACTCTCTCCCACACTCCACTCACTCTCCCAAATCATCTTCTTCCATGCCAATCTCTCCCCCACTCCTTCAATTGTTTTTCTCCAAATTTTGAACATCTTCTTCCCTCTCACTTCACTCACTCTCCCACAGTCTTCGTCTTCTCCCCCCCACCCATCCATGTCTCCCCCATTCTCTCAACAGGTTTCTATTCTCCCAAAGGGTTGTGTGATCTCTCCAAATATCGATTGTGTGCGACCACTCCAAAGATTGATTGTGTGTGATCTCTCCAACATGTAATTTCAAACACTAAATTGAACTCCACACCAAATTCTCACTACAAGAAAAGTCTTCATTTATAACATATATTTATAGCGTTTTTTTTACCAAAGTGCTATGATTGACTGACACTATGCCTTATTAATAGCATTTCTTAGGGTATGCTATGAAAAGGCTATCAAAATGCTATCAAAATGGGCTGGGCGGGAGTCATATTTCGCAGGGCGCCAAATTGCCCGCTCGATCGAAAAAAAAAAAAAAACAAAACAAAGAAAGAAGGAAGGAGGAAGCCAAATTAAGTTTGTTCCCTCTCCCTCTCCCTCTCCGATATGCTCTCCATCTAGCTGTCAACTCCCTCTCCGACGTGCTCTATTTGTCGCCGTGTTCTCCCTATCTGTTTCAGGTTTCAAGTCTCTGATTCTCAACACACTCACTCTCTCTTGATTTGCTTTGCTTTCACCACAAACCCTAACAATTTTTTTTGTATCAGTTTTTAAAGTAATGGATGTTATGGATTGGTAGATTGAAGGCTTTGAACAATTGAACAACAAGAAGGAGGTGACGAGGAACAAACAATGAAGGATCCTAGGACAATCGCAAGAAAGTAAGTTGTGTGTTTTGATATACATTGTTTGTGTTTTTGGAGAAGATGTTGAGTTCTTGCCTGTTGTTTGTTTGTTTGTTTGTTTGATTGTTTCTTGGTTTTCTTGAAGATATCAACTCGAACTAGCCAAGAAAGTTGTAGAAGAGAATGTTATTGTGTATTTAGGGACTGGATGTGGAAAGACTCATATAGCCGTGTTGTTGATCTGGGAACTTGGTCATTTGATCCGGAAACCAGAAAAGAATGTGTGTGTTTTCTTGGCTCCAACAGTTCCGTTGGTTCATCAGGTGAGGTTTATTTTTAGTTTCTTAAGTTTGATTGAGTAAATAAGTGTGTTTGACGCGTTCTTTATTTATGATATATGATGATAGGTAAGATTAGTGATTTTGGAAAAGTTTGATTGATGATTTTGAAGTTTGGTTGAGGAAACACAGCGCCTTGGTTGTGTTCTTAAGTGATGATTGATGACATGTAAAAGTAATGATTTTGAAAGTTTGATTGATGATTTTTGTAGTTTGGTCGAGGAAATACGCACGGTTGTTGTGTTCTTGGTTGATGATTGATTTGTGTGTTTTGCTATTGGTTGATGATTTATGTTTTATAAATTAGAGAAGCTTTTATAATTTGTGGTTTGGTTGAGGGATGGATTTATTTGCTCGAGTTCTTCATTAATGAGGCTCTCATGAGGTAGAGAAGTAAATGATTTATGCCTCTAGATTTTCTTTGACTGGATATCTTGTTTGTGATTGATGAGTTATTTTCTAGTCAATAAGAAAAGTAAAAGTTGTTTTGTGTGAGTTTATTGATGATAAATGTCATTAAAATGTTAAGTTTCGTGCCAGAAATGAGCATTTTTATCATCATGACTTCAATGTGGTTATAATTTTACTGCATGCTTATAATTCATTAATGCCTTTTGTGTATGAATTATGTTTAAGGAAATATGTCAATCATTAAATCGTAATAAGTTACAAAGATTTGCTGGTATCGTGAGTCCTGTTGTGATCATTGAGTTTGATACTTGGTACCTCTATTTGAAACCAAATGTTATACGAGTCCAATTCGATTAATACACAGATGGATAAATCACCGACTCTTAAAAAAAGCACCATTCTTACCTTCTTTCCATTTATACCTTCAGCAGAAAAATTCATATTGTGTGAGTTTCGGCCAAATTAATTCTGTTTTTTTTTTTTACTGTGTAAAACACTCTAGAAGGACCAGTGTTACTAAAGTCAAACACACATTTTTTTTAAGAATCCCATTTGGTCAAATTAGAACAATAATAAAGGAAACGGGGATGACTGGAATCTGTAGGAAATGTAAAATCACCATCCCAAGATAGTGACAAAAAGTGTATATGCTTTTGGACTAATTAGGGCTGAAAACCGAACCGAACCGACTTAGGTCGGTTTTAAAATTTTCAAACCGAAACCGAACCGACCATTAACAAAACCGATCCGAAACCGAACCGATTCTAATTTATGCATACCGTAACCGAACCGAACCGACTAAAATTGAACCAAAACCGAAATAAAATCGAACCGACTATTTTAAACATATTGTATTATTTATATATAAAATATATATTATTTATTATATATATTCATTCGGTTCGGTTTGGTCGGTTAAAATCACATAGAAACCGAAAACCGAATCGACCACTTCGGTTTTGAATTTTTTAAAACCGAAACCGATCCAAATCGAATTTAAACCGAACCAATCGGTTCGGTTTAGATCGGTTCGGTCAGTTTAATCGGTTTGATCGATTTTTTGTTCAGCCCTAGGACTAATATTGATTACTACTTACAACATTAGTTTCACCACTCTGCTGAAAACGGTGACAATATTTTAACTTGGACTAGAGCTACCGTGTCATTTGACATTACACTTTAATTTTCACACACCTCTGGCCGGTATTGGCTCATTCAAATACATGTCGTCTTCATAGGATTCTAAAACAGACTCCTCTAAGTTTTGAACCTATCTCATTGCTGAAAGGAGTATTAAATGCTTAACATCCATATATCTTGGTACACTCATAACCTAATGAGTCCCTTCATTGAACAACCTTAGCATCATGTGATTTAAATCTTCTAATTGAACCACAGGTTGCATTGCAATCAGTGCTGTAGCATAGACAGAAATAGAAGACAACTGAGAAAGAAGAGATCAATTTATAGTTATTTGTTTAGTTATTCCTTACACCATGAACAATTTTGTTTGCCATTTTCCTTATTTTTTTCATCTGCTCGGAGATAAGGGTTTAATATTTGCAGTTATTTTCCTATAACTACAATTCTCAGCAAAGCTTGACATTTCATCCCTGATTTTTGTAGCAAGCGGACGTCATAACGAAATCAACTGATTTTAAAGTTCAGACCTACGTCGGCCATACTAAGCATTTGAACCATCAAGAATGGGAGAAAGAGATGGAAAACTATGAGGTTCCATTCACATTCTATGCAGCTTATCTTCTTCATAATCTATGATTTTAAAGTGATTTGAGTAACTTTTTTTTTCACAATATAAAAAGAAAATTTTTTAGAAGAATTTCATTTACTGATAGATTGCCCTGCTAAAGGTGTTCATATGGAAGATTCAGGTAGCTAAAGGGTAACAGTTACCCTAAATAATTATGGTATAATGGTTTTTTTTTAAAATTCAGGTCAGTATCCTCGACAAAAAGATTTAATTATAGGCGCAATGTTTGAGACAAACTCATATGCGTTTTTTGTTCTTTGATGTTGCAGTTGTCAATGGTTTCCAGACTTAAGAGTGATCATTTCGTTGAGTTGGTTGGTTATTGTCTAGAGAATAATAACTGCATCTTGGCTTATCAATTTGTTATTTTAGGTTCTTTACATGACACTTTGCATGGTAACTCCAACGTCATTCCTTTTATTATCAACTTTGAGTGTCAGTCCCTAGGATCCATTTGAGTTTTCATGTGCTGAAAGCTGAATTATTCATAAATTATTTGGCGCAGGGAGGAAGGGAGTGCAAGGGGCTGAACTAGGCCCAGTTCTTAGTTGGAGCCAATGGGTAAAAATTGCTTATGGTTCAGCAAGAGGTCTTGAGTATCTTCATGAAAAAGTCCAACCACCAATAGTCCATCGGGATGTTAGATCGAGCAATGTGTTCCTATTTGACGAATACTTGGCGAAAATCTCTGAGTTCAATTTGACCAATCAGTTACCCGACTCTACAGCTCGCTTACATTCGACTCGAGTTTTGGGAACCTTTAGATATCATGCTCCTGAGTAAGCTTACGCTAATTGATAGTTCACTCTACTATTTTCAAACTTGAATGAGAATGATAGTTTCAGGGGAAAAAAGAAGTGTTGGTCTTGAATCAGTCATAATAACTTTAAACTTCGAAAATTTCTTTACTTTGCCTACTTCCTGTATATTGGTTTGGGATTCAATATGAATAAATGAGAGTATTCAATATATTCTGAAGTAGTTATTTATAAAAATAAAATAAATAACACCCTGTGTATAAAATATATTCTTAGCGGAACAATAAGATGCATTCCATGTGTTTGCAAGTATATTAAGATCCATCTGTACAAATTAGTTTTCGGGCTGTTTTCGGTATTTAAGTTGTAGTTGGTTTGCTAAGGAAGTGATGGGAAAATGTTCACAACTATGATTCTAACTACAACCTGGATATGGTGACTTATATGATTATCCTTTTGCTCCATTTTACTGATTTTCATGTGTAGATCCCAAGTTAAACAACGATTATCCGCCAAAGGCTGTAGCGAAGGTGCTTTTCACTTCTTTCTGTTTCTTTACAATTGTAAACACAATCTAGCTATAATTATTATATAATAATGATTTGAAGTTCTTTTGAAATCTAAACAGAAATAGAAGTAAAATGAAAGAGAATATAGTTGGTTAATTTGCTAGGGTGCAATGATAGTAGGTCACATATAAACTGGTTTATTCAAGCATTCTAATTTCCAAAACTAGTCTCATACATTCTGCTTTTGTAGAAATTGTTGTATTTCTTCTTACCAGATCAACGACTATCAAGGGGTGTTTGTTTTTGTCTCTAAACCTAATTAGAGGTCTGAAATTTGCAAAATATGGAACACTCTTGACGAAATTCAGAACTCTAACTAGATCAATTAGCAACATCAACACCCCTTAAGTTGTGCTTTTATCTGAAAATCAAGCAAGTTTATCAATGCAAACTGATGTTTATTTAACTATATCCATATAGTGTAAGCTTGACAGAGACTACAAGATCAATAACACACGGAGGCACTTATTCCTACGGCGAGTCTTCAAATAGTGATGCTGGTGTTTCTGGCGATCGACCTATACATAGAAAGGTTGGTCACCCTTGATCTCAGTTTTGTAATGTAGTTTTTCTTATAAAAGTCTTGAGAAATACTTTTGTATTTTTATAACTCCAAAACAAAAATCAGTTATCATTTTTGTCAGTCCTTATGCAGTGGGATTATGTTCGTATTAGCTTAAACTTGGACTTCTACTTCACTTTGAACACAAAATTCCATTTGAAATTCCCAGTTAATTGCCTAAGTATTCTGATAATGAGTTGCACAGAGTGTCAAACAAGTTTTTTTTCAATGGCAAATATGGTTGGTAATATCAAGGTCATCTTAATCTGTGATACTTCAGTGCTTGTACGCAAGCAGATCTCAGCTTGATGAATGTGTTAGCTCTAAACACATGTGCATGACTCCATGTTAACAGGAATCACTTATCGTACCATTCCTGAATTTTGATTTCAATTTTGTTTGCTAGCTATGAAGTTTTACTTGCTGCATCTCGTTGTTAAAACTTTTATTCTCCTCATTTTCTAGATCTGATTATGGTGGCCCTTTATGTAGGAAATAGAAATAATAATTCCAGATCTTTCAAAGACTTTTCCAAGTTCTGGCATGGTTGAATCCAAATCAGTAGGGACCTTTTCACCATTTCAAAAGCAAGATAGTCACAGGGGCCCCTTTGTGGATAGAGGTGTAGGATCTCCTAGACTTGTGATATCGACTAGTGGAACCTCCTTTGCTAGCGATCTTAAACTAGGCTCTGAAACTAAGGTTGGTTTTCACCTAATCCCCCCGAGCATACGCTAATCTTTTTACTCCCTTGCTAATTGCTAGTATTTTGAACATACTCTTACCTCTTCTACTAATTGTTATAATGCCATGCCGGCAGCTGCTAGGGCTGTTGCAGCAGCGGCTGTAGCAGATCAGATGCTTGGACCAAAGGAGGATAGGCATTTGGCAATTGTTTTGGTATGCATAATATTTTTATTTATAGTATAACTAGTCATAGTTATTTATTTGTTTAAGTTTTACTTCAGTTGAGTTGAAATTTGCTTTTGTGGTCTTGTGCAGAAAGAGAGAGAGACACAAACACCTCTTCCTTCATTTTCATTTTCATTTCATTCATTTTCCCTCCTGCGAACTTTCTAATAAAGTGCTATATACATAAGAACAAAAGGACCTTTCAGTCCTTTACTTCTTCTCTAAAGTATGTTCCTTTATTTATCATTGCAACAGATAAATGCGTGCAATGGTTTCTATTGCGACTGGGACAAGCCTAACAAGCCCTTCTTGTGGACTGAAAACTGGAGTGGATGGTAATTTACCTCATTGTTGTTATCAACTCTGCAAGTTCCTATGAGGAAAAACTGTTGTGTGTATTTAACATACCGGCTGAATCATCTTCTCCATTTGTTTGCATGGCAGGTTTACAGGCTTTGGAACTCTTGTCCCTTACCGGCCAGTTGAAGACATAGCATTTTCAGTTGGCAGGTTCATACAGAAAGGAGGATCTTTCATGAACTACTACATGGTAAAAGCTTGTATTTGGTTGTTTTGAACATCCCATGCAAGGTTGTCGTTGAAACTAAATTTTTAGTCCTCTTTTTTACCCATCAGTTCCACGGAGGGACAAATTTTGGTCGCACAGCAGGGGGTCCTTTTATAGCGACTAGCTATGACTATGACGCTCCCATTGATGAATTCGGTAAGCATCAAGAGTTGACCAACTCTAGCACATGTCATCAGCTTATCATTTAATATGTTTGGCTAGTAATTTTTTTGAGGCTAAAGTCAACCTGGTACCAAAGATTACTAGTGAAAATACACTCATAAACATTGTCCAAGAAAGTATAAAGCTTGTGCATGCCAACCAAACGCTATAACTTCAAATTTTTTTAACATACTCTGTTTTCTACGAACAGGACTACTAAGAGAACCAAAATGGGGCCACTTGAGAGATCTACATAGAGCTTTTCAGTCATGCGAAACTGCTTTGGTTTATTCTGATCCCACTGTAACAACCCTGGGGCAATCCCAAGAGGTCCTAGTTTCTCACTGAAATTTATACAAATCGTCTTCATCAAATTATGAAAAATAACCCTTTGAACAATTTGATGTTCAGGCTCACATCTTCAAGTATAAGGCAGGAGGTTGTGCTGCATTCCTGGCGAACTATGACTCAACGTCTTATGCAACAGTGTCGTTCAACAACCAACAATACAACCTGCCTCCTTGGTCCATAAGCATTCTTCCTGACTGCAAGAACACCATTTACAACACTGCAACAGTGAGAATCAGATTTATATTAAGTTTATTCCATTGGTTTTCATTTCCAGTTTCACAAGCACCACAATCCGCCCCCCCCCCCCCCCCCCCCCCCGGGGTGGACATCTTCTAGCTTTATATACATAGTTTCCATATTTTCCAGTTTTGTTTCCCATTATCTACAAAGTATAACCAAGATGGGTTTTAATAGGAAAGACTTTACTAGTTGAGATTTTGTGGATAATCATATTTATAACATAAACAATTCATGACCACAGGGGTAATGGATTTAAACGGTTGAAGATATTTTAATACTCAGTTCATAACACAAGGGTACTTTGTTTACTTTAACATTGGTGGTTCCCTTGCAAATTTAATAATTTGTTCATTGTTTTCCTGCAAGGCCCGAGGTTCGCTTCCTTCCTTTCAATCCAACAGACAAGAGGATTGCGCTTACATACACAGACAGTGCCGGTAAAATGCATAGTGAGCAAGGGTGCACCAGAGCAGGTACACAACTTTCAGTGCAACGGCTTTAATATTCTACTGTCCCACTAAAATTTTATCGAAAATAATCCTTTTTTTGTTGGAATTCGCTATACATAGATTTTTAATCTAGCATGGAACATAGCAGATATAAAACGGAGGGTCCACACTATGATAGACAAATTAACAGAGCGAGGACTTCGATCACTTGGAGTTGCTGCCCAAGCAAGCTAGTGTTTGCGTGACTACTAGTTAACTCCTTCAGAATGTTATTATCAGATTCAATTTTTTTCAAGCGGGTATTCCCTTTTTTATAGGAAGTGCCTGCTAGTACGAAAGAGAGTCCTGGTGGCCCATGGGAATTTGTTGGCCTTCTCCCTTTGTTTGATCCTCCTCGCCATGATAGTGTGGAAACAATTAGAAGAGCTCTGGATCTTGGAGTAAGCGTTAAGATGATTACAGGTGTGTCTCATTGCCAATTACTTCTCATATTCTACCCACATTATACCAAAATTGGTGTTTTATTAACACATATTAGCTTACTGAAGTCACTTGCTTACATCCTACACTATCCTTCTTCTATTTACTCATTTCTTTCTTTTAATTGATGGTCATTCAGAATATGAAGCCATTTGAATCCCCTCTTACAGTGAAGAAATGTCTCTCATTTTCTGGCGCATCATCACCAAAACAATACAGCAAGGAACCTACTCACACTGATAAAACAAGGAGTACAATGGGGAGGCAGACTATGAGACAATCAATGAGACAATCATCAACTGCTCCATTCACACTTATGCATGAAATCCGTAAACTTGAGCACCTCCAGGAGCATTTTGGAGAAGAAGCAAATCGGGCTATGGAGGTACTACAGAAAGAGGTTGCTTGTCATAGACTAGGTAATCAAGATGCAGCTGAGACTATTGCCAAGTTGCAAGCAGAAATACAGGAGATGCGTACTGTAAAAGAGTTAAGAAATGTTTAAGTGTAATACATTATCTTATTAATTACATTATCTTTATTATTTGATAGAATTTGTGATTCAATGTAATACATTATCTTATTAATTACATTACTTTGACTCAATTCATGGAAATGTTTAAGTTTGGCACATTTAGATTTTTAATTTCTAGAAATAAAATTTATAAGATGTTATAAAAAGTCATTTGATAGCACTTGATGAGTGCTATAAAAAAATATGCATTGAGAAATGCTATAGAAACTAATACAATAGCATTTGTTAAATGCTACGTGAGAGAAGACAATAGCGTTTCTGAAACACTGTAGTAACTGTACAATAGCGTTTCTGAAACGCTATAGTAACTGTACAATAACATTTCAGAACATTAGTAAAAATACCAAAACTTGCTCATTTAGTAAAAATATTGTGGACAGATTTGCGAATGGATGAAAACACACTATTTATTTTCTAAACAGATTTGCGCAACTGTAGTAAAAATGTCATAACTTACTCATTTCAAAACATTTTTAAGTGTTTCAAATTGTGTTCATTAGATAACTCAGAGTACTACATTTTTGTTGTTTTGATGACCTCGAGAATCGGTCTCTATCATTCATATAAGTTGACTGGAAGTTAGGGATACTACCATGTTTTCCTTACTGGACAGATTTGCGCAACTTTAGTAAAAATACCATAATTTGCTCATTTCAAAACATTTTCAAGTGATTCAAATTGTGTTCATTAGATAAATTAGAGTACTACATTTTTTGTGTTTGATGATCTTGATAATTGGTCTCCATCGATCAGATAAGTTGGCCGAAAGTCAGGGACACTACAATGTTTTGTTTACTGGACAGATTTGAACGACTTTAGTAAAATGACCATAACTTGCTCATTTCAAAACATATTCAATTGATTCAAATTGTGTTTATTAGGTAAATCAGAGTGATACATTTTTTGTGTTTTGATGAGCTTGAGAATTGGTCTAAATTGAGCCCATCAATTTTCCAAAAGTCAGGTACAGTACACTGATTTTTTTTCTTAACAATTTTGAGTGATTGTCATAAAATTACCATAGGTTGCTAAATTGAGACTGATTCTAGAGCTCATCACATGAAAATTGTAGCACTCAGATGTATCTAATAAACACAATTAGAATCAATTGAAAATATTTTGAAATGAGCAAGTTTAGTCATTTTACTAAAGTAGCTCAAATCTGTCCAATAAGGAAAACATGGTAGTGTCCCTAACTTCCAGTCAACTTATATGAATGATAGAGACCGATTCTTGAGCTCATCAAAACAAAAAAATGTGGTACTCTAAGTTATCTAATGAACACAATTTGAACCACTTAAAAATGTTTTGAAATGAGCAAGTTATGGTCTTTTTACTACAGTCGCGCAAATTTGTCTAGAAAATAAACAGTGTGTTTTCATTCATTCGTATAGTACAATGCGAATGGGAGTCTCAAATTTGCTTAGACCAATGTGAATGGGAGTTTCAAATTTGCTCAGCCCTATGCGAATGTGAGACTTTCACTCGCATTGTCCCATGCGAATGCGTGAAAACACAGACTTTGTCCAAATGTTTTCTTCTGATTTCGAGTTTTGAAGTCTTGTTTTATGCCATTTTTGTTGAGGTTGGAAGAAGTTAGCCATGTTCAACTTCCCTCTCATTTGTCACTCTCAAATCCTTTTTGTTGTATTGTAAATGACATTGTGAGACAATGTGGATTGGTAAAGAGATGGGGAACCATAAATTTTCTATCTCTGCACTTAATTTTTGTTATATGCATGATAGTTGGGCACATTTGAAAGACACATGTCTGAATTAACATCATAAACGCGCAAGAAATTTGATGGAATAATATGTTAAAGTTAAACTCAAATTGACAATTGCTCCTCCAAATGTGCATTAAAGCGTGACTTGATGAGAAGAAGAGGAGGCTCCTATAGAAGGGGGCCAAAAGAGGAGAAGAAGATGGGATGATAGAAAAAAAGGGATGATAGAAAAAAAGGTGAGGGGTTCTTCATGAGAAGAAAATAGAAGATGAGGGGAGAAAATAAATAAAAAAAGGCCGGGAGAGGGTTGTGCACGAGAAGAGAAGATAATAAGAGGAAGATATGAGAGGGGAGGGGAAAATGAAGGGGGAAAAAGGGTGGTGCGGTTGGTGGCGGGTGGAGCTTGAAAAAGAGAAAGAGGAGATGAGAAGGAGAAAAGAGAAACATGATAAAATAAAGGCCTATTTAATGGTGGTGTGGATGGGTTAGTAGAAAAAAAATTTTTAAGTTGTTGGTGGTGTGGGACAACATATTTGGTGGTGTTAAATAGGGTTGGCCTTTTAAATAAGGCAACGACTACTCTACACCACCTAAAGTATTGTCCCACACCACCATATCACATTTTATCTCCCACACTATTAATAAAAACTCAAAGTTTAAAAATTTTCTCTCTCTTCTCCTCTTTCATCTTATTTTCTTCCCTTCTTCTCTTCCATTCTTTTCCTCCCTCCCTCCCTTCTCCATTAGACACCACCACCCAACTACTGCCACTTCTCTCCCTCCCGCCACCGCCACCTTTCTCCCTCTTTTCTCCATCAAGCACCACTACCACCCCGCCACCTCTCACCCTCTTTGTCTATGAAAATAGGGCAATATCCATGACTTTGGTTAAACTTATATGCTAGATCGAGACCAATTCTTGAGCTCATAAAAACACGAATATTGTAGTACTATGAGTTATCTAATAAACACAATTTGAATCACTTGAAAATATTTTGAAATGAGCAAGTTATGATCATTTTACTAAAGTCGCGCAAATCTGTCTGAAAAAAAAGTTTGTTTTCACCCATTTGAATTGGGCAATGCGAGGATTAATCTCAACTTCACCCAGACCTATGCGAATTTGAGACTTTAATTTACATAGGTATGGGCAAAGTTGAGACTAATCCTCGCATTGTCCAATGCGAATGGGTGAAAACCGACTTTTTTTTCCTGACTGATTTGCGTGACTTTAGTAAAATGGCGATAAATTTCTCATTTCAAAATATTTTCAAGTGATTAAAATTGTGTTTATTAGATAACTCAAAGTACTAAAATTTTTGTGTTTTGATGAGCTTGTTAATCGATCTCGATCGAGCATATAAGTTGGCCGAAAGTCAATGATACTACCTCGTTTTTATTGCGAGACAGATTTGCGCGACTTTAGTAAAATGACCATAACTTGCTAATTTAAAAAAAAATTCAAGTGATTCAAATTATATTTATTAGATAACTCATAATACTACAATTTTTGTATTTGATGAGATAGAAAATTTGTCTCAATCGAGCATATAAGATGGCTGAAAGTCAAGAACACTACCCTGCTTTCATTGCGAGACAAATTTGCATGACTTTAGTAAAATGACTATAACTTGCTCATTTCAAAACATTTTCAAGTGATTCAAATTGTGTTTATTAGATAACTCAGAGTACTACAATTTCATATTTTGATGAGCTTGAGAATCAGTCTCAATTGAGAGTTTAAATTGATTGAAAGTTACCATATTTTTATGTTACTGTTTTTTTCAAAAAACAATTTTTTGGGTGGTGTGGGTTAGTATGAAAAAAGAAATAGAAAAAAAGTACATGGTGGTGTGAGAAAATATATATGGTGGTGTGGAGTATCTGCCTTAAAATTAGGGGTGGGCAATATCGGTTCGATTCGTTTTTGAGACCCGAACCGATTTCATTCGGTTTGCCCAAAATCCAAATCAAAACCGAAATTTTTATTTGTAAACCGATGAAATTGGTTGGACCGACTTTTGAATCGGTTGGGTCGAAAGATATCAAAACAACAAACAAAATATCGAAAGAGAGAAATTGAACCACAAACAAGCAAATCGAACCATAACAAGATTGATCTAATAACAAATAAGATAGATGAAATTGAAAGAGATTAGAAGAAAAAGAAATTGAACCTGCAAACTGCAATTACCCTTGATGATGGTCGCTGAGAGAGTGAGAGAGATCGAAAGAGGGTGTATATCTTTAGTGCAAAAGGGTGTTGAAATCTCAGATGATCAGATCGAAATATGAAGATTTAAGTTTAAGGTTTGGATGTCGTTTGAGTTTGAGAGTGAAAGAAAAAGGGTTGTGTGCGTTTTGGGTTTTTGTTTTTGGGCGTGACTCAGTACAACAGGGTACACCGCTGGGTATTTGTTGCAGCAATCATGTATTGACACCTACCTGTTTTTGTATTTATTTATATATTTAATTAATCGGTCGGTTCAAAATCGTAGACCAACTCCAAGCCATTTATAATCAGTTCGGTTCGATTGAAATGATTTTCTTTCCATTCATATTTTGGTTCGGTCGGTTAACCGAATTTAACTCGGTGTTTGCCCACCCCTACTTAAAAAAAGGCAAAAAATAAAGGAAAAAGAAAAAGGGGCGAGCTTATAGAATGTAGGGGTTTGTTTAGAAATTCAGGGGATATAAAACGACCACTGAAGGCATTTTGGGGTTTTAGGGTTTTCTCGTTTTGGCTTTGCATAGTCTTTCTCTATTCTCCTATCGAAGTGAACAACATGACCGCTCAGACCCAAGAGGAGCTCCTTGCCGCTCATCTCGAACACCAAAAGATCGATGTAAGCTCTTTGCTCTTTTTTCGTCATTCTTACTTATTCTTAGATACCGGCTGTCCCTCATGTTCAGGGTTTAAAGCCTCTGATTTTATGATATATTTTATAGTTCAATCATCTCTCTACGCAAATGGGTTTCTCTTAATTTTGTGTCAAACTTTATTGTTTGAGTATAAATTGCAATATTTGAAGTTTAGATTTTGAATCTGGCTTAATTTTGTGTCAAACTTTATTGTTCGAGTATAAATTGCAATATTTGAAGTTTATATTTTTAATCTGGACTTTGCCCCATCTACTGAAGATTATTCATCAGTGGATGCGGATGCTAAATGGGTTTTCAAGTATTAATCCTAACTTCATGAAACGGATATAACAACAAAAAAGTATTTTGTTCTCAAGGTTTCAGAGGGGTTGAAGAAAAGAGAGTCAATTTTTACAGAGAACTTGTTAGTATCATTTGTGACAAAGTGAATTCATACCCTTGAACCATTTATGCTTTAAGAGATAAATTATAGCAAGACTTAGATATCGTTGACAGATGGTTTTTTTTTTTATTTTTTGACTTGATGACTTGCAACACCAACATTTATGTCTTCTCCCGTGCTTGGGTTGTTTTATTATCATGTTCGTCGATGGTGTTAGATAATTTAATTTGATGAAATAAAAGCAAGGCAGCTTCTTGTTTGGATCTTGATTGATCTACGACAATTCAGACAAAAAATGTTTTAACACCCTTGCAATATTGATATTTAACAAGTACCACTCGCCGGAATCTGATTGCTGATTTTTTCAGGCCCTTTAATACTTGTACATGATATATTGCCGAGCCTTGTGGGTATTTGGGGTTATAGTCCATTAGTTTACTTCTGTTGGTGTTGAATTTGCTGATTAATGAAGAATTAAAAGAATGAAAGATTTTACTCGTTTACAACTGGAACTGTGGGTTTTGATTTCTTTTAGTGGTCAAATTAGTGTCATAAATGTGTGATTGGGAATTGTAATAGTATTTTATTGTACGTATCATGTAAATTAAGTCACTGATAAATTAACATGAATTTCTAGATACAAGTTACATTGACTTTATTTAGAGCAAGAGGTGCTTCCGTATGTGGTAAACACCAAGATAGTTTACTGCTAACTCATTACCTTGGGGATGGGCTTAATTGGCACTTTTTTTTCTTTAAGAAAATTTTGTTGGTTTCACTTTTATTTCTTCTTTATAGAGTCATTCCTTAAGATTCAGATGATCTTTGTTGCAGCCTGATGAGCCCACTGTTGAAGATGAAGAAGATGAGGATGATGATGACGAGGATGATGACGACAAGGATGATGACGAGGTTGAAGGTAAGATATAGTCATTGTTTGCTTTACATAGTTCATCCCATCACTTTTTAGATTTGGTGACTTTCCCTATATGTTTGGGTAATATGATTTAGCTTTAAAATATCAGAATTTCGTATAACGTGGGTGGTTAGTGCCCTTCAACAAAATCAAAAGGCAGTCCTCAGATCTATAGTGGTCTTGGGAAAAAACACGAGTACAAGTTTACTAAGTTATTTACCCCTGAAATTTTTTCTTCTGTCAACTCGGCTCTTATAATCATAGTTTTAAAAAATGCCAAACTGATAAGCTCAATGCATAGCTTATAAATCAACTAAGTACCTATATGGCTTGGCTTAAATCATAAGCAATTTAGCTTTAGCACATAAGCATCTCAATTGAAGTTAAACATAATTCAAGATCGACTAATTTAATCATGAGTTGATAAGACGACCAATATCTGGCTTCTATTCACTTGATTTGTGCTGTATTTTATTCATTTTGGAAAAAAAAAAGTTTCTAACTCTCCGCTAGCTTCTACCGAGCTCAAGGTAAAGTGACTTCTAACTTGAGCCAAATGAGTTGTAATATGGAAACATCCAAAACAAGACCAATGCAAATTTGATTTTTCAAATACTTACACGTGAGCATATTTCAACTCCAAAGTAAAGCCATGTTTTGATGCTTATTTGTGAAACTGCCTTGATTTGATACTTGTATTTGATTGGAATGAAATCTAGGAAGTTAGTACTTTTGTAAAGGGAAGCTATGACTTGAATCCACCTGAATTTCCGTGCATGGTGCAGGGCAAGAAGATGGAGCTGGAAGATCAAAGCAGAGCAGAAGTGAGAAGAAGAGTCGCAAGGCTATGTTGAAACTAGGAATGAAGCCCATTCCTGGTGTCAGCCGGGTCACTGTAAAAAAGAGCAAGAATGTTAGTCCTACACCTGAAGCTTTATTTGAATCACTATTTTTGTCATCTCTCTAGTCTGTTCAAAATAATGTATTGCTTGTTTCTTTCAGATTCTCTTTGTCATTTCAAAACCAGATGTTTTCAAAAGCCCCACTTCAGATACATATGTTATCTTTGGAGAGGCGAAGATTGAAGATCTGAGCTCACAGCTGCAGACTCAGGCTGCAGAGCAGTTCAAGGCTCCTGATCTCAGTCATGTTATTTCCAAACCTGAGTCCTCGGCCATGGCGCAGGATGACGAGGATGTGGATGAAACAGGAGTGGAGCCAAAGGATATAGAGTTGGTGATGACACAGGCTGGTGTCTCAAGATCAAAGGCTGTGAAAGCACTCAAGGCAGCAGAGGGGGATATTGTTTCTGCTATCATGGAGTTAACAAATTAAAACAATTGAGGTTTTTTCCAGAGTACTTTATCTTTTAGTTGATGAGTGTGTTCCCTTTTGATTTGTAGTTTCAAGAGAATGTTGAAAGATGTTTGTCATCTTTTTTCTTATTTCCGTGTTGTAATAGTATCCCAATCCTGTCATCAGTTTTACTGTTTGGAATCAAACTCCACAAAATATACCTTTTGTAGTTTTATTGAGTTCTGCAGTTATTATTGCCCTAACGTTCAGTGAAAACTGATACTTTGAATCGTATGAATGTTGAAGAGGGTTTGATACAATTCTAGTTGTGTTTGCTGTATGAGGATAATGGTGATGACTAGTCCCATGTTTTGCAGACATTGGTACTCTGGTCTTGATGTTTCCTGTTACCTTTTGTCTTTAAACTCTTCTTCCTGGCAGGCTGCATGCGAATCCAAAAATTCATGTTATGGGGCATGGTTGTATTCGGTTGGTTAGTTACATTTATAATATTTGCATAAACATCATGCCTCGTCTGTCACGGTAACTGAGAGGTATAAAATGTGTTGTTTCATTGATCTACCAAGATTATCTGAAGTCTCTACTAAACTTCACAGCTTTAAGATGGTCTTTCACTATTTTGCTAAAATGAGAACAAACCATTGTGAAATCAATCTTTGCTGTCATTTCACCACCAACACCCCCTCCCCCCTTTTCCAGGAAATAACTGAAAACTGGGCTTAAAACCTTTTAACAGGACTAAACTCTAAACGCTATTGTTCCCTGTATTTGTTGCAACTCAAATTTGCACCTCTAAGCACAGCTAAAGAAAACCTTTTTAATCAGCAGTTAACAAGAAATAGAAAGTATGGCAGTCCCATCAAACACAAGAATCATGTTTAAGTGGCTGGATATCAACTCTAGAGATTCGCCATTTGACCTTGGTTAAAATAAACTATTATGGACATCCATAGTAATGAAATAAAATCAACACTATATGCCCATAATAGTGCACTTCTGAACCATTCATCAAAAAAAAAAAAAAAAAAAAAAAGGTATTTGATGACCAACACTATATGCCCCACAGTACTTGACATGCCCCTTGTATAAGAACGTTTCTCTATTAATTGATTTGGATGTCCCTGCAGGAGTGTTGTGAGATAACCAATAATGAATGCCGTGTCAACTTGTGTCTATGACCAATTGACCATCATTCTTTGATTCCAAATGTAAAAGTTCTTTGCTTTCAGCAATTGAAACCCATCTCTAGCACTTGCTTTGGCTAAGCAGTAGTTTAGGACAATTTTCAATGTTGTCCTGAGAGTTGATGAATCATCACTTAAGATAAAGAACCAATTCATGTCAAATGAGGAATCAAATTTTCATACTAGAGAGTAAAGAAAACAGTATTTATTACCCACTCATGGCTTCTTTCTGAAAGGTGGCATCAGACAAGACCACTGATGAAGCACCTTGATCAATGTATGCACCTATCGAATCTGAAGTGCAAAATAATTATCTTCACTGGGCTCAGAAGAAAAATACTCAAAACTGTATGATATCGGGACTCTTCGTCAAGTACATGGTCATTGATATGATTCATAAAAAAAACCAAACAGGTCTAAATGGAAAGAATGATTCATCTTATCAAATTAAAGACTACTACTACGAACTCATCTCTTCAAGGTAGTTGGAGGATTTTCGTTTATACAAATTATTCACATAATATTCCTAATGCAGAACGGTGGAAGTGCTTCAAAATAGTTGAAGAAAATGTGTTAATGTTTTAAACCTCATGTAATTCAATAATATCATTTCAAAAGAAGAATTTATCAAAATTCAATGCCCCTTCAAGTTTTTCCTCCCCCCTCTTCAAGATCTACATCTTACCAATCACACTACCACTCATGATTCACCCATTTATTTGCTCTATTTGGAAGATACTTTCTTCTCGTTCTCTAAGTAATTTACACAATAGTATAATAATTAAGTCAGAACATTAAATAAAAACAAATAGAAGGGTACATCAACTTCTATTGCTTGTTCTCATTGGCAGATTGTTGGCAATGGTTTTAGCAATGGACTCATTAAACCAAAGACAGCTGCTAAATAACACCATCATGTCTCTAGATGGACACCACCAACACCTTACTTTATGAAGGACATTACCACCTTTCTGAAGGACACTACCACTACTGAAGGACACCACCTATAAAAGGAAAAAAAAAGTCTAACTCCTCCTATCTCCCTCTCTTCTTTAGTTATCAAGAACCATCACAACCGCACCACCACTCCGTTACCATCAACCGAACCAACACACAGTCGGACAACTTCCTCCTCAACCTCGTCTTACCCTCTCTCCTATCTTCTCATCTCTTCCTCTCTTCCTTTCTTCTCCATCAAGAACCATCACCACCCCGCCGGCCTCTTAGACCACCTCCTCATCTCTCCATCTTTTTCCTCTCATGTGTTTTTTTTCTTCTTTTCCTCTCTTATTTTCTTCTTCTTCTTCTTCTTCTCTTATTTTCTTCACAATACAAACACAAATTGAAATTTTATAAATACAAACAAAAATTCACAATACAAAAACATAAAAAAAACAGTAAATAATAAAAATTTCATTAATATTTAAAAATATTACAAAACAAATACGAAAAATACATTATTTGTCTTGGACATGGTCAACAAAGTTTTTGAGGGGATGTCGTTCGCGACCCTCTTCGTCGGAGGAGTAGTAGTCCACTAACAAAGTTTTTGAGGCGATGATGAGTGGAGGTCCTCATACCAAACAGATCGTCCTCCAATTTTATCCCATTATTTGTCGGAGGATTCTTCTTTGAATATTGACATTTTTCTCTTCATTTTCTCTTCTTTCTCTTGAATTGGTTATGAATACTAATAGACTACTCCCCTTTTATAATACTCAACTTAAATGACAACTTAGATGAATTGGTTATGAATTTGTCTTCACAACCAATTCTATTTGCCTTTTCAAGCAATTCTATTTGTCTTCTCGAGAATTTTATTTGTCTTCTCAAGTAATTTTCTTATAATTATGCAACCATGGTGGTTTTTTCAAGTATGCTTGAATGTCATAGACAAAGAAAAAAGTGAAAATAATTTCCCGAGATACTCAAAACACAGTGGCAAAACCAAGCCCAATAATAAAAAATGCAGCAAATGGACGAGAATGCGATCTTACAAATCGTAGAAATTCAACAATTGTATGAAACAAAGTCAGGTTTTTGCCCAAAACGCAGCGACTCGAGCGAGGATAAGACACATCCTTGCCGGAGCCACTGCGTGTGGACAAAAACCAGACTCTGTTTTTTGCCCAAAATGCAACAGATCGTGCGAGTTGTGTTCATATCCTTGCAGCTACCGCTGCGTTTGGACAAAAAACAAACTCTGTTCATTTTTTGATTTTTTGTATGTGAATATTTTTGGGTTTTTTTTTAGGTTCTATGAGTTTGATATAGTATTGACATATTTGTTATTGCAAAACCCTACTTTTGAACACCCCAACTTGAGATTGTCAAAAGTGAGGTTTAATATTAAATCAAATATGTAAATACTTTAGCAACCTATAGAAATTGAAAAAAATGAAAAAAAGATTCAAATACTAAAAAAAATAAAAATGGACATAGTCTGTTTTCTGTCTAAACGCAATGGATAATGCGAGGATATGAACACAACTTGCATGATTCGCTGCGTTATGGGCAAAAAACAGAGTCTGGTTTCTGTCCAAACGCAATGGTAGCTGCGAAAGATATTCATATACTCGCGGTGTCCACTGCGTTTGGACAGAAACAGACTTTGTCCATTTTTTGTTTTGTATTTGAATATTTTTTGGATTTTTTCAATTCCTATGGGTTTGATACAGTATTGACATATTTTGATTTATGGCTAAACCCCACTTTTGAACACCCCAACTTGAGATGATCAAAAGCGAAGTTTAGTAATAAATCAAATATGTAAATACTGTAGTAAATCCATAGGAATTGAAAAAATGAAAAAAAAAGAAATTCAAATACAAAAATTCAAAAAAATGGACAGAGTCTGTTTTCTGTCCAAACGTAGCGAACAACGCGAGGATATGTATATATTTCGCAGCGGGCACTGTGTTTTGACAGAAATCAGACTCTGCCTTTTGCCCAATACACAGCGGATTGTGCGATTGGTTATCTAAGGCTCGCACGTTCCGCTGTGTTTGGTTATTTGTAGGCATTTTGGACAATTTTGCATGTGCCGCTGCGCTTTACTTTATTTTGTTCGTATTAGCGCTGTGAATTTATGTTTATGGCTCACACGTGCGATGCATTTGGGTAAAACTCTTACTACTCAGTTATGTTTCGGGGCACTTACAATAGGTTTTTTTTTAAATCCTCAAGAGGTCTTAGATAGGTGACCCCCTCTCCCCTTTTTATTCATTCTAGTAGCTGAAGTCTTGAGCAAGAATTAAAATGACGAATGTTATTTTTTGAATTTGATGGGAAAATTAAAATATTTTGCGAAGCGAATATGCAAATGGAAGTGTTTTGTTGTGTTTTTGTGTACTATGCATGCAAATATTATAAGCAATAAAAATATAATTGCAAATAATCACAAAATTTTTAACTTCATTATATAACCAACATCCCAAAATTCTTATATACATAAACTAAACATTTGGGCATCTCAAATCAACAAGATTAACACTTACAATTGGCTTACAAGATCAATATATGGGCATCTCGTCCTCCTCAACATTTACACTCGAAAATGGTGCCTAATGTTTTTTTTTACAACTGAGGCGGTAACTGTGTTCTTATTGCACCATCGATATGAGAGATCCGAGTGCACATCGCATACTTTTTACAAACAGAGGCGATAACTCTGTTCTTGCTGCACCATCGATAAATTTTGTTGCCCTAGCGGAGATTTCGGCGATTGTGGGTTCCCCACACTCGTAGGAACCGCTGCAAAGGCGAATGAGTAAAAAATAGGGTAAAAAAATAAAACTACAAAAAAATAAGAAGATGGGAGGAGGTGGGATGAGCGGTAGTGGTAAAACGGAAGAGGATGAGAGGTGGCGAGATTGTGGTGGTGAAGGGGAAGAGGAGGAGAGGTGGTGGTGGTGAAGGTGGGAGGAGGAGGGGTGAAGGGGCGGAGGAAGATAGATGATGGGGTGAAGGGGAGGAGGAGGATGAGGTGGCGGTAGTGAAGGGGAAGAGGAGGTGGCGGTGGAATGAGGTGATGGGGTGAAGGGGAGGAGGAGGAGAGGTGGTGGTGGGTGGCGAGGTGGTGAGGTGAAGGGGATGAGAGGAGGAGGCGAAACTTGTGGAGAAGAAAAGGGAGAGATGAGAAGATGAGGGTTAGGGCTATGGCTATTTATTTATTTATTATATATATATATATAGTGGTGGTGTCCTTCAATAAATCCAAAGTAAAATAAAATTGGTCGGTGGTGGTGTCAATAAATATAAGTGATAATGTTATTTAGCAGGTGCCTAAACCAAATGTGAAAGCAGAAACATTCAAGTAAGTTATTGTTTTCCATTATAGAAGGAAAATTAGATGGTTAGCTTTTATAAGGTGTTTTGTATTACATGACAGTCATGCATCACATCATATTGAGTGATCTGTTATCCTAGACTTCAATTTCCTCACTTAAATTCATTAGGCCCATGTAAAACTTTAAAATATGTTGATTTTGTGATAGACCATTCCATTTCGCCACAAACTAGAAGATCGTATTTCATCGAGTTAGGAATTATAAAAACAATTATGTTTGATAATAAGATCCAGAAAGTGAGAGGATCATCCTCAAAATGATTGCTTTGAGTCTAACATATTCAAGTTCTTCGATCCTGATCAACAAAGGAAAGTGAATTGTAGGGACTCATATTAGGTTTTTATTGTTGTTTACGAGGTTTCTAAATGACCTGGTAGGAATTTCAAGTGATTGTAAACAGACAAGGGAGAGAATACATCAGTAGTAGTGAGAGAGAAGCCAACTAAAACAACGATATAGTTGAAATGGCTAGCTGCTGTTGTAGATGAAAAGCGTGAGCTTAAGCTGGTATTGCGTGATTCGACATCAACCTAAAGTGACTAAAGGACGGAATTGATTAGTGTATATATTTCATAGAAACGTGAAATCAAAGTAGGAACAAAGTAGCTGGAAGACATGAAAATAAGGGTATCATTTCAAAAACTTTGCTGAGATTACATAACTGATTTTATGAAAATCTGATATCTCCACCTAAACATGAAATTGTTGAATGAAATTTCCTTAAGCACTAATGAGACATCAATCAGTCATGCAGTCACAGCTATGCATGTGGCATATGTTAACCCTAACACGAGAAAAACTTCAATAAAGTCTCAAGCAGGCCCATGCTTAAACCACTATTCAGCCCGTTATCCAAGCACCCAAACCAAAAATTTTCTATTAATGAATGAAGGAAAAGGAACCTCCATGTGAGGACAAGTTGGTTTGAGAACCCGTGGTCAAAGGTCACGCTGGCCCACATGGCATGGATCTTGGACCTTGGCCTAAGATAATAAGACCCAAACACAGGTTTATCAGCTATCACAGGCCTGAGATCCATGCACACAACTCAGCTCTTCAACCAATCATGCATTAAGTTCCAAATAGAGTAAGTGTCGAAGAGGCTCGGTCATGCAAGGGTAAGATTCTGGTCGAGATCTCTTCCCTCCATCACACCCTCAATAGCAGGGACAGTTGGGGAGGGAACACTCGTTATAATAGGTGGGCAAAAGGAAGAAGAAAGGTACGCATACACATTACTAATTTCATCTAGTTTACATTCTTCCTTACACCATCGTCTCACTTTAGTATTGGAGTGCCTTTGGCCACCACAACGGTGGTCCCTGGCTCACCGCTGTTTGTTTAGCAGGTTCGTGATCAGTAAGGACGGATTTGAACGCATATCAGTTTGCGGGGTCCGTGCGGAGAACAACAATGTTTCCTTGAAACAAACAAATAAGCTCTTTCTAACCAGCAAAGAATCGAGACACGATCACCAACACCAGATCTCGAGCCCACAACAACAATGCCGAGTCAGACAATGCTCTGGTGGGGAAAGCCCAGCCACAGGGCCAAATCAATCCAACATATGAAGTAAAATAGTCGCACATCCTAGCCACTAAGGCAGCTGCGGCTGACCCTCGCATAGATCAGATCTTGCTCAACATAGATCATCTAGCGTGGGTGGTAGAAAAGCTCACCCAGGATCGACAGTAGCTATCCAAGAATGTGAAAATCCAGGGACGTCCCAGACAAGACCCAAGAGGACACCCGAGAGCGCGTAGAGGAAAACGAGAACGTCCCCATGGAGGAGCGGAATGCTAGCCGGGAGGAGAGCTTAAAAGATGATGGGGACCATGAGGATCATGCGCCAAAGACAAACATGACCACGGTCAAGAACCCGCTCCAACTGGGGGCGACCAATCCAGATGTCCTGTATGATCTATCACTCCATTCTCGGAAGAGATCATGAACACACCATGCCAAATAAATTTGTACCCCTGAAGCTCGAGTTCTACAATGGAACATCAGATCCATCAGATCATCTACGTCATTACACCATGTGATGACACTGAAAGAAAGTTCAGAAGTCATCCTATGCAAAACATTTCCCACCAGCCTAAAGAAAACTGTGCTGACCTGGTTCCACAGCCTCCAGCGAGATCTATTGATTCATTTCAGATCCCGGCGAAGGCATTCATCACCATATTCGTCGAGAGCCAACGGATTAGAAAAGTGCCCACTATCGACAGTTGCAGTGACGACACGTTGGTCACCGCTTTCACTTCTAGCTTTTGATGAGGTCAATTTTACAACTTCCTCACCTTGGAGCCCTAGAGAGATATGGTGGACTTAGTGAAAAAATGTGAAAAAGTATATCAATCTCAAAGAAATGCTGGCAGCCAAGAAAGGAGATGAAAATGAAGCCAAGCATGCCTCGTAGGCTCGGGACAGGGGATAGGAGAATATACGCGAGGAGGAGGATGGGTTGAAGAAGAAGAAAAACGATAACAGGACCGGGTCGGGCAAGGTAAACCCGACAGGTTACCAACTACATTGGTTCGAGGTACACTGACTACACCCCCTCAATTCCGGCTTGCCCAATATCCTCTCCACCATGAAGAGCTAGGAGGACATCAAATGCCCCCCAAGCTTAAGAGCGATCCTTCAAGACGTAATTAGAACAAATACTGTTCCTAACACAAGGACCACGATCACACCACTCATGATTGTCAGATTCTCAAGAATGAGATAGAGTACTGAGTTCGAAAGAGGAGACTCGAAGAATTTGAGAATTCCGACGAGAAACAACCCCGAGAAATAGAGAAGGAAAAAACAACACCAGAAGCTAAAGAAAGATTGCAAACGTCATCTACATCTTGCACACTGCGCACGATGAACTAGAGAAATCCAACTGGTAAAAAAAGGGCAATTCGAGAACAACAGATGAGTTCCTACTAAGGAGTCCGCCCTGTTCAACACGCCCGAATAGAACACCTGACCCCGAACTTAATGTTCACTGGGCGAGATATGCAAGGGGTGTATTCCCCGCATAATGATGCCTCGGTTATCACAATCACGATATCGAAATGGGGTGTGAAAATATCACTTGTGGACACGGGAAGCTCAACCAACGTCCTATTCCTGGAGCACTCAACAGGATACGACTGAGGGTGAAAAGCTGAAACTGCATAATCAGATTTTGGTTGGCTTCAGCGGTGCTCTAAGTTACCCCGCCAGGAGGATCAGGTTACCCGTGGTAGCAGGGGAACCAATAAATCTCCTAATGACGAAGTTCATTGTGGTAGATTCCCCCTCCACAAACAATGTGATTCTGAGAAGGCCTTGGCTTCACCAGATGGGAACAATGGTCTCCACATGACACCAATGCCTAAAATACCCTATCGACCGTGAGACAGGGACTATTAGGGGAGATAAGTCTTCCGCCAGGGAATGCCATTATGTGGTAATGAAGCTATTGGGACATTAGCCACAACGACTTGAGCCCCCCACAAAAAGAATAACCAACGGACCAAGGGCTCACTGGTTAGAGAGTCTAAGCGAGGAGAGTATCATGTAGAATTTTTTAAGAGGTATCAATAAAGTAATCTTTAAAATGACTGCATTCCATAATCAACTCTTTCTACAAAGGAAAATTCGGTCATGCCACAGAGACCAAAATGGCGCACAATGGCCGAACCTGGTCCCATTCAGGATGTTGACAACTCGCTAGATAAGTGACCTAGTCCACCTAAGGAAAATAAGTGATACATGGTGGACCGAGCCCACTCCACGAATAGCTCGACAGTACAAAAAGGCCTGGTTCGATTACAAGGACAATAATGGAGCACAACGGCCGAGCTTAGTCCTATTCAGGACGATGATGGTTTGCTGCATAATTGACCTAGTCAGCCTCAAGAACCACGACAACATACTTGTGGACATAAATCATTCCACGGATCATTCACTACAAGCGGATTGAGCCCAGTCCACGAACAACTCATTGCACTTAAAAACCCTGTCCTGTCACGAGGAGCAAAATGGCATAGCGACAGAGTCTAGTCCTATTCAAGGTGTCGACAACTCGCTGCATAAGTAACCGAGGTGATACACGACAAACCGAGCCCAGTCCATGGGCGGTTCACCGTCGCAAAAGGGCCTTGTCCGGTTACGGGGACCATAATTACGCACAACGATCAAGCCTAGTCTTATTCAGGACAGTGACGACTTGTCGAGTAAGTGACCTAGTCCGCCTCAGGAACCATGGCAGTACAATTGTGGAGATAACTCAGTCAACAGACCGTTCACCGCAAGTGGACCGGACCCAGTCCACGAACAACTCATCGCACTTAAAAACCCGGTCCTGTCACGGGGGCTTAAATGGTGCACAATGGTTGAGTCTAGTCTTGTTAAGGACTACGATAGCTTGCCACATAAGTGACCTAGTCTGTCTAAGGAGCCGAGGTACTACACAGCGGGTTGAGCCCAGTCCACATACAATTCAACGCTCAGCCGTTGTGCATTATTTTTGTCCCCGTGTGTCTAATCCTATCTAGGATATCGACAACTTGCCCAACAAGTGACCTAGTCCGCTTAATAGAAATCTAGCCCGTTTGGGTAAAAATGATTTTTCTACAACCTAACTATTGTTCAGGATTGGGGACCATTAGGAAAGTCAAATAAACAAGCCCAATACTCGTAAGACCTAATAAATCAAGTATCTAGGAGTTTTACCATAAACAAACAGGCTAGTCAGATGTTGACTCCTACTAGAAAACAAACATCAGAGTATAAATCGTGCATGGAAACTCTATTGCATGGACAACTCTCAACAAGGAAAAAACCTCTAACATATATCTTTCCTTAAACCACGCTACCAAAGGCATAGCCGAACAAGGACGAACAAGGTTGAGGAACTAAGGTACGCTAAGCAATACACCTTTCTCACGCCTTGTCTAACTTTAGCAACGGAGTGCCATCGACCACCACAATGACTGTCTTTGGTTCACGTTTGTTCCTTGTGCATGTCAAGGTTAAGGAGAACGAAAAATAATAAAAAATAACTCCCCTTCATTACATTCCAAAAACGTGATTGCCACAAGATCCCGTATAATGGGGAAATCATCGAGCCTTCAAATGCTCGAGCTGGCGCAGTACTACTAGCTCTAGTGGTGCCAGCAACAAGAGGAGAACCGCCCCGAGCTACGCTCCAATTATAGCCATGATAGATTCTAGGGTGGATCAGCTTTTTGCCCAAGTGCAACAAATTGCTCGAGTGGTGGAGATGCTTGCTCATCAGAACCCACCACCCACAAGTGACGACGGGGAGGCAAAAATGACCCTTTCTCTGCAGGAGAATAGAAAACACATTCAAGAAAGCCACAATGCCCCTTCTGGTTCTGAGGAGACCAGGAATGGTGGAAATAAGGTGACTGTAGGTCTATGGAGACCAGACACCTAAGGTAGACAAGCCCAATGGACAAAATCCCTTTCAGCTTGAGGCCACCAATCCTAATGTACTGTACAACCTCACAGTCCCCTCGTTAATTGATCAGAACATGAATGTTTCACTGCCAAAAAAATTTAGCCCCCCAAAGATGGAGTTTTATGACTAGACATCGGACCCGTCCGACCACCTACGCAATTACCATCATGTGATGGCGCTGAAAGAAGGATATGAAGTAGTAATGTGCTGAACATTAATCACTAGCCTGAAGAAAGTTGTGTTAACCTGATTTCACAGTCTTCCTCCAAGGTTTATTGACTCATTTTAGATGCTGGCCAAAGCATTCATCACTCATTTTGTCGACAACCAACGGATCATGAAGTTTCCGCATTACTTGCTTAGCCTCAAACAAAAATCGAATGAAACACTGAGGGACTGCGTCACCCGCTTCAATGATGAGTTAACTCTGATCAATGGCTGCAGCGACGACTCCACAGTCATAGCCTTCACCTCAGGTATGAGGGGAGGCCAATTCTACAAGTTCTTCACCCTAGAGCATCCGACAAACATGGCAGACTTGCTAAAGAGCGCTAAAAAATACGTCACCGTCGAGGAGATGCCAGCCGCCAAAAAGGGGGAGAAACTGAAAAAGAAAAAGGAAGTGAAAAAGCCAGAGGAGGACGGAAAAACAAAAGGAAGCTGAGTGATAATAAGTCTGACTCTGACAGGTCGAGGCAACAAAAAGCCTATAACTTCGTCGGATCCAGATCTTACACTCCCCTTCAACATATTCAACATCTTCTGGTGAAAAACACCTTAGCAACGGGCTCGTGACAGACCTTCTGTAGAGTCTGTCATTGATCATTGTGTATCGTGCCACTCGATTTTGTAGTTTTTGGGTTTCCATCTTATCTGTTGAGAGTTCTCCGTTTGATATATATGTCAGGATTGGAGTTGTCCAGTTGTTCTCTTGATTCGTGGCGCATGCTTCTTCCACCTGGTTTTCTAGTATGGAGCTTTCTTCCATCATGACGAGTGGATTATCATTTTCCTTAGTTGTCGATGTTTCCTTTGCTAGTTCGTCGGCTCTTTTATTCTCCATCCTTGTGCACCGTTGAATGATCGCATTTCGGAAGCCTTCTATTAGTTCAATGGTTTTTTGGTGATAGGCCTTCATTTGGGTGACTTTGACTTGAAACTCGTTGTTTAGTTGATTGACCACCAATTTGGAATCAATAAAGACACTGTATATCTTTTATTCCCAAGTGTTTTGCTAACTGTAGCTTGGCTATCACAACTTCGTCCTTCGGCTTCGTTGTTTGAGGCTTTAAAGTTGAATTTTATCGCTTTCTCCAATGCGATGCCCTCCGAGTTGTACAGGACTAATCTAGCTCCGCTTCCCGCCTCGTTGGATGCTCCGTCACAACGGAGGATCCATCCGTCGGTGATTGGTTTGGATTGTTCTCTTTTGCTCTTGCTTTCTGTCTGTTGGTTGTTGCTTCCCGTGAATTTGGCGATGAAATCCACTAATGCCTGAGATTTGATAGCGATTCTGGGGGCATAGCTGATGTCGAATTGCCCAAGTTCTATTGCCCATTTCACCATTCTCCCCGATAGATCTGGTTTGTGCAATACCTACCGAAGCGGTTGTTCTGTCATAACCGTGATTGGATGTGCTTGGAAGTACGGTCGTAGTTTTCTTGAAGACGCGATCAGGACGAGCGTCAGTTTCTCTAGGACTGGATAATTGATCTCTACATCCGCAAGTGTTTTGCTGATGTAGAATACTGGTTGTTGCACGCCTTTTTCTTCTTGTACTAGTGTTAAGCTTACCACGTGGTCGGACACAGATAGATATAGATATAGTTCTTCCCTTGTGTTTGGTTTTGTTAGTAGTTCTGTGCTCCCCATATATGCTTTTAGACTTTGAAAAGCTTCCTTGCATTTCGCATTCCATTCGAATGTCTTGTTTCCCTTCATAACTTTGAAGAAAGGTAGATATTTGTCTGAGGATCTGAAATGGAATCTATTTAGGGATGCTATTCTTCCATTAAGACTTTGTACACCTTTTATGTTCGTTGGTGACTGCATGTATTTATGTTGGATCGGCCTCGATTCCTCTTCGATTGACCATGTACCCGAGGAATTTTACCGATTCTACTCCAAATGTGCATTTCACCGGATTCAGTTTCATCCTATACTTTCGCAGTTGGAAGAAGACTTGTTCGAGATCTGTGATGTGGTCTGCTCGGCGTGAGCTTTTGACAAGCATATCGTCGATGTAAACCTCCATCATTTTGCTGATTTGATTTTTGAACATTCTATTCACCAACCGTTGGTACGTTGCTCCCGCATTCTTAATTCGAAGTGCATTACCCAATAACAGTATGTACCCCTTTCCGTTATGAAATTTTTTTTCTTGATCAAGAGGGTACATCTGTATCTGATTATATCCGGAGTATGCATCCATAAAGCTTAGCAGTTCGTGCCCGACGGTTGCATCCATTATCTGGTCTATTCGCGGAAGTAGGAAACTGTCTTTTGGGCAAACCTTATTTAGATCAGTGTAGTCCATGCATACCCTCCATTTGCCAATCTTTTTCTTTACTAGCATCGTGCCAACCAGTCTGGTTAGTGAGCTTCTCTTATCATCCTTGCATTAAGTAGGTGGTGCACTTCCTCGTTTATCGCCTGATTATGTTCTAGAGCCACCGACCTTCTTTTTTGTCAAACCGGCTTCTTGTCTGGGTTCACTTGTAATTTATGAGAAATGATTGAAGGGTCTATTTCTACCATGTCCTTCATCGTCCATGGAAAAACATATTGGTTATCTTTCAACAGTTGGATCAGTTCCTTGGCAAGCTCATGATGAATCATTGTGCCAATCCAGACTGCTTTCTCTGCTTTATTGTCTAGGTAAGCTATGATTGTTTATTCTTCCGACTGTCCGGCGTTAGGTCGATCACGTGGGCTAGTTAGAGCCATATTATCATCCAAAAAAATTGGAACTTGTCTGGCGAGTTCGGAATGCTCCTCCGATCGTTGCAGTAATTGCTATTTGTGGGGAGTCTTTATCGTTAAGAAATGGCACTCATGGGTTGCTGGTTGATCTCCTTTGAATCTCCCGATACCATTGTCGGTATGATACTTTAAGCATTGGTGCATAGTTGAGGATACTGCGTTCATTTTGTACATCCAGGGTCTTCCGAGTAGCATGTTATACGCCGAAGGAGCATCAACGACAAGGAAGTTTGTTAATAACACTAGTTGCTTTCCTGGTTCCCCTGCTTCGACCAGTAGCTGAATCATTCCCAGTGGACGACATTGTTCCCGCCTGAAACCCACCATTGGTTGATCGCTAAGTAGCATTTCATTTGTGAGTCACATCCTTCGAAAAGCTGTAAGGTATAAAAGGTTGGCTGAGCTGCCCGTGTCGACCAACACCCTATTGATTTCCCACCTGGCTATCATGACCGAGATTACTAAGGCATCATTGTGCGGGAAATTAACCTCGTCTGCATCTTCGTTGGAAAAGGTTAGAGTCATATGCATCATCTTTGCGCATTGTGCTGACGGCTCTTGGTATCTATTATTTGTTCGTAGGTCTCTGACTACTCGCTTTCGGGATCGGTTGGATTGCTTTTTTTCTCTGATTGCACCATGTAAGACTTATATTGTCTCATTTGGTCGTTTCCCCGATGTGATTATTTCATCCTCGGGCTTTCTCAATTTAATGAATTCTTCGAGTCGTCCTTTTCTATCATGGCGTTCGATCTTGTCTCTCAGGCTACGACAATATTCGATATCGTGACCATAGTCGTTATGGAAAGAGTGGTGTTTGCTTTTGTTCTGTCTTTTTGGATCCACTCTCATTTTTTGTGGCCATTGGACGCCTTTCTTTCCCACTATAGCTTTAAGGACCTCGCCTCGACTCGCTATTAAGGTCGTGAAAGATTTATCTGCCGGTTCACGTTTGAGCTTCTTCGGTTGTAATCTTTCAAACTTTCGTTGGTTAGATTTGGAATTGTTGTTGATTTGATGTCTCTTAAGCTGGGTGCTTTCTTCTTGAGGTTTATTGCCCTCTAGGTCTTGGATGAGTCTGTCCACTATTTCAATCACGTGGTTCATCTGAGCCATGAGCATCTCTACACGGGGGTCTGAGGGGATTCCCCGAAATGTTAGAGACGTCTGAATTATTACTTGTGGAAGCTCCCTTCTTTCCTGTGCAGTTGGTTTGGCGGTTGTCACTGGGTTGATATTATGAGACATGTTGCATCGTTCATTGCTAGATTGAAGATTTGTAGAGTGTTCCATTGACTATGATAATTTTTTGATCGTTAATCAGTTTTCGGTGAACTTTGTCACTGTGAATTTTCTTTTTAGAAAGGAAATTCGTCGTTCCCCATGGATGACACCAAATTTATGCATCCAAGTCTCGTTCTCCCGTGAGTTTGACATGCAAAACAGATGGTAGATTACCAAAGACCACCGTTTTGGTGGTCGAAGGTACTCTGATGCTTAAGTCAACACTTTTTTTGAAGAATGTAGTAAATCTGGACAAAACTCAGTTAAAGTTGCATACATTTGTCGAATGTTCCCTTTACCTTTTATAATGGCCACAGTTGATTCTATGTATGACTTAAGCATGTGAGGCGCAACTGTAATACCCGCCTAATTAAATAAATATAAAAATTTCTTATTTATTAATTATGGCATATGTTGTAATCTCAATTATTTGGAAAAATATTTTTTTTTTCTGTTTGCCATTACTAAATAGAATACGGTGTGTGTGTGCGTTTAGCCAAAAATTTATAAACCCTAATGTTGATGGGTTGTTATTGTATTTGGGTTTTTATTAAACTAATGATTAGGGTTTTATTTTGTGAAAGAGGGTGGGTGCATTCGGAAGTTCGGTGGGGGCGGATAACCAACCACCATATAAAGAGAACAATCCCTCTTTTCTTCCCCATTTTTTTTCTTTCTCCTTTCCTTGCGTGTTCTTCTTCTCCTTCCCGTTTCTTTATTTCTTCTTTATTGTGCGTTGTTTTGTGCAATCGATGGAGGCCGAGAGGAAGGAAAGGTTTTGATGAGAAGTGGTTTCTGGTCTACAAAGGAGAGAGGACAAAGTGCAGGGAGTGAAGGTGGAGAGAATTGGAGCTCTCCCCTGTGTGTTCTGTTGCGAAAAATGGAGAATGAGGAAGAGGTTGGCTGCTGGTTTGTGATCTGTTTGTGAGTTGAAGAAGGTTTCGAGATGAAGGAATAAGGAGTTGTTCAAGGGGATTTTCGGATTTTGCAAATTTTGATTTCCAGTGAGTTTCTTTCCGTCCTTTTATTGGAGCTGCTATTGGTTTCATAAAGTTTCAATTTTTATGGACTGGGGTCAATTATTTTGGGATTCTTGAGTTGGGTTTACGTTTTTGTTTAGAAATACTCTAATCTTATCCACTTTATCTTTACCTTATACATAGACTTTTATATGTAAATTCTCTCATCTGATGTTGTTTGGTTTATGTGCTCAACTAGTTTATCACATATTTCTGCCATTATTTTCCATGTGTCTATACTGAATCTAACATCTCATTATTTTTTTTTATGTTTTAGTTTCATCTTCAAGCTATTATTATATTGGAATTACCTAATACCATCTTACATTGGTTAAGGAAATCGGTTAATACATTTGAGCTATTATGCATGCTCTGATGTAAAACAATTCGGCTCTCTGATTGTTTAACACGGGTTATCTATATATGATAATACCCAAGATCTTATAGTTGTGGATGTTTCATAAGGATTACCTTGTGTTTGTGAAGCAAAACAATTGATGCATTTTAGCTATTAAACTATGTATGTGATTCAAAGAAGATTATGGCTGTTAAACTTTTTACTGTCTGAATAAATTTCCAAGGTTTGGTCGAATTGAAAGGGGCTTGTATAATATCCCCATTATTTTTTTCTTTTTGTTCTTCGTTGCAGCTTTGCAGTAGGTCTTCACTTTCACACTATAAACCAGTAATTATAGGATTGGAGGTTGGAGTTGTAATTAGAAACACAATATTTAGTTGTGTTTCCTTTGTACTAGTACTGAGTATGGATACTTCGTTATCTTGCATTTGTTTGTCTGGTGGTTGTTGCAATTTTGCTCAGTTTTGACCACAGGGCAGGGCGACATATGTAGTAGTGGTCTCAACCAGAGTACAAAGATGTTACAACCTTGCTCAGCAAAAACACAAAATAAGAGGGGGAAATATGAGGAATGGGTGACTGATGGCAAAAGGAGTAAGATGAGTTATTTTCTCTGATGCTGAAAAAGAAAATAAAATTGAATGATATAACTTTCATTGGAGTCCTATGTGCTTGTAATCATGCAGGCCTGGTTGATGAGGGTAGGGAAATTTTGTTAGCATGAGCAGAGACTATAGAGGTTTAGTGTATTTATGTTGCTTGAAGTATTGGTTGAGTTACCTCTTAGTGCCCGTGTGATGGGTGAGCGTGGTCAGGAATCATATTGTGAGTTTTCTTCATTCTCCTTTTTATATATATTTTTGTATGAATTTAACAAGGTTGAATTTGCTATTAGATATGAAATTTGTGAGTGTCTTTCTGAGTAATGGGATTGCCAATTCGCTTGATGATTAGTCTTATTGTAATGTACATAACTTTATTGTCTATTGTTTATTAATAAAGTTTAATCGTATAATGACAATATGTATACGGTTATTTCAAATGCATTCTAAGTGTGAGTTTCATTTGACGTGTGATACAAGTGACTTGTGCGTGATGTTGTGAAGTGTATAACTTGAGACTTAGTAATCATGAAACTGTTATTTGTTTCCCTAATAGAATGGGTGACCATTGTGGTTGATTTGTTCTGGTTGACAAAGCGTCACCGAAAAAGAGTTTTGCGGATTTATTTATTTATTTATTTTGCTCTTTTCAACAACTCCGAAAAAAAATGGAAAAAAAAGAGAATTATTTTGTATACAGACTTGCTTGTATACGTGTGATATAATTATGAGTATGCAGACTTGCTTGCATATCGGTGCACCGTTCCATGTGAGTTCGGTTGTACGTGTAGATTTAGGAAATGCTTGCCATGGATCGAACTTCAGGTGAGATGACATGTTCCTCGATGTGGCACCCCACTTGGAACATGTACGCTCCGAGTGGTTTCGAAGGCAAGGGAGGCACACTTGGGTGAGGTGTGTTCGGCACAAGGAGGATAGTGCGATTGTGAAAAAGAGGCGAGATTTTTGTGTATGTGCATCATTACCTTAAGGGAAGAAACTAAATGCTCATTTGACTGTTGAATGAGAACTACATGTCTTCCTAAAGGTAGAAAATGTGTTTTGTTAATATTTCAATAATAGTCTAATGTGACTATGAATTGTATCATTATTTGGAAATAAATCACCATTGTGATGACTGATAACTTAGAAATATTATCCGGTTGCTTTTAATATTTTCATGCAGGATGACAAGTTTACTCATATTTCTGCAGGTCAGACTTGCCATAGTCAATTTTTATAGTTAGGATGATAACACCTTTGCCTCATTGAGGAACTACCTGATGTGTGATTGTTTATTGTTTTTTTGTTTATTTTGATGTTGTCATGTGCGGATTTATTGATTTTGGGATGAAGATTTCTCACACCAGCTTTATTGCTGACCCAAGTGAGCTTTTGCTTCTTGGGTATATTCCTTTGGGAATGTAGCCGATTAGCTTTCAGGTTTAGAGATTTTTGGACAGCGTTACTGGAGTTTCATTAGTGGGGCTAGCAACGTCAGAGTCTCTCCGGGTTAGAGTTTTATTTGTTTCAGTAATTTAATCATGTTTTAGTTGTTGCTGCTATTTGTTTATGTTGTTATTGAATTTTCACGTCCCGAGTTTTGGGAAAACGGATAACCCTACGTGAATTTTGGGATTTTCGTTTTCTTCGAAAATCAGGGCGTGACAGCAACGGAAGGAGATGTTCCTCGTATCAGTTTTCTCATTTATGGAGATGCGTCCGTGGAGGCGTAACTCCCTCCACAACTCTTTTTTATGCAACGCTCTTCTTCTTTATGAGGGAACTCGCGTCGGGCCTAGATTTGGGTTTTGATTCGTTCAGGTCTGGACTTGGACTTTGATTATGTCTTCTTATAATGGGCCTTGTTTGAGCTTCTATGGTTGGCTTTAAATTTATTGGATTTTACAAGCTGACTCAATAGATGGGATGTCAGATCCTCGTGATAGATGTTCTCTGCCACATGTATGGTTGTGAGGACGGTCTACTTTGATCTATCATCACTTCCTCCAAAAGATGATCTGCCGCCAATCTAGGTACTGATGATCTCCTGTACTGCCTTGACTACCATATCATGGAATCAGCAACAATGACCACGTTTTTGTAACTGATGTGTTGCGCACCACCAAACTGCCTTTGCTATTGCAATAAGGTCTGCTTCAAAAATGGAGTAGATACTATTGTCACAACTGTCTTTACTAGTTCCTAGAATCTTTCCAATTGCATCAAAAACTAGAAAACCAAAAGAATCTTTAAGCAGCTTTCCTGTCATAGGCAGATTAGATATAACACTCGGTAAATTCCCAAAAAAAAGATATAACAATGTGAGTACTGCCACTGATTTTCTTGTTCCAATCATCGACATTCGATGAGGGCCCTGTTTCCGTTATTGCTAGGGTTATTCCAGTAAATGGATAATAATGGCTATCTCGAGCAACCATTTGTGAGTCAAAACCTTTTGTGTTAAAAAAAAGGATCCTTCCTGGTTCTCCATAAGGTAGAGACTACAGCTGCAACATTAGTGAAGATATTATAGGAGTTGCAAATAGCAGACTCGAGATCTTTTATGTATTCGGAAACTTTCTCATTAATGAGATTGTTAACTGGTTATCTTATGGGAATGGGAGAGAGGCGCAAACTTGGATGGCGAGATTGCAATTAAAGGAGATGAAAGATTGTTCAATGATAAACATGAAAATATGTTGTTAATGGTCTTTTAATAAAGATAAGATGCAAAGCAAGCGAATAATTATTATTAGGTTATAGGATACAATCTCAGTACAACCCATAAAGCACATCAATACTTAGTTTACATAACGAGATTCGATTTGATTATCTACAGATAGCGTTTAAGGTAATCGACCACTCTGGTATAGTTAACCTCTGGATAAAGCTTAGAAGCCTCCTCGTCATCACTTACTTCAAAGTTTGTAAGGCAGCCTTCGTAGCACACATGATAATAATGTGTCAAGCCAGCCTGATGCGCAAATTCCATGCCTACCAAAAAGAAAAAGAAGAAAAGATTAATTAGGTGTTTCAAAATGAACTTCAATCTATCTATAATTTACCATATGTATGTTTTTATTGAGTTATGATCACAAAAGCTTAAGCTGACAGCGAGATTGTTAAATTATAGATTTAAAAAAAAAAATTATAATGATAATTGACTTATAGATATCAAGTTAAGGGATATGTTGCATACAGAGAAAGACATGCATGCTTAACACTCCCACTCCCCTAAACTCTGGGAGCGAAATGTATTATATATTATACCTTTCATTTGAGATAAGAAATCCTTCTCGTATATGCTGGACTTCTTTAGTTCTTTTCCAATGAGTTTTTCCCAGATTTCTACGACCTCTCTTTGCGATAAAATGAGCTCTGGAGGTCTAATATAGATGGTTTTGTTGAGTGTACGAGGATCATCTATCATCTTGAGAGTGTATGTTGCAATGTCGTCCTCGTCAACATAAACTCCTATGTACCATAACAAAAATGTATTAGTAGAAAGATACATCCGTTGTACTAATGAAATTTGATTTATTGATTTCTCCCTGTGCAAAATGTTACCTATATATGCTCGTACCTTTAACATTGCCGTCTCCCGTCAAGAGCACGCTTTCTCTTGAAGGCGTAATAACACCGAATTGACACAAACCACCAAGAAAGTACCCCGCAAAGCAATTTGCAGAAACATAAGTGTAAGGGATATTGGCAGCTTGAATGGCCTGCCTCACAACCATTTTTTCATCGAATGTCGCCCTCCCAGGTTCCATGGCCTGCCCCATCCTTGCTGGGTCCATACCGAATTCCGATGGTAGAAATCGCTGCAGATATTATTAAAAAAAATACAGTGAACTTTCACTAAATCGGAGTGAAAATTATAATTTGATTTGATAATAAGTCCTTGGTTTTTTATTTATTTATTGATTGTTTCAAAACCAGTATTATATATTGTAACTGAGGAGCTCATAGAAGTTCATGTGAGAAACATGGACATCCCCTTTTGAAAGTCCAAAAACACTTTTAAAAAGTTTTAATTAAAAAAAAAATAAATAAAACCCAGCTAATCTGTCCATTAAGTGGAGGGTCTTTTATTTTCATATTCTTTTTGTTTTTTTGTGAGCAATTGGATGTATGAGGGTGGTCTACAGCTATCGATATCAATATTTATTTGAATTTTCTTTTTTTTAAGAATATAAAATATGAAAATTTGAGTAACTTGGTCTATATATATGGAATGTTGATAAGCCAAAGTTAATTCTCAATATATTAAAATAAAAAAAATGTAATCCATTTCCTCCATAAAAATTCATTAAAAAGAGATGTAGATACAAAATTCTGTGTGTTACTCATTTTTAGATTAGATAGAATTCCTCAAGCAAGGCAATTAAGTTGCACACAATATATGAGATGACACAGATCAAAATGACATCCAACGGTCTGGTTCGGATGCTGTTTTGAGAAACAAAAGAAAAGAAAAAAGAATCCCTAAAACTGTGAAATAAAAGCAAGAAAACATTATGCGATACAAAATAAACCAAGAATTCCTTATATATACCTTGACATTTCCAGCTTCTTTGATGGCCTCAACAAGTTTTAGCTGCAACAGTATATGATGGCTCCTTATATGAACCCCAGAAATAGCACATATAACAACATCAACCAATTTCACAGCATCCACAAGACTCTGATGATCATGGAATGAACCCTCAACGAGGATCACCCCTTGTGCCTTGAACGAAAGCAGCATTTGGACCTTCTCAATATCGACGCCCATGTCAAGTCGGTGTAGAACATATGTAATGTGCCCCTGGGCTAAGCTAGCCTTCACCAGCCTCCTCCCCAAGTACCCCGTTCCTCCCACAATAAGAACTTTGCTCTTAACAGCCATATCTTAACCAAGCTTTCTTATTGCCCTATCTCTCTAATCAACTGTGATATAAGTGAATAACCTCTACCTCAAATGTCCATATTTATATACACACAAATGGCGTAGAAGTGAAGACTAATGAACCTTCTAAGTCTTTCTAACAAGTTGGCTACAGTGGTTGGTCAACAACTAAGCATCATCCTTTTCTTTTATACCAACTTGTGTTTAATTATTCGGTGATTCTAAATGGCGACGAAACGGGCGAGGGAGGGGGTGTGACCCTCTATCCTCTTCGAGATGTGCGCCCATGTGAATCTCGAGAGGGATGGAGTCAACCCCCCCTTGCCGCCCAGAACGACTCTTAATTATTTCTTCTACCTCAATTTTTTATTCCAACTTGTGTTTAATTATGGAACCTAACATCATCATTAAGTAACTATAATGTCATAATTGAGTAGCAAAAACAACTAGTTATTGCAACTCAAATTAATAACTTTTTGTTCTGATTTTTTTGTTTGGTTATAAGTTGGCATGGAGTAAAAGCTAAAAACTAAAAAATGAAGTTGAGGCATCGTGACAAACGGTTGGGTACACATAGAAATTCTCTTTGATTTAAAATTTATATTAAAACATGATTTTTGCATAATTTTCCTTTAAAGAGTGGCCAAAGTAATTTTTTTCCTTTTTTTTTAATTCCTTTCTTCTTATTTTAAAATTAAATTCATTTATGCATATATATGCATTTAGTTAGAGTTTCTCGGTTTATATATATGACTAGGCACGACAATTTGGCTCGAATCGTTGGGGTACCTGCATGGACTCGACCCTAATGGTTCGGGTTTAGAATCGAATTGACTCGCTTCCGCTTCGAGTCTGTTCTTAGTGTTTAGAACCGAACTCGAACTGAGAATCGAAATTGAATATTATGCACAACTTTTGAGATTGTGTTCCACATCATCCAAGGAAATAGGAAACAGGAGATGTCACTATTGAGAATCACAAGATTTTCTAATTGTTTTAGTTCCACATTCAGAAGAAACAAAACAAAACAAAACAAACTATTACTTCTATATAGGATATAAAATTAAACTTTGTTAAAAGCTCAACTCCAGTGGGCCTTCCTAGAGTTTAAGTGGGCCGGTGGATTTAGTAAGAAACCGCGAGTAAACCCAAAACAAACCCGACCCCTTGTCATGCCTCTACATAACTATCAAAGTTGTTATAATTGACTATCTAGGACATTTTGTTTGAGATTTGTTCACATTTGGATGGTATGTATGAGTAGAAGGTGCTATTAAGTCTTAGATCATGTTTTTTTAAAAGAAAATCATCACTTTAATGTGTGTGTTTTTCTATTTGTTTTCACATAAGACTATGAAAAAAAAAAGAATATTTATCTATATATGTACTCTTTCAAGCTTATATATATAATCTTTATTTTTTTTTTGAAAGGCGAGCGGGGTTTTTATAGGATCCCGGAACCCATTAAAGACCAGAACTGGTCAACACACCATAAACTGATAAAGATGCCGCAAGCTGGGTTCGAACCCATGACCAAGTGGTACCATCCGCCAAGCTCCAACCGTTGAGCTGTCATGCCATTGGCTTATATATAAAATCTTACCCACCCTTGAGTACACCAAGTTTCCGATATGCAAGTTTCCCATCAACTTAGCACTGACAAAATAGTCGAATAGACTTACCAACCTTGTATAAAATGCTTAAGAAATATTTGTGACTATATTTTTTCTCCTGAGACTAGTAAGGAGTTTTGCTTTAATTGAAGTTAACTAAATATTTCACTGATACATTCAGACTAATAAAATAAATGAAATTGCAATAAATTAAAATAACAAAATAAAAGATAAACAAAATCAACTAATAACAACTAACTTTTATTCAATCAATAAGAACAATGGGCAACCTACTCCCATACTTATAACTAACACACCTTCTAAATCAAACCATAAACCTAATGGGAAACAAATATGAGAACCATAATTGAAATTTTTATTACAAGAATAATAGAAGTGTCTAATATTATATTATTATTTCTAATATTAATAAAACTTGTCCTCAAGCTTGAAGCCAAGTAAGTCATACGAGCACAAACATCAACAAATGGTGTAGTATCTAAGTAAAAGTTAACATCTAACTGTACTTTTGTAGATGTTGGCACCCCAAAGAAGTAGGCACAAAAAATAAACTCAAATCTGAAACATGAGTATGAAGTAAATACATTACCTAAGTTGAAATTTGCGCACCAACTGGTCCTCAAAATGTGTCATAAAATTGACCCAAATTAGATCGTCTACACTATTCCGCGATGATACATGACTCATTATGTGGTGATGAATAACCTGGTGACTAGAACCAGTAGCTCGTGGCGGGACATAGTTTGTTCTATGACTGTAAATAGGGTTAGGAACAAACACATGTTGTGGCCTGAATGGTTTGGTGGGGTGTAAATAGCAAGAGGAGTCTAGGAACCTAAGTGAAAAAGAATGGTTAGGGATCGAAATAAAATTTGAAACAGGGACCAAAGGGAAACAAAAAAGAACTTAAAGAATAAAATATCTTCTACCCTTCGTCTAACTGAACTAGTGTCGGGGGAAGGGTTGCTGGAAGAGGAATGTCGAGGGAGTTTGGGAGTGTGCGATCAATGTGTCACATGCGATCAATGGAGACGACAGTGAAGGAAATGGCGGGGACCAGACTGGCGGAATGAGGAAGTTTGTAATCATTCGGCTATTGATAGATTCAGACTACAAAATCACAATAAAATAAACAAAGTTGCAGTAAACAAAAATAACAAAATAAACGAATAACAAATAACTTTTATTTAATCAACCTAAGAATAATAGGCAACATACTCTCACATTTATAACTAATCTACCTTCCAAATCAAACTATAAATCTAATAGAAAATCAATATGAGAATTCTAATTAAAATTCCTATTACAAGAATAATACAATTATCTAATATTACTAAAATATTATTATTCCTAATATTAATAAATATACTAATTCTACCGTTCTCATGAAGTATATATATATACATCTAACTAATTTTGTTCTTTTCTTAGTCTAGGAGATGAAAAGAGATGGCATAATAATAGTTGGCCACAATCGAATTTCACCAACTTTGTAAAACCAATCAGGAAAAAGCACAATGATAGTTGTGTCTGATTCATTAATTGTGACACAAGTGACCTTACTGGTGTATATTAGGGGTGGGCATCCCATCCCGCAATCCTGATTTCATCTCGTCCCAATTTTTTCGGGTTTTAATGGGATTGAATAATTTCATCCAGATCCCGTCCCGTCCCGATCTAGAATGGGATGGGATGGGATGAAGATTTTCAATCCTGCCAATCCCGTCCCGTCCCGAGCTAATTTTTTAATATTTATTATTAATACTTTTTTTTTATTCATATAAACTTACAGATGACTGACAGAAACTCATGGTGTTTGCAGTGGTAACAGAAATGTTACTTCAAGAAATAAATATTCATTAAGCAAGAGAAAGATAGCAGACTGTTGCTTGGATTCCCAATAAAAGTGGCTCCAATTATTTAACTTACAAATATTGATAATACCCAGGTGAAGATGAAAAATAAAAATTAACTAAGTAATACATATTCAGAAGGGAACATTCAGGGGCGGAGCCAAGAATTTGAGATGTTCCGGGCTGTAAAAATATTTTTTTATAATTACAATATATGTATTGATGGTAAACCATTATGAATATGTTAGAGCATCACCAATAGGTCTATATTTCTTCCCTAACAAAGGATGAAATGTCATATTGTCAAGAAACCATGAATTTTGGTTCCCACAATAATGAAATTGTAAAATAGTTGGGAGACCATCACAGCGACACAATACTCTTAGTGGGTCCCATTTATCATGTCATTTTCTAAAAGTCAGCCCACTCGACTTCATTGTTAGGGGATTTAGTGGCTACCTTTATATTTGCATGTCACATCTATATCTAATTATAAGAAAGTTATTTTTCACGCTCTTATATGATGAGAATCTTCGCAGCAGTCACAGGCAGCACGCTGATCCCGTCCCGTCCCGAACTCGTTTGGGATGGGACGAGGTCGGGATGAGGTTTTTTTCCATCTCGTCCCGTCCCGATCACGTATGAACGGGATGGGATAGAGATGGGTATATCTCATCCCATCCCGTCCCGTGCCCACCCCTAGTACATATTAATTAATTCATGTTCTCAATCATGCTATAAGGTATGTGTGTATAGACATACCAACCCTATATAAAATGCTTGTGGAATATCTGTGACTATATTTTTCTCCTGAGACTAGTTAGGAGTTTTATTTAATTAAAGTTAACTAAATGTTTCTCACAAAGTAATCATCCTTGTTACCCTATTTCAATTGTCATTAATAATTTTACATATATACACATATACGAGTTAGTCTAGGAGTCTTGTTGGGTATTTTGTGATTTTTTTTACTCTTTTTTACCCTTTTTCTTTAAAATACAATCACAAAAAGAGAAAAAGTTCAAAAAAACCCCAAAGAAACACAAAAGAGACACCAAATAAGACTCCCTAAAATTATTTGTGCATCTGTATTCAACATCTAACTCTTAAAAACTTCGTGTCCCTTTCTTAGACTAGGAGATGAGATGACATGATAATACTTGGCCATAAACGAATTTCACCAACTTTGTAAAACCAGCAAGTCTAGGGAGCGAGGGAGGGCCCAACACTGCCCACCTCCTTGAGATGCGAGGTGATGCGCATCTCGAGGAGGGTGGGCGGTGTTGGGCCCTCTCTTTCTCCCACCCTCGCTCCCTCCCCTCATTCCCTAGAATGGGCGCTGTAAAACTTATCAAGAAAAGCACAAAGATACTTTGTGTTTGATTCATTGATTATGACACCAGTGACCTTACGTGCGTGTTAATTCATGTTCTCAATCATGCTATAAGGCATATGTGTATGGACCGAGTCCTTCTACAGTGTCTGGTATTGCTTATGCCTGGACGGTGTCATTCACATGTTTTGCTGATGTGGAGCTTAATATCTCTTTTGCCAAACCCATTATTTCATCTATAACAACAAATTTTAAATCCCATCATTTTATCATCATATCTCATCATCTCATCCATCATCCCATCCATCATCTCATTATCCCATTATCTCATCACATCATCCACAATGTTGTTTGCGTTTTTAGCTTTGGTATTTTTTTTTTCGAGCTTTGCCACATCATCAACCTCCAAGTACCTTGTAACATCCAGGCAAGGAACAGGCAGCGTATAATTGTTGGTATGGACCATTGAAACTAATATCTAAAATGCAGCACCAGCTTAGAAACAGCCAATACGAGGTGCATTGCTCATCAATCGACACCACGATGGCAACATTAGATGGATTCTGGATGGGTATTAATCTGTTGATCCATGTGACAGTCATCTCAACTTCTGTATAGCGTATTTTCAATAAAAGTGCAGTATTCAAAATGACTTGATTGAGTGGAAAGGCAATATTCATGGTTATGCAATGTGGGTATCAAATGCTCAAATTAGTCAATGAGTCGGCTGCTAATTCAGTGTTATTGTAATGATGCAAGACACCAACTCGATGAGATGATTATCTATGTAAAATAATATGATAATTTTACGCATATTAAGGAAAATGCTACGCGTGTTACTGTTTATTTTAATAATTAGGTATGTGCGCGTTTTCATCACGCACATTATTAAAATAAATTTTTTTAGGGTAACTCTTGACTCTGAAGTCTAGCACTTTAATTTTTTTTATTAGTTTTTATTTAAACCTCCTCTGTATGGAGATGACTCTCAAAGTCCTATATATTTGGGAACAACAATTCTAAATGTCGAGGAAGTGGGCGAGGAAACGAGCGAGGGGAGGGATGAGGTGGCGGGGTGGGGACCGTTCACCTCCCTCGGGATGTGTGCCATCTTTTTTTGTGCATGCATCCCGAGGGAGGTGAACGGTCCCCACCCCGCCACCTCCCTCCCCTCGCTCATTTCCTCGCTCGTTTCCTCGCCATGTAGAATAACTCATTTGGGAATTAAACTTTTCCGAGCATCTTTAAGAGACTCCTTAAAGCCTCCTTAATGTATATGTGATAATTATTTTAAAGGGGATATATTACTTTTACTCCAATAGCTCCTTAAGTATGACATTGTTTCGTGGAAATGCGAAGTAACAACCCCATTTTTCAAAACTATTTAAATTTGTATTTTTTTCATATATAGTTTTTGGTCAATCAATACTTTATTACTGTTTTAATAAATCGCACGTGTCATTATAATATTTATGATTCACATAGTAACATTTGGGCTTGGGTTTGAGCTTTCATTAAACTAGTGATTAGGGTATTGGTTAGGGGAAATAAAGGTTAAAAGAACAAAGGGGAAGGGAAGTTTTTTTTTTCCTCTCTTGTTTGTACAACACAATGAGAAAAGTGGAAGTTGAAAAAAAAAGACATGGAATACAAGAAGGAAAGAGAAGAAAAAAAATTGAGAGAGAGGGTTTAATGTTGAGGGATTGTATGCGATGAGGATGACAAGGCTTGATGCCGATATGGGAGCGATCGATGGTGACTATTGGTCAATCCGGAGAAAGGGGGAAATGAAGACATGGCTCGATGGAGGGGCAAATCGGTGATTTGGGCTTGGACGAGGATGAACTGGTAGATTTGGTTTCATGCGTTCATATCATGTGTTGTTTGGTTGATAAATGTGAGTTTCTTCGATTGAATCTTGTGTTAATTGTTGTCTTTGTTTAATAATCTTAATTTTGATTGACTAGTATAGTAATGTGAGTTGCAATTTAGATTAGTTTCATCACAATAGATTCGTTGTTGATGTAGTCGAATCTTATTCTCCTTGACCTTGACCCGACCTGCATAGGGAACACATGTGAGCCAAAGACCACCATTGTGGCGGCCGATGGCACTACATTACTAAAGTCAGACAAGGCTTGAGAAAAGCTAAAAACTGTAAATTGGGTTTTGTAGCGTACCTTTGTTCATCAACCCTGTGTCTTATTTATAATGCAAGAGTTATTGCTCGGCTAGGCCTTTGGTGACGTAGTCTAAGAAAAGAGATATTGTTGGAGATCCTTTCCTTGTTGGGAGTGTCCATGTATGAGAGTTTCCCTACACGACTTGTGTTCCTAGATCTATAAGAGAGGTTTCCCTTTTGGAGTGTTGACCATGCAAGGGAGTTTCCATGCATGACTTATACTCCGGTATTTGTTTCCTAGTCGGAACCAATGTATTGCTGGCTTGCCCATCTTAGGTCGATCCCCCAGATACTTGCTTGATTAGGCCTTACGGGTATTGGGCTTAACCATGTGACATGTGGGCCGAGTAGGGCGCTGCAATTCGGGTCCAACCTTCTGGATTATGCCAAAGTGGGCTTAGTGTTGTTTGGGCTTTGCCAGATTAGGTGGGCAATCAGGCCCACTTAAATCTACTGACGAGATTATCATGACACATGTCCGAAGCAGATTAGAGGACAGTTTGGGGTATCATCAGCTACTCCCCCGAATTGGCGGGTCGGCTCGTCGGTCCACTAATTCATGTCATGGAGGACCTGAACGGTCATGATGGTTGAATCTAGATCGTTTCCTCGAGTGGCGATTTATTCATTAATTCGGCGTGCATCTGCTTGAAAAAGAAAAAAGGCGGGAATTCTGTTTTTTATATAGTTCCCCTTCTATGCCGATTTTGTTTTTTTCGCTCTTTCGATCTCAGAGGCTCTGCTTTGTCGTTTCGCTTTTCACGCTTTTGGCTTTGATCAACTTCCATAATCAAAAGTTTGCATGTTCTTCCATGGCGAGCCAGAATCAGCTTTTTGATGAACTGTTCACTAAAGTTCGTAAGTTATTTGAGGAGAGGTCAATTTCTGAGTCGAATTTGGAGGGTCGTTGCGAGACATATGAGATCCCTGATGATTTGGTGCTCTTCACATTGGGGCATGTCAGACGTCGTTGTCTCCTCTAGAAGGATTTATTTGCTTGCACCGAGGTATGTTTCAATCGGGCATCCGTTTTCCCGCCATCAAGGAGCTTTTGAGCTTTTTGGCATACCTCGACATTTCGACCACTCAGCTGGTGCTGAACGGGTATAGGATAGTGATATCCATTCTGATTAGGGCGAAGGACACTGGTGTCCGAGTGTCTCCGAGGGGGATCCAACTGCTCACTTCTCCTCGGATAAATGAGCATGTTGTATACGTGTTGACATCACCGGACTATTTTGGCAATCTACCAGACGATTTCAAGTTCTGGCAGAAATATTGTTTTATGGCGTTTGTGGACTCGAAGTATTTCGAGCTTGTTGGTTGTCCAATCGAGTGGGAGTTCAGCCAATTGAATAATTTTAATTATATTTTCGATTCTGCCAGTTTAGATTGCATATTGTTATCTGTACTTTCTGTAGGAAAGTTTTCAACTACGCCCCATTTTTTTGAGGACGAAGCAACTATGGATATATTTCGTGACATGCCTTGGATGTGGGTAGAGGATGTCGTCCAACATTCTAATATGAAACGCAACAGACTGTGGGCTCATTGGCTTGAGGCTCCCAATCTTTTTAGAGTTTCGAACCTGAAGTCCGAAAGCGAACCCTCTTTGAAAAAGAGGAAGCTTCCGAAGGTTAAGATTTTGAGCCTGTCAATGAAGGCAGAGTTGAATGAGGCGCTTTCTTCTTTTGCACTCTCAAAGAAGCCTCGTGCTACAATAAAGTCTGCTTGTGAGTGTTTAGCCCCTTTAGAGGAGGGACACAAAAATGTGGGGCAAGTTCTTGATTCGCCTGCTGGGATAGAAGCTGTTGTGTTCGAGGGGCATGATGCTCAGGCAAAGGCCCTTATTTCTCTCCTCGACATGGAGGAGTATCTGAAAATGGTGGGGGTTGAAGATGTAACAAAGCTGAGTACTAAGCAGGCGAAGGTCATGAACAACCTGTTGCTGCAGGTAGGTATGGAAGTTTTTTCGTCTTTTTTTGTTGAAAGATTTCAAGTACAACCCCTCCTTGGATCACGAGTCTCCTCGACTTGCAGAAGAGTCATCTGATTGTCGCCCTTATGGCGAGAATTCTCCTCCGCGTCGCCCGTATTGTCCTTTGTCGCGATCTCGACCTCACATAAAGGTGACGAAGGGTTCGAGAGATAACTTACTTCCTTCTTCCACGTCGACTATTTCTGAGTTGGCTTGCGAGAGAGAGCCAATTGTTGTGAGCAAGTAGAAAGCGTTAGATGAGGGCCCTAATGCGGTGAAGATGACGAAGGGCGGTGCAGGAGTAATTTTGGTCCTAGACGACCTCCATCTGGATGTGCGGATCAGCCTATTCTAGGGGTGGGCAAACAGGTCAACGATCCGCGGATTCAACTTGAACCGGACCGTTTTCCTCTAAACGGACCGGATTTAAATTATAAGTTTTTAGATACGGTCCGGATCGGTCCGGATCCGTTATAAAACGGTCCGGTCCCGGTTCCTAATTTTAAAAATGAAACGGTCCGGGTTGGACCCGTTTCAAATCAGTTTAGTTATAAAATCTTAAATATGGAACTAACTAGTAACTACTAAGTAAAGTAACTCACTCAACTCAACTATCTAACTAACCTCTGTCTTTTACTCTTTCGATCCCAACCCTAGCAATAGCAAGTTAGCAACTCCTTTACTCTTTAGAGAAGTGAGCAGTGAGCAGAGCACTCGCCACCCGCAGGCCGCCTCCCCCGCACCGCAGGCCGCCTCCCCCTCTCGCATCCTCCGCACTCCAACATCTCATCGCCAAATGCTCAATCGAAACTCATCTCATTTCCTCAAAAATTTCTCCACACAAACCAAAAGATCTTCTCTCAAATGGCGAACCCAAATCGAACAAAACCAACTCATCTCCCAAATCTCCACTCTTCTCTTACAGAGACAAAACTGGATCCCACACCTCCAAAACCTCCATCTCTCCATCAAACTCACCCCCACCATTTTCACTCAAGTTCTTCACAAAACCAAACACAACCCAGAAATCTCCTTCAATTTCTTCAATTGGGGTAGCCAAGAAGCTGGGCTTTTGGTCACCAGCCATGATCACCACTTTCGTCTCTTCATATACGGCTTGATTGGCTTTAGTACTTGAAGATTCTCCATATTTGGACTCTCCATTCTCAATAATCAATATCATCATTGGCTTCCTGCTTTCCAAATATGAAGAAAGTTTGCAGTAAGAACACGTGAGAATCATAAGAGCAAAAGCTATGAGACCAAGCATAGCTGCTACTTCAGACATTTTCTTCCTCTTCCATCAATTAGTTGTTTGTAAGATTTCTCTCATTTTGAACATTGGAACCGTTTGGAACCGTAGGAACCGGACCGTTCCAAACGGTTCGAGTTAGGTTCGGTTCCAATGTTCAAAATGAGGGGATCCGGACCGGACCGGATCCGTTATTTTTAAACGGTTCGAGTTAGGTTCCTCCAAATTTGGAACCGATCCGGACCGTGCCCACCCCTAGCCTATTCGCCCCGGATGTGTTAAAAATGAGCAACCAAACTTGGTACTAGAAGGTTGATATTTCTTAAGCTTCTAATAAGCATATTAGTAGATGGAATGACTGGCTAGCGAATTGCGCTCCGACTAAAAAAGGTGATACGCTGGGAGAGCGAATGGACAATGGGAAGAAACATCCCGTCCTAGGGATGTCATATCTGAACCAAATTGCCATCACTGGGACGGAGGTTGAGGCTGCTTGTGAGATAGTGTATACCATGGAGTGAATCTTTGCGAATTTGCAGAAGTCATACTCCGATGCTCTTAGTGAAATTGAATCATTGAAAAAGCACCTTGAAGAAAGGAGGCCCGCCCAATTGGTCGTTGATCCGGAGGCTTGGCAGGCAAGATCGGAAGCTTAGAGGATTCACTTGGAAACGCTTGAGTCCAGTTTGGTTGAGGTAGTGTCCGCGAGGGACATGTTTGAGGGAGAACTGAACCTTGTCCGTCGTGACTTACTATTTATTCAGGAGACTGCATCCAAGGCGTAGGCTGAGATGCAGGCTCTGAATGAGGAAAATGCCAATAAGGAGTTAGAGTGGGTTGTTCGATGTCAGTAGTAGAGTGTGAGGACAGCGGAAGAATAGCTCATTCTGGCGCAAAATGAGCTTAGTGCAGTAAAGGACAACCTGAGTATTGAGCGACCAAAACTGATGTGATGTCGGGCAAACTAGAACAGCTAGAACGAAAGCTCACTGAGTCAAGTGTTCGTTTGAATTCAGCAGAGTTGTGCATGGAAGAATGGAGTTGTTGCAGCTGATGAAAGAGGAGCAAGTTGAATGGGACCTCTCTTATTATAGAGAGGTGTCATTTACGGAGTTTGGGGAAGCCTCCGATCAATCAAAAGAAGAGGGTGATCAAGATAAAAGTATCCGAGTGGCGGCGTGTGCGGACGCATCCCCTGCTTTTTCTCCTGCCAAGTCTAGCCCCGTTGTATCTAAACCTCCTCCTGACAAGGAGTGAACTCTGTACTTTCAGATTATCAATGAGAAATGATATGTTCAGTATCACTTTGTGCTTGTGTATTCTGCTGGCTTTTTCTTGTTTTGTCTTATCGCAATGTTAGTTTCTAGATAAGAGATTTTGCCGGGATAGGAAGTCATATGGTTGATCTGCTGATGAGAGTTCTGACCGCTTATGTTGCGATAGTTCAAGCAATCTTGGCCTGTAATCTTTAAAGATCGAGGAGTTGCATGGCCAAGTCTTGCAAGTTGGCTAAAATCCATGCGAGGGGATAAACTTGGCTTGTAATAGATTATTCGAGCCAGGCCCTTACCCGTCCCTGTGATTTGCCAATGTAATCCGCCCTTCCAGGCTAGATTATAGATTGAACCAACAGTTGTTGTTGTTGCTAGTATGAGTGAATTGGTCAAACTGTGGTCAAAAGTGTGCATCATTGTAAGTGGTCGGACAATGGTCCTTGTGAGTTGTCTGAGTTAAACTTCCTAAGCTCTGCCTAGACTTTCAAATTGTCTTTGCCCGCTTCTATCGGACTAGGCTGTAAGAGGGACCAAAAGTTATTGTCATCAGACGTAACTAACCAAACTTAGGTTAGGTTCGACGACTATTGTTTGTGGCTGGACAATGGTTCCTGGCAAACAATCTCGATCAGGTGTTGGAGCGCTGATTACGCTCCCATTTTCTAATTCATTGTCACCCGCGCTCGGTGAACTAGGCATTAAAGCAAACTAGAAACTATCGTTGTCAATCGGAACTGACTTAGCTTCCGTAGAGTTCAGCGACCATTTCTGTGGTTGGACAATTATCCCTAGCAAGTCATCGTGATCAGACATTGAGAACGCTGACTAGACTCCCACTTTCTAAGCCATCTTCACCCGTGTTTAGTGGACTACTGTCTTAGAGCGGACCAGAAGCTATCGTCATCAGTCAAAACTGACTAAGCTTTGGTAGGTGATGTAGTCGATTTATGCTCTCCTTCCTCGCCTTTACCTAGACCTGCACAAGTAGCACACGTGAGCCAAAGACCACCGTGTGACACTTTGATGCTTAAGTTAGATAAGGCTTAGGAAAGGTTTCAAGCTGTAAATTGGGTTTCTGTAGCGTACCTTAGTTCATCGACCTTATCTCCCGTTATAGTGTTGGAGACTTTGTTCGACTAGGTCTTCGGTGGTGTAGTTTAGGGAAAGAGATTTTGCTGGAGATCCTTTTCTAGTTGGGAGTTGTCCATGTGGGATAGTTTCCCTACACGACTTGTGCTTCTAGATTTGTGGGAGAGGTTTCCCTTTCTGGTAAGTTTGTGTACCGAGGAGGAGAAATCAGCGAGGAGGGCATTTAATGGGCTTCATTTGATCGTTGTTGAGGATGTCATAACTTCGGATAATGTCGTGCGGAGTGGGCTGTTCAAGTACTTCCATGTAGGCCCTTCTGTGACTAGGTCATCGCAGAGGGAGACTGGTAGTGGTCGTTTCAGGGAAAGGAAGCTCACGATCCCAAGCCCTTCAAGGCAGGCTAAGTTGGAGGTGGCTATGCCGCCCATTTGTCGGCTCAAGAGGAAGCTAGCTAGCAGCAAAACTGATTCTTTCTCTAAATTGATCCCGTTAGAGCAGGAAGTGACGACCATGGAGTCTGAGCCCAATCAATCTGCTCAAGCGATAATTCTGGAGAAGCGGCGTGTCTGTTTGGAGCCTCCTGCTCCACTAGTTGTACTGGAAGGGAATTGTTCAGAGTCGGCGGATGCCGACAAAGTCACTGCTGCCTTATCAGATCTTATGAATATTGGGCTTGACCGCATGACATTTGGGCTTAGTGGCTCATTGCAATTTTGATCCGACCTTTTAGATCTTGCCAATAATGGGCTTAATGTTGTCCAGGCCTTGCTAGATTGGGCGCTCAATCAGGCTTGCTTTGCTCTGTTGACGGGATTATCATGACACGTGTACGGTGCTGAACATAGGGCGATTTTGTGTATCACCGGTAGGGTTCGGCGATCATTGTCCGTAGTCGGGCAAAAAATCCATGGCAAGCCATCATGGTCAGGCATCGATAGCACTGATTAGACTCCCATTTTCTAAACCATCGACATTCACGCTCGGCGAACTAGGCGTTAGAGTGAACCAGAAGTTATTGTCATCAGTCGTCACTGACTAAGCTTTGGTTGGGTTCGGTGATCATTATCTATAGTTGGACAATGATCCCTGGCAAGCCGTCTTGATCAGGTGTTGGAGCGCTGACTAGACTCTCACTTTCTAAGCCATCTTCATCCACACTTAGCGAACCACGATCTTAGAGCTGATCAAAAGCTATCGTCATCAGTTAAAACTGACTAAGCTTTGATCAGATTCGACGATCATTATCTGTAGTTGGACAATGATCCCTGGCAAGCTATCTTAATCAGGTGTTAAAGAGTTGACTAAGCTCTCACTTTCTAAGCCATCGTCATCTATTTTTGGCAGACAACATTAGAGCGGACTAGAAGTTATCGTCATCAGTCGGAATTGACTAAGCTTTGGTTAGGTTAGCTCTCCAATTGGCCTTGGGCGTGTAAGTCTAACTTGGGTGTCCTGACTTACTTAATTCGCCTAATAATTCGATACGGATGTCGGACAAATAAATCTTATTCTGGAATCGGATAGCCATAGATTGACCGGACTAAATTTCATCCGGATTTAATGAACAACAGTGGAATTATAATAGAGTGGATACCTTGAATTTATTGACAATGTCACTGTCGGTGTGTTCTGCATTCCATGGGCGTTTAAGGCCTTTGCTGCTTGTGTCTCTACGTGTACTAGGCCGGATCTAGCGGGGTATTCGCTTGGGCCCATTAGTTGGTTGGGCTCTGTTGTAAAGATCAGCATGTCAAGTGTACGACGTAGATTACGAGATAGTTCAATATCGGTTACTCCCCCCAGTTTATGGGCTGCATGTATTGCCATTAATTCAATGAATGTGGACTCGTGCAGTTGCAATTGGAACCAACGCCTCCTTGTTTTTTGTGCAACATTTAATGCTAACGTAACTGTTAACTGATGTCGTTTTACGAACCATCGCGCATATATATAGGCTGGTATTCACCATTTCAAGCATTGCCATGAATGTAGTAGAGCATGTTCTTCAAATGCATTTCTTTAGAAAATATGCTTTGGGTTTTTCAAAGGCTAAAAGTAGATCTTTGTTGTTGGAGTCTTCGAATATTCTGACATTTGCAGCAATGAGCCTTGACAAAACTCTCTATTATTTGGTGTCACCTGATTTGGGTGAGCATCCAATTGGCTCCATGGGACCTTATAATTTCTTCTTGCATTTCATAGAAGAAGTATAGACTCTCCCTCAGGGGACGAGTCTTTCTTTCGCCCTCTGTTACTCCTGGATTCCCATCCACCACTGCTGTTGGAAGATAATACCTACAACTAGTTTTGGAATGGCTATTCCAATTGTATCTACTGGACTTCACACGTGATGCCACAACTGGTATGCAGATTAGCGAACCAAAGTTCAGATGGGCGTGACATGGGGCCCTGGGGTGCTAACTCTGCATCACCCCAGGCATCCTCATCTACCTTATTTTGCTCTCCTTCTGAATCCTCTTTGCAAAGTAGATTGGTGAAGCAAAGAATCAAGTGCATACCTACAACATGTTGCTTACTTTGGGTGCTTTTGCTTTTACTTCCGAATCCTCTTTTGAAGACAGATTGGCGGAGCAAAGTCTTGACGTGTGTTTTAGTGCATCCATACTCGTGCTGGACTTAGATACTTGCAGTGTGTAAACTTTTGTACTAGTCAGTCGGGCAAGCTTCGTAACAACTTTCTTAGTAATCTATAAAATCTGTTTTATTCCTTGAATGAATCTATATTGTATAGGCTTGTGCGAACAAATCTTCTAAACTGAAAAATAATAATAATAAAATCAAATCAAATCAAACCGGTAAGATAGTTAGACTCTGAGCGGGGACTACTCTAATCTGGCCTTGAAGGAGATGCACATGGTTCTGACTCAAACTGTGTAGCTCCCTTGGCGAAGTGTCACATTTCGCCAATGCTAGCGAAGTTACTGAAAAGTGAACTTCGTGCGGGCGACCTGTTCCTCATTGGTTGCTAGCTTTTGAAGTAGGCGCATGTTTGCTAAAATGTTGTTACTTAAGTTTGTATTGGACTAGGTTGTGCATCCAGTGTTGAATTCTGGCTCTCCGTATAGTTGAGCCTCTATTGTTGGAGTTTTGTCTTTGTCCGTGCGGGGTGATTTTTCTCCCTTCTCTGGGCCCGGGGTCTGATATGTCTGTCTCGCGGTCCTGAGCCGTAATTGCTAACAATCAAGTTATTTCAGCGCTGCGTAGTGGCAGTCTCGTGCTGAAGGTTGATCTCCACGAATAGTTATTTGGGCCTGGTTGGCAATGTACTTGATGCATTGGTGCAGAATAGGAACTACTACCTCCATATGATGGAGCCAAGGCCTTCCTAGGATGATGTTGTAGGCGAATGGAGCATCCACCATCATTAACTCCTGGACAAGGTACTTTTGTAACTGTGGCTCTCCCTCCACTACCATTAGATTAATCTTTCCAATAGGGAAGCATTTATCTCTGCTAAAACCGATCATGGGTGACTAGCGAGTCTTAGGTCCTCCTCCTAGAGTTTCATATTGCAGAATGTGTTATGAAACAGGGGGTTTAGAGAGCTTACTGTGTCCACCAAGGCCCTTTTCACTTCTCACATTGTGATGAGGACCGAAATGATCAGGGCGTCATTATGAGGATAATGGACGCCTTGAAGGTCCTTGTTTGTGAACGTTAGTGGGGTATCATGCTCTGAATGCGTGCTGCACTTGTCTGTCCTCACCGGTGGGATGTGTCCACATCTCTAGAAATGTCCTCTTTCGGGACTTCTTGGATTGTTCACCTTCTGAACTGACTCCATGGAGTACATATATGATGCCAGGAGCTTCTTTCTCTATCTCATTGACGATATCTTCCATTTCCTTTGTCTGGTCCTGCCTTTTGTCTAAGCTCAGGAACTCCTTGAGTTCCCCTTTCCAGATCCAGTGCTCTATCTCGCTCCTGAGACTTTTACAGTCCTTAGTGTCGTGGTCGACCTCCTTGTGAAAGGAGCAATATTTGCTATTATCGCACCGGGAGGGCTCTCCTCACTGCTTGCCAAGCCACTTCAATTCTCCCCAATTCCTAATGGAGTGAAGGACATCAGACAAACTGGAGTTGAGGGGAGTGACAGATTTAGACCCGACAAAGTAGGAGGCCTTATCTTGCCTTGCACGGACAGACTCGGACTTGTTGTCATTGCGCTTCCTCTTTCTATCGTCGTCTTCTTGTTTCTTCCTCTCATTCTTGTCCCTGGAACCAGAGGGCTTCTTTTCGGTCTCCGCCTCTATCTTGACCGCCAACATCTCATTGAGAGTGATATATTTTTAAGCACTCTTCAGTAAGTCTACCATATCAGTTGGAGGCTCCAGAGTGAGGAAATCGTAGAACTTGCCTTTCCTCAAACCTGAGGTGAAGGCTGTGATCGCGATGTCATTACTGCATTTGTAGACGAGGCTCAGCTCATTATTGAAGCGTGTGACATATTCCCTCAATGTCTCGCTCAACTTCTGTTTGAGGGTAACCAGGTAATGCGGGCCCTTCCTGATCCATTGGCAGCTGACAGCGTGTGAGAAATGATGTCGCCAGCGTCCGGAATGAGTCGATGGATTTCGGAAGTAGGCTATGGAATCAGGTCAACACTAATGTCTTCAGGCTGATAGGGAATGACCGGCACATTACTGCTTCAGACCCTTCTTTGAGCGACATTACATGCTGGAAGTGGCATAAGTGATCGAACGAGTCTGCTATCCCGTCGTAGAACTCCAGCTTTGGCGGAGTGAATTTCTTCGGCAATGGTTCGTTCATGATGTGATCCATGAACGGGGGGATGATGAGGTTGAACAACACGTCAGGATTGGTGGCCCCTAGCCGAAGGGGGTTATGCGAAGCAGGTTTGTCAGCCCTAGATTCTGGGTCTCCGTTGGCCGCTCCTCTGCCTTTGGTCCACTGAGAACTCGCAGGGGCAGCGCCGCTCTCCTGAACGTGTTCTCTAGTGTCTTCTGGGGACGAGGCTCTTCGCTGCTCCCGATCTCCTTCCATGGGTGGAGGGTTCCGTTGAGTGTGTATCTCCACCGCTCGTGCAATTTGCTACATCTGGGTTGACAGTAGATCCACGCTGGGGTCCGCCATGGCTGCTATCGGTACAAGGTCTAAGGTTGTTCCCCTTGTGGCGCCGATGCTGCCAAGGCTGGCGGTGCTCCTCCAGTTCGAGAGTTTGAGGGCAAAGGGATGTTTCCATTTTTTTAAGATCTCGCGGTCACCATTTCTCTGGATTGTGAGGAAGGGTTATATCATTGTTTTTAAAAGAACTTCGTCGTTCCCCATGGACAACGTCAAACTGATGTAGTCGAATCATGTTCTTCTTGACCTTGACCTGCACAGGGAACACACGTGAGCCAAAGACCACTGTTGTGGCGACCGATGGCATTCCCACACTAAAGTCAAATAATGTTTGAGAAGGGCTTAAAGCTATAAATTGCATTATATAGCGTACATTTGTTCATCAACCATGTGTCCTATTTATAATGCGAGAGTCTTGGTTCAATTAGGTCTTTGGTGGCGTAATTTAGGGAAATAAATCTTGCGGATATCCTTTCTTGTTGGTAGTGTCCATGTAGGAGAGTTTTCCTACACGGCTTGTGCTCCTAGATCTACGAGAGAGGTTTCCCTTTTGGAGTGTTGTCCATGCAAAGGAGTTTCCATGCATGACTTATACTCCAGTATTTGTTTCCTAGTCGGAACCAATGTATTGCTGGTCTGCCCATAGGTCGATCCCCCAGATACTTACCCGATTAGGTCTTACGGATAATGGGCTTGATCATGTGATGTGTGGACCTAGTAGGGGGTTGCAATTCGGGTCCAACTTTCTTGATTTTGCCAAAGTGGGCTTAGTGTTGTCTGGGCTTTGCCAGATTGGATAGGCAATCATTCCCGCTTAGATCTGCTGATGAGATTATCATGGCACGTGTACGAATCGAATTAGAGGATGGTGTGATGTATTATCACCTGTGAAACCATCCAACTTGAAATTGAATGATAGCAAAGGCGAAAGCTTAATGTAGGGTTCTAATTGAATCAATCTTGATATGTTATCTTTGATCAATGTGTCATTTGTTTCTTCTCCTAGATTATTAATTAAAGGGATACTTGTGAAAGCTAAATTATTTTTACTGACATGATATATTTCCATGAACAGAAAAATATTGAGCTAGCACTGCATAATGGTATTTATTTCATTGATTTCACTTGCAGTTTTATCTTCGATCAACTCATTAGTGAGTTTGGATCTTAGATTATTTTTGAACTAATGCATCTAATATTAGTGTAAAATGAGTTGTACTGTTGAATGAGTCTATATCATCTCTAGAATTCCATTTGTAGCTTCTGATATAAACAAAATGCCATTTAATTAAGAAGTACAACTCATATTTTGAAATATGAGTTGGATTGAGAATGACGCGTCTTCACGATTTACTAGGGGTGGGCATCCCATCCCGTGATCCCGATCCCGCCCCGTTCCGTCCCGATTTTTTCGGGTCTTAATGGGATTGAATAATTTCATCCCGATCTCGTCCCGTCTCGGTCTAGAATGGGATGGGATGGGATGAAGATTTTCAATCCCACCAATCCCGTCCCGTCCCGAGCTAATTTTTTAATATTTATTATTAATATTTATTTTTATTCATATAAACTTACAGATGACTGACAGAAACTCATGGTGTTTGCATTGGTAACAGAAATGTTACTTCAAGAAATAAATATTCATTAAGCAAGAGAAAGATAGCAGACTGTTGTTTGGATTCCCAATAAAAGTGGCTCCAATTATTTAACTTCCAAATATTGATAATACCCAGGTGAAGATGAATATTGACAATTAACTGAGTAATACATATTCAGAAGGGAACATTCAGGGGCGGAGCCAAGAATTTGAGATGCCCCAGGCTGTAAAAATAATTTTTTTTAATTACGATATATGTATTGATGGTAAACCATTATGAATATGTTAGAGCATCTCCAATAGGTCTATATTTCTTCCCTAACAAAAGATGAAATGTCATTTTGTCAAGGAACCATGAATTTTGTTTCCCACAGTAATGAAATTGTAAAATCAGTTGGGAGGCCATCACAGCGACACAATACTCTTAGTGGGTCCCATTTATCATGTCATTTTCTAAAAGTCAGCCCACTCGATTTCATTGTTAGAGGATTTAGTGGCTACCCTTATATTTGCATGCCACATCTATATCTAATTATAAGAAAGTTATTTTTCACGCTCTTATATGATGATAATCTTCGCAGCAATCACAGGCAACACGCTGATCCGTCCTGTCCCGAACCCGTTTGGAATGGGACGAGGTCGGGATGGGGTTTTTCCTATCCCGTCCCATCCCAATCCTGTACGAACGGGATGGGATAGGAATGGGTATATCTCATCTCATCCCGTCCCGTGCCCACCCCTAGGATTTACTGCCAAAGTTTGATTTAACACTACTGCCATCTTGGTTATATTATCCATTTGCATCTTGAACTTGCTTCCATTTTTCTATTTGGAAATAACAAATATATAATTTTTGTAGTGAAGCCAAACTACTAGTAATTGGTATATACTTTTAACAAAATAAGGTTAATGAGTTGCATGTTATAGAGCCAACCATGTGTTTTGCATATTTTGACAACATCAGGGCTATTTTATTAGCTACTTGAGTTTTTTGTGCAAGATAGAAACACAACTTAGTGTTTATCTGTCTGAGTTAATATCTATGGATACTATAGTTTTTAGGTACCCTTTTAGTGTTATTCATTTAGTAGTTTTAACTTTACTATGAAAGATGATAAAAGTTACTAGTTTCTAAACAAAAGTTGGACTCTTCATAATTTTTATTTTTTTTTGGTATCGAGAGTTGTCACTAACAAATTATTTGTCAAAGCATGTTAGTTTTTAGCAATGGATGTATGTGGACACAAAGGTCACAACACTTGTCTCTTTTAGGTTGTTGTTGGCCATATTACCTCAAATTATTTCTTGCATTGGAGCAGTAGTTGTAACCTAGAGGCCTAGAGTTAACACACCCAAGGGACATTGGAAGAAACAATAGAATATGAGTTTTCCTTCATTCTCTTTTCATAAATATTTTTTTAGATAAATCTATGTATTTGGGATAGATTTTTATACGGAAATAAGTTTGAAAATTGATGTTTGGGAGGAAGTGGAGTTTGAGAATTCATGGTCGGTTGAAATGATTGTTTTTTGTAAAATCTATTTTGATGGGGTTTGGTTTGTTAGATCATTATGGCTTAAATAGTGACTTCGTCAAACCCTTTTGTTGGAATTCACGTCTTTTGTTGTTTTTGCGGTATGAGGTTGTTTTCAAATCTTTTTTTTTTTTTGGGTTTGTTTGTTTAGTAGAAAGTGGATGTGTAATGGTGGTTTTCATGTTAAGGTTTTAGAAGAAATCATGTCTTTTTGTGAAACCATCATGTGTTGTACTAGTTTTGTGTGTCTCTATTTGAAGATATTATGATCAGGTGAGGAGATTGAGTTTCTTCCTTTCTCTCTTTTAGAAAGTCAAATATTTATGTTTATTTGCAAATATCAATGTGAGAAGAGATTTTTATGACTTGGGTATAATATCATTGTGAGAATTGAGATTTTTTTATGACTTGGGTATTAGTATTGTTTTGTAAATTTGTAAATGCAATTTTACGTTATGACTTGAAATGCGTGGTTAGTATGTGATCATAATACACATGAATTTTATTGTTATTCAAATTGACATGCTACTCCTTATATTGAATAAGTTTGATCCCTGTTGTGTTATATAAAATTTATTTATGAAAATGTTATTTGTTTTTCCCAAAAGAAATGGTGAATATTGTGGTTTATTTGTTTATGGTTGACAAAGTGTCGCCGAAAAGAGTTTTGAGAAATAGTTGAATTTTTTTTTGTGCACTTTTCTACAATTTCGAAAAAAAAATGAAAAATGATTTTAGTATGCAGATTTACTTGTATACTAGGTATGTGATTTTAGTATGCAGACTTGCTTGCATATCGGGTACACCGTTCTACGTGAGTTCGAAGGTACTATAATGTTTAGAATATAGTTGCCATGATCGAAATTTGGGTGAGATGACATGTTCCTCGATATGGCACTCCACTTGAAACATGTACACTTCGAGTGATTTTGAAGGGAAGGGAGACACACTTGGGTGAGGTGTGTTTGGCACAGGAGGGTAGTGCGATTGTAGAAAAGAAGCAAAAAAATTGTGTATGTGTATGATTGCCTTAAGGAAAGAAACTAAATGCTCAAATTGGAGCAATTGTGATCTTGCTTGGGCTTAAGGCTTCCCAAATTTACCGGAAATCATATGAAAACTTGGTATGGGTGGATTTATTGGATTGGTTTATCAATTGTCTTCCTTCGGTCAGAATCCCTTTTTGACACTGCACCATTGATTCCATTATTTTTAGTGATCAATAATCACTAATAGAAGAATTTCTTCATATTCATAGAGATAGGGGACATAATTCACATGGATATAGTAAGTCTTGAGTAATCAAACTGTATCAATAGTTTCAGAGATCATTCTGCATGACATTTTTAATTTAAATAAAAAATACTCCCATTTCCAAATTCTATAGGAATTCAGTACCAGTAAAAGTAGAGTAGTATATGAAGAATAACCTTTCAATTAAACAAAAAATTACAATAATTCTCATGTTCGTATTTTCAAAGTAAAAGGGATATACATGAATTTTTTTTATTCCGAAGAGTAAAAGTGGTCATTCGACTACATGTCCTCCTTAAGGTAGAAAATGTATTATGTTGATATTTAAATAATGGTGTATTATGACTATGATTTGTATTTGCTTGAAAATAAATTGTATTTATGAGGATTAATAAATTATGTTTTATTCATTTGTTTCTAACCGTTTCGTGCGGGATATTAAGTTTACTAATGTTTCTGCAGGTCTGACTTTTCATGTTGTGAGTGTTGGATAAGTAAATGTTTACTTGAAGTATATTAAACTTATTAGTATGACACGTTTGCTTCATTGAGGAACTACAATTCTTTGATGTGTTATTTTATTCGGTATGAAATTTTCATGTTAAAGCATGTAACTTATTTTATTTATAAGAGATTGAAATTACTCATACCAGCTACTTGGCTGACCCAAGTAAGTTTATGCTTCTTGGATATGTTCTTATTGGAACGTAGTCATATCCTTTCTCAGGTTATAGAGTTTTGGGGCGGCATCTTTGGTGGTTTGTTTTATGGAGCGATCATTTCCTAAGAGTTTCCTGGTTAGAATTTTTGTCTATGTTATTTTTTTTATATAAATGTTTATGTTGTTTCACGTCCTGAGTTTTGGGGAAGCGAATAATCCTAATCTTATGTAAATGTTTATGTTGTTTCATATCCCTATATTTTAAAAAATTTGTGGTTCACCGTGATAATATCAACACACTCTTGGAAGAACTTGTGTCATTGAGTTTTTCTGTTTTTTGTACTTGATAATGTCGTCCTTTTGAATAATTTTATTTTTTCGCAAAAAAATTTAGATTTCACCTCCTCAGCGCATATTATGCCTTTTGTTGCCTAGTTCAAGCTTTAAGAGAGTTTAAAATAATTAGTGTCATGATTAAAATGTATCTTTTATCCCATTGTTTGAAATACATATAAAAATTCTCTTTGGTTTAATTTAGTTTCGATGTCTTTAAATGGCTCCATATGGGGTGTTTGGCAATAAAATTTTAAAGTAGAAACATTTGTCCGTTGGTAAAAATAAGCAATTGTTCAAGTTTCAACTCGATTCTACAAACAATCCTAAGATGTTCTTAAAACCTCGATAACAACTATGCTCAAACTGACATTTTCTCAAATATTAAAACCATGTTTTGCATATCTCAAAGACCGTTTGTCAACTTAAACACATTATATGTACCATGGTTCTAAAAATCGCTAGACGCTAGGCGGGACAGTGAGCAGGAGATTAGCGCCCAAAGGCCTAGTCGGGGCTTAGGCGGGTTTTTTTGTATAATTCATCAAAGTTAAGCATAATAGCATCTAAATTACATCAAATTCAATGCCAAGATACATATGAAAAATGTATTAAAAAAAACCTTATTTTTGTTTTATTTTTTGAACTGGAAATAAAAAAAAAATTCAAAAACCCATGCAAGTGTTTTCTAGCCCCTAGGCCGATTTTATACACCCATGTGACATTTTTAGCTCAAATAATGTACTGAAAAACCTCCCAAGTAATACGTAACACTTTCTGCGCATACCTCAGAGACCATTTGTAAAATCAAGTTGAATCGCCCTATATTCTAGACGTTAATTTGCACATTGCTCCAAAATTTTAGCTCAATCTGAGCAGCTAAAGCATAAACATTCTTGGAATCATGCATGCCAAGAAAACATCAAGGAGGACCAAGTATAACACGATTGGCCAAATTTCTACATTAGATATCATACCCTATTGTAGGGATGGTAATATCTATATTTTCAATTAACACCATATCAAATATGAGATGAGAGGTTGCAAATTGTGCATTCTAAACGTCTGTTTGCACATGTATATGTTGCCACAGCAAAAAAAAAAAAGGTTGATTCCCATACATTTCTGCTACGATGTATCTTCCTAGCAAAAACTAACTTCGCTTTGTTCCATCACCAGGGTTGTCTAGAGGCACCATTAGCTCCATTTTACATCATAATATGTTAAAAATATTTATTGAAGGTTCACTTGTAAGACTTGAAAAAGTTGCATAGACGCATTAAACGATCCATTAGAGTACCACTGGGAATAATAGGAGTGCAGCTTTATATATACAGAAATCAGGAGGCTGAAGAATGCCAGACAAAAGGAACTAGGCATGGGTGGGCTTGCAGGCATCGGAGCACTCAGCTACGTTGAAATACTGGCAGTCTTTGTTAAAACACGCTCGACAAGAAAATCAAACAACAAAGCCAGAGAGAGATACAATTGGTGAAACCAAGGCCTATTTCAGATAACTGCTCTAACAAATCCAGAAATGATCATCAACACGGATGGGAGATTTTCCATTGCTCTCAGAAACCTATGTATTGTTAGCAGGTTTAAAGTTGACATATATACAATGCATACGACAGAAGAAATTTTGTCACGCCCCGATTTTCGAAGAAAACGAAAATCCTAAAATTCACGTAGGATTATCCGTTTTCCCAAAAACTCGGGATGTGAAAATTCAATAACAACAAAAACAAATAGCAGCAACAACTAAACATGATTAAATTACTGAAACAAATAAAACTCTAACCCGGAAAGGACTGGCGTGGCTAGCTCACTAGCGGAACTCCAGTAATGCAGCTCAAAATCTCTAAACCTGAAAGGCTAATCGGCTACATTCCAAAAGGAATGTATCCAAGAAGCAATAGCTCACTTGGGTCAGCAATAAAGCTGGTGTGAGAAATCTTCATAAAAAAAATCAATAAATTCACACATGATAGCATCAAGCTAAACACAAACAATAAACAAACACACCAACAGGTAGTTCCTCAATGAGGCAAAGGTGTCCTCATCTTAATAAATAAATATGCATTATTTATTACTAATAAATAAAATTTATGAGTTATCAATCCTCATAAATGCAACAACAATACAATTCATAATCATATTAGATTATTATTGAAATATTAACAAAACACATTTTTCTACCTTTAGGAAGACATATAGTTCTTATTCAATGGTTGAATGAGCATTTAGTTTCTTCCTTTAAGGTAATTATGCACATACACAAAAAGAAATCTCGCTTCTTTTCCACAATCGCACCATCCTCCTTGTGCCGAACACACCTCACCCAAGTGTGCCTCCATTGCCATCGAAACCACTCGGAGCGTACATGTTCCAAGTTGGGTGCCACCTCGAGGAACATGTCATCTCACCCGAAGTTCGATAACTGGCAAATATTCTTCCTAAATCTACACGTACAACCGAACTCACATGGAACGGTGCACCGATATGCAAGCAAGTCTGCATACCCATAATAATATCACACATATACAAGCAAGTCTGTATACAAAACAATTTCTTTTCTTTTCACATTTTTCTTTTCGAAGTTGTGGAAAAGAGCATAAAAAAATATCAACTAAAACTCAAAACTCTTTTATGGAGACACTTTGTCAATCATGAGTAAATCAACCACAGTATCCACCATTCTTTTGGGGAACACATAATATTTTCATAAATAAATTTTCTATAACACAACAGGGATCAAACTCATTCAATATAAGGATACTCCTTAGCAAGTTAATTTTGTATAACAATCGATTACAATGCACGATTATCCAAGGAAACAACAAGAAAGTCTTTTGTCAAAATTATACTAGCAACAAAACTGTAACTTCAAACTTGACTAATTTGGGCAAACCAAAAACAGAAAAATAATTTACACCAGAAACACAACACCTCTGATACACCCGAAACCTTGTCAAGATTCCGATACGCCCGAAACATGGTCAAGACTTAAACCCACACTCTCGTTAGAGGAGGGGAACTTGAGTCTGGCACCGTAGACCACTCGGCCATCTTGACTAGATGATTATTTTATTAAACTATTAAACTAGTTCATAAAATAAATTAAATCGAAAAATAATGTCAAAAGGAAATACTAGTAGTCGACGATCCTTCATAAAAAGCATGAAAACATGATTTTTCTTGACGGAAGTCATACATAACAAATAAATGGATCCCGCATAATTTAGCATCATCTACTGTCAAGTATCTCTTCTGGTCTCTTACATTTGCTACAGGCTTGGTGAGTTGTTAGGTTGACAAGTCGAGGTGGTCTAAGCAAGCCAGCATATACAACAACATTTGTTAGTGTTGGAGCACACTACACCTATCCATTTTATTGATTATCATTTGAGCATAAGAGTAACCTGCAACATTCCTCTGTTTTTCTTCAAAGTTCATGCTCAAGGGACAAAACTAATAGTTTTAATTTGTTGCTTTGCAAACATATCTCATGTCATTGTGGGTTTGTGTAGTGGTGGGGACTAAGACTATATTGAGATGATGAACAAACAATAGTGGAAGGAAGGAATCCTAACACCACTCTCCAGTGAGAATGTGTGGCAATCCACATACATAATGATTGTGCAACCAATGAACATTGTTTCCTTTCTCGGATAAAAAAAAAATGAAGAAAACTCACCGGAGAGATCGCAAACCGTAAAGGATGGCGCAACGGATCCATGCAATAACCCTTCACAACCAATGCCATCGTTCTACCCCCTTCCACACACAGCCAATTCATAGTAGCAAACAATCCATCCTGCAATCAGCCCTGTAAATAGCCTGCAGTCAGCTCTGTAAGCAGCCAACAACCACTATTCTTTCACACCCTGAAACAACCCTCGAACACCCTGCTTTTGCCCTGAATTAGTCCTTGAAAACGCCATTGAACCACCCTTAAAACAGCTTTGAATCAGCATTGAATGGGACCTTGAAACAACCTGAAACAGGCTCTGATTTAACCATGAAACCAACTTCGATTCAGCCCTGAAACCAGCTCTGAAAACCTCCTGTTTCAGCCCATACATGCACCTGAATCAACTAAGAATCAGACCCTGAATCAACCTCGATTCAAACCCTGCAAGCATACCTGAATTACACCTGAATCACCCCTCAAACACCCACCAACAACCCTTCAAAACCCATTGAAAAAAAATCACTGAACCAATCACTCTCGTCTCCAACATCAACAAAGAGACCACTGTCTCTCCATCGATTGCAAAAAACAAATCATAGTCAAGAAGGGAGAAAGAAACAGGAAGGAGAAGAAGAACACGCAGGGAAAGGAGAAAGAAAAATGGGGAAGAAAAGAGGGATTGTTCTCTTTATAAGGTGGGTGGCTATTCGCCCCCACCAAACTTTCAAATGCACCCACCCTCTTTCACAAAATAAAACTCTAATCATTAGTTTAATAAAAGCCAAAATACAATTTCGTAGCAACCCATCAACATTAGGGTTTACAAATTTTTGGCTAAATACACACACACTTTATCTATTTAGCCATGGCAAACAAAAATCTTTTTCCAAATAATTGAGATTACAATATATGTCATAATTAATAAATAAGAAATTTTTATATTTATTTAATTAGGCGGGTATTACAAATTTGGTCAAACCTATGTTGTGAAGCACATTGTCATTTGTGCTGAAGCTCCCTAACAGTCATTCTTAAAAAGATGCCTACTCCAAATATCAGTAATGTGTGACTACAACTAACCTGTGCAATAGGTTATTTACCCAACTGCTTAGCCTTCTCCTTCAGCTATCCCTCTTCATCGTAATCTTCGTCCTCCTCGGCTAACATTCCATTCAGTTGGGCAAGCTGAAGAGAATCAATGGCCATCTTGTCCAATTCGGAGATAGACCAACCAGGAAACTCCTCATTTTTTTTTATCTCAGTTGGCACAAAAGGCACTGATGACAAGGGTGGACTAACATCTGCAGCTGCCATTGTTTCCCCATTCTCATCCAAGTCCAAAGAGATCAAAGTTCTGAACCACTGTATCAGAACTATTACCAATCACTCTGCCCTCCTTTGATTCCTTGGCCCGTCTCACCATTACTCAACCTTCCAGGGGCCAAGTTCTGCTTATCATATCGAGGAGAGATATCTGGATCATCTTCACACTTCTCAGCTATGGCGTTTTCTCTCTCTACAGTTTGACTACCTTGCCCACGTCCTCTTCCTCTGCTCCGCCCATGCCCTCTGCCACTGCTGCTATGGCCCAGCTCACACTGAAACAGATAATCAAAGCTGACTATTAAGGTCCACTCTAATTTGAAAAAATAGTTTTAGTAAGAAATCAACATCACAATTACATTGAATATCTTACTGTTCTGCTTCTTTTTGTCTCCTCATCACTATCATTATCTTCATCATCCTCGGCCTTCCTCACAGTAAAGAAAAGTTCAATTATGAGGTACTTTTTTATGTAAATCCTCATAGACCTCTAGATATGAATAAAAGATACCACTTTACTAACCGTCTCTTGGAGACTGATCAATCCTCAACAGCAGCATCACAACCACCACCACCACCTAAATCTGGAACCCTGCCTACGATTTCCCTTAGGAAATCAAATACGTTGAAGCTTTGCACACACTGCTTTCTGCAAGCTTGTACACTCAGTTAGAGACGGAACTTGTGTTCTGGAAAATAAGAGTATGAAAGTTGAATGCTTTCCAAATAATTTCCAGGGATGACAACTATAGAACATGTCTACCTTCACGAAACTAAAAACTTTCCATGCTATTTCACCTAAATCTTACATGCTTTTTGACCTAATTCTCATTTCTTGATTTTTTATATTACACATTTTATCAAATTTTATGAATCAAAGGGGGGTAAATATTTTTTTTTTCTATGAAAATAAATTTTCGGTGAACAAAATAAAGAAAAGCATGCTACACTTCCCTCTTCCCATAATAACATCAGAAAATACATAAGTAGCTGAAAAGAGGAATTACCTAAACTCAGCTGAACCAGAATCCACATTTATTTTGGCAATAACAATGACGTATTAAAATTTATGACTCACACATCTACGCAAGGCCAGAGCTATGTTAAGTTGTTAACACTAGAGTGGGATACTGACCCCAAACTTTGAGATTATTATATAACGTGGATCTCATAAGAACCATATTAATTATTGTTGTTATTACTGTTACAATTAATTATTCTTTATTATTATTATTATTATTATTATTGTTTTACTATTACGATTATTACTATTATTATAAAGAAATGTAGTAGTTAACTTTCATAAAAAAGGAAAATCGTGGTTTGATAACAAGACTAAATTTCCTGAGTGACCGACCACCCTGAAGAAATTACAGGCTCCATCCACCCTTGCTTCTAGTTCTACTTTAGATTTGGAATTTGAAAAGATTCATCAGAAAAAAAAAATGCATTCTTAGGAAATAATGGAGAATGAAGAAGCATCCAGTTAAACAAAACAAAGTATCATGATATTTTGTTGTTGCTGCATTGACTAAACAATAAAGTGGTTTAATAAAGTACTAAACCAGGTCTAACTTTAATGCCTTCGATTCACTTACAAGTGCAGTGAACTGATGGTCTTTGCGCCTCTTTTAAGGGTTATATCATGTGTCGTCTCACATAGATCTTGCAGAAATAGTTCCAACGCTTTAGCTGCAAAGGCATAATGCAAAGAAGATTAGTTTTTCACTTATTTTAAAAGTTGAAGGATGTGATTGTATTTAGGAAAACTAGCAATGAAAACTAAAGTTTAAGAAACGTCTATACTAGAAATATGTGAAACTTAATATACTTACAAACTAAAAGGGGAACTGCCATTGCAATCTTTCCAACACCTTCATCTGCTTGCATTATCTTTTTTATACGAGACTGCAGGGAAAAAAAAACAACTTTATCAAATTCCACCTCAAATAGAAAGTAGTATTATTTCAATTCCAACTTCATATGCCTGAAATGTGATAAACAGTTTTTGGTTATGTTTTAACAGCTTACAGCATCATCAAAATATAAAGTACTCTTCAATAATAATCCTAGTGAACGGCATTTGTCTACTACCCAGGTGGACACTACTTAAGCAAATGATAAACGATGACACATGCTATAGTTCTGGCTAGTTGCAGCTGATTTTATTTATTTATTTATTTATTTATTTTTCCCTCACTTTTCTCAAGGAAAGGCATACATGTTAAGACTTGAGAGAAAAGAGAGAGAAATGGAGAACCCATGCACACCCAAAAACAAAGCAGGGGGATAAGAAATAATCAGAACCCACAAACCCACACATAAACTACAACACAGTATGACACCGATATGCCTCCACCCCTGTCAAGACAAAAACCACGAGTAGAGCTCCGATCCGTTTCTTTCCTAGTCCCCCTTCTTTTCCCCACTCCCAAACTGCTCCACAGCACTAAGACCCCTGTCCACATCACCACTCCCACCAAAATATTGTATTTTCCAGATCATATTCATCCTCTCCCTAGACAATTCAGACCACTTACAATTGTTTGACATTAAGCTTATCCTATTCCAATTATTTTTTAATTCATAACCTATGTAGTTATATCGTTAATTGGCCTAATCGGTTTAGGAGCGATATGAGATGTACCAAGATTAATCAGAATTAATTGGGATTTATCGGCTTGCATTTTACACACAATTTTTCTATTTTTCTACAATGTACTACAATTTTTTAAAAATTAATGTATATTAAAATAGTAGACATCACATACCACAATTTAAGGCAAATTATAATAAAATTAGAAAAACTCAATGTTAGATAAAGGTTCCTTTCCATATTTTCTAGCTTAGCTTGTTATTTTCATTTGATCATTTTTCTCAACTTAAGTCTTTTCACACACTTATCATTGTCCTATGGGTTAGAGTATTCATAGGGTTAAGGAAAAATTAGAAAAATTAATCTGAGTTTTTGATAAATTTGGATTAGTAAATAAACGTAATTGCAATTAAATAAACAAATTTGCAATAAACAAAAAATAACAAAATAAATGATAAACAAAATAAACTAATAAAATAACTTTTATTCAATCTACCAACTAAATAACAATGGGCAATCAGTGTCTAATATAACTAACCTAGTAGGAAACAAATATAAGAAACCTAATTAGAAATCTAATTACAAGAAAATAGAATTGTCTAATATTTCTAAAATACTACTATTCCCAATATTGATAAATATCCTAATTCTATTAGTTTTATTTATAACATTTAACGTAGACCGATTAATTGGTGAATTTTGAAAGCGATTAATTGGCAAGAAATTGTCGATTACTCGGGCTAGAGATTGTTAAAATGATTAATTTGAAAATCGTAACGCTCTACTAGCAAGAAGAGATTAATCGAGGATTAATGTCGGTTAATCATTGAGTTTTAATAACAAAGTTCATAAATCATAAATCTTTAATAAACTATTATACAAATTTTGGAGGTTTAGTATGATTTTTTAAAAGTTTATTCCAAAAATAACATTATGTCGAATTTAGAAGGAGAAAAAGAATCTAAAAGTTTAATATAATATAGAAGTATTTACCATATGTAAATTAGGCCTAAGTGACACAAATTTGATGAGGTTGAGGCAATGTACCGTACAATATTAAATATTAAGTTTAAGATAAGGCGAAGAACCTGAACCAAAAGCAAACACTGTAACTAAGCTTGGATGAAGGTGAAAGATTTTAACGCTCATAGGTCAACAATGCATTGCTAGTCACAAAAAGGGAGGGAAAGATGACATATATTTGAATGTAAAAGAGAATGCCAGTTTTCACTCTTGGAATTCATGCCCCATATAAATTGCATATGAATTCAGAGGGAACTAAAATGTCAACATCACAAACAGATCTTAAAAAATCTAAAAAAACAATGTCATGGCACAATACTCAACCCCTACACTAGATCAACCTAAAACGGTTACTAACAACAAAGGTATGATAGCCAGAGGTTGAGTGACAATCAGAGCAACTCCCACACAACATTCCTAAAAACAGACACTTTTAGTGTGTAATCCTTTACCAGGTATGCTCTAAATTAATAAACATATGTGAGCAATGGTTTCAAACTAGCGCTTTCAGGGACATGGCGACTACGTACTCAGTTAACAGTATGGCCCAAATGTTGTCAGGACATGAAATAGTAAGATTTATCAATTAATCACATTGCAACTAAAGCATTATCGATTGAAGTGAAGTTACATTGTGGTGATGAAGAATGGACCTCTTTATGTTAATATATTGCCATCGCGATTACATAATCCTCCATTCACCAAATACAACCACAAAACATGTCACCAACAACCAAACACAAACCCCACCCAATTTTAATCCATCCAAACCTCCCTAAGATGACAATACCAATCACAACATCAAACCCCTAAACACACTAAATCGCCAGTAAAACCATCAAACACACCAAAATCAACAAAACAAAGATATGGGTATTTCAAAAAGTGGAACTTACAGCTAGAAACCGAGTATTGAGTTTTTTTCGCATGGTTGTGCGTTCCGTGATTCCCCAAACATCCAAACAAGTCAAGAATGTCATTTTTCCGCCAAAACTAAGCAAAATCGATGAAAACAGAGTCTGGGGAGGCCTAAGATATAGAGAAAAACAAAGAAAAGGATGCCGCAGTGGAGGAGGAGGAGGAGAGAAGCAGGTGAAGAAGTAGCTATTTTCGGACTGTTTTTGGATTTTGCCCAAATTTAGCCGCTCTCGCTTCCTTTCAGTTAATTTGTTGACCGATTTGATTTTGCCTTTCCAATAGGGAGGGATTTTGGGTATTTCTGACGTGCCCATGCAGGGAGATCCTCCATGCACGTGGATTGTGATTAACGAAACAATCAGCTTGTCTAGGCAGCCAAGCTTTAAAGCCATTTTCTTTTATCAAGTTTTTGTGTTTTTACATTTTTACCTTTCTCTTTAAAATACAATCACAAACATTATCTATAGAAGGGGTAGAAGTGTAAAAAGCCCAAAACCTGACTGCCTAGAATAAGGGATTAATAATACAAGCCCACCCCTTTTCTTATCACATCCACCACTAGGTTACAATCCAATCCGTAGCCAGAGTTAGAAGTCTATGATTATTGCTAAGAACGGGAATCCAGGCACAATTAATATAAAAAATAAGATCTTTGTTAACTAAATAAATAGCCTGGCTCGAGTAAGAATACAAAAACCCCCCATCTATTATTTGATTCCAAGATCTATATAAAAGATGAAAAATTCTAATTGTCGAGGGAAATGGTGAGGAAAACAGCGAGGGACCCCACAGGGTTGGGGGGAGCCGTCCATCCCCCCGGGATGCGCGCTTGAAACCTCGGGATGCGTGCGTTGAAAAGTCAAGCGCACATCCCGGAGGGGATGGACGACGGCTCCCCCCCTACCCCACCACCCCCCCTGTGGGGTCCCTCGTTGTTTTCCTCGCTGTTTTCCTCGACACTTAGACGGGTTCATAAAAGATATGATATCCATAGTGTTGTAGGAAACATTATTCAGAATATGATATGATATCTCCCCCTGGTTAGAAATAAGATTGAAACTAACATCACAATACACTCTTACCAAAGCATTTACATTGTCAGAATATGAGTTTAAAGCTTGTAAAAGTGGATCCAAAGTAGGGACAATCTCCTTTTATAACTGAATCCCTTTCAAGTCCAACCTAGATTCAGACTCGGTGAAATCCATAATAGCACTCGCATTTCTATTACTATTATTTGCTTCGCTATCCAAATTCGTGACCATTAAAGCAGAAAGATTTAGCGACTGAATATTCACATTCTATAAGACTGAGAATTCTCTTTCTCAAATATTCCATCTCTGTTTAAAGACGCGTAGAAATTCTCTGTAGTCAAAGGTTTATTCTAAAACGCATATGCATTTCTCACTTGCTAAATGGTTTGAATGATAGTAATTGATTTGTACATGAAACTTTCACCTAGATCCGATGTTGACTCCCTGACCATAAATACAAAAGAAAATCTTTAGCGATATTGCAAGGAATATGATTCCAACTAATAGGGCACGGAGTAAGGAGCCACCACCATGACACTAAAAAAATGCACATAAGTCTCAGAATGTTGACGACAAAGATTACACATATCATCAATAGGAACACGATGAGACTTAAAAAAAAGGAAGGGATAACATCCAGCAAATTTCCAAATTTTGAAGATTCAGGACAGATCACATGCCATATTTAAAGTAATTTGGGATCAACTGAACAAGAGGAGGAACCATGTTCAAATCATATTTAGAGAGAGTTAAACATTGTTATAACCTTAAAATTGCCTATTTTTGAATCCGCCCAAATGATTTTGCCCTTCCTATTACTCTGACGTAAAATTATTTTCTTAACCTTAGTAGCACAAAAATAGGGAAAGTAAGCATCAATAACCGGGATGTTCCAACTCAAGGAGTTTTCCTTCGAAATTTAAAGTTATCTAACCATCAAATGATGATTAACAAAGGGGTCTAGTTTTGAGATTGTTAAAACAAAACCATGCTTCTAACCAAGGGTCTTGCCAAATATTGATAGTCAGCCCATTACCAATGATCCATAAAAAGTCAAGGAGAACAAACAACTAGAGAAGCAAATGTTCAACTCCAACTAAAGGATCCGATCCGAGGCTTCTTGGAATGAAGAATAGAAGTAAAAGGAAATACAAAGATTTTCAAACTTTAGTTTTAATATTGTCCAGACTATCATTTATTCTCCACACATTTTTTTACATAAGCGCTAAGTTTCTTTTTTCTCATGAGAGGGATGTTTAAATAACCCAATTGCTTGGTTAGTAAAACTCATCCACTTACACAAGTGAACGGATTTGCCTTTAGAAATACCTTTCCACCAGAAATCGCGATTAAGTGAATCAAGTTGATTTGTGATAGAAACTAGAAGGTAAGTTTGCATAGTATATGATGATACATCACATAAGACTATCATCACGACCATATACGTGGCAAAGATCACCTATCACGAGGACCAAGTATCTCGAGTCCGGTCCGACTCTTAAAGCCCAAAGGGCGGATCCAATCATTAAAGACAAAAATGGTCCATCAGAACAAATCATAGTCAGAGGCCCAAATCCAGGCCCAACAATGCTCTCCCTTAAAGAGGATGAACGTTACAGAGAAAAAAAGTCGTGGATGGAGTTATTCCCCAAGGACGTATCTTCATAAAGAAGGAGATTGTTACAGAGAACGTCTCCCCTTGTTAAGCCTCACATGCTTAACTCACGCAGAGAATTAATAACGACCACTATATAAGATAAAATGAACATTTGACAAAGGTATGCAATTTTAACTGAGTTCTGTCCAGATTAATCTCCATTTCCAACAGTGTTACTGACTTAAGCATCGGAGTGCCATCAGCACCAAACATGTGGTCTTTGGCAATCTGACCTTTGTTTTGCAGATTGGATTTACAGAAGACTAGATTTGGTCGCATTAGCTTGGCGATGTCCGTGGGAACGACAATTTCCTTTCAAGAAGAGAGTTCGTAGTTGGAAACTTCCCTAGTTCTAATTAGCGATAAAAAAAAATGGAACAAATGGAACACTCTATAGACCATCAACCCAACAACAATCAAGGCAACCCTTCCACTGGCGAAGTTGAATTACCGACAGTGCATGCTTCAAACCCAGCGACAACCGAGTTAATTGTGCCAAGTAACACACTATTGCTACATGGAATGGTAGCCTAATCATTTAAAACATCTGACGGCACTGTCACAAATCCTCGTATGGATCAACTCTTGGCCCAGATGGATCATCTAACCAAAGTGATAGGCAAACTAACTCAGGAGTGTGCTCAATCTATCGATCATGTCTAAACACCACCGCAACAGAACTCTGCCAACCACGCCCAAGAAAACAACAAAGTTTTTGCAGAACCTCAACAAGCGAACCTCGAAGACGTTGAACCACAAGAAGATGGCCTCCAGAGCAACATAATTTCTGCGCAAGTTTCATTTAGGATCGGGGTCAAAGATCCTAACATATTGTATGAATTAACCAAACCTCCATTCTCCGACGCACTCATGGTGACTCATTTACTAAAAATTTTCACTCCCCCAAAGTTTGAAGCATATGATGGCACCACTGATCCAACAAGCCATCTGTGGCACTTCCACCACATGATGGCATTGAAAAAGAGCACAAAGTCCATTCTATGCCGAGCATTTACCAGTCTCACATCCACAACGATGAGTGGGTTCAATAGTCTACCGCTTAGGTCGATAGACTTCTTCCAAGTGTTCGCCACTACCTTCATCACGAGATTCATCGGCAGCCAGCAGATGAGAAATGGTCCACATTACTTGTTCCATACCAGACAAAAGCCCAAAGAAACTATAAGGGAGTACGTCACTCGTTTTACTAATGAGTTGATCATGATTGATGGTTGCAACGATGACACAACCATTGCCACCTTCACTTCAGGATTGAAGAGAGGATCATTTTACAATTCTTTGAATCTAGACTTTCCAATGAATATGGCAACCTTGTTGAAGACCGCTTAGAAATACCACACCCTCGAGAAGATGTTGGCCGCCAAAAAGAAGAATGAATCCGAAAGGGAAGGCCAATCGAAGATACGAGAGATAGGAAAATAAATAAGGAGAAACGATAGACCCTGGGAGGAGAACGCTCAGTCGAAAAGGCATCGAACCAACGGAAGATCCGTATTCAACCAGTGACAACCTCGAAAGCTGCAATCTGCAAGGTTTAGACATGAATGAGTAACGAGTGTGGTAAAAAAGACGTATAAACCATACACGGCCTTGAAAGCAAGTCGAGCAAGCATCCTAAAGTCCATAGCGAAGTGGAAGGATATCAACTGGTCGCTTAAGATGAGAGGAGACCCAAATGGATGAGATAAGAGCAAGTACTGCTCTTTCCACAAGGATCACGAACATGACACTGAAGACTGCTACAATTTGAAGGATGAAGTTGAACACTAGATTCAAATAAGGCGACTTGAGGAATTCGTCGCGCTGCCAAGTAAGCAATCTAAAGGAAAAGAAAAGCTAGACACTGTTGTGGGATCAAAAGAACAACTCAAAGAACTAATATATTCCCTATACTGCATAGCTGGAAAAGATGAACAATCTGACCGATCAAAGAAACGATTAGCAGTACCGTCCACTCTAGTTGATCTAAATCGAAGCAGGAAAACCAGCATCATCGAAAGAGACCAAATGAGCCACTACAACAACTCACAATGGGAGACACAATAACGTTTGCATTTCAAGCAGATATCAACCAGCTGATCAGATTCGAGGGTCTCACTGACAAATGTGAGCCTAATACCCAACTGAGAGCTTTTTATCCACATTATCCCAGATAATGCCAACAACACCTTCTCCATCACGAACAATGAAACTGACATGAACAAATCTAATTCGGTGAATAAACTTAATACCATTGCTAGGTTTGGAACCCAGAAGTTTATGGAAGCCTTGGCAGTTGGCGCTGATGTGAGGATGATTGGGCAATTTGGTGTTGGATTCTACTCAGCTTACCTTGTTGCCAAGGAAATCACCAATCAAAGTACCTTGAATAGCGTACACTCAAGGATTTGATCAAGAAACATATTAGCTCATTAGCTACCTCATTGTGGCCATACGCATGACGCAAACCATCAAAATTACGGGAGAACCATGAAAAATGAGATAAATCATGGTGGATGTCACTCCCCCGAAGACACAATTCAACAAAGAAGAAGGTTGTTACAACGAATGTCCCCCTTCATTACACCATTCAGCTCAGGCGAAACAACGCTAAAGCATACTTCAGGACAACACGAAATCAAAGCCGATCTAAAAAAGATAAAAGTACTCCTCAAACGACATGGGCGTGCAGGAATCAACCCCCTACCATTAGAAGGAATGACGTCAACAGACATCATCCAAGCAACAATCAAATAGAGAGACACAACGTACGAACTATTCACAAATGGACACTACTTTATAATGGAACACCCACCAACAATCAGACAAGCTAAGATGACCAACACTCTGAACCAAAAAGTTTTGTACAAAGTATGACAATGAAGCACTAAGAGTCAGATTAAATCCCATCACACATTCAGTATTGGCTACTTGAAGAAATACTGGTAAAAGTCAACAAATTGATAATGTACCGATTGAAAGGCACAATGGATGAACAACTACTACAACCATGGAATGTCGAACCACGAAGTAAAAGTCTAGACGTATAAGTTAATACTTACTCATAAAACTTTCTGGCCTGACCAATATGTTAGACTATGAAGTAAAAGTCTGGACATATAAGTCAAGACTTACTTGTAAAACCTTCTAACCTGACCAATATCTTGGACCACGAAATAAATCTACAAAAGTTTGGTCAAGACTTACTTGTAAAACCTCCTAGCCCAACCAATATGTCGGACCACGAAGTACTCTACAAAAAGTTCGAACGTATAAGTCAACTTACTCGTAATACCTTCTGGCCCGACCATGAAACACATTTACAAAAGCCTGGAAGTATAAGTCCGACCTACTCGAAAAGCCACTAGGCCCGATTAGCAAGTCAGGAGATATAAACACTCCAGATGGCTAGAAAATGAGCGCAAAGGCAAAAATCCAGCCAAGTCTAAACTACCAAGATACATACAATACGAATAGCAAGATCAACGTACATTTACTTTGTACAATCAAATATTGTGATTGATTTAAGACAACAAACAGATTACGACCATGATGAATGAAAGACACAATATAACAAGAAAGACATGCAAATCAGAGAGTAATAAATACAAAAAAGACAAAAGATAAGAACATCAACAAATAAGCACTTGTCATTCATAATTTTATTCAGTTATATCGGGAGAAGACGATACGACAGTCAGAGAGTTAATAGTAGAGGTGATCAGAGCATCACTGGTAGGAACACCCAAAGGTGAAGGGATAATGGCATCAGCAATAGGAGGAGATGAAACTCTCTCTTCAACAACAATGATAGATGATGGAGCATTATCAGAAGAAGGATGAGACAATGGTTCTTCATCAACTGGATCACTTAGCGGATTCGGAACACATTCTTCGTCATCATTGTCCTCGAAACCTTGGTCAACTTGACCATCATATCTAGACAAATCAATACCCTCCCCCTCCATGTAGTCAAGGAGGCCAATTTGACCGTCAACGACTCTCTTCCAATTCGTTGCTTCCGCAATTTTTAGTTTGTCCTTGGTTGCAACAAGTTCGTTCTTGGTCGAAACAAGTTCTCCTTCAACAGTAGTTAGCATTGCAGAAGCATCCAACTTAACATCAGCAAGCGCAGTTGTTAATTGTGCCACCCATTCCTCATCAACCTTAGAATTGATGGATTGCTAAATAATAGGATGCATTGCCTCATCATGACCAACCTTCTCAACAGACAACTCCCTCTCCATAGCGTCCAGCCGATCACGAACTCTATTCAACTCAGTCCTCTAACCTAAAGCTTAGCAACGAACTTATCCCGTGTAGCCTCCACCTACCTTAGAGAAGCCCGAGCAGCCCCAGCTGCCTTCTCTTGCTCCGCACACTATGTTTTCAACGCATCAAACTGATGAAGAATGTGAGAAAACACCAATCACTATCCTGCCATCTTCCTTCCGAGAGTAGCCACCTGACCATGAGAAGCTTTATAGTCTGACCCCATCACCACAGCATAAGTGGGGTGATTCATCATCTCCATTATCTGCTTAAGGTCGTAGTCGAGATGACTGCTAGGCTGCCGTGCAGGCATTGGAGCCTTCTCCACAAACCGCCTATGTCACTAATCGCTCAAATTGCGTGCACTGTCCTGCAAGTCAATCTCATTAAACCAACTGAACTTTCCATCCGATTTAATACGGATGTCTTCCGGTTTGGGTTCCTGCCAACCAATCAGTGCATGAAAAACTCGGGGATCAGGGAGTACTGAAGCCCCACCCCCAGTAGCCGAAGGAGCGGTCAAAGTAGCAGTGATAACAGAAAAGTCACTTTTGCCTTTTCTTTGTGAAGCAGTAGTAGCGGGAGTGGGACAGGCAGTAGTGACAGCAACAACAGAACTAAGATGACCAGTTGGAGAAGTAGGAAGCTCCACAGTGTCATCAACACGAATAAGAGAAGAAGGAGGTGGAGGAGCCTCAGAACTCTGACCATGATCGACGAACTCTTGTTCGCACAATGGATTAAAGTCGAAGTTGGCTATGGTCTTTGTCATATTCGGATCCTTCGACCGCTCTACAACAAGCTGAAGCATTTTATTGTCGATGGCATGAGGGTCATCATCAGACCACTCGACAAAGTCAGGCACACCATGAATAGAAAGGAGCATCTTCTTACTCTTGTCTAACGGATGGATTAGTTCTTTTTTGCTTTTCTCCAATGCTTGATTCATCTCCTCAACCTCCTCAAGAGATAAGCGATCCTCCTCCTACCCTCCTTATTAGACAAACTCGGACAAGGAGTAGTTCGAGTAGTACTATGAGTGGAACCAAAAAGTCATTTTTTCTTGGGAATACGGTCAGGGCTTATTGCCTGTTGCTTCGATGACCGAGCAAGCGCCGCCAATGCTAACAGGAACATTGAGATCCATAACAACCCCGTCAGAGCTCACTTTCCCATCAATGCTTGCATCACTAAGACCAACAGGATTAACACGAGCAACAATCTTAGCAGCTCAAAATTCAGTAAGCAAAGCCCGTTTCGCTCGGTTATAGCGTACAAACCACTACGCTCCACAACCTCTATAGTGATGAACAACTTCATAACAACTAGAGGAAACTTTGAAAAATGGTCACTGATCTCATGTTCCTTCACATACAAATGCATATTCTTCCACTTGTTGGGGACTCGAAATGACCGCATAATCTGTCGACCATGCAAGTTAAAGTGGCCAGATTTGATAGAAAGCATAAAACCATAACCTCGACCAGTTCCAATAATCATCATTAAGTTTCCTAAAACAGGCAAGGGAGCGGAAAAAAACAAATATTCTTGCTCACAACAAGTTCCCATAGTGGAATGCAAAATCCTACCAGTCAAAGGAATGCCAGAAACAATGTCTCTCGCACAAGTAGAAACTATCACCCTCCAGATGTTGGGATCCATTTGGCAAGAGCAATGCCCAAAAAATCTAAATAATCCCAAAATATCTTCGTGACCAGAAACCTAAGACCTGACTGGAACATACACGGATAAAGCATAATGTAACCAGGCTTGGACGACAAGGACTATCATTCTACCTAGGCAGTTCTGTCTCAAGGCCAGATGGCAAATAATACTCAGAACAAACACTCAGTGAGAAGAACGCCTCAAAGAAGCTAACCACCTCACCATCCAGTATCTTGTTGGTAGACATGGGAAAGGAATTGAACAAGGAAGAGAGTGAAGACGAAGGGAAAAAAAGTAAACTCTGATTTCAAAGATAGCGTAAAGATAACAACACAACCATCACGCCTCTTTTTATAGAACCGAGTAACAAAGAGACTACTAATAGGACGACGTTTGAGATATGATGGCTGCACGAAATTCTAAAAAGTGCGTGAAAATAAATGGATAGATGGGAGATCAGAATATCAACCTCATCAAAAGCTGCTAACAACATTAAATGCACTGCAATGATGAAATCGAAAGTCCAATAATCGTAAAGTTAGTGGCCATGTCATTATACCCACTAACTAAGGGGGGAATAGCTGATGATACATCAAATTAGACTACAACAACGACCATACATGTGACAAAGATCACCTAACACGAGGACCAAGTATCTCAAGTCTGGGTCGACTTTTAAAGCCCAAAAGGGCGGATCCAATCATTAAAGCCCAAAAAAGGCCCGTCATAACAAATCATAGTCAGAGGCCCAAATCCAGACCCAATAAAGCTATCCCTTAAAGATGAGGAACATTATAGAGAAAAAGAGTCATGGAGGGAGTTACTCCCCCAAGAACATATCTTCATAAAGTAGGAGATTGTTACAAAGAACTTTTCCCCTAGTTAATCCTCACATGCTTAGAGAATTAATAATGACCACTATATAAGGTAAAGGAAACATTCGACAAAGGTATGCAATTTCAACTAAGTTATGTCCAGATTAATCTCCATCTCCAACAGAGTTACTGACTTAAGCATCGGAGTGCCTTCGGCTACCAAACAGGTGGCCTTTGGCAACCTAACCTTTGTTTTGCAGGTCAAATTTATAGGAGATCAGTTTGGACGCATCAGTATAAATAGGGATATCACTCGTCACCATCATGATCATAACCGTATGATCGGCCTAGAAAAGAAAATAAGATTTCCAACTTGTCGATTTGTCCAAAACTTTCTAGATTAAAATTTGGAAATCATCATTTTTCTTACATGAAAATAAAAGAGAATAACCTAAGTATTTTTCATTTTGATCGAAAAGATGGGTCTTAAGAATTTGTTTAATCATTTTTTGAAATTTAGGATGATTATTAGAAATGGAAAAAAATAGAAGATTTATCAAAGTTAACACATTATCCAAAACCATCGCAGTAAAAATTAAAGCTATCTTTTAAATTATGGCAGGCTACTAGGCTTTTAAAAAATAATAATAATAAGATCATCTGCATAAAAAGGGTGATTAATTGGAGGACAATGACAAATTTTAATACCTTCAAGACGGAGAGATTGCTCAGCTTAAAGAACGAGGCAGGACAATGCTACTTAAGCACTAATAAACAGGAAAAAAAAAAAAAAAAAAGGAAAGAGTGGATCTCCTTGTTTGAGACCTCTAGATGGTTGAAAATACTCAAGCGAGTTTCCGTTTAAATGACTGACAAGGTACTAGTAGAAATGTATTAAGAAATCATAGAAATCCATTCAGCAGAGAAACCTAGTTTATCCATAATAAATATGATAAAAATCCATTTATGACGATTGTAGCCTTAGCCATGTCAAGTTTCACTGCCATCCATTTATTTTTATTTTTCTCATAGTTTTCATCTGGTAGAAAGCTTTATGAGCAATGTCAATATTGTCTGAAATAGACCTATTTTAAGAAACGTTCCTGAGAAATAAAACTATCCACAATGGGTTTCATTCTATCAGCCATAAGTTCAAAGATATTCTTATAAACTGTGTTACAAAGGCTAATAGGATGGAACCTATTCGGAATTATGGGGTTTGCTACTTTAGGGATGAGAGCAATGAAAGTGGCATTAAGAGAAGGGTCCACAACCTTGGATTCAAAGAATTATTGAACCACTTGAGCTACATCTTTCCCAACAATGTTCCAATAAGTCACTACAACACAAATGCTTATTCATAGCGTTTCAAAAGCGCTATTGTAGGATACCATAGCGTTTTAGAAAACGCTGTGTCTGCCGGAGCTATAATAGATACAGGGTTATTTATAGCATTTTAGAAACGCTATTGTAAGTAGAACATTAATACCATTTCTGAAACGCTATTGTTTATCTTTTAATAGCGTTTTAAAAATGTTATGGTTAATCCTATAATAGCGTTTAAAAAGTGCTATTGTTTAGCTTGTGATAGCACTTAAAAAACGCTATTGTCTAGTTATCAATAGCGTTTCTGAAACGCTATTGTCTTCCCTCACATAGCATTTAACAAATGCTATTATATTAGTTTCTATAGCGTTTCTCAAAGCCCTCTTTTTGTATAGCACTCATCAAGTGCTATCAAATGACTTTTTATAACATTGATTTGTTTAACCATAGAAGATAATATTATGTAAAGCATCCAAATGATCCAAAAATAGATATTAATTAATCATCTCATAAAAATACGAACAACCATCAGAATTTGAATACAATACAATAAAAATATTATCTCAATGACAACATTTGTCTCAAAAGTACTACACTATATCTCAATGAACATTTGTCTCAACTAGCATATTGTAACTTCTCAATAAGAAGACAATGCTTAACTCACAACACAATATCCTCATTAGCAAGGTAGCTATGGTAGTTGAAAACAAACAGCAGCAACAGTTCACATAGTTCTGGTCCTACACTCCAATTCGTCAAGCTTTTAATCCGCAATGGTGTGCATGTTACCATTACCACAAGTTTATCAGCTCACCAACATATTTTATCCAACAACACCACCACTCCTTCGGAGGGGTTGACATTTGCTCCATTTTCTGATGGCTATGATGATGGGTACAAAAACAAGGACGATGCTTGGGGATTCCTGACTGAGTTCAAGCGCTGAGGAGCTGAAAGTCTTAGTAAGCTAGTGACAGACCTTGCTAATGAGGGTCAGCCATGCAACCTCCAATGACTTACAAGCCTGAAATATGAACACAAAGCAAAACCGAAGTTAAGGAAAAGATATATACAAGATTCATACTGAAAATACGTTAATAGGAAAAAAAATGAAATATTGTATTTAAAGTGCTGTCAATATTAGACTAAAATCCTTATGCTTGGTGAAAATACCCAATACCTTTCTAATTGCATCAACCTCATGCAGTAACATTTCACTAAATTGGCATTCGCTCACACCATCCCTGTATGTAAGAAAACGAGTAACTAAAATGAGAAAACTGAAATACATATAGGTATATTGATGATATGGGGAAAACTTTTACCTATAGAATATAATTCTACTGGGCATGTGCCTTGTTGATCGCTTGAAGGAAATCAGCATTTCCTTGAACAACACAGTCACAAACAACTAAGTTAGACAACATATAGAACACCTCGTCGAAGATCCTAAATGATTTTGAAGAGTTAGTTTAGATTCCCACCAAATCATCCCAGCATTAACAAGTAACAACACCTCTTTGAAGATACTGAATGACTTCGTAAAGGTCCTGAATCAGTTCTTGCTTGTGAGGCTTTGCAGAGATCACGCCTCTATATTTGGCCACGTGTGGCCAATCCATTGAAACAGCAACCTGTCGTCAACTCAAATGTACTGGGCACGAAAGCTATAGAAATTTAAGCTGTTAGATACATCATCACTTCCTTGCTGGGAACAAGTTGCTTGAGACCCAAACCACTTTTGATCAATTTTTGCCATCTTATCACTTTCTTTAAGTTTCAATATTTCCCTAGAAACATCAGCCACCAAGGGAGATCCTTTCGAAAAAACCTGTAAATACACATTGTGACAGGTTAAAGCTAAAACTTCTGAAGTGAGTACATAATAGCACTTAAATACAGAGTTTACAATGAGTTTACCATAAAAGGTATGTGCATATGTATCATTTCGTAGTTATGAAAATAGTATACATAGATTATTATTATTTACCCATAAGCTTATATAAAGCTTAGCCAAATAGGAAGTAATGAGCCAATATATGTATGCATGGTTCATTAAGGGTGGGTATGTAGATCAATGTAGAGAAGAAGAGACATACAAAACCATTTCCGACCGTCTTGTAGGTATATGGGACCAGTAACCGTGTATTTGTTGCAGTACCTAGCCATGAAAAAGTTGATAAAACCCAAAGAATCAATATAGGCATCAATGCCACCATTTTGGCTCCTCTTCTGAAGCGCTTCATGGTATTGCATTGAAGAATTATAGAACTTAAGTTTGGAGTCATCAAACTTCAGTTGCTTTAACAAAGCCATGATAAAAGTCCCTTGTTGGCATCCTACATATTCTCCTTTCTTTAGTAGCTCTTGAATACTAGTATCAGTTGGTTCGAGTTGTTTCATAGTTAGCATTGAGGATAATCTGGCAGTGTAACTTGAACTTAATATAAGCACCACAAAGATCCATATGATCACCACAAACCGAGTCAAGTTACTCACCACCTTTTCACCTGTGATGCAATTGTTTGAAAAATACGATCATTTATATTGGTAAACATTGAGGTGGAAAGATTTCTATTACAATGCAAATATGTAAACTCTTCAAAAACATGTCAAACGGCATAAATGTTTAAATAGATAGAAGAAAAGTTGCTTAACTGTGTGCAAAGACAAGGGTGGAAAATGAGAACCACAACAACATGCATGTAGCAATTACAAATCTATAGTTAGTGCTAAACTTGAATCAAATATGGCATACATATACCGATACGAACCAGATTTGACCACCAACCTACATCACACCAATTATGGGTGTCGGTGATTATGTGTGTCGATTAAAAAGAGTGTCAGTGATTAGCAACTAAATAATAACCGCAAAAGTGAAAAAGAAATGGAATGTGTATATACCTTCCCATTGATCTTGAGAGCCTGGGGACTGATAATGGACTTTAGCATTTGTATGAGTATGGACCTTAGCATTTGTATGAATATATATGGACACTGTAAACAACTTAGAACATAGTAAAACTTCCAGAATCCAATAATGATTAAAGAAAAATGCACATGAACAACAATCAACTAAACCCAAACCTTAGCAACTAGCTCAATAAGCTTGTTGGGCAAAGCTTCGACATTCAATGGCGCCATGGTTGCAGTGGCAACAGCAGTTGCAGCTTGGGAAATAAAAAAGATGCAATCTTTTCAACTCTAACTCAAAAAAGTTACGATATTATGGATAATTGATGTTTTTGAGAGCTATGTAACAGTCGACATGCCATAAGCAACCTGTATTTCAAACCATCAAGTTTTTGTCCCAGCTCACAGTTCAACAGAGCTCATGGTAGTCCATTTTAGGGTATAAAAATTGTCGACATAGCTGTCTTGGTCAGATTATAAGTTGGCCACCATGTTGCTTCTTTACTTCATTCACTTTCAACATTCAATATTTTATATACTACCCTACAAAAACAAGCTACACATGGCTTGATGCATTAATATTTGTAAGGGGGGGGGGGGGGGGCACTTTTTTAAGCCCAACAGCTCTCATAAACATCACCTCTCTCCAAAACATGCCTACTTGATAACAATTCCAATCTTAGGATGTGCTTGGTTCTAAAGAATATTCTAGAGAAAACCACCAGAAAATGAGCAAAAGAGAGAATGAAAATTTTGAGGTGAGGATGACCTTCAGCCTCATTTTTTTCTTCTTCTCAAAACTATGAAAATCATATTCTTAGATATAGAGCTAGGAATGTTTTCATAGACTGGAAAGATTGCGGTTCTCTTCAATCTCAAATGTTCATCTTTTATCACTTTCTTTCCTCTTCATTCTCTGTATTTTTTGGGTATCACATATTCAAGAATTTTTATCTTTCGACACATCCTAGTATTTCTCTACAATATATTTTTTGATAGAGACTTATGTTCTTAACCTATACTTAAAAATTTACTTTCTTCTTGTACTCAATTATGTATGAGACAAATGTCCAACACTTTAAAAGGTAACTCACCTATCACTTGTGAATCCGAATCTCTTTCGATGCTCATTACTTGTTTGCCTGAAACGAAGAAAGAAAATAAATAAATTTGAATCGAACTCCAGATGAATGAATATTGATTTATTGAATAAATCCTACCTTCTCCAAGACTCGTATGTTCCATGAGTCATTCTTCTGAACAAAGTGAGGCTCGCCAACAACATAAGGAGGTGGATGAGCATCTCTCAAGAGTGGAAGCCTGGCTGGGGCATATTCATCATCACTGTCACAATAGCTTCCATGATCTGGCCCAAGTGCTCTGAGAATGATTGATAATAAGATTGAAAATCTTTGCATCAAGTACAAATTTTAGGTACAACTTTTTACTTGTAAAGATCTAAATGACTTGGAATATAATAGATTTACTTCAAATCTAGTTTCAGGTTGTGTGACTGTTAAAATTGAAGACCCTTGGGACAAAAATGCGGCCACACGAACCTGAGCAGCCACAATTGACAAGCCTATCCATTTACAAAAATCGAATTCTGACTTCACAAATTTTTTGAACACCTTAAACTTCCTCGTAGGATCCTTAGGAAAATCTTGATGCAAGAGTAAAACAATAAAACTTCAGAAGCCATTACTCAATTCATTAAAAAAAGGATTAAGTGAAACGAGAAAGTAGCATAGGACACATGCTATGCTACCACAAGAAACGAAAATATACCTTCTCTCAGTCGTGGTTCAGAAACACGTCTGCAGTAACTGCAACTTCCACGACCACAAGTAAAAAGACAAATACCATATACTATTTCAACAAATTAGGCCTAGATGGACTTGGATATATATTAAATTTTTTTTTTATAAAATCTAATCATATTACAAGTACAATGAGACACAACTCCCAACAAAACGACTTGCAAGTATCTAATTCTCTAAAGTGGCCCCCAACTAACCAAGTGCTAAATATCAATGATATCAAAATATAAGTTGAAGGATATATCGCATAAGCAGTGAATACTATTATTTGAACTTAAAGAACTGAACCATTGATTTGCCTTAACATGCACTTTTAACCTATAATAGATACATTGGTAAAACACTATATTGGTGAGGATAAAAATGTATTGTCAACCCAATGCTTGAAAAATAGCATGGCATTAGATTTCAGACTGGGGGTATAAAATCATTGACAAACTAGACAATATCTCAATCGCCCAGGGTGAAGCTTTAGTATTATCTACTGAGGAATATTTCCATAAAAGATCTTACATAAATTGATCAACATAGAAGAATGTCTAACAACATATAAACAACACATTGACTCAATATAAGCCAATATTACAACATTGTCATAGAACAAGATTATATATCTATAACAAACAATGGAGCTTTTATTTTTAAATTAAATGTAATTTAGAAAAACTAAACTATGCAAATGGCACCAGATTCACCCATTGGAATCGGATAATAAGGAAACACAAGAAAGGCAATGACCATTTGCAGTCTCGGCAGCAATATGACCCGAGCATGTTATCACACACAAGCAAACTCCAATGCCTAAAGAAGAATAGATAAACCTGAATTTTACGAGGAAATGTTCAGTATGTTTGCGGAAGTGATTGAAAGAGACTCTGTATAAAAAGATTCCAAATGTAATAGGATTTTTTTTTTGTTGCTACTATCTCAACAACCAAGAATGTTCGTTTTCAAACGGATAGTTTCTTAAGGCATCCATGAAGAACCTAAGACACCTATTATAATCATGACCCAGTCTTCTATCCATATAGAATTTCTTTGCCTTGGAAAGTTGCACTAGTTTGATTTTAGCAAGTTCATATTCAAAGAACCATGCATCACTGGTAATGGTTACCCCCACAAAAAATCTATGCATTTTTTTCTTTCTAACCCAAATCGATGTGGTGTGACGGTTAACTCTAACGAATGCCCAACAATTCTTTAACTTATAAATTACACTACAATATCAGAATGTACTCCTTTTTGTGAAGATGATATTTGTATGTGTGCAAGAGTGAAGCAAGAAGTATGCATCGCGTCCGTAGTTTACTTCCTCTGTTTGTGAGTTGAGACAACAAGCACCGGATTGTATCCAACTGTTAAAGTGCTTAGCATGCGCATGGGACTAGGACTATATACACATGCGGGCATATAAAGCCCAACATACAGGATGCTAGTATCTTTTTTAACTAGGTGTACACACCAACTCGGTTTATATGCTGCTTAATTAGAATGTCACATTGTCTTCCAACATTTATGCATTCCCTACTAACATATCGTAAGTTCTTGGCAAGTATCTGTTATGCACACAGTTTCATCAAGGGGTTCACCTACACCTTTCCCATCATCGTAAATCATTCTCCTGGGATAAAAATGAAGAGTAATCAGTTCAGAATGATAAAATGAAAAATGAAAACTAAGAATCAGATACCGAAGCCAAAGCATCCAGTCTTACTGAAGTTCCTCCTCAACAGGTCGTACTCCTTCACCTTCAATCCACTCTCAAGAAGTTGCATCACCTTATCACCTCGATGGTGACATAGCAAGAAATCTTCTCATTACACCCGATTCTGAAAGATTTTTGTTAACACAAAAATCAAAGGGTCAAAAATCCCATCCACCAAATCAATGTAAAATCAAAATGAACAAAAAACATAAAAGAGAGAAACCCATTTTGTTTGTTAGATACATACCTTTAGAGAAAACTGGGGTTTGTCCACTCAACTACTCCAACACCTACAAATAAAAATCAGTGAAAAACGATGGGGTTTAGGAGGAAAAGATGTGCAATGGGGTTTAGGGGGTAAGAGAAAGATAGACTTAGTATACATACCTTGGAGGCCTTGGTGAGGTGATCTTTGCTCTTGACGACGGAGATGTTGAGGACGAGCTTTTGGACCTTGATCTTCTTCATTGGTTTTGACAGTTTCTTCTCAGCGGCCTGCAAAAATCACATCAGATCAGATCTTTGTCTCTCTATATATCTATCGATCTCCTTGGATCTAGATCTCTATTTCTCGATCTCTTTATTTCTCTCTCCCTCACTCTTTCCCTCTCCCTGGATCTCTCTCACTCTCGCTTGTAGAGTGGCGTCCCTCTCCCTGAATCTCTATCACTCTCACTCTCCCTGGATCTCTTTCACTCTCGTTCGATTTCTCTCTCCCTCACTCTTTCACTCTCGCTCGATTTCTCTCATTGTCCCTCGATTTCTCTCTCCCTCACTCTCGCTTGTAGAGTGGCGTGCCTTTGGAGAAGAAAAATGCCTCTCTGATCTGCTGTGATTGACTGGGGAGGAGAGCTAGACTGAGAGGGAGAAAAACGTAGATGCAGAAAGAGGTTTTCTAAAAGTTGAAGTGAAATCGAGCGAGTTCATTTTTTTATTTCCCGCTTCCTCTTTCATAGCGTTTTATCATTGCAACGCTATTAAAATTTGCATTTTTTAAGAAGCAATTGTGACACAGCGCAATTTTCTTTTTTAAGTTCCCGCGCGCGGCTTTGGTTTATAGTGTTTTCAATTTTAATTGTCCATGAATTCAGTCAATCACAGCACTTTGGACAAAAACGCTATTAACATATGCTATAAATGAGGACTTTTCTTGTAGTGAGTTTGAAAAACAGAAAGCATGGAAACCATGAGGACCCGAAGATTTGTTGCTATCCGTCTCATCGCATATAGATTTAACTGCTTCTTCGGTAGGCATAGTCATCAGGGAAGAATTGTCCATATCAGTAACAATAGGTTCAAATAAATTAAGAATTTCTGAAGAAAGACTACCCTCACTAGCCATGAAAATATGAAGAAAGTAACTTAGAAAAGTTTTACCAATATTATTATGGTTTGAAAGCCACTCACCCTCAGGGTTGTTAATACGATCTATGAAATTATTTTTCCTTCTCATCAGAGCGGAGTGATGGAAAAACTTAGTATTGCGATCCTCATGTAAAACCCAAGAGAAGTCGGATTGATTTTGCCAAAATTCCTCCTCTCCGATAAAGTTCCTCAAGATGATTCTCCAATTGTTTAATCCGAATAAAATTAGGATCGCTAAGGCCAAGGTTTTGAAGCGAATCAAGAAGTTTTAACTTTTCTTAATGTTGTTTTCTATATTTAAAAAGTGATTTTTCGCACTTCGAGAGAGTTTTACAGAAAGTTTTAATCACAAAAGTAACATTCGGATTATCATGTTCAAAACCATGCCAGCTATCATCAATAATTTGCTTGCAATGAGGTCACAATATCACATTAAAAAAAATAAATTTATATATATATATATATTAAACGGTTTCGGACCACTATCAAAAGGAGAAAAGAAATTGAGAAGAATAGGCCCATGATCCGAGGAAAATGTACAAATTGTTTTCGCCATAGAAGCTGTATAAATATTAGTCCAAGAGGAAGAAACAAGAATTTTGTCCAATTTTTCCTTAATGTTTGCTAAACCGAGCGCTCATTAGACCAAGTAACATTTGATCCCTTTAGAATAAGACCAATAAGTTCGTTGGAAGAAAAAAAAATCATAAGGCACACAAGAGATCTAGAAGCAGGGATACAACCACCACGTTTGTCGCTACCATGTGAGATCACATTGAAATCACCTATGATTATCCATGGAAGAGATTTGTCATCGATAAGATTATCCATCTCTTCTCAAAAGATATCTTTAACATTAGTCCTAGGTTCCCCATAAAGGAAAAAAAAAAACTTTCCAATCAACATTATTTTGAAAATGCGAAATTCTGCAAAACATAAATATTTGCAAGCTGAAATAACATCTATATTGACGTCATTACTCCAAAAGAAGACCTAACGTTTCTGGTTGACCGTCTGGGTCAACAAAAGTACCATTATTTAATTTGCCTATGGCGATACAAGTCCGTTTTGGCAGAGTTGCATTTGGATTCCGAAATGAAAATAATATCAGGCAAGTAGATTTTGGAATGCTCTCGGGAACCCTAATCCTTGAGCATTCCATGAGAGAATCATGGTTGTAAATGTGATCCAAAAAGAGGGATCATTGCAGCTCTTGAGAAGGTCTAAAAAATGAGGGAAAAAAAACCCAAATAATAAAGACAACTATTTGTCCGTAGCCAGAAAGACATGCATGGTTTGAGAGTAAAGAGGTTTTCCATTGTCATCATAATTAAACCATTTTCATGAACTGATGATTAACAAGAGACAAAAGCTCACAATTCAATATGAAATTTGCAATACTCTGATTAAAAAAAAAAAAAAAAAAAAAAAAAAAACTCTATCATGTGACGTGTTATTGGATTTGAGTTCAAAGTAATAGCATAATTTAAGCTGGGGAGACTAAGCATTTAAACCTTCTTTCTCCCTAGAAAGAACATGGATCTGTATATTTTTAAGAAGAGCATATTATGATTTGATGAATAACCATGAAAAGTTGAGATTTGAAAAGAGAAATAAATCATGAGTGGTATGAAATGAAAAGAGCTACTCTAATGTCACGAGGAACTGATAGAGAAAATAAATTGACCAACTCTATTGTCACATAACATGAAACACAACAATTTTGTATTTTTTTTTAACATGGGGAATACTAAAAACTGCTTGCCTGACTTCTTCTAATTTTGACCTATGCATGAGTATATCACAATCCTCCTCTTGAATCAGACTTGGGATGCAATCCATGAGTTCGGGATCATCTTTATGCTCTCCAGATGAAAGCAAGGATTTAAAAAAATTATTAGCTTCCAATATAATATTTCTCGGATCCGTGATTAAATTTTCTGCCATATCATGAATTTTGTTAATAGGTCTTCTTTTCTGTTTGACTTTAACTGAAGTAAAAAAGAATTTAGTGCATGCATCTCCTTCTTTAAATTCATTTTCACCTGATTTTTGTTTTCAGTAAATTTCCTCTCGCACCAACGTCAGTTTAAGCTCAGCCTGACATCTGTTCAAATTAGTCATATCACTTGGATCCCAACCCAGCATTAGGCTGAATTCTAGTCTATCAATGTCATCCTCCAACCTTCTAATAGTACTGAAAATATTCCCAAAGGTTTCTTTATTCCATATCTTTAAAGCTCCTCTAAGGTGCTTAAGTTTGGAGGCCACACTATACATAGCCCCTTTGCCTTCTACATCAGCATTCCAATTTCTTTCAACAAATCCTAAGAATCCATCGTGAGTTAGCCACATACTTTGAAATCTGAAATTAGACATACCTGCCCTCTGTGACAATGGCAAAGAAAGTAACAAATGTGCATGATCCAAACAAGCTCTAATTAAATGATCCACTCGAGCGTGCTGCATTACAGTTAACCAGTCCGAATTCCCCAAAAAATGATCAAATCTCGCCCAGGTTCTGTCCTCCCCTCTTTGATTGATACACCATGTGTATTTGGGTCCTTCAAACTACAATCAGAAAGCCCGCAACTCGAAATACAACTGGAGAATTTTGTCATCGCCAAAAGATTAGGAGGGCGACCTCCTAATTTTTTGCCGCCTTCAACAATAACATTAAAGTCTCCACCAATGATCCAGGATTCATTCATACCCATTGCAATGTGTTCCATGTCTTCCCATAAACTTCGCCTCTCCTGTATTGAACACTTTGCATATACAAAAGAAATGAAGAACACGATATTGGAAAAGAGAATATGGATCTTACAGTGCATTAATTGATTCGTGCTGAGCAGTACGTCCACCTTTAAATTATTATCCCAGAAGAGCCAAATTTTACCACCATACTCATCATTCGTTGCAAAGCAAGGCAAGGTCACCTTACTTGCGATCTCCAGGTGTCTTGAAGATTGAATCATAGGTTCTACAATAGCAAAGTAGCCTTACATTATGTTATTTAACCAGCTTTTTGAGTCTACATCGGGTCGCCCGGTTACCAACTCCCCGTGCGTTCCAAAACATGATGTTATCTATCATTACTAACACTTGGGGTAGCCATGTTTCGCGTCACTCTCCGAGACCCCACCACCGATCCGTTCTTAGAAATTTTCTTTTTTTCCTTCATCTTGACCTCACCCGAATGGTACCCTGGATCAATCAAATTGTTCGAAGACATTTTAGCATCAGATTCATTATCCGACACCGCGTCACGGTCTAACCTTTTACCATCTCCCTGTTCCTGAATTTTGTGGGCAATTGCGTCTTCAGCCTGGTCCTGCAAATTATTAGGGTACCTAGTAGCCTCTTTTTCACCAATCATCAGTTGATTCTGCTCATCGGTACTCTGTTTCGGCATCTGATCAGGCATACTCTGTTTCGGCATCTGAAATTCTCAATTTTTCAGCTTGTTCGCCTTTGAGTCTAGCGTATCCTGCAGCATATTGTTCCCTGATTCTGATGTGATCAGTTCAGCCCCTGATCGCTGGATGTTCCCTAACCTCTTCGGCACCCTAGGACCGTCAAGAGCTGGCCCCTGTTTATCTTGTTGCTCCCCTATTTCAGCAGGAAATCTCGGCTGCTGCTCCTCCATTTCAGCAGGATTAATAGTAGGTATGGCACAGCCTGACAAACTACCTTCTTGTGCGTTATTGTAGCTACTATCCCCCACAAACGGAACGATCCACAGTGGAGCCGCATTCTCGGATCCTTCTATGGATGGAATCTCTTATCGAATCTAGCGACGGCCTGAAACTTGAGAATTTCATAACTACAATATGATTAGAAACATGAGACTCACCTCTTACAACATCCGAATCGGATAGCCTCAATGCCGGACTTCCTTCTTTCCTAAAGGTCGTGGAATCCGTCGGTTTGTCGTCAAGATCATCCTTCATCGCCTTCCCAAGAACTTGCGCAAAGGAGCACCTAGAAGATCCGTCGTCCTCCTTGCCAGCCACAAGGACAGCCCCCTTGGCTGGTTGAGTCGCCGCCATGGAAAACTTATCCGCCTCTACTATCTAACGGACCAGATCTGCTCCCTGGTCTGCCCCCTTGGATGTAGGAACTGCAGAGATTGATGAACCCAGCCAGCCCTGTTGAGTGCCAAGAACTAGAATCCCAGGCAGACACGTCTAGGAACCAAAAGACCAGCAACTCGACCACGTCCAAGCAACTCGACCAGCAACTAGGTTGAGCGGCAAGCAGGGCGTCGGCCAGGAGGACGTCGGCCAATCAGGCGGCGATCGTTCGACCTAGGGAGCAGAGATGGCGGCGGCTGCTTTAGTTTTTTACTTTTCAATAATGGAGATTACACAACAATTGTGTAGATAAAAAGCAAACATATGAAAGTTATCTGCAAAATGATTAAATGGCAGAGCAAGATTTTTATTTTTTATTTATTTTTAAATTAAACCTCCAGTGGGGAGAAGCAGCTATGGGATGCCAGACCTTTATTATTCGAGAAAAAATCTTTTACACATGTCAGGGGTACATGACGACTTTACCCGAGAAATAAAAACAATTGGACATAAAACAAATAAATAAAACCAGTCCATGCAATATACTATCCTAACTACTTGACCAGACAATAAGGCCTAGTACTTGACCCTAGACCTCATAAACAAAACAAATAGATAGGTAACAAAGACTTTGAACAAAGTAACCATATGAATCTTGCAATTTGATAAAACCGAACCTGCACATTGCGCACAAATCCAGCCTTGCATTCCTAACATTGCATTCCTAACAAAATTTGCACTAACTTGCCATTCTTGCAACTTGCACAACATGCACTCCTCTATCCAAACTCGGCAAATTTCAGGGTGCATCCGGACAGAGCACTCTGTAAAAACATAACACCCTGTCCAACCCTCAGCAACTCCAAGCAGCATACGGCAAGTCAGCCACCGTTGTTACGCGTCCACGACACTCCATTTCAATAACAAAACCCTGCATTTTAACATAAGAGATTCTACTATTCCAACCAATGACGAACATAAGCCGTGTGGCAACTGTCAAGCAAAACCAACACTGCAAGTCGCCTAGGTAAATCAGTCGCTCCAAAGGTGATGCAAGAGCAAGATAATAAATAGGATAAGGAAAAAAGAATGGATGCTTATGAGTAAGGAAAAGCCACCGAAATAAATCCATATCAAACGTCAAAGACATATGTGCTCAATGAGAGGAAGGTGGGAGCTCATTGAAGATGGAAAGGTTCAAAGACTAGATTGGAACATCTATCTACTGAGTTATCCTCAGCAACATAGGCTGCCTTGATTTCTTTTGATATCAGAGATGTAGCAATGTGTTTAGATCGATAGGTTGTTGTAGTACTTCTCCCTTTCTTCAGCTGTTTTGTTCTTGTTACTCGTGTCACTTTCCTCACTGAACGAGCCACTGAGCATGATTGATGTAGGAGGGTTTCTAGGGTTCCTAATTTGAGTTTCTAGGGTTTTTAATTTGGGTTTATAGGGTTCCTAATTTAGGTTTCTAGGGTTCCTAATTTGCTCTTTCAATTTAATTAGGAGTCTGTTTAGTTTCCTTTTAGGATTAGGCTTTACCTTTTCTTTTAGGAATAAACTGCTTGTTATTTTAGTATTTGATTCTACTTTTTTCTTTTAGGAATAGCCAGTTTCCTTTTAGAATTAGGCTTTACTTTTTCTTTTAGAATAGACTGCTTGTTATTTTAGTATTTGATTCTATTTTTTCTTTCAGGAATAAGCTGCTTATTATACAAGTTATTTGAGCACTATAAATAGAGCTCTTCCTCATTATTGTAAGAGACCTTTGATTTTGATAATTTTAATTGAACATTAGAGTATTTCTCTGAGTTTTTGGGCAATTCTCTTGTGTTCTTCCATGTGAATTATCTGTTAGAACTAGCCTGCAGGATAATCGTTATTCTTCCCGGAGTCAGTTGGTATCAAAGCTTCAACTTCTTATTGGGGTGAGATTTCATCAGTTTCTATGGCTGGTGGTCGTGGTTGTGGTAGTCGCGGGCAGGTTTCAAACGAGGAAGCCCCTTGTTCCTGGTCGTTGCTATGAGTTAACCTGGTTGAGGTACATTCTTAATGATTTGCACATTAATCATCCTCAGGCAGCTCTCTTGTTTTGTGACTACAAGGATTCACTCCATATTGCATCTAATCTGGTTTGTCATGAGCGAACGAAGCATATTGAGATTGATTGTCATTTGATTAGAGAGAAAATACAAGAGAGTACTATTCAGACTGAGCATGTTGGAACACTACATCAACGACCAAATTTGTTCATTAAAGCTTTAAGCACTTATCAATTGGATAATCTTCTTAGCAAGTTTGGTGTTACAAACATACACTCCAACTTGAAGGGGAGTATTAAAGAAAGAAAGTCTACATATGTTACAGAATAGAAAAGTCAATATAAAATATGTTAAGAAAGTCAGAATGAAATAAGAAGTATTAGATTTCTTGTTTCCACAAGGTTAGATCAGAGTTAGCTTATATAAGCTTGTATTCAGTCAAGGAAAATAATTTAATACAAATTCTCCAATTATTTTCTCTTCAATAAAAAAAAGAAGAGATAAGGTGAAAGGAAAAGGTAGCTAGGCATTCCTCGAAACTCTATTGTAATCATATTCTTTCTTATAGCTTATAACACTAAATGACTTTTAATACATCTCATAAGCAAAGGTTATTTGTGAAAATAGTAAAATAAAAAACGTACGACAAATCAAAATATCAATAGCTACCATGACCAAGAATAAAATATTATTTGAAAGTTCCAATAAAAATCAAAACAAAACAAAGACAATTTTAAATCATTCGCCGCTACTAAAAGAGAAAGGAGCAAGAAGGCCACTAGCCATGGATTTGGCATCGTCTTTTATATAATCTTGCATGCATCCCACTATGATAGGCTAGATGCCTCCATATCATCTGATACTCGCCGGCATTCTTGATGCCTGTTGAGGTCTTCTCGACCAATTTGTTCCAATCTATTTTTTCATCCCTACTCTCATCAATGTGTCCGTGTACTTCCTAGAGTAAAAGTAATATCGTGATCGCAGAGTTCCTGCAATCAACAATAGTTATTATCAGTTATCACTAACTCAATCACACAATACTTTCAAAGAGTGTGTACCCATTATAACGTGTCCGACACGACACAAAATCTTGTACAACACTTGCTATTAAAAGTTTGAAACATAAAACAATCAATTTGTCTAACTGTCGAGGAAAACAGCGAGGATGCTCCCTCGCACGTGCTGTCGTTTCAAAAAAAAAAAAACGAGGGAATCGAAATTTTGGGGGAGAAAAGGAGGGAACCTCTCCCTCTCCCCATTTCCATTTCAACAGAGACAGAAACGAGAAGAAAGCAAGCTCCCTCTCCCCCAACGAAGGCCGACGAAGCACCTTCATCTCCCGCTCGACAAGACCGAGACAGTCCCTCCCTCTAGAAGACGAATACCCTCTCCCAAAAGGTAAAGCTTCTACCTTTGTTTTAGTTTATTTTCCCTCTTATTCTCTCCCTCTTTGTGTGTGATTTCTTGTTGGGGATTTCTACATCTACGGTTTCTACTAGATCTAGGGTTTCTTTGTGATCGAGCAAAAAAAAAAAAAATTTGATTTCATTTCTGTCTTGAGACAATTTTTTGATGGGTTTATGGATTTTGAACAAATGGGGTATCAGATTTGTGGTGTGCATTCTTGATTTCTGTGTTTTAGCAAAAAAAAATTTTCGATTTCATTTCTGTGTTGAGACAATTTTTTGATGGGAATCCTGGATTTTGAACAAATGGGGTTTTAGATTTGTGGGGTGCATTCTTCATTAGCAAAAAAAAAATTTCGAGTTGGGACTTCATTCTTCATTTTTCGAAAAAATTTCGATTTTTTAGCATTCTTCATTTCTATGTTTAGCAGAAAATTTTCGATTTGTGTTGAGAGAATATTTTGATGGGTTTATGGATTTTGAACAAATGGGGTTTTAGATTTGTGGTGAGCATTCTTCATTTCTGTGTTTAGCAAAAAAAAAATTTCTTTGCTCCTACTTCATGCATTGCTCAGTAATAATTGTATGCCTCCACATAGAAGAAAATGTATATGGAAAAGTTGTTGATATATATTGCATACCCGTCCATACGACTTCAAAATTTTTAAATGCAGGAATGGCATTCACAGCGTACGTTGTCTATCGAGGTCGTCAACCTGGAGTATACCTGAGCTGGCAAGCATGTCTATCTGTGGTATCAGGGTATAGGAGTGCTTGTTATAAGGTGTTTAGGTCAGTCACTGAAGCTGAAGAAGCGTATGCATTGTGGGTTCGCTCAGAAGCAGCGAGACAAGATGCAGAGGAATTCAACAACAACGAAGATGTCATGGATAACGATCATGTTTTTGACGATGAAGCTGGTCCATCCAATTATCAAACAAATGACACCCAAGGTAACAACGATCCTTGGGCTGTTACGAGGGACTTAATCAACACTTTGATAATATGTACAACGATCTTAGTTATACTATTTATTTTTAAGTCCTTGGCTGAATGATGTAATGTAATATGTACAGCTCTGATGTAAGGATAATGATCATGTTTATAAGTTTTGTTTTTGGACAATGTTTTTAAGTTTTTTTTTTGCACAATTAGTAACATATTCTATAGTTTTGTTATTGAATTTGATATAGTTGTTGAAGTGGCCAACAAACTTGAACTTGTGCATTTGCTCTTCGGTGTGATGACGGTTCTTATCGGGCTTTGGAATGTAGAACATTTGACATTACAGTCTTGTTTGGTTGAGGTATGCTTTATTTGATGGTAGTTTGTCTTTCCATTGTTGGTATCTAGCAGATATGGCATGAAATACTACTATTCTTATTTGATGTTTTATGTGCCAAGGTTCTCTCAAAGAATTTGAATCGTATGAAAGGGCCAATGTTGCTTTGGAACTTGAGATGGTTAAAGTTGAATATATTATCATATGCATCGTGTCTTCATGCATTGCCTGTCTTACTCCAGAGTGCTCTATTTTTAGAAACCCTTGTCGTGGAAAACAAAATTGAGGTGAGTTTATTGCTTACTGAACCTACTAATTAACAGTTTGATTCATGTCTTATAGTTTTCACTATAAACTCCATGTCGTTATCCCTATTTGATATCAGTTTTTATGTTTTTATTTTGGATCCCATTATCGTATCGTATTATTGATCTTTGTAGCCAAGGGAAAGTGCCTATTATTCAACAAATATGATAGCAGATACTGAGCTAGGGCTTCAACTGGATCACACAGAGTACCTCAGGACTGTTGAAATGAAGAATTTCAAAGCTTCTGATGATGAACTCAAGTTTCTGAAAATTTTGTTAAACACCGCATCAGCCTTGGAGAAGATCATATTTACTGGTGCCGAGCAGGAATATACAAATTGGATGTTTAACATAAGTGAATGGGTTAAGAACGAGGTAGAAAGTTTTTCACGAACCTCTCAAAGTATTCTTGTATTATTTTGTCATCCTACAATGCCATCAAAAATAAAATCCTATACCAAAAGCTTGACGACTTTTGCTACTTATAAATTTCACAACTTTTGCTACTTATAAATTTCATCCACAGGCTGCTATGTTCAAAAAAGCTGCTATGTTAAAAAAAATTGCACCAAAAAATAACAAAAAAAACTGCCATGTTCAAAACAGCACCATAATAACAAACTATCCCATTGTGGCGCCGATTCAGTGAGTGAAGGTACCCTGAACTCATGCATCATCCAATCTAGTTTGTGAAATGCCTTCGATGAATTGGCTGACTTCCTGCATGCAATAAGGTGATGCAGGTGAAACTACAAGAAATTTCAACAGAGAGTAAATCAGTAAAGTGCTATGCAACTCTGATCACAAGGTTATTGGTTCATCTATTCACAGTTGATCAAACTATTTATGCATTTAACAAGGAACACATGATCACCTAGAGCATGGAACCCTTAAGTCCAGTTTGATGGACACCTACTTTCGTCACAAAAAATAGAGACCTATAATATATAAGCATAAGAAACCAATCTACCTCCTTAGAAAACAATTTTGCCATCCAAGTAGTCACTCTCCTCTCCACCAGCAGATCCCATGACTATTACATTCATTTCTCTGCACCCAACCTAACACCCAAGTTAGAGAGCCGGCAAAGCCCCCTACATGCCACACTACCCATAGAACACATGAAGCTTCATACAATAAACACCGCGCTACAAACACACTAAAGCCTAATTACTTCTGAGATAATTCCAACAGATGACTGAACAAGAAGCCTTATCCTCCTCGGCTGCCCTCATTGTCAAAGGTTCCTAAACAAGAAGCCTAGATGACTGACAACAGATAAAAATGAAACCTCGTTGTCTATCCTTATCCTCAGCTGCCCTCATTGTCTATCCTTCAATCTTACTAGGTTGCTGATGTTCCTTATTTCACATCGACCAACATTCCTTTCAACAAACAACTCTCAGGCATGCAAGTTCTCTAATTTCATACTAAACCACCTAACATTAAATAAAGAGTGAATCAAACAGCCAAACTATATCATTAAATCCATGAGTATTAGATAATCTGCAAATAATTAAGTTACAGCACACTTTCAAGCAAATCGAACCCGAGAAATCTAGGCCTACTATGAGCTGAAATATAAGATGTTTAACACTCTTCACAGTGGCAATGATCTCATATTGTGGGGGTTTCGCTGCCGTGAACCTCAAATCAAAACAGACAACCCCAAATCCCAAACACTAAACAAACCAGAGTATATGGATAGTAAAGATTCAACAATGTAAAAATTATATGGATAGTAAAGATTCAACTATGTAAGTAAATCTTGAAAGACTGTAGAGATCAATGCAAAAGTGAAAAGCTCAAAGACTCGATGCAAATGAACTATTTGCATTTCTCATTTAGACTAGCAGATTATCGTTGATCTGCCTCCCATAACTATAAATCACGAGTTGATTATGAGGGCAAATAAGCTAATCCTTTTCATTGACATTATTTTTTGGTGCAGTTTTTTTTAACATATCAGCTTTTTTGGTGCCAAGTTTTTTTGGTGGCAATGTACATAGCAGCTTTTTTTAACATAGCAGCCTGTGGATGAAATTTATAAGTAGCAAAAGTTGTCAAGCTTTTTTGGTATAGGATTTTATTTTTGATGGCATTGTAGGATGACAAAATAATACAAGAATACTTTGAGAGGTTCGTGAAAAACTTTCTACCTCGTTCTTAACCCATTCACTTATGTTAAACATCCAATTTGTATATTCCTGCTCGGCACCAGTAAATATGATCTTCTCCAAGGCTGATGCGGTGTTTAACAAAATTTCAGAAACTTGAGTTCATCATCAGAAGCTTTGAAATTCTTCATTTCAACAGTCCTGAGGTACTCTGTGTGATCCAGTTGAAGCCCTAGCTCAGTATCTGCTATCATATTTGTTGAATAATAGGCACTTTCCCTTGGCTACAAAGATCAATAATACGATACGATAATGGGATCCAAAATAAAAACATAAAAACTGATATCAAATAGGGATAACGACATGGAGTTTATAGTGAAAACTATAAGACATGAATCAAACTGTTAATTAGTAGGTTCAGTAAGCAATAAACTCACCTCAATTTTGTTTTCCACGACAAGGGTTTCTAAAAACAGAGCACTCTGGAGTAAGACAGGCAATGCATGAAGACACGATGCATATGATAATATATTCAACTTTAACCATCTCAGGTTCCAAAGCAACATTGGCCCTTTCATACGATTCAAATTCTTTGAGAGAACCTTGGCACATAAAACATCAAATAAGAATAGTAGTATTTCATCCCATATCTGCTAGATACCAACAATGGAAAGACAAACTACCATCAAATAAAGCATACCTCAACCAAACAAGACTGTAATGTCAAATGTTCTACATTCCAAAGCCCGATAAGAACCGTCATCACACCGAAGAGCAAATGCACAAGTTCAAGTTTGTTGGCCACTTGAACAGCTATATCAAATTCAATAACAAAACTATAGAATATGTTACTAATTGGGCAAAAACGAAACTTAAAAACATTGTGCAAAAAAAAAACTTATAAACATGATCATTATCCTTACATCAGAGCTGTACATATTACATTACATCATTCAGCCAAGGACTTCAAAATAAATAGTACAACTAAGATCGTTGTACATATTATCAAAGTGTTGATTAAGTCCCTCGTAACAGCCCAAGGATCGTTGTTACCTTGGGTGTCATTTGTTTGATAATTGGATGGACCAGCTTCATCATCAAAAACATGATCGTTATCCATGACATCTTCGTTGTTGTTGAATTCCTCTGCATCTTGTCTCGCCGCTTCTGAGCGAACCCACAATGCATACGCTTCTTCAGCTTCAGTGACTGACCTAAACCCCTTATAACAAGCACCCCTATACCCTGATACCACAGATAGACATGCTTGCCAGCTCAGGTATACTCCAGGTTGACGACCTCGATAGACAACGTACGCTGTGAATGTCATTCCTGCATTTAAAAATTTTGAAGTCGTAAGGACGGGTATGCAATATATATCAACAGCTTTTCCATATACTTTTTCTTCTATGTGGAGGCATACAATTATCACTGAGCAATGCATGAAGTAGGAGCAAAGAAATTTATTTTTTTGCTAAACACAGAAATGAAGAATACTATACACAGAAATGAATGAAGAATGCGAAAAAATCGAAATTTTTCGAAAAATGAAGAATGAAGTCCCAACTCGAATTTTTTTTTTTTTTGCTAAACACAGAAATGAAGAATGCTCACCACAAATCTAAAACCCCATTTGTTCAAAATCCATAAACCCATCAAAATATTCTCTCAACACAAATCGAAATTATTTCAAAATCGAATTTTTTTTGCTAAACACAGAAATGAAGAATGCTAAAAAATCGAAATTTTTTCAATAAATGAAGAATGAAGTCCCAACTCGAAATATTTTTTTTTTGCTAATGAAGAATGCACCCCACAAATCTAAAACCCCATTTGTTCAAAATCCAGGATTCCCATCAAAAAATTGTCTCAACACAGAAATGAAATTGAAATTTTTTTTTTTTGCTAAAACACAGAAATCAAGAATGCACACCACAAATCTGATACCCCATTTGTTCAAAATCCATAAACCCATCAAAATATTGTCTCAAGACAGAAATGAAATCGAAATTTTTTTTTTGCTCGATCTAGGGTTTCTGTTTCAACAAAGAAACCCTAGATCTAGTAGAAACCGTAGATGTAGAAATCCCCAACAAGAAATCACACACAAAGAGGGAGAGAATGAGAGGGAAAATAAACTAAAACAAAGGTAGAAGCTTTACCTTTTGGGAGAGGGTATTCGTCTTCGAGAGGGAGGGACTGTCTCGGTCTTGTCGAGCGGGAGATGAAGGTGCTTCGTCGACCTTCGTTGGGGGAGAGGGAGCTTGCTTTCTTTTCGTTTCTGTCTCTGTCGAGATGGAAATGGGGAGAGGGAGAGGTTCCCTCCTTTTCTCCCCCAAAATTTCGATTCCCTCATTTTTTTTTTTTTTAAAACGACAGCACGTGCGAGGGAGCATCCTTGCTGTTTTCCTCGACAGTTAGACAAATTGTAAAACAATTAACTCCGAGGTCTGTAGCCTACTGCATTATTGTTATTAATCAATGTTGCAATCTCGCATTAAAAATTATTTGATGTTAAAAATACATTATCCACATCATAAATTACGACCTTTAATATATGTACAATTTTTAATTATTGCAAGTAGCTCAATGTTCCCAAATCTTGCTTTTTTAGATTCGACAGTATCCCCACAGAAAGTCTTTGTAATAAGAATGACGAGATTCTGGATCACTGCAAAATTTTCAAATCTATTTGGAGCAATTTCTTGTCAGAATTTAGTATGAGTTTAATGTTCCATGATTCTTTTTTGGAGTGGCTAAGTTGATGGTCCCAAGCTAATCTATCCTGATGCACGGAATTGTTGTTGCTAGGGATAAGGATGAGAGTGGGGCGGATTTGAGCAAATCCATCTCCACTCCGCCAGGAGTAGTGGATCCCCAAATCCGCCCCGCCAATCCGTTTAAAATTTTAATTAAAAACCATAACCGCCCCGTATGGATTGGTGGATATCCGCCCCGCCCCGCCCCGCCAATCCATTTACGAGTTTGCGGTTCTGCTGTTGGGTTGCTGGTTCCCAGCTTCGATCCGCCCCATCACCTAAAACATCAAAAAACATCTTCCTTCTAACTCATTGGCCAAATTAAACAAAGAAAAACTCACATTTATCGTCTCCCCACCCACCCATCCACTGTTTCTTTCAGATCTAACAACAACAATAACATATTAGAAACAATCTTTCTCTAATCTAAATCTACCAAATAGATTCAATAAACCAAACCTACAAATAATTATTCTATATTAAATAACTGAAACAAAGAGAAATAATAAAATGGTAAGAACAAACACACCTCCTATTTTAGAGAAGGATTCAAAGCCCAAAGAGAACAACAAAGCAACACACAAATTCAAGCCCCCTCTCACCCTCCCTCTCTCTCATGCAACACACAAACTCAAGTGAGCTTGGGTTGGGTGTTCTCTACTTGTCTCTAGGGGCGGAGCCAGGATTGCAGACAAAGGGGGGCAAACAGTATACAACTATTCAACTACACCAATTTTAGCAGTGGCACAACTCCATTTTTTCAATTATTAGCTTCCTAAACCGGTTGTTGTCATGAGCAAGCGAAACGAGCGAGGTTTTCGCATCGGACTTGTAATCGAGCGATCCAGTGTAAAGTGTGGCAATTTTCTTCCACATTAGGCACAAAATTGGTTCATTTGCAGGGAGTCCTAAATATCTGTCGGACGCGGTGGAGGAGCAAGGAGACGACCACGGTAGAATTTCTTAAACGCGGCCACAGGAAATTATAATAAACAAGATTCAAAATGCATCATTATGCCCATCAAAAGTTCAGAAATTCAATGAATGAAAACTTTTTTTGAACGTAAGGGGGGCAACCTGCAAATTTAAAGGGGGCAATATGGAAAATACAAATACTTTAGTGGGTTTTTTTAAAGGATAAGGGGAGCAATTGACCCCCTTAGCCAAAGGGTAGATCTGCCCCTGCTTGTCTCTCAAATTTTCTCAACTTTTAAGAAACAAAATAGAGAAGATGGAGAACGCGGTGGTGTGGTGTGGTCTGGTTGAGCGACTGAGCGTTGAATGTCGACTATCGAGCTTGGTTGACAGGTTGAGAGTTGAGGTTGGTTGAGCGACGAGCGTTGAGCGTCGAGTGAAAAACTGTGAGATGAGAGGCTTCGAGCCACAGGTTGAATGTTGAGGTTGGTTGGCTCTGTTTTTGCTCTTCTCTTGTTTGTGAGAACTGTTTTTGCTCTTCTCTTGTTTGTGAGAACTGAAGAGCAGTGAAAGTGAGTGAGAGAGAGAGAGAGAGGTGCGAGGCAAAATTAGTGAGATGTATGATTTTTTTTTTTAAGCTTTTAAAGGGTTAAGGGTATTTTTGTAATATCAACACTTAAACGGATATTCGTGGGGCGGATATGGACAAATCCGTCCCGAATATTTGATGGATGCTGTTTGAATATTTGTATCCGCCCCAGAATCCATTTAGCTATATCTAAAACCGCCCCAATCAGGGCGGTCGGGGCGGATATTCGTGAAAATCCGCCCCAATGCCATCCCTAGCTAGGGTTCCTCGCGTGCTTATGTGGTGTATGTGAAAAGAGAAAAATATGAGGGTTTTTTAAATGCTCAATCGATTGGAGCAATCTATTTTTATGGAAATTAGGAAAAATGTTATGGAAGATAGGTTCGACTTAATCTTTTTAGGGAATTGTATTTTAACATCTTCATGGTGTGTTGGCATTATTTAAGCTAGGAATTGTCCTCCTTATATCTAGCTTTCCTTCGTATCTTCGATAAAAATCTTTGCGATTGTCCACAAAAACAAAGTAATAAAAAAAATCATGTACACCCAAATGAGCGAGTGATTGTCTCAGTGAATCGAAACGCATCAAATCAAGTCAGTGGGTAATTGTCTCAGCGAATCGAATCAAAACGCACCAAATAATGTAATCAACAAGTTTACCCCTTAAATTAAAAACAGAGGCAACAAAGAAAAGTTGACCAGTGAGTCAACTCAATGGGTAATGTAATGTTCCTCAAATTTTATAGTCAACAGTGACAATTACAATCACTATAGTATCATCACGTTGTGTCGCTCGCAGAAATAGTTTCAGCATCTAAGAAAGTCAATCATGGAGTCAAATGAGTTAGCTAGAGAGACTGAGATTGATTACCTCTGCAAGGCCATCGCCGTTGATTCTTCAGTGACGTATTCACCATTTCGTTCCTTCTTTTGCAATCAGAAACACAAGAATAATTCTAGAGAGCCCGCTCACTGTCCGGACCCTCCCAGGCACGTGCCAGAGGGAGGGTGTTTGCCACGTGAACCAACATTTGTACCCTCAAGAACTCGCCTCCTCAGAGCCTCCTCCTCTCATGCGACTCCTCCTCAGAGCCTCCTTCTCTCCTGCGCCTCCTCTGGCAAACACCCTCCATAAGGAAGGGGCAAGCAAGGCAGGGCAAAGTCACCGACCGACAAAAGTGAAACAAGGACCACAAACCTTTCTTCTTTCTTTGTTGCTTTCAGTCGAAAATACAGATTTTGCTGAGACGGCTAAGAAGAACCTACAAAGTTTTTAAGTTCTATAACTGAAACTAAAATCAGACCCCACCGCTCACTACACTCTTTGCTTTCTCTCATCATCATCCTTAACTTCAGTTATCTCAACAAAACAAGTCCTCCTCATCCACTATGTCCACACTCCACAAGCAACTCATCCACAACCCATCCAGCATACAAACACACCCAAAACTCGTAGATCTTATCTTCTCTTCCCTTCTCCCTTTCTTTATTTGTTGCTTTAAAAGTTCAAAAGAACCCAAATATTAAACAAGAACAAATTTAAACAACAAAATAGAACAAAATCCAAAATTGAACCCTAGATTTGCCAAATCAAACACTATCTCACAATTTTTCTATTCAAAGAGCAAAATTATACAAAACCCATTATGAGAAATCACCTTAACTAAAGAGGGCTTGTTACAAATAAAAAGAGAGAGAAAAGAGAAGGATGAGGAAGATGTTGATGGCCAGTCTCAATTGCATCAACTCTAGCACCAACCCCAGTAGCTTTTTTCCTTATGGACTCTGCAGACAAGTCATGTACTGGGTCTCTTCTTTCTTGCACCAAATATTCTGGAAAATTGAGTCTTGCAGAAGGACCTCTGAGGTAGAACACAGCAGTATCATAGGCTCTAGCAGCAGCAATAGGTGTTGAATAAGAACCCAGCCAGATCCTAGACCTGGGGAGGAGGCGCACGAGAGGAGGAGGCTCTGAGGAGGAGGCGCAGGAGAGGAGTCGCATGAGAGAAGGAGGCTCTGAGTAGGCGAGGTCTTTCGCTTGAGTCTCTGAGGAGGCAAGCTCTTGAGGGTACAAATGTTGGTTCACGTGGCAAACACCCTCCCACTGGCACGTGCCTGGGAGGGTCCGGACAGTGAGCGGGCTCTCTAGAATTATTCGAAACACAAACAAACATTTGTATGTATCATCAGACATTGAGGGCGTGTTTGGTTTCATGGAATTTTATGCCATGGAAATTCATGAGGGGACCTCTATATTTTAAGCTTAATTGATGTATCACTCCACATCCACCGTTTGATTTTGTGATCAACTGTGAGAATGAAAGTCTCATGAACATGGAAATCACAAGGCATGTGATTCCCATGTTCATAGGACTTTTATTCTCACCATTGATCACAAAATCAAATGGTGGATGATGAGTGATACCTCAAATTAGCCTAAAATGTAGGGGTCCCCTCATGAATTCCTATTGTATAAGATTCCATGCGACCAAACACACCTATTACTCCTCATCAACCATTTGATTTTGTGATCAATGGTGGGAATGTAAGTCCCATGAACATTGGAATCACATGCCTTGGGGGACCAAGGAGTGAGATTAACATATTCATGGGACTTTTATTCCCACCATTGATCACAAAATCAAATGGTGGATATGAAGTGATACATCAATTTAGCCTAAAATATAGGAGTCCCCTCATGACTTCCCATGACATAGGATTCCATGCAACCAAACACACCCTAACTAAACTAAACTAAACAACCCGACTAAAACCTTAGACAAAGACAATAATTGAATTTGAAGAAAAAGAAAACGTTTGTTTGAAGAGATAGCGATTTGGTCTCCAGAGTCTCTCGTCCTTGTTGTTGCAATTGCAGAAACAGAGAATTCAATCGGAGAGAAGAGAGAAAGAGAACGTTGAGAGAGTTTTGTATCGGTGATGACGACGTCGAGTGTAACGATGAATCGAAGCCGTCCATTGAGTCTGATCGTGGGGTTAATGTGTTTTTCGGGTTTGGGAGTTTTCGACCATTCCATTGATTGATTGCTCATCATATAACTCCGATCTAGATTTTTTACTTGAGCTTTGCTAGCTGTCGAGGGGAGGAGCGAGGAAACGAGCGAGGGAAATGAGGTGGAGGGGGTGGAAACCGTCCACCCCCCTCGAGATGTGCGCGTGAAAAGTCAACGCTCACATCTCGAGGGGGGTGGACGGTTTCCACCCCCTCCACCTCATTTCCCTCGCTCAAATCCTCGACATTTAGAATTTCTGTTTTTACTTTGACAGGAAATTACTACATGACACCGCCACTTTCACTTCCTAACACCATAAGCTTGAAAAAACTTTCCACATTTTTTCACCTACTAACACCATTGATGCAATGAACTGAGTGCATTTGCTGATTTGACATGATATAGTGGAAACAATTGGTACTTATCGTAAGAAAGCCGAGAAAGCTTCTCTCCCGAACAATCACGTTCTCATAGACTAATGACCCTACTTAGTTAGATAGAGTTCATGGCTAGGTTTCATATAACTCACCTATATAATGTACATGTCAGTTTTTGCATCAGACAATCATTGGAATGATTTTTCAGATTAGTTTAATGTTGTTTATTTATCTATTCACCAAAAAAAACTATTGAGTTGAACAATGGTGAAAACTATATATGTACAACTGTGTATCATATGTTGTGTTGGTCAAGGAAGTTACTCGAAGGTTCTGGCTGCTTTATCAGGCATTGGGGATCCATATTGAAGATCAAGGTACGTCTGTCTCTTTTGAACAATTTATGTAGGCATGGCCATTACTGACTTACAATCATAAAATATATTGGAGCATACACTAATAACAAACTATAGAACAATTTTCGGATAGTAAAGAAGGTACTAGAGCTTGATGTATTTTGTAGGATAGAGTTACCCACTAATTATCCTTAGTAAAGTAATGTCGCTCCCCTAAAACCTCAGGTGTATCTTCCTCCAATTAGTTTTCATTGTTCTTGCACCAATTAGTCCTCATTGTTATTCTGCAAGCATGACCATTTCATGAGTTGAAAATGATTAAACATAAAGTCTTCAGAGGGTACATTTTGCTTAATTCAGTAGTAGGGTTGGGCGGGGTGGGGGTGTAAATACCCATAAGTTCCACTTGCCAGTTCCAATATGTATATGTCTGGTTGTTTCTGCGCAGTTTGTTTGCAGTGTGTTGTTGCTTCTGCTGCTTAAGACCTGCGAAGGGGGTACTCTCTTATCATTCATCAGTGGATAGAAGAGTTCAATCTTCTAAAAAAGATAGTACTACCTGATGGATCTGTTCTAAGAATGAGGTATGCCAGTTGACCTACCAAGGATTGCTTAGACACAGTCATGGATGAGAATAGGTACATGTTTGCAACATCATTCTTCTTTGAACTTTGCTTCTATGTCATATAAGATTGTCATGTTTTTAGTGTCAAGTTAGTCCTGCATTGTATCGAAGTTAGCAAGAGATAAAAAAAGGTCAGCCAATGATGGCTTGAAACAAGTTTGTTTTCTTTCTCCAGTTTAATATTCATGACAGACAACACACTAAAACATGTGATCAATATTAAGCTGGCGTTTGCCAGAAGCTTCTTTTTTTTCATTTTAATTTTTTATGTTTTATTTATTTCTAGTAAGTCGAGCTTGAGCATTAAGGTATGAATTTATGCGCGCTCTGTGCTTTGTACAGCAAAGTTCCTACTTGGTTGACCATTTTTACTCTAGGAGATATCTTCGAGCAACACTGTCTTCTTTTTATGAGGTACATGCTAGTTCTGATTTTACATTTATAATCAGAAGGAAAATGATTCATGATTTTAATTTATATTTCCATGTAATGCAATGCAATGCAAACACGTCATTTAAGCTGTATTTTTTTGTTTGTTTTTTATTTATGTTATATATATGTGTATATATATGTTATATACATGTTGCTTGCCATGGGACCATTGTTTTTCAGAAGGTTACTCCCTATCAGGAGAAGCTACATAAACAGAAGAGCTAAGCCTAGTGGAAAATGGAACAGGAACAACGTCCACACGCACCACGGCCTGGACATCAGGGCCCACACTGTCATCCTCAACTGATGACTCAGAGGTAACAGACAAATCTACATATGACATATTCTTATAATGGCCAAGATCCCACTTCAGATGTTCCTCCTTCATTAGAGCCAACAGCTCTAGCAGGCCATGTACAACCCAGGGAACTCACATTTGCCTTGCTCCTAAAGAAGTTCTTCCTCTCGCACCTCCGCATCAACATGTTCACGCTCCAGTAGCTCCAACTTGCCAATCAGAGCGTCGACCTGATATTGCTCTGTGACCAGACTGCTCTTCATAGCACTAAGCTCGTGCGACCCCAATTTGAGCTGGTCTTCAGCCTTTTTCGCCCCGCGAGCATAGAACTCCACATCGGATTCCAGCTGTTGCTTCTCAGCAGCCTAGTTGGCTTCTTTTAAAGCACTCTCTTCAGCAAGAGACGTAGAACACGTCTTAGCAGTAGATTTTTGTGCAGCCACAACTTCTTGACATATCCGGTTCAACTCCTTTTCGAGTTCGTCCCTCTCGGACACCACCTCTGACAGGTTACGCTCAAGGTCCCCCAAACGAGCCCTTTGAGTCTTAGCGGCCATAGTTGACTGATCCAACCACTTCTCCTCAACCTGCTTCTTCAGCTGCTTAATTTCATAGAGCGCATCAGAATACAATGCCTGCATGTGCGAGAAGACACGCTCCAAGGTGTAACCCTCTCACGAGCCGCCTTGACTTTCATCCTTGCAATGGCCACATGGCTCAAATGAGACATACTCAACATAAGGTACTTCAAGCCCTTGTCCATACACCCTTCCAATGCATCCTCCTCGAGTTTTGGAGCGTGGTCCATCAGCCAGCTGTGACGCTTGCTTATATGCTTCCTCGAAGCATATTCTACATCCACCTCTTGGTGCCAAACCTGTGAACTCATCTTCAACAAGTTCGGTGCAAACATGCTTATTTGCGCACACAGATGAAGCTTCCCCGGATCAGGGATTACGCCAGCGCCACCCTTTACGGCTGCCACCATCCTCAGGCTCTCTTCCATGGCCTTCCCTTTGTCACTAACAACCAATCCTTTGGTACGAGACAACTCAATGGGATTCGAAGGGAGAGGGGGAAGTGAATTATCCAAAGAACCTTCCAACACTTCTAGCTGTGGCCTAGAGTGATACGGTGAGCAATTCGAACTACAGGAGATGTGGCCAATACCACGGCCACTCTCAGGCAAAGCAGCAATTGGATGACCAGATTCTACAACCTCAGACAAATCTTCATGAGAGCCTTCTACAGGAACGATCCCACGCAAATTAGCACCAGCGGAAGCTGTCATTGCAACCCCCAACAGACGGTCATTCAGAGCTTGGACCTGCGCGTAACTAAGGTTCGACCCAACTCTTGCAAACTGCAGGTAATCTTTCTCCAAGCAAGAAACATCAACCTCCTCCCCAACAAGCCTAGCAGACTCACGCTCTTCTTTCACTGGAGCGGGTCGTGTCGAAGACGGCCTAGTCATCACACTGACTTCTTCATCACAAATGAGGCAAGCATTTCAAACGGCTCCTCTGCATCAGACAGGGCAGGAGTTTTGGCCCCAGCAGCCTTCATCTTTTTTGAAGGGGCTCCATCTTCCAACTTGAATCGCAAAGTTTGGTACAGAATAGAAGCAACGTGCTTGCTACGGATGAAGTTGGAAACTCTTATGACATCGACCGCATTCCTCTTTAGCAAGTCACAGAATGTCTCTATGGTATTTTGCTTCTCTAAGGTAAAAGGAGTAGTAGGAAACCTAATTGCAAGGAAACACAAATAATGATCAGTCAGTCCGCCATCATGCATATCAAAGTCACAAGAAAAGGGTTGAACATATGAAACGGCCTGAACTATCGCTCGAGCGGATGACCCTTGCACCGGAAATATTTTGAATTCGCAGGAGCCAAGAAGCAGTACTTCTGCCAGAACTTGAAATCATCAGGCTGATTAACGAAGCAAGCCGGTGAAGTCATGTTACAGACAATGTTACCCTTCAGCCAATGAGAAGTCAGCAATTAAATTACCCGTGAAGTCACGGTGACACCGACCTCCTTAGCACTGAGCAAAATCATAAGGATGATCCTATATCCATTAGGCTCCAATTAGGCCGGAGGAATCCCTAAAAGATCCAGGAACTTCCAAATCATGTTCAGAATTGGAAAGCGCACTCCGGTCTAAAGCATCTCACGATCCAAGCAGATGAAACCGACTGGAGGCGACATTGGCGTTTGGTCACCCTTCAAAACAAACAACGGCAGGTCCTTAGGGACTCCAAACTTCGTATGGATTTCAGCAAGGCCAGTCTCAGACAACAACCTGTCTTTGAAAAACTCCAAGCCCATGACCAAGAATGCATCCTCAAGAAGGTTTTGTTGGCCCACACGTCTCACAACTGTCCTCAATACCCATAAGTCCTACTAAGGCAATTATCTCGACAATCGGCTTCCGTCGGGCAACTACAGCTGCTCTTTGCTTCCAACTAGGAAGCAAATGCCAAAGTATATTTCACACAGGGAATCTTCCTTATATGGATTGCTTTCGCATTGGGAACTATCTCCCGCGTATCTAGGAGCACAAGGCTAATAAGGGACTTCCATCTTACAACACGACTCCTAATTAGAGGTAGATCTCCACGAAGATCTCCTTCCAAAACTACGCCTATGATGGCTTGGTAGAAACAGAACTCCTTGCACTATAAATAAGACATGAGGTTTGTAAGCTAAGGTACGCTACAAACTCTCTGTTATAGCATTACATCTTCCTCATATTCTTGTCTAACTTTAGCATTGGAGTGCCATCGGCCACGACAACGGTGGTCCATGACTCATGTGTGCTAGTGCAGGTCAACAGGTTAACCTGAACCAAGTCAAAGCAGTGAGCAAAAAATGACTGCATCACAAGATATTTATCTTTAGAATTATAGCTCCTTGTGCCCAAAATTCTATTAATCATTTTAGCATGTTGCAGGTGCACGTTGGAGCTATGATAGACTGAAGATTTGTCATAATTTACTCCTTGACCAGAAGCCAGACAATACTACTTGAGGATATCTTTTACAAAATAGGTTTCAACTATAGAAGTTCTACAAAAAAACATCAAATCATCCGCATATAGAAGATGGCTGAGCGAGGAGAATGTCTCCGAATTTTGATGTCTTGAATCTGCATTTTATTTCAGCCTTATGTAGAAGGCGAGATAAAACTTCTGCAATCAACAAGAAAAGGTAAGGAGAAAGGAGATCGCCTTGTCGGATGCCTTTAGAAGACTTAATGGGGTCAATGGGAGAACCATTAAGAAGGATCTAGAGAGAGGTCATGGATACATATTGATTGATCATTTCAATCCATCCTTCTGCAAAACCAAGCTACTTGAACACTTGAGCCAAAATGACCATTCTACCCTATCATAGGCTTTGGCCATATCCATTTTGATTGTCATTCAACCTTGCTTTTTCTTTCGAAACTGTTTCATTTGATAGAAGGTTTCATGAGCAAGGCTAACATCATTTGAAATCGAGCGACCTTGGAGAAAGGCACCCTGGTTAAGCGAAATAGTGTTATCTAGCAGAGGTTTGAGATGGTTGGCAAGAATTTTGAAAATAACCTTATAAATAACATTGCAGATGTCTATAGGGCGGAACTTATCCGGCGTGATAGGATTACTCATTTTGGGGATTATAGTAATGAATGTTTCATTCAACTTTGGATCGAATCGCCTAGACGTAAATAAATGCGTAAAAACCTCAATGACATCTATGTTAACAATATCCTAGTAATATTGAAAGAAGAAGGCAAGAAAACCATAAGGGTTGGGAGTTTTGTGGCTACTCATATTGAAAACAATTGCCTGAATGTTTGAAGCAGTGGGAGTAGCAAGCAGTATTGCATTATCCACCTCCAAAATAATCGGACTAAATAAGGCTTGAATCCCCGGATCAGGAATCGGATTGTAGGACTGAAAGATACTAGAGAAATAATCATTGATGGTGGCTCCAACAGTCTCTGGTGTGGAATGCCACATATTATTGGCATCTTCAAGGCGAAGAATCAGGTGCACTTCATTTGAAACAACGAATAAAGGTGAAATTATTTGGCATTTTTGTCACCATCCCTTAGCCAGGAAGAGCCAAACTTATTACGCCAAAACATCTCCTCACGAAGCCGAAGTTCAGAGAGATGCTCTTCCAGCAAGGAGATGGCAGTGACATTTTCATTCGATGGAGGATCATTTTGAAGTTTATCCAAAGAAGAAAGAGTATTAGAGATACAATGTTGAATATTTTTTAAGTCTCTCTTATTCCACCTAGTGAGGCTATAACTAAGCTTCTTGGTTTTGAGATGTAAATTGTGAGGTGGCGAAGGGTGTTCTCCATAGGCTCAGTTAGATTGAATCACTCTCCTACAAGAAGGGTCTCTAGTCCACATATGGAAGAATTTAAAAGGTTTCGGATTAGGATTGAAGTTAGACACTAACTGGAAAGATATAGCCACGTGGTCTGAAAATGATGTATGAATAGTACGGGAAAAGGCAAAAGGGAACAGGTTCAACCACTCGGTCAAGACAATGATATGATCCAGTTTAGCTTTCACCCCATTTTTGTCTTTTCGCTTGTTCCAGGTGAATTAAGAGCCATCGAGGGGGAAATCCAACATTTGATGATTGTCCAAAAAATTCCTAAGGTGGCTGAAACTAGAGCAAGAAGGTCGGTTACCACCCATTTTTTCCCCAGGTTGACTGATGGCATTCAAATCTCTGATAATAACCCCTGGTAACGGTTGAATAGAGCATAGGTTGGACATAGATTGCCAGAACTACTCCCGAGAGGCGAGATTTGGTTCACCATAAACAAAAATAACGGACCAAACAGTGGAAGTGAAATAGTCATCGAGAATACAATTAAAATAACTTTTACATGAAGAAAGAATGGTAAGGTGTATATCTGCTTTCCAAAAAAAACAAGTCATCCAGCTAGTCCTTGTGCTGGTACGAATACTTCATGTGTGAAGCCCAATCTCCGGCTCAAGCGGTCCATCCTAGATGAACTAGATTTGGTTTCTGACAAAAAATTATATCGGCATTGGACTTTAGTGAGAGGGTCTTCAGATTCCAAAACGCTTTTGCAGACCCCATGCCTCAAGCATTCCATGGGAGCATCATAACTAAGGAGGCGACCCTTCAACGGCGGTCGCCTCAGCCTTGTATGCTAGAATAGTCATAGAACTAAGATAATCAATGTGAATGGGTATTGACAATGAGTGAGTAAGCATGGTGGCTAATGTAACTTTATCACCAACATGACTAAATATTGGTAGCACCTTGGATATCCGCAATATGTTGTTGATTGAAACTAAAAAGATGTGTTTGTGGCTGCGATCACGACCATTATAAGTGATGAAGAATCTGACATCACCATTGCTGATCCTGTGATAATAATCATAAGAGAAATTCTAAATGGTGAGGAAACGAGCGAGGGGAGTGAGGTGGCGGGGTGGGAGCCGTTCACCCCCCTCGGGATGCGCGCACAAAAATTGACGGCACGCATCCCGAGCGGGGTGAACGGCTCCCACCTCGCCACCTCACTCCCCTCGCTCGTTTCCTCGCCCGTTTGCTCGCTGTGTAGAATCACTCTAATCATAAAGAGAGGGTTCCTTGTCAAAACTTCCATTATCACATCCGTCATTCCTCCCGTTATCACTTGCCTTCTCCTTGCCATCCTTAATCTTTGTGTTGTTAATAACTCATTTGACTTACACAACAATAAAGGGTGGGTCGTTGGGACATTAACCATATCCACACCAGCCATATCCATGCGATTAATTCCAAGAGATCTTTCGTCTGCAATTTTTCCGACATCCATACCATGATTACAAGTGAAGAGGTCATGCTTCCCTAATCAAAATAACCCAAAGTTTGCTTGATTTAGGCTCAAAGTTTGCTATGGGAGCATTAATTGCTTGATATAGGCTCAAAGATAATACCAAGTCAAGTTGTAAAGAAAGAGGAATCAATTGACTATATATAAAGAGGTGAACTATTGGGCCATAGACTAAAGCCAAGCAAAGGCATAATCAATCAAAGATTTTCTCTACATTCAATCATGAAGGGCTTCAACAATGTATCTCATAATGTTGCAGTCAATCTTGTGTTGGTGATTTTTTTTCCCTTTTGACACTATATGGCAAATATACTTTTGCATCTAAAACCAACATTAGTATAAATAACTGGGTATATGGCAAGAGGCATGTGTATTTGACTAACGATTTATTTGGAGGTACTCCCATAAATATCCCTTGTTCAAAAAATGAATGAGCTGGCAATGGAAAAGTGCTTGCATATAAACAAACTGTACAATCACTACACCAAATTGACATTTTTGTAACAACCCCTAAAATAGTATCACTTTTGAAGTGTAACAATCCACCTAACAATTTTACACATTTTCACAAACAAAATAATACAATAATGGTATCACCATGAAGAGTATGGTTATAAAAGTGATACTATTCATGGTGATCCAACTTATTGTATCATTTTTTTTTGTTACTGTTTTTCATTTTTTTGACTAAATTTAGTTTTGATTTGAAATTGTTTGGTGAATTGTAACATCTCAAAAGTGATATTGTTTTGAGAGTTGTTACAAAAGTGCCAATTTGGTGTAGTGAATGGGGTTTTCGCCTCCACCTTCCCATATTCCCCACTCAATATTGATGAAGACTGACTTGGTTGAATGACAATAAACAATGGTTGAAGGGAAATTTTTTGGTTTATCACTTCGAAAAACATATTCCTTTAAAGGTTGTTTCAAGGCCTTTTGGTCAGTTCAATGGGATGGATTATATTCTAAGGTAAAATCGGTTGCACGTATATAAAGCTTTTATCAATGGACAAAGGAACTGGAGCAGTGACTAGTAATGTCGACTATTTCATTTTCTTTGATGTTGCTTATTTCAAGCTGTCTAATCAAACCAAAACATTTGGTTTTTTATTGTAATTTGTACGTTTCCCTTAAAACATATAGCCAATTTAGCTTTGCCCCCAATTAACATTCATATTGCACTTTCTCCCTCAGACTAACAGTCAACGTTCCTCGATTGTCAAACACCTCACATGCCACCATTCTTCCTATTTTGCATGACGAAAATGTTCTTCACGTGCTTATCACGTTTGATGTGATAGCATGTCAATCCCAATCATCTATTACATGAAGCAGGCACGTGGACGACTAGGGTTTACTCTCTGTCATCCAGTTGCATTGAAGAGACGGAGAGTGGAGGGAAAACTCCCTCCATTTTCATTCTCTTTGTTTTGTTTCTTCTCTCTCCCTGTGTTCTCCTTGATTTCTCACCAAAATGAAAAAGCGTAATACTGAAACGAAGAATATGAAACCCAAAACGAAGAAGGGGAAAAGGTTGTTTTCGGTGTCAAAATCACAATCAGTGGCAGCGATGGTAATGGGAGCACCGCTTCTAGCATACACTGGGACGATTGCAGTTTGTTCAGTGATTTTAGTTATTTCTTCAATCAGATGCCAAGCGATGAGAAGCCAAATATGAGGCGAGATTTCACTCCTTCAGACACTGAAGAGGACGTGAAACCTCCTCCTGTTCATTGGCATGATGTATTGTATGTCTTCTTTGCTATTTTAGGGTTTTCATTTTGGTGCTTCTATATGTAATGCATATTTGAATGGATGGTGTGAATGGTATGATTTTGTTAGTATTTAGTTCATTTACACAAATTTCTATTTCTCCACTGTTTCTTTGGTGGTTGTTGTTTGCATCAGTGAAAATGTTGTTTCTGAAAGTGATTTAGTTTGGTTTAGTGTTGCTAGTGGTTGGTGATTCCATGAATCAGTAACAGTATTCGTTTAGTGTTGCTAGTGGTTTAGTGTTGTACTTGTCTTCTTTTTTTAGTTTACTATTCACGTTTGATTGCATGATTTAGTGTGGTTTAGTTTAGTTTTGTTTGCATCAGTGAAAATGGTATGATTTTCTGTTTGTTTGTCTGTTTTCAGTCTTTTGTTTGTATTAGTGAAAATGGTATGATTTTGTTTTGTTTGTGTGTTTGCAGCAATGGTAAGTGGGGACAAGAACTGAAAGTCTGGAACTTAGCGATCCATTACAATGGAAAGTGGAGTAAACTTGCAAAGATCTCTGGTCTGTGAAAGGTCAATGATTATAAAGATGGGATATCTATAGAGTTTGTATAAGTGCATGGGGATTACCTGAATTGGTATAAGTTAAATAAGAGTATCCTTGAAGCTATCCCCAACCCACATAAGCATGCTTTAACCCTTGGAACAACACATACTTATGTGGAGAATGGGGTGAGGATGGACATTAGAAATGATAAAGACTTGATGTATTTTTGGACCCATGTAGACATTGATGAAAAGGATGTTTTGCATGTATTTGTTGAGGTTAAAGTGGCAACACAAGTACATGAAAGCAACACTCCTAGGATTAGTGTAATGGAACCTGAACCAATTTAAACCCCAGCTATAGTTGATGTAGACCCTGCCCCTGTAACACAACCCACCCCTATTAAAAAATTCATTTGAGACCTAAATGCAGAGCCAAAAGGCCTTGAACCAGGATGAAGGTTCCAGCCCCAAGGAAGAGTAAACCTAGTGATTGATACTCTCCAAGGAAAGATGGTATTAAGAAAGGGATAAAGTCAAGTAAGGCAAGAGTGAACTTATATGATGAGTTGAGTGAAAAAGAATTAGATGAAGACCTACCTGATGTAGTACTACAGGGACCTGTTGAGGAAGCAGTTCCATCAAAAGCATGTCCATCTGAACCAGGTCCATCTAAAGCATTTCCATCTGAACCTGGTCCATCTGAGTTTGCTGAGCTGGATGATCTTCCAGTAGAAGAGAAGTATCATTCAAGCCATAACGCTGAAGATGAGGCACCTCCAGGTGTCCATGCTTGTTTTGTGGCTGAGACTGGGAATGTTTATGGTGATGAGAGTGATCATGAGGCTCACCATGAGGATAAAAATTAGGTCTTGGAAGTTGGGAAGGAATGGCCCACAGTAGATGATGCTAGGTTTTGTTGTTGAAATATGCAGTAAGAAAGAAGTTTCAGATGACATTTAAGAAGAATGATCCAGACAAGCTTTTAATGAAGTGTACAGATGAAGAATGCAAATGACATTGTTATGCAGCAAGAAACAAAGATGGGCACACCATCAGTGTTAGGACCATGGGACAACAACACGCATGTATGGGGATTGTTGATGAGAAGCACCCTATGGCTAATGCTAGGTTTGTTGCTAAGGAGTGTGCGGCCATGTTTAATACCCACTTCTAGTCTATCACACCTGACTCACTTGTGAAATGGACATGGAAGGAGAACATTGTTGAAGTCAGCTACCATGTAGGGTGGAGAGCAAAGCAGAAACTGTGGCCAAAATAGTTGGTAGCTATGAGGACAAATACAAGAGGACCCCTTCTTGTTGCATGAAGTTGTTGGCAGCAAACCCAAGAAGCATTGCTACTTGCTCAACAAGTAATGAAGATCAAAGGTTCACAGGCTCGTGTTAGGCTTTTTCTGCTAGTCTATTTGGTTGGCAGCATGGGTGTAGACCGTTGGTGAGTTTGGATGGGTGCTTTCTGAAAACAAAATATGGGGGTTGTTGTTTGTCAGTCACAGCTTTGGATGGCAACAATGGTCTCTTTCCATTGGCCATCTACATTTGCCAGTCAGAATGCTACCAAACTTGGTACACCTTCCTGAGCATAATTGAGATGCAGTTGAAGATGCGTGAAGGGAATCTGACCTTTTATCTCTGACCAACAAAAAGGTTTGATTGAAGCAGTGAATCAGCTCTTTCCAAATTCAGATCATAGATTTTGTTTTAGGCATATGTACAAGTTGGAAGGCTGCGAGGGCATACAAGGAGGTTGAGTGTGTCTCCCATTTAAAAGAGATTAAGGAAGCTAATCCAAGGGCTCATCAGTGGCTGGTTGATGGGGATGTGAAGAGTTGGGGCAGGGCCTATTTTGACACTAGGCTATACTCAGAGCATATCACTAACAAATTTAGTGATAACTTCAATAACTAGATCATTCAACTAAGGGACAAACCAATCTGCAAGTTCATTGATGACTATCACATGCTTGTCATGAGGCTTATGTATGACAAAGGGGTGAAAAGTAGCACTTGGGACATGAATTGGTTGGTACCTAGGGCTCAAAAGCTGATTGACAAGTACTGTGAAATGAAGAACCAGATCAGGATGTTTGGGTCCAGTGATGACTTCATCACAGTGCAGCATAATGACACTGGTGATAGGTTTAGAGTGAAAACATCTATTAGATATTGTGACTGTAGACAGTGGGAACTCGTAGGTGTCATATGTGTGCATCGAGTTTTGGCTCTAGTAAATCAAAGACCTCAGTGGGCAGAGTAAGTAGTTTTCTCATTGCTTATATGATTACTTATATGTCATTGGTTATATAATCATTGCTTATATACATATTTCCATTTAATACAGGTACTGCAGCCCCTATCATTCTGTGAAGGCCTATGTGGAAGCATACTCTAGGGGCATCGTGAGCATAAGAAATATGCGTGAATGAAATGAAGTTAGTTTTATCTTCATTGCTTATGTATAGTATTTCCATGTCTGATTAGGGTTTTTATGTGACAGCCAAGATACTTAGTATTGCCTTTTCTAGTGAAAAGAGGTCTAGGGAGACCTAAGAGACGGAGAAGAAGAGATGAAGATGAGGCTCACAAGGAACATAGGAGTTGCAGAAAGTGTGGAATGGGGGTCACAACAGTAGAACCTATAGAAATCCTCGTAGGGAGCAGACTGCTAAGGATGGACAGACATCTAAGAGGCCTAATTGCATGAGGGCAATGGACAACAAACCAAGGGGTGCAAGGACTGCTAGTAGAAGAGGAAACATTGAACCTCCAAAGGAAATGCCCACATGTCCTCCACAACCACCAAACTTCGAGTCTGAGATGCCTACAGCTCCAACTTTACAAAACAATCGGAGTACCATGTTCACAACTCAGCCCTTTGCACAAGGAATTCGTGAAAGCAATTAGTGAAAGACAATTAGACAGTTGGTGAAAGCAGTTACTGAAAGACAATTTCTTTTGTTTTATTGACATTGTCATTATATGTTTTCTAAGAGTATTGAATGCTTATGTTGGTATGGTACACTAACTGATGCACATATGCTTTGTCAAGACTTGTGTTGGCATGGTACTCTAAATATACACTTGTGATGGTTGCAAGTTCTGTTAAATGGTAGTGATGAATGCTTGTTGGTATGGTATGATATTGAATGCTTGTTGGTATGGTACACTTCAGGTTGTAAATTCAAGTGCTATTCAGGTTGTTATGTCAGGTTGTTAGGTACTAAATGTTAAGGTTGTTAGGTAGTGGTCAGTTACTAAATGTTATTGAAAGTTCTATGTCAGGTTGCTAGTGCTATGTCAGGTTGCTATGTCACGTTGTTAGGTACTGAATGTTAAGGTTGTTAGGTACTAAATGTTACTGAATATTATTGAAAGTGTTATGTCAGGTTTTGAATTGCAATGTTGTTGCGTCAATTGAATTACATTGATGTTAAGGCATTTGATTACAATGTGCTATTAACATCCAATGAACATCAAATCAATTTACATTGTTGAAATAATATCAAACTTTGTTGCAAGAACTTCCAATGAACATCAAATGAATTTACATTGTGCTTTAACATCCAATGTACATGTGCTCCTTCAAAAACTTGCCTAGTTCAAACCTCTTATTCACTTGTTTGATTGTGTTTGTGACACCATGGGATCTGCAAGAAAATCAAATAAGAGTTGTTAATTAACAGTAACTTAAATTCTTAAAATAAATTACTGGCAGGAACTTAACCTCTTAAAATAAATTTGAATTTAACTTTGCCCCCTGCAACAGAATTGACCTAACAGATGATGAAGACGAGTTGCAACTCAAGCTTACCATCAAAACTTGGCAAACTTTTTAACTTATTGATGCTTGAATATTGAATTTACAGTGAAATAACATGTAGATGTAGTAGTAGAAGCAGAGGTGAGAGTTATTGGTGGTGAAGTGAGGATGGTGGTGGTGAAGTGGAGACGGTGGTGGTGAAGGAGGAGTTGGCCGATTATCCCAACGTCTTAGTGGAAGTTTGAATCTCAGTCAATTGCATCAACTTTTAATCTCAGCCTTCAGATTAGTAAATGGTATTTTGGGCAGTAAAATATGACCATTTTGAATCTAGCACGTGCCTTGACAGTCAAGGCATGTTGACTGTTAGTCTGATGGGAAAAGTGCAATATGAATGTTAATTGGGAACAAAGCTAAATTTGCTATATATTTTAGGGGACAAAGTATAAATTACCATTTTTTTTACTAGTATAAAAAATTGATACTATTTTAGGTAGACGAAGGATGGAAACGAGTTAAAGTTATCTTTTGAAGCCGATCTAGAAGCAACTAGAGAACAAGTTCTACAATCAACAGATTCCATCGTCCTTGTCACAACATTACAAGGGCAACAAACTCATCTCTCATGGAGTTAGAAAATAGCATGGGGTTACTTTGTTGATGTACGTGTTTAGTTGTTTTAGTAGTTTAGTTGCTCTTCATGTAGGGTAATAAGTTGCTCATAACATTCCAGCTCCATTCAGGATTTTAATGCCATGTGTATGACCTAAAGGTTCTCATACGAACTTATCATCTGTTTGCGGATATGAATGAAATTACATGTTGCTTACCATTAGTAGTACCATATTAATAGTTTTATTAATGTGTTCTTTGTTGTTAAATGAAGGTGGATCACATTAACTTGATGGGTTCAAAGCTCTAAAGCACAGACAACACAAGATCCCAAAGTGTTTGTGTTGGACACTGTTAGACACCAACACTCCTTGAACACTTCTCTCTTCTCGGACATGTGTCAAACAACTGGTCAACATGTACGGAATGTTTGACTGGGTTGGGCACTAGTTGGGCACTGACAATCTTTGAACACTCGTTGGACACGTATCGGACATGTGGTTAACATGTCTGAAATGTTTGACTAGGCCGGACACTAATTGGACATTGTTTGTTTAAAACTTTTTGTTTGCATGTTTAAAAAGTGAGTGTAATTGAAAAAATGAAACACTTTGAAAGATGCAGAACTAAATGTAAATGCCAATATAATAAGATTTCGACTTATGACATGATTTAAATTTGAGTTATGTTGTTTATTTGAATGTTTTGGACTTAATCTTCATCTTGATATAATTTTGAACTATTGTTTATTTTGCTTAAGGTTTTCCATACATTTGCCAGTTTTTAATATATGTAATGCTATATAATTGTAGTGTCTGTGTCCTACTTTTTTAAGATTCGTCATTTCTTTAAATCCGTGTCCGTGCTTCCTAGGTTCAAAGTAACTTTTTGCTTTGCTTTTTGTATGATTTTTTAGTTTTGGCTTTTAAGTCTGTATGGAACTCATTCTTTATTCTATATTCTCCATACAATTTTTATCCAGCAATTTGATTATGTAAGAAGGGGTTGAAGGCTTGAATATCTCTTTTATTCAGCAATAATTTCTCTCATTGATTCAAAATCAGTTTCTCCAAGTTAATTTTTTTATATTAAGGTCTGTTTGATAAGCCATTTTTCGTGGGAAATAAAATTTAACTTCATATTAAGCGGATTTTTGTTATTTGGTTGTCTTTTTAATGGCATGAAACCAATTTTTGCGCGAGACTAGTTTTCTCATTACTCACGGAAATTATCTAGTTCCAAGGGGTGGCATTGGAATCGATTTCAGTTCTCCTAGCAAATAGATCCTTAGTTACTTCCATAGATTCCAAGTTAGGGTTTAAAAACATCCACCTCAAATAAAAAAATCAGCTTGATTCTTAACAAAGAGATTATATTTTAGTTATTATAATCTCACATCGCTTGGGTGAGGGATGTGTGATGTTGGATCCCCTTGCTACAATGCGCTTTAAAGTCGTGCAAGCCTTGGACTAAAGTGAATAATATTGAATCATGTGGATCTGGTCGTTACACTAACATATATATACTCGATTCATGAGTTAAATAAATTACTAAGAAAATTGCAAAGTTAATTGCTTTCTTTTGAATACAAATGAATACCGGTTGACCATGCCACCATATATATGTTTGTATACAGCATGTTAATGGAAGTGCTATGTCTGTGCAAGGAAATTTACAATACTACTCCAAATAAAAACAAATACATTACTTTTACTTGTACACAGAAGAGAAATTATATATATTTTCTTTATGTAAAATTTTATCATTTTCAAGCTTTCCTTTTGTTATCTTACTATTGGACACAATTCAACAACACTTTACATCCTCCTTCTTTTCTTTGCTTGTCGGAATATTTTAATTCAAAAGAGAAAAAAAAAAATGTTTCCTTACTAGAAAAATTCATTTTGGCTCATTTGTTTTTGTTATAGTTGTATTCATCTAAAAAGGTGTAACATCCAAAATATTAGATCAAACTGGTGAAATGCTTGAAGGTAAAAGGAGCTTTGCTACAGAGCGAGGGAGGGAGCGAGGGAAAGGGGCGAGGGATGGGTGGTAACCACCCATCCGCCTCGAGATAAGCGCATCGGATTGGAGATGCGCGATTGCGCTTATCTCAGGGCGGATGGGTGGCTACCACCCATCCCTCGCTCCCTCCCTCGTTCCCTCCCTCGACCCCTAGAATTTTCCAGGTAAAAGTGTACAGTTGGCAAACAAAAATTCTAAAGAGCCAGGCCGAACAAGCCAGGCCCGCGCCAGGCCAGGCCCAACACCATCCATTATTTCAGATATGCGCATCTCGAAGATGATGGATGGTGTTGGGCCTGACCTGGCGCATGCCTGGCTTCTCCGGCCTATCTCTCAAGAAGTTTTCGTTTGCACATGATTCTAGCCATATTAAAATCGACTGAGAAAGAGAAATTTTGCAAAAATAAACTTAAATTATTTGTATATGGAAAGTACAAAAAAAAGTTAAAGGAATGGATGATACCAATTGATAAATATAACTAATTCAAGAAATATTAAGAAAGGAAGGTAGCAACATAATTAGAAAATAGATAATGTGAAAATAATCAATGGCCAAAAAATCAAATGAAATGTTAGAAAAAAAAAATGTAAAATAGGAATTTACGGGGAAATCAATATAAAGAGAAAATTGGAAAAAAAAAATTAGGAGAATTATTGGAAAAAAATGAACAGAAAAAAGTATGAAAATTGAGTATTCTACATTCCTGTACAAACAAAAGATAATAAAACCTCACTGATCGATCATTTTACATGGTGAAACCATCAAAGAGCCTCATAACCATTTGAAAAATAGGATAACATACTTCATTCAATTTAGGCTCTGCTTGGTATCTCGTAAAAGAATGCAAATGCATTCCTTTGCAGACAGTTACAAACAAATAGGTGTTTGATAAAATTTACATAAAACGGTTATGGAATTAAAATGCATAATCTCTGCATTTTCACATTATGAGATCTCGCATTACTTTACGGAATAAAATGTCATGAATTCTTTTGCAGAGAACTTTCACGTTCACATGTTGGACATTACTTCTTAATAGAGTCCATATTTTTAAGTCATTATTATGTGAAACTCAATCAAATCCTTACTTACTATGTGGAACTCAACAAAGTTCTCATTTACAAGATTTTATTATAATTCAAACTCTTCTAAAGAGTCCTTATTTTTCTTACAATTTAGTTACATTTTTGAAAAATATATATGTAATATAATATATGATGGTACATAAAAAAAAGGACTGATGTCGCAGCCATACACGTGGCAAAAATCGTCCATCACGATGATCAAATATCCCGAAATCAAGGCAATTCATAAAGCCCAAAAAGGGCGAATCCAGTCATAAACGCCCAACACAGGGTCCATCAGAATAAATCAAAGACAAAGGCCCAAATCCAGACCCAAAAAGTTTTCCCTTAAATAGGAGGAATGTTACAGAGAAAAAGAGTCGAGGAGGGAGATACATGTCCGAGGACGTATCTTCATAAAGAATGAGATTGTTACAGAGAACGTCTCCCATCATTGCGACTCACATGCTTAAGCACGCAGGGAATTAACAACAATCATTAGATACGGTAAAATGAACATTCAACAAAGGTATGCAACTTTAATTGAGTTTTATCCAGATTTATCTCCACTCCAACTAAGTTAGTGATTTAACATCGGAGTGCCTTTAGGCAACAAAAAGGTGGTATTTTGCAATTTAACATTTGTTTTGCAGGTCATACTTACAGGAGACCGAATTTTGGACGCATCAGTCTGGCGCCGTCCGTGGGGACATGACAGTTTACCTTTCAAGAAGAGAGTCTGCGGTAGGAAACTTCCTCAGTTATGATCAACAATTAAAAAGCTTTTAGAATATAAGGAACGCACTACAGACTACCAATCAAGCAACAACCAAAGCAATCCCTTCATTGGATAAGTCGTGTTACCTACAATGCACGCTTTAATCCCAGCAACAACTCTCGAACTAGCCATGCTTGGGGACAAAGAGCCACAGCATGGAGCGATAGCCTAGTCATCTCAAACATCCGATGGCATAGCCACGGGTCCTTGCGTGGATCAACTCGTGACCAAGATGGATCTTCTAATCAAAACAGTGGATAAACTCACTCAAGAGCGCACTCAATCCGCCAACCATGTTCGAAAAAGTAATGAAATTCCTACAAAACCTCAACAAACGAACCTCAAAAGTAGTGAACCACCAACAGATGCCCCCCCTAAGAATGATGGGATCCCTATGCAAATTTCGTTCAAAATTAAAGTCACAGATCCTAACGTGTTGTACAAATTGGCCAGACCACTATTCTCTAACGTGCTCATGAAAACTCTGCTACCAACAAAGTTCACTCCACCAAAGTTTGAAACATACGATGGCACTACCGATGCCATTGATCATCTGCGGCATTTCCACTACATGATGGCATTGAAGGAGAGCACGAAGTTCATTCTATGCCGAACACTTCCAATCAGCCTCACCTCCACAAGGATGAGTTGGTTCAACAACTTGCCACCGAGATCGATAGACTTTTTCCAAGTGTTAGCCACCGCCTTCGTCACGAGGTTCATCGATAGTCAATGAATGAGAAAAAGCATGCACTATTTGCTTCACATTAGATAGAAGCCTGAGGATACCATAAGGGAATACTCACTCATTTACTAACGAGTTGACCATGATCAATGGATGCAACAACGACACGGCCATTGCCACCTTCACCGCCGAACTAAAATAAGGACCATTCTACGATTCTTTGAATTTAGACCCCCAGTAGAATATGGCGATTCTATTGGAGACCGCCCAAAAACACATCACCCTCAAGGAAATGGTGGCTGCCAGAAGGGAGAATGAATCTAAAAAGAGACACGCTCCAAGCGACCGAGAAAGGAGAAAATAGGTACGGAGGGGCGACAGGCCTGAAGAGGAAAGTAGCCAATCGAAAAGACATCGAACCAGTGGCAAATATGAGTTCTATCAACAAAAACTGGAAGGCTGCAACCCGAGGATCCAAATACGTCCAATCGACAAGCAAACTGTTCATGACCTTGAAAGAAAATCGAGCTGAGGTCCTCAAAGTATAGCAAAGTGGGAGGACATTAAGTGGCCACCCAAAATTAGTGGATATCCAGACAGGCGAAGTAAAATCAAATATTGTTCTTCCCACGAGGACTACAGGCACGACATCGAGGACTGCTACAACTTAAAAGATGAGATCCAGCGCCATATCCAAAAAGGACGAGTCGGAGAATTCATTAGGCGGAAAGAGTCCAAAGAATGAAAAGTCAGGTCAAAAGAGCAATCAAGGGAGCCGATATACGTCTTACATGGCGTAATCGGAAAAAAGGAGTTGTGCAATCAGTTTCGGAAGCTATCAATCCGGGATTTACAAACAAAGATCAGTTACCCAGAGCCTTCTGCACAACGTGCCAGAACAATGCAGCAAACTCTGACATTCTCCAAAGAAAATACGAAGGGAATGACGCCCTGGTAGTTTTTGTACTGATAGCCAGGTGGGAAATTAAAAGAGTATTTGTCAACACAGGAAACTCGACTAACCTTCTGTATTGACAGATTTATGAAAAATGTGATTCATTGAAGAAATCCTCTCGCCCAACGATCAACCAATGGTAGGTTTCAGCAGAGAACAATGTCGTCCGCTAGGAATGATCCAACTGCCAGTGGAAGCAGGATAACCAGGAAGACAACGAGTATTGTTGACTGATTTTCTTGTTGTCGATGCCCCATCCGCATACAACATGCTTCTCGAAAGGCCTTGGATACACAAAATGGGAGCGGTATCCTCCACCATGCATCAATGCTTGAAATACCATACCAACGATGGCGTGGAATAATCATAATAGAAGACCGACAAGTGGAAAGTATGTGTAGATTACACGGATCTGAACAAAGTCTGCCCAAAAGACAGTTTTCACTCCCACGCATAGACCAGATAATGGATGCCACTTCCCGACGCGAACTCCTGAGATTCATGGATGTGTATTCTAGGTACAATAAAATACAAATGCACCCTCCTGACCAAGAAAAAACGTCTTTTATAATAGAAAGAGATATATACTGTTACCGGGTTATGCCATTCGGACTAAAGAACGCAGAAGCTACGTACCGGTGACATGTCAACAGATTGTTCAGAGACCAAATCGGAAAGACGATGGAGGTTTACATCGATGACATGTTGGTCAATAGCTTACGCCGAGCAGATCAAATCAGAGATCTCGAACAGGCCTTCTCCCAACTCCAAATATGCAAAATGAAGCAACCTGGAGAAATACACATATGCAGTAGAATCAGGGAAATTCCTCGTATACATGGTCAACCAAAAAGGAATCGAAGCTGACCTGAAACATATACAAGCATTCATCAACATCCAGTCACCAACAAACATAAAGGGTGTGCAAAGTCTCAATGGCAAGATAGCGGCTTTAAAAAATTCATTTCCAAGTCCTCGTACAAATGTATACATTTCTTCAAAATCTTGAAAGGAAACAAGATATTCAAGTGAAATGAAGAATGCGAGAAGGCTTTCCAAAGCTTGAAAGCATACATGAGGAGCACATAACTGCTATCAAAACCAAGCACCGGGAAAATACTGTATTTATACTTGTTAGTGTCCGACCATGCGGTAAGCTTAGCATTGATACAGGAGGAGAAATGTGCATAAAAACCAGTATATTACATCAGCAAAAACACTTGCAGATGCATAGATCAACTACCCGGCTTTGAAGAAATTGTTGATCGCCCTGATCGTATCTTCAAGAAAACTACAACCATATTTCCAAGCTCACCAAATCATTGTCATGACTAGGGGTGGGCATCCCATCCCGCGATCCCGTTCCCGTCCCGATCCCGTTCCGTCCCGTCCCGATTTTTCCGAGTCTTAATGGGATTGAATAATTTCATCCCGATCCCGTCCCGTCCCGATCTAGAATGGGATGGGATGGGATGAAGATTTTCAATCCCGCCAATCCCGTCCCGTCCCGAACTAATTAATTAATATTAATATTTTTATTTCATAGTTAGTGTGCCAATACCCATTTCTTGTTAAAAGCTTGTTAGTGTGCCAATACCCATTTCATAGTTAGTGTGCCAATACCCATTTCTGTACATTTCATTGAACACTATTTTCTGTTAGTGTGCCAATACCCATTTCTTGTTAAAAGCTCAAGTTGCGAGGAAAGCCACAAGTACAAATTATCAAAACCAGACACAAAAAAAAATTGGGATCATTACAAAGATCACTAACATAGAAAACTGCAAAAATGAGGCATCTAGCTGAATCTTAAATTCACGTTCACTGAATACTGGAAACTGGAAACTCATTCAACAAAATATTTTAATTGTCTATAGTAGTATATAGACATGTAGAAAATTCCATCGTTCTTAATTTCCAGCATTGAATTACTTAACAGGATTTGCCTTACAGCAGACTCAAAACTGTTCCAGGCTCAAGACTTTCAGATTAGCACGCTGATCCCATCCCGTCCCGTCCCGAACCCGTTTGGGATGGGACGAGGTCGGGATGAGGTTTTTCCCATCCCGTCCCGTCCCGATCCCGTATGAACGGGATGGGATAGGGATGGGTATATCTCGTCCCATCCCGTCCCGTGCCCACCCCTAGTCATGACTAAACAACCACTTCGGTTAGTATTGCACACACCAGAGCTATCCGAAAGAATGGTGAAAAGGACAATAGAACTCGAACAGTTCGACATTAGCTATGCCCCCAGAATCTCAATAAAAGCTCAGGCATTGACGGATTTCATCGCGGAATTCATAGGCAGCAGCGACCGCCAGCCAGATGGTAACCATGAAGAGGAATAAACCACCCACGAATGGATCCTCCATTGCAGCGGAGCATCCAATGAAGTGAGAAGTGGAGTTGGAATGATCCTTTATAACTCAGAAGGCGTAACGTTAAAGAAGGCGATAAAATTCAATTTCAATGCCTCAAACAACGAAGCCAAGTACAAAGCAGTAATAGTCGGGCTACAATTGACAAAACATTTTGGAATAAAAGATATCAGCGTCTTCACTGACTCAAAATTGGTGGTCAATCAGTTAAATGGCTAATTTGAAAGTCAAAGATGCTCGAATGAAAGCCTACCACCAAAAGACTGCCAAGCTAATAGAAAGTTTCCATACTGCAACCATTCAGCGATGTGCAAAGGAAGAAAATAAAAGAGATGACGAAATAGCCAAAAAAGCATCACAAGCTAAAGAAAATGACTATCCACTCGTCATGTCGCAAGAAAGTTACATATTGGAAAACAAAGTGCAAGAGCCATGTACAACAGGCCAGAAAAATAATTGGACAATTCCAGTCCTCGCGTATATAATAAACGGAGAACTTCCAGCAGACAAGATGGATGCCCGAAAACTACGAAACCGATCCGCACGATACACGGTGATCAACGATAGACTCTACAGTAGATCTATCACTAGCCCACTATTAAGATGCCTTTTGCCAAACGATGTTGACAATGTCCTGCGAGAGATTCATCATGGAACATGTGGAAACCATCCACGAGGAAGAACGCTAACCCACAAAGCCCTAACACTGGGATACTATTGGCCGACAATGCAAGCAGACGCAAATAAACTCATTCGCACTTGTGACAAATGCTAGAGATTTGGCCCATATACTCACATGCCAAACCAAAATTTAAGCCCGGTGAACAGCCCATGGCCATTTGCACAATGGGGGATGGACATCCTAGGACCACTCCAAATGTTTGACAATAAGAATTCCTCCTCGTAGCGGTAGATTATTTCACTAAGTGGGTGGAAGTAGAACCTTTGGCAAAGATAAGAGAAGCACAAGTCAAAAAATTCCTCTGAAAAGACATAATATGCAAATTCGGAATCCCAAGAGTAATTGTCACGGACAACAGGAAGCAATTTGAAGGCAAGAAGGTTTTTGAGTTGTGCAAAAACCAAGGCATTCAACAACACTTCTCAACACCTGCCCATCCACAGGCAAATGGGCAGGCCGAGGTCACCAATAGAACGTTCCTAGAGGCAATCAAAAGGAAGCTCGAAGCATCGAAAGGATTGTGGACATCTGAACTACCTACCGTTCTTTGGGCATAAAGAACAACGAAAGTGAAGACTCCTTTTCCCTTGCATACGGGTCCGAAACAATGATACCCGTAGAAGTTGGTATGCCAACATTCAGAACCAAAGAATTTTGAGCAGAGGACAACAGTAAGGCACTGAGAGTCGGATTAGATCTCCTTAAAGAAAAGCAAGAAAATGTTTCTATCAAAGCAGTAGCCTACCAACAACGTATGTCCAACTATTATAACAAAAAAGTAAAGCCTCGAACGTTCAATATCGGTGATTGGGTACTCCGAAAAATTCAACTCAACACAAAGGAACCAGGCACGGGGAAACTGAATCTGAATTGGGAAGGGCCATACAAAGTGTTAAAAATCAACAGACCAAGGACATACTGGTTAGAAAATTTAGAGGGTGAACAACTACCTCGACCGTGGAATGTAGAGCATTTGAAAAATATTATTAATGAAACTCCTTTACATCCTCCATATCGTGTTCACGCAACAAAGTAAAGTCAGAACAAGGAAGTCAGATTAAAAATTTTACTCGAAAACACACACAACACAACCAAAGCATCAAACTACGAGTAAAATCTAAATATATGTATAAGGGCAAACAAGTCGGGCATAAACATGAAACGTATTGTTTGATCAACCATGAAGTAATAAAGTACCTAGACACATGAGCCAAACTTTTTCTTTTGTCGACTATAATGTACAACATCAAAATCCAGACACAAAAAGTCAGATTTCATAAAAAGAGCTTCCACATGACTAATACGTTGAACATCGAAGCACACTTGAAAATATTCTGACAAACAAGTCAGAATTCCGCAAGGAATGTCGAAAGCAAAAAGCTAAGTCTAACAAGTTAGACGGAAAGACATAATGCATACAATTAATAAAAATAAATGAGATTCTCATTGATTTTCTAAATTCATTACATAAAAAAAGATTAAATGAAGATGTGAAGAGCCAATAAGGGTACTCAAGAAGAGGCATTCGCATCAACGACAATTTCACTCGATGGCACAAGCTCAAACGGGCGAAGAGATGATTGTTCTTCATCAAAGGATCACTCAGTGAATCCAAAATGGGTTCTTCTTCATCCTCGAATACTTGCTCAGCATAGCAACAATAGATAAATCCAAGCCTTGCGACTCAATAAATCTAAGAAGTCGTGGCGACCATCGACTACTCTTTTCCAATCCGTTGTTTCTGCGGCCTTTAAGTTTATCGGTAACCGATACAAGCTCAGCCCGAGTCGACACAAATTCACTCTCAACGATAGTAAGCTTAGCAGAAGCTGCTGATTTGGAAATAGCAAACTCGATATTCAATTGAGCAACTTGTGCAAAGAAGCATTCAAACTGGCGAAGTACTCTGCAGTATAACGCTTGGCCTCCGCACAATCAGCCATTCGATCTGACAACTCCTTCTTAGTAGTACTCAATTGAGACCACAGTCTATCCAACTCCACCTCGAAGGTTTCAAGCTCACAAGAAAACTTATTCCGAACAGCCTCGACTTCCTTCAACGAAATTCGTGCAACATTCGCATACTCCATACACTATGCTCTCAGTGGATCAAATTTGTGGAGAACATGAGATAGAACCAAGGCCTTCCCTGCTAGCTTCCATTCAACAAGCGCCACCTGATCGTGTACGACCTTATAATCTGACCCCATAACGCCAACATAGACGAGGTGATTCATCCCCTTCATAAGATGCTCGAGACTTTAATCAATAAGATTGTGTGGCGGACGCACGGGCATAAGACCCTCTCTACCAACCACCCATGACATTTGACGATGAGATTACGAGCATTGTCTTGTACGTCTACCTCAGAAGACCAGTTGAACTTCTTAGAAGTAACAATAGTAGGACGGGCAGCAGGGAGAGTAGCAAGCAACTCTGAGGTACCCACGACGACAGAAGGAACAAAAACCTTAGAACCCTAACCACGAGTAACGACTTGATCCGCCAATGAGGAGTCGAACTTGAAGCCAGACAAAGTCTTCGTACTGTTTGGATTCTTTGACATTTCGACACCAAGCTGGAACATCTTGTTATCAATAAATCGTTAATTATCAACAAACAAGTAAGCAAAATCATGCACTCCACATGAAGATACAAGTCTCTTCTCATGATCATCCAAAGAACGAGAAACCTCTTTCTTGCTATTCTCAAAAGATTGATTTATCTCCTCAACCTCTCTAGCAACAAGATCAACAACATCACCAACACCCTTCCCAAAAGATGCAGGAAGAGGGAGCCCTGGTAATGCCAGGAACCAAAGTAGCAAGCTTTTTATCTTCGGGACATGACCAGGACTGATTGCTAACAGCTTAGACGAACTAGCAAGTCGGGGAACTTTCCTCTGCCTGATGCTCAACCAAGCATTAACAACACCTCTAGCAACAATAGGAGCCTCTTAATGGAGCTCACTTCCCAATCAATCCCACATCGCCAACGGCAACTAGCTGAGTATGTTCCTACCCCTCGTCAGAAATGACGACAATACCGATGTGCACAACAATAACTTCCAAAACACAAGCTGCCGTAAGCGCCGCATGATCCGTTTCGCTCAGAGTATACAGACCACTGTGGTCAATAATAACCATGGTAAGAAAAGCTTTTACTAAGGACTTGGGCAGCATATTGAATTGATCACGAAACCCTCCTCCACAGACAAAAATAGTTCGTTTATCTTGGGTTCTCGGAATGATCACATGATTTGCACATTGCGGAACTTGAAATAATAAAAAGTAATTGTCGCGTAAAACAAGAACCTCGACCAACCCCTATACTCGTTTTTGAGATTTTCAAAATGGGATGGACAATGGAGATAGCAACTGCAGTTCTCGTTTACACTGAACCCCACCATAAAGTGCAAAACCTTAACGTTCATTGAAATCCTAGATAAAACAGCCCTTGCTAAAGTCGGGATCATTACCATCCAGCCGTGAGGAACCATTTGCGTAGGCGTGATGCCTAAGAAACCTAGATACTCCCAAAAGATTGTTGCGGGCTTAACCGACCTAAATAAATAGGCTAATTTGACCCACTTGTAATAACCACAAGTGCACGGTGTCTAATTGGTAGACAACGGCAAGTACAGGTCGATCCCACGAGGAAAGTGGATGCAATTGAATTTTAGAATTTATCTAAACTAATTTACAGAAAAATGGGGTTACATTGTTTTTAAAACTAAACTAAAATTAAATTAAAAATAAGAAAAATAAAATAAAAGAAAAAGATTGATGGGATGGATTTTCTGGGGTTTGGACTCACCGAAGAGTTAGCAAATATATTTAAATCTAAATTACTGAACTTATAAACGAGAATCTTTAGGGATGAGGATCCCTTGCTTACACCGAAGATGTAATCATTAAAATTCAATTCCAACCATATCAGTTTATGTCAACCATGAACAATTTATTTCAAGCAATTAAACTCTTACCAAGCCTTAAGTGTCTTTTTAGGGCACACTTAATCAAAGTTCAAGCTTAATAATTTTTAGCACATGCTTTGAATATTCATAAAATGTGAATCAGACTACCAAACATATCAATTTTTAATCGAACATGAAAGGTGAAAGCAATTTATCAAATTTCTGAAATAAATTGTAATTAACAATTAAGCATTTAAGTCAGTAAAATAAATTAAAATGAATTATGCAACCCTTTTGGTTTGTCGCAAACTCGATGTGGTGGTACTCAGCATATCGGTAGGTGGTCCGAACACAAATCTCGAGAAAAAGCTGCAAATGCTCTGTGGATTCTCAGAGAGAAGCTCGGGGTGTGAATAACCAACTGATTCGAAAATCAGTTGGTTCCCGCCAGAATTTTACAACTCTCTGCACCTTCGTCTCCAGCGAGCAGCGCCACTCGCGCTGCCTCGTTTCTGCTCCTCACGAGCTCCTTCGTCCTCCAACCGGCTCCGACTCCGGCACCTGCAAAAGATAAAAAGGGATGGAAGAACAGATAGAGAGATGCGATGAGAACACAAAAAAAAATAGAGAGAGGGATGCGAACACTGCCCTGTTTCTGCTCCTCTGTATCGTGGTAGTTGTGTTGGCGGCTCGCGTTGCTCTGACGTGGTTGTGTTGCTGAAGAAGAAGAACAGGTAGAGAGTGAGATGGGATAGAGGACGAGAACGGGTGACTGAAATAGGAGCGGTGCTCCCTGTTTCTGCTCCTGTCGCAGCGGTGGTGTGCTAGCTGACGTGCCGCTTGCGACGGTGGTCGTGAGAGAGGGAGACAGGAAGGAGGCTGAGACGAAAAGAGGCCGAGAGATAGCTCGGTGCTGGCTGCTGCTTCCTCTGTTTCGTAGTGGCGGTGAAGGCGGCTCTGTCTCGTGGCAGTGCTCGGTGGTTATGGCATTGACAGGGACAGTGGCGGAGGAACAGATGGTGGATGATGGATGATGGAACAGGGAGAGGGACAGGGAGATGGTGGCGGCTGTGGGTGTGCGAAACAGGGTATGGAGGTGGTGTCTGATGGTGGTGGCGGTTGTGGTTGTTGGATGGTGGAGAGGTGAAGTGAAACAGGGTTGTCACGCCCCTGTTTCGTGGTGGGTAGTGGCGGTGGGAGGTGGTGATGGTGATGAGAATCACTGTGTGATGAAGAGGGTTTGATTTTCTGTTTATTTTTTTCTTCCCTTCTCTTCCACACCTTTCCCATCCATTTCTCTTATATTTATAGAGAATGAACAAAATGAATAGAGATGAGATAAAGGGATGATTCATGGAGTGAATCAAATCTGGATATGGGATAATTGGGAGAATATTCTTTGGGTTGGATTGGGCTTGGCATTGGGTTTGGGTTTATGGGTTTATGGGTTTGGTTTTGGGTTTAGGTTATGGGCTTAGGCTATTTTCACCTCCACTTTCTCTGAAGTCACCATCTGGGATTGTTTATTGCATTTTTCTCTGATTTCTTCATTACAGCTCCACATTCTACAAAAATTTAATAATTAATCTAAAATAAGATAAAAATAAGGATTAACAAAAATAAAATAAGAGGTAATAATGTTATAATTATGTGATTATCAAATACCCCCAAACCTATATTTTGCTAGTCCTCGAGCAAAACAAAGAAAAGAAAACCACAAATAAAATCCTAACTCACTTTCGCAGGAATCGTCGATTGCACTTACCTTTAATATCGTGCAACAAGGCTTTGAACCCCTAGATTACCTCTAGGGGACGAGTTATAGTCTCGTGAGGGTTTCCAGAAAATGTTACCCACAAACATTACTGACTCAACAAAACTTGGTCAAACAGTGTTTATTTTAAAACTTCAAGAAATGCAAGAAACCAACTGTGTCATTTTAGTGTATCAACCAATCCCCAAATAATTTAATATTCTCCAAAAGTTAGAAAAAATTCATAATCATCCTCAACTCAATGTGTGTGTGTGAAAAACACTATCAACATAACTTTTCATTTCAAAGTAAAATAATGACTAAATCTTCTGTAGAAAATTTGTTTTGACTTCAAACCTCTCATGTCACTCACAATAAAGCACTCAGAGATTTGGTATTTCACTCAGTTTATATGTGAGGAAAGAGTAAATAATGGAAAAAAATCATCTCACATATAGTATTATGAAGAACAGACTTTTAAAGAATGGAATGAACATGATCTCATGGACAAGAATATCAATTACTTTTGGGAATGTTGAATCAAACACCATAGGTCTTGGTTATTAAATCTCCACATCTACGGAACCAACCTTTACCTAAGATCAACTAGGACTTTGTTGGGTTGTAACGGGGCTTGGGTAATGGTTAATAAGGAATGTCAAAGGATTCTAACAAAAATTTCTAGGAATGTATACACCCATTCACAAACAATTAGGGCTGTCAAGAATAAACCGATGTTGCGCACCATCAATTTTTTTCTTCATTCTCACATCTTTATCCTCATTGACATTCTTCTTCTGCCCCCTTTTTTTTTTAACTATTTTTCTTTTCTTTAACACTTTTTTTACATAGAGGATTTATGAAATATCTCATATTTTGCTTTTTGATGCCCTTTTTACACCAAGTATATCCATCCATACACATTCCCAGAAACGTTGGGTAAAGGTTAATGGGTTAACAAATAAAAGTTATTCTAAGGCTCAAAAGGCTACAAAAAGGTTAATGTTATGGGTAAGTTAAAAGGCTAGTTAATAGTCTAAAGAAAGAAATGCCTAGATCATTTCCTAAGTTCGGGTCAGTATTATGACATCTCAATTGAATAAGTCAAGAAGTTCTAGTGTAATAATTCAATTTTGATGTCATTCCCAAAGTAATTGATCAGAAAAATGAGAATAATGAGATCATCAACGAGATAATACGGACTCAAGAAAAATCAGAGTTTATGTATAACCCTCGGAAAAATAGAAAGGTTCAAAACTTTCAGGGTTAAGTCTCCACTATTATTCTAAAGTTTTCTAGTATATATTTCACTCATCAACTTCAAGTTATGCTAACATGGCTCATGGTGCAAAGATAATCGAGTTGGAAAATCTCATGAACTAGATCTAACTTAAGGATCATACTAAACTTTCAGTCTTTATCATTGTACCAATATGTCAAGTTGGCTTGCATTTTCTTGAGCATAAAACATTTAAAATCCATTTTCATAATCGCAAAAGACCAAGTTTTCATGACAGAAAAGCATTTTTTTATTTTTTTTTAAGAATAAGAAAAGAAACACTACAAAAAATTCACCGACTCATGAACCCTACCCCCAAACCTTATCCAAACATTGTCCTCAATGTTTACAAAATAATTCTTACAAATGAATGAAATAAGTACATGAGAGGAGGTTAGAACAGTATTACCGCGGTGAAGATTTTACCAATTTCCACAAGTAATCCACCGATGAGAGCTCAGAGACAAAAGAATTGGGGATTAGTTTATAGAAATAGATAAAATACACACTCAACATGCATTCTTACAACAAAAGTTGGGTTGCCTCCCAGTAGCTCTTGTTTTAACGTCATCAGCCCGACAAATATTCTTCCTAAAAAATGGTGTAACGAAAAGTGGAGAGGAAAAACATGACAAACACTTAGTCCATGGTCGTGTATCAACAACCTGAACAGTTGAGGATCAGTCCACCCAAATATAGCAATCACATGGGGCACCAAATATACTAGGACATCCCAAAAGTGACCAGTAGTCAACAGATGATTCTTGCGTGCTCCAAAAAGGGAACATCCTAGGTCTGGTTCCAAATAAGAAGATTGAATAATTTTTACAATAGGATGATGAAAACTCAAATCCTCACTACAGAACAAGGAATCGGTGAAAACAGCCTCAGTAAATGGAAATATGATGCAAGTAGATGAGACGATGGATAATCAGGTGGTACAGGCTCATCACATGAATCACATAGATATATTGGTCTAGACAACTCAATGACACCCATATCAGGCATTTCTATCTGATTTTCAACCAGTTTTTCATTTTAAGGGTAGTAATGCATTGGACATCTTCATCATCTGGCTCAGATGTGCCATTAATTTCGAATTGACCCTTTTGATTAAAAATAGGTTGATTAGGGAATTTTTCTGACTCTATCTCAGGAAGTGACTCAGCTATTTGACTCACAGTCATCTCAAGTTTTCGGATAGCTTGGGAGTTTTGTTGATAAAAAACTGTCAATTATGTAATATCCTGAAAATTTTTCTCAAGCATTTCTCCTGTTCGCTCTATAAAAAGGTTTAAAATATCCTCTAACCCTGATGTGTTGGATGGAGGAACAACTTGATGAAATTGAGACTCATTATCAGGAATGAAAGCTTGATGAGTCTGAGGAGTGTCTAGAGGGCCTTCATGGTACTGACCATGAGCCCATGAGAAGTCAGGATGATAGGCTAAACCTGGGTTGTAATAATCTAAATATGGATCATAATCAGGTCGTTGCATATCATAAAATGAATTGACTTGCTCGAAAAAATAGGCTGGATAATCCATTGTGTTCATTTTTTTTTAAATCACTAACTCTAAAAATATACACAGACTTACACGTAATCAGCAACCAATAAATGCACAAGAAACATGCCTCCCTAAGCAATCAACGTTTTTGAGATCAATTATTTTTTTTTATCTTTGGGGGACAATTATTTCTTATGTAATCTTTATGACAGAGCAATGGGTGCTACAAGTTGATCCTAAGAGTGTACACTTTACACCGCAAAGTTCAAAATCAGTAGGCTAGAATTTTGTTTCAAAGAAACCGGATTATCGCACAAGAGAAGGAGGTCACAATGGTCCAATTAAGTACTTCCTTGTGCTACCGCTCTGTAAGCCAGTGGATGTGAGAACGATGTGACGTTAGATGTACACTTGAGGCTTGTGTTCCTAACCAAAACTGTTGGTTACACCAATTTTTTCTATGGATCGTAGCTTACTTATGACTCGGCGTACCGGGTAAATTACCCTTGTGGCAGTGGCCTCTCGGAGTTCATTGAATGATTAAACCCATCGTCACTTTTAGCAGCGGTCAACACAAAAATTATTGGATTCACCTTGGTCTTGGTTGTCCTATGAACACCGTACCTAATTGAATCACAAAAATTATTGGATTCACCTTGGTATTGGATTCACCGTACCTAACTTGCTAATTGATTTTAATTATGTTTGGCTATTGGTTGCACACAGCTGGAGTGATGAGGTGGGGATATCAAGTCCCACCAGTTTCTATTTAGAAGCTGGGTCTGCTTATTATGAATTACTAAAGTTTAGCATCCACAATTACAGAAATTAAACAACCAATCACACAATTTCAAACAATTACACAAAGCACCCGGGTCGCTAATACATTGTGTGTGATAGAAATACTTACAGTGTGCGTATTCTGTTATGCACAAAAAGTTAGCACAAAAAAAATGTCCGACTTCTTTTTATCCGTTTCAATCAGCACACAAGCATATGCAATCAAATTACAGGTCTTGTTCTTAGAAGTCGGATTTCTGAATCATAAAAAAATTATTGGGTAACAATTAAAATTATTTCCTTATAATTTCTTTTGACTTAGAAAATTTTGGGTTTTTTTTTTTTGGTGATTAAACAAAATGAAAAATATTAGAGTTCTCAAAAATTATTACACCACACACTCATAAAACGAGGTGAAAATAAAATTAAAACTCTCCTCACAAAATAAAAATTTTAAATAAACATTTGCTTGATGTTTTGAAGGATCGCCCAATTTCCTCGAGAAGCGTGTATTATGCAAAATCAAACAAATAAAACGAAATGAGTGTTTTTTTTTTTAAATTAGTGAAAATATATCTTGAATTCAATTAAGCCGCTACCTTCCCCGGCAACGGCGCCAAAAACATGTTGCGAGCTTAACCGACCTAAATAAATAAGCTAATTTGACCCACTTGTAATAACCGCAACTGCACGGTGTCTAACTGGTAGACAACGGCAAGTACGGGTTGATCCCACGAGGAAAGTGGATGCAATTGAATTTTAGAATTTATCTAAACTAATTTACAGAAAAATGGGGTTACAGTGTTTTTAAAACTAAACTAAAAATAAATTAAAAATAAGAAAAATAAAATAAAAGAAAAATATGGATGGGATGGATTTTCTGGGGTTTGGACTCACCGAAGAGTTATCAAATATATTTAAATCTAAATTACTGAACTTATAGACGAGAAGCTTTAGGGATGAAGATCTATTGTTTACACCGAAGATGTGATCATTAAAATTCAATTCCAACCATATCAGTTTCTATCAAACATGAACAATTTATTTCAAGCAAATAAACTCTTACCAAGCATTAAGTGTCTTTTTAGGGCACACTTAATCAAAGTTCAAGCTTAATAATTTTTAGCACATGCTTTGAATATTGATAAAATGTGAATCTAACTACCAAACATATCAATTTTTAATAGAACATGAAAGGTGAAAGCAATTTATCAAATTTCTGAAATAAATTGTAATTAACAATTAAGCATTTAAGTCAGTAAAATAAAATAAAATGAATTATGCAACCCTTTTGGTTTTTCGCAAACTCGATATGGTGGTACTCAGCAGATCAGCAGGTGGTCGGAACACAAATCCCGAGAAAAAGCTGTAAATGCTCTGTGGCTGCTCAGAGAGAAGCTCGGGGTGTGAATAACCAACTGATTCGAAAATCAGTTGGTTCCCGCCAGAAATCTGCAACTCTCCGCACCTTTGTCTCCAACGAGCAGCGCCGCTCGCGCTGCCTCGTTTCTGCTCCTTCGTCCTCCAACCGGCTCTGGAACCTGCAAGAGAGAGAGGGATGGAATACCAGAGAGAGAAATGCGATGAGAACACAAAAAAAACAGAGAGAGGGTTGCGAACACTGCCCTATTTCTGCTCCTCTGTATCGTGGTGGTTGTGTTGGCAGCTCGCATTGCTCTGAGGTGGTTGTGTTGCTGAAGAAGAAAAATAGGCAAAGAGCAAGATGGGAGAGAGGACGAGAACGGGTGACTGAAATAGGAGCGATACTCCCTGTTTCTGCTCCTGTCGCAGTTGTGGTGTGCTAGCTGACGCGCCGCTTGCGACGGTGGTCGTGAGAGAGGGAGACAGGAAGGAGGCTGAGACGAAGAGAGGCCGAGAGATAGCTCGGTGCTAGCTGCTGCTTCCTCTGTTTCGTAGTGGCGGTGATGGCGGCTCTGTCTCGTGGCAGTGCTCGGTGGTTATGGCATTGACAAGGACGGTGGCGGAGGAACAAATGGTGGATGATGGATGATGGAACAGGGAGAGGGAAAGGGAGTTGGTGGCGGCTGTGGGTGTGCGAAACAGGGTATGGAGGTGGTGTCTGATGGTGGTGGCGGTTGTGGATGTTGGACGATGGCGAGGTGAAGTGAAACAGGGTTGTCACGCCCCTGTTTCTTGGTGGGTAGTGGCGGTGGGAGGTGGTGATGAGAATCACTGCGTGATGAAGAGGGTTTGATTTTCTGCTTATTTTTTTCTTGCCTTCTCTTCCTCCCCTTTTCCATCCATTTCTCTTGTATTTATAGAGAATGAACAAAATGAATAGAGATGAGATAAAGGGATAATTCATGGAGTGAATCAAATCTGGATATGGGATAATTGGGAGAATATTCTTTGGGTTGGATTGGGCTTGGCATTGGGTTTGGGTTTATGGGTTTAAGGGTTTGGTTTTGGTTTTAGGTTATGGGCTTAGGCTATTTTCACCTCCATTTTCTCTGAAGTCACCATCTAGGATTGTTTATTGCATTTTTCTCTGATTTCTTCATTACAGCTCCACATTCTACAAAAACACAAAAATTTAATAATTAATCTAAAATAAGATAAAAATAAGGATTAACAAAAATATAATAAGAGGTAATAATGTTATAATTATGTGATTATCAAAGATTTCAGTGGTCGGAAGCCTAAGACCTGCTTGAAACATGCCAGGGTACATTGCAATATAGCCAGGCCTCATAAGACAAGGATTGTCACCCTCTTTGGGTAGAATGATCTCGAGGTCAGATGGCAATGAATAGTCATAACGAATACTATCCATAGTCATTTGCGTCGCCCACTTGGGCAAAAAGTAAGCCTCACAAGTAGCAAGAACATCACCACTTAGAACCCTGAAGCTAAACATTGTTATGAGACAAAAATGAAAGAGAAATAAATCAAAGCCTAGGAGCAAAAAGAACATAAAAAATAAAGTACAATATCCACCTCCTATTTTTTATATGGTCGAACAAAGAAAGGGCTACATAAAAAAATGTGTAGGACACGATGGCCGCACGAAATCCCAAAAATCACGTTGAAACGAACAAGCGAATGAAACATCAAAGAAACAAATGCAGTAACAACTAGTAACGACATTAAATATGTCGTGATGTTAAAATCGAAAATCAAACTGCCACACAGTTAGTGGCCACGTCAGCATACTCACTAACTAAAGGGGAGTCGCTGATGATACATCAAATAAGACTGATGTCGCAGCCATAGAAATGACAAAGATCATCCATCACGAGGATCAAGTATCCCAAAACCAAGCCAATTCTTAAGCCCAAAATGGGCGAATCAAGTTATGAAAGCCCAAATAGGGCCCGTCAGAATAAATCATAGACAATGCCTAAATCCAGGCCCAATAAAGCTCTCCCTTAAAGAGGAGGAACGTTACAGAGAAAAAATTCGTGAAAGGAGTTACGCCTCCGAGGACGTATCTTCATAAAGAAGGAAACTGTTACAGAGAATATCTCCCATCGTTGCACCTCACATACTTAAGTCACGCAGGGAATTAACAACGACTATTATATAAAGTAAAGGAAATATTAGACAAAGGTATGCAACTTTAACTAAGTTTTGTCCAGATTTATCTCAATTTCCAACTGAGTTACTGATTTAAGCATTGGAGTGCCTTCGGCGACCAAAAAGGTGGTCTTTGGCAATCTAACATTTGTTTTGCAGGTCATACTTAGAGAAGACCGAATTTTGGACGCATCAATATATATGGGAGAACATAAGGTATGTGAAATGCACACCAAATGAAAAAAAAAAAAAACACACACACACACACACAACACAACAATTGTGGAACTAGCATTGTTTTTCTCTAACCAATACAAAACAATGGCAAAGTAATGCATTGAAAACTAAGGGCATGTTTTGTTGCTCAATGGAATGGATTTGACCATTGTACTGGTAATGACCATTACAAATTTCATTGTAATGGCCATTCCTTCTCAACACCCTATGAATGCCCATTGTAATGGTCAACCCTTCATTTGTCGTATTTGCCCTCCTTACCTAACATAGATGCCTTCTTACCCACCCTAGATCCAAAATCCATGGTTGGTAATATACGACATAATGGTAAAGACACAAATCATTTTCACTCCCATTCCCATTCCTATTCCATCGAGTAACCAAACATAGTAACATTCCCATATCCATCCAATTATCATTCCCATTCCCATTCCCATTCTCATTCCCATTCCCATTTCCATTCCATTGAGTAACCAAACATGCCCTAATGCATTGCAAAGTGATGCATTTGCATTAATATACAAAATGCATCTTTTTACAGTGTACCAAGTGGAGCCTTAGTGTTTCAAGTATGTGAGCTTTAAAAAAAAAGTTGATAAGGAAAAGAGAGATCAATAATAATGGAAAGGTATTGAATCAGGATTAAGAATATAATTAAAAAGCAAATTCTGAAAATTAACAAAATTGTTTAAATAATATAAAATTCTAATAATGATTTAATAAATAAAATTAGTGAAATTAAACATACTTGTAAAATCACAATTTGATGCAAAAAAAACACATACACACATAGGTACAACATTTGCATGCACCTCTAAGAAAAATAATATATAAAATCATAAAATCTAACTGCGTGGAGTCCTTTGATAGAATAAAAATTACCCATGACGGTAAAAGATCAAGTCGTAGGAAGGTAGTGGTAGCTATAGCAAGCAAACAAATAATGACGGTAAAAGATCATGACAACAGATTTTATGTATGGTTTCTCTACATAAAGGAATCTGGTTTGGGCAAAATAATGGCCTTAATTAGTGGGCAAAATAAAAATACTATTTGGTTTTCACTTGACTAGAAAGGTTATTTCTCTTTTGACCCCCATTAGTTTATGGCCATTCTTCTTTGATTCCCAAAGTTTTTGTATTATAGTTTAAACAACATTATAAAACATATTGACTAATTTCAGTTATCCGTATTTGTGTTAAAAACCAGATTGCCCATTTCTTCGAGGTAGATATAATCTGATATGTGCATCTCGAGGCAATATAAACCCATATTCTCCATATCTCTTTTTTCCCTTATTTGTAATATTTCTTCTTTCTTTCTCTATTCAACACTTCAACAAAAAACTCTGAACATACCAATTAATATTGTGGTCTTGTTTGGAGCAGGGAAGAAACAACTCACCAAGTCTAGCCTCGTCAAATTTAGCCTCACCGAGTCATCTCTCGTCAAGTACTAGCTCATCAAGCCAATCAATAAATTGGTCTATTTTTAAAAAAATAAAAAAAATTGTTCAGTCTTTCCTCGAATCAGCAAGCAGAAACCTTCATTGTATTTGATTGCAAGAGAGATGACTGGCTTCAAATTTTTGTTCAAAATCATTTCTTTCTACGGATGAAGAGAGCTTGGTGGGGATAAAAAAAAGTACCAAGGGAGTTTTATGGATGAAGAGGAAGAGATCAACAACAATAATGGTGAAAATGAGTCTTTCGTTATAACAAGCAGGCCAAAATGAGGGAATACATCATTGTGCATGGATTTGGAGGATGTGAAGCATAAAAAGATCTTAGATTCAACTTGGAAGTTAACACGAGATGGTGGAGTTACCTGGAATAATTTCCATGTTATGTTCTAATGAGAATAGCAGTAGTGGGAATTCCCCTAGTGCCAATTGGAAAATCTCTAGTTATGGTAGTTCCCAATTCCCCACCTATAGAATAATTACTACTATACTGTCTCATCATTTGATTCCGGTACTGGTTCATTTTTGTGCCAAAAGGTAATTAACCTTTTTTTTCCTTCATTTCTTCTGCAATCTCTCCTGCTCTCACCCACAAATCTTCTCCACCTCTTGTTGTTTATGTTGAATATCTTGTTTGATTTTGTATGATATGGTGTTTGGATTCTAGTAGGTTAAGGCCAAATGTGTGTGAATTTGATGGTGTTGACCAAATTCTTTGATTTCTTCAAGTAATTATATTTTCAATTTGAGTTTTGATTATGTTTTCGTAATAGAGAAAGGTGAAGGTAGTGGAGGATTGGAGGAGGTGATAATGGTCAAACTTTAAAATGAGGGTTAGACTGGAATACAAAAACGTTTGCGATCAAAGAATGATACACTTAAACTAATGGGGGCTAAAAGGGAGATAACCCTTAATCGAATAGTATATGTAGATGTCTTTTCTTCTTTTATTATTATTATTTTTTTGTCAAACACAAAGATTTTTATTGAATATCGAGGGGGAACACTATACAAATAAAAACATTCCAAAATCAAGGAATGCCACAACACTATGAAGGGGTCAAAATACAAGTCCTTAAAAAGATTACAAGTCGAACCCTTCATCCACAACAATTCCTAATATCCATCAAGATAGATTGCTCCGATCTATTAAGCCCTTCGAATATCCTCCTATTCTCTCTTTCTAAAACACGCCACATGAGCACGTGAGGAACCCTACACCACAACCACTTCGTACGACGAGATGGGTTAGCTTGGGACCACCAAGTTTACCAATCCTGGAGGGATCCGTGAAATATCAAGCTCATTCCGAACTCTGACAGGAAGCTACTTCCAATGGATTTAGTGAATCTGCAATAAAGGAACAAGTGATCCATATTCTCATCATTCTCATTATAAAACACACAAAGACTTGTTGTGGAGATTCACCTATTCTTTAACATATCTTTAGTCGTGATCCTCTCATGCAAAACCGACCAACAAAGAAATTGATCCGAGGAAGAAGATTTTTCACCCATACCAAATTTTTATGAGACGAAATGAAGGAGTTGGAGTGGGCATTGAAATGAGAAGCAGCCAGCATATTCAAAAACTTTTTCACCGAAAAACCTCACCTTTACCCTTTCGATCAGAAGGCATCTGGATTTCCAACTATTGTTTTAAATTGGTAGCCTCCTCCAATTCCCCTTCATTTAAAGGTCTTTGAAAGGAAAGTTCTCGAGATTTTCTGTTGACCCAAAAATCGCAAACTAGCCCATTTTTCTGGTTATTAATGTCAAACAACCTGGGAAACAAGTCCTTGAAAAGTTGGTTGCTACACCAGTTGTCATTCCAGAAGGAGATGAGTTTTCCATTTCACCAATGGGGCGAGGTATGAGGATAGAACTCACTTGCACACCTAGATTTGGACTTCCACATGGTGCATCCAAAAGGAGAATACTTGGGTTTTGCTTGCCATTCCCATATGTTTCATCCATATTTATCAATGATGAGCAATCTCCATATATATTTAGGAGTGGTGATCGAATGAGGGTGAGGGCACACCTTCCAACTGTCGTAGGGATGGTAGTGGGGCGATTTTTCGCAGATATCCGCTCCGCCCCGGACCATTTGGGGCAGATTAGGTTTACCTTAATAATTTTTGGGGCGGTTTTGTGGATCAAAATTGGTTTCGTTACTGTTTCGGGGCGGATAAGGATTTGGCCATATCCGCCCCGCGGATATCCATATGCCTATATGTTAATTACTATAATGCCCTACAGTAATATAAAATGGATTAAAAAAAAATCTAAACATAATTATCATTTCTCCATCACCCCTCTTGTCTTTCCTTGATTATCTTTTCTCTCCTTAATAACACAAAATCACATCTCTTCATCTTAGACATCTATGTTGGGTTCTCTCACATTCAAACATTTGGTTTCCATTTTCCTCACATCTATCTGATCATCCACCCATGGCTCCTACACTCAAATTCAATTCATTCTTCCTCAAAACCCCTTCTCCATGGGCAGACCTACTAAGGGGCGCCCCCTCAACTTTTAAAATATTTTTAGTATATATACTTTAGTCTTAAAAAAATCGATTATATAATGTAGAATATAATATGCCAATTGTTTATGCAAATATTTAAACATGTCTTTGTTGGTGTAGTGGTTGGAGGCTTATCAATTTTAGTAAAAGACTTTTATTTTATTTTCAATGCAATTTTACTAGTAATTGCAAACATTAAAAAATGTTTAGTTTAATAAAAATTTATTAACATTAAAGAAATGATTTTTTTTCACAAGCGATATAAAACCTCTAACAAAAAAATATTTAAAATTAATATCTAAAATAATAACGATAGAATTCAATGAAAATATATACCATTAGCCAACTCGTATAAAATTTGAGCTTCATATAAATTATTTTTTCTTTGAAATTGTATTATGATCATATAAGGGTTCGCAAATTTCAATTTTTTTTAGCTTCATCTAGAATTTATCCTAATTATTTTGTGATTCTCAATTCTTGACAGCCAGGCTTTATAGCCACTTTTTGGTCAGATTTTGAGTTTTTTTACACTTCTATCCCTTATATAGATAATATTTGTGGTTGTATCTTAAAGAGAATGGGTAAAGGTGTAAAAATGCTCAAGTCTGGCAAAAATATGGCTTTAAAACCTAGGTGCCTAGACAAACTCTTTTGTGATATTAGTTATATATTGTAGTTATTATGCTTATTTACTCTTTGCCAAGGTTATCAATAGTGACCTTATTTTGGCTTAAAATGGACTACACTTTGATCCAATTTGATACATGCATTGTATTTTTTATAGTTGAATTTTTTTTTATTTGTTACTTGCTTCAGTAGAAAAAAAATTGGCTTTACCATTGATAACTACTATTATCAACTAATAAGTATATTCTATTTCGCCGCCCCCCCCCCCCCCCCCCCCCCCTCGACTAAAATCCTAGGTCCGCCCCTGCCCTTCTCCATCAAGACTACTCACCCAAATAACCCTAAACTCAGTGTTTCAACTGATGCATTTCGCTTTAGCAAATAAGACAATGGGTCTGAGAGTTCAATCGAATAAGAAGGCTCAACTAAGTGTATCAACTGAAGGCTCACCCAAAATAGCCCTATAAAATATATGATTTTCTCATATCAGATTAAGAAGATATGTTTTTCTCTTCTTCTAATCTTCTTCTTACTTCCTGGTTCTTTCTCAATCTCAGATCTGATAAAGGTTTTATCAGATCTCTTTATCACCATTCAATAACTCTTCAACTATAAAAGATAATAGCATTTGGAGTTTATTAGTTGCATATGCTGAAGTGGATTTGGGATTGATTTCCCTAATTTTAATAAGGTGGATTAGATGCAGATCGAAGTGTAGGGGATGATTAAGAAGAAAGGTTTTTTGTTCAGTTAAACGGGCGGGGCGGATATCCGTTGATCCATCCGGTGCGGGGATGGTTTTTAAAAAATATTATAAACGGATATTTGGGGCAGATTCTGGGATCCGTGATCCCCAGCAGAGCGGGGATGGATTTGTCCAAATTCGCCATAATTCACCCCGTTGTCATCCCTAAATTGTCGGATTAAATAGATCTAGATGAAGTTCATAAACCAAAATTAATGAAATATTTAATTTCCTAATGTATATAAATTCAGTTGTTGGAAAAATCTCCTCCGATATATAAAATCTATTACTTTCTTCTTCCTTTTTCTTTGATCACATAAATGGGTTCAATGAAGTAATGAAAGAAAAAATACAATGAATTTCTTTTGGGAATTTATTGATCATAATCTTCGGCAACCATCCCCTATTCCCTTTTGGTGCAAGGGCATGAACAAGCCCCCCTGAAGGCTAAGCCATGCCTATATCCTTTTGGACCTCTTCAATGACCATCAAAACTACAGTTTATGCTTAAAAAATCTTAAATTTCTACAATGTTCCCAACTTTGTTAGTTGATTGCATATTTCCATTCTTTTCAAATCATATCCAAAATCTACAAACCTTAAATTCAATGATATCCAAGAAAACCTTAAAATTCAATGATCAAAGGTTTTTCACAGCATCAATTAAAACGGGGTAAAATTCAAATCTACTATTATTACTTGAATTTGTTTGAAAAAGACTATTTGATTTTATGATAAACTAGAGGTGGGTATCCCATCCTGCGATCCCGATCCAGTTTCGTCCCGATTTTTTCAGGTCTTTATGGGATTGATCAAACCCATCATAATCTCGTCTCGTCCCGATTAAGAGTGTGATGAAAATTTTCAATCTCATCCATCTCGTCTCGTCTCGTCTCGAATTTCACATTTTTTCCTCCATCATGATACATGAAGGGAAGCCCCAAAAAATTAAACTTAGTTGAAAATTTAAGATATTAATTTAAAATGAGTCAGTAAAGATGGTAAAGTGAGACAAGGAAGATGAACTACACTTTAGTGTCTAAATGTGATACCTTTGAAGCCAAATCAACAAACATGAAAATAAATAAATGAAAATTTCAAGCCACCAAAATCTCAAGAACTAGGAAATAAAAGCTACTGAAATTGAGATAAGAAATCTTAGACCCATTGAAGCTATTCAAACCCACACAGATAAACCAAAAAGTTATAAATAAATAAAAAGTGAGTCTAAGGGGGGTGTATTGTATCTGGATTTTGTGGGCAATTTAATAAATTTTATGGATTCTGAAAATCCAAGTGTATTCAATTTGGATTTTAAAAAGTCCACAAAAGTCTAGGGGTATTCAATCAGGATTTTAAAAAGTCTTTCTGAAATCCACAAAGTCTAGGGGTATTCAATATGGATTTCAGAAAGTCCACAAAAGTTTTAGGGTATTCAAAATATCATTCATATTTATGGATTTGAAAAATCATGGATTCTCATGGACTTTGTAGTGTTAGGTATAAATAACAAAGTTCAATAGTTTGCCAGCCTCCATATCAAAGATTTCAACGTGAAAAAAAGTCTCCCAAAGTTCTTCCTTGTGCCAACCGCGAAGAGGTTGGTTCCCATCCTCTTGTTTTCTCGATTCTTTTTCTATCTTTGCATAGTATTCATAGTTGCATCGTTGATGATTTTGGGTTAGGATTTAGATTAAATTAGGGTTTATAAATCCTACAGACTTTGTATGAAAATCGCTGGATGCGTGTGTATACTTTACGTGTACCAGTCAGTACCAGTCAGATTGGCAGTCTTGTTGGGTTTTTATAATCTAAAGAGGGCTTTCTTACACCAGACTCCGATGTTGTAGTCTGTTTTATTCTCTGCTAAGTAGTGTGATTAATTTGTAGATTGTCCTTATTATTCAATTTTTGAAGTTGTTAGACAATTCCTAAATTAAGTTTGGATTTTGAGTTCCATAGGTTAGCTAGAGGGTTTAAGTGTTAGCATGTCTCTTTTTTCAAAACTTGGTAATACTCTATTGCAAAATGTTGGCTCTTGTTCATCTTCACTTCACTAGTTTAATTATACTTACATTTGATGTGGGCTTTCTGATTACAGGTGAGCTATTAGATGCCAGTGTAAACCGTAGCCCTAGTGCTTACTCATTGATCAGCGGTGACAATAAAGGAGCTGCTGCAAGATTCATGGAGGATTGGGCTGAACAGAATGGTTTACTGAATGATGTTGAGAATAATGTTTTAGAAATCTGTAAAAGTCGTTCATACAAAGTCCGTGGATTTTCATAAATCTCTAGAAAGTCTGTAGCAAAAGTCTATGGATTTAAGAAATCAGCAGAAGTCCGTGGACAATTTAAAGAGTCTGTGGACAATTTAAAGAGTCTGTGGACTTTTCAAATTATTTATCAATTCCATAAGAATCCATATACAATACACCCTTCTAAGTGACTCCCAAACAACTTGGCTTTCTAGGATTATTAAAATTCCATCTTTTTAAAACACAATCACAAACACCATCTATAAAATGGGTAGAAGTGTAAATAACCAAAACTTGACCCAAAAGTGACTCCCAAACAACTTGGATCTCTAGGATTATTGATAAACAAAATCAATTGTAATTTAAGTCTGAAACAATTACATGAAAACACAATAGGGAAAACGATAGTAAAAATATTTAACAACTAATAATAATCATTAAAATCCAATAAGAAGCTCTATTATTTTTTTAAGGGAGTTGCTATGTGTACTCGACTATTTGGCTATGTTGCGCCATTACTTTGAGATGTTTCTACTTTGTTACACCAAATTAAAGTATGTAACACCGACTTATCATTTTTTTTTTAATAAAATCATTTGAAGGTGATTTTTTTTTATTTTTTCGTTTAGGGGTGTTAATTAACTGTTGAATGAAAGACCAAAAGTATCAATTATCTATTAAACTAAAACTCACTCGCATTCATTAAATTTTAATGTGGTCATCAACCAATAAGAGATTGACAAAACTAAGACGTATTAAAAATAAATAAATGTAAATCAACACATAATATTTTCAAAATTGTTGCAACTATTAGATCATATTCGAAAATTTTGCATTTAAAACATAAAAATTCTACATCTAAATACTTACATGACTCCTTTATACTAAGTCTCCAATATCCAACATGAGTAATTTTCTTCTCTCGGTTTTATGTTTTAGATCTAACAAAATATGGTTGGATACACCTAGCAATTTTTAAAAGTTAAATAAAAAAAGATAAAGTTGGTGGCATCGAGCCACTTCTCTTCTTTCATGTGAATGACCCTATGAGTCGGGTACACGTGGAAACCCCCTTTTTGAAATGTAGCTCATTCAAACTATTAAATGCAAAACAATTACTAAAAGACAAAAACATCAACAAAATTCAGATTGAAACCACTAAAATCATTCAAAAAATAGGTTTCAGCAAATTTTTTATTGTCTGCTAATCCCATCCCGTCCTGAACTCATTTGAGATGTGAAGAGATTTATCATGTCCTTTTTTTTTCGGTCAAACACGAAGATGTTTATTAAGGAAAGAAAAAGAAACAAAATACAAAGAGAAACGAAAAGATGTTTATCATGTCCTAGGGATCAGGTTCATCTCGTCCCGTGCCCACTTTTGTTATAAATAGAAGGAAGAAGAAAAGAAAATGCAGTTTTGCTAAACACCTTAAACTAATGAGTTGGTGTCATTATAAGAAACTAAATATTTTCATATAAAATATATGATTATCAACTTCGTCTAAATCTATTTGATCTAACCATTGGGAGGTATGCCCTCACGGAGTGTACGTGAGGTTAACCTCATTGAATCATCATTAATTTAGAGGCTTGACATTCATATACACATTTGGAAAATAATAATAATTATAGCATTAGCAATTATATTGATAACGATACATTGACATATTTTTTGCAATGAAATCGATGGGCTTTATCTGAATAATTATTTAATAAGTGAAAAAACATTAATGAAAATATAATTTTGTTATAGTCTTGTATCGTTATCTTTAGGGTCATTTACACTTTGTCTCCATAATAAAAAGCTAATAAGGGGTTACCTTCATAATAAATTGATATTGCATTTTGCCCGCAAGACTAATAATCAACGTGCTTTTACCATCTGTTTTCAAAATAAATTACCAAAAAGTGTCTTGAGAAAAATCTAACGGTCTTTTATATTTATATATATATATATACCTCCCCCATCCCTTCTTCCTCCCTCCTCCTCCCTGTTCACAGCTATTTACATGCCCCGCCTGACTAAGAGTCCTGGCTCTGCCCTGGGTTACACTATTTTCCGTGGACATGCCTTCAAGGGTTAGGACATTTTCACATAACCTACTTTGAAAATGCTTTGGAAAAATCAAGTATTAGATGGTGTCATCCCTTCTTGAAACGATACATAAGAGGAATATATATTGATGTGTATATGATTTACCATTTTTATGAAAGTAAAATAAACTATGGGATTGGAAATGCTCAAATAAACTACCATCAAACTGATTATATCACATTTCATAACACCTCTTATTATGGTTTCTTCCTCTCCATCCTATAGTATAACAAGTTTTCTTCAAGCACCATGTGAAATTGATTGAAGTTGTAAAAGCTCTCTAAAAATAAAAGCCAAAATGAACAGAAGTCACATAATATCACATATCCACTGCCATGCGTTTGTACAAATGTGAGGGCAACCTTGGTGTAGGAACTGCTTGAACTGGGGTTCTAATGTACGTGACTAATCCGGGGTTTTCTGACATGTCGATGTCTTCAGGCTTGACCCCTTCGGGAGGAGTCCAACGAAAATGGTGTAACAAGTGACCCAACATAGATGTCACCAAATTAATGCCTAGTTGTGCACCAGGGCAGACTCGTCGGCCTGCACCAAATGGTAGTAACCGATAATCATGTCCTTTCATATCGACGTCCTCCTCCATGAAGCGTTCGGGCCTGAATTCTAGTGGTTCGTTCCAGACAGCTGGGTCACGAGCCACGGCCCACACATTTACATGCATGTTGGACCCCTTCGGAACATCGTATCCACCAATTTTAACATTGGCATTCGCCTTGTGGGGGAGCATGAGTGGGGTTGGAGGGTGCAACCGAAGCGCTTCTTTTGCAATGCACTGAAGGTAAGGGAGGTTTGAGAAGTCTTGCTCAGTCATGACGCGTTCAAATCCAATTACTCGGTCCATTTCCTCTTGGGCTTTTTCTTGGACCCTAGGGTTCTTGATTAGCTCGGCCATTGCCCATTCCACAGATATTGCGGTTGTGTCCATCCCAGCAGTGATCATGTCCTGAACAAGAAAATTTGTTAGTAGTGTGTAAACCAAGCCTGGACAGTTTTTAGGGCTTGCATTCATAAAATTAAGGGGTTTTTTTTTTTTTTTTTTTTTTTTTATAGTTTGGCCCTCATTAGTTTATACCGAATAGATTATTTTATTTTATTTTAGTTAAATCTAATCCTATTTTTTTAACAAAACATTAAGTCAATCAGGTGGACCGACTAAGCTTAGTAAGGGAGAAAAATATCATCACCTTAAAAAGCACGTATGATGCACAAGTAAAGTCCATGGACCAATAAAAAATGCAGGGGTTTTGTATGAGAATCATCTTATGGCTTTTTATTTGAAAATTCTAGAGAGCCAGGCTTCTCCTACCCCATCCCTCTCCTCTGCAAATTCACTCTGCAAACCCATTAACCGAGCTCCTTCACCTCCTCATCTCTCCTTTCATCATCACCTACTCACACAAGAATCAAAGCATTCTACTATTTTTCGTGCCTCTCCTCCAACAGCTACCCATCAATCTTTACTCACTGTCCAATTTCTTAATTCACTATAACCATTAACTCTTATCATTTATTTCTCTGTCCAAATCGATTAGCAGCCAAGCCCCCAAATTGGTCAACTTTCTCTCTTTCTCTTCTTTATCTTTTTCTTATCTATTCCTTTCACTACAACCAATTTGTGGCCCTCACATATTTCTCTTATCAGAATAAATGACAGACTACTCTAGCTTATGTACAAGGAAAAGAGAGAACCAAACTCTTCCATTAGTGCAAGGATGCTTGATCAATTTGCAGGAATAATCCATATTGAAATTTACAATGGGCTTAGTTTGGGTAATGTTGGGAATTTGAAATATTGTGGATTCCCAGTTTATTGGAATGGGTTGTTTGCACGCTTATTGGAATGGGTTGTTTGCACGCTTAGTGGATGCTTTTTGTTGGTCAGATTAAATAAGAAAAGCAATTTTGTGGTGAAGAGTGGCTATAGAGATGAGATTGTTTATGGTGGGAGGTGGTGGATGTTGGAGGGACTTGGAAGAATCTGAGGAGGAAAGAAGTCTGGACTTTGATGGTGATAGGAGGAAGTGATGATGGAAAGGAGATAGAATGGGGAGCTAGAGGAGCTCGGTGGAGTGTGGAGTAGCTCCATGAAGATTAATGGGGATTTTCATTAAAAATTCTGATCCTTAGATGTATGGGGTTCATCCACTTTGCATATGCTAAGTTTTGTTTAAGGTGAGGGTATTTTGGTCTTGTATTTAACCTTGATCGGTCTATGTGATTGACCCAAGGGTTTTGTAAAAAAAAACGAGAATTAGATCTAATTAAAATAAATAAATAAAAAATAATAACAATGAAAATTTTACTAACCCAAAGAAGTCCAATGATGGTATCCTCGCTGAGATCGTACTTCTCTTGTAGAGTGAGCAATGCATCAACGAAATGTTGCTTGACACCTCCAGTTTGACGGGCAAGAGTGTGCTCTTCCATAATGGCTCTGGTTAGACGGTCCCTGCGTGCCCCATGTTTCCCAAATGCCTCCTCCTCAAGGGGAAACATCCACCGAAGCCATGGAATGTGTTCAGCCATGGCAAGTGATGCACCAAGCTTCAATCCATTGGCCACGATTGCCTTGAATTCCACTCCTTGTTCATCCATCACCCCCTCCGAATTCACGAAACGCTTGCCAAAAGCAAGGCGTGTTATATTATTGAATGCTACCGCACCCAAGTAGTTCTTCACCACCAAGGGTTTCCCATAATTTTCTGCATTTGCATATTGTAAACTATGATGAAATCATGGACTCATGCCAATTCATGAGAGGGGGATTTACAATAAGCCCATTTTGGTAATCACAACAAATTTTGAAATTATTATTATTATTATTCCCGTATTCTTCCAATTAAAAGATAATTCATGATAACGAACAGAAAATATTACTTGATGTGCCAAACCCAACGGCCTCGCATGTAGTGTGACCAACAATGTATTTTAGGTAAAAGGTAGTTAACATTTGTATCTCATCCCTCACCCGAATGTTCTTTATCACCCAAAGACCCACATGAGATTTGAGATTTGATTCGCATACTAAATTTGTTGTTCCAGTAAAACACATAAAAGCCCCTTTTTAACTTTGTTAACAAAATTAATATTGTCTAAGTTAATTATATTTATGGCTAATTGCTTTCATCATGCTATTCCAATGACACTAACAAACCTTGTAGCAGCAGATGATATCATCATTCCAAACATGTCAAACCAAAAATGTAACTCACCCACTTTTCTCTAATTCTGTCTTTCTCAGAAAATCTACCAAACTTAGGTAAATATCCCTACCCAACAACCAAAAAAACAAAAGAGCAAATCTCACTCTTGTTGTCTGATTTCAGATCGTATCTAGAGGAATATATTCATTATCAATAGGTTATGTAATAATCGGATAGAAGAAAGTAGAAGATCAAGAGAGGGGATTTTGTGTTACCTGGCTTTGTAGAATCAACGTAGATGGATTCAACCATGGCAGTGACTTCATCCTCTCTAATGGGCCTGAGAGACTCAAGCCGCTTGGGCGAAAACAATTCAAGTGTACAAACCTTACGGACCTTTACATAGTGAGGCCCATAATCGGCCCAAATGAGGTCCTGGCCATCTCTACTAAACTTGGCAGCAGATCTGCTTCTGTGCCTATCTGCCAATTGTTGGTCTTTCTCCTTCAACACCTCTTTAGCCAATTCAGAATTGGTCACCACCACGTTCAAGGTGGATCCGAACCACACAGACATGATGGGTCCGTAGGTCTGAGACCATTCGTAGAAGCATCGGAACCGAACCGGTTTGATGTCGTAAAGGTTTCCGACTATCGGCCATGGTCTTGGGCCTGGTGGGAGCTTATATCTGAGCCTTTGGTAGAGGTTGTATCCGAAGATGATGAAGATGATGGACAAGGAAAATATTGAGAGATCCATTTGAGATGCAGAGAGAGGTTTGAGAAAGAAATGAAGAGAGATACATGTAGGGGTGGGGGGTTTAATATGCAAAAAGGTTATAGAAATAAAGGAGGGAGTTGGTGAAGGAGGGAAGGTTCTGCTGTATCTATTAGGACATCAAAAAGAAGATTTGTAGGATGGTTGGACCATAGGATTTGATTACCGGGGCTATCTAATGAAGTTGTAGACACTACCTAAGTAAATGTTATGGGTGGATTCACTTATATAAAATTGATACATATCTCAAACAAAAACATAACAATAGTAATTTCTTTCAATTTCTGGGAGTCCATCGAGATTAAAAACTAATACAAGTAAATTGGAAACATATTAACTCTCCAAAAACTCATTAATCACAACCCAACTATATATGTTTTATTGAAAACATATTATGAATTAAAAAAATAATTTTACTACAATTGATACTTGCAATAAGCACAAGGATGATCAAAGATGTGATGGCTCAGAGAATGAACAATGATGAATGATATCACTAAATCACATGATCAAACTCAGCCACTTGCAATAAGCACTAAACTCGAGATTCCCATCAGAAATTCTTTGGGTTGTTGATAGATTAGAACTTTGATGGTATAAAAGTGGGCACATGGTTTGTTGTAGGTCTTGATGAATGAAGAGTATAGATAATGGTGGTTGGTGGGGTAGACTTCCTGAATAGCTTTAACAGAGTGCACTAGCTATAGCATGCAGTATTGTGTTCCATCCATGCTTTTCCTGGTTTGCTTGTTTCTTGCGTTTCCACCAACCATCAACTCGAGTGTGCATTTAGGGCTTTTTTTAAGTGCATCGGGCTAATGCTTGGTGTTGTGCCGGGTGCAAATCAGGCACTGTAGAATTGTATCGAGATAAATGTTAACTTTTATATCGATGCAATCTTACGGTGCCTGGCAGCATTAGGCACAAAATCAGACACTGAAGCCAAGCACCGTAGTATTACTCGTGCATTTAACAAAACTTGGTGTGTGATGGTAATATATTTTTATGGAAAGTTTTTCTAAGTGTTTTCTTAACTCATTTTAGTACTTAATTAAATATGTTAATTAAATTCCTGCCCCATAAAATGGAATTTGAAGAAATGCTTTTAGGAAAGGTTTATATACTCCAAAATTTAAGAGTCGCCTGTTAATGTACTTGATAATTTAAGGAAGTGAAATTTTGGGTTAAGCCTCTTCTCATGAGATAGCGGTTATTGTCAAGGAATGTCTGATGGGGGAACAGTCATGAGATTAGAAGCCTGAAGTGTATTTGAGGTATGTGGAGGTGTATAAAATACAATGCCACAAGAAGTATGGAATAATTTGCGAGCAACCTGTTTTTATAGTCCACTTTCTTTTGGTATTTTAAAATTAATGGTCGCATTTCATAGGTTCGAGTGGGTGATATTGATATGTTGGAGAGGGGTTGGTGCATTGGGTCGTAGTGGGTTGTCAAGGTTGGTGAATTGGGCCCACAAGGGAGTTGGTGAATGTTTGGTATGGTAGGTGTTTACAGTCAACCAAATGTTGACAGATTTAAAGGGCTATTGGATTACTGTTTGGTTAAGAGTTTATTGCCTCAATTTTGTTTTGACGCCATCTTATATATTTTCGGATCTCCAAGTTGGCTTATGTCAACTCCTGATACCATCTCTACGCTCAACTTTAACTCACACGCATCCACCACTTTAGGTTGCCAAGTTGGATGGTTAAGGTTGTGGTGGTTTAATTCCCACGTCTTGAATTCTATAATCACCGGTGGTACGCTAGCCTTTTCGAAAAACAAAATAAAAAATTTAGGTCAATTGGCCGAGTGTCGGTATGCTCATGAGATTTTCATTTTGCCATTTTGGGGAGTTGCCACATGGAGTTGGCACAAAAAAAAAGGAAGAAAAACTACATGGTAACACGAGGAAAGCGAAGAAGAGGTTTTTGGTTCCAATTTCCAGTGAACCAACCTCGTTGTTTTTCCTCTTTTACTTGTCTTTCTTCTTCGACCTTCTCTTGATGTTACTCTGTGTTAGCTCTTCACGCTCACAACTCTTTATTTCTTCCTTCAAGCTCTTTCGATTGGAGCTTTTATCTGGTTGTTCCTTGCATTTTTGGGTACTGATGGTTTTTGTATTGGTTCTTCTTTGAAGGTCTTGACGCAGTACGATCTCCCTCCTTCCTAAGCTCATCATGGCCTCGCCATTAATCACAACACCACGTTCACCATCTTCCCCATATCTTCGCCATCCTCAAATCACATCGCATTATCTCGCCATGAATAACTTAACCCACTTTTCAACTAATGCTAATAACTCTCCAAAGCAACATCTAATTACTCCAAGATCCTCTCACCCATCCACAATTTTCTCTCTAAATCCTGTGTTTTTTACGCACTCTCCTCTTCTTATAGTGTCTTCATTAAACAAGACCACTTCTGCTTCCGCTATCTGCTCATGGATTTCTTTGGTTTCACTCTCGCACCTCTTCCATCATCTCACCTTCGTCCTGCCACTGCCATGATCCCTACTCCAAGACTACCATCAAATGCTTCTTCCTATCCTTCTGAAATGGATCCTTCTACACAGGTCCCATCACTTCCACCTACTTCCACTCCACACTCTGACCCATCCCCTTACCCCAAAACTCACCAAAAATATATTGGAGTCTCAACTCTGTCACAACCTAACCATGCCTACTCCTTCTTTCACGAGAAGGGTTGAGCGTTCCAATGAGAATAAGCAGTTGTAGATAGGGGTGGGCATCCCATCCCGCGATCCCGTTCCCGTCTCGTCCCGTCCCGATTTTTCCGGGTCTTAACGGGATTGAATAATTTCATCCCGATGTCGTCCCATCCCGATCTAGAATGGGATGGGATGGGATGAAGATTTTCAATCCCGCCAATCCCGTCCCGTCCCGAACTAATTTATTAATATTAATTATTAATATTTTTATTTAATTATTTATTTTAGAATTGTGGATGCCCATTCAAATATACTGATGTATATAACATTTTTAGCATCGCAATGAATCTCTCACACATATCTCTAGATTAATCTGTAAATTTGTAATACTTCTCACTTTCTCAGTTCTCCTCTCTCTGATAAAACATTCGGCCATTCTTTTGGTTCGATTTTAGGGTTATAGCAAATGAACAAATAACAAAAACAGAGCAAAGGTTCAACCGTTCAAGAAACCGCTAAAGAAAAGCGAGATTGAAGAAGAAGCACTTTGTTAAGCGAGATTGAACTTCTGAAGAAGTTCTTGACGTTCTGAAGAAGTTCTTGAAGTTCTGAAGAAGTTCTTGAAGAGAGATTCAAGAAGAAGCACTTTGTTGATCTGTTCTTCAAGAAGAAGAACTGAAGAAGCACTCGCTCAGATCCAGAGTGTTCTCGCTCAGATCCAGAGTGTCCTCGCAAGCACACGACGACGACGACACACCTCGTCCCCTCGATCCAGATTCCAGAGTGTTCTCGCTCGCACACGGCACACGACGACGCCGACACACCTCCTCCCCTCCTGCTTCCGCTTCATCTTACTTCTCTATCTCTCTGTTACACAATCCGTCTATTTTTACAGGTAAGATCCAACTTCTTTAGGTCTTTGTTTAAAGAAAATTGTTTGACAGGGTCCTAATTTTGTTAGGTTTTTAGCTTTTTATGAGATCTTCTTTAGGTCTTTGTTTAAAGAAAATTGTTTGACAGGGTCCTAATTTTGTTAGGTTTTTTTGTTAGATTTGCCTTACTGTTAGCTAACTTACTTAACAACTAGGATGTTCAGGTTGATTTGTGAAGTTTCATGAGATTAAGAATGGCAATAGATGAATAGAAGGGATTGTTTAGTACTTGCTCGATCTGGATACAAACATCTCATGCTATATAGGCTTGTCATATTCTTACTTGGAACCATTTCATATTGTAGGCTAGTCTAGTCCTTTCGAGTTAGACTTTAGAGCATTGACAGTGAGGGTATGTGCATACAATATTAATGAAGAAATGATTTCGAGTTATGTAAACTACAGACAGAAGCTACATTGTTGTTGGCAAGAGGGTTATGTGAAAATAATAATAATTGCACCCTTTTAATGGACGCCTAAAATTGGAGCGCCTTTTCGATAAGGCTGCCTCATATACTTACCAGTTAAGGATTTCCTATATTTCGCTTGAGTTTGGTTTTATACATCCACCATAATAAGAGTTTGGATGCTATTATTCTTAGAAGCCAAACTCAGGCAATCTAAAAATGTTACTACTTGGCTCTACTTGCTACATACTGCTCTTCATATTTTTGTAAAACATTCGAAACAAATTCTTCTCTGAGTGTGAATTACAAAAACATCGTAAACTCTGATCAATCTGGCATTGATGAACCACCATCATATAGATAGTTTTTATTGGTCTGCTGCAACTGATCTTCCAATTTCATTTAAGAAACCAGTTTAGTTCATTTGCTATAACCATGCTCAATGCCCCTTCAGAAGTCCTAAAAATACTTGAATCTTTTTCCTAGAAAAAACCTTCTAATTATATATCCTCTTTGAGAGACTTGTCACTGAAAGGGATAAAAATCAGAATAAGGGCCCTTACCATTGCAAAGCAAGATCTTTGTTCTTTAGTTTTCCGACAAAACATCGATATGTAATTATATGGTCTGGTTTGCTTTATCTCCATTCCATTAGGGTTTAGTTCATACATATTTTGAATTGCAGGTTCAAATCTCCCTTCCATTATTATCAATTGGTCCTTAAATTTCAATCATTTTCTTCTTTGCTTTTTAGTAAATGGATGCCCCCCATCAATGTTTAGTTTATGTTGATAACATTCACTACACCAAAAATGGCCATTAGCAACGGTTTTAAACCGTGGGGGTAACCCATGGCTTATAACGGTTTTAAAGTCCTAGCCACGGTTATAAGCCGTTGCAAAGGTTTTAGCCACGGTTTTAAGCCGTGACAAGTTCTAGCCACGGTTATAAGCCGTGGCAAGTCATGGCCACGGCTCTGAGCCGTTGCAATAGTTAGCCACGGTTTTAAGCCGTGGCAATTTTTTTTTTTTTTTTTTTTTTGCTATCAAATGACTTTTTATTACATCTTATAAGTTTTATTTCTAGAAAATAAAAATTTTAATGTGCCAAACTTAAACGAATAGAGGCAAAGTAATGTAATTAATAAGATTATACAATTACATCAAATGTGCCAAACTTTGTTTCATGCTGTGCACGTTTTGTTATTTGTCAGTTGACCAGATTATACAATTACATCAAATGGTCAAAGAATATGCAATACATTTATTCTCATGGACTTGCCCGAAGAGAAAGCTTGAAAGCACCCATGCAGTTGAATGCAATAGCAAGAACATGATAGCACACCGCAGTTTGAATATGCTCCACACCTAAAAGGGGTTCATTCTTTTTTAATGCTTCTTGCAAGTAACGAAGTGCAATATTCATCTTTCCAATATCCTGATACATCATTGCAACATTAATGAATGCTGCAGCTACATCAGGGTGATCAGGCCCACAAGACAGTCCTAACAGAAGCATTGTTCGAGACATGACGTAGAGCGAGCTCCGGTTGATTGAGGCCATGGTAAAAAAGGGCCATATTACCATAGCTACACGAAATTAACGCAGTTCAATTGGGTAATTATATCCATGATAAATTTCTCAAAAACAATCCAAACAAGTTCATACCTGTGTGCAGTATCAGGATGGCCCAAACCAAGGCACCTTTCATTAATGATAAGCTCCTTATGTTGATGTGTTATAGCTCCAGCCATGTCACCCGCATGATATAAAACCATCGCAAGGTACCTGAAAATTGCAAATTTTGTATGTCAAAATGAATAACATAACCTTTTATTTGGAAGCTATTGTCAGTAAACTCGTTCAAGTTATAACTTAGAAGTGTCATAAAACCTTATCAGAAAAAATACATGACTATTTAAGAACTAATATACATTCTTCTTTAAGTTGTTATAAGTCACTACTAAAGAAACACAAAACAAGGATGTCCGCATAATTCTGCAATCAATAAATAGAGAACTTTCAAACCATGACCTCCTGAGCATTATACATGTAATTCAGTGCTAGGAAAAAGCTATCATCTTGCAAAATTGTCAGGTTCCACAAACTTCAGGCTTGCTTGGCCTTTTCTCAACTGTCATCCAATCCAAAACTTAGGATGGGTCTGTCTTACAGGAGTAGTTTCCTTGGGAATATTAACACGAACTAAAGACTCTAAGACACAGTGACAAAGACAATCATCTTACCTGTTGCTGGCGTGAAAGGGTGACATCTGGGCAAACTGCCTGGACTGCTTGCGCATGAGGTGGTTGTGAGCTATATATTTATTCTGCAAGACGAACAGCTCCAGCAAGAAGCTTTGATCCAGAAGGAAAATCAAGGCGTGGATGTACTCCGGTAAGATCCAAGAAGAGCCTTTGGAAATTCCCATGTTGGGCAGTACAAGTAACTGACGCAAATAAATCAGTAAGAAAAGCAGATTTGTCCCCTGGGCCACAATACTTGATGCCACTAAGGCATTCATCTTCCCTTTGAGCTCTAACCAAAATTTCTCCAATAGCTGCAGTTGCCACAGCCCCTTTAGCATACAACAAAAGTTTCTAAAGTAGTAAAGTGAGAAGAAAAGTTGTAAAGATCATAAGAAAATGGAGTACATGTTATTCTATGCAGAGTTTGTGATGACTAGGTGTTGCTTTGGGTGTTTTCAAGCATAAGGGAAGAGGAAGACATTGTGTCTTTATGCCATGATTTGGGGTACTTGGCTAGAAATAAACAATCAAATAATCAGGTTTTGGTAACTGCAAGTTGTGCAGAACACAGTAAAAATGAGGAACCATTGAGCTTACCTGCCGCTCTGTATCTGTAAGGGTAAGACCATCAGAAGGACATCTAAGAGCTTGCTCCAGAAGTTGGGCGACGTAAGTTGAAGACACAGAGTCCAGGTTTGTGTTTGCTACATATGCTTTGAGAAAAAATGCTTCAAATGATCTCTGAATGGAGATAGACTCCTCGGCCTTAGCCAATGCCTCTTCACGGTGACCAGTGTCATACAAAATCCATCCTTCGTAGACAAGCCTTTCATGCTCAGACCTAGAGTGATTTCGAGCCAATCGCAAACTGCACATCACAGCCTTTTGACAATTCAACCTATATTTGGCAATTGAAAATGGATTAAAATGTTGAACAAATAAAATTACTAGTAGAAAGTTCAAATTTAAAAATAAAACACACTTCCTATTATAAACTTCCCTTACTTCATAAGAGAAAACTTTATCGTTTTTAAATTCTAAATATAGAAAATCATCAGTGCTACACTAAATAGATGGAGAGAAAAACAGGAAGAAGAAAAAAAACAACGTTAACAAATATATACCCTCTATTATGGGGGAAAAAACTAAGTAAAAGTTTAAGAATGAAATATGTACCAGCAACACAGATATTTCAGAACCTGGACAAAGTGTTGAACTAATCCTAATCTAGAATATTAGCCAAACAATTCAACTTCAATTTGATAGAAGCAAGACAAAAATAACTATGAGCAAAGGCTATTGACTTATCAAATGCAATAGCAGGAGGTATACTAACAGATGGTGTCGGCTTTGAACTATTAGCTGCTGTCTCATAGATGAGATATCAAAGGCATTCTTCTGCATTATCATTCAGCAATGCATCATTAGCTTAACGGTTTTCTCCTGAGATGTTTCCAAGAGGGTGGTCCTCATATGGAGAAGGCTTAGACTAACTGAAAATGATAAATTCAAAAGAAGAGGGTGGTCCTCATTGAACAAGATTTCCTGCAATGAAATTAAAGGGCATCAATTAGTCAAAATCTAACTGGCCTTTTCTGTTACTGTGGATAGCATGTCTAAACTTAATAGTAATAGACAACCAGACACACTCCTGTAAATAACATTAGTTTCCGATTATTTATATTGTTCTAATATTAATAGTAATACCCCGCCAAACATGGGGTGATTTCAGTCATGAATCTCTTGTATTGCATTTTCATTCAGATGCATTCTCTAAACATGTATATGAAAACGCTTTCAACTTCGAAAGATAATAATCTCAACAGAGCAAAGCCAAAAGCTGAACACAAGTTTAAAGAATTGCAACATTTTCCTAATTTAATGCATTGCACTTACAATATAGTACAATTCAATGAAAATATTTAATTTAATGCATTGGACATGGAGTGTACGAGTACCATCAAATTAAAATATATTCTTTAACAATATTACCTCCTAAGAAGTTTAGAAAAGTTTTCACTTTTTGTTTTGCAAGGTAGGTCATGTGGAAGAACATGGATCAGAATATGAAAAATCACAAACAGCAGAAGAAAAAAAAAACTAACAGCAGAAGAAAAAAAAAGCAACAGAGTGCATCAGGACAGACCACTCTGTCAAAACAGAGCGTGCTGTCCAGTGTATTGCAGCACCAAAAAAAAACTAGACAGAGCAGCTCCAATTCTTAATGTCTTGAGCCGGCAACAATGGCTCGTGCATGCATCAATGTTGTGGGTAGCTTCTCAGTAACTTATGTAGAAATTGCCTACAAAATTCAATCTTTTGTGTAAATCTTGAATAGCAGTAAAACAGTTCCAGCAGATGGCACATTGTAGTTCAACTGAAGGATTTCAAAATTAACCCTGAAGCATGGATACTAATTGTTCAACTATTTGGCAAATACTACAATAAAATTAGATCAAGAGCTTTATCCAAGAACAGTCGTCAATGTGTTAGATAACAACAACATGGATACTAATTGTCAGACACGTTGGCCAGAAACGAGACACTTCAAGTTAATGTCAAAACCCTGCATATTAACATCAAAACGACACACAAGAAAACATAACACAAGCTTGATCAATCTCTTACTGCAACACCCACACACAAAAATAGAGCAAATCAATGAAACCCAATACAAGAAAACAACTCATTTTCATCCAAACATATAACATAAAACTGTTATGATTGGAGCAAAAAGATAACATCATTCAACAAGAAGAGATTACAATACTTAGACCTCATTATCTCAGTCTAGTAAACCAAGGAAAAAAGGTACCAGGCACAAATCTCCATATTTCAGTGACTACTGGGGCAGTTCAGACCGCCCCAGTTGTAATTTGAACAGCCTATATATGTGCAAAAATTTTGACATTTTTATTGGTCCTTGACCACCCCATGCATATAAATCAGTCGTACATGTGAAATAGGTTTTCTGTGATAGCCTATCCACTTCATCAACACAATAAACTCCGTATATTTCTTTATTAACACTTGTAGAGCGAACAATCAGAATTGGGGGTAAAGAAATAGTGATCCACCATACCCAAGATTACTCAAACTTTGACTTTAACAATCCTTGGATGTATTTAACAAATCAAGCAACAGACTTCACAAAGAATAAAAATACAAGAAAACTGCTATTTCAGAACTGCCCTAATACTCAAATACAACTAAATGCTAATACGCAAATATAACCAAATACAGGACTGAAAAGCTCTTCCTATTTCAGAAACAGAACAGTAATGAAAACCATGAGTTTTGTTTGGTCTGGCGCATTGAAGGTTCACCAATCAACATGGCAGGGGGTAATAATTCCATTGATTCCAGGCAAAAAGAACTTGAGAAAGCTTAAACATGCATTTGGCTATAAATAATGTCTCCAAAACAGGCCACTAAAAAATTACTTTAAAGTCATTCTAAAGCAATAGTTTTTTGGTGGGAAACCTCATAAGAGTATCACCCTTTAGCTTTTCTAACTAACATTTACCCCTTGACAACACAAAGAAAATGAAAAAACTTGATATGATTAAACTGCAATAACAATAATAATAAGAAATAAATAAAATGACACTCCAACTAAGTACCGAGTGAAAAATGAAAAATGTTCACTAATGCCCATGGGATGAGATTTTTTTTAGATCAGCAACCAAGTTGTGTACCATCCAGTTAGCTACCCCCACAACATAAAAATCTAGCAGCTTTCAAAAGGTCCCAGAAGAGAGAAGAAAAGAGGAATATTCTGTTAATAGAAGCAAAGATTTTCTTGTGTGTCCATTAGTCTAAGAATAACAAAACTCATTACTTTAGGTGAGATTGAGCCCAACCAGAAATACCATGCGCACTATTGGAGATAGTGATGGAATGAAGAAAAAACTTGCCTTCAATAACATCAATGAGTGTTAAGCACCCAGCCTTATGCACAGCTTGGAGAGTGTGAGTAAGAGCATCTGTAACAGTTGGTTTTTTTTCTTTCAATTTTTCCTATTCATAAGATAAAAAATACTGTGAGCCAATCCTATCTAGTAAAGTAACAACTTGAAGTAGACAAACATAAAAAAGTAATAACCAAAAAGGAGAACAAAAAAAAGAGTAAAAACCATACTGAAAAAACACTAGACATGTCGGATACAATTTAGTATCACTGCACATGATTATGTTCAGTTAAAACCTCAAAACTAGCATTTCATAGATTTTAACTAAAAGATAATCTGGAAAACCACTGCAATATTATAAATAATCCTATTACATAGTAAATAGAGCATGTTTCACTTTACTTATAAGCAAAACTGGTAAGAGAAATCGTGAGCCTCCAGAAAAATGATTTCTCAGTCCCCTAGCAAGATTCCCAATAGCTTGTATAGCTTCAACTGCAACAGCTATGTTCACATCCATAATAAGCTGCAAGCAAAAAGGTATACCTAAATTAATGAAGTTAGAAATTTCCAAAGCGGCTGATTTTGGAGGGAGGTTATGGAGACGGGATTATCTATACACAAATTTAATGGATTTTAAATTTCCTAATCACGTCAAAGGTGTCTTAGTAGGAATTTTGATGAATCCATTCATATATATATGTTGCTCATTACTTATACATCGATATACAGTAAAACCCTACAGCTACTCTCTAAAATAAGAAGAATAAACAGAGACAAACAACAACAATAACATAACACAAAAAAGGTACCTTATGTGTGACATAGGGTCTAAACTAAATGAGAAAAGTTCATACCTTCTTAAGAATTCGACCAACTTCACTGAAATCACCAGGAGCTATTCTTTTTGTTGAAGCGAGCTTTGTAAGCTCTGACACAACCTCCTTTCTTTCAGACCATTTTGTAGCTTTCTGAAATTATAAAAGAGTATTCAACATATCAAACATTATAAAAATCACGATCTAACTTTTCATATGACTTCAGATCAAGTTGAAAGTATGATGAGAGAGCTATCAAATGTCTTGATACTACAGAGGAACGACACTAACCACTCCATCCCAAAAGCATGACTTCTCCAAAGGATTCAGAATGTCCACGGGATCAACAAGTTCATACTCATCTATTTCCTGGGGAACTGACAGAAAAAGGATCGAATGAATTACCAAAAAAAAGTAGGTTTTTCAAATGAAATACAATGCAAATATGTTCAAACAAAAGTGTTGTGTCAATCAGAAGCATCCTGAACGTCAATTATCGCATTGGAGCAGCAAAAGGTCACATAAAGACGATTCCATACCATCAGCTGCAGATTCATCGCTTGGGCTTGGCCGAGCAACTTCTGAGACTGATTCTGGCTCTGGCTCCTTGTCTTGCTCAGACCTAATATCAAAAAATAATCAATTCTACCAAATAATGAATACCGGCTTTCAATAAGGCCCTTATTGACAAGTGGTCTAGAATCAGAACCAGACAGTTGCACAAGGGGATTGGTACGAATAGGAGAATAGTTGACCTCAAAATAGGAAACAAAATTCCCCCCAGCAAAAACCTCGCACTAATGTGCCACAAAATTGCAAACCTTGGAGTATCCCTAAGTTGACACAAAAGAACTGAAAGTAATTCTCTTCAAAAGGTAGGATTGGTACGAATAGGAGAATAGTTTACCTCAAAACAGGAAACAAAATTCCCCCAGTAAAAAACCTCGCACTAATGTGCCACAAAATTGCAAACCTTGGAGTATCCCTAAGTTGACACAAAAGAACTGAAAGTAATTCTCAAAAGGTAGGATTATGGACCTTATTTTACGAGTTGGTTTTGTTGCTCCCGTGACATTAACAAGCTCCGCCTCCAGTTTTTTTTTCTAGAAAACCAAAAAACAACTCATTGCTCAGAAAGCAGATAAAACAAGCAAATAGGAAACAGAAATACATCAAGGTTGACGGTTACCATAGTGTCCCGCATTTTTTCTAACAAGATGGATTTTACTGGATCTTTCCCAATCCATCGGCAAAGTTCTAGTGTCAGTCCTTTGGAGGATGCACGGACATTCTGGTCTTGGTGATCAAAAAGTTCAGGAAGCATCTTCAAAATTCTTTTGGGAGGGACTATCTTTGAGCCAAATTCACTACATATACCCGATACAAAAAACCAAAAATACAAAAAGATAAAAGATAAAGGTTGTTAAGACCTTTAGATCATTTCATCGTATATAATATCAGTAACTTTCCATCTGCAGCCTGAATGCAAACCTTAGGGCTTGAAACATGACGTCAATAGCAGGCACAACTGCTTTAGCAACTTTGTTCTTGATTGCTTTCTCCATAGCATCCTAAAATTCCACCAGAAAAAATAAATAAATAAATAAATAAATAGATCTCTCTGATAAAAAAATTTATGAAGATTCGATCCTAGGAAATGTCAAACATCATTATACATCGTTATGAGTCTGTTATCCATTTTAACTGCATAGCTAACTCGTCAATAACCACGAGTCTGAAACCCCATTAATTCAAAACCGCTAAACCCATCAAAACCCAAAGCTTCCTAACAAGTATTTACCAATAAAAATATCATAATACAGTACAAGAGAAGAGAACCCATTCATGACTACCATCACTTAGATTCTATAATTGTAGCAAAAGCAACATTTTTCCATCATCAATGATAGGGTTTTCCATCTGACTACTTCAGTAACAGTCAATGAAGACAATATATTAAAAGAGAAACCTCCACCATCACTAAGCTGAAACCTAACAACAAATCGAGCATAAGAAGCTCCTATGTAGCTAGATGGGGGGTAAACATCGATAGGTCTCAAATGAACAGAAAACGACACATTTCAGCTCTTGCAGCAAACGAAAAGGTCCATCAAACTTTAACAAAGTAATAATGCAACTCTATCTATCAAGCATATTGAATCATCAGTTCAGATTGTTTCAATTCGATAACAAATACTTAAATCATTAGTATTTAAATACACAGACTTCAAATTTACAGCTAAACTAATCAGAAACTGATAAACAAACCCTAAAACGACAACTCGAGATCAAAAGCCCTAAACGAACAAACCTGCTTGAGTTCAGACCGGGAGAGGTTGGAAAGAGCGAAGAACTTGGTCGCATCGCTCCCCATAATGCGTCCATCTCCATCTGCAAACAAACACAAATCAATCAAACGAGTTCTACAGAGATCTAAACACAACTTGTACCAAGAAACAGAAGAGTAGAGAAGTTGAATGAATGAATGAATGAATGAATGAATGAATGAATGAATGAATGAATGAATGAATGAATGAATGAATGAATGAATGAAGGAACCTGAATAGATTAGCCGCAGGTGCGGAGGATGCACGAGAAGAATTGGAGAGGAGGTGAAGAGGATTCGAGTGAGGAGAGCTCCTTGAGCTTGCGATTGTGTATGGCGTTGGAGACTCGGCTTTCGTCCAAAACCCTAGCTATCTTCACTGTCAATTCTTGCTGCATCTCCTCTTCTTCCTTCTCGAAACCTGCAAGTCTTGCTGCCGAAAGCCGAATGAGGCATCAGAATATGAATCATCGTAACGACTTGGGTCAACACAACAACAAGCAGCGAATGTAGCAACAAAGCTAACGATCCGCTCGGGGAAGGAAGTTCGTCGCTGGAAATTGAAGAGAGGAATTAGGGCTTTGGAGAAGGCGGAGAAGAATTGGAGAGGAGGTGAAGAGGATTCGAGTGAGGAGAGCTCCTTGTGCTCTTTTTCCCCAATTTTTTTCGCCAAATTTAAAGCGCGAAAGTTTTGGAGCCAGAGTGCGAAACTCTCTCCACACATACGCACGTGCAAAACACATGTGTTTAGCCACGGTTTTAAACCGTTGGTAGTTCAAAACACGTTTGTGCCCACGGTTTTAGCCCGTTGGCCATTATAGCCACGGTTTTTAGCCGTGGCAAATGAACCCATGGTTTTAAACCGTGGCCATGGGGTGGTGATTATTGCCATGGTTTTAAACCGTTGGCAGTTCAAAACACGTTTGTGCCCATGGTTTTAGCCCATTGGCCATTATAGCCACGGTTATTAGCCGTGGCAAATGAACCCACGGCTAAGAACCGTGGCCATCTACGTGTAGCTAAAACGGCCTTTTGGTGTAGTGATTGTAGTAAAGTCCTAATCGGTTATTATCATTGGGGCATGTTATTTCAAATAACCAATAATGATGGTTAGCGTAAGGTCATCCATCGTTCTTAATTTCCAGCATTGAATTACTTAACAGGATTTGCCTTATTGTTAGCTAAGGGATTAGATTTGCCTTACTGTTAGCTACTAAAAGGGATTGAATTTGTATAAGATCAAATTTAGATTGAAAAGAAAAAACTAGGATTGAATTTGCCTTACTGTTAGCTAACTTTCTTTCCTTTTTTCAGGTGTTCAGACTCATACTCAGACTTAGTATGTTCCAGCATTATGCTCAGACTCAGACTCAGACTGTTCCAACATTATGCTCAGACTCAGATTCCAACATTATGCTCAGACTCAAGATTGTTCCAGGCTTCCAGCAGACTTAGTATGTTCCAGCAGAATTGAATATGTATTTTAAGTATGTTCAGTTTGATTATGTATTTTTTGAGTATGTTCCAGCAGACTTAGTATGTTCCAGTTTGATTATGTATTTTTTGAGTATGTTCCAGCAGAATTGATTATGTTCCAGCAGAATTGAGTTGATTTTAATATGTTCTATGTATTTTAGAACTTCAGACTTCTAGTTGATAATATGTTCAAAATGTATTCTCCAGATTAGCACGCTGATCACGTCCCGTCCCGATCCCGTATGAACGGGATGGGATAGGGATGGGTATATCTCGTCCCATCTCGTCCCGTTGCCACCCCTAGTTGTAGATAGTAGTTAAATATTGTCATCATCAATGGCTACGGCAAAAAGTTTTCTCCAAGAGGATGGCTTCTCAAAGGGAGACAAACTATACTTTTCACGTGGAACATTCGGATCGTAAATGGGATTTGGATAGCACTTATTATCTAGTGCAATTCACTGAGTTATCTGATCTTTTGAAAGCATTGTTCTCCGGACCTTGGGTGTTATTTGGTTGTTTATTTATTCCCAAACCTTGGCAATATGCTTATCTAAATGTTGATTTCTCGAAGGTACTGTGTTGGTTCGAATCCACGAGTACCCTGCTAACAAAGTCGAGGTCTCTGATATAAAAATTATTGCTTCAAGCATCGGTGAACTCATGGAGACCGATACTTACTCTATGAAAATCCCAAAAGTTCGTAAATTAGATTTAAAGTCTGGTTGATTATTACAAAAGCATTTTCATGCTCAATGGAGACTTATTTTGGGATTGATAATGGAAGGACGAATCCGGTGTATTTTTGTTAAGAAGATCCTCCCACTTTCTGCTTTTGTTGCCGCTTGATCGGCCATGTGTTTGGGAGAAATTGCCCATTATATTATGAAACAAGTAGACAACTTGAACCAGGCAGACCTCCATTCACCATCAAGCTTCCTTTCTCTTGGAGATCACGTATCAAGTGTCGTTCGGATCAGCTCTTGGGGATGGCATCTCTTTTTTTTTTTTTTTTGAAAGGCAAGCGTGGGGTTTATATGGGCTCCCCAGACCACTGAAAAGAAATTGGAAGAGATTGGTTACATTCTTGTATATTTCCTACCTCTAACATCATCAAATACAATCTTCTTAATATCTTCCGCAAAATAGCTCGGAATGATCTCAACAAACTCATGATTGGGTAAAAGCTTTGCTAGTTTATCCGCCACCTGGTTTGTTTCCCGAACTGCATGCATAATCCTGCATCCCTCAAGCTTTTTAAAAGCCTCCTTGATCCTTCTAGTCATATGAATTGCTTCCCATGGAGGAGCTTTGTCAGTGGTCAGGTATTTAACAACAATGTTGGAATCCATACTAAACTCCAACCTATGGAGGCCATGTCTCTGTGTTAGTTTGATTCCCAATTCAATCCCCTAAAGCTCATGAAGAAGGACTGTTTGTGCTCTCTGACTCCCTGCTCCAGCTGCCACCACCACTCCATCATGGTCTCTAATAAGTGCTCCGTATCTTCCTGTCGTTCAAGTAAGTGATCCATCCGAATTAACTTTGAACCAACCTGGCTCAGGCCTCTGCCATGCATGCAAAGTGGAAGTGTGTATATTGAACTGCATATCAAGTCTCCAATTGCCAAAGAGTTGCCTATTGTCAGCATTATCTTCTATCTGAAGATCAAGGACTGAAACTCGAAGTCTGACATCTTCAACAATCTTGGTCACCACTTCGATGGCTACTCTGAATTTGGACTGGAATAACATGTTGTTTCTCTTTGACCATATATGATACGTAGTGGCATTCAGAGCAACTCTCTTTAGAACACTGCTAGGAGAATTTCCAGAGAATTTAGTCACACACCATTTCCATTCTGCATCCCAGTCCATGGCTCGGTGTTTGTAGCCTAATTGGAGTAGTATACGTGACCAAATAAAGCTAGAATACCTGCATTTGAAGAAAAGATGTTCTTCACATTCTGATGCATCATAGCATAACGGACATACTGACCTTGCAATGACTCTCCACTTCAGCAATTTATCTTGGGTCTTAAGCGCCTTATGCAATGCTAGGCAAGTAATGAAACCCTGTCTAGGGATTCTTCTTGTGAACCACACTAATGTGGACCATGAAACTGATTGTAATTTGTGCCTCAAAGAGTGGTAAGCGCTCGTGTTAGAGAACTCCCCGTCTTGGCCCCCCATCCAGGTGACTACATATTTGTGTGTTGTGTCTATTTCCACCATTTCAAGATTATCACAAATATCAGTAACATTCAATCTCTCATGTCTCCTGATGTCCAATTTGTCATCTTGCATTGCGATGGAGTGATGACTGGTATGTTAGATGTTGTGGGAACCTGTTCAGTAGGATACCCAGGGAGTGCCATGGATCTTTCCATAGCATAGTGTCCTTTCCATCACCAATAGAATGGACTATCAGTGAGCTAGCCTGACCTCTGCATTTTAGTATGTTGCGCCAACACCAAGAAGCTTCATTCGGAGCATCCATAGTCCAGAATTAGGTTGGCTTTAGTCCACTGCACCCACAGGTTATCCTTATGTGAAAAAAATATTCCATACATGCCTCATCATTGCTGCTTTGTTTGATGCTTCAATGCACCTTATGCCCAAACCTCCCTCCTTGTAGGGACTACAGATACGTTGCCAGTTAACCATAGGTTTCTTTATGTAGTTTTCAGCCCCTGACCACAAGAAGTTACGCATTATTGTTGTTATATCATCTCGTACACTTGAAGGCAGAATAAAGCATGATGTCCAGTAAACATGGAGACTGTTCAGGATTGCTTTGATGAGGGTGACTCTTCTTGCATAAGAGAGTGCTCTATTCTTCCATGAATGGACTTTTTTCCTTACTCTATCTATTAGTGGAAGGCATTGATTGTAGTCCAAGTGAGATGATATCAAGGGGAGACCCAAGTACTTTACTGGTAGCGCTTCTATGTTGAACTCAAGACACCTAGTTATTTGCTGAAGTTCGTTAGTAGGCACACCAGAAGCAAACAAGTTGCTCTTAGAACAGTTAATAGCAAGCCCTGTGCATGATTTGAATGTTCTTAGGGCAGTTGATAGTGCCATTGCATACCTAGTATTGCCCTGGAAAAACGCAATTAGATCATTTGCAAAGGATAGCTGTGTAATCTGTGGGTTTGTACACTTAGGATGCAGACTGTACTCTCCTTCTTACACTTTGTCCTTGAGAATTAAGTGTAGAACTTCCATTACCAGGACAAATAAGTATGGTGACATCGGACACCCTTGTTGTATGCCTCTCTTGGCCTTGATTAAGCCTTTAGGAGAGCCATTGAGTGAGATGGAGAACCTAGGTGTCATGATGCAGACCTTCACCCAGTTAATGAACAGGTCAGGAAAGTGCATTCTTCTCATGACATGGTCAATTGTCTCCCATCGGACCGTATCATAGGCCTTCCTAAAGTCAATCTTTGCAGCACATCTAGGAGGTCCCTTGTCTCTGTGATAGTTCCTGACTAGTTCATGAGCTAGCATCACATTGTCATGGATGTACCTTCCTCTTATGAATGCGGACTGGTCCAAGCTAACAAGCCTGTGAATCACTTTCTTCATCCTATTGGTCATGATCTTAGTTATGCATTTGTACAAGACATTGCAACATGAGATCAACATGTAATCATCCAGATAGGAAGCATTAGTAATCTTAGGGATTAAAGTAATACAAGTGGTGTTTACCTCCCCAAATAGCTTCCTGTTTTTGAAGAAGTTTTGTACTGCCCTTGTGAAATCATTGCCTATAACCCTCCATGCTGTCTTGAAAAAAATTGATGAGAACCCATCCGGGCCAAGGGCCTTATCTGATCTTATGGATGCTAGTGCTTAAGTGATTTCATTCCTAGTCACCTCTTGAACCAGCTCCAAAGCCTCCACTGCATTGAGTGTTCGTTCGGATTGCAGACTGTTAATGGTTGTAGGGTCATATGCACTTTGTTCTCCAACAAAGATCTCTTCAAAGTACTTAATGCATTCATTCTCAATATCCTTCACGTCTTCTAGTTTTTTCATTCTAAGAAATGTATATTGCCAGGATCTTATTTTTTGATCTCCTTTCTCGCAAGTGCTGATGGAAGTATTTGACATTTTCATCTCCTGATAACATGTGCTTAGGGAGATAGTTCCCAATCCAAGAGCAATCCGTAGAAGGGAGTTTTCCTGTGTGGAAGATACTCTAGTGTTTGCTTGCTAGTTGGAAGCTGAGAGCAGCTGTAGTTGCCTGTCTGAAGCTGATCCTCGAGATACTCGCCTAAGGAGGGCTTACAAGTATTGAGGATAATTGTGAGACGTGTGGCCCTAGCGTGTTGTGAGAGTCCAGGTCCGCCTGGTGGACCGAAGTGAGTGAGCTTAGAACCGCTTGGGCCGGATCAGCATTGGGCTGATGTTGAGGCCTGTAGCTCCTCGAAATTATCATGACACAAGTACGGCTCAGGGGTGTGACCGTTTTTATGTATCATCTACTACTCCCCCCGAGTTAGTGGGCAGTCACATCGGTTCGCTAAGTCATTTCTTGAAGGGATGCGCCATTCATGATGATTGAGTCTGAATTGTTGTTTGAGCCACGCGCTGCATTAATTGAACATGTGTTAGTTCGGCAAAAAAAAAGGCGGGAAGCCAACCTCTATTTAGGTCATCCGCTGTGTAGAGTGTGATTCTTTTATTTTCCTTGCTTTCGAAGCTACCGCTCTGATTAGAAAAGATCTTTCATCTTCCTCATGGATCAAGAAAACATTCTCAATGACGCTGTCTAGGCCGAGGGTCTGAAGTTTTTCGAAGACAGGTTGTTGTCCGAACCCGGTCTCACCAAAATCTATACAAAGTTTGGGGTCCCTGAGGACCTGCCGTTGTATCTCCTGACGGGCGACCAGACGCTAATGTCACCTCCGACTAATTTTATATGTTTGCACCGCGAGACGCTTTAAACTGAAGTGCATTTTCCGATTCTGGATGTGATCTGGGAGTTCTTGGACTTCTTCGGGATTCCTCCAACTCAGTTGGGGCCCAATGGATATAGGATCATCCTCATGATTATGCTCAGTGCTAAGGAGGTCAGCGTTAGCATGACTCAGCGGGTGATTCAATTGCTGGCCTTTCCTCAGCTAAAGAGTAATGTTGTTTGTAAGATGAAGTCGTTGAATTGCTTTGTTAAGCTACTTGATGATTTCAAGTTCTGGCAAAAGTACTGCTTCTTGGCCCCTACAGATTCAAAGTATTTTCAATGTAAGGGTCGTCCGCTCGAGCGACAGTTCAGGCCGCTTCGTAAGTTCTTATCTTTTCTTGTGACTTTGATGTGCTAGATAGTGGGCCGATTAACCATCGCTTGTATGTTTCTGCAGTAAGGTTTCTCACTACTCCTCTTACCTTATAGGAACAAAACGCCATTGAGAAGTTATGCATCCTACCGTAAAGAAGGGTAGTTGATATCATAAGGGTTTCCAACTTCATCTGTAATGCGTTGTGGGAGAAGTGGCACGACGCCCCACTTTGTATCGAGAGTCGCAAATTAAATTGTAAGATGGGGCTCCTTCCAAGAAAAGGAAGGCTACTGAGTCCAAAGCTTTTGTCCTGTCTGATGTAAAGGATTCGTCCAAGACTTTTGCCTCCTTCGCGAGGAAGAGGTCTTGCGTTAGAACTGGTCTGTCTTCGGCACGACCTACTTCGGTGAAGGGGGAGCGCAAGTCCACTAGACCTGTTGAGGTGGAGACTGATGTTTCCGTCTTGGAGAAGGATTACTTGCGATTGGCAGGAGTTGTAGACAGGTCAAACCTTAGTGACGCGCAGGTTGAGGTTATGAATGAACGTCTTGTTCGAGTTGCAATGGCTGCTTTCGCTGGTGCTAATTTGCATGAGGCCGCTCTGGCAGAAGGCTCTTGTGACGATTTGCCTAAGGTGGTAGAATTTGATCGCCCCATAGTTGTTTCGCCTGATAGTGGTCGTGGTACCGGGTGTGTCTCTTGCAGTCTGCATTGCTCACCGTCTTGCTCTAGGCCTCAGTTAGAGGTATTGGAGGATCCTTTGGATACTTCGCTGCTTTCTTTCCCACCGGATCTCAATGAGCCATCTTGCAAAAAAGGGGCTGCTGTTGTTGACAAGGGAAAGGCCACAGATGAGAGCTTGAGGACGGCGGCAATCATGAAGGACGGTGTCGACGTAGTTCCCGATCAGGGAAAGCTTCATCCAGGTGTACGGATAAGCTTGTTTTCACCGGATTTGGTAAAGTTGAGTTCACCGGTCTGGCACCAAGAGGTTGACATAAAGTAAGCTTCGAGGAAGCATATAAGCAGGCATCACAGCTGGTTGATGGATCATGCTCCAAAACCCAAGGAGGATTCGTTGGAAGGGTGTTTAGATAAGGGCTTGAAGTACCTTATGATGGGTATGTCTCATTTGAGCCACGCGGCCATTGCTGAGACGGAAGTTGAGGCGGCTCGTGAGAGAGTATACACCTTGGAGTGTGTCTTCTCATATATACAAACGTTGTATTCTGATGTGCTCCACGAAATTGAGCGGCTTAAGAAATAGGCCGAAGAGAAGCGGTTGGATCGATCAACTATGGCCGCTGAGGCTTAGAGGGCTCATCTGGAGAACCTTGAGTGTGATCTGGTAGAGGCGGTGTGTAAAAGGGATGGACTTAGGCAGGAGTTGAACCGTATCCCCCAAGAAGTCGAGATTGCGCAGGAAGCTGCGTTAAGACAAGTTCTGAAGTGTTGTCTTTCGCTGAAGAGAACGCTTCGAAGGAAGCCGATTGGGCTGCTGAGAAGCAACAGTTGGAATCTGATATGGAGTTCTATGCTCGAGAAGCGAGGAAGGCCAAGGACCAGCTCGAATTGGGGCAGCATGAACTTAGTGATGTGAAGAACAGTCTGGCCATAAAGCAGTCTCAGATCGATGTGTTGACTAGCAAGTTGGAGGTACTAGAGTGTGAACTTGTTGATGAAAAAGTGTGGGAGGAAGAGCTTATCAAGGAACAAGGAAAATGTGAGTTCCGCTGGGTTGTACATGGATGGCTGGAGCTGCTGGCATTGATAAAGAAGGAGCATCCGGAGTGGGATTTCAACCATTATAAGAAAATGTATTATGTGGACCTATTTGTTACCTCGACGTCATCGAGCGAGGAAGAAAGTTTGAGCCCTGATGTCCAGGATGCGGCGTGTGTGGACGCAACTTCTGTTCCTTCTTCTACTAGGCTTAACTCTTCCATTTTTGTACCCTCTCCTGATAAGGAGTGAATTTTGTGTGCTTGTACTCTTTTTGTCTTTGATCATTATGAGAATAGTTTTATCCGTTCCGTACTTGTTGTCTCTATTGCATGTTTTTCGTTTTTCCTTGTCGTCTTGCTTTGGCATAGGTTGGTTGAATCAATATGACGTTGACTGGTCTGTTTGTGGTAGAGAGCTTGACCGCTTTTGTGCTGTGAATTACTCAGGGTCATCGAGGTGTAGTCATGTCCGGTAGTGGACATATTATGAACAGTTTAGCTGAGGGTTGAGTCATCCGAGCTGTGTCCGGTCCCCAAGGTAAGCTGCTTGAGAGTTACCTTGCTTATCTGACTGGTCGGCTGTAGCTGCTGCTGTGACCGAGTTGTGATGGCCGAGTGTGCGTGACAGAACGTTCGTGCTGAGTCAGGCATCGTGAGCTCGAGGGTCATCCTAAGTTGTTTTTATCTGGGCACTGGCTGTATGATCCTTGTATCGGAGCGAGTGGCCTTCACTTAACATTAGATTGTCAGTCCGTTTGAGCGTGAAGATGCTGACTCAGCTAGATTTTTGTTTGGTGACCAGACTAAAAAGCGGTGGTCTCGGGGCAAGCTGTCGAAATCTGTTCGGGACTGACTAGGTTCCCACCTTCCAAATCATTTAAGTCCGAGTAAAACGGACTACAGATTTGGGGAGTAAAGGTTTGGCAACTAGACTAAAAAGCAGTGGTCCCGTGGCAAGCCGTCGAAATCAGTTCAGGACTGACTAGGCTCCCAACTTTCGAACCTTCTACTCCCCCCGGGCGGTGGGGACTACGAATTCAATAGAGGTTTAGTGATCAGGCTGAAAAGTAGTGGTCTGTGGCAAGCCATCAGAATCAGTTTAGGACTGACTAGGCTCCCACCATCCAAATTATTTACACCTGAGTGCACCAAGTTACAAATTTGGGAGGGTTCGGCGGCCACGCTGAAAAGCAGTGGTCTCGTGGCAAACCTTCGGAATCGGGTCGTGGCTGACAGGGTTCCCACTTTCTAGACTATCTACACCCTCAGCGCAGGCTACGAGCCCTAGTTTGGTGATTTGGCAGGCACACTAAAAAGAAGTGGTCCCACGGCGAGCCATTGGAATCAGTTCGGGACTGACTAGGCTCCCACCTTCTACACTATCTACATCCTTGCAGTGGGGGCTACAAGTCCAGGTTTTGATCAGAAGTTTTCGTTGCTAGTCGTTACCATCTAGGCTTACCTGATTAGGTTCGGAGATCATTGACAACGAAGGGGGCAATGATCCCTGGCAAGTCGTCGTCACCAGGCGTGATAGCACTGATTAGACTCCCACTTGCTAAATCGTCGATGCCCGCGCTAAGCGGACAAAATATCGGGATGAATCAGAAGCCATCATAATCAGTCTTGGCTGACTAAGTTTGCCTGGTTTGAATAGAAGTTTCGCCTACTAGGGGGCGTGTGAACCTAATCCATCAGCATGTTGCATGGAGTAGATGAAATTACCTTAAATCAACTGATGATCTAAAGGTATAATTCGTATGTCAGGGTTCACTAGGATCTAGTGCTTGTACCAAGCACGTGACAGGGTGTTGTTTGAATAATAGGCTGAGCCCATGGGCCCAAGGGTTTCCTGCATGGTGCGTTGCGTGTACGACATAGATTGCGCGGTGACACACGTATGGCGTAGGCTGCATGACGGTTGAGTATCGGTTACTCCCCCTCAATTGATGGGGTTGCGTGCAGCGCCATAAATTGATTGACGTCGTCTTTGCAGTTTCCTTGGAAATCGTTGTCTTCCAATTTCCCGTACGGTATTCAATGCTTGGCAGTTAATGCTTGAGTACCCGCTTGCTGAACTATCATGTCTATATAATGGTGTTTTCCAATCATTGTAGGCACTATCTTTCGCAGAGCTTATCTTCTATAATGCCCTTGCTTGAAGAACATAGAGATAATATCCAAAGGCTGAAGTTGATTCTCCGTCTTTGGAGTCTCCGAATGTTCTAACATTTGTGCCGATCAAGCATAGAGATAATTGTTGTTATGCATGGTCAGTTGATATGGGTGGGCACGTAGTCGATCCGCTGATGTCTCGTAATTTCTTCTCATATTTCGGAGTAGTACGAATTTTACCAAGGGAGATGTCTTGGTGTTACACCGTACCACTTTTGCCGTCGTGTGCTCGAATCCCGCTACTAACTACTAGCTGATCGAAGTGTTAGTCGATGTGATGTCTCCGGGTGTGGTAGTTCTCAGTCACACCTGTCATCGCATATGGGAAAAGTGGTCTCTTTTGATAGCATTATGAGATCATAGTTGTGTCGCTGCTTGTGGCCATCCTTATTTGCTGATGGAGCAATTTGACTACTCAGTCATTCAATCTCTTTTGCCACTTCGTCTTTATCTTGGAAAAGTATCGAGCATCTCCCATTCTTTTACCTTTGTTGTCACTTGCAAATTGCTTGCATCAGAGGGTTTGCAAGTCTTCGGCGAACGTGTCCATAGAAGCATTGTCTAAACGAGTATTTTACTTTAGTTCGCACTATATTCAGACGCTTATAGTCCTCAGTCTTTGTATCCGCCTCAGGGAATTTGCAATATGTAGCCTTTTGTATCTGCCTCGAGGTGTTCATAATATGTAGCATTTTGTATCTGCCTCAAGGTGCTTGTTGTTACATATTTCTAATAATCAATAGAGTTTGTTTTTCGTAATTTTTCCTTTATTTCCTTAATGATTGAAAATCACATAAGTCTTCTAAGAATTAAAACTCAATATTGACTATGGAAAAGGAAACAAACAACTTAAAGCAAATTAACTGTCGACGGAGAGAAATTGATTTTGGCCTTGAAGTGGATTTGGGTTGCTCTCGCGGATGATTCGGCAGACTGTCGAGGCATTACATAGGTTACTGAAGAGTAAACCTTGCAGAAAGGCAGATCTCCATGCTGATGGAATGTCGGGGGCATGTGTTCCCGCTTGCCATGGCCTTTTGACTCGCTGGGCAGAAGAGCGTGTTGCTCCTGTACCGCTTGAAAGTGATGTCTCTACTGTATTTTGGCCTTGCACTGGGTCAGGCTGTTCTGCACGATGTAGCTGAATCTGGAACACTCTATCTGTTTCAGTGCGGCATAGTGGCAACCTCGTGTCATAGGTTGGTTTCCACTTATGGTTCCTTCGAAGAGGTTAGCAGTATACTTAACACACTGGTGAAGGGTGGAGACCACTGCTTCCATCTGGTGGAGCCAAGGTCTTCCCAAAATAAGATTATAGGATGACGGTGCGTCTACCACCATAAAGTCAAGAAATAGGACTTTCCAGAGCTGCGGCTCTCCTGCTACTGTAGCCAACCTTATCTTTCCAAAGGGGAAGCATTTCTCCCCGCTGAATCCGATCAGCGGGTGTTCTGAAGACGTCAGGTTTTCCTCCTTGAGGTCCAGGCTGCAGAACGCATTGTAGAACAGAACGTTAAGTGAACTTCCTGTGTCAACCAGAGCTCACTTCCCACTTTGCGATGAAAACATAGATGACCAAGGCATCGATGTGTGGAGCTCGGACTCCGTCGAGGTCCCTCTCAATTAAAGTCAAAGTGGGAATGGGGCTCTGAACCCGTGAGTGGCAGATGTGCATGTCCTCACCCGCAGATTGCATCCGCATATCTAGTAGTGTCCACTTGCGGAACCTGTATAATTGGTCTTCATTTGGTCTTACCCCATGAAGGACATAGATCATCCATGGAGTCGCCTTCTCTATTTCTTTAACTGACTCTCCCTATCCTTTGTTTGTTCCATTAGTTTCTCAATTTCAGGAACTCTTTCAGTTTGCCTTTGCGGATCCAGTACTCAATTTCATACCTCAGACTCTTGCAGTCATTGGTGTTGTGGTGCCCTCCTTTTGGTACGCGTAGTATTCTTCGTTGTTGCGCTTGGAGGGGTCTCCGCGCGTCTTTGGGGGCACTTCAGTTCCTCTTAGCCTTTCATGGAGTTAAGTATGTCTGACAGGCTAGCGATTAGGGTGTCACGGCTCTGAATCCAACAAAGTTGGATGATTTCTCCGGTCTTGGCCGACCAGGGTCCGGCTGTTGTCACTGCGCTTCCTTTTGTTGCGTTCCTCGTCCTCGCGACTCTTTCCCTCCTTCTTGTCCCTAAGAGAGGACGACTTAGTGTCGTCTTCGGTTTCCCTTTTAGCGATCCTTGACTTCTCCAAGGTGATGTGTCTCTGGACGCTCTTGAGGAGCTCCACAATGTTCAAAGGTGGCTCCAAGGTAAGGTCCTCGAAAAACTTTCCCTCTCTAAGGCCCGCAGTGAAGGTCGTCACGGCTGTATCGACACTGCACCCGTCGATGAGGGTCAGCTCATTGTTGAAGTGCGTGACATACTCTCGGAGCGTCTCGCCAGACCTCTTCCTTAGAGAAAGTATGTAGTGCATGCCTTTTTTAAACGATGGCTTTTGACGAAACGTGTCAGGAGTTTATTCGCCAGTGCTTTGAATGAGTTGATTGACTTCCGTGGAAGGCTGTGGAACCATGTCAGCGCAAGGCCTTTTAGATTGGTGGGAAAGGTTTTGCACATGACTGACTTGGATTCTTTTTTGAGGGCCATTACATGTTGGTAATGCGCAGATGATCGAAAGGATCGGTGGTCCCGTTGTAGGAGTCGAGCTTCGAGGGAGTGAACTTCCTCGAAAGGGCCTCGTTCATTATCCGATCCATGAATGGTGGGACAGAGAGGCGATATAGTATGTCCGGATCATGTGCCCCTCTGCGGAGGGGGTTCCCAGGGCTAAGCCTCTCTGTCCTGGTGGTGAGCATAGCATTAGTCGCGCCTCCCTTAGCCTAATGAGAAGTAGCGGGGGCTTGGCTCTCCTGCTCTTGCTCCCTATCATCTTCTGGAGGTGGAGGTTCGTGCTACTCTTGGTCTCCGTAAGCAGGTGGTGGATTCTGTGGCGTAAGAGTCTACCACCTTGGCGATCTACTGTATCTGAGATGCTAACACATCGATTCTGGGGTCCAGGTTATTGCTGCCAGCGTGGGAGCGTGAGTCGGTTGCCCGAGCACTACAGAAACTGTTGAATGAGGCGGTATAGGGACAGCCTAAGTGTTGGACGCGTCCCCTGGTTCTCCGTTGTTGCGTGACCTAGTAGTCACCATTTCTCTAGGTTTTGATAGAATACGACAATTAGTGTAAAGTTATGAATTATGTCATCCCCACGGACCGTGCCAAATTGATGAAGTCATTTTTAGCTCTTTGCTATGACCTGGTTCCTACTGACTTGTTGACCTGCACAAGTAGCACACATGAGCCAAACACCGCCGTTGTGGTGGCCGATGGCACTACGATTCTAAATTCAGACATGGCTCTGAGTACCTGTAGTTGCCTGTCCAAAGCTTATCCTCGAGATACTTGCCTAAGGAGGGCTTACGGTTATTGAGGATAGTTATGAGACGTGTGGGCCTAGCGTGCTGTGAGAGTCCAGGTCCGCTTGGCGGACCGAAGTGATCGGGCTTAGAACTGTTTGGGTCGGATCAGCAATGGCCTGAAGCTGGGGCCTGTAGTTCCTCGAGATTATCATGACACGTGTACGGCTAAGGGGTGTGATCTTTTTATGTATCATCAATGTGCGTGCTATTGGCTCAGATGTTAACTCCACTCTTCCCAGTCCTGGTTCAGGCAACCACCTTTGAAGGGTCGCCCCCTTCGCCATGATTCTCTCATGGAACGTTAGATGCGCAAAGTCTCCCGAGGCGTTCCGAAACATAAAAACCCTCTCCCGACAATCCAATGTAGATATTCATTTCCTTTCTGAAACTAAGGCTAGCTCCGCCAAAATAGACCATACTCATCAGAGACTGGATTTCTTTCATGGACTTTCAATTCCTGTGTAAGGACAGTTTGAAGGAATAACTCTCTTCTGGAAGGAAGGTATCCACCTTACTATGATTTCTTCTTGTAAATACTACTTTAATTGCACTATTTCTAATTATTATGCTACTAATGTCTGGTCGGCTCTTTTTTCTCTATGGAAAACCAAATCCAGCTCTCTGAGTTCATTTTTGGACCACTATGCTACATATTTGTGATCTTCAACCCCTCCCGGGAATTGTAATAGGAAATCTCAATGCACTCTATGACCCCACAGAAAAAATGGGAGGGGGGCAACCGACCTACTTTCTCAGCTCTCAGTCATCTGCGTCATTTCATTGACACTCATCAACTGCTCGACCTCCCTCTTAACGGCTCCCAGTTCACATGGCATAACAAACGTCAGGATAAACATGGCATTAAAGCTAAGTTAGACAAGGTTCTAGCTAACATTGATTAAATGGACCTGTTTCATTCAATTTCATGTATTCTATTCATGCCCCTTCCTCTGAGCATAGGGTTATTTCCTTACAACTAATCACTTATTACACGCATCAACCCAAACCTTTCAAATTCTTTCACATGTGGACTAGGGACCTTATTTGTCGTAAACTTGTGTCTTCCACCTAGCTCCCCTAAAGGCATGTTTCTCCATCTAGTAATTTTCACTCCAAAATCAAAAAGCTCAGTCACGCTCTCTCTAGGTGGAACAAAACTAATTTTCGCAATATTCAAGTTTGCATTCAAGACACTAGACAAGCTCTAGATAAGCTTCAAAATGAACTACCTTCACACAAAAAATGCGGAAGCTATCTCAATCCTAGAATCTCGTTTGTCTGAGCTCATTGTCAAATAGGAACTTTTTTGGCGAAGTAAATCTAGAGCCTCCTTGCTTCATGATGGTTATCGTAACACCAAGGTCTTTCACCTCACCACCCTTATGAGACGAAAATCCAATAGTATTATGAGACTTAAGGACTCGGAGGATAATTGGCATTTTGATCCTTTAGCTATGGGTCATGTCTTGAATGATTATTTCGCTAATTATTTTCAGTCTTCCTGCCCCACCCTGACCCCAACATCCTTCACTCTTTCAACCGGTCTTCTCTTCGACAAACAATGAGGCTCTTCTGGCTATCCCTACTCAAGAGCATATCAAAGAAGTCATGTTTGCTATTAGTAGCTACAAAACCCCTGGTCCGAACAGGTTCCACGTTTTCTTCTTCCAATTCTATTGGGACATTGTCAATCAGAATGTCATTGAGGTTGTCCAAAACTTATTCTCCACCAAACAGTTGGACCCTAAACTTAATGAAACTTTTATAGCTCTGTTGCCGAAAGTTGGGAATCCTATCACACTGGACAAATTCAAACCTATTGGGTTTTGTAATGTCATTTACAAGGTGATCTCTAAGACCATCGCTATGCGGCTCAAACATTTCTCGATAACATATTTCTCATAACCAGAGGGCTTTCCTCGAAGGTCGGTCCATCACCGACAACATCAGCCTAACCCACGAGACTTTCTTTCAAACGCAGCATTTTCGAAAAAAATGCGCAGGGCTAGATGGCCATCAAAATTGAAATGGCCAAAGCCTACGACCGTGTGGAATGGTCTTTGCTCTTCCAAATCTTTAAGCAATTGGACTTTGCAATGGATTGAATTGATCGAACAATGTATTTCCACCACTGCCCTTCGTGTTCTGCTTAATGGATCCCCCTTTCTTTTGAAGACCTCAAGAGGGCTTAGACAAGGAGCTTCTCTCTCCCTATTTCTTCATCATGGTGGCAGAAGATCTCTCCTATCTTCTGGCCAACGCAGAAGCGAATGTTATTATTAAAGGAATCAAGGTCAGATGTCGATCCCCTTCCCTCAGTCATCTCCTTTATGCTGATGATCTTATGTTTTTCTGCCATGCTTCTTTAATCGAAGCACACTCGGTTAAAGACATCCTTTATCAGTACTGCCAAGCCTCTAGTCAAGGAGTTAACTTTGAAAAGTCTTCCATCTTTTATAGCTCCAATGTTCACCCCAAGCATGCTAAGATGATCAACATGATCTTAAGTTCAAAATTCTATAATTCTAAAGACAAATACTTGGGATCTGCTCACCTGTTCTCTAAGCATAAAGCCACGGATTTCCAATTTTTACTTAATAAAACCAATTCCAAATTATCAGCTTGGAAATCCAAAGTTTTGTCTCAGGCTGGTCACATTGTCATGATAAAGGCAGTTATCAGTTATATTCCGGTCTATACCATGCAAACATTTATCCCGCCTTCCTTTATTTTCAGTCAAATTGACACTCTCACTTGCAATTTCTAGTGGAATGGTCATGAGCAAGGCAAAGCCAAGCACCTATGTACTTGGAATAGAATTGTTTCGCTTCCTCATCTTGGGGGTCCCATATTCCTTTTTCCAGGGACAAAATTTTTGATTTAATGGCAAAAAACGTGTGGAATGCCATCTCCCTTCTGCATACACAATGATCTCTTCAACACAAGGCTATCTACTTCTGTTCTAAGAGCATTTTTTGTATTTTGAAGTCTCTCTCTTAAGCTTCATTTGATTGGTGCAGAACAGTTCATGCTCTTTCTAAGATGAAGTCTTTTCTACTCTGGCAAGTGCTTTTCGAAGACCAGATTGACCTTTGGAACGATGCATGGGTCAAACCTGGTTTATTGTTGGCCGAGTGCGAACTTGATCCTCAAGCATCAGATCGTCCTTCCTCATTCTCGAATCTTTGGTCGGTCTCTCTTTCGAATTCAATTTACTGGAAAATCGATTTTATCTGGTCTCGCTTTCCAGCTTCTGTGGCTAAGGATATCACTGATATTTGTATCGAACATACTAATCGTCCTGATAAACTCATCTTGTTGGGTGACAAGAAAGGTATCTTCCTTGTCAAAAATGCTACTCGAGTTTTCTCCAGGATGGAAAATGATGGTTCTTCCTCAAACCCTCGGCCTTCCCCATTGGGACCCAAAATCCTTTGCCAACTTTGGCGAATCCAGGCCCCACCTAGTGCCATTTTATTTCTTTGGAAAGTCTGCGAAGACTTGCTTCCTACAATGTCCAACTTTGTACAGGTGCATGTTCCTATTGATAACCGTTGTGTATTTTCTAACAACCACACGGAAGATGTTTTGCATTTGTTCTTTCTCTGCCCAATGACTAGTAGGCTTTGGCTACTATCCCTCCTTCCCATTGATTGGCACAATCCCTCTCTGCACCTTCAATTTTGGGATTTTTCCAATTTATTTGGAAGTTCGCTAAGGAGCAACTGGACTCTTTGAGAATTATCTATTCTTAGTTTACGGCTATCCTTTTGTCCAGCTGGCGCCTTCGCAACAATATTGTGTTCAACAATGCCAAATTACACATCAAAGCCTTCTCATCTCTCTTCAACAACATCTGGTCTCACTGGTCATCTCCTCGGCTCAGTTCTGATTCGATTGGTACCAATCTAACTTTGCACTCGGTACCTCTCATCTTCAGTTCGGCCAAAAGGGATACTCGTCCCAACCATGCCTCCTCTCAACTTCAACGCACAGTGCCCCCCCCCCCCCCCCCACTGCACATGTAGCTAGTAGCTTGGAGCTCATCCAGACTCAAATCGAGTTTGCCAGCAAGCACATCCTTAACCTTCGTCTCTCACCCTTTCCTGAGTCTCATATTCTTCTTGATCCTAATACTATTATTGTTAATTTCGATGCTTGCTTTTTTTTATCACACTAAGCAGGGAACAGTCATTGCGAAGGATCTGAACAAAAATATCTTGGCTACTATTTCTAGTACAATTCACGGAAAGGGTGAGAGATGAAGGTTAAGGAAGTGCTTGCTGGAAAACTCGATTTGAGTCTGGATGAGCTGCAAACTACTAGCTACAGGTGCGGTGGGGGGCCCACTATGTGTTGAAGTTGAGAGGAGGCATGGTTGGGACGAGTATCCCTTCTGGTCGAACTGAATATGAGAGGTACAAAAAATAAGACCATTCCTCTATCGTTGGGCCTCAATCAACAGAAGGGTTGCCTTTCCTGCGTAGAGCTTAGCCATGGTGTTCATCTAGACTCAAATCGAGTTTGCCAGCAAGCACTTCCTGGACAGCATTATGGCTGAGCTCTACGCAGAAGAGGTAGCCCTTCTGTTGATTTAGGCCCAACGATGGAGGAGTGGTCTTATTTTTTGTGACTCTGCCAACTTTCTGGAGGCACTTTCTTCAAAGAACACTAGCTCAACTTTTGCTTTGGATTGGGTTTGGTGTCCACTTTTTGAAATATTAGGCATTTATTATTTTTGCTTTCAAATTGGCATTGTAAATATATTAGTAGGGACCTCAACACTGAGGCTCATCAGTTGCAACCTTTAGTTGGTCAGAGGTTGTATGAATATTTCTAATCTATATATGCATAATCCTTTAACCAAAAAAAAAATGGGTCATTCAAAAACTAAAATAACAAATAAATAAAGAAATCACATAAACAAATGATATTGTGGTATGCTTCAATGGGCCATTCAAAAACTAAAATAACAAAATAAATAAATAAATCACACAAACAAATGATTATCTATTTATCTTATGCATGCAGAACATTCTTGCTTGTATGAATTTCAACTTTTTATGCTTTAGTTGTTGGAAAAAGGAAACCCAATTAAAAGTTAAAACCGATACATACCCTTTTTCTCTTTTCTGATTAACTTCAAACATATTAATCATAGAGTCGTCTATAAGACAAAGAAAATGCATTCTAATTTAGGCATTTTTTTTTTTAGTTTGACACTCATTAGCTTATAGCTATTAGAGTTTGGCACTCGTTTTGAAAACTAATTGAGTCTGACACTTGTTTTCTAACCGAACCATTAAATCCACGTCATTGACTGGTCAAAATTAACTTTCAGACCATTTTGCCCTTACCTTGGCCAAGGCAAAAAAAAAACTTAAATTGATTATTATTTGATCCCCAAAGTTTCCTAACCCATGTTTATCCGATCCCCTCTCTTATCGCAATCTATTCATATCTACTTTAGGCTACATCAGCCGCTAACTTGCAACGAGGGTGTTCTTATCTCCGTCCCCACCGACGTTCTAAGCTTTATAGTTCATTCAAATTTCTAGAACAAGTCAACCTCAATCACCTCACCAGAGAAAGTTAGCATATAGCAATTTGAAAGTTAAAAAAATATGTATTCAAAACTAAAAAAAAAACAGTAAAATTGTTCACAATTCACACCTGACTTAGATATTGGCACATGCCACACATACTTCATGTATAGTGAAGAAAAAGATATGAAGAGATACAAAGAAATCAGAGTACCGCCACAGAAAAGGAAGAAGGAGCAGAGCATGGAAACTAATGACTCCACCATCGCTACAACGGTCCAAACGATACTATTGACAATCGAGAATGAAAATTCCAAATCGGGCCACCACTACTGAAGCCACGAAAACGTGATATACGAGAAGTTGAACTCCAACAGCCACCATGAGTTCAGAAACTCCGACCACTAAAAGTACGACATGTTGATTGATAAGTGATGATACATCAAATAATCCTCTAATCACGATCGTACACGTGACAAACGATCATCCATCACGAGGAACATGCACTTCAATCTTAACGCGGATAATAGGCCTGGTCCCAGAAACCCAAAGAGGCAGGCCTGGTCCCAAAAGCACAAAGAGATCCTTAATAATATACAATAATCAAAAGCCCAAGTCCAAGCCCAACGAATCTCTTCACTTAGAAAATAAAGACTATGAATGAGACAAGTCATGGCGGGAATCACTCCCCCAAGGACGTACCTCAATGAAGGAGGAGATCATTGTGAGGAACGTATGCTCTCATCACACCCTATATGCTTAAGTCACGCAGGGAATTAACTATTTACATTATATAAGGTAAGGGGAACATTCGACAAAAGGTGTGCAAACACAACTGAACTATACTTTGTCCAAATTCATTCTCTCCCACTGATTAACTGACTTGAGCATTAGAGTGCCCTCGGCCACCAAACAGGTAGTCTTTGGTAGTTTAACCTTGTTTTGCAGGTCAGATCTCTAGGAGAACAGATTTAGACGCATTAGTTTGGCATCGTCTGTGGGGAACGACAGTTTCCTTTTTTTTATTTAAATCTTTTGTTGCTAGTTTCATTAGTGGAAATCAGTAACATAAAGATTTAGTGCAAATGAAAGCTCCTACAAATTCTCAGCTTAGCAACAATCAAATCAACCCTTCCACTAGTGAAACTGAATTACTGGGTAGGAATATCCCAAATTCAACACTGGGAGAGCCAATTATGCAAGGTAATGAAGTACCACCACACGATTTGGAGGCCCAACAAGCCTAGACATTTGGTGGTATAATGACAGGTCCTCGTGTGGACCAACTCTTGGCCAAGATGGATTATCTAGCTAAAGTGCTTGAAAAGCTCACTCAAGAACGTGTTCCACCTGTCGAACACGTCCGAACGTCGCTTCAACAAAATTCTGCCAACCACTTTTGAGAGAATCATGAAGCTCCTATAGTGCTTCGAAAAATGAACTTCAAGGGAAGTGAACCGTAGGGAGATGAATCCTAGATTGATCGAATTCTCCCACAGGTTCCATTCAGGATCGGAGTTACAAACCCCAATGTGCTTTACGAGTTGGCCAGGCCACCATTCTCCGATGCAATCATGAAGCCCCCTTCTACCGAAAAAGTTCACTCCGTCAAAGTTTGAAACTTATGATGGAACTACTGATCCCTCAGACCATTTACGTCGTTTCCACCATATGATGACACTAAAAGAAAGCGCAGAATCCATTTTTTGCAGAACCTTTTCGACTAGCCTCACATCTATAGCAATGAGTTGGTTTAATAGCCTTCCACCTAGATAAATAGATTATTTCCAAGCATTGGTTAGAGCCTTCATCACAAGGTTCATTGGCACTCAGCGGATCAGAAAGGGCAATCACTGCTTGTTGCACATCGAGCAAAAATCTTATGAGACTCTCAGGGAATACATTACTCGTTTCACTGATGAGTTAACTATGATTGATGGATGAAGCGATGACACAACCGTAGCCACTTTCACCTCGGGACTAAAAGGAGGACAATTTTACAACTCTCTGAACCTGGCTCCTCTGAGAAGCAAGGCGACCTTGCTAAAAAGTGCCCAAAAGTACATCAACCTTGAGGAGATGTGCGCCGCCAAGAGAAAAAAGGAGCCCGAGAAAAGGTCATTCCCAACGAATTGAGAAAGGAAAGAGGAAAAAATGAGAGATGATAGATCGTGGGAGGAAAGTGGACAATTCAAAAGGCGTCGAACCAATGGCAAGTCCAGATTCACAAACAGGAACTCGAAAAGCTGCATTCCAGAAGAGCTAGACATTAACGTCAACACACTCGATCAACATGAGGTACAAACCGTTCACTACTGTGAAAACGAGTCTGGCAACTATTCTGAAGTCCATGGCAAATTGGGAAGTCATCAAGAGGCCATTCAAACTAAGGGGAGATCTGCTCGGACTAGATAAGAACAACTATTGTTCTTTCCACAAGGACCACGGACAAGACACTGAAGTCTTCTACAACTTAAATAATGAAATCGAGTATTGGATCCAAAGAGGAAGATTCGGTGAATTTGTTGCTTTAAAAGACAAACAATCCAAAGGGAAAGAGAAAGTGGACATTGCCACGAGGTTAAATGAACAGTCTAAATAATTGATATACGTCTTACATGGCGTAGCTAGAGAAAAAGAACGATTTAACCGATCATGGAAGCGATTCATCCGAGACTTACAAACAAGGATATGATATCCGAATCTTCCTGTTCAACGTGCCAGAATTGACCACCCGACTCTGACCTTTTCCTAGAAAGATGCACAGGGAGTTCATTTCCCCCACAATGATACCTTGGTAATTTCAGTGTATATAACCAAGTGGGAAGTCAAAAGAGTACTCATCAACATGGGTAGCTCGGCCAACCTTCTGTTCCTAATGACATTTCACAGGATGCAGTCCAACGAATAAGGACTAACACCCACTGACAACCTATGGTGGGTTTTAGTGGGGAACATTGCCACCCACTCGGACTAATCCGACTACCAGTCATGGTAAGAACACCAGGTAAACAACGAGTCATATAAATGGACTTCTTCGTTGTTTATGCACCTTCAGCATACAATATACTTCTAGGAAGACCCTGGCTACACGAAATGTGTGCAATATCTTCCACCCTGCACCAACGCCTAAAGTATCACATTGGAAATGACGTTGGGATCGTTAAAGGAGACCAGCCGACTGCGCTTGAATGTCATTATGCGGCAATAAAGGTCCCCAACAGATAGCAATCACAATCACAACCAGAGGAGCCATCACAACATTCCAGTAAACTAAAGATGGATCATGACCTCCCAGAGGACAATGCATCCCCAACTGGTCCAAGAGGCTGACCAAATATTGGCCAATCAGAAGAAGAGACAATGTCGGTCCATGCAGACGGTGAAAAAGGAGCAAAACAGTTTGGATCGGCACGAAACTTCACCCAGAACTGACTAAACAACTGATCCAACTACTGAAGGATAACTATGTTTTCGCTTGGAATATGATGGACATAGTAGGCATTGACCCCTCCTTCATCACTCATGGGTTTCAAGTCAACCCGGATAAAAAGTTAGTCTGAGAGAAAAGAATGACAGTTGCCCTAGAGCGTAATCAAACAATCAACAATGAAGTGCATCACTTAATGAATGCAGGGATGATTAAGGAATCAAATTACCCAGACTGGCTGGCCAACAAGTTTTGGTGAAGAAGAAAAATGGAAAATGGAGGAAATGCGTTGACTACACGGACCTCGACAAAGCATGCCCGAAAGACAGCTTTTCACTCCCACGAATATATTAGATAGTGGACGCCACTTTCAGACACGGACTCCTAAGCTTCATGGACACATACAACCAGATATGAATGCACCCACCGGATCAGAAGAAGACATCTTTCATAATAGAAAGAGGTACGTGCTACTACCGAATTATGCCATTCAGACTAAAGAATGTAGGAGCTACGTACCAACGTCTTGTGAACAAAATGTTCAGAGATTAGATTGACAAGACCATGGAGGTGTACATTGATGACATGCTAGTCAAGATCCTACGTAAATATGACCACATCAAAGACCTTGAGGAAGCTTTTTTTCAGCTCTGCAAGTACAAAACGAAGCTAAGTAGAATCAAGGAAGTTCCTCGGGTACATGGTCAACCAAAAAGGGATCGAAACTGATCCGAAACAGATACAAGCATTCTTCAACATGCAATCACCTACCAATAGCAAAGGTGTACAAAGCCTCCACGGCAGGATAACAATCTTGAACAGGTTCATCTCCAGACTATCTGACAAATGCTTTCCCTTCTTCAAAATCTTGAAAAGGAACAAAACGTTCAAATAGAATGAAGAATATGAACAGTCTTTCTAAAGCCTGAAGGCATACATGGGAAGCAATGAACTATTATCAAAGCCAAAACCAGGCGAAACATTATACTTGTATCTGTTAGTATCTGAACATGCAGTTAGCTCGGCACTGATATGCAAGGAAAAGCCAGTCTACTACGTCAGCAAAATATTTGCGGACACAGAAGTTAACTATCCATCTCTAGAGAAACTAGCACTCTCCTTGGTCGTATCTTCCAGAAAACTGCGACCATACTTCCAAGCCCACCTCATCACTTTCAAGACCGAACACACACTACGGTCAATACTTCATAAACCAAAGCTATCCAAAAGAATGGTGAAATGGGCGGTGCAGCTCGGTCAGTTCGACATCCGCTACGCTCCTAAGATTGCAATAAAAGCTCACGCATTAGCAGACTTTATTTCTGAATTCACAGGCTATGAACAACGACCAGAGAGTAATAAAAAGAAAAAAATTTCTGAACCCAATACTCAATGATGGATCTTGCATTGTGACGGAACATACAACAAGATAAGAAGTGGAGCTGGCATAACTCTAGACAACTCGGAATGAGTGACTTTAGAAAAGGCAATAAAATTCAGTTTCAGAGCCTCAAACAACAAAGACGAGCATGAAACAGTAATAGACAACAATTGGCCAAACACCTCGGAATAAAAGAAGTCAGCATTTTCACTGACTCCAAATTGGTGTTCAACTAGTTGAACGGCGAATTTCAAGTAAAAGACATGCGGATGAAAGGTTACCATCAAAAGGCAAGTGAACTGATTGAAATCTTTAAATCAATAACCGTTCAATGATGCGCAAGAGTGGAAAATGAAAGAGCAGACAACTTGGCTAAATAGGCATCACATGCTGAAGAAACTGACAATCCACTCATCACAATACAAGAAAGCTCAATTCTGTAGAACCAAACAGAAGAAATTGGTACAACAGATTAGAAGCGCAATTTGATAACTCCAATTCTGACCTACATACAAAGAAAAGCACTACCAACGGATAAGATGTAGGCTCGTAAACTAAGAAATTGAGCAACACGTTACACACTGATCAACGACAGACATTACAGAAGGTCTACCACAAGTCTACTACTAAGATGCCTTTCACCCACCAACGCCGACTATGTTCTACGAGAAATTCATTTCGGCATATGCAGGGGAACTATCCAAGAGGAAGAACACTAGCTCACAAAGCTTTAACATTGGGATACTACTGGCCAACAATGCAAGTAAAATGGTTCAGACTTATGAAAAATGTCAACCATTCGCTCCATACACTCATATGCCAGGCCAAAACTTAATCCCAATGAGTAGTCCGTGGCCATTTGCCCAATGGAGAATGGATATCATAGGCCCACTTCCAATATTCGATACAAAGAAGTTCTTCCTCGTAGCAATAGACTACTTCACCAAATGAGTAGAAGTAGAACCATTGACGAAGATATGAAAACCCCAGATTGATAACTTCATCTGGAAGGACATAATATGCAGATTCGGAGTCCCCAGAGTAATTGTCACTGTCAATGGAACCCAATTCAAAGGGGAAAAAAAGCCAAAAAGTTGTGTGAGAATTTAAATATCAAACACCACTTTTCAGCACCTACTCATCCGCAAGCAAATGGACAAGCAGAGGTGACCAACCAAACATTCCTAAAAGCAATAAAAAAGAACCTCAAAGCATAAAAAGGATTGTAGGTTTCCGAACTGCCAGACATCCTCTGGGCCTACAGAACAACAAAGAGAACTCCGATCGGAGAAACACCATTCGCCCTGGCATACATATCCGAGGCAATGGCACCAGTAGAAATTGGCATGCCAACATTTGAAACTGAAGAGTTTCGAACAGAAAACAACAACGAAACACTACATCTCGGACTAGACCTTCTCGATGAGAAACGAGACAAAGCTTCAATCAAAGCAATGGCGTACCAATAGAGAATGGTCAGTTACTACAATAAAAAAAAAAGTCAAGCCATGCACGTTCAACATCATAGATTAGGTACTCAGAAAGGTCCAACTAAATACGAAGAACCAGGTGCAAGAAAACTAAATCCAAATTGGGAAGGACCATACATAGTGGTGAAAATCAATTGATCAGGAGCATACTGGTCAAAAAATTCGAAGGGTGAGCAATTTAAAAGACCATGGAATGTCGAACACTTGAAGATGTATTATTAATACACTTCCAAATTCCAAGAATCTTTTGTTTCATGCTCCAATAATCTAATACAGTCAGGACGTCAAAGTCAGACTAGGAAGTCAGTCGTAAATCTTTTGGTTTGATCACCATGTCGGACCACGAAGTGTATTTAATAAGTCAAGACGTAAAAGTCAAGCTTACTTGTAAATATTCTGGTCTGATCACCATGTCAGACCACGAAGTCTAATTAATAAGTAAGGACGTATAAGTCAGACTTATTTGTAAATATTTTGGTCTGACACCATGTCGGACCACGAAGTGTACTTAATAAGTCAGGAAGACTTACTCGTAAATCTTCTGGTCTGATCACCATGTCGGACCACGAAGTATACTTAATAAGTCAGGACCTATATGTCATACTTACTCGTAAATCTTTTGGTTCGATCACCATGTTGGACCACAAAATGTATTTAATAAGTCAGAACGGAAAAGTCATACTTATTCGTAAATCTTCTGGTCCGATCACCATGTCGGACCACGAAGTGTACTTAATAAGTCAGGACGTATAAGTCAGACTTGCTCGTAAATCTTTTAATATGTTCACCGTATTGGACCACGAAGTGTATTTAATAAGTCAGAACAAAAAAGTCAGGCTTACTCAAAAATCTTCTTGTTCGATCACCGTGTCGGACCACTAAGTGTACTTAATAAGTCAGGACGTATAAGTCAGACTTACTCATAAATCTTCTTGTCTGATCACCATGTCAGACCACAAAGTGTAATAATAAGTTAGGACATACAAGTCAGGCATCATTGTAAGTATTCTGGTCTGATCATCATGTCAGACCACGAAACATAATAAGTCAGGACGTATAAGTTAGACTTAATCAAAATTTATAATTGGATTACCATGTCAGACCACGAGACATATCAAAGTAATTAGGACAATCAAATTAAGATTACTTACAAAGTCTCCTTGTACGATCGACATGATAGACAAAAAATAATATCATAACTAGTAGGTATAGTAAAGTTAGACCAAGGCCAAAAGTAAGAATTCAGCCAAGTCTAAACTACTAAGTTAGACGAAAACGTATACAAAACTCGAACAACGAAGTCAGACTATATTTACTATCTACGAATAAATGACAAGGATAGCCTAGTCATTAAAGTCAAGCCACAACTACAACATTTTCCAGTCCGTAAACTATCAGAAGAGAAATACAAGTCGAACAACGACTACTACGAGAAAAGAAATAAAGCAATGAAAAACACACAAGTATAAAAAGAGATAGAGGAAGTAATTAAATTATCACTAGCAGGAAGGATCAGATAAGGTTGAACATTGTCGGCCGGAGGAGATGGAGTCTTATTTTCAAAAAGAGATGGAAAATCTTCTTCAGTAGTAGGAGCAGATTGTGGTGGAGTTCCAACAGGAGGAGACAAGGCCTTATCGACAACAACATGATCGGAAGGAGGAGAAGACACTTGACCTTCGTCAACCAGATCACTCGGAGGATTCAAAATAGGTTCTTCCTCGTCCTCGTCTTCAAAAACTTGTGAGACCTTCCTCGGACTCAATGAAGTCGATTATTTCAATCCTACCATCAATGTTCTTGGTCCACTCCACCGCTTCTACAACCTTGAGCTTGTCTGTGATCGTAGAAAGTTCATCCTTGGTCCGAGCAAATTCTCTTTCAATGGTCTTCGACAAGCAGAATGTTCGTCAGCAATGTGCATTGCCTCATCATGACCAGCCTTCCCACTGGATAACTAGCTCTTGACAGTAGCCAACCGATCCCGCAGGCAGTTCATTTCCTCCTCCGAAACAACAAGATCATAAGCAAACCTATCTCAAACAGACTCTGCTTTCTTTAACGAAGTGTGAGTAGCGTCAATAACCTTCTTCCTGTTCAGCATATTCCGCCTTCAACTTGTCAACTTGAAATAAAGCGTCAGAAAGCTGCAATGTCTACCCCGCCATCTTCTTCTCCACGACCGACACATGATCACATGTAGCCTGGAACTCCAACCCCTTCATCCCAACATAAGTGAGATGGTTCATTCCATCCATTATCTATTTAAGACATTGGTCGAAGGGCTCACTAGGCCGACACACTGGCATCTTGACTCTCTCAACCAACCACTTATGCCACGAGGTAATGAGATTATGTGCACTATTTTGCGCGTCTATCTCCGAAAACCAACTAAACTTTTCATCCAAGTTAATACAGATCTCTCCAGGAACATGCTCCTTTCAACTTATCTGTGGATAAAGAACAGTAGGGTTCGAAAGAATTGAAGCTCCACTTCTAGTCATCGGTTCAATGACCGGAACTACAGTAATGGTGAGAATTTCACTCTTACCCTTCTTCAAAACAATAGTGGCGGGCTTCAGACAAGGACGAGGAGAGGTAGACAACTCCCTCAAATCAACAGGATGTGTAGGAGGAAACTTGGAGCTCTGACCATGGTCAACTTCAACCTCGTCAAAAGCATAATTGTAGTAAAAATCAACCAAGGTCTTCTCACTATTCGGATTACAAGACAACTCCATGGCAAGTTATGTCATCTTATTATTGATAGCACGAACTTCATCATCTGAAACCTTGGCAAGATCGGGCACACCAACAGTAAAGACAAGGGTCTTCTCATACTCGCTTAATAGATGAGAGACTTCCACCTTACTTCTCTCCACAGCCAGATTCAATTCTTCAACCTCCAGAGCAGTAAGACGAGCATCGTCTTCATCATCTTTCCCAACAGAACTCGAAAAAGGAGTAACCCAAGCAGCCCCCAGAACAAAACCAGTAAATCTCTTCCGTTTTAATGTGCGGCCAGGACTAACCAAATTGATTGTAACTAGCCTCTTCGACGGGCTTACAAGTCTAGGAGCTTTCCACTTCCTGGTGGTCGGCCAACACCACCAATGACAACAGGAGCAGTGAGATCAGTAACTTTCTCGGCGAAGCTCACTTTCCCATCAATGCTAGCATCACCAATGCTAGCAAAAACAGTATGTTCCTCCGCCTCGTTGGAGACAACAACAATATTAGCACAAGTAACGGTGACGTCAGAGTTACGACTTTCAAGAATCAAAACATGTTCCAAAGCATTCAGACTGTACAAACCACTCCTTTCAATGACATCCAAATCGAAAAACTTCTCCAAAACAACACGGTGAAGCGAGAGAAATCGCTCTCGCACTCCCTTCTTTGCTTCAGTCAAATGAAAATTACTCCACTTCCTAGGTTTCTGGAATGTCCATAAAATGGGCTTGTTTCCAAGCGTGAAATACCCAGACTTCATAAAAGCATAAAATCAGGGCCTCGCCAAGGACCTGTAATCATCCTTTGGCTTCCCCAAACAAGTAAGCGAACGAAGAAAGCAAACACAACTTGTGCTTGTCGTAAGCTTCACCACAGATTGCAGAGTTTTCTCATTCAAAGGAATGTTGGATTGAATAGCCCTCACCATGGTTGCAACCATTACCCACCAGCCGTTGGGACCTATCTAAGCAAGGCGAATACCGACAAAATTCAAATAAGCCTAGAAGATCTCTAGAATTGGAAATGGAAGACCAGATCTAAACATTGTAGGATAAAGTGTAATATAACCAGACGTCGGACGAGTAGGCCTGTCACCATACCTGGGCAAAACAAGCTCCAAATCAGATGGGAGAGAGAACGTCTGATGAACGTAGTCTAAAGTTCCTTGCGTAGACTGCCTAGGCTTGAAAAATGCCACACGAGCAACAAGATTGTCCTCACTTAGGATTCTATTAAAAGCCATGAAAAAGAGATTGGGCAATGCAGAGAACAAAAAAAATAAAGAAGAGTGGGCTCTGAAAATGGAGATAGCGTAAAAAAGATAACACAGATCTCCTCCACCCTTTTATAGGGTTGGGCAACGAAAAGACAACTAATGGAAGAGGTGCGAGACATGATGGCAACACGAACGCACGAAATCCAAAAATAACACTGAAATGAAGAGATTAATGGAACAGTGGAATAGAAACCGAATCGATAGCTGCTGCGACATTTAATGCGGTGTAAAAAAATAATGATGATCTCATAAAGCCAACCGCTGAAGAGATAGTGGCCACGCAAGCATGCCCATTAACTAGGGGGAGTAGCTGATGATACATCAAATAATCCTCTAATCATGGTCGTACACATGGCAAAGATCATCCATCACGAGGAACAAACACTTCAATCTCAACAAGGATAACAAGCATGGTCTCAGAAGCCCAAAGAGGCAAGCCCATCATTAAAGCCCAAAAAGGCCCTTAATAATATACCATAATCAAAGGCCCAAGTCCAGGCCCAACGGATCTCTTCCCTGAAAGAAAAGAGACGTTGCAAAGGAAACATGTCATAACAGGAATCACTCCCCCAAGGACGTATCTCAATGAATAAGGGGACCGTTGTGAGGAATGTCTTCTCTTATCACGCCCTACATGCTTAAGTCACGCAGGGAGTTAATTATGTAAATAATATAAGGTAAAAGAAACATTTGACAAATGGTATGCAAACACAACTGAACTATACTCGGTAAAAATTCAATCTCTCCCACGGATTAACTAACTTAAGCATCGGAGTGCCTTCGGCCGCCAAACAAGTGGTATTTGGCAATCTAACCATATTTTGTAGGTCAGATCTCTAAGAGGACAGTTTTGGACACATCAATAAGTGTTGCTCCGGCCACCAGAAACTTGTCGACGACCTCTTCCCTATCGATTGCTATTTATCTCTCTCGAACTTTGTGAAGGAATAGAGAGACCTCATGATCCACCACCGGTACTATTCAAATATTCAAACTTTCAATTTTCATCCTAACACGTATTGGATAGTGTTAGTGTGTCATGTTTCAGGCGATAATCAATGTATAAGAGCCCTCAAAATGCACTAGAGCCATTCTTTTCCTTAAACCTACACGGCCTTAGCCAACTAACTAGGCTACCTTTGGCAGTTTGATCCCCATTACCCCTTTCATTTATTTTTGTATTTTAATGTCGTGTTGTATGTATCATGTTCTCATCTACTTTTTTCGGGCCCCTTTCTCCCTCCCTCAATTGTGTTCATTATCATTTTGTTCTCAATAAGGTACATCTCATTTATCCGAAGTTTGCATCAAATAGCAACGATTTCAAACATAAATCAACCAAATATTAATTGATAAAATATCTAAATTTGACATGGCGTCCATGATGGCCATGATCCACCACCAACGTTGTTCATGTGGGGTTTGAGATACCTTCAAGGAGGGTTGTATGTGAGTGGTATTGCTATTGTCGCTGGATTTGCTGCTGCATATGACGAAATTGTTGTTAGCGAGAGAAAACAACAGCGAGATAGATCTGTCGGTGTGAGAGAGAGTTGGGGCGATTAGTGATAGGAATGCGAAGAGGAAGAATGATTATAGAAAGAAAAAGGAGGGGAGGCCGGTGGTGGGAGAGAAGAAGGTAGGGGTGGTCAAGAATCATGTTCCGGTATGGTCCCGAACTAGGTCAGACCAAGACAAATTGGTTTACACTGTTTTTATCCCGATTCCAGTCCCAGACCGGTTTGAACCAGGACGAAATTGGTTTTCACAAATATAGTCCCGGACAGTTCTGGTTCTTCCCGGTTACTGTAGCAATAATGTCCAAGCTCAGCTATTCGCAAACCTAAACAAAGCAAAGCCCAACCCATTGTCCAAAACATACCCTTATCCCTACGGTTTTGCAAACCAAACCAAGGCAAAGTAGCAAACCCTTCCTCTAAAGAAACTCTTCTTCTCGCAGGTTGCAGCCACTCCCACCCTCACTCCTAGACTCCTCTCCGCTATACACCATCTCGCTTCCGACACTCCTCTGAAGAAACCGATTTCGCCACTCCCACCCTCACTCATAGACTCATCTACCCTATTCACCGTCTCGCCTCCAACACATAGCATCTCGATCTCTCCCTGGCAGACAACCACAACTGTCATCATCTCGCCATCTTTTTTTGCAACAACCATCACGTTGCCATCCACTAATTGAGTGTCACAGATCTCTGGTCGTCTTCCTCCCTTGTTTGCGTCTTCCTCTCTCAAGTCTTCTTATTTGCTCTGCGATGCATCCATCAAGTTTTTGAACAATTTCCAAGTACTATTTCAAGACCCCATTGCTTCGTTTTATTTCCTAACAAACAAACACACCAAACTTCATAACTTTATCATACAAGCACAAGTCCCCCAACAGACCCTTCTCTTCTTTCTCTTTGTTTCTCTCCCAACTTTTGTAGGCCAAAGTGATCAAATCTTAGAGTTGATGTTTTAGTTATCTAAAATCAAAATATAAAAATGCACCACTTTTTATCCTTTGCATGTCGACCTTGTTTTGTAAATTAGTATTTCCTTTTCATTTTCAGGAAGCTTCTTCACATTGATATTTCTCTATGGACTCTTATTCTTGCATTCCTTGTCTTTTGAAAAGATGTTTTGATCTTGGATCATTGAAAAGGATTACCATTACCTAAATTAATGAAAGTGGAAAGTATGAATATATTTTAGGTTGTGTTAGGCTGATATGTGTAAAAATATCAATAAAATGTCAGTTGACATCCATAGAATGTGTTTACACTATTAGAGTTTGAACATATGAATTTTGCTAGAGTATTCCATGGTGATTTATGCAAGATGATTCATCACAAATTTAATTGTTGAATGTCAACAATTTGGGCTGGAAACTAATGTTTGTGTTAATGTTGTATTTGCAAAGTGGTGACAACATATAGTTATTTGTGGGTCTGTATTACCATTGGCTTGCATAATCCTCATGTTAGATCAGAGAATATGAATTTTTACTTGGGGAGAATAAACATTAGCACTCTTAAAATCGAACCACTCATTCGAGCTACAATTTGTATATCGTTATATTCTTGGTACAAACTGAGTTAATTTTGTTATGTTGGGTTGCTAAATCGTTTTTTACTAAATCGTTTGAAATTCATCTAACTTTTTCATATTTGATATGTTTTGTGTAGGGAAAGCATGGCGATAAATAAATCCAAAGGCACTAGTAGGGCTACTACATCTTCAACTGGAACCTCACCATTTCCGCTTAGGCATCCACAAGCAATTGCAATTGCAACGCCACCTCAATCACATATGGCACCACCACCAACACCTACCAATACAACTACTTCACTAGTATCCAACAACATACCAACCGGTCTAAATATCTTAGTCGATCTTCCACTAGGTATGAAATCTGAGGTGTATAGATCAAACATTTGAGATCATTTTACTACTTACTAGGTTAGGAGTTTTAAGAAAGTTTAAAATGAAGAAAATGGGCAATTTGAGGATGTGGTTGTGTACAAGGAGATAGCTAAATGCAAATATTGTCCTAAGGGCCTAGGGGATTATGCTAGAGAAAGTGGTTATAATGGGACTGGTGGGCTAAAAAACATATCGATAAACAGTGTAAGTGGTATCCTGTTAATGTTGATTTTCAAAAACAAAATGTCTTAACTTGGGATACGGGTGATTACAACCCTCTTACCTCTAAGTGTTTTCATCAGAAGGAAATTATGGAGGCTTGTGTGTGAGATGGTAGTGTTTGATGAGCTGCCATTCAATTTTGTTGAAAAAATGGATTTTAGAAAATTTTGCATGATAGGAATGCCTTAGTTTAAAATCCCACCTAGGAGAACTCTGGTTCAGAATATCCTAGATATTTACCAAGCGAGGAAGATGAAATTAAAGGCGTTGGCTTCCTATAGGGTTTGTCTCACCACTGATACATTGAAAAATATGTAGAATAATAACTACATGGTGTTAACTGCCCATTTTATTGAGTTTGATTGAAAATTGCACAAAAAGTGTTGAACTTTTGTGTAATTACCAATCATCCAGGAGTGACAATAGCCAATCTCATATAAAGGTGTTTGAATGATTGGGTGATAACTAAAGTGTTTACCATTATAGTAGACAATGTTTCTACAAATAAGGTAGCATTAGAGGTGTTGGCTGAAAAGATGAATAATTGTGAGATGTGTGGCTCACATTACTAACCTTATTTTTTGTAGTGGGTTAAAGAAGTTAAACCCTAGCATCTTAGCCATTAAAAATAATGTGAAGTTTGTTAGGAGTTCCCCAAACAGGTTGGAGTTGTTCAATAAAGTTGTGGCTAGAGAAAAGATTGGTTATAAGGGGTTGTTTTGCTTAAGTGTGCCAACAAGGTGGAACTAAACATATATGATGTTAGAATCTGCCTTGAGGTTCAAGAGGGCTTTCAAAAGAATGGAGCAAGAAGTAGACAGACCATACGTAGCCTATTTTAATGAACCAGAAGAAAAGTTGGTTGAAGATGGCAATGTTATAGTACAAGAAAAGCTGACTGGGATGCATGTCAGGATTTCGTTGATTTCCTCCAAGTTTTTTATGTAGTAATCCTTAGGGTTAGTGCTTCCTTGCACCCAACTATCCACACCATATTCCATCATATTGTCCAGATGGAAGAAACAATGGACCAATTGTTTAATGTCACTGGTTTGCAATCAAGTATTGATAAGTTGATGGCTGACATTAGGGCAATTATGAAAATCAAATGCAATAGATATTTGGTTTTCTTAAGGACCTAAGCCCCTTCATAATTTTGAGCCTTGTGTTGGATCCAAGGTTCAAATTAAACATGTCAACCAATTATTGATTGAAGATTTACGGTGGGCTGATTATGAGGTGGAAGAAAAGGAGTCTGAAATCAAAAACTTGTTGTTTTGGCTTTATGAAGAGTATGAATTGGACAAGGTTGATAAGAATGTGAAAAGAAGTAGCAGGAACAATAGTGTAAAAGCAATTAGCATGAATATTAGCAATTAGCATTAGAATTCGAAGAGGCAAAGAGTGGATGGGACCAGCAGGGCTAGTTCAAATGTAGGGATGAAATATGTGATGAACTGGAATAAACATGTGGGACAAACTGATGAGGTGGTGGTCGTACATGAGATCGTTTGATATCTTAAAGATCTCGTTGTGGCTATTATGAACAAAACTGAAGAGGTAGAAAGTGACAATAAAAAGGTAGAAAGTGAATCCTCTACAGAGGAATTGGACGAGAAGTATAGGTCATTTGACATTTTGCAGTTGTGGAAGCAACCACTTGCTAATATCCAGTGTTGGCCTTAATTACCAAGGACATTTTTGCAATTCAAGTCTCCACCGTTGCTTCTAAAAGTGCTTTTAGCATGGGTGGCAAAGTTATAGATTCGTTTAGGAGTTCATTAACTCCTACTTCAATAGGCCTTGATATGTATGCAAAACTGGCTGAGAAGAGATGACATTACAATGGATTTTGAAGATGAACCTACCATTAAAGAGCTGAAATTCTATGAAGACTCTATGAAGCCATTAAAACATGTACTTGTATATTGATTTTTTATTGATGTTGATAATTGACTTTTGTTGCTTGTTGATTTCGTTCGTGTTGATAGTGGGTTATGTTGGTTCAATGTAGATTGTTCAATGCAAAGGCAGTAGCAGCTTCAAGCATAAACAACAATAATAATGGAGCTCAAGATGATTCAATGGCAAAGGAAAATGCACGGATGCAAAAAGAAGATTGTCCAAAAGAATGATGACTACTGAGCATTTCAAATTCAAGTATAAATTACGTGTATTAAGTTAATTAACAATAAAATGTCAGCAATCCTTGCAAGAAATCACTGCAAAAATCATTTTGTTGCTGGTGATTTGATATTTTTGTTTCTAACTGATACATTCTAATTGATAAAAAAAAAAAATATGGACTGCTGACATTATGTGATCAGAAATCACAGCAGAAATCATCCCTTTCTCATTAGAGTTGTTTTTTATCATAGAAATCACTGCAGAAATCATTAGAATTGCTGTTTTTTCCATTGAATTGATGTTTTTTATTAGAAATCATTTAGATATTAGGAAGAATTTGTTCGTGCAAAATTTGATGGTTCTATGTTGTCTTGTTTTGTGGTTGAATAGAAGACCTTGTTCTATGTTAATAGGGTGTCTTGTTTTTGTTAGTGGCTCTCATTTTGGCAGCATGTTATTCATGTTAGGCTGCCTTTTACACTCATTTTAGAACATGCTAGTCTAATGCTACCTTTGTATTTTTTATAAGTTCAAAAGTAAACCAATTATTGTCCCAATTGTTGTTATGTTGATGTATGTTGTTAGTTTAATTCTGTTGGTGTTGATAGTGGATTATGTTGGTTCAATTGCAGAAATGTTCAATGCAAAGGCAGCAATAACTTCAAACACAAATAGCAACAATAATGCGGCTCAAGATAATCCAATGGCAAGAGAAAAAGGCACCGAAGCAAGAACAAGAATGATGAACCTGATTTTTTGTTTTGAATGACTTACTATTTCATTTATTGGTTTGTAAACCTAAGTTGAACCACTAAGTGACTCTATTGTGTGAACTATTAGGTCCATTAAGTGACATTTTGATTGTGAAGGTAAGAGACAGTAATGCAGCCAATAGGGTGTTCTACTTTGGTGCAGCAGAGCCACCTTTGAAGCTCTATTTTGGCACTAAATTTGTTGGCAGGATGCATGTTTAATTAAAAGGTTTATATTGCAGGATTCATGTATAATTTATAAGGGTCTGTTATGTGCAAAAATGATATGTATGATCTGCTATGTTTAATTTATTGCATGTTTAATTTGCTTAATTTATAAGGATCTACTCTATTTTAGATGAACCATATCCTGAATAAACTGATATAAAGAAATGATAACAATACAGTCAAGGACTTTCTTCTAATGTTTTATCTGCAAAAACAATGAAATGAAAAATTACTGATTATAGTATAACATAGTAAACATGGAAATCATTCTAGACCTTCTGGTACATCAAGCAAAAAAAAAATTGGCTAATTGAATTGAAAAAATAAACAAACCAGGAAGGCATGGTCCCAACCTAGACAGTCTCGGGTCATCCCAAAAAAATTGGCTTTCCCAATCCGTACCATTCCCGTTTCACTGTACCGAGAACAGGACCGGGATAGGCCCCAACCCGGACCATGCCTACCCCTAGAAGAAGGGGAGGGGAGAAGGACGGGTTAAGAAACTGTGGGTATTAAAAAAATTATCAATTTAAGTTCTTGTAGCCTTGGCCAATGTAAGGACAAAATGGTTTGAAAGTTAATTTTGACCAGTCAATAATGTGGACTTAACGGTTTTGAAAGAAAACGAGTGTAAGACTCAATTAGTTTTCAAAACGAGTGTCAAACTCTAATAGTTATAAATTAATGAGTGTATAATTAAACAAACATCTAGTTTATTGGTCACCTTTTTACATTAAAGGGCCAATAAAGCCCTTGTGCTACTCTTAATAGGCATCTCCAACTTTAGCCCATTCCGAATGGGCTTGTGGATCCTCCATATTCCGAATGGGCTTGTTGAATAACTTCTAAAGTACATTGAGCAAACTTTTCATTGACTGCAAAAGTGTAATATAAATATAAAATTTTTAATTCTAAAATGATTAGTCGAAAATTCAGTCATTGTTCAAATATTGAAACACTTGACGCAACACTAAATTTACGAAAAATGCAAATAAAAAGGTTATTGTCATAATTATCTACAAGGGTGTAATGGTGAATTTACCTACCACATGGATATTGAATTTTTTTATTTTCATTTTTTTATATATATTTTAGTCCATGGCAAACTTAGGGTGTGTTTGGTTGCATAGAATCCTATGTCATGGGAATCCATGAGGGGACCTCTACATTTTAGGCTAAATTGATATATCACTCCACATCTACCATTTGACTACCTTTTGATTTTGTGATCAATGGTGGGAATAGAAGTCCCATGAATATGGAAATCTCACTCCTTGGTCCCCCAAGGCATGTGATTCTCATGTTCATGAGACTTTTAATCCCACCATTGATCACAAAATCAAATGGTGAATATGGAGTGATACATCAATTTAGTCTAAAATGTAGGGATCTCCTCATGAATTTCCATGACATAGGATTCCATACAACCAAACACACCCTTAAATTTTGAAATAAAGGCTGAGGGCATTTTGGTAAATATTAATAGGGAGGGGCAATTGTGGAAAGTAAAATGTGTTTGACACAAATATATTCACTATTAATTGGAGGTAAAATAGTTATAGTTGTTAGATTTTCTATTTTTTAGTAGGATGCCACTGCACGAGTTGAAACTTAACATTTTGATATTTCAAATAATGGGTTTGAACTTTGAGCAGAAGCTGGAACCTTATTCATGGAACACTTATTGTTGTTAAGCGGACCTAGGATTTTAGTTAAAGAGGGGCGAAATGGATTGTTGGTCGATAATAAAAGTTATTATTGGCAAAATTTCTAATTTGGACCAAGGATTGTGAGTCTTAAAATTTGAAATGCCGAAAAAGAAATGTATCTTATTCCGTAATTTTTGTAAATTTTGACCTTTTTCGTGTGAAACACAAAAATGTACGAAGCAAATTACATTTTACCAATCAAAATATTTTGTAGATTTCTATATTTTCATGTATAACCCATGTTATGAAGAAAATTGCATCTATAAGGATACTTAAGTATTTAGACTTCATTTGATGTATTTAATGTATTTATTAGGTAAATTAATTGTATCTTACTTGTCCACACATTTATATAAAACAAAATAAATCAAGAAATTTATCTTAAAATCAAGAAACTGGAACTACTTCAAAAAACGAAATCACAATTGATGATACATAAAAACGTCACACCCCTGCGTTGTACACGTGTCATGATAATCTCGAGAAAATACGGACCCCAGCATCAGCCCAACACTGAACAGGCCCAAGCGGTTCTAAGCCCGCTCAATTCAATCTGTCAGGCGGACTCGGACTCTCACAACACGCTAGCCCCACACATCTCATAGCTGTTCTCAATACCCGTAAGTCTTCCTTAGATAAGTATCTCGAGGATTTGCTTCGGATGGGCAATTACAGCTGTTTTTTTGTCCCAACTAGGAAGCAAACACCAAAGTATCTTCCACATAGGGAAATTCCCTTCTACGGAATGCTTTAGGGTTTGGAACTATCTCCCGCGTATCTAGGAGCGCAGAGCTAACATGGAATTTCTCTCCTACAGCTTGACTCCTAATTAGAAAGGGATCTCCACGAAGATCTTTTCCCTAATCTACGCCGATGATGGTCTGGTTAAACCAGGATTCCTTGCACTATAAATAAGACATGAGGTTGGTAAGCTAAGGTACTCTACAAATTCTTTATTACTGCATTACACATTCCTTAGAGCCCTGTCTGACTTTAGCATCGGAGTGTCATCGGCCACCACAACGGTGGTTTGTGACTCACGTGTGCTACTTGTGCAGATCAACAGGTCAGCATGAACCAGATCAGAGCAAGGAGCGAAAAACGATTGCATCAGTTTGGCGTCGTCCGTGGGGACAACATAACTCGTAACTTTACACTAACCGTCGTCTCCTTTCAAATGGTGACCACCAAGTCACGTAACAATAGAGAACCAAGGGACACGTCGAACATTCTAGCCATACCTATACCGCCTCCTGTAGCAGCTCCTATCTTGCACGCGCAACCAACTCACACTCTCGTATCAACGGCAGCAACGACAGATCCTAGAGTCAATACACTGGCATCCCAAATATAGCGGATCGCCAAAGCGATGGAGGCTCTCACCCAACAGAATCCACCACCCGCCAATGGAGACAAGGAGCAGCACGAACCTCCGCTTCCGGCAGACGACAAGGAGCAAGTGCAGAAAAGCCAAGCACCCGCCAGTTTCAATTGGACTAAAGGAGGTTGTGCGGCTAACACTGAATTCAACGCCAGGGCAGAGAGGCTCGGCCCTTGGAACTCCCTCCACAAAGGGGCTTACGACCCGGACATACTGTATCGCCTCTCTGTCCTGTCATTTGTAGATCGAATCATGAACGAGACCCTATTGAAGAAGTTCACTCCTCCGAAGCTCGACTCCTACAACAGAACCACTGATCCCTTCGACCACCTGCGCCATTACCAACACGTAATGGCCCTTAAAGAGGGATTTAAATCTGTAATATGCAGGATCTTTCCCACTAGTCTGAAATACTCTGCATTGACGTGGTTCCACATCCTTTCGCCGAAGTCCATCGACTCCTTCAAAACGCTGGCGAAGGAATTCTTGACCCATTTTTCGGAAACCAACGCTTACGAAAAGGCTCACACTACATACTCTCCCTGAGGCAGAGGTCCGGTGAGACACTCCTAGAGTACGTCACGTGCTTCAACAATGAGCTGACCCTCATAGACGGATGCAACAACAATACAGCCGTGACTGCCTTCACTGCGAGCCTCAAAGAGGGAAAATTCTATAAAGATTTCACCCTGGAGACCCCTCTGGACATGGCGGAGCTCCTCAAGAGCGTCCAGATACACATCACCCTAGAAGAGTCAAGGACCTCAAAGAGGGAAACCGAAGGGGACAGGAGGCCATCCACGCCCAGAGACAAGAAGGAGAAAAATAGACCCATGGATGAGGAACGAAGCAAGAGAAAACGCGGTGACAACAGGCCAGACCTTGGTCGGTTCAGGCCTGAGAAATCGTCCAACTACGTTGGATTCAGAGAAGTGACTCCCCAAAACGCTAACTTGTCAGACGTACTCAAATCAATGAAAAATTGGGAGGAGCTGTAGTGGCCCCCAAAGACACGCGGAGACCCCGCCAAATGCGACAACAGCAAGTATTGCGCGTACTACAAACAAAGTGACCACAACACCAATGACTGTAAGAGTCTGAGGTATGAGGTTGAGTACTGGATCCGCAAGGGAAAACCAAAGAGTTCCTGCAGTCCGAGAAGCCAACAAAGCAAACAAAAGACAGGGGGAGTCAGTTAAAGAAATAGAAAATGAGACTCTAGGGATATTATATGTATTTCATGGAGTCGGACCAAATAAATTCCAATCACACAGGTTCCGCAAGCGGACACTACTTGATATGCGGACACAATCAGCGGATGAGGACAGGCATATATGCCACTCAAGGGCCCAGAGCCCTATTCCCACCTTAACATTTACGAACAAGGACCTCGAAGGAGTCCAAGCTCCACACAATGACGCCTTGGTCATCTCCTTTTCCATCGCAAAGTGGGAAGTAAAGAGAGCTCTGGTCAACACAAAAAGTTGACTTAACGTTATGTTATACAATGTGTTCTACAGCGTGGACCTCAAAAAGGAAAACCTAACGTCTTCAGAACACCCATTGATCGAATTCAGCGGGGAGAAACGATTCCCTATTGTAAAGATAAGATTAGCTACGGTAATAGTGAACCGCAGCTCAGGAAGGTCTTATTTTTGGACTTCATGGTGATGGACGCACCGTCAGCCTACAATCTCATCCTGGGAAGACCTTGGCTCTACCAGATGGAAGAAGTGGTATCCACCCTTCACTAGTGTGTTAAGTATACTACTAACCACTCCGAAGAAACCACACGTGAAGACCAACCTACAGCACGAGGCTGCCACTACGCTGCACTGAAACAGATAGAGTGCTCCCAGATTCATCTACATCATGCAGAGCAGCCGAAACCAGTGCAAGGCCAAAAGACGAGAGAAATGCCTTTATCGAGCGGTACAGGAGCAATCAGCTCTCCCGCCCAACAAGTCGAAAAGGCAATGGCAAGCGGGAACACATCCCAATGACAATCCGTCGGCGCAAAGATCCCCCCTCTGCAAAGTTTACTCTTCAATGACCTATGTAACGCCTCGATAGTCCGCTAAAACGATCCGTGAAGAGCAACCTGAATTCACTTCAAGGCCGAGATTAGTTTATGCACGTCAACAGTTAGTTTGCTTTAAGTTGTGTGTTTCCATTTCCATAGTCAGTATTGAGTTGTAGTTCTTAAAAGGCTTATGTGATTTGCAATCATTTAAGAAATAAATGAAGAATTACGAAAAACAAACTCTATTGATTATTGAAAAGATGTAACAACAAACACCATGAGACGGATACAAAAGACTGAGCACTACAAACATCTGAATACAGTGCGAACTAAAGTAAAACAAGCTCGCTCGGGCAATTCTGCTACGTACAGCGTCTGACGAAAACTTGCAAACCTCCAATACGAGTAATTTGCTAGTGATAACAAATATAAAAGTTGTTCGCCCCCTTTCGAAGACAACAACGAAGTGTAAAAGGAGATTGAAAGGACTGAGCAATCAGGTTGCTCCGTTAAATCACTCCAGGAAAGTGTTCTATAATGGCATTGTAGACCTCACAACTTGTTGTTGATCTCCTTAAGAGGCATCCCACCGTCTATCAAACATCCTCAAAGAGCTTAAAAGAAGGAAGATGAGGATGGCCACAAGCAGCGATGCAGTCACGATCTCGCAGCATCATCAAGAGATACCACTTTTCACATATGCGATGGCAGGTGTGACTGAAAGCTACCACACCCAGAGTCAACGCACATCAACCAACACTTTGATCAGCCATCAGTCAGCAATGGGATCTGAGCACACAAAGACACAAATAGTACGGTGTAACACCAAGGCATCTCCTTGGTAGGAAATTCATACTACCTCTCCGCGAAATGAGAAGAAATTATGAGATCTCAACAGATCGACTACATGCTCACCCATAGCAGGTGACCATGAATAACAGCAACTATTATTGTGTCTGACCTTTGCAAATGTCTGGACATTCGAAAATTCCAGAGACGGAGATCAACCTTCAGCCTTTGGAAAACCCAAAGCTTTTTCTTCGGCCTTTGGAAAACCCAAAGCACTATCTTCAAGTGAGAACATTGCAGAAGATAAGCTCTACGAAAGATAGTGCCTACAACGATTAGAAAACACCATTATATAGACATGATGGTTCACCAAGCAGACACTCCAGCATTAACTGTCAAGCATTCAATGCAATATGGAAAACGAGGAGACGGTGATTCCCAAGAAAATTGCGCAGACTACGTCATTCAAATTAATAGCACTGCACGCAACCCCATCAATTCAGGGGGAGCAACCGATACTCAACCGTCACACAACCTATGTCGTACATTGTTACCACGCGATTTACGTCGTACACGCAGCACACTATGCCCTAATCCCTCTTCTGTGAGCCCATGGGCTCGACCCATTATTCAAACAACATTTTGTCGCATGCTTGGCACAAGCATTGAGATAACCTAGCCGATCCTGACATACGGATTGCACCTACGGATCACCTGTTGATTCGAGGTAACTTCGTCCACACTATGCTCCCACTAAATTCACATGCCTCCTAACAGGCGAAACTTCTTTTCAAACCATGCAAGCTTAGTCAGCCAAAGCTGATGATGACAGCTTCTGGTTCAACCCGACACCTAGTCTGCTCAGCATGGGCATCGACAGTTTAGGAAGTGGGAGTCTAATCAGCGTTATCACGTCAGGTAAGGAGGACTCGCCAGGGATCATTGCCCCCCACCTTGCTGCTAATGATCGCCGAACCTAATCAGGTAAGCCTAGCTGGTGACGACTATCAACGAAAGCTTCTGATCAAAACCTGAACTTGTAGCCCCCACTGCGAGAGTGTAGATAGTCTGGAAGGTGGGAGCCTAGTCAGTCCTGAAATGATTCTAATGACTCGCCACAGGACCAATGCTTTTCAGCGCGGCCGCCAAATCACCAAATCTGGACTTGTAGCCCGCGATGCGAGGGTGTAGATAGTCTAGAAGGTGGAAACTCAGTCAGCTACGACCTGATTCCAACGGTTTTCCACGGGAACGCTGCTCTTTAGCGTGGCCGCAGAACCCTCCCAAATTTGTAGCTTGGTGCACTCAGGTGTAGATAATTTGGATGGTGGGAGCCTAGTTAGTCCCGAACTGATTTCGATGAATTGCCACGGGACCACTGCTATTTAGCCTGGTCGCCAAACTTTTCTCGAATTCATAGGGAATGTGTAGATGGTTCGAAAGTTGGGAGCCTAGTCAGCCTTGAACTAATTCTGACTGCTTGCCATGAGACCACTACTATTCAGCTTGGTCGCCAAACTTTTACTCCCTGAATCCGTAGCCCATTTTGCTTGGTCATACACAATTTGGAAGGTGGGAACCTATTCAGTCCGGCACTGATCCCGACGGCTTGCCTTGAGACCACTGCTCTTCAGCCTGGTCGCCAAACATGAATCTAGCCGAATCAGCGTCTTCATGCTCAAACGGACTGACATCCTAATATTCACGAAGGCCATTCGCGTCGATACAAAGAACGTACGGCCAGTGCCTAGATAAAATCTATTTATGATGCAATCCGAGCTTACGACACCTGACTCGGCACGAACGCTCCGACACACGCACTCGGCCATTGCAACTCTCTTTTAGCTGCTATTGTAGCCAACCAGTCGGACAAACAGGATAAGCCTCAAGCAGCTTACCTCGGGAACAAGACACAACGCGGAGAACCCCCAGCTAAACTATGTGCAACATGTCTACTATCGAACATGGCTACGCAACAACGACCCTGAGTCGTTCACAATGCAAAGCGGTCAAGCTCTCTATCACGGACAGACCAGTCAAGCGTCCTATTGACTCAATCAGCCTAAGCATAACGACAAGGAAAAATGACAAAACATACAATAGAGACAACAAGCACATTAATGTTTTCATTAACGGTCAAAACTAAACGGGGTACAATCACACCAAGGTCACTCCCTACCAGGAAAAGGTACATAAACAAAAAATCAAAGCCTAGTGGAAGATGGAGCTGGGATAGCATCCACACAAGCCGCAATCTGCTTATGACATCTTCTTATACCGACCATGATCCCACTCCGAATGCTCTTAATCCGACGATGCAAAGGCAACAGACAAATCAACATATGAAATCTTCTTATACCAGCCATGATCCCACTCTGGATGTTCCAACTTTATCAGTGCCAACAGCTTCAGCCGACCATGTACAACCCAGCGGAACTCACGCTTGCCTTGCTCCTGAAGAATCTCTTCCTCATGCACCTTTGCATCGACAAGTTCACGCTCCAGTAGCTCCAACTTGCCAGTCGGCATGTCGACCTGAGACTGCTCTTTACAGTTCTAAGCTCATGCCACCCCAATTCGAGCTGGTCCTCAGCTTTTCTCGCCTCGAAGGTGTATAACTCCACATCAGATTCCAACTGTTGCTTCTCAGCAGCCTAGTCAATTTCATTCAAAGCGTTCTCTTCAGCAAAACATGCCTTAGTCACAGTATCCTGCGCAACCTCGACTTCTCGGCGGATCCAGCTCAACTCCTGCCCGAGTTCGTCCCTTTCGGACACCGCCTCCCTCAGACTATGCTCGAGGTTCTCCAAATGAGCCCCCTGAACCTTAGCGGCCACAGTTGATTGATCCAACCGCTTCTCCTCAGTCGGATTCTTAAGCCACTTGATTTCATGGAGCTGCATGTGAGAAAAGACACGCTCCAATGTATATACTCTCTCATGACCCTCCTCGACTTCCATTCCAGCAACAGCCGCGTAGCTCATATGAGACATACCTAGCATAAGGTACTTCAGACCCTTATCCATGCACTTTTCCAACGTATCCTCTTCGGGTTTCGGAGCATGATCCATCAACCAGCTGCCTGCTCATGTGCTTCCTCGAAACATACTTTACATCCACTTCTTGATGTCAGGCTTGTGAGCTCATCTTTGCCAAGTCAAGTGCAAACAGGTTTATCTGTGCGTTTGGGTGAAGCCTTCCCTGATCAGGAAGTACACCAGCGTCGCCCTTCAAGGTTGCCACCATCCTCAGATTCTCCTATGTGGCCTTTCCTTTGTCAAGAACAACCGACCATTTATTGCGAGACGACTCAATGGGATCCGGAGGGAGTGAATTGTCCAAAGGACCCTCCAAAACTTCCAATTGTGGTCTAGAACGAGACGGGGAGCAATGCGGACTACAAGAGACACAGCCGGTGCCACGGTCATCTTCAGGCGAATCAACAGTAGAGCGATCAGATTCTAACACCTCAGGCGAATCTTCATAGGAACCTCCAATAGCAATGGTCAAACTCGAATCAGCACCAGTGGAAGCTACCAATGCGACCCGCACCAGACGGTCATTCAGAGCCTCGACATGCGCGTCACTAAGGTTCGACCTATCCATGACTCCTGCCAACCACGGGTAATCTTTCTCAAAAACGGAAATGTCAGTCTCCGCCTCAACAGGCCAAGCAGGTTCACGCTCCTCTCTTACTAAAGCGGCTCATGCCGAAGATGGCCCAACTCTAATGCGAGCCTTCTTTCTCACAAAGGAAGCAAGCGTCTCAAACGGTCCTCCACATCGGGCGAAACAAAAACTTTGACTCCAGCAGCCTTCTTCTTCCTAGAAAGGGCCACATCTTCCAACTTAATGCACGACTCGCGATACAGAGTGGGGGCAACGTACCAGTTGTCCCACAGCCCACTACGGATAAAGTTGGAAACTCTTATGACATCGACCGCCTTCATTTGTGGCATAACACGGAGCGTCTTCATGGTGTTTTGAACCTCTAAGGTGAAAGGAGTGGTAGGAAACCTTCCTGCAATGGAACACAAGTAATGAGCAGTCGGCTCGTTATCAAGCATATCAAAATCGTGAGAAAGATATTGAACTAACGGAGCGATTTGAACTGTCGTTCGAGCAGACGACCCCTGCACTAGAAATACATCGAATTTGCAGGTGACAAGAAGTAGTACTTCTGCCAGAACTTGAAATCATCAGGCAGTTTATCGAAGCACTTCAACGACTTCATCTTACAGACAACGTTGATCTTCAGCCGATGAGAGGTCAACAACTGGAACACCCGCGGAGTCACGCTAACACCAGCCTCCTTGGCACAGAGCATAATCATGAGGATGATCCTATATCCATGAGGCCTCAACTGAGCCGAAGAAATCCCTAAGAGATCTAAGAACTCCCAAATCACGTCCAATACCGAAAAACGCACTCCAGTTTGAACCATCCCACGATGTAAACAAATGAAACTGACAGTAGGTGACACAGGCGTTTGGTCACCCGTTAAGAAATACAATGGCAGGTCCTCAGGAACCCCAAACATCGTACGAATTTTGGCAAGACCAGGCTCGGACAACAACCTGTCTTCAAAAAATTCCAGAGCCTCAGCCAAAACAGCATCATCAAGAAGGTTTTCTTGAGCCATGAAGAAGGTGAACAAGTCTTTTCAAAACATCATCTTCAAAAGCGAACAAAGTAGAAGAATCAGACTTTGCACTACAGATGACCTAAATAGATGATGATTTTTCGCCGAACCGACGCACGTGCCATTAATGCGGCCTGCGACTCAAACAACAATTCAGGCTCAATCATCATGAGCGGCACATCCCTTCAAGAGATGACTTTGCAAATCAATGTGACGATCCAATAACTCGGGGGGAATAGCTGATGCTACATAAAAACGGTCACGCCCCTAAGCCGTACACGTGTCGTGATAATCTCGAGGAAATACAAACCTCAGCATCAGCCCAACACTGAACAGGTCCAAACGGTTCTAAGTTCTCTCAATTCAGTCCGTCGGGCAGACTCACAACACGCTAGGCCCATACGTCTCACAGCTGTCCTCAATACCCGTAAGCCCTCCTTAGGCAAGTATCTTGAGGATGTGCTTCGGATGGGCAACTACAACTGTTATTTGCTCCCAACTAGGAAGCAAACACTAGAGTATCTTCCACATAGTGAAACTCCCTTCTACGAAATGTTTTTGGATTGTGAACTATCTTCCACATATCTAGGAGCGCAGAGCTAACAGGGAACTTCCCTTCTACAGCACGACTCCTAATTAGATAGGGATCTTCAGGAAGATCTTCTCTTTAATCTACGCCTACGATGGCCTGGTCAAACCAGGACTCCTTGCACTATAAATAAAACATGAAGTTGGTAAGCTAAGGTACACTACAAATTCCCAGTTACAACATTACACCTTCCTCATAGCTCTGTCTGACTTTAGCATCAGACTGCCATCGGCCACCACAATGGTGGTTTGTGGCTCACGTGTGTTACTTGTCTATGTCAACAAGTCAGTAGGAACCAGATCAGAACATGGAGCGAAAAACGACTGCATCAACAATCCTTGCTCCGGAATGATAATTTAACAACTAAATTCTACTAATATTTATAATTCAACATAAAAAAATATAATTTTAATTGTATTCTTCATGTATGTAAAGTTTATAGAAAAAAAAACTGGAGGGGGGAGTGGTTTACAAGCCAATTCATTTTAGGGGTTGAATAATGATGTATATTTTCATTAAGTTATATATTTTGTTATTTTAGTTTTTAATTAAATATTTTTATGGGTTCAATTTTATCATATAATTGCATTAAAACATCTTATGAAAAACAAAATTTAAGGACGGTAACAATTAGAGAGAATAAAAAAATTTATATATGTTAAAAAATCTTGCACTTCAAGGGAATCGAACTTGGGTCATTAGTGATGGAGTTTTAAAAACCAACCACTGTACCAAGGAATTAATATATCTTGTTGAGATAACGTTTTATGATAACGTGCTTTTATATTTATATTAAAAAAAATTAGAAATGCTAGGTGTTTTTTTTTTGGGGAAATTGAAAGGGGCAGCTGCCCCTTCTGATCCTTATATGAGTTTGTGCCCTGATTGTTGTTGCAAATTTTGTGAGAGCATCTCCAATGGATCCCCTAAAATAGTTTAGGGGTCTCATGTGAGAAATCGCATACTCCAATGGATCATCTAAACCATTTCCCATTTTAACTTTACATTTAACTTGCCTCTAAATTTAGGGGCAACCAACCATCTCCTAAAGCTTGAAATATCATTAAAATATTTCAAATCTTTAATTTTTAAATTTAAAAAAAAAATCAAAACAAAAGAAATAGAGTGATGAAAAAGTCAAAGATATATTTAAATAATGATGAAAATGTTAAAATAGAGGATGTGATTGGAGTGATGAAAAAATATGAAATCCCTAAATTTAGCTTTTGGTTAAACTGGGGATGATTGATCTCACATTTTAACTTTTATCATTAAAGATACTCTGAAGAATTTTCATATAAGAATTTGAACTCAATCCAGAAATTTGAATAGGTGAATTTGGACTTGGGTTGGAAACTGAGGTTATGCGATGAGTTTTACTTGGTGGGAGTACAAGTTTCTCTATCGTTATTATGCTGTGACTAATATTTCAATCCCTCATAGTATAAGTTTTTGGGCCCCATGAGAAATGAAATCTGAGGAATCAGTTTAGTTTTGAAGCGGAGTCTTTTCCAGATTATGATTATAAAGCATAAGGGAAGGAGGTTGGTCTTAAGACTTTTTTTAACTGAAAATGTTAATTTGTAAAATCTAGTGAGCCAAGTCCTCCAACCGGAATGATATGAAAAAGTCTGCATGCCTCTTGAGGTTTCTACTTTCTACCATTCCCTCAATGGGCTTTTTTGACTGGGCTTGGATTGCTCTATTCTTTTTGTCCAAATAGTGCTTCAAAATGTGGCCCAGTGTCCAAAGTGTAGCATTACTAAATACTAATCACTAACCTAATCAAAGTTTTAGACAACGAAGCATAAATAGCAGTACCATGTCATCCATGGTATTCCAAGTTGTCACTCACACGTAAATATTGTTGATCAGCAGTAGCTCATAAAATCATGCTGCTACGTTTAATTTGTGCAGTGTTTTGATTAATATATATAGTTTTTTTGGTGTGCAAAATGCAATGTAAGGAGGATGTGGATTAGTGTGCTTGGTCACATTCATGATCTCAATTTACCATTGGCCATTTGGATTCCTTTATTAACATTATGAGGCCTTTTTACAGGTTGTTGCTAATCCAACACATTTAGCATCCATTGCGTATTATTTATTCCAGTGTCATTGTTTTTATTGGAAGATGGCATCTCACCTATTGTTAACAACTACTTCGCGTATAGGATGCTTCATATAGAAGTTGATTAGTCCATTTTTCAGTATAAAAAGAAACTTAAAGCGCATTTGGTTGCAGGGCTGAGAAAATTTTGCTAAAAGAGAGCTAAGCAAAATTTAATTTCCTACTAGAAACGTATATATTTTAAATGCATGGGTTTATGAAAAAACATTACACCAATTTTGCTCAAGAAAAAAATTTGTTTTCTAAGCAACCAAACAAACCATTATTTGGTTTTTTTTTTTTTTTTTTTTTTATCATCAACAAGTACAGTTATATTTTGCTCTTGATCATGGCAACATGTTTCACAATTTGTGTTGATGGATTTTTTAAAGATTTTGAAGCATTAACTAATCAGAATCATAATAAAGTTATTTTTATTTTTTTTTATGAAGTTATTGGTAAGTAAAATTTAAAAAACAAATTAAAAAAAATTTGGAGTTTGAGCTGTGGCGCCCTTGTTACACAATCACTAAATCGAATATCAAATCGTTTAGCACGAACTGATGCTGGTTCAGGATTCCAATGCTAGAGATATTCTTATGTGCAGATCAAATGTATCATTTAACGGAAAATTCTAGGGGTCGAGGGAGGGGTCGAGGGAAAGGGAGCGAGGGATGGGTGGAAGCCACCCATCTGCCTCGAGATGAGCGTCATCGCGCATCTCGAATCCGATGCGCTCATCTCGAGGCAGATGGGTGGTTACCACCCATCCCTCGCCCCTTTACCTCGCTCCCTCCCTCGCTCTGTAGCAAAGCTCATCATTTAACATTCTAATAGGAATCCCATTCGCAATCAGTGACATCATGCATCTATAACTACATGGATAGAGGAATCCAATATATTTTTCTGGACCCTTTAAAAAAATCCTGATTAATTAATATGTTTTATCCATATCTAGTTGCCCCAAATCTCATTATTTTCGATCATTTCACTTTATATCTGATTAATTTATCCACTAATATGTTACATTGTTCTAACCAAGATACATTATTCGACAAAAATAATAGAAAATTTTAGTGGGGATGATGCAAACATTTAATTTATTTATTTTAACCATTATTGAGTGTCTCCTTACAATAGGAGAAAGTCCTTCATTTCAAAAGAGTGGCTTGTAACAAAACACAGAGACACTATATTGGAAATTAAAAGTATAATGTGAAGAACCGATGTTGCATAATATTTTTATTTTTCCTCCCATAGTGAGATCCATGCAGATTATATAGGTTTGGTTTCAAGGTGTAGTCATCATCCTTATAGTCATCAATCAATGATAACATGGTTATTTATCCATTTGGTGAGAATGACATGCACTACCCATGGTTCTTAAATCAACTTTTGTTTTTATTACTATTATATGTGTGTGTGTATAAATAAATATGATTCATGGTGAAAAGGAGTCACCAACTAGCCATATAATTCATGTATAGATAATTTAATAATGAAGTCATAATTTTATTTCCATTTGCTTCTCTTTATAAGTGATGTTTTTATATACTTATGATCATTGTTTTTCTACAAGTAAATATATATAGATATGATAAATTATTTGAGATTTTTTTTTTTTTTTTTAATAAAATTATTAGCTCTGATCTGCATAGTGTATGAGAGAAATGCATGCATTTTCATTAGAGTATAATGTATGTTATATAATCACAATTCTATCAGATGTCTTTTTCATTTTCTCGCTCAGTTCAACATTGCTTCTAGATTAAGGCAACACAAATGCCTTATTGCGATCTCTATTGGTAAAAACAAATTCTAACATATATATATATATATATGCCCAAATCAAGTATAAGGCCGGCTTTGGAATAAAAATCCAAAGGAGTCAGTCAATAAGGGGATGTGGTATTCTCCCTAACAAAAGAACACATCAAGTTGGCCACGCACTTCAAACATATGTTGTAAATGGAGGCATGAATCTCTATTAGATTTTGTTCTTCGCCTACCAACCTCAACCCAAAGGGTACGTAGTAGCCATGTTCATGGGATTCGAACAATTTTTGCTAAACTCCAAAGTACCAACTCCATCAACATGGTTAGCCATCATTATATTCTAATTGAAAAAGGAAAATTAGAGTTGGATTCCCTTCCAAGCATCGTATATATGTGCAAGAATAAGAAGTGATTAACAGGTGTACAATTCAGAATTTTATATTTTGACAACTTTTCTTTTTGGTGAGATTGGTAGAAACATTTCTTTTTGAGTTAAAACCCCCCACCCCACCCCACCCCACCGGATGCGCGCATAATAGTAAATTGTTACAAAATCACATCTCATATGCTTTCAGTCATGTTTTTTTTTTCACCTAAATGGGATTAAAGTTGTTTTTCTGTTCTTCGCAACTTGTGTATATATGTCGAAGTTTGTAATAAACACTTTTTGTTGTGCTACCATATTTATTTAGTTTGTGTGTGTTCAATCTGTTATTATATTATTTAAATAAGCAAATAATGTCATCTAACACTAACACTGTAGTTTTCTTTATTTATTCATCGTCTTAGTTAAGATTTTGTGATTGTTGATATAGCCACGCCACCTTAAATCAGTGTTCTTAAAATCGGCCTAGGCGAGTTTTTTTTTTTTTTTTTTAATAAGGCTGATAATGTTTTTATTTTATTTTTCTTTCCTCCTTTTTTAAAATAAATAATTTAATTATTTTTTATTCAATATATGTTTAAATGTAGCAAATGATATGATTACTTAATGGAATTCTCAAAGGATCTGTTGATACCAATTTTAGTAATGTAGATTTTACCAAACATGACTGTGGATATTCATGAAATTTGAAGAAAAATCAAAGAGTAGGTTTGGATATTTGTCCACAAATTCAACTTTGTATAAAGTACTCATCATGACCAACTTCAGTCATTTGAGTTTTAATAATTTTGTTCATGATTGTTAATTTTTCATGTTTTTAAATTTTGCATATGTATCTTGGCATTAAATTTGATGTAATTGATAAGGTATTATGTTTAACTTTTGTAAATTATTAAAGCTATGATACAAAACCTAAGACCGCCTATAGCCCCTGGGCGCTAGGCACATGCTCGCTGCCCGCCTAGCGCCTTTTTAGAACACTGCCTTAAATTATGAAATACAAAATAGCTAGCAACTAAAAGCAACAACTAGTAGATGAAACGACTATGTTCCAAAATGGACCAGGTACCTATAGCTTAGCTATAGGAGGAGAATCCGAAAATTCAAATTGGTAATCGTCCCATAATGCATATGATGGATCAAATTCAAATTCTTAGCCTAGCTAAATCAACATCAACTCATCTTAACTTGGGAATGGGGCTTGATTGGAAAAGTTGTGATGACTTCATTTTGGAGATTGTAAATGTGAATGTTGGAATCGAGGGCTTCATTCTGTAACTTCACTACGTAATTTGGATAACGATAACCTTAAAGGTTGAGACAAGCATAAGGTCGTTCTTTGAGAATGGTTATGAGAGTGGACACGAGATAAGAATAGGTAAAATTGGAGAGAACAAAAAAAATGACCTTTCATGTAAACTTAAATAAAAATAGTCGATAGAAGAGGAGCTAGTGTCACATAGAAAGTGACACAGTGAGGTTGTTTTCAACTTTTGTGAGCGAGAGGAGGCAGGGAGGATGTTATCTCAAAGAAGTAAATAGCTTTAATTAAGTGCATCTTTCATTTATCCAACCCCCCCCCCCCCCCCTCCCCCCCCCCCCCCCCCCCCACCCCCACTCCGTTATCTCCTTTGCCTGGTGAGGCAAATTGATCGCCTATTTCCAAAATGAAAATAACATTGATTTTTGGAAGGATTGTTGGGTTAAGCTAGGATTCATCCTTGCGAAATGTTTACCGACACCTTCTAATGCTACTAATCTTGGATCCATCCCAGATCTTTGGCTTCTTCCCTTAGGCCAGACACCCCAATGGAATACGGCCTTGATTATGTCCCTTCTTCTTTCACCGGTAGCATGGGATATCCTAAACATCACTATCAGATCGTCCGAAGGTCCTGACAAACTCATTTGGCTGTTTGACAAAAAATGACTCTTCTCAGTTAAAAGTGCTACACATGCTTTCACCCTTGATCAACTGGAGAGCTCCACCCAACTGTGATGACTATGCAGTCTCGGGATAATTTTTTCAGAGAACTTTGGAAAATCAAAGAGCCTGCCAATGCTCTCTTCTTTCTCAAAAAAATCATCCAAAACATTTTCCCTACCATGGTCCAACCTAGCTAGGCTTCACACGCTTATCATCTTTTGCCAGAAACATACAGAAGATGTCACCCACCTCTTCTTCTTATGCCCAGTCATCAATAGATTATGGCACCTCTCCCTCTTATCCATTGACTGGCTCCATACAAATCACCATCCTCCCTCCATTTCGGGGGTTTTTTAAGTTCACGTGGGACACATCCAAGGCACATCCCAAGGTAAAGATGAAATGTTATCTCAGTTTACGGCTGTGCTCCTTACTATCTAGCATATCCGCAAAAAAACTATTTTCAACAAGAACAAATTCTACACTTAGTTGTTCCTCTCTTCCTTACATCAAACCTTGAAATCCTGGCACAAACATTGGTTCACTGCTAGTAATCCTTCAATCACCCAAGTTGTAACCATCTCACGAGATCCCCTCCAGTAGTATCATCTCGGTTCCCCAAATTCTTGAAACAACTATTATGGATACTCAGGTTGCCTCCCATCCCTCGATAGCTCACCAAGATACCACTCTTGGCCCCCTTTCTGTGATAGTGACCTCCCAAATTGCAATGATACACGCCCAAATCCATTCGATAAGGCACCACAGACTCAACCTCAGACCTAATCAACTCAGGCCAATTCCCCATGTTTTGGACCCAAATATGATCTTCGTCAATTTCGATTCTTGTTTCTTTAACTTCTCTAAACAAGGAGTTTTAGGTGTGTATGCGATTGATATACATGGACGAGTTCTCACTACAACAGCATGCTCGATAGTAGGCATAGCTCTTGATAGTACTATGGCGGAGTGCTATGCAGCAGAGGCGGCCCTACTTCTTATCCAAGCACAACAGTGAAGGACAAGTTTTTTTTTAGTGATTCGGCAAACATCATTACTCTTCTCGATGATGATGGTTCTCACCCTACTTTTGCTATGGACTGGGTTTGGTGTCAAATTATTAGTAACATTAGATGCCTTTTCTCTTTGCTTCCTTCATTGTATTGTAAGTTTGTTTGTAGAGACCTTAATGTGGAGGCTCATAACCTGGCGATAATCGCTAAGCGACAAATTTGTAATCGTATTTAGCATTAAAGTTTTATGCCTAATGGCTTTAACAGAAAAAAAAAATATATATATATAATAATAAAGCAAAAAAGAGTATGTTATCTCAAAGGTCTTTCGAATATCATTTAGCATACCCTTTTAAAAACCACTAAAAAAATTCTCTCAAATGTAAAACTTAATTTCTTGTTGACTGGCGAAGGAAAATGAGTTCCGTGGTCTAAATTCTATGTACCAAGTTTGCTACTAAGGGTGTATTTGGTTAGCCATGGGATGGAATCTATTTCCCTTGTTATGCAGATTTTCGCTGTTTGGTTATCTATTTATTGACAGGAAATCAATTCTTCATAATACTGTTTTCCCACTACTCATGGGAATCCAAGTTCGAGGGAGGGCTCGAAATCAGATTCACGAAAACGGTTACAATTAACATGTCTATTTTCCGCGCAACCAAACTGACCCTAAGTCACTTTGATGTATTGAAAAAATTCAAAAGTCGTTGATTGGTTGCCTTTCCTCACAAATCATTAGAAAAATAGTTGCATTGAAAATTTCTAATCCCATCAAATGATTCTTAAAGTTGAGAGTGAAATGGACAGTCTACCATTCTTCAACTTATGAAGCACTTTTCGTGGTAACAAATATTTAAATGCTTGATATTTGGTGTAACGATACATATTGTAAAAAGCTACCTCGCCAAAAATCAATCTATTTGGAACTTAAGAGGTACATAAAGTGGCCTAGTAATAAACTTCGGGAGTGATTGTTTGAGTTAGATTTAATGGAAATTTTTAACTAGATGTAAATTTCTTAATGAGAGAATATGAAAAGTGTTTGTTTAGGGTATAATTAGAATCTCTAACTCATGAAAATCAATGATTCATATATTGTTCAAAGATTTATTTATTTCTGATTGAAGTCAAGTCATTGTCCGAATTAGACATTTTATCAAACATATCATTGAAATGCTAACGATCATTTGAATATAAGGTCTAATTCAGAGGTATAAATAAGATTGGACCATAACCCCCTTTTTAGTAAAAAAAATAAAAAATTAATGGACCCGACACTTAAGTGAAATCTTGACTAAAGGCCCTCACTCTAAGGCACCCGCCTAATTCTATAAAGTCAAACAAAATTGACTCCCAAATTTCCATTTATGTTCATCTTCTCCAACCAAACCCACATTAACATCCCCAATCTCCAATTTTTCAACTCTATTCTTCACATTTTCAATCATCCATGGATCTTTCCATCTCTATCTCCCCCTCTCTCCTGACCTTTCCCTTTGTTCTATTTCGCCCTAACCAACACTTCTATATTTATATATCTCATTATCAATCTCTCACACTATTTCTTCTCAAATCACTTTCTCCACAAATTTGTTTGTTCAGTTGGGTATTTGGAGGGTTTGATTTGTTGGTCGAATTGATGAAGTCTTGAGCTTATTTCTCTCTCAAAGTCATTCGATTTGTCAAGTTTTCGTCAAACCCATTTCAAAGTATATTAACTACTCCAACACTTCTCACAGTTCTTTCTTCATACCAACAATTGCTATCGATGAACCCCAACAAGCTCTGGCTTTTAATGACTATTTTTCACCAAGAGTTAAAGTGTACCAAGCATTTTTTTTTGGAAGGCATGTACCAAGGATATTGTAAAGTCATAAACAAGCTTTTATTGTGTATAATGGGATTATTGAGAAATGTGCCTTGAAAAATAAATTGAAAACATTTCTTTGGAGTTGTTTCTGAAAATCAATAGCTGCAGCAAAATACTCGATTTCAATAGAACGATTATATTTCCTTCGAAATTGTAATTTAGAACCGAATAAAACCATATATATGAGCATTATTAGCTAGTTTGAAAAATCAATTCTCAAATCCCACATCGGTTTTAAAAATCAAGTTGGGAAACCACAAAAAAAATTGGAATTTCTTAATCTAAAATGCGTATATGAAAAAAAAAAATTGGCCTTGAGAATCAGTGTATAAAACAAAATACTCGTTAAATAGGCATTTTATAAATGGGAGTAAATAGTGAATTAATTTGGTAGTTAGAACCATAACCCCCTTTTTTTTTGCTATCTTTGAGTCGGTTTTAAAAATTGGTCATCAAATCATAATTTCATTTTAAAAACCAAGTTTCTCTTTGAATTGTTCTATTTTCAAAATCGAGCAAGGAAAATCAAGTCACTCTTTGAGTTGTTCGGTTTTCAAAATTGAGCCATTCAAATCACAAAAAATCCAATTTTTTTTATATGAAGTTGCAAATCAGATTGACACCCTGTTATAAATAAAAACATAACTTTTTCATCGAAACTCCAATTACAAAACCATTTAGTCTTCTAGAAACTAGGCTCGAAAACACTTCCAACCATATATGGCAAGCACAATGGAGTGCGCCTAAACAAATTAGTTTTGACTTAAAAGTTGACGGATTTGCAAACATTATTATATTGTCACGCTATTACAAATAAAATCATAACTTTTTCTATGAAGCTTTAAGTCCTAGAACTAGACTCAATATCGCTTCCAACCATATATAGCAAGCATATTTTAGTGCCCAAAAACAAATCAGTTTTCACTTTAAAGATGACGCATTCTCAAACATTATCATATTAACCCCTTGTTACGATTAAAATCATAATTTTTTTTTACGAAGCTCCAAATAGAAAATTGTTTTTAGTGTTCTAGAAACTCAACTTAACAAGGATTTCGTGGATACGAGGCAAAACTATTAGAACATACGAACTTAAATCAGGTTTACCTTTGAATTCGGAGCATTTACTGAAGCACCCCCCAAGTACACCTAAAACTCAACCAAAATTACCACTTAAATTTATGTCGTTAAAATTTGATATTTTCTAATACTATAAATTTTCAAATCCATTTAAAATTATTTCATCATCCAATGGAGAATTACATCAAAAATAGATTTAGAGAGAGGGTACAAAGGAGAAATTTAGGAAGAGATAGATGGGGAATTTAAGCTGAATGATTTGGGGGGAATTGGGAGTATGATGAACATTGGATGAAGAGTTGAAGAAGGTGTGGAGATGAAGAGAATACGGAAGATGGAGATTAGTGTGAACATAACCACAGGATCCTTTCAAATCCTTCCAATCTCTAAAAGATCTCATCCTTCAATAAACATTGATAATCATGGACCCAAGTGACTTAAAAGCGGGTGCTCAAATCCTAAATGATTGACTAATTCATCAAAATTATTTTACATAAAATCCTATGGACTCATCCGAGAGGGGTTTTGATCCAAATTGTGGGTGTCATTATCACGACCCTACAAATAGACACCCCCTTGCACCAAAAACCTTATTCCACGGATGTTTTCCTGTTTGTGTAACAAGTTAATTCATTTGAGTTCATCTACTGAAATTCCACGTAAGGGAACTGGTAGAATCTCAATTATATAGTATGAATGAGTTTGTGAATCACACTAGCTTGAAAGGTATTCAAAACTGATCCGACATGAGGGGAGAATGAAGCATCAGATTCAGATGCAAAATTAAGTGCGCGAAAGAATAGGTATCATACAGTCACCATATACTAATCACAAAAATCAACAACTAGCCAATTCAGTGGTATCTTTGTCAGACATCAGACGTCAGCTATGCCAAGTGTACTCCAAGAATTATTCAAAATATAATTCATTATTTTTTCTCTACAAAAAAAGAGATTCTTAGATCGATAGATTATCTACTTTCATTCCATTCTCCATCTAAATTTCCAATTCTTACAATATTATGAAAATTACACCATATCAATTAACAGTTAAATAAGAGAATCAGAGGGAAACAACCAAAACGCCCTCCCCTCTTAACCACACCACCATCAGCTCCTTCTAGGCCTTTTCACTTACATTATTAGCTTTCATGGGAGGCTCTACTGTGATGGGGACTGTAACAATGAGTGAGGAAACTCTCTTAGCTTCCGCTTTCTGCATCTCGATGTCTTCAGAATATACATCATCGATCATGGTTATATCCCCATTTCCTCCTACACCTTTTACCGCTTCTGGTATCTCACTAATGCTTTCTTTCTCTTTATATTCCTTGTACTTGCCCCATAGGACTGAGTAGAGGCCAGCAACAATCAAGATACCACCAAGGATACTGCACCAACAAACAAACAGAATATATAATTTAGTTATATATATATATATATATATATAGTTGCACAACAAGGGCAAGAATAAATAATTGGTACATTTTTTTTTATTAGACTTTATTCCTTCTAATTAATTTTTATTTATTTTCAAATATGAGTTATTTTGACTTACAAGCTTTTGAAATCTATAATTAAAATGCAATAAACATCAGTTGATGAAGGTAAAAAAAAAAAACTTAATTACCTTCCCAAGTAAATTTTCTCAGCAAGAATGAAAGATCCCATAATGGCCACGATGATCATCATGAGAGGACTGAAAGCACTTGCAAAAACAGGCCCTCGTTTTTTCATCACAAGCCCTTGAACATAGTAAGCAATGCTTGAAGTCACAATACCCTATATTTTTCAAAATTGATAGTAATTAGTTATTATAGTATATAGAAATTTAAAAAATAATAATAATAATAATAAAATTAAAAAAATTAAAAATAAAATTTAAGGGAAGGAGGTGAGACTAACGGCATAAGCAGCAGCAAGAAGGTTCATGTCCCAACCAATGACCCAAACAGAGGTATCGTGTTGCATCACAAAGGTAACTGCAATTGACTGAAGAGTACCCACAAAGCATATAAGTGCTGTAAGAGAGAGATTTGCTGGGTATGTCTTCATTGTTACGGCCTGTAGGACAAAAAAAGCAGCCCAGGCTAAAGTAGCAAAAATTAGGAGAATGGAACCCTTGAGCCAGTCCTTGTCAGTTGATCCAGTGGTATTGGTCACATAGGATTGTTTGGGGTGAACATGCTTGGACCATAACATCTCCATTACTGGTCCCTTATACAAGGTCATCCACATGGCTCCACCAACTGTCACAACAGTTCCTATCACCTTGGCTTGGCACCTCACTTTCCTCATGTCTACTTTCTCCATCCTTTTTTCCACAATAAAACAACAACATATTTAGCAGATGAAATTAAAAAATACCAATTACAACCAATCATGATTATGATGATGATGATGATGATGATGATGATAATGAATACCTGCATATGACTGCCATGACGAAAGTCATTGCGGGCAAGATGTTACTCATGGCACATGAAAAAGTCGGCGAGGTGAACTTTAGCCCCGCGTAATAAAAGTTTTGATCAATCACAGGCCTGTAACATATATAATAAAGCGTGTTAGCTAGAGCAACAATTCATGACTACCATTTCACATAACAAGGTCTAGATGTTAATATTACAGAGTGATTGTTACTAACCCGAGGAGGCCTAGAACGAAAATTTGCAAGAAGATTGGGAATGTGATTGTGGGTCTTACTTTCCTGGATTCAATTGACAGAATCAAATTAGAAGAGAGGATTATAATTGCTTGCTACTTTTATACGAGTATGGAACAATATAATTAAATTATAGGTAGTATACCTCTCAAGAACGAGAGCAAATGGGGCAATTGCAAGGGTGGCAAAGGCGTGACGATACACAACTAGCACATAGTGACTCATTCCTCTATTAAGGGACACCTTGGTTATGATGTTCATCCCAGCATAACCAAACTGAAGAGACATCATGGCAACATAAGGTTTGCTCCTATGCAAGAAATCGGTGAAGCAACTCTTTTGGATCGCCATGATTAAGTTAAGTAGAGAAGTAACTGAAGCTCTGAACTATATATGTGAGAAGGAAAGAGGAAGAACACCTAAAGATGCTTATGGTTCTCCTGAGGGAAAGGAATGTACCCATTGCATGTATTTATATGTGCATGGGAGGGCGAGGGGGTGGGTACCTATTGAAATTATTTAATTCAGGTGTGGGTGCAAGTGTGTGAGAGTCTCTATCTCACACGTGCTTACTGTTGTCAGCCCTAATGAACACTAAAGCAGACTATAACCCCACACGTGGGTTGAGTTTGAATATTCTGATGGAAATTATCTATTTCAATATAAGGGGCCCTAAGAGTGAGTGATAGGTTCACGTGGTAGCATGCAATAGAAGGGAAGAAAGGTCGAAAATTTTAAGAGAGAGTTGGTGCACAATGAGGTCTGAAACCTTTTTTGGCTTTGGTGATGGTATGGTGGTTCATACGTGTGGATTTACATTACTATAAGTAACATGAAGGCTTATTTTGTTTTTGATGCGGCTTCCTGTTGTGACAAGTAAGTAAGTTCATTGGTTATGTAAAGGTGAGGAATTCCGACTATTTTATGGAAAGTTAATTGATCTTGAAGATCATATTATATGGTGCATGTATTTTCCGTTTCTTATATAGAATTAGGTTTTTTAACAACCATAGAGGCAGATATGGGGTAGATTTTTATCAAGATGATCTCGCCATAGTCTTGTAATGTTTTCACAAACACTATGTCTAGTGCAAGCGCGCGGATACTTTCATATATAATCTGGCTTCTGAATCTAACAGGATCGATATACTGTTTTTCCAAAAGAGAGTGATTGTTTAGCTTCCGACTATAGCACTCTTGAAGGGGTCTCAAATTTCAATCATGGTTAGGAGGTGATAAACTAAGATTATAGCTAGGGCCCAAAACATTTCAAAGGTGGGTCATTTAGTCTTTAGAAACAATTTATAAGCTCATGCCAATCAAAATACAATCTTGCATTCTCTCTGTCTGCTACAACATGAAATCTCAAGAAGGAGATTTTTCTCACCAAGGTGAAAATTGTTGGGACGTGATTTGAGTGTTAAAAAAAAGGTTTGGGCCGGGTGGTTAAATTGAGCACAATATTAAAGGTATGTGTATCATTTCGTAAAGACCGTATGTTATACCCAAAACACACTACACAAGTATTAAAAGATAAGGTAGCAGATCACTTACATGTTGGAGATGCCCTCAACAGATGATAACTTTAAGATAGAGAAGAATCCGAAATTGGGATTATGTGATTCATGTTGTCAACCCCCACTAATTGTGTGAAAAGGATATAGACTAGAATGTAAGTAATAGAATGTATTCTATATCAGGGGATTTCAACTACAAGATATGAAGATACCAACCTTTCCTTCCTTATTTGTTCTAGCCAAAAACGAATTTAACTAATATATAATGACAATTTGAGGAATATATGTTACAAAAAAAAAATAAAAAAAAATAAAATAGGAAAATATCTTTGTGATAGTAGCCCTAGCTAGTGCATCTCTCTCCTGCCTAATACTCTCCCCATTTATGTTGTTCTTTTCGACATGGAAATCCTAATACCTTAACTTTATTATCATTAGAGATATGCTTATTCACATTATTGAGGGACAAATGATATGCTCGTTTACATATCTTTCGATTAACTTTATTTATTTGGGAAAATATAAGTTGGAAATTATGTGTTGGACACAAGGATTGTGATTTCGTTTTTCGAGATAATTTCGATAAGTTGATTTTAAGAAATATTTTGTTGTATATAGAAAAAACGTAAATATTTTGGTTGCAATTTTGAATTTATCAATTCAATGTAAGCATTTTAAACTCTTAACTACTACATAAAGAGTACTACAAGAATCATAATGTCATAAAAACTATATATTTCATAAGAGTCACTTATACAACAAAATTTTAATACTAAATTAAAGTTAAAATGAGTTAAAATGTAGAAAATTGATATTGATCTAACGAAAGAAATTACATTTCGAATTTCGAAAAAATCGATAACTCGAAAAAGAAAAATATTCGATAAAATTTCGACATTTTTCGAGAAATCACATTCCTTGAATGAACATATATGAGCAACCAAAATAAGTAGAATAACTCGTTGATGCTGAGATACCAAGTGCTTAAAAAAGTGAAGATTATGCTAACTTGATTGTGACGCTCACTTTGGAGCACAAATATTATGAATGAAAGATGCATGATTGGATGTTTCTCTTTTTTCCATGGCCGTGGTGTTTTTTCTTTGTACACGCATTTTTTAGAATACTAAAAGAAAATCCAAGTAGTTGACATGATGATGTATATAAAAAGGAAAAAGGAAAAAGAAAACAATACTCCCTGTTTTTTTTTTGAAGTGTGAACAGTTTTAATGGATCTCAGAATCATTTAAATGTCTTGTAATGATTCAAGAACTATTTAAATGTATTTGGCAAGGTTCGACTCTTGAACCGACAAGGTTCAAATCTTGAACTTCTCTAATCCATTACAAAGAAACAATGGGAAAGAAGCGATTGATGTTGAAGATAACCTTCAACTACATATTTTCTTAGAAAATCATGGAATAAAACTTCTAGATGAGCAAAGAATACTCAAGAAACATGCACTAGTATTTTTCTCTCATTCTCTCTTCCGTGATGCCTATACGATTTTATCATGGTTTTCCATGATTTTTCTTTTTTTCCTTTTTCATTTTCTCCTAAAATCAAGCACGGTGCTTATGAGGGTACATGTGTGGTTTAAGTAACATCGTGTGTTTGTTTTAAGACTTGTAAGTTATCATTAACCTACAACTAGGGGTGAACGCGCTCTACGTACGTGAATATTCAATATTATTTTTAATTTATTTTAAAATTTTAACAATATTAAATAAAATTTTAATTTTAACGAAATTTTACAAATGATTTCTAAGCAAAATAAAAAAAAATATTGTAACAAAAAATTACACTCTAAATATTATAAGAGTCTATTTATAGATTTTTTTTATAGATAATTGGAGGATTTCAAATAATTATGTCAGGGGTTTAAGTATAATTAATTAATGTTTGAGAGAACTGATTTTGATTGTAAGAATATGAAATGTGGATGCAAAAATGAAAAATCATAAAGTTAGTTGTAAGGGCTTTTTATAATTTAAAACAATTTGAGGGGCTTTAAATTAATTATGTTATGGGCTTAGGTATAAATTATCATTGTTTAAAGGGTTGGTTTGAATTGTAAAAATTATGAAGTGTAGAGGGCAAATGGGAAATATAAATGTTAGATGGTATGGCCTATTCATAATTTATAAATACTTGAAGGGGCTTAAATATAATTAATGAATATTTGGAGGGTTGTGGCATAATAATTATATAATGTTTGGGATGGATGAAAATTAAATGTAAATAAAATTAAGTTGTGAGAGTAAAATGGTAAAAATATTTAATATTGTTATTTATTTGAATGACATAAATACCCCTTTCACATTTTTCCCACATTTTGGTTTTTCTTGTAAAACTGATAAAATAGGAGGCCATTACTGGAACCTGAAAATCAGAGTCACCTCCACTGTCCATTGAAGTGAGGTATCGTTATAGATGTTTAGATATACATTTGTCCATTGTCACTTGGGAGCATTGTAGGTTATTATAATGGTGTAGAAATACCAAAAACGACTATGAGTGACTACAAGCAACAAGGTTACGCTGGCCATTCACAATTATCTTACTGGTAACTAAGTTGTTTTTCATAAAAATGTAATTATGCATCTCAATACACCATCTACGAGTAATTCAACAAGCAGTGTGTATGGCATCAAGTATACAAGCATCTGTGCTAGGAGATTGTTGTGACACATGTAGCAACTATTTGGTATGCTGATAAACATGTCATAGTCCAACAAATGCTGCGCGCTATATATATTTCGTCCCATAAACCACAGAAATTGTTCACTTGGAGAAAGAAAAAGGCATTGGAACAACTTATAAATGTCAACTATTTCATCACATTCAATCCAATCAACTTAGTTGGATTTGTATCAAAAAACAGAATAATAACTTTGGGCTACAAGCCCTAAAAACATTTGGCATGGATTAACGGATAGATTCTTGCTATCATGCAATGTAACTACTGGCAGACAGGCCACTCATAAACATAATATTATGGTACTTCAAAAGATGGTATTGATTGGATCTTTAGCAAAATCTGGTCGCCACCAACTTAGGAGCCCATATACGTACACATTCCTCTCGAAAATGCCATAATACCTCCCAAAAACATCGTCCCTACATTCACTGGGGAAGTTCGTACCATGCACAATAATTATAAATATTTCCCAATCAACTTAATTGCCTTTGGCTGAGCTTAGTTTTGACAAATGTTCAAAATATGGCAGGCACATCTGACAACTTATTCTATCAGAAATGTGAACGAAAGCAATCACTAATTATGTGGATATATGTAGATGCATTCTAGCTAGGTACTTACAAAATACACCGATACCCCCGACAAGTGTATAAGATTTTTTCAAGTAATAAAGGTTTGGCATTTTATAGTTGCGCCTCCCCACTGAAGGTTATTTAAAATAAAAATAAATAAATAAATAACATTTCCAATGAGGGAAGCAATTTCGTCCTCAAGTTAAAGACAACATGATGGGTTCACCCGATTGAAAAAATTCCATAAATTCAATTAATCCAACAAAAACTAATTACAACCTATTCTTCATCATATCTATTTAAATAAAATAAAACCTAAACCTAATCCTAATTGGATTCCGCTTATAATGGATGGACCCATTATTTAAATAATATAATTAATAAATAAATAAAAATCCATATTATTACATAGGGAGCAAGCTCGATCTGCACATAATTTGCCTCTTATTCATCAACTGCATGTCTCATCAAGATAAGTACGTGCGACAAGAATCCAATGCTCCATCCAATAACCTCAGGTAAGAATGTGAACAAAAGTTATCGATGCACACACAGTGTCTTGATTAATGGATCTGTAAAATTTGAGTCATATCCAACTTCATATCATCTAGGTCATGTCACTGACATTCGTGTGTATTGCGTTCCACAGGACGCAACAGTGCGAACTAAAAATTCTCCCCTATCTCATTGGTTACCCATTGTGTGTTGCATTTCACAACACTTAACAGCGTGAGCTAAACTTTCCTCCCCATCTCATTGGTAATACATACTGTGAAATACCATTAACAATATCAGGTACGTACGAGTCCATAATCTTTTGATAATACGGGATGCTGATCCCACAAGAAGAAAAGCTCACAATATGCAATTAAGTGGAACACAAAGCGAAATGACAGTCTAATCACAACGTCCCCCAATCATCGCTACCACACACGATGCCAAAATATGTTATGGGTCCCAAAAAGCTCCTACCACATAGTGAACCCGACTGTGCAAATAAAGGGCCTAAAGAAAATGAAGATGTGCTTGTGCTCAGGTAGGCAAGGGTCATAAAAGGGGGGAACAATGTGAGTTGGGTGCCCTAATAAGGACTTAGTGTCCTACAAAGTTTAAGAGATAAAAGAGTTTGGAGTGGAAGGCAGGATGGCAGTGAGGTACACAGACTCTAAATTGGGTGTGTGGTTGATCCTGCATAGTAGTTCCAAGGAGAGATGTGATGTGTTTTCTCTGTCCATGTCTTACCCTTTTCTTCTTATCTTCAGTCCCTTTCTCTTCTTTGTTTTCTTACTTTTTTTTTTAATGACTATTACAAAAAAAAATATTGGGGTTCTTTTTAGGAGGATTGTGGTGTTTGGTGTTGATCTTGCAATCAGACCTCTCATATTTCGTCATTTTCAGCATCCTTTATTGATATATATGTAAGGGTCATGTCCATGTGGAAGATTACATTAATGTCATGAGTGTAACTATTTTCTATCAGTTATCCTAGATGTTAGGGTTAGCAACATGAACCTCTTTTTTTTTTCCTTCTCTTTTATGCTCCATCATGAAGTCTTTCACTCTAGTTTTATGACTATTGACAAGATGCAACAATGCAAAAAATAATGCTCACTCATGCAGAGTTGCATAACAGAATTAGCAATGAAAAGATAGCAAGGGTTTCCCCTGCCTAATAAATGTCCAAAAAGGCATGCGTACAAACTTTCTTCAATAGATTGGCATGCATGGCAGAAAGCTCAAGAAAATCATTGACATCAGAGAGACTCTTAGCCTTAGGGATCAAAACTCTTCAGTACAATATCATGAGTTTTATGTTATTTATAGTTTTAATTGTATTTAAAGTTCTGAAAAATGAATAATTACATTTTGTGAATCACTTTACTATCGAGTTATATTCAGTGAAGGTTGTGTGTGTATTATGTCGTAATGTGCTATTATTCTAAGCATGGCGTACCCATAATTTTCCCCTAAGAATAATTGCAAACCTTTCCCTGCTTTACTTTGTTTTTCCTATAGTTATCTTCTTTTTATATGAAGCTTTATGTAAGATTTTTTCTTGGTGCGCTTAAAATACAAACATATAGAAATGTAATGGCTTTTGGTAAATCTCAATCTCTAGCCTAAACTAATGGCTTCTTTAAGCACATGCTCTGCCTCATGAACATTAGACCTTCTTCCAGAAAATATAATATTCCCTCACCTGCCCATGAGTTTGTTATCTTCTGAAAATCCAAAAAACAAAAGGTACTTCTTTTCACTAGCATTCCTTTTCCACCCAATGCATCTTTAGTGTCCTTGGAAGGGTCTTTTAATTTAGGGAAACATCAACCAAAAAGTGCGGTCAGGTGTCAAACCCTTTAGGCAAATTAAGGACATAAATTAGCTCAGCATTGCAATCTCTCACCCAATGTGATCAAAAACTCAATTCTAGCTCTTGATTAAAAAAGACTCACTCCATTATGGAAAACAGACACTCACCCTAGCAAAAGCTGGTCAAAGATTCATTCCAATCCCAAACCCCATCTCTTGAATCTTTATGTATAAATCAGTATGCCACTCTCACTTTTCCCAGTGAACGTTGGTTAATAGGCTACAAGTTGCGTGACACAAAATAGGAGGAAAAAAAGCATATAATGCACTTGCCTTTTCCTCTGAAAACTTAGTTTGCGATTAGAGAAGCCCCAATCAATCTGTAATCCATATTCTTTACAATTCAATCAATCAATCATACAAGCGAATTCATAACAAAAGGATAATAAATTATAGAAATTATTGGAGGCAATAAAAGGTGATAATAGCGACTAAACAATAGTAAAAAAATTCAAAAGGCTCACCCATTTGAATGCACTTAAAAACTACTAGAATTATCACTTTTTCTCTAGTAATACTTGACAAACTTGGCTAATGGTACTTCGTGACTGGGCCAACATCCATGAACAATCTCCTTTTCCAGAAACAAAATAAGGTCACATACTCAACAATAGTAAATTTCCAATCTCATGAAAATATCCCTCACAGTGTCATACATGACTAGTAATTCGTACTTTGATAATGCATACATACATACATGTGGAGAAGAAGACATGAAATGTCCCTCACAACGTCAAACAACCAATCGGAATGCTTTACTGACACTGTAACTTTTATATATAGTAACAAACTAGGTCAAGATGAGGAGTTTGCAGTAAGCAAAAAGCCAACAATTAACATACTGGAATGATCCATGTACGAGTAGCCAACAATTAACATACTTGAATGATCCAAGTACGAGTGAACCAACACCAAACAATAGTGCAAAGGCAGAAGACATTGATGAGTTAAAATGTATCCAGGGCATCATCGAACATATTCACGAGAAGGTTCGAAAAACCTTGAGAGGTCTCATAAAAAGTATAAGGAGCATCATGATAAGCATTGTAGGCAATAATATTTTCAGATTGGTGATCTAGTTTGGTTACATATTGGAAAAGCTAGATTGCAATGTCCAAAGAAGAAATTGAAGCCATTGCACGCTATGGTCCATTCAAAATATTGGAGCAGTATGGTATCAATGCTTTCAAACTTGACTTGCAGGATACATGCAAATGTTGAAAATCTCAAGCTTCTTTGAGCCATCCTTACTTGATAAGCAATATGAATCACCAATAGCACCAACAGTTCATAATCTTATACCAAGCGAAGTAGCTTTAGAAGATTTAGTTCTTTGTAAAAAGACTCGCATAACCATGTTAGGTGAAAAACAATTTGCTTTGGATCTGCCCAAAGGGTCAATGTCTGACTCGCACCAAATGTTAGGTGAGGGATAAATTTCCCCATCTGTTATCCTAATGCTTTTGGCGACCAAAAGCTTCCTGATGGGGAAGGTCTAATCCATGTATGAATGGACCCATCAATGCACCCAGTTTTCTATTAGAAATCACACCCCTTTCAGAATTAAATGAAAGACACAAAGTTTCCTAGTTATGAATTTTGGAAACAATTAGAAATCCTGGAAATTTTCAGCAAGTCATCAATTCCTTGGTAGCCAAGAAATTGAAAACTTGGACTACAATCCAAGTAATTCCATATAGGGATTTTATTGACCTTGTTTACCAATAAATAGGCTATGATATTGGGAGGGTGGTAATGGATATAGAAAATCAGTTGCTCTTGTGAAGTTTCTTGATAGAGAAATAGAGAAGAAGAAGCAGCAAAAGGGAGGATTAGTAAGAACTAAGCGGAGGTAGATCATGGAAGACTTAACCTGACTTATTTGCAGATCTTTTTAATGGAGACTAGGAGAATGGATATTTGTCTCGCATTGCTTTACTAAAATGCTCTGTGAGATAGCGTAACATAAATTTTTAAGAATGTAGTAAATAAGAAGACTCAAGTTCACATGCCAATAAGATGACTGGCAGTCAAGGAAAATAACTTGGAAATCCAAGCAAAATAAGAAATAGGATGAGATGTGCTACAAAGTCAACTCACATTGGGATATTAGCTTAGTTGGTAAAACTTATCGCATGGAATCAAAAGCCTAGGATTCGAACTCTGCCAAGGCATTAAATGATTTTAGCGATTCATTAGAAACCATGTTTGCCTTTTAAAAAAAAACAAAAACTAATGTACTAGAATACTCTAATTAGATGCTTAAAAAACCCTATCTAGAAAATTATACTTTGACGACCATACCCTGAGAAAGGGTCGTACTCATTTAAAAGACACTAAATTAATTACAGACACTAACATTGACATCAAAAGAACAATGACGATGATGAAGATGTTTATGCCTCAATCAAGAAATGAAATCTCAATGGAATTCATGATTGACACAAGAGTATTTTCCTCTTAGGGGCTTAATTATCTTTGGGTTTGTACAACTCAAGGATGGATGTGATTGCTCAGCGCAATCCAAGGTAGAGCCGTAGCCGGAGGTTGATAGTTCAGGAAGTTTCTTAAGCGGCATTCCTTCTTAAAATAAGAATAGTTTCCTCATTTGGATGGGTTTCCCTGGTCAGTTCAGTGCTTGTTAAGCGTTTTGCCTCAAGAGATTGTAATCTTTATTCTAAATTCTAATAATAAATTTATTGGCTTTGGCAAAACTATGATTTGTCTCTTCTATATTATTTCTGCATTGCGCATCAGTCTTACAACAAGGCCTCATTATATCAAAGGCTTACGCCTCACAATTAGAATAGAATATGTTTACACCTTTTGTACACAGTGCAACTTTTTTGTATAGTTTTATATTATTTTCATTTTTCTTTATTAAAAACTAACTTAGCAAAATATATATATCAGTTACAAAAGTTGAAAGATCCCCATGATAACTGAAGGTAAGGATTGACCTCATTTTCTCTCAATCAGAAGATTTAGTATCTTTACAACAAGCAAAATAGCATAATAAAAATAGATGAGCCTTTTGGTTTTTACATAAAATCAGGAGATAGCTTTGAATGAAGTCCCAAACCTGGTTCAGCATCCATTTGAATACAACTGTAGCCGCACATTCATTTTTTGCAGCACTACTCTTCCAATCTTGGTTATAAACAAGTGTCATAGTGTTGTTAGGATGGAGGAAATATTGCTTCTCTTTTCCTGCATGGAGAATATTACCCCCTTTGAACTAACCTTAGGGGACTGTTAAGTAGGGTCTCAAATCACCCATGCAGTTTCAGACCTCTGCATGGATAAAACAACAAAGAATCTGACCGGAGTGCACACGTACACATTCTTCCCTGTTCAAAAGGTATGACGATTAGTGTTTGTGCAACTAAAAGACCTAACAACAAAATGCTACGAGTATAAGTTTGAAACCTGCTATAAGTTTTCGGCTGTGGAAGATGGACATATAAGTAGGTGGGTGCCAAGTACATTGCAATGTGCCTCAGCATTCTCAGTCACATGTGGTATACAAATCGGTTCTACCCTCATAATAATGTGTGATGAGCATACAGAGCAAATGCACATGTACACTCCAAAAGCCATAACAAAGAAATGAAGAACTACTCGCAGCAACAAAGGTGATCTCTTTATGTCTTGAATGAAAATAGAATCTGCAAATAAAATCAACACCAGTTAAAAATGTCACTGAGCTTTAGAGGCCCTATTAAAAAGACGTTACCGACTAAAGGGGCTTACCTCCTTGTCCATTGCGAGGGTTCTCACAGAAACAAAAGCAAGAAAGCACCATTATGCAATCTAACTTCTCTGTCCTATGTCCAGACTGATAATAATCATTTAGATAATCTTCACCAGTCTCCGGAACTCTATAAGGTGGATGTCAAGATTGTTCTACTTATTATCGTATTAGGAAAATTATAAAAATTAAGAAATGAAAAAAGGTCTATGAATAAGATAATCATACAAATTTATCACTGTTGTACCTAGCAAAAGGAAGGACGTTACGTCATATGCTCCTCAAAGGGGGCCCATCGCATGAAATAAAACTCAAGAGCCTCAATGTAACTATCTTTAATTTCACAAAACCAAAACCCTATAAAAAAAATTTAATTTGTTATAAGAACATACTACAATGATCAAATCTTAAAAACACCATCCAGTCTAAATAAAATTGGTCGAATGCGTTATTTGCAAGTCTACAGATAATGCAATACGGAATAAATGTTTGTGCACAGTATGGAGAATTTAGATATACAAACAAAGAAATGGGGATTTTAGGGTGTGACTATTTGATTCCAAGGAAAATTACATTAAGAAGAAATAGGAGAGGAAGTGGAAATTTTCTTAATCTTGAGGTTGAAGATGACTGGCCTTGTTGACTGCTAATTGGTTTTGAATATTATGTAGAATGGTGGTTTCATTCCTGAAAAAGTATAAATCAGAACTGAGCTACTCTATAGAAACTTTAGTGGGCAATATGAAGACTGAAGAGTGACTTCAACAAACACCACGGAACTCGCTGCTTTCTTCATCAAACTATCTGTAGTTTTCAGTTCAAACACTTTGCAATATGCGTCCAAATGCCATTCCCTCCACCTACTTAACTGGGAATTGTTGGACATCGCTTGATAGAAGTGAAACCCATCCAGAAATTTATTTATTTTTATTTTTATTTTTATTTTTTTTTAACAAGTGCAAGATGGTAACAGAAGTGAACGCCACATGAATTTAACAAAAATTGAGGATCTTAAAGTATACTAGAAGAAATTCTGATATTTTTTTAGAATATTGATAAATGACAATTGAAAATTGTTTGGATTAACAATCAAGATGACAGGAGAAGTCATAGATGTGAGACAAAGACATAGGACTCGTAGTCCTTGTGTAATTGTGGCTCCCAATTTTAAGGAAGGAGGGAGTTAAAGTTGTTTATTTACAAGGACTTAAACTCATGTTCTCTCTTTATTCAACAACGCAGCAGCAACGCAGCGTCAGATTGGCAGCAAATACAGACTAAAATATAGCAGCAGTGCGGCGTGAGTGTGGTGTGAAACAGGCTGCGAGTTCGGCGTGATTCGGTGTTTGCGCAGCATGAAACAATAGCCAAGTAGAAGGATTGAAATCGAGTGATTTCGGGTGTTCTTCGTTTGCGAGTTTCGTCAAACTTTTGGCGGTATTGTTGACTTGAGATTGGGTAATCTCAAGGATTGTTGCTTGACAACGTTGTAATCTTCAAGTAAGTATTTTCATATCAATAAGATAGTTATAGAGTCGTCGTCCGTGGAATAGGCAAAGCCGAACCACGTAAATCTCGGTGTCATCTTTATTTTCTACATATTGTTTTACTTGCATATCGTTTTAGCCATTCACTATCACCAACTAGGTCTAGGACTTGTGTTGGGATTATTTGCATTAGCAGGTTTTTCCTTACAAGTGGTATCAGAGCGCCAGTTAGTTGGTGTTTGTGTTTTGAAGATGTCATTTAAAATGGCTGAAATATCTTCTTCATCACGTGATGATGGCTATGTGAAACTTCATGGCACTACAACACAAGTACATATTAATAGCATTTAACCATAGCGGTTTTTACACTCATGCTATAAAAGACCAAATTTTATTAGCATTATAACTTTAAAACGCTATGAAAGTTGAAGCGGGAAAAACTGAAAATTAATCCGCTCGATTCCCTCTACATTTTCCAAAATTTTAGAAAACCCATTTCTACATTTGCTTCCCTCTCAGTCTTGCTCTCTTTCCCCCTCCTTCACAGCTGCATTGGCGACCTACACAGCTACTTCACAAAGCTCGAATCCCTCTGGTCCAATCTCCAAACCCTCATCGACCCGCAATCCTTCAAATCTGCCCTCATAATCTTCTTGGGCGATTACTGTGACCGGGGCCCTGAGACCCAAAAGGTCCTCGACTTCTTGATATCTCTCCCTTCAAAGTATCTGAACCAGACCCATGTCTTCCTCTGCGGCAATCACGACCTCGCCTTCGCGGCCTTCTTGGGTCTCCTCCCTCCACCACCAGATGGGTCGCCTTTCTCTGCCACATGGAAGGAGTACGACCAGCGCGAGGAGAGGGAGGGGTGGTACAAGGGGGATGGGTATGAGGAGATGCATCTTCAGGGGAGGAGGTGGGCTGGGGTGATTAATGAGAGGTTTAATTAGGCGAAAGGGACGGAGCATCAGGGCTCAATTAATGATGTTGGGCCGGCGTTTGAGTCCTATGGGTTTGCTCATGGTTCTGCAGGTAAAGTGTTTGATGAATTGTTTGTGTTGCAATTGGTTTTGTGAATGCAGGGTTTTTTTGTTTGATTGGAGTTTTTGAGATTTTGCAGAATTGAGGAATGTTGTTCCGGATGAGCATAAGAAGTTTCTTGCTGATTTGGTTTGGGTTCATGAAAAGGTTAGTAAACAAAACCACTTTGTTTGATTTGTTTTACAATTTAGTGGAATTTTTATAGTTATGGTGTTGTGTGTAGTGTTTTCTTTGCTAGCTCATCCCTTCATTCTCATTTTATTTTCAGGTGTTGGATGCCAGGGATCCACAAGGTACAAGATGCCCTCACTTAGAGAAGCATTTGAAAGAGCATTGCAAGCACAAACATTTGGTTCTGTTGTTAAATAAGGTTATTTGCCTACTTAATATGTTGAAATGAAATGAGCACTAAACTTTGTTTATTATGATTCAAACTTTGTTTCGTTTTTATTGTGATCCTTACTTTTGCTTGCAACTTTTGCCCATCTCCTCAGTGTGATCTCATTCCAGCCTAGGCTACGAAGGATGGCTGCGAGTATTATCAAAAGAATTTCCTACTCTAGTTTTTCATGCCAGCATCAATAAATCATTTGGCAAGGTACTGTGTGCATACATTGATTATTATGATCTGATTTGTTTTTATGTGTGTGTTTACCATAAAGGAATATGAGAAGCTTTGGGAGTTCTACAATCCAATATTTGTTTGCTCAAAGCGTCATTGTCCCTACTCCTGTAAGTTGATAAAGTTTATTCCCTAGATACCCTGAATATTTTTACGACATCAAGATTTTCTGCATAAAAAAGACGTTGCAACCAATAGATTCTTTGGACCCAGTTTGCACATGCTGTGCAGAAGATACAAACAGGTGAGAATCAAGGATTACCACATCATAACACCTATTAGCATATCCATCGAATGTTCTAATGTCATGTCTTATATTGCACTCTTGTCACCCACTATTGTCGATTTTGGTGAGATATTTTGTGGGTGTTTGAAGGTGCAAATAAACAGTAATCTGCGTAAAAGATACGCCTAAACACTTGGAAGTAGACAGGTATGTAATGAACCATACAAAATTTGCTAATACTAGTGATTTCATGAACCCCCATCAAAATTTTTGGATCAGGATGGGGCAGAATTTCAATGAAAGTTTTTCTCTTTTTAATCTTCCAGGAAGTAAATTTCAGGATTTGTTTGTGCAGCATGAAGCTGGTCATTTCCTGATTGTATGCTTGTTAGGAGTTCTTAAAAAAAAATATATAGTTCCAAGTTTGGAAGCTATGAAGAATGACGTGGGTTTTGAATTTCTTAACAGGGTAAGCTTATTATTAGAGTTCAATTGTATGCATTTCATTACTTTCTGAGATATTAGGTATCCCTTGGCAAAGTTTTTTTTTTTTTTTTTTTTTTTTAATATTTGTTAGTATTTCAAAGTCAACCATTTCATATTTTGTTAGCTTCAGTCGTAAAGTGTTAATATATGCTTCTGTCAATATATGGTTTCTGAAGTCTATCTATTTGCATAATGAGGTTAGGTAGTTTGAAAGCTTTATAACTGAGTTTGATAACCTTTAAGTTTTTTTAGTGATCTCCAATTGAAAATTGTCATGACTTTATGTAACTTGTGGTTACGTGCAGGTCTGCGGAGTAAAAGATAACCATTTGGTGATATCTGATTGGCAGCAAAACGAGTCTATCTTTCAGTAAGGATTCCTATTGTTCCTTTTCCTTCTATGAGAAACAATTGTTTATGGAGCAACTTCTTAGTTCTTACACAGTATAGTGTGCTTTGAAGTGTCTTTTTATTATGATTAATTCATGTCAATTTTCAAGTGTGTTTTATTATGATTAGTTCTCTCCAAGTGGTTTGAAAATGGAAGTGCCCTTGTTGCTGATTACTGATTTAATTTTCACTGTTATTGATGCAGTACTGGTGGGAGATGCTTGTCGGTTGAATATACTGACAGAGTGGGCGAGATTACTAAAAAACATGGAGTGAAACTTCATATTGATGGAGCACGCATTTTTAATGTAACAACTGTAAGTCACATTACTTGTATCCTACCATAGCGTTTTTGAACCGCTATTAAAGGGCTTTTTTTTTGTAGTGTGGGTTCGATATTGTTTGATTCAATGGTATGAACAATTTTAAAGCTTGGCAGATGGATTGTAAAGATATTCTGGTTAGTTTGGATCAGATTGATGCACTAGATGAGAAAAAGAAATCATCATCAGATAAGGCGATGGTTGAGGTTATCGAGAAGTTGAGTAAAATGGATCAGAAGGCATGTAGTACGATTCGTTTATGTCTTTCTCGCAATATGGCTTACAACTTCGCTGATGAGATAACGACTCAGGGTATTTGGGATAAGCTTCAGGCTATGTATCTTCAGAATGATCAGATGAGTGTGATGTACCTACAGAAGAAGTTCTTCACTTTCAGGTTGCAGCCAGGTAAATTCATGACTGGTCACATAAATGAATTTGAATGTTTATACTCAGATTGTGTTAGCTTGAGAACTAAATTTGAAGATAGTCAGAAAGCATTATTCTTGTTAATTTCTTTGTTACCGGGATGGGAACCGTTTGTTGATCAGATGACAACATTGAAGAAAGAGAAATGTGTGTATAGTGATATTGTTCGAGTTGTACTTGCAAATGCTTCCAGAAAGAGTGCTTCGAATGAGGAGGTTCAAGCACATGGTTTTTCAGTGACAAGGGGAAGGAATTACAAAAGGAACAACTACAGAAGGAACCGGTCTAAATCAAAAGGCAAAGATATGTCTAAGGTTGAATGTCACAAATGTAAGCACAAAGGCCATTACATAAGGAATTATCCAGACTAGAAGGATAATCACAATAAGCAAGAAAATGAGAGTAAGGGCGTAGTGAATGTTGTTGAGACACCGGATGTGGTAAAGGATATTCTAATCGAGGTGACTTAGCACATACACTGATGGCAAAATCTTATGACCATTTGTATGACGGTTGGATGTTGGATACGGGAGCTTCGTATCATATGTGTCCCGTAAGGGAATGGTTAAGCACTTATCGCGAGGTTAAGGGCAGTTCAGTTAAAATGGGTGACTCTCAGCCTTGCAAGACAATGAGTGTTCGTACAGTCAAATTCCAGTTGGCAGATGGGTCATGTAGACAACTTATCGAGGTACGTCAAGTTCTAGCTCTTTCAAATGGGATGATTTCTCTTAGGGTGCTTGAAGCTCAAAGCTACAAGTATATTGGTGAGAGTGGGTATTGCAGTGTTTATTTTGGTGACAGGTTGCTTATGACAACGGTTAGGCATGCAAATTTGTATTTCCTTCAAGGCAGTATAGTTGACGGTGGAGCTATGATTTCTACAAATGTTGATGAGAAAAGCTTGACACGTACACAGTTATGGCACATGCGATTAGGGCATGTAGGTGAGAATGGACTAAGAACTTTAAGCAAGCGGGGCTTGCTTGGCGGTGATAAAATGGAAAAACTGGAATTTGTGAACATTGCATCTATGGGAAGCAGTGCAAAGTGAGTTTAAGTGATGCTACTCATAGCACCGCGGGGATTGTGGATTACATCCACACTGATGTTTGGGGAGCCTCTAGAGTCACATCCAAGGGGGGTTCTAGGTATTTTGTGTCTTTTATCGATGACTTCAGCCGGAGAGTATGGGTGTATACCATGAAACATAAAAGTGAAGTCACTGATATCTTCAAGAAGTGGAAAGCTATGATTGAAAAACAAACAGGAAGGGTGATCAAAGTAGTGAGATCTGACAATGGCGATGAGTATATCGAGGATCCCTTGAAGCAATTTTGTTTGGAACATGGCATTAGAAGACATTTCAAAGTGAAGTCAACACCACAGCAGAACGAGGTAGCAGAGCGGATGAACCGTACCCTGTTGGAGAGGGCACGGTGCATATTGTTCAATGCATGTTTGGGCAGAATATGGTGGGCTGAAGCAATAAACACAACGTGCTATCTCATTAACCGCTCTCCTTCATCAGCAATTGAGTCTCAGATTCCTATGGAGGTATGGTCTGGTATTTCTTCAGATTATTCTAACTTGAAAGTATTTGGTTGTTCAACATATTTTCATGTTAGGGAAGATAAAATTGGAGTAAGGGCCAGGAAAGCTATTTTTCTCAGTTATCCAGATAATGTGAAAGGGTATAGATTATGGTGTCCTGACTTGCAAAAGTTTGTGATCAGTCGAGAAGTGAAGTTCCATGAGGAGGTTTTGTTACAGGCAAAGTGTGACAGATGCAAAGATAGTTCCCCTATTTGGAGGGGTGATAGCTATGATGAAGATGAGGATGCTGGAGATTTTCTGCAGGTGGAGCTTGGAGCTCCTAGATCTCATACAAAGCATGATGTTTCTTCTACTAAGGGAATGGGTGATACAGATATGATGCCTGATGAGACAGGGACAGAAGATGAGGTTCCTACTGATAGGGACATAGATCCTACACAACAACAGGTTCAACAGTTACAAACACTATCTTTAGCAGCAGGCAAAGAATCTAGAGTCAGACATGCACCACTTAGATTTTGTTATGAAGATGGCGCAGCTTGCACATTCTATATTCTTGATGGGTATGATGATGTTCCTACCACATATACGCATGCTTTGCGAAGTGTTCAGAAAGAGGAGTGGAAGGAAGCTTTGGATGAGGAGATGTTATCTCTTCAGAAGAATCATACATGGGAGCTTGTGACACTCCCTAAAGGGAAGTGACCAATTGGGTGTAAGTAGGTTTTCACAGTGAAAGACGGGATTCCAGATTCTAGGGGTACTTGTACAGGTATACGATACAAGGCAAGATTGGTGGCTAAAGGATATGCACAGCAAGAAGGTGTGGACTACAATGAAGTATTCTCTCCGGTGGTAAAGCACACTTTTGGCTTTAGCAGCGCAGTTTGACTTAGAGCTCGAGCAACTTGATGTAAATACTGCTTTCTTGCATGGATATTTGGAAGATGACATATACATGTCTCAGCCCAATGGATATGTTGTTGTTGGTAAGGAAGAAAATGTATGCAAACTAAAAAAGTCATTGTATGGATTGAAGCAATCTTCGAAGCAGTGGTACAAGAGGTTTGATACTTTTATGATTGAGCAGGGATATGCGAGGAGTCAGTATGATCCTTGTGTATTCACACAGAAGCTCAAGGATGGGTCTTTCGTGTTTCTTTTACTTTATGTTGATGACATGCTCATTGCTGCGAAGGGCATAAAAAAACTGATAAATTGAAGTTGAAACTTAGCATGGAGTTTGAGATGAAAGATCTTGGTTCAGCGAAGAAAATACTTGGGATGGAGATAGTGAGAGATAGGAAGAAGGGCAGACTGACATTGTCACAGAGACAATACTTAGAGAAGGTTATTCACCTTTTTGACATGGATACGTCTAAGCCGGTAAGTACTCATTTGGCTGCTCACTTTAAGCTCTCGGGTAAGATGTCTTTTAGCACAGAGGATGAGAGAGAATTCATGTCACAGGTTCCCTATGCTAGTGCAGTTGGTAGTCTTATGTATGTCATGATTTTCACACGTCCGGATATCGCTCATGCAGTCAGTCTGGTTAGTAGGTTTATGTCAAACTCGGGAAAACAGCATTGGCAGGCAATGAAGTGAATAATGAGATATCTTCGGGGTACGCTGGATGTTGGTTTAGTATATGAGAGAGGAGATGTGTCAAATATGATCTGAGGTTATGTAGATTCTAATTATGCTGGTGATCTCGATAGGCGCAGATCGACTACAGGTTATTGTTGTACATTGGCGATGGGTCCGGTGAGTTGGAAGTCTCAGTTACAGTCTACAGTTGTTTTGTCTACTACTGAAACAAAGTACATGGCTCTATCAGAGGCGGTAAAGGAAGCCATCTGGCTTTGAGGCTTGGTTGGTGATTTGGGTGTTACTCAGGATGATGTGACAGTCAGAGGGATGTCATCAAGGATGGTAAGGTTTTCCTGGAGAAGGTGAGTACTAAAGACAACCCAGCTGATATGTTGACAAAAGCGATTCCAGGGATCAAGTTTGAGCATTGTCTCAACTTGATTAGGCTCTCTCAGTGTTGACGCCCTAAGGGGGTAGGGCCCTTAGGGGCATGACGACGGTTCTCTAACCGAGAAATGGATCTTGGCAGTTTTTCATGCCAATGTGGAGATGCCTATGTGGTTGTTTGTGATGCTTGTGTGGTGGCCTGAAATTGTTCGCCAAGGTGGAGATTGTGAGACAAAGACATAGGACTCATAGTCCTTATGTAATTGTGGCTCCCAATTTTAAGGGAAGAATTTAAGAGGGAGTTAAATTCCTTTATTCACAAGGACTTAAACTCATGTTCTCTCTTTTGTTTATATAGCAAGCAACACAACATGTAAAGGGAAGCAAATACAACGTGAATTAGCACCACGCCCACAGCTGAAACGCAGCAAAACAACAGCAACAACAACGCAGCGTCAGATTGGCAACAAATACAGGCTGAAACAAAGCAGCAGTGTGGCATGAAACAGGCTGCAATAAAGGCCTGAAACAGGCTGCGATTCAACGTGATTCGGTGTGTGCGCAGTGTGAAACAATAGCCAAGTAAAAGGATTGGAATCAAGTGATTTTGGGTGTTCTTCGTTTATGAGTTTCGTCAAACTTTTGGCAGTATTGTTGGCTTGAGATTGGGTAATCTCAAGGATTGTTGTTTGACAACGTTGTAATATTCAAGTAAGTGTTTTCATATCAATAAAATAGTTATAGAGTCGTCGTCCGTGGAGCAGGCAAAGTCGAACCACGTAAATCTCGGTGTCATCTTTATTTTCTGCATGTTGCTTGTTGTTTGCTATTACTTGCATAGCGTTTTAGCCATTCACTATCACCAACTAGATCTAGGACTTGTGTTGGAATTATTTGCATTAGCAGGTTTTTCCTTACAATAGAAGCAATCAATTTAATAACATTAACTGTTAGTGTTGCTTTCGCCGTCGCAATCAAACAATCGGTGTGATAAGATATTCGAACAATATGGTCCAGGATTGTCAAATGCGCACATTTTGCAGGAAAAAAAAAAGTGAGGCTAGGGAACCATGTTTTGCAACCAGGATGATGTGGCATCGTTTGAGGAGGTTTTTTACAACCTCTAGATACACAGACTCTTTGAGAATTTCATCATTCTTTTTAGATCACGCCACATCACCCTGGTTGCAAAAACCTGAGTTCTTAGCATTTTTGAAAGAAAGAAAAAAAAAAAAAAAAAAAAAACCTTTTTATGAAGATTATAGCACAAAACTAATTCATTTTGGTCCAACAAACTCTAATGATGAATGAATTCAAAGAAACAAAAACACAAAAATTTCAAAAGAAGGATACAACAACTCCAAGAGAGAATGAAAGAGCTCGATCAGTTAAGCTAGCAAGAAGGAATGTAGATTGAAATCGGAAATGCAGATTGTTAAGCAAACTTACTGTGATTGAGAGATATCTCATCACGTCATCTGAAGAAGAATTGAAACCCTAGCGCAGCAGCTGCAATGATGAAGAAGAAGTGTTTATCATCAAGAGTGGGAGAGTCAAATGTTTTACTCAAACTCATTTTAGGTTTTGTTGGTGGAACTCGTGGGAGCACAATACCATAAAGTAACCCAGTTCGTAAACGTAAACCCCTCTTCTCTCTCCCCAAAAAAATATACAACTCATCACACAGACACACACACAGAGGTTGATAAAAGCGCCATTTTTTTTAGTGGTTTGGTTAGCGATTTGGAGCTCAGAATCAAAGGTATGTAACTGCTTCCCCATTGACATGTTTCAGGATATCTGTATTAACTCTTTAACTATGAGGTGTTCTCAATTTTAGGTTAAATGGGTCTGTGACTATGTTGTGTTTAATTGGCTGAACCAAATGCTTTTTACTTGATTTTTTTTTTTTTTTTACTTAGAAAAATTCTGTTACACTTGTCGGGGGTACATGACGACTTTACCCAAGAAAATGAAACCAAATGAAAATACATCATTAAAACCAATGCTAACCAACTCTCCTAACTCATAATCCTTAAAACGGCAAATTACAAAACCAAAAAATCTAGCAACTTGCAACAATTCCAACCTGCTTGCAAGACACAGCATGCTAATCTTGCCAATTTGACTAGCAAAACCAATCATACTGTCACAAATCTGCACCATGAGCCAGCCCCGTCAAATAGACTCCACTTGTTCCTCTTGAAATAATCTGCATCTTGCCCATCCTAACACCTTGCAACTTGAGACCATAACAACCACTTGCAAACTTGCATCATGCATAGCAAATTGACTTGCAATATCAATTTGCAGCTTGCAACCAGAAAATGTACCATCAATACAGCTTGCAATATCAATTTGCAGCTTGCAGTCCTGCCAAAACTGTTGCGCCAATTCCAGCCCTACTCCAAACATTTGCATCCAGCAGGTTGTCCACCAAAACACTGCACAGAGTCCCCGCGCCGCACCCGAAAAACAGGGTTCTGGACAGAGCACTCTGTCAAAAACATAGCCCCCTGTCCAGCGCACTTCTGGGCAATATAAGTAATATTACAATATAATTTATTTGCAACAAATATAAGTTCTTCGCAACAAATCCACTCCCAATCCATATGATCTTTCGTTAACATGTTCATATAGCATCCGAGAGTCGTACATACGTCGTCTTATTCTTGTCAAGAATAATTAAGGACCTTATTCTTTTAGGCAAAGCGTCCTAGGAATAAGTTCTAGACAATAGTTCACTTGCGCCAATCTAGCCAATGCATCCGCCACTGAATTAGTCTCCCTGAACACGTGTATACAGTACCACGTCAATGCCTTACTCATATCCCTAATCTCCCTCCACCAATTGCTAAGAAACCAGGGTATACTAGCTTCTTGGCAAATCCATCGTTTAACCAACATAGAATCCGTTTGAATCACACAATTTCGAATTCCCAGGTCAATACAAAATTTTAAGCCCTCAAGCAAGGCCCTCGTCTCTGCAGAGTTATTTGATCCTTCACCAAAAAAACACTGACTAGCTGCTACAAATTTGCCCCTCGTCATTTCTGATAACAAATCCGCCAGATGTATTATTCTCCACACAAGACCCATCGACATTTAGCACATACCATCCTGTAGGAGGGAAGGCCCCATAGAGTACCTGAGGAGGGGACATTTTTACAATCTTTTCCTGTATGCCCAACCTGCTGAGCAAAGCTCCATTGGTTTCCTTTCTTTTAGGAATAAAAAATTTTGCCACGCACTTAATCCAAAAATGAACTTTAATGATCACATAGCATGTCGAAACCTCATTTCCTTCAAAAAAAAAAATTGTTTCTCTGGATCCAGATTTCCCATAGGATGAAAAGTGGAGTGAGGTGGATGAGGGTGCCTGACAACGAAGATTTCTTCGCTTTCCTAAACCACGCCTTAAGCATTGTGTAAACTTCAACCGGTCTGTGAATGTGCATGTCAAACACCAAATAAAGTGTCCCCACACCCTTCTTGCTAAATCGCTTTCCAGGAAAAAATGGTTCATAGTTTCTTTCCCAGATTGTAAACAACATACACATTTAGACGCGAGTTGGAAACCAATTCTTCTAACTTCACCCTCAATAGGTAATGCCCTTCTAATAATTTTCCATATGAAAATAGAGATTTTAGAAGGCAATAAAGGATGCCATATCCAATTCCAGAAGTCATCTTGTGTCCCTCTGTCACCTAGAATTTTGCATACTGAACTAATCGAAAAGCCACCATCATTGTTTGGTATCCAAATTCTAGTATCGCGGTCACCAACTTCACCTTTAACTATTGTTTTGTAGAGCTCTTGAGCTTTTCTTTGCATATCCGGGTTTAGCATTCTAAAATTATCCTTGTGCATTTTCCTTAGGAAAGGCCAAGTGTCATACGTCACCACCGCCTCATTTTTGCTGAAAATTTCATCCTCACCGTGCCTTTAGAGATCCGCCATGTGGAGTTTTCAACTAGAAAATCTTTGTGCACCAACAACTCTTTTATGAACGGAGACGCCCCAACTTTAAGAACTTGCTTTCTGATTGGAACCCCATCTTGCAAATATTTACGCCTTAGATAGATTGCCCATAAAGAGTTGGTAGTTATAAGATTCCAAAACGACTTAAATCGAAAAGCTCTGATGATATCATCCAAACTTCTAACGTTTAGACCACCCTCCTCCTTTGGAACACTGACCTTATTCCAAGCTATCCATTTCCGCTTATGCCGCCCTTCATGATCTCCCCAAAAGAATTTTGCAATCATTTTCTGAATAGATTGCAGGACCTTATTAAGGACGACTGTAGCTGCGATGGAATAAATTGGCATTTGACAGTAAGACATGTCTTATCAACGTCAATCTACCCTCTAGCGACAAAAGTCTGGCTTTCCAACCCTGAATTCTCTGCTGGATTTTATTTACTAAGGTTTCAAAGAAAGAAATTATGCATCTACCTTGATAAATGGGAACTCCAAGGTATGTGAACGGAGATTAAGCATGTCCTCAGTTTGATATCAACTATTTTTTCTGCACGGACTTTCGCATCAATAATGAAAGAGTTTTTTTCAATATTAACTTTCTCTCCTAAAACCTGACAATATCTATCTAGAAACTGCATACATCCTTCCATGGAATTTTTCCTGCCATTCAAAAAGATCAATATATCATTAGCATACAAAAGGTGGGTGATCGGGGTGGCCATCATGGGTGTGTGATAGAAGCCAATTTCTCCTCTACGAAAAGCCCGAGAGAGCCCTCTGCTTAGCACTTTTGTTGCAATAACAAAGAAAAAAGAGGATAGCGGATCCCCTTGACGAAGACCTCTCGAAGATTTAAAATATCCGTCATACCTGCCTTGCATCAACACCGAGAACCCACAATGAGTAATGCAGTTTGAAATCAGGTGACATATTCTGTTATTGAATCTGAATCTGCGCAAGACTGTCAAGAGGTAGCCCCATTCAATTCTGTCATACGCCTTTTCCATATCCAATTTAAATATAATATTATTTCCATGGACCTTGTTCCCAATCTCTCTCATCATTTCTTGAGCCAACCCAATGTTTTCTGAAATGAGTCTCCCCTGAAAAAAGGCTCCCTGCTCTAGAGAAATAATATTTGGGAGAAACTTGGCCATTCTCAGACTAAGAATTTTGCTGTAAATTTTGTATACCACATTGCACAGGCTAATAGGCCTAAAATCAGAATAAGAGATAGGTTCTGCAATTTTAGGAATAAGAGCCAAAAAATTGGAAGAAAATGTACCTGGCTGCGAATGACAAGCAAAAAATTCCTTCGCATCTTCCCAGATGTCGAGGCCAATAATATCCCAGCAATTCTGAAAGAATCCAGCTGTGAAGCCGTCCGGACCCGGGGCACTATCATGGGGAATACTAAAAATTGTTTGCCTGACTTCCTCTAGCTCTGGCCTCTGCATGAGTATATCACAATCCTCCTCTCGTATCAGACTCAGAATGCAATCCATGAGTTCGGGATTATCTTTATGCTCTCCCGATGAAAGCAAGGATTCGAAAAAATTATTAGCTTCCAAAATAATATTTCTCGAATCCGTGATTAAATTCCCCGCCATATCATGAATTTTGGTAATAGCTCTTCTTTTCTGTTTGACTTTAACTGATGTAAAAAAGAATTTAGTGCATGCATCTCCTTCTTTAAATTCATTTTCACCTGATTTTTGTTTCCAGTAAATTTCCTCTCGCACCAACGCCAGTTTAAGTTCAGCCTGACATCTGTTCAAATTAGTCGCATCACTTGGATCCCAACCCTGCATTAGGCTGAATTCCAGTCTATCAGTTTCATCATCCAACCTTCTAATAGTACTGAAAATATTCCCAAAGGTTTTTTTATTCCATATCTTTAAATCTCCTCTAAGGTGCTTAAGTTTGGAGGCCACACTATACATAGCCTCTTTGTCTTCTACATCAGCATTCCAATTTCTTTCAACAAATCCTAAGAATCCATCGTGAGTTAGCCACATACTTTGAAATCTGAAAGGAGAGATACCTGCCCTCTGTGACAATGGCAAAGAAAGTATTAAAGGTGCATGATCCGAACAAGCTCTAAGTAAATGATCAACTCGAGCGTGTTGCATTACAGTTAACCAGTCTGAATTCCCCAAAAAACAATCCAATCTTGCCCAGGTTATGTCCTCCCCTCTTTGATTGTTACACCATGTGTATTTGGGTCCTTCAAACCCACAATCAGAAAGCCCGCAACTCAAAATACAACTGGAGAATTCTGTCATCGCCAAAAGATTACGAGGGCGTCCTCCTAATTTTTCGCCGCCTTCAACAATCACATTAAAATCTCCACCAATGATCCATGATTCATTCATACCCATTGCAATGTGTTCCATGTCTTCCCATAAACTTCGCCTCTCCTGTACTAAACACTTTGCATATACAAAAGAAATGAAGAACACGATATTGGAAAAGAGAATATGGATCTTACAGTGCATTAATTGATTCGTTCTGAGCAGTACGTCTACTTTTAAATTATTATCTCAAAAGAGCCAAATTTTACCTCCATACTCATCATTCGTTGCAAAGCAAGGCTCACCTTACTTGCAATCTCCATGTGTCTTGAAGATTGAATCATAGGTTCCACAATAGCAAGTAGCCATACATTGTTTTCTTTAACCAGCTTTTTTAGTCTACATCGGGTCGCCCGGTTACCAACTCCCCGTGCGTTCCAAAACATGATGTTATCTATCATTACTAACACTTGGGGTAGCCATGTTTCGCGTCACTCTCCAAGACCCCACCACCGATCCGTTCTTAGAACTTTTCTTTTTTTCTTTCATCTTGACCTCACCCGAAAGGTACCCTGGATCAATCAAATTGTTCGAAGACATTTTAGCATCAGATTCATTATCCGACACCGCGTCACAGTCTAACCTTTTACCATCTCCTTGTTCCTAAATTTTGTGGGCAATTGCGTCTTCAGTCTGGTCCTGCAAATTATCGGGGTACCTAGTAGCCTCTTTTTCACCAATCATCAGCTGATTCTGCTCATCGGTACTTTGTTTCGGCATCTGATCGGGCATACTCTGTTTCGGCATATGTTTTGGTATCTGAAATTCACAAATTTTCAGCTTGTTCGCCTTTGAGTCTAGCGTATCCTGCAGTATATTATTCCCTGATTCTGATGTGATCAGTTTAGCCCCTGATCGCTGGATGTTCCCTGGCCTCTTCGGCACCCTAGGACCGTCAAGAGCTGGCCCCCGTATCTCTTGTTGCTCCCCTGTTTCAGCAGAAAATCTCATCTGCTGCTCCTCCATTTCAGCAGGATTAATAGTAGGTATGGCGCAGCTTGACATACTACCTTCTTGTGCGTTATTGGAGCTATTATCCCCCACAAACGGAACGATCCACAGTGGAGCCGCATTCTCGGATCCTTCTTCAGAATTAGCTTCATCACAATTCTTCTTCAACATTGTCATTTTAATTTCACTCGTTGTGTAGTCGGCTTCTTTTAAAACCTCTTGTGTATTTTCAGAATTATTCTTACTCAGCTTCGTGTTTTGGGCCTCCATCCTGCGGTCCTCTTGGGTTATTATTACTTCATCATTACCCTCCCCAATTCCTTCCGGATTTTCTTCCGCTAAGACCCTGTATTTGTTCGCCGAAATCACATTCTCAAATTTTTTCCCCTAGTACTCTCCTTGGTTTCTTTTACAAGTGCACTATTAACCTCGACTCCTTGAGAATTTTTGGCTCCGCTGGTTCCTATTTTTCCATTTGCTTCCATCGCTTTTTTGGCAACCGGGACATACTTTTGCTTTTTCACATGTTGATCTTGCTTTTCTTCAAACTGAGTTTGTTTTTGCTTGGCCTTTTCTAGAGACTTTGTTTCTTTGTTGTTGTCTCCATCCACTTTAGATTGTTCTCTCTTCGTTCCAACCAATTTTTTGCAATAGTCATTTTCGTGCCCAATTAGGGAACAATGATCGCAATATTTGAATCCTGGGTACTCAAGTTCTTGCCAATATCCTCCATATTTTGGACTCTCAAGCCAAAGTATGGGAGAGGTTTAGAGACTTCCATCTCTACGCACATTCGTGCGACTTTTGGGCTAGCAAAGTATCTCGTACCATCATCAATCCGAAGAAAGTTACCGAAGGAATCTCCAATCGCCTTCATGATTGCAGTGAGAAAGAAGGCGAAAGGAAGGTTAGGGAGTTTAATCCATAATGGTGCCAACTCCGGATCCGCCCGTAGGCTAAAACCAGGATGCCAACGAAACATTTTATATCTAACTCCCCGAATCGTAAAGGAATCCTTTGATAATCTTGACTTCATCTTCAGATTGTAAATAAACCATCACATGCCTAGGATCAATGAGACCCATTATGAATTCACCGGATATCCCCCAAGATCTATGGATGGAGTCTCTTATCGAATCTAGTGACGCCCTGAAACTTGAGAATTTCATAACTACAATATGATTAGAAACATGAGACTCACCTCTTGCAATATCCGAATCGGATAGCCTCAAAGTCGGACTTCCTTCTTTCCTAAAGGTCGTGGAATCCGTCGGCTTGTCGTCAAGATCATCCTTCATCCCTTCCCAAGAACCTGCGCAAAGGAGCGCCTAGAAGATCCGTCATCTTCCTTGCCAGCCGCAGGGGCAGCCCCCTTGGCTGGCTGAATCGCCGCCATGGAAAAATTTATCCGCCTCTACTATAACGGACCAGATCTTCTCCCTGGATGTAGGAACGGCAGATATTGATGAACCCAGCCAGCCCTTTTGAATGCCAAGAACTAGAATCCCAGGCAGCAACACGTCTAGGCAAAACGACCAGCAACTCGACCAAGCAACACGTCCAGGAACTGGGGCTAGGTTGAGCTGCAAGAAGGGCGTCGGCCAAGTAGGCGGCGGTCGATCGACCTAGGGAACAAAGATGGCGGGGCAGCTTTAGGTTTGTTACTTTTCAACCTTTACTTGATGTTAATGAGCTATTTATTTGCATGTTTTGTATAAGCATCCATCAATTAGATAGACTACCATTACAGGATTTAGTAATGTCTTATAAGCAACTTTCATATTAGGGATTCAAAATTAAAGACTTTTAATATGAAGGTAAAGACCGATAAACCTTTTGATACATTTAGAATGTAGTAGTGAGGGCAAGGCGGTATGGAAGATGAGAGCTTCTGGTTGTATGAACTCAGTTAAAGTCCTATATTGGTTCAAGTTTTGAAGGTGTTTTCTATTTTTATTTTTATTTTTTTTAAGTAAAGTAATTGATACATTAGAGTGATGAAGGATTTGAGTTTTATGAACATAGTTCAACCTCCAAAAGCTTTAGAGGTTTTTTGTTAATGAACTAGGGTATTTTTCGTGCCGTTGACATGATGGAAAGTGTGTCGCAATATTAAGGTCAAAATTTTTATAATATCAAAAAAAAGTTTCAAATAGTGAAAAGTGGAGTTCGGGTTCTTTGTTTGAATATGTCGTGAGCAACCCTTCTCATTCATTTGAAAATACGGCATGAAATTTATTAGATTTTTTTTAAATGCATCATACGGTGTGAAATTCATATTTTAAAATTTAACTGTTTATATTTATCATTGTTTTTGTTGGAAAGATCTTCAAAAATGCATTTTAACGATATCAAGTTTATCAAAATTCGACAACTAAGTAAATAATTATGATAATTTTCATTTCAATAAAAGAAAACACAAAAACTCTCTTCCCGCCACATGTACATTCCACTCATTTTAAGTTTTATGTTCATTTTTTTTTTTTTTTGCCCTTTTACATACTTTATATGTACAAACATACAATAATAAAAAATGAATCTCAACCCTCAACTCTCAATCTAGTCTTTTTTTAATCTCAAAATCCTTATGAATAGTAAAACCCATAGTGTATTATGTTCATTTTCATTAGCACGATAGGAAGTCGGTTGTGCCACTATAGTCGAACTCGATCGAAATTTTTGAAAAGAAAAAAAATTCGCGAGAACAAGTTCTCCCAAACTTTGATTCAAAATCTTTGTTTGAATGAGCATTAAGATACTCATTTCATCCTATAAAAAATCGTCATGTAAATGCATTATACATTTTTCAAAAATAAATACATACTTTAAATTTGAAGTATTTGTATTAATCCTTGGTTTCATTGGAAATATCTTCAAAAATGCATTGCAACGATATCAAGTTTACCAAAATTCGACAAGCAAATAAATAGTTATGACAATTTTAATTTTAAGAAAAAAAACACACAAAAAATTCTATTATTTTTTTTTTCATTTTCTTTACCCTTCGACATGTTTTATATTTACAAATATGTCATTACAGAAAATGAATCACAACCCTAAACATATTTCTCAACTTTCAACCTTAGCTATTCTTTATTTCTAATTGCTTATGATTTGACTTTGTCCTAGTCAGCCATAAATAGTAAAACATCGCTATGAATTGTAAGATAGATTGTACAACCATGTCTTTGATCTTTCCACATCAATTTGGGTTAATGAAATTTTGGTTTTAGTTTATTATTCAATATATAGTAGCTAAATACTTAAAAATAGTAAAGTTGGTGAGATCCATGGTTTATAGTTTTCCACGAACCCTGTAAGTTGTTCTAGAGTGTTTTTAACTCCACTTTCATCGTGATTGTTTCTTCCTTATTTTTTTTCTTCACGTGGGTCTCCACACTCTCCGTTAATGACCTAGTGGGTGACTTTTGAATATTTTTGTCTAGTTTTGAAAGATGATATTGTCTCACAAAACTAGATGAGATAATAATATGTTCAATTAAGGCACAAACCTACTCTAAGGAAGAGTGCAACCAAACCTTGAAGTGATTATATATTCACGGAAAGACAAAATTGTTGCAATAAGAACATGTGCAAAAGGAGTATTTATGTTCTTTGATTTGTGGGAACGGTTGGGTGTTTGAAGATATTGCAAATTTTTTTTTTTGTTCTCTCTTGCAGCTTTATGGATCTCAGTCGATCTTCACATTCACACAGTATACTAGAACCCCCTCTGTTCCTAAACACATACACATACACATACACATACACATACACATACACATACACAGAGTTTGTTGTACTGATAAAGAAACGGCGCCATGACTTTAGTGGCAGGTTCATATATGAGAAGTTCATATGGGGATTTAAAGTGAGAACAACCCCAGAGTCATCTTCTCCAATTATCAAACCCCTCTTCTCTTATCCAGCTTATCTTTCTACCATCAAATGCATTATAGTCTCTGGTCCTGTTGCAGTCTCGGGCAGATCAGACGACACTACTAAAATCTACAACCTTTCAACCTCTTCAAAAATCGGAACTCTAATGGACCACACTGGGGCAGTGACTGCTCTCACCTTCTACAACTCTAGTTCCATATCTTTTCCCTAGAACCTCCTTAGTGAGTCTTATAATGGAACTGTTTGTATGTATGATGCAGGCCCTTTTGTGCATATTATTAAAGCGCATAAAAAGGGGGTGAATGATGTAAGCATTCATTGTTCGGGGAAGTTGGCTTTGACTGTTGGGAGGGATTCGTGTTTGGGGATGTTGAATGTAGTGAGAGGGAGAAGGAGTTTTTGTTGTAGCATGGATAGAGAAGTGACCATGGTGAGATTTGATTCTTCTGGGGAGAGGTTTTTTCATGGTTATGGATGAAAAGGTTTCGATGCATGAGGCAGAGGATGCTAAGTTGGTGTCATAGATAGAGAAGCGACCATGAAGGTATGTTTTAATCTTCTTCTAGCTCAAATCAAGGTGATTTTCTTATCAGTCACATTGGTTTTGTTGTACTGCAAATCTTTAGTTTTGAACTTGAAAGTAGCATTAACAGTGGCCCTTCTTAATTGTTTGAACTTTAAAAGTAGTTGCAGAAACTGAAGGGGTATAATGAATTCTTATTATTCTTTTTACACAACAAAAGTTAGGTGTTTTGGTTTTATAGGTAATTTTTTTAAGATTTGCGGGACGTACCAAATACTCCACACTTTAAAGGGTGCTGGCTTAATATATAGTACCATAGATTAAGAGGGTCTTTGTATTTTTTGTTTTGAATAGACTCAAAAGTCTTAATAAGAAGTGGAACACTTTAAAAAGAGTGTTTGTTTTTAGTTCTGATTAAAGTAAGCACCATGGGGATGTTGATCACTTAGCACTTAGTGCTTAAGGAAAATTCATTTCAATAATAACCTCACAATAAATTCGTAATGATTGCTACTACCCCTCTCATCTATCAACCATCCCCTCTTTTTTGCACCTCCTTTTTATCATGCGAGTAATGTCGCCACTGTAATCACCACCCTCCCTAGCATCCCCTTTTCATCTTCCTCATATTCCTCTTTCTTTTTTTCTCTTCCTCTCTGATTGTATGAGGAATGAAGAGGGATATAGGGTGGTTTCTGGTATTGGTGGAAAGTGATTTCAATGGTATTGGAATGAGAAAAAACAAGTGGAGAAAGGGGTTAATGTTGGTTGTTTTGTGGTGGGCGGTGGAGTTGTGGTAATGGGCAAAAATGTAAGAAAACTTCAAGTCGGTACATAAAAACAAACATCATTTAATTTTAAGTTTTTTATTTTGACACTCATTAATTTATACCTATTAAAGTTTGGCGTTTGTTTTGAAAACTATTTGAGTCTAACCCTCGTTTTCTGACGGAACCATTAAGTCCACTTCGTTGACTGGTCAAGATCAATTTTCGAGCCATTTTGCCCTTTCCTTAGGTTAAACTAAGGAACAAGATTTCACCTAAATCACAAAATTATTTTTAGTTGAAGCTTTTCCTCCTCTCTGCCATGCAACTCCTTCCCTCCTCATGACATGTGTCCTTCCTCTCTACTGTGAACGAATACTTGGCCATCTAAGAAAACCACGTGGGTGAAAATTGAAAACGGGGAAGAAGTACAATTCGTCAAAAAAATATATGAGACGGCCAATTCGGTAAGAAACCAATCTTACTCCGAAACAGTCTTCAAATACGCCACCGCCACCAATTTGGCAACTGCTTTAACTGCTCCTCCATGCAAAGAACCGTACATATTTTGTTGTGCAATTCGTTCAATACAAAAGTCAAAATAAACAAAGATTAAGTGAAATCAAAAGTATTACACAAATTGGTGGGTTGACAGTGATGAGGCAGGCGAAATCAAAATAAATAATGCTTAAGGAAAGATTTACCTGGCCTGTGTTAAGGAAGATGTTTTGTTTTTTCTTGAAGCTTACTAGTTGAGTTTGAGTGAAACTCTAGCCCATGGTTTCTGGAAATGGTTTTCTTTTTTCAACTCTCTCTTATAATAACACACAGATGATGTCAGCTTGTGAATAAGGGATGTGTAGATTAAGAGTAGAGCAGAGCAAGGTCTGACTAACATAATGTTCTACTTAGTTTGCGATCCCCACCCTTTGGTTTTCATAGATTCAAACCTTTTTTTTCTTTTCTTCTTTCTTCCATATAACAAATATTGTTTGGGCTCAAGTGACTGAGGAGCTCAACGCAAATAGAGAATGATGAGAAGAAGAAGAAGAAAGGAGATGTACTTTTGTTGCATTTTTATGACCATATGATGACACTGAGATCTAAAAAAACAATCATGGCCCTTAAATGAAATTTAGATATTTTTAGATGTGGCATGTGAAATGTACTTGTTTTTTCATGTGAAGGGTAATTTTGTAATTTAAAAAAATTGAACAAGTCAAGGATGGCCAACGTTGTTGACTGTTACAGTTTGGGAGTTAGATATTGAATTAGTTTTCTAAATAAGTGCCAAACTCAATTAGACATAAATTAATAAAGGCCAAACTCCAAAAAAAAACTCTTTAAACGGTTCATTCCGAAGCAAGACAAATAGTTCAAAACTCATTTAAGAACTTCTAACAAGTTGGATTCTAACCACTTAAAAAAAAATTTAAAAAAAAAACACCACCCAAGTCTTTGGAAGGTGCTTGTGTTATTCTAACAACAGTATCAACTCTGACATTAAATGTAATCCTGGAGTCACTCAGACTCCATGATTGTAAACTCGCATTGTTTGAAAAGGCAAAAACCCTTGCCACTTACCCATTTCGATAAAGAAAATATAAAATATAATAAAAATGAACATTTTTATGTTTATTTTTTCACAAAGCTATGAGTTGTTCGTTTCAAAGAGCGCTCAGGCGTTTGTCTATTGTGGGTGGTAAATAAAAAAATGGAGTATGGAATGATTAAAATTTTTAATAATCAAAACCTCATTTTTATGAATTAAAGGTACTGAAGATGCTCCACTCCAAGGGGTGTTTTCTTTGCACATTAGTATAATATATAGTTTGGACTTGGATATGCAATATTTCTTTAACACACATCTAGGTATAAACTTTTTTTCGGTTTAAATTATAGGCTTATAGCTACTATTCCATTCAAAAAATGTTGAAGTGAACTAATTAGGGATGTGCCTTCCAAGACCTTGAGTGCTGGTCTAGTAAAATGGTTAATACCTTCATTTTGAAATTCCAATGCATAAAAGATTTTATGGATTTTGTAACCATTACTCTAAGCCACATATTGATAGTTCACAAATCTTTTCAGTGCAATTATCAGTGTCGAAAATAAAAATACTAACTTGAGGAAATTTTTTTTTTTTTGTTTAGGTCATGTCCTGGCAAAAGATGGTTCACTGATATTTGGTGAGCATTTGCCAGTATATCTGAAAAGCAAATGAAATTTTGATATTAAATTGCTAACCATCTCTTCAAATTTATGTTGTATGCATTATACTTTTTTGTTTTCTCCTTCTCTCGTTTATAATTGTTATTAAACTTACCCATTGAATTTGCACAGAATGGACTGTTATTTATGGTGGAGAGGACTGCAAATGTCACTGCTTGGGACGATTGTTCTAAAAATCGTTAGGCGGTAGGCGAGTGGTGAGCAGGGGACTGGCGCCCAGAGGCCTAAGTAGGGGATCAAGCATTTTTTTTTTGTATTATAAATTATAATTCAAAAGAGGTAATGCAATTGAGATCGAAGGTGTCGAGGTCCCAGAGTGTGAGGCTTTTTGATATCTAGGATCTATAATTCAAAAGAATGGGGCTATTGGAGAAGATGTAGACCATAGGATTAAAGCTGGGTGGTTGAAATGGAGAATGGCGTCAGGAGTATTATGCGATAGAAGGATGTCTACAAGGCTAAAAGGGAAATGCTATAAGACAATTGTTCAACCAGCCATGCTATACGGTTCAGAATGTTGGGCTACTATGGGACAACATACGCATAGAATGGCAATAGCAGAAATGCGTATGTTAAGGTGGATGTGTGGTAAAACTCGTAAGGATAAAATTAGAAATGAAAGAATTAGGAGATACTTAGGTGTAGCGCCCATAGAGAACAAAATTAGATAAAGACGTTTAACTTGGTTTGGTCATGTGCGGAGGAGACCAAGCACGGCGCCAATTAGAAAATGTTTAGATTGGCAAGTTAATGGAGGGTGTAGACGGAGGGGACGACCGTTGAAAACTTGGATGAAGACGGTGAATGAAGATATCATTGAGCTTGGATTAGACGAGGAAATGTGGGAAGATCGCATTGCTTGGAGAACCAAAATCCATGTAGCCGACCCCGAAAATCTCGGGAATGGGCTTTGATGATGATGAATTATAAATTATAATTCATAAAAGTTAAGCATAATAGTACGTAAAACTTTTAATTTAATTCCATGATACATATGCAAAATGTATATAAAAAAGAATAGTCTTAATTTTTTTTTCTTTTCGAATTGGAAAAAAATTAAAAATTTTCAAATACCCGCCCAAGCGGCTCCCAGTCGCCTAGCGCCTAGGAGACCGCCTAGAAGGATTTTTATAACACTGCTTGGGACACGACAAGTGGGAAGGTTGCTCATTGCATCAAAGGCACATTTAATCCATGTAAAAGGCATTGTTGTTCTCACTAGTGGGGGTGCATGGTGGAAGTAACGATCTTGACAACTCATATTTACTAGCATCTGCTTCATCAGATGGGCTCATACAAATCTGGGATTTACGCATGACCAATGAGGAAAATCCAAATCCTTTTACTGAAGCAAAGACAAAATCAAGGCTAACATGTCTTGTTGGATCTTTTCTCAAACGTGAGTCGTTAGTCCCTTTTTCCTTCTTCTTTTTTTGATAAAAGCATATTGCATATAGATATTAAGAATATTGGTTACAGTACTGATGTCCTGCCTTAGTAGCTAATGAGTGAGCCTCATAATTGAGGTCTCTACTAATAAAATTACAAAATCAAAAGGGGTGATTAGTAAGTAGTCTTCGCATGCTGGTGATGAGAGGACACCATACCCAATCCATGTCCTTCTGAGGGTCCTGCAAATCTTCATAAACACTGGAAATAAGATGCCTGGAGTCGCCTAACAAGAATCATGTTCTCTACTGCCGTGCTTGGATAAGAAGCAGAGCCGCCTCCATTAGAAGGGAATGAGTCTGACTCAGAGAGTAATTGGTGGTTGGTTTCATCGAGAATCAGTAACGGCTGTGGCAAGGAAATGGTGAATGGAATCCATTTTTTCAACATCTCGGGTGGTCAAAAGATTTTGTTGACTCGGGGAATTGGAGCTTGTGGGAAACCATTGGTGTTTCCAAGTTTTTCAAATGTGATGAAAAGAAGATAAGAATTGCTGAGGGCAAAATTTGGTTTTGTTGAAAACACAATTGTTCTGAGTCTGCCAAACAATAAGGAGAAAAACAATGAATTGGGCAAGCATTTCATCTTTGATATCTTTGTGCATGTTTCTAGTGTCCCACGTGAAATTAGAATTAGAGGAATTGTTGGTCTTGCAAAGTTTTCATTGCGCCAATCAATCGGAATAGGAGAGATTAGCCACAATTGATTAATGACCGGGCAAAGGAAGAAGATATGGGTAGTCTCTTATGTGTGGTTATTACAGAAAATACAACAATCTTCTATTGCGGTGTGATGCCATTGCAAATTGGTCATTGTAGGGAAGATGTTTTGGCTGATCTTCCATAGAAGGAATAGCGCGCCGGGAGGTGTTTTGATTCACCACAATTCTCTGAAAATCTTGGGATTTAACATGTTAGCACTAGAAGAAGAGGTGGAGGAGGCAAATTGTTCGTTAATGAACACATTGGTTGCATTTTTAACTAAAAAAGTTTCCTTTTTATCTGGAAGCCAGATAAGCTTATCAAGACTATCAGATGGCCTAATCAGGATGTCCTGGGTGTCTTTAGCAACTAGGGGGAAGAGAGTTAATGAGAACAGAGTCCCATTGATGGTGATGATTAGAAGAGGTGATCCAGAGATTCGAAGTCCTGGCTAGCATGTTTTGTTCGTGGAAATTAGGAACGCAATCAGCCAAAACCTATCCAGGTTTGACCCAGCAATCGTTTCAAAGGTCAATAGAATCACCAAACAAAACTTGCCAAACAAAATATCAATTCATCCTGGCAAGAGCTAAGAGATTGGCTCTCCAAAAAAATGAGGCAATTGAAGGGGATTTAGAGATTTTAGAGATGCTCTAGGTTCGAAAGTACAAAACTTTGAGTTTTTGGACTCGCGCATTAGTATGGGATGAGAGTGTTTGCTATATACTCTTAGACATCATAGCCAATACTCCGGTGGGGGGGATATTGAGACCACCCAGAATGCGAGGCTTAGAGATATTATCCCAGGTGCACATGTGTTTAGCCTTACTATCAGTTGTTCCATTCCACCAAAAATTACGGGCAAGGGTATCAATTTTGGTGGAAATAGAGACAGGGTGAAGGAAAGTTTGCATGTTGTAAATAGGGATGGAGTTGAAAATCGCTTTGATCATAATTGTACGGCTGGCTTGAAAAAGCATTCTAGATTTTCAGCCAGAGAGTTTGGCATTGATCTTGTCAAGGATAAATTGGAAGTCATTGGCTTTCTTTTTGGAGAAGAGCAGAGGTGATCCAAGGTACTTGTCCCTAGGGTTAAAAAGTTTGGATCCCAAGATCTTGTTGATCATTTTAGCATGTTTAGAGTAAACATTTGAGCTATAAGTGTGACGTCATAATAATATGGTTACTAGGTTCTTGATTTGTTCTGCTAGTTTCATAACGTCTTAGAAAATTTTTATGGAAGGTTTAATTGGGTGGGGAGCGGTTTGACTTGCTAGGGGATTATGTTATGTGTCTAGAGTTTGATGGAAAGAGGGTAGAAAAGATTGGAGAGTTTAGGCATAAAGAAGATGTGGGCATCATATGGAACTTGCATCTTGCATCATTGAAAACACTTAAATGATGAATCCGAAGAGGGTGTATTCAATTAAGGATTGTGAAGGATTTTAAAATTCAGGGGTATTTAATTAAATATTTGAAAGAATCCATCTAAATTCAGGAGCATTCAATATAGATTTAAAATGATTGTTTTAAAATCAATCAAAATCAGAGGGGTATTCAATTCATGTTTTTCAAAATTCCACCAAAATCAGGGGTATTAAAAAATAGTGGATTTTGATGGATTTGTTAAAGTTGTGGATTTTGAAGGATTTGTGAGTTGAAAGTATAAATAACAAGAGTCATTTCAAATCCAACCTTCCCCCCCATATTTCAATGGATTTGTATTCTCTCTCTCATTTCCTTCACTCTCTCCTTCCTCTCTCTTTCTCTCTCTTCTTCTAGGGCTCTTATTCTTTATGACGAAGATCAACAAATCCCCCCATTTCAATCTCAATTGAACCCATCATCCACTTTTTACAAATCTACCCATCCTACCAAACCCAATGTCAGTGCCCAATAGCTTTGAATTGATTGTAAGCAAAAGGTACACAAGAAAGGAAGAAGACTAGGAAGGGAAGGAGTAAAATTTTCTTTTTGCATACATGTACTCTTTCGATTAAAAGCGAAAAGATGACAAATACTACAGTTAAATATCTAAAAGATAGTGCACTCACTATTTCCATCATACATCCCCGTCATAGTCGAACTCATTAACATTCATACAGGCATACAACTACTACTGCATAACATTTAACATTTAACATTTCAATGAGGCTTTCAGATTTATGATGCCCTTTTCATCTTTTGTCTGTGTTCTTTTGCTATGATATAGTTAAAACACGCCATTTGTCTGATGAAATGCCTCACAAAAATATTGTTTCTATCAATACATCAATTTTTTTTTATTATGATGTAAATACTACTATGAAGAATATTGTCATTCAGATTCAGGCCCATATTGTTAAATTGGGTAATGGATCAACACTTGCCATTTACAAAACTTTGGTTGATTCTTACTGTAAATGTCACTGTCTTCAATTAGCTTCTTAGGTTTTTGGTTTCGATAATAAGGAATTCCCATGTTTTAGCATCCTAAACATTACTGCAATGATGAAGTATGAGAAGAATACTAAAAGCTTTTCGAGAAAATTTTGTATCATTTTTTGCTCCAAATCCATTGGATTGCTAACATTCTTATTAGAAAGAAAAAAATATTTACAAGGAGATTCATTATCTTGTAATCAAAATTGAGACAGAGTTGGATGAGTTACAAGCATGGAAATGTGAAAATGGGAGAATGGGCTGCAAGGGAACTCTTCGAGCTAAAACCCCATATGGAATTGACTTATATATTGTTATCCAAGATTTATGTTGCCAAAGGAATGTGGGAAGAGGTTGCTAAGGTCATGTCAATAATGTCCAATAAAGGTATAAATAAGTGCTTGGGTGTAGTTGGGTAGAAGTTGATGTAAAAGTCCAAGTTTTTCTCTTTAGAGATGGATCTGATCTACTGAAAATTGGATGAATTGGGTGAGGAACTGATTTTAGTAGGGCATGTCCCAAACAATAATTTCAGTAGGCGGTGTTGTTTCATGGCTTCCTATGACTAATAACAAATTCATAACAATCCACAGAAATCCGTAATAATCCTTTAAAATTCATCAAAATCCAGTCCTTTAAAATCCATGTGGATTACGTAAAATCCTTTGAAATTCTTTAAAATCCAAAGGTTTTAAATACTTCACAATCCATCTGGAACCTAGGTTGAATCCATTGCCCATGTAAATCATTGAGAAAAGGATGGGTGGTGATGGAATAGGTATCAAACCCATAAGTCATATTTCTTTTGCATGGTTGTGAATCAAAAATAATATACTACGTATAATCTAATCACAATATTAAATCCTATGTAGTGACGACACTGACGTGCCAGACAATACTGAGTGCTTGTGAGAATTGACACTGAGGTGACACATGAGTACACAAACTAGATTATCTCGTGATATTAAAACTCATATCATACACGTTATCCTCACACTACAAAGTTTGGGTGGGCAAACAAATCGAGGAACTGAGGATTCAAAAAGGAGATAGGCGAGATGAGGGTATTGTTGGTGAGAAGGGATTGTTGGCTTGGCTTCCAAGAAGAAGGCGAGATGGAAAAGAGATTATGTGTGTTCTATTGTTGTTCAATTGTGGTTGTGAAGAGGAAGAACAGGTGATTGTTGGACTGTGGCGTGATATTATGATGAGAGGACGAAAAAGGGGAGAGATCGAGATGAGATGGGGTGGCTATCGGTCTTTCTATCGAGCAAGAATTGCCGACGGTGAGGGGATGATGAAATGGTTTTTTGGTGCTCAAAAAAAAAATAAGAGAAGAAAGATAGGCAGCAAAAGGCAGATGCCCTCAGAGAAAGGGAGAGGGTTTTGTGTGTGGCATGAAGGAAAATAAATAGATTTTGGTTGGGCTTGGACTTAGGTTTAGGTTTGATCGTATGGGTTTGGGAATGGGTTTCAATTGTTGTAACACCTTTCAAATTCACCGAAACCGTTACTTTGGACTCGTTATTCCAAACTCACCGCGCTAACGCAATTTCATCATTTAAGCTTCAATTCCTATATAAACATGAAATCGAAATAATTAGAATAATTTACAATATTTGAAAGTACAAATACTCAATTCTACACAAATGATTGATGCCAAAAACTGACATTAATGTCGTTGCATGATTTTCGACATCAATCAAAGAAATGTCTTTTATTTTTTTGTTTATTTTTTCCTTCAACCTACAATACACTCCAATAATGCAAAGTGGAAGTAGGGTATCGACTACTTCACTTAGATTAGAGGACAATATTTGAATTTTAATTTAAATAATAAAGAAAAGAGCAAAATAATGGATGGTGAGATGTTGAGAAATGATATGATTCCAAAACAAAATAATAACTTGTAACAAAAAAATGAATATAGAGAAATCTCAAGAGTATGAGAATCACCCCATTCCAACATAACGATTGTAGAATGTAATTTTAATTTCTCCCAGAGTACTCAAATCACATGGTTTTTCAACCTAAATGACTTGAGTTGTGGGATTAAAGAAGTAAAGGGCTTTTCATTTTTTTCAAACTTTAACCAAATTCATTGTTTTATTTCTAAAACATCATTGGATTTTGATTATGTTTTTCATGGAAAAAATCCTAAAAGACATGGAAATAACTTATTCTTTCGAATCAAAATCATTGTCCATTTAACAATTGAAGCCTTCTTTCGAAGTGCTCCTTACAATTAATTGTTCTACTTTACTTCCTAAATGAAACAAAATCTAACTATCATTATATCTTTATGGCGCTCAATTTCTTCCCCTTGAGAGGGGAGATTAGCTCTTCAAAATAGTGAGAATAAACTAAAAGTTAAAGGAGAAAGAAAAACAAAGATATAACTTACTTTTTCAATGGAAAAATTAAAATGTTGGAAAGTAGAACATGCACTTTTCTACCAAACAAAAAATCTAAAGCCAAGAGTTACAACTAAAAAAACTCTCTAAAAAATTATCATTTATGAACTCCATGTATGAGGTTTTTATAGGTAAAAAGGGTTTGAGTGAAATAAGTAAACATGGTTGAGTGAAACAAGGAAACATGGTTGAATGAAACAAGAAAACATGGTTTGAGTTAAACAAAGAATGGTGTTTTAGTTTATTAAGGAAACATGTCTTGTAGAGATTTTTTTTTTATTATAAAATTGGCCATGTGGACGTCTAAATCTTCATGTTGATTTTCTCGAGATCTGTTGTTGTTGATGCTTTGTGGGGTTGACTTCATGCGTCTTGGGAATGAAATTATTTAATCCTTATGAATGCATTTGAACTCTCATTGGGCCTTTAGTTGTTGAATTTAACCTTATTGTGCCACTTTATGTATGATTTGAGATTTGTGCTTGAATTCTTACAAAATGCACAAAATACACGTAATGACATATTTTTATTGGATAATTAGACTTAACAATTGTATATTTAAGGGTGTAAGAATCAATTTTTGGGTGCTTATCACACTACCTCCAAACAACCTTTTACTAGTCCTCTAGCAAAGAACAACGAAAAGAAAAATAAGAATACAAAACAAAGTATTTTTATTCGTCCTAAACTTCTCAAAGAAATCAATATCACTTTCGCTGGTATGACTCGATTGCATTTACAATATGCAATAACGCCTTGAACCTCTAGCGTGACACTAAAAGAGGAGTTTTAGCTTCCTGAGGGTTATCTAGGATGACACCCACAAACATTTTTATTTTATTTTATTGGAAACAAAATTGATGTGTGCCTTATTTTTCTCAGATAATATCTTTGTTATTCAACCACATAGAAGACAAGAGACATATGTAACTAGTTATTAAAATGCAGATTACAAGTGAGCAACTTTGGAACAATGTGTGTGTGTGTGAATAACCAACAAATGCAACTTTTCGTGTTAAAGTAACGTACATCCTAATCTACCTTTGGAATAGTCGTTTTGACTTCAAAACTCACCAGTTAATCTCTCTGAAATAATCACTCTGAGTTTGGGTAAAATATTTTCTTTCTTGCATGTGAGGAAAAGACGAAATGCGAAAAATCAAACTTCTCACATGCTCATAAAAATAAACAGACATGAAAAAGAATAATAGTCTCATGGAAGGAATGTTGATCACTCACAAGAATGTCAAGTTACCCACCATAGCGCCTTTTCATCTACTCTCCACTTCTTACCATACCTTACCATAGGGTTAATTAGGACTTCTCTAAAATAAAAATAAATCTTGCTTGATTTTTTTTTATTATGAGGAAGAGTGGGGTAGATGGTAAGTAAAAAGATGTTTCTGAAAAGATTGGGTCTTCAAATAGCTTAATAGTGAATTCATCAATCACTTCTTTTTATTTTCCTTTCTTCACAACCCAATTTTTTTTATTTCCTTTTTCAGAACCCCTTTTTTTTTCTTTTCTTTTCTTTTTTTCACAACTTCTTTTTTTTTCTAAAATACCTTGGACTTTGGATTTTCACTTTGCACTCCATTTTTTCTTCATAAAACTTCCTAACAACTTTTACAAACATAAATGGGAAAATGAGGTTTTTTTATACATATGTAATAACCCAAGACAAAGGTTCAGATGGACAAGAGATGGTATTGGTTGGAATGTTTAGCAAGATGGTTTTAAGAAGGTTCAGATGGACAAGAGATGTCTAATTTACCTTTTAAGGTTTGGTAATGGTTATGAGTCTCAAATAGACTATAAGACCTATGTTTCTCTTAACTCGAAAAAGATGGCATCCTCAGTGATCAATCAAAAAGAAGAACAATGAGACTTCACAACAAGTTAATGTTCGATAAATTTTAAGACATCATATGACTCGAAGTTGTGTAAAAACTCTTTGAATAAAATGAAATGTCTGATAGCTCACAAGGTTAAAATCTTCATTATTATTCATCTAGATTCTCAGGAAGTTACTTCTGTATTCCAAACTACATTTGTGGTCATTATGCAAAAATTTATTTGTTCCTGAATGCTCAATTACAATGTTTACTCTAGTAATAAACTCCCAACATCCCTTTGGCCAAATGTAATGAATCATAGCTAGGATACCACACCTTTTTTTATTTTTATTTTTATTTTTTTTAGAAAAAGATTTTCAAAAAAGGTATGAATTTTGATAAATCTCCCCATCCCCAAACAAATAAAACATTGTCCCCAATGTTCAACAAATGAAATGAAAAGTGAGAAATAAAAATTAGAACTTATTACCTTAGGTGATTTGTTGAACATCTGTATCGTCCCTGCAATGAAAAAGAGTGAGTTGGTGGGGGTGATTTATTATTAAAAATACATCACCCTCAAACAGGCATTGGCGGTATTATTAAAAAAAATTAATGAATGAATGCATAAATAGATCAGGCTGCCTCCCAGTAGCGCTAAGTTTAATGTCATTAGCCGAACGTAATGGGGTTGGTGGATACCACCCCTAAACAGGCTTAGTGGAGTAGAAATTTGTGGGCGTGACTAATCCTCATAGTTAGGATCAATCAACTGAATGGTTTCCACTGACCTTGTGGGAAGTTCATGGTATGGCTTCAGACACTGTCCATTTACTTGAAAGAGACTACCATTTGTAGGGTTTTCTACGGTGATGGCACCGTAGTCTTTAACATCACGAACAATGAATGGACCTGACCAACGCATTTTTAACTTACCTGGAAAAATATGAAGACGAGAGTTGTAGTGTAGGACTTTCTGACCAAGATGGAACTATTTTCTCATGATGTTTTTGTCATGTATCCGCTTCATTTTATCTTTGTAGTTCTTGGATAAGTCATAAGCATCATACCTCAATTCTTCTAGCTCATCGAGCTAAAACTTCCATTGTTGACCAGCCATATTGAGGTCAAAGTTTATACTCTTTGTAGCCCAATAAGCTCTATGTTGGAGTTCGATAGGAAGGTGACAAGGTTTACCAAAAACCAATCTGTAGGGAGACATCCCTAAAGAAGTTTTGAATGCAGTTCGATATTCCCATAAGGCATCCAAAAGGCGTAAAGACCAATCTTTCCAATTTGGATTAATTGGAAAGATGTCCCAAACATAAAAAGCTTCAACCACTAAAATAGGATTCAGATGCATCGTGTGTCGACAAATTATTCGCCCAAGTTGTTGACAATACTCATGGGCGTCTCGAAAAAGGGTAGGCCAATAAAAACCTGATTGGAGAACCTTCTCCGCGGATTTCTTAGAACTGAAATGCCCACCACAAGCTTGATCATGGCAAAATGAGATAATATTCAATTGTTCAACTTCTGGAACACATCTTCTGATAAGTTGGTCAGGGCAGTATTTGTACAAATATGGCTTATCCCAAGAATAATACTTGACCCTAGACAAAAACTTATTACGATCTACCTTAAACCAGTGTGAAGGGAGTTCCTCAGTTGTTAAAAAATTGACAATGTCGGGATATTAAGGAAGTTCTTGCCCTACCAAGAGAAGTTTTCCATCTGGGAAGTCCTTTTGAATGGGCAAGATACTAGTAGATGATTGTGATGTCAGCCTAGACAAGTGGTCGGCGACCGCATTTTCTGTACCTGACTTATCTTGTATTTCAAGATCAAATTCTTGAAGCAAAAGGACTCATTGAATCAAACGAGGTTTGGTGTCCTTCTTATTGAGAAGGTATCTAAGAGTTGCATAGTCAGTGTACACAATGACTTTAGCTCCAATGAGATAGGAACAAAATTTATCTAATGCAATGGCTAACATCTCTTATTCCGTGGTCGAGTAATTGAGTTGAGCCTCATTCAAAGTTTTGCTAGCATAATAGATGACATGAGGAAGTTTGTTAACTTTTTGACCCAAAACTGCACCTACAGCGTAGTCAGAGGCATCACACATAATCTCAAAAGGTAGCACCAAATCAGGAGCTCGAATGATAGGAGCTGACACTAGTTCAGATTTAAGATGTAGAAACGCAGATATGTAGTTGTCGTAAAAAAAAAAAGGGAACATCCTTGGCTAAGAGACTTCTCAAAAGGCGTGCAATCTTTGAGAAATCTTTAATGAAGCTAATATAAAATTCAGCATGCCCTAAGAAAGATCGCACATCTTTAACAGAGTTTGGAATCGGAAGAGATGAAATGATATCAATTTTAGCTTTGTCTACTTCAATGCCTTTTGGAAAGACAACGTGCCCAAAAACAATGCCCTGCTTCACTTTGAAGTGATTCTTTTTCCAATTTAAAACAAGACATTTTTCTTTGCAATGCTCTAAGACAAGTGAGAAGTAATGTAGGCATTGGTCAAAAGATGAGCCGAATACTAAAAATCATCCATAAATATCTCAAGAAAGTTTTCCACCATATCACTAAATATGCTAGACATGCATCTTTGAAATGTCGTGGGTGCGTTGCATAGCCCAAAAGGCATGCAGCGAAAACGTAGGTACCAAAAGGACAAGTGTATGTGGTTTTCTCTTGATCCTCTTGTGCAATAGGGATTTGATTGTATCCAAAATATTCATCCAAAAAACAATAGTAAGGATGACCCGCTAACCTTTCAAGCATCTGATCAATAAAGGAAAGGGGAAAGTGATCCTTTCGAGTATTAGAGTTCAGCTTACGATAATCAATGCATACTCTCCATCCCTTTTTCACTCTTTATGGCACAAGTTCATTGTTCTCATTTTTGACGATTGTAATTCCCGACTTCTTAGGAACCACATGGACTGGCCTAACCCATTGGCTATCAGAGATAGCATAGATGATGTTTGCATCCAGGAGTTTCAACACTTCTTCTTTTAAGACATCTTTCAAAATGGGATTTAGACGTCACTGGGGCTCTCTAGAGGTTTTGGTTTCATCTTCCAAATAAATATGATGCTCAGACAATAGGGTCAACACCCTTAACCAAGGGTTTGTTGGGTCGTTCCGAAACTTTCATAAAAGGAATAAAATGAAATGGAAATATGTCAGTGACAAAACACAAGATCAAGTATCCCTAGACAATTGCTAAGAAGACATACACAAACAACAATTACTTCTAAACCACACAAATGCAAAATCTAAGCAAACAACGTTTTAATGAGATTTTATCTTGTTAATCTTTGAAGGACGAGATTGATTGAAACCAGCGGGTGTTACGTTGTTATCTATTATTGCCTGATTAGATAGGGTGCTAAAAGATGATCCTAAAAGCTTGTATCCAACTGTACAACGTCCAAAATCAGGAGGTCAGAGTTACGCTTGCAAGAAGTCGGATTATTGCACAAGTGACAGGAGATCACGTGATCTAATTAAGAAGTGTACTTGTGTCACCGCTCTGCAGACCGATTGATATGAGAGCAATGCGTGTCAAATACGTACTTAGGGTGTGTGTTCCTAGCCAAAACTGTTAGTTACACCATGTCCTTCTGTGGTCTGGAGCTTACTAATGACTCGGCGTACCAATTGAGTTACTCATGTGGCAGCGGCCTCCCGAAGTTCATTGAATGATTAAACCCCCAACGTCGCGTTTAGCTTTAGTCAACACAAAATTCAGGAGAATAACCTTGGTTTTAGTTGTCCTATGAACACCGTTCTAGTTGGCTCTAATCTTAGTTGATTTTATTATGTGCCTTGGTTTCACACAGCTAGAGTGATGAGGTATGTGATGAAATCCCACCAGTTTAAAAAACAAGGCTAGGTTTGTCCTCTCTAATTATGGTAGTTTATTAACGTAGGCAACCACGCAGTTCCTTAAGATGCAGAAATATAAACAAACACCAAGCAATGTCCAATCGATTTTCAATCAGCACCCAAGCCACTAAAACAATGTGTCTGAAAGATATACTTACTAACTTGTGAGCTCGGACACAAGGTCTCCATCGTGGGAATAGAGATAAGTGTTATTTGAGGGCTGCTCATGCGCTCAAGCAATTGCTCTCTCCCCCACAATGCCACTGGTTGTCCACTACAAAAAAATGTTAGCCATTTTCAAAGAACAAACTTTTTTATTTTATTTTATTTTATTTTATTTCTGACTTTTGTTTGTTTTTTATTTAGTGAAATAATTCTAACCTAATGCTAAAATAATGCCTAACTATTACAAGTTGCACTCGACCATTCGAGACATTATTAAAAAATTATTAAAGAATAAACTCTCTTCCTCACTAGAAAATACAAATAAATAAATAAATCTTCAAGCAAGTCTTAGGCAGTTCCGCAGCTTTATCACCCACTTTTCCAAACAAATTTGTTCAACAGGCAACCGACCTCAAAAAAAATCTGAAAGATTAGAAAAATTCAAGTGAATTTCATGAAATTTGCTGTAAAATTTTCACGTTAAACAGACACTGTTTGAGCTGTCTGCTGCTATGTTGCTTCCGTTATATGCTGAAAATTACCCAAAAAACGTATAAAGATGACAAAAAAATTAAAGAAATTAAAAATCTTCTCTATTGTCTCCAAAGTTGTATCTTCAATAATGTCTTCCTTCACCAAGTGATGTGCAACGGCTCCATTTGATTGATGCCAAAACCAACATTAATGTCGTTGCATGATTTTCAACATCAATCAAAGAAATATCTTTTATTTTGTTTTTATTTATTTTTTCCTTCAACCTACAATACACTTCAATAATGCATAGTGAAAGTAGGGGTTATCGACTACTTCACTTGAATTAGAAGACAATATTTGAGTTTCAATTTAAAGAATAAAGAGAATAACAAAATAATGGATGGTGAGATGTTGAGAGATGATATGATTCAAAAACAAAATAATAACTTTTAACAAAAAAAAATGAATATAGAGAAATCTCAAGGGTACGAGAATCACCTCATTCCAACATAATGATTATAGAATGTAATTTCAACTTCTCCCAAAGTACTCAAATCACATGTTTTTCAACCTACATGACTTCAGTTGTGGGATTAAAGAAGTAAAGGTCTTTTCATTTTCCTTAAACTTTAACCAAATCCATTGTTTTATTTCTAAAACATCATTGAATTTCAATTATGTTTTTCATCAAAAAGTCCTAAAAGACATGGAAATAACTTGTTCTTTCGAATCAAAATCATTATCCATTTAACAATTGAAGTTTTCTTTCAAAGTACTTCTAACAATTTATTGCTCTACTTTACTTCCTAAATGAAACACAATCTAACTATCATTTTTTCTTCATAGGGCTTAATTTCTTCTCCTTGAGAGGGGAGATTAGTTCTCCATGAATAGTGAGAATAAACTAAAAGTTAAAGGAGAAAGAGAAACAATTGAAAATGAGGAACAAATATAGAACTTACTTTTTCAATGGAAAAATTAAAATGTTGGAAAGTAGAACATGCACTTCTCTACCAAACAAAAAATCTAAAGCCAAGAACTACAACTAAAAAAACTGTCATTTATGAACTCCATGTATGGGGTTTTTATAGGTAAAAAGGGTTTCAATGAAATAAAGAAACATGGTTGAGTGAAATAAGAAAATACAGTTTGAGTTAAACAAGGAAATATGGAAACATGATTGAATGAAACAAGGAAACATGGTTGAGTGAAACAAGGAATTGTGTTAGAATTTAATAAGGAAACGTGTCTTGTAGAGTGTTTTTATGATAAAGTTGACTATGTGGACGTCTAAATCTTCATGTTGATTTTCTCGAGATCCGTAGTTGTTGATGTGGGCTTGACTTCATGGGTGTGAGGATTGAAATTATTTTATCCTTATTAATGCATTTCAACTCCTATTTGGCCTTCTAGTTGTTGAATTTAGTTTTATTGTGCCACTTTATGCATGATTTGTGATTTGTGCTTGAATTCCTACAAAATACACGTAATGAGATATTTTTATTGAATAATTGAACTTAACAATTATATATTTAGGGGTGTAAAAATCGATGTTTTGGGTTCTTATCAACAAACACTCAATAATCCTCTCAAACCAATCAATTTTCTCCTGAATAGGGCTTCCCTTAAATAGGCTCAAGGATGAAAGGTTGTCAACGGCATAATAATTTAAGTTGGAAGAATGGAGGTCATATATGCACTGAACAGAAGGATATTCAAGAATGATAAATGGAAATCGAGAAAGATTAAGCTTGATGTTGTGGCAATTTGGCGTTAGTGTGTAATGATCCTAGGTTTTAGGCTACTAGACTTCTTAAATGTGGTTGCAATATGAATGAGTGCTAAATCTCTGTACCTCGTCCTACGCAACATTTTGTAGCTTTTAATGAAATTGAAAATAGAACTTACGAACCTGATTCATATACAAGATTCTATTTATGTCCCAAATACTTGGGATTACCTACCAAAATCTTGATGATGTAGTCATACCGATTTTTAAGTTAAATTTTGTGTAACTCACACTTTTCCTAATTCCATCATGTGCAGAAAAGCCTTGTTTCGAGGATTAACTTGTTCAGTTTTAGTTGTTTCTCTTATTTCTTCATATTCCGTCCAGTCCCTTCAACAAGTTTAAGATAAACTTTACTCTTTCGAAGGTTTTAATCTTCTTCGGAAGTGTTGAAGGAATTGATTATTGATATTTTTTCTGCAGGTTGATCCAGGCCATGATCAGCTTCTCATCAAATGGGTTCATGTTCAACATAATCATTGCAGAGCTGGCAAAACTTATTATTGGTAAGCATTGTTGGGATAGCTATTGCATGGGGGGATAGCACTATGTCCAAGTGAAAAGTTGCATATTATGGTAGAAGAGGGCGGGCTCTTTAAGATAATAAGGGTTGGTCGGTCATGTACCAGGACTAGAACCACAACCGTCAACTTTAGCTGACCTATGGTACACTTCCAAACACTTATTTTCTATTGAAAGACATAATTTAAACTTGAATAAAAGGAAGGAACTTTCAACATTGTTTGATCTTAGATTACTGCAATCCTAATCAAGAACAATGAGGATAATTTCTTTATAAAAAATAATAATAATAAATAAATAAAAACTTGTTTGTACACAAGGTTTGGTTACAGTACGTGAAAACTGACTCTGTTGGGTGGGATGCAATATATTTTGAGAAATTTTCAATAATTGAAATAAGATGTAAACAAATTATGACCAACAACTAAGCAAAGTGATGGATTTCCAAGTAAACAAAAACCTAACAATTATGTTTAGATATTCTAATAATCATTAGGTGGTGAGCCTTAATTTCGATACATGATAAATACTAGGCAAGGTGTACACCGGTTGCTCAAGAGTTTTTGTTGATAAAGAGAGTTTTGTGAAGATGGCCAAATCATCTAAATTCTTTCGCTTTTCTTGTTCTTCATCATGCAGTTTCATCTATGATTTCTAGGATAGAGGCAAAGAATCGTGTCATCTCTCCGTTTCCTTTTGTTGGCAATTGTGCGTACGAATGCGATAGGAATTATAATGGCACTGGAGTATGTGTGAACCATAGTAAATTTTGTCAATGTATGTACCCTTGTTAGCGAGGAAAACTCAAATAAAGAATGATGGGACAATACCATATTGGAGAGTTTCGATATCTAAACAAAAGCATTTTGTTCTTGACCTATGTTTGTCTACTTGTTTGATTTTTTTTTTTTTAACAATTCTAAATAGCTAGGGTTGTCAGCCATTTTTTTTGTCAAATTGTGAATTTTGACACTTCTACCCCTTCTATACATGATGGTTGTGATTGTGATTTTAAAAAAATGAATAAAAGTGTTTAAAAAACCCAAACCTGACAAAAAAAAAAAATTTGAATGGTTTCCCTGGTTGCCTGTGTGCTCTCAAATGTTTGGTCTTGCACAATTGTTCAGTTCTAATGATCTATTAACCATGTCAGTCATGTTTCTTTTGCCTGTGTTCAAAGCATGATTGATAAGGATATACATATTCTCGTCATGTCACCACCAGCATCATCATATTGTTGGGGTGTTGTCGAGGTTAAAGACTGAACAAATAAGGCTCGACGGATTTAGTGTGAATGAGGAGTACATAGCTAATTGTTTAGGAATTGAGGTTTTATTTTTTCAACAATTCTAGCAGGCCAGGTTTGATAGAATAGAATGGTACGCAGTCATGGTAACTGTTGTTATTTAAATTTCAATTTGAGATGTTAACTTGATACATTTGAATAGCTAAATTGTTCAGTCTTTAACCTAAATCCCCAAACAGATGGCATATATTATGGAAGTCTAGCGAGTACATACCATCATCATGATGTTGGGTGTTGTCTGAATCTTTAAGAAACGTTTCTACAGCAGTCTTTTGAGATTGTTGTTTAACTATCCCAGATCATCCACCTGCGGTGGCCATTATCTTCTCAACATTCCCCTCATCAATTTCTTCACTTTGCTGACCTTCCTAAAGTTCATTGGACCATCAAATTCATAGATGATTTTTCTCTTCTTTGTAATCATCAATAAGGCTTCATCAACAATATCATCAAATTCATAGATGGTTTTTCACTTATTTGTGGTTGACTATACTTGTGTCTTGTATACCACTTCTACAAACCACGACCTCCAGTTATGGGTTAGTTTACATTCACATTCATTTTCTCTAGTTACTCTGTTGTGTGTAGACAAAGCCGCACACAAATATCTAGATTCCCACTATTAACTACCAATAAATAAACCTCCATAATATATGCCACTAAATTGCAATGCCATCTCTTAGGCCCACTATAATTATGAAACAAACAGTTCATTTGAATGGGGAAAAATTGCCAAAAGAAGATACAAAACTGATGTTTTTTCTTTTACCTTAATGGTATCTAGAGAAAACTCGTTGAGCTGCTGCAATGGTTAAGCTCAGAACAAACTCGGCGAAACAGTTTAAACAACAGCAAGTTGAGAGGAAATACTAAATCCAATCCTGAATGGATGAACATATTACTCTCCTACTGTCAGTCCGAACCCAAATTTGTAGTCATTCTTTCGATGATCAATCTGCAACCAAACAAGTCACTGTAAAACTAAAAGCTTTAAACTGACTAATCACAGATATAGGTAACTAAATTTCAAAAATAGTTTTGCCATGAGACCTGCATCATTGTAAAGAAGTAGCTTTAAACAGGCCATGTTTCTGGGCACCCAAGCCGCATTTCACAAAACAAGAATAAAGGATACATGTACTTCTCTCATAAGAAAAAAAAAACTCTGTTTTGGAATTAATGATACCCTTAGGAACCACATAAACCAGAAGCAAGAAAAGACAAGAATTACCTCAGCAGATAGAATAAAATTGAGACCCATATTCAGCCGCTCTTCTAGAAAAGCTGCTACAACGCCATTGGAATCAATCTTCCCACGTAGACGACACTGCCAAGAGCACAAACATCAGTCCCATAACCATAAAATCAATCCGTGAAACCATCATTGTGTTTACCAACCCACGCTTCCTCTCACACAAGGCAAGCGATGCAAGGAATTGAGGTTTCTTCCACATACTACTAGGGTAAGAGAACACCAAATACCTCCGAGTCCACTAGAAACTCGACAAATCATATTGCATTTTAATCGCCACTTTCCACGAGAAGACAAGACCTACAGGCGAAATTGAGGTTGCCAATGACATTCAACCAAACTTTTTCTCTCAAAATAATATTCTATTATGTGAATGGGCGGGACAAGGAATATATTTCACCACTAAAACAAAATATAATGGGCATATTTACAAGTGTTTTTTTTTCCTCTAACTTGCCCTTCTCTTTTTACCCTGTTTTCAAGGAATTTCTGTCTGAAACAGATCGCCTAAATGAAAGTAATTTAAACACCACCAAATGCAAACAAGAGAGTGCATAAAAGTGAATGATTCTCTTATAATAACTTTAAAACATGTTTATAGTATAAACCTTGATACACTATTATAGTATGCCCAGCCCATTACTCTATACCAACACTCCAAGCATGTTTGCATCAGTATTTAAGACAAATGTTAAGCAATGTAAAACACCAATCCTAAAACATCAGTGTCAATCAAAATATTGGTGTCAATCTATGTAAAAATGATTCTCTATATAAAATTAAAAAATGTCTTGACACATTGTATCAGATCTTGATTATTGACACTCATAGATACTCCATTCTTCGATCATCAACCTTTTCTCATATCTTTGAAAAGGTTCAATTGTTTACAAATGTTACAAACATATTACAGAAAGTTAGTAGGACATGTGTAGTGATATTTACTACAAGTAAATGATAGTGATCAGTAAACATAAGTTATTGCTGAAAAATAAATAATATTAAAATGTAGAGGCGTATCCCCAATGTGTCCCATACTTTGATTTTGTGGCCGACGTCTTGTATCGGTGTTGTTGTTACATAAGTGTTAACTTGTTAAGATTCTATCATTATTTACACCTAGTTATAAAACAGAACCACAGATTGAATTGGCCACAAGTAATAGTATCTGTCATCGGGATGACTCCTAGAGTAATTCCAAATAGTATTTACTTTCTATAGAAATTGTGTAAAAGATAAGGAGGGAAAAAACTATTTCCATACATCAACATCAAATCAAAATCACAAAGTTCCTAAAATTGGTCCCATTACCTGTCGGAGAATGTAATCATAACCTGCACTGGCTGTTACTTCTCTTGACATGTAGTTGTACATGAAATCTGATGCCAAAGAAACCTGCATAAATACAAACACAAAATAAGAGGATATCGGTACATAAAGCCAGCGCACAGGTGCTAAGTAATTTATTAAGTTTTGAACACTCTTAACCTTATCGGATACTTTCTGAACGTAGCTCAATGCAACCATCCCCGTGCTTGCCACCTGCCCTGTCGCAACCTACAAAAGCAAATCAATATACATATTGATGATGCAAGTCGAATAAAATACACCATCACAATCTGTTGCCACTGATTTTTTTTTTTTAAGTAGCACTAGTTTAAGAGTGTCCCAAAAGAAAAGCCACCCACATCAGGATTCCAAATAGGTTGTTCACGGTTTGGCTCGGTTCTGTTTCGGGTGGAAACCATCAACCGAATCAGTCGGTTTGATAAAATAGCAACCCGAAACTGAGCTGAACATCAAATAAAAAACCGAACCGGTCTTAATTTATATAAACCGCAAACACAACTAACCACCAAAAATGTCACCAAAAATGTTACTAAAACTGACATAAAACTGAACCGACCGAGTAAACTAACCATATTATATTATTTTTACATATCATATCTATAATATATTATAAATACTTATAAATACTGGGGCAGTTTGGTTTTAATCACTTAAGAACCAAAAACCGAGCCGACCAAAACGGTTTCAAATTTTCAAAAATCAAAACCGATTCTAAACCTTGGTTAGTTTTTTATCAATTCGGTTGTTTATTCGGTTTTTTGTTCAACTCTAGTCTCAAACAAGATTTGAGATCACCAAAACCCAACAAAATCACCTTACACAAACAAAATAGGATAAGCCAGTGTTCTTCAAAGAATTCCTTACCAAATCAAATGCATCATTCTCTTACTTTCTTCCGTTTCCCATTTCTAAAACCACCAAAAAAATTTAAGCTTCTTTCCTTTAGTACTTAGTATATTTAATAAATAAATAAGGCCTGAAATGCCATAGTATATTTAATAAATAAATAAATAAGCCCTGAAACGCCATTGTAATTAGTAGATTTTTTTATGATTAAAAAAGAACTTTTTGTTCTTTCCTTTACTAATTTGAGAGTAAGCCCTCGTTAATTGACTGGTATAGTATCTTCTTCCACCAGAAATCACATTAGCTTTTGCGCACCTTTTCGGGGATTGGATCTATCAGTAAATGAATAAATCCATCAGTAAATAAGATAAGCCAGCAGATCAGTTGATATTCCACTTCTTCAAAGAATTCCTTACAAATCAAATGCATCATTCTCTTACTTTCTCCCGTCTCCCATTTCTAAAACCACCAAAAAAATTTAAGCTTCTTTCCTTTAGTACTTGGTACATTTAATAAATAAGGCCTGAAACGCCATAGTATATTTAATAAATAAGTGAAATGCCATAGTATATTTAATAAATAAGGCCTGAAACGCCATTGTAATTAGTAGATTTTTTTATGATTAAAAAAAAAAAACTTTTTGTTCTTTCCTTTACTAATTTGAGAATAAGCCCTCGTTAATTGACTGGTCTAGTATCTTCTTCCACCAGAAATCACATTAGCTTTTGCGCACCTTTTCGGGGATTGGATCCATCAGTAAATGAATAAATCGACGGCATTACTGTGGCACAAACCAACAGTCGTGAAATGAAAAGGTTGACACAAAATATCGTTTACTGTCAAACTGCGTAAAAGTTAGACATGTAAACCATCCAGGTCGATCCTGAAAAAAAAAAAACATTATGCACAATCTTTGCACATTGACCCAGATCCTCTGAATCGACATTGTTTCATTGTCAGAATAATGAATGTTTTACTGTGCACAACCATTGGGGGCGCCTTTTGATTGCCAGATTATGGGAAGTATGAAAGGAAAGAAACCCAAGAATTGTCAAAGCAGAAAGTAAATAAGTTCAGTAATTGATATTATCCATCAAGATGGCAGTGTGCCAGTGGGGGATCACCCGAATATCATTGCAGATTAGGGTTGTTCCAATATGGTGTTTAACAGGGCTGACATCTTAGCTGAAATGTAATGTGGGTGTGGTTGGTGCAAGGCTCTGTGTTTGTCTGTTGTTTATCCAAAGAGTGTCTAACTCCCTGGTTTCTCTTTAAGTTCATTTTTCACTTGATGAAATACGTTATCGGTTTTGTTAATCAAAAAAAAAAAAACATTATTATACCATCTTATCCGTGTTGTATCGAGCAGCAAAACCAATACCAGACTTCCGATGTTGACCAGCCCAAAATACTTCACTACCCAAAGATAAGCGTGGACTCACACTCTGCAGAACAAAAAACACAGCTTCTGTTAGAATAAAGATAAAAGTTTGGTTGGAAAAATTAAATCGGTTGACAGAAACCCAGAGAATAAAATCAATCACTTTGAGCCAGATAAAAGGAGAACAAAAGTACAACACACATATGTTAACATCAAGATTTTCTCCTTTAGTAGGTATGACTTCGTGAATATATGATTTAATGTATTCATGAAATGTTCTACACTAGCAATAAAATTTGTTTAGTGTTGTTGGGTAACGTTTAAATTGATAGCTTAGAAAATCATAATGGTTTTCTTACTATGTTGGTTTGGTGCAAGTGGCAACATTCTGTATTTGTGTGGTTAGTTAGAGCCTGTTTTTAAAATCCTGTTTGTTAAACACTGAACCTGAAGGGTTAGGTTATATTGAAAGCCGATATTGAAGGCTTATACCGAATACTCATGAATACCAAAGTTTGGAAATTTTTGTTTTTTATAAAGACAAATAAACGTTCATTGAAGATTATACACGATAATGATGTCAAAGGTAGAAATATAAGATGAAAATTGATGGTTTGGAAAACATTTACAGCTTTCAGTGTTTAGAGATGAGCATGAAAAACATGTTTTTCGCCAAGACTCGTTCAGTTCAAATCAATTAAAAAAATCACAAATTATTGAACTCTCCAAAATGAAGTCTTTAAGTGTTTAACAAACAATCCATTTAAAGGCCATGGGACTGACACTTATATCTACTAGATTCACGTTTTTCTCATTAATACTTCCCAGGTCCATCCTCACTATTGCTTGTCACATTATACATACATATATATATATATTGAAATGTTCAAGTTTTTGTTTGTTGCTACTCGTACTAAAAGTACACATTAATTTGGGATGGGGTTCCACTATTTCTTCTTACGTTGTGGAAGGACAGATGCAAACTTTGGGTTATGCCTCCCAATAAGATATAAATACAAATTCAATCAACCAAATATCTTTGATTTCATTTAATAAATCCAGGATAAAAACAGGTGCTAAAATATAAGGATGACAATATGATATATTATAATATCGAAAATTTTTATTCTTGGAAATCTTATCATACTTCTAGCAAGGGAAGTGTCTACAAGAAGAGATGATAGAAATTGCACTTCAAATTATAACTAGAGTACTACTCATTTAGAGGCCATAGGGCCAAAACTCGATACCATCCACCAGAATTTTGCTTTAACTGCATTTTCGTCATGAGTATTCATACTACCCTGAGCTCCATCATTATTACCAATGCTAGCCTCAGCTTCATAACTAGTACTCATACTACCCCAAGCTCCATCATCAGTAGTACTTGACTCATATGGATTCTTAACCTTTGATCCATCTTCATTGGGGATTCAAACCCACTTGACTTGTATGGATTCTTAACCTTTGATCCATCTTTGTTGACCAATTCAAACCACAAATTGGGCATGAGCTATATAACTTGAGCCATGATAGAATACAACCAATATGAAACATATGTTAACATGGCATCTTTTTTACCTCCTCACCAATTTCAAAAGGAATTTCACATGTCGCCATTGATACACGGATACGGATACGCGCGTCGTGTTGGACACTGACACTACACGCTGACTCGACAATTTTTCAAAAACTAGGACTCGGAGACACGTCATACTATTTTTTTAATAAGTCATATAAATAAATAATAATCTAATAAAATGTATTCCTAGAGTGTCTTGAAGAATATGATATTGTTGCAAGAAAAAATTAAAGTAGAGAAAAAGTATAGTAGAGAAGAAGTAGAGGAGAGAAGAAGCAAATGAGATAAAATAAGAAGCAAAGATTAAGAAGAAGCATAGACTACCTCGCTTTAGTGGTTTTTTGCCCTATTTGTCTTCAATCGCAATTGAAATAGTCATTTACTTCATATGGATCAACAACCATTATATTACGTGCTTATTTGCAAATATCTAAAAGTAAAAAATAAAACATAGTTGATTTTCGAGTCTTGACTGTGTCCTGACCAAGTTTCGGGTGTATCAGAGGCGTGTCTGATACGTTGACCACATTGACCATGTGTCTAACACCTGCCGACACGTTGACCAAGTATCTGACGGGTGTCGGAGGCGTGTCGAGCGAGTGTCGTGTGTCAGATACGTGTCAGACATGGATACGACAATTTTCGAAGAGTCTGTGCTTCCTTACATGCCGCAAATTCCACCTCTTCTATAACTATCACTAATGATGGTATAGATTCAACTATTCAAATACCTGTTTACTTCTGCAGGGACCATAGATATATCTAGATCATCATCAAAAACTCCCTCTAAACTAAGTTCAATAAAGAACCCGAACAAGGAAACTGGAAGCAATGCATCCTCATTTTGGGCCTCAGAAAGACACTTGGATGATCACACTTGTCTCATAAGGATTGAATAAGACAACACGCCAAGGATTCTTTGGTCTGAATAACGTCCCATTTCGAAAGGGATCAACTACCTCAAGCGTAGCATACGCCTTTCTTACACTTTATCTTGTCCATCATGACTGGTGTTGCTCTGATTCGTCTGGTACTTCATTGTGATCTACCTCTTCTTCCTTTCCAGGTTGATGCACACTTAATTCTCCTGGTAGTTCATTGTGATCTACCTCTTCTTTCTTTTCAGGTTTGCACACTGCTCATATTGTTAAAAAGAATTCAGGATCTGTAAGACTGATCCTTAGTTTTCTCAAGCCTTAATTTTCTCAAAGCAAACACTGATGTTCTTATATATAGTAGAAACAAAATCCAAGGATAATATGTACAAATGGTACAAAATCCTAGGAAATCTACAAAACAAATTAACAGATTGTGAAAGATTCGATTGAGAAAACTTACCTGTAACCAGATAAGAACCGACTGAGGAAATCTGTAACCAGATAAGATCCAATTGAATGTGCCAGTAACCAAAAAAAGAAGATTTATAAGTAAAATTTTATTATAAAGAAAGTTTTTATATATTACATAAACCATCATAATTTCTCTAATTTCATTAGATTAAAAGTGATTATATGTATATATATATATATAATGTGGGCCCTTCTTACTCGTGCCTCGAATTACGCATTTATGTTGCATCGAGATGAACAATGTCATCTTAGGGTTACATATACAACCTCATAAATAGTATTCACACCGAGATGAAAAGTGATCATTGACCAGTTAATTGACCATTGGCTAAATATGGACTAACATTTGAATTTGGACTAGTTGGTTGATTAACTCGGCTAGTTAGTGACTAGTTGTTGACTAACCCTAGAGCTTGAACCAGTCATTAGTCATTGATTAACAGAGTTGACGCTGATATAGTTAGCTCGCCACTACTGACCGAAGTCATATTGTGGTTTGTGGACAATCCTTCATGATCAAGGAATTTTGCTAAGCATTCCCACGTACTCCATGATGTAGTAATTAGGGATAAGGTATCATGTGTTTATGGCATTCCTGATATTGTGAATTCATAATGTTCAACAACATGACGGCCACAGGTAGTTACAAACTAGTTACATATGGCCACATGAGTGATAACCACATTTGCACGCACATTCCTAGGTACAAAATATTTGCCATTTGTCGTTGCATACTTGTTGAGCTATGAATTGACTTAGGCGACAGATCGTCTTTTGCAGGCACACCCTCAAGTTGTCTAGAACCATTAATTCGTGAATTCTTCTAGATACATCAATCTCGGCATTCTTGATTTTGTTTTACATCTTGAGAAGTCAAAAGTAAAAAATAAAAAAATAAAAAAATTCCTGACAAAGAACTTCTAATTTTTGCCAAAGCCTATAAATCATTGCCACATTGAAACATTTTCAAACAAAATATTATATTTCAGTGTATTTGCCAGACCTCCACATGCATAGAGTAGCCTTGACCCTGAGGCAAATTGGAAGTTGTACTATAGCCTTCTCAGCACATCTAAAACAATATTAATCCAACTTTATTACAATGAAGACCTACAAATAACCCATCGTTGGATGGACCTTTGCACCAAAGCGGTCAGCACATTACATTGGCATCCAAACACAAGATCATTGGAAAACTACAACTAAAAACCGAACACCAAAAAAGCACACCTACCTCCCATCTTTAGACCTACATGTCTCTCTCCCCATCCTACACATCAGACACCTCTACTTTCTCCAGGTCTGCCTCCATACTAGCCTTCCCCTTATCTTCAGCATTGAAACCCAACACCATCGAATGGCAGAACATAAAAAATCACCCGACCAACCTTCCGATATGCCTTCCGACAACCAATTGAGATGCATTGCATAATCCAAACCCTTCCCTGATGGCAACTGGTTTGCCAAACTCTATATCATACATTGAGTCTTGCTCAATTATGTGAGAGACTGAGCCTCATTTCCCCCGAAGTTTAATACGCGAGCCCTTAAATAAGTTTGTGCATTCATGCTTCACTTTGATCTGTTATGTTATGTTGTTGTTACACTTGAACCCTTGTCATTCAACTTGTCCTTAAAAGAAATAAATAGTAACAGTAAAAAAAATCATATTTCCTTGTTTTCTAGCTACTTTATTCGAAGTGTGCCATTTTCAATATGTGTTCAGAATGAAGATAATTGGCAATGCAACTATTAATGTGATTATTCCAACTATATTTAGTATCATACATGTAATAATCATATTAGTGATCGTCACTCTTGACCCATTATTCAGATAACTACAAAAAGAACTTTTTTAAGTCCAATTGAGATGTTTGATCATGAAGGTGGAGCATGTTGCGCTGAGTTTCTCGATATTGTGATCCTCTAAATGCTACAACAAATGGTGAAGCCTAGGAAGAACGCAATTGACGGTAAACGGGTGTAGACTAATGAGCTTTGGTCCAAGGTGAAGATTGTTAAGAATTGTCGCAAACTCATTTGCCCCATATTGAAGAGGAAGCTACTCCAAGCTCCCCGCCCAAGGCACGGGATGGGACCTGATTGGGTGGTTTAGTAGGGGAAATATTAGTGCGAGGTGGGGGCTTTGCTCTGGGCCTCCAACGGTTACTACATTGTTCTATTAAAATAACTTGAATTAAATAAAAATATAAAAGGGCTTGGGGAACATTGTCAAGCACATCTCCGAAAGAAAGTTCACAATAGCCCAAGTCATTGAGGAAATCGCATAATTTGTAACTCCCTAGCATCCCAACTAAATTTGCACCCAAAGGAATGGCCAAATCATGTCCACACCTATTTCCTAACACACCAATCTCCTGACGGAAACAACAGTTACACTAAACTTGGTGACATATGCAAATACATTGTATGTGCACAAATAAATGTCTAATAAATTAGGCATGGTGAAAGAAGAATCTAAAGATGACATGATAAATAAATAAAACCTGTCGCAGTTTGATGCAAACATTAAACCATCCAAGCTCACATAAAAATTTAGAGTCCTGTTCTATTGTATAAATTATTTTACCTGGATGTAACTAGCACCAAATAATGCGCCATTTCCCATTTGAAACTGACCCCTGAAGTCTTTTCCCTGTATAGAATGAAAGAAGATTTTTTTGATAATACAGAAATTCCATATATTAAGCATTCCATCCAATTCATTAGAACAAAAGACTGTTGGACTTGTCACTACCCAGAACAAGCAGAAAGTTGAACATGCTATATACCATGGAAGTGGTTTATAACAGCTTTTCCTCTACTTTTTTTTTCAAGGTTCAATTTCATTGCTACACCATAAGAAAAAATAATGACATCCCTTTCATTAGATATGGCATTGGTTGAAAATGAAGTGACTTAGTCTAAACAAAGGGAGGGCTCCCAGGGTTGATATGCAAGCTAGATTTTTTTCTTTTGATAAATAAAACATTTGTATTAAAAAGAAGAGAGTATATAAGCTGAGTGAGGAGCTCAGAGAAAGGTACATAGGAGAAGAGACTACAAAAAACTAAAGATAGGCAACAAGAACTACGTCTCATAAATGAGAGTATCCCATTTAAATAGCAGCTCCGGAATGGATGAGGAGGAGGGAACCATGTCCCACACCAAGGCTCATTGGATTAGACATTATTTTGATAGTTCAACAGCTACAGCTTCTCCAATTTTATGCCCCCAAAAATTCTTGTATTTCGCCCTTTCAAAATAACCCCCAAGGTGATGAGCAACAGCATGTCCCATAACCATTTACTAAAAGAAGAAAGATTTCTCGAATTCCATTGGTGCAACCAACTGGCCAAATCAGAGCTGCAAATGAATCTCCACCTAGCTTCGTTATCTATGCAAACCCATTTGGATTGAGTGAAGGGACATTGGAGAAAGAGTTGAGCATGGTTTATTTGTTGCTTCACACAGAGGACATTGATTGGTGATGATAAGAGCCCTATTACCAGTGTTATTAAATCGGTGTTTAATCTCTTCGCGCTATTAGAGCTTTACAATTTTCAAATTAATCGTTTCAACAATTTTTAGCACGAGTAATCGGCAAGAATAACCGATTAATCGCTTTCAAATTTCACCAATTCTATGGTAAATGTTATAAATAAACGACAGAAAATTAATGTTAATTTTTCTAATTTTTCCTTGATATCATGAATACTCTAACCCATAGAGCAATAACAAGTATGTGAAAAGGTTTAAGAGAAAGATAAATCTATATATATATATATCATCTAAGAAGAGAGAAAAACAACCAAATGAGACCAACAATCTAAGCTAAAGAATTTGGAAATGCACCTTTATCTACCATTGAATTTTTATATTTGTTATAATTTGCTTTAAGTTGTGATATGTGATGTCTACTACTTCAATATACATTAATTTAAAAAAAAATTGTAGTAAATATATTATAGAAGAGTAGAGATGATATGTGCATAAAATGTATGCCGATTAATTCTGATTAATCCTGATAAATCTCATATCACTACCAAACCGATTAGGGTTCGACTAACGATTTAACTACATAGCCTCTTAGCAAGGTTGTTTATAGTCAGAATTTCCCCATGTGTAAGGCACCAATGGAAAAAATTTTGCTTGGGGAGGACTTGATTTTTCCAAAAAAAATGCATCCGATAACAAGATAAAAAAGGTGGAATGATTGGTGCTCTGACTTGCGAGTGTCAAGATAGAGATGAGCTTGGTGTAGAAATCTTTGCCTGAAAATTTACTTTTTGTGATCCCAAATTAGTTTAACCTCCGAGTCATCTAAATTGACGGTTTCCAAAAGTTGTAAGAGCTCAATCATCTCAACCATCTCTGACTCCTCTCCTCAGGTTCAAATTCCAAGCTAAGTTTCCCTCATTGTGGACTACAAAATCTGCAACAGCTCCTTCCTTGCTTCTAAAAATCTGGAACACATGTTTGCATTTGTCAAGCAAGGGCTTCTTCTAGAAATCTGCAATGGCTCCTTCCTTGCTTCAAGAAATATGGAACACCTGTTCGTATATGCAAACTAGCTTTGAAAAAGCTAATGGCCGAGTAACTAGAATTTCCTCTTGTATAACAATGAAAGAATAGGAATTGAAGTAAGGTGGAGACTCTCTTGTATAACAATGAAACAATAGGAATTGAAGGTGGAGACTGTGGATCAGGTCTTGTATATGGGGATTATATCAAGGTTCTTCAAAAGTGACAATAAGATTAGCCAATGGTTCCTCTTTCCCTACCCCCCCCCCCCCCCCACACACACACACACACACAACAACACAATGGAGAGGGGATGGAGAGGGTGAAACCCCAGGGGGTCAGCGATTGGGTGTTTTTCCCTCCCTATTACCCGTTGAGGAATATATATGTTAAAACTTTGACAACCCAGCATTCCATACAACCTAATAGTGTAGCCCAAAAGCCCTTACAAGTTCAATTAGCAAACCTCATATATTCTATCACAGTTTTCACATCTGCAAGTAACTTGAGAATAGAACTAGCACAAATAACAAGTTGAATTAGCAAGAAATTTTATAGACCCATGGCAAAAGTTTTCACACCCTCAAGCAATGTGAGACCAAACTAGCTTATGAAAAGGATGTGACTACATTTGGTTGGTTGTTCGAGATAAGTGAAGTTTTAGAATTGTCCCACATCAACTATGATAAACGAAGATGTGAAAGGTTTTTATAAAAGCATAAAGATAAAGCTAGAAGGTTATGTAACGTAGCGGAATAGTGAAATAAATCACAAAACTCAAAAAAATCTGAGATGTGAGATACAAAGCTATAATTATAATTCAGAAATTGTCTAGTGATTAATTGTTTTGATTATCCATTGATTCTCTAAAATTCTTACCAAAAGTTCCTTATATAAACAACACACTGGAAACAAACTAGAAACCTACTAAAACATGAAAAATAACTTTTCTAAGGTATCTAAAAATAACTTTTGTGAGGTATCTAGAATATAATAGGGACTTCCCAAGACTGTTTGGACGCTACTTGGAGACTTCTAAAGGCTTATAAATAATTCATAAAATACAAAAACAAAAATCAATCTAAAAATAAATAAATAAATAAATAATATTTAAAATATCATGTTTCCAAATATTGTTTAACCTAGACCTAATAACAAAAATTTCTTAGAACCCAAATTCTCCCTTAACTGGATTGTACTAATAGATCCGATTTGATATAGGGTTGATCTTGTGAAACGATAGATATTCTCCAAGATGTTTTACATCATTATGCTTCAACAGGTTGCCATGATTGGGGGCCAGTAAATAGGGTTTTTTTATGAACAAAACAAACACGCATGTATATTCCAATAAAACAAGAGTAATTAAGGAAGTCACGGGGAACAAATTACATAACTCCAACTATTCTCTAAATAACCTTTGCCGCTCAAAACTATACATATGAAAAACGTGCTCTCTTAACTTATCCCAAATAATTCCCCAATGCCAAACTACAAACTTGATATCCTTAACCATGATGGCTTTTCTCTTTTTCACTCTTTAAAATTGTATTTTTTTTTTTTTCCAAATCAACCAAAGCCCTGCTCGAAGAACTCTAACCCATAACCATGTGCAAGGCCTTGAATTTATTTAATTTTGGTATTTTGTTTGGGAGAATTTAAAATATTTAGGGTATATCAAGCGGGGTAGGGATTCACATTTGCTAATTAAGCGGCATAAGGGATATCCCTTATTCCAGTGTGTCATATTTAAAAGAGGCGGGGTGCGGACGGAGATGGTGGTGCAAATTTCTCCCCACCCTACCCTGTTGAGTGTTGTCATCCCTAGCTTCCCCTCCCTTTCTTCGTCAATATGGTTGGGAGCAAGGATTGAAAATCAAGATCTAGCCCTATATATCAACCATAAATTACGATGAATGACCTGTGGACCTCTGCTTAAATGGTGGACATCACTTTTATATCGCCACTCAACCCAAGATGTAAGAGTAGAAATTGGTTTTGAAGAAAAAAGCTAATACTAGATGAGAATTCTTTTGTTTCCCTCGAAAGAGTATTGACTTTTGGAAAGAATCTATATTGGTGAATGCCAATTGGAATTTGCAAGGTTGCCAAATGATTTTATTTTATTTGTATTTGGTCCTTACTGACCCAGTAAATTTCTTGTGATACTAAAAGTGGATTATACCACCACCAGTAGAAGAAAAAAGGGTAAGAACTTTATAAGGGAAAGTCACTATGGGCATACAAACAATATGAAATAATGGAATAGCGCCTAGAACAGAAACATGGTTAATATTTCACATTGTCAATTTGAAATTATGTAAAAGGAAAAAAAAAAAAAAAAAGGATGTACCTTGTAATCGAAATTGGCCATGCCATGCGACATGTGTGGCTCACTAGTAAGCTGGACAAAATAAAGTAACAAATTACTAATGCGCAAATTAAGTATGCGAGGTCCTCATCAAACTGATACTTAAGATGAATTCTACAAAAAGTATCAAATACCTGAGCATTTCCTTTCAAAGTGAGGTTATCAGTCAGATCGCACTTGATTCTTGCATTAAGTCTCCCATCCGTCAAAATCCTCCCAACAAGCATCAACTGTTGAATACCCCTTAAACATCACATTTTAGATAATATGAAATATGGTAGTCCATCTACTGGAAGTTTGTGACAGGTAACTGAAAAACTAAATGTAGAAAGGAAAACATACCTTAGGGTCCAAAAAGTTAGCCCCAAACTCATAGTGTGCGGTAGGAATTTTGATGGTTTCAGGGGATTGAGAAGGAACCTCCATGGGTCCCATGAAAACACTGGTGGATTGTAAACATAATAATCAAGTAGATGATGTAAGGAAACACCATGCACAATAAATGGGGCCAAAAGGATATTTACCTGTGGCTGAGTGCAAACTTTTGATTAAGTCCTTTGGTGAAGTCAAAGCGCATCCCCTCAAAAAGTTCCGGCTTTAAGGACACTGAAAATCACATTAAAAATAACATTATAAAAGAGTACACAACATGCCTATCATTGACTTTTAATTAGCGATTCGAGCAGCATAACTCATAAACACCATACCCTACAGGAATCTACTACAGCAAAAGTAAATACACTAGTAATTTTGTGCTACTAAAAAGTTAAAGATTCTCCTTTATTATTTGTACTCTTTCTTTTCTAATAACATATAACTTGTTACAAAGATGAGCTCAGAAAATATAGTTACCCACAACCAAGAAAAAAGAGCAAAGTATTATGGATATGTTGATTCCAAGGTAAACCTTCTTGGGAAATTTTCCCACAGGTGATAAGGGAGTGGAAGAGAGTGTAGAACATGAAGTTTGTAATGATCTATCTTCTTGGATTGTTACAAAATTAAAATTGTGGAAAATGCTTTCTTAAAGGGAGGGAGTATATCAAAGTCCAATTTAGGAGACTTTGAATCATAAGTTCATTTTTCATTGAGTACATTGCAAAATCATCAAATTGTATAAAACTCATCATTAAGAGCAGATATAAATGGAGAGAGAAAAGAAATTTTCAGAAGAATCTCTCAAGATTGAGGACTCTCCTTTGTCAACAAATACAATGCGTGTACAAGCACTCTCTCCCTCCTTATCTCCCTTGCTTGTTCTGATCGGGGGTTTATTCTCTTCAAGCGTCCTGTCTTATTTTTTTTATTTTTATTTTGAACAGCAAAAGTAAAATGGCATACCTGATTGGGGAGGTCATGAAGCCATGATGGACATAAAATTACTTACTGGCTGATTTAGCACTAAATAAGCCCAACTAAACATGCAAACATTATAGGGGATGTCTTTAAACCTTCTCCCAACTAAAACTCCAAACCCACAGCAAAACTCTAATAATCCTACATAAGTGAATGTTGCTTTTGTATGTATTGTTAAAAACCCGAGTGTTTCTTTATACCCATAAAACCCAAATTGTTGCAATTTGCCATAGCCATACCACTAAAGAAAGATCTAATGGCAGACTACTCCACTGCCAATTGGTTCATAAAAGTCCTGGCATACCCAAATGTCTCTTGCTAAGTCACAATAAAAGAATACATATTCTACAGTCTCCTCGTGGGAAGTGCATGACCCATTATCCAATGGTTGGCACTGATGAGGCCTCTTCATGCTAATTGATCACTATCAATACTTTCCCCAAGACAATGCACCATAACACAAAATTTGCTATAGGCGAGCACTGCTTCGTTCAGAAAATACCAATGGCAAAGTTGATTTAATGTTGTTGTTGATGCTCATCTATTTCTATAACCACCAGTAAATCAAAGCAGGATTTGAATCCCTGAGACTTTGTAATTCTAAATCCGTCTACAGGGTGACTCTGCTTAGCATCTCAAAAAATTTGCCAGATCGTTGACTTCCAAACCATTGAAACACCTTCACTGTAAAGCCCTATGGCCCTCCGCCATTATCTTTCTCTTGCATGAAACACTCCATTTATGAGGCTTTTTGCATGTTAGAGATTGCAAATAAGTTACTGGCTTGTCTGTAAGCCAACAATCTTCCCAAAAGTCAATTATACTCCCTATCCCACTTTGAAAGTAATATGCTCTTAAAACTTTGCTTTTTAGATCATAAACGATTTCCACGAGAGTCCCCCTATGGAATTAAAACTCTGTTTTGTATACCAGTGCGAGTGATTCAGCCCATACTTCACAGTGATTACATTCTTCCACAAACAATCTTGTTCCTCTCCAAATTGCCACAACCACTAAGAGAATCTAGGTAGAGTCCTGAAGAAGACGTCTTATGCCTAATCCACCTGAACTTTGGAGACGCACACCCTTTTCCAATTAACGGGTGAGGCCTACGTGAAATTTCGAAGACGTCTTATGCCTAATCCACCTGAACTTTGTGACGTACACCCTTTTCCAATTAACCGGGTGAGGCCTACAGGAAATTTGAACAACTTTTTCTAGATCATTGGCGATTAAAAGTATAACACAGATGAGGACCACTACTCTGCCTAATTTAGGTAAGTACATTTCCAAATAGCAAGGCCCAACTGCACTTGGTCAACAACTCTTTCCCAATCCCTACTCTTCGCTTGTATACCCCAATGTTGACCCACCAGCTTTATTTTGGTGCTGCTTTTTTGAGATGATTTGATCTGGAGAGAAAAAGTAAGTTTGTGGTATTTTAATTTGAAATAGGCACATGGAATCTAGCTTCCATGAGAAGGCTTTGGATTGTCTTGGGTCAACAAGGTGGAAGTCTTGTCAAAATCGTTGGGTTTGGTTCAAAGTAAATTTATCGGGGGTGATCGATACGAATTGGGTATTTAGTGATTTACTGATTTAGTTTAGCGGTCACCGATTAATCGATGGGAATTCGATGAGTCACCGATAAATTGCCCATCCAATTCGCCGATCTATTGCTACCTAAATAATATATGTGTGTGTGCTTTGAAAAAATAGACTAATTAATCCCGATTAATCGTAAATCGGTTTTGTATCGCGAGGGGTCCGTTGTCCGTTTTAACTATAGTAGTAGGAATGGAAGTTTCATGAACATGAGAATCACACTCCTTGGTCCCCCAAAACATGTGATTGTCATGTTCATGGGACATTCATTCCCACAATCATAACCATCATCATACAAAGCCCATTCCTAATACCCTCGGGGTCGGCTACATGTATTTTGGTTCTCCAAGCAATATGAATTTTTCACATATCGCCTAATCCAAGTTCAAGGATGTCTTCCTTCACCGCCTTCATCCAAGTTTTCAACAGTCATCATCTCCGTTTACACTCTCCACTAACTTGTCAATCTAGACATTTTCTAATTAGTATCATGTTTGGTCTCTTTTGAACGTGACCAAACCACATTAAACGCTTTTCTCCAATTTTGTCCTCTATGGACGCTACACCTAAGTATCTCCTAATTCTTTCATTCTCATTATTAATCACAAAATCCATGGTAGATTGGTGAGTGAATATCAAGTCCCCTCGTGGATTCACATGGAATAGGATTCCATGCAACCAAACACGCTCTAAAATCAATCCTAGTTCCTCAACCAAAATAGAAACCTTGGCTTGTTTGTTCTTACCCAAAATGACCAGTCCTATACTACAGCTCACAAAAGTTGTTAGAAAACTACTTGTAATTCGACATAGTAGAGTCACTTCCTCACGAGATCCCAATTTCCCTCATCATCTCTTCACCTATATCCATGCCAACCCACTCAAAACTATCTCAACTTTATGTAGTAAAACTAATCAAGTTTTGTACCTTGAGCTAAAAAACATGGTTTTATACCAGGTCGAGATCAAGCAACAAAAAAATTTGGCTATTCATACATACATAAAAGTGAAACCAAGTAAGTGAATATTACTGCAAACAAACTAAAACACACATTCGAGTAAACTGAAAACCTAAAGCAACGAAAGAGAGTTAAGAAACACTGACTCAAAGCTTCGCGGTGAATTTCCTCGTAAGGAATGGGACATGGAAGGTTCAAGTAATCAACTTTCTCTTCCTTCTTGGTGTCGATTTCCTTGACGTGAGATGTGTGAGTGACATCGACATTGCTGCTGCTGGTGGCGGACGCCATGATGTCTTAGTCTTCGTGCCTTCTCTTCTAAATCAAACAAAATGGAAAGGTTGGATTCAGGTTTCCTCTTCTTGAAAACCTGTTCTTCGATCCTCTAAAGAAGAAGAAGAAGAAGCAGCAGCTGCCGTGGGTTGAGTCAGGGTTTTGAGAGGGTTTCTTACTCCTCTCTCTCTTCTTTGCACCACCAGCCGAAGGATGTGTGGTGTCGTAAATTGTGACTGACCTGTAGGGTACTTTGATAGTCTCAATCATCATGGTCCACATTCTCACGTGCCTTGCACCTGGACATTTACATTGATAATGATCGATCAAAAGTATCGAACCTATGAATCAAGGGGAATTCTTAAATGCACCGGGAGATTGCCTGGTATCGAGACACATCAACGGTGTCTGATAGCCACCAGGCAATCTCCCGATGCCCTGTAATATTACTCATGAATCAAATTGGGTTGTTGGTGATTTCTAATTTGTTCTCACAACTATCAAACAACAAATTTATCGGAAAAAAAAATATATATATATATATATATAGAGTGCTTCTACAGTGCACTGGTTTTTTGCCTGGTGCAATCAGACACCGTTGGATTGCATTGAGATAAATTATTATTATTTATCTCGATGCAATCCAACGGTGTCTGATTGCACCAGGCAAAAAACCAGTGCAAAAAACCAGTGCACTTAGGAAAAACCGATATATATATATATATTGATTAGTAGCACAGCGGTTTGTTATTATTTATTAGTACTAGTTGTGGAAGCGCACTATAGGGGTGGGCACGGGACGGGATGGGACGAGATATGTCCATCCCTATCCCATCCCGTTCATACGGGATCGGGACGGACGGGATGGGAAAAACCTCATCCCGACCTCGTCCCATCCCAAACGGGTTCGGGACGGGACGGGACGGGACGGGATCAGCGGGAAGCCTGGACTGCTGGAAGCCTGCTGCTGCTGCTGGAAGCCTGGAAGGCCTGCTGAAAGCTTGCTGGGCCTGCTGGAAGGCTTGCTGGAAGTCTGCTGGGCCTGCTGGAAGGCCTGCTGGAGCTTGCTGGGCCTGCTGGAAGGCTTGCTGGAAGTCTGCTGGGCCTGCTGGAAGCCTGCTGCTGGAAGCCTGGAAACCTGAACATTTTATGCAAATGTTCATAAAATAAATAAATAAGTAAATAAAAATATTAAAAATTAATATTAAAAAATTAGTTCGGGACGGGACGGGATTGGCGGGATTGAAAATCTTCATCTCATCCCATCCCATTCTAGATCGGGACGGGACGGGATCGGGATGAAATTATTCAATCCCATTAAGACCCGGAAAAATCGGGACGGGACGGGACGGGATCGGGACGGGAACGGGATCGCGGGATGGGATGCCCACCCCTAGCGCACTATGTGCACATATATTCAGTATTTTCATTTTATTTTATAATTTAAATAATACATAAACATTCAAATTTTGGAATATTTGACTAAAGATTTATAAGCAAAATAATCATAATAATTATTTATACAATTTTATTAATTTAAAATGTTAAATAATAATAAAGAGTAAAATATCAAGTTTAAAACAATTAATACTTAACATAGTTCACTACAAACAAAGCAAAATATTTGTTAAGGGCACGACGCGCGCTATGCATACAAAAAATTCCTTCTTTTTGTCGTCATTATTCACTAATTGATGGACTCATTTAAAATATATGGCTCACTAATTGAGAAAAAAAATTAAATTTTTTTAATTAAAAAAAAAAAAAAAAAAAAAAAAAAAAAAAAAAACCTTATCATCTCCCCCAAAATTCCTCATTTTACAAACCCAATCGCACCTATACTGCTACTACTCTGATTTTACCAACATTCAATAGTATTCATCCATTTTAACCTCCATTTTCACACATTCAAATCAAAATGTCAAATTTTGAACCATACCCATTACCAAATTCTCCAATCTTAAAACAAAAAAATATAAAATATAAAACTTCAACACCTAAAAGCCCTGACTGTGAGGTAGTAGAGATGTGGATACTGAAATATGTGGGCACCAAAACAACCAAACTGATATGTGAGGAGCTTTGGCCCAATAAAGGAGTCCAATAATGTGGAATGTGGATGAGCTTTTAAATGGACTCATGTAGATGGGCCTGCAATTAAGGCCAGGTCAATTGTTGTCTCCTCTTGGAGAAGCTCGTAACGACGTTATATAACTTGAACAGTATAGTCCAAAGAACACAAAATCGCCCTGTTGGATCCGTGTCTACGAGTGTGTGAAGCTCTCATTGAATCTCTTCTTCGACAGAGAAGCATAATGAAACAGTTAGGGTGGTGGTTGATATTAGTTGGTACGCTTCGATTGGCTTCAGTTTGGTAACCGCTATCTCGAGCGTCACTGAACAGTTGAGTGAGAGGGTGGCGAGAGAGGAAGGGGATGGGTGGGAGGTGCTGGAGACGGAAGAAGTTGCAAGATGCTCTGCGCTCAAACAGTGCGAAAGAACTGTGTTAGAGAGGGAGGAGGGGATACGGTTGGGATGTTTTAATTTGGGTCAGGGTAAAAATGGTAAACTAAATATCAGGACGAAATCCATGAAATCACTGTTCATAAGGCATGCGTGGGGTTTTTTTTTTTAATTAAACCTTCAGTGGGGAGGGACAACTATGAGATGCCAGACCTTGATTACTTGAAAAAATTTATTTTACACTTGTCGGGAGTACCTGACGACTTTACTCGAGGAAGGAACCCAAATGAAAAAACGACAACATAAAACCAATTTTAAACAACTCTTCTAACTCAAAAGCCAAATACTGCAAATGACAAAGCTAAAAACGAATCTTGCAGCCTGAAAAATCTTCTCAATTTGACTCACAAAACCGATCAAACTGTCAAGTTTGTTGATGCTTGAACTGCTAGTTATAACAGAGTACTCTGTAAAAACAGAGTACTCTGACCAGTGAAAAAACCTGGACAGAACTTGCAAGCCTGCAAGCCACCGTCCTCTGCCTCCGTAATTGGTGCAGCCAAAGACGACCAGCCCCAGCTGCTTGGAACCTGATCAACTGATCAGTACCACCGTCCAGCAAATTAACCCTCTCTTGATTCAATCCCCTGCGAAAACCAAACCAGAACAACACTTGATTTCTACCAGACAGCATGAAACCGCTCATCGAAACAGCAATATTGCCGTAACAGCTAGCACCACTTCCAGAAAATAACAAGTTCTGTTTTCTACCAGGCATCATGAACCCGCACATCAATCCATCGACGGGCCAACCTGTACCTGATCCTCGGCACCTCTGTCCCTCAAGGAAGCAAACTCCAATCCAGGATAGAAAAACTGCATCTGGATAGAGCACTCTGTCCAGGAAATTACTGCAGAAAAAAAATGCATCCATAACATATCCAGCTACATCGAAACTTACTCTATTCATTCCCATGACGAACATAAGTCGTGTGGCATCTGTCAAGCTAGACCAACCCTGCCAATCGCCTAGGTAACTCATTCGCTCCATAGGTGGAGGATCTACCATCCTTTTGCGCCTTGTCAGCTAACGCATCCGCGACCGCATTCGCCTCCCTAAAGATATGTTTACACTCTATAATCATTTTTTCCGCCAACAAATTAATTGATCTGAAAATGTTTTCCAAATGCCACGGATTTTAAAAGTCTCCCTAAACCAACCACAAACAAGCTCTGAGTCCAATTGAACCATGACATTTCTCAATCCCTATGAGAAGCAAAGACGCAAACCTTCCGCAAGGGCCAAAGCTTCCGTTTTATTGTTTGATCCTTCCCCAAAGAACAATTGCTTACCCACCACACAAATGCCCCTTGGATCTCTTATAATCACACCGCCTGTCGCCTTTTTTCCGAGAGGAACCATCAACATTAAACGCCACAAAACCTGCAGGAGGAGAGGACCAATATACAATTCTAGCAAAACGTCTTCGAATCGGTATCTCATGTAATCCAAGCGCCCTTAGAGGGGCCTTGTTATGACTAACTTGCTTCGGAATGATAAATGTATTGGCTAGCCTCAAAGAACGCCTAATGTTCAGAATCAAAAATGCATAATTTGGAGAAATATCTTCATAGACAGCTTTGCATATTTGCTTCCAGATTTCCCAAAGAGTAAACATAGGAGTGAGGAAGTAAAACACATCTGATTGCGTGGACATCTTTGCTCTTTTGAACCAAATCTGTAGCAGTGTGGATATCTCTGCTGGTTTCCTTACGTGTACATCAAATAACCCGTCAAAATGACTCCAGACTCTTACCGCCAAGTCACCCTCCAGAAATAAATGATTCAAAGACTCCGTCCTCGGATTAGCGCAACACCTACACCTCGAGGCGAGGCTAAAACCGCATCGTTGCAACTCCTCATCCACTTGCACACCTCTGCGCAATAGTTTCCAAACAAACACTGAGACTCTAGACGGAATAATGTTTTGCCAAATTTTTTCCTTTAGCTCATTTTTCACTCCCTGCTTACGTAACAATTCATATGCAAAATGGACAGAAAACAGACCATCCGGTTCCGACGCCCAAACACACCCATCATCATCATATTTCTTACCCCGCAACCTATCCGCAAACAGGCCACGTGCAAGCAATCTGAGGTCTGGATTGACCAAGTCGTAATCTCCCATTATCACTTCCCTAACCGTGGGCCAGAATCCACGATTAATAAAATCCTCCGATCTTTTGAAGGAGGTCACAAGGTTCCAATTTTCTTCAAAGAAGCTGATGTTACCCCTGCCAATACACCAGAAAGAGTTGCTCAGGGTTATAACCTTACAAGGCATGATTTCCTTGAAAAAAAGGGAAGCCCCACATTTCACAACTTGGCCGCTCAACGGAACTCTAGGTAACCAGTATTTATTTCTCAAAAAAGACGCCCATAGTGTATCGGAAGAAATAAGTTTTCATAGAGCTTTAACCCGAAAGGCCTTCATCACCATAGTCAGGTTTCTGACGCCCAAACCTCCTTCCTCCTGGGGAAAACAAATTTGATCCCATGAAACCCATTTTTTCTTCAACCTACCTTCACAATCCCCCCAAAAGAAATCAGCTAGCAAGCTATTAATTCTAGTTATAACTTTCTTGGGTACACACATGGCGCTAAGAATGTAGACCGAAATTGAGCTTAGAACATGCTTAATTAAGACCATTCTCCCTCCAGGCGATAACAATTTTGCTTTCCATCCTTGAATACGCCTTTGAATTTTGTCAATCAATTCTTCAAAATAGGAAAGTTTTGTTCTCCCTTGAAACACTGGGCCTCCCAAATAAGTCAAATGAGAGCCTTTAAATTGGAATCATGTGAATCTCTTCAAAGCCACAATTCTTTCCACTGCGACATTGGATTCCATCATAAAAAAGTTTTTTTTCTTCATTCATCCTTTGACCTGAAGCATTGCAGTAATTTTTCAGAAATTCCATGCACCCCTGAATTGACGATTTTCTCCCATTTAAGAAAATTAAAGTGTCGTTTGCATAGAGTAGATGTGAGACCGAACTGCAGGCCCTAGGCGTATAATAATACCCTATTTTTTCTGTACTGAAAGCCCTCTGCAAACCCCTACTCAGAACCTCTGAGGCGATGATGAATAAAAATGGTGAGAGAGGGTCCCCTTGCCTTAACCCTCTTGTGGATTTGAAAAAACATTTATAAGCTCTGTGTATCAAAACTGAAAAACCACAAGAAGCTATGCAGTTTGAAATAATATGGCAAAATCTGGTATTAAAACCAAATCTTTTGAGCACCCAGAACAGAAAATTCCATTCTAGCCGGTCATAAGTTTTTTCCATGTCAATCTTCAACACAACATTACCTCCAAAAACCTTTTTATGAATATCTCTCACCAATTCCTGTGTTAGGCTGATATTCTCCCCAATAAATCGTCCTTTAACAAAAGCCCCTTATTCCAAGGAGATCATTTTTGGTAAAACTAATGCCAGTCTATTGCAAGAATTTTACTGAAAATCTTATAGATTACATTGCACAGACTAGTTGGGCGAAAGTCTGAAAATAAACCTGGATTGTCCTTTTTGGGGATAAGAGCCATGAAGTTTGCAGAAAAAGACGCCGGAAAAGCCTCCCCCTCAAAAAACTGTATCGCAGCTTCCCATATATCAATACTCACCAGATCCCAGCATGTTTGAAAGAAACCCGCAGTGAATCCATCCGGGCTAGGGGCACTATTTTTAGGGATATCAAAGACAGCCGCCTTTACTTCCTCCAACGAAGGCTTTTTAATCAATTCCTCACACCTAACTGTTGTAATGGACTGCGGAATGCAATCTAATAGATCTGAATCAAGCACACCGTCTCCCTGAGTAGACAAAAGACAGTGAAAAAAATTATTTGCTTCTGCAGGGATTTCACCCGGATCCGAAATGGTCCTACCACCTGGCAGGGAGATCTGGGAGATGGCCCTTTTTTTTGTTTGGATTTAGTGGAAGCAAAGAAATATTTTGTACAAGCATCTCCTTCACTGTATTATTTTTCGCCCGACTTCTGAATCCAGTAAAACTCGTCCTGCTTTAGGGCTAATCTGTACTCCGCCTGGCAACGACTCAGATTAATTGTTATAAGCGGTTGAGATGTACTAGAGGACTAACACTAAGGCGGTGCTTTTTAAGTGGCTAGAATCTTTTGAACGAATTATAATTAATTGTTTATTTTGCTTCTGAATGAGTTGCTAAATAGAAGCTGATGTACACCAAAACGATCACGACTCTGAGCCATACACGTGTTATGATGATGATCTCGAGAAATTACAGGCTCCATCGTCAGCCCAACACTGCTCTGGCCCAAGCGGTTCTAAGTTCGCCAAACGGACTCTAACTCTTACAGCTTGCTAAGCCCATGTGTCTCACAGATATCATCAATACCCGTAAGCCCTGTTAAGGCAAGTATCTCGAGGATTAGCTTCAGACATGCAATTACAGCAGCTCTCCGCTTCCAACTAGGAAGCAAATACAAGAGTGCATATCACACAGGGAAACTTCCTCTTATGGATTACCCTGGGATTGGGAACTATCTCTGGCGTATCAAGGAGCACGGGGTTAACAGGGAAATTCCCTTCTACAACACAACTTCTAATTAGATAAGGGTCTCCACAAAGATTTCCTTCTTAAACTGCGTCATCGATGGCCTGGTCGAACCAGGACTCATGCACTATAAAAAACACATGAGGTTGGTAAGCTAAGGTACGCAACAAATTCCTTGTGTATAACATTACATCTTCCTCGGATCCCTGTCTAACGTTAGCATCAGAGTGCCATCGACCACCACGACGGTGGTCTGTGGCTCACGTGCGTTCCTTGTGCAGGTCAGTAGGACTAGGTAAAAGTAGGGAGCGAAAAATGACTGCAACAGTTTAGCGTCGTCCGTTGGGACGACAAAGTTCCTAACCTATCACTAGCATCATCTCCCTTCGAAATACGCAGAGCTGGTGATCACTAGATCACGCAACGATGGAGAACATGGGGTAACGCCGAGCGTTCAACCTGGCGCTGCTTCACAACCCTCGACAGTACAGATAACGTGCAACTGGCACTCCCAGAATAACGACAGCACCAACGGACCCCGAATCAGATCCAAGGTCACTTTCATACGTCCGGCTTTGTCAACGAAAAAGACGCTCAGATAGATGAAACAAAAGCCTGACGGGACACTGAAGGTATATTTAACCCGCTTCAACAGTGAGTTAACCACCATCAACATGTGCAATGACACAACGGTCGTCTCAGCCTTTGTAGACGGTCTGGGAAAAGAAAAGTTCTATAACTTCCTGACTCCGAACCCACCAGCAAGCATGGCAGACCTGGGAAGGGAAGCGCAGAGCTTCATCGCCCTAGAAGAAGAACGAGCAGCCAGAAGCGAAGCCGAACTCGGGGAAAAATCAGCCAACAGGATATTCGTGCTTCATGGAGCCCATTCCGAGTCTGAACTGTCAAACAAGTCTAGGAAAAAGGCTTTCTGAGGTATGAGGATCTAAGCGATAAGTGGCGAGCAGTTGGGACCACATGCTCAGAAGCATGACCACTTCGTGCCATTGGTATTTACGAAAAAATACCTCTAAGGCATACAACTACCGCACAACGACGCCCTGGTGGTAACAATTTCCCAGGCAAGCTGAAAAGTAAGGAGGTCCTTGTGGACATCGGGAGTTCAGTGGACATCATGTTTCTCCGTACGTTCCGTAGCATGCAACTAAAGGAGAAAGCGTTAGCCCCGGATAACCGTCCGATGATCGATTTCAGCAGCAAAAAATTATTCCCCGTGGGAAAGATACAACTGACGGTAACAGCAGGAGAAAAACCAACTCAAAAAACCTTGTTTCAAGAGTTCATTGTAATTGATGCACCTTTGGCATATAATGCGGTCCTGGGGAGACCTTGGATACACCGAATGGAAGCGGCGGTATCCACTCTACACCAGTGCATCAAGTATCCAATGAACCAAGCGGTCGGTACATTAAGGGGCGACCAAACAACTACTAGGGAATGCCAGTGCATGACAACATTGTCGCCCAGTAATTTTCAATTGGTGACTAGCCCCGTGACTAAGATGACTCTCCATTCCATCCGGGAAACAGGAGAAGAACAACCCATCACAGACAATGAGGCTCCAGTAAGCCCTCGAGGCAGGCCCAATGTCGACTAGCCGGAAGAAGAAACCATCACGGTTTATTTCGACAGCCTTCTCAACAACAGGGTTGTCCAAATTGGTTTTTGATTGAACAAAGAATTGGCAGAACAACTCACAAAGCTGCTAAAACAGAACCAGGACATCTTTGCCTGGACCATGCAGCGAGACGCTAAGGAAACTATCCGCAAGTGCGACAAATGTCAGAGGTTCGCGCCATACACGCATATGTTGGCCCGGACACTAACACCGATTACTAGTCCATGGCCATTCGCACAATGGTGAATGGACATTGTCAGCCTGCTCCCACCATCAGCCGGTAAAAAGATCATTCTTGTGGTCGTGACTACTTCACCAAATGGGACGAATATGAGCCCTTATCCAAAATAGAGCATGTCCAAATAGAAAAATTCATATGGGCCACCATCGTCTGTAGATTTGGCATCCCCGGAGTATTGGTCAGCGACAACGAAACTCAGTTCGAAGGTATCAAGGTTAAAAAACTGTGCAAAAGTTTGAATATTGATAACCACTTCTCCTCGCCAGTGCACCCCAAGCAGAGATTACCAACCGAACGATCCTGGAGGCTATCGAAAGAAAGTTTGACGCGGCCAAAAGAAAATGGGTTCTAGAGCTACTAAGAATACTCTAGTCGTATCAAACAACCAAAAGAGTCCCTACCGGAGAGACACCCTTCACCCTGACATACGGGTCAGAAGCCATGGTTTCGGTAAATCTTGAGGTGCCAAGCTTTCGAACGGAAGAGTTTAAACCAGACGGTAATGACAAAGCTTTGCGCATTGGGCTAGAACTCCTCGATGAAAAATGGATCTAGCCTCCGCCAATATAGCTGCTTACCTACAATGAGTGGTGCAATACTACAACAAGAAGGTCAAAGCCACGTGAACTCAAGGTGGGAGATTGGGTAATCAGGAAAACCAAACAAAACACCAAAGAATTTGGCGCATGAAAGCTAAATCCAAATTAGGAAGGACCAAACAGAGTCACGAAGGTCAATAAGTCAGGAACATACCGACTTGAAGACGCAAATGTCGACGGGCTTAAACAACCATGGAATATAGAACATCTTAAAAAATATAAAATATTGCTTTTACTCAAACTTCCACTTTTGTCCGTTACGACCCTTGACCACCCCGACAATGACCAGACTCGAATATCAGCCCGACACCTAGTCCGCTGTGCGCGACCGACGATCGAGGAAGTGAGAGTCTAGTCAGCGCTTATCCACTGATGACGACAACTCTCCAAGGGATCATTGCTCTACAACAGACAATGATCGCGAACATACCAGGTAAGCTTAGACAATTCGCGACTGATGACGATGGCTTTTGGTGACCCGACGCCTAGTCCATTGTGCGCGAACCACGGCGGCCGAGGAAGTGGGAATATAGTCAGCGCTTGTCCGCTGATGACGACGACGACTCGCAAAGGGATCATTGCTCTCCAACAGACAATGATCGTCGAACTTACCAAGTAAGCTTAGTTAGTTCCCAACTGATGACGATTGCTTCTGGTGTCCGACGCCTAGTCCGCTGTGCGTGGACCACGATGGCAGAGGAAGTGGGAGTCTAGTCAGTGTTTAACCACTGATGACAACGACTTGCCAAGGGATCATTGTTTTCCAACAAACAATGATCGTCGAACTTGCCAGGTAAGCTTACTCAGTTCGCGATTGGTGACAATGGCTTCTGGTGCCCGACGCCTAGTCCACTGTGCACCGACCACGACGATCGAGGAAGTGGGAGTCTAGTCAGCGCTTGTCCGCCGATGACGACGACTCACCAAGGAATCATTGCTCTCCAACAAACTATGATAGTCGAACATGCCAGGTAAGCTTAGCCAGTTCGCGACTGATGACAATGACTTCTAATGCCCGACGCCTAGTCCACTATGCACAAACAACGACGGTCGAGGAAGTGGGAGTCTAGTCAGCGCTTGTCCGCTGATGACGATGACTCACCAAGGGATCATTGCTCTCCAACTGACAATGATCACCAAACTTACCAAGTAAGATTAGTCAATTCGCAATTGATAACGATGGGTTCTGGTGCCCGACGCATAGTCTGCTGTGCACGAACCATGATGGTCGAGGAAGTGGGAATCTAGTCAGTGCTTGTCCGCTGATGACGATGACTAGCCAATGGATCATTGCTCTCCAACGACAGAGGGTTGCCTCCTCTTCGAAACTACGACAGGAGGCACGATCGCCTCCAACTATGCAAGCTTAGTCGGGTTGGGCAAGGTCAGGCTTCTCTTCCTTGAATTACGATTGACAACCTCTTCAGCCAGTGAACTCGACACGTCGTGGACATCATGAGAACACCGCAACAACCTGCTGCGCACAATGTTACCTGGCATTATGACCTCATCAACGGACACAAAAAAAATTGAGGAACTCACTCTCTATCTGCCTCTCCTCCTCCGTAAGAGATGGAACAACAAACTTCTCTGAAACAGATGAGTGACATCAAAACCAACGTCGCATCAGGTAAAAAAAAAGCCAGCGGCAAAGAAACTCACGGATATCAAATTGGGAGTATCGAGAAATTCTACGACTCCCAAGCTTGAAGTATGAACAATTCACCGAAGCCAAGAACCAATGTTTTTCCTAAAGCTCAGTGCCTTCCGCCATTAAACGCAGACAAGCAGGGTAGTTCAATATGCAGAGACCCCTGGGGTCCAACTGAGTAGTGGTCATGTGATTAATCATCGTCGTGGTCAAATGAAGGCCAGCGTCATGTGCCATCGGAAGAATTGCAAACAAAATCTTAAATCCGTTCGAAACCAATTGAGCGAGAGGCATACGGAAAGAGAAAAAATGCATGAGTCATCTGGCACTGAAAACCGGAGCCCATACTCAAATATGCCCCGGTGCAAACTTATATACCCCAGAAGGGGTGTAGTTGGAGCTAAATTCGCAAACGCGAGAAGACTGATCCGACCCAAGCGATTCTAATTAGTCTGCCCAATGCAGTCCACCAAATGGACCCTAACTCTTACAACTTACTAAGCCCACGCATCTCACAACTATCCTCAATACCCGTAAGCCCTACTAAGGTAAGTATCTCGAGGATCAGCTTCGGAGGCAATTACAACAGCTCTACGCTTCCAACCAATAAGCAAATATCAGAGTACATATCACACAGGGAAACTTTCTCTTACAGATTACCCTGAGATTGGGAGCTATCTCCTGCTTATCAAGGAGCACGGGGCTAACAGGGAAATTCCCTTCTACAGCACAACTCCTAATTAGAGAAGGATCTCCACGAAGATATCCTTCTTTAACTACGCCATCAATGGCCTGGTCGAACCAGGACTCCTGCACTATAAATAAGATATGAGGTTGGTAAGCTAAGGTACGTTACAAATTCCTTGATTACAACATTAAACCTTTCTCATATCCCTGTCTGACTTTAACATCGGAGTGTCGTCAGCCACCACAACAGTGGTTCGTGGCTCATGTGCGTTCCTTGTGCAGGTTAGTAGGTCAGTAGAACTAGGTCAAAGCAAGGAGAGGAAAACGACTGCATCAGAAGCTGTAAAATTAAATGGTGTTTTTTTTAGGTGTTGACTTGAAGTTTTTTTTTTACTTTTTTCCCATGACCATAACTCCCACCGTCCACCACAAATCACCAACATTAATCCCCTTCTCCACTTGTCTTTCTTCCAAATACCATTAAGATCACTTTCCATCCCTACCGGAAACCACCATATATCTCTATCCATTCCTCGTACAATCTTCAATAGATAGAAAGAAAAAGAGGAATAAGAGCAAGATGAGAAGGGGAGGGTGGTGACAACGATAGCGACATTGCTCGCATGATAAATAGGAGGTGGAGAAAAAAGGGATGGTTGGTAGAGAAGATGGGTAGTAGCAATCATTACGAACTTATTGTGAGGTTATTATTGGAATGACATTAAGCGCTCAGTGCTAAGTGTTCAACACCCCCATGGTGCTTACTCCAATAAGAACTTCAACTTCTGATCAAAACTAAAAATAATCACTCTTTTTAAAGCATTTCACTTCTTATTAAGACTTCTGAGTCTATTCAGAACAAAAAAACTCCCTTTAAAACAAACTTACGAAATAAAACGCATGATTAGTAGCAAAGTCGTTTGTTTTTAGTATGCCACTAGATGTAGAACCTATGCTCAGCAGGAACATTTCTTTCGTATAAAATTTATTAAATAACTTAGTAATAAACTATAATCAATTATTCAAAATAGTATGTCGCCAGATGTAAATTACAATACAATTGAAAATTTTCATTTCTCATTAATGTTGCTCCACTTATTCGTTATTTTCTTGTTGGCTTTGTGCATTGCTCTGTTAATTAAGCCTATAGTAGGTATGTCTTAATCAATTGTTCTTAAGACATAAACCAATGGTCATGTGATCCTCAAAACATATACATTACTAGGGCAAGCCAAAGTGATACATATCATTATTCTAAAATCATTCTTATTTTCACATCACTTTCTAAAGTCAAAAAAAGTTGTATCAAACCTTCTTGTGGTCGAGCGCACCAAATTTCACTTTTTTTTTAGCTTTTTCATGAAAAAATGTATAAATTATTCATAGTTGTAAATATAGTTGTTAACCTTTTCAGCCATAGACAAAACATTATTATATTAAAGTTATCCAATCTTCTACAAAGTGATATCAATATAATTTGCAGCACATAAATTCCAATAGATTCTTGAGTACTTGGTCATCAGTGTCTATCGAACATTTTTGTAATTGTTAGCATTATTACTCACAATATGCAAAACATCATCTATTTCAACTTCATGTATAATGGTCTCAAGCTGAAAACGAGATTATCATCCTACACGTGCTCAAATGCATAACCATTTCTTTAAAACACATTCCTTTCATAACAATTAAAAGTAAAATTGAAAAAATAATTTTCTCCCACATGTCATTCCACCCTATCCACAATTACAATTACTCATATCGTCAATCAATATTTTTTCATCTCATTAATAATAACTTCGGTAGACTACATTTCTTAAATTTAAAATTTATTTACAAAGCTCATATATAGTAGGTGGTTTGATAAACATGCCCAATGTTAGTAAATGGTCTACACATTTGATAAATTGAATAATAATTTTAAAATGAATGTTGTTTAAATAAATAAACAATAATAATAACAAGCTCTAAGTGCAACAAAGAATGGGACCATCATTGTGTGATGCCCTAAGTTTCCTTCTTATGGTACGAATAGAAACAATTAATTAGAATTGCGTTAGATAACTAGAAACAATTTTATTTTATCGAGATACGTAAGAATAAATAAAAATGATTGTGTTTTGTACTTTGTTTCTTTGATAATCATGATTGTTCATATTGTAGACCGCATTAAATACATCAATATCCATATAGAATGTTGCACAATAAAATGAAATTGTCATATTTTCATTGAAATACGCATTTTCAAGAATCAATTTGTTATGTGATAGAAATTGCATTTCTAAAGTACATACAATGAATGTTTAGAATTCTTTTACATGCTATTGATATATTCTCAAAAGGTTTCGCTTCCGATGTATATTGTTTAAGAAAATAAATTATTTCTAATAGTACAAATGCATTATTTTTATACTCATTATATAACATGATTTCAACAGTAGTTTTATCGCATAAACTTATCATAAATGTTTTCTAAAATATGTTTGACATATGATCGGAGGGCCCTAGCACACATTGAATGTCAAATTGGCTTTGACAAGATGATTATCAACTCAAGATCTCTAAAGTGTTTACATATGTCTTATACGTCTAACTAGCATTTCAATGAGCTTGTGTTTGACTAGCAAAATAGTGGTTATGTTGATTAGCATGATGTAATCCTTGTCTGACCAACATGTGTACTTTTTTAGTAGACATGTATTTGGCCAGCACAAAATCAACGTGTAACTCAATACGATACGTTGGAGCATGGGTCAACAATATATCTCATCTGAATATCAACAACTTGAGGCAATAATGAGCGTCCACCAAGATAATTTGGATAACGATACCTTGACCAAAGTATTGTTAAACTTTTCATATGACTAGTGGTGCAAATTAAATGTTTGGTTACCAGGTACTCGTATTATGAAAGTAATACAATTATTTAACATTGTAGCTCTCAAATAAATGATTTAATATTGTGAGTTTGATAATAAGTGGACAGATTAGTAACATTATGTTTGGGCGTAGACGTTATGACTTGCCAACACCAATGTTATGTCATCATCTCATTTCTAGGTAGTTTTATTGTGTTTTTGAAAACTAAAACATTTCGATACTAGGTTCTTTTTTTAATTTTGAAGGTTATATTTATATAGTATTTTTATGAAAATATACGGGTGGTTTTGCATCTTATTGGGTTTTACAAAATTCACATCAATAATTATATTATTTTTATTCAATAATTGCATGATAGGCCCTTTGAAACTGAGGACATCTTAGTAGACTTCGTATATGAGGAACATATCGCGGATGAAGATCCAACTCTTAGAAACCTTTTTCCTTTTCTAGTGCAGTATAGAAAAACTTTTTTTGGAAAAACTGTAACAAGAGCACGTATAATAGACTTTGATAAAGTATTTACACTTAATGTGTCTTTCAGAATTATTTATCATTTATGACTCTAGAAAAAGTATAGTAGTACAATCATTGTAATGTATATTTTCTCATTAGCAGTTGTTCTGATAATTATTATTCTTGACAAATTATGTTTTCGTAACTAATACCTCGAATTTTATCCCCAAAAAAATTGTTAAAATTTAGGGTATAAATTTGTTATAAACTTATCTATAGGTTGGGACCTCATTTTTGCTCTTTTGTTTTTGCACAATTTTAGACCCATTATGTAAAATCTTTCAATGCTATAACAACAATTAATAAAACATCGTCCACTTGAACTTTTGAAAAAAAATTATCAAACTTTTGCATTCTGTAAAAATAATATCAATATGTTAATGATACAACAAATTATACTAATCATAAAACAAATGAATGTCATGAACAGATCTGAGCTACACAAATTTATACGCAACTAAAAAAGAATTATATATACTTCATCAAAACTTAATTAAGGTAAAATAACAAAGCAAAATATAGATACATGAAAATCAGCAGACAATAATACAGTATCAATATTTCACACATAATGTCTCAAAACATACTTATTGAAATACACTTAACAACTCATCCCTTCAAAATATTCTCTGCAAAAAAATAAAATAAAAACTAACTTCATTATCATAGGTGACATTTCAAATGAATAAAAAAGCAAACGTTTTTATTTCTCTATCATCAATAAAATAAGAATGATGGATATGACAATGTTAACCAAATTATATCAATAATTAACAAATAGATAACACAACCATGTGAAAAATGAACATTAAATTCTTAATAAAACAAATAATATAACCAAGGTAAATTATTTAGACATTTATGACTTTGATTTAAAAGTACCAAATCAATCTTCTAATCACCCAAAGAAAAACATATCAAAGTAAGTCAAATAATCACTCAACTGTAGTGCAAACATCATACTATTTATCCCTAAGTCATGATATACAAGTGATAAAACTAACTTAAAACCCTAAGACAAAACACTAATAGAGTTATCAAAAAAACCATTAAACATGTAATCTACAAAACCACAATCAAATCACAAAATAAATTAACGTTATCTGCTTGTTAATCTCAACATATATAACACACTTGGTAATGTTCTAGATCTTCCAATAATTTGAAAACAATAACACATGAATAAATCGAAAAAGAAATGGAATGTCGAATAAATTGAAAAGATAGACGTGATTAAAAAAGAGTTGAAATTTCTCAAACCTTGTAACGAAAAAAATGATAGATCAAAGAGGATTTGATCTCTTAAACCCTAGATAGCAAACTCAATCTAGATATCCAATTGAGAGAGACTAGAGATGGGAGAGAATCGAGAAAGAATTACGAGAGAAACTATTAAAACCTATTCTTACATATTCTTACGTATGATAATGTATAAGTATTGATTATAATAAAAACGGTCACACCTCTAAGCCACGCACATGTCATGATGATTTCAAGGAATTACGGGCCCCAGCGTTAGCCCAGCACGGATTTGGCCCAAGCGACTCTAAGCCCGCTCAATTCAGTCCGCCACGCGGACCCGAACTCTCACAACATGCTAGACCCACACGTCTCATAGCTATCCTCAATACCCATAAGCCCTATTAAGGCAAGTATCTCGAGGATCAACTTCAGACGAGCAACTACAACTGCTCTATGCTTCCAACTAGGAAGAAAATACCAGAGTACATTCTACACAGGGAAACTCTCTTCGACGGACTACTCTTGCATTGGGAATTACCTCTCGCGTATCTAGGAGCATGGGGATAATAGGGAACTTCCCTCATACAACACAAATCTTAATTAGAGAAGGATCTCAACGAAGATCTCCTTCCTAAACTACGCATATGATGGCCTAGTAGAACCAGGACTCCTTGCACTATAAATAAGACATGAGGTTGGTAAGCTAAGGTACCCTACAAATTCCTTGTTACAACATTACACCTTCCTCATATCCATGTCTGACTTTAGCATCGGAGTGTCATCGGCCACCACAATGGTGATTCGTGGCTCGCGTGTGTTACTTGTGTAGGTCAAAAGGAAACAGGTAAAAGCAAAGAGCGAAAAACAACCGTATCAGTTTGGCACGTCCATGGTGACGACAAAGTTCTTAAATTTACACTATGCGTCGTCTCCTTTCAAAATCAGAGAAATGGTGACCTTTAGGTCACGCAACAACGAAAAACCAGAGGACACTTTGAATGTTCATGATGTCCCTATACCACCTCCTTAAGCAATTCATGTCATGCACGGGCAGCCGACTCACGCTCCCACGCCGGCAGCAGCAACGACGGACCCAAAATCTATATGCTGGCATCTCAAATATAGCGGATTGCCAAGGCAGTGGAGGCTCTCACGCGATAGAATACACCACCTGCTAATGGAGACCAGGAGTAGCACAGACCTCCGCTTCAAGAAGATGATAGGGAGAAAGTGCAAGAAAGCCAAGCCCTTGCTAGTTCTTATTGGACTAAAAGAGGTTGCGCGGCTAACGCCGAGCTCGTCGCCAAGACAGAGAGGTTCGGTCCTGGGAACCCCCTCCGCAGAGGGGCGCACGATCTGAATGTATTGTACCTCCTCTCCGTCCCACCATTTGTAGGCCGGATCATGAACGAGGCCCTTTCGAGGAAATTCACTCCACCGAAGCTCGTTTCCTACGATGGAACCACCAATCCTTTCGACCACCTGCGCCATTACCAGAACGTAATGGCCCTTAAAGAAGGATCTGAGTATGTCATGTGCAGGACCTTTCCCACCAGTCTGAAAAGCTCAGCACTGACGTGGTTCCACCAGTCTAAAAAAGGAGGGCAAGTGACGAGAAGATGAGGAATGGGGTAAAAGGAAGCGCAGCGACAACATGCCAGACCCTGGTCGATTCAGGCTGGAAAAATCATCCAACTACGTTGGATCCAGAGCACCCCTAAATGCTAGCCTTTCAAACATACTTAAATCAATGAAGAGTTGGGAGGAACTGAAGTGGCCCCCAAAGACACGCTGAGACCCCTCCAAGCGTGACAACTGCAAATATTGCGTGCACCACAAGGAGGGCGGCCACGACACCAATGACTGCAAGAGTCTGAGGTATGAAGTCGAATATTGGATCCACAAAGGCAAACTGAATGAGTTTCTGAATTCTGAGAAGGGAGCAGAACAAACAAGGAACAGGGGGGAGTCAGTTAAATAAATAGAGAAATAGACTCCAGAGATAATAAACGTCCTCCATGGAGTCGGCCCAAATGAAAGCCAATCATGCATGTCTTGTAAACGAAGTCTACTGGATATGCGGACACAACGCGCGGATGAGGACAGACACATATTCCACTCAAGGATTCAGAGCCTCATTCCCACCTTAACCTTTATGGACAAAGACTTCGAAGGAGTTCGAGCGCCACATAATGACGCTCTAATCATCTCCATAGCAAGGTGGAAAGTGAAAAAAGCTATGGTGGACACAGGAAGCTCGTTCAACGTTTTGTTCTACAATGCGTTCCGCAGCATGGACCTCAAGGAAGAAAACCTAACGTCTTCAGAACACTCACTTATCAAATTCAGCGAGGAGAAATGCTTCCCCATCAGAAAGATAAGGTTAGCTACGGTGGCAGGATAATCGTAGCTTAGGAAGGTCTGATTTATGGACTTCATAGTGGTAGACGCGCCATCATTCTACAATCTCATCCAGGGAAGACCGTGGCTCCACCAGATGGAAGCAGTGTTTTTCACCCATCACTAGTGTCTTAAGTATACTGCTAACCACTCCGAATGTACAATACATGGAGACCAAACTATGGCACGAGGCTGCCACTACACCGCACTAAAATGGATAGAATGCTCCCAGACTCAGCTACACCATGCGGAGCAGCCTGACCCAACGACGGCAGAGACATCACTTTCGAGCGGGACAGGAGCAATGAGCTTTTCCGCCCAGCGAGACGAAAAAGCAACAGCAAATGGGAACACATCCCCCCGACATTCCGTCGGCACGGAGATCCACCCCTTTACAGAGTTTACTATTGAGTAACATATGTAACGTCTTGACGGTCCGCTACATGATCCGCGAAGAGCAACCCGAATTCACTTCAAGGCCAGGATCAATTTCTCTCCGTCAACGGTTTGTTTGCTTTAAGTTATTTGTTTCCCTTTCCAAAGTCAATACTGAGTTTTAGTTCTTAAAATACTTATGTGATTTACAATCATTTAAGAAATAAAGGAAGAATTACATAAACAAACTCGATTGATTATTGGAAAGATGTAACAACAAACACCTTGAGGTAGATACAAAAGGCTAAATATTACGAATGCCCTGAGGCGGATACAAAAGACTGCATACTGAAGACATCTGGTCAACATGGAGTGAGGACTTGCTTAAACTGGTCGACCACATAAGCAACACGAACAATCAAAAGCAAGCAGCGTGCAAGTAGAACCATGATCCAGGAAACGCAACCCTCAAATATGGTCAGCGGGGGTACAAAATCGTCAACCGGGAGTCCTGCAATAAGCCATAACCAAATATGACCAACTCACACGTTTGATCCGGCGAAACGAATGAACTTGGGACAAGTATCAGGTTGACTCAGGAAGAGTGCACATTTCGACTGCAGGGATAAGAGGGGCATCCAGGAGTCAATAGCCCAATCCATGGACCATGTCCAACTCCTCTTCATCTCGAGATCCTAAATCCCAGCGCAAGGCAAGGTAACGGGGTTAATCGAGAAGTGGCGGAGGCAGCCACCACAGAATTGGATGCTGGTGCTATCTCCGAAATTAAACGTTCAGGAACAACGATAAGGCACCAGCACATGAGCAACAGACTCCTCCCTTGGGAGAACATCCGTACTACTTCTCCACAATATGAGAAGAAATTACGAGACCCCAGCAGATCAACTACGTGTCCACCCATAACAGGTGACTACGCATCACAACAACTATCACTATGCTTGATCAGTGCAAATGTCAGAACATTCGGAGACTCCAAAGATGGAGATCCACCTTCATCCTTTGGAAAACCCAAAGCGTTCTCTTCAAGCAAAAACATTATAGAAGATAAGCTTTGCAAAAGATAGTGCCTACAACGATTGGGAAACAATATTATATAGACACGATGGTTCACCAAGCAGGCACTCCAACATTAACTACCAAACATTGAATTATCGTATGGGAAACGAGGAGATAACGGTTTCCAAGGAAACTACACTTACCACGTCATTCAAATTGATGGCGCTGCAAGCAACCCCATCAATTGAGGGGGAGTAACCGATACTCAACCATAACGCAACCTAATCAGGAAAGCTTAGCTGGTGACGACTAGCGACGAAAGCTTCTAATCAAAACCTGGACATGTAGCCCCCATTGTGCGGGTGTAAATAGTCTAGAAGGTAGGAGCCTAATCAGTCCCGAACTAATTCAAATGGCTCGCCACGGGACCGCTGCTTTTCAGCATGGCCACCAAATCACCAACCCTAGACTTGTAGCCCCCACTACGAGGGTGTAGATAGTCTAGAAGGTGGGAACCTAGACTGGCACGACCTGATTCTGATGGCTTGCCACAGGACCACTGCTTTTCAGCGTGGTCGCCGAAAAAAACTCCCAAATTTGTGGCTTGATGCGCACAAGTGTCTATGATTTGGAAGGTGGGAGCCTAGTCAATTCCGAACTGATTCTGATGGCTTGCCACGAGACCACTGCTTTTTAGCTTAGTCGCCAAACTCCTCTCTCAAATTGTAGCCCCCACCGAGCAGGGAGGGTGTAGATGGTTCGAAAGGTAGGAGCTTAGTCAGTCCTAAACTAATTCTGATGGCTTGCCACGGGACCACTGCTTTTCAGCCTGATCGCCAAACCTTTACTCCCCGAATCCGTAGTATGCTTTGCTCAATAGTAAATGATTCAGAAGGTGGGAGCCTAGTCAGCTACAACCTGATTTCGACGGCTTGCCACGGAACCACTGCTTTTCAGCCTAGTCGCCAAACTTTTACTCCCCGAATCCGTAGTCCACTTTGTACGAACATAAATGATTTGGAAGGTGGGAGTCTCAAGCAGCTTACCACACAATCTCCGTTTTCCTTTAAAACCACAGTCACAAACATGAATCTAGCTGAATCAGCGTCTTCATGCTCAAAAGACTGACATTCTAATATTGGCAAAATCCATTTGCGCTGATACAAAGGTCGTACAGCCAGTGCACAGAAAAAACTACTTAGGATGCCAGCCCGAGCTCACGGTGCCCGACTCGGCACCAGCGCTCTGACACATATACGCCGCCATCGCAACTCGCCCATAGTAGCAACGCTAGCCGACCGATTAGACAAACAGGGTAAGCCTCAAGCAGCTTACCTTTTCACGAGCTGCCTCGACTTCCGTCCCTGCAACGGCCACGTGGCTCAAATGAGACATACCCAACATAACGTACTTCAAGCCCTTATCCATACACTCTTCCAAAGTATCTTCCTCGGGTTTTGGAGCGTGGTCCATTAGCTAGTTGTGACGGCTTCTTATATGCTTCCTCGAAGCATATTCTACATCCACCTCTTGGTGCCAGACCTATGAACTCATCTTCACCAAATCCGGCATGAATTGGCTTATCCGTGCACCCGGATGAAGCTTCCCCAGATCAGGAATCATGCTAGCAACACCCTTCATGGTTGCTACCGTCCTCAGGTTGTCCTCCATAGCCTTCCCCTTATTGACAATAGCCGACCTTTTATTGCGAGACGGTTCGGCGGGATTCGGAAGGAGAGAATGAAGCGAATTATCTAGGGAACCTGCAACACTTCTAATTGTGGCCTGGAACAAGACGGTGAGCAATTCGAACTACAGGAGACATGGCTGGAGCCACGACCAATTTCAGACTGCATGCCAGCGGGACGATCATATTCTACAACCTCACGCGAATCTTCACAGGAGCCTCTACTGGAACGGTCCTATGCAAATTAGCACTGACGGAAGATGTCATTGCAACCCGCACCAGACGGTCATTCAGAGCTTCGACCTACGCGTCACAAAGGTTCGACCTGTCTACAATTCCTGTAAACCGCATGTAATCTTTCTCCAAGCCGAAAACATCTGTCTCTACTCCAACAGGCCTAGCAGACTCGCGCTTTTCTCTCGCCGCAGCGGGTCGTGTCGACGACGACCCAGTCCTCACACGAGACTTCTTCCGCACAAAGGAGGCAAGGGTTTCAGTCGACTCCTCCACATCAGACATAACATGAGTTTTGGCCCCAACAACCTTCCTCTTCCTTAAAGGGGTCCCATCTTCCAACTTGACTAGCGAAGTTCGGTACAAAGTAGGGGAAATGTGCCAGTTGTCCCACAGCCTGCTACGGACGAAGTTGGAAACTCTTATTATCACTAAGCGTCTTTATGGTCTTTTGTTCCTCTAAGGTAAGAGGAGTAGTACGAAACCTTCCTGCAAAGAGACACAAACAATATTTAGTCAGCCCGTTATCAATCATATCAAAGTCACAAGAAAAGGGTTTGAACTTATGAAACGGCCTAAACTGTCGCTCAAGCGGACAACCCTTGTACTGAAAATACTTCGAGTCCGCAAAAGCCAAGAAGCAGTACTTTTGCCAGAACTTGAAGTCATCAGGCAGATTAACAAAGCAAGTCGACGACATCATTTTATAGACAACGTTAGTCTTCAGTCAAGGAGAAGTCAACAACTGAATTACCCACGGAGTCATGGTGACATCGACCTCCTAGGCACTGAGCAGAATCATGAGGATGATTTTATATCCATTAGGCCCCAATTGGGCCTGAGGAATCCCTAAAATATCCAAATACTCCCAAATCACGTCCATAACAAGAAAAAGGCACTCCGACAACCTGTCTTCAAAAAAATCCAGGCCCTTAGCCAAGATTGCGTCGTCAAGGTCTTGTTGGGCCATGAATAAGGTGAACAATCTTTTCTAATTAGAGTGATATCTTCAAAAGCAAATAAATTAGAAGAGTCAGACTCTACACTAAGGATGACCTAAATAAAGGTTGGGTTTCCGTCTATTTTCTGTCGAACCAACGCACGTTCCATTAATGCGGCGTGCGACCCAAGCAACGATTCAGACTCAATCATCATGAGCGGCGCATCCCTTCAAGAGATGACTTAGCGAACCGATGTGATGGCCCACTAACTTGGGGGGAGTAGCTGATGATACATAAAAATAGTCACACCTCTAAGCCACGCACGTGTCATGATGATATCGAAGAATTATGGCCCCAACATCAGCCCAGCACTGATCCGGCCCAAGCGGCTCTAAGCCCACTCAATTCAGTATGCTAGGTGGACTCGAACTCTCACAGCATGCTAGGCCCACACGTCTCATTGCTATCTTCAATACCCATAAGCCCTAATAAGGCAAGTATCTCGAGGATCAGCTTCGGATGGGCAACTATAGTTGCTCTTCTAACTAGGAAGCAAATACCAGAGTACATTCCACACAGGGAAACTCTCTTCGATAGATTACTCTCGCATTGGGAATTACCTCCCTCGTATCTAGAAGCACGGGGTTAACAGGGAACTTCCCTCCTACAACACGACTCCTAATTAGAGAAGGATCTCCACGAAAATCTCCTTCCTAAACTACGCCTACGATGGCCTAGTAGAACTAGGATTCCTTGCACTATAAATAAGACATGAGGTTGATAAGCTAAGGTACGCTACAAATTCTCTGTTACAACATTACACCTTCCTCAGATCCCTGTCTGACTTTAGCATCAGAGTGCCATCGACCACCACAACGGTGTGTGTAGCTCACATGTGTTACTTGTGCAGGTCAGCATGCACCAGGTCAAAGCAGGGAACGAAAAATGATTGCATCAAGTATAAAACACATTATTTTTTTACATTTTTATCATTCCTTACAAAATTGAATTAAAACGAAATACATATATATGTCTTTATGTGAGTATGGCAGTGGACCCATTTTAAAGTTTTAATCAGGTTACCAAAATCTCAAACAACCCTGCCGAGCACACATGAGTCCTACCTTATTCGGTATCGATATAAAGTTATTCAATTTATTCTTTCCAATCCTCACGAGCAATATCATTACGATTCATAATTTTTCAAAAAAAAAAAAAAAATTCACGAATAGCTTCATCCATACCACTAGCTTCACCATTTTAGGTCTCAGAACTTTTATAACAGGAAACAACTTCGGCGTTTTCATCATTGTCTATGATAAAATATAAACTTCTTTTCAAAGCCTTAATTTGTTTATCTATGGATAGTACTTATTATTTTCAAATATAGTAACGTATATTAATTTATCTTATCAATTACTTTAAGATATATAATGACTCATTTTTTTGCCACTGATATTGCCCTTACTTAGCCACGTCCTAGCAAATGCGTAAGATTTTCAAAATGCAATTCCTAAACTCTGGTATCATATGTTACAACTTTTTTCATTAAGCCAAAACGACATCGGTGTCACAACAATACAATTTAAACTTGATAATTTCCCTCCACAACGGTTATCTAAGCGCGTTGAACGCAACTTAGCGCAACTACCATTACTCCTTAAGCAATTCGTTTTTTTGATATGATGCTATAACAAATCAACTTAAAACAAAGTCATCTTTCGTTTTAATACCAACTATAATTACCCACTATTGTGTTATTGATAATGTTATTTTTTGGACTAAATACTTTTTTAGTGTTGCAGCATAATTCCACCACCTTAAAACAGAGTCATCTCCTATTCTGATACCAATTGTAAAAACTAATTATCATGCTACCGATACTATCTCACTACTAATCCCCGTAGAAATGTGGTTATAGCTCAAATAAATTGATCAACAAATTTTTTGCGATGAAACTCAAACTCCTAATCTCTAGTACCATCCCTCAAATTTTGTTTTGATTATGAAAAAAATCAATGCTTAATAATTATAAATTATTACTTATTAATCGTCCATCAAATCACTATTTTTGTGTAGGACACAACTTGATGCAACTATCACCGCTCGTCAAGCTAATTGTCTTTGCAACACACCTCTCAGTATATTTCTACCAGTGTTCTAAAAATCGGCCTAGGCGGCCGCCTAGCGCTAGAAGGTGGAAAATCGCCCAGATTAATGGCTGGGCGGGCAGTCTGGGCGGTTCTGGGCAGTCTGGGCGGGTCTGGGCGGGATCTAGGCGGGGTCTAGGCGGACTCTAGGCGGGGTCTGGGCGATTTTATTTTTTATTTTTTAATAAGGCTGATTGTGTTCTTATTTTATTTTCTTTCCTATTTTTAGAAATAAACTATTTAATTGTTTTTTATTCAGTATATGTCTAAATGTAGCAAATGATGATTACTTAATGGAATTCTCAAAGGATCTGCCGGTACCAATTTTACTAATGTAAATTTTATCAAACATAACTGAGGTTATTCATGCAATTTGAAGAAAAATAAAAGAGTACACAAATTCAAATTTATATAAAGTACGTACCCATTATGACCAACTTCAGTCATTTGAGTTTTAATAAATTTTGTTCACGATTGTTAATTTTTCATGTTTTTAAAATTTGCATATGTATATTGGCATTAAATTGGATGTAATTGATAAAGTATTATGCTTAGCTTTTGTATATTATTAAAGTAATAATACAAAACCTAAGACCGCCTAGGTGCCGCCTAGGCCCCTGGGCGCTAGGCACCTGCTCGCCGCCCGCCCAGCGCCTAGCGATTTTTAGAACACTGATTTCTACTATAGACAATTTACAATTATAGTATATATAACATATATACATAAATTATTGCATGCATTATATGCAAAATACAAACAGTGCCTATACACACTGTCAAACTACACAAGTTGTTAATTCTAACGTCTGTAAACAAGATCCAAAATGACACTATTTAGGCTAACTTCAAAGGTATGATAAATCCAATTAGCCCAAATAATTATTATATTTTATAGAAATTCAAAATTTTGAACATTAATTAATAGTTAATGTAATGTAAAGTACAGAATAATCATGATCAACCTAAACAGCTCGGTGCTCTTCGGCGTAATCGTAGAAAAAGATAACGATAGAATAGTAAAATAAAAATTATTTGTATGTGGCGGGTTTTAAATCCCAAATAACTTGCACATAGTTTGAACCTTAAACATCTTCAAAATAAATCATAATTAAACTAAAAATACCAACAAGATGTGGTGCAAAATAGGTATAAGTCATATATTTAATATCTTCAATAATTGACATTAAAATTTGACAAACTTGTGCGAGTCCTACGCAGTTGCATAATTGGCCTACCTTAGGGATGTATGAAAATAGAGTCAATTTTCAACTAAATGAAAAATGTGATTCAATTTTATTAAGAATACAAATAAGGCCCATTTTCAAACTTATTTTGTTGTTAGGCTTTGGGTCGCCTTTTAAATCCCTCTTTAATGATTCTTGGTGTCCCTCCCAATAATTACCATGACTCTGCTAAGAGTAGGGATGATAGTGGGGTTGATTTTCATGAATATTCGCTCCACCTCGAACTGTTCGGGGGCAGATTTGGGTTTACTTTAACGATTTTAGGGTGGTTTCGGGGATCAAAATTGGATCCATTACCGTTTCGGGGCGGATATGGATTTGACTATATATGCCCCGCGGATATCCATTTATCTATGAGATATTACTAGAATGCCCTTATTCCCTTGATGCAAAAAGGATTACGAAAAAACCCTAAACCTAATTCTCCAATCTCCATCCACCTCTCCACTCCAGTCTCTAGACTTTCCCTCGTTGCCAGTTGACACCGTCTAAAACCACCTGGTTTGTCTTCTTCTTCTTCTCCTCCATCAGTTCTCATACTTCTTATTTTCCAAATGTTTTTTTTTTCTTATTCAAATGTTTTTTTTTCTTTTTATGCAGTAAGCAGAGAAGTGGAGCATGCACCTCTTACTGCTACACCACCATCAGTTGGTTGTCTTCTCTCTTCAAGCTTTGATCTCTATCGCTTGATTCAGATCTCCATTCCTTCTCTTTCACCTCCATCGCCGCTAGCCGACACCATCCACCATCGGGTTTGTCTTCTTCTTCAGATCTCATCCTTCTCCATTTCAATATAAATAAATTCATGAAAGATTGGGAAACACTGAGCTTTGATGTGAGAATTCTGTATTTTTTCAGTTGATTTTGATTGTTTTGCCAAGTTTTGTTCTTAGAGTTTTTACTAAAACCTGGAATTTATTCAATTGTCTGAATGTTTTCTACATAATTTTTTTTTTTTTTTGTATATTGGCATAGGTCCTATGTTGAATTTAGAGGATTAACATCGTCATGAAATTACTAGTTTTTTGACACGACTACTTTAATCATTTGAGTAGGAGAATTTCGTTCAGAAGTTCACTAATATAAAAAGTTGTTAAACAACGCCTATGGAATTGTAAAACTCTTAACCAAATGAGCAAACCATGTAGACAATTTGATACTTGCCTGCTCTGAACATTTTCTCTGATAACAATTCATATGCTAAATCAAATGCATCAATGGGTAGACATTTTTTCATTTGCAATGTTTAATTAGCATGTGCTTCACGTATCCATTTGGGTTTTTTTTTTTTTTTTTTTTTTTTTTCTCTGTCTGATGATTTATTACTGGTATAGATATTTACTCTCATAGAATTGACTTGTTTCAGATTTAAAACGAAAGCTTCGTTTTTCATCAGTTTATTAGGGTAGTTAATTTATACAAAGCAATCAACAGACAATGCTTTTCCAGGGTTGAAACACGCCCCTTTTCTATGTCAGTTCATTATGCGTAAGAGATGTTTGTGTTTTTCTTGAGAAATTTGTACTAGTTGGGTAAGAGACGTTTAATTTTGGTATCTATTTGATATGTCTTGTTGAGTGTAATTAGAAAATCAATAATAGAGTATTGATTAGTTACATGGAAGAATGAAGGAATAAAATGTTGCAAATAGGGGAAGTACCTTGAAAAACATTCCCATTTACTACTTTTTCTCTTTCTTACTGTGATGTCCATTTGCAAATAGAATAGAAACTATTGTGTTCGTTCAAGACTCTACTTTAAAAGATGTTTGATTGATAATATTGAAATCAAGGAATATGATTTGTCTAGTCCACCTTTAACTATTTGAAAATAGGTTGTAAGGAATGCTTAGATTACTTTGATATGATTTCTGTTGATTGGTAATGTTTGAATTTGATATTGAGTTTCAATGTAATCCAGGTTGATTATTGTTCAAGGGCGTGGACTTTATTTTACAACAAAATAGATAAAGCTAACTTGGCTAAATGTGCATGAGATTCGACGCAACATTATATTGAAGTGGTTGTGCTCAATGGCTGCAACAAAGATTGGTGACACCACCAAGTTACTACAGCCATGAAATCAACTGTATTTTAACTGATCTGATGGGAAATGTATCTTTCAAGAATGTGTAAATCCTTAAATACGCTTACAAGTTGTGAATATGAAACTATATTCCCTTGTTCTGGCGAACGAGAGAACGAGCCCTACCCAACCATGGTTGGATCAAGCTTTAGCCTCATTCCATTTTACAAGAACTATCTTTGTTGGAGATTTACTTATGTTGGCCTATCCCTCAACTCATCAATACCGACAACGAAACCACAATTCAGTTTTGGGCTCCGCCCACTTCTACAACAAAACCAGCATTGGTTCTTCTCCATGGCACAAGTCCGGGGGGTACTTGGCATTGGAACAACCAAGTAGCCTTCTTCACCCCTTATTATGCACTTTACATACCTGATCTCCTCTTCTATGGACAATCAAAAACAAATAATCCTGACCGGATTGAGATCTTCCAAGCAGAGACAGTCATAAAAATGATGGAGAAACTAGGATTGAGCAAGTATAGTGTGGTGGGTACTAGTTATGGTGGTTTTGTTACTTACCAAATGGCTAAAATGCATCTCAAGAAGGTGGAAAAGGTGGTTTTAGCTAATTGCTCTATTTAATGGGAAAGTATAATCAAATGTGCATAAAATACTTGTTCTGCAATTTTGCCTTTCGAACAATGCATTGTTTGTTGTTTAACCTAATTCTTAAATATTAAGATACTTCATCTGTTGGGTTTAACTCTACAACTGATTACCGTCATCATATACCAGTGCTCATGAAGTCGAAAGCGACAAACAACTCTTTATAGTTTTTATGCTAGTCTATAGTAAGCAGCATGTCACACCCCGATTTTAAAATGACCGAAATTCTAATATCCACGTAGGATAATCGATTTTTTGAAATTCGAGGCATGAAATCCATTCACGCATAGTAACAGTTGTCATCCACAAAAAATGATCAATTGCACAATTTATCATATTAATAAAAAAATGCAAGACAATTCTAATATTTCACAAACGGAAAGAAAACTAACGTTGAATTCTCATAGAATAATTTTGGGGTAGAGTCTAGGTGATCCTCAGAATATGGATATGGGGGAGTAAGAGTATAAAGGTCTAGAGATAAAGTGACAAGGGTGAACCATGAAACTTTAGTAATGTTTCTTTTCTTTGTGAATCTAGTTATGAGATTTCTGAGTACTCATATATTTTTTTATGTCAGTATTTGGGTGACATAATTCATTATAGTTTTTTCCTTTAAGTGGTTTTGCTATCATGAGTGTTTACTTAGCCCTTTTTGCGAATCTCAGGATGAGATTCCTTTAAAGGTGTATATATTGTAAAACTCGTACTTTTTCAATAACAATAAAAATTTATGTGCCTAAAATTCATTTGAAATTGTATTTTTTAAAAATTCTTATTTCGTTTGCCAAGTCGTATTTTTTTAAATTTACTTAACTCTCTTACCTTTTAAATCTCGGGACGAATTTCATTTAAGGTGTGTATAATGTAACACCCGTAAAAATTTTGTAAGGCTCATTTATTTAATTCTGGATTAATTATAATAGAGTTAAATTTATTTGAATTTGAATTTTAATTTTTACCACTGTATTTTCACGAGTTTATAGGATGGAGTGCCCTCAGAAGTTCAGTGGGGCAAATAGCCACTCGCCTTATAAAATAAGAAAGATTCCCCATTTTCCACTTCTCCTCACTTGAGAGCAAAACTGCTCCCTATTGTTCTCCAGCGAATTCGATTTGCATCCGAGCTGTTCAACCCACTACACTGCCCAAATCTCATCATCTCTTCTCCGTTTTGCTTCCTCTATCTTCCCTCTTCTTCATGTTTAGTTTCAGCCCTAGAGACAGGTTCGCAGTAAGAGAGATGGGAAACGAGGGCGAGGGAGAGGGAGAGGTATTGGCGGCACTGTGAATGGCGTGGGGGAGATCGCAGGCGAGATAAGGGATGAGACGATGGCGTTGGTTGTGAAGGGTTATTGTGTGGATCGGTTGCACAATACTTTGCGATTTCGTCGATGAGTAATTCTTAATCTTTTTGTGAGTTATTCTTTGATCGTTCTGTTTATGAAATTTGACAAAATTTAGATTGTGTTCATGTTATGTGAATCACACTGTAATTGCTTTTATAAATTGTTGTGTGAGTGAGATGTTAAGAAGTTTTCATTCATGATTCCTTTTTCTTGATTTAAAGTTGCACGTTGAATTAGAGGTTTTTTCCTTCGAAATTCTTTCAATGGGTTTTGGTAAAATTCTTGGGTTTAAATTCCAACATTGTTTTAGCTTTGCATAGCTATTTGAATTTTAATTTAGGGTGAAATTGGTTAAGATGGGTGTAAGTTAGGATTGTTATTGGTTACATAGGATGCGTTGTTGGTAATGTTGCTCAAATGTGTGAGTTTCTTATGGGCACAGTAGCTGCAATATATTGGTCAATTGTTGCTTGGTGACTTGGGTTTGGTGTTTTAAGGTTCCAAATATCATTGTTCATGCAATGTCTACAATTTTCACATTACCTCCTTATCATTTTGTTTCTGTTCTTCTATTGTTGTGTTTTCTTTGTTCATACCCTTTACAAATTAATTAATGTCTTAGTTTTAAGTAAGAATCAATAATTTTTGCAAATTCGATTGTGCGATTTAGCTTTATGTTTGGTTAGAAGTGAGGTGGGAACGAGAGTGACCACGACAGTATTAGCAAATGGCCTGTTTTTTTTTTTGTTTTTTTTTATTTTAATTTATTAATATTGATTAGCTCGTGTGAGTTTTTGGTGGGCATAGTTGCAATATCATTGTCTGTTGTTGAAGAGTGATTGGGTTTGTGTCTACATGCATGATACTTCCCATATTTGAACCCTACAAATTGTCTTCTGTTTGCTCATCTTGGTAGTTTTAATTTTCTTGAATCATTTGATGAGTGTGTCCTATAACCACTAGCAAATAGGTTGAAATGTGATTTTCCTATAGTGCACTGAAATTTTGCTTTGTGATTATGTGAGCAAGTATTTTAATTATCTGAGTATGTGTTAGGAGGTCCATGGGTCTAAAATTCTTTGATAGTATGTATTTGTTGGGAGAGGGTTTTAGAATTCCGAGGTAGCACGTAATGGGAGGATATCATGATGAGTTTGTTTATGATTTGACATTGCATCAAATGTTATGTTTCACCAAAAGAATTGGTTGATTTATTTGTTAATGACAAAATGTCAATAAGAAAGAAAATTGATATATCATAATAAATGATATTGATAAACTGTGATTTCTTAAAATTTAATCACATGTATCACTTAGAACTATCACATTTCTTATTGTTTATATTTTTTCCTCTTCTATAGAGAAACTTAGTAACCTTTAGGTTGGGTCTTGCGGAGTAGGGCACCCATTTCTTATAGAAAAACTAAGTAACCTTTGGGTTGGATCTTACGAAAAGAGTGTGGTTTTGAAATGCCTAAAATAAACTTGATTATTTATTCGTAAAAAAAATGTGACGTGGCTTATGCGCATTGATAGCCCAAGAGTGACTTGTTGCTCATGTAGTTAGGAGTGTCTGGTGATGCATGTCCGTATATGATGTGTCCTCACTTAGACATGGATGACGGAAAAGTTCTCGTTTATATAAGAAAGACATACGGGCATGTATGCTCGGCACGGATGTGGTGCGAATGTGGTATCGTCTAAGTGATCAATTCAATAAAAATGAATAATATGTTTAAGTCAAATAATGTATGAATACATCGGTATTAAGTGAATAATATTGATTTTTTTGTAAAACTATATACCTATGTTTTTAACAATTCCTTGCAGGATGACAAATCCACTAATATTTCAGCAAGTCTGACTTGCCATAGCCAATATCTACAGTGTAAGCTTTTTGAGGAACTACATGTCTTGGAAGTGTCATTTTATTGTTTATTTAATTTTAATTTATAACATGTACTTATTTTACTTATTAGAGTTGGAGATTACTCATACTAGCTATCTCGTTGACCCAAGTAAATTTGTGCTTCTTGGGTACGTTCTTATTAGAACGTAGTCAATTAGCCTTTCAGGATTGGAGATTTTTGTGCAGCGCTATTAGAGTTTATTTAGTAGGGCGAACCTCGTCAAAGAGTTTCTTGGTTAAAGTTATTTTTTGTTTGTTTCAGTTACTATATTGTCTTAGTGTTGTTGCTAAATGTTCTTCTACTATTAAAAATTTCACGTTCCAAATTTGAGGGAAACAGATAATCTTACGTGAATATAAGGATTTTCGTTTTTTCGAAAATCGGGAGGTGACAAAGTTTGTGTAATCTAAAAGGCAACCTATCAGGAAGCATTTCTACATGGATGTGGCTCATTTATTTGTCATCGCAAAATCATCAATATCTGCCATATATTCACAACACCAATATTATAAGTATATATGTTCCAATTATTATGCTTTATTTATTTGTTGCGAAGACCATTGTGGGTTGTAAAGTGATTTTATTGTGTTAGACTTTGGTTTATACAAGCCTGCAAAATGAGCCTAAAAAATTTCAGAGCCTAAATGAGCTTGAATTTCAGACCCAAAAAATCATGGGTGGGGATTGGGGCGAACCGGGGTGGGTATCAATTAACCATTAGAAAAACTGTACTTAATAAACAAATAATCAGGCAGGGTGGATATCCGCCATGGCGGATCAGGGGATGATTTTAACAAAAATAATTAACAATTTTTAAAGCGGATTCGGGGATCAACAAAGTCTGGCGAGGTGGAGACGGATTTGCCAAAATCCACCTCATTGTCATCCATATCTAAGTTGCGTCTTTATATCTATATAATGCCACCAATGCCATTATTTTCTTCATTAAATTCATTAGTATGTTACTTTCACATTGCTGCATTTTCCTTTAGGAAGAGTTCGACACAAATTTGGTTCGCCTTTTATGTTTTGAATTGCTTTTACATTAGGAAGGTAAGTCATTCTATTTTAGGAGATGCACTCCTCTAAACCATATAGCACCATATAGCTGGTGATATTTGTCTTAAGGACAAAGAATACAATTATTGCCTCAACTATACTGTATTTTTCGTTTTTTATATTTGGTGTTTATTTTTTATCTTATAAAAAGTGTATTGCAAATGTCATATTTCTAAGAAGGGTCGGGTTTGGGAACTACAAACTATATAGTATTTTCACTTGTAAATTATGTTGTTTATTTTTCATATAAATGCACCCAATTGAAAAAAATGTTATTTTTTTTAAGTAGAAAACTTTTAAAAACCAAATGACTGAATAAAATGAACATAAATTTTTTGTCTAAACTTCTTTAACAAGATACCAACTGGTAGCGATAACAATTTTATTAATTTGATTGTCTCATTTCAAAATTGAACCAACTTTATTTCGACACGCGCAAGACTTTGTATTTATCCTGTTTCTCAAGTTAAATGGTTATACTTATATGTTCATGACTAAATGGAACATGGTTGATTTACATTAAACCAACTTCTTCTAGCAACACATAGTAATTGAATTTCACTATTAACAGCGAGACCAAACGACAAACGGTGATAATATAAAAAAATTAAGGTAGTTACCCAACAAATGATATTAAAAGACCTTTAGAATTAGAATTTTATGTAAACAAAAATAATAGGTAATGATACATAAAAACGGTCAAGATGATCTTGAGGAACTACGGGCCCAAGCATCGGCCCAATAAAGATTCAGTCCAAGTGGATCTAAGCTCGCTCAACTTCAATCCGCCAAGCGGACTCGGACACTTACAAGATGCTAAGTCCACATGTTTCACAACTATCCACGATACCCATAAGCCCTCTTTAGGCAAGTATCTCGAGGATCGGTTTCGGACGGGCAACTACAACTACTCTCTGCTTCCAACTAGGAAGCAAACTCCAGATTATCTTCTACACAGGGAAACTCCCTTCTATGGATTGCTCATGGATTGAGAACTATCACCCGCGTATCTAAGAGTGCAGGGCTAACATGGAACTTTCCTCCTACAACACGACTCTTAATTATAGAAGGATCTCTACGAAGATCTCCTTCCTAAATTACGCCTACGATGGCCTGGTTGAACCAGGACTCCTTACACTATAAATAAGACATGAGGTTGGTAATCTAAGGTACGCTACAAATTTCCTGTTACAGCATTACACCTTCCTCAGATCTCTGTCCGACTTTAGCATCGAAGTGTCATCGGCCACCCCATGGTGGTCTGTGGCTCACTTGCGTTACTTGTGCAGATCAGCAGGAACAAGGTCAAAGCAGGGAGTGAAAATCGACTGCATCATAGGCTTGCACCGAAGTATGTTTGAGTTCGGACTTCGATTTTCAGTGCCTGATGACGTCTGCCGCTTCTTTACTCATTTTCGCTTGCTTCTCGCTCAGATGGCGCCGAGCGGGTTCAAGATACAACTAGCAATTCTTCTGAGGGCTCATGACGCTGGCCTTTGTTTGACTCCACCGGTGATTCATCGCCTGACCAAAGTTTGGCTAGCTGTATACTAAAATTAAACACAAAAATGAACAACCACACAAACAGGTAGTTCCTTAATGAGGCAAAGGTGTCATGCAAGAAAATCACAGTTAAAATAATTTAGTTCCTCAACGAGGCAATCATGTCATCCTAATAAGTAAATACATATTTACTTGTACTTACTTTGTAGATGTTGACTATGACAAGTCTGACCTACAAAAATATTAGTGGACTTGCCATCCTGCATGAAAAAGGTTATAAACAATATAAATGTAATTTATTGATTAAAACAGTTATCTTTGTACATCATTTAACTTAAGCAAATTATTCATTTTAACGGATTGATCACTTAGACGATATCACATTCGCACCACCTCCATGTCGAAGCAGCCGAACATACATGCCCGTATGCCTCTTTCATATAAAGGATGATTTCTCCATCATCCATGCCCAAGTGGGGACACATCACATACATGCATGCATCACCGGATACTCCTAACTATATGAGTAATAAAAGCCACTCTTGGACTATTAATGCGCATAAAGTCACGTCAAATTTTTTACGGATAAATATCAAACCTATTTTAGGCATTCCAAAACCACCACCTTTCCGCAAGACTAACCCGAAAGTTATTTTAGTTTCTCTATAAGAAATGAGTGCCCCACATCCTCAAGACAACTCGCAGGTTATTTAGTTTCTCTATAAGAGAGGAGAAATAATAAACAAAAAGAGGTGTGGTAATTCTAAGTGATACAATTCCAGGTGGTCAAATTTTTAGGAATCAAAGTTTATCAATATAATTTATTTTTGATATTTCAAATTCCTCCGCAATGACTTTTTGTCATTCATAAGTAAATCAACCCATTCTATTGGGGAAACATAACATTTGACACATTGTCAAATCATAAACCATTTAATCTCAATATTTTCCAATTATTTTGGGAAACCTAGCATTTTCCTAATCAAATTATTAGAACATTAGCAGAACATGGTAGTCTAATGAGAAAAGCCAAACTAGGAAACTCACACATCAATCAGATCAGAATAGTAAAGTTCACACATTTCTTTCATAAATACTCATAAAAGCAGCTAATCACAGTGTAGTAATACATTTGAAAATTAGACCAACGCACTTCAAAATAAAATGCCAAATAAACTCTATATGGCAAAACCCAGAGGCAAGAATGTGAAAGCCTTTTTCATTATCTTCCTACACTGAAATGGAAATTTCAAAGCTAACACTACAATTGAAAATCCAACTTGTGAATATGTTCCAACAAATAATTCACAATCAAGTTGAAAAATCACAAATCACTAACTATAACGCTTAGAAAGTAAACCACAACTATATATAGCAATCTCCATTTCTTCTGTAATCTAATAAAACCATGCCCATCAAACCTAGTACAATGTGTTGCACGACCGACCTGCTCAAGACCTCAAAGAACCCCAAAGAAACTAGTGGAATGTTACACTTAATGTTGAAACTGATAATAATGAGTCGATGACAATGATATCTCATTTAAAGTGGGCCTGAAAATCATTCCTACAATCAACATCCATCATCCATAAGAGAAAAAAAAAACTAGGGCTGGGCAGGTCCGGGTAATCGGCCCGAAAATAAAAAATCGAAAACCGGCCCGATATATTTAAGCCCGCAATTTTGAGGCCCGAGATCATACCGAGTTGGGCCGGTTAATCGAGGCCCGGTTAACCGAATTCCGGGTCGGTCTCGGGTTGGTCTTGGTCCAAAGCGCAAAAGTCCAAAGCCTTTGTTTTTATGAAATCGGTCCAAAACCCAAAGACCGTCTATTCTTCTCTGTCACTCTTGTTTTGTCTCTGGATCTCCAACAACAGCCATCATTTTTCAGATCTCACTAAATCCCCCAACACCCACCTATCAATTCACTGTGATCTCCCCAGATCTGGGCAATCGACCTTGTCACACAACGACATAGTACCCCTTCACCCATCATCCCAATTAGATATCGACGAGATTGAAAATCTCATCAATGCAAGTGTTCAACGAGAGAACGAATTGAGAGAGGAAACAAAGACATGATGAGAAGTTAGAGAGAGATATGAAGAGGAACGTTAACTTACCATGAGATTGGCCATATAAGCTTATGAACTGTGGATGGGTTTGTTGTTTACAAATTTTTTTCATTTTTTTAGAAGATCGAATTCCAGTACAAAGACAGACAAAAAGAGATCTATCCCCAGTTGATAGATGTTCTTCAACCCTCGAATTCAGGGTGTCGGGGTTCATCCTTTGAACCTTTTCCCTTTTGTAGATGAAGATCTTGCGAACCATGTCAGAATTCATGCAAGAAGATGAATATTATTGGTTAGATGACAACAAAAATGGTGGAGAGTTGCAGGTCTGATTCTGGGGTTTTTTATGAGTTTAATTTGTGATTAATGAATTGAATGGGCGTATTGGAGAAAGGCGGCGATTGGGAAAGTGGTTATCGTCGAATTCGAGTCTGAATTTGGTTAACATGAGAACTAATTTGGGTTTATGGGCGATATTTCCATGGAATTTTGAATTGGGGTTGAAGAGGACTTGGAAGTGAAATTGGGTCGGGCCGAGCCGGTTAACCATGGATTTTGAACATTGAATCCGAGGGCCGAACTGACTATTTCGGTCCGGTTTGGTTTCCAGGACCGAATATTAAAACATATTATAAAGACCGGACCGGACCGGTTCGATTTTCGGTTTGGTCCGGATTTTCGGTCTTAAATGCCCAGCCCTAGTAGCTGATGATACATCAAATAGTCCTTTGATCACGGTCGTACGCGTGGCACAAATCATCTATCACAAGGAACATATGTTTCAAACCGAATATGGATAACGGATCCAATCACTAAAGTGCAAATAGACATTTATTGACGGACCATGACCTAAGTTAAAGGCCCAAATCTCAGGCCTAATGAATGTTTCTCCTCAGAGGATAAAGATGTTACAAAGGAGACAAGTCATGGTGAGAATCTCTCCCCCAATGACGTATTTCAATGAAGGAAGATACCGTAGTGAGAAACGTCTCCCTTCATTGCGCCATGCATGCTTAAGTCACGCACAGAGTTAATTACTTTTATTATATAAGGTAGATGAGGGAGAAGATGCACCAGGTACGAAAACAAATCAAAACTATACTCTGTCCAAGTTCATTTTCTCCTACAATTAACTGACTTAAGCATCGAAGTGCCTTCGGCCATCAAACATGAGATCTTTGGCAATCTAACCTTGTTTTATAGGTCAGATCTTGAGGAGAACAAATTTGGACGCATCACACGTGTAAGTTGGTTACGCATATCTCAAGGAGCCATATGTTGAAATAGGCCAAAACTTTAACATGTTATTTCTTGTGTTAATCCACTATTTTCTTCAAAATTCTAGCTCAAACACAATTAACTAAGAAAACATGTTTTACATTAGTACATGTACCCAACACGTGCTTTGCAAATGCTTCCCAGGGTCTAAATAAGAAAAGTCTGGGTCCTAAATTGGGCAGTAAAAAGTGGCATTGTCATTTTGATATCCCATATAGAACAAGCTAAGTTATTTACAATTAAGGGCATTACTAAACCAAAAATAATTATTATTAATTCATCTGAGTTGAAATTTTGAGAAAATTACGAAATAACACTAGAAAGACACATGTTAGGATTTCAACCATTTTGATATCATTCTTCGATATATGCGTCACACTCAATGGAAATATATTATTTTATGGGATTTGTAAATGTAGTACCAGTTCTATAAAAAAAATTCCACATTCACCATAATCCACATTTTCTAAAAAAACGTAGCATCAACAAATTGCATTCTTGACCGTATTTTGAAAGCAATATGAGAAACAAAACTCTCATTCAATCATAGCCTCACCTATACCTTTTAACAACAATTGTTTCAGACGAGCGCAATGGAGCTTGGTGGTGGGTGTAGAGATTAACAGAGCTTGATGAGGAAGAGAGAGCAAAACTTAAGAGAAATAAGTGGTTGGTGGTATGATCTGATGTGGAGTGTGGTGGTGGTGGTCGTGGGCGATTGGTTGCTTCGGTATGTGGTGTTGCAAATTGGTGGTGGTTAAACGGAGGTGGTGGTGCATTTAGAAGGTAAGTAATATGGATAAAAGTAAAATTGCAAAGAAATAAGGTAATGGAGAGTCAAAGTCAAATAAACTTATTCTTAAAAAATTGTTGGAACAAAATTTTATACTTGTGAAATAAGTATTAAGTCATATTAAATGATGAACATAAGTTAGGGTAGAATTTTATCCATAAAACTTTTATAAATGAAGCTGATAACTGATTTTTATTATTTTTTGTTTAATCATATGTAGGTAGTGTCCTTAACTGAAAACTATGTAGGTCACCAAAAGTCGAAACAAAAAAAAATTGACTCTTTAAGCCTAATTTCTAAAACATTTCCTTGAATTTGGAGATAATTGTATCTGTCGGGTTGGGTTTGGGTAAAATCGGGTTGATAATTCAGAGGTAAACGAGCGAATTTGGGGTCGCATTAGCATTACTAGCAGGGATACAATGAGGGTAGGGATGACAATAGGGCGTATTTGGTCAAATCTATCCCTGCCCGCTAAGGATAGCGGATCCCCGAATCCGTCCCGAATATCCATTTATCATTTTTTTTAAAAACTATCCCCGATCCGTTTAACTGGAAAAAAATCTATCTTACAAATCATATTGGTGTTTGGGGTTGGAGATAAAAGACGATTAAGATTGAAAGTTGCGGAAGATGTGGATGGTGGAAATTCATTATCAACAATGACATGTATGAAAATGAGTTGCAATTAGAAGGACAAAGTAAATGAAAAAATGGTAAAAAAAAAGTTGGTGGAATGTGTATGTGACAGAGAGAGAAAATTGTGTTTTTTCTCTACATTAAAATTGTGATAACAATTTACTTGGTTGTGAAATTTTGATAGACTTGGTATCGTTGGAATGCATTTTTAAAGATATTTCCAATGGAACCAATGATCAATACAAATACTAAAAATTATATATATACACAACATCTAATGCACTTCGAGTCGTTAGTATTTTCAAAGAAATAAGACGGACCAATCATAACAGTAAAAGTAAAGAAATGAGAACTCACTCTCGGCGTTTGAATTTTTTTTCCAATTTATTCAAATTTTGACCGAGTCTAACACTAAAGTTTATAATATATATTTTTACCGTAGACGTGCACTTCCAAATTAATTGAGGGCGAAAGTGTGGATGATAGCGGGGGTGTTAAGTATATGATATTTAGCAAAAAAAATGTATATGGAATGGCAACGGCACGGGGAATACCCTAGTAAATAAATAAAATAAAACTTTTTTTCTTAGTCAACCCCTACACTTCACCATCTGACAGAATTTGAGAAGTTTCATGGGAAGCACTTGGTTGTAGATACTCTGCAATGGCAACAGGAGAAAGAAGAAAGCAGCCATGGCTTCTTCTAAATTGGAGAAAGAAGTTGAAGGTTTGAATGATCAGCCTACCTCAACATCCGAATTAGAAGGCATTCATGGCTTGGGTGCATCTGCCTCGAATCATTTAAGCCACCATGAAGAAGAAGCTGGAGATTTGAGCAAGCCTACCTTAGCACCCAAATTAGAAGATCATAAGGGCTTCATTTCAGATCTTCTCTGAGTGTTGGAATTCACACTCTCTCGATCTTCTTCACTCACTAGTCAGTCGTGTCTTGAATCAGATCTCAGTTAGGGGGAGAAATCAAATCGTTCAGTTCAATGTGGTCTAAGGTTTAGACATCCATCGAAATCGTCCTTTTTCCTGGTGGTGGTTAGTTGGTTTATGACGCCAAAGCAGCGAGATAAATTGCTTGGTTGAATAGGGTGAACTTTCAAATAGCTGATTTGCTAATTCAAAGTGTTGAATCTTGGCTATTACTCCAAATGGATTGGCTAGATTAGGAACAATTTCCATTGTTAAAAGCACCAAACGTCATGAATTTTGAAGATGATTAGTAGAAAAGAGGAAGAGCGAAATGAGAAGATCATTCGTGGTCTCCTGAAGCTTCTTCCCAATCGAAGATGCATCAACTACAACAACTTGGTAATTTCTTGAACGATCTGAAGAGAATGAAGAGGAAAATGACATAAAGATAACGAAGAAATAGATAAAGGCTAAAAAAGAAGGTATGAAGAGGATTGTTATTGTGGTTGATGTCTGACTTCTCTCTCATCTCATGACGCCTAAGGAGGAAGTGACATTGAAAAAGTGATATCATGTGGGAGGAAGTCACATGGGTGCCGACTAAACCCACATGTCTTGTCTTTTATTTATTATTGTTAATTTCTTAATGTCCTTTTACATCGGATATTATTTAAATTAGTTGGGTGAGCGGATATCCGTAGGATGGATATGGTTAAATCTGTATCTGCTCCGAATTTTTTACGGATTCAATTTGAAACCCCCAATCCATCCTGAAAGTAAACCCAAATCTGCCTTAGACGAGTGTGTAGCGGATATCCGTAAAAATCCGCTCCAGTGCCATCACGTGAGGGTCATTCGCTCAATCATCTCCACCACTGCACTTCACTCCACTCTCACCTCTCTTCTCAAGCAAGCAATCACTCTCCTCCATCTCTGAACCTATCAGACACAGTCTCTCCTCCAACTTAACTTCGTTGGTTGCAGGTAAGCTACTTCTCTATCTCACTCTTTTTCTTCCTCTAGGGGTTTTGCAACTCTCAACTTTTATCGGTTCTTCTGTATTGGATGGTGTAGTTATAGAAGTTAGGAAACTTATCGATAAGAATTCTGAGAACATCTGCCTATGTTTGCTTAATTGTGGAGACAGTGTTCGTTGGATTTTAAAGTATTAAAACCAACTTTCTCTGTTCGTTTATTGTTATATGTACATTGTAGAATCTCTCTTGTTACAAATGATGATGTATGTGAAATGGGTCATTAGTTTTCAATTTAATTGCTTTCCTCATGGTTTTGAGTATTTGTGTATGGTAGTTTCAATCAAGTGTAGATTGGCTATTGCTAGCTGCCTCCTGGGGGATGTAGGAGATGAAGCTGTTAAATGCAAATTTCCAAGACTTTTGGGTGTCTGAGTTTTGGCAGTCACGTTAACAGGTCCGTTCTTTGGGACTTTCATTTCTGCGAGGTGGCTCTGTGAGTGGGTCTGGAAAGATAATAAATATGGAGAAATGTGTTTTTTGGCAGGGTAGTTAAGGTCGTTAAGGCACAAGTACCCTATTTGTGCATTAGGCACAACGCCTGAGTTGCGACACACACCTTGCATACGTTGGATGCATATCACCTTGCATATGTGATATGCATATCAATTGAAGAAAATTTAGAAAATAGAAAATGATGTTTTAGAGAAATAGTTATCCCAATTTTTCATAGGTAAACTATTATACATTTTCTAAATTTGTAAACATGTGAACCATTGAAAGTTTGAATAATAATTGCACAACATGAACTAATGACAATCAATGCTAAAAGGATAAATGTAAAACTGCGCAGACTTCTTCAAGATCAAATAAATACTAACATTATCAAACACAAAACCTGCATCCATGATTTTGGAACAAAAACGTTAAGTACATTATTACCAAAGAGCATTGATTTAGGGCTTTTGTCGTTTTTCCCCGTTTTATATCGAGTGGGGTCTTATGAAAAAAACTAAATACAAAGGAGGTTGGGCAGCACGTGCATGACTTACACCAAACAGGCACATGCTTAATCTCATTAATGCACATAAAGGACGTGCCAATGAAGTTAAGATATCAAGGTGTGGGATAGTTTACATGATAAGTTCAGGATATAGATGCCTGCATCTGTGGAGGGAACTGTTAAGGATTTGTGAAGACCGAGCTCATGTTCATCTTTCTTTAATTAAGGGCTTTAGGGATGATAAATTCTTTCGCGAGGTGTTGGATGATGTTGAAGGAACCCAACAGGAGGAAACCTTTCGTGATAAGGTGGCGGACACTGGTGCAGTTATCATGGAGGTTCTTATTACTCTTAGGCAGTGTGTCTCAAATTCCATCTTTTTAAGGAGATTTTTGCTCACTAGTTTGTATGATAATTGGGACATTCTAGTATTGGAGCATTAATGCTTTTAAGGTCACTGTGAGTAATAATGCATAGTGGATTATGAATAAAATTTTGCCTTTTTAATAATAGATAAAAAAAGTAAACAATTTAGTTGAATGCTAAATTGGTGATGTTTTAAAAGCATTATTTATGTGCTATGTAAATTTTGGGAAAAGTTCAAGGATTTTAACTTTACTTCTAAGTTTAACCCTCTGAGTGTGGGTACACTCATATCAACTTTATTTTATGACTTTAAGTGTGTTGATCATATAATTGCCGTACTTTAATATGCTCCAACTCTATTTCTTCTCCATTCTTCTTGATTCTACAACTTTTAATAATCATTCATTTATCCATTCAGTGAGAGGCGGTTGTTTGTGAAGAGTTGGAGATAAACAAGGTTACCTGGAATTTGTGTGTGGGTTTGGTGAATTCGTCGAAAACATTGGTTGGTCATCATTGGTTTCCAATCAAAAGGGTGTTGATTCAAAAAATCAGGGCTCTCAGGTGAGTGAGATTAACGATTCAGTTTATGATTTTGATTGCTATATGAACTGTAGTTTAAGATGTAAAACAATTTTGCTTCGGATGCATGGTTTTTTGTCAAATTTTTCATGTTGGTTTTAGAAGATTTCTTGGGTTTAGTTGTATGTGATGTTCATCACGTGAATTACTGAAATTAATGCATGTTTTGAGTGCTACTACTGTTGTTCTAATTTGTAGAGAAGTTTCATAATTAGGAGAGATGAATTGAGTATGAATCAAGCTTGAGTTTTGGGCTGAAAAATCAGGTTAGCATGTTAAGATGGGTAGGTTTAGGGCGTGATTACTATTAGCCTATTAGGAGTGTTAATTTTTGGAAGATTGATGGTTTGAGCTTTCCAAGGGTATATCGAACATATGATTTGGTGGAAATTGTAGTTTCTATGTTGTGATGAGGTTGATATGTTGAGCTGAAATCTGCTATGTTGATGTTACGAGGAAGATGATGACGTCAACATTACATCATCTGTTTGACCAGGACTTTGACCCAATTGATTGTACCATTGGATAGATTGATGGTTTGAGCTTTCCAATGGTATATCGAACATATGATTTGGCGGAAATTGTAGTTTCTACATTGTGATGAGGTGGATATGTTGAGCTGAAATTTGCTATGTTGATGTTACGAGGAAGATGATGACGTCAACATTACGTCATCTGTCTGACCAGGACTTTGACTCGTCCCGAGCTTTGACTAGGTCTAAAAATAGTCCTTAGCTCAGTTTAAATGATGACTGAATCGCTAAAATGATTGAAGTGTTCAAATTATGTGATTTTATTCAATTAAGGATGAATGTCATATATACCCTACTCAGGCAAGTGAAGTTGTTTCTATGAATTTTGTTTTGGACACAGTGGCCTGGGACCACTCTGGTATGAAACACTCATGAGATGAGCCCGTAATGGCTATATTAGGTTTGTACACAGTGACTTTCTGGTACAAAGCCTGGACTCTGAAGGGAAAACTATGCCGTCATACTAGGTATGAAGGAGAGTTCCCAAGGAGTCATGTGTTCATATTGAATATGAATGGAAAGTTGTTGAGGAAGACACGAGAAGAGTTTAATGGAGCAAGTTTCCATCTTCCAAAGTGTGCACCTTTTTTATTTGATTGTGGCCCATGTGATCAATCTTTCGAGGTGACTATGTATCTTATAGGTGGCACCACCCTACTAAGATACATGCGTAGTTGCATACTTGAAGTGGTTGTTAATGCACGTGTGAAGGTGTGTCAGGGTAAGACACATTCGGCACATGTAGGTGCAATAGGGTATATGATGATGTAGCATGTGAATTTACTTATGTATATTGGTTAATGAGAATTGTGCATGTAGAGAGGTAATCGATTGAAAACATTTGATAAGTGATGGTCTACCTCGAGACACGTGTTCATCAATGAATAACTTTTTCATATGTGCTCAGTATATGGTGTAACTTTGAAGTTATCTATATTTTTATAATGATATGTATATGCATGGAGGTAGATTACTAGCAGTGTTTTGTAGTTGATCGTCTATCTCGAGAAATGAAATTGTGATGTAATGATTTGTGTTTTGTACCGTTGTAGAGATAGAGTACTGACTACATTTATTGTTGAGTATTGTGGTTTGTTTGTTTTGCATGTCAATTGAATACTATGGCATGTATTGAGAAAAGTAATGGTTCATGATACACGTTCATGAAGGCATTATTAAGTTTATACACATCGACTTGGAGTCACTCTGGTACGAAGCCTAAATTCTGAAAGGAAAAACTAAGCCGCTATACCGGGTATGAAGGAGGGTTCCTGAGGAGTCGTGTATTTTCGAAAGGAAAACTAAGCCGTCGTTTGGATACGATGGAGAATTCCTAAGGAAAATGGAAAGTGACGTATGTTTTGCTATTTCTTACGTGTTATTGTTTATTTCTGTAGAGAATTAGAGATTTAGGACATGATATATGTGTTTGGAATGAGGTTTAGTATCATAACCTTTAGAGACACGAGATGTTATTTGGAAGCTTAGAATGGTTTAATTTTGCTTTTGCATTTGGATATAGCTACCATCACATCCTATATTCAGCACTTGTTGTATTATTATGGTCTGCTGATACCAGCCTTAGCTGAACCACTTTGCTTTTTTGTGGCATGTGGGTGTACTTTTATTGGAGTGCAAGTGGAGGAGTTCATCCAGTTGGTGTAGCTGGATTCTAGATCTGTGTTTAACCGTTGTTGATACTCGAGCGGGCTATAGGTATATATGATGTTGATACAATTTTTTGGAGATTAATGTTTTGTATATGTGGATATGCATTGTTTGTGGTTTTTGGGAGAGAAGTTTGTACATGTACTTTAAGCTTCGTGGTTTTGATGTAAATATGTTGGAGATTTTTTGATGACTTTAAATTTCTGTTCACTGGTTTCAACTAGTTCGAATGTTGAATGTGATGACGTGGTAGTGTAGTAAGTGTCACGTGTCGACCTTTTAGGGTCGCTGTTATCAGAAATGCAATTTTGTAAGGTGGGGCGTGACACAATACTTTGTTTTTCTGATAAAAAAAACTATTGTCGTGAATGATACTAATAGTGGTCAGCATATCATATACTATATTGGAAACCTGAATGTAAGATAAGCGTATCATAATGTATTTGTGTTTTATAAGACACGGTGCAAAAATAAATATATAGATATGTAAATATAAAAGTCAGGAATAAGATTTATTCCAGCAGGAAGTCCAAAAATCACTTCCATTCATATATGATTTTTGTAACATTATCATTCATGTCACTGTGCCCAATAACACCCAATGTCAAATTGTACCCAAAAGAAAAAGCATGGCCTTAGGCACCCAAAATATAGTTGATGCAAAGATAATATCATATATCAAAAGTTGCTAAATGCTAGTTACTTCACAAAAAGTATCACTCTCAATTGTAAGAAGTCATTCCCCTAATCCCACGTTGATTAAAGGATTGATGTTGATTAAGGGATTAGCTTTGAAAGCTTATGATAATATGGATTGGCAATTTCTGTTGTATTGCATGGAAATGATGGGTTTGAGAAGTGATAGCGGGGCTGGATGTGGTTATATTTGTCTTTTTCTCATTGTTCCTTTTTGGTTAGGTGGCTCTGGCGTGCTTTTCCAAGAGCAGTAGGGCATTAGACAAGGAATCTCCTGTTTACGTTTCTTTTCATTTTTATGATAGATGCTTTGAGTAGGTTGATGAATAAAGCTCAAGAGAAAAGGTTTTCATCTGGGGTTTAAGTTGGGATATGGCTCCAATTGTGGTTCACTTGCATTATGCCCTTATATTACCTCTTTTGGGGTGGCCTTTGGGTTTAAGATTAACTATACTGAAAGTGTTCATAAAAAAAACTATAACGAAAGTGCCATCATTGGGGTGGTTAGTGGTGTGGTGTGGTGTGACTAACTCTTTCTTGTGTCAGTACCATGGCCTTCCTTTGGGTGTTAATTGTTTGAAAAAGGTATTTTTGATCCTTGATTGAGACTATGAATAGGAGGCTTACATCTTGGAAGTGAGGTTTTTGTTCATGGAGGTAGACCAACTTTAGTGAAGAGGCTCATAGGCTAATATCCCTTTCTTTTTTCTTAAAAGTCCTGTACATCATTTATACTTATTCCCTTCTCCAAAGTCTGTTGCTAATAGGTTGGAGAAGCTAGTGAAAGATTTCCTTTGGTGTGACACATCACATGCATACCACTTGGCACCTAAAGAGGTTGGAGGCGTGGGTTTGAGAAACTTCAAAATAATGAATGAAGCTCTTTTGTAAATGTTTGTTGAGATATTCCAAGGAAACATCAAGCCTTTAAGGAGAGTTACTGGGGCCAGATATGCCAGAGGGTATGGATTGTGGCTTCCTCCTAACCACTTTAAAGATTTTTTGAAGAGGGATCTGTTACACGCTTGGGTTTATTTGATCTCCCAAAAAAAAAAGAAAGAGAAGAAATAAATCTCTTATAATGAGATTTCTTTCAGGGCCTCAACTAATGGGAAGGGATAGTTCTAAACTTTGTGGAAAGGGAGGGAGGGGTAATAGTAGTTGAAGTTTGCATAATGAGGGAGAAATTGAGGATGTTGGTGGGTCTTGCTCCTATGGCTGTTTTGAATAGATGTGATGGGTCTTGGAAATAGACCAAAAATTGGCTAGTTCTTGGTCTCACCTTACTATGGGAAATTGGAGGAGTATGACCCACCATGGTGTATTAATAGGGAGTTTCCTGGGAGGATGGTATGGAAAAAATACATCCTTATTTCTTGTGGGAGTTGAGTTGGGATAGGTTTTTCTCTCATGATGTTCTTGTTAGAAGGGGCATGGATATTGAAGATTGATGTGTTGTTTGCAATGATGCAACCATGGAGAGGAATCCTGAGATCAGTTTTTTCTTACACTGTAAACGGACTCAAGGAGGTTTGGTTTATTTATTATCTAGATTCAGAGTTTTCCCAAAGCTGTGGTTGATTTGTGTTGGGGTGGAGATGTTAGGCCTTCTCTGATGGTCTAATTCTCAGGTAGGGGTCTGTGGACTATGATGTTGACCCCATATGCCATTCTCTGAGGCATTTGGCTTAAGAGAAAGAAAGGAACATTCAAAGGGTAGATTGCCCCTTGAGACTGCATGGTCATGTGACTCGTATCAGTGCCATTTGGTGGCATTGGATCATGGCTGATTTGAACCTTACGTATTGCAGCATTAATGCTTCGTCAACCCTAGTATTGTCTCTCCTTTTGAATAAAATCTAGTTGAATATTTCCTCGAATATAAAATAAAATATAGTAGAAAAAAAGAAACAAACATAAAGATACAACTCAGCTTTAGTTGCATCCTTCTCTTTACTCATATATATAATGACAATTTGTCTTCCTTGGATTGTGTCTATATCATGGTAAGATTGATTTGTTGGTTCAAACATGATTGATGAAGCCGTGTTAGCATTTATATTGCAGGAATTAGATAGTAATCGCTAGCATTCATATTGCAGGAATTAGATAGTAACTGCGATTTCAATTGTAGTGGACTAACGTAGCCTACCCTCGTCCTTGCTTACTGTGATTTGTCCAATTTTACCCTAGTGCGTAGCAGAAGGATGGAAGTTCTCTCCTGTTCTATGTCAACAACTTCTCTTCCTCCAGCTTCACTTGAATATAAAGGTTCTACTGCAAGCTGCAAACATAGTTCAATTGTTACAGGTAATTCTCATTTCACCTTGTGTATGAAAGCCTGTTGTTTTTTCTTCTTTCTGTAATGATCTGAAAGTCTTTCCTTTTTCCAGCTATTCCAAGTTTAGGGTTTCCAAGGAAACAAGTTGGAGTACATACGCATGGGTTTAACCAAAAATCTGAGTTATGTAGACCAATTTTTACAATGAGCTTGCAAAAAAGGTGTCCGATGCCCAGAAACGTTGTTGTTAGATCCGAGCTTGCTGAAGCTGGGTCTTCTGATACTTCCTACTCATTAGCAGGTTACATTAAAGCCCTTAATTGTTTTCTGTTCTTTACATTGTGTTCCAATCTATGTTTTTCTGTCTGCAGAACTTCAGCTGGGTGCCAAAGTTAAGAGGGATTTGCTTTTATGCAGTAACAGCCTTTCTTGCCATTTTTCTGTTTCTGTTGATGTTGGTGGTGCATCCTTTTGTAATCCTATTTGATCAATATCGATGAAGAGCTCATCACTTCATTGCAAAGGTTTGTAATCCTATTTGATCAATACCGTGCTTCCCTTCTCTAAGGTTGAATTTGAGGGATTAGAGAACCTTCCTGCACCAGATAGTTCGGCTGTGTATGTTTCCAACCACCAGAGCTTTTTAGATATCTATACTCTTATAATCCTGTGGATAGACTTCAAGTTTATTAGCAAGACCAGTATTTTTGTCTTTCCCATCATTGGATGGGCCATGTATTTTCTGGGTACAATTCCTTTGAAGCACATGGACACCAGAAGTCAATTGGTTTGTTCTTCTCTCTTTTCTTCTTCATTTTTTTTCCCGTTGTACATGGAGAGTCTTTACCACTAATGAAATCTGGTCTTATTTTTAGGATTGTCTTAAGGCGTTGTATGGATCTGGTGAAGAAGGGGACATCTATTTTCTTCTTCGCGGAGGGAACTAGAAGTAAAGATGGGAAATTAGGGGCTTTTAAGGTATGAATTTTAGTAAAATTGTTATCTCATTCTTGTGTGTTGGTTATTGTTGATAAAATATATTGATGAAAATAAATGACTAACTTCCACTGATGAGTAAGTTCCACAACCAACAGTATTTGTAGAGAAGGTCAGAAGAGTGAATTTCTGATTTGCTGGTACCGTCGATGAGTCAAGTTATTATATTTTAGAGGAGACGAGCTAGGGAGCGACTCAAACTTGAAATTTATTGTTAGTTCTCCTTAGCTCATAGTTGAATGGAGGAGTGGTGGCATACGAAACTGAGGTCTCTGTGGAGAATAGGATGAAGGTGGGAAAGGTGATTCTTGAATATCTAGGAGATGTTAGCTTTGAGAGCGTATTCCTATGTATGGATGGAAAAGCTCTGTTTAGGCAATGTCAAGGTCAATAATGTTGCTTTCAGTTTCAGCAAGAGGCCTTTTGAGGTGTGAGCAGTGGCAACTACAGGCAGACTCTTGCTCAAGTTCAGGAATCATATGAAAGCACCACAAGGCCATTGATTCAGCTTTATATGGTTGTAGCTTGGATGGGCTCAATCTGATCACAAGCCTGACTCCTAATTGGGATGGTTCGGGTATGGTTATCTTGTGACAGAAATAACCTGAACCCGATTATGTGAAACATCATGGGCCATGAGATGAGGTGAGGTGTCATGGTCATCGCGTGATTCGGAAATAACCTGAACCCAATATGTGAAAACGTCCAGGGACGTGAGATGAGGTGAGGCATCAGTGAGTGCCGCTGGAGCTACGAGAGCCTTGGCACTGCCGTGGTGGAGCTGAGGCAGATTCTTAATGACTTGAGAATATTTAGACACCCTGCATATATAATTTTGGATTTGTCATGTCTATGATTCATTACCTGCTAAAAACAAAGAATATAGTCAAATGCTAATGTGTTGTGAATGACACATGCATATGAAACACAAGTCAGTTGAGAACTTCAAATAATGCACTTATCAATACGAGTCAACCAACAAACAATTAACATATCGGATAAAAAAACACTACTCGGCATGAAATACAATAAATAACGCATGACCTTGGCTTGACAGATTAATCAATTACCATCCTTTTCAACTAGACCATCAACTTAAATCATCTGAGATCTGCCAAAAAAATTTAAAAATCATGAACCAAACCAGCCAAATGACTTTTAAAGCGATTAGGGTTGGGCTCAGGCTAAACATTTCAATTCCCATGTAGAGTTAGGCTTGGGCTTGGGAGAGTTGTTTTTCATTGTAGATTGGACTTGGGCATAGACCAAGTTCCCCAACCTGCCCAAGTTGCACCCTAGGCATAGAGCTTGGTCCATTTATTTGTTCAGATAAGAAGAATCCTCTGCTTGAAATCTATGTTTATTGGAGGATCTCTTTGGTATACAGTTCAGAGCGAGCTACACAGATGAAACTTTAAATTGAGAGACATTCTGATGTCAAAAGAGATAATGAAACAACGCACTGAGCAAGGAATCAGATTGGGGGGTGGTTCTCCACGATGAAAGCCCAATTGTCCTCGTAACCTAATTTTGGCTCAACAAAAGTAGAGGGTAGAAAAAGAACAGATGAGGGGTACTGGGGGCAATTCATTATGAAAAATAGGCGGAGTTTGGTCTAGTCAAGTGTATGGATCAGGGGTCGGCCAGGATAATTGTCCATCAATTGTAACTTAATTGGTTGGACATCTACTCTCCTTGTGAGATGTTGCAGGTTCGAGACTCACAAGTTATGATTTTGTGAGTTTTTGCCCACTTATTAGGAGCACACGTGCTTTGCCATTGGTTAGTCTTGGGGGTATTGAATGTTGCTACTTAGATGACCGGAGCGAAAACAAGTCTTAGGTGGGAGTATTCAATTCGGGATTTGAATGGACTCTGAAGAATTTTAAATCTCATGGATTTTAAAAGGTTTCAAATGATTTTACAAAATTCACTGAATTTCGATGTATTTTAAATGATTAAATTTTGTAGATTTTATAAAGGTTTGTTATGGATTTCTATGGATTCTTATAAATTTAATGAATTTTTATAAATGTGATATTAGTCATAGGAAACAATAAAAGAACATCACCTACATTGTTATCCATGCCAACACAAATAATAAAGAACTCTTCTAGGCGTCGAGGAAACTAGCAAGGGGGAGGGGTGTTATCCTTCATCCCCCTCGAGATTTACGAAGGCGCACATCTCGAGGGGGATGAAGGGTTACACCCCTCCCCCTCGTTGGTTTCCACGCCAATTAGAATTCCCGAATAATAAAACATCTCTCAAAACATCAATTAAACAATTGTTTGTATGTTACGAGAATTTTACGAGAATTAAAAAAAAAATCAAATACATTGAAGATGGTCCAAAAGTAATACAAATAACTATTTTACTTCAAATTGTTATTCCCGCCACCGCCACCACTTCTCCCTTCTTTTTCTTCTTCTTCAATCACCACCACCACGCTACCGCCACCTATTTTCCTTTTCCCCCCCTTTTTTTTGTTTTTTTTCTTCTTCTTCTCCATCAAACACCACCGCCACCTATCATCCCACCTCCACCCATTTTCATCTTCTTATTCTCAACCTCCTCCCCCCCCACCTCTTCTTCTTCTTTGTTCTTTTTTTTTTCTTCTTATTCTCTTCCTCCTCCAGTTTTTTTTTCTCTCAGTTATTTTTTATTTTTCTCCTATCTTTTTTTTTCTTCTTCATTTTGCACTCGCGAAGGTTCTGGCAAGTGGGGAACCTCCACTTGCAGGAACCTCCGCAAGAGCGAAGAAGACAAAAAATGGGAAAGGAAGAAGAGATGAGAAAAAAAAATAGAAAAAGAAGAAAAACAAAGAGAAAAGTAGAAGAATAAGAAGAAATCAGAATGAGAAAAAAAAAAACAAAGATGAAGAGAGGAAAATGAGAGAGAAAATAAAAGGAAGAAAATGGGAAGAAGAAGAAGAATAACAAAAAAGAAGAACAAGAACAAAAGAGAAGAGGAAGTGCGGGTGGTGGTGTAGCTAGCGGTGGTAGGGCATGGTGGTGTGGCCGGAAGTTGTGGGGTGAGGTGGTGCTGCTCTTGTGAAGAGAGAAGAGAAGGGAAGGTGGTGGTGTCCTTAAGCAAATCATAAAAAAATGGGATGGTGGCGTCCTTCAGCGGAAATGGTAGTGTTATTTAACAATAGCCAATACAAATCTGTTGAAATATGAGGGAGAATGTTGGATTTGAAATAACTCTTGTTATATATACTTTCCACTCACAAATCCTTAAAAATCCACAACTTTAACAAATCTATTAAAATCCACTACTTCTTGAATACCCCTGATTTTAGTGGACTTTTGAAAAGCATGAATTGAATACCCCCTGATTTTGATGGATTTTAAAACAATAATTTAAAATCAGTATTTGAATACCCATATATTTACATGTATTATTTTAAATCCTTAATTGAATACCCCTGGATTTTAATAGATTTTAAAGTCCTTCACAATCCATTAAAATTCGTAATTGAATACCACCCCCTTAATCTATGCAATTAAAACGGTGTTATAACTCCGTTATAATGCTTAACGGAGGGTGATCCATTATGTTTTGACATTATCACGTTTTGTTATCATGGCTCTAATATAACGTCCGTTATATGACTGTTATTGAGAACATTTTTTCAATAACACCATTTTAACATTTTGTTCTAATACATAAAAAATTTCACTAATTTCATTCTCGATCGAACCAGAACCCTAGACTCTGAGGAAAGAAGAAGAATGACCAAAGCTCGGCTGTACCGATTGACAAAGAACCAGACCTCGTCGGTTGATAGGGAACGAGATAAGAAAAAGAGTCGATCACACTCTCTGTTGTGATCTCATTTATACAAAGGGAAATTTTTATATATTAATGTTTTGATGTTTGTGAATTCGGTGTTACGAACATGATTTACTTTTTTGACTCTATAATACATTAATACTTGGTGGAGGTATAACAAAATATTCCGTTATAATCTATAACGCTCCTAGATCGTTATGGGTCCGTTATCCGTTTGAACTACATAGGTCTTAATGCGAGGTCGAGGCGATGTGGCAACATTGATATAGCCTTTCGGGCATTGTTTGAATTAGCCTTAGGACATGGATTAAAATAAATAACAAGGGTCAATGACTTGAGGCTCGAGAAACAACAAGAGAACCAAAATGGAGATCACGTATAAAACAAGCATTGCTATAGCGAAGTGCATTGATAGATATTTTTCTTCTCGCAGCCATTAATTATTATTTTTTTTTTTTGTAGCTCATCTATGTCTACTACGGATCATCTCATTAACAAGTACATGGAGATAGGGGTCTTTCGCTATGCATGATTTGGAAGTAGGCATCTAGTTATGTAGCTCATATGTGTGAAATTTTTGTTGTAAAGAGATATGAGATTATAAAAGTTGGGGCTTTAGGCCATAATATGATATTCCTTTTTAACCTTATAAATCTTGTGTTTCATCTAGATCGTTATGACTAAGGATACACTTTGCTACATGTTATTTCTGCTGTCCAGTCTCCCAAAGTCCCAGTGACTATCCTATGGTTGTGAGGGGAAACATCTTAATCGTAAGGTTTGTGACAGTTGGCCTGCACAATTACTCCTTTAAAAGTTATTTATTCAAAATACAGTATAAAGTCATTGCGGTATATGATCCACTTTTCTATGTTGGAGTGTGAATATTAGGTAGGATTTGTCTGTTGATTTTGCTGCTTACATGAAAGTATATATCCTTCCTAATTTCCCATTGGTTGCGAAAATGGAACAGGATCATTTTACTATTACAGCAAACGTAGGTCTTTTGTAGAGGAAATGATTTTATCTGAAGTCTGTTTTGGTTTAAAAGAAGATAATAATTATAGGGAAACAATGATAACTGGTTGGAAGAAGAAAGAAAGAGAAACGGTTGGACGTAGAGGTTGAAGATGACCAATTTGTTAAAAGTTTTTCCATGGTAATATATTCCTTCCTCTCCCCCCACAATGAATTTATTTCCCCAATTTGAGAGAAAACACATGGCTTAAGGTCATCTACAACCTCAAGTTTTCCTTCTTCGCTCTTCGTGTCACTGTTTCCCTAGAATAATATCCTCAATTTGTCGGATGCTATTCTTTAATTGATTTGTTAACCTAAACATTCCCCAAGTCTGCAGAATGTGTAAAGTTGAAGCAACGCACCAGATGATTGTGTTAGTCATTAGATTTCCCATCATGCATCCTTTAGCTGTATTAAAAATTACCTGAATGTTAATAGTCTAGATGATAGTTTTGTTTGCAAGGAGTGTTTCTTTTGTTTAGCGCTCTAAATCTGAAAATTTAACTAGTTGTGAGTGTGGATTTTGCTATGCAATTTTTTGTTTCATCTGCACTGAACAAATAATCTGATTTTGAAGTTGTTAACCACCCTATATATTTTTCTTCCAGTTAATGGAATATAAATACAGTAGGACAGCCGATTGCTATTTAGAGTTATGGCACAATTCTTAGTAATGGTCCCTTTACCAGTTTGCTTGAGCAGAGACCTGAAACTGAAGAACGTCCCACACAACCCAACTAAGCAATGTGATGGGTTTTCGGATTTACTGTGAAATGTCATTCCTGTAAAATCAAGGAAGCGTAGCCTATGTTTGGGTTTGACTGAAAAATTCTATGGAAAATAGAGTAGGGGAGATAGAGGGCGGAGCTCAACTTTCCAGTTCCACCACACGTTTTTGCTCGCAACAAACTTTCTACTGGAACTGAGATTTTGTCCATAGAAAACTCAAAAAACTTTAATTTTTTTTTTAAAGTATAAAAAATAGAGAGAGAGCTTACTTTTCATCGCACTATGTGGAATATTATTATGTATTTGTATTTTGAGCTTTTATCGAAGAAGTAGTTTTTGGCGGCCTAGAAAGATTATTTTGGATTTTAAGAGAAAACATGTGGTAAAAAGAGTCACAAGTTCTATTCCCTCGGAAAAACACTTTTTTTTTTTTTTTTTTTTTTACTTTGGCCCTTAGGGTTTATGTCTAATTGAATGATGCCAATGCCATTTTGAAATTGAGTGTAACCCCTAGACTCATGTTGATTGTCTCAATCTATTAAGGGAAGCATGATTGTCTCAAAGTGGGCTTCCCTTGACCATTTCATTTCTCCAAACACCCAGGAATGGAATGCCCTTACTCACTCACGTTAAAAGGTTTGTTAAGAGAGACATTAACGTTAAGTAATGGCCATGGGTTTGAATCTTGTGCCAAGCATCCATGGCAATTGCATTCTACACAATGAACGTAATGAGAGGTGGGAACAAAGGCAAATTTTCTGGTTCTGCCCTCTCCGCTAACTTCAACTTGGGCCAAAAATAAAAATTAACAAGAATCCTATTTTGTATTTTGGGATTTGTGACATAGACTGGTCAAATACATAGGTATTAAGTTGCAAATTTTATCAAACAAATACATGTAAGTTTGGTTGGAACACAAAATACATTTTTAGATGAATGAAATATTGCGATGATTTATCCAAATTGATTAGGGTTGAAAAAACACCTGACCAAATTGATTAAATCGACTGAACCGATCAAAATCGAATCGATCGATTCGATTTAAGTTTGATACGGTTCGGTTTTTGGTTTCTATGTGATTTTAATCGAATAAATCGAACCGACCGAATATATATAATAAATAATATATATTTTATATAAAAATAATATATTATATTTAAAATAGTCGGTCGGTTCGATTCAATTTGGTTAATGGCCGGTTCGGTTTCGGTTTGAAAATTTTGAATCAGACCAAAGTCGGTTCGGTTCACGATTTAGGTGAAAAACCGAACCGTCGGTTCGGTTTTCAACCCTAAAATTTATGGAGAAATTGGAATTAAGATAACCATGCTATTGCTAAGCCTATGTTGTTATTGGTTTTGGGCATCCCACCAAATACGGTGTTTTAACCATTCAATTTATTAATGTATTATCCTTCAACGTGTTCCATTGTCTTGCTTAAGAGAGTTTCCCCACAAATTTAGTTCGTCGTTTCTTTTAGTTTGGAGTGCTTATACTTTGAGAAGGTAAGTCATTGTATACTGTGAGGTGTTCACAGCTAGATTGTTTAGCTATTGAGATGGAGCGAAATTCATCTCAAGGACAAGTTGACTTATAAGTTAAATTGTTTATTATTTCATCCCATATACTATTTCTTTATGTGCATGTTCTAACAAGCGATGTGCAAACATACTACTATCCTAACAAATTCATGCTTGAAAAGATCTTTTAAATTGAAAAACTTCATTGAATTATTGAAGTAAAAAAAACTTGGTCTTAGTTGGGAGAAAGAATGAAAAAGGAATAACTTGGTAGAAGTTCAAGACAATAGATGCTCAACCGTAAAATCTAAACATGTGCCTTTGATCACACCTTCTATCAAGTTTGACAATACATCTAATAGTCACCCGATCGTGGCCATACACGTGGCACAAACCATTATAACTAGAGATGATCATTACGAATAAAATAAGTCGTGTCAGGAATCACTACCCTAAGGACACACCTCAATTAAGAGAGGACCTGTATAAAAGATATAAGTCATGACGAAAATCACTCTTCCAAGGACACATCTCAATTATGAGAGGACCGTTACGAATGAGATAAGTCATGGCGGAAATTACTCCCCTTGATTCTCGCCATGACACGTCTCAATAAAGGAGGAGACCGTTATAATAAATGTCCCCATTCATTGCGTCATTCGAGCTTAAGTCATTCATATAGTTGAATGCACTCATTATATAAGGTAAAGAAAATGTATGAAAAAGGACATTCCATCAATAGTGATGCGTAAAAAAATCGCCCTCCTGTGAATTTGACCTGCAAAATCACTGTTAGACTGCCAAGGACAACCTATTTGGTGGCCAAAGGCACTCTGATGCTTAAGTCAATAACTTTGTTGGAAGAAGGAAGTAAATCTGGATAAAACTCAGTTAAAGTTTCATACCTTTGTTGAATGTTCCCTTTACCTTTTTTTAATGGTCGTGGTTAACTTTCTGCGTGACTTAAGCATGTGAGGCGCAACGGAAGGTGATGTTTCGGTAACAGTCTCCTCATTAATGGAGATGCGTTTGTAGAGACGTAGGTCCCTCCACGACTCTTTCTTGATGCAACGCCATTCTTCTTTATGAGAGAATGCGTATTGGGCCTGGATTCAGATCCTGTTTACATTTCCTCAGTGATGGGCCTAGTTCGGACCTTTGTAGTTGGCCTCATTTTTTTTGGGCTTTATGGTTTTATCTAATAGGTCAGGCATTTTTTTCTCGTGATGGGTCTTCGTGCCACGTGTACGACCATGATGACTGGTTTTTTTTATGTATCATCAGCTACTCCCCCCTCAGTTAGTGTGCATGTTGACGTGGCCACTAGCTTTGGTGACAGTTTGCCTTTCAATTTCATCATTACCTTGTATTTAATGTTGTCAGTTGTTTTCGCAAGTTGATGTCTCGATCCTTTTTGCTTGCTCGTTCGTCTTTCGCACACATTTTTTGGTTTTCTCATAGCCATCATATCTCACACGCTATCCAATGAGTCGTCTCTTCATTGCTTGGCTCTATAAAAGGAAATGTGACAAATACATTTTCCCTCTTCACGCTGCCTTTGAATTTAGGGTTTGTATGTTTTTTCATTCTCTTCATTATCATTGCTTCTTCGCTCTTCAACGATGTATGTTGGTGACAAGGTAAGTGGTAAGTCGCTAGCTCTATGCAAGGCTCACTGCTCTCCTAACAGAACTTCTCAGTCGACTCTAGAAACCCTTCGTTCTGATTATAATCTCTCACCTGACCTCGAGATTGTTCTGCCCAGATGGGTGATAGCCCTTATAACCCAAACGCATGCATGTTCTCTTCTGGTTTTCAATTCCCTGTTCCGGAGCTGTTATGGGAATATATGAATTTCTTGGGCATTCCTCCTGCCCAAATGGACCCTAATGGTTGGAAGGTGATGGTGTCTTCTGACACGAGGGATCTTTTGTCTGGTATTCCCTTAACTGCTAGGATCTTGCATTCGGTGGTCGATCTGTTGGTGTACAAGGAGATCTGCTTCCTTTGCTCCCCCGATTATTTCGAGAATCTTAGTAATGACATTCGCGATTTGTCACGGTCTTGGTTATACGCTTTCGTGAATTCTGGCTACTTCCAATTGCGAGGTCGTCGATTTTTTTATCATTCTGAGTCCCCAATAGGCGGAAGGATTTTCTTTTATCCGTTGAGGAGTAGAAGATCAGTAAATGATTTTCTAAGCTTCGCCGTTTTCCCGTGGAGGCATTTATTTCTGAAGGCATCATGGAGCGTAGTGGTTTATACATACACTATGAGTGAGGCAGAACAAACTTTATTTACTGAATCTTGTGCTAAGGTCCATGTTGCTTGTGTCGTACGTGTCAGCGTTAATGATGCTAGCATTGATTGGGAAGTGAGTTCGGTCCAAGATGTTACAGATCTCAATGCTCCTGTTCTTACTTCCGCTCCTGCTTCGCGAAAGAGAAAACTTGCAAGGTCTATGAGTCCCTCAAGGCTATCGTTTGTAGATCTTGGTCATGTCCCGAGAAAGAAACGACTTTCGAATCGTAATTCAACTCGGTTTGTGACTCGTCAGAGTCCTTTTTCGGGATATTGCTTCCCACCTGGGTCCTGCCTGTGATGATGCTACGAAGGGAGATCGTGAATCTTTTGAGGAGGATGAGGAGCTGAGGCTCGCATTGAAAAGGAGATTACTCATCCATTGGATGATGATGAGATGAAGCTTTTGTCTGCCTATGGTGTTTCGGATACTGCTGAGTTGTTTAATGATGACCCTCGAGTCATTAATGAGAAAATGCTCCAGTTGGCAGTGGAGCAGTCTAAAGATACTGCTGGCAGTCAGCGTTTAAGGGATCATTCTCCCTCTCCTTCCATTGATGTCAGCGAGGCAGCTGGGTTTCTAGTTTCCTCTCCTGTTTGACAGGTTTTTCCTGCTATTGCAGCTACTGTCAGTCATTCCCTTGCCGCGGAAGTTTCTCAACGGGAAGATAAACGTGGTTTTTCCATTGTTATTGTTATTCCATCTGTTCTCCCTATTGTTAGAGGTGGTTCTTCGGTGTTTTCGGATCCTCGTGTCCTCCATCCACGGATTAGTTGGATTGAGCCTGGGCCAAAGGATATCTGTATCAAGTCTGACAGCGAGTTCTGTTGGTTTACCCTTCTCAACATGCAGGTCGGTGCATGTAGACTGGTAAATGAATGGTACAGGCGGTTGGTGGAGATGCCTTCGATGTCTGTGCTTGACCCGTTTGATCATATCGACTGTGGTTTTGAGCAGATAATGGACATGATGAATCATCTTGTTTACGTGGGGGTAATGGGCTCGGTTTATCGAGCTGGTCATGATCGAGTGGCTCTTTTGGAGAGGAGGTTGGCAGCGCTATTACTGGTATTTTTTCAAGTCCTTTCCCAATTTGATGTGTTGAAAATGAAATGCGTGGGCTTGGAGAAATTGTCGCGGCTACTCGGGAATCTTTGACGGAGGAGAAGACTCTGTGGGATAAGTATGTTGCTGATCTTGACTCCTTGAAAACAAAGCTAGATGAGGTTTGCACCCGTCTTCGCGATGTCGAAAAAGAGCTATCCGCTGAGAAAGCGACTTTCGATGAAGCTTCTTGTTTTGGATTGGAGCAATCCCTTATGTGTGACACTTCTGAGGGGCGGGTGGAACAAATAACTGTTGTGCTTAATGATGTTAAGGCAGATGCTTCCGGTATGCTCTTCATTGCTGAAGAGCAGCTTGTCGCGGCAAAAATGAACTCGCTGCTGCTGAGGATAGGCTTCGTATGCTCGAAGCTAAAGATTGAAAGCGAGTTGTTGACGGGCGGGTTGAGCTTCTTGATTATATCGAAGGGCTCGACGAAGACTTGTCTAAGTATCGACACTTGGTTGGTGAAGCGTTTGAGGATGATGATGCCAAGGGACCCGCTCCAGCAGAGAGGAGTCATTGCCCCTTCTATCATCAAATATTTTGAAGTCGGTGATGTTCTCTTCTCCTGAAAAGATTTTTCTCCGATTCCAACTTATATTGATCTTGCCATTGCTCCTGTTTCCTCTCCTGCTTCTTTATCACCTTCTCCGAATGTAACAGAGTAGTGTTTATCAATAAAGATTAACTTTTGTTGTTTTTTGTAACTATCATGGCTTTTTCTTTTATGACTACTTTTGTGTTTGTTGCTTGTTTAGCGGTTGGTCGTTGTTGTTCTTTCTGCTTTGTTTGTAAAAGAATATTTTTGTCCGTATCTTTTCAGACTGTATTGACTCGTTTCCTTAGCTTTGACTTTGTGTCTGCCTTCTCGAAATCATTTTGTTACTTCGATATTCTGTTCGACCAGAGGTCCTTGTTAAGTCCGGTGTCTAACCTTAATTCGTTAGTTCAACATCTCAGTCAATTCGATTTTTTTTGTGTTTAGGTGACTCGGGTGTCCAACCTTTACTTCGTTAGTTTGACATCTCGGTCGATTCAAAGTTTTTTGTGTTTAGGTAACTCAAGTGTCCAACATTTACCTCGTTAGTTTTACATCTTGGTCGATTCAAAGTTTTTTGTGTTTAAGTGACTCGGGTGTCCAACCTTTACTTCGTTAGTTCGACATCTCGGTCGATTAGAAGTTTTTTGTGTTTAGGTGTCTAACCTTTACTTTGTTAGTTTGACATCTCGATCGATTCAAAGTTTTGTGTTTAGGTGACTCGGGTGTCCAACCTTTACTTCGTGGTTGATCAGACCAGAAGTTTTGTGTGTCCGACTTTTATTGTCTGACGACCTTGTACGACCAATTTATTAACTTATTTGATTTGTTGTCCACGCGAAAATTTGAAGTTCATGAATTCGTAATCTTTATTGATGTTTCCTTAAGTATTTCTTCAGTTTTGGCCATTAAGGCTCTTATACTGGTTCAAAGTATGGGTTGCTTCGTCTTCCTTCGCTCGTCAGCTTTTGTATTGGGGCTGGTACTTTTGTCGCTTTGTTTTCCTTTGCTTCTTCCTCGGATGTTGTTTAGTGGTTTGATTCAAACTTGCAACTACTGATGAGGTCCTTTTATTTGTACGGATTGGGTGATGCAAGCTTTTCCATGTTTTATAAAGTATTTCGTTGGTACCCTTGTTCCGATATAGATCGGTTTGAGTAAGGGGTTTGCCTAGCTTCTTCATGTGTTTTCCTTCCTCTGGCTATGTAGTGTGTGGTGTATATCATTTCTCTGGACTGTTCTTTTGATCCCGCAACATTGTCTACTTTATCTATCCATTCGATCTATTTTTTCTGGCATCCTGATGAACTCGTCTAGTAGTCCTTTCTGAGCCCAGTGTTCGATTTCGTCTTTTAAGTTGTAACATTCTTCGGTATCGTGCCCATGATCCCTATGGAATGAGCAGGAATTGCTTTTGTCTTTCCCTTTTGGGCCCCCTCTCATCCGAAATGGCCAGTTAATGTTATCCCACTTCGCTATATGTTTTAGTATGTTTGCTCGATTTGTCTTCAGAGTTGTGTATGGTTTGTACATGGTCTTCATTACGTTCGTTACACGTTCGTGTCGAGCTCGCATTAGTTGCAACCTCCCGAATTCCAATCGTCGTGAATCGCTCATTCCGCTACTTCGATGCTTCTTTGACAGGTTGCTACCTTCATGTTGTCTGTTGTCTTCCCTTATTTATCGTTTTCTTGAAAAAAATTCTCTTTCTTGATCATTTTCTTCCTGGCTACCTTCATCTGTTCTAGGAAGATATGCTTTTGTGATATTTTTAGCAGGATTGCCATACCTTTTGGGGGCTCCAGCTTAAGAGCGTTAAAGAAGGGGTTTCTCTTTAATCCAGTCACGAAGGTTGTTGCGGCTGTGTCATTGCTACATCCGTTGATCATTGTCAGTTCATTAGTAAAGCGGGTGACATATTCATGTATTGTTTCTTCGGGTTTCTGTCTGATATGCAGGAGGTAGTGTGGTCATTTCCTCATCCGTTGGTTTCCGATAAATCTGGATATGGAAGCGGTGGCCAGAGCTTGAAAGGAATCTATCGATCTTGGTGGTATACTATTGAACCAGTTCATCGATGTAGAAGTGAGGTTGATTGGGAATATTCATCATAAAATTGATTATGTGGTCTCCTTCAGAGCCATCATGTGGGGGAAGTGTCTCAGATGATCGGTCGGGTCAGAAGTACCATTATACACCTCAAACTTTGGTGGAATGAACTTTTTCAGCATAGATGTTTTCATGAGGGCATAAAAAAAATGGCGGTTTTGCCAATTCGTATAATACATTAGGGTCCATGACTCCTATTCTGAATGGGATTTCGATAAGTGTTCCTTCATATAGTGGATTTCTGCCTTGAGGAAGCTCGTTGCTTTTGAAGTTTCCTTGTTGGCGTTTTGTTGGGGTTTTGCTGGGATTTTGCCACTCTTTTGAGTTCAATTGTCGGAGTTTTTGTTGTGGTTGTGCTTGACCGAGTTAGCTAGTTGAGTGTGCTTCTGTGCCATCCTTTCCAGCATCATTGTTACATGTTTCATCTGAGTTATGAGCGAATTTACCCGAGGATTTGTGGTAGTGTCGATAGTTGTCTGGACTATTGCATGCGGCGGATCCTCATTCTCAGATGTTATTGGTTCGGTGATTCTGGTTGTATATTCTCCTTGAGTCGTTATTGATGCGTCGGCGGAAGGGTGGTCGCGATCATTATCGGGTAGGGGATCTGTAGTCTGCATTATTTCCTCCGATGGTTTGTGGATCTTTTGTTAGATTGTTGTGAACTCTATCACAGTTTGTTTTGCGTTTAGAAAAAAAAAACTCGTCGTTCCCCACGGACGACACCAAATTGATGCGTCCAAAAATCGTCCTTCTGTGAGTTTGACTTGCAAAACCACTGTTAAACTGCCAAGGACCACCTTTTTGGTGGCCTAAGGCACTCCAATGCTTAAGTTAGTAACTCTGTTGGAAGAAGGAAGTGAATATGGACAAAACTCAGTTAAAGTTGCATACCTCTGTCGAATGCTCCCTTTACATTTTATAATGGTCGTGGTTAAGTCTATGCGTGACTTAAGCATGTGAGGTGCAACAGAAGGAAATGTTTCTGTAACAGTCCCCTCTTTAATGGAAATGCGTTCGTGGAGACGTGGTCCCCCCACTGCTCTTTCTTGATGCAACGTCCTTCTTCTTTATGAGAGAACGCGTATCGGGCCTGGGTTTGTGTTTCGATTAGTTTGAGTCTGGATTCGGATCATGTTTACATTTCCTCGGTGATGGGCCTAGTTCGGGTCTTTGTAGTTAGCCTCATTTTTCTTGGACTTTATGGTCTGGTCCAATAGGTCGAGCATTGTTTTCTTGTGATGGGTCTTCGTGCCACGTGTACGGCCGTGATGATCGATCTTTTTTTATGTATCATCAAATACTATGCAAATTCAATTGATCTATACTTTGTCCAAATTTAGTCTTCTCCCACAGATTAACTAACTTAAGCATTGGAGTGTCTTCAGCCACAAAAAAAGTGGTCTTTGGCAATCTAACTTTGGTTTGTAAGTCAAATTTCTAGGAAACCAGATTTGGACGCATCAGTTTGCCGCCGTCTATGGAAAAATGACAGTTTCCTTAAAAAGTGAAAAGCTTATGCTCAATCACAACTTAGCAACATGACGGAAGCCTGTGCTTGGATATGTTGTCGTCGTCGCATTGGTTGTCTTAAACATTGTGGCAGACCATAACCAGGCATCTTGCGATCATCTAGAGTTGTTTCAATATCAAGGACAGACGATCCAAGTACATGTGGATACAATAATGAAGAGCTAAATATGCTGTCAATGATGTACCAGTTGAGTTGGTAGATGTGTTGCTTAGTAAACCTCAAGTCACGGGTTCGAAATCGGTTGGCAACATAATTATCAATTTATGGTTTTGTTGACCGTTGTGGTCTTTGGCAGGTCCGAATAGAGGCTAGTCTGTAGGTCTGCTAGCTCGATTGGAGAGACTGTAGAATTGAAGAGTAGTGAATCCGGTTTGACGACAAACCCGACAAGAATTAGGTCCGGAGAACTGACAAAAAACTAGTTCGATTGGAGAATAGTCCGACCCGACAAGAATCAAATCCGCAGATATGACAAAAGACTAGTCCGATTTAAGACTAATCACACTGACTTCATCTGGTATGGGTTCATACAACTGACTCCTAGTAATGGACTCACTCCCCAAGGACACATCTCAATGAAAGAGGAGACTGTTATAATAAACGTCTCATTTCATTGCGCATTTCACGCTTAAATCATGCATATAGTTGAATGCACTCATTATATAAGGTAAAGGAAAAAGCATGATAGTTTAATGCATTCATTATATAAGGTAAAAGAAAATGTAGGTAAAGGAAAATGTATGAAATGAAGACATTCCATCAACAGTATGAAAATTCAACTCAACTATACTCTTCGACCACAAAAAGGGCGGTATTTGACAATCTAACCTTGTTTTGCAGGTCAGATTTCTAGGAGATCGGATTTGAGCGCATCAATATTCAAGGAGAAATTGTCAAGTACGAACAACAACAATATTATTGTTGGATGCTTGGCACAAGATTTCAACATGTGGCCAACATTTAACGTCTCTCTAACCCAATCTTTGAAGATGAGTGTGTAAGAGTATTCCTAGAGTTTAAGAGACAAAATTACTAGGCAACCAAGTTAAGTTATGAACGTCTTGGTTTGGGGATAAAGTCCTTGAAATACAAAAATGAATTTTGAAATCAAACTCGCCACGTTAAAGTACCACTTCACGCTGGTTCCTAGCTTGATTGCCTAGAATCATTCTTTAGAGAGATGAAACGCATAAGGGAATAAAAAACTAGCCAAAGGTGTACCCGTTGAGTTGATAGAGATGTGGTGGATGGTATCACACATCATGAGTTCGAACCAGACCAGTGGCATGAGGTGGGGAGAGTTAAGGGTAAATAAAAAAAATAATAAATAAATAAACCTTGATTGACCATGACAATCAACGTGAGTGGGGTTTAGGTTGACATAAACTAACCGGGGCTAAAGTCAAATTGTTCTATGACCCAAGTGATCAGATATAGGGTTTATCAGTCAATCCTAGAGATGTAGCAGAAACGATATATATCCAATCCAATTCAACATAACTCAAGAAATTCTGTAGATATTTGCCAATGCTCTGGTACTTCTCTTATCCACACTTCCAAACCTGCATGAAAAAAAAAAAATCAACCAACACACAAAACGATCTCCATTAATGGAGAACAAGTTCATTTCAAGCCTGCAAAACCCCATATATACTCAAACAAAAGCTATCACTAGTTAGAAATTTTCTCCTCTCCAATCCAAACTGAACCCCACTTTACAACCTCTAAATGGAACTCTCTTCGTCTTTCACACATCTCCTCTCCACCTCACAATCCGACCTCTCCTTCTCATCATCTCTCTCCTCATTTTCCTTCAAAACCCACTTCAGAAACCCCAATTTAAGACACCCCATCTCATCAAAATCACGAATTTATGCTGTTGCAGTTGACCCCCAGGAACTCCCAAGAAGTAGTCCGCAAAGGCTCCTCAAAGAGCTCGCAGAGCGCAAAAGAGCCGTCTCCCCAAAGAAAAAAGTCCCCCCGAGAAGGTTTATTCTTAAACCCCCCTTAGATGATGAGAGATTAGCTAAAAGGTTCCTAGACAGCCCTCAATTGTCCCTAAAGTCCTTCCCTTTATTGAGTTCTTGCTTGCCTTCAGCTCGCCTCAATAATGCTGATAAAACTTGGATGGATGAGTACCTTCTTGAAGCCAAACAAGCCCTTGGGTACCCCCTTGAGCCGTCCGATACGTTTGATGATGATAACCCAGCTAAACAATTTGATACTTTGTTGTATTTGGCTTTCCAGCATCCTTCTTGTGAGCGGACAAAAGCTCGGCATATTCGTGCTGGGCATTCGAGGTTGTGGTTTTTAGGGCAGTATGTTTTAGAATTAGCATTTTGTGAGTTCTTCTTGCAGCGGTATCCAAGAGAGTCTCCGGCTCCAATAAGGGAGAGGGTGTTTGGGTTGATTGGGAAGAGGAATTTGCCCAAGTGGATTAAAGCTGCTAGCTTGCAGAATTTGATTTTCCCTTACGATGATATGGACAGGTTGGTGAGGAGAGACCGGGAGCCGCCGGTGAAGTAAGTACCAAATTTCATGTTTGTGTATTCAGTTTGATTTTGTATCTGAAGCTAGGTTTAGTGTGTTAGAGCATCTCCAAGGGTAAAAGCTAAACCATCGCCATTTTAACCAAAAGCTAATTTTAGGGGTCCTCCTATTTCTTCATCACTCCAACCACATTCTCCATTTTAACCTTTTCATCATTATTTAAATATATTTTTTCTTAATTTTTAAAATTTTCTATTTAAATATTTGATTGGACGAGAGAGGAGGAAGAAAAATGAAATTTAAAAAAAATATTTATTAGGATTTGGGTAGAACGGATGCCCCCAAATATAGGGGAAAGGAAGAGAAAAACTTAAAATGGGAGTTTGGATAGGGAATCCCTTTGAGCAAGGTTTTTCTCTCATGAAACCCCCAAAATAGCTTTTTGGCTATTTTAGGGGATCCCTTGGAGATGCTTTTAGTTGATGTACTTATTTGAGTTGCTTCAATGGTATTTATTGTAGTTTCGATGAAATGGGATTTTTGATAAAATAGGATTGCTCTAGTTGATGCAGTTGCTTTATAGATATTTACTCTGTATTGTAGTTTTGATGACGATGATGATGATTGTAGTTTTAACGCAATGTCATTTGTCGATTTTCAGAAAAGAAAGGGGATAGGGGAGTAAGAGATTTTATTTTTTGATCGCATGATAATGTTTACTTTAGATGGTAGGTTGTGCTTGATTCAAAGACAAACATACCATGGTAAACAATGAAAAAATAAAAGAAAGAGGAGAGGAAGAGAGAACAAAAATTGATGACTTGAGGTTGGAGATAGCCATATTTATAAAAAAAATTCATAATTTTGAGGGAAAACATGAGGTTGAAAGTCATGAAAACCTCAGATTCTCCATTCTCCTATCCCATTTTTTCACTATTTTCCATTAAGTTTTTTCATTACCTCTTCCTATAAAACCATTTCATAATTTGAGAGGAAACATGAGGTAGGAAAATTTGCCATGGGAAAACTATAGAAAATGAGAAGAGATTGGAGAGAGAAAGTGCGAAAAATTTATCCACCTTGAGGTTGAAAGCGACTATGTAATTTAGGAATATTTGTTTACCCTCCCTAAGAAAACATTTTCCTCAATTTTGTAAAAAAAATCAAATCATCATAATTGATTTTCTAGATTGTCTCTTCTCTTTCCTGCTCCTCTCGTCTCACTTTTGACAAACTTTCTTGAGAATTTTTTTAAACCAAAAAACCCTTAGTGTTAACTCATAAACATATTCCCATTGATAAACAAAGTACTCAAAAGGAACTCCTCTTGTCTACCAAAAAAAAATAATAATTAGTCCACTAGTACAACTTTGATCTTCATGATTGAGGGTTATGAGTCACCTTTTATTGATTAGATTTCATGTCTAGATCCAAACTTTTGCAATCCCCACATCCATATCTAATCTCTTTATAGCCATTCACGATCTCCTTGAACTCATATTATACCACACTACAACTATTATTCAATCTATGTTTCCTTTCAATTCACATTCTTGAAAGGAGTCGGGGAATGATGCTTTTTGTTCCTATAGGAAAATCTTGAAGATGGACATATGTTGAGACTGTTTTTGATAATACTAAAATGTACACACCCGACCCTAGCATATTTCGTATTGTGTTTTTTTTTCCCGAACTCATATCATGTCGTTGTTACCTAGGGTGAAAGCAATCATTTGCATGCCTTAAGCCTAATTCTTGCCTCAATTTCTGTCGTTCTCGAAAGTTCCCAACAGTTTTGTGCCTATATACATTGATTAATCGACTTGGGTTTTCTGGTTGGGCTGTCATTTAAAGTGCTCTAGACCCCACTTAGTTGAAAATGGAAAATCAGGTATGAGGTTTTAGTTAATATTTTAGTCCATAATTGTGATTGTCTAGTGTGCAAACCTCAAGAACTATATGGAGCCTGATGCTCGATTCTCTTTATCTGTTTACTACTGGCCTCCTTGATTTCTTTTATTAGAATAGCGAAGGTGCATTTTCTGAAGATTTGCGTCAAAAAATCTTATCTTTTCTGCTCATTCTGGAAACTCTATTACAAGACTTTAATCTAACTCTCATTTTGACTCTCTGATGTGTGGCCACTGACGTGGCATCATCTCATTGACTTATATTTGATATGTAAAAAATCAATAATTTTGGGCCAATGATGACACCAAGTCAGCTGCCATGTTAGAGAGTCAAAATTAGAGTCAAGAGTAGAAGAACTCGGTGATTTTTGGTCTGATGGTTTTGGCTGCTGATGTACTTGGGTAGCTATTAATGTTCTGTTTTATATGGTTTGACCAGGTCTGTTTTCTGGGCTTTGTTTGGGGCAATATATTTATGTTTTGGAATGCCAGAAGTGTATCGTGTTCTTTTTGAGGCATTTGGAATGGATCCAGAAGATGAAAGTTGCAAGCCAAAGTTGCGGAGGCAACTGGAAGATGTTGATTATGTTTCTGTAGAATTTGAAGGCAAAAAGTTTTCTTGGCAAGACGCTGCCACCTACAAGGCAAGGAAAATCCACTTCCTTTGTTTTTAGCATTTTTTTGAAAATAATTTGGTACCCCATGAGTAACTTTCTCTATACATTTTCACCGCCAGGACCTTGTTATTAACACTTCCATCTTGTGCAGCCCCCAGAAGATGCACTTTTTGCACACCCAAGGCTTTTTAGGGCATGCGTTCCTCCTGGTATGCATCGATTCAGTGGGAATATTTGGGATTTTGAGAGCAGACCCCATGTCATGCAAACATTGGGTTATCCCTTACGAATGAATGATAGAATTCCAGACATAACAAAGGCGAGGAACATTGAACTTGGACTCGGGCTTCAGGTAATCTTTTTAATTTACCCTCCTTTCAAACCATTTTGCTTGGAGTATATTGAAATCTATGCTGTGTAGTGTCAGTGTCATGTTGGAATTTGTTAATTTGTTGCGTAAGTCCCAAGCATTCATTAAAATATAAAACAGCTGACACAAATTATGTTCAGTTTTAACTTAATATGGATTATGGTGGTTGGTTGATGCCAAAAATCGATGTTATTGTCCTTGCATGATTTTCAACATCAATCAAAATATTAAATAAATTTTTTTTTTCCTTCAACCTGCAATATAATCTAAAGAATGTATAGTGGAAGTAGGGGTTATAATTTGATTGATTTGTGAATTAAAATTGGAACGTGGAGAAATCTCAAGGGTATGAGAATCACCATTCCAATGTAATGATATGCTAAAATGTACTTTCAATATCTCCCAAAGTACTCAAATCACATGATTTTTTAGCCTACATAATTTGAGTTGTGGGATTTTAAGGAGTAAAGGTCCTTTCATTTTCCTCAAACTTTAACCAAATCCACTATTTCATTAGATTTTGGTTTTTTTTCATTGGAAAAATCGTAAATGACATGGAAAATATTTTATTCTTTTGAATCAAAGATATTATCCATTCATCAAAGAAAACCTTATTTCGAATTACTAATTACTATTAGATGTTCTACTTTACTTCATAAATATTGAAAATACATCTATCATTACACCATCTTGGGGCTCAATCTCTTCTCCTTGAGAGGGGAAGATTAGCTCTATGAATAATGAGAATAAATTAATACTTAAAACAGATGATTGAGAAGGAGAAACTATTGCCAAAAATGAATAAAATGAAAAAGACAATAAATGACTAAAAAAGAATGAAACTTCTACTTTAATGGAAAAAGGTTGTAATACAAACTTAAATCTGAAACTTATACAGTTTCTCTCCTAAAATAAAACCTAAAAAGAAAACACTCTTCACTAGAAAAAGTAACCTTTATTTATAGACCCATAGCATGTGCTTGGACGGTTGAGATGTAAATTGAAAATCCAACGACATTGACTCAACTCCTTATGTTTGACGGTCCAGATTCATTTCTTTGATAAAGTCGATGGTTTGAGATTTATTACGGTTAGGATTTAAGTGACTAAGAGTGGTTTTGGAGGGATTTTTTAAAAGGTATTTATGGAAAATGCTAGTAGGTATATTTGGGTATCAACTATCAAATGAAAATCAAAATGGGACGTGAATGGGTCCAAGAAATTGTGATTTTGGGTTCAAAATATTGGGTTGGATTTTTTGGATTGGTCTAGTTTGTATACCTTTGTACATAATTTCTTTAACTGCTTCTGCACATGCAAATTAATGTGGATTGTCCCAAAATTTAGCACATTTCTCGATTTCCTGCAAAAATTATGACAATAATCAAATTTGAGATAAATAGAGACATTTAATTAATTTTAGGCACATCTAGAGACTAAATGGGGCATCAAAAATCAAGGTTTTGGGTGCTTATCAGTGGTGCAATATGAACTATCAAGCCTTGCCCTCCCGTATGCAAATTAAGCATTTGCAGCCCTCACCTTAGACATGCACCAAAAGTAATTACTTATAGCCTTTAACACTTTGGTATTCTTTTCAATATAAAAATACATAAAGATGATTAGCTAGGACTCCCCAAAAGGTATAAAATATAGTTTAGTTACTTGCACCTGAATATACCTTTATATTGGAATTTATTTAATACTATTACACTGTGACATTCATAAATTATATTTAAATCAGTATTAGATGGATGCACAATTCCTTTAACAGAGAAAGCATCTTCCCATTCCAATACCATTTATCTTGAACCTCATCTAGAGAAATAAGCTTAGTAACATTAATCATGATTGCTGGACATCCAAGGAATTTCCAATCATTTAGATTCTGTTTGGTAGGGTGGAAAATAGGCATGGGAATTGAAACCGTTTCCACGGTTTCCATTTCCAATGGGGGGTAAAGATTTGGATTCTCATTAGAGATGAAAAAACTAGTCACATGCAAAATCCAAATCCTTTTTCCTGTCACTGAATACACAACCAAACAAGAGAAAATTACTTAGACATGGGAATTGGATTCCATTTCCCATGAAAAAATTTCCAACCAAACAGACCCTTAGGTTTCTTCTGAGCTGAAAATTCCATGAGAAGTACTATCCCAGAATCCCTAACCTTTTCATGCTTGTTGTTGGCAACATTGAAAATAGGCGGAAATGAAGTTTAAGAGCAGAGTCTCCTATCCATTTGTGATCCCAAAAATTGACCCTTGCACAATTATGCATTTCTAATGAGGTGCAATCCCGAATACAAGATTTGAGCTTCATATTGCCTTAAAATATAGAGCAACCATAAGTAATGACAGGGTATTTGGTGAACAATCAGGGGGAGTGGCCCCATATTTTTCAGCTATATTCTGTTTCCAGAGTGAATCAGTTTCAACTCTAAATCTCCAAATCCACTTCAAGAAGAGAGCTTTGTTAAATTCCCTGATTCTTTTCATTCCTAACCCACTATCACTTTTAGGTTGGCAAACTTCTTCCAGTCGATGTTATTTTTTTGAACTCGGAGAAGTACTCCAGATTTTCCTCATGCATTTTTCAATCCTAGCAACTACTGTAGCAGGTATGACACACAAGGACATCTTGTGGACAAGAATAGAGGCAATGGTGCTCTAGATGTGAGTGACTCTCCCTGCCTTGGAGATGTATTTCTTCTTCCAAGTGCTCAATCTGTTTTCAATTCTTTCTATAATCTCTTGCCACAGCCTTGTGTTTCAGAAATTAGCCCAAGAGGAAGCCCAAGATAAATGCAGGGGAAAACACCTCTCTTACAACCCAAAATTTTGTCCCCATTATCAATCTCTTAATCAACGAACTGCAAAGATTTGAGACTTGGAAAATTTTCTTTGAGCCCAGAAAAACTTTAGACCCACATAAAAAGATCCGTAACCACAAGCACCTCATCACTGGAAGAAGTGCAATAAAAACTAATATTAACCATCCAAATAATGAAAGAAAAAAAAATTAGTTAGTCATTTCGCATCTCAAAGATCAGTAAAAACTAATATTAAATATTTCCAATTATACAAGCTAATATGTTTTGTTTTATAACATGTTGGTCACCCTTTCTTTTGTTAATGTTTACCTTATAAAGGGCACCTATTGAAAATTTTTAGCTGGCCCTGTGAACAATATTTGCCAATCAAAAGACAAGTGATGTGGGCAATATAGATTGTTTGAATTCTAGAATGTATCTGAAGTATTGACATGTGTTTTCCTTTTTCACTGAAATGCAGTTATGTTTCTTGCACCCATCAAAGTACAAGTTTGAGCATCCTCGATTTTGCTTCGAAAGATTAGAATATGTCGGCCAAAAGATTCAGGTAAGTATTTTAGTAGGTTTTCTATTTTGCATGTAACTTATTCTAAGCATAAGACGGGATAGTGAATGTTTGATGCAATATCAATATGAAGAGTTATTGGCTGTTTAAATAATTAATTTAGTAGAGCCTTACCAGCACAGCTCCATTCTCAATCAAGGAACATGATTCACTTTTCTGTGTAGTGATGTTCCTCCTTTTATCTCCATATTTTGTGAAAGCACGACTCTGAATCAACTTTTACCATCTGAGTTTATATTCATCAGTCATCCTCGCTTTGCACTTTTAGAGCAGCTATGCTGGATGCTACAAGTTGTCTAACACCAAATCTAGTAAATTAGGTCTTGCCGGGCTCTATGGTCCTGAATTAGCTCAGCCTGGATTCGACTGACTTAATTTTCATTCTGATATTTCAAGTCTTCCTATTATCGCTCTTTCAATTTTCTGAAATTGAACTCAGTTTCTGCTTTTCAAACAATACGTTTAGTGGATCGTTTGGTGTAGTTTGTGCATAGGTATTAACAAAAACATTTGTGCCGGGGGGAGGGAAGGTGAATAAAGGAATTACCATGGGTGTCAAAAATAATGTCGGAACTCTACGCTATTTGAGAACTCTGGTTCATATGGAATTAATGAACAAATTTGGTTGGTGTGCGAGACCTAGGGGAAGAAATAGATTGTTGTAATAGAGCCAAGTGATTTGATGTTTCCAATTGCCCCGGGAGGCATGGCAACATTATGTAGCCTATGTCTGTGAGGCAAGGGAGGGAATGCCTGCGTGTTGATAGTTTGGAATATTAAATTTAATAGATGAAAACGGTGTGGGCACATGTTGGTGGGTGGAGGAGGGACGGCCTCCTATATTTGGGAAATTAACACCTACTCCAAATAGCACCAACCTTTTATATCTCCTTGGATACCCATATCTTAATTTTTATATGCTACTAACATAAACCCACAGGTATTATTTTTGTATCATCTAACATATCAACGTGGTTCAAGTATTATTTGTTTTGGGCCGCCGTCATAGGGCTAGGTTCTTAAAAAGGGCAGCATCCTTTAGTTTGTTGCGAATCCCATGTGGTTAGGTTTGCAAAATTTTCTCCACCCACACATATTTGTACATGCTCTTGCGCACAACCTAATGTTGTGGATTGTTACATCAACATAAGATGTGTAGTCTTATCAAGCTATACTTGTCTTCACCAAATAGTGCATTTCACGTATAGTACAGTTGATGACAAGTACAATGTGCTAAGAAATGTCTATCCTTACCATATCCGTTTTGATTACTTAAATGTGCATAACTATATTTTGGACACTCAGTCATATTGTTTATGGTGTGTTGCATTATATAGCACAAGATGTCTGTGAAATGTGCGACTAATTTGGGTTAACATGGGACCTAGAAAGCTGCATGACCCCACCCACTCACATCATACGATGTTTTGAATCGAAGGTACCTAGAATCGAACGTGCAACTTAGGGGGTCTTCTTACTTTTTTGACATGCTAAATAAGGGGGAAAATCAATCCTGCATACTCGGAACAATGTGCACCTAATTGGTCTCGTGTCATTCTTAACCATTTAGTTGGTTGGACCCTTTTTACTTAGTTGCTTCAAATTTTGCAATGAAGGTTCTCTCTTGCACACTGATTGTTGTAAGGCTGTTGTCTAGTGTTCCATCATTCATTTAATATTCAACTGGTTGGAGTAATAAGTTGAACTTGTAGGATATTCCTAAGCTGAGAAAAAAGGATAGATTTTTCTTTTATTTTTTGAGGTGCCAATTTGATTCTATGGATATTTGTTTATCTGCAGGATCTTGTAATGGCAGAAAAATTGCTCATGAAGCATCTAGATGCTCCTGGAAGATGGTTACAGGAGAGGCATCGTCGTATTCTTATGAACAAGTTCTGTGGAAGGTACTTGAGAGACAAACAGCTCCATCGCTACGTCATCTACGATGAGCAGATCCAGGACAAATACGAGAACAACAGAAGATACAGAAATCCTGTCACGACTGCAATTTCACAAGCTATTCATGGGCTCTCCTACACTGTATATGGAAAACCAGATGTAAGACGCCTCATGTTTGAGGTCTTCGACTTTGAGCAGATTCAGCCGAAAGAAGTGCGATGAACAGTTATATTGATCATATATGTTCAGATGAATGCCAGCTTTCGTAATCTTAATGTGGATTTGTTTATGTTCAAATCCTTTGTGATGAATTCAAAGTTGATATAAAATTTTGTACGAATAGTCAATTATAATGTAGATTATCTAAGGATTGCAGCTCTTGGCAGTCCCCTAAATATGTTTGTGCTGGAGTAAAAATTTTATAGTGGGATCCCTAAAAGCGGATGTGTTCAAAGCTTTTAGGTGATTTAGGGAAGCGAATGCTCCAAAAAAAAAATTTCTTTTACAAAGGCTCTCCAAACATAAAGCCTTGGAAATGTGGTCTAATGTAAAATTTGACTAACATTAACACCTGAGGCTTGCTTTATCTACAGTCCTTTGATAGCTAAAAGGCATCATATGCACCCAAAAGCTGATGCATTTGCAGCAGATTGAAAAGCCTATCTCAACTACATCTGGACCTAAATGACGAACATTGTTCACACGATAAGGTTTTGAGTTCCACTTACAAGCGTTTTCAACCTTCCCTACTTACCTTCCTTCCACTTCCACATTTAAAGAAGCTTACTCCCCAGAGTACAAATTTTGTCATTGTTTCTTCTTGTGTTTGTAGGTTTTTTTGGCAGGTCTCGAGCAATATACATTTTCATCCTCCTCTACCAAAGCTCCATCTCTAGTTACCACCATTACCAACACTCCCTCATCATTTCCACGACTTAATCGGCCATCGTAACCACATCAAATCGCCACCCTATCCAAAATGGAAAACCACACTGTCGCAAAGATCCATGTATGATCTTTGCCATATCTCCTCTACTCAACATAATCATGAACATTTTGGAGGTTCGGAATCCACAACATTAATGCTAAAAGCCACAAACAACAGTCTTGTCACCCACGCATTCCAATCACTTTTGTTATCATTTCCTTCAGATGCATTCGGAGGGCCAACATAATAACACCTCCACTTATCAATCTCAGATACCAGAGAATTCAACCCCCGCTCTCACCAGAACCCCAACCACTTTCAAGTTTCAACCCATTACTTCACTTTCACAATGTGCATACTGTTCCACCCAACTCGCCTCCAATGGACAACCAAATCATACCCATACCCATTGTCAATACTTCGGAAGACCACACCACATCTCAAACTGAACTATTGATCCATCAACTAAGAAACAGCTGGCAAAAAACATAACCTTACCAACTCTATGTTTGTACCAAAACAGACCCACTGCTTGGAAGACCCGAAACTTCGTACAGTTGCAATCCATCATCAGCAAATTAGGAATGAAGAATGAACACCCTTTTTACATAGAAACCCTACCTAAAAACAAAGATGCAAATAATTGTTATTACCAGGTTCAGTTTACCCACGTCGAGGATATGAAGAAAGCACTGAGGGACGGACCTTGGTCCTTATTTGGTTGGCTCATCTCCATCAAGGAATGGGAACCAGATTTTCATAAGATCAATTTTGATGAAGTCTGATGTTCACATAATTATTACATAATATACTTTCTAATTTATATTTATTAGTGTTTCGAATAGTGTATTTTAGTTTAATTATTTTATTTTTGTATTTTTGTAGGATTTAGAGTTTAAATGACAAAAGTGCATTAGTGTGGCGAATTTGGAAATTCATAGACAAATTGATGAAGTGGAGCGGGAGACACTCAAGCCAAAGATTAATAAAGAGAATCAAAGAAAAAAAATAAAGGAAATTAGTTTTGAATTTTGGTGGAACAAAGAACTAATATGGATGAACATAGCCAAACTCACCTTTCAAGGGGTGAGACCCATTTGTTTGCAATTTGTATTTGGTTCCAATAAGGAGTTTGTTTCCTTTTTACCACAAATATAGCAGCAGAGAACGCAACAGCCAATTGGGCTTCCAATTTGTATTTGGGGCAATTGGGTTTCCAATAAGAAGTAGGGTTTCTTTTAACCACAATAGCAACAGCAAGAGAAGGGAGAGCCTTTTGTTTAGAATTTGTTTTGTTTTCCAATTGGGGGTTGTCAGGGAGGAGTTTTGGTTTCTTTGAACCACAAGAAGAACAAGGGAAAACGCATGCAATAGCAGATATCGCAACAAAAAAAAAAGAAGGTGTTTCTCTTGACCAAAAATATAGCAGGCAAAAACTTAAGGAAAAAAGAGAAAAGATACGCTGTCCAGGAACAACAAGGAGAGTGTGCAGGACAGCAGGGAATACAGAAACAACAGCCGAAACACAACAACAGTGAAGACGCTGTCCAACAGGGTGCGCATTGCTAATCCACCACGCGCTGCCATGCAGATGGAGCTTCACACCGCTGTTGTTGTTATCACCCTCACCATGTGTCACTAAACTCCACGCAAGGCGAAGAAGTGAACTCCTAGATGTAACACACTTAATTGGTATTTGATTCGTTTTATGCTTTCACGATGAATAATTGTGTTTATGATTTTCACTTTTATTTAATAGATGAGTTTATGTTATTTTAGTGACAAAGATTTCATCAACTTCTTCATAGATTATTATTTCGGTGATCGTCTTTTTCTTCTCCATATAAGTCAAGTCACGCTTTTCTTATGTGTGGAATTTTTAAGGATCAATTAATTCCGGTAGGTTAGTTATATGTGATTGTCTTTTATTACGTTATTGTCCCTGGATATATCGTAAATTTAGGATATCATATATGACCAACCTTTGTGCTTTCTAGTAAAAGTGAAATCTAAAATCCATTTACATTATAATATATTGGTGCATTAAAGACTATTTTTCTGATTATGTTGTTTGGGATGTGAAACATGTAATCGAGTCATCATAGCGAATCAATACTAGTTGGCGCGTGAAATCTAGGAGGGATTCTTGGAACCTTGTGACTTTTCTAAACTTGATTTTTATTAAACTTAATTCAATTTCATTTTTTAAAATTACTAGAATTTCTTACATTTAGTTTTGCGTAGTTTTTCTTCCTTGACCTTGTTTTGTATATCACTTTTCCTCGTGAGATCGACACCACAATCTTTACTGCAATTGACTGCGTGTACTGTTTGGGCGTAATCAAATTTTGGCGCCGTTGCCGGGGACAAGCGTCATTTTACAATGGAGGTTTCGGGTATTATCTTTATTGCTAATTGTTTTATTTTATTTTATTTTTATTTTTAGGTTTTAGGTCCATTTATTTATTTATTTTATTTCTTAAAGAAAATTGAAAAAACAAAAAAAGACATTGGGGGAGTGTGAGTTGGAATAGAGACCACTTAGGGAGACTAATTAGGGTCCCAAATTTAGAACACCGACAAATTCCCATTGAGACCAAATTAAGTCATACTTCTAATTCTAACACCATGAGTAATCACGAAGTTGACCTTGTTCGGTCGCTAAAGGACTATCTCCACCCCACGAGCACTGCTACTCTATCATGTATCATGTTTGCACCAAGTACACCAAAGTTAGATTTTAAGCCGGGTATGATACAATTATTACCCACTTTTCATGGCCTAGAAAGTGAGAATCCTTATGTTCGCATTAGGGAATTCGAGGAAGTTGTGGCCACTTTCCACAACAAAGTTGAGGTTGTAGACTCGGTTAGACTAAGGTTTTTTCCTTTTTCCCTTAAGGAAAAAGCGAAGAGTTGGCTATACTTTTTGCGACCAAGGTCTATAGGTTCGTGGGAGGAGATGACCCAAACATTTTTTAATAAATATTTTCCTCACCACAAAACCAACGGTCTAAAGAGACAGATTTCTACCTTCACCCAAAAGAATAGCGAGACATTATATCAAGCATGGGAGAGGTTCAAGGATCTCTTGAATACATGTCCACACCATGGGTATGAGAGTTGGCGCTTAGTCAGTTATTTTTATGAGGGGCTCATCAGTAAAGAGCGTCAGTTTGTTGAGATGATGTGTAATGGGGAGTTTTTGCATAAGGACCCTGACGAGGCCATTGAGTACCTGAATGACCTGGCTAAAAAGGCTTATACTTGGACTGGTCCAAGTGCTACTGAGAGCACGGATAGAACATGCCCAGTTGGAGTCTATCAACTTAGGGAAGAGGACAACCTTAGAGCCCAATTGGATAGAGTGACTAGGGAGTTATAGGCACTTAAGACCAAGGATGGTAGGCCCACACATACTGTTGCCAGAGTTGAGCTACAAGACGCCTGTTTTATATGCGGGGGAGTTGAACACTTAGCACAGGATTGCCCGACCTTGACTGAGATGAAAGGGGTTTATGAGGAACAATGTAACACCTTAGGGATGTACAAGAAGCCTTACTCACCATTCTCTAACACTTACAATTCTGGTTGGAGAGATCACCCGAACTTAGGCTGGAAGTCCGAAGCAGACCAACCTACACACTCACAGGCACAACCACCTAGGTCATACCCTGCACCTCCATAAATGCGCAATCTAACAGAAGTTCCTTATCAGACACATTACATGCATTTATAGAGCCACAAGGTAAAACTAATAAAAAAATTTGAGGTTGCATTGACACAGTTGGCCGAAGAGAACAAGGAGATCAAAAGTCAGATAACCAAGCTAACAAGTTCATTAACAGTACAAGAGCAGGGCCAACTTCTGTCACAGCCTCAAGTAAATCCGAAGGGCCAACTTATGTCACAAACCTCTACTTCAGACTCTCAGAATGTCAAAGATGTTAATGCCATCACTACTTAGAGTGGTAAGATTTTAGATGGATCAAGCTCGTCCACGACTATAGGCACCTCCCCAAGTGCAAAGGAGAGCATCCCTGAGGATGAGCCCAACATGAACATTCCAGTTCCAGTTCCTTTTCATCAAGCACTACGACCTACTGAAAAAAATCAAAAATGCATGGTGAGATTCTAGAACACTTGAAACAGGTTAAAATTAACTTACCTTCGTTGTATGTGATTAAACAGGTACCAACTTATGCGAGGGTCATCAAGGATTTATGCACCATCAAGAGGAAGCATCATGTCAAGAAGACTGCTTTCTTGACAGAACAGGTAAGTGCGGTGATTGAGCAGAAGACACCACTCAAGTACAAAGATCCAGGGTGTCTTACAGTCACCTGCCAGATTGGGACTCATGAGTTCGGCCAATCCTTGTTGAATTTAGGAGCAAGTGTAAATCTAATGCCATATTCTATTTACTTGCGACTGGGTCTAGGAGAGATTAAACTCACATCCGTGGTACTACAATTGGCTGATAGATCGGTTAAGAAGCCAAGAGGAATAGTCGAGGATGTCTTGCTGCAGATTGATAAGTTTTATTATCCCGTTGACTTTCTTATTTTAGATACTCATTCTGCGGTTAATATGGAGTCTATAGTTCTGATTATTTTAGGTATACATTTTATTTCCACAGCTAACGCTCTTATCAATTGTAGGAACGGTCTAATGAAGCTGTCTTTTGGGAACATGACTCTGGAGGTCAACATATTCAATATTAGCAAGCAACCACGTGATGATGATGAGTGTCATCATACCTACATGATAGACACGCTGATATCAGAGGAGGCGCTTCTGAGCGCAGATTCTGAAACCTTAGAGTATTTCCTTTCTATTTCTGATTCTGAGAGTTCACTTTATCCTGACAATGCTTTTGATATTTTTGTTGTTTCAGGGTTAAAGGATAAAGAAGGATGACAATGACAACCATGCTTTGATGAGTTGCCAAAGGAAAAACATAAACCACAACCATCCACCGTGGAAACTCCGAAAGTTGACCTAGCTCCACTGCATGAGGGACTTAAACGTGCATTCCTCGGACCAGGTGATACATTTCCTATTATTATTTCTTTTGTGCTTGATAGCTCACAAGAAGAAAAATTGATTAATATGTTACGTGAGCACAAATTTGCATTAGGTTGGACTATAGCTGACATCAAAGGTATTAACCCCTTAATATGTTCCCATAGGATTCACTTAGAAGAATGAGCTAACCCCCGTAGAGACCCTCAAATATGACTTAACCCTACTATGAAAGAGGTGGTGAAAAAGGAAGTCTTAAAATTGTTAGATGCAGACATCATTTATCCCATTTCCAATAGCAAGTGGGTTAGTCCAACTCAAGTAGTTTCCAAGAAATCTGGAATAACAGTGGTGACTAATGATGTGGGGGTGCATGTTCCCACTAAGGTAGTGATAGGGTGGCGCATGTGCATTGATTATAGGAAACTTAATTCTGCCACCAGCAAGGATCACTTCCCACTTCCATTCATAGACCAAATCTTAGAGCGAGTAGTTGGTCATTCTTTCTATTGCTTTCTAGATGGGTATTTAGGATATTATCAGATTGAGATTGCATTAGAGGATCAGGATAAGACTACTTTCACATGTCCTTTTGGTACTTATGCTTTTCGGCGTATGCCATTTGGTTTGTGCAATGCACCGGCTATTTTTCAGAGATGCATGATGAGTATTTTTAGTGACATGGTTGAAAAATATATGGAACTATTCATGGATGATTTGACTGTTTTTGGTGATTCATTTGATTCATGTTTACTTCACTTGAAGGTTGTTTTAAGTAGATGTGAAGAGAAGGGTCTGGTGTTTAATTAGGAAAAATGTCATTTCATGGTTCCCCATGGAATAGTTCTTGGACACATAGTTTCTGATAAAGGAATCAAGGTTGATAAAGCAAAAATTGAAGTGATTTCTAAATTACCTATGCCTAAAAGTGTCAAGGATGTGAGATCATTTCTAGGGCACGCGGGTTTTTATAGGAGGTTCATACATAATTTTTCTGCCATCTCTAAACCATTAAGTAACCTCCTGGTCAAATTCGTCGTGTTCCAATGGACACAAGAGTGTGAGGATGCCTTCCGAACACTCATTGATAGGCTCACCTCTGCCCCCATCATGCAGTCACCGGATTGGAATTTACCATGTGAGATAATGTGTGATGCAAACAACTATGTTGTGGGGGCAGTCTTGGGACAGTGAAGGGAAGAGAAGCCCATTGTTGTTTACTATGCTAGGTGAATACTTAATGATGCTCAACAGAATTATTCGACTACTGAAAAAGAGTTGCTAGCTGTAGTTTCTGCTTTAGATAAATTTCGTGCTTATTTGATTGGTACACCTATTTTTACTGACCATGTGGCTCTTAAGTTCCTTCTTTCTAAAAAGGATGTTAAGGCAAGATTGATTAGGTGGATTTTACTTTTGCAGGAATTTGATCTAACTATAAAGGATAAGAAGGGGGTTGAGAATGTTGTGGCGGATCACTTGTCTCGTTTGGAGTTCAATGACTCTGCCAATGGCCCACCCATCCGTGATGACTTCCCTGATGAACACCTATTCGCCGTCACTCAAGTACCATGGTATGCGCACATTGTTAATTACTTGGTTTCCGGCGAAGTTCCATCATCATGGAGTGCTCAAGATAAGCGTAAATTTTTGGTCGAGGCAAGAAATTTTTATTGGGATGATCCTTATCTATATAAGTATTGCCTTGACCAAATCATGAGGCGTTGTATCCCTGAAGGTGAAATTGAAAGTGTCTTACATTTTTGTCATAGTGCAGCTTGTGGAGGCCATTTTTTTATGAAAAAGACCGCTGCAAAATTTTTACAGCCGGGATTATATTGGCCTACATTGTTTAAGGACACTAACAATTATTGTCGTTCTTGTGATAGATGCCAGAAGTTAGGTGCACTGTCCCGGAGACACGTGATGCCCCTTAACCCCATCCTAGTCATTGAGATATTTGATTGTTAGGGGATTGATTTTATGGGACCTTTTCCACCTTCTTTTGGATATTTGTATATTTTGCTTGCAGTAGACTATTTCCAAATGGGTAGAGGCTGTGGCATGCCGGAACAATGACAACAATATTGTTGTCAGGTTTATCAAAGAACACATTTTATCCCATTTCGGTACACCACGAGCCATTATTAGTGATCAGGGAACTCATTTCTGTAATCGCTTTTTTGAGGATTTGATGCACAGGTATGGAGTTCATCACAAGGTCTTCAATGCCTATCATCCGCAGACAAATGGCCAAGCCGAGCTGGCAAACCGAGAAGTGAAGCAAATCTTGGAGAAGATGGTGAATCCTGATAGGAAGGATTGGTCTTTGCGCCTTCCTGATGCACTTTGGGCTTACCGTACCGCGTATAAGACAATTCTCGGGATGTCTCCGTATCGGCTTATATATGGAAAAGTCTGTCATTTACCTGTTGAGTTAGAACATCGCGCTTATTTGGCTGTAAAAAACACTAACTTTGACATCAATGATGCAGGTATTTAGCGGAAATTTCAGTTAGCCGAAATTGAGGAGTTGCGGAATGATGCCTATGACAATTCCTGAATATACAAGGCGAAGATGAAAGCAACTCATGATAAGCAAATTCTGAGGAAACATTTCGAGCCCAATCAACGAGTCTATCTCTATGACTCACGGCTTCATCTTCATCCTGGCAAGCTAAGATCGAGATGGACGGGCCCATTCATGGTAAAACAAGTTTTTCCCAATGGTTCCATAGAAATTGAATATCCAAAAGATGAGAGAGTATTTAGAGTAAATGGGCAACGTTTGAAGCACTATGTGGAACGAGTAGAGGTGCCAGAGGAGATATCTCTGGTTGCCCCTGTCTACTTGATTTAATGTTCTCCACCCTATCTTTAGTTTAGGTTTTTATTTTTTAGTTTAGGTTTTTACTTTTATGTTTTTCTTTTAGTGTTTCAGATTATTTTAGGTGTTGCTACTGGAGTCACTTGGAGCCCCTCATCCCATGTGTTCTTTTCTCCCGTCGGTATGATTTTTTTAATATTTTGGTGACTGTGAGGACATTGTCTATTTAAAACTGGTAAAGCTGTACCATGGTAATATCACTCTAATCCTCCTATTTTCTTTTTCGTTCATTTGTCATGATTATTATTTTATACATTGAGGACATTGTTTGGTTTAGGTTTGAGGGTGATGTGGCTTATTAGATTTTTTGTGCAATTTTAAAAAATCTTTGAGCTTAAAACATATTTTACAATTAATCCGAGTCATTTTTTGTGTTCTACTCAATCTCCATTGAATACTTAGATGATTACGGTAATTGTGCAAAATCTTTATGAAAATGCATTCGAAATCTGAACTTTTGGTGAATATAAAATAATAATAATAATAATAGAGGAGGGGGGGGGGGGGGGGGAGGTTTGAGTCTTTTTAATTTTAGAGAATATTTTTATTGCCTTTAATTTTGAGAAAACACATACTAACATGTGTCACGTAGTTATATTAGTAGAAAACATGATATTTGATATTATCTTTATGTTAGATGTATTTTGTGAGACTTTTCAACTCGACTATTCGTGCACTATATGCCAAGTCAACATGATTTGAAGTTGATTAGTGAGATATAGAACAAGAAAACCTTAGAATAATAGTGTAGACTTAACCCTTATGAGTTTTGAGCAATTCTTTATTTCTTGAGGGTTATTAATTACACTCAGATTTTTCTTGAGTCCGCATTATTTCGTTGATGATCTCATTATTCTTGACTTTATTATTGATTGCTTTAAAAATGACATAAAAATTGAATTTTTACACTAGAACTTCTTGCTTTATTTAATTGAGACGTCCTAGTACTAACTAGAACTTATGATGTGATATAGACATTTCTTTCTTTAAACCATTTTTTTAGCTTTTTAGCCTACCCAATAATAAATATCCATTTGCATTCCTTTGAGCCTTTAAATAGCCTTCTCTTTGTTATCCCCATTCCCAATACCTACTCCAATCAAGGAGTAATATCTCTATTATTTTATCCTTACCCAATTTTCTGAGAATGTATACGGTGAGATATATTTATGGAATGGGCAATAGAAAGAGTTGAAAATAGATATTTCATGCACCCTCTAAGTAAAAGTGTTGGATTGTATAAACGGGGAAAAACATGTAAAAAAAAAGAGGTTGAAGAAGAAAATAATGAAGAAAAAGTTAATGGTGTACAATATTGATTTGTTTTTCAATGCCCTATGTGCTTATTCAAGCCATTCTCAGGAAATTTTTGTATCATTTTTGTCCATTATTGTTTGCCATAATCCAATCCCCATTACAACCTAGTAAACACCTAATTGATTTTAAGTGAAAGTTGGTTCAGTAGATGTGGAGATTGAATAGGCAAGAACTATGGTGTTTGATTCAACATTCTCAAAAGTAATCAATATTCCTGTCCATGAGATCATATTCATTTCACTCTTTGAAAATTCAGTTTTTCATGATGATTATATGTGAGACGTTTGCATTTTCCATAATTTTTATCCTTTTCCTCACATATAAACTGAGTGCCGAATCTCCGAGTGTTTTATTTTTTTAGTGACATGAGAGATTTGTAGTCGAAGCGTACTTTCTAAAGGTCATCTCATCACATCTTTACTATGAGATGAAGAGTTATGTTGATAAGGTTTCTCACACACACACTTCGAGTTGAGAATGATTATAAAATTTATTTAACATTTAGATACTATTAAATTATTGTACTCTATTGATATACTTTTGTGACATTTTTAGTTTGTTGTTTTTCTTAAATTTTAAGCAATCAGAAAATTACTCTAAGGAAAATAAAGGGGAATGCCCATGTTTTTGCATTATGTTTTTAGAAAATAGATTTTGTTTTATTGAGTCAGTACTGTTTGGGAATAACATTTCTTGAAACCCTCACGAGACTATAACTCGTCTTCTAGAGGTAATCTAGAGGTTTAAAGCCTTGTTGCACGTTAAGGTAAGTGCAACCGTGATTCCTACGAAAGTGAGTTAGGATTTTATTCTTAATTTTGTTTTGCTCGAGGACTAGCAAAATATAGGTTTGGGGGTATTTGATGTTCACATAATTATTAAATAATATACCTCCTAAATTATATTTGTTAGTGTTTCGAATAGTGTATTTTAGTTTAATTATTTTATTTTTGTATTTCTGTAGGATTTGGAGTTTAAATGACAAAAGTGCATTAGCGTGGCGAATTTTGAAATTCATAGACAAATTGACGAAGTAGAGCGGGAGACACTCAAGCGAAAGATTAATAAAGAGACATACTTTGGGTTGCTTAGGGGTCGTACCTTCCTCATCCACTTTTGCTACGAGGATGTCCCTCTTTTCTGCTTCTGTTGTGGCATGATCAGACATACCTTCACGGAAGCTTGTCCCATGTTCAGATCTGCAACACAAAAATTCAAGGAGTTAAACCCTGGCAAAAATATTAAGGCTCTAGCCTTACCTTTCCATAAGAACCCAAGGATCAAGGTGAGAATGGAGAGGGCTTCAGCAGTGAATAACCCCCAAGCTCCAAGGTATTTACAGCAACCTTTGCGTTACCTTGAGCGCATAGAGTTGGTGGTAGCCTCGGTCCAGCCTAGCAGTCTGGTGACGCAGGCGGACACCGCGGGCTTAGATCGTTCAAATCGGGGAGTAGATCTACCCCAACCACTTTTATAGCTTCCATCTACCTCTGGGTCGAATCATGATCTCACCGACACCCGGTCCTCCTCCCCGATAGCGACTCACCTCCAACCTCAACTGAATCAGTCCCCTTCATCCTCCGTGACTCATTTCCAACCTACACTAAATCAGTCTCGATAACAACACCTGTTAGAGTCACCTAGAAACTACAACCTTTCTTTTTCAGAGACTGATATGCTCCATTCACATACGCAAACCGAAAGCACAACAAAGAGTCAACATACTGCCACTCCCACTCCTCACATCTCCTCATCAAGACCTAATTCCCCAAGCTCTCCCACCTTGCCCTCTCCAACCCAGTCACCATCTCTTATATCTCCTCTACCTTTAAAACATAACCCCAACCCTAACCCTATCTCAAACCCTAAACCTACCCCTCAATTAAATACAACCCCACCGATCTCCATCACAGCCCAGGCCAACACGTCTCAGACCCAATGTCCCACTTACTCAAACCCAACCCATCCAACCCAAATTTAATAGATATCCATTTTGCATATGGGCCTTTGCTTCAATTAAAACACTCTTCTGTTGTTGCTTCGATCCAACCCATTGTGATGCCTACTCAGGGTCACACTCAGATGGTTCCTATCCCCAACACCTCTATAGTGGACCAAACCCAAGCCCATTTCTTGCCACCTACACCCACCATTTAGTTCAGATGACACAACAATACCCAGAGGTCTTCCCTTCCTCGGAACTCAATCTACCTCCGATGACATATGCTCTCCAACAGTGTAATGTGCTTCCTTTTTGGCAAGCACTCAAGCTCTGGATCTCTCCACACCCACCGTTATAATTGGTGAAAAATGTCAAACAAACATTCTCCAAGCTGGTAATCACAGGGACAACACACATGTTCTTAATGACACATCCACTGATAGAATTTCATGCTACCTCATTGCCTACAAAACACGGACTATACATCGCAATATTTCTAGGAAGAGTTTCAGTTCCAAGATCACAACGCTTTGCCGCAGAAAACTTTGTTTCAGAATGTGAATCGGATGGGAATAAATGATGAAAGTTTCATACAAGGAGCCCAACTAGAGTTGAATCAGCAGAAGTATCTCCTTCCATGTAGCTCCACATCTGCAATGGCACACTCAAATCCTAGTACCTCTTTCCTGGAAAACGATAAAGGCAAGGGAAAGAAAAGAGAGTCCACGAAACAATCTAAGACTTCAATGACATGCAATATGATCAATTTGGGAAAAGGAAACCGGACAGTAAAGGGCTTGAGATATCTCAGACTGTGGAAACACCTAGTAAGAAAAAGAAGTATAATCAGAGTAGATCAACTCTGAACAAACTCTTGGTAAGACTTGGAGGAATCAACAGTACATACGAATGGAGTCTTCCGGGGGCAACCTTGTAGGATTTACCACTCAGCAGGAAATACAACATAATACTCCTTCAGGAATTGGAATTTTGAGAGAAAGGCAAAGAACAAGTGAATGCACTGGTTTCAACTTCACAGAGGTACCGGCAGTTGCCGATGATGGGTTGCCTGAACCAATATGATACTCTCATTGAATGCTCGTGGCCTAGCGACTGCCCGAGCTTTCCGGAATCCAAAGTCTCTCTCCCTACAGTCCAACCCAGATATTTTGTTTATTTCAGAAATCAAAGCATCTGAACCTAGGATGGAAAGCCTTCGCCGAAGACTTGGTTACAAACACGGAGTCTCAGTAGCAGCATTTGGCCAATCTGGGGGAATAACTCTTTTCTAGAAGGAAGATACACAAGTTTCAATTCTATCTTCTTGTAAATATTATTTCAAGTGCATCATAGATAACTACTATACTACTACTTCTTAGTTTGCTATGTTTGTTTATGGAGAACCCAATCCTGCTCTTAGGCAATAATTCTGGCATCATTTGACAAACCTATACTCTATTCAACAATTCTTGGGACTCATCATAGGAGATTTAAATGTTCTCCTAATACTTGGGGGAAATTGGGAGGAACACGACTTGGTACTTCCACCTTTCACCACCCCACATCTTTTATTGATTACACAAAACTCATGGACTTCCCGCTAAATGGTACCCAATTCACATGGAACAACAAAAGAAAAGACAAAAATGGGATAAAGAATAAACTTGATATCTAGTGTCCACTGACTGGCTCCAAAAAATTTCCACGGCTATTGGTCGCTCAATCCACACTTCGACTTCGGACCACCGAACCATCTCTCTCAAGTTGGTCTCAAACTTCTCGCCCAAAGGGCTTAAACCCTTCAGATTTTTTCATATGTGGACTCGCGACCCGTCTTGTCCCTCAGTTGTCGCCTCCACTTGGTCTACTCAACAACATATTTTACCGGACCAAAACTTCCACCTTAAGACAAAAAACCTGAGTCAGAACTCACAAAATGGAATAAATTGGAATTTCGAAACATATACACTTGTCTCAAAGATACTCAGGAAGCTCTCACTCGTCTCCAAGATGCAATGCCCTCCAAAAATAATGCAATTGTAATAGGGTTCTTGGAAGACAGACTTGTTTTGGAAATAACTTTGTATATGACATTACAAAGGCCTATGGGTCTGAATTTGTTCGGTGTGACTCGGTTGCCAATTTTGAGAATAAGTGCGATGAAAGTTTCATTAAGTTTTGGATCCATTTCCGGGTGGTAAAGAAGTGTGTGATCACCCCAATGACATCCATTTTGACAATGTCCCAGTAATGTTTGAAGAAGAAAGCGTGAAAACCATCTAGGCCTGGAGCTTTGTGACTCCCGAAGGAAAAAATGGTTTCCTTGATCTCATCCTCCGAGTGGATAAGAAGAAGATTGGCATTAATCTCATCAGAGATAACCGGGGAGAACATAGAGAGAATGTTTATGTCAAGAAGCGGATTTGAGGATTGATAGATGTTGTGGAAACAATCATTAAGAACTTTACCCACCGAGTCATGACTATTATGCCAAACATTTGTCTCGTCTTTCAAATGAAGAATCATGTTCCTTTTCCTGCGAAGTAGAGCAGACAGATAAAAAAACTTTGTGTTTTTATCACCTCCCGAAGCCAAGATTGACCCGACTTATTTCTTCAAAACAGTTCTTCTCTAAGAAGGTTATGGCAGATTAATCTGGTAATAACATTGACATCTGGAAAAATTGCTGGGTTAAATCGGACCTGCTCCTTACTGCCTTCTTGACCAACATCTGCAAAACCTCCCTGAGTCTCTTCGGGATCTCTGGCGCAACCCGACAAATCATAACTTGAGTTGGGATTCTATTATGTTCTGTAATCTCTTCCCACCCCCAGTAGCAAATGATATTTTGAATATCACTCTCAGAGACATGGATTCTCCAGACTCTTTAATCTGGATTCCTGAAAAATGGTTTCTTCATTGTTAAAAGTGCAACAATTTTTTTTACGAGTGCGAGGTTGGCCGCTTCCTCGTCAAACCACAACAGTCAATTGCTTGATCACAAGTTCTTTAGAGAACTTTGGAGAATTAAAGCCCCCCATTGACTTTACTCTTAGTCTGGAAAATTGTTAGGAACATCATCCCCATCAAATCTAACCTGCTTAGAGTTCATATTCCTATCGATGACGTATGTCCTTTTTGTGAAAACCATCCGAAAGACACTTTTCACATTTTCTTTCAATGTCCTGCTACTCATAGACTTTGAAGGATCTCACCCATTCCAATTGACTGGCTGCAGGCTCCTGAATTTCACAATCCCACCCTCCCCACATTTTTCAATTTCATGTGGAACACGGCTAAAACTAGATTGATCGACAAGGATCAATTGTTATCCCAAATTGTCTTGTTCATGTAAACCATTTGGCGAACCCGCAATGATTGAATCTTCAAGAATATCAAGTTCTATCCAAACAAATTCTTAAGAAAATTTCACCATTCTGGCATATTGGTATCGTTAATGGTTCTCTTATGAAAATGCCCCCCCCCCCCCCAAGGATAGTACCCACTTTCATGACGCTTTGGCTAATACTTTCACAGGTTCCCACTCCCATTCCCTAACGGACATTACTAGTCCACCCTTATTTTTCCCACTTACCAAAGAAGGAACTACCTGAGTTGGCCTTATCCAGGAACAAATTATTTGTGCCAGAACTCATTTTATCAATTGCACAACCAATCATACCTTATCTTTCCCAAGTCCCCTTCATCCGAATGTGATTGTAGTATCTTATGATGCTAGTTTCTTTCCTGATTCATAACAGGGTACTATGGGAATTTTTGCGGTCAATTTACATGGGGAAGTTTTGGCGTCAGTTGCTAGTCCGATTGTTGGAAAGATCCTAGACATCACCATGGCTGAGTGTCTTGCATCGAGGCGACACTTTTGTTGATACATGCAAACCAGTGGAGATCAGGTATACTCTTAAGAGATTCAGGTGTACTTAACTCTATTTTGAAGCAGGAACTTCAGCATTCTCTTTTGGCCACACGATGGGTGTGGCGCCCTATTATTAGTAATATTCGTCGCTTGCTTTCTATTAGGCACTTATGGTACTGTAACTTTATTAATCGAGAACTTAACTCAAATGCGCAGAATTTAGCTACGTCGGTAGGACGACAACAATGTAATAGTTCTTAGTTTGGTTGAATGGAGTTGCATTAACCAAAAAAAAAATAGTCCTTTGATAAATTCAACCTAATCCTAGAAGGGAGAAATTTGCAATAAACTAATTGATTGACATGAAAATCAAAAATAATATTGGAAGAAAGGAAATATTCTTTGGAGAGGGGTCACCGACATCCCTAAAAGGATTACTATGCTAATCTTCAAGGCAATTTCAGTCAATTCCATAAATGATAATCAATTGTAACACGCCCCCACTGGGAGAAGAAAAGTGCAACATGTCTTGTATCTTTGGGGCTTCATACCAAAATTGAACACGACACACTTTCTATCGTACCGACGGTACGGGTAATACACTAGTCTACATTACAATTTAGAGTGGTATTTTATTGTTCATCGTTGACTAGGACAAACTTCAAATCATAAGAAATTTGAGATAAAAGATGGCTAAGATTGAAAGTTCAGAAAAATGTTAAGGGTTATGATTCATTTTCTATAATGACATATTTGTAAATATAAAACATGTAGAGTGACAAAGAAAATGAAAAATAGTGGAAAAAAATTGATGAAATGTACATGTAGCGGATAGAAAAAGTATTATGTTTTCTTTTTTCTCAAAATGAAAACTATCATAATTATCTAAGTATTTGTCGGATTTTGGTAAACTTAGTATTGTTGAAATACATTTTTGAAAATATTTTCAATAAAATCAATGATCAATACAAACGCTATAAAATAAAAATATTTACATTTTTATTATAAAACATCTAATGCATTTCACTTTGTTAATGTTTTCAATATTTCTCAAATAAATGAAACAACTAGCCGATCATATAACAGGAAAAACAAAAGAAAAATAAAATGAGACATACATCTTAATGCACATTCAAACAAATATCCTGAACTTCATATTTTGTGAATTCAAAGTTTGGCGGTGGGCGTGTTCAATACATGATATTTAGCAAAAAATGTATGTGGAGTGCCAACAACACATGGAATGCCCTAATTTACAATTGATAATGGTGTTTTATTTGTTCGTTGATTGAAACAAATGCCAAATCATAAGGATTGAAGATAAATGATGGCTAAGATTGAACGTTCGAAAATGTGTTGAGGGTTGATATTCTTTTTCCTATGATGTCATGTTTGTAAATATAAAACATTTAGAATGAAAAAAATGGTGAGAAAAAAAGTTGGTGGAATGTACATGTGACATTGTGTTTTTTTTTTTTTTCAAAATAAAAATTATCATAACTCTACACAATTGTTTGGATTTTGATAAACTTGATATAATTGAAATGGAATTTGAAGATATTTCCAGCAAAACCAATGACCAACAAATACTTAAGATTTCAAAATGTATATTTTACTATTAAAACATGTAAGTATTTTTAATATTTTCACGTTTAAGCATAATATTTTCAAAGAGACGAACGGATATTCAAACAAAATCCCCAAACATTCAACCGATTCTAATTTTAACCGAGTTTGGTTATAAAAATATTAGTATTTTTTTTTTACTGTAAAACAGTTTTGCACCTCAAAAAGTTTAGTTTACATTCTAAAATATGAGTTTTTTTTTTATTTTTTATTTTATTTTTTTATGAAACTGATTAAGGGCAACAATGGGGATAGTTCAATGCATGATAACTAAGCAGAAAAAAAAGTGTATGCGAAGTGCCAACGACATATACTAGTAGATAATACAGAGAATAAAATAACATGAGAATCATACATGTAATATGCTACAGATGCTTACAAATAATTGTACTACTACAAAGTTTTCAGATGCCATGACCTTTTCATATAGAAACCATTTCATTTATTCTTGGTTTGAAAATTTTGCGCAACTTATGCATTATATTATTTTATGCATGTATCTTATAGATGTTGAATTTTGTAAAAATTGAGTTTTAAACCCTTGTCATAATGGAGTAAACTATTTGTCATGACATTTTGATGCTAAACATTGTTTGCATGTTAAAAAATTAAGTGATGCGATTAAAGAAGAAGGAAATACAATATTTGTTGAAAATAAAACATGTAGACTCATTTTTGTGTATTAATTTTAAAATAGGGATTTGACTTGCAAGACATTTGCTTCTTTGACCGATTCTGTATTGTGCCGTCAAAACGCTGGAAAATGGAAGTGGTGGACCCAGTCAGAGTTTGATGGACCCTTTTGTACCCTTACGTGTTTACATCAAGATTTGTGCTCAAACACAGATATAGCTGGGCTGCAGTGCTGTACCAATCAAGGGTTATTACACAAAACTATCATCACATAATATATTGTCATTAAGACGATCTTAGTGTTCCATAAATACACGGACATCCAAATTATGGAGCATTTAATTAAAATTTACTTTCACTACTTACAACACTTTCATGACCCAATTAATTATTTTCCTTCCAAAACCGCTCCACCGTTACAAACTTTACGTCTTCCACTTCCCTAATCATGTTGTCCTTGCATCAAAGAGGCAAGAAATCAATTCAACGGTTCAGATCAAATTCAGAGACCAAAATTCCTTTTCCCCTTTTCACTCGCCCAATCACCGAGGGCAGAATTAACGGCGTCAGTTAAATCGGAAGGGTTTTAATTTCGCGAAGGATTTCCCGAGTGTCAAAAGAGGTAATATTGAACACGTGGCACTCGTAAGACGTACAACTTCGGTGCGCAAGGGGAGTACTTGTAGTGACTAGTGAGAGAGAGAAGAAAGAGCCCAGTTTGTTCGAAGGGTTTTGTGTTTGTGTTTGTGTTTGTGTTTGTGTTTGAGTTTGAGTTTGAGTTTGAGTTGAGAGAGAAGGCGAAAGCGAGAGAGAGACGAGAGAGACTTCGAAGGACATTTAGGGTTATCTAGGGTTTCTCTCTCCGTACACTGCGTTCTTAGGTCTGCGACTCCTAATCCTTCTTTACTTCTCTTTCGTCTCGTTTCGACAATTTTTTTTTCATAGTTTTGAAGTGTTGGTGCTCTCTTTTACTCGATTTAGTTCTTGATAGTTCATCTTGTGTTGTTTTGACGGTTTTCTGAGAAGTTTTGAGAGGTTTGTGTGCTTGATTTGGTGATTTTTGAGTACGATTAATTTTTTTCGATTAAGGAGTTTTTGTGCAAGTATTTTCGATCATGTTTGTGCTTCGTTAGATTATAATCTTTGTGCTACTGTAGATTATAGTCTGTTTAATACTGAAATTTGAGGTGGTTTTGTTCAGTTTAGTGTGTTTAGAATAGAGCCTGGCTTGTTTTGGCTAGGGTTTCTGCAATGCATGTTAGAGATTAGTGTTAAATCTTGAATGCAGCTTCGTTTCTGAGTGATTTAGAGGTTTAATGTCTTCTCTAAGTTTTTTTGAGTACAAATATTTGTTTGTCTTGTACTCTCCACAGTTTTGTTTTGTTTTTGCTGTTGCATGTACAGATTAGTTGTGAAACTCCACTACTTGACATACTGCTTTGCTTTTGAACTTCTTTAAAGGTTTTGTTCAGTTGTCAAATAGGATTTGTAGGTTGATCTTGGTTCGTATGCGCATCCTTGCTTGTTTTATTGGATTTTTGGTTGGTTTCTTTGGATGCATGTCTATTGTTTGGAAAGCTGCTTTGATTCGGAGATTTTGATCTTTGGCTGTGTTTTCTCGGTTTCTTTGAATGCATGTGAGAAATCAGTTTCATTACTGCTCTGTATTTGGTTGTATTTGAGTTTTAGTGCAGTCTTATTTTATAATAATGATTAAAACGTTTGAATGCTGCTTTTCAAGAGATTTGTGCTCTGATATTTGGTTGTACTTTTGTTTGATAATCATGTATTTGATGGTTTATCTCAATTTTTTTTTTTTTCCGTTGACAATTTATGAGGTACTATTTCTGCTTCCTTGTACTGTTATTTTTATATTTGTAGTATGAACTTGAAGCCTTTTGGTGTCGCTGCCCTGTTCTTCCTCTTTTTTTCTGGTGTTATTTTGAAGGTTATTGTTTTGTTCAGAATCTGATGTAAGGATATTGTCAGTTGCAGATATTGTATGGATTCACCTGGCGCTGACGGAGGTGAGGCTTTGCCTCCCCCCCCACCCCTTCCACCGAATGTGGTTCCTTTGAAGGCAGAGTTGGAAGGTGGTGCCCCTGAGCCTCCTAAGGTTGTGAAGCCTAAGAGGCTTCCAATGGCTCGACCAGGTTTTGCCCGCAAGGGACAACCCATAAAGCTATTGACTAATCATTTTGGAGTTAAAGTTGCAAAGGTTGATGGACACTTTTTCCATTACAGTGTAAGTAACTGCCTTTGTAAATTCCCTTGTGGACTATTTAATGCTATAGATGAGAAATCTCACTCTGATATTCTACAGGTTGCTCTGATGTATGATGATGGCCGCCCTGTAGATGGGAAGGGCGTTGGTAGAAAAGTTATTGATAGACTGCATGAGACATACGAATCTGAGCTGGGAGGAAAGCAGTTTGCCTATGACGGTGAAAAAAGCTTGTTCACTGTTGGCGCTCTACCAAGTAATAAACTGGAGTTCACAGTGGTACTTGAAGATTTATCATCTGGCAGGTATACACTCTCTACCTGATTTTTACTTTTTTACCTAAATAAATGATATATACTGTCAGCTTTTCTATTTTTGCAATTCACTAACCTACTAGATGACTTCATACCCAGGGCTGCAAGGAATGGTAATGGTAGTCCTGGTGGCGAGGGAAGCCCAACCGAGGCTGGAGATCGTAAAAGGTTAAGACGCCCTTACCAGTCGAAAGCCTTCAAAGTTGAAATAAGTTTCGCAGCCAAAATACCCATGCAAGCCATTGCCAATGCGCTTCGTGGCCAAGAGTCAGAAAACTCTCAGGAAGCTTTGAGGGTTCTTGATATAATTTTAAGACAGCATGCAGCTAAGCAGTAAGTGGAATCTTCTCCCAGATTGTTGGTGCAAATTTCTAATCATACTTGATTGCTAAATCTGTGACATGCTGTATAGGGGATGTCTGCTAGTTCGCCAATCTTTTTTCCACGACAACCCGCGGAATTTTACTGATTTAGGAGGTGGTGTGCTAGGATGTCGGGGTTTTCACAGCAGCTTCAGAGCTACACAAGGAGGCTTATCTCTGAATATTGGTAACTTATCTTAGTTTGATGCTGCTGTAAATTCCTTCATTTAGTGATTCTTCCAGTTTGCACTTTGATTATATTTTTGGTGGATGATTGCAGATGTCTCCACTACAATGATTATACAGCCTGGACCTGTTGTGGATTTTCTCATTGCTAACCAGAATGTGAGGAATCCGTACGAGATTGATTGGGCAAAGGTAAGTTTATCACTTCCTTCCTTGTGTTCTGATGTTAGAGCTAAACTCATCGATTGAGTGTTTGTTATATGACAGGCCAAACGTGCCCTAAAAAATCTGAGGGTAAAAGCAAGTCCTTCAAATGCTGAATATAAGATCACTGGTTTGAGTGAGCATCCATGCAATCAACAACTGTAAGCTTTTTGTTTTTCTTTGTGCTTTGGTTCCCAACCATTAATATTACAATACAGAGTATTGAAATGGCTAGGATTGAAAGTTATAAAGATATTGAGGGTTGAAATTCATTTTCTATAATGACATATTTGTAAATATAAAACACGTGGAAGAGAATAAAAATGAAAAAATGGTGAAAAAAAAGTTAGTGGAGTGTAGATGTGACCGGGAGAGTAAAAGTATTATTTTTTCTTTTTTCTCAAAATGAAAATTGTTTATAACTATTCACGTAGTTGTCGGATTTTGGTAAATTTGTGTCGTTGAAATGCATTTTTGAAGATCCTTCCAACAAAACCAATGATTAATACAAGCAATTCAAATTTTAAAATATATATTTTATTATTAAACACACGGAAGTATCTTTAATATTTTCAGGCCTCAAGTATTTTTAATATTTTTCAAAAAAATGGATAGACATTTTAATGAACACTCATACCAAGATCCAGAACATTCAATTGGTTATAATTTTAACCAAGTTTGACTCTAAAAAAAATTAGTATTTTTACTGTAAAATAGGCTTGCATCTCAAAAAAATTAGTTTACATTCTAAAATATGATTTTTTTAATGGAACTGATTAAGAGCAATGGTGGAATGACAATGGCACAGGCAGTGTTCTAAAAATCGGCCAAGGCGCCGCCTAGGCGCTAGAAGGTGGAAAACCGCCCAGATTAATGGCTGGGCGGGCAGTCTGGGCGGTTCTGGGCAATCTGGCGGGTCTGGGCGGGTCTAGGCGGGGTCTAGGCGGTCTGGGCGATTGTTATTTATTTATTTATTTTTTTTTAATTTTTTAATAAGGCTGATTGTGTTCTTATTTTATTTTCTTTCCTATTTTTTAGAAATAAACTATTTAATTGTTTTTTATTCAGTATATGTCTAAATGTAGCAAATGATGATTACTTAATGGAATTCTCAAAGGATCTGCCGGTACCAATTTTACTAATGTAGATTTTATCAAACATAACTGAGATTATTCATGCAATTTGAAGAAAAATAAGAGTACACAAATTCAAATTTATATAAAGTACCCATCATGACCAACTTCAGTCATTTGAGTTTTAATAAATTTTGTTCACGATTGTTAAATTTTCATGTTTTTAAATTTTGCATATGTATATTGGCATTAAATTAGATGTAACTGATAAGGTATTATGCTTAACTTTTGTAAATTATTAAAGTAATAATACAAAACCTAAGACCGCCTAGGCCCCTGGGCGCTAGGCACCTGTTCGCCGCCTGCCCAGCGCTTAGCGATTTTTAGAACACTGGGCACAGGTAATATGCTAGTATATAATAATTTACTTTGGTTGAGTCATTTCCATTTTATATAATATTTCTGTGGTTGAGTGATTTCCACAATGTTATGGTAATTAGTGTTCTCTGTTTTCTAGTTTTTCATTGAAACAAAAGAATGGAAGGGATGCGAATGGAGATGGTGAAGTCCAAACAACTGAAATAACAGTTTATGATTACTTTGTTAATCATCGCCGTATTGAGCTCCGCTATTCAGCTGAGTTACCTTGCATCAATGTTGGGAAACCAAAGCGTCCAACGTACATTCCCCTGGAGGTGATTAAGCTTCTTGTTTGACTTAACTGATTTTGTGATTGTTGACCTCTAGTGCCTAAACTGAAGCTTGCTTGCTGCAGCTTTGTTCTTTGGTGTCCTTGCAACGCTATACAAAGGCATTGTCCACATTCCAGAGATCTTCCCTAGTTGAGAAATCAAGGCAGAAGCCACAAGAGAGAATGAAAGTTTTGTCTGATGTGGGTGTCTTTGTTTACTTTTTGGTTAATATATTTGCTATTGTTTTTCTGCAATGTTTTCAGCTGCTCGTCAATTTCCTTTTTATTTTTTGGCAGACTTTAAAAAGCAGCAATTACGATGCTGACAAAATGATGCGTGCTTGTGGTGTTTCAATCAACACTAACTTCACCCAAGTTGAGGGCCGTGTTTTACCTGCTCCGAAAGTATTGATCCTTCTCTTGTTGATTCATCTGAATTATATCTTTCTTGTAATCATTCATGGTCTCATTGGTAATCTGTATTTCTTAGTTGAAAGTTGGCAATGGGGAGGACTTTTTTCCTCGAAATGGGAGGTGGAACTTTAACAACAAGGTAACTGATTTTCTCCCATATTTGATGTTATTGCTTTATCTTTTAACTTAACACGACTTGCACTTCTTCAGAGACTTGTGAACCCAGTTAAAATTGAGCGGTGGGCAGTTGTGAATTTCTCTGCTCGCTGTGATCTGCCGAAGCTAATTCGAGATCTGATCAAATGTGGTGATCAAAAAGGAATTGTGAGTTTTGTCTTTGTGTCACTTCAGCTATTTGTTTTATATTCATTTCTGGGAACTTACATTGCGCTGTTTATACAGGTGATTGATGACCCGTTTGATGTTTTTGAGGAGAATCCTCAGTCTAGACGTTTACCTCCTGTTGCTAGAGTGGATAGTATGTTTGATCTTATGATGTCAAAACTTCCAGGAGCCCCTCAGTTTCTTCTGTGTCTCTTACCAGAGAGGAAGACCTCAGCTATTTATGGTTGGTAAAAATTAGTTAGACATTAATAGTGACAAGTATTTGAATGCAATGACTTAACAATAGGACTGATGTTATGCAAGGCCCTTGGAAGAAAAAGAATCTATCCGAGTTTGGTATTGTTACTCAGTGCATAGCTCCTCAAAGAGTCAATGATCAATACTTGACGAACGTTCTTCTGAAGATCAATGCTAAGGTGTATATAGTTAGGAATGCTTGTACATTTATTAATTCTCAAAGTTAATTTGTCGTTCTTCCTTGTCACTCTAGATTTGTTGCTCTTCTTATTCTTGCTATTTTTTCATGCATTACTGCAGCTTGGGGGTCTGAATTCTTTGTTAGCGATTGAGAGCATGCCGTCAATACCCCTCATTTCAAAGATCCCTACTATCATTCTTGGCATGGATGTCTCTCATGGCTCGCCTGGCCATTCAGATGTGCCCTCTATAGCTGCGGTAACATGTTTGCTTATTGTTGTAACTCCTTTATTTGGTGTTGTATTCTTAGGGTGATTGTTTATTTGACTGAGTGTTGGTGCTGTATCTTAACTTTCTCAGGTCGTTGGTTCTAGGCATTGGCCTCAAATTTCTCGATATAGGGCATGTGTTCGTACACAGTCGCCAAAGGTTGAAATGATTGACTCTCTTTTCAAGAAAGTGTTGGGTGAAGATGATAAATATGAAGACAAAGGCATTATAAAGTATGGAATTTCTCATTTAATGTGATATTAGATTTAGGAGTTGTTACTTTTTTGTTGAAGTCCAAGAGTTAAATATTTTTTCGTTTTGGTATTCAGGGAGCTTCTGGTAGATTTCTATACTAGTTCTGGAAAGAGGAAGCCGGAACAGATTATCATCTTCAGGTATATAATTTTCTGCATATCTGCTACATGATAAGTTGATTTTATTTTGTTTATTTTTTTCATTATTGTCTTTTATTGTTGTGACTTTCACTGGTAAGTTCAATTTTACTTGTTCAGTTGAATTTTTCAATGATCCCTTCCCTTGAAATATTCCCTTGTTGCTACATTTTTTTGTACTTTTGCCATTCATTATCTTTAGGGTGTATCACTTGCCCAGCACGATACTTTGATTAGTACATTATATCAGTCTACTAGTGTTGCTTAATACATTTTTTTACACTGTTTATGCATTTTCTTGAATGATTTGTTTTATTCAGTTGCAATTCCTGCTTTCACTCGAAATGCATTTATCTGTCTGAAAAAGGCAGGGATTATCTTTCTTTTTGAGTGAGAAAACTCTTCTTCTTCTTATAATAAATTATTATTATTATTATTTTAAATTTTCTCCTAGTTTTCATTGATGTTGATTCGTACTTTCGGTGCAGGGATGGTGTGAGCGAATCACAGTTCAATCAAGTTTTAAACATTGAATTAGATCAAATTATCGAGGTGGGCTCCTATATGACACACCTATCTACGTCTCCGAAATGTTGCTGATGTCTTGGTTGTATGTCTTTTTTGTTATTAATTTGTTTCAGGCCTGCAAATTTCTGGATGAAAAGTGGTCTCCCAAGTTCACTGTAATCATTGCACAAAAAAACCATCACACAAAGTTCTTTCAACCAGGATCGCCTGATAATGTTCCTCCTGGTTAGTGTTACCACATACTTTTTAGCCAGTTATGATTCAAGCTATTAATGTTCTAATACTCTTTTTTTCTTGTATAGGAACGGTTATTGATAACAATATCTGTCATGCGAGAAACAATGATTTCTATATTTGCTCACACGCTGGAATGATTGTGAGTATTTTCTGGATGCTGCTTCCCATTTTCAGTGCGCTACAATTCCTGTGAATCAGTGCTTGCATATTCCTTGAATCCACTAGGGTGATTGCCTTAGTGGGAGTACAATTTGGTTTGATATGCTTACAACTCACCTGTTCAATTTATGGTGCATACTAGTGTGTAGTCCTACCCACGAGAGGTTTGTAATTTTTGTATGCATTTCTGTTGTAGAAGAAAGTTTGAATTGGATCAATTTGTTTATTCAACAGGGGACAACCAGGCCTACTCATTATCATGTTCTGTACGATGAGATTGGGTTTTCAGCTGATGATCTGCAGGAGTTGGTTCACTCTTTATCTTATGTGTAAGCATCCCTCAGCTAAAAGGACCAAGACTTCATCTCAAATAGAAAATTTGGAAGTTTGTTCTAAACTATGGATGGGAATGATGTTTAGCACTTGATTACATCTGTGACAGAATAATTGAGAAAGTTTGTTCTGATTTGCAGGTACCAAAGGAGCACCACTGCTATATCCATAGGTGAGTTAATACACCAATATATATATATATTTCTGTTACAATGGAAAATCTTATTAAATCATAACTTCTTATCATATGCAGTTGCCCCTGTTTGCTATGCTCACCTGGCTGCTTCTCAAGTATCACAATTCATTAAGTTTGAAGATATGTCTGAAACTTCATCTGGTCATGGAGGGATGACCAGAGATGGAGTAGGTCCAGTGCCTGAGCTACCTAAACTGCATGACAATGTATGCAGTTCCATGTTTTTCTGCTAGCTTGATCCTTTTGTTGACTTGTTATTAGGTTTAGAAACTGCTACTTGTTTAGAGGGTTTTTTTTGTGAATGCTGCTGCTGCTGGACAAATAGTTCGTAGTTAGTTGTTAAGTGCTATTGTAATGCAGAAAATGCTCTTTGTTAATATGGTGTTTTAGATGCTTGAATGCATAGACATGGTATGTAAATAATTTGCTTTTAATGCTGCTCTTAACCGTCTTTTTAATTGGTGCTGCAGTAGTTCTTTGGCTGACTGATTGAGTATCAAACTTTTATGTTATGGAATGGAAAAACTGGGCGGCTTTATGGTCCAAAATACTTCAGCAAAGTGTTGCCAGATCCATTATTTCCCATTGACGTTTGTTCACACTTCTTCAATCCCTCACTACACTATCATGCTCTGTTGATTTGTCCACTTTTTACAAGAAGAGAACCAATTTTAGTTCTTAGCAATATTGAAACTTATCCATCAGTCCCTGCTGGTTAGAATGAGCACATCTTTCGGGAGGTAAGCCAAGCTGATAACCTCGCAAAGCTAAGCTAGCTGCCTCAAGTGTGCCCCATAGTAAATTGCCTACCTTTTGTGGTCTAATGTAGGCAATGTGTCCGGTCTGTTCTAAATAAAAAGTCTATTGGTCCAAAAGAAAAAGAAAAATAAAAAGAAAAATAAAAAATACAGATCAAATTATGGCACACTACTATTTAAAATACAATATTAAAAGGGTATATTTTCTATAAAGTTAAGATACATATTGTATGCAATTCAATGTTTCTAACTTTCAAGAAATTATATTTTGATTTATATGTTCAATGGTGTGGGAGCCAAAAATAATCTTTAGCCCATAAGAAAGCCAAAAAACTTGGGTCGTTCCCAAGAAGCCCGCCCGAATCGGATACAAGTACAGAAAGCCAAATCTGAGCCCAATGCAACTCGGTAGAACACTCTTTTTTGATAGAGGAATAGTGCCAGGCGCCGACCATCATGCTCAACTAAGCACACGATTCTGCAAGAGAGGTCTTTCTAAAAGGGAAGTTATAACCATCAATGAAAATTTACAACCGTTGAAGGAAGTTACAACTATTGACGGAAGTTACTTGACGAAAGTTAAAACAATTTACGAAAAGTTACAACCATCAACAAAAAGTTACAACCATTAGTGGAAAGTTACAACCATCAATGGCTCTCGATCTACCACATGTCTCATTCGTCTACGAGCAGTTGGCTCCCGGCCTGCTACGCGTTCTACTCATTTGCGAGCAGTTGGCTTCTCATGCCTCTATAAATAGCCAAACGCAGTTCTTTTTGGGTAGTTTTTTTTATTCATAATTCTTTCTTATAACACAGAGAAATCTTTAAAAAAAAAAAACATTATTCTAACTTTGGCATCAGAGTCCCCATGGCAGACACCACACTAGTGTGAAGAATTAATCTCCATCTTATGCAGATTGCTCCGAGTCATCACGCGATCCGGTGGAAATTTGTATCCGCAAATCGACGTTTTCAATGAGAGCTTGAATCAAACACATTGCTCACTATTTACTTTTGATAAAAAACTTTCATTCATTCACTTTAAATTTTATTTCACACTTTTATTTTCAAAGTTATTTTTCAATACAATGGTGAAAACTCGAAACCAAACTAGAAAAAGTAATGTTGCACAATTCTCTAACCGTATTGCGCTACCAATGAGTTCAACCATACAGGTCAGACAACCTTTGGTAGTAGGTTTGCTACCGCCATTGACCATCAATTGCAATCTTCTGCCCAACAACCAAGCCTAATGGATATGAAACAATAAAAAAATTTTGTAGGTCAGATCGCCAATTTGACTAATATATTGAAGGAACAAACTCGGGTAGTAGAATGATTGGTGAGTGAACAACAAAGGCAGATGACACATTGTCGTCTGCCAGCAGACCATGTGCATGGGAGTGGAAGTAGTCAATCGACGAAGGGATATAATCCCTCTTGAAGCATTCATTCGAGATTAGGGCCATGAGTAAATGTGCACTCTAGGCTCAGGCCTCAAACAAAAGTCTTCTTAAGGTTGGGCTCTCACGCAACTATTTACTCAAGGTTGGGGTCGCAGATGGTGTCCGATATAAGTGGTCAGCGCAAAAGACAGAATCACAATGGATGTGAACATTGCTGAAGAATTGATGATTGTGGCAATCGACCATTTCACAAAGTAGATTGAAGCTGACACATCCTAATTTTTTTTTATAAGAAAAACTTGATTGTACTTTATCTCTTCAACAAAAAGACTCCTCATCCGGTAGAACATACACAGAATTCTCCGTTCCGGTCAACCAAATTCTCCACGAGGTAAAGAACCAACCTTGGCTAAAGAGACCGCCATAAATGAAGGGGAATCCTGCAACAAAAATTCGACCAAATAGTTACATATACCTCAGTAGAGGGTCAGTTATTTTGCTTCTCAGTCGAGAACACACCTTATTAAATTGAAATAGTGAAATATGAGAATTCGTTCTACATGTCCTTAAGTAGAAAACATTCAGAATACAAATATTTATATACACCTTAGTAGAGGATGACACTCTCCGTGAGTGGGTAATTCAGTGCATAGAAATATCTTACTCCGGACTACTTAAATCCATTCAAGTTTAGTGAAGTGGTCAGTAGACCACACATGCAAAATGCCTCAGTAGAGGATCACACCTCAGTAGAAAATGACACTCTTTGTGAGTGAGTAACTCAATGCGTATAACCATCTTACTTAGGACTACTTCCATTTAAGTTTAGTCAAGTGGTTAGTAGACCACACAAGCAAAATGCCTTTGGATCACAACTCAGTAAAGGATGACACTCTTTGTGAATGGGTAATTCAATGCATAGAAACATCTTACTCAAAACTACTTAAATTCGTTTTAAGTTTAGTCAAGTCATCAGCAGATCACACAAGCAAAATGCCTCAGTAGAGGATGACACTCTTCGTTAGTTGTTAATTCAATGCATAGAAACATCTTACTCAGGACTACTTAAATCCATTTAAATTTAGTCAAATAGTTAGCAAATTACACAAGCAAAATGCCTCAATAGAGGATGACACTCTCTGGGAGTGGGTAATTCAATTAATCAATCACTAAGTTCTCACTGTCGTCTGACCTCGGGATTATCTTGCCTAGAAGTGATGATAGTCCTTGGCCTGGCTACATTGAGATGTATCCTTGCATATTCTAGTCAAGTCTTAGGCTTTCGGCCCCAAAAATCTTTTGTGCGTGTTTGGACTTTTTGGGCATTGCTCCTGCTCAAATGGGTCCTGATGGATGGAGGGTGATGGTTTCGACCGTGGTGAGAGTTTTTTTTTTTTTTTTTTTTTGGGATTCCTATGAATAATGTGGGAGCAAAAAATAAGCCCAACAAGATAAGGAAGCTCAAAGATTTGGGTGTTCTCGAAAAACCTGAAAATTACCCAAGAAAGTCACAAGTAGATAAAACCCAAGTTTGGGCCCAATACAACTCAGCAGAACACTATTTTCTCAGCCGAGAAGTAGTGTTCGGAGCTGACCACCATGCTCAGCCGAACACACAAGCTTGCAGGAGAGGCGTCTCCAAACAGTAAGTTACAACCACCAACGAGATGTTACAACTATCTACGAAAGTTACAACTACCTAACAAAAGTTACAACCGTCTGCAAGCAGATGACTAACTCATCTACCACATTTCTCACTCATCTGCCAGTAGTTGACTCATTTTTCCTTTATAAAGAGCCAAACACAAAGCCATCTGGGGGTAATTCTTTGACATCGGAGTCCCCGTGGCATTGGTTTTCAAATACAAAGAAATAAATTCTTTCCTAAAGGCATTGCTCTAACTTTGACATCGGAGTCCCCATGGCAAACCCACAATGGTGTCAAGAATTAATCCCTATCTTATGCAGATTGCTTCGCGTGATCAACACGTGATCCGATTGAAATTTGCATCCACAAATTGGTGCTTTAATGCGAGCTTGAATCAAACTCATTGCAAACTCTCTTTCTTTGATAAAAAAAACTTTTACTCATTCACTCTAATTTTTTTTTCACAAAAACTTTTATTTTCAAAGTTCTTTTTCAACACAATGGTGGGAACTCAAAAAAACACTAGCAAAAACAATATTGCACAATCATCTGCCCGTTTAAGGCCGTCATCACTACCACAGATTCAACCACTACTAGCCGGACAACTAGTGGTAGTAGATCTGCAACCTTCCGCCCAACAACCAAGCCCAATGGAGATAAAACAACAAGAGACTCCTCAGCCAGTAGAACATACACGAGTTCACCGCTCTGATCAATCAAATTCTCCAGCGTAGAAGAATCTGATGATTGTGGCAACCAACCATTCAACAAAGTGGATTAAAGCTAAGGCGTCCTAGTTTTTTTTTAAAATGTTATGTACATATAAGAAAAACTTGATTGTATTTTATTTCTTTAACAAGGGACTCTTGATCAGGTAGAACATACAGAGAGTTCTCCGTTTCAGTCAATCAAGTTCTCCACGAGAGGAACCAACCTTGACTGAAGAGACTGCCTCCAATGAAAGGAGATCCTGCAAAAAAAAGAATCCAAACAAATATTTAGATATACCTCAGTAGAGGGTATGTTATTTTGCTTCTCAGTATAGAACACACCTTCTTCAATTGAAATAATGAAATACGAGAATTCGTACTACATGTCCTTCAGAGAAGACATTTAGAAATACAAATATTTATGTACACCTCAGTAGATGATGAACTCTCTGTGAGTGGATAATTTAATTCATAAAAACATCTTACTCAAGACTACTTAAATTTGTTTAAGTTTAGTCAAGTGGTCAACAGACCACACAAGCAAAATACCTCAGTAGAGGATCACACCTCAGTAGGTGGTCGGAAAGGTTCGACACAAAATAGACTCCGTACTTTCTTTCCGTGTCATCATGTGGTGGAAATGTCGCAGGTGGTCTGTTGGATCATTAGTGCCATCATAAGCTTCAAACTTTGAAGGAGTGAACTTTTTTTGGCAGAGGGGTTTTCATGAGTGCGTCAGAGCTGGCCAACTCGTAAAACATGTTGGGATTCGTGACTCCGATTCCGAATGGAACTGATGGAGGAATTCCATTGCTCTGAGAACCATCTCTTTATGGTTCTCTGCCTTCCAAGTTTGCTCATTGAAGTTCGGCAGGAACTTCATTATTCTCTTGAATGTGGTTGGCGGAATTCTGCTGTGGTGGCGTTTGGACGTGTTCAGTAGAACACGTTGTTGGCTGATTTTTTCAATTACTTTGACCAGATAATCCATCTAGACTAAGAGTTGGTCCACACGGGGATCTGTGATTGTACCGCCAGATGTTTGAGATGATTGGGCCACCGTTCCAAGTGGTGATACTAAATACCTGACATGATTGGTGCTGTTGTTGGATTTGAGGCATGCCTTGCTAGTAATTCAGCTACATTGTTGAGCTGAGAATTTGTTGTCTGTTCCATTTGCACTAAATTTTTCTGCCATTGATTTGTGCTAAGGAAATTACCAACTACAAACTCTCTTTTAGGAAAGAAAACTGTAGTTTCCCATGGACGATACCTAACTAATGCATCCAAATCCACTCTCCTAAAGATCCGACCTGCAAAACAAGGTTAGATTGCCAAAGACCACCTTTTTGGAGGCCGAAGGCACTCCGATGCTCAAGTTAGTAAATCTATGGGAGAAGACTAAATTTGGACAGAGTTCAGTTAAAACTGCATACATTTGTCGAATGTTCCCTTTACCTTATATAATGCCCCTTATTAGTTCTCCGCGTGACTTAAGTGTGTGGGGCGTGATGAGGGGAAACGTTCTTTGTAACTTTCTTATCTTTCATTGACATACGTCCTAGGGGGAGTGATTCTCGCCATGACTTATCTCTTTCGTAGTGTCTCTCCTCTTTAAGGAAGAGATTCGTTGGGCCTGGATTTGGGTCTCTGATGGTGATTTGTTCTGAGGGGCCTTTTTAGGCTTTAATGGTTGGGCTTGCCTTTTTGGGCTTCGTGGGTCGGACTTGAACCAAAACACTCGGTCCTCGTGATGTTGTCACGTGTACGATTGTGATTTGATTCTTATTTGATATATCATCAGTAGTGTTGTTGGAGGCCATGAAATGGGTGGTGACCTGGACAAGTTGGTGTTGTGTATAATCAGACCCCTTCTGGACCATTGTCAAATTCATTACTGGGGCAGGCTCTGACTATATTGTTTGTGATCCAGGGTGGTGGATTGGGGTTCACAAACTTGTTTGGTCAACTTGGTTATGCTGGGGGGGGGGGGGGGGGGGGGTGAACCCTTATGTTTCATCATTGGGTAGCAATTTTTGGAATGCAAGGTGGTTATGCAAGCCAGTCCACGGTGAATACTTACTAATGCATCCAAATTCGGTCTCCTAGAGATCTGACCTGCAAAACAGGGTTAGATTGGAAAAGACCACCTTTTTGGTGGCCGAAGGCATTCCGATGCTTAAGTCAGTTAATCCGTGGGAGAAGACTACATTTGGACAGAGTATAGTTTAGTTGAATTTTCATACCATTTGTCGAATGTTCCCTTTACCTTATATAATGTCATTTTCATTAATTCTACGCATGACTTAAGCATGTAGGGCATGATGAGGGGATACGTTCTTTGCAACGACCTCCTCCTTCATTGAGGTACGTTATTGGGGAAGTGATTCTTGCCATGATTTTTTCCTCTGTAATGCCTCTTTTCTCTAAGGGAAGAGATCTGTTGGAACTGGATTCAAGCCCTTGATTACGATCTATTATCAAGGACCCTTAGGTCCTTGATTACTATATATTATCAAGGACCCTTTTCGAGCCTCTTTAATGACTGACCTGTATTTTTGAGCCTAGATTGAAGTGCCCGTTCCTCGTGATAGATGATCTTTGATACGTGTACAGTTGTGATTCGAGTCTTATTTGATGCATCATCACTTCTAGTCCTGGTGTTTATGGAAATCAGGCTATAGGAGGTAGTGGATACCCACAGCTACCAATCGGACATGCGTTCGCAGGAAGGTGCAGGTCACCTTGGTGGTGTTAAACCGTACATGCATGGTCATTGTAGAAGATACCGAGTATGATTTTTTTCTCTATTCAATATATATTTTGGTGTTTTTATACATGTTCACATATATAAACGCATACACACATTTTGACATAGTTCTAAACCTTTCACGGTCGTTGTCCAAGATTCGTATATAGCTATTCTGTTTGTTTGTATCTGCTTGGACACACACACACACACACACACACACACACTTATTTTGGATGATGTTGCTTATAAGGCGTGTTTCTGCATATGAAATTTGAGTGGAAAGAGAACCACGTTAGACAAACTGTGTAAGGGATTTCTGATATGGAAAACAATAGAAAAACACGTGTGAGATAGCCTCTTATCCCAACCACTTATAAGTGATGCAAACTAACTCTCCCTTAGTCTTCTACTTTCTATTCTTGATTTTGGTGTGTCCTACATTTTTAGAGTATATCTTACTTTATTCTTTAGGCAATATGAGGTGATACAGCCTTAGGCCTGAGTTTCATCCCTGAAACCCCGAGTCAAATGAATAAACCAAGTTGAAAGAAATAGTTCTAGCAAATGAGGAGAGAGGTTATATACTGATTGTTGAGGAGACGAACCATAGTTCCTCCAAGAAGATTTAGTTTATAAGTTATGGGCTTACGATTATCTAGAAACACCTAAAGGATTTAAGGAGTTTCCACACTTTTTTGATGGGTCATTTTCACTTTGCCCCTATTATAAATAGCTAATAAGAGGTTGCCTCTCGAATAAATTCGTATTGCACTTTCCCCCACGACTAGCAGTCAACGTGCCTTGACTGTCAAACACATCACGTGCCATCATTCAGCCCATTTTGGATGACGAAAATACCCCTCACGTCCATATCACACATGATGTGAGAACCTGCTAATCCCAACCGTTTGTTACTTGAATCACACACATGGACGACCAAGGATTACATCTGCCTGATCATACCCTTATAGAGATGGAGAGTGTAGGTATTCAACAAAGGGAAAATGAAAGAAGGGTTGGCTTGAGCAAAGATACTCAAATTCAAAGGTTCCCATGAAATTCAAGTTCCTCACATGTTATTTTATATGGGGTTAAGTTACTGTCAGTAATTTATTATAAGGGAAAAATATAATAAAAATATTTGTTTTTCTTCCAGGTCTCATGCTTGCATTGTCATCCGCATAATCAAATAAGAACATATTTGAATTATGCAAGATTTTGAAAGAGTATGCAAGATTTTGAAGTCCAAAACCAATGGAGACCAATCACAGAGAGGAGAAGAGATGAGATTGAAGAAGAAGCTGTTCAGAATGAAGCCATCTAAGAAGTCCAAGGGACCTAGATTCAGAAGGATTATAAACAACAAGGCAATGGGTGCAAAAACTAGTAGTGGAATGGAAGAGGAAGAAGTAAACCTCCCAAGGAAATGCCCACAGCTCCTCTACAACCAAATTTCCATCCTGAGATGCCTACAACTCCAACTGTGCACAACATTAAGACATCATCTTCCCAACTCAGCCATTTGCACAAAGAGTTAGGCCCCCCACCAATGAGGCCACCACTGAATCCAATGTTTCAGGCTGGGAATGGTAGGGGCTGGAGGGGACAAACTCAGTTTGCAAGGGGATAAGACATTTGGAGTAAAATACCTAACTGCTAAGAGAACCAAGCATATAAGTTAGTGGAAGACTGTTTTTTTTGTTTGAAGACTGTTTCATGTGATCACATTTGGTTTGTTTATGACATTTTTTCATTTTGTTGTCTGATGGATTGTATGATACAATTGGTTGTTATGTCATACATATAGCTGTCAAACTTATTGGTATGGTATGTTAATAATACACTTTTGCAAGTTATGTTGAATGGATTGCATTTTAGGTTGGTATAGCATTGAATGTTTGTAACTTCAGGTTGGTTTTGTGCTATGTCAGAATGTTAATTGACATTTGTGCTATAAAATTTTGCAAGGAGTTTAAGGTATTTGAATGACCATTGTGCTATGTCAGGTTTTGCAAGGATGGTGTGTCATTTGAATTGAATTGTGTTATATCAGGTTTTTGCAAAGATTTTATGGCATTTGATTACAATGTGCTATGCCAAACTTTGTTGGAAGAACATCCAATGAACTTGGCTTGTCAAGAACATCTAATGTATTTACATTGTGCTTTACATGTACATCCAATGAACTTGGCTTGTCAAGAACATATAGTGTATTTACATTGTGCTTTACATGTACTCCTTCAAAATCTTGCATACTTCAAACCTCATTGTGCGGATGACAACATGAGATCTGCAAGGAAAACAATTAATTGTTATTACACTTCCCCCTCCTATTACAAGCTACTGGCAATAACTTAACCCCATATAATGAATTTGAATTTAAGATTGCCCCCTGAAACAGAACAGACCTGCGAAAGGTTGAAGATGACCTGCTACTCTAAACAAATGTTCACAAAAATGATGAAATGAAAACAACTGACTTGACCTACCCCTATGATGGTGTTCTAAACTGAAATCCATGGATGAAATAACTCAGATCTAAGGATTTGTCTAACCATTATGTGATGAAACCCTAACTTCAAAACTTGGGTTTGTCCAAGCTTTCCCAACTCAAATACCTTTAATTTACGGTGAAATAACATGTGAGGAACTCGAAATTTAGGGGAAGCTTTGAATTTGAAAACCTTTTGCTCAAGCCAAACACTATTTCATCTTCATCATCGATTATCCTAATGGCTAATGGGCAGTTTGAAGCTTATCCCTCAGATTATGAGATTTTAATTGCATCTGATTATTTTGAAATTTGAATCTCAGCTTTCAGATCATTAAAGGGTATTTTGGGCAGTAAAATGTGGTCATTTTGAAACTAGCTCGTGCCTTGACAATCAAGGCACATTGACTGCTAGTCTTGGGGAGAAAATGCAATATAAATTTATTCGGGGGTAACCTCTTATTAGCTATTTATAATATGGAGCAAAGTGTAAATGACCCTTATTTGATCAACAACATTCTTCTAAATTTTTGCATGTTACTTCTAGGAAGGGGAGTGTAATGAAATGCAAAAATAGAGTTTAGAGACGAGAATAATTTAGTAGTAAGCTAAATGAGCTATCTAGTAATTTAGTAAATCAGAGTTTTTGTTTTTCAAAAATTTCTTTGTGAATTGATTGCTGTAGAGAAAATGGGTATATATGGACTTATTTCGTTCCCTACTAATCTACTGGTTTGCAAATGTTTTACTCATATAAGATTTTTTTTTTGGTAACATTTTTGGCTGTGAAAAATCTGGTTTTAATGTTTTGTTCCGTAGCTTTAGTTGCAGTAGCATCTTTCTCTTATGGATCAATTTGGTAAAAGTACGGAAAAGCTTATATTCAGATGACACAATGTTTTTAACCTGAAGTACAACATTATACTTCCGAAATTTGTTTGTTTTTGTTTTTGTTTTGTTTTTTGTTTTGTTTTTTTTTTGTTTTTGTTTTTGTTTTTTTGTTTTGTTTTTTGTTTTTTGTTTTTTGTTTTTTTTTTTTTTTCTAATTCAAGGTTTCTTAACTACGAAATTCTTTGTTTTTCAAAACTGTGATGTTTCACTTACTTTGCAAATCCTTTATAGGTGCTTCAATCTAATTTATAATGGATTGGTGATTCTTCTGAAGTTCCAGGAACTCTTAAAATGCTATCCTTTTCATTTATGATGAAATGTTGCCCACTTAGCTATCAAAAAACATGTCATCAACTTTGAAATGAGATTGAGGTTTTATGGTACTATTAATTTTCAATCCTTCAAAAGTCAAAAGCATGTTGTATTTATAGAACTTTAATGTTCTTCTACATAGTTTGTAGCTATTCTCATGTAAACAGATTTTTTTAGCAGTATTAATATTATTGTAATTGAGCATATTTAGTAACGTCCCATAATTAGGGGTGGGCGCGAGACGGGATGGACCTCATCCCTATCCTATCCCATTCATTCGGGACGGGTTGAGACAGGATGAATTGTACTAAATAGTCTTCCAATGAAGAATAACAAAAGAATTGCACCTCACATTGCTTACACACCAATAATGACTAATTTTTGTACATATAACTTTCATCATAACAATATAAATGTCATATGAAATTTCATCTCACATTGCTCTTAATTGTATTCTGTATGAATTATATAAGTTCTCAAGTAGTCTTAATATGAGTTCAAAAATGAAAAATAATGCTCATTGATCAAATTTCCAATTACATAATTCATAGTGCAAAACTAAACCAAACAATCATTTGCCTCTATTTTCTACAAGATAATTGTCCTATAACCAATCTATAATGAGAAAAAACGTAAATTTTTACGGCTTCTATTTGACCTAAAATAGTTTCTATCTAAACAAAGAATATCAAATCAAGCAAGTTTTCAATCAACAAATGTCTTGAATTAATTCCAATACATCCAAACTTTCCTTTAGATGAGCAGTTTGATTAAAAATAATATTACTAAATATTAAATAAATAAGTTTGGGATGGGAAGAGATGGAAAATCTTCATCCCGATCCATCCCACTCTAGATCGGGACCGGACGGGATCGGAATGAGTTTGATCAATCCCAAAAATACCCAAAAAAATCGGACGGGACCGGGACGTGATCAGGATCGTGGGATGGGATGCCCATACCCATAATATAGTTAGGGCACTGGTTTCCAATTAGGTTTAGGGTTAGGTTTGCTTGTTAGAGAAGTTAGGTCAATTATAAATAAGGTGTAGGTTGTTCATTATGAGACAATTGATTGAAGAAAATAGTTTTTATTTCATTTATTTGTTTTTATGTAGATTTAATTTCTCTCAATTTCTGCATTGTCTTTCGATTCTTGTTTATTTTAATTCTATCAATTGGTATAAGAACCGAAGTGTTCATTTGCAAGACGAAGACAAAATCAGATGTATACGTAGAAGAAAAGCTAGAAAGATGACAAAGGAAGAAAAATCTAAGGCAATTGAAGCCATGGAAGAATCTAAGGCTGCGACTAGTTTTGTGGATGCAAAAATTGTACATATGTTTGAACATAAGAGAACCCTTAGAGATGAAGAGTGGAAGAACCAACTCGCAGGAATGAAAAAGGAGATGATCATAAATCTGATGAAGGCAAACATCAAAGAGATCATGGGATAGACCCAAACAACACTACCGTCACCAGCAGCACCATAGGGAACCTTTATCATCACCGTCAATGACAGTGCACCTACTAGACAGACCGTCGTCCAGGTCGATGGCCTTACTCTTCCTCATTCTTTGGAACAGGGGGATGAGATACTTTGGAGCATAGGTGATTGATGCCAAAAACTGACATTAATGTCGTTGCATGATTTTTGACATCAATCAAAGATATATATATATATATATATATTTCCTTCAACCTTCAATCACTTCAACAATGCATAGTGGAAGTAGGAATTATCGACTACTTCACTTGGATTAGAAGACAAATCTGATTTTCAATTTAAAGAATAAAGTGAAGAGTAAAATAGTGGATGATGAGAATAAACTAAAAGTTAAAGGAGAAAGAGAAACAATTGAAAAAGAGAAACAATGATAAACTCACTTCTTCATTGAAAAAATTAAAATGTAGAACATGCACTTCTCTACCAAGCAAAAATATAAAGCCAAGAACTACAACAAAAAAAAACTCTCTAAGACTAACTATCATCTATGAACTCCATGTATGGGGTTTTTACAGGTAAAAAGGGTTTGAGTGAAATAAGGAAACATGGTTGAGTGAAACATGGTTGAATGAAACAAGGAAACATGGTTGAGTGAAACAAGGAATGGTGTTGGAGTTGAATAAGGAAACATGTCTTGTAGAGATTTTTTATGATAAAGTTGGCCATGTGGATATCCAAATCTTCATGTTGATTTTCTCGAGATCCATAGTTGTTGATGCTTTGTGGGCTTGAATTCATGGGTATTGGGATTGAAATTCTTTAATCCTTATGAGTGCATTTGAACTCTCATTGGGCCTTCTAGTTGTTGAATTTAGCTTTATTGTGCCACTTTATGCATGATTTGAGATTTGTGTTTGAATTCCTACAAATGAACAAAATATATGTAATGAGATATTTTTATTGGATAATTGGACTTAACAATTGTATATTTAGGGGTGTAAAAATCGATGTTTTGGGTGCTTATCAATAGGCACAGTATAGTCTAAAGTGAATGCATGAACCACTTAGACATCGTGCACCATCAATTCTATTAGAACGACTCATATGGTTTAAAGGTAACATTCCTAGGCATGGTTTCATGACTTGGCTAACAACTCAATCAACTCTCAAAATGATGTCGAAACTGAAGAAATGGGCAATGATTTGTGCCCGTTATGTGTAGCTGAAATAGAAACGGAGTGTCACGCCCCAATTGAGAAAACAAAATCCTTACATCTACGTAGGGTTATTCGTTTCCTCCAATTTCGGAATGTGAAAATTTAACAACAAAAATATTTATAAGAAAAGTAAAAGTAGACAAAATTTCTAACCAGAAAACTCTTTGGAGATTTCTTCCCACAAGTAAACCTGAGAAAGGCTAAATGACTACGTTCCAATAAGAACGTACCCAAGAAGCATAAACTTACTTGGGTCAACGAGGTAGCTGGTATGAGTAATCTTCAACTCTAATATATAAAATAAGTTATATAAATTGAAGCAACAACTCAAAGACATGTAGTTCCTCAACGAGGCAAATTTATTGATGATACATCAAAATAGACTAGTCATCACGACCGTACATGTGGCATAAAGATTCATCATAAGGATACAACGTCCAACTTGTTGGGCTAGCTAGTAAAGCCCAGGAAGAATAAAGTCAATTACAGAATCCCATACAAGGCCCGCCAATGAGGAGATTTAAACACGGTTCGAATCCAGACCCAAACCAATCAGAGCGTGAATCCTGGCCCGACACGAGTTCCCTCATAAAAAAGAGGAATGTTACACTAAAAAAGAGCTGTGGAAGGAGTTACGCCTCCACGAATGCATCTCCATTAAGGAGGAGACCGTTACAAGAAACATCTCCTTCCGTTCCGCCTCACATGCTTAAGTCACGTGGAAAGTTAATTGCGATCATTATAAAAGGTAAAGAGAACATTCAACACGGGTATGCAACTTTAACTGAGTTTTTTTCTTGATTTACTTCCTTATTCCAATAGAGTTACTGACTTAAGCATCAGAGTGCCTTCGGCCACCAAAAACGGAGGTCCTTGGTTGTCTAGCAATTGTTTTGCAGGTCAAACTTGCAGGGGGGCAATTTTTGGACGCATCATTTTGGTGCCGTCCGTGGGTAACGACGAGTTTCCTTTTTAAAAACAAAATACTCAGTGACAACTCACCACAACCTGACAAAAGATCCACAAACTGTTAGAGAAAACGATTCAATATGTAGATTCTCAATCCAGTAATGATCACGACAACTCTCCCACTGACAATAATGCATCAATGACGGTTCGGGAAGAAGAAACAACCCGGATCATCAGACCAATAGCACCCAAGAATGTGGATATGCAACATGCAATAGCCCAGACAACCCAATCGTCTGGCGGTGCTGCCACGGACCCTCGGGTGGGCTTACTAATAACCCAGATGAGTCACATAACAAAGATGCTGGATAAGATCACCCAGGAGCGCATTCAGCCATCCGATCTTGTTAAGGCCCCGCCACAACAAAACTTTGCCAATCGAACTCAAGAGAGTAAAGAAGTTCCAATAGAACCCCAAAGGGAAACCTTGAAACGACGAGCTCCTTTGAGGCAAGAATCCACTGTGTGAAGGGACACTTACCGAAATCCTATTCATAATAGGGGTCACGGATCCCAACATACTATACGAGTTGGCAAAGCCATCGTTCAACGTCGCCCACATGAAAACGACAATGCCGAAAAAGTTCACTCCGCCAAAATTTGAAGTATATGATGGTACTTTCGTCCCAACTGATCACCTGAGACACTTCCACCACATGATGACCCTAAAGGAGACCACTAAGTCAATCTTATACAGAACATTCCCAATTAGCCTAACGTCCACAACAACGAGTTCAATAGATTCCTTCCAAGCTTTGGCCACTACTTTTATCACCAGATTCATGGGAAGCCAGCAGATGAGGAAAGGGCCACACTACCTCCTGCTTATCTGGCACAAGCCTGAAGAAACAATACAGGAATATGTCAGACGCTTTACCAATGAATTGAAAATGATTGATGGATGTAGCGACGACACAACTGCTGCAACCTTTGTAGCTGGATTGAAGAGAGGCGCCTTCTTTGATGCTCTTAACCTGGAACCTCCAAAGGGCATGGGAATCCTGCTAAAACAACAGAAAAACATATCTCCCTTGAGGAGATGAAGGCGGCCAGGAAGAAAAACGACCAAGAAAGAAAAAATATTTCGAGGAAACGAGAAAGAAAGGAGGAAAGAAGATAGGACGACGGACAATGAGAGGGTAGCAGCCCATCGAAAAAGCGGAATGATCGATTCACGATGACAAGAATCCGAGAAGCTAGAACCAACCTGGTATCGACATGAACGAGTAATGAGTGTGGTGAAGACCACATACAAGCCATATACAACCCTGAAATTAAGTTGAGCAAATATACTGAAGCACATAGCGAAATGGGATAACATCAACTGGCTGTTTCAGATGAGGGGCGATTCAGAAGGGAGAGACAAAAACAAATATTTTTCTTTCCATAAGGATCATGGGCACGATGCCGAGAACTGCTACAATTTAAAAGACGAAATCGAGCACATGGCTCAGAAAGGATGACTTGACGAGTTTATTGGAATGCTAGATAAACAACTCACATGGAAGGAGAAAGCATACAATTCTGCGGGATTGAAAGAACAGTCCAGAGATCTAATATACGCCACACACTGCATAACTAGAGGAAGCAAAACACATGAAGCAACCAGACGAACTTCTCACTTGAAGCGATTTATATCAGAACAAGGGTACTGACAAAACATTTCACGAATGAACAAAATATGGAGAAGTTTGCACCAACCAACTAGTACGAGTCAAAAGATCTCCCCAGCGGATACAATCTCGACTTGAATCACTAACGACAAAGCTAGCAACAACACACTTGACCAAACCCTGATGGTTGACAGTAAACACAAATCCAACATCAGCATGATTGGAGAATTTGGTACTGATGTGAGGATGATTGGACAATTCAGTGCTGATGCGAACATGATTGGTCAATTTGGTGCTGACAAAAGCGCGATCAGACAGTTTGGTAATGACATAAGCATGATCTAACAAGTCAATACTACTCAGTCATCGGATAGAAAAACACATTGAACCTGCCAATCACAACATCATACACGACATACGAGGATGAATTAAATAAAAACAAAGCAACAAAAACACCAATCTCTAATATGAAGGCCAACAACGAGCAAAGGAAGACAAAGCAAATTGTATTTCGAACCAGCGTAAATGCCTTAACAGCTAAGGCTGGTGAAAACATCAAAAAGGGAATATCAATAAGATTACGAATTCAGAGCCCCAAATTTTTGCGTGGACAACAAAATAGATACATCAATGAATCAACCATACAAAACAATCTAACGACAAAAGTAGGATACACAAAACTTCTTGTTTGATCAACCACGAAGTAAAGGTTGGACACCAGAGTTAACTAAACACACAAACTTTGAGTCGACTGAGATGTTGAGCCTACAAAGTAAAGGTTGGACACAGGAGTCAATTGATCACATAAACTTTGAATCGAACGTGATGTCAAGTTAATGAAGTAAAGGTTGGACACCCGAGTCAACAAAATACATAAACTTTGAATCCACCGAGATGTCGAGTTAACAAAGTAAAGGTTGGACACCCGAGTCAACTAAACACAAACAACTTTGAGTCGATCGAGATGCCGAGTTAACAAAGTAAAGGTTTGACACCCAAGTCAACTAAACACAAAAACTTCGAGTCGACCAAGATGTCGAGTTAACGAAGTAAAGGCTGGACACCCGAGTCAACTAAAGACAAAAACTTTGAGTCGACCGAGATGTCGAGTTAACGAAGTAAAGGTTGGACACCTGCGCCAAATGAACACAAAAACTTCGAGTCAACCAAGATGTCGAGTTAACGAAGTCAAAGTTGGACACCCGAGTCAACTAAACACAAACTTCGAGTCAACCAAGATGTCGAGTTAATGAAGTAAAAGTTGGACACCCGAGTCAACTTACCGCAAAAACTTCGAGTCGACCAAGATGTCGAGTTAACGAAGTAAATGCTCAACAAATAAGTTGACTTAAAAAAGGACATCGGGTTGACAAACACAAAGTCGGAATTAGGGGAGCAAATCAATATGATTCGAAGAAGTACAAGCAAAAACAACTCTTTGCGGCAAATCAGGAAGGAAAGCAGTGACCCACCATTAGACGAACGACGAGCCTAAGAACAAAAACAACTATAAAAGAATTCAATACAAAATCCACGACAACTACAACAAAACCGAAAAGAAGAAAAACATCAAATGTCAATTTTTATTGATAATACTAGGGGTGGGCAAAGGACGGGATGGGAGGGGATGGACTCATCCCAATCCCATCCCGTTGTTTAATCTTTGGGACGGGATCCAGACGGGATCGGGACGAGATAGACCTCATTCCGACCTCGTCCCATCCCAAACGGATTCGGGACCGGACAGGATGAGCATGGTTGGATCTTTGTGCAATTACTAAGTTATTATGATGTGCATATTTAAACATATATTCTTATAATTACTATATTATCAACCTTCTCATTAGGTCTACTTATTTGTTCTACAATATGCTAGGTCTTATTTTTGTAATTTTCTTTTTATGTTCTTATTTACATCATCAATTCAAGAATATTGTAGTATTTTCTATCATTATGCATGTTAAGGAGTTATCTATGAAAGTGTTTATTGTTTTAAACTATAATACTATTAGTTGTCATGTTAAGTTCACACAATTCCTCAAAACTTCATGTATCACACTTAATTTGACACACAAAATTTTGAGTTAATAAATATTAAAATGAATAATAATTAATATTAAATGGATTCGGGACGGGACAGGATGGGCGGGATTGAAAATCTTCATCCTGATCCATTCCACTTTAGATCGGGATGAGTTTGATCAATCCCAAAAAGACCTGAAAAATCGGGATGGGATGGGACAGGATCGGGATCGCGGGATGGGATGCCCACCCCTAAATAATACTACTCTGTTAATTCGGAGAAGGAGATAAAGAAGTGGGAGAAGAAACAAAAGCAATGGCATAATCAACACTCGCTGGAACAGGAGAATGACTCTTTTAAAAAGAGGGGAGTAATAATGGCTTTCAGGCGCTCAATGGTAGAACAAGCGATGGCTCCTTAGCTGCTGAAGCAGATTCTTCGATATCATCATCCTCAAAAGCTTCACTGACCAGGTGACGATACTTGGACAAAAATTCGCCGAGCCCTTCGATATAATCAAGAAGCTCAACCCACCTGTCAACAACTCGCTTCCAATCTTTGACTTCGACTATACGGAGCCTATCCTTAGTAGCAGCGAGTTCATTTTTAGTTGAGGCAAGCTGTCCTTTAGCAGTAGAGAGCATACCAGAAGCATCTGACATCATTAAGCGCAACAGTTATCTCTTTCACTCGCTTCTCAGCGTTATCACACATAATGGATTGCTCCAATTCAACACAAGAAGCTTCATCGAAAGCTGTTTTCTCAGCGGATAACTCTTTTTCCACATCACGTAGAAGGTGAAAACCCCATCTAACTTGGCTCTCAAAGAATCTGCTTGGAACTTGCCATATGTTATATATGCTCGAGTGGAAGCCTTCACATGTTTGAAAATCATTCCTTGACAATGTTACTGTTCCATTTTTTTAGCTTTAGCATATGCCAGTGTGAAATCCTTACATAGGTGGAAGTTGACACCTAAAAAGGCAGGCACATTTCTTCTGCAAGATTCAAGGGCTAGATGCGAGGGTTACCTTCAACGAAGGATGTGTTCAATACTTTACATTGTGATCACCACTTGTATATTGAATGAAGAGTGTGATAGAACTTTGTGATCCTAATGGTTATGGCCTTAGCTCTCTGCTCCTTTTCCCTTGAGATGCTAGTTTGAACATTATGTGCATGCTCTTTTTACATACTATCCCGTTTATCTGATTAGGTACGGAGCAAGGTTCTGGAGTCGAGAGGTGCTATATTGTCTTTAGTAGGTCGTGGGGTGGAGATAGTTAGGAGTTTGGGTTTGTATTGGTCTACGCTTACGTATGATTTTTTGGTAGGACGGGATGTAGAAGTTGTTCCTTTTCGTGCAAGGCAACTTCGTAATCTCTTATGCGATCTGGGACCATCCTTAATCAAAGCTGGACAGGTTCGATTGTTATTTCTACAAAATTCTAATTTATTTAACTTGTTCCCATTGTGCTGTATAGCTGCTATACACAGCTTCTTTATCTCTTTTCTGGTAATCAGTTATAGTTATCATTTTGTGAGTTAATGGTAGCATATAAAGAGGTAACTGAGAAATTCATCTATTGCCTTGTTGAAGAGTTCCTTTGTAAACAGGTTTTGGCAAACAGACCCGACATTATTAGGGAAGACTATATGAATGAACTCTGCATTCTGCAAGATGATGTCCCTCCATGTCCTAATCAGGTATAGATGCTATTGAGAAACTAACCCAGGTTTTTTAAAAAGGACTCTGAGACTATTTTCTTTTTAATTTCTTACTCTATTTGTCAACTCTGGGTAGGTTGCCTTCACCATTATTGAGGAGGAATTGGGTAAACCTCTTGAAGCAGTTTTCAGCAAAATTTCACCACAAACAATAGCAGCTGCAAGTTTAGGTCAAGTTTATTGTGCTACCTTACGTGACACCGGAGAAGATGTTGCTATTAAAGTTGTGTGAGATGTGTAGAAACAGTGATACTTTCTTTTATTTCCGTTCCTTATCTTCACTGTATCATTATCCAAGTTGACTTACTTTATGAACCAAACGGGCATGTTAATAGATATCTAGGTCGAGATTGAAGCTTATATTTTGAGTACCATACATCTATATAGTTCCAATTCCATTGTAGTCTAGGAGTCATTTTGCTGTGAATCCGAGTTAAATTCTAAAAGTGGGTGGATCCTTTTATTTACTTACACAGAAAGGCTAACTGTCGAGGAAATGGGCGAGGAAACCAGCGAGGGGGGTGGTGTGACTGCTCATCCCCCTCGGGATGCGCAACAGCACCCTCGAGATGAACAGCAGCGCACATCTCGAGGAGGATGAGCGGTCACACCACCCCCCCTTGCTGGTTTCCTCGCCCATTTCCTCGACAGTTAGCCTTTCTCTTACTTACAGGTGCAAAGGCCTGGGATTGAGCCTATCATATATCAAGATCTTTTCCTTTTTTGCACTCTTGCTTCATTCTTGAATGGTATTAGTCTACAGAAACTGGGTTGTAATGCAGAGCTTATCGTTGATGAGTTTGGTGAAAAGCTGTTGGAGGAGCTAGATTACACCCTGATAAATTTGGATACTTCAAGATATATTAAACTGCGAAAAAATATTATATTGCACACATATTCATCTGGTCTATTTGTTTTGACATTTGGATATAGTCTCTAAGATCCATGCATTTTTTATATTCATACAACAAGGATTCTCAACTTCCAAGGATGTATCCTTATCGGGCCAGCAAAGACATGAATGAGACCCAACTGTCAAACATTCAAGGGCATGTGTGGAATACAAGCTAATTAAAATTGAATATGGAAAATTTTAAGAAATAAATAAGTAAAGAAGTAAATCTATATTATGCCTACTTAACTCTAGGTAGTTAACTCAGATTAATTGGCCGATTCACCTTAACAAGATTTTTCCCTTCCCCCTCTTCGAACATATAAATGACTAGAATAAAATAATAATAATAATAATATATTATTATTATTATTATTATTATTATTATTATTATTATTATTAAAGCCTATTCCCGAGATTTTCGGGGTCGGCTACATGGATTTTGGTTCTCCAAGCAATGCGATCTTCCCACATTTCCTCGTCTAATCCAAGCTCAATGATATCTTCATTCACCGTCTTCATCCAAGTTTTCAACGGTCGTCCCCTCCGTCTACACTCTCTATTAACTTGCCAATCTAAACATTTTCTAATTGGCGCCGTGTTTGGTCTCCTCCGCACATGACCAAACCAAGTTAAACGTCTTTATCTAATTTTGTCTTCTATGGGCGCTACACCTAAGTATCTCTTAATTCTTTTATTTCTAATTTTATCCTTACGAGTTTTACCACACATCCACCTTAACATACGCATTTCTGCTACTGCCATCCTACGTGTATGTTGTCCCATAGTAGCCCAACATTCTGAACCGTATAGCATGGTTGGTCGAACAATTGTCTTATAACATTTCCCTTTTAGCCTTGCAGGCATCCTTCTATCACATAATACTCCTGACGTCATTCTCCATTTCAACCAACCAGCTTTAATCCTATGGTCTACATCTTCTCCAATAGCCCCATTCTTTTGAATTATAGATCCTAGATATCGAAAAGCCTCACACTCTGGGACCTCTATACCTTCGATCTCAATTGCATTACTTCTCCCTCATGGTTCACAACCAAAGTTGCACACTAGATACTCCGTCTTCGAACGGCTAATTCTAAAACCTTTACTCTCTAAAGCCTCCCGCCACCTATCTAATTTCTGACCTAAATCTGCACTAGTCTCATCAATTAAGACAATATCATCTGCAAATAACATGGACCAAGGTACATCTTCTTGCAGATGTCTTGTCAACTCATCCATGACCAAAGCAAACGCCGACCCTTGATGTAATCCTACTGACACTGGAAATTCACTAGACATCCCACCTACTGCGCGAACACTTGTTACAACCCCTTCGTACATATCCTTAATGATATCGATATAACATTGAGACACTTTCTTTCTTTCAAGCACCCACCAAATTAACTCCCTGGGGACCCTATCATATGCTTTCTCCAGATCAATAAAAACCATGTGTAAACTCTTATGTGCCTCTCGATATTTTTCTATAGTTTGCCTAAGCAGGAAGCTGGCCTCCGTAGTAGACCTACCCGGCATAAATCCAAATTGATTTTCTGAAATCGTAGTTAAACTCCTAAGTCTTTGTTCTATAACCCTCTCCCAAAGTTTCATCGTATGACTCATAAGATTTATCCCTCTATAGTTCGAGCAATTCTGGATATCCCCTTTGTTCTTATAAATTGGTACCACAATGCTATGCCTCCATGAATCTGGCATTTTTCTAGTTTTCAAAATCCTATTAAAGAGCTTAATTAGCCATTGAATCCCAACGTCTCCCAGACATTTCCATGCTTCAATTGGTATATCATCCGGTCCAACGGCCTTCCCTGTCTTCATTCTTTTTAAAGCTTATCTCACCTCTGTGGCACTAATTCTGTGATGGAACACACGATCTCTCCCTTCCTGTGAAGCATACCCCTCCAAGTTTAACTCTCCTACATGTGTTCCATTGAGTAGGTTCCAAAAGTAATCCTTCCATCTATCTAAAATAGCTTTATCCTGCATTAAAACTCTTCCATCCTCATGCTTAACACACTTAACATGACTCAAGTCCATAGTTTTTCGTTATCTAGCTTTAGCTATCTTGAAAATATCCCTCTCCCCTTCCTTCGTACCTAGCCTATTATAAAGAGCATCATACGCTCTCTTCTTAGCTTCCCTTACTGCTCTACTACTCAACTTCTTAGCCTGCTTATAAAGCTCATAAGACTCTAGGCACCTATCTTTTTGCCACACCTTAAAGCATCTTTTCTTTTCCGCAATGAATTGTTGCACATCAGCGTTCCACCACCATGTCTCCTTACCATAGAAACCTCCTCTTTTGGCCTGTCCTAACTCTTCCTTCGCACATCGTCTTATTCGGTTTGCCAAATGTTCAAAAAGATCCGCGCTACTAGTCATATCCTTTGGTTCTAGATTCTCCCAACCCTTTGAAACTGACTAGCCACCCAAAATCCTCTTTCTAAATCTTTGGCACACATCTCCCTGTAAGGTCCACCACTTAATTCTCGGTCTAACTTGTTCTATAGCAATACGACCCCTACTCTTAAGACAAAAATCGAGAACTAACAGCCTATGTTGGTTTGTCAGACAATCCCCTGGTATAACCTTACAATTTTTACACCTACCTAAATCGTGTCTCCTCACAAGAAAATAATCAATTTGACTTCTATTACGCCCACTCGCAAATGTCACCAAGTGATCTTCCCTCTTCTTATAAAAAGTATTTACGATCCAAAAATCCTGAGCTAAAGCAAAATCTAGAATAGAAATTCCCACAGTGTTTTGATCCCCAAAGCCTTAACCTCCATATACCCTCTATAAACATCAAAGGTATCAACAACATATTGAAAAGGGAAAAGAGGGAAATTGTAAGTAACTTAAAGATATATATATATATTATTGTTATTATTATTATTCACTTTTGTGTTACTACCTATCAAGATGTCAACATATCAATGTACAATGATAAAGCTTGTCTATAATGTAACACATGGACAAAGATAATCTATAAACATCAAATGTCTCCGATCAACAACAACATATTGAAAAGGGAAAAGAGGGAGTAGAGCTGCTGCTCTTTTGGAGTGGAGGAGGACTAGAGCTGAAAAACTAAATAAAATAAATGACAAATGGAATGAAAGTGGAGCAACATGTCTGTTGTTCTTTTGCAACGCCAATGGAGAAGGAGAAGATGGAAAATAAGGATATTTGAAATTTTATATCGAGAACGCCCCTTCTCTTCTTTTGTGTTGAAGAATAAAAAAATGAGCTTTACCTGATTTGAGAGTCACTGTGATTCCTTATTATTTTCCTCTCTTCTCCTTGTGCTTCCTCCTCCTTTGATTTTCATGTGATCGTCTCACCCTCTTGTAGCAAGCATTCTTTAGTAGCAAGATTTGGGAATGCAAGAAGAAAAATGGTGGTGTACCCTTTTTGCCCGTTTAACCAACAGAAAAGTAAGTCGATTAATTGATGAGTCGATAGATAATAAATTCAGCTAGGTCCACAAGCAACCCATTAATAGGTTATGCTGACTGGTGGATTGGTGAGTTCTAGGGAGTATTCACCAGTTTAATAGCATAATTTTATATATGGTTGAACACAACACAACCATTAGTTCATACTAAATCTATTCCAAGTTGTATCGAGTTATGGTATACATAACTTTTTATTATTCTCCTTTATCTTTCAACACACAAGAATTTTATTCTGATCTATTTGAATTACTATATTGTAATATGTGTACAGATACAAATTCTCGGTGGTTTCAAGCTTCCCGACCTGCGACACTGGAAGGGATTTTTAAGGGGATGGGACTTGGATACGGCTTGTACAACTCAGCCAATGCAAAAAAAAAATAATCGTATCAGTGGACTTGACATTAGTTTATTTTAATTTAGAGATCAGGTGATCATGTCATAATATAAAGTTAAAACTTTGATGTGATTTTCTACATAAACACACTGACGTACAGACAATGATAATTACATTTTCAGTGAATAAAGTTTGATTATGAATAGAAAGAAATATGAAATATAAAAGAGAAAAAACCAAAAGGGAAAAGAAAAACATAATTCTCGCACAGGACAACACGCATACATACACTGCATGTGGATGCTATCTCTGTAAGAGTCCAGGCCACAATGTCAAAGACTTTGTATAACACAGATTTCGATGTCCTTGTTACCTGATTGTACATCTATGTTCTCAACTTTGACCATTTGTCGAACATTTTGATATATATATATATAATGCTATATATTTGTTTCGATTGTTACTCAGGAGGCACATAACATTGAAGATTTCTCGAGAACTTAAAAAATGATCCAACTGTTAAAATACCTCGAGTTTATAAACAGCTTTCAGGCTCGCGAGTTTTAGTAATGGAGTGGATTGATGGCATTAGGTGCACTAACCCACAGGTCAGAATATTACAATCGATGATACCATCTATATTGCTATTCTTTTTTTGTTCGAGTGGCAAAGCTCAAAGATCAGTTTTGTTTTGTGATTGCTTTCATTCCACTTCAGTGGAGCTTAATGACACTGAAGTTCTAGTTTAGGGAAAAGATTTGGTTTTTGTACTTTAGAATTATACCTTCTCTTTTAGGCAATTTAAGATACTTATTCTTAGGTGTGGAGTCTTAGATTTGTACCTTCTGTTTTAAGGATAACTAAACATATTTCTGGTATGTTCTTCAGGCTATTAAACAATGAGGCATTGATGTAGAAGGGTTTTTGACAGTTGGAGTGAGTGCTGCATTAAGGCAATTACTAGAGTTTGGGTTGTTCCATGGAGATCCACATCCTGGAAATAGATGTATTGCATATGTGGACTTTGGGAATGTTGCTGTTCTCAGTCAGGTATGATTATTATCAGGAATTCTAAATGTCGAGGAAGCCAGCGAGGAAATCAGCGAGGGAGGGAGTGAGGGGACCGTTCATCTCCCTTGGGATGCGTGCATGAAAAATGATGGCAAGCATTCCGAAGGGGATGGACGGTCCCCTCCTTCCCTCTCTCCCTCCCTCACTGATTTCCTCGCTGGCTTCCTCGACAGGTAGAAGCTCTCGATTATTATTTAGACTCAGGAGATAATGAAAACATCTTACAGTACACAGGCGACAAGACTCCTGTACTGGTTAAACACGTAGGTGAGCTTTATTGAGATTAGGAATCACTTTATAGGCACATATATATCTCAGTTTCTATTCCTAGGTCTATTACATATGTTCTCTCCATGGCAAAAAGATCTGTAAACAGTGTATTTATGTGACACGTATTGTTAATTAGACATCAACAATTTGAAAGATAGCTGATTTGCATCCGACAAGGCTGCCCGATGTCCCCTTACTTGTTTGTTCTCTTGATGGAGGTAATGCATGTTATGCTCCGTTCCAAGGTACGTGACGGAACATACAAGCTACACTATAGATGTACTGATCCCATGATAACACATCTTAGCTTTGCTGACGATCTTATAGCTTTCTTCCATGGCGACTGTGCCTCAGCTCGTGCCTTAAGTGATGTTCTCAATGCTTTTAAACTCGGTACAGGCCTAGAAGTTAATTACAGTAAGAGTACACTCTTTCATGCTGGAGTACATCAAGAAGTAGTAGCTTCCATTAACGCACAACTTCCCTTCTCTATTGGGACATTACCTGTCAAGTACCTAGGGCTGCCATTGATCTCCTCTCGGCTTACTCATGACTTGTGCTCTCCTATCATTGAAGAAACTTGCAATGAAGCAGCACTCACGCGACATGTGTGGAACATAACTTCTGGGAAGGAGAACCTGTGGGTTGCTTGGGTCCAGAAGCACCTAATCAAGAACAAACAATTTTGGCTTCTCGAACCACCCAAAGACACCTCATGGGCCTGGAACAAGATACTGGGATGTAGGAAGAGAGCATTCAGCTTGCACTCCATTGGCAATGGAGAAAGCACAGGATTCTGGACGCAACCATGGCATCCTCTGGGGATACTTATCAGCTGGTTTCCCCAGGAGCTTTTGTACGACTCATTGTTGCACAAGGATGCTAAGGTAAGCGCTCTCATTCGTGATGGACAATGGCACATCCCCGCCCACATTCTGCCTTCTATCACTGATATTGCAGCTGACCTCGACCAGGTTGAGATGGACACTAATAGTGCCGACGAAGTTACATGGACTGCTGGCCATGATGGGGTATATACAATGAAGGCCACTTATGATGCTTTGCGACCCAAGAAAAGTAACGTAGAGTGGAGTAAACTATTTTGGTTTACGAACAACATTCCACGACATGGCTTCATAGCCTGGCTAGCTGTTAACAATGCTTTGAAGACCCAACAATGGAAATTGTTATTTATGTCCACCAATTGTAGCTCAGTCGAACATCCACTCTCCTTGTGAGAGGTCGCGGGTTCGAGACTCACCAGTTAGGATTTTGTGAGTTTTCGCCCGATTATTAGGAGCACATTTGCTCCGCCGTTGATAAGCCTTCGGGTATTGAATGCAGCTGCTTAGATGGACTAGATTGGAGAGAAGCGAAAGCGAGTCTTCATGCAAGGTGGAGGCGATGGACCGGAGCGAAAGCAAGTCTCTATGCGAGATGGAGGCGACGAGGACATTAAGTGGCAACAATATTGTAGCCTTCGGGTCTGGTTTGGTTAACCCTATTGGGTCAGTCATGTAGCCTTCGGGCATGGATTAATAAATAAATAAAAAGGAAAAAAAAAAAAAAAAAAAAAGCTAAGGAAGTGGGGCACAGTTACCTCAGATCTATGTGTTCTTTGTTATAGAGAAATTGAGTGCACTTCCCATCTCCTCTTTGACTGCTCCTTCTCTGCCTCAATATGGAGCCATTTCTTGGGCTTATTAGGATATAGTAGATCAATCCTTAACTGGAATGATGTGGTCAGGTGGTGTAGCATGCGATTCTCTGGTACCTCCTTGGCGGCCACTCTCAGGAAGCTTACCTTTAGTGCTGTTATCTATAATACTTGGGCTGAACGAAACAAGAGAATCTATCAACAATCGGTTTCTACAGCTGAGGAGGTGACAAAGCATATCTATGATGAGGTCCGACTTAAACTAGCCAGTCTAAATAAAAATGTTGAAGACACTAATGCCAACCAGCATCTTTTCAGTGCTTGGGGGTCACACGTCCAGTTCCAACACAGTACTCCAACTTATTGCAGCTGGTCGAAACCTCAAGATGGCTGGCATAAAGCTAATTCAGACGGCTCCCTTCAAGGCCCAATAGGTGGGTATGGAGCAGTCATTAGAGATCACCATGGCATTGTAGTAGCAGCATGCACAAAAGCTACTGCGGGGCATTCTGTAATCAAGCATGAGCTGCAAGGTATTGAAGCTGCACTTAAACTGAGCTCATTACATGGCTTCAGAAAAGTCATTTTCAGCACTGACTCCGCATATTCTATCCTAACAAGGAAACAAGGCACCCCATGGGACCTGAGGCACCTTATCACCCGCATTCAACGAGCTTTAAATGAACTTGAAGACTGCATCATTCAACACCACTTCAGGGAAACCAACAGAGTTGCTGACTTCCTAGCAGGCTTATTCCCACCGTTCGAATTCCATGAACTAGACCCGGACTCATTTGATGAGAATGTAAAAGAATTTATTCATGAAGATGCTATAGGGGAAAAATAATACGATTGTAATCATGATCAGTTTTTCTAGGTTCAGGGATCCTTAATAAAACCTGGCTCAATTTTCCAAAAAAAAAAAAAAAAAAAAAAAGGATAGCTGATTTGGTAATTGATGCCTGGAGGACAATGTTGATCTTGTAGTAAAAAACAAAATGCTGACCTTTCCAAGTAACCAATATGATTGTGGTTCTAGAAAAGAACTTTTATTTTCCAAACAAAGTAAAGTTATCAACTTGATCTAATTCTGTTGCTTATCCTTGTTGTTAATACCAAAGGGTTGTACTTGTGAAAACTTGACATGCTACATAAGCAAAAGATACAAACACAATACTGTTGCTTATCCTTGCCAATTTTGTGTCCACACAAAACACAGTGGTGCGTATTGTTTCTCATCAGCTTGAATCCTAATTTTTCCTTGTCAAATATGTAATCATTCAGAACAGAACGGTTATATGGTATCTCTTTGGATATTCCTAAATCTACTATTTTTAGATTTTAGAAGCTGTGTTGTGCCATATGGTACACATATACATGCACAGGAACAGGTTGCCTTTTGGTCTATTTGCAACATGGTGCTCACTCTCTTTATCCTTCTGTATTTGCAGCAAAATAAACAGATTTTGATTGATGCTGTTGTCCATGCTGTAAATGAGGACTATGCTGAGATGGCAAATGATTTCACCAGACTTGGTTTCCTTGCTAGTGGAACGGATGTAGCTCCCATAGTTCCAGCTTTAGAAGCTCTCTGGCAGAACTCATCTGGAAAAGGACTAGCAGATTTTAATTTTTCGCAGTGTTACTGGTAATGTTAATATCCTTCTTGCCTCCTTCCCTAGGATGATTCTAATTTTCTCTTGTTATTCGGTCTCTATTGACCCAAGAAGGCATATGTTTCACACTAAAACCAGACTTCAAATTTCTAGATGTGAGAAGATGAATCTTTATGTTGCTTTTTTTTCAAATGGATCTTTGAGAACTGCATTATTCTATTGAAGTATTTCATCAATTAGTATCATGAATGCTTGTTCAAAGTAACTGTTGAGGAATAGAGCTTACCATTAAATATTTTTTCTCTCTATATTCATGTGTGCAGTTGGGCAATGAACTCAGATAAACAAGTTTTCTTGGTAAAAAAAAAAAAAACAAAATATCAATTGAAAACATTAACTATTGAGTGCCTACTGCATATAAACATTTCAAAGAAATGGCTATTTCCTTGTGAGATTTACTGGATATAATCAAGCATTAGAAGCATTAACTGCCTTCCAGCATGCAAACCCTTTTGATTTGATTAATTTTAGTTTCTAACTTATTGCATGCAGGTTGCCTATCCTTATGTAGCAAAGCGTCTCCTGACAGACCCTAACCCTGCTCTACGTAAACGTCTCATACAGGTCTGTTCCAACTCCATCTTGATTTCAATTTCATATATTTTGTGCTTGCTTCATGCATTCCTGTTAGGTTTTTTTTTTCTTTTTAATTTTTTAAAACAAATAAATTTATCAGGCAAAACAAAGACCAAAGATTACATTAGAAAATTGAGAAAGCACAGGCAGTGTTGAGAGAGCTTAAACAATCAAGATCCAATGCGAAACAAGCTAAACATGAAGTATTTGATCATCAAATTTCTTGAGATCCTGGCTTGAAGAACCCAAACCCATATCAGGGATTCGGTTTGGAAGATAAGGTGTTACACTGTTCATTGAAAATCCGTGATTTTCTTTCCTTCCATGTGACCTAATATATGGTGTTGGGAAACTCTCTTCCAAAGCTACACCCCTGAAGAATGGAGGGTACCTCGGCCCAAATCCATTGAACCAACCTGCCACGCCCCGATTTTCGAAGAAACGAAAATCCCAAAATTCACGTAGGATTATCCGTTTCTCCAAAACTCGGGACGTGAAATTCAATAACAATAGAAACATTTAGCAACAACAACTTAAGCATAATTTAATTACTGAAACAATTAAAAACTCTAACCATGAAAGACTGACGTTGCTAGCCCCACTAGCGAAACTCCAGTAACGCTGCTCAAAAGTCTCTAAACTTGAAAGGCTAATCGGCTACATTCCCAAAGGAATGTACCCAATAAGCAAAAGCTCACGGGTCAGCAATAAAGCTGGTGTGAGTAATCTTCATCCCAAAATCAATAAATTAGCACGTGATAACATCAAACTAAGCACAAACAATAAACAACCACACCAACAGGTAGTTCCTCAATGAGGCAAAGGTGTCATGCAAGAAAAGCACAGTTCAAAGAATATAGTTCCTCAACGAGGCAATTATATCATCATCCCAATTAAGTAAATATGCATTTACTTGTACTTGTAGAAGTTGACTATGGCAAGTCTGACCTGCTGAAATATTAGTGGACTTGCCATCCTGCATAAAAAGGGTTAGAAACAATATAAACGTAATTTATTACTTAAACAGTTGTCTTCATACAATATTTGACTTAAGCATATTATTCATTTTTATTTGCATTTGATTCATTTTTTAACGGATTGATCACTTAGACGATACCACATTCGCACCACCTCCGTGCCGAACATACATGCACGTATGCCTCCCTCATATAAAGAAGGATTTCTCCGTCATCCATGCTCAAGTGGGGACACATCACATACATGCATGCATCATCGGATACTCCTAACTATATGAGTAACAAAAGCCACTCTTGGGCTATCAATGCGCATAAAGTCACGTCATATTTTTTACGGATAAATATCAAAGCCTATCTTAGGCATTCCAAAATCACCACATTTTCGCAAGACTAACTCGAAAGTTATTTTAGTTTCTCTATAAGAAAGGGGTGCCCCACATCCGCAAGACAACCCGCAGGTTATTTAGTTTCTCTATAAGAGATGGGAAATAATAAACAAAAAAAGGTGTAGTAGTTCTAAGTGATACAATTTCAGGTGATTAAATTTTCAGGAGTCAAAGTTTACCAATATCATTTAGTTTTTTGATATTTCAAAATTTCTTCACAATGACATTTTTTTCATTAATAAGTAAATCCACCATTCTTATGGGGAAACATAACATTTGACATGGAAAATGACACCAAAACAATGCCTAAATATTAAGCTCATGATTATGAGGCAGAAGTCAGTAGCATCTAACCTCAACATTAAGGGATAGATGAAGAAAGCTCGGAGTTTTCATTAGAAGAAAAAGGCTTCATAACAAAGCCTTTATCAATCAACTTGGCACAGAACACTATTTAGCAAAAAGAAAGGCTGATTTCATCTCCCCCCACAAACAAAGGTAAAACTGCAGGCAACATCATTTCACTGCACGATTTGTGCATTACCTTTTTTATTGCGGCATTGGTGAATATGGCTAACATCCTATCAGCTTCAATCTATTGTGATCGCTTGCCAATTTATAGAATTGCTACAAACACATTATTTTGACCTGCCTGTAGAGACTGCAATTACAAAGAATGTCTTAACACCCTTTGTAATTCAAAATCAGCCCATGTACACTTTCTCAAAGCTACTATGTTGCAGACTTTGCAGATTTATTCAATATGGGAAGTGACAGTGTGGTCTCATAGTCATTCTCTATAAACTATTATGCTCGCAAACAATGGACTTTATATTATGGGCACTTGACATGCTATTCTAAAAAAATTTCATCTAAGCTTAAAAAGAACTGAACTGAACTGCAACCTAAACTTGAATTGCCAGAGTTCAAATGATTTATAATGAAAAGATAATCAAATAGAAACATTCAATGGAAAAGGGATGACTGAATAACCGCTAAGATACTCATAACAAGGACCGGAAGAAATTCTAGAAAGATGCCCCCATTTCCTCTCTTCTCATGTAAAGTTCCAAAAAACACCATCAGTTACAAAAGGAGCAAGGTTAAACTCCCTACTAATATTTAGGACATGCCATAAATAACAAATGCAATGTAATTCAACACAAGACTACATATTCATGGCTACAGTGTGATAGTGCTTGACAAAAGATCAAATTGACGCTCATGACATTTAGGAGTGGTTGGCAGTCACGGTAAAATTCAAAATACATTACAACTAAATGAGAATCCCTTGTGCTTGCCAAAGACCAAACTGGACTAGACAATTTTGGAGAGGATGGGCCATTAGGAACAAACAACGACTTAGGAAGGGACAATCTATTGATTAATCTAGTACATCAAATGTTATCTCAGAGACAGCCTAAGCTGCTTATCAGCAACTTCTAATATCCCATGTTCACTAAGAACAAGGGTTGGGATCATTTAAGACATGGCAGTCAACAAAAAGAGCAATCCAATTGAACACACAAAAATCAAATGGACACTCCTTATATGGGAGAGGATGGTAGTCAACAGTAAAGTTCACACATTTGTGATACAAAACACCACAATTAACATAAACTCATTCTCAAACATGTCTAAAATCACATAACAGATTACTTGAAATGAAACCCATCATTTTCATACAAGCCTCATAAATCAAAGGTGTAAAATTCATAAATTCTTACATAAACTATCAAAAAGACACAAACCCAAAGATCAAACCCTTAATTCCTCTACTAAGCCTTAGTCACGCCTATACATAATTAAATATAAATAAGGAACTAGACTTCATGAACCTATAAGGCCTAGACTACCTATAACCTTATCTGACAAAACTCAACACCACAACTTTCAGTAGTAAGAATGACAGATGTACTACTAGTTGACTTTACAAATGGTTAAACTATGTACCATAACATAGACCCTCTCCGATCCATCTTCAAACCAGAACAACAACAAAAATGTGTACTAAACCAGATTAAGAGACCTAATCATGAACATAAACTCAGTACCCGTTCATTCCATCTCATCAAGTCATATTAGCTTGGACTGGATATAATAACAAATAATCATAGAGGAACGGTAGCACTTTGCATCGCCAATAAAGTCAAGATAAAGTTGGGGAGAACATCCTAGTAAACAATTTTTATTAGTTCCAAGGAGTACAATACCTCTACTAAAGCAATTGTCCCTCTTACCTCTCATAATATATGAGAGATGACATCCACCCTCCTATTAGATAGATAGGCATATACATTCAGAATGCTAGATGCCATATTTGCATTGCATTGAATAAATAAGTAACCATGTTTCCATAGCCAAAACATCTCTTATTTGACAGTAAAAAAATGCAACTGAACCAAAAGATGTACACTAATCCTTCTCACCCAAACCAAGCAACCAAAACCTCTCATCAAACCAACAAATTTCCTAGCTCATGATGAAATTCATCCAAAACTTAGGGCTTTTCAGCCAACACAAACCATTCTAATCCTATAATGTCACCTAACCAAATAAATCCACAAGAACATGCAAAGGCACATCAATAAATCGACCAATCCCAATTTTCACAAAAAGATTAGATCGAACAACAATTACTCGTAAAACAACCGGATTCCTCACAAATTCCACAAAATCGACACCTTATCTAGGGTTTGGTGAACCTAACATCGGTTCGATCGATCAACAAAAACGAAAACAACGATTAAGCGATATAGGGAATGAAAAAAACTCACCTGACGAAATCACAAATGATTGCGCAACAGATCCACGCAATGCAACTGTTCAGTCCCTCTCTCGCTTGCGATCTCCCCCACACCATTCCCAGCGCCGCCAACACCTCTTCCTCGCCATTGTTAATCTCACTGTGAACCCCCTTTTTTGTGCGAAAATCAAACGGGATGGGGAAGGAGGATGGAGGAAGAAAACGGAGAAAAGAGAAAGATATATGGGCGGAGTAGGCAGAACAGCTTGGATTCAAGCCACCGTCGTCGCCGCTGAAGAGGAGGAACACGCAGGGGAGAAAGAAAATTGGGGAAGAAGAAAAGAGGTTTCTCTCTTTATAAGGTGGGTGGCTATTCGCCCCCACTGAACTTCCGAAGGCACCCACCTTCTAAACTCACTAAATAAAACCCTAGAATTTTGAAATTTAAATTCAATTAAATGTAACTCTATTTTATTTAATTCAAAAATAAAATAAATTAGTTTTATGAAATTTAGGGGTGTTACACAACCCTCCAATTGTTGGCATTTTTGTTACATTATAAAGTTCAGGTGAGGTCATACGGCAGATTTCAGATCATATTTCCATCTTTACCCTCTCACTCTCCAAAATATGCAGAAAATGAAATACGGGAAAAAGGAAATGTGAACAGTGGTGTTGCTTCTGTCCCCTAGTTTAAGGAAGTGTATGATTGATCTGTATTTTCTTATTGTTTCAGTGGAAAATTTTATGATGGTGTAATATTTTAATGTAGTGACTATTAGACAGTTAGTCAAGACCTCAATCACTAAGCTCCAACTGTTTCCATTCTCGGTGAATGGTTTTTTCCATTCTCAGTGAATGGTTTTATCCAATCATATTGTATGTATAGGGTAGGAACTTTGAGAAAGGCACGGGGACTTGGCAAGTTGTGGAGACCTGATGATTAAGAAGTTTATGTCACATTGCATGCATATTGGATTGAAGATGGGCTCGATGCTCTGCTTAAAACAAGTATTGCAGTTATAGACTCTGAACATTGGATTTGCATGACATTTGTGTGGATAGTGTGAACAATCCTCGACTACATTCCCCAAGTGAACTCTTAATCTTTCAAACAGTATCCCCTAAACCCTGATCTTACAAAGGTTCACTGTTAAGATAGTACTCTTCATTTTAGTGAAAAAGGTCACTGGTTCTGGCACCTTGTTTGTCCCCAAGTACTATTTGTAGCTTGTTATTCACATAAGAGAGAATCAATAAAGATTCCTTATTCCTTTTGTGTATTTGATTGTGCACATCTAGTCATAGGAGAAACTAATTTTTTGTTGGTATATTTATTGGCTTTGTTTCTTATCAATTTGACTAGTTCTTTCAAGTCCTCCTACTATGTGAATACAATTCCTTTTAGTCTTTACTGAAGAAAATTTGCTGGTCTCAGGTTCTTTTCAAGGATGGAGTTTTCCAGTGGAAGCGGCTTGAAAATCTCATAGTTTTAGCCAAGGAAAATGTGACTAAGATGAGTAGCAACCCTGCTTTGCAAATGAATAACACGTCAGTCTCGTGACAACTTGCTAAAAAATTAAAATTTGGTGCATGCTTTATATGAGATTTCTAACTGGTTACCTGTAAAATTAAGCTCAAAGATTTACAAATAGCACCAGAATGATGTCTGTTATTAATCAACCCCAAGTGCCTTTTATAGGACTTACCAAAACTAACTCTCAAAAAATAAAGGACATAAACCTACGACTCAGCTAATGACTTCAACAGAATTTGACTCTAACTAACAACCCATAAGAATAGGTCAATTATTCCTGAATTAAAGCAAACTAATTAACAATTCCTCCCTTGAACTTAACTCTCTGAAGAGTTCAGTTCACCAATGCTCATCCCAAGTGCTTCTCGAATCTTCTGAAATGATGCCAATTTTAACGCCTTCGTCATCATGTCTGCCAGCTGCATTTCTGTGTTGCAATAAACCAATTTGATAACACCTTCTTTGGCTAAATCCCTTAGAAAATGATATCGAACTCTTATGTGCTTAGACCGTTCGTGCATGACCGGATTGTTGGACAGTTTAATAGTAGATGTGTTGTCACATAACATCACCATTTTTCCAGCTTGTGCATGACTGATTTCCTCCAATATTCTTCTCATCCAAATAGCTTGACACGCACATGTAGCCGCTGCCACATATTCTGCTTCAGTGGTCGAAAGAGTCACAATAGGTTGTTTTTGTGAGGACCAAGCTACAGCTCCTCCACCCATTAGAAATACATAACCTGATGTACTCTTACTATCATCAATATCTCCTGCATAATCGCTGTCGGTATAAGCTACGAGATCACTTCTTTCTCCCTGTTTATACCAAATACCATAGTTTATTGTTCCCTTCAAATACCGCATGATTCTTTTTACCGCTGCATAATGCAACTGAGTGGGACTTGCCATAAATCTGCTAATGAGACTGACCACGAACATCAAATCAGGACGCGTTGCCGTGAGATACATTAAGTTGCGCACTATTTGCTTGTATAAAGTTGAGTCGATTGTCACACCATCTTTGTCTCGACCAATCTTTTGTCCAGGAACAATTGGATTGCAAACAGAGTTGTGGTCTTGCATTCCAAATCTGTCAATCACTTCAGCAACATACTTTCTTTGGCATATGAATATTCCATCAGCTCTTTACATCACTTCTATTCCAAGGAAATATCTCATCTTTCCTAAGTCTATCATGTCAAACTCATTCTTCATGGAACACTTGAACTCATCCACCATCCTTTCATCATCACTAGTAAACAACAGATCATCAACATAAATGCTAACAATCAAAATCTTACCTTCCCTTCGCTTGACAAACAAAGTCTGCTCACTGGAACTGCTTTTGAAGCCTTCCTTGATGAAATAAGACTCTATGCGATTGAACCAAGCCCTTGGCGCTTGTTTCAATCCATAAAGGGCCTTACGCAACTTGTAGACCATGTGTTTCTTTCCTTCTATTTCATAACCTTGAGGTTGCTCCACGAATACATCTTCCTCCAACTCTTCGTGCAAAAAAGCAGACTGTACATCCAACTGGTAGAGTCTCCATCCTCTTTGTGCAGCCAAGGCAATAATCATTCTCACAGTGTCCATTCGTGCCACAGGTGCAAACACTTCCGTGTAGTCCACCCCATATTGCTGTGAGTAACCCTTCACAACAAGTCTGGCTTTGAATTTATCCACCTCCCCCAATTCATTGAGTTTGGTTTTATAAATCCATTTCACACCAATTGTTTTGGCTCCTGTTGGAAGCGAAGTCAGAGCCCATGTCTGATTCCTTTCAATAGACTTTATTTCTGCATCCATTGCCTGTCTCCATTTTAGGTGCTTGACTGCCTCTTGAAAACTTGTGGGATCTGAGATGACCATGAATGCAAGATTATCAATATCAAAACTGTCAACTTTTGCAAGATTTACCTCATCCTCTGCATCTGATAATCCTTCTCCTGAGGTGTAATCAGCCGCCCATATTGGTGGTTGTCTGACCCTACCCTCCCTTGGTGTGACCTCTTCAATTTCAGGAACATCAATATGTGGTTGAGGAGGATTTTCATCATTTTGGTTTCCATTCTCTTCTTCTACTTCCACTCCCTTATTCATATCACTGTCATATTCATCTTCCCATTCAAGCTCCATGAACTGTTCAGCAGTGTAACTAGTATCCCAATCCACGTCTTGTCTTCTTCAAATATCACATCTCGACTGATATGAATCTTCTTCTTGACTGGATCAAACATTCTGAATGCTTTGGACTCACTGCTGAAGCCTAGCAAAACACACTTCACACTCTTATCATCGAGTTTGGTTCTTTTCACATCTGGAATGTGAACATGTCCTATACACCCAAAGATTCTGAAGTGCTCTACAAAAGGCTTTTCACCACTCCATGCTTCTTCAGGTGTCATGTCTTTCACAGCCAATGTAGGAGATCTGTTAAGAACATGGTTTGTCCATTGCACAGCTTCTGGCCAGAATGTTTTTGGAACTCCCTTCTCTGTTAAAACAGCCCTCACCATGTTCATAATGGTTCGATTCTTGCGCTCAGCAACTCCGTTCTGCTGAGGGGTGTAGGAGGTGGTCAGCTGCCTTTTGATCCCATGTTCCTTGCAATACTCCTTGAATTCTCCAGAATTGTATTCTCCCCCTCTATCTGTTCTTAAACATTTGATAAACATGCCTGTTTGTTTTTCTACAAGTGTTTTGAACATTTTGAAATGATAGAAAGTTTCTGATTTCTCTAGTACAAAATATATCCAGGCTTTCCTAGAAAAATCATCAATAAAACTTATCAGGTACCTCTTCTGGCTGTTTGATGAAGGCGTAATCAGACCACATAGATCAGAATGGATGAGCTGCAACCTTTCAGTTGCTCTCCACGTGCTCTTCTTTGGAAACGGTACTCGGTGTTGCTTCCCCTTCATACATGATTCACATGTGGTCTTTGCTTGTCCAATTTCTGGTAAACCGGTGACCATCTCCTTGTTGTGTAAGGTGAGAAGACCCTTGTAGCCAAGATGCCCATATCGATGATGCCACAATTTCGCTTTGTCTGAGACATCAACCTGAAAACATCTTTCTTCATCTGTCTTACTACAAGATTCAGCAAGTAAAACATACATTCGATTTGCACTCATAACAGACTCGGCTATTTTACCCTTCGTAGGGTGAAATATACTACATGTGCTACGTACTCCTCCCTTAAACAACACATCTAATCTCTTCTCCTGAAGTTGCCCAACACTAAGCAAGTTGTTCCTTAGCTCAGGAACATAATACACATCACTCATCATATAGCTTATTCCCTTAAGCATAATTTTCACCACGCCTTTACCATTTACAATCAATTTGTGATTATTCCCAAGCTTGACAGTATGAGAGAAAGTAGTATCCAAGCTTGAGAACATACCTCGATCTCCGCACATATGATTTGAACATCCAGAGTCCACAAACCAGGCATCATTTCGCTTTGCTCCTTGAAGTTCCACATATGCCATGAGTAAAACTTCATCTTCCTCCTCCACCTCTGCATAGTGGGCTTATTTGTTCCATTTTGGGCACTCATACTGAAAATGTCCTAGGTTGTGACATTTATAGCACTCGACCGATTCCTTGTTGAAAGATCGCCCTCTACCCCTACCTCTGCCTCTGTAGGAACCTCCACCTCTGCCTCGGACATTGAGAGCTTGATCTTCCTCTTCATAACTGGTTCTCCTAAACTTTTGCTCATGAACAGCCAAAGAGCTTTGCAACTCATTGATAAACATACTTCCAGTGTCTTTGGATTCCTCAATAGAAACCACCACATATGTGAATTTGTCTGTCAGTGTTCGAAGGATCTTCTCAACGATCTTTGAATCTGGCATGTCTTCCCCATTGCTCCTCATTTTGTTGGAAACTGTCATTACTCTTGCACAGTAATCGTCAATTTTCTCGTCCGTCTTCATGGCAAGGACCTCGAATTCTCTCCTCAGAGTATTGAGAAGAGATCGCTTCACCCTCTCATTTCCTCCAAACTTCCTCTTCATTGAATCCCAAACAATCTTGGATGTTCGACGATCCAAGATCTGTTCAAACACTGTCCGATCAATCGCCTGGAATAGGTAGTGCTTCACCTGATGATCCTTCAACTTGAGATCCTCCAAGTGTTTCTGCTGGACAGCAGTTACCTCAATTCCTTCTGCTGGCACAGTGTAGCCCTCGGCAACCAGACTCCATAAGCCTTTTGCTCGCAAAAGATTCTCCATCAATTCACTCCAATGATCATAATGACCATCAAAGTGGGGAATTTTTGTGAGTGTTTTGTCGTCGCTCATGTTTTCTTTCTCAGATCACTTTGCTCTGATACCAAATGTAAAATTAAGCTCAAAGATTTACAAATAGCACCAGAATGATGTCTGTTATTAATCAACCCCAAGTGCCTTTTATAGGACTTACCAAAACTAACTCTCAAAAAATAAAGGACATAAACCTACGACTCAGCTAATGACTTCAACAGAATTTGACTCTAACTAACAACCCATAAGAATAGGTCAATTATTCCTGAATTAAAGCAAACTAATTAACAATACCCTTATGCTTTTCCTTCCACCAGGCAAACCACAAGAGATTGGCAGTTTGTGAAATAATTAGACCTCACTGACACAATCAAGGATGGAGCTCGCCTTTTCCTTCTTCATGCAGGGATAGGCAGGCAACTTCTTCTAGCTTTAACTGAAGACTCCAAACTTCACATTCACGAGGTTGGTTATGTTTCAGAAAGAAAAGAAAAAATCATTATAACTGCTTGATAAAGCATACTTTTTGCCATTTTCTAAAGTGATTAATCAAAAGGTTTATGCGTTTTAGTGAAGATTAAATAAATAAATAAATAAATATATATATATATATATATATATATATATATATATATATATATATATATATATATATTGTTTATTGGAGTGGGAGAGGGTGCTAAATTAACAGTTTAAGGGGAAAAACTTTATGTATTCTCTCTTTCCATTGAAAAGGTGTTTCTACACACAAAATGCTGTAAAATATCCCCAAAAAATAGTTGAGAAGTTTAACAATTTTCTTTGTACATCAATCAAATATCAAGGTTTAAATAACTAAAAAAATATGAAGCTTGTTTTAATTGGTTTGAGACGTGTCTTAAGTTTAGCCATGTTGACAATTAGAACACTGATGCATTTGTTAATGTTCCTTTCAATAGCTTCTGGACGTGTATCAACCAGTGTTCTAAAAAGCTAGGTGGTGGTGGGCGGGCAGCGAGCAGGTGCCTAGCGCCTAGGAGTCTAGGCAGTCTTAGGTTTTGTATTATAACTTTAATAATTTACAAAAATTAAACATAATACCTTATCAATTACATCCAATTTAATACCAAGATACATATGCAAAATTTAAAAATATGAAAAATTAACAATCATGAACAAAATTTATTAAAACTCAAATACTGAAGTTGGTCATAATTGGTACTTTATACAAAGTTGAATTCGTGGACAAATATCCAAACCTACTCTTTTATTTTTTTTCAAATTGTACATGAATGACCTCATTCATGTTTGATAAAATTTACATTACTAAAATTGGTACCGACAGATCCTTTGAGATTTTCATTAAGTAATCATTTTTTGCTACATTCAGACATATACTGAATAAAAAACAATTAAATTTTTTATTTTCAAAAAAGAGGAAAGAAAAATAAATAAGAACACAATCAGCCTTATTAAAAAAAAAAAAAAAAAACTCACCTAGACCTCCCAAACCCGCCTAAACCGCCCAGCTATTAATCTAGGCATTTCTCTGACACCTAGGCTACTTTTTAACAATACCAGTGTTCTAAAAAGCAGCCTAAGTGTCAGAGAAACACAACATAATGAGGCTTAGGCTGATTGTTATGCTTTACAGGTATCAACTACTTGAAGGTGACATAGACGTACCCTTTGTGGCTCTGGAGGTGGTGCAAGGTAACTAGTGGTGCAAGGTAACTATCTTGAACAGTTTCAAAGTTGATTATTCAAGGTGAAAAAAGAAATTGATCAAAGTACAGTCAGTTCTGAATTTTGTATGGTATCATTGCCGAGTTACCAGCTGTCACACGGGATCTCATGCTTTCTTGGAGTGATTCCAATCTAGGAGATCGATGATTCGAATTTTGAAATCACAGGCCACCAAAGCCAAAGCATGGAATATAATTTTAGTGATGACCCTGTTTTAATTAATCTGTTCATATGTCCCCCACCCCAACACCCCCAAATAATAATAATATACAGAAAATGTAACACTGACTACACCTCATTATGCTGTGTATACATGTTGTTGTACTTGTAAAATTAAAAGCAAAGAACAAAAATTTTGTGTGTGCGTGTCCTACTTTGGAGTTGTTCGAGTACTCCTCACATTAGTTCATTTTCATGTAAACCTTAAGCGATGAATTAGCTAATCTGCTATGTAAAGACTGGTTAACTCGTCTAGGGAAGCTATCTTGATTCAATCTTACTTCAATGATAAAGAAAATGGCCAAAACACTAAACTAAAAGAAGAAAAACTGCTTGTAACCCTTTTTTAGTCAAGGAAATAGGTCTTGAAGATCAAGTATATCAGCAAGGACTCTAGCAGCAGTAGTGTCATTGCCAGCTCCAGCGCTTTGAATCACCAAAGGCAACTCATGATAGCACCTGCTGTATACCGCCAACTGCATAAACCAGTAAAAGCTAGTTACTCATTTGATTGAATCATCAGTGCTTTAATATATATATACTTGGAAGTTACAAAGACGGACTAGATAATTACAATACTCACTGATGCGTTATTTTAGTAGCACACAACTTAATACACTGCTTTGTGATTGTAGTATAGAATAAGTATTGATCGTTCTATACCGGGGATTAGAGGGCTTGTCAATTAACACTAATAATAACTAAAAGACAACTAACAACCTAATTAATTAAATAATGGGGGATTGAATTTTTTCTAAATTAAACTATGAAAATAACTACGAAAATTACTATAAGATAATAAAACTAAAGGGATGGCAAAAATGAGAAATTAGCAAAGGGTTTATCTCCACACACCAAACATATGCTAATAAATCAATCTTCAATAATCACTTGCTAACTCGTGAGAGATAATGTTCAAGATTAACCGTGACCGCACTGCATTATTCTTATTATTTTCTCAAGTTCGTTATCATGCTATCTAAACAGGAATCACATGTTAAATAATAATCTAAGATCATTAAGTTTGAGTAAAATATGAACACTGACTAGGCAATTACAAGTATGATCAACATCTTGTTCTTACCTAGGTTTTTACTTAACCTTACCAACGTTCCTTGGGATTTACTACTTATGAGTACAATATTATAACAATTAAGTGAAACTCTCCTATACTCTAGCCCCAGATCCTAGCATGCTTACTAAGTTGACCACCTTAACAAACATACAAAGAAAAGTTCTCTATAAAGCAGTTAAGCAAAACACAATCACTAATGTGAAACAGGAAACGTGTTTGAAACAGGAAAGTGTTTGGATTCCTGTTTGAAACAGGAAATTGTTTGGACTTCTGGAAATTGTTTTTTGAACAGGAAATAAATTCTAGGAAACAGGAAATTGTTGTGAAACAGGAAACTACTGTGAAACAGGAAACTGCTGCCAAACAGAAAACTGTTGTCCCTATATATACTAGGAACTATAGGTGTTTTTATGATGATGATTGCTCCTAGAAAAACTGTGATGCACAAGGAGTAGAGAAAGACAATTGCTGAAATTGTTTCATCTCTTGTTGAGAGATTGTGTGAGAATTGTCATCTTCTTGTACCTTGTTCTTGAATATAGTGGAATCACCTCACTGTGGACGTAGGCAATTGCTGAACCACGTAAACCTTGTGTCTCTTGTGGTATGTTCTTAATTTTCTCTAATTTCTTTCATTGCTAGTTGCTCTATTTAATTGATTGGATCCTTGTGGTACTTGTGTGCAATTGTTGGTGTCTACCCGCTTCCGCAATAAGGCGCAACAATTGGTATCAGAGCACTAAGAGAAATTGATCTTGAATTGTTCTACTCAAGATTGTGAAGATTCAAAAGTGCTAGGATTTGTTTGTGCACAAGTTGTTTGAAAAAAAAAAAAAAAAAAAAAAAAAACTTAGTGAAGCTTCTTGTCTAGAAAGTCACAGGTTTTGTTTGCAATGGCATCCAAGGTGAGCAAGGCACATGTGGGGAAGTATGAAATCGGGAAATTTAATGGTAAGAACGATTTCGGATATTGGAGAATACAAATGAGAAATTTGCTTATTTCTCAGAAATTACACAAGGCATTACTAGGGAAGGATAAAAAGGCTGAAACCATGTCAGATGATGAATGGGAAGAATTGGATTTGGAGGCGCGTGCTGCTATTTGCTTGTGTCTGGATAGAGACATAGTTTTTTTAGTTAATGAAGAGACTACGGCAGCTGATGTTTGGTTGAAGCTTGAGTCACAGTTTATGACTAAGACATTATCAAACAGGTTATACTTGAAAACCCAATTGTACAGACTAGCAATGGATGAGGGCACTCCAATTGGTGATCATATCGCCAAGTTTACACGGATTATCTCAAATTTGAGAGATGTGGATGTGAAGATTGAGGATGAAGACCAAGCAATTATATTGCTTTACTCCTTGCCGCAGTCATATGAAAATCTTGTACAAACAATTTTGTTTGGGAAAGATGAACTTTCATTTGATGAAACTACCGGTGCACTCTTGTCCAATGAGATTCGGAAGAAAACTTCATCAAATGGTAATGGGAAAGATCAAGCTGAAGGGTTGGTTGTTAGAGGAAGGTCTCAAGTGAAATCATCTTCAAATAGTGGAAAATCTAGATCAAAGTCTAGAGGTCCACAATGTCACAAATGTAGAGAGTGGGGGCATATTAGGAAAAATTGTCCAAATCAAGGTAAGAGTAATCATGATAACAGTTGGAAGGGCAAGAAAAAGCAAGATAAGGGTGATACTAGTGAAGCAAGTTATGCATCTAGTATGGAAAAGGATGAAGAATGTTATTCAGTTGCGGGTGAAAACACAAAAATCTCTGGGAGATGGCTCCTTGACTCTGGGTGTTCTTACCATATGTGCCCAAACAGGGAGTGGTTCACTACCTATGAGCACATTGATGGTGGTACTGTTCTAATGGGTAATGATTACGCTTGTAAGACAGTTGAAATTGGAACAATGAGGATTAAGATGTATGATGGTGTTGTGAGAACCTTAACTGATGTGAGGCATGTCCCAGCCTTGAAAAAGAACCTTATCTCACTTGGTGTTTTAGACTCCAATGGTTGTAAGTTTACAGCAGTAGGTGGAGTTTTAAAGGTTGTCCGTGGGTCTTTGGTTGTCATGAAAGGGATCAAACAAGGTAACTTGTACACCTTGATGGGTAACACGGTAACAGGAAATGTGACAGTGGGAACTTCTTCATCGGAAAGCACTAGGTTATGGCACATGCGACTTGGGCATATGACAGAAAAAGGATTGTCTCTACTGAGCAAGCAAGGGTTACTGAAGGGTATGCAGAAACCGACTATGGAGTTTTGCGAGCATTGTGTATATGGAAAACAATGCAGGGTAAAATTCAGTACAAGTAAGCACAGGAGCAGAGGTATTCTAGACTATGTGCATACAGATGTGTGGGGACCAGCGAAGGTCGCCTCTAAGGGAGGTTCCAGGTACTTTGTCTCCTTCATTGATGATTATTCCCGTTACACATGGGTATATTTTTTGAAGTCCAAGAATGAAGTATTTGAGACATTTAAAAGGTGGAGAGCAATGGTTGAGAATAGAACTGGAAGAAAGGTGAAGACTTTGAGGTCTGATAATGGTACCGAGTATACTGAGGGTACTTTCAAACAGTTTTGTGATCAGGAAGGAATTGTTCGACATTGGACTGTTAGAAACACGCCACAACAAAATGAAGTTGCTGAGAGATTGAACCGTACTATGCTTGAAAGAGCTAGGTGTATGCGCTCCAATGCTTGTCTTGGTAGAGAATGGTGGGCTGAATCAATAGCCACCGCGTGTTTCTTGATTAATAGATCGCCACATTCTACATTAGACTGCAAAACACCTTATGAGGTGTGGTCAGGTGAACATGCTGATTACAGTGTACTGAAAGTTTTCGGTTGTATTGCCTACTACCATGTGAAAGAAAATAAGCTTGATGCTAGGGCTAAGAAGGCCATTTTCTTGGGGTATGCAAAAGGCGTGAAGGGTTATCGTCTATGGTGTTTAGAAGATAATAAATTTGTGATCAGTCGAGATGTTACATTTGATGAGAATTCCTTGTTAGCTTGTACTAAAGCTAAGGAGTTGGTTGATAGTGGTGGTGAATCTAGTAACACTCAGAAAGTGGAAGTTGAAGCGTCTGTGGATGCAGCAGATGAACAAGTGGTTGAAGCAGGCACACATGATCTGAATTATGAGCCTGAAGACCATGAGGAACAACAACCAGTTGAAGATAATCAATCCCAGCAGCAACCTTTGGCCTTAACTAGGTCAAAACGATCGGTTAAGCAAGTTCAAAAATTTGGTTTTGAAGAACCGTTGAAGCACTATGGTCAGTTGAATATAGTTGATTTGGTTGCATATGCACTCTCTGTGGAAGATGATGAGCCAACTACTTACAAGCAGGCCGCGCGTCATTCAGATAGTCAGAGTTGGTTAGTAGCTATGCAGGGTGAGATGGAGTCTCTCCAGAAGAACCATACTTGGGATCTAGTGTCGTTGCCTAATGGAAGGAAAGCAATTGGCTGCAAGTGGGTGTTTAAGAAGAAACAAACTACTCTAGAGTCTGGTACTCAGTTCAAGGCAAGATTAGTAGCTAAGGGTTTTGCTCAGAGGGAAGGCGTTGACTACAATGAGATATTTTCGCCTGTGGTAAAACACACTTCTATTCGTGTGTTGTTGAGCTTGGTAGCTCATGGTGACCTTGAGCTTGAACAACTTGATGTGAAAACAGCTTTCTTGCATGGAGACTTAGAGGAGGAAATTTATATGCATCAGCCGGAAGGTTTTAAGGTTGTTGAAAAAGAAGACCATGTTTGTCGTTTGAGGAGATCACTTTATGGGTTAAAGCAGTCACCTAGGCAGTGGTACAAACGGTTTGACACTTTTATGTTGAAACATGGGTTCACACGAAGTAAGTATGATTGTTGTGTTTACTTGAAAAAACTTCGTAGTGGCGATTTTATTTATCTTTTGCTCTATGTTGACGATATGCTCATTGCCTGTAAGAGTATGGTGGAGATAAATAAATTGAAGTCTCAACTTGCTTCTGAGTTTGAGATGAAGGATATGGGTGCTGCAAGAAAAATACTTGGTATGGAGATAAGAAGAGAAAGGGAGAATAAAAAATTATTTCTTTCACAGAAGGGGTACCTTGAGAAGGTCATATCACGGTTTGGCATGGAAAACGCAAAGCCGGTTATTACTCCTTTGGCTTCACATTTTAGACTTTCTCGAAAGTTATCTCCAGTCACAGTGGAAGAAAAGGAATACATGTCGCATGTTCCTTATGCTAGTGCAGTTGGCAGTTTAATGTATGCTATGGTGTGTACACGCCCTGACATTTCACAGGCTGTTAGTGTTGTGAGCAGGTATATGGAAAACCCTGGGAAGAAACATTGGGAGGCAGTGAAATGGATGTTTAGGTACTTAAAAGGTACCTTGGATGTGGGTTTGGACTTCGGTGGAGATTCATGTCAGGTTCGTGGGTTTGTTGATTCTGATTATGCTGGTGATCTAGATAGACGAAGATCTACTACTGGTTACGTATTTCAGATATACGGTGCTCCGGTTAGTTGGAGATCTATGCTTCAGGATACAGTGGCTCTCTCTACTACAGAGGCAGAGCATATGGCATTGACAGAAGGTGTAAAAGAAGCATTGTGGCTTCAAGGTCTTGTAAATGACTTGGGTGTGGAACAAGATAGTGTTGAGGTTCTCTGTGACAGTCAGAGTGTCATCCACTTGGCTAAAAATCAGGTTCATCACGCAAGGACTAAGCATATTGACGTCCGATATCACTTTGTTCGAGATGTAATTGAGGATGGTGATGTGTCTTTGGTGAAAGTACACACAAAAGACAACCCTGCTGATATGTTGACAAAGGTTGTTCCTGGAGTTAAGTTCCAACATTGTTTGGACTTACTCCACATTGACTCATGTTGATTGAGGGCCCTTTGGGGCGTTGCCCTTCGAGGCGGTTTCGTGAGGTGACAAAGCTATGATGGAGTGTTGATCAGTTTATTCTCATGCCTTGTTTCGGCTCATTTTTTCCTTATAAAAATTCGCCGAGGTGGAGAATTGTGAAACAGGAAACGTGTTTGAAACAGGAAAGTGTTTGGATTCCTGTTTGAAACAGGAAATTGTTTGGACTTCTGGAAATTGTTTTTTGAACAGGAAATAAATTCTAGGAAACAGGAAACTGTTGTGAAACAGGAAACTACTGTGAAACAGGAAACTGCTGCCAAACAGAAAACTGTTGTCCCTATATATACTAGGAACTATAGGTGTTTTTATGATGATGATTGCTCCTAGAAAAACTGTGATGCACAAGGAGTAGAGAAAGACAATTGCTGAAATTGTTTCATCTCTTGTTGAGAGATTGTGTGAGAATTGTCATCTTCTTGTACCTTGTTCTTGAATATAGTGGAATCACCTCACTGTGGACGTAGGCAATTGCTGAACCACGTAAACCTTGTGTCTCTTGTGGTATGTTCTTAATTTTCTCTAATTTCTTTCATTGCTAGTTGCTCTATTTAATTGATTGGATCCTTGTGGTACTTGTGTGCAATTGTTGGTGTCTACCCGCTTCCGCAATAAGGCGCAACAACTAATAACAAGGAAGATTAAATTCAATTAATTTATAAAACACATGTTCAGGGCTAACTAAGAGAAGTTTAGCTAGACATATTAATTATGTTCGAATAACAATACATAATTAAATATCAAACTAAAACTAAGAAAAAGAGTTAAGAGATGAAACAAAACATTGTCGCCTGATCCGTGGTGGTAGAGAGTGGAAGATGGGGTGCGAATAGTGCGAAGGAAGAGATATTTCCTTCTCCTTCCTCACGCGATCTGCTCCTTTAGCTCCTGATCTCTGTTTCTCTTCGTTCTTTGCTTCTTCCACTTCGCGATCTGCTCTGTGTATGTGGTGCTATCTGGAAACAGGGGGAGAGACGATGGCGTCAGTGGCTGAGAATGAGAGGGTAGGAAAGTGATAGGCAAAGAAGGACGTGGTCAACATAGAGAGAGACTGGCAGTGAGAACAAGGGCATCGATGGTGGTGTGAGGGTGTTGTGTGGTTGTGATTGTGATTTGGCACACGGTGTGTGATGGTGGGTGTCCAAGGAGAAGACGATGGAGGAGATGAGGTTGTTGTTGCGAGATGGGTGACGGTCTGGTGGAAGTGTTATGTGATGGGTTCTGTGTCGAGATGGTGGTGGCTGAATGGAGGTTATGGAGGGATACGTGGTTGTGGATGGGTGACGGCTTGTTGTGGTTGCAAGCGTGATTATTCCAGGGCAGGTATCATTCCTTTTATAATTGTTTTCTTCGCGGTTTCCTTCTTTGCGTAGTTTCTTTTTTTGGTGGTTTCCTTGTTTCCTTGTTTGTGTGGATTCCTTGTGCAATTAGTATTTCTACATTGCCAATTTGCTTCTATTTTAAAATCTTGTAATTGGAAACTTACACAAACACGAAAATAGTAATTAGTACCATAATTAACAAGTAATAGCCAAAAATATATATAGAAATATGGTACTAAAAATTGCCTAATTATGCCCCTATCAAATTCCCCCACACTTATCTTTTGCTAGTCCTCGAGCAAATCCAAGAAACAAAAATAAAATATTAAAATGACTAAATCTATACTTTCCAACATTTGTCTCAGAGATTTTCAATGGATCATGATATGTTAAGATTCTTTGTAAGCACAAGATTAAATCCACACCATTCAAAAATTAATACACGTTCATAGCAATGATATAGAAATTCACAATTAAATCAATCCAAGTGACTGTGAAATTCTAGCGCGTGCCAAGAAGAATTAACCCAAAAATCTCACTAGGTGCACTCTTTTATTTTTCACTGATTATTTGGTAAAATCACTCTTCCTATTCTAGTTATATGTGAGATGATTGATGTAAAAGGAAAACAAATAGTTCACATATGATATAACAAGAAAGAAAGGCATTTTCTAACTTTTTTTTCTTCCAAATATATGATGTCATGGAAGGAATGCTACTACTTGCATGCAAGAACTAGGGACACCATATGTTAATACCTCATTCGAATCTCCACATTGTGACATTGCAAGACACACTCAATCAAAAGGTCTTAATTCAGGTTGTAATGGGGCTAGGGGTCAAGGGAAGAGAAAGAACGGATATGAAATTTTCAAATGGCTTGAAGAAATGGTAAAAGCATGTAATAAGATTAGAGACATTAGCAAAGAATCATATGGTTCAAGACATAAGTAAGAAAATTAAGAGGTGGCCCACTGATAATGAAGTGTTTCAGCCATTATTTTGTATCTACTGAATGAAAAGAATTGAACTATCTGTATGGTACTGAAATACTGAATGGATATAGATAAGGACTTGTATCCCTTTTGTAACTTTTTTTTTTTTTTTTTGCAACTCTTTCTTCTTGAACTGTCTACCACAAGGGTCTTTCCCCACACTTGTTTTTCAACATACCTTGAACCACAATAAAGTCTCTGCAAATCAAATTATACTCCACTTTTTTTATTAGGTTATGGATAGAAAATGAGGGTAATGAAATAAAAGGCTCAATGGGGTTAACCTAAGGGAAATATATCATGAATCGAGCTTATTTGGCAATGGTGAAAACTAGGTGCTTTTATCATGTCAAGCATGTTATGCAAATTCAATATGATGTTTTGAACGAAGTCAATACAATTTTTAGTGTTTAATTCTTAATTATGAAAGTAATCCAAGTAGCAACCAAAACAAACAAAATTGAGATTATGCAACGAATTATTATTGACAAAAGAAATAAAAGATGACCTAACTAAAAACTCTCAAAATCAAATGAATAATAAGCTCAAACTCACATATGGGTTATAATGAGTTAAATTCAATTAAACATGCTATGAGTACTAATTACTAAGTTGATTACATGTGAATTTACATATGATGACCATGAATAAGCATTAACCAAAGAATAATATTAGATCTTAAATCATGTTTATAAATCACCTTAAAGTCATGCAATTAAAAACCAAATCTCATCATTGTGTTGGAAAGTGTCCTAAGACTTAAAACAACTATGAAATTTTATTTTTATTTTTTATTTTTTTATGACACTAATACCAACAAAGAAAATAAAAAACAACATAAGTTTTTTTAATGGACTGACACATTTTATTTATTTATTTTAAAAAAAAACAACGTTTGTTCCCCCACACTTAAACCTAACATTGTCCTCAATGTTAATAGATTATAGCACATGTAATGAAAGATTTAAACGTGAAAAAACAAACAAAAGCAAAAATAACGAAAAGAAAATAAAGGGATAAAGAAAGCAAATCTTGGGTTGCCTCCCAAGAAGCGCTTGTTTGCCTCCCAAGAAGCGTTTGTTTTAACGTCGTGCAGCCTAACAGTATCTGCAATTATTTCTCTGAATAAGTGGGAACATGGAATGATACGTCCTCCACATCATGCTCCAAAAATGAACTCATAATAAGTTTTCTCAGACTCCAGATCATATTATAATAAGTTCTCACCGGATCTCCTATTGCGCATGGTACCTGAGATAAAGACAAAAAAGAAAAAAAATTAATAAAAAGAAAAATTTTAATTAATAAAAAAACTAATAACTAATTACCAATTTTATTAATCCCCGGCAACGGCGCCAAAAACTAATTCATTATTTTAGTAGCACACAACTTAATACCCTGCTTTGTGATTGTAGTATAGAATAAGTAGGGATCGTTCTAGACTGAGGATTACATGGCTTGTCAATTAACACTAATAATAACTAAAAGACAACTAACAACCTAGTTAATTAAATAATGGGGGATTGGATTTTCTACATTAAATTATGAAAATAACTGCGAAAATTACTATAAAGATAATAAAACTAAAGGAATGGCAAAGATGAGAAATTAGCTAAGGGTTTATCTCCACACACCAAACATATGTTTATAAATCAATCTTCAATAATCACTTACTAACTCGTGAGAGACAATGCTCAAGATTAACCGTGACCGCACTGCATTATTCTTATTATTTTCCCAAGTCCGTTGAATTAAACTAAGCGTCGTTTTCAAACTATTCTTATCATGCTATCTAAACAGGAATCATAAGTTAAATAACAATCTAAGATCATTAAGTTTTGTGAAAAATATGAACACTGACTAGGTAATTACAAGTATGATCAGTATTTTGTTCTTACCTAGGTTTGTACTTAACCTTACCAACGTTCCTTGGTATTTACTACTTGTGAGTACAAGATTATAACAATTAGGTGAAACTCTCCTATACTCTAGCCCCAGATCCTAGCATGCTTACTAAGTTTGTCACCTTACCAAACATACAAAGAAAAGTTCTCTATAAAGCAGTTAAACAAAACACAATCACTAATAGCAAGGAAGATTAAATTCAATTAATTTATAAAACACATGTTCGGGGGTTCGAATCAATCCCTAACTAAGAGAAGTTTAGCAAGACATATTAATTATGTTCGAATAACAATACATAATTAACTATCAAACTAAAACTAAGAAAAAAAAGTTAAGAGATGAAACAAAACACTATCGCCTGATCCGTGGTGATAGAGAGTGGAAGATGGGGTGCGAATAGCGCAAAGGAGGAGATATTTCCTTCTCCTTCCACACGCGATCTGCTCACGATCTGCTCCTTCAGCTCCTGATCTCTGTTTCTCTTCGTTCTTTGCTTCTTCAACTTCGCGATCTGCTCTGTGTATGTGGTGTTATCTAGAAACAGGGGGAGAAACGATGGCGTCAGTGGCTGAGAATGAGAGGGTAGGAAAGTGATAGGCGAAGAAGGACGTGGTCGACATAGAGAGAGGCTGGCAGTGAGAACAAGGGCATCGATGGTGGTGTGAGGGTGTTGTGTGGTTGTGATTGTGATTTGGCACACGGTGTGTGATGGTGGGTGTCCAAGGAGAAGACGATGGAGGAGATGAGGTTGTTGTTGCGAGATGGGTGACGGTCTGGTGGAAGTGTTATGTGATGGGTTATGTGTCGACATGGTGGTGGCTGAATGGAGGTTATGGAGGGATATGTGGTCGTGGATGGGTGACGACTTGTTGTGGTTGCAAGCGTGATTATTCCAGGGCAAGTATCATTCCTTTTATAATTGTTTTCTTCGCGGTTTCCTTCTTTGCGTAGTTTCCTTTTTTGGTGGTTTCTTTGTTTCCTTGTTTGTGTGGATTCCTTGTGCAATTAGTATTTCTACATTGCCAATTTGCTTCTATTTTAAAATCTTGTAATTGGAAACTTACACAAACACGAAAATAGTAATTAGTACCATAATTAACAAATAATAGCCAAAAATATATATAAAAATATGGTACTAAAAATAGCCTAATTATGCCCCTATCACTTACCCAATATAACGTGATATTATCCATATTCAAAACCGTGGTAACATTGGATGCATCTCCTCTCACAATCCATATTAGAAACTTAATACTCAAAAAACCAGACTTAATATGGATTAAGAACAACGTTTTGAATTGCCTTCTGTACGCGACTTATGCTTATGTATCTACCCTGTATATTGTTTTTCAAATGTACGGTATTCTCCCTATAAATACCATATAGACTTGGAGCTTCAAACATTAGAAAGAAAAACAAAACATTTTGACAATATTTTCTCTTTCGAAATCAGAGAGAACAAAGAAGAGAGTTTTGCAAAACCAAGAGTTCTTCTTTCGAAATTAATATTAGAAACTTATTACCTGGATTTAAAAGATGGAGACAAAAAATGTTGTTCTTCCTAACAACACAAAAAGTTGCATATGTTTGTAATACTGAAAAACCTAGACTGCCTGCTGAACCTGATGAAACCCAAACTAAAGAATTAGACCGTTGGATTGAAGATGATTTTTTGTGTAAAAATTTTATCCTGAATGGTCTTTCTGGTGATCTTTATGATTATTACTGTTCTGAAAAAACTGCTAAGGATATTTGGGAAGCCCTTAGGAAAAAATATGACACTGAGGAGGATGGCACAAAGAAATATGCTGTCAGTCGTTATCTGAAATTCCAAATGACTGATGACAAGTCTGTGGAAACCCAATCACATGAGCTTCAAAAGATTGCTCATGAAATTATATCTGAGGGAATGACTTTAGATGAGCAATTTCAAGTAGCTGTTGTGATAGACAAATTGCCCCCTTGCTGGAAAGATTTTAAGAATGTCCTTAGGCATAAAACCAAAGAGTTTTCCCTAGAAAGCCTGATTACCCGACTTCGTATTGAGGAGGAAGCCAGGAAACAAGATCAGAAAGATGAAGTTCTGATTATTTCAAACCCAAAGAAGTCTACTCTTGTGGCTCTGAAACCCAGTGGAAAGACTATGAAAAATCAGAGTCATAATTGAAATCGAAACAATCAGAATTGGAACTATCATAACCGGAACAACCAGAACCGCAACCAAAAGAATCAGAATCCTCCGCAAAATCAGAATCGACAAAAACACCCCTCAAGGACTGAATCAGCACAGTTCCTTTGCTGCACATGTGGTAGGCCAGGGCATATGGCCAGGAACTGCCGGAACGGATCTCGCCCTGCACCTCAGGCGAACCTAACCGAAGACCAACTTATTGCCATGATCTCTGAGATCAATTTTGTTGGTGGATCCGAGGGATGGTGGGTTGACACTGGTGCTTCTCGACATGTCTGCTATGATCGAGAAATGTTCAAGTCCTATTCTGAAGCTGAGGACAAGAAAGTGTTGTTGGGTGATTCCCATTCCACTATCGTTGCCGGAACTGGAACAGTAGAACTGAAGTTTTCCTCTGGAAATACTGTTATCCTAAAGGATGTCCTGCATACTCCAGATATGAGGAAGAACTTAGTTTCTGGTTATCTTCTGAACAAGGTTGAGTTTACTCAAATTATAGGGGCTGATTTATATACTATCACAAAGAATAATGTATTTGTGGGGAAAGAGTATGTTACTGATGGAATGTTTAAGTTAAATGTTGAAGCTAATAAAATTTCTAGTTCTGCTTACATGTTGTGCACTTTTAATATTTGGCATGCTAGACTCTGTCATGTTAATAAGCGTATTATTAAAAACATGAGTAACTTAGGACTAATTCCAAAATTGTCCTTAAATGATTTTGAAAAGTGCAACTATTGTAGTCAAGCTAAGATAACCAAAACACCACATAAATCTGTTGTTAGAGAATCTGAACCTTTAGATTTGATACACTCAGATATATGTGAACTTGATGGTATCTTGACTAGAAATGGAAAACGTTATTTTATTACGTTTATTGATGATTGTTCTGATTATACCTTTGTCTATTTAATGAAAAATAAAAGTGATGCCTTTGATATGTTTAAATTATTTTTGACTGAAGTTGAAAATCAATATAATAGAAAGATTAAGAAACTTAGGAGTTATAGAGGCACTGAATATGATAGCAGTACTTTCATAGAGTTCTATAATTCTCAAGGAATTATTCATGAAACAACTGCTCCATATTCCCCTGAGATGAATGGCAAAGCTGAAAGGAAAAATAGAACTCTTACCGAGTTAGTAGTTGCCATAATGCTTAACTCCGGTGCAGCTTCGCACTGGTGGGGAGAAATTATCTTGACAGTCTGTTATGTGCTAAATAGAGTCCCCAAATCGAAAAGTAAAACCTCTCCTTATGAGAATTTGAAAAATAGACAACCAAACTTGTCTTATTTGAAAACTTGGGGTTGTTTAGCTTATGTTAGAATTCCTGATCCTAAAATGAATAAGCTTGCTAGTAGGGCATATGAATGTGTTTTCATAGGATATGCCATGAACAGCAAAGCTTATAGATTCTATAATCTTAAAGATCAAGTTATTATAGAATCAAACGACGTTGACTTCTATGAAGATAAATTTCCTTTTATTTCGAGAAATAGTGGGGGTACATCCTCAAATAACGTACCCTTGATCAGGGTTAATGAAATCGATAAAGCCACATAATCTGAGCCTAGGAGAAGTAAACGGAAACGAACTTTTAAAAACTTTGGACCCGATTACTATGTATTTTCAGTTGAGGAGGATCCCCTTAGTTTTCAAGAAGCTTTATCTTCCATAGATGCCAATTTTTGGGAAGAGACTATTGATGATGAAATGTACTCTCTTGAGTCTAATAGAACCTGGCATTTAGTCGATTTAACAACAGGTTGCAAGACAATAGGATGTAAATGGGTATTTAAGAAGAAATTGAAACCCGATGGTAATGTTGACAAGTTCAAGGCTCGTCTCGTAGCCAAAGGGTATAGACAGAGAGAAAATGTTGACTTCTTTGATACATATTCTAGTGTTACTAGGATTACATCTATTCGGGTGTTAATTTCTCTTGCTGCAATACATAATCTAGTATTGCACCAAATGGACGTTAAGACTGCGTTTCTTAATGGCGATTTGGAAGAAGAAATTTACATGGACCAACCTGAAGGTTTTGTTATTCCAGGGCAAGAACCTAAAGTTTGCAAACTAGATAAATCACTTTACGGTTTGAAACAAGCTCCAAAACAATGGCATGAAAAATTTGATAATCTTGTTATCGCACATGACTTTAAAGTGAACGAAAGTGACAAATGCATTTACTATAAAGCTGAAAATGGCATTTGCACTATTATATGTCTATATGTGGATGACTTGCTTATCTTTGGTTCTAATATCCATGCCGTGAATAAAGTGAAAGCTTTATTGTGTGCGAACTTTGATATGAAAGACCTTGGAGAAGCGAGTGTAATCCTTGGTATCAAGATTACTAGGTCTGAAAAGGGAATTTATTTGGATCAATCACACTATATAGAGAAGATCCTAAATAAATATAATTACTCTGACTGTAAACCTGCATGTACTCCTTATGATTATAGTGTAAAGTTGTTCAAGAACACCGGTAACGGTGTTAGACAATCTGAGTATGCGAGCATCATTGGTAGTCTTAGATATGTTACCGATTGCACTAGACCCGACATAGCTTATGCTGTTGGATTACTATGCAGATTTACCAGTAGACCTAGTATAGAGCATTGGCATGCAATTGAAAGGGTCATGAGGTACCTGAAGAGGACTAAGAACATCGGATTACATTATCAGAAGTTTCCCGCTGTCCTTGAAGGATATAGCGATGTTGATTGGAACACCCTTTCAGATGACTCCAAAGCCACCAGTGGCTATATTTTCAATATAGCTGGTGGAGCTGTTTCTTGAAAATCAAAGAAACAAACCATTATGGCACAGTCCACGATGGAGTCAGAGATTATAGCACTAGCCACAGCTAGTGAAGAAGCAGGTTGGCTGAGAAACCTGCTAGCAGAGATCCCTTTATGGGAAAGACCGATTCCAGCTGTCTTGATCCATTGCGATAGTACCGTGGCTATTGCAAAAATACAGAACCGTTATTATAACGGCAAGAAACGACAAATATGTCGTAAGCACAGTACAGTTAGAGAGTTTTTGTCTACTGGTGTTGTGAGAGTGGATCATGTACGAACTGATGCGAACTTGGCTGATCCTTTGACGAAAGGACTAGCTAGAGAAAAGGTTTTCAAAACCTCGAAAGGAATGAGACTAATGCCCTTAGATTGATGAGTTATTCATGATGGTAACCCAACCTATAGACTGGAGATCCCAAGAAATAGGTTCAATGGGTAATAACAAGTCGTGAATGATATGATGATGTGAATCATGCTGACAAAATAGCAATCCCATTCCTAGATTAAAGCATGAATTCCTGAAGCGATAGAAGGATGAGTTAAAAACTCTTAATGAAGTTTATACTCTATGTGGAGTGGAGTACCTGGCTACAGGAGTACTCTTGATAGACTCACCTAAGTGATTGTGGAAGTTTGGCCGCTTCCTATGGAATTTGTGGGCAAAATTCCTAGAGCCTTCACTATACTAGGATATACGTGCATGGCCGTAAGGCACGAGCTTTTTAGACTTCACCCTGGTAAGGTTGTGCGTGTAATGTCTGTTAGAGATAGAGTTCAAAACTACGAGTTACTCTAGTATAATCTAAAGCATGAACACTACGCAAGAGTTCAAGTCGAAAGACACTTTCGCTTATGCACAATCTTATATTTTATAGATTGTTCGATGAAAATTGTTTTTAAAAATCCAAGTGGGGGATTGTTGAAAATTTGGTTTTTTAAAATAAAATTAAATGGGTGTTTACCTGGATTTGAACCCTGGACCTCTCTCTTATTTTTTATCCTTGGACCTCTCTCTAATTTTAGTCCCACATCTATTATATAACTCTTTGTGGTAGAGTTTATAAGGAGATTGTTGGGACTTGGGCTTGGAACCCTTGGGGGTACCACACTTTTGTGAGGAGGGGAGAGATAGACTCTCGCGCCCGCCGCCGCCGCCGTCCGTCGGGCCGGATCATTTAGAGAGCAACCCATTTTTTTGCTGAAAATTTATTTAAACGAAAAATAAACTTTTGAATTTCTGAAACTGAATCTAGACGTTCTAAATCGCACGTTTGCATGAGTTGCGCCGTGATATTTTCTCCCACATTTTCCACGTTTTGAATTGCCTTCTGTACGCGACTTATGCTTATGTATCTACCCTGTATATTGTTTTTCAAATGTACGGTATTCTCCCTATAAATACCATATAGACTTAGAGCTTCAAACATTAGAAAGAAAAACAAAACATTTTGACAATATTTTCTCTTTCGAAATCAGAGAGAACAAAGACACTACACCACAAGTACCCATTAATAGCATTTTATTATAGCGTTTTTACACTTTGTGCTATGAAAAGTGCAAAAGTTCAAGTTTCAATGACATTCCCATTTTAAAAGGCTATAGAAATGAAGGCGGGAAATTAAAAATATTAGCCGCGCTCGATTTTGGCGAAATGCTAAATCGTTCCCTCACCCAAAAGGCCAAGAGAACTCATTTTCTCTCGTTGTTGCCCTCAATTTGTATTGCGAAAGCGAGCGAGAGAGAGAGAGGGAGATTCAGATCCAAATCCAGATCTAGGGACAGGGAGAGAGAGCGAGGGAGATGGAAAGATCGAGGGAGAGAGTAAGGGAGATCGAGAGTGAAGGAGATGCACAAACCCATTACAACACACAGCTTCGTCTCCGAACTCTCAGCGGCTGAAGCGAAAATGTTGTCACACAAGGCGTTCATCATCAAGAAGAATTTGGCGAAGATGTTGAGGCAGAACAAGCCCATCCCTCACAGGATCAGCAATGAGGACTGACAACACCATCAGGTCTACTCAAAATCGAAAACCCCCAAATCTCATTTTTTTCATTTTTCATCAAACACCTTGTTCAATTGGTTTTCTGAATTGTTGATTTGCTTTGGGTGTTTTCATCAAAAAACCTCACTCGTTCTCGGACTCTCTAAACTCTCTGGTAAATCACCAAACCTGTCTTTTTACTTTCCGTCCTCTTTCTGCATTTCATCAAAACACAATTTATTTCTGAAATTTAGGGCTCCATTGAAAAAAACTCAGTGTTCCAATGTTTTCTTGAAAAAAAAAAATTAGGTAATGGGCCAAAACGAAAAGGTAAAAGGGCAGTTAAACACAAGGAGCCAGAAATCCAAACTCAAGGATCCCATTTGCTAATAATGAAGGTAAAATGATGATTATTATGTGCTATTAATTGTTTCGTTGTATCCATCATTCTTGCTCGTTCACAAATTAGAAAGAAGATGTAGTCTTCAAACCCGCTATTAATCTACAAGATTTAGGCCAATTTGCTAATAATGTGATGCATAGAATCTCTACGGTGTTTTAATTTTCAGGCGATAATACATATAGTGGAACTATGAATTTAAATGGTTTGGAAAGTTTAAATGGTTGCAATGAGATGAGGAGATAATTTTATCGTGGTATCGTGGGTGGGGTTGAAGACTAAATTTCTCAGAAAACGTTGTATGCAATCTAGTGAACTATTACCATAAAAAAATTCACATAGTAACCAAGCACATGACAGAGGTTTTCAGGTGGATTAAAGTTTATTTCATAACAAAAATGTTCATCTGATTGATCAAATTTGTTGTTAAAGACCACACAGCTTATATCTGTCGAACTCTCCCTATACTTATTAAAATTTCATAATTTCTGCTTTATTCTAAATGACAAGTATGCAGTGAAATTTGGATTCGTGTTCTATATTATTCTCATAAAAATGGAAATATTAGCCTGATCATATGCTTATGACCATAACCAAGTCTGACTTATATTTGTAAGATGTCTCCAGTCACAGGGATACCTTGGGCTTCATCGCAATCGTTCTTAGTTATCATAACCTTCAAACTGTAATTTATTCGTATGATGTGATTGCCACATTGATATTGTTGGATAGACACCTTGGCTGAAATATCTGATGTAGCTAACGAAGAAATTCATAATAGATCAAAATCAAGTAATTACATGTGTTAACCTTAGTTCAGGTACAACCAAGTAAAAAAGTTTGGCATAGAGATACCAGATGAGGCTTCACAGCATGTGGGCCACATTGGCTATTGCTTAATCACTTCACTTGCTCAATTTCTACTTTAAACTAGTCTATCAGGGGATGTATCCTTGACCACTATCCGAGCTTCTGTTGCAAATGAAATGATTCCAATGAAATCTATATATTTACATAATTCTTGTTAGGGCATTTGGTTCTCATCTACTTTGTTGATTCTCTTATTTCAGATTTAATGCACCAAAAGCTTCTCTTAAAAGTTGAAGAAGGGATTGCGGTTCAGCTCAATGATGCTGAAAGAAGGATTACAGTAGTCCATAAGGCAAGTTTTGTTTTTTAATTTATGAGTTAAATCATCGTAAGTCCTAGTTAAAAATCCTTACTTTTTAGAAGGCACCGATACGTACCCCCTTTTTTGCATGCAACCTTAGCCTGAAACACAGTGATTCAATACATAGGTGGTACCATGGACTATAAAGAGGGTTGTATCATGTAGGCTTGCCTTTCAAATTTGGATCCGTGTTCTATATTATTCTCATAAAGATGACAATATTAGCATAAGAAAAATGTTGTTTTTAATTTTCTGCTGAGTAGTTTATCCTTTCTTATTCTCTTACTTTTATGTGTTACATCGAACTCCCCTAACTTCGATTTTCAACGAACCCTATTACATATCCATGAACTGTATTCACGTGCCTGTTAACAGTCAACAAATCATAGTGTCTGCTATATTACTCAGTTTTCGCACTTGATCTGAGCAATGTGCACACATAACTAAGAGTTTAGGCTTAGCCTTACTATGTTTTTCTGCTATAGCCTCACTTAATGACTCCGCCTCCTGTAAAAACCCTAATTGCAAAATCCTAAACCTAAACCTATTTGAGTCTTGTTAGTGTTAAAGTTATGATTTTTATCATAAATAACAATAACCCATTTGTGATTTTTAGTCTTGTTTGACAAAATGAAGAAAACACCATTTCTCATGAGGGTTTGTTTCAGTAAAGTTTTGATTTTTTTTTGTTTGATGGGTGTCAGATAATTTGGTGGGGAGTGGAGGGTATGCAGACAGAGGAGTGATGGGAGATGGTGAGGTGATTGCAGTGAAAAGGCTAACCAGAGCAGCAACAGATGAAAGGAAGGAGAAGGAGTTCTTGTGCTGAGGTGCATGCAGCAACAGATTTGGGCTATCTCTGATTTGGGCTATCGAGCTACCTACCTCAGATTTGTGCTGAGGTGCATGCAGCAACAGGAAGGAAAAGGCTAACCAGAGCAGCAACAGATGAAAGGTATTTTGTGCTGAGGTGCATGCAGCAATGTGGCTGATGAATAGTAATTCAGCCTTTCTAAGTTGTCAGTGGTATCACTCACATCGATGGTAAGTCCTTTGGTTATTTCATGATATGATCTTAGTAACTTGAAGCTACTATTCCACTTTTACTACATTTTCATGTGGTACTTGTTTCATTTATTCTTCTGTACAGGTCTGAGCAGGCATTAGAGCTCGATCTATTTCTCTTGCAGTGCTGCCTTAGCTCAACCTGAACTGTATGTTGAAAGAATTCTGGATAGATTTGGGCTATCGAGCTACCTATATCTGAAATGTAACTATCAGTAGGTGTCCCCCCCCCCCCCCCCCCCCCTTCCTAATAGCTCAATTATAGTTTCCAGTGAATTATTTAGGAAACTCAATCTACCCTGCTTCTAGTGATATACAATTAAACTATAACCTATATACCTTTTAACTACAATAACTCATGCCATTTTTTAACTAAAATTTAACTCAAGCACTTACGGAGATGAAATTTGCTATTGCATTTACATATTACAAATGAATAAACTAACCAATAACATAGAGATGATGGTACTTCAACAATTACTAATAGCATAATAGAGAATGTGGAATGGAACTTTATCAAATTTAATCTGAAACTAGAATATAGTTATCACTTCTTTGTCTTTTGACTAGATTTATGTTGTTTCACTTGTTACACTTATGCTAAAAGTTTATTTTTAACATATAGGAACTGATTTTGCATTTCAGGTATGAACCACATCTAGTGCAGGAGATGCTCACTCTCATCATACAAATAGTCAAAGAACGGCGTTTCTGTGGGCTCTCAACTGCTGAAAGTTTGCGAAGAGAATTGGTCTATAAGCTAGCAATTGACGATGCTACTCATAGTCAATTGGCAAAGTCTCTTCCTCCCGACCTTGCTAATAATGATCAGTTTCAAAAAAATTTGGATACGGTTGCTGTGTATTCCAATCCATCTGTAAAGAAGCAGGATTGATTCATGGATTCAGTTTCAAGATGGGCGCATCTCCTTGGAGAACTTCAAAATGGTTAGTTTAGCTTTCATTTTTATTGGGATTTATGTGAAGAGCCGTTCATTAATATGTAGTTTTCAAACCCATACTTCTATCTGTAATAATAATAATAATAATAATAATAATAATAATAATAATAATAATAATAATAATAATAATAATAATAATATTATTATTATTATTATTATTATTATTATTTATTTTATTTTATTTCTCAATAAAACACCAAAACTTAATTGACCTTCAAGCTTAGGCAATGTCGCACTGTTAACAATATTACGACCGCCGCTAGTTTTCTCGAATCTTCCAAATAAGTTTAACTAAAATCATAAAAGCTTCCGAAAGTACTTGATAAAAAATGAAGTTTTTATATGCTTGAATATGACTTTATAATTGGAATTGAATCCCTCAATAAAAGTTCATGAAGGAGTCTAGGCCTTTTGACATACTAAATGCGGTGAGTATTTGTGCATCGAAATTCTTTTGCCATGGAATCTACTTATGTTATATCCTGAATTCATGAGAACATCTGCAGAACAAATATATGTTGCATTATGTATTATCAACTGATAACAATGACTTCTTTTCTTTTTATTCTTCATCTCAAGTCTGCTGTTCGGTTTGTCACAAAACTAACACTTGCTTGAAATACTTTTTGGATTTTATGTATTTGTTAGTTGGAACCACTCTCTCGTAGAAAGATGGATTTTGAAGAGTTCTGTGCTGCTGCAATCAGTCCTTATCAGCTTGAAGCTCTTGAAGGGTGGGAACAAATAGCCAGTACAACTTCTGAGCATTTTGAACAGGAGGGAAACAGGGTCATCTCTGTCGATGAATTGGCAAGGGTATGCAAAGCCTATCACATTGAGTTTTTTTTTTTGTCTTTTTTCCCCACCATCTGAACTTACCCCATTCATGCAGGAGATGAATCTGGGCTCTACAGCATACTCAATCCTTAGTGATTGGATAAGGAAGTCTGATGGGAAACTTAGTTTTTTGGTGTACATGGGATGCTTTTTACACTGATGTCACTGCTGAAGGTGTTGAGGACGGCCCCAAAAGGTGAGAATGCTTAAAAGTATTTCATGGCCTTTTTTCATTACCCATTATCCATTTAATGAACTAGGTGGATATCATATTCAGTGATAATAGTTCTAACACCTCTTTGGTAAAACTTGTCTAGACTTTGAACCTGCACAATTGAGTGTGAAATAGAACATTACTCTGTGACAGATGAGCATGTGATGTGAACATCTATCATTTACTCAGCTAAATTTTTGATTGGTTGGTTTTGCAGCCTGTCTGCAGGAGGGACTCCTCCACGTTCTTGATCATTGATGATGAATGGCAACAAATTGGTAACGAGCCTAATGATTCAACGGGCTGTGTCGTGCAGAAAGGAACACAGTAAGACATTATTTTCTATACTTATTTTAGAGAAGGGAACTGGTTTATGAACAAAACATTTCTGCCCATTAAGCCAAGAATTAGCATGTTTACAATCGCGAAAAACACAACTTAGTGTTTGGAACATTGCTGACTTTAACAATGGGCGCTATATTTCTGCTCTATTATGTTGAGATTTAGCTGTATTTATGCTACATAACAATGTCATTAGAGGCTAAGATAGGCCAGGATCTATCCTGGAATAGAATTGGTTGGATCAAGATACCCTTTCTATTTTCGTAGGATCCTGGAACAGAAGTTTATTCACATGGCTTAAATTGGATCACAATGCCCTTTGGTTTGCATATTGTACCAGTAGTATTGGACAGGGATGGGGAGGTTGTCAAATTAATAAGTTTTTCCCATATATTTTTCCTAAAGTTGTTAGATAATTGACCGTACAATTAATTCTGTGATTGATTTTTGTCAGATTCGCTAGCAGACATACAGGAATAAAAGAAAATGAAAAGTTTCAAAAAAATGGCAAGAATTGAAGGATGATCAGACCCCAGATTTAAAGCATGTTGTGGAGGAAGCCAAGCACAATCAAAATGTCAAGTATGCATTAGGGTTTTGTTTGTTCTCTGTGATTATTCTGATCAACTGAGGTTGCCTTCTAATCTTACGCCATGTGAATGGTCTCAGGTTTGTGTATGTATGAAAGGATTGCCCTCCAACAACTAAGGCAAGAGCTGAAGTTGAATTCAGTTTTGGATGAACAAGTAAGTCATCCATATTAGTTTGTTATTCTGGTCAGTTTATTTTTATGCCTTTTTCTTGTAGTCTATCTCATGTGTTTTTTTAAGTAACAAATTTTCTTTTAACAGACTGGAGCTTCTGTATGGGATGTATTTGTTACAATGGAAGTGGATTTGTTACAAAAGTTGTGTTTTTATTCAGGTGAACTTAAGTGAACCTCTGTATGCCCTAGTGTGTTTTTATGCAGGTGTTTTTATGGAAGTGAAGTGAACTTCTGTGTTTTTATGTAGGTGTTTTTATGGACGTGAAGTGAAGTGAACTTCTGTGTTTTTATGCAGGTGAACCTATGTGATAGTGAAGTTATGTTTTTATGTAAATGTCACAACAGAAGTTGTGTTTTTATGTCACAACAGAACTTCTGCATGCTCTAGTGAAGTGAACTTGTGTTTTTATGCAGGTTTGATAACATTACTATCAGACATGATTGCAGACTCATCAAAATAGCTTCATGAGGATGAAAATTGTGAAGGATTAATGGTGCAGAGAAGCTGGATACAGAGACTCCGAAAGCTGAAATTTCAGGTAAGTTCACTTCACTTGCCAACCTTGCTTCAACTATTTTGTTGCTTTGAAAGTAAGAAGCTATACATGTTCATGCATTGCAGTATATTTAGAACTTCTCATTATCTTTGTATCAGTTAATATGTCTATAGATTATAGATATCTGATCTGATCAAGTTTTTGAACATATGTTGTCAACAGATGAATACACAATCAAACATGTATCAGGGAACTTCTAAAGGGAGATACAGAAGGTTTACTGAAGCTTCCCACTGACAAGGCTCTACTGGAAGATCCTTCGTTCCGTCAATATGTTGAACTGTATGCTGTGGAGAAATGTGCCACCAGACCCTGATGAACCAGTTAGTGACCTTGTGGAGCACTTTTTTCTTGTCAACCACCCAGATCATTATCTTACTCATCAGGTACGAATCCTAGTTTCAGTAATGCATAATTATCTTGTCAAAAGAATGGAAGGGATGCGAATGGAGATGGTGAAGTCCAAACAACTGAAATAACAGTTTATGATTACTTTGTTAATCATCGCCGTATTGAGTTCTGCTATTCAGCTGAGTTACCTTGCATCAATGTTGGGAAACCAAAGCGTCCAATGTACATTCCCCTGGAGGTGATTAAGCTTCTTGTTTGACTTAACTAATTTTGTGATTGTTGACCTCTAGTGCCTAAACTGAAGCTTGCTTGCTGCAGCTTTGTTCTTTGGTGTCCTTGCAACGCTATACAAAGGCATTGTCCACATTCCAGATTGGGCATGCAAAGGCAGGAAATGTGTGTGTGGCATCATTTGTGAATGGAAAGCAAAGGCAGGAAATGTGTGTGTGGCATCATTTGATTGGGCATGTAGTGGGATTTGCAAATCTGTTGAGAGGATAAAACATGTTCATAATGTGTGTGGTGAAGGAGAGGGAGCCATGTGGAATGTTGATCTTTGAACAAAAGTTCTTGGAGAGAGCTATAAATGATAGATTAACCCATTGGGAAGTTTGGAACATAAGTGTTGTTACATTGTCCAGTAAAGACTTGCTTGCAATACCCATGTACTTTTGAGTTGATTGGAACACAAGTATGTAAACAATTGATGTGTTACTTGTAGGAACAATAATACTACTGATTTTTCAATCAATTTATTGATTTGCCTCTATTCATGGAAATATTTAAGTTTGGCACATTTAAATTTTTATTTTTTAGAAATAAAACGTCATTTGATAGCCAAAAAAAAAAAAAAAAATTTTTTTTTGCTATGTATACTTACCATAGCATTTTTAAAACGCTATGGTGGACTCTAGCATAGCATTTTAAAAACGCTATAGAAAGCTGGCCTTTTATAGCATTTTTAAAACGCTATCATAGACTCTACTATAGCGTTTTAAAAACGCTATAACAGGCTAACTTTCTATAGCGGTTTTAAACCGCTATAATAGACCCAGGGTCTATTATAGCGCCGGCAGACATAGCGTTTACTAAAACGCTATGGTATCCTACCATAGCGTTTACTAAAACGCTATGGTATCCTACCATAGCGTTTACTAAAACGCTATGGTATCCTACCATAGCGTTTACTAAAACGCTATGGTATCCTACTATAGCGTTTTTGAACCGCTATTAAAGGGCTTTTTTTTTGTAGTGAAGAGAGTTTTGCAAAACCAAGAGTTCTTCTTTCGAAATTATTTTCGTTTTGCAAACAATGTTCGTTTAGCATCTAAATCAAAGAGGAATTTTTGTTTGTTGCTGATTTAAATCATATGTATTGGTGATTCTGAGCAAATAAGGGTGGATAGTATTCCGTTCATCAACTGTGCAATTGTTTGAACGAGACAGAGAAGATTCTGGGCTGTTTTATCCTAGGGACGGCGAGGCTACTATACTGCTTGCACAATTCAAGGCAGAGCCGCGAAACGTCTTAAAGAGAGCGACCTAGTCCGCGACTCAACCCAAGAATAATTGGTACATTTGTTCCTATCTTTTAATTTGAATTCTTTACAGCATTTTTCCAACAAATTCAACAGGGAAGTTTTACCCAACTTCTTTTGGAAAAGAAACAATTAGCAAATAAATGATTAGTTGTCTCTTCCTATGATTGGCAAAGAACACACCAGGAGACTTTGGGCAACTATCTACACAGACTCTAGATGACAAGAGTTACATCAATGGATTGTGCAATGGAACAGCAGAAACATGACCGCTAAAGGAAAATGGATATGGGAAAGTCTTTTGGTGGTTCCGTACGTGATTTGCAAAGAAGAAACAACTGTTGCAGTTAAACTAGGATTGTGTGACTAGTCCAAACGAGGAAGAATATCTTCTTTATTATAGAGTAGGATTTAAATTCCTTTTTGGAAAATGTTTCATATCTCGTTTCAAATTGGGAGAATATGTAATTGCTACCTTTATATATAGAGGCTCATATCAATGAATAAGACAATTCTCTATTTTTCTCCCTACTCTTGTTTTTTGCTTTTTTTTACGTTACTTTCAACACGTTATCAGCACGAACCCTAACCCTAGCAGCTATTAAGAAAAAATCCCCACTTGAACACCATTCGCCGTTAGCAGCTTCAGAAATTCTTTTACTCGGAGCAGTGGTATCTCAAACCCAATTTGAATCATTATTTTGTTGGCCTATCCTATCTGGGCTCTGGTATTGCATTCTCTTAACTTGAGTAACTTCATATTCTTATCTTGTTTTTGTTTGATGTTTTGCAATTCAAACAAAAATAGTTTCTATTTATTATTTGGTAGACCTTGAATCTTCCATTAGCAATGGGGTTAGTTTCTCAGTAGATTTTGTTTTTGCCAAGTAAGGTTTTCAAAGAAAAATAATTTTTTTTTGGCCTAAAAGAATGTCCAGACAATGGTGGAGTTGCATAGGCGTCATATTTCAAAAAATGTGATTTGATAAAGTATAAGGTTGGGTTAGAACTTTAAAGTTTAGATTTTCTAATTGAAAATATATTATCCTGGGGGCCTGAATTGCTTATTTTTAGTATTCAATCGATAGCGTGTCATCATCAATTAAAAAAAATTTGTTTATCTGTAAAAAGGTATTTCAATGTTTAAGTAATTTCCTTTCCTTTCTCCTATGCAAGTGTACTATATTGCTATTTAGATCAACTATGCCATTCAAACATTTTTTGATGTTTACTACCACAAATAATGTTATCTCGATATTTGACAAAATATTTGTATACCTTTTCCTTTTTATGGTCAATATGTGTGCCCATAACTATATTTTGAACCGAGTGTGAAAAACTTTGTTGAATCAAGATATTCAGTAACCTTCTTGTGTTGGTCTCTTTGAGAGTCCCACCATGAAACAGACCGATGAAGGTGCGACCTGATCTAGACAAGTAAGATTAAAATTCTTTGTTTCATGCTGCTTTTCAGTAAAATATAATTATTGATCATTCTAGTGCATCTCATCTTTGTGGTTTATCAAACACGAAAATAAGTTTTACATAATTTCCAGTATGGGAAAGATAAGAAAACACTCATTATTTGCATGCAACCCACTTATTATTTTGAATGAAGCTGCCTTGCAATGACATAAACATTGTTCTTATTGCAAACTCGTGTACTTTGAGAAACAGGTATGCATCCTGGCTCAAGGACCAAATCATGTTCTACATAATTTAGACTTTAGTCCTTATCTTAATCTTTCCGTAATGCTTAAGGTCTACAAAATTGTCCCCACAAGTTGCTTTCTACGTGTTCAAGTTTCTTCGTCTAATTCACTACGTAGATTACTTTTACTACTTTACTGGTTTGAATGAATAGAAGAGATGTCACATTTCGAGTAAGGACGCTTTGGTCCTGCCTCCTTTATGCAATCACATTTGTATGGAGCAATAGTACATTGGTCACATCTTCATCTAGTAATGAATCTGATCAACTAGTGCTAGTTGAGTTTAAAGATAACAAAGTTGATCAATCCGATCTTGAAAGTCGGTACACAAATAAGAGACATGATTTACCAAGGAAGTGTTTTAGTTTGTGAAACCACTAAAAAAAGATAAAACACCGTCCGCCCCGAACGCTTACCGCGAGCGTATTCCCTCTCGACTCTTGTTTTTCCTCCAGCTCGGCCAGGTTAAACTGCCAAGTAAGTTTTATAGCTTTTGTGAATTAATTAAAATTTCAGTCTCTCCCAATTAGCTTTCTATTCCATTCCCTTTAAGTCGGACTATGGAAGGTCGTACCAAGTTGAACAGTGGGGGTTCGCATTCGCTCCGAACTATGGCAGTTCGTGAAGCTTGAACTATGATATTCGCTCCGAACTATGGCAGTTCGTGTAGCATTGAACGATGACCGTTCACGACCATTGTATGAAACTTCGAGTTTCATTCTAATCCAGTTCCATGGATATCTGTTTCTTGGAAGCATTGGCTCAGAAACACTAATTTTGTTCACTTTGCATTGTGCAAGACATCCATTCTTTCGAGCTACCCGAAGCACTAAAAGGAATCCGCTTCGGTTGACCACGGGGTGCCGCCATGCACGCAGCTCACTCGTTCTGCAAAGCCTGTTCATTGGGAAAATTAGGACTGAGACCGTCCTATGCAAAGATTTATAAAGATTCCATCCAATTTTTACAGCGAATTCAAGGGGATTATCCAACCAACTTGCGGACCATTTAGATATTTTATGGTGTTGGTTGATGCGACGACACGCCGGTCACATGTCACACTACTGTCCACCTGAAACACTGCATATGCTAAACTCTTAGCCCATATTATTTGGCTGAGGGCTCACCACCCGGATTACCCTATTAAGTCAATTCGACTCGATAATGCCGGAGAGTTTACATCGAAAACATTCGATGATTATTGCATGTCCATTGGGATTGATATTGAACATCCGGTTCCCCATGTTCACACCCAAAACGGTCTCGCGGAAGCCACCATCAAGAGGTTGCAGATGGTCGCTCGGACATTGGTTATGCACACCAACCTGCCTATATCCGCATGGGGCTATGCAATTTTGCACGCAACAATGTTACTCCATTTGAGGTCGGTTGCCACCCAACCATTCTCTGCATCACAACTGGTGATTGGGTATGAACCAGATCTTTCGTACTTACGGATTTTTATGTGCCAATTGCCTCGCCACAACGTATCAAGATGGGGCCTCAACAAAGGATGGGTATATGTGAGATATGATACACCATCAATTATCCACTACTTGGAACCCTTGATAGGCGATCTCTTTACCGCACGATTTGCGGATTGTCACTTTGATGAGACAGACTTCCCGTCGTTAGGGGGAGATAAGAATGTTAACATTCAACAGGAACGACAGGAATTGTCGTGATCTGTCCCTACTTTGTCTCATCTTGATCCCTGAACCGCACAGTCCGAGAGTGAGGTGCGGAAAATTCTCGATCTTTAGAGTGTAGCAAATAAGTTGCCAGACACTTTCACTGATATCGCTAAAGTGACAAGATCACATATACTTGTTGCAAATGTGCCTGCAAGGATTGACGTCCCCACCACAGGACGTAGCGCTGCCTCGGGAGATGACGGGCACGGCGCCGCAGCCCGTGACGAAAACGGTGTGCGTGGTACCCTGGCGGCTAACTAGTCATCTGATCCCATGAGGAAGCGCGGTAGACCATTGGGTTTGATGGTTCTAGTCCTAGGAAGATAACGCAGACGACAAAAACCAATCCATCTGACATCGCTATCTCGATCGAACCATCCCATGAGAATATCCTGGACTATGGATATGACCGAGAGGAGTCATCGTTGGGGGGCGCCTCAACGTCGGTACCCACTCTCGAGAATAGAGAAATCTCGGTCAATTATGCATGCATAGATGGGACATGGAATCGAAACGAGATCATCATCGATGATGTATTTGCATACTTGGTTGCGCTCGAAATCATAGCTTGCGATGATATCGAACCTCGCTCCGTTGAAAAGCTAGTATCAACGTAGAGCTGACTGGTCAAAATTGAAAGATGTGATCCAGGATGAATTGGATTCCCTAACGAAACGGAAGGTGTTTGGGCCGGTACTGCCAACCCCTCCAGGTGTGAAACCCGTCGGATTCAAATGGGTATTCATTAGGAAGCGCTAATTTGGATTTTTTATTAGCAGTTTAGGATCCAGTTAAGTTTTATTTAGCTAAAAAGGACCCTACCCAAGCAAAAAAATTTGTTTATTAATTTGTTAAAATTACGGATTAACACTAAAAACGTCATGTTAAAATTTCAGCATGTTTCAATATCGTGTCTCGAGATATGTATTTAGGTCTCCGCCATTGAATATTTTGATAAATGGTTTTTGTGACTGTTTAAGGACCACTCTTTCGGTAATCTTGGACAATTGATGCTCGGCTGGCTAGCCTTGTGCCCAAGGTGGGCCCTCACTCGCTTGGTGAAATGAAACTTAGGGGATCCTAAATGGGCATTCAAACTAGAAAATTGGCCTTTTTAGCCCAATATTTATTCTTTTTTTCGAGCTTCTCGCTCATATTGTTTTTTGCATGTTTCGATTGAAGATGTTTTATCAAATAAATAATAAATAATAAATAAAAATATCTTTGTAATCTTTAATTGAAGATTTTTTCCTATCTTCCCCTTCATCTAAAATTTAGCTATATGACATGCAGAACTATGAAGTTTTTTATTTTTTATTTTTTTTAAATTGGGTCGTTGACCCTTTTTATTTATTTATTAATCCATGTCCGAAGGCTACATGACTGACCCAATAGGGTTAACCAAACCAAACCCGAAGGCTACAATATTGTTGCCACTTAATGTCCTCGTCGCCTCCATCTCGCATAGAGACTTGCTTTCGCTTCGGTCCATCGCCTCCACCTTGCATGAAGACTCGCTTTCGTTTCGCTCCGATCTAGTCCATCTAAGCAGCTACATTCAATACCTGAAGGCTTATCAACAGCGGAGCAAATGTGCTCCTAATAATCGGGCGAAAACTCACAAAATCCTAACTAGTGAGTCTCGAACCCGCGACCTCTCACAAGGAGAGTGGATGTCCGACCAACTGAGCTACAATTGATGGACCAGAACTATGAAGTTTAACATGTTACCCGACAACATAATCTGAAGAAGTTGCATATGGTTGAGGAGAGCTTAATGTGACAACCTACTTGGATGCCAAGTTCTACAATGCATTCCCTTCATGTTTGTTTGAGTTGTATTATTTTATTAGAAATAGGACCTCAAATTCTGCATTTCCATAAATATGTATATGCAAGATAACCCACTAAAATTTGTAGCTCAAGTCCATGAAGCTGCACATGTTTGTTTTTGAATTTTATCCTTCCACTTGCCTGTTTAAGCAGAAATTTTGAAGAAAATTAAAGATTCACATAAAAAACTTGTCACAGTTTCATCCCATTTTGACATGAATATGAAAGGTGAATTTTTCCATCATAATTACAAAGTGAGTGAGAGTTCATCTTGAGCGCAACATATGCCGGCCGGAGTCCAAAACCACTCGAAAGAATGATTCTTAAACACCTACAAAAACTGTTTATCAATATATTTAATTGTGTGGACCCAAACATATATTTCGAGAAATAGTGTCAAAATGAACATGTGGTTTCTAGTGTTAATCCGTAATTTTTGTCAAATTTTAGCTCAAACAATATAATTGAATTTTTATTCTTTTTAGTTTGTTAGAAACCCGAAACATAAAATGAATTAGGAATGTGAGAGACTCCAAGCACACTCCCCTTTCTTTTATTCATTTCTTAACTTTTGGGTACTTTTAGGGGATAGGCAGAAAGTTCTCAGTAAACTAATAAAAGGACTGGGCTGCCATAGTACCCCACCCCATTCTTCTGAAAAATAAAAAATAAACATGCCTCCCATTTATTACCTCCCTCAGACCCCATCATGGTTCTCTTAAATGTAGGAACAATGCAGAGTGATCGCACACTCATGGATGTCAATATTGTTTCCATGATAAAGACAGAGAGATGGTACAAAGGGATTACAAGTTTGCAAGTATATGGAGAGTACTTAGAGAAGCTAATACAATTGGAGAGCAATTGCAATTTTTCATCGTTTATAAAGGAGGGTTGTGGCTTCTCATCAATGAAATAGTTGTGCAATTGATTTTCCAAAAATGTTAGGAAACGAGGTTTTTACAATCATATTTTGTAATTAAGGTGACGTGGTGTGATCTTGAAAAAATGATGAAATCTCCAAACAGTTTATGTGTATCTTAAGGTTGTAAAAAACCTCATCTGACGATGCCACATCATCCTGATTGTAAATCCTAATTCTCTAGCCTCACTCATTGATTCTCCAAAAATGCTAGGAAACCAAGCAGGGGCGGAGCCAGGATTGCTGACAAAGAGGGCAAAAAAAAGTTTGAAAAGACCAACTTACCCATGAACACGGTTTTTTGAACCGAACGAAGATTTTTTTCTCTTTTTTAACTCCCAGCAAACCCACCCTCACCAACCCTCTCACTCTCTCCTCTCTTCTTATATTTTCTCTCCCTCACAAACCCTCTCTCATTCTGTAATCTCTCAATTCCGCCTCTCATCTCACTCCTCTTATATTTTCACTCCCAATTCGCTCAACTTCGTAGCAGTTGGCTATATCGAACCCTGAAACGCGAACATGTCGGTAGCAGAGATTTGTATAAAAGGGGGGAACCTAAACTTTTAAAATAATCCATAATTTAATTTTTAGTGGAGTCCAGAGTCAAGATTGTAAACAAAATGGGGCAACCTAAATTTTTAAAGGGAGGCAATATTAAAAAAATATGAGTAATTTAGTAGGAATTTTTAGAAAGATAAGAGGAGCAACTGACCCCCTTAGCCAAAGGGTAGATCCGCCCCTGAAACCAAGCCTTAACATGCAAAGTATTGAATATCTTCTTTCATCAGTCAGAATTTCCCAAACGACTTAAAACTTCTGCAATATATAAACCAAGTCCACCAAAAACCACTCAATTTCGAGAACTCTAGCACCATCAGATTACTATGTTTTAAGTTAACAATGAACATAGATGGTCATGTTGATTGTGGTACAAACATCAAAATGAATTAAAATTTTGGAAAAAGTGATTTACATGTTGAAGAGATCACCCTCACAAAATTTCAAGTCGTTTGGAAATTAATTTCTAACTAGAGTACTATTGGGGTTGAGGAAATGTAGAAATGGGAGGTGCATTCATCTAATGATCCCTCTCCAATTATTGGTCGGTTTTGGAGTATAATTCAATCACCAATAAAATTGGGATTTTAGAGTACCATCCCTCACAGTTATATGCTTAAATTTTGTAAATTATTAAAGTTATAATACAAAACCTAAGACCGCCTAGGCACCCGCCTAGGCGCCCGCCTAGGCCCCTGGGCGCTAAGCACCTGCTCGCCGCCCGCCCAGCGCCTAGCGATTTTTAGAATACTGGTTTTTAGAGAAAGAAGAGTGGATGTGGTCAAAGGAAAGGCTTTCCATGTCTATTTGGTGGAAACTAAACTAATAAGGTAGTTAGTAGGACAAATAGTTTAGCAATGTTTTTAGACCTGAATTTTGGTTTCACTATGGGTGGTCATAGTTTGTAACAATAATATTTGCTAGCATTTAAACTAGCTTGATCATATCTTCGAAGGTATATATGCTTGTTACCTACTGCAACTATATACCACATTATGGGAAATGGCATTTGAGAGGGTGTATATGCTTTGATGTTAATATCAAGCTTTGAAATGCACAATGTGTTATAGCAGCAAATCTATCTCTTTTACTTGCTAGCTAGTTGATTATATGGTTTGATTTAATTTGATAGCTCTCTTAGCATTACTTTTGGTTTGATTTAATTTGATAGTTCTCTTAGCATTACTTTTGGTTTGATTTAATAAGGATAGTAGACAGTGGCAATATGAGCGAACAGGGCATTACATTCTTCAAATTTCAGCTCTTATCTTCTGGCACTGAATGGTCAGCAGTTGGTTTTGTGTCATTCTTACTTTACATATTTACTATCTTCAACCAGATACTCAAGGCAAGTGTTAAAAAATAAAAACCCAACTGCAGATGTTAGAATTATGAAGTTAACTGTTTTATTTTACAGAAATATCTCTTCAATATATCGGTTTTTCTAGTGGTCGATATATCAGTGCAGCATGGATATTTCGATTGGCGTTGATAACAAAGATGATTCATTTGTTTCTTCATTGTTTGTGAAATATAGGAACAAGTGAAGAGCATTCAATTGAATTATTTTTGCGAGGGTGGCTTTATAGTGTGGTTGAAGGCTCTGATCAAATGTTAGTAACTCATGTTTGCTTTTACCATTTTTAAGACTTTTCTTGAATGGGGTTGTAAATTTTGCTATGCACTCTTGACCATAGCTCTGGTGGGTTGTAGTCATCTTCCCATGTTGTTTTCTGGTGGTTTTTCTTTTGAATACATGTTTTTTTGTTGTTTTGGTACCTAGTTCTCTCTTTCTTCTCATTTGTGATCTTTGGGTTTTTTTTTTCTCAAGTACTTGGTTTAATAGTAGTATTGCACTGTTCTGGTGTTATCTGAAGTGGGTATTGCTTCAAATTCCCTAAAATCTTTCAATTGACAAGTGTGTGTTTGTTTGTTCTTCTTGATGTTATCTCAAGTACTTGGTTTAATAGTCGTATTCACTATACTGTCACTCATCTGATATGTTCCTTGTATTGGCAGGTGGATTTTGACAACTTAGATGATACAGAGTTTCCAAAGGCGCAAAACCTGGATTTTGCGGATTGCATTTTAGAGGAAGGCAAAATGCTTTACATCCTGCCAAAATGGTGGCATTATGTTAGATCTCTTACTACAAGTTTCTCTCCGGTCTTCCTCTAGGTTTATGGTCACATATTCAGTTTCCTTTAGATATACCTCATACCAAAGACAATAGGGCAGGGTTAACGTGCTAGGGAATGATTGTAAGCCTTGTCAGGCAAATCTGCAAATGGTCCATTCCATGGGGCCCCATTGTTTGGGAAAGTTCCTGCGTACGCATAACCTATTGTACTGCATAACCTTAACTTGTATTCTTGAGCTTGATCTAAATATCTAATTGGTTGGTGAATTGGGTGACTGTTGAGCTGACCAAGTTTTGTCCAGATTTTATTTTTGTGCTACTATTTAATCATCCACAGTTTTTATCCTCGTATTTGTAAACATTACTTTCTTACTACTTCTTTACTTTGAAATAAAAAAATAAATAAAAATAAAAATAAAAATAAAAAAACTTGAAATTCATTTAAAATATAGGGATTTGAATGTAGTAGTTTATGAAGATTTTGGATGTGTATTATCCATTTTTTTAGCTTTTTTTATTTGAAAAATGTTTAAAATTAGTTATAGTTTTTAAATGATACAAAGCAAAATTGAGTATCAACTTCATTTGAAATCAGTATTAGCTAGTGTATGTAACTATATAAAATTTAGTATTAGTTTTATCATGTTGCAATTATTCTATTAGTATGGGTTGGTTGATGATACAATTATTCGATTAGTATGGGTTAGTTGATGATACAAATATTAACATCACCTCATTTGGTATGGGCACAAAAGTATTACAATTCATTTTAGCAACATGTAAAAGCTATAACAAAAACCTCTTTATGGTGTAGTGGTTCTTCAAAGATTGTGTCATCCATGGAACAAAGTTCTTTGTGTCATCATCTACCTAGGGAGATTCAAGCCATGACATACCTCTTGATTCGTTTTTCTACAGTCCAACAACGGATCGTCCCCAGAGATAGTACAAACAACCGGTAACATCTACTTGACAACCAGACTAAGGACAAAAAAAACTTACAGTTTATTCATGCCGAATGCAATGTGGGCAGGAAACCAATCTTTCATAGTCGTCCTGCAAGTCGAAATAAATTATTTCACCAACTCTTGAGGTTGATGAAAATTAAAGAACAATCGAGAAAAGGGATAGGGTGGGGAACATCCCCACATTAAATCTCATGATCCAGATCATATTTGGTAAAGCATGCTTCAATGCATTTTAAATGTCTATCTACTAAGGTGAAGAATGCCAAAAGGGAATTGAATTGCAGGTGTGAAATATTTGTTATATTTCATAAGGTAAGGAAATAACTCTGTGGGAGCCTCAATTATATTTTGCTATTCCTTCTTCTATATTTGGATGCATCAATTCTATCCCCAAATCTTAATAAATATATATATATATATATATATATCACTTTTATTCAATTTTTTCCTCCAATCAAATAAATTTAAATAAAAAATTTCAAAAACTAGGAAAACATGTGTTTAAATAACGATCAAAAAGTTAAAATGAAGAATGTGGTTGGAGTATTGAAGAAATAGAGTGACCCCTAAAATTAGTTTTTGGTTAAAATGGGGGGTGATTTTAGCTGTTATCCTTGAAGATGCTCTGAGTCTTTGGTTTAGGGCTATTAGTATTTACACGACTCTGCTACTAATTTAATGATGAGAGTTACCTTCCCAATTACATTACATTCAGCTTAGGATATGGAAAAATGTTTAATAATATCGGTATTGCTACATTATCTGATTATTTGGCTCGCTTACCAACTCTTTATTGCACTTATATTTTGAGATGTTTCGATTTTATTGCACCAACCTAAATATGTAATACCGATTTACCATTTTTTTAATCAATTAAATGGTGAATTTTTCTCATTTAGGAGAGTTAATTGGCTTTTGAAATAAAGACATTACTAACTATCTATATTACAAATATTACAAATCGAAATGGCGTTTGAGGTTGAAAATAAAAGACGGCTGAGATTTACCCAAATATAAGAATCTAACGGATCACATCAAACTTAAAGCACTAAGAGTACATGGGTTCGATTCTCATACCCAACATTTTGACATTTATTTATCTTGATATTTAAAATAGACTAAACTATATATATATATATATATATTTATTTAATTTTTTTTTCTTTTTGTTAAAAGAAGCCTCAGACTAAACTATATTTATTATGTTAAGTTTTTATCGTGCCAACACACGGGAAGTATCATAGTTTAGGGGTGGGCATCCCATCCCGCAATCTCGATCCCGTCTCGTCTCAATATAGAGTGGGATTAGATCGAGATAAAGATTTTCAATCCCGCCCATCCCGTCCCAAATTGAAATTTTAATATTTATTATGAATGCTTTTGTAGTTGGGGTGGGTAGTATTTTTTTCCTCTTTGTAACGTACAACTTTCCAGTGTGTATCTTTATGTGTCTAAAACATGCATACATTCTACTAAAACATTTAGAATTTTCATTAGAATTTAGTCCTATACTACGAATCCAAACAAAATGGTGCATCAAGGCTCTGAAAGCATTTTAAATTTGGTTAATCATTTGATTCCCTTGTTTCTTCATGTGTGTTCATATTCTAACCATTGAAACTATACTAAACAAAGTTAATTATTCATCCTAGTCTGGTATTGAATTCGTAAAATTGATATTTATTAATACTTACATCAAATTTGTTTAACTTATATTATAGACTTGGCATCAACCAGAGGAATTTGTCATTGTTCGTACGCACACGGGTCTATTGTTTTCTTCCCACACTTTAGTCTTAAGTAATATTTTGCACTTTTTTCTACTTATAAACTAAAAACATACTAATCCCAACCCATCCCGTCTCGAATCCGTTTGGGATGGGAGGTCGAGATAAGGTCTATCCCATCTCGATCCCGAATGAACGAGATGAGATAGGAATGAGATCCATCCCATCCCATGCCCACCCATACCCTAGTTATCTATAAAACAAAAATTTATTCAAACATTCGTTACATTTCAAATCTTCTTATAAATGTCAATGAGACTAATCTTCGTCACAAATTGCAAGTTCCATGATAGATCAGTAAACACTGTGGTATTTTTTTTTAATAAAAAGGGTGGTTTTAAATGGTCCTCGTAATTTGTGTAAATAAGAAATACACATCAAATGACTATTTATTTGCCACATATACTCACATGAATACAACTTTCATCAATCATAGAAGAGGAGTTGACGAAACTAATATATCATATTCGAAAATTTTGCATTTAAAATGGAAAACAAAAAAAATCATGCATAAAAAATTTACAATAGGAATTTTGCATATCACCAATCAATCTTCTTTAGTGGGTAATAAACTAGTTTTGTTTTAGCCTAACAAAACACGGTTGGATACACCAAGCAATTTTTAAAAGTCAAGTATGAAAATTAAGGTTGGGGGCATCAAGCCAAACAATCGGACATACGTAACAACTCCTTATCATTATTAGGCAAACTCCACGCCACATCCAACTTAGGATATGGATAAGGAGTTAACGTTACCAAAATCTAAGAGCATCCACACTAGTGTCCTAAATTTAGGAAGCTAAAAGTCCCCCTGTATCCTCCTAAAATCCCTCCTAAATTAAAATTTAAAAGCCCTCTTCTCATTCAACTTACGCATCAAGAAGGGCTACAAAAGACCTTTTTATATGGGTACGTGACGAATTTAGTATAAAAAATGAAATACGCGACTCTTTAAATAGCGTGGACAAAAAATGTTCACTCCTCTAAAGGGCTCTCCATTTTTTTACTCATTAAATGAAGGAAATTAAACAAATAGATAGGAGATAGAGGTTGTTGACTGTTGACCTCTCTTAAATTCTCTTACCATGTTTCAAAAATGATAGAATGCTTGCTAAATGCAACACCTAAGAAAAAATAAAATTAGAGAGGGTAAAATTATATGAGTTATTGTGGATGCTCTAAGACCCGATCGAGCTAAGAAAGAAAGATATGGTCGCACCAATAATGGAACGCTCCAAAGCAAGATAAGAAATTCTTGATATGCCATTGAATAAAAAATGTTTAGTAAAAACTAACACCATAATAGTATAAGGAGGAAGATGATGAAGAAAATTCAGAAGACCAATAAACTTATTTAGGTGTGGCCAAATTATGAAAGATTGGAATAGAATTAAGATGTCAAATAAGGGCATTAGGCTCAGCTTGCACTTCTAGAGGAAGACCACAAAACAGATGGCTCGAGTCGAATCTCAACCAGCCACAAGTGCATGCCTTTTTATTTATTTTTTTACATGTGACAATTTCTACCAAATACGATTGCATGATGTTAACACTTGGTACCATTTTATTACATATAAACTAGAGGTGGATGCACTTTACGTGAGCATGTATTTTGTATTTCTTTATTTTATTTTGAAAAATCAATAAGTGCAAAGTAAAATATTAGGGGATTTAGCTAAAGATTTCCAAGTAAGATAATGATAGAATTTTATTTATACTTCTAAAATTATTAATTAAAAAAGGTTAAAGAAAAGTATAGTGTGTGAATGCGCCCTATGTGCGCATATATTTAATTTTTCTTCAACTTTTTTATTCATTATAATTAATTGGAGATATTTTACAATATTAATATTCAGCCTTTTTAATTTAAAGAACTAAGTTAGTGAAAATTAATATTTAAGGAATTTGGCTAAGGGTTTTTAATTAAAAATATTTATAAAGATTTTATAATGTAAAGTTTATATATATATATGATTTCTAATAATTGGTATTTGGGAGTATATATAGTGAAAGAAAATAGAGGTGGCTCAATGGAGTTGTGTTGTTTTTCTCATGATGTGCTGGGTTGTAATGTGACCAACTTTGAGACGTGTAGAGTGAAAAAAAGAGTTAAGTGGATGCACGTGACAATTATTTCTGCAATACGAAAATATTCATGTGAAATCTTTTTGTTTTTTTTATTCGTGGACAAGGCAATATGAGATGTTTGTTATTAGTTTAGGTGTAAAACAATAATTTTATTCGGGATGCAATGACATAAAGCATGTAACTGAAAATTTGCATATGTTCAAAAAATAAATTCCAAAAGATGCAATTTTGTGCAAATGAACTGACTTGTCTATTGTAGGGGTGGGCACGGGACAGGATGGAATGGGATGGACCCATCCGTATCCTATCTCGTTCATTCGGGATCGTAATGAGATAGACCTCATCCTGACCTCGTCTCATCCCAAACGAGTTCGGGACGGGACGGGACGGGCTCAGCATGCTCTATATATTTATCAAGTTTTTTAAAAATCTAATAGGTATAAATTACTCAATACAATATAGTATGGTAACTTCATGTTACAACATAATTTGTAACATATTGCAACACTATAACATAAAACATAATCCATCTCTATAATGTACTATGTAACATAAAACATACTCTGACTTCATTCTGTAACATAATCCATAAAACATATTGCAACATATTTTGTAACATTGCAACATAGGCTCCACTTGGTATACAGTAAAAGAATGCATATGCAAAAGTTTACGGCGGTTACATAAACTTAGGTGTTTTGTTGACTTTACGGAGAACAGTTATTGGAATTTGAATTCAAGACCTTCGCATCTCCTAGTTATAAAATTTTGCAAAACTTTACAGGACAAAATATCTTTCATTACTTTGCAAAACTCTCATCATCTCCTCTTACTCGAATTTTATTCTTAACTCCTTCATAAACACCCCAACTACCACCACCTTCACAACTACCGCCATCACCACCACCACCATACCGTAACCATCACCTCTACCGCCACCTCCACCCGCTCTATCATCGTGCACCACCGCCATAACCACCATAGTATAACCATAACAACCACCGCCATTGCCACTACCACAACCATCGCCAACCCCACTACTACCACCACCACCTCCACCAATACCACTACCATTGCATAATCACCCACAACCAACACCACATTTACTACTACCACCATAATCTGCGTCGCTACTATAACGAAACCATCACAACCACCACTCCACTACCATTACGACCACCACCACCACAATCACCATAGCCACCTTACCACCATCACCACCACCTCCAAGATCACCGATACCATAACATACCACAACCACCACCAACTTTACTAGTGCCGCCATAACCGTCATCCGCCACCACTACAACTACCATAACACACCCACCATCACCACCACTATAGCATAATCACCACGACCACCATCACCACCGCTATAGCATAATCACCACAACCACCACCACCTTCATTACTATCACTGTCGCAACCACCACAACCATTACCACTACCACCATTATATTCACCTAACCACCATAGCTTAGCCACCACAACCACCACCATTTTAAAATCACTGTCATTGCCACCACCACCACCATCCAACCGCCACTACCACCATCACCACCACCTCTAAGATCACCGATACCATAACATACGACAACCACCCACAAACTTCACTAATACCACCATAACGTCATTTCCGCCACTACTACCACCACCACAACTACCATAGCTCAATCACCATCACCACTACTATAGCATAATCACCACGGCCACCATCACCACCATTATAACATAATCACCACAACCACCACCACTTTCACTACTACCACTGTCGCAACCACCACAACCATCACCACCACCACCTTTATATTCACTGAACCACCATAGCTTAGCCACCACAACCACCACCATTTTAAAATCACCGCCATTTCCACCACTACCATCGCCCACATTCATAACAACACGACCACAACCACAACTACTGCCATCATCACCACCACCAACAATCACTTGTCTAATTGCATCAATTTTATTTAATTATACCAAGCGCCCGTAAAGTAATGCATTGCAAACCAATGCAATGCAAACTAATGCATTTGCGTTAATTTGTATAATGCATTATTTTACAGTGTACCAAGCGGAGCCATACTCTGTAACATAAAACATAACATAATCCATCTCTGACTTTTATAGCATGATATATCTATCTCTGATTTATATATGAAAATTATTAATAATAAATATTATATGGGCATCCAAACAATTGCAATTCTAACATAAATATATAAATAAAAATATTAAAATTATTAATAATAAATGTTAAAAAATCAGTACGGGTCGGGACGAGATTGGCGGGATTGAAAATCTCCATCCCATCCCATCCCATCTAGGGATGGTAGTGGGGCGGATTTTAACGGATATCCGCTCCACCCAAACTGTTTGGGGCGGATTTGGATTTACATTAACGGATTTCGGAGCGAATTCGGAGATCTAAAGTACATCCGTCACAAATTCGGGGCGGATACAGATTTAACCATATCCGCTCCGCGGATATCCGCCTCGCACTAATTTATTATAGTTTAAACAATAATTTAACTTTCATCTCCCATGATTTGACTTTTTCATATGACTCCACCCATGGTGTTTTCTTGTGTCTTTCTTTTCCCAAGAATTTTGCTTTGTTTTTTGTGTCTTTCTTTTCCCAAGAATTTTGCTTTGTGAAAAAGAAATAAATAAAGAGTACGATTATGAAGAGATTGAGACAGAGAAGAAGTTCACACTTCATTTTCCTGCAATTCACAACACAGAGATAGAACCAAATGAAGAGTCGATTCTTTCTTGATGTACCTTCTAGCCAAAGCCATCAAAGAAGGCTCGATAATTCCATCACGAAGTCGAAGAACCAAATGAAGAGTCGACTCTTTCTGGATGTTCTATTGTACATGACATAGGTGTTAGATTCGTATAATTCCATCACGGATTTCGGACTTCCATCTTTTTTTCTTTTTTCCTATCTATCACTATGTTCCTCGTTTAGACAGAGAAGATTGAAAGGGAGGGAGAAATGGGTCGGTGCTAGTCGTTTATTTCAATCAAAGGGAGCGGGCGAGCATGGTGGCCATAAACTCAATTTAGACACTAATGAAGGAAGGGGCGGTGGTTGTGATGAGTTAATTTAGAAAGTGAGAAATGAAGGGAAAAGGGGCGATTGGTGGTAGTAGTTGCGAGGAAACAAAATTAGAAGGAGGGGAAAGGGTTCGGTGGTGGGTGAATTTAGAGACTGTGAAAATGGACAGGAGAGGGGGTCAGTGAGTTCAAATAGAGAGGAGGAGAAGGGGATGCAGGTGGTAGGATAATAGAAGGGGAGGGGAGAGGCGTCCGATGGCGAGCTGGTGATGGACTGCAATAAGCGAACGAGAGGGAGAGGAAGAGGGAAAGGGGTAGGGATTGATGGGATATGCTGGGAAATTGAAATTTGGACGAAAACATTTTTGAAAATTCAAAAATTGTACATGACATAGGTGTTAGATTCGTATAAATATTAGAGTATGGCCCGTGCGATTAGCATTTCACGTAATTTTATTTTTGCCAAATATTTTGTACTGAACACCTCCGTCACTATCCCTATTTTCGCTTTCAATCAGTATTGAGTGTAAGCATATTCTAAGGTAAAAATAGTATTGCTTTTGTTAGAAAGATCTTCAAAAATGTATTTCAACGATAATAAGTTTTCCAAAATCCAACAACGAGTAGATAGTTATGATAAAAGAAAAACTTATTAGTAACTGGCATTTCAATCATTTTGCTAAAAGAAAAATGGCACTCCACGTACATTCCCCCAATAAGAAAAATGGCATATTAGTAAATGCATTTCAATCATTTTGCTAAAAGAAAAACACAATATTTTCTCTCTCTGCCACATGTACATTCCACCAACTTTTTTCAAAAGTTTTTATTATTATTTTTGCTCTTTTAAATGTTTTACATTTACTAATATGCCATCATACAAAATGAATGTCAACCCTCAAATTCAATACATTTTCCAACTTTCAATCCTAACCATCTTTTATCTCCAATGGTTATGATTTGACTTTGTCCCAGTCAGCAGTAAATAGTAAAACACATCTCGAATTGTAATATAGATATATATATCGTATAGCTTATAACACATAACATTTATGTACCTCCCAGTTTTTTATTTCAAGATTTTTCTAATAAAGTTTAGTACCATCAGGTCTGCTAGGACACATAAATCATCCTAGACCTCAAAACTAGAGGTGTTTATTGTGTATTAGCGAAAAAAAAAAATATGTACCGTCTATGGTTTTTTTCATACTCATATGCCGAATAATTGGCGTCTTCTGTGTATGCTCAGGACAGGCCCCCACTGATTTCACCTGTGTTTAGAAAGAGGTTGTCATTGCCCTACTACTTTGCCAATCAAAACTTAGTTTTCTTTCTCCAAAGGAGAAGGTTGCACAGCAGCCATTCATCAATGGTCATTTTGTACAGGTTTAGCACCCACATAAAGTGAGAATCCAGTTTTATTAAATACATTCGTAAACAAATTCACATCAAACTCAACCATAGAGATGGATGCAGCACTTTTAGAGAAACTAAGGAAAATACAAATATACATTTTGTTTACAGAGTGTTCAGTCCAACCAGATGTATGTTGGGACTATTTCGTGCAGCTCTTGCACAAGGCTTTGTTCTTTATAATATGCTGAATCTTCCTTGAAATTTCAATAGTTCATCATAGTTCCAATAAACTTTAAGGGACAGTAGTTCACTTTAAGAGACAATTGCTCAAGCTTTAAGAAGCACTATCTGGTTTACATTTAACCTGAAGGTCATATGAAGTAACAATCACAGTGCTTTATACCAAAAACATAGCAGGGGCGGAATGCTTCAACAAACAAACAAACAATATTTCACAATGAGTCGAGAGATATAAACACATCTAGAGATACATTTGTGCAACCTTCTTCTATTGGACATCAAACTTAACCATACATGCAGATCACTAAATATTTCTACATCTGTTTTATTGCACAAAGAATACAAATAAGGACAATAACTCAAAATTCTAGCCTTCTATAAGACAAAACAAAAAATAAATAAAATAATAAAATAAAAGGTGGCAATCAGCTTTTACCACCAAAAGGGGGTGATTCATACTTTGCATCTACTGATGTACCTACGCAAAAGGATTCCCACCTAGAGATGCAACAGGACTTTGTGAAGGGATGTTCCTGCAAACAAACACCATGATTTCATGATTAATATGGCAACCAAAAATGAGCCAAGGCTGCGTCTAAACAAGATAGACACAAGGTCAAATTTTTAAGTAAAGATGGAACATGGGCAGGAATCAAAATTTGTTCTTTAATACATTTGCAGTGTATTGGATCTGGATCTCGTTTTACATTACCAGGTTGATTATTGTGTTTTACTCTCTCTCACTTTATTTTGTTTTTTGCGAGTTTGATTCTTCAATATAAATGATTGTACTATGCAGCTTGGGAACTAAATCTTTTGTTTGTTTGAAAACAGAGAACCCCTCCTCTCCTCGGTAAGGACTCCCAGGCTCACTTTATCCCCCATCTAGCTAGCACCATATTTGCACGTGATGATGACCAACTTGGATAGGAAATAAGGAACAACAAAAAAATATGACCAACTGAGACAACTTTTTGAGGGGTATTAATTAGTTTAAAGCTTCGATGAGCAAGGTGTAGACCTGGCAATTTGGTCCGAACACGATAGCACAACATGAATCCGGCCCGACTTAAATGGGTTCCATTCATATGTTTTTTATTAATGTGTCATTTCAGGTTGTCCCGTCTAACCTAGTATATGGATCAGGTCATATTCGTGTTTAGCACCTTGACCCGTGCCGACCCGTCCTATTAACTTTTGAGTCAAACAGGTCTATCGTGTCAAACGGGTCATTTTATGTCAGTTTGTGCCGGATTTGCAAGCCGATTTCGGGTTACCAAGTCGATTTTGAGTTGGGTCGGATCAAACTAGGTTTTTGCACTGAAGTGGATCGTGCCAATCTATTTTCTGGCAGATCGTGTTCGTGCTTTGTTTTTGTGATCTGATAACGAAACGGGTCATGTTCATGTCCTATATATATGACCCGCCAACCCGAACTGAAATGACCCGTTGCCAGGTCTAGCCAAGAGTAATAATATAACACAGAATATGAGAACACAATATGAATAATCTAAAATAAAAAGAAAAAAAATTTTGATCTCTAATTTCTCATGCTCAACAACCTACACCATCGAAAGATCCCTAATTTCCCTAGCCCACACAAAACCTAAACTTCACATCCTCTCCATTTCATCACCATCTCCACATGAAAACTACATGCTCTATCCTACATCTCTTTCTTGGAGCTCTCCATCTTCACATTAAAACAATTGTTATTATACACTATTTAACTTCATCAATCATCATCAAATCTCCAATTCTTGATCTTGATCTATGATTTCCTCGTCGATCAAAATTTTTCACATTGTGTATACTTTCAGTCCGAAAATGGAAATCTAGATCACAATAAATGAAGAAAAAAAAAAGTGAGAATGAAAATACACTAACAATGTTGTTTTTCCCCGAGAACACTATTCTTAAGAGATAAACCTAAGGGGAAGCTTTCGAGTCGATCCGAGGATACAAACTCGTGACCCAATTTAAACCCAAATTTTATTTCACTCACTTAGAAGTTTCAAAATAACTTCATCTTGTGTGGAGAAGTTGATCTCCTTACCATATTGATCACCTCCAAGAAGTTTCATCAATTTTCTAAACTATTAATTTCATCAAATGGGGCGTTCAAGTTAATGGTGAAATTGAACGGATGACAAGTCTTTAGCTTGAGCAACGGATTTACCCACACTATAAGTCTCCAAACGGGTTGAATTTTTGTGAAAGTGATCTACATACTAAGGAGATCATCTGCACGAAAGATAAACTTCTTTCAAAATTCTTAAGTAGGTGAAATAAAATGTTGGTCTAAAATTGGGTCACGAATCCATGTCCCTGAATCTCAACCCTTTTTGTAGTTCTAAACTTATCAATTATTTAATTATTTATATGATTCGATGGTTAGGTATCATTATTAAGTCGGACCTATCATTTCATTTCTAGTGAAATCACCAAGAATTAGGAAACTTCAACCAATAGATTACAAATTTTATTTTTATCCAAAAAAAAGATTTATTATTTTTAAAATAAATTACACATGCCTAGCATGAGTGTGAAGACTAGTATCTATAAAAACTTAAGTGGAGAGGAGTGTATATTGGTGGTTGGCATTTCGCAAAAGCTTCATAAACGTGACTTCCGTTCCCATAAACTAGTGGTATCAACCAATGTTAGTGAATCGTAAATCGTATTGTAAATCGTAACGTGTAAGATTTAGATTTAATCGTAAATCGTAAGATTTTTTTAATTATAATATATATATATATATATATATATATATATATATATATATATATATATATATATATATATTTTTTTTTTTTCCTTCATTTAATGGGGGTCGAATTTGCTCTTTATAGACAAAAACTCTCTCTGAAAAATAAGGTTGTCACCATTATATTAATTATCTTTGAAGGTTTAAGCATGATAATTAATAAAAAAAAATTATTTAAGGGTCCCTCACACACTCACACACGCACACACACAACACACACACACAATCGCACAACACATAAATCGATTCAGCCAACACAGCCAATCGATTCAACCCACACAACCGCACAGACGCAGAGATCAACCCACCCACAGACGCAGAGATCGATCGATTCAACCCACCCACAGACGCAGAGATCAGACGCAGAGATCGATCGATTCAACCCACAGACGCAGAGATCGATTCAACCCACATAACCGAGCCATCTTTCTCAGATCTGAGCAGAAGCAGCGGATCGAAGCTTTTTGTTTCTGTTTTTTTTTCCCTCTTTTCTCAGTTCTTCCCCATCTTTTCTTGATTTTTTTGTATGTATTCATCTTCAACAACACTCGAACGATTTGTAACAATCGCGATTTGGCGATTTACTCCTTAAATCGGGGGCGATTTGCTCCGATTTGGGAGAATCACGATTTAATCTGTGATTCAAATCGATGGTGTACCGATTCGAGTCAAATCGGCGATTTGATTCGCGATTTGGACCGATTCGTATAACACTGGTATCAACATAACAAAAGTGTCATCCATAAACAACATGCATCTTTATGAACGAAAAATGCATCCATATACAACGTGCATATTTGGGAATCGAAATGCACCTCTAGGACAAGAAAACTGTATAAACTATTATAACACGCGCAAAATGCACCCAAAAAAAAACATGAATTTTCACTCCTAAAAAAATAGCACACTTGTAATTGGTGGAAGACATCCTTTACGATTTCGCAATATATAAGGACTAAGAACGCATGCATCATTATTCACTAGACAAACAATCATAAAAAGGGTTGGGTATCCCATCCACTGCAAGTGCAAATACACCATGTAAAACAAAAATGATTAAGAATTAACTTACGGCAATTGAGGCGTCGTTGCTTCCCCTGCCATGAACGGTAAGCCGCCTGAGGAATTTCACAAAATCATGTAGGTTCAGTTGTTAGCAAATATATTATATAGGATCAGAAAACAATGAGTTAATATAAAAGATAGGCTTCCATTGCTTTAACCCACCCAAAAACTGACCTTGTGGTGTAGTTTGTATATATGATGTTGCTGTGCTTGGAGGAAACCAGGGTTGACTTACGTCATCCACATAAGAAGGTGGCAACTGTGAATTTGGCAGTGCTGCTTGCAAAGAATTCATGTTGGGAAACTGCAATAGAAGAGGAAAGACATCAACAACCAAATAAAACTGAACTTTTGGACTGCATGGAACCCGAATAAAGCAAGTAGCCCACTTTTAATTTTCCTGCAAGATTGTCTTCTCAGGAAAATTGAATTTAAAAACTGCAGCATACATCATTGTCTCATAGATTGCTACATAGTGAGGCTAGAAGTTCACTCCACCCATCCATGGACCCATACACTTGATATGTGCAAGATTAACCTTCACTAATAGCTTCAGCTAGTAATACTGTATATCAGTATATATGACAGTAAAAAGGATCAAGATCTCCCTATTTACTGTTTAGAGAAACCTGATGTATCTACTTACTATTACAGTGAAAAAACTACAAATGCAACAAACTTAATTTTTCCTGCCAAATATGAAGCTTTGCACAAGAAACACTAAATGGTGGCTTCAAAGGCATGGAACGTAAGCTTAACTATGGTTCTACTCTATGTATTTGGGTTGTTTTTTAGTTATTTATTGTAGTAACTAGTAACTGATTGGTAATCATGAATTGAGTATGTGAAATTGATTTATGTAAGTATTGAGACCAACCATCATTACCAAACCTCTTTGGCTTTTCCAAATTACCCCTATCAGATTGTCCCTCATTTTTTTCATTTCTAGAAACGTTTATACTTTTATAATTTCTTCATGCTTTTCCCAAACTACCACAACCTTTAAAAAGTTGAAACTTTAACGAATTTTTGCCAAATATGAACCATGTCATTGTGCAAGGGAAAACCAGAAAGCTATCTAATTTAGTTCAGATCAGAATTCCTTTAGCAATACAAAAATTGTGGTATACCCCAGTTTCAGGTGCCAATACAGAATCAAATGGAAGATCAAATGGATTTGTGGATTTCAAATCATTAGCATGCAATGACATTCCACCCTGTGAAAAAGGAGAAGCGATTAGAAAATATATAGATAAATACATAAATAAATAAAGATCAACTAAAAGTATGGATGAAAGTAAATGTACTAGAATGGAGGCAAAAAGAAATAGAGGTAAGAACAAACCTCTGGAATTTTAGAACTCAAATCACTAGTTCGTGGAGGTTTATCAAACACAGATGAAGGATGCTTGTATTCAACGACTTCTGGGTTACTCGTATATGGCAAGTTCTGATAAGCAGGTTGTGGAAGGCTGGCAGAAGCATCTTCAAAAGCATTCCATGACTGCACATTAATCATATATATGAAAAATTGAAAAGTCACATTCTAGCATTCACCAGATCAAAATCAGCAGTTAAAACGGATAACGAGCCCATAACGGTCAGGAGCGTTATAGGATATAACAAGATACAACAAAACATTTCGTTAAATATACTTTTAATACCTCCACAAAGTATTAATGTATTATAGAGACAAAAAAGTAAATCATATTCATAGCATTAAATTCAAAAAATCAAAACATTAATAAAAAAAAATTCTTCCCTTCGTATGAGAGTACGATCGACTCTTTGTCTTCTTCCTTTCTTCTGTCGTTCTCTGTCAACCAGTGAGGTTTGGTTCTCTGTCAATCGGTGACGACGAACGCTGGTCCTTCGTTGATCGAGAATGAAATGGATTTTTTTTTTATATATTAGAACAAAAAGTTAAAACGACGTTATTGAAAAAAAAACGTTATCTCAATAACGGTCATATTATATCAGAGCCATAATACAAAAACATGACAATCTCATAACGTAACGGCTCACCCTCGTTAAGCATTATATCGGTATTATAACGTTGTTTTAATTGCACAGATATGAAACATAATCTGCTGCAAACATTTCAAAAATAAGGAACAATTATTGTTGCGTTTGAAAAAGTGCTTACTTCACCCATTGAACCACTAGAAGCTTGAAATCCGTGTGAATTCCCATGCCATTGATTATCCACAGGGCTATCAGATTTGTAACTGACTGAAAGCCACTGCATACTTGAATTTGCCGAAGAATCTACATCCCCACGAGGCATACTAGCAAGAGGTACATTCATCATTGGAGAAATAGATGCTTCATTAGACTTGTAACTGACTGATGGTGACTGAATGCTTGAATTTGCTGAAAAACCTGCAGCTCCGGTAAGCATAGTAGGTGGGGGTGCATTGTTCACTTGAGGGATAGAAGCCTCATGCTGAGGAATGTCAAACGTCGCCCATCCTCCGTTTTCTGGCAAAGATACTTTGGAGGGATTTTTCTCTGAATAGGCCACAGTTAAAGGCTGATGGGTGAAATCCGCAAATAAATCTATAGATGGAATTTCTGGTGAGTTAAACAAATCTACAAATTGAATCTGAGAGGTTGCAGGTTGTTGTACAATCTGAAAACTAAACGGGTCTGAGACGACGCCATTAGTAGAAACGGACAATTCTGATAGAAGGGGAACAGGAGCAATTCCATCAGGCCGGGCACCAGTAGGTTGATCAGGATCTGACACAATATCAAGTAAACTACCGAAAGTAACTGAGCTCAGAGAAGCAGAGTTGCTGTCAAAGGATCCAATGCTGCCTAAAGATGCATTTCTCTGGGGAAAATCAACTCTTCAATATTCAGTAAGATGTTAATTAAAAACAATCCAGATAACTGGTGTAACTAATGGTCAAAATAAAGTAGCATAAATGTTAATAAGGTTATGTGTGATACACATGACTCATGATGATCACATGACCAACCTATATTTTGCAAGATTTTGTTATTTATGTGCTAATTTTCTTTTTGATCCTGTGATGATATAAACAGAGTCTCCACTGTAAAAGATAGTTCAGTTTTTTTTCTTTAGTATTGGAGAGTTGTTTTTGAATCTCATTTGAAAACCCAAGTGAACGATAAAATTTCTCAACTTCTTATGTAATTTCACATTAGGTGTTAGATTTGTTTGCATCCACCAAGATTTGCACCAAAAGACATCAAAGTGGCATAGAGTCCATAAGTTTGCAGGAAACTCAGATGTTCACTAGAGATTAATTGATCGTGATCGTGAGAAAATAATGGGAATGGAGAGTAGTGTAGAGGGTCGATCGGCCCCTCCACATCAGCTTAACATGCAACTCAGTATTTTTGGCCGAGTAGTGTAGAGGTGTTAGATTTGTTTGCATCCACCAAGAATCAGTATTTTTGGCCGAGTCGCATAGGCGACTTCATCTGCCTTTCATACCAGCAGGTGACAGTGACCAAACCTGATTGGGTGCTGGCTTTGGTTTGATGATACATTTTGAGTTTAGGTGACACGTAGAACCCTCATGAATCCCTCCTACTCAACCACCAATCCTGATGATAGGTCACCTCTACTTATTTGGGGTGGAAGCCATATACTTGAGACTTATCTTGAAAGCACATATCTTTTGATGAGGCATTTTAATTTTTACTTCTCGTTGAAAGGCAATCAAGTGAGGGGTTTAACCAACAATCACATCCAAATTTAAATCTAATGCAATCCAAAGTACGGCATATCAATTTTTCACCTGTGTATGTGCAATACCAGCTGAATCCCTCTTGGCACTTCCCTCTGCAGAGGCACTAACTTTTTGAAATTGTTCTTCAACTAAGATATCCCTTACAGGATGTGCAGGAGGACTGCTAACTTTATCATGAAAATTGGGCGACTGGGTACCAGATCTGAATGGATCCCCTGAGCTAGAGACAGAGTAGTCTGAAACTCTGGAACCAGAACCCTCATTGGCAAACCTATCCTCGTACATTTGCTCTCCTAAGTATCCTGGACTGTAAGCAAAGCTAGAAATCTTCCCTTCATAGTTACCTCGATCTGAACCAGGCTTTCTACTTAGGATGCCACCATGTTTTCCATATCTCCGGTCTTCATATTGATATTCATATGGTGGACTCTGAGAAAATGAGTGATATGAACTGGCACGTCTGGTTTCATCTTCATTGTTTTTCAAGCTCTGTCAAAATAGACACCTTATGTAAGTGTGTACTCTTGCTCTGATCCAACAATTTAGACAAATCAGTTGGAGTAGATAATGAACAAAGGAGTGAGATATAAAGAAAAAGGAAAAAGAAACACACACAAAAATCCACAAAGCCAATATGTGTCAGTTCAAGATGAATTGCCTGTGCATCTCTTGGAGGCTTGTCAGCTGTCTTTCCACCAGCATATCGCCTATCAACATAGACATGTTTAATGAACTCACGAACTCTATCGACATTGCTGGCAAAAAAAAAAAAAAAATGTAAAACAGATGCATACATCATGAAACAAATAGAATCTAGAAATACAAATAAGTCGAGAAACACGGAGCAAACTCACCTACTATCAGGTAATCTCTGCCGTTGAATGTCCCAATCTTTCAAAAGTGTTTCCCTTGCACGCTGAAAGTTGTTGACTGTTAGTAACAAACAAGAATAAACAGCTCTTCTAGCTCCAAAAACAGCAAAATTTCAGTAACTGTTTTTTACCTGATTCCCACCTCTTTGAAGAGCATCAACCTCTTGAGAAGTGAACTTAGCCATTGATACGGACTTGACTCGATGAGTAAATTCACGACTGTGTAGCAAAACAACAAATATGTATAAGAAATTGAGTATATAAAAAGAAAAAATTAAGGGTTATTTGCACTATGGCACCCATTAGTTATATGCAAGGATGCACCGATTCTTCGGAAAACCTCCGTGTCACGAGTCAAATACGTGTCGGACACGGATTCGCGTCCGACACGCGCTAGACACGTATTGGACACGGGGTCAACGGTCAAAATTCGTTGACTGATCCGGACACGGCCTGGATACGGTCCGGACACGGTCCGGACTCGGTTTTTGTAAATTTTGCAAATAAATTGGATTTTCTTTGATCGATCGATCCTTCCTCCCACAAACCCTATCCTCTTCGATCGATCCTTCCCCCATTTTTCAAACCCAAATTACAGAGAGAAAATAGGGGAGAAAAGAGGGTTGAACCAGAGATCGACAGAGAGGGAGAGATCTGTCCAGATCTGTGAGGTCAAGATCTGTCGAGAGGTCGAGATCTGTCGAGGGATCGATCGATCTGTCGAGATCTGTTGAGAGGGACCGATCGAGAGGGAGAGATATGTTGAGAGGGACAGACAGAGAGAGATTTCGAGTTTTCGAGTTTTCGACAGAGAGAGATTTCGAGTTTTCGAATTTTCGACAGACAGAGAGAGTTTTCGACAAAGAGATATTTCGAGTTTTCGTCAGAGAGAGGGAAAGATCTCTCTGGTTCAACCCTCTTTCGACAGACAGGCAGGGAGAGAGGGAGAGTTTTCGACAGACAGACAGAAAGAGTTTTCGATAAGAAGAAGAAGACTCGATTTCGAGAGTGAAAGATCTTACTTTGAAACACAATCTTCTTCTTCCTCATTCCTGGTCTTTTTCTCAAAACAGCAAAACCCTAACTCTAACTAGATAACAAATACCCAACTTAGGTTTTGAGATTGGGCTTTTGAAATTGGGCCATTTAAAACTATTCTTGGACTAGACACCTTTGGCCAAGCCTCGAACTAACTCTTGGGCCTTTTGCTTCCATGTTTTTAACAAAATTTAGTTTTGCCCCTTAGGCCTTTTGCTCCTTGTTTTGCTCCTTTTATTTGCATGTAAGCATTCGAAGCCATGTATATGTTAAAAAAAATATATTAAAAAATTAAGTTTGACCGTGTCGCCGAGTCCTATTTTTTTTTAAATTGCCGAGTCGCCGTGTCGTATCCGTGTCCGAGTCCGAGTCCGTGCATCCTTGGTTATATGGTAAATCACTTTGGGTGCCAAAGTATGAGCTAATTGCAATCTAACCCCAATTTTAGAAGGAAACCCAGAAGTCAACCACATTGATTAGTCAAGAGGTCTTTGAGGATGGGAATACCCTTCACTTTTAGGACCAAAACATGTGAATGGTATTTTACATTACTCATTAAGGACTTCTTCACCCGTCAATGATTTTTGTCCAAGATGGTTTGACTGCTATTACCCTAAAATTTGGCACGCAAAGTGATTTAACACATAACTAATGGGGGCCAAAGTACAAAATAAACCAAAACTAAATGGTTAACTACTAATGATTTAACATTCGACTGTAATATCAACTACAACAATAAACAAATTTTGTTTTAATATAGCATCCTCTCCTTATTCATATCAAGGACAAGAAGAGAATGGGAACAAATGCGTACATAGATTCCCTACGATACAAAATATTACTGGTTGAGGAACTCAAGGAAGTTAAGAGGGGTTCCACTCACAACATATTTTGTGAATTATAATTCCATCTATCGCTTCATATAGAGAGAATTGGGGCATGGGCAAACTTACTTTTCCTGGAGGCTCCTTTATTAGTAATGAAGTAGGTTCCTACAAGGCTACAACTACTTTTCTTAATAGTAATACACTTTAATCCTTTCCTTTACAAAGCGCAGTAAAGGAAAACAACCATAGAGCATCCTTTTCAAATTAGGCCCCTGCAGGACTGTGACAAAGACACACCTTTTTTACTTTCTTTTCACTATAGATTATTTAAGGGTTAGAAGCTAAATGGGACATAATTTGAGACCAAAAAGACAGGCTTACTCTACTTTTCTCTCATCTAATAGACGAGTAGAACAGTTCTTGCCACAATCCATGTGCCTAACTGATTGTTTATCTTACTTGAATCAATGTATAGGATGTTGTTTCTTCTGTTATTAATGAATGCAATGGAACCATATGTATACAATGTTTATCTCACAAAGCATATTGTTGAGCATGTGCCTTCTCCCCAATTTTATTCCTGATTGTTCCAAACCAATTTTCCAACTCAAGTTCCAAACTCCTGTTTAATGATGAACTAGCTGCAGCAACTAGAGATTCAGAACTACCCCACCTCCAGCCATGATTTTTTCTGTGGAACACTCACAAAGCACTGTAGAGGATTTAGAACTACCCCATCCTTGTCAACACTACTTCAAAGATTAGTGGGGACAACAACGGCAGGTAGTCGGTACAATCAAAACTATCCTTTGATGGAGGAATCACACTTTCAAGTTTTTGTTTCCAAATACGAAGATAAGACATTTTCCATGGCCTTGCTCTTCCTTTCCCTAAAAGAGACACCCAACATCACAATGCACAATGGCCAGCCTGCAAAGTTTAAGAGTATTGTTTCTGTTTGCACCATATTTTCCACTTGACCCCACATCCCTCAAAGAAGAAATCCACCCATCCTGTCTTCTGATTCTATCACTCCTGCTCTATGTTGTCAAGGGCACTGCCAAGGCGCAAAACATGTCTTTATTCGGATGGTACACATGTTTTTGTTGAAAGGGTTTGATTTTTGACCTCTTGTTCATAATCAGTGTTTCATTTTTACATGCACAATAATATTCCTAGCTGAACCTGCCAAACAACAAACAACAAAGAGGCGTAGATATTTTTCATCCCACAACTATAATAACTCAATAAAGACCCAAAACACAAAGTTTGTCGGCACTCTCCTACTTTCAAACACTGACTTTCACTCCCCAAAATCATATCTTTATCTACTCTATCTTTCCCTTTGATGTACCGAGTGGTCCGAGTGGCCAGACAATCCCTTAAAAACAATCAATCATTTTTATCACCAAAAAAATCAAGAGACTAAATGTATTCATCCTTTCCTCCAGGTAACTAACCTCCATTTATGAAATTGTGAAGAGTATAGTAGCAATGGGAGCAACATATCCATCATTGGAGCACTAACTCTTGATTAAAAAAAAAGTTTGATTTATTCTCCTATCACACTCTTCTTTTTCTTTGTTTGTATTCTTCATATTCTTCCGCTCTCTCAATTTTCATACCCCAAGTATTGTGTTTGTTACCTTTGTCAAAAACTAAGGTTTAGTTGTGAAAGCTTAAGCAAGTATCACAGTTTACAATGGAAGACCCCCATTTGACAAACTATATGTCCATGTTCATCTGTAATAGATGAATTTATTTATCCTCTAATAGTGCAACGTCACTGCTATTTAATCCTTAATCACACATGCATCATTCACATATCGTTTCACCTCTATGAAAGTAGTAGGTCTAATCACTCAAAAAATCTAAACTTTGCAACATTTGCATCAAAAGCTAGTTAAAAGAGGTAATATTCAGATTTGACAAGTTGAAAAATCAGTGAATAGTAGTGAAAGGGTAAAAGGAACAAGTAAAAACGAAGGCACTTACTGTATCCCACTGCAAGTGATGCACACAAATGTCCAGAAATTGGTGCAAACATACTGAGGACCCTGCACAGCGAGAGAGAAGCAAGTATCAAACACAACAACTCAAACTCAAACTCAAACCAAAAAATAAAAAACAAAAGTTGAAATCCCGAAATAAAGTAAAATTACCAAGCTGTTGCAGTTGATGCATCTTCGATTGGGAGGAAGCTTCATGAGACCACGAATGATCTTCTCGTTCCGCTCTTCCTCCTTTCTACTAATCATCTTCAATAATAGAGAGGACGATTTCGATGGATGTCTGAACCCTAGACCACACTGAACTGAATGATTTTATTGCTTCCCCTGAGTGAGATCTGATTCAAGACACAACTAGGGGAGTGCAGAAGATCGAGAGCAAGCGAGCGAGTGTCGATTCCAAGACTCAGAGACAGACAGCTCGATCGTCCTCTCTTTCCTCTAAAGCGAGTCTTTTCGAATGAAGAGGGGAGGGGGTTTTGTTTTTTCTGTCTTTCTACCGGTAATGGACACCAGGAGTGACGGGTTATTGCCGGTGATTAGATTGGACTCGTTTATTACTGGATTGGAATATTGGATATGCAGGTCAATTTTTGAAAGAAAGAGGAGGTTTAGCACTGAGGAGGATAAACGAAGATTCGAAAAAGGAGTCCACACAAGCTCTTGAGCTCAATTTTGTATGTTGACCCTGGTTCTGACTTGACCGCCTTGATTTACTTGATTTTTTATTGCTTTCTTCCACACAACAAGCGTGTTGCAAGTTGCAATTACACTATTGACACCACCTTTTTTTTTTTTTTTTGGAAGGTGAGAGGGGTTTTTATAGAATCTCGAAATCCATTAAAGACCAGAACCGGTCAACACACCATAAATTGATAAAGATGCCACAAGCTGAGTTCGAACCAATGACTAAGTGGTACCATCCGCCAAGCTCCAACCGTTGAGCTGTCATGCCATTGGCATTGACACCACCTTTGCTGAAGCACACCACCACCCCCTCTTTTTTTTTTTGAATGTGTGTTTGAAGCACACCACTAATATAAACCCATCTCTCACCATTCTTCTTCTTCTTCTCCAACTTCTCTTCTCTCTTTATAACAAGTGACGCAATACTACCCTGTCCACCCCACCATACCACCGCCTTTTCCCTTTTTCTTCTTCTCTTTTGTTCTTCTTCTTCTTTGTTCTCATTTCTTCCTCTTGTCTTCTCTATTCTCTACTCTTCTTCTCCACCGCCGCCAGCACCAATCTGCCCCCACCTCCTTATTTTCTTCTCCTCTAATTTTTTTTTCCTTCGAGTAGATCTATGTCAGCGGGGGTTCCCAATTTGCAGGAGCATGTGGGAGGGCCAAATTTTTTTGCCCTCACATAGATTCTTACGAATGGGGAATCCTCACTCGCATAAGGGAAAAAAAACAGAGGAGAATAAGTGAATATAAGAAGAATAACAGAAGAAAAGAAGATAAACATAAAGAAAATGAAGAGAGGAAAAGAATAAGAAGAAGAAGATGAAAATAGGAAAATGAAAAAAGAGGCGATCGGATGGGGCGGTGGTGGCAGGGCAAGGCGTGGTGTTGGGGAAAGATGGTGCAATGGTAGTGTTGTTCCCTGAAAGATAGGTCGTGAGAATAGAGGGAAAAAAAAAAAAAGGTGGTGGTGGGTTTTTTGTTTATATTGGTGGTATTCTTCAATAAGTAATGGTGTATTTCAGAAAGTAAGGTGGTGGTGTCCTTCAACAAAAGTGGTGGTGTCAAAAAGTAGTTGCCTTAGGGTTATTAGATTTGGGTCCATCTTGTTAACAAACTTTGGTTCCTTTTTTTTTCTAATAAAAAAGGGTCTGGTCCCTTGATTGTGGTCGTATATAAGGATTAAGGCCTTCGATCAAATTCGAGAATTTGACATCTCAACCTCGTTGGTTCCTACTTTTGAGATGTTTGCGAGACAGTTGAGATGTTTGTGAGACGGTTGATTTTTCTTTGTGAAAGACGACATGCGTATGTGTAGATGTAGCGTATTCATATGAGGAAAAAAGTGTATTATTTGTATTTGGAGAGAGAGCATATTGTTACGGATTTAGAATATATAAAACCTTGAAAATGTGCATCAACTATCTCAAATGGTTTGTAGTGTGATCTCGGCCAATGGGGTACCAGTAGTTGGTAGAGTTGTGACAGATGGAACCACAGATCCATGGTTCAAACCCTGCCAATGGGATATGTTGTTTCCGAGATAGTTATGGGATCTTGTTAAAAACCCAGCTTGCCTTTCAAAAGATAATTTTTAAAAAAAAAAAAAAAAGGTAGTGTATTCGCAACCATTCATTTTGGGTCCATATAATATGCTCTATTGCAACATGATAGTTGTGTTTTAAGCTCAATAACACATTAATACATGAATGTGTGACTCGAAACAATAAATCTGCTCAAGTGCCTCCATCCCTAAAGTATATATTCTCTCTTTATACTGTAAAAAACATGTATTTTAAATCATGATGGGTTGATTGCAAATATGTTTGAGATGAACATGGCCAGTTTTATTTTAAGTGGATGGATACTTCCAAAGAGTGGTAGAAAAATATGAATGCAATCTTAACTATTTGAAGGTTGAGGGATAAAAAACAATAAGAATGAATAACACCTTCATTGGTAACAAAGGTTAGATGACAATCAAAATGGATATGACCAAAGCCTATGATAGGGTCAAATGGTCTTTTTTGGCTCAAATACTCAAGGAGCTTGGTTTTGCAGAATGATGGATTGAAATGATTAATCAATGTGTTTCCACGACCCCTCTCTAAGTCATTTTCAATGGTTCCCCCTTCATCCCATTAAGCCATCCAGGGGCATCCGCCAAGGCGACCCCCTATCTCCTTACCTTTTTTTGTTGGTAGCAGAAGCGCTCCCACGCCTTCTCCATAAGGCTGAAACAGAAGGCAGAATTCAAGGTATCAAACTCTGGAAACATTCCCCTACGATCAGTCATCTTCTCTATGCTGACAGAGCCTCTTTAGCTGAAGCTCATTTAGTCAAACATATTCTTCAGCAGTATTGTCTGGCTTTAAGTCAAGGAGTCAATTATGACAAATCTTCAATATATTATAGTTCCAATGTGCACCCTAAACATGCTAAAATGATTAATAGGATCTTGGGCACTGGGAGCTATAATCCTAAAGATAAATATTTTGGATCCCTCTTTTGTTTTCCAAGAAGAAAGCTACAGACTTCCAATTCCTTATTGACAAAGTTAATGTAAACTTCTTCTTGAAAAACCTAAATTCTCTCTTAAGTGGGTCGCACTGTGATGATTAAATCAATCTCCATTTACACTATGCAAACTTTTTTACTGCCTTGCACCGTCTCATCAAACCTGGACCACCTGGCTAGGGATTTCTGGTGGAACGGGGCGATACAAAGAAATGCCAAACATCTTTGTACTTGGGATCGAGTTTGTCTGCCCTGAATTCTCGGGGGACTCAATATTCCTTCTTGTATGAATAGAAATCTTGCCTTATTGGCCAAGAACATTTGGAATGCTCTCTCATTTCCTCAACACCATCGAACTCACCATTTCAAGTCGCTTTATTTCTGAAATAAAAGTTTCTTCTAGTTAGGAAAACCCCTTCCTTGACTTCCTTCGCTTGGAGGAGGAACCTAACAGCCCTTTTCAAAATGAAGTGTTTTCTTAGATGGCAAAATATGTCTGGTAATCAAACCACCCTTTGGCTGGATTGTTGGGTCAAACCAAATATTGTTCTTGTGGATTGTGTCCATGAGCCTAGCGATCTTTGTCTTCCTCGCTTTTTTTGGGACCTTTGGATCTCTCTCCTTGGAGGTTCACTCCACTGAAATTCGGAACTCATAAACTCTCTTTTTTCGAGTCCGATGGCTAGGGATATTCAAGACATTTTAATCCGGCCCACTACAAATTCTTATAAACTTCTTTGGACTTTTGACAAAATAGGGTTATTTTCGGTCAAAAGTGCAATGCGAGCTTTTGGAAAGCTCTACTTCTCTTCTCCCCCTCCCACTTTTGGCTCTAAACTTTTGAGATCCATATGGAGAATCAAAGCCCCTCCCAGTGATATGTTTATCTTCCAGAAGATTAGCCATAATTTACTTCCCACGTGAGTCAATCTAGTTAGGATCCATATTCCCATTGAGGACAACTACACCTTTTGTCATACCCAGAAGGAAGATGTACTCCATCTTTTTTTCCTTTGCCCTATAATTTCCCAATTCTGGCTTCTTTCTCCTTTTCCTATGAATTGGGCTACCCCAAATCTCAATCTTCACTCTGTTTTGAGAGTCTTCGAATTCATGTGGGATTCTGTTAAAAACCATGTAATGAATTCTTATGAGATGTTTCCCAGTTTACCGTTATTCTTGTGACTATCTGGTATATGCATAATCAAACTATTTTCAACAATACCAAAGTCTTCTTAATGACCTTTGTGTCCCATTGTAATAATCTTTGGGAGTCTTGGTACAAGCAATGGTCCATTACCAGGTTGGACTCAACCACACCTTATTTCCCATCGATCCCAAAAATCTTAGACATATCCATCACAAACAAACAACCAGCTTCTCCCTTCTCTATAGATCTAGCCCTAGCTTCAGCGGTCCCTATTTCTATTACTGTGTATTCACCTTCACAACTTGTCTAGGACCAGATCCACTTAGCCCACACTCACATGCTTAATTTCAAAGCAAACAACACTCAGTGGCTTCCACTCTGCTTTGATAGAGATACAGTTATTATCACCTTTGATGCTTGCTTCTTTGAGTCTACCAAGCAGGGGGTGTGGGAATTTCAACAACCGACTTGGCTGGGAATGTTCTGGCTTATGTTGCCTATCAGGTAGGCAACAAAGTTTTTGACATCACGATGGCGGAAGGATACGCGGTTGAAGCGACCTTGCTACTCATTCAGGCTCAACAATGGAGGACTGGACTTCTTTTTTGGGGACTCTGCAATCCTTATTGATCTCATCCAGGATGGAGAATCTCAACAGCTATCTACTATGCATTGGGTATGGCGTCCTCTTATTTGTAATATTAATTGCCTACTTCCGATCCTTCATTTTTGGCAATGTAAGTATATATCTAGAGACCTTAATAGTAAGGCTCATCACTTGGCATTGGTTGCCGACATACCTGATTGTAATAGCTCTTAGTTATTAATATATTACTTAAGGTTTTTAACAAAAAAAAAAAAAAAAAAAAAACCCTGCAAGGTAGTTAAATTTTTTACAGATTACTTTCAGTTTTAAAACAATGAGCGCATTTATGTCATGTATTCAAATACCACTTGTATCAAGGGACATCATTTATTATAGGGGTGGGCATCCCATCCCGCAATCCCGATTCCATCCCGTCCCATCCCGATTTTTCCGGGTCTTAATGGGATTGAATAATTTCATCTCGATCCCGTCCCGTCCCGATCTAGAATGGGATGGGATGGGATGGGATGAAGATTTTCAATCCCGCCAATCCCGTCCCGTCCTGAGCTAATTTTTTAATATTTATTATTAATATTTTTATTTATTTATTTATTTTTATTCATATAAACTTACAGATGACTGACAAAAACTCATGGTGTTTGCAGTGGTAACAGAAATGTTACTTCAAGAAATAAATATTCATTAAGCAAGAGAAAGATAACAGATTGTTGCTTGGATTCCCAATAAAAGTGGCTCCAATTATTTAACTTACAAATATTGATAATACCCAGGTGAAGATGAAAAATAAAAATTAACTGAGTAATACATATTCAGAAGGGAACATTCAGGGGCGGAGCCAATAATTTGAGATGCCCCGGGCTGTAAAAATATTTTTTTTATAATTACAATATATGTATTGATGGTAAACCATTATGAATATGTTAGAGCATCACCAATAGGTCTATATTTCTTCCCTAACAAAAGATGAAATGTCATTTTGTCAAGGAACCATGAATTTTGTTTCCCACAGTAATGAAATTATAAAATCAATTGGGTGGCCATCACAGCGACACAATACTCTTAGTGGGTCCCATTTATCATGTCATTTTCTAAAAGTCAGCCCACTCGACTTCATTGCTAGGGGATTTAGTGGCTACCCTTATATTTGCATGTCACATCTATATCTAATTATAAGAAAATTATTTTTCACGCTCTTATATGATGATATTTTGTTTGGATATTTATGTTTGGATATTTTGTTTTTGCCATTTCAGTCTTGTTACTGCACCAACTCCTAATAAAGGTCGTGACTATATGCATCCACCATTTTCGCATTCAAACACCACCACTCAACACTTTCTAAGTAATACCACCACTAAAAACCCCAAAATCATCATTTTCTGCTCGATTACGATCAAGATGAATATGGATTCTCTGAACTCTCTCGACCAACAACACTTCTTCCAACTCTTATGACCTCAGTCGACCTCTCTCTCACAGTTTGTTCAACCTCACTCGACCCCCCTTTATCTGATTTCTCCTTAAACCATTTTCTTTATCCATTTGTGAACTTTTTGGGGGTTAGGCTGAGCTTTGGTGTTTGATAGATGTAGGGGGGTTATAAATGAATGAGGAGATTGTGAAGAGGAAACATAAACAAACCAAAACAAAACAAAACAAAACAAAAATGAACGAAAATAAGGAATTGAAAAAAAAATCTAAATTGTCGAAACAACAAATCATATGAGATTAAGGCTTAATCTCGCAGCATAGGCTACATTTGGGTTAAAAAAATTGCTAACTAGCACTTCTTCTATTGAATTTCAAAAGTCCTTTATTCTTAGAAATCTTTCCCTACTAATAGTTTTTCCTTCATTCTTACCCGTTTAATGTTCATAAACCTTATTTTCAACCCTAAAACCACAACCCAAAGACATGAGACTATAAAACTAGTGCCCCTACCCTGGTCCTACACATAAATACTATCATTTCTCTTAGAAAAAGCTCTCTCGAGAATCAAATATTGAACAAACAAAATATTATCTCATTTCCAACAATCCACCCACAATTTTTATTTTTTATATCAAATGCAACATTTGTTGCGAGTTTAATCCATAATCTCACATGATTCATTGTTTTGACACTTTAGTTATTTAAATTAGTCATTTTTGTCAATTTTTTGGTTTGTTTGTGTAACCGAGGAAGGAAAGTGTAAGGGGGTAAATTCGACCACACGAAAATGTAAACGATATCGATCGACACACGTGAAACAAACACGAGCTGGGCACATGAGAAGCACAAGGCAGCAACATTTAAACATGTGGGGTCCATGTTTATTGTACCTAGATAGAAGATCTCAGCAAATATGAAAGCCCATTGATTGAGTAGGTAATGGAAGGAGTAAGGAAATGTATCCCATGATTATAAGAAGAGAAAAGGGAGAAAATGAGGAAGAAAATGGAAGACTCTAGGGTTTTACTGATTGTAAGGAACAAAATCTGACCCATTACAATGATCCCATCATCCCCGAAGGGAATGTTATTCGACTCCCTTTAGTGAAGGGGAGGGTCCCGAGCCGTGTCCACTTAGCTCACAATTGTGCAAAGACTATACCTGCGCCAATGCGAAGAAGACCTTATACCAATGGATTCGAGAGTACCTCGATTCGAGTGAACCTCATAAAACTTTAGTGTCCTATTTTATATGTTATTGTTGATTATTAGTGCTTGTTTATCATTGATTATGATTGATTAATTATTTAGCTTGCATCTCGAGGCAATTTGGGGAAAAAACCCTCACATAAAAGTGAGAGAAATGGTCGAGGGAAGTCAAAAAATTGAGATAGAGGCGGGAAGAAGTATTGTTGGTCAAGAGAGGTCCACCTCCTTCTCACTCGAAATCGACAAAAATAGAGATTTGGGGTATTTAATGGTGGTGTCACTTAGAATTATGGGGTGGTGGTGCTCGAAAGTGAAACTGGTAGGTGCGCATAAACCCATTAAAAGATGGGAAATACCAAAATGGTTGAGAGGGTGGAGATGTTTGTCTACAAACGATGCTTAACGTGTTTATTATTAGTGTTTGTTTATCATTAATTATGATTGATTAATTATTTAGCTCGCATCTCGAGGCCATTCAGGAAAAACCCCTCACATAAAGGTGAGAGAAAGATGGTTGAAGGAAGTAAAAAAAATGAGATAGAGGTGGGAAGAAGTATTGTTGGTCAAGAGAGGTCCATTTCATTCTCACTCAAAATCGACAAAAAATAGAGATTTTGGGGTATTTAATGGTGGTGTCACTTAGAATTATGGGGTATTGGTGCTCGAAAGTGAAACTGGTGTGTGCACATAAACCCAATAAAAGAAGGGAAAACCCAAAATGGTTGAGAGGGTGGAGAAACCTCTTGTATGTCTATAAACGATGCTTAACGCGTTTATTATTAGTGTTTGTTTATCGATTGATTGATTATTTAGCTTGCATCTCGAAGCCATCGGGAAAAACCCCTCACATAAAGGTGAGAGAAAATGGTTGAGAGAAGTCAAAAAAATTGAGATAGAGGCGGGAAAAATATTGTTGCTCAAGAGAGGTCCACCTCCTTCTTACTTGAAATTGACAAAAACAAAGATTTGGGGGTATTTAATGGTGGTATCACTTAGAATTATGTGGTGGTGGTGCTCAAAAGTTAAACTTGTAGGTGCACATAAACCTAGTAAAAGAAGGGAAAGACCAAAACGGTTGAAAGGGTGGGGGGACCTCTTGTCTGCCTACAAACGATGCCCTCTTGTCTGCCTACAAACGATGCCCTCTTGTCTGCCTACAAACGATGCTTAACTTGTTTCCCTGCTTTAGCTCTTTCCCCACATTCATCCCTTCCTCGAATCCTTTCTCATTCCAATTCCAATTTAGGTAATGTGGGACTATGTTTATAGCTTGAAATTTGAGTTTTGGCTAAGTAATATGAAACTTGACTTATATGTGATGTGGGACTATGTTTGTAACATGAAATTTGAGTTTTGAAACTTGACTTTTAGGTGATGTGGGGACTATGTTTGTTACATGAAATTTGAGTTTTGGCTAAGTAACATGAAACTTGACTTTTGTCTGATGTGGGATTATAATTTGTGAATGAACAATTTAAATCTAGAAAACTTAAATTGATTATACTTAATATTTGGCTTGAAATTTTTTGTTGAACCTTACTTTATCCCGTTGGTAGAATGATGGTAGTAGTTGTGGTTGTGATATTGTGATGGTGGTGGTGATTATGGATATGGTTGTGGGTGGTGGAGATGATGGTTGTGATTGTGGTTTAGTGGTGGTTGTGTATTTATTATTTGGCTTGGAGATTCCTTGTTGAACCTTACTATATCTTGCTGGTGGTGAGGATGACAGTGGTAGTGATTGTAGACCTTGTGGTATCATTAGTATGGTGGTGGTTGTTGTTGGTGATGATGATGATTGTGGTTGTTGGTGGTTGTGATGATAACAATGGTAATGGTTATTTTGTTTAGTATTTGGCTTGGAGATTCTTTATTGAACCTTAGTCTATCTCATTGGTGGTGTTGGTGATGACAATGTTGTGATTTTGGTATTGTGGTGGTGGTGGTGATTGTGGACATGGTTATGGGTGGTGGAGATGATGGCAATGGTTGTGGTTGTTGTTGTTGTGGTGGTGGTGTGTGATTGTGGGTGTTAGAGGGGGTGGTTGTGGTTTTGGTATCATGGTAGCAATTTCTATGACTATAGGGGTTGCGGTGGTGGTGGGAATTATGCTATGGTGGAAGTGGTCGATATGGCTATGAAGGTATCGATGACGGTTATCTTATGTTGGTTGCGATGTGTGTTAAGGTGTTGGTAGTAATAGTTATGAAAATGATTATGATATGGTGTATGCGGAATGTTGAGGTGACAATGATTATGCTGTGAGTGTTGGTAGTTATGCTAAGGCTATGATAGTTGTAGTAGCGTGGCGATGGTGGTGGCTGTGAAGGTGGTGATGAATATGATATGGTGGTGCCACTGGTTGTATTGTTGGTTGAAGTGGTTATGAAGGTGGTGGTAGTTATACTTTGATGGTAGTGGTAATGGCTACAAAAGATAAAATAATAGCTATTTTGAATATTGTGCAACTAAATAATTAGATAATAAACTGGATAATGTTAACTTAAGCAATGTAAATGAGTGGGAGTCTAAGCAAGGTAGTCAAAGCGGTGAAGCAAAGTGAAGCAATTTGCCATTGCTTTGCTTTAAGCGATGGCTTTACCCAAGTAAAATGACCCTAAAAAAATAATTTTAATATTATATAAAAAAAATGCAAATATTTTTCATATTACCAGTTTACTTAAATTTTGGAAGTTTTAGATTAACTGCAATGTGTTCAACTTATTTGATTTTAAATTTCATGTTTTTAAAGATTATTTTTCAGAAATTTTTGAGGTGGGGTGCCCTCAAAACTGTAGCGGTGCAAATAGCCACCCAAAATTTAAACAAATGTCCTCTGTTCTTTCCTTCTTCTTCCCCATTTCTCCCCTGCGAATTTTGTTCTGTCATGCTCCAACTAAATTCGAGCTTCCCCGACATTTTTTCCGCCCAAATTTTCCTCATATATTCTTCATTTATCCTCCTCTTCCTTCCCTTTTTCTTATCTTTCGCTTTTTCGCACAAAGTCAATAAGTAATAGTCAAGAGAATAAAAAAAAATTTTGAAAAATTTGGGAGAGCTTTGGATTCTCTTTTGGCTAATCAAGCGAATGCTTTGGTCGCTTCACGCTTCAACAAAAAAGTGGCAAAAGCGGTCGCTTTTCTTCGCTTTAAGGTTGTCACTTCGTTTTAGTCGAAGCGATGCGTGTTGTCACCGCTTCGCTTCGCTTTACGCTTTAAGCGGTTGCTTCGACTCACTTTGACTACACTGAGTCTAAGATTAGTTTTGTCCCATGTCCTAAAAAACAACATCCAATTAAAGGTTTCTAGTTCTATAAAAACAGAAGGATTTGCATTATCTTAGATGTGAGTCTTAAGGTTTTGTTCCACATTTTCTAAGAGGTAAACTTAATAAGCATATGCTTCTTTAAAAAATTGTGCCCTGTAATACATTTAGTTGCCCTAGGCCTGATTGGCTTGAAGCTTTGTTGGCTTGGATATGACCAATCCAACAAATTATATATTATTCATATATATAAATGGATATTTGTGGGGTGGATATGGCTAAATCCGTATCTGCTCCGAATGCGTGACGGATTGCCCCAAAATCTGTTAAGTTAAACCCATATCTGCTTCATCCAAGGCGGGGAGGGGTGGATATCCATGTAAACAATTTTTTTTGCCTTCGTTAATCAGGAAATAGTGGAATCAGATTAGGGTGGGACCCGCTCATATTTACTGCAATGGGTTGATTTCACCGACAAATCTTAACTTTTGAAGTTATTGATATTAGAAGTAAGGAGGTTATATGTGTCTCCAGAGGAATGATAAGAAAGATATCATTTATGGTGCCTTGGGTGCTTTTGGGGGAATGGAATAACTATAAATATATACTTATGGAAAAGAGGAAGCTGCTAGTATTTATAGTAGGGACACTCCATGTATCGATGACGCCAACCTCATTGAGATGCCCACCAATGGTTATAGATTTACTTGGTCAAACAAAGGTCAATATGGTAGGAGAGTCCTAGTCAAACTGGACAGAGCTATAGCTAATGACTTATGGTGAACCAATTTCTACAATATTCATTGTGAAGGCCTTGCCTATAGGTATATCAAATCACTCCCCGTTGGTTCTTAAAGGGGTTGGTGCAGATAAGAAAGGATTTCCCTTTAGGGTGTGTTTGATTTTTGGGTGTTTCTTGGAAAAAGAAAAAAATTTCCCCCAAAATTAAGTTTTTGACGTTTGATTTTTTTTCATGTAACGACGTCCACCGCGATGAATTTTTTCATATGAGGAATTTCGCGGGTTCCTATGTTACACTAGGTAGGTTGATACTCCCGACTGAGTAACTTTGGGCACTGCTGAAACCAACCATCACCTGGTTGTTCGGCTTCTGTTCCTATTCTCTAAGTAATTTCGTATTTATACCTCGAATCTTACCTTCCAATACGGCTTGAAAGTTTGTAGGATAATCTTTTCAATGTTTAGGCCACTTCCAGAAAATTTCAGTCATTTTAAATTTACCGCCGGTGAAAGGTTTTCTCATTTGAAGTGGGAAAACTTTGTTTAGACTCCCCCTCGGAAAAGTTTTCCCTCAAGAGACTCAACATCAAATCATTCAAAGCCTCATTAACCATTCCTCCACAAAATATTAATATTCTCTATAATGATTTTTCGGAAAATGACTTTTAAGGCCTACTTTTTTTTACAAAATAGACCATTTGGATATCATAGTTGATGTAATGACTATTTGTGCTTACTTTTATACTTTTATGACCAACAAAAACTATTTCATCAACTCAGGTTAACTCATAAAATTATATGATCTCTTTACCCTTTCTAAATAAATAGAAAACCTAATTTTATACTTTTATGACTAACAATGATTCTAATTAGGATTAATTGCACTTCCCCCCTAAAACATATAGCCAATTCAGCTTTGCCCCCAATTAGCATTCATATTGCACTTTCCCCCTCAGACTAACAGTTAACGTGCCTTGATTGTCAAGGCACGTGCTAGATTAAAAAAGGTCATATTTCACTGCCCAAAATACCCTTTAATGATCTGAAGGCTGAGATTCAAAGTTGATGCAATTAAAATCGAAGGCTGAGATTCAAACTTCCACTAAGACATTGGGATAATCTGCCAACTCCTCTTTTACCACCACTGTCTTCACTTCACCACCAATAACTCCACCTCTGCTTCTACTACTACATATACATCATCCTTGCTTCTACTACTCACCTCTGCCAAGTTTTGATGGCAAGCTTGAGTTGTAGCTCGTCTTCATCATCTGTTAGGTCAGTTCTGTTGCAGGGGGAAAATTAAATTCAAATTTATTTTAAGGGGTTAAGTTCCTACTAGTAATTTATTTTAAGGGATTAAATTACTATTAATTAACAATTCTTAATTGATTTTCTTGCAAATCCCATGGTGTCACAAGTACAATCAAACAAGTGAATATGGGGATTGAACTAGGCAAGTTTTTGAAGGAGTACATGTACATTGGATGTTAAAGCACAATGTAAATTCATTTGATGTTCATTGGATGTTCTTGCGACAAAGTTTGATGTTCTTTCAACAATGTAAATTCATTTGATGTTAATTGGATGTTAATATCATATTGTAATCAAATGCCTTAACTTCAATGCAATTCAATTGATGCAACATCATTGTAATTCAAAACCTGACATAACACTTTCAATAACATTCAGTACCTAACAACCTGACATAGTAACCCGACATAACACTTTCAATATCATACCATACCAACAAGCATTCACTACCATTTAATAGTACTTGCAACTAACACAAGTGTATATTTAGAGTACCATACCAACACAAGTCTTGACATAACACAAGTGCATCAGTTAGTGTACCATACCAACACAAGTCTGACATAAGTCTGCGATAACATTCCCATACCAGCAAGAATTCAGTACCATCAAAAAACACATAATGACAATGTCATTAAACCCAAAAAAATTGTCTTTCACTAACTGCTTTCACCAACTGTCTATAATTGTCTTTCACTAACTGCTTTTACCAAAATGTGTCACCGAAATGAGAATGTCAATATGAGTCACCAAAATGAGTCACTAACTTTCTAAGGTCATCTCCAGGGCCCCCTAGGTCTCAAACTACTTTGTCCCCTTGCAAATAGAGTTTGTCCCCTCCTGCCCCTACCATTCCCATGCTGAAACATTAGATTAATTGGTGGCCTCATTGGTGGGGGTCGAACTCCTTGTGCAAAGGGTTGAGTTGTGAACATGGTACTCTGACTGTTGTGTAAAGTTGGAGCTATAGGCATCTCAGGCTGGAAGTTTGGTGGTTGTCGAGGACATGTGGGCATTTCCTTTGGAGATTCCCTATATCCTCTTCCACTAGCAGTCTTTGCACCCCTTGGTTTGTTGTTCCTTGCCCTCGTGCATTTAGGCCTCTTAGATGTCTGTCCATCCTCAGCAGTCTGCTCCCTAGGAGGGTTTCTACAGGTTCTACTGTTGTGACCCTCCATTCCACACTTTCTACAACTCCTGTGTTCTCTATGAACCTCATATTCATCTTCATATCTTATTTTCTGTTTCTTAGGTCTCTTTCGACCTCTTTTCACTAGAGGAGGCAATACTAAGTATCTTGGCTGCCAATTAAAAACCCTAATCAGACATGGAAATAAGCAAAGGATTGTATTATACACAAGCAATGAAGATAAAACTCACTTCATCCCATTGACACATATTTCTCATGTTCACAATGCCCCTAGAGTATCCTTCCACATAGGCCTTCATTATATGATAGGGGCTGCAATACCTGCATCAAATGGAAATATGTATATAAGCAATGAAATATATAAACAATGATATGGTCACTGAGGTCTCTGATTATATATGCCATGTCAATATAAGCAATGACATATAAGCAATCATATAAGCAATGAGAAAACTTAAACTTACTCTACCCACTCAGGTCTTTGATTGACTAGAGTCAAGACTCCATGCACACATATGACACCTGTGAGTTCCCACTGTCTACAGTCACAATATCTAATAAATGTCTTGACTCTAAACCTATCACCAGTGTCATTATGCTGCACTGTGATGAAGCCATCACTAGACCTAAACATCCTGAATTGGTTCTTCATTTCACAATACTTGTCAACTAGCTTTTGAGCCCTAGGTACTAACCCATTGATGTCCCAAGTGCTAATTTTCACCCTCCTGTCATACATAAGCCTCATGACAAGCATGTACCTGCAGATTGGTTTGCCCTTAGGTGAATGATTCAGTTATTGAAGCTTTCACTAAAATTGTTAGTGATATGCTCCGAGCATAGTCTAGTGTCAAAATTGGTCCTGCACCAACTCTTCACATCCCTATCAAACAACCACTAATGAGCCACTGGATTAGCTTTTTTATCTCTTTCAAGTGGAAGACACACTCAACCTCTTTGTATGCCCTCGCAGCCTTCCAACTTAGTCTCATCAAGAAAGTCTCACCAAAACCTGCCTTCTTGAAGTTCTTGTACATATGCCTAAAACAAAATCTATGATTCGAATATGGAAAGAGCTGCTTCACGGCTTCAATCAAGCCTTTTTGCTGGTCAGAGATAAAGGTCAGCTTCCCTTCATGCATTTTCAACTGCATCACAATTATGCTCAGGAAGGTGTACCAAGTCTAGTAACATTATGACTGGCAAATGTAGATGGCCAATGGAAACAGACCATTGTTGCCATCCAAAGCTGTGATTGACAAACAACAACCCTCATATTTTGTCTTCAGAAAACATCCATCCAAACCCACCAAAAGTCTACACCCATGCTGCCAATCAAGTATACTAGCAGAAAAAAGCCAAACATAGGTTTGTGAACCTTTGATCTTCATTACTTGTTGAGCATGTAGCAATGCTTCTTGGGTTTGCTGTCAACAACTCCATGCCCTCATAGCTACCAACTATTTTTGCCATCAGTTTCTGTTTTGCCCTCCACCTGACATGGTGTCTTACTTCAACAATGTTCTCCTTTCATGTCTGTTTCACAAGGGAGTCAGATGTGATAGATTGGAAGTGGGTATTAAACATGGACTCACCCTCCTTAGCAACAAACCTAGCATCCGCCATCGGGTGCTTCCCATCAACAATCCCCAGACATGTGTGTTGTTGCCCCATGGTCCTAACACTGATGGTGTGCCCATCTTTGTTTCTTGCTGCATAGCAATGCCATTTGCATTCTTCATCTGTACACTTAACTAAAAGCCTGTCAGGATCATTCTTCTTAAACCTCATCAAAAACTTCTTTCTTACTGCATATTTCCTCAACCAAAACCTAGCATCATCTACTGCGGGCCATTCCTTCCCAACCTCCAAGACCCATTCTTCATCCTCATGGTGAGCCTCATGATCACTCTCATCACCATAAACATTCTCAGTCTCAGCCACAAAACCAGCATGCACACCTGGAGATGCCTCATCTTTAGTGCCTTAGCCTGAATGATATTCCTCTTCTACTAAAGATCATCTAGCTCAGCAAACTCAGATGGACATGCTTCAGATGGACTAGGTTCAGATGAACATGCTTCAAATGGACCTGCTTCCTTAGCAGGTCTTTGTGGTACTACATCAGGTAGGTATTCATCTAGTTCTTCTTCACTCAACTCATCATATAACTTCACTATTGTCTTACTTGACTCTATCTCTTTTTTGCTACCATATTTCCTTGGAGAGTACCAATCACTAGGTTTACTATTACTTAGGGTTGGAACCTTCTTCCTGGTCCAAGGCCTTTTGGCCCTGCATTTAGGTCTCAAATGAATTTTTTAGTAGGGGTGGGTTGTGTTACAAGGGCAGGGTCTACATCAACTATAGGTGGGGTTGGAATTGGTTCAGGCTCCATTACATTAATCTCAAGAGTGTTGCTTTCATGTACTTGTGCCGCCATTTTAACCTCAACGAACAAATGCAAAACATCCTTGTCATCAATGTCTGCATGGGTCCAAAAATACATTAAGTCTTTATCATTTGTAATGTCCATCCTCACCCCATTCTCCACGTAAGTATGTGTTGTTTCAAGGGTTAATGCATGCTTCTGTGGGTTGGAGATAGCTTCAAGGATACTCTTATTTAACTTATCCCAATTCAGGTAATCCCCATACACTTGTACAACCTCTATAGATAACCTATCTTTATAATCACTAACCTTCCACAGACAAGGGATCTCTGCAATCTTACTCCACTTTCCATTGTAATGGATCACTAAGTTTCAGATTTCCAGTTATTGTCCGCATACCATTTTCACTGATGCAAACAGAAGACTAAAAACAGACAAACAAAACAAATCATACCATTTTCACTTATGCAAATACAACAGACAAACAAAACTAAACTAAACCACAATAAATTATGCAATCAAACATGAATAGTAAATTGAAAAAAGAAAACAAATACAACACTAAACCACTAGCCACACTAAATAAACAGTGTGACTGATTCATAGAATCACCAACCACTAGCAACACTAAACCACACTAAATCACTTTCAGAAACAACATTTTCACTGATGCAAATAGCAACCACCAAATAAACAGTGGAAAAAGCCAAATTTGTGCAAATGAAAAAAATACAAACAAAATATACCATTCACACCATCCATTCAAACATGCATTACATATAGAAGCACCAAAATGAAAATCCTAAAATAGCAAAAAAGACTTACAATATATCACGCCAATGAACAGGAGAAGGTTTCACGTCCTCTTCAGTGTCTGAATGAGTGCAATCTCGCCTCAAATTTGGCTCCTCATCGCTTGGAATCTGATTGAAGAAGTCACCAAAATCACTGAACGAGCTGCAATCGTCCCAGTGTATGCTAGAAGTATTTCTCCCATCATCATCGCTACTACTGATTGTGATTTTGACACAAAAAACAATCCTTTTCCCCTTCTTTGTTTTGGGTTTCCTCTTCTTCATTTCGGTATTACGCTTCTTCATTTCGGTGAGAAATCAGAGAGAGTGAAAACTCAGGAAGAGAGGAGAAATGAAACAGAGAGAATGAAAACGGAGGGAGTTTTCCCTCCATTCTCCGTCTCTTCAATGGTACGAGCAGACAGGGAGTTAACTCTAGCCATCCACGTGCCTGGTTCAGGTAACGGGCGGTTGAGATTGACATGCTATCACATCAGGCGTGATAAGCACGTGAAAGGCACTTTCGTCATGCAAAATAGAAAGAATGGTGGCACGTGAGGTGTTTGACAGTCAAGGCATGTTGACTGTTAGTCTGAGGGGGAAAATGCAATATGAATGTTAATTGGGGGCAAAACTGAATTGGCTATATGTTTTAGGGGGAAAATGCAATTAACCCTTCTAATCATGACCAACCAATTGCTTTCACTAGTTGGGTTGGACTATATAAGTTGATGATTTTTGTCATTTATTTCTACAGTCATTGTGGTACCAATTTATAAGAACAAAGGGGATATTCAGGATTGCTCGAATTATAGAGGGATAAAGCTTATGAGTCATACGATGAAACTTTGGGAGAGAGTTATAGAGCAAAGACTTCGGAGTTTCACCACGATTTCGGAGAATCAATTTGGATTTATGCCAGGTAGGTCTACTACGGAGGCCATCTTCCTGCTTAGGCAAACTGTAGAAAAATATCGAGAGGCACGTAAGAGTTTGCATATGGTTTTTATTGATCTGGAGAAAGCATATGATCGGGTCCCCAGGGAGTTAATTTGGTGGGTGCTTGAAAGGAAGAAAGTTTCTCAATGTTATGTCGATATCATTAAGGATATGTATGAAGGGGTTGTAACAAGCGTTCGCTCAGTAGGTGGGATGTCTAGTGAATTTCCAGTGACAGTAGGACTACATCAAGGGTCGGCGTTAAGTCCATATCTCTTTGCTTTGGTCATGGATGAGTTGACGAGACATCTGCAAGAAGATGTACCTTGGTGCATGTTATTTGCAGATGATATTGTCTTGATGGATGAGACTAGTGCAGGTTTAGGTCAGAAATTAGTTAAGTGGCAGGAGGCTTTAGAGAGTAAAGGTTTTAGAATTAGTCGTTCGAAGACGGAGTATCTAGTGTGCAACTTTGGGTGTGAACCAAGAGGGAGAAGTAATGCAGTTGAGATCGAAGGTGTCGAGGTCCCGGAGTGTGAGGCTTTTCGATATCTAGGGTCTATAATTCAAAAGAATGGGGCTATTGGAGCAGATGTAGACCACAGGATTAAAGCTGGTTGGTTGAAATGGCGAATGGCGTCAGGAGTATTGTGCGATAGAAGGATGCCTGCAAGGCTAAAAGGGAAATGCTATAAGACAATTGTTCGACCAGTCATGCTATACGGTTCAGAATGTTGGGCTACTACGGGACAACATACGCATAGGATGGCAGTAGCAGAAATGCGTATGTTAAGGTGGATGTGTGGTAAAACTCGTAAGGATAAAATTAGAAATGAAAGAATTAGGAGATACTTAGGTGTAGCGCCCATAGAGGAAAAAATTAGAGAACGACGTTTAACTTGGTTTGGTCATGTGCGAAGGAGACCAAACACGGCGCCAATTAGAAAATGTTTAGATTGGCAAGTTAATGGAGGGTATAGACGGAGGGGAAGACCGTTGAAAACTTGGATGAAGACGGTGAATGAAGATATCATTGAGCTTGGATTAGGTGAGGAAATGTGGGAAGATCGCATTGCTTGGAGAACCAAAATTCATGTAGCCGACCCCGAAAATCTCGGGAATGGGCTTTGATGATGATGATGATGATGATGATTTCTACAGTCACTCTCCAAAATATATCTAATGGAGCTAGAAGTATCACATTGTCCTGATGATTTATTTATTTACTTATTTATTTATTGATATTATTGTTGTTGTTGTTGTTGTTATTATTATTGTTGATGATACATCAAATAACACCGCCATCACAGCCACACGCGTGGCAGAGATCGTCCATCATAAGGATCAAGTATCCCAAGACCAGGCCAATTCATAAAGCCCAAAGAAGATGAATCTAGTCATGAAAGGCTAAACATGGCCCATCAGAATAAAACGTAACCATAGGCCCAAATCCAGGCCCGATCAAGTTCTCTCTTAAGGGGAGGAACGTTACAAAGAAAAAGAGTCGTGTAGGGAGTTACGCCTCCATGGATGTATCTTCATAAAGGAGGAGACTGTTACAAAGAACGTCTCCCCTCGTTGCGCCTCACATGCTTAAGTCACACAGAGAGCTAACAACGATCATTATAAAAGGTAAAGGGAACATTCGACGAATGTATGCAATTTTAACTGAGTTCTGTCCAGTTTTATCTCCATTTCCAACTGAGACATAAGCATCGGAGTGCTTTCGGGCACCAAAAAAGGTGGTATTTGACAATCTAAAATCTGTTTTACAGGTTTTACTTATTGGAGACTAGATTTTGGATGCATCAGTTTGGCGCCATCCGTGGGGAATGACAAGTTTTCTTTTCAAGAAGATAGTCTACAGTAGCAAACTTCCTCTTTCCTGATCGATGATAAGTATCCCTTAGAACAAATGAAATACTCTACAGACCATCAACTTAACAACAATAAAAGCAATCATCCCACAGGAGAAGCTACACCGCCGATGGCACACACTTCAAACCCAGCGACTAACACTAGGCCAATCATGCCCGACAACGGAGAACCATAGCATGCGATGGCTCAAACATCCCAAGCAGGCGCCACCACGGACCCTCGTGCATACCTACTTATGGTCCAGATGGATCGTATGATCAAAATGGTGGAAAAATTCACCCAAGAGCATGCGCAATCCGCATAACCCATCCAAGCGCCATCCCAACAAAACTCTGCCAACGAAGTTCCTATAGAACCTCTATAGATGAATCTCAAAAGCAGCGGACCATTTCAAAATGGGACCCCCAGAACGACGGGACCCCTGCTAAAATCCCATCCAGGATCGGAGTCACAGATCCCAATGTATTGTACGAACTAGCCATACCACCATTCTCGAACGCACTCATGGTGACTCCTATGCCAAAGAAGTTCACCCCACCAAAATTTGAAGCTTACTATGGTACCCCCATTCCAACTGACCATTTACGACACTTTCACCAAATGATGTCATTAAATGAGAGTACAAAATCCATCATATAAAGAACATTTCTGACAAGTCTCACCTCCACAGCAATGAACTTGTTCAACAACCTACCACCGAGGTTGATAGACTCATGTTAGGCATTGGCTATCGCCTTCATTATGAGGTTCATCGGCAGTCAATGGATGAGGAAGGGGCCACAGTACTTGCTCACATCAAACAAAAGCCCTGGGAGACAATAAGGGAGTATGTTACTTGTTTCACTAACGAGTTAACCATGATCGACGGATGTAGCAGCGACACGGCCACCGCTACTTCCACTCTCGAAGATATGATAGCTGCTAGAAATAAGAATGAATCTGAAAGGGAAGCCCATTCAAAGAGGCGAGAAAAAAGGGAAGAAATAAAGAGAGACGACAGACCTAGGGAGGAAAATGTTCAGTTAAAGAAGCACCGAACTAATGGGATGTTCGAATTCAACCAGCAAGAATCCGAAAAGCTGCAATCGACAAGGCCCAGACATGAGCGAGTGACGAGCGTGGCAAAAAAGATATACAAACCATATACGACCTTGAAGACCAGCCGAGCGAACATACTAAAACACATAACGAAATGGGAAGATGTCAACTAGCTACTCAAGATGCGAGGATACCCAGAGGGGCGAGACAAGAACAGATACTGCTCTTTCCATAAGGATCACGGGCACGACACTGAAGATTGCTATAACCTGAAAGATGAAATCGAGCACTGCTCAAAGAGGACGACTCGACGAATTCGTCGGGCTACCTGGTAAACAACCCAAAGGGAAGGAGAAGAGGGACACCACTATGGGATCAAAGGAACAACCCAGAGAGCTGATATACATCTTATACTACGTAGCCACAGAAAGTGACCAGTCAAGCCCATCGAAGAGACAACCACTAGCATTTCCCACTTGAGCTCATCAATATAGAACTAGGAGCGCCAATGCTATCAAATGAGATCAGATAAATCAATACGACAACTCACAAACGAGGAACGCGGAGAAAATTGACAATTCAAATGGGAGCCAACCAATTGACAAAATCCGAAAAAGCTTACAAGCTCGACCATTATCTAATACAAGGCCAAGAACGCCTTCTACATTACTAGCAACGAAGACAACGCAAACAAATTCTATGAATCAACGAATGAAGCCTTGGCAGCAGGTACTGATGTGAGCATTATTGGACAATCTGGACTACATTTTATTCTTCTCGTACGAACCAACCTATCAATGGCACACTCCCAGTGATTCAATCAAGTAGCATTTCGAAGTTATTAGCTACTTCACAACATCAACAACATACGAACAACAAATTTACAGAGAATCATGGACGAAGAAGTTACAGCTAAAACGTTAAGACCACTCAAAGCAAAACAAATTGAGCAACTATCAGAAAGATACAATGCAGACTCCACAACATAACGTAACTTTATGAGAATGGAGTGACTACTACTACTATAGATTGTTAAACACCCGAAAGAGGGTTATTAATAATATTTTAAGTTCAAAACTCTCCGTCCTGCGCCCAAAATTGCAACATCAAAGCCAGACAATGATAAGCAATTGGCATACCAAGCCACAAACAAAAGGTCAAGCTGTATAAGTCAGACACAAAACTTATGGTCTGATCAACCACGAAGTAAAAGTTGGGACTAACAAGTCAATTTACTCAAATAAACTTTGAGTCGACTAATACGTCCGACCAACGAAGTAAAAGTTGGGCCATACAAGTCAACTTACTCAAATAAACTTTGAGCCGACTAATACGTCGAACCAACGAAGTAAAAGTTGGGATGAACGAGTCCACTTACTCAAATAAATTCCGAGTCGACTAATATGTCTGATCAACAAAGTAAAAGTTGGGACAAACAAGTCAATTCACTGAAATGAACCTCGGGTCAACTAACACGTCAGATCGATGAGGTAAGGATGAACACGTCAACTTATTCAACCCTATGTATCAGATCAAGAAATCCAGACACACAAGCCGTAGAAGCCCTTTGGCCGATCAAAATATCGGACCAAAAAGCGAAAATTAGATATACACAATACGACTTACTTCGACAACCACAATAGACCTAAAAGTAAAAAGGTACGAGTCAATTCACTCACAAAACCCTAAAAAACCAGTCAATACTTCAGAACATGGAAAACTTTAGCGTACAATAAATCTCTTGGAGCAACCAACACATCCAACCACGACACGAATACTTTAGGATCTGAATGAGGAAAATCCCTTGATTTACAAGAAAAAATATTGAAAAACTTCGAATGGTCGACATGCAATCGCAAAATCAGAAATACGGATAACACACGCATCATATACAATTGAGTCACAACGAATGACCCAAGACAAATCACGACTTCAAAGAAAAAACATGAGATGCAGAAAGGAATATAAAAGGTGATGATACACTGAAACATCATCTCTTATTCACCGTACACGTGTCATGACGATCTCAAGGAATAACATGCCCAAGCGTCAGCCCAATATTGATCTGGCACAAACGGTTTCAAGCCTACACAACGCAGTCCACTAGACGGTCCCAAATTGCTACATCCTGCTAAGCCCACACGTCTCCCAGCCATCCCCAATACCCTTAAAACCTATTAAGGCAAATATTTCGGATATCAACTTTGGACAGGCAAGCCAACAACACCTTGTTTCCAATAGCAAATATTAGAGTATACGTCATACAAGGAAACTTCCATTTATAGACAACACTCCAATTGGGAACTATCTCCCTCGTATCTAGGAGCACAAGTCTAACATGAAAAATTCCCTCCACCACGCAACTCCTAATTAGAAAAGGATCTCCAAAAAGATCTCCTTCCCTAAACTACGTCATTGATGGCCTGGTCGAACCAGGACTCCAACACTATAAATAAGACATGAGGTTGGTAAGCTAATGTACGCTACAAGTTCCTTGTTTACAACATTAAGCTTTCTTCAGATCCTTGTATGACTTTAGCATTGGAGTGTCATCGGCAACCACAATGATGGTTCATGGCTCATGTGTGTTCCTTGTGTAGGTCAAGGTCAAGCAAAGAGCGAATATCGACTGCATCAGTTTGGCGCCATTCGTGGGGACGACAAAGTTCCTAACCAAGCATTGACATCATCTCTCTTCAGAATTGAAGAAGATGGTAACCACCAGATCCCGCAACAATGGATAACAGGGGGACATGTCAAACACTCAGACTGGCGCTATACCACCGCTTCCAGCAGTGTTGGTAACACGAGGGCAGCATGCTCACACCCTCGCGCCAGCATCAGCAGCGACAGACCCATGATGGATCTGTTGTCATCACAAAAACAATTAATCGCTAAAGTAGTGGAGATTCTTATTTAGCAGAACCTTCCACCGGTCGATGGAGATCAGGAGCAACACAAACCTCAATTTCACGATGACAATAGAGAGCAGGCACCAAAGAGTCAAGCTCCTACTAGTTCTCACTAGACTAGAGGTGGTGACGCGGTCAACATAGATCCAACTTTCAGGGTAGACAGACTCGCCCCACAAAACCCCCTTCGGCAAGGGGCTCACGACCCAGACGTTCTATACCGCGTCTCTGTTCCCTCGTTCATGGACCACATCATGAACGAGGCTCTGCCAAAGAGGTTTAGCCCTCCGAAGCTTGAGTTCTATGATGGGACCAGTGACCCGTTGGATCACTTGCTTCATTATCAACATGTAATGGCACTCAAAGAAGGTTTCAAATCGGTGATGTGTAAAATGTTCCTTATCAACCTGAAGAAGTCAGTGTTGACGTGGTTTCATAGCCTCCTACCAAAGTCAATCGACTCATTCAAGACACTAGCCAAAGAATTCCTGATACGCTTTGTCAGAAGCCAGCAGATCAGGAGTACCCGCACTATGTACTCTCTCCGAGGCAGAAGTCAAACGAAATGCTAAGGGAATACTTCACGCGCTATAATGACGAGTTGACGCTCAATGACGGCTACAACGATGATACCTCTGTTACGGCTTTTACTACGGGTCTAAGAGAGGGAAAGTTCTACGACTTCCTCACCTTGGAACCCCCTGGATATGGAAAAACTCTTGAAGGGCGCCCAAAGGTACATCACCTTGAAGCAAATGAGAACAACAAAAAAAGAAACTGAAGTAGAGAAGAAACCCTCCGTTTCTAGAGACAGAAAAGAGCCAGAAAACTAAGAGAGAAATAAGTGGAAGCGCAACGACGACAGGTCAGACTCTGGCCATGCCAGGCCAGAAAAATCTTCCAACTATGTCAGATCCAGAACCATGACACCCCTCAACTCCAACCTGTTGGACATCCTTAATTCCATGAAAAAATTTGGAAGATATGAAATGAACCCCAAAGCAGCGCGGAGACCCCTCCAAACACGATAACAACAAGTATTGCTCATACCACAAGGAGGGTGCCCACGACATCAACAACTGCAAGAGTCTAAGGTATGTGATCGATTACTGGATTCGCAAGGGCAAGCTGAAGGAGTTTCTGGGTTTGGGGAAAAGGAAAGACCGAATCAGAAAAAGGGGAGAGGCGGTCAAAGAAATCGAGAAGGAGAGTCCGGGAATTATATATGTCCTTCACGGAGTCAGATCAGAAGAAGAACAATCAAACAAGTTCCGCAAGCAGACATTCCTTGAGATGCGAACACAGGCGACCAACGAGGAAAGGTGCGTGTATTACTTGCTAGTAAAGAGCCTTATCTCGACCTTAACTTTCACAGATAAGGACCTTGAAGGCATCCGCGCACCGCACAATGACGCTCTTGTCATTTTGTTCTTTATTGCAAGCTGGAAAGTGAAGAGAGCCTTAATGGACATGGGAAGCTCTCTCAACATCATGTTCTACAACGCATTCCACAGTATGGACCTCAAGGAATATAACCTAACACCTTCTTACTACCCGCTGATTGGATTTAACGGAGAAAAATGTTTTCCCATCGGGAAGATAAGGTTAGCAGTGGTGGCAGGAGAGCCACAACTAAGGAAGGTCTTGTTTCTAGGCTTCATGGTGGTAGATGCACGGTCTACTTGTAACCTTATCTTGGGGAGACCCTGACTTCATCATATGGAGGCAATAGTCTCCACCCTTCATCAGTGCGTCAAGTATACCGCCAACTACTCGGAGGGAACAATTCGTGGGGACCAACCAACGACACGGGGCTGCCATCATGTTGCTCTAAAGTAGAAAAAATATTTTCAGATTCAGCTGGAGCCCATCAGACAAGTTGAATGGAAGCTAGACTTAGAGACTGTGGAGAAGTCGCTCCACCCTGATGTAGACAAAGACCCCAAAGCAGTGGCTCAACTTAGCGATGGAGGACAGTCCAACATTACATGAGCAGTCCGTCCTCTAGCCCAATAGGACTTCAGGCCAAGCGGAGAGGTCATTGCAAACGGGAACACAACTCCACAATTGTTAGTGAGCGCGGAAGGACCCTCCCACGCAAGGTTTACTCTTCAGTAACATCAACGACATCGGCGAATCTTTACAATTCGCTGAAGGTACTTACGATCCAAGAAAGGTCGATGCAAATTTACTTCAGGGCCCCATATCAACCTCTCTCTGCCAACAGTCAATCTATTTAGTTGTTTAGCTTTCTTTCAGTAGTCAGTTTATAGTTTTAATTCTTAGGATCTTATGTGATTTGCACTCATTTAAGAAATAAAAGAGAATTATGCAAACACACTCTATTGATTCCTGGAAAGATGTAACAACAATCGCTCAGATGGCAGGTACAAAAGATTACAAACGACTCATCATAAGCATACCTTCTCCACTTGTAGATGTGGTACATGACATTGCATCTTCTTGCATCATCTTCCTCTTTTTTGAACCACTGTCACCACCAAGTGTAATACCCAGTCCTACAGCAGCTGGACTCCTTTCAGCATTAGTAGCAGCTACGCCTTTGCAGGTAGTCTTTTTGTGTCCATATTGTTTGCATTTATTGCATCTCTTTGAGTTCCTCCTTGGTCCCTTAGGCCCCTCGTCTTCACCCCTTATCCTATTTTTTTAGGTCTCCCAACAAACTTATGAAGTGGAAAAGGCTTAACAACATATTGTGGCTATGACAATAAAACAAATAGTGAATAACTATGCGACATGAAGTACTAAATGTGATGTGAAAAACAATGCAAATATACCTTCATTTTCATCACCCAACTCATAGTCCTCATCCTCATTATCTTCATCTCTTCCAACTTCTCCTTCAGCATCTTCCCCAACAGCCACATTCGATCGCTTCCTTGTTTTGCTCCTACCAACATGACATTAACACAGTGATTCTCAGCATCTAGTTGGTTAACATTTACAAGTATACATTCAAAGTCAATCAATGGAAATAGTGGTGGTACTTCTTCATCTTCATCATACTTGATGATACACCAAAAAAATATCTCTTCTACACCGTACACGTGTCATGATGATCTCGAGAAATAATAGGCCCAAACGTCAACTCGACATTGTTTCGTCCCAAGTAGTTCCAAGCCCACACAATGCAGTCCGCCAGACGAACCCGAAATCATTACAACCTGCTAAGCCCATGCATCTCACAACTATCTTCAATACCTGTCAGCGCTGCTAAGGCAAGTATCTCAATGATCAACTTCGGACAGGCAAGACAACAACACTTTGCTTCCAACTAGGAAGCAAATAGCAGAGTATATGTCACAGATGGAGACTTCTATCTATGGATGAATCTCGGATTGGGAACCATCTCCTCGCATATTTAAGAGCACAAGGCTAACATGTAAACCCCCCTTCACAACACAACTCCTAATTAGAGGAGGATCTCCATGAAGATCTCCTTCCCTAAACTACGCCATCAATGGTCTGGTCGAACCATGACTTCGACACTATAAATAAGAAATGAGGTTGGTAAGCTAAGGTACGCGACAAATTCAGGTTTACAGCATTACACCTTCCTTAGATCCCTGTCTGACTTTATCATCAGAGTGTCATCGGCCACCACAATGGTTGTCCGTGGCTCACGTGTGTTCAGGTTTGCAGGTCAAATTCAAAGCAACGAGAAAAAAATGAATGCATTAGTTTGGCGCCGTCCATGGGGACGACAAAGTTTCTAACCTTTCACTAGCATCATCTCTCTTGAGAATACGAAAAGATAGTGACCACCAGATCACGCAACAATGGAAAACAAGGGGACACGTCAAATGCTCAGACTAGGGCTATACCGCCGCTTTTAGCGGTGCCTGTGACACACTGGCAGCAGACTCACACCCCCGTGCCAGCAACAACAACAACAGAACCCATGATAGATTTGTTGTCACTTCAAATACTACAAATCGCCAAAGCAGTGGAGGCTCTCATACAACAGAACACTTCACATGCTAATGGAGATCAGAAGAAACACAAGCCCCAATCTCTAGAAGACAACAAAGAGCAAACACAGGAGAATCAAGCCCCTGCTAGTTCTCATTGGACTAGAGGAGGCGGAGCAACTAACATGGAACCGACTTTCCAACAGACAGGATCACCCCACAGAACCCCCTTTGCAGAGGTGCACAAAACCCTGACGTGCTATATCGCTTCTCTGTTCCACCGTTCATGGATCGTATCATGAACGCGGCTCTTCCAAATAAGTTCACGCCTCCAAAGCTCAACTTCTATTACGGGACCACTGACCCATTCAATCACTTGTGCCATTATTAGCATGTAATGGCACTCAAAGAAGGATCTGAGTCGGTGATGTGCATAACTTTTCCTACCAGCCTAAAGAAGTCATCACTAACATGGTTCCACAGCCTCCCGCCAAAGTCGATCGATTCATTCAAGGCGCTGGCTAAGGAATTCCTGACACGCTTTGTCGAAAGTCAGCGCCTCCGAAAAGGCCCGCACTACATACTCTCTCTGAAGCATAAATCCAATGAGACACTAGGAGAGTATGTCACGCGCTTCAATGACAAGTTGACGCTCGTTGATGGCTACAGTGACGACACAACCGCGACAACTTTTATCACGAGTCTAAAATAAGAAAAGCTTTATGACTTCCTCACCTTGGAACCCCTTTCGATATGATGGAACTCCTGAAGGGCGTCGAGAGGTACATCACCTTAGAAGAGATGAAAATTATGAAGAGGGAAACAAAAGTTGAGAAGATGCCTTCGTTCCTAAGGACATGAAGGAGGGAAGAAGGAGAGAGGACAAAGATAGGAGCAAGCGAAAACACAACGACAACAGGTTAGACCCTGGTCGGGCCAGGCCAGAGAAAGCTTCCAACTACGTTGGATCCAGATCCATGACCCCCTCAATTCTAGTCTATCGGACGTCCTGAATTCCATGAAAAACTGGGAAGATCTAAAGTGGCCCCCAAATCAGCGTGGAGACCCCTCCAAACATGACAACAACCAGTACTGCTTGTACCATGAGGAGGGTTGCCATGACATCAACGATTGCAAGAGTCTAAGGTACGAAATCAAATACTGGATCCGCAAGGGCAAGCTAAAGGAATTCCTGGGTTTTGAGAAGTGACCAGAATGACCCAGGGACAGGGAAAGATAATCAAGGAGATTTAAAAAGAGACTCCGGGCATAATTTATGTCCTTCATGGAGTCGAATGAGATGAAGACTAGTCAAACAGATTCCACAAGCAAACTCTACTAGAGATGCGACGCAACACGCAGACGAGGATAGATGCGTATACTACTCGAGGGTGCAAAGCCCCAACCTCACCTTAACCTTTACAGAAAAGAACCTTGAAGGCGTCCGTGCGCTACACAATGACACTCTCATCATATCGATCTCCATTGCAAGGTGGGAAGTGAAGAGGGCTCTAGTGGATACAGGAAGCTCCCTCAACGTCATGTTTTACAACGTGTTCCGCAGTATGGACCTCAAGGAGGAGAATCTAACATCCTCATTACCCGCTGATTGGATTCAGCGGAGAGAAATGTTTTTCGCTTGGGAAGATAAGGTTAGCAGGAAAGCCACAACTGAGAAAAGTCATGTTCCTGAACTTCATGGTGGTAGACGCACTGTCTACCTACAACCTTATCCTGGGAAGACCATGGCTTCACCAGATGGAAACAGTAGTCTCCACCCTTCACCAGTGCGTTAAGTACACCGCTAACCACTAGGAAGGAACAATACGTGGAGACCAACCAACGACATGAGACTGCCATTATGCTGCAATGAAGCAGATAGAGTGTTCCCAAATCCAACTGGAGCCCATAGGGCAACTTGAACTGAAGCCAGACCCAAAGACTGTAGGCAAGTCACTCCATTCACATGAAGATGAGATCTCAACAGCGGTGGCTAAACTCAGAAACGGGGGACATTCAAACGTCACAGAAGCAATCCGCCCTTCAACCCAACAAAGTGGAGAGGTCAGTGCAGACGGGAGTGCAAAATAAACTCCACTCGAGGTTTACTCTCCAGTAACCCTAGTGACATCAGCGAAGCACGGAAATTCGCTAAAGGTTCTAACGATCCAAGAAGGGCCATGCGAATTCACTTCAGGGCCGAATCGACCTCTCTCTGCCAACAGTTAGTCTATTTCAGTTGTTTATTTTTCTTTTCATAGTCAATGTAGAGTTTTAGTTCTTAGAAGCTTATGTGGTTTGCAATCATTTAAGAAATAAAAAATAATTATGCAAACATGCTCTATTGATTACTGGAAATATGTAACACCGATCACCCTGAGGCGGATAATAAAGACTACAAGCATTTGAATCTGATGCAACATACAGTAAAGACTCACTTATACAGTCCGACTCCAGAAGAAGAAAGCTAAGGTACCGAAAGTAGGCTCTGCAAACTCTCCGATGAACGTTATCCGTGAGCAATAGCAGGACGAAGGATTGGCATGAGCAAGAACATAATTAAATAGCGCGTCCAATTCAATGCCTCTACGGACACAACCCTCAAATATGGTCTGAGGTGGTATAAAATCATTAAACAGAGGCCTCGCGAAACGCCAGCCGAAGCTACGACCAACTCACACGCTCGATTCGCTCGACCAAACGAACTTGAGACAAGTATCAGATTGAAACAAATTGAGTACACCCTCCCGCTGAAGGGATGAAAGGAGAATCTGAGAGTCAATGGCCACTCCGATAGGCCATGTCCAAATCCACCCCAACCCGAGATCCCAAATTCTAGGGCAATCCGATGACGGGGCTAATCGAGAAGTGATGGAGGCAACCGCTCCAAAGTTGGTTGCTGGTATTATATCTGAAACTAGGCATTTTGGAGAGTCGACAGGGCATCGACACATAAATGATAGACTCATCCCTTGGGAGGAAGTCTGTATTTCTTCTTCGCAGTACCAAAAGAAATTACAAGGTCTCAGCGAACAAATTAGGTGTTCACCCAGAGCAGATGACCACGAATAACAACAAGTCTTATCACGACTCGTCGACGCAAATGTAAGAACATTCGAAGACTCCAACATTGGAGATCTCCCTTAAACCTTTGGAAAACCCAAAACATGTTATTCAAGTAAGAGCATTTCAGGAGGTGCGCTCTGTAGAAGATAATGCCTACAACGATGAAGAAACATCATTATATAGACATAGTGGTTCACCAAACATGCCCTTTAGCGTTAACTATTATTATTGAATACTGTATGGGAAACGAGGAGACGATGGTACCCAAGGAAACTACATAGGACCACGTTCATCCAATTAATGAGGCTGCACACAATCCCATTAATGGGGGGAGTAATCGATACTCAATCATCTTGCGATCTACGTCGTACACGTGTTACCAAGCAATCTACGCTGTACACATATCGTCTTGATCATACAACAAACACTATCTCTCACTCTACGGGTTCATGGGCTCAGCCCACTATTCAAGTAGTATTTTACCACGTGCCTGACACGAGCATTATAAACCCTAATCATTCTTGACACACAGATCACACCTGCATATTACCAGCTGATTTAAGGTACTCATGTCTCTTCAAAACTCATCCACAATACACTCCGCTCACGGATGTAGGCTCGCACGCCCGTAATAGGCGGAGCCCTTACCTAACCGGGCAAGCTTAGTCAGTTTTAGTTGATGATGACAACTTTCGATTCATCCCGGTGCCTAGTTTGCCCAGAACGGACATCGATGGTTTAAGAAGTAGGAGTCTAATCAGCGTTATTACACTTGGTGACTACGACTCACCAGGGATTGTTGCCCCCTTCATGGACAACGGTCGTGAACCCGATCAGGTAAGCTTAGCTGATGATGATTGACAACGATAACTTCTGATCAAAGCCCAGACCTGTAGCCCCCACTGCCCAGGAATAGATGGTTTGGAAAGTAGGAGCCTAGTCAGTTTTGGATGATGCCTAGTCTTGTAGCCCCCAACGACTGCTTTTCTACAAACCATGGTCGCTGAATTACCAACCCCATACTTGTAGCTCAATCCGCACGGGTGTAGATGGTTTGGAAGGTGGGAAGCCTAGTCAGTCCCTAACTAATTCTAACGGCTTGCCACGAGACCACTGCTCTTCTACAGACCATGGTCGCCAAAAAACCCCAAATTTGTTGCTCGATGCGCACGGGTGTAGATGATTTGGAAGGTGGGAGCCTAGTCAGTCCTGAACTGATTTCGATGGCTTGCCACAGGACCATTGCCTTTCTACAGACCATGGTCGCCGAATCCCCTCGACCCAAACTTGTAGCCTACCTCGCAGGTGTAGATGGTTTGGAAGGTGGGAGCCTAGTCAGTCCCGAAATGATGTCGACGGCTCGTCACAAGATCATCGCTTTTCAACAGGCCATGATCGCCGAACTCTCACATCCCAAACCTATAATCTGCTCCGCATAGGTATAGATGGTTCGGAAGATGGGAGCCCAGTCAACCCCGACTGATGTCAATGGCTCGCCACTCCGCCACCACTCCCTCTCAATACAACGGTTGCTGAACTAAAATCACAGCTCAGGTAGTGTCTACATGCTGCACAGGCTAACATTCCATTATCAGCAACGACCACTCATGCCGACCTAAAAACCAACCCGCTGACAAGCGGACGAATGCTACATGAAGTGACAAACGCTCTAGCTCTGAGGCAACGCATGTGCTTGGCTACCACAATTCACTCATGTCAGTAGCAGCAACTGACAGTTAGGTATACAACTTAAGCATCCAAGGACTTGCCTAGGGGATGAGCTACGGCCTGGGTAGCCAACTGCCAAACCATCCGCGGAACGCCCACTATTGGGTGTAACTAAGCGATAATGACTCTGAGACCTCACAGAAGAACATGTTTGAATCATCCGCGACATAAATGATCAAACTGTCAATAGCAGACAGACCACATGGCTTTCTGCTGACCCAACCAGACCTGTGTCAAAGTAAAACAATAAGACAAAATGGAAAGTGCAAGACAGGGAGATTGAACACAATACGGGTATAAAGTGTACTAAAAATAAACCTGTTTTCATTAACAGTTGGAAACAAAAAAATACAAGTGAAAAATGTCTAATCCTCGTCAAGAGGAGGTAAAGAAGTAAGAGAACTAAGCTTAGTAAAAGAAGTAGCAAGAGTTACGTTCGCAAGCGTTTCAGCCTGAGCTTCATCTAGATCACCCTCTTTGTCTGATGATGCAGAGACCACTGCTAAGTCTGTGTATGACATCTTCTTATAATACGCGAGGTCTCATTCTGGATGTTCTTCCTTCATCAGTGCCAGCAACTCTAATTTCCCATGCACGACCAAACGGAATTCACACTTGCCCTAAGCCTTGAGAAGTTCTTCCTCACGCGCCCACGTTTCAGCAAGCTCACACTCCAATAGCTCCAGCTTGCCTGTCAGTGCATCAACCTGAGATTGCTCCATTGCTAGACTACTCTTAACAACACTGAGCTCATGTTGTTCTAGTTGAAGCTACTCTTCAGCCTTTCTAGCTACTTGAGCATTGAATTCCAAAACGATTTCTAACCGCTGCCTCTAGGCAGCCTCGTCAATCTCCTTCATAGCTCTCTCTCAACAAAATACCACAACTCAGAACGTGTCTTAGCCGCAGCTTCCTGCGCAACCTCTAGATCATGTTAGATCAGATCCAATTCTCGCTTGAATCTGCCTCTTGCGGACACCGCCTTTACCAAATCAGACTCAAGGGCCTCTAGACGAACCCTCTGAGTCTCAGCAACAACGGCTAACTGTTCCAGCTTCCTCTCCTCAATTTGCTTATTCAATAGCTCAATTTCAAAAAACGCATCAGAATACAACTTCTGAAAATTCAAGAAGACACACTCCATGGTGTACACCCTGTCACAAGCCGCCTCAACCTCTGTCCCAGCGACGACCATCTGGCTCAAATGAGACATCCCCAACATAAGGCACTTTAAACCTTTGTCCATACGCCCTTCTAGCGTATCCTCATTGGGTTTTGGGGCGTGGTCCATCATCCAGCTATGACACCTGCTTATGTGCTTCTTTGAAGCATAGTCCATGTCAACCTCCTAGTGCCAAGCCTGATTGCTCATCTCCATTACGTCTGGAGCAAACAAACTTATCCGCGCATCCGGATGGAGCTCACCCAGACGTGGAATTACCGCCCTTCGAAGTCGCCACTACACCTAGGTCTTCCTCTACAACTTTCTCTTTGTCACCAGTGATAGCCTTATAAATGATACATTTTAAGCCCCTAATTCTATATTTGTTATGTTCTATTATCTAATAAAATACTCTCATTACGTGTATTTTGTGTATAATGCAAGAATTCAAGTATCAATCATCAAATATGCACAAAATGACTTAATAAGGCTAAGTTCAACAACAAAGTCCATTGGAAGATAACACATGCATTACCAATGATTTTCAAGCCCAAGGTCCATAAAGTCAAGCCCACAAAGCACCATCATCTATGGATCTCGAGAAAATTATTTGAAGATTTGGACATCCACATGGCAACTTCATCCTAGCCAAAAGGAATCTTTACATATTCCACCATCCATTCTCCAACACATTCCCTTATCTTTTTATTATTTTATTCTACCATAATCTTTTATCTTTTCCTTATTCCACCATCCATTTTCCAACATATTCTCTTATCTTTTTCTTATTCCACCATATTTTTTTTTTATTTTATTCCACCATCCATTCTACCATCTCACACCTCTTTACCTATAAATACCCCATGCTTGGAGTATACTTGAAGGAAGAAAGACAACCAAAGAGTTGTAATCAAATTGAGAGAAGTTGTAGTATTTGTAGAGTTTAAAATAATAAGTGGAGGAAAAGCCTAGAGCTTACCATGTTTGGCTAACATCTCACCTTAGGGTGTGGGAGAGGAAATGGGAGGATAGATCCAAGATGGTTTTCTTTTAGCTTAGTTATTTCCAAGTTTATGTATTAGAGAAGCAAGTAGTTAGAATGATCTTGTTACTTGATTATGTCATGAATCAATGAAGTAAGTTAGATGTTTTATGTTTCATCATATGAATTCAATTCACGCTTTCATCTTCTGCTTCTTAAGTTCAAGATTAGATAAGTTTCTATCATTGCAATTTTTCTAACAAGCTCTAACTTGTAATCTTTACATTATTAGTCTAAGTTTCATTGTGATTTGTTAGATATTTGGTCTTTCATTTAAGTATGGATTCCTTATATGCTTTTAAATTCACATTTGATTATTTGGTTAGCAATATTAATTAAGTTAGAAATCAATTTGCTCATAAAGCCATATTTTCCATCCTAAGGTGAGATGAGAATCTACCTTAGGATGTGTTAATGAATTTGGAATGATTAATCTAATAGTGGCCTAAAGGTGCCATCTACTCATGATGGTAAACTTAAAGCCCTAACTCTCACATTTAGGTTTTAGTTTGCATTTTTATTTTAAACACTTCAACAATCACTTCTTTTCTAACTAGGTTAAGTTTCAAAAGAGGCTTGAAGATTAGTTTTCCAATATTTTATAGCTCTCTTTGTGGATTCGACCCGTATTTGCCGTTATCTAACTCAATAGATAACCGTGCGCTTGTGATATGATTTGAGATCGATCAAGTTTTTGGCGCCGTTGCCGGGGAGAGCAAAGGAAAATTAGTCTTAAAATCAATTTTGAATGCTTATCACTAGTTTAGTTTAGGTTCATTTTCATAGTTTAGGTGCATTTGCATTGTTTTGATAACATTTGTAGTCTGGAAATTCTGTAAAATTTTTATGTTTGTATTTTTTAGACCAACTAATGTTTGTATTTTTATTTTTTTCAATTTATCTGGTAAATTTATATGATCTGAGCTTTCATGGACATATTTCCATTTATTCATTGGATCAAAGGTTAGTAAGAAACGAATTTTTGAAGTTGGACCGCTTGTGCTGGAATATGACTGCTGTAGATGACTGATGTTTGGACTCATTTTTCTACTGATTGATAATCCTGTTTTGAGCGTTTTGAAATTATATAATGTTTTACATCTTGTCTGGTGTTTAGATCATCTTTTGGATTTCAATTTGGATAACCGGTTGAAAGAGAATACGAATTCTCGCAACATCTATACAATCTGGACAATATATTGTTTTTTTAGTTCACTTTTACTTTCAGTAACCTTCTAGCTGCCAAATGAATTTTTAGAAATTTTTAAGAAAACTTTGGTTTGTTATTAATCAATGAAAATTTGAAAATATGAATTTCATTAAGTATTGAACTTTGCACAATTTTTTAAAGTCGGTCTATCAGTTCTCAAAATTTTCAGTAATACACTGTTTTGCCAAACTTGAATGATTTTCAAAACTTTGGTTCTATACTTTGTTTTTGAAACCATTAATCATTCTCCTATGATGTAATTTTTAGTGTTTGTGCAAAAAGGATACTCGGAGAATAGCTTTGGTGAACTTAGTGAATAATTGAGAATACTTTGATCATAATTATGACATTTTTTTGTTTTCTTTGAGTGATTGTGAGGATTTAAATTTGTACTATTAAGTTGTAATAACTAAAACAGGGTCTAAGATACAACCGGAAGCAAAGTGTGGTACCTCTTTCAATCCACTTCGAATCTCTTGCAAGAAGTGTTTCTGAAATGTTTTTGAGTGTTTAAATTTTTGCAAGATACCCAACTGTGCTAAACTACATAAGAGTGGACCTAACTATTTGCAGTTGAGTGGGATTTGATCACCTACCTCATCACTCCAATACGTTCAAACTTAGCCAAATTTAATAAAATAAATTCAGATAAATAGAGCCAATTAGAACGGTGTTCATAGGACTTCAGAAAATGAATAGACCATGATTGAAATCTTTCAAATTAAGGTTGCTCTAGTGCCAATTGGTATGCGCCGGTAAAGACTAGTTTGACTGCATTGCCATTTCTTACATTTTCGCCTAGAGAGTGGTGTTTCGAAGGATTTTTTCACAAGTCTAATCTTATTTTGATTAGGAACACATGGGTTCTTGAAAATTCTTAAGTGACAACTAAATATCGTAAGAAATCCTTGGATCTTAAAGACACCCTTCAAAGGCTTAGCCAGTTCTAGCATACTAAACAAGGTAAAACCTGGCTAGAACGCATCTCTACCTAGTGTGGCGGTCTAGGGAATTTTTACATAATAAGCTACCCCTTACTTACTTACAAGACATATGGAAAAATCTAATTAGGGTGAGAATTGATTTTGAGATGCTCAAAATATTCTCCATTTCGATTAAATTGGGTTTTAAAAATCAATTGTCCCTTGCACTTAATTGAAGATAATCAACTTGTTGCTTGCTAGATAGATAGATAGGAATTGACTGAGCCTTGTTTGTGTGTCATGATTAGTGTCCCCATTTAGGTACATTTGCATATTACATTTAGTTTAGGTCATATAATCTAAGGTTGCTTAAGATTTTAGTCATTTACAAACAAAAAAGTTTAAAAATAAAAAAAGTTCAAAAAAAAGATCCAATCAAGATTGATTCAAGTTCAGTGACAAGGAGGTTATATTTTGTTAGGAACCATTAAATTATGGATTTTCATTGGGAAGATGACGACTATGCTGAGGTAAATTACTTTGCCTCGGTAAACCAAGGTCAACTCTTAGAATCAAGTTTTGATTATACCAATCATTTTTCACAAAATGGATATGGAAACCAACCACTTTGGAACCAATACCAACCCAATTGGGGTTATGAACCTTTTACGTCCACACCATCCTTTGATCTCCAATATGTGCAAAATAATAAGCCTTACCTTAGTTGTTCTACAATGCCTTCGGTAGAGACCAATCCATACCGCGTTATGCAAAATATGCTATCCACATCATCTTCATATCCAATAAGCTAATGGGAGAAAACTAACAAGTCTCCTTCATTCCAAGAGAGCCTAGATCAATATATGCATACCTTAAGTCATTCCATACGAAAGATAAAACAAAGTCAGCAACAACTGACCAACTTTTGTCTGAAATTTGGGATTTAAGGCTTCAAAATGATGCATTGATAAATGTTGGGGATGAATGTGAAGAAAGTCTATTAGAGGAGAGTGAAAGATTTGATGAATTGTGCCACATTGATATACCAATATCAACCCCTCAAACTCCCCAAGAAGAACAAGAAGAGTGGATAAAACATGTGAGACAATGTGATGAGGCGGGATTGCGGGTGAATCACGAGTGTTGTGTTCAAGATGAAATTAGTCATGGCGATTCTATACCTAACCCTGTGCTTATTGATGTAAATCTTATGTACACACAAGATGTCTACATAAGTGATTACTCAATTGAATTGCCATGTGACTCTTGTGATTTTTTTTACCATTTTTGGCACATCCATGTCCAATACAACGGTGAAACCTGAGAAATTTGTTAACATTCTCTCCAGTATTAGAAAGTTCCCCGAGTTTAGACTTGAATTACATGTTTCAAAAACCTTGGAGGATTATTTTGTGAAATGTAAAACAAATTGTGAAGAACTTGAAGAAGACGATGACCTATCGACAACTGACCGGTGGCCTTTCCTAGAACACCAAATTGATTTTACTCATTTTGACAAATTGAACTTACATCATTCTTTTGAGAAAACATTTTCTAAGCTAAAGATAAAATTTAATCTTGAGAGGTTTCCTTGGATTCACTTGTGGGGCATGTCAAATCATATGTATCTTATTGTCCAGTATAATCATGTTTGGTATGATCCACAAATTTTCAGGTTGTGATTGTATGATTTATTGTTAAATTAAGATTTTAGTGTATATATTAGTTCAACTGAATTGAAAAATAATAAAAAAGGGAAAAATCACTTGACTATGGTTTGATTGGAGCCTATTTTTGGATCTTAAAAAAAGTCGTTTGAGCTCTCATGTCGTTTAATGGTATACCCTTTTCATTTCTATTTATTATTGTTTCTTTCTTGTTCATGGTCGACCCACGATGTCTTATTTTAGAATTTTGAGGATAATATAGGATTTAGGTTTTTTTTTTGGGGGGAGGAGAGATATTTCAAAACTTATATCTCATTTGAAAATGGGTTGTCCAATTTATTGAGTCAATAAAAAAATTATTGTTTATCATCTTTGTAACCCGAGTACTTATCCATGATGAGATTAGGTTCCATAAATCTAGTTGCAATGTCATCTGAGTGTAAGATTTGAAACTTTGAAAGTTAGTAGTTTGTCAATATTAGACAATAGTTTGTACTATTTATAAGCTAGGCATTTTTAAGAGTTTGCAATGAGAGTTGTGTTTTAGCTTCGATGTTCTTGTTTAAAGTTGAAAAGTGGATTAGTTATCTAGTGAACATGAGAATAATAGTGGAGACTTGAACCCTGTGAGATTTCTAACATTTTTCATTTCTGAGGGTTATAAACTAATTCTGAATGTCACGAGTCCTACATTATCTTGTTGCATGATCTCTATAATTCTTTGTTTCTGTAAAAAACTGAGAATAAAACATCAAAGTTGAATCATGCCGCTACAGTACATTTTGAAATTTACCCGAGACATAAAAACCATTTTATTCTTAGGAAATGAAGAAAAATCATTATTTGCTTAGATTGAGTCTTTTAACCTTTCCATGTATTGTTTAACCTTGGAGTTAGTTTGAAGTTTGTCATATTAATACTTTTGTTGTTAACCCACTAATTGATAACCCCAAAATAATCCAATTATATATTTTCCTGACCCTTGTACTTTTGAGAAAGGTTGGAGATGAATGATTAATAAAGAAAGTTTTATCACCATCAATGGAAAGGTACATACTTCTTAGTGCCAAAACGAAGAGAAAGAGCTTCACATTCTATTACCATTTTGTACAAGGCTTCAAAAAAATATAAAAAAGTAGCCCTTGTTTTCCTAATCCACGAAGACGTAAAGTTCTTTAATTGAAAAGAAGATTTAAGCTAATCCATGAAATTCAACACTTATAGAAGACCTCTAACCTTATCAAAAGTACTTTTGTTTGTCATTAACCTTCAATGTTTCCCTTTCCTAAGCCCCGTTACAACCTAGTCAATCTTTTGATCCTTAGAAAAATATGGCCGAAGTGTGGAGGGTGAATTAAGAAATACTGTGGTGAATGAATCAACATTCTCAATGGTTGACATTCTTTCTTGAGATCATATTTATTATATTCTCAAATTTCAATATTTTGTCTTGTATGTGAATAATCTCTTATTCATTGTTTCATCTTATTCACATAAATTTGAGAGAAAATAGCCAAATCTCTTAGTGATTTCATTCCGAGTGATTATATACCTTGTGAGATTTGAAGTTGAAGCAAATTTTCTAGAGTGTGATCTAGATATATGTCCACTTTTAAACTGAAATTTGAATCAAAGAAGATGATCAAACTCTTAATATAAACTTGAATGAATAATTCCTATGTCGTTTTAATAATGCTTACTAAAGTCACTTATTGACTTGATACTGATCAAGAAGTTACAAGAATACATCTCTTGAGCCTTACGCATTCAAGTAGGAACTCTCTGAGGTTAAATAAGGAAAAAGTTACTTTTTACTAAAGTTTTTAGTCTGAGTCCCGAGTATCACTAATATTTGTGGGTATTTGATGATTCATAAAAATGGTCACATCCTTGAGCCATACACGTGTCATGATGATCTCGAGGAATTACGGGCCCCAGCGTCAGTCCAACACTGATCCGGCCCAAGCGGTACTAAGTTCGCCTAATTCAGCCCGCCAGACAGACTCGAACTCTTACAACATGCTAGGCTCACATGTCTCACAACTATCCTCAATACCCGTAAGTCCTACTAAGGCAAGTATCTCGAGGATCAGCTTTGGACATGCAATTACAGTTGCTCTATGTTTCCAACAAGGAAACAAATACCAGAGTACATTCCACGCATTGAAACTTCCTTTTACGATTGCTCTTGGTTTGGGTACTATCTTCCACGTATCTAGGAGAACAGGCTTAATAGGGAACTTCCCTCCTACATCACGACTCCTAATTAGAGAAGGATGTCCACAAAGATCTCCTTCCTAAACTACGCCTACGATGGCTTGGTAGAACCGGGACTCCTGCACTATAAATAAGACATGAGGTTGGTAAGTTAAGGTATGCTACAAATTCCCTATTTACAACATTATACCTTCCTCAGATCCCTGTCTGACTTTAGCATCGGAGTGCCATCAGCTACCACAACGGTGGTTCGTAGCTCACGTGTGTTTCTTATGCAGGTCAGTAGGACTAGGTCAAAGTAGGGAGCGAAAAATGACTGCATCAATATGGTGCCATTCGTGAGGACGACAAAGTTCCTAAACCCAGAGAGATGGTGGCCGCTAGATCACGCAAAAATGGAGAACTAGGGGACATGTTAAACGCTTAGGCAGGCGTTGTACCACCATTTTCGGCGGTTCCGGTCATGCACGGACAACAGACTCATACCCGCGCGCCAACGACGAACCCCATAATAGAGATGCTATCATCTCAAATACAACAGATCGCCAAGGCGGTGGAGGCCCTCACGCGACAAAATCCATGACCTGCTAACGGAGACCAGGAGCAGCACAAGCCTTCATCTCCATAGGATGGCAGAGAGCAAACACAAGAGAGCCAAGCCCCTGCTAGTTCTCATTGGACTAGAGGAGGTTGTGCGGCTAATGCTAAGCCCGCTGCCAGGGCAGTGAAGCTCGATCCTCAGAACCCCCTCCGTAGAAGGGCGCATGATTCGGACGTGTTGTATCGTCTCTATGTCCCATAATTTGTGGACTGAATCATGAATGAGGCTCTTCCGAGAAAGTTCACTCCCCCGAAGCTCGACTTCTACGATGAAACCACCGACCCATTCGACTACTTGTGGCATTACCATTACGTAATGGCTCTCAAAGAAGGATCTGAGTCGATGATGTGCATGTCTTTACCCACTAGCCTGAAGAAATCAGTACTAACGTGGTTCCATAGCCTTCCGCCGAGGTTGATCGACTCCTTCAAGATGCTGGCAACATTTTTGAAAAGTTCCCCACTAGCCTGAAAAAGTTCCTGACACGCCTCAATTCTAGCCCGTCGGACATACTAAACTCCATGAAAAATTGGGAAGATCTGAAGTGCCCCCCCAAAGAACCGCAAAGACCCCTCCAACGATGGCTACGATTCCAACGACTACAAGAGTCTGAGGTATGAGGTTGAGTACTGGATCCGCAGTGGCAAACTAAAAGAATTCCCAAACTTTGAGAAGCGACCAGAACGAACCAGGGACTGGGGGAGTGAGTGAAAGAAATAGAGAAGGAGACTCTAGGGATAATCTATGTCCTTCATGGAGTCGGACCGAGTGAAGACCAGTCGTATAGGTCCCGCAAGCAAACTCTACTAGATATGCAGACACAACTCTAGGATTCAGAACCCCATTCCCACCTTGACTTTTACGGACAAAGACCTCGAAAGAGTCCGAGTGTCGCACAATGACGCCCTAGTCATCTCGGTATCCATTGCAAGGTGGGAGGTAAAGAGAGCTCTTGTGGACACAGAAAGCTCACTCAACGTCCTGTTCTATAGTGCGTTCCGTAGTATGGACCTCAAGGAGAAAAACCTAAGTCCTTGGATCACCCGCTGATTGGATTCATCGTGGAGAAATGCTTCCCCATCGGAAAGATAAGGTTAGCAACAATGGCAGGAGAGCCGCAGCTAAGAAAGGTCTTGTTTTTGGACTTCATGGTAGTAGACGCGCCATCAACCTACAACCTTATTTTGGGAAGACCATGGCTCCACCAGATGGAAGCAATAGTCTCCACCCTTCACCGGTGCATTAAGTATACCGCTAACCACTCCGATGGGATAATACGTGGAGACCAACCTACGGTACGAGGCTGCCATTACACTACACTGAAACAAATAAAGTGTTCCCAGATCCATCTGAGTCTTATGGAGTAGCCTGAGCCAGTACCAGTGCCAGGTCGAGTGACAACGGAAGATCCACAGTCAAGCCGCACAGGAGCAATCTGTTTTTCAGTCAAGCAGAACGGAGAGGCCAAGGCAAACGGGAACACAACCTCGACCTTTCGTCCGCACAAAGATTAACCCCTCTGCAAGGTTTACTCTTCAGTAACCCTTGTAACGCCAGCGAATCTTGACAGTCCGCTGAGAACACTAAGGATCCGCAAAGGCCATCCGAGTTCACATCAGGGTCAGGATCAATCTCTTTATTTCAACAATTAGTCATTTTCGATTGTTTATTTCCCTTTCCATAATCAATGTAGAGTTTTGGTTCTTAAAGACTTATGTGATTTGCAATCATTTAAGAAATAAAGGAACGATTACGGAAATAAACTCTATTGATTACTGAAAAGATGTAAAAACAAGAGCCTTGAGGCGCATACAAAAGACTACATTCTATAAGCCTCTAAAATCAGTGCGACATAACCGCGATTGCAGATCAGCTACATGCCCACCTAGAATGAGTGACCACGCATAACCGCGATTGTGATCACGCCTGATTGGTGCAAATGTCAGAACATTCGAAGACTCCACTGCTGGAGATCTCCTTTTAGCCTTTGGAAGAACACCATTATACAGACATGATGGTTCACCAAGCGGGCACCCCAGCATTAACTGTCAATCATTGAATATCGTATGGGAAATGAAGAGACGACGGTTCCCAAGGAAACTGCAAAGACCACATTTGTTCAATTAATAGCGCTGCAGGCAACCCCATTAATTGAAGGGGAGTAATCGATACTCAACTGTTCATTCATATGACTTCTTTGTTCCACCAATTCAAAACTAATTTCATTATTTTTCTTTGGCTTGAGTGTCTCCAGCTCCATTTCATCAATTCGCCTATGAATTTCCAAATTCGCCACGCTAATGCACTTTTGTCATTTAAACTCCAAATCCTACAAAAATACAAAAATAAAATAATTAAACTAAAATACGCTATTCGAAACACTAACAAACATAAGTTAGGAGGTATATTATGTAATAATTATGTGAATATCAAATACCCCCAAACCTATATTTTGCTAGTCCTCGAGCAAAACAAAATTAAGAATAAAATCCTAACTCACTTTCGTAGGAATCACGGTTGCACTTACCTTAACGTGCAACAAGGCTTTAAACCTCTAGATTACCTCTAGAGGACGAGTTATAGTCTCGTGAGGGTTTCTAGAAATGTTACCTCCAAACATTACTGACTCAATAAAACAAAATCTATTTTCTAAAAACATAATGCAAAAACGTGAGCATTCTCCTTTATTTTCCTTAGAGTAATTTTCTAATTGCTTAGAATTCAAGAAAAACAACAAACTAAAACTGTCACAAAAGTATATCAATAGAGTACAATAATTTAATAGTATCTAAAGGTTAAATAAATTTCATAATCATTTTCAACTAGAAGTGTGTGTGTGAGGAACCTTATCAACATAACTCTTCATCTCATAGTAAAGATGTGACGAGATAACCTTTAGAAAGTACGCTTCGACTACAAATCTCTCATGTCACTCAGAAATAAAAACACTCAGAGATTGGACACTCAGTTTATATGCAAGAAAAAGAATATACTATGGAAAATGCAAACGTCTCACATATAATTATCATGAAAAATGAAATTTTTCAAAAAGTGAAATGAATATGATCTCATGGACAGGAATATTGATTACTTTTGAGAATGTTGAATCAAACACCATAGTTCTTGCCTATTCAATCTCCACATCTACTGAACCAACTTTCACTTAAGATCAATTAGGTCTTTACTAGGTTATAATGGGGCTTGGATTATGGCAAACAATAATGGACAAAAAGGATACAAGAATTTCCTGAGAATGACTACACCTTGAATAAACACATAGGGCATTGAAGAACAAATCTATGTGGTACACCATTAACTTTTTATTCATTATTTTTTTTTCAATTTTTTTTTACATGCTTTTTTTTTCTTACATGATTTTCCCCGTTTATACAATCAAACACTTTTACTTTGAGGGCGCATGAAATATCTATTTACAACTCTTTCTATTTGCACATTCCATAAATATATCTCACCGTATACATTCTCAGAAAATTGGGTAAGGATAAAATAATATAGGTATTACTCTTTGATTGGAGTAGGTATTGGGAATAGGGATAACAAAGAGAATGCTATATAAAGGCTCAAAGGGCTGCAAATGGATATTTATTATTGGGTAGGCTAAAAAAAATGGTTTAAAGAAAGAAATGCCTATATCACTTCATAAGTTCTTGTTAGTACTAGGACATCTCAACTAAATAAAGCAAGAAGTTCTAGTGTAAATATTCAATTTTTATGTCATTCTTAAAGCAATCAATAAGAAAATCAAGAATAATGAGATCATCAACGAAATAATGCGGACTCAAGAAAAATCAGAATGTAATTAATAACCCTCAAGAAATAAAGAATGGCTCAAAACTCACAAGGGTTAAGTCTCCACTATTATTCTAAGGTTTTCTAGTTCAATATCTCACTAATCAACTTCAAATCACGTTGACTTGGCTTATAGTGCATGAATAGTCGAGTTGAAAAGTTTCACGAAATACATCTAACATAAGGATAATATCAAATATCATGTTTTCTACTAATATAACTATGTGACACGTGTTAGTATGTGTTTTCTCAAAATTAAAGGCAACAAAAATATTCTCTAAAATTAAAAAGACCCAAAACCTTTTTCTTTTTTTTTAATTCACCAAGAGTTCAGATTTCGAATGCATTTTCATAAAGATTTTACACAATTACCGTAATTATCTAAGTATTCAATGGAGATTGAGTAGAACACAAAAATGACTCGGTTTAATTGTAAAATACGTTTTAAGCTCAAAGATTCTTGAAAATTGGACAAAAAAAAAAATAAACCACACCCCCAAATCTAAACCAAACATTGTCCTCAATGTATAAAATAATAATCATGACAAATAAAGGCAAAAGAAAAAGGAGGGTTAGAGTGATATTACCATGTGAAGCTTTACCAATTTCAAATAGACAATGTCCTCACAGTCACCAAAATATAAGAAAATCATACCGACGGGATAAAGGAACACATGGGATGAGGGTCTCCGAGTGACTCCAGTAGCAACACTTAAAAATAACCCGAAACACTAAAAGAAAAACATAAAAGCAAAAACCTAAACTAAACTAAAACAAAAAAATGAAAAATAAAAAATGAAAAATAAAAAAAAATAAAAACCTAAACTAAAGATAGGGTGGAGAACATCAAATCAAGTAGACAGGGGCAACCAGAGAGATCTCCTCTGGCACCTCTACCCGCGCCACATAGTGCTTCAAACGTTGCCCATTTACTCTAAATACTCTCCTATCTTTTGAATCTTCAATTTCTATGAAACCATTGGGAAAAACTTGTTTTACCATGAATGAGCCTGTCCATCTCGATCTTAGCTTGCCAAGATGAAGATGAAGTCGTGAGTCATAGAGATAGACTCGTTGATTGGGCTCGAAATATTTCCTCAGAATTTGCTTATCATGAGCTGCTTTCATCTTCGCCTTGTATATTCGGGAATTAGCATAGGCATCATTCCGCAACTCCTCAATTTTAGCTAACTGAAGTTTTCGCTGAATACCTGTATCATTGAGATCAAAGTTAGTGCTTTTTACGGCTCAATAAGCGCGATGTTCTAACTCAACAGGTAAATGACAGGCTTTTCCATATATAAGCCGATATGGAGACATCCCGAGAATTGTCTTATAAGCGGTACGGTAAGCCCAAAGTGCATCAGGAAGGCGCAAGGACCAATCCTTCCTATCAGGATTCACCATCTTCTCCAAGATTTGTTTTACTTATCGATTGGCCAACTCAGCTTGGCCATTTGTCTGCGGATGATAGGCATTGGCAACCTTGTGATGAACTCCATACCTGCGCATCAAAGCTTCAAAAGATCGATTACAAAAATGAGTCCCCTGATCACTAATAATGGCTCGTGGTGTACCAAAACGGGATAGAATGTGTTCTTTGATAAACTTGACAACAAGAAAAGAGAAACAAAAGGGGAGTTTTTTGGCTATGTTCATTCATATGACTTCTTTGTTCCACCAATTCAAAACTAATTTCATTATTTTTCTTTGGCTTGAGTGTCTCCCGCTCCATTTCATCAATTCGCCTATGAATTTCCAAATTCGCCACGCTAATGCACTTTTGTCATTTAAACTACAAATCCTACAAAAAATACAAAAATAAAATAATTAAACTAAAATACGCTATTCGAAACACTAACAAACATAAGTTAGGAGGTATATTATGTAATAATTATGTGAATATCATCAACCATCCCGCAGCTTACGTCGTACACGTGTCACAACGTGATCAATGTTGTACACGTAGCGCAACCGTACAGGAAACCCTAACTCTTCCCCTTCGAACTCAAAGGCTCGGCCCACTAGGCCCACCATTCAAACAGTATTCTGCTACATGCTTGGCACGGGCAAAATCCAAATCAGCTTTGAAGCACTGATCGTACCTACATATCACTGTTTGATTTAAGGTAATGTTGTCCACACAGTGCGCGACACTAGCGAACATGGGTTCGCATGCCCTCAAATGGGCGGAACCTCTCTCCAACCATCAGTGAAATTTGGTGACGACGACTTCTGGTACGTTCGACTCCTAGTTCACCCAACACGGATCCCGATGGTTTAGGAAGTTGGAATCTAATCAGCAGTATCGCGCCTGGTAACGATGACTCGCTAGGGATAGTTGCCCCCTTCGTGGTCAATGATCGTCGAACCCGATCAGGTAAGCCTAGCTGTTGACAACTAATAATGAAAACTTCAGATCAAAGCCCAGACCTGTATCCCCCACTACGTGGGTGTAGATGGTTTGGAAGGTAGGAGCCTAGTCAGTCCCAAATTGATTCCGACAGCTCGCCACGGGACCACTGCTTTTCAGCGTGGCCGCCAAATTACCAACCCTAGACTTGTAGCTCCCATTGCTTGGGTGTTGATAGTTTAGAAGGTGGGAGCCTAGTCAATGCCGAACTGATTTCGATGGCTCGCCACGGGACCACCGCTTTTTAGCGTGGCCGCTGAATTGCCAACCTTGGACTTGTAGCCCCACTGAGCGGGTGTAGATAGTCTAGAAGGTGAGAGCTTAGTCAGTCGCAAACTGATTCCGACGGCTCACCACGAGACCACTGCTCTTCAACATGGTGGCCGAAAACTCCCAAATTTGTAGCTTGATGCGCACAAGTGTAGATGATTTGGAAGGTGGGAGCCTAGTCAGTCCCGAACTGAGTCCGACGGCTTGCCATTAGACCACTGCTTTTTAGCCTGGTCGCCAAACCCCTTTGACTCAAACTTGTAGCCCCCATCGCGCGGGTGTAGATAGTTCGAAAGGTGAGAAACTAGTCAGTCCCCAACTGATGTCGACGGTTCGCCACGAGACTACTGCTCTTCAGCGTAGTCGCCAAATCCTTACTCCCCGATATTGTAGTCCACATTGTTCGGACATAGATGGTTTGGAAGGTGGGAGCCCCAAGCGGCTCACCATGCAACCACCGCTCTCCTACGAAACAATAGTCGCAAAGTTAAATCTAGCTAAGACAGTATTTTCACGTTCAAACTGGCATTCAATTAACCGCAAAGACAACTCGCGCCGACACATAAATCATCCAACCAGTGCCCAAATAAATGCTATATAGTGTGTCAGCCCGAGCTTACGACACCTGACTCGACACAAACGTTCCAACGCGTATGCTCGACTATCGCAACTCGCCTACAGCAGCAACTGTAGTCGACCAATTAGACAAGCGAGGCTAGCCCTCACTAACTTACCTCGAGGACAAGTAAACAGCCCAAACAAACCAATCCCAGGCTAAACTATCTGCAACATGCCCGTCACCGGACATAACTATGAAACAGTGACTTTGAGTCATATTCAACGAAAACGGTCAAGCTTCTGGCACCAGACAGACCACTCGACATCCTAATGATTCAACCAGCCTATGCTAAAGTAATACGACAAGGTGAAATGAAAAACATACAATAGAGGCAACGATCACAAAACAGGTAAAATTGTTTTGACTAATGGTCAAACAAAATGAGTACAGAATATAGAGTTCACTCCTCATCAGGAAGGTAAAGAAACAGATGAGCTAAGCTTAGCAGGGGAAGGAGCAGGAGTCACGTCCACACGCACTACGACATGGGCATCAGGGTCCAAACTGTCCTCCTTGTTCGATGATGCAAAGGAAACAGACAAGTTTACATACGACATCTTCTTATAGCGGCTGATATCCCACTCCGGATGCTCCTCCTTCATCAGTGCCAGCAACTCCAACCTGTCGTGTACAACCCAGCGGAAGTCGATTTGCCTTGTTCCTGCAAAAGCTATTCCTTTCGCGCCTTCGCATCAACAAGTTCATTCTCCAACAACTCCAACTTGCCAGTCAGTGCGTCAACCTGAGATTACTCTGTGGCCAGACTACTTTTCACACCGCTGAGCTCATGCCATTCTAATTCGAGCTGGTCCTCAGCTGTCCTTGACTCCCGGGCATTGAACTCTACTTCAGATTCCAATTGCTGCTTCTGAGCAGCCCAGTAAGCCTTATTCGAAGCATTCTCTTCAGCAAGAGACCGCAGTTCAGAACGCGCTTCAGCCGCAACTCTCCGTGCAGCCTCCGTGTCTTGGCACACCCGATTCAACTCCTGTTTGAGTCCGTCTCTCTCAGACACCACCTCTACCAGTTCTTAGTAAAAGGCTTCTAGACGAGCCCTTTGACTCCCGACAACCACAGATGACTGCTCTAGCCCCTTTTCCTCAGCTTGCTTCTGTAGCCGCTCAATTTGATAAAGTGCATCAGAGTACAACGCCTGCATGTGCGAGAAGACACGCTCCATGATGTATACCCTTTCACGATCCGCCTCGACTTCCGTCCCAGGAATGACCACCTAGCTCAAGTGAGACATACCCAGCATAAGGTACTTTAAACCCTTATCCATACACCCTTATAGCGTATCCTTCTCGGGTTTTAGAGCGCAATCCATCAGCAAGCAGTGACGCCTGCTTATATGCTTCCTCGAAGCATACTCCACATCAACCTCTTGGTGCCAGACCCAAGTGCTCATCCTTACCAAGTATGGTGCAAATAGGCTTATCCACGCATTCAGATGAAGCTTTCCTGGATCAGGAATCACGCCTGCACTACCCTTCGCAGTTGCCACTGTTCCCAGGCTCTCCTCCGAGACCTTTCCCTTGTCACGAACAACCAACCCTTTAATGCGAGTCGGCCTGACGGGATCGGGAAGGAGAGGAGGAAGCGAATTATCCAAAGGACCCTCCAACACTTCGAGCCGTGGCCTGGAACGAGATGGTGAACAAAACGAACTATATGAAATTTGGCTAGTGCCACCACGGCCACTATCAGATAGCGCACTAACGGGACGATCAGATTCCACAACCTCAATTGGATCTTCACATGAGCCTTCTATTGGAACAGTTCCGTGCAAATTAATACCGGCAAAAGTAGCCATTGCAACCCGCACCAACCGCTCATTCAAAGCTTCGGCCTGCGCCTTACTAAGATTCAACTTGTCTTCAACCCCTGCAAACCGAATGTAATCTTTTTGCTAGTCGGATACATTAGTCTCTGCCCGATGGGTCAGTCAGACTTATGCTCTTCTCTCACTGGAGTTGGTCGTGCTGAAGGTGACCCAGTTCTGACACAAAACCTTTTTGAACTCATGAAAGAGGCAAGCATCTCAAACGGCTCCTCCACGTTAGACGGAACAAAGCTTTGGCCCCAGCAGCAACCTTCCTCTTTCTAGAAGAGGCCCCATTTTTAAGTTTAACCCGCGATGCTCGGTACAAAGTGAGAGCTATGTGCTAGTTGTCCCACAATCCACTACGGATGAAGTTGGTGACGCTTATGACATCCACCATGTTCCCTGTTGACAAGTCGCGGAACGTCTCTATAATATTTTGCTCCTCTAGGGTGAGGGGGTAGTGGGAAAGTGTTTTGTGAAGAAACACCAGCAACGATTAGCCAACCTGCAATCAAGCATAGCAGAGTCAAGAGAAAAAGTTACACTTATGAAGCAGCCTGAACTCTCGTTCGAGCGAGTGACCCTTGAACCGAAAGTACTTTGAATTCACAGGGGCCAAGAAGCAATATTTTTTCCAAAACTTAAAGTCGTTTGGAAAATTTGTGAAACAAGTCGGCGGCGTCATTTTACAGACTGCATTACCTTTCAACGAAAAAGTCAACAACTGGATTACCCGCGGAGTCACGCAGACTCCAGACTCCTTTGCCCTGATCAGAATGAGGAGGATAATCCTATATCCATCAAGCCCCAATCAAGCCGGAGGTATCTCAAGGAGGTCCAAAAATTCCAAAATCACGTCCAGAATGGGAAAATGCACTCCAATTTGAAGCATCATACGATGCAAGCAGATAAACCCTGCCGGTGGCGACATTGGCATCTGGTCACCCTTCAGGACATACTCTGGCAGTTCCTCAAGGATCCCAAACTTTGTACAGATTTCAGCGAGGCCAGGTTTGAAAAGCAACCCGTCTTCGAAAAACTCCAGGCCCTTGTCCAAGGTTGGGTCATCAAGAAGTCTTGTTGAGCCATGAAGAAGACGAACAATCTTTTCCAAATCAAAAGATGAACTAAGCAGTATCTTCAAAAGCAAAGAAAATAAAAGAGTCAGACTCCGCACTACGGATAACCTAAATAGGGATTAGGTTATCAATTCTTTTTTGCTGAACCGACACACGTTCAATTAATGCAGCACGCGGCTCAAGCAACGATTCAGACTCAATCATCATGAGCGGCGTATCTTTTCAACAGATAACTTAGCGAAATGATGTGATGGTCCACTAACTTGGGGGGAGTAGCTGATGATACATAAAAATGGTCACATCCAGGAGCCATACAAGTGTCATGATGATCTCGAGGAATTATGAGCCCCAGCGTCAGTCCAACATTGATCCGGCCCAAATGGTACTAAGCCCGCCTAATTTAGTCTGCCAAACGGACTCGAACTTTTACAGCATGCTAGGCCCACACGTCTCACAACTATCCTCAATACCCGTAAGTCCTACTAAGGTAAGTATCTCGATGATCAACTTCGGGCAAGCAATTACAACACTCTATGTTTCCAACAAGGAAGCAAATATCAGAGTACATTCCATGCAGGGAAACTTCCTTTTACGGGATGCTCTTGGTTTGGAAACTATCTCGCGCGTATCTAGGAGCATAGGGCTAACAAGGAACTTCCCTCCTACATCACGACTCCTAATTAGAAAAAGGATCTCCACGAAGATCTCCTTCCTAAACTACATCTACAATAGCCTGGTAGAATCGGGACTCCTACACTATAAATAAGACATGAGGTTGGTAAGCTAAGGCACGATACAAATCCCCTGTTTACAACATTACACCTTCCTCAAATCCCTATCTGACTTTAGCATCGGAGTTCCATCGGCTACCACAACGGTGGTCCATGGCTCACGTGCGTTACTTGTGCAGGTTAGCAGGTCAGTGGGACTAGGTCAAAGTATGGAGCAAAAAACGACTGCATCAGTATCATTTCTGGAAACCCTCACGAGACTACAACTCATCAACGAGGGAAACCTAGAGGGTTAAAGACTTATTACATATGCTAAATGTAATTGTGATTCCTACGAAAGTGAATAGTTTCCATTCTTCTTTTGTTCGAGGACTAGCAAAATTTAGGTTTGGGGTTTAAGCCCCAATTCTATATTTGTTATGTTCTACTATCTAATAAAATACTCTCATTACGTGTATTTTGTGTATAATGCAGGAATTAAAGTATTAATCATCAAATATGCACAAAATGACACAATAAGGTTAAGTTCAACAACAAAGTCCATTGGAAGATAACACATGTATTACCAATGATTTTCAAGCCCAAGGTCCATAAAATCAAGTTCACAAAGCATCATAATCTATGGATCTTGAGAAAATTATTTGAAGATTTGACATCCACATGGCAACTTCATCCTAGCCAACAGGAATTTCTACATATTTCACCATCCATTCTCCAACACATTCTCTTATCTTTGTATTATTTTATTCTACCATATTCTTTTATTTTTCCTTATTCCACCATCCATTTTCCAACATATTCCCTAATATTTTTGTAATTTTGTTCCATCATATTTTTTTCCTTATTTTATTTCACCATCCATTCAACCATCTCACACCTTTTCATCTATACCCAGATCCTCCGCAGCTTTCCCTTTGTTACCAACGGTCGACCCTTTATTGCGTCACGGCTCAGCAAAATTTGAAAGAAGTGAGGGAAGAGAGTTGTCCAACGGACACTTCATCATCCTGATATGCAGCCTGGAACGAGATGGAGAACAATGCAGACTACATGAAGGATGACCACTTCACCGCGGCCACTATCGAATGATTTTTAAGTAGAGCGATTTTACTCTGGGACCTCAGGCAAATCTTCATCAAAAACCTCAAACGAAACGGCCCTGCAGTGGTCACCACCAGTAGAAGCCACCACAACGGCCAACATCAGCTTGTCGATCAAAGCTTCAGCTTGCTCGATACTCAAATTCGACGCACCTGCGACCCCTGCTAATCGAAGATGGTCCCTCTCCTAGTCGGATACTTCAATCTTTGACTTGGCAGGCTGACTAGGTTCACGCTTCGCCCTCACTGGAGCAGATCATTTGGAAGCCAACTCAGTCTTAGCATGAGACTTCTTCGAACTGGAGCCTTAACTTTGACGACCTTCCTCTTTTTGGATGGGACTCCACATTCAGACTTAACCTTCGGCATTTGATAAAGAGTGACGGCCACGTGCCAATTGGCCCACAAACCATTGCGGCTAAAGTTAGCAAGACTTATGACTTCCTCCACACTCATCTTGTGCAGGTCACAAAATGTCTTCATAGTGTTTTGCTCCTCTGGAAAAAGAGTAGTAGGGAACCTCCCTGCAAAGTAACATATGCAATCATCAGTGTACAATCAGTGCAACGAATTCAAAAGATGAAGCTATACTTACGAAGTGGTCCGAACTCCCACTCAAGCGGACGACCCCTGAACTTGAAATACTTCGAGTCCAAAGGAGCAAGAAGCAATATTTTTTCAAGAACTTGAATTCATCTAGCAACTTCCCGAAGCAGGCTGGCGACGTCATCTTACAAACATTGTGATCATTCAGCCAAGGAGAAGTCAGCAATTGAATCACCCGCGGAGTCACGCAGACACCAGCATCCTTCGCTCAGATCAAAATAAAAAGGATGATCTTGTACCCATTGGGTAGGAGGGACTCCGAGGAAATTTAAGAAGCTCCAAATCTCGTCAAGAACAGGAAAACTGATTCCAGTTTGAAGCATTACGTGGTGCAAACAAACAAACCCTTCCAAGAGAACATCGGCGTCTGATCATCCTTCAGAGCATACAATGGTAGGTCCTCAGGGACCCCGAACGTCTTTCAAAATTCGCTAAGGCTCGCCTCCAAAATTGACTTATCTTCGAAAAACTCGAGGCCCCTAGCGAAAGTTTCATCTTCAAGATGGTTTTGGTGAGCCATGACAAAGATTACCAAGCTTTCAATCAAAAAGATGAACATAAAAATCTCTAAAAGTAAAAGAAATAGAAGAGTCAATCTCCGCAAAAAGCAGGATATAAATAGGGATTGGTTTCCCGCCTTTTCTCCACTGAACCGTTGCACACTTAATTAATGAAGCGCGCGACTCAAGCTACGATTCAGACTTGATCATCATAACGGCGTACCTTTTCAAGAAGTGACTTTGTGACCCGATACGATGACCTACTAACTTGGGGGGAGTAGCTGATGATACATCAAAATGGTCTCTCTTCTACACCGTACATGTGCCATAATGATCTCGAGGAATAATAGGCCGAAGCGTCAGCCCGACACTGATCCGGCCCAAACGGTTCCAAGCCTACACAATGCAGTCTGGCAGACGGACCCGAAATCATTACAACTTGCTAAGCCCACGCATCTCACATCTATCCTCAATACCCATAAGACAGGCTAATGCAAGTATCTCGAGGATCAGCTTCGGACAGGCAAGACAACAACACTTTGCTTCCAACTAGGAAACAAGTAATTGAGTATATGTCACACATAGAGACTTCTATATATGGATTACTCTCGGATTGGCGGGAACTGTCTCCCTGCGTATCTAGGAGCACAAGCCTAATAGGGAAACTCCTTTCATAGCACAACTCCTAATTGGAGGTGAATCTCTATGAAGATCTCATTCCCTAAACTACGCCATCGATGGCCTGGTCGAACCAGGACTCCAACACTATAAAAATGACATGAGGTTGGTAAGCTAAGGTACACGACAAATTCTCTGTTTACAACATTATGCCTTCCTCAGATCCCTGTCTGACTTTAGCATCGGAGTGCCATCGGCCACCACGACGGTGGTCCATGGCTCATGTTTGTTCCTTGTGCAGGTCAGCGGGTTTGCAAGTCAAGGTCAAAACAGGGAGCGAAAATCGATTGCATCAATACCCATCAATGAATTGAGAAGAGTCCCTTGGTAGAGTAGGTCTTGGTCCACTCACTGAAGATTCAACCACTAATGGTTCACTCATGATTGGTTCTTCCAAAATATCAAAGTCACCAAAGTCACCAACTACATCACCAAGGTTAGCAACAATCTCTTCATCATGATGTACCTTCTCAAGTTCATCATCATCAGAAAGAATGAGAGGGTTACCAAAGTCCGTTCCTGCTCCTACAATTGGTTTAGAATTCTTCCATATTAAATTTGATCCAAGACCATACTTCCTTGATGAAGGATCAAACAATAGTTTGGATGAACTCGAATTAGGCTTACTAGGCTTTGGCTTTGGCTTCGGTTTGGGGGTTGGTAACTCTGTGTTTTGTAAGTAGACATGAAATAAGGTTTTGTTATTTAACCTTGTTGCTTTAATGTTGTCCCATAAGTACAATAAGTCTGCGTAATTTTTCACTACTTGGACATTTTGATCAGCACAAATCCATATAATTGTAACATTCTTAATTCCACACTATTTCTCAATGTCATCTTTTAGATCATTCAAACACCACTTATCCCCATCAATATCTTTCAAAGTTGTAATTTTTTTCCATTCGTATAAGTAGGACTATCACTCGCCCATTAGCCACATGATGAGCTAAAAAAGTCATCCTGTCACGTGGAGCCATCCTTGCCACAAGTATATAACAAGATATATAAGATATACATACATGAAAAAAAATTCAATAGTTCAGTGTATAGACAAGATAATCAATGTATACAGTAGATATAGATATTTGTAGGACAAGATAATTAGTGTATATATCTTGTGTATACACTGACTATACACTGATATATCTGATACACAAGATATATCGAATATAACAGTTGATTATATAGACAAAATAATTCAAGAATCATATATACCAGATATACATATATGAAAAAAAAACATTAACGTTCATGGCTGAAGCATTCTTGAAAAATTCATAAGATATATCAGATATCATGACAAATTTACAAAACATCAAACACAGAATTAGACACATTTTCAACACAGTCATTGATTATGATGATACACCGAAACATCCTCTCTTCTACACCATGCACGTGTCATAATGATCTCAAGAAATAACATGCCCAAGCATCAGCCTAACACTGATCCGGCCCAAGCGGTTTCAAGCCCGCACGATGCAGTCCGCCAGACAAACCCAAATCACTATAGCCTGCTAAGCCCACATGTCTCACAAATGTCCCCAACACTCTTAAGCCCTATTAAGGCAAGTATCTTGGGGATCAGCTTGGGATAGGAAAGACAACAACAACAACACTTTACTTTCAACTATATAGCAAATACCAGAGTATACGTCGCACATGAGAATTTTTATCTATGGATAACACTCTGATTGGGAACTATTTCCTGCATATCTAGGAGCACATGTCTAACAGGGAAACTTCCCTTCACAGCGCAACTCCTAATTAGATAAGGATCTCCACGAAGATCTTCTTCCCTAAACTATGCCACTGATGGCCTGGTCGAACCAGGACTCCAAAACTATAAATAAGACACGAGGTTGGTAATCTAAGGTAGGCTACAAATTCTTTGTTTACAACATTACGCCTTCCTCAGATCCTTGTCTGACTTTAGTATCGGAGTGCCATCGGCCACCACAACGGTGGTTCGTGGCTCATGTGCATTCATTGTGTAGGTCAGTAGGTCAAGGTCGAGAAGAAGTGAAAATCGACTGCATCAGTTTGGCGCCATCCTTGGGGACGACAAAGTTCCTAACCATTTACTAGTGTTATTTCTCTTCAGAATTCAAGGAGATGGTGAATGATGTACTATTTTACTAGCACACAACTTAATACCCTACTTTGTGATTGTAGTAAAGAATATGTTGAGATCGTTCTGGACCGGGGATTAAAGAGCTCGGTAACTAACACTAAAGATAACTAGAAGACAACTAACTAAGTAAATAGGAAAATATTGGGGGTTGGATTTTTCTAATTTAAACTAGAAAAATAAATACAAAATTATTGTAAAGATAATAAAACTAAAGGGATGGCAAATATGAGAAATTAGTTAAGAGTTTTATCTCCACACACCAAACATATGCTCATAAATCAATCTTCAATAATCACTTGCTAACTCGTAAAAGACAATGCTCAAGATTAACCGTGACCGCACTGCATTAATATTATTATTTTCCCAAATTCGTTGAATTAAACTAAGCGTCGCTTTCAAATTATTCTTTTCACGATATCTAATCAGGAATCACAAGTTAGATAATAATCCAAGATCATTAAATTTTGTAGTAAATATGAACACTGACTAGGCAATTACAAGTATCATCACCATCTTGTTCCTATCCTAGGTTTTTACTTAACCTTACCAACGTTCCTTGGTATTTACTACTTGTGAGTACGAGATTGTAATGATTAGGTGAAACTCTCTTATACTCTAGCTGCAGATCCTAGCATGCTTACTAAGTTTTCTACCTCAGCAAACATTTAAAGAAAAGTTATCTATAAAGCAGTAAAGCAAAAACACAATGACTAATTAGCAAGGAAGATTAAATTCAATTAATTCATAAAGCACAAGTTCTGGGCTTCAAATGCACCCCTAGCTAAGAGGAGTTTAGCTAGACATATTAATCATGTTTGAATAACAATACATAATTAATTATCACACTAAAAATAAGAGAGAGGGTGAGAAGAAACAAAACACTGTCTGAGTGGACTAATGGGTGCGGATAGCGCGAAGAAAAAAAAAACTCCTCGTTCTTCTTCTTTTTGATATCTGCTTTGTGAGAGAGAAACTGGACAGATAGAAAGAGATGAAGTAGGGCGAGTTAGGCAAGGAGGGAGATGGACATCGTGCGTGCGATGGTTTGATGTTGGCGGTGTGTGCGATTGAGACGATGGCTTGCAATGAGAGAGAAACTGAGATAAGGGTGTGGAATGATGGAGGCTGTGGGCGATGTGGCTAGGGTTTGGAAAGATACGGGCTGTGTGTGAAGATATGGTGATGGCTCTATGCGTATTGTGTGGACGGTGGTGGCTGATGATGGCGAAGTGATTGTATGAGGAAATGGGCGTTTGATTGTGGTGGAGATTGATGATGGAGGCTTGCTGCTGTGAGTAGGAAGGATGACGACTTGTTGTTGCAATCATGGTTGATGATGGGTCTATGCGAGGATGTGATTGCAATGAGGGATGATCTCTCCAAAGCCAGGTATTGTCCCTTTTATAATCGCGTTTTCTAGGTTTCCTTCTTTGTGTAGTTTCCTTTTTCAATAAGTCTTCCTAATTCAAACCAATTTGCACTACTTAGCTTCTATTTTGGAATTTTGTTATTGGAAACCTACACAAAAATGAAAATAGCAGTTAATACCATAATTAACAAGAAATAGCCAAAATTATATATAGAAATATGGTACTAAATAGTATAATTATGCTTCTACCAAATTCCCCTACACTTATCTTTTGCTAGTCCTCGAGCAAATCAAAGAAACAAAAATAAAAAAACTAAAATGACTCAATCTATACTTTCCAACATTTGTCTAAGAGATTTTCAACGGATCATGACATGATAAGATTCTTTACAAACACAAGATTAAATCCACATCATTCGAAAACTAATACAAGTTCATAGTAGTGATGTAAAAATTCACAATTAAATCAATCCATGCAACGAGTGAAACTCAAACGCATGTAAAAAAGAATTGGCCCAAGAATCTCACTGGATGCACCTTTTTTTTTTACTGATTGTTTGGCAAAATCACTTTTCTTATTCTAGTTATATGTGAGATGATTGATGTTAAAGGGAAACAAATAGCTCACATATGATATAACAAGAAAGAAAAGCATTTTCTGACATGTTTATTTTTTTTCTTTTCAGATTTTTGATCTCATGGAAGGAATGCTATTACTTAAATGCAAGAACTAGTGATACCATATGCTCATACCTCATTCGAATCTCCACATCGTGACATTGCAAGAAAACACTCAATCAAAAGGTCTTAATTCAACTTGTAATGGAGCCAATGGGTCAAGGGAATAGAAAGAATGGATAAGGAAATAACGAAGGGCTTAAAGAAATGGTGAAAGCATCCAATAAGATTAGAGACATTAGCAAGGAATCACATGGTTCAAGACATAATTTGGAAAAGGAAAACGAAATGGAAGAGTTGTCCTACTGATAATGAAGAGTTTCAGTGTTTAGCATGTCATGCAATTCAATATAATGCTTTGAACGAAATTATTACAAGTTCTACTGTTTAATTTTAATTAGGAACGCAATCCAAGTAGCAACCAAAATAAACAAAAATGAGATCATGCAACGAATTATTATTGACAAAAGAAATGAAAGATGACCTAACTAAAACACTCAAAATCAAATGAACAATAGGCTTAAAACTCACATATGAGTGAAATTCAATTAAGCATGCTTTGAGTACCAATTACTCAGTTGATTACATGTGAATTGCATATGATAACCATGAATAAGCATTAACGAAAGAATAATATTAGACCTTAAATCATGCTTATAAATCACCTTAAACTCATGCAATTAAAAACCAAATCTCATCATTGGGTTGGAAAATATCCTAAGATTCAAAATACCTATAAAAATCTATTTTTTTAACTGACACTAATACTGATGATACATCAAAATAGACTAATCATCGTGGTTTTACACGTGGCATAGAGACCCATCAGGAGGACACAGTGAACAACCTATTGGGCCAGCTCATGAAGCTCGATAGAAATAAAGCCAATTACACAGGTCCAGACGGGGGTCACTAAAAGGAAAACAATCAGGACCTAAATCCAGGCCCAACACGAGTTCCCTCATAAAGAAGAAGAATGTTGCACTAAAAAAATCCATGGAGGGGCTTACGCCTCCACGAATGCATCTCCATTAAGGAGGAGGTTGTTACAGAAACATCTCATTCCGTTGCGCCTCACATGCTTAAGTCATGCAGAGAGTTTTTTTTTTTGAAAGGCAAGCAGGGGGGTTTATATGGGCTCCCCAGACCACTGAAAATAAATAGAAGAAGCTTGGTTACATGCGTGCGTATTTTCTTCCTTTAGCATCATCAAATACAATTTTCTTAATGTCTTCCGCAAAAGAACTCGGAATTAACTCTAAGAACTCATGATTAGGAAGAAGTTTTGCCAGTTTATCCGCTGCCTGGTTTGTTTCCCGCACTGTGTGTCGAACCCTATATCCCACAAACAAGAGTGCATATCCTATATCCGCACTGTGGTCATGCAGGGAGTTAATCACGACCATTATAAAAGATAAAGGGAACATTCGACAAAGGTAGATAACTTTAACTGAGTTTTGTCCAGATTTACATCCTTCTTCCAATATAGTTACTGATTTAAGCATCAGAGTGCCTTCGGCCACCAAAAAGGTGGTCCTTGGTAGTCTAACAGTTGTTTTGCAGGTCAAACTCACAGGAGGAGGATTTTTGGATGCATCAGCTTGGCGCCGTCCGTGGGGAACAACGAGTTTCCTTTTCTAAAACAAAAACACATAGTGACAAGGTTCACCGCAACCTAACAAAAAATCAACAAGCCAATGGATAAAGTAATGCAAACTGCAGATCACGACAACTCACCCTCCGATGCACCACTAACAACTGAATGAGGAGATGTAGACCGGATCACCGAACCAATAGCCCACAAGAACGCAAATCTACAGCACACCGTAGTCCGAATAACCCAAATATTCGACGACAATGTCGTGGACCTCAGGTGGATTTGCTCATAATCCAGATGGAACACGTAACAAAGATGCTGGAAAAGATTACATAGGAGCACACTCAGCTAGCTAATCCCGTTCAGGCGCAACCACAACAAAACTCAGCCAATCGAGCTCAAGGGAGTGATAAAATCCTAGCAAAACCCCAACAAGGAAACGTCAAAAGTAGCGAGCTCCTTCGAGGTAGGAATCCATTGTATGAAGGAACGCTTACTGAAATCCCGTTCACAATAGGGGTCACGGATCCTAACATACTATATGAGTTGGCAAAACCACCATTCTCCGACACCCTGATGAAAACAACAATGTCGAAAGAGTTCACCCCTCCAAAATTCGAGGTATATGGTGGCACTTCCTATCCAACTGATCATTTAAGACACTTCCACCACATGATGGCCTTAAATGAGACTACGAAATCAATCTTATGCAGAACATTCCCAATTAGTCTCACTTCTACAGCAATGAACTGGTTCAATAGCCTGCCACTGAGGTCAATAGATTATTTTCAAGCTTTGGCCACCCCTTTAATCACAACATTCATCGGAAGCTAGCGAATGAGGAAAGGGCCATACTAGCTCTTGCATATCAGACAGAAGTCCGATGAAACAATAGGAGAATATGTCACCTGTTTTACCAATGAATTGACAATGATTGACGGATGTAGCGATGACACAACCGCTGCAACCTTCGTGGCTGGATTAAAAAGAGGCCCATTATTTGACGCTTTTAACCTAGAGCCCCCAAAGGGCATGGCAATCTTGCTAAAAATAGCACAAAAGCACATCTCCTATAGGAAATGAAGGCAGCCAGGAGGAAAAATGACCAAGAAAGAGAATTGTTTTTGAAAAAACGGGAAAGAAATGAAGAAAACGAGGCAGGATGACAGATGACAGATGACATAAATGCGACAACTCGTCAAAAAAGCATCGGAGTGGCGAAAGGAGGGATTCATGAGGACAAGCATTCGAGGGGTCACAACCAACGCGAACTCGACACGAACGGGTAACAAGCATATTGAAGACCACATACAAGCCCTACACAACCCTAAAGACGAGTCGAGCGAATGTACTAAAACACATAGCAAAGTGGGACAACGTCAATTGGCCGCTTCAAATGAGAAGGGATTCAGAATGAAAAGCCTAAAACAAATATTGTTCATTCCACAAGGATCATGGGCACGATACCGAAGAATGCTACAACTTAAAAGACAAAATCCAATACTGAGCTCAGAAAGGACTACTCGACGAGTTCATCGGATTGCCAGATAAACAGATAAAGTGGAAAAAGAAAGCGGAAAACACTGCAGGATCAAAAGAACAATCTAGAGAGTTGATATATACCACACACTGCATAATTGGAGGAAGCATAGCACGCAAAGCAACTAGACAAATTCCTCACTTGAACTGATCTATATCTGAACAGGAGTATTGATAAAGTGCTTCATGAATACACAAAACACGGAGAAGTTTGCATCAACCAATTCACACAAGTCAAAGGGCCTCATTAGCAACTGCAAGCTCAACCAAAAACACTTACAACATACGAGGACGAAACAAAGAAAAAAAAGTGACAAAAACATCAGTCCCCAATATTAGGGCCAACAACGAGCAAAGGAAAACAAAACAAATCATACTCCAAACCAGCATAAACACCATGACGACCAAGGCTGATTACAAAATCAAGGAAATGTCAATAACTATTACGAATTCAGAAACTCCAGATCTTTGCACAGACAACATAATAGATATGTCAATAAATTAGACGTACAAAGCAATCAAAAGACAAAAATCGGACACACAACTTTTGGTCTAATCAACTAAGAAGTAAAGGTTGGACACCCGAGTCACCTAAGCACACCAAAAAACTTCGAATCGACCGAGATGTCGAACTAACGAAGTAAAGGTTGGACACCCAAGTCACCTAAACACAAAAAACTTCGAATCGACTGAGATGTCGAACTAACAAAGTAAAGGTTGGACACCTGAGTCACCTAAACACAAAAACTTCGAGTCGACCGGATGTCGAGCTAAAGGATGGACACCCGAGTCAACTAAACAAAAGAACCTGTAGTCTAACAGAGTGTCGGGTTAACAAAAGGACTCCGAAGTGACAGACACAGAGTCAAAATCAAGGGAACGAGTCAATACATTCTGAAAAGACACAGGCGAAAACATTTTTTACAACAAACTAGGAAGAACAACAATGACCAACCATTAGACAAGCAACAAACACGAAAGTAGTTATAAAAGAACTTGACGCGAAAGCCATGATAGTTACAACAAAACCAAAAAGAAAAAGAAAAATGACAAAAGCTAATTTTGATTGATAAACACTACTCGGTTACATCTGGAAAAGGTGATAAAGAAGTAGGAGAAGAAACAAGAGCAATGGAAGGATCATTATAAGCTGGAACAGGAGAAGAGAGCATCACAATTTTAGAGTACTTGATGATAGAAGAGGCAATGACTCCTCAAATGCAGATTCCTCAACATCGTCATCCTCAAATGCTTCACCGACCAAGTGGTGATATTTAGAAAAGTCCTCGCCGAGCCCTTCGATATAACCAAGAAGCTCAACCCGCCTGTCAATAACTCGCTTCCAATCTTCGGCTTCGACCACACGAAGGCTATCCTTAGTAACAACGAGTTCATTTTTTGCCGCGGCAAGCTCCTCTTCAACATTGGAGAGCATACCGAAAGCATCTGCCTTGACATCATTAAGTGTAGCGATTATCTGTTCCACCCGCCTCTCAGCAGCGTCACACATAACGGATTGCTCCAATCCAAAATAAGAAGCTTCATAGAAAGTCGATTTCTCAGCGGATAACTCTTTTTCCACATCGCAAAAACGAGCGCAAACCTCATCTAGCTTAGCTTTCAAATAGTCAAGATCAACAACATACTTATCTCGCAGACTCTTCGCCTCCATCAAAGACTCTCGATTAGCCACGGGAAACTTTCCCCGAGCCCGCGCATTACATTTTCTACACATCAAATTGGGAAAGAACATGAGAAAATACCAGCAATAACGTTGCCAACCTCCTATCCAAAAGAGCCACTTGGTCACAACCAGCACGATAAACCGAGCCCATTACCCCCGCGTAAGCAAGATGATTCATTCCGTCCTTCTCAAGACCATGGTCGATATGATCAAAAGGGTCAAGCACAGACATCGGATGCCTCTTTACCAACCGTCTGTACCATTCATCTACCAGTCTACATGCATCGTCTTGCACGCCGAGCTGGGTAAACCAATAGAACTTGCCACCGAATTTGATACAGATATCCTTCGGCCCAGACTCAATCCAACTAATCCGTGGATAGAGGACGCGAGGATCCAAAAGCACCGAGAAACCAGGAAACTAGGAATCTGGATGCTTTGCTGACATCAATAGAAGGAGAGGGGGAATGATCTCTGAAACGTTGACCATCAGTAATGTCTTTAGACTGCTCCACTGCCAACTGGAGTATTTTCTCATTAATGACTCGAGGATCGCCATTAGACAACTCAGCAGTATTCGAAACACGATAAGCAGATAGAGGTTTCATCTCATCGTCATCTAATGGACGAATAGTCTCTTTCTTGCTCCTTTTCAATGCAAGTCTCAGCTCCTCAGCCTCCTCAAGATATTCACGATCTCCCTTTCCAGCATTATCATGGGCAAGACCCAGGCGAGAAGCAACATCTCGAAAAGAACTCTGACGAGTCGCAAATCAAGCAGAACTATGATTCAAAAGTCGTTTCTTCCTCGGAACTTGACTAAGATCTACCGGCAATCACCTTAATGGACTCGTAGACCTCACAAGTTTTCTCTTTTGCCAAGCAGAAATGGAAGCAATAACATGAGCATTGAGATCCGTAACATTTCAGACTAAACTCACTTCCCAATCAATGCTAGCATCACTAACTCCAGCATGTGCGGCACGAGGAACATAAGCCTTAGCACAAGATTCAGTAAATAAAGCTCGTTCGATTTCACTCATAGTGTATAAACCACTACGCTCCAGGATGCTCTTAGAAAGAAATTCCTCCACGGGAAAACGGTGAAGCTTAGAGAATTGTTCACCGATCTTCTGCTTCTCATCAAATAAAAAAAATCTTCCGCCTACTAGGGACTGAAAATAATCAAAAAACCAAACGACCTTGCAATTGGAAGTAGCCAGAATTCATGAAAGCGTAGAACCAATACCGCGACCAATCGGGAATGTCATCACTAAGATTCTTGAAACAATCAGAGGAATGAAGTAAGTAGATATCCCTATACACCAATAGACCGACCACAGAATGCAAGACCCTAACGGTTAGGGGAATACCAGACAGAGTAGCCCTCGCATAAGAAGAAACCATCACCTACAACCATTAGGGCCCATTTGGGAAGGATAAATGCCTAAAAAATTCAGATATTCCCATAACAGCTCTGGAACAGGGAATCGAAAGCCAAAATGCAATGTATCCATCCTTTGAGTTTCAAGGGTTATCGCCCCGTCCAGGCAGAACAATCTCGAGGTCAGGCAGGAGATTATAATCAGAACGAAGGGTCTCTAGAGTCGACTGAGAAGCTATGTTAGGAGAGTAATAAGCCTCGCACAAAGTTAGCGACTTACCACTTGACTTGTCACCAACAAACATCGTTGAAGAGAAAATAAGCAATGAAAATGAAGAATATGAAAAAACAAACAAACCTTAAATTCAAATATAGCATGAAGAGGGAAACTGTATTCATCGCATTTCCTTTTATAGAGCCAAGCAATGAAGAGACGACCCATTGGATAGTGTGCGAGATATGATGGCTATGAAAAAACCCAAAAATGTGCGTGAAAGATGAACGGGCAAGAAAAGGATCGAGATACCAACTCGCGAAAAGCAACTAACATCATTAAATACAAGGTAATGATGAAATCGAAAGACAAACCATCACCAAAGTTAGTGGCCACGTCAGCATGTCCACTAACTAAGGGGGGAATAGCTGATGATACATCAAAATAGACTGATCATCATGGCCGTACGCGTGGCATAGAGACCCATCACAAGGACACATCGAACAAACTATTAGGCCAGCTCATGAAGCCCGATAGAAATAAAGCCAATTACATATGCTCAAACAAGGCCCGCTAATAAGGAAAACAGTCAAGACCTAAATCCAGGCCCAAACGGATCAGAATACGGATCCGGCCCAACACGGGTTCCCTCATAAAGAAGGAGAACATTGCACCAAGAAAGAGCCGTGGAGGGGCTTAAGCCTCCACGAACGCATATCCATTAAGGAGAAGACTGTTACAGAAACATCTCATTCTATTGCACCTCACATGCTTAGACACGCAAAGAGTTAATCATGACCATTATAAAAGGTAAAGGGAACATTCAACAAATGTAGGAATTTTAACTGAGTTTTGTCCAGATTTACATCCTTTTTGCAACAAAGTTACTAACTTAAGCATCGGAATGCCTTCGGCCACAAAAAGGTGGTCTTTGGCAATCTAATAGTTGTTTTGCAGGTCAAACTCATAGGAGGATGGTTTTTTTACGCATCAAATACCAACAAAAAAAAGCAAAGACCAACATTTTTTATTTTTTTATTTTTATGGACTGACACTTCAATATTTTTTTTCCAAACAAAAACAATGTTGTTCCCCCATACTTAAACCTAACATTGTCCTCAATGTTGATAGATTATAGCAGATGTAATGAAAGATTTTAAAAAGGAAAAACAAACTACTAATAATTAAAAGCAAAAATAACGAAAATAAAATAAAGGGATAGAGAAAGCAAATCTGATTGGGTTGCCTCCCAAAAAGCACTTGTTTTAATGTTGTGCAGCCTGATGGTATCTCCAATTAATCCTCAGAATAAGTGGGAACATGGAGTAATAAAAAATGCTAGGAAACCAGGTTTTTGCAACCATGTTTTGTAACCAGGATGACGTGTCATGATCTGGAAAGAATGATGAAATCTCCAAAGCTTTTATGTGTATCTTGAGGTTGTAAAAAACTCATCTAATGATGCCACATCATCCTGGTTGCAAAACATGTTTACAAAACCTGGTTTCCTAGCCTCACTCTAGAGTAATATGTTATCCACGTCATGCTACACAAATGACTAATAATAGGGCTTAAGTCGATGTCCATTCACCTTGAACTCCTTACCAGTTGTGACAGTCTTCACCTGTATAGCACCATGGGGAAAAACATTAGTAACAATGAAAGGACCAATCCATCTAGAACGTAACTTACCAGGAAAAAGTTTTTGGCATAACTGGAAAAGTAAGACTTTCTGGCCCACAACATAAGTCTTTCCACGAATCATGCGATCATGAAAAGCTTTGGTTTTATCCTTATAAATCTTGGCACTCTTATATGTTTCATTCTGAATCTTTTCAAGCTCGTTTAGCTGTAATTTCCTATGAAGGCCAGCATCATCAATGTTCATATTGAAAGTCTTAATTGCGCAATGAGCCTTATGTTCTAGCTCAACCAGTAGATGACACAGTTTCCCATATACAATCCGAAAGGGAGGCATCCCTATAGGTGTCTTATAGGCTTTCCTATATGCCCATAAAGCATCATCAAGACGCATACTCTAGTCTTTGCGGGTGGGCTTTACTGTCTTCTCACGGATTCCCTTGATTTCACGATTTGAAACTTCGGCTTGTCCACTTGTTTGAGGATGATAAGGGGTCGAAACTTTATGTGTGACATTGTATTTCTCAAGCAAAACTTCAATTGTAAGGTTCCAAAAGTGAGAATCTCCATGATTTATAATCACTCGCGGCATCTTTGGAATCATCAGTACGGTTGGCTTTTGCTTCCACCCACTTTGAAACATAATCAACGACAATCAATACATAAATGAAACCATTAGAAGAAGGAAATGGACCCATGAAATCAATACCCCATATATCAAAAATTTCCACATTATATATAGGATATTGCGGCATTTGATCCCTAGGGCCTAAGTTACCTGTTCTTTGACATCGATCACAAGTCATGCAAAATAATCTGGCATCCTTAAATAAAGTGGGCCAATAAAATCCACACTCTAAAACCTTACGAGCTGTTCTTTGAGTTTCAAAGTGCGCCCCACAAGTATAAGAATGACAATATTCAATATCGAATTAAATTTAAAATCGAGCACACACCTTTTAATCAATTGATCAGCATCGTGCTTCCACAGATAGAGGTCATCCCATACAAACCGTCTCGCCACTTTCTTGAGCTTATCCTTCTGAACTCAAGTCAAGATGTTCGAAATTTGTTTGGATACAAGGTAATTCACAATATCAATATACCATGGTTCACTTACCTCGACCAAAAATAGTTGCTCATCGAGAAAAGTCTCAAGAATAGGCAGGGGCTCCTCATTGTGCACCAGGCGGCTCATGTGGTCAGCCACTACATTTTCACTCCTTTTCTTATCTCTGATCTCCACATCAAACTCTTGAAGAAGAAGTATCTACCGTATAAGTCTTGGTTTCGCCTATTTCTTCATAAGCAATATTTTAAAGCTGCATGATCAGAAAAAATTATAACTTTAGTTCCAACTAAATAAGATCAAAATTTTCTAAAGCAAATACAACAGTTAAAAGTTATTTTTCAGTTGTGAATAATTCAATTGAGCATCATTCAAAGTTCGGGAGGCATATTAGATGACGTGAAGACGTTTGTCCCTCTGTTGGCCTAGAACTACTCCTAAGGCATAATTTGATGAGTCACACATAAGCTCAAATTGAAGACTCCAATCCAATGGTGCAATGATAGGTGTTGATGTCAACAACTCCTTAAGTTTGTCAAACACTTTCCGACAGTCATCATTGAACTCAAATGACACATCTTTTTGTAGGAGACGACATAAGGGTCCAGAAATCTTAGAAAAATCTTTGATAAATCATCGACAAAATCCTACATGTCCAATAAAAGAACGAACCTCTTTTACCGAAGTAGGAGAGGGTAAGTAACGTACAAGATATATTTTAGCTTATCAACCTCAATACCCCTAGTTGAAACCACATGGCCTAAAACAATACCTTGATTAACCATAAAGTGACATCTTCCCAATTTCATACAAGGTTAACATCAATGCATCACTTCAGAATCAAGGCAAGATTATCCGGACAATGGTCAAAAGAATCACCGAAAACACTAAAATCATCCATCAAAACTTCAATGATTTTTTCAATAAAGTCTAAAAATATACTTACTATGCATCTCTGGAAAGTAGTTGTGGCATTACACAAACCAAATGGCATTCTTCTATATGCAAAAATGCTGAATGGACATGTGAAAGTTGTCTTTTTTTTATCCTCTTGGGCGATGACAATCTGATTATATCCTAAATAACCATCAAGAAAACAATAAAAAGCACGACCGACCAACCTTGCAAGAATTGATCAATAAAGGGAAGAGGAAAATGAGTTTTCCTTGTAGTCGTATTCAGCTTTTTATAGTCAATACAAACCCACCACCCAGTTTGCATTCGCGTGAGAACCAACTCATTTTCCTCGTTCTTTACCACAATTATGCCAGACTTCTTCGACACTACTTGCACTAGTGAAACCCATTTGCTATATGAAATAGGGTAGATCACACTACAGTCAAGGAGTTTAATGATTTATTTCTTCATGACTTCCATCATAGGGAGGTTTAGGCGGCACGGAGCTTCTCTAGTGGGTTTTGCCCATTCTTCAAAAAGTATACGGTGCATACAAGTGGTAGGGCTAATACCCTTAATGTCGGCCAATGTCTACCCAATTGCAGTTTTGTATTCCTTCAAAAGTTGAATAAGCTTTTCCTCTTCTAAAATTGTGATTGATGATGATATGATGACAGACAATGTCTCATCATCTCCCAAATACACATACTTCAAGTGATCCGGTAACGGGTTAAGCTCAAGTGTAGGTGCCTGAATCACATAAGGTAAAAGTTTATTAGTAGATGAAAATAATAATTAGGGAAGGTAACTCACTAACAATTCGTGGCATTGACTCCAACGCTGCCACGGTCTCAATGATATCCTCCCTCATGTTATCGGCTGAGAGTTTCTTAGTGTCAAGAAACTCCATTCCTCTCATATCCGGCGACTGTAGTAATGGTGATTTCAAGTTCATCCTCGTTCACGACATCAAGAAATTCCTGGGACAAAATATCAATCACGTCAATAGAAAAACAAGAATGATCATCAACAGGATACCTCGTGCCTTCAAAGATGTTGAAGCCAATCACATCACCATCAAATTCCATGGTCAGTTTCCCCGCATGCACATCAATATTTGTCTTTTGCAGTTTTGATGAAGGGTTGCCCTAAAAGAAGAAGCAAAGGTGCTGAAACTGTCGAATTTTCCATCTCAAGCACATATAAATTTGTTGAAAAGATCAAATGATTAACATGCACCAACACATCTTCCAACAAACCTCGAATGATCAAATCAAGCACATAGAAACACCTAAGTCTAACATTGCATTTCAAGTTTTAGTATTACTGATAACACAAAGGATAGTGAAACTACCCAGATCCATACACTTCGACGACAATTTTCTTTGAAGAACTAAAAAAATTACCTCTCTATCTTGAAGTCGTCTCTTTGTTGTGCAAAGCTCTATAATTTTTTTTTTGCATACTTAGGAACTTGCTTAATAGCATCAAGAAGTGGAATATTGACTTGGACTTTATGGAAGGTTTCTAAAATTTCTTTTTCCTGTTCATTTTTCTTAGTCTGGGCAAACCTGCGTGAGAAAGGCAGAAGATGTGGAGATGGATTAGCAGAAACTAAACTTGGAACACTCACCTTCTTAACTGGGGGATTTGGTGTCTCAACAGTGACTGAATTATCATCCTGTAACTCAACTTCCCTATTTTGGCTCTGTTTGGGTACTATTGGCTCACTCTCAATTTGCCTACCACTCCTCAATGTAATTGCTTTTGTGGTTTCAAACCCACCTTTCGGATTTGGAATGGTAGAACTAGGAAGTTTTCTTTTGCTAGGTTCTGCCGAGAAAATGTTATCGATTTCAAAATCTCATCATAATTAAGGGACATACCTGAATTGTGCTGAGGTGGTCTTGACGGCCTCTAAAAGAGACTAGGGGGTGACCGATTCAAAGTTTGTTGTTGAGGCTGTTATGAATTTCTCCATCCAATGCTGGGTTGATTTATCCAACCTTCATTGTAAGTGCTAGAATAAGGGTTATTCCTGGGCCGATTCTGTCCTTGAAAACCTACTGCATTAACATTTTCTTAACCGCCATTTTCAATCAGCTGAGGGCATTGATCAGATGGATGTCCTGGCACATTCTGCTCTCCCAGAGCTTGAGTCACAAGTGAAGTATGATTAGCCATTTGAGCTTGCAAACTAGAATTAGTACTTACCTCATGGACTTGGCGTGAATGCTCTCCAATTCCTTCATACTGCTGGACGTTTAAGGCTCGGTTTGCAATCAAAGTTTTCGCTGTTGTTGGAGTTTTATCAACCAAAACTCCTCCTGCCACTGCATCTAACATCTGTTATTCAAGATGAAACAATCCCTCATAAAAGTATTAAATCATGTGCTCCTCCTTTATTTGATGTTGCGAACATGATCCTATGAGAGTTTTAAAGCAGACATAGTATGTTGGGTATGATTCTCCTGGACCCTACTGAATGCCACTGATTTGTTTCCTCAACAAGATGATTTTTGAAGTTGGGAAGAATTTCTTTAGAAACACCTTCTTCATGATATACCAAGAGTATACTGTTCCGGAAGGTAGTTCATAGAGCCAATCCTTAGTCCTAAGAGCCAGATAAAATCATCAAGATGTTCTCATCCACTGTGATTGGCGTCATACTAGAGCATACAACTTCAAATTCCTTTAAATGGTTATTTGGATCCTCCATAGAAAGACCATGATACTTTGGAATATGGTGAAGTAAGCTGAATTTCAGCTTGAATGACTCTGTCTTACCCTGCGCTGCTGTTGGATATTAAATGCACAAGGGTGCGGCTTATCCAAGTTGGATGCCAAAAGTTCTTTAATAGATTTGTTGTCTTCCATGTCGAGCTCTTCTTATTCAGATTCAGAGCTAGATGTTTGTGACTCTTTTGTTTCTCTCATTTGTCTTCTAAATATTTTCTCCGGCTCCCAATCGTACTCTAATAAGTTCTCGCCGGATCTCCTATTGCATGAACTAGTACCTCAGATAAAGACAGAAAGAAAAAATCAATTAAAAAAATTAATAAAATAACTAATGAAGTAATAAACAGTTTTACTAATCCCCGGCAACGACACAAAAAATTGATGCATTATTTTACTAGCACCCAACTTAATAACCTGCATTGTGATTGTAGTAAATAATTAATAAGGATCGTTTTGGATCGGGGATTAGAGAGCTCGCTAACTAACACTACGGATAACTAAAAGACAACTAAGTAAGTAAATACGAAAATAATGGGGGTTGGATTTTTCTAATTTAAACCAGGAAAGTAACTTCGAAAATTATTGTAAAGATAATAAAACTAGAGGGATGACAAAGATGAGAAATTAGCTAAGGGTTTTATCTCCACACACCAAACATATGCTCATAAATCAATCTTCAGTAATCACTTGCTAACTCGTGAAAGACAATGCTCAAGATTAACCGTGACTGCACTGCATTAATCTTATTATTTTCCCAAATTCGTTGAATTAAAATAAGCGTCGCTTTCAAACTATTCTTTTCATGCTATCTATTCACGAATCACAAGTTAGATAACAATCCAAGATCATTAAGTTTTGTGGAAAATATGAACACTGACTAGGCAATTACAAGTATCATCAGCATCTTGTTCTTAACCTAGGTTTTTACTTAACCTTACCAACGTTCATTAGTATTTACTACTTGTGAGTACAGGATTGTAACGATTAGGTGAAACTCTATTATACTTTAGCCCCAGATCCTAGCATGCTTACTAAGTTGGCCACCTTAACAAACATATAAAGAAAAGTTCTCTATAAAGCAGTTAAGCAAAACACAATCACTGATCAGCAAGGAAGATTAAATTTAATTAATTCATAAAGCACATGTTTGGGGTTTCGAATCCACCCCTAGCTGAGAGGAGTTTAGCTAGACATATTAATCATGTTTGAATAACAATACATAATTAACTATCAAACTAAAAATAAGATAGAGGGTGATAAGAAACAAAACACTGTCGCCAAGCATGGTGGTACTGAGTGGTCTGATAGGTGCAGATAGCGCGAAGAAAAGAAAACAACTCCTCCTTCTTCTTTCTGATCTCTGCTCTGTGAGAAAAAAACTAGACAGATAGAAAGAGATGAAACAGGGCGAGTTTGGCAAGGAGGGAGATGGACGTTGTGCGTGCAATGGTCTGATGCTGGCGGTGTGTGCTATTGAGACGATGACTTGCAACGAGAGAGACGAGACGAGGTTGTGGAACGATGGAGGTTGTGGTTGATGTGGCTAGGGTTGGGAAAGATACGGGTTGTGTGTGAAGATATGGTGATGGCTTTGTCCGTATTGTGTGGACGGTGGTGGTTGTTGATGGAGAAGTGATTGTGGGAGGAAATGAGTGTTTGATTGTGGTGGATATTGATGATGGAGGCATGCTGCTGTGAGGAGGAGGGATGACGGCTTGTTGTTGCGAGGATGGTTGATGATGGGTCTGTGCGAGGTTGTGATTGCGATGGGATGATCTCTCCAAAGCCATGTATTGTCCCTTTGATAATCATGTTCTCTAGGTGTCCTTCTTTGTGTAGTTTCCTTTTGCAATAAGTGTGCCTAATTCAAACCAATTTGCATCACTTAGCTTCTATTTTGGAATTTTGTTATTGGAAACCTACACAAACTCGAAAGTAGCAATTAATATCATAGTTAACAAGAAATAGCCAAAATTATATATATATAAATATGGTACTAAAATAGCATAAGTACACACGTCTCACAACTATCCCAAATACCCGTAAGCCTTATTAAGGCAAGTATATCGGATATCAGCTTTGGACAGACAAAACAACAACATTTTACTTCCAACTAGGAAGCAAATACCAGAATATACGTCACACATGAGAACTTCTATGGACAACACTCTTATTTGGAATTATCTCTCGCGCATGTAGGAGCACAAATCTAACAAAGAGACTTCCATTCATAGCACAACTTTTAATTAGAGAAGGATCTCCACGAAGATCTTCTATCCTAACCAAGGCCCCCGATGGCCTGGTCGAACCATGACTCCAGCACTATAAATAAGACATGAGGTTGGTAAGTTAAGGTAGGCTACAAATTCATTGTTTACAACATTACGCCTTCCTCGGATCCATGTCTGACTTTAGCATCAGAGTGTCATCAGCCACCACAATGGTGGTTTGTGACTCACGTGCATTCCTTGTACAGGTCAGCAGGTCAATGTCAAGTAGGGAGCGAAAATCAACTGCATCAGATTATATAGACAAAATCAAATCAAACAAAATTTATACGTCTAAATCAAAGACGGAATCAAAGCTTACTTCTCAAGGTCAATGGCTGAAGTTCAATGGCAGCAATAGCTTTGAACTGAGTCGAGTGGCTCAATTTGGGAATTTTCGTATCTCCGTTCAAGAGGGGAATCTTTGTCTCTCCGTTCAAGAGAGGAATCTCCGTCCACGAGCTTAACTGAGCTCAATTCAAGAGGGGAATCTTCGTATCTTTCTCTCTTCCACACACCCTATCTCCCACAGTCGACAAAGCAAAACCCTTTTTCCCTCCGTCCAGCGATCTCCCTCCCTATATGGATCTTCCTCTCTCCCTCCATCCAGCGATCTCCTTCCCCTCAGTCTAGCAATCTCCCTCTCTCAATCGAACATATTCCCCTTTCTCCCTCTTGTCAATTCAATGCAAGTGAAAGCAAAGCTATGGTTTCATTTGAGAAAAGAGCAAAAATAAACCTCATGTGTCAGGGAAAATAAACCTCACATGCTTGACACATGAGGGTAAATCAGGAATTTACAAATAACTAATGGATTCTAATAGTCAAAGTAGTGGACTTAACGGTTCACAATTAAAATGAGGATTAGACGGAATAAATAAAAATAATGGTAGTAGAATTCAGCTGAATTAATAGAGGCTAAAAGGTAAATAACCAATTTTAAAAGCTACATGAGGCTATCATGCGCGAGGATTCGTCAGAATTTGAACAGTATAATACTTGAAGAATTCCGTAGGGGATTCAAACTCGGTGAGAGGCTTTTGCGTCCATCAATGGTAAAGGAGCCCTTCTAGGGGGCGAGGGGGCGCGAGGGAATGGTGTAACCACCCATCGCCCTTGCGATGAGCGACGCCGCACATCTCGAGGGTGATGGATGGTTACACCCCTCCCTCGCGCCCTCCCCTCGCCCCCTAGAATTACATGGTAAGGGTATCTGCTGGCCCTGCAAAGCCCTAAGAAGGCTAGCCATCAGAAGATACACAGGATGAAAGCGAAACTGCAGAGGAAATGAAAAATAATAGGCAGACTTTTCTCTGTTTCATGTCGTTCGATAAAAAAACAACACACGCCAATGGCGATTCTTGGAACTCACTTTCTTCACTCAACGCATCTCCACTCAACGCATTAATTAAAACCCTAAACCCCACCATTTGGACCATCCTCACTCACTCACTCATCAATGGCGATTCTTGGAACTCACTTTCTTCCTCGTCACACTAACACTTCCCCTCTCCTCCAACTCCAAATCCAACTCAAACACCACCGATCACTCACCATCTCCTGCTCCTCCTCCTCCTCCAACACACGCCAAATCCCCGGCAATCGCAAGCTCCGAGTTGCCGTGATAGGCGGCGGCCCATCAGGCTCCTGCGCCGCGGAAACCCTGGCAGCAGCAGGCATCGAGACCTTCCTGATCGAGCGCAACCCATCCGGCGCCAAACCCTGTGGCGGCGCCATCCCTCTTTGCATGCTTAACGAGTTCTCCATCCCTCCCGATCTCATCGACCGCAAAGTCACTCAAATGAAGATCATCTCCCCCTCCAATCTCACCGTCGACTTCGGCAAAACCCTTAAACCTCACGAGTACATCGCCATGCTCCGCCGCGAGGTCCTCGACTCCTACCTCCGCGATCGCGCAACTTCCAACGGCGCCAATCTCATCACCGCCCTCTTCACGCATCTCGAGGTCCCCTCCTCCTCCTCTAACGCTCCATACGTCGTTCACTACAACGTGGAGGGATCCCGTCACTCGATCGAGGTCGACGTGGTGATCGGCGCGGACGGAGCCAACAGTCGAGTCGCCAAGTCCATAGACGCGGGCGACTACAAGTGCGCCATCGCATTTCAAGAGCGGATCAAATTACCAGACGACAAAATGACCTACTACCAGAATCTGGCGGAAATGTACGTTGGAAACGACATCTCGCCCGACTTTTACGGCTGGGTGTTCCCCAAATGCGACCACGTGGCAGTCGGCACCGGCACTCTGTGCTCCAAGCAGGATATTAAGTTGTACCAGAGAGGAATTAGGGATAGAGCGAGTCCCAAGATCAAGGGTGGCAGAGTGATCAAGGTCGAAGCCCACCCGATCCCAGAGCACCCTCGCCCAAGGCGAGTGCGCCGCCGTGTCGCTCTTGTTGGCGACTCGGCCGGATATGTGACCAAATGCTCTGGCGAGGGGATATATTTTGCCGCAAAATCCGGGAGAATGTGCGCGGAAGGTATCGTGCGGGCTTCCATGAATGGGAGTATGATGATCAATGAGGATGATTTGAAAAGGGAATATATTAAGAAATGGGATGCAAAGTACCTTACAACATTTAGGTTTTTGGATTTGTTGCAAAAGGTGTTTTATGGTAGTAATGCAGATAGAGAGGCACTGGTGGAGTTGTGTGGGGATGAGTATGTGCAAAGAATGACTTTTGAGAGCTATTTGTATAAAACTATAGCTGTGGGGAATAGGTTGGAGGATGTTAAGATGATGTTGAAAACTATTGGGAGTTTAGTTAGGGCGAAGATCATTGGGAGAGAGATGGAGAAGTTGATACTGTAAGTAGCTAGGGAAGACCACATGTTTTTGTGATATTGGATACTGTTGTATGTTGTATGTTGTATGATGACAGGTATAGTGTGATTTGTGTGAACTTGCAAATTATTTGTGGTTATAGGGATTACTAGTGTACGAAAGATTATCTGTGTGATATTGAGTTTGTTGTATGCTATATATTACGCCTACAGTTCATTTTATTTTTTTCATAAGTGCATCATTAATTTAGTAAAACTTATGGAACCTTACATAGAACATTGATATTATCGTCTCGAGAGTAGTTGAGGCAAGCCCATACTAGTTGATGTAGTTGAATCACGCTCTCATTCACTTTGACCTTGACCTGCGTAAGGAACACACGTGCGCCAAGGAACACCATTGTGGTAGCCAATTATACTCTAATGCTAAAGTATAAAGCTATAAATTGGGTTCTGTAGCATACATTTGTTCATCAACATGTGTCTTATTTATAATACGAGAGTCCTTGCTTGGCTAGGTATTTGGTGACGTAGTTTGGAGAGTGAGATCTTGCTGGAGATCATTTCCTAATTGGGAGTCGTCCATGTATGAGTGTTTTCCTACACGACTTGTGCTCCTAGATCTGTGGGAGAAATTTTCATTTTGGTGTGTTATCCGTGCAAGGAAGTTTTCATACACGACTTATACTCCGATGTTTGTCTCCTAGTCAGACCAATGTACTCCGAACATGCCCGTATTAGGTTGATCTCCTAAATACTTGCCTGATTAGGCCTTACGGGTATTGGGCTTGACCATGTGACATATGGGTTTAGTAGGGCGCCGCAATTTGGATCCAACCTTCTGAATTTTGCCAACATGAGATTTGCCAGATTAAGTGGGCAATCAGGCTCGCTTTGCTCTACTGACGAGATCATCATGACACGCATACGACACAGATTAAAGAACTGTACTGCTAGTACATAAGGAAGCGTTGGAGAGCTTCATACTAGTAGTAATTACCAGGTGCGAAGCTTTTGACCCATTCACGTTGGAGAACCTCAAGTGCTTGGTTGTAGAGCAAAAATCTGAGCTTGGGAAGCAATTGCAAAAAATCCATTTTCACTTTCCATAACAACCCTCGCCCATTTGCAAATATTCCATGTCTATGTCTTTCCAATCTTACATTTACATAACACCACCATTTTCACTTTGTTACACACCCCAATGTAACACCACGATTAAATATGCAAAGCCATTGTTTTCCACTTTCCTTCTCTCTTCTTGTTCTCAACGATTATTCCACCTGCAACTTCTCCTCTTGCGACCTCCTTCTCGTTCGATCACCTCTTCTTCTCCCCCTTCCAATAACCCCTTCCCTCCTCTTATAACAACCCTCATTAGCAACCTTGCCCTCATCGTCGCTGCTTCAACCTCATTGCACCACCTCTCCTAGGTGATTGGAAAAAACAATTGATGACCTAAAAACAAAAATAACTATGAACTGGCGTAAATGCAAATTCTGCGAGATTTAGACTTAATCTCGCAACATAGGCTATGAGATTAAGCCTAAATCTCACAGGGATCATCACACTTACGACAGTTTATAGTTTTTTGTTTGTTTTTAGGTAACCATTTTCATTTTTCCCCAATCGTCAGCGAGATTAATGGAGGTTGAGATGGGGGCAAAGCAACGATGGTAGGAGGATGAAGATTCTTGAAGTAGGACAAAAATGTGAATGGTTGTTGTTGGAGAAGGAAGGGGTTATTGGATGGGGAGGAGGTCGGTAGAGAAGAAGTTGCAGGTGAAGAAATCACAAAGGGTTTGCTTATTTAAAGGTGGTGGTGCAACTGAGTTGAAATGGTAGTGTTACATAGCAGTTGCCATTCTTCCAACGCTTGTTATCTACCATTTTTTGTTTTTCTCCTGACTTTAATCAATAGTTCTACTATGTACCAGCACCAACATTTTATAAACAAACAAACCTAGCCAATCTTCTCCTCATTAGGGTTCGGCAAAAAATCCTTGTCCCGACTCGGACCAGTATGGTCCTCATCCTGTTCGAATCGGGACCAACTGGTTCCTCCCATTTTCTTCCACGCTCGAACCCAGACTGGTTGGAACGGGATGGGAATCGGTTTCCAAAACTTTAGTCCTGGTTCGTCTTGGTATTTGTAGAAGTCTCAAAACCAAACCCAACCCAAACCCATACTAAAGCAGAAGTCATTTTCGTCCAAACAAAAACTCCAAACCAACCCATTTGCAAAGCTAGGGTTTAAGGAGTAAGGAGTTCTCTGTGATTCAATTTGTAACTTAATTTAAGATGACTCTTGAAACACGTGATGCGCAGTGACACTACTAACACGATTCTTCATCCGCCCAACCTAGCCCAACAAATGTCTCACCGAATCAAAATAGATAAACTCAGTCATCCGAAAAGATGCGATGAACAATTTTTACTTAACTTCATATTCTCTTTAACTTTTCCACTCAATTCAATACCACCAATCTCTCTCGCTCTCTTTCTCTGCTAACCATAAACATGGCGATCCCAGTCCCCACTCGTCAGCTTTTCATCGATGGTGAATGGAGAAACCCTTTCAAGAAGAATTGCCTTCTCATCATCAACTATGCAACTCAATAGATCATCTGTCAGTACTCTCTCTAACCTTAACACCTTGTTGATTCTTTTTCAATAGCAGTACAATTGAAATTCAAGTCTGATGGGTGCAAATCCGGTCTCCTAGAAATCTGACCTGCAAAATAGAGTTAGATTGCCAAAGACCACATTTTTGGTGGCCAAAGGCACTCCAATGCTTAAGTCAATAAATATGTGGGAGAAGATTAAATTTAGACAAAGTTCAGTTAAAATTGCATACCCCTTATCGAATGTTCCCTTTACCTTATATAATATCTGTCATTAACTTTCCGTGTGGCATAAGCATGTCAGGCGTGATGAGGGGAAACATTATTTGCAACGGTTTCCTTCTTTATTGAGGTACGTTTTTGGGGGATTGATTCCCACCACGACTTGTTTCCTCTCTAATGTCTCTATTCTCTTAAAGGAAGAGAGCTATTGGGCCTGAATTGAGGCCCTTGATTACGGACTATTGATAAGACTCATTTTTAGGCCTTTTGACTGGGTTTGTCTTTTCGGGCCTCTTGGGTCGAGCGTAGACTAAAGTGCATGTTCCTCGTGATATATGTCTTTTGCCAGGTGTATGATCATGATCAAATGCTTATTTAATGTATCATCAGCTATCCCCCAGTTAGTGGTCTTGTTTGCCTAACAACTAACTCTTCGACGGTTGGCTTTTTTACTTCCTCGCGCTTTTTATGCATAGTATTTAATGTTGTTAATAGCTGTCGATACAGTTGTTATACTGATGTCTCATTCGCCTGTTTGTTTTAGGGCAATTTTTGGGATTTTGTGCAGCAATCATATCTCGCACGTCTTCCCATTAGTAGTCTTTTCGTTACCCAACCCTATAAAGAGGGTAGGAGATTTGTGTTTTTTCTTTACGCTATCTCCATTATCGGAGCTTTTTTTTCTCTCTTTCTTCGTTTTTTTCTTTGCACAATTCCTTTTTCATGGTTGCTAACAAGATGATGAGTGGGGACGTACTTGACTCCTGTGAGGCGTTGTTCTCTCCTAAGCAGGCGACACAAGGGACTTTAGACAGCGTTCGTCAGGAGTTCTCATTGTCGTCTAATCTTGAGATTATCTTACCTAGGAACGATGACAGTCCTAGTCATCTGAGGCCTGGCTACATTGTACTGTATCCTGGCATGTTCAAGTCAGGTCTTCAACTTTCAGCTCCAGAGATCTTCTGGTTGTATTTGGACTTTTTAGGCATTGCTCCAACTTAAATGGGCCCCAATGGCTGAAGGGTGATGGTTTTAACCATGGCGAGAGCCATTCTGTCTGGAATTCCACTGGATAATAAAACTTTGCACGACGTGGTGGGGCTTACGGTAAGCAGTAGTCATAATTGAGTTCTCCATTCTCTTGTTTGTTTTGGAAAGCTTAGGGATTATTACAGGGGCTAGGTAAGCCCCTGGTTTTATGCGTCCATTGTTTCTGCGTACTTCAAGCTTCGCAATCGACATATTTTGTGGTCGTTTCAAGAGCCCATGAAGTGAAAGGATCTATAATTAACTGCAGATGAGTAGGCAATCCGTGATCGGTTTCTCATGCTTCCTCGAGTTCTTGTGGAGGCTTTCCTTGCCTCTGATGTTGTCAAGCATAGTGGCATGTACACTATGAACGAAGTGGGGCGTGGGACGTTTCTTGAGGCTCGAGCCGCTGAAGTTGCTAATGCTCGTGCTAGCCATGTCATCATTTCTGACGACGGGGAACATGTTTGTTGCTCATGTTGATGCTATCATTGATGGGGAAGTGAGCTCCGTTAAGAAAGTTATGGGTCTCATTGCTCCTCTTGTTGTTGTTGGTGTCAGCTCGTCTACTAGGAAGAGAAAGGCCCCTAGGCTCGCCAACCCCTCTAAGCAGCTGGCGATTAGTCCTGGCCGTGTTCCAAGGAGGAAGCGCCTTGCTTGTTCTATTCAGGGTAGGGTCGAACAAAAATCGACCAAACCGATCAAAATTGAACCGATCGGTTCGGATTAAGTTCGGTTCTGTTTTAAAAAAATATAAAATCGAAGTGGTCGGTTCGGTTTTCAATTTCTGATGCAATCGATTTTCACTCCCTGCTTTGATGCAATTCTTGCTGACTTGTTGATCTGCACAAGTAACGCACGTGAGCCATGGACCACCGTTGTGGTGGCCGATGGCACTCCAATGCTAATGTCAGACAAGGATGTTGGGATGGTGTAATGTTGTAACAGAAAATTTGTAGCGTACCTTAGCTTACCAATCTCATGTCTTATTTATAGTGCAAGGAATCCTGGTTCTACCAGGCCATCGTAGGTGTAGTTTAGGAAGAAGATCTTCATGGAGATCCTTCTCTAATTAGGAGTCGTGGTGTAGGAGGGAAGTTCCTTGTTAGCCCATTGCTCCTAAATACGCGGGAGATAGTTTCCAATCCAAGAGCAATCCATAGAGGGGAGTTTTTTTGTGTGGAATGTAATCTAATATTTGCTTCCTGGTTGGAGCCAGAAAGCAGTTGTAGTTGCCCGTCCGAAGCTAATCCTCGAGATATTTGCCTTAGTAGGACTTATGGGTATTGAGGATAGTTGTGAGACGTATGGACCTAGCATGCTGTGAGAGTTCGGGTCCGCTTGGCGAATTGAATTGAGCAGGCTTAGAACCACTTGTGCCGGATCAGCGTTGGGCTAATGTTGGGGCTCGTATTTCCTCGAGATCATCATGACACGTGTGTGGCTTAGAAGTGTGACCAATTTTATGTATCATCAGCTACTCCCCCCGAGTTAGTGGGGTGTTAAGTCGGTCCATTGACTCTTTGAAAAGGAAATTGTAACGGCGTGATGATTGGATTCGAAGCGTTCGTCTTGAGCGGCGCATGACATTTAATAGGTATGCAACTGCTCAAGGAGGGAAAGTGTGGTTTGCCTTCCCTATAAATATTTACTGTTCTAAGGAAGATTTCCCCATTGTTATATGTGTTATCTTTTCGAGACATAGTATTTGTTCTTTCTTCAGATGGCTGACAACATTGATCTTTCTTCCAAGGATCCGTTATCCCTTGTTTGCATCAATTTCTTCGACGGTAGTTTGGTCGATGAAACTGAGTTGACCAGGCTCCGTAGTTTGTACCGTATCCTGGGATATTTGTAAATTGTTTTTGCGTTTGAAGTTTTAGGACCGACTGTACCTCCTCATGGGTCCATAAGCTTGCATCGAGCCATGCTCGAGATTGGGCTCCGATTTCCTGTGCCAGATATGTCTGGCTCTTCTTTATTCATTTCCACATGCCTCTCGCTCCAATGGTGCCGAAGGGATTCAAGATTCTGCTAACAATTCTCCTAAGGGATCATGACGCTGGTCTCCGTTTGAACGACCAGCGTTGGTGATACATCACATGACCAAGGCTTGATTGGATTCCAGGGGTATTTGCGTGCTGAAATGTCCTTATTGTCTGCGATTGGCGGCAGACAGCGTTGAATCTTGGGAGAAGCAATGGTTCTTGGCTTCGGATGATTTCAGTTACTTCAAGCTTGGGAGTCGTAGAGTGTCTCGATACTTTCAGTTCGATTTTGATGAGTTTCTTGGTTGTTGGTGCATGCATATTTTTGTATGTTCTTTCTGCGATGCTAGTTCTGACGTTGTTCCTTTGTTTCAGGGAGGTTTGTTATTCAGTCTCTTAGTGAGGAAGAGAAGCGGATAGAGAGGGAGTGTTTTAAGATCCTCTTGACATCCGTCAAAGAGGTCATAATGCTAGGCAATGTCGCACGCAGCAGGCTATTGCGGTGTTCTCATAATGCTCGCCTCGTGTCAAGTTACCAGCTGAGGGGGTGGTATTCGTCGTACGAGGAAAAGAAGTCTGGCCCTTTCCAACCCTTCCAGGCTTGCTGAATTGGAAGCGATTGTGACTCCCGTCATTGTCCTGAGGAAGAGGCAAGCCTCTATCAAGGCGACTTCACCCCTTGGCATGACGCGATCTGCACAGGCGGCGCCGTCGGGGGGGGGAGCGACCTTTTTCCAGATGCTCTGGCTTCTTTTGTTGACCTAGCGGGGGAAGAAGTTGGGTCGCGTGTTGAGGTTTTGCATCATCGCATCTCGAGACGGTTACACGTGCCCTTGAGTCGTACAGTCCTGTTTCATTGCACCCTGAAGCCCGTGGGAGGGTTCTTGCTATGGAGAAGGCCTTTACGGATGTCATACTCGGACGCTCTTTATCGAGCGGAAGATTCTGGCACTGTTGTGAACCGCGAGGGCATGGAGGACACAACCCTTATTACCGAAGCAGAAGTTCCTGGTATGAGAGCTCAGCTGAGAGCTGCCGAGTATGATTTTGCGATGACTCATGCTGAACTGAGGCAGACCAAGGCCAAACTAGAGCTCCTGGATGCAGCTGTGGACAAGTGGTCTTTTGAACGGGAGGTTCAGGAAGCTGAGAAGAAGCGGGCGGAGGCAAAATGGGCCGCTAAATAGTAGCAATAGGAGGCCCAAGTTGATGAGAGGCTTCGCCGCATTCTGGAGGTGGTGCGATTGCTGGCAAAGGAGCGTTCACACTATGCAACCCTGTTGGGCGCGGTAGACTTTGACGTGTCAAGCAGAAGGTCGTTAATCTCATCCGAGGTCATTCAAGGTAGACTAGAGCTTTTGGAGCTGATTAGAGTAGAGCACCCTGGTATTGACCTTGATTTCGCTGGCTACAGGATGGTTGCTTTTAAGGCGATCAATCGAGGGGAGGGCTCTGGCACTGCGAGACTAACTGATGAGGATGACAATTCTCCTTAGAGTGATTCTAACGTCTTTTCCTATATGGATAATATATAGACATGTTTTTTGAATGAAAGTGTTATTTTGTCCCATATTGTAGTGTTTATTTTAGTTGTTTCGTATAGAGTTTGATTTTTAGGTGGAATGCCTAACTTCGTAAGTCAAATTATATTGTTGCGTTGGGTCGCTCCTTTGACAGATTAGGGTTTAACCAGTAGAAATCGTTGTTGGTCACCGGTTGACATGGCTCCCTCAGTCATTGTTTGTAATGACTCCCTAAGTGTTGGAGGAGTAGCACTGACTTCTACTCCTATTCTTTCAGCCGTTATGATCCGTGCAAAGCGAATTAGGTCTCGTATACCAAAAGTCGTCATCGTCAGTCGCGAACTGACTAGGCTTTCCTGATAAATTCAGCGATCATTGTCTATATTGAAAGCAATGATCCCTTGGCGAGTCGTCGTCATCAGTGGACAAGTGCTGACTAGACTACCACTTCCTCAACCATCGTGAACGGCGTAGAGCGGATTAGGCTTTGGGCACCAGAAGTCGTCATCATCAATTGCAAACTGACTAAGCTTACCTGGTAAAATTGGCGGTCATTGTCTGTGTTGAGAGCAATGATCCATTGACGAGTTGTCGTCATCAGCAGACAAGCGCTGACTAGACTCCCACTTCCTCTGCCATTGTGATTCGTGCGCAGAGCGGATTAGGCTTTGGGCACCAGAAGCATTCATTATCAGTCCCGAACTGACTAAACTTACCTAGTAAGTTCGGCGATCGCTGTCTGTATTGAGAGCAATGATCCCTTGGCGACTCGTCGACATCAGTGGACAAGCATTGACTAGACTCCCACTTCCTCAGCTGTCGTGATCCGCGCGAAGCTGATTAGGCTTTGGGCACTAGAAGTTGTTGTCATCAGTCACGAACTGACTAAGCTTACCTAGTAAGTTTGACGATCATTGTCTGTGTTGAGAGCAATGATCCCTTGGCGAGTCATCGTCATCAGCGGACAAGCGCTGACTAGACTCCCAAGTCCTTAGCCGTCATGATCCGCGCAAAACAGATTAGGCTTTGGGCACCAGAAGCCATCATCATCATTCGCGAACTGACTAAGCTTACCTGGTAAGTTTGATGATCATTGTTTGTGTTGAGAGCAATGATCCCTTGGCGAGTCTTCGTCATCAGCTGACAAGCACTGACTAGACTCCCACTTCCTTAGCCGTCGTGATCCACACTGAACGGATTAGGCTTTGGGCACCAGAAGTCATCGCCATCAGTCATGAACTGACTGAGCTTACCCGGTAAGTTTGACGATCATTGTCTGTATTGAAAGCAATGATCCCTTGGCGAGTCGTTGTCATTAGCGAAAAAGCGCTGACTAGACTCCCACTTCCTCATCCATCATGATCCGCGTGGAGCAGATTAGGCTTTGGGCACCAGAAGCCATTGTCATCAGTCGCGAACTAACTAAGCTTACCTGGTAAGTTCGGCGATCATTTATTGTGTTGAGAACAATGATCCCTTGGCGAGTTGTCGTCATCAGCGGACAAGCGCTGACTAGACTCCCACTTCCTCAGCCATCGTGATCCGTGCGGAGCGGATTAGGCTTTGGGCAGATATTCGAGTCTGGCCATAGCCGGGTTGGCCGACTGTTGTAGTGGACAACAGTTGAAGTTTTGTTAAAAGAAAAATATTTTATTGATAATATTTTTTGAGGTGCTCTACATTCCATGGTTGTTTGAGCTCGTCGCCGTCTGCGTCTTCCAGCCAGTACGTTCCCGACTTGTTAACATTGGCAACTCTGCAAGGCCCTTCTCAGTTAGGATTTAGTTTTTCCGCTCCGGCTTCTTTGGTATTTACCTGTGTCTTCCTAAGCACCTAATCTCCCACCTTGAATTCGCATGGCTTGACATTCTTATTGTAGTATTGTGTCATCCGTTGTTGGTAGGCGGCTATCTTGGTGGAGGCTAGATCTCATTTTTTGTTGAGGATGTCTAGAGCCACACGCAAGGCTTCGTCGTTGTCGTCTGTTATGAACTCTTCCGTCCGGAAGGTTGGCACCTCGAGTTCTACTGGAACCTTAACTTCTAACCCGTATGCTAAGGCGAAGGGTGTCTCTTCAGTAGAGACTCTCTTAGTTGTTCGATATGCCCAGAGTATTCCTGGTAGCTCTAGAACCCATTTTGCTTTGGCTATGTCGAGCTTTCTTTTGATGGCTTTTAGGATCGTCCGGTTGGTAACTTTCACTTAGTCATTGGCCTGGGGTGTTCTGGTGAAAAGAAGTGGTGATTGATATTCGATGAGGTCGCTTGAGACTTCATCAGAGGCCGAGGCTTCTTTGGCCAGTGCGTCGTCTCTTTCGTTGTCATCTCTGGAGCACTTCGTGAGTTCACAGTTCTTGAACCTGCCGATTATGCCAAGTACCTTGTCGTGGTAGGCTATCATGCGGGGGTCCTTGCTGTTGAAATCTCCTTTGACCTGGTTGACTACTAGTCTTGAGTCGTTGTAAGCTGTCAGGTAATCTATATCGATCCCTAAATCTAGCTTTAGGCCGGATAGGAGGGCTTCGTACTCAACCTCGTTGTTTGAAGCGGGGAAGCCAAACCTGACTGCATTTTTCCAGGGTGAAGCAGTTGGGGAGCTAAGTGTGATCCCTGTTCCGCTCGCTTTTCCAGTCGAGGATCCGTCGCAGCGCAAGATCCGCACTTGGGCGTCTGAGTTAGAGGGTTGGTGGTCTAACTTCAGTTCTTGTCCTCCGGTGAACTCAGCAATGAAGTCTGCCTGTGCTTGGGATTTGATGGCGGTTCTTGGAACGTAATTTATGTCAAACTGTACGAGCTCCACCAACCATTTCACCATCCTGCCTGATAGCTTGGGTTTATGCAGTACTAAGCGGAGTTGATGTTTTGTAAGGACCGTTATGGAGTGGGCTTGGAAATAGGGCCTCAGTTTCCGAGAGGATACAACGAGTGCCAGAGCCAACTTTTCCAGATCCAGATAGTGTGCTTCCACTTCTTTGAAGATTTTACTGGTGTAATATACTGGTATCTGGGTTCCTCAGTAGTCTCGTACGAGGGCTGAACTGACAACGTGTTCGAAAATAGACAAGTACAAGTAAAGTGTTATCTTATCACAGGCTTTGAGAGTAGCTCTAGACTCCCCATGTATGCTTTCAAGCTTTGAAAGGCTTGTTTGCATTTTTCGTTCCATGATAACCCTTTGTTTTTCCTTAGTGTCTTCAAGAAATACATACATTTGTCGGAAGGTTTTGATATGAATTTGTTGAGTGTTGCTGCCCTTCCACTTAGGTTCTGAACGTCTCTGATGTTGGTCGGGGCTTTCATGTCGAAAAGGGCCTGAATCTGTTTTGGGTCGGCCTCAATTCTCCTATTGTTTACTATATAGCCCAGAAATTTTCCAGACTCGACTCCGAACGTGCATTTTTTTGGGTTGAGCTTCATCTGGTATTTTCGAAGTTGGTTGAATGCTTCGGTGAGGTCGTGCACATGGTCAGGGCTATGAAGAATCTTGACCAGCATGTTGTTGTTGCTGATTTATTCTATGAACATCCAGTTAACCAGTCGCTGGTATGTAGCGCCTACATTCTTTAAGCCGAATGGCATCACCTTATAACAGTATATCCCCTTTTCTGTCACGAAAGAGGTTTTCTCTTTATCTGAGGGGTGCATCAATATTTGATTATAACCTGAATAGGCGTCCATGAAGCTGAGTAGGCTATGCCCTGAAGTGGCATCCACGATTTGATCAATGCGGGGTAGCAGGAAGTTTTCATTTGGGTAGGCTTTGTTTAGGTCAGTGTAGTCTACACACACTCTTCATTTTCCATTTTTCTATTTTATGAGAACGGTGTTCGCCAGCTAGTCGGAGTATCGTGTTTCCTTGATCATGCCCACGTTGAGCAAACGTTGTACCTCTTCGTTTACGATCGCGTTTCTTTCAGGTGCCACGGGTATTTTCTTCTGCCTAATAGTTTTCTTCGAGGGGATCCACCTAGAGGCGATGGGTTATTATTGACGGATCGATCCCCACCATGTCCTGCATGGTCCAGGCAAAAATGTCCTGGTTACGCTGCAGCAACTTCGTGAGTTGCTTTGTCACTACCTTGCTCAGGCGGGAACCGATCTGAATGCCCTTGCTGTTGTGAGGGTTTTCAAGGTAGATCGTAATGGTTTCTTCCTCTAGTTGTCCGATATTGGGCCTTCCTCGAGAGCTTAATGGTGTCTCACTATCTGGGGTTAGTTGTTTCCCTCTTACACTTTGGGCAGAATAGAGAGTCATCTTAGCCGCTGGGCCAGCCACAGATTGGAAATCATTGGGTGGCAGGGTCGTCATGTATTGGCACTCCCTGGCAGCTACCTGGTCGACTCTCAATGTACCGATCACTCGGCTGGTTTGAACCATGTTGCATCGGTTGTTCGCCACGTATCGCTTGGATCCTCATATTTCGTAGAGCCCTTTTCTTCGACCTAGGATAGTTCAGATTTGGAATGTGTTACATGAAGCCCACAATCCTTTTGATTCTTCGAGTTTTTTTATTGCTTCTAGGATTGTTCTATTGGTCACCTCTGCTTGACCGTTCACTTGTGGGTGGGCGGATGCTGAGAAGTGTTGTTTGATACTTAAGTTTTCACACAAATTATTTAATTTCTTGCATTCGAATTGTTTTACATTGTCAGTGACAATAACTCTGGGGATTCTGAATCTACATATTATATCCTTCTAGAGAAAGTTTTCAATTTGAGCTTTCTGATTTTAGCTAACGGCTCTACTTCTACCCATTTGGCGAAATAATCCACTACTACGAGGAGAAATTTCTTTCTGTCAGATACTGGAAGTGGTCCCATAATGTCCATTCCCCATTGTGCAAATGGACATGGACTACTCATCGAGATTATTTTTTTGGTCTGGCATGTGAGTATATGAGGCGAATCTTTGGCTTTTGTCACAAGTACGAACAACTTCATATGCATCTGTTTGCATTGTTGGCCAGTAATATCCCAATGTTAAGGCTTTGTGGCTTAGTGTTCTTCCTCCTAGATGGTTCCCGCATATACCAAAGTGAATTTCTTGTAGAATATAGTCGGCATCACCGGGTGAAAGGCATCTTAGCAGCGGTTCTGTCAGATCTTCTATAAATCTGTCATTAATTAGTGCGCATCGAGCTGCTCTATTTCGTAGTTTACGGGCCTCCATCTTATCTATTAGAAGTGTTTCACTCTTTATGTGCGTCAGGATTAGAGTCATCCAATTGCTCTCCTGATCTGTCGTACATATTTCTTGCACTTGAATTTCCAGTATTGAGCTCTCCTGTACTGTAACGAGATTCCATTACAAAAATATATTTTCTATCGATTATAGATCAGATCGGTTGCGATTCGGATAACTTTATCATTGTGATGGCCTTTCTTCAGCTCGTGATGCCTCCTTGGCTAGTTTATCATCTCTGTCATTTTCTGCTCTTGCGCATCATTGAACAGTTGCAGCTTTGAAGCTTTCGATCAACTCATTTGTCTTCTAGTGATAGGATTTCATCCGAGCATTTTTAACTTGGAATTCGCCATTCAAGTGGTTGACTACCAGTTTGAAGTCACTAAAAACATTGATTTATCATATTCCGAGGTGTTTGGCCAGTTGTAATCCGGCTATCACTGCTTCATACTTGGCTTCGTTGTTTGAGGTTTTGAACCTGAATTTTATCGCCTTTTCCAACGTTTCACCTTCCGAGTTGTATAAGATTATTCTTGTTCCACTCCCCTTCTCATTGGATGTTCCGCTACAGCGCAGGATCCATTCGTGAACAATTTGTTTGTTATGTTCTTCCTCTTGATTACTGTTCAGTAGATGTTCACTGATGCCTGTGAATTCAGCAATGAAGTTTGCTAATGTTTAAGCTTTTATTGCAGTCTTAGGATCATAACTAATGTCGAACTAACAGAGCTCTATTGCCCACTTTACCAATCTTTCGAATAGTTCTGGTTTATGCAGCACCGACCGAAGTGGTTGTTTGATCATGACAATGATGGGATGAGCTTGGAAGTATGGTTGTAGATTTCTTGAAGATACAACCAGGGCGAGTGCTAGCTTTTCCGAAACCGGGTAGTTAACTTTTGCATCCGCAAATGTCTTGCTGACCTATTAGACTAGCTTTTGTGTTCCATTTTCCTCTCGTATTAGTGTTAAGCTAACTGCATATTCGGATGATAGGTACAAGTACATCGTTTCTCTTGTGCTTGGCTTTGATAGCAGTTCAATACTTCCCAGGTATGCTTTCAGGTTTTGGAACGCTTTTTCACATTCTTCACTCCACTTTAACGTTTTGTTTCCTTTCAAAAATTTAAAGAATGGAAAACATTTATCTGACGATCAGGAGATGAATCTGTTCAGAGCTGCTATTCTGAGGCTTTGCACACCCTTGATGTTAGTGGGAGACTGCTTGTTGAGGAGTGCTTGTATCTATTTCGGATCATCTTCAATTCCTATTTGATTGACCATATACCCAAAGAATTTCCTTAATTTCACCCCGAACATATATTTTTTGGATTTAGCTTCATTTTGTATCTTCAGAGCTGAGAGAAGGCTTGTTCGAGGTCTTTGATGTGGTCATTTTTGTGCAAGTTCTTGACTAGTATATCATCGATGTAAACATCCATGGTCTTGCCTATCTGATTCTTGAACATCGTGTTTACAAGACGTTGGTATGAGGCTTCCGCATTTTTTAGTCCAAATGGCATCACTCGGTACCAATATGCACCTCTTTCTGTTATGAAAGATGTTTTTTCCTGTTCGGATGAGTGCATTTGCATCTGGTTCTAGCCAAAGTATGTGTCCATGAAGGTTACGAGTTCATGTCTGGCAGTGGCGTCCACTATTTGATCTATTTGTGGAGTGAGAAACTGTTTTTTTGGCAGGCCTTGTTCAGATCCATGTAGTCTACACATACTTTCCACTTACTATTCTTTTTCTTGACCAAAACCGCGTTGGCCAGCTAGTCCGGGTTGTGAGATTCTTTGATCATCCCTACATTCATTAGACGATGCACCTCCTCATTTATTGCTTGGTTGTGTTCTCAGGAAACTAGCCTTATTTTCTGTCGGACTAGCTTCTTGTCTGGGTTGACTTGCAGCCTATGAGTGATGATGGAGGGATCAATGCCTACCATGTCTTACATTGTCCAGGCAAAGACCTCTTGGTTGTATTTTAACAATTGGATCTGCTGCTTAGTTAGTTCAGGGTCAATTTTCCAATCTGGACTTTTTTCTCCCTCTTCACTGTCCAGATAAACTGGTGTTGTTTCTTCTTCTGGTTGTCCAATATTTGGTTGACCTCTCGGACGGATTAGAGTTGCATTGTTCTCTAGGAGGTCGGGATCCATTTGTGATTTACCAAGTTGTTGCAGTGGCTCCTCTGGTCGTGACAGTGATTGTTATCTGATCAGGGCCTTCATTGCTGCGTAGTGGGATTCACGTGCAGCTAGCTGATCTCCTTTGATGACCCTGATGTCATCATCAGTGTGGTACTTCAGACATTAATGCATGGTAGAGGACACTGCACCCATCTCGTGTATCCAAGGTCTTCCGAGAAGCATGTTATAAGCGGATGGTGCATTGACAATAAGGAAGTCTGTTATTAGGACTCGTTGTTTACCTGGATTTCCTCCTTCGACTGGTAATCGAATCATTTCGACTGGGTGACATTGTTCTTCGATGAAACCTACCATTTTCTGGTCGTTGGGTGTACGTATTTCTTCACTGAATTGCATCTTGTAGAATGTCGTCAAGTACAGAAGGTTGGCAGAGCTACACATGTCGACTAGTACTTTCTTTATCTCCCACCTGGCTATCAATACTGAAATCACCAAGGCGTCGTTACTGGGGAAATGAACTCCCTTTGCATTCTCTTCGGAAAAGGTCAGAGTTTGTTGAGTTGTTCTGGCGCATTGTACAGAAGGCTCCGAGTGTTGGATCCTTGTCCGTAAATCCCAGATTGATCGCTTTCGCGATCGGTTAGATCATTCATTATCTCCAGCTATGCCGTGTAGGACTTATATCAGCTCTCTAGGCTGCTCATTTGACCTCGTGGTAGCGTCGACCTTCTATTTCCCTTTAAACTGCTTGTCTTTCAGCTCGACGAATCCTCCGAGTCGTCTTCTCTGAACCAAGTACTCAATTTTGTCCTTCAAGTTGTAGCAATCTTCTGTGTGATGTTCATGGTTCTTGTAGAAAAAGCAATACTTGTTCTTCTCTCGTAAGGTTGAATCTCCTCTCAGCTTTAGTGGCCATTTGATGTCCTCCCACATTTCCATGGACTTCAGAACATTTTCTCGACTTGTTTTCAAAGCCAGGGACGGTTTGTATGCCGTGTTGACCGCATTCGTTGACCGTTCATGTCTGGGTCTTTTGGATTGCAATTTCTCGGGTTCTTGTTTGCTGAATTCGGGCCTGTCATTGGTCTGGTGCCTTTTCGATTGGCCATTTTCCTCCTGTGGCATGTCATCTCTGTGTCTTTCATCTCTCCTCTCCCGATTTGGTGGGAAGGATATTTTCTAAGATTTGTTATTTTTCTTTGCGGCCAACATCTCCTCGAGGGTGATGTACTATTGAGCAGTCTTCAATAAGGGCGCCATGTTTCTCGGGATATCCAAGTTCAGAGAGTTGTAAAATGACCCTCTTTATAATCCAGATGTGAAAGTGGCTATGGCTATGTCATCGTTGCATTTTTCGATCATGGTTAACTCGTCAGTAAAACAAGTAATGTACTCCCTGATGATTTCTTCAGGCTTCTGCTTGATGTGGAGTAAGTAGTGTGGGACATTTCTGATCCACTGGCTGCCAATGAACCTTGTGATGAAGGTCGTGGCTAATGCATGGAAGGAGTCTATCGACCTGGGTGATAGACTGTTGAACCAATTCATCACCGTGGACGTGAGACTGGTCGGAAAGGTTTGGCAAAAAATGGATTCCCTGTTTTCTTTCAGTGTCATCATGTGGTGGAAATGTCGTAGATGGTCTGTCGGATCAGTAGTGCCATCATAAGTTTCAAACTTTGGGGGAGTGAACTTTTTTGGCAAAAGGGTTTTCATGAGTGCGTCAAATAATGGCGGTTTAGCCAATTCATAAAGCACGTGGGGATCTGTGACTCCGATCCTGAATGGAACTTGTGGGGGAATTCCATCGCTTTGGGAGCCATCTCCTTGTGGTTCACTATCTTCAAAGTTTGCTTCGTCGAAGTTCCTTCGATTTCTCTCGAACGTGACTAGCGGAATTTTGTTAAAGTAGTGCTTGGACGCGCTCGACAGGCAAAACACGCTCCTGGGTGAGCATTCAACCACTTTAACCAGACAATTCATCTGGACCAAGAGTTGGTCCACATGGGAATTTGTCATTGTACCGTCAGATGTCTGAGATGGTTGGGTCACCATTCCATGTAGTGATACTAAATTACCTGACATGACTGGTACTATTGGTGTTGGGTTTGAGACATGCCTTACTGGCAATTCAGCTTCACTAGCGAAATGATTGTCTTGATTATTGAGCTGAAAATTTGTTGTAGTTCCATTTGCACTAAGTTTTGTTGTTACTAATTCGTGCTAAGGAAATTACCAACAATAAACTCTCTTTTAGAAAAGGAAATTGTCGTTCCCCACTGACGGCGCCAAACTGATGCATTCAAATCTGGTTTCCTAAAGATCTGACCTGCAAAATAGGGTTAGATTGCCCAATACCACCTTTTTGGTGGTCGACGACACTCCAACGCTTAAGTCAGTAAATTTGTGGAGAAGATTAAATTTGGACAAAGTTTAATTAAAAATGCATACCCCTTGTCGAATGTACCCTTTACCTTATATAATGTCCGTCATTAACACTCCGCATGACTTAAGCATGTCGAGCGTGATGAGGGAAAACGTTTTCTACAACGGTTTCCTTCTTTATTGAAGTACATCCTTGGGGGAGTGATTCCCGCCACGACTTATGTCCTCTGTAACGTCTCTCTTCTCTTAAAGGAAGAGATCTGTTGGGCCTGAATTTTGGCCCTTGATTACGTTCTATTATCAATACTTTTTTTCAGGCCTTTTTTATGACTTAGCTTGTCTTTTCGGGCCTCTTGGGTCGGCCTTAGAATGAAGTATTTGTTCTTCGTGATAGATTTCTTTCGCCAAGTGTACGGTCGTGATCGAATGCTCATTTAATGTATCATCAAAGTCAATTTCATAAATGAATTTAATTTTATCTGAAACATCTTAAATAATTTTTTTTTTCTTGAATGTACTAGTACAAATTCATGTGGATTTGATTGAATGCAAGTGGATCAGGTTCACAGGTTTTTTGTATTCGGCCAGGAAGATTTGAAAGGAATGGTGCATAATAATTTCGAACTAGCAAAGCCAATTCACAGTTTTCCCTAAATATTCTGACTTCTGAAAATGTGGGTATTTCCTTGTTTTGGATTACCTGCCCAAGTGGCAAAATCCATTATGAGATTGTGGTACATTACACTAATCTGACCTTAAATTTTGGATTAAATTACGAGTTTTAATGGATTGTGAAGGATTTTAAATTCCAGTAAAATCTAGGGGTATTCAATTAAGGATTTAAAATAATACATGTAAATCTATGGGTATTCAAATACCGATTTTAAAGAATTATTTTAAAATCCATCAAAATCAAGGGGTATTCAATTCATGCTTTTCAAAAGTCCACCAAAATCAGGGGGTATACAAGAAGTAGTGGATTTTAATGGATTTGTTAAAGTTGCGGATTTTGAAGGATTTGAAAGTGGAAAGTATATATAACAAGAGTTATTCCAAATCCAACCTCCCCCCCCTCATATTTCAACAGATTTGTATTGGTTATTGTTAAATAACACCACCATTTCTGCTGAAGGACGCCACCATCCCATTTTTTTGTGATCTGCTAAAGGACACCACCACCTTCCCTTCTTTTCTCTCTTCACAGGAGCAGCACCACATTGCCCCACAACTTCTGGCCACACCACCATGCCCTACCACCGCTAGCTACACCACCACCCGCACTTCCTCTTCTCCTCTGTTCTTGTTTTTTTTTTGTTATTCTTCTTTTTTTTCTCATTATCTTCCTCTTATTTTCGCTTCTTCTTGTCCTCTCTTCATATTTTTTTTTTTTGCTCTTCTCTTTTTTTAACTTCTGATTTCTTCTTCTTTTACTTTTCTCTTTGTTTTTCTTTTTTTTCTTTTTTTTTCTCCTCTCTTCTTCTTTTCCCATTTTTTCTTCTTCGCTCTTGCAAAGGTTCCTGCGAGTGGAAGTTTCCCACTTTCCAGAACCTTCGTGAGGGCAAAAGGAAGAAGAAAATGAAAAAGAGAGAAAAAAAAAGTGGAGGGGAGGAGAAGAAGAAGAAAAAACAAAGAACAGAGAATAATAAGAGGTGAGGGGGAGGAGGTTGAGAATAAGAAGATGAAAATGGGTGGAGGTGGGATGATAGGTGGCGGTGGTGATTGATTGAGAAGAAGAAGAAGAAGAAGAAGATGGGGAGGAGGAGGAGAGGTGGCGGTAGCTTGATGGTAGTGGTGATTGAAGAAGAAGAAGAAGACGGGAGAAGAGGTGGCGGTGACGGGGATAACAATTTGAAATAAAATAGTTATTTGTATTACTTTTGGACCATCTTCAATGTATTTGATTTTTTTTTTTTAACTTGAAGTAAAATTCTCGTAACATACAAACAATTGTTTAATTGATGTTTTGAGATATGTTTTATGATTTGTGTTGGCATGGATAGCAATGTAGGTGATGTTCTTTCATTGTTTCCTATGACTAATAACATATTTATAAAAATCCATAGAAATCCATAACAAACCTTTATAAAATCTACAAAATCCAATCATTTAAAATCTATCAAAATCCAGTGGATTTTGTAAAATCATTTGAAACCTTTTAAAATCCACAAGATTTAAAATTTTTCAGAGTCCATTCAAATCTCGAATTGAATACCCCAACCTAATTAGTTGTCCAGGTTGATATTTAATCTACATAGCTTCAATCTGTGAAGATTTAGTAGTAGTTGTTGGATGATGAAGAGCCGTAAAAAAAATCCTTCACAGGGAAAAATCATACAAAACAAAACAGTTTCCTAAAATTGTGTGAACCAAACTAAACTCCTGATTGACGGATACAAATTAAAACTTAACTACTACATTTTTTGTGTTTTCTTTTTTTTCATCTTTTAAGTATATTTGCTCAAACAAGGAGTTATCACTTATATGCTTAGGTACATCACCTGATAGGCTGATACAAGAAAAGTGTACTTCAACAACTATCATTCATGTCCAAGTAAGTTTATATTTTCTAATAATTAATCTTTATTTTTCACAGTAAGAATAAAAAGATGAAGATGGTTTGGGTACAGTGAACCGATTCATAATAAAAGTTTTGGATCTTATTCTTAACCATGGCTTAGCCAATGTTAGTTCCATTAAACAAAACTTTGGAGCATCTCAAATCCAAGACCCAACAAACAGTAACGAAGCCAGGATTTTTATCTAGAAGGGGTAAAATATAGCATATCTTAATTGAGCCAATTAAATTATATACATAGACACAAATTTTTGAGTTTTGAAAAATAATAAATTTAAGCTTTTTATTGATAAATATGATGAGACATCTTTTAAATGCACTAAGAGTTGGTCTCCAACGACAAATTGCATGTAATTTCTAGGGTTTCTTTGAGTTTGACCCTCATTAATTTATATTGATTAGAGTTTAACCCTCATTTTAAATTTTAATTGAGTTTAACATTCATTTTCTAACAAAAATGTAAGGTCAATGAAGTTGACTGGTGAAAATTTATTTAATGGTTGAAATAACCCAACTCTAGATACACATATCTTGCATGTACAAAATTCAAAAAAATCATCCAAAGGTTCAGATTTTTAATTGTGATCTCAAGGCAATCCCAAGGACCCATTTTTTTTCATCTTTCTCCAACTTTTCTGCCAAAATCCACTGTCCCCATCCCCTCCTCCATCTTATGTTATTTCCTTTTACCGCCATCAAATCCACACGCCTCATCCCTAATATATCTCCTCCCACCACCGTTACACCCATCCAAACCACACATGATAGTTGGTGGAAAACTTGTAGATGATGAAATTGACATGACCTGTTGTAGTTGGTGGTTGAAACTAAATGGATTGAACAGTGATGCTAAGCTAAAGAAATGGAACTTCCACAAGTCATTAGATTCTCTGGCCAATAGCCGATCCTCATAAGAAGCAAAGTGTATGACACCTTTGCTGATCTGATCAACAAAATTGTATTGGATATAATATCAATAGGCTAACATTATCCCAAACAAAGAGTCTACAAACCCAGGAGTTCACGTCAGGGATGCGCTAGGACGTGGTATAGAACACGTGATTGTGGAGAGAGAGTGGGAAATGCGTTGAAAACAGATTGGGGATAACGTTAACTCTGTTAACATTAGTTACTTTAACCCACGAATTGTTATTCCCCAAAATATGAAACGATTATTATTCTCCCCAAATGATTGATCGAGTTCATCTAGGACTTCAAGTTAACTCTGTGGAGAGAAGCTTCGAGTTCATCCTCTTGTTTCAACCTTGGAGAGAAGCTTCGAGTTCCTCCTTCTGGTTCATCCTTGGAGAGAAGCTTCGAGTTCATCCTTCAGGTTCAACTAGGTTTTCGAGGAGGAAAGACATCAAGTTCTACTAGGGTTCCACTAGGGTTTCGAGTTCATCCTTCAGTTTCTACAGAGGTAAATCCATTCTGACACAAGAGTATGTGAATATCTTTCAGAGGGGGTTTGGGATTTAAGATTATTTGTTCTAAGCTTTTGGGTAATGTTAGGTTCATTTCACTTTAGTTATAGCTTGTTAATTCACTTGTTATGTTGATGGTTACATACTGTCTGATTTTGATTGAAATGAAGACTTCTGGTGTTTGTTCTAACAAGCAAAATATGGAAATCATGATTATCAATATATAAAGTTATTAATTTTGAATATGTTGTACATATTTTTTTTGGTTATTTTGTCGATACAGATTCATTGAAGGGTTCATCCTTGAATTTGCTTGCTTCTTAGTTGAAATCGAGATTTTAACGCGGGAATGACATACAAGGCATATGTTGTGTATCCCAGCCGTGACTCGGGAGTATACTTGACTTGGGCAGGTTGTTTATCCCACGTATCCAGGTAAAGGGGCAGTTTGTATGAGAGGTTTACATCAGCTGCCGAGGCATATGAGAATTATGACTTGTGGGTTCGCTCAGAAGAGGCGAGAAAGGACCACGAGGTAAGAAAAAATGATGAAGAGGTGAAAATTAACGATCGCTTTTGTGATGGTCAAGCCGAAGAAAATAATGATCGAAGACATGAAACCCAAGCAAACAACGATCATTGGGCATTGACAAGAGACTTGATCAATACATTATTAGTGGTGATTATTATGATACTTGTAGTTGTTTCTTATTGAAGCTGTTGGTTGGTGAATGATATGTAAGTCATATTTTATGTGAATGATATGTACTTATGAAGAAAGAGACGGACTTACAGTACAATAAGTTTTTGGGTTTCACATACACTGCAAACCCAAACTCTTCATCGTGTCCTCTGATTCCACATTCCTCTTCTTCTATCTGAGCCTCTTGTTTCTTAGGTTCTCTGCTTCATATTATTTTCCTGTGTCTGTGTCTTCTCTTTCTCTACCATCTGTTTTCTCATTTTTTAAAGTTCCCCATTCGCCTCCTCTCATTTCTTTCTTCTTATGCCCATTTTGAGTATCCTATTGTTTTCACCATTCCACTCTTATTATTAATTATTCCTAATCCTAGTGACTATATTGTCTTTCTTGTTCTTCTCGCTAGTATCGCTATATTCTCCTCCCCTTTGTTGTTTCACACATTTTGTTTCCTGAACTCTACTTTATTTTTCTTCTCATTGCTTTCTGTTTTGATTGATTGCTTCCTTACTCTGTTGTTTGTTTGTATGTGCAGGTTTCCAGTGTATGTAATCTACGTTTCGGTTACTTTGTCTTCTCTCTTCTGCCTATACTTTGTCATTACCATTTGTAGTTAATTCTGGTTCACATTTATTGCCAAATTTGTTTTCTTCCACTCTCTGCAACCATTTACTTCTACAATCCCATCTTCTCTTTTTTCAACTTTTCACATCAGCCCACAACTATAAATGTTTTCTCATCATTCCTCAACTCCTTCCTGCTCGAATCATCTTATTTTCTTCTTGCCATTACTTGCCTTTATTGAATCAAAAATCTTTCATCTTTATTTCTCTCATACCACTCATTCCCTTTCACTTCATCCCCATTTTTCCAGCATCATTTCTACTTCAGAGAGTTGTTAATGTCGATCACCTCTTTCTTTCAAAACCCTAATGACTCTCAAACTCTTCACTCATTCCTTCCCCAATTACACCCTATCCTCCCAACTGCTATCACCAGTAGGGTTGTTAATTGGTTTCTGAAAATCGACCAAACCGGTCGAATCGAATTGAATTGAACCGATAAATAATCAAACCGAAAAATAACCGTAACCGAATAGTAAAAACCGAATCGAATCGAATGAAGTTCGGTTCGGTTTTGATTTTCAAAATTTTGAAAACCGAAATAATCAAATCAAACCATATAAACAGAAATTTCCCCAATTACCCTTACAAACCTAAATTGACTAACCATTACAAAGTCCATATATAAGTATTCATTCACTCTCAATTCTCAAAGGCCAGAAAGCCACCGCCTCCTTCCTTTCTTTCCAACTTTTCTCTCAAATCTCCACTCCCTTCCCATAGACCTCAGATTTTATTCATCTTCTTGTTTGAGTTCCTTTGATCTCAGAGCTCGTGAGACATTTCTTCACTTCTGCTTCAGGTTCGTTATCATTTCTTCCTAATTTTTTCTTAGTTTTTTTTTTCTATCTCAGATTCTCAATAGCTAGCTAAGATCTACTGTTTTTATTTTGCTTTCAGAGTTCACAGAGGTCTCATAGCTTCAGATCAGTTGAAGAATGCAATAGAAGAAGGATTTGTTTCTTCTCAAGACCATGTAGATAATTCAACCCCTCAATCTCTCATGTTTTCTTGATATTCTTATTTTTCTTCTTCTTCTTCCTCTTCTTCTTCTTCATTTTTTGAGTTCCATGGTCCTACGATCTGTGGGGTGGGGGTTTTTCGCAGATCGCACATCGACATCGCAGGTTGGCGATTTGTGGGGTGGGGGTTTTTTGCACATCACAGGTTGGCGATTTGTGTGGGTAGGGTTTTTGCGATTTGTGGGGTGGGGGTTTTCACGCACATCTAGTTTTTGCGCACATCGTAGCTGGGTGGGGGTTTTTGAGATTTGTGGGGTGGGGTTTTTGGCGCACATTGTTGGTTGGTGATTTGTGGGGTGGGGGTTTTTCGCACATCGCAGGTTGGCGATTTGAATAAGCTTGGAAATGTGTTGACGAAGGCCGGTGGATTGGTGATGGTGGAGCTGGTGGGGTTTCGATTGAGGAGGTGACGAGTGGAGTGCAAGCTCAAGCAACAACAAACTCCTCTCTATCACTCAATAACCATAACCAGTTCTTCCAGAGTATAGTTGTCCCTTTTTTTTGTGAGGTTGTGTCCCTTCTCAACCTTAATTGCTCCACATTGGTTGTAAACTTGTAATGTGTTTTTTGTAGTTTTTTTTTGTTGGTTCTTTGCTGACTATTTTTAAATGATGCTGATTGCAGTCAATCCCAATGGTGATACGAAGAAATCAGAAAGTTCATCAAAAAAGATAACATTGTCTGAGGTAAACATAAGTTAATATCATTTGATTTTTTGTATATATGTTTATGTTAAACTTAATATCAACTGATCTTTTTTATATGGATTTATGTAGACAGAAATTGTAAGTCATTCATCGTCACCTACACTTCAACCTTAGAGAGTTCGAGTTTCAAGTAAAATGTAAGTCAAAGCCTTGATTTTTAATTGATATCTCTTAAATGTTCTTATTTATGTGAGAATATGAATATGAACATAAACAAAAAATGATAACAATTGCTTCTACTCCTAGCAGGGGGTTCTTGGTGTTTTTTTGTTGATGGAAAGGCGCTCCCAAAGGTTGCTTCTTTTTGGTGTAAATGACTAAATGTAGTAAAAATGGTGGTTTTTGCTTATATTCCTTAACATAGCAGGGGGGTCAAGTTTGTATTTTAGTGTAGATGACTAGATGTAGTAAACTAAAGTTTGTATTTTGAACTCACAGGGCTGAAGTTTGTATTTTGGTGTAGATGACTAGGTATTAAAAGCTAAAGTTTGTATTTTGAAATCACAGGGCTGAAGTTTGTATTTTGAAAACACAAGCTCTGTAAATTGAAGTTTGAAATCACATATATTATTTTTTGAAATGACAAGGCTGCAATTATGCATTTTGCTATTTTGTATATTAAGGACTGCAATTATAGGGCTGCAGCTGTAATTTTGCTTTTAAAATTATAGGACTGCAATAATCCAGGGCTATTCTATACGACTGCAATCCAAGGTTGCAATAATCCAGGGCTATTCTATAGCACTGCAATAATCCAGGGCTATTAGCCTGCAATAATCCAGGGCTATTCTATAGGACTGCAATAATCTTGGGCTGCAATAATCCAGGGCTGCATTTTAGGACTATTTATAGGACTGAATTGTAGGATTGTATTTTGAAATTACAGTGAAACATTTTGTTACGAAAAACCGAAAAAAAACCGAATTGAATCGAACCACATGGTTATGTTCGATTTTGGTTTTTTTAATTTAAAATTGGATAACCGAATCGAACCGAAAACCAAACTTGAGCTTGGTTCGATTACGGTTTTGGTACAAAATTGAACCATTTGAACCGTTTAACAACCCTAACCACCAGTTCTAACAATGACATTCCTATGCTGCCTCCACACCCAGTACTAGTGTTCAACCCCTTGCTCACTTTTCACAACATTAGTCCTATTCGCCATCCCGATACTCTCAGCCCTCATTCGGTGCTCTCCTCATCGGCCTCCAAGTCTCCACCAGACTCTCTACCAGATTCCTCTATTTACATTTCCACGTCCAGTTCACCTCATCACTCCTATAACTACACCATGCAACACCCATTTTCTTCTTCTTCTCCTAGTTATCCTGGGGCTCCTACTCATCCTTCTGATGAGGTTCCTGTCAATTCCCCTCACCTTCCCCATTTGGCCTCCACTAACCCTGACCGTCCCATGCATACCCATAACATCGACTCCATTATCACTAGTCTTAGTGCTCAACTCGCCACCTCTCTCATAATTCCTTAACCCCAGTACGTTTTGCATGATAATGAAGACCTGGATGATCCCTCCCTTCGAACTGTTGCAAAGTATCACCATGCACAACAGCTGAGCCCCACCATTTTTGCTCGTCATCTCCTCCCTCAATGGGAACCCTCTCACGCGGTGCATTTTGAAACGTTAGAGGGTCATGATGATACTAGTAATTCTTACTACTTGGTTCAGTTCACATGTGTGGAGGACAAAGATAAAGTTCTTACCACAGGACCTTGGTCACTGTTCGGATGGTTAGTCTCAGTTAAATATTGGTCAGTGAATTTTACTTCTTCAAGTTTTCATATCATATACCATGTTGGCTCTGGATTCATGAGTTCACCATCCAAAAGCTTTTTCTTCCCAATGTGGAGGCACTAGCGAATTGCATAGGACCGTTGATGGATATAGACTACCAAGCTTCATATCAAATTTCCACTCCGTATATTCGATTCAAAGTTTGCCTTGATACTTCCAAGCCTCTACTTAGCATGATGCAGCCTCTTTTTGTATCTCTAATGGAAGGATATACCTGGTTAAGTTTTGTTATGAAGATATGCCCAACTTTTGTTTCTGCTATGGCAGGGTGGGACAAAAAGTTGGGAAACAATGCTCGATTTATTCACAAGTTCTGAACTCTTTGAATGGTGCCAAGATCAGTCAGGAACTACTCAATAGACTGTTGTTGTTTGGGCCACATTCAAAATTTGGTCATCGTCAAGCTCTCCGATCAAGCATGGCATTGTCAATTAGCAAGCAACAAGCTAATCGCTTTACCTACTTGCCTGCTACTGCTACTATTGACAATGAAAATAATGGGGACCAACTTCATAATTCAAATGCTCATGCAAGCCCAACCCACCAACATTTTGTTGACCAAGCCCAATTACACACAAGTCCTCAAATATCCAACCACCAACTCTCAGCCCAAATCCATCAACTTTCGGCACAAAACGATCCCTAGCACAATCGGCCCAACATCACAAAGCGCCTCTTGACTTTCAAGCCCAACAACATTCAGGCCATCCTTTTGATCTCTAGTTGTTGGAAGAAGTAGATCGGATGGATTTCCACTCAATGGACAATTATCTGGACCTCAATCATGCCCACTCCAATGTGAACACACCTCATTTCTCCACCGTCACTGGTTATAGCACCACCACATGACTTGCATCGCTCTCTGTTCTACCCGACAACTTACCCACTGATCAGGATGTGAATCAAGTTGTGGTGACGACGCGGGCAATTCTCTCAACAACTCTTCCTGTTGTGGAGACATTGAGTGGAGGACCGATTCGAGACAAGACCTTATTGGGGATGGAGTCCCAACAGCTGGGCCTCATTACTCAGTTCCAAGGCCTGGTAGTATTGATGCATTGCCCATGGCCTCCTTTGAACACTCAACCGAGACTGGCACTGGCCCAATATTTGATCATGTTCTGCATTAGGAGCTCATCGACTCTGCTCCTCCCTCTCTCCAAGGAGCTCAGCACTACTCCACCGAGCATCTAGGGCTTGGTTGAATCTTTTTTCTCTGGTGATGACAGACCGGAGCGCCACTTCACAAGTACATGAAAATCAGCTTGGTGTCTCGTTTCACTTGAGCACCACCAAATCCATCACGGACCAAATTTTTTGTCCTCCTTCATCAACAGTAAATGCAATATTAGATTCATTCTCTTCTGAGCCTCCTTCTCTGGATCATGATGCTCATCAAGCTCAGCTTCTGTCTAAAAGCTTATCGCCGAGCTCATCGGCCACCCACTTTGCTTCCCGTGCTCATGTTGTTGGCCACAAGTTTACCGTGACATCAAGGTCACTGACTACTGCTTCAGTCAATCCACAGCAGCAACAACCTCCTATGATCTCTTTTGCTTATCAAATCAAGGAAAATAGGAGATGATCCATCCTCAAAATGAGGGCTCGATGTTTACAGTGAGGCTCACAGGGACCTAATTGTACGCAGGCTTCAATCAATTCAACTGGCACTAGTAGCACTGATCTTTTTATAACCTCAGGTATATAAAAATAAAACAAAAAAGTTTCAAATGGCAAGGGTAAGGGTAAGAGAAAGTTGGATTCAATCCTGGATCCCGTTCAGGAAGGTGGGTTTCTTCTCTTAGGCAAACGCCCATCCATTAGTATTTCCTTCAGACAAGTTGGCACCCTGCCAAACACAAATGCATCTGCTAATTTGGATCAACAGGGGACTGAGACAGGTGAATATGAGCACAGGGACTCTGCCCCTGCAGTTGCCAATCACTTTTTTGTGGAAGAGCCTTCACACCCTCTTCTGAGATGATTGCCTACTCTTATTGGGGCAGATATAATTCAAAAAACTACTGTTGATCTCTCCCAGAATAGTCAGCCAGCTTCATCTAGCCATTCTTCTATTAATTTGGGTAACTCTTGTGAGGAAAAGGTGACAGCCTTTAAGGGGTCGCCTAAGGGGCCGTGATTCTCAGCTGGAATACAAGGGGTACCGGGTCGCCCTGCGCATTCTGTACCTTGCGGACCCTCTCCCAACAGTCCAATCCCGATATACTCTTCATCTCTGAGACCAAAGCTTCTTCATCCAAAATAGATCACATACGAAGAAAGCTGAGCTACAAACATGGAGCATCGGAACCATCTAGTGCTCTGTTAGGCGGACTTGTTTTGTTTTGGAGAGAAGGTACGCATTTAAAAATTATTTCTTCTATTAAATTCTTGATGATTATTATTCTCAGCATTCATGGTCTATTATATTTGTGTATGGGAGCCTAACCCTTCCTTACGTGCACCTTTTTGGGACACACTTTCACATATGCTTACACTTGTGGACACTTCAGTTATGATTATTGGCGACCTTAATGTCATTGCTTCTCAAAATGATAAGAGAGGTGGTAGGAGAGTCTCTGACTCAACTATAAAACATCTTAGGGACTTCATTGACTGCCATAATCTTATAGATCTCCCTCTCACTAGCTCTAAATATACTTGGAATAATAAAAGGAAAGAAATTCATGTTATCAAATCTAAGCTAGATAGAATCCTTGTCTCAACCAACTGGATGGAGTGCTTTTTGGCAGCGTTAGCTAAAACTATTCATACGTCCACATCGGACCACAAAGCACTCTCCCTATCCATTTTATCCAATTATAACTCGAGCCCCAAACCTTTCCGGTTCTTGTACAATCTTCTTGGGAGTCTGCCTCTCCTGATAACCATGTTCTTAAGTGTAGCGTGAAAATGAAAAGGTTGAGCTACAAACTTTCGAGATGGAACAAAGAGGTCTTTCGAAATATCAATCAAAGTATTAATCATACTCGGACAGACCTTGATAACCTGCAAAATGCTAGACCATCTACCAATATTGCCAATGCTACCCTTATTTTGGAAGATAGGTTTACAAAGCTTTTGAATAAAGAAGAATTGTTCTGGAAAAATAAGTCAAACGAGTATTGGCTTAAAAATGGTAACAGAAGCACAAAATTCTTTCACCTATCCACTTTACTTCGGCAAAAACATAATCATATCTTCCGGCTCCGAGGTTCGGATAACAATTGGCACTCTACACACTCGGCCATGGGTCAACTTCTCAATGAGTACTTTGCCACCATTTTTCAATTTTCAAATCCGGAACCTAATCCTGAAATTACGTCACTATTCACTCCGGTGGTAACAGATGTGGATAATCATAGCCTCTTGCAAATTTGGGACGAAGAAGAAATCAAGTCCACCATCTTTGGTTTTGGACCACATAAGGCACCGGGACCTGATGGTTTCCATGCCTTCTTTTTTCAACATTACTAGGATGTTGTTAAACAGGACGTTGTTGATGTGGTCACAAACTTCTTTTGCACTAGAACTCTTGACCCTAAGCTCAATGAGACTTTCCTCACTCTAATCCCCAAGGTCTCAAATCCAGCCACTCCAGAAAAATTCTAGTTTATCGGCCTTTGCAACGTGATTTACAAAGTGATATCCAAGATACTTGCAAATTGCATGAAATCATTTCTAGACTCCATCATCTCTCTGAAACAAGGGGTTTTCTTCAAAGGACGCTCCATATCCAATAATTTCAATTTGGCACATGAAGCTTTTTTCCAAATGAAACACTCTCGTCGGAAAAGGAAAAAAAAAGGCTGGATGGCAATTAAAATAGATATGGCTAAAGCCTATGATCGGGTCGAATGAAGTTTTTTGTTACAAATCCTTAAATAGCTTGGTTTTGCCCAGGAGTGGGTTACCCTAATTGACAAGATTCAACCCACCCGTGGTATCAAACACGGGGACCCACTTTCGCCCTACCTTTTTATTATTGTGGCAAAAGCACTTTCTCGTCTACTAGCGAGAGTCAAGACAAGTAATAACATCAAAGGCCTTGTCCTCTGCCGCCATGCTCCCTCGATCAGTCACCTCTTTTATGCAGATGATCTTATGATCTTCTGCAGAGGCACTCTGGTCGAGGCCCATGCCATCAAAGATTTGTTATCGGCATACTACGGGGCTTCAGACCAAGCTGTAAATTATGATGAGTCCTCGGTTTTTTACAACTCTAATGTTCACCCCAGACATACAAAAATGATTAATATAATTTTGGAGGCCAAGTTGTACAACCCAAAAGATAAATATCTTGGCACACCTCTCCTTCTCTCTAAGAAAAAGGCGTTCGATTTCCAATTTTTTATTGAAAAAATCAATGCCAAACTTTCTTCTTGGAAAGCCAAAGTCTTATCTCAAGCAGATCGGATGGTCATGATCAAATATGTCCTTCACTCAACCCGGTGTATACTATGCAAACATATCTTCTCCCCCGATTGGTTACCACTCGAATTGATACATTGGCAAGAAATTTTTTATGGAATGGAGCGGAGGAGAACAAAGTTGGACACCTCTGCACTTGGGACAACATTACGCTCCCACAGCCTCTGGGTGGTCTAAATATTCCCAATGCGCGTATCAATAATCTTGCCTTGAAAGCTAAAGGCATATGGCATGTCATAGCAAATCCACAGACCTGAAAGCATTATACTTCCGCGACAAAAGTGTTTTTCAACTCTCCAAAAAGCCTGTGTTAGCTTCCTTTGCCTGGAGAGGAAATCTCTCTGCCCTTTCAAAAATGAGCAACCATATCTTTTGGCATATCAGATCTGGTTGGGAGACACATATTTGTAATGATTGTTGGGTGAAAACCAACCTAGTGCTGGCTGAGTGTCACTCTCAACAGCCATTAGCTGACTCCCTGAACACAGTCAGGGATCTATGGATCGACCAGGATGAGCGAGACCAAAACTAGAACGTCGACCTTCTCTCCACCCTCTTCCCTCCCCCGGTTGTCAAAGATATCCTCAACATTGTTTTATGTCACACCTTAGACAAGGACATGTTAATCTGAAAGTTTGACAAGAATGGATTATTCTCGGTCAAAAGCGCAACTAAAGCTTTTCTCCTTGATGAAACGGAACCATCCACGTCCAACCAACGTGGAGGCCAACTACCCCCTAAAACTCTCCAAGATTTATGGAGGATCAAAGCCCCGGCAATTGCGTTTCTTCTCATGTGGAAAGTTTCCCAGAATATTCTTCCAACCATGACTAACCTCACACGCATCCACTTGCCTACTGAAGACTGTTGTGTCTTTTGTCGACAACATCAAGAGGATTGCAATCACCTCTTTTTCCTCTACCCTATGGTCCAAAAGCTCTGGCTCCTCTCCCCTATCCCTATCAATTGGAATGTTGCCAATCTCCCACTTCAAAACACTCAGGAAGCTCTTCAATTCATATGGGACTCCGCCACCACACACACCCTAGCACGAGAGGAAATGCTCTATCAATTTAATGTGGTCATTCTTTCCATTTGGCAGTCCCGCAACTCAATCATCTTCCGCAAAGAAAAATTCTCCATTCCACAATTTATCCGCTCGGTCAACTGCACCTGGAAGGCTTGGTTTAACCAATGGTTCCGAACTCCCACTTCCATCTCAACTAACCAGCCTAACGCTGCATCCCTTCACCAGGTGCTAGCCTCGGCTGCTATAGCAACTCCACTTCAACCCAAACCACCTAACCAGAACACCCACCCACTCACCTTTTACAGACTCCCAAGGTTCCAAGTTACAAGTCATTCATCAACAACTCTTGGCAGTTAGAAGTCACGAATTGAACATTCTTTACAAGAACTCTAGGACCATCCCCACCTCTCTTACACCTGAGATGTTTTTGGTTACTTATGATGCCTTTTTCTTTGCATTTATGCAGTAGGGAGCTTTTGGAGTTGATGCGATAAACGCTTTTGGTAGGACTTCGGCTAGCATAGCAGAATGGATTCCAGGTCGAGTTTTTGACAGTACTATGGCCGAATGCTTTACTGCGAAAGCCGCTTTCCTGATGGTCCAGGCATATCATTGGCCATCAAACCTGATTTTTTGTGATTCTGGTGCGTTACATTCCATTTTGCATTCTGACTTCGGGGACGTGCAGACTGCTCTTCACTGGATGTGGCAACTCATTGTCTTTAACATCAACTCACTATTGTCCAATCTTTCTAGCTGGTCTTGTAATTTTATTCCTAGAAAGCTTAACTCCAAAGCTCACATGTTGGCTTCTAATGTAGGACATACACTTTGTAATATTGTTTAATATTTATGCTAAGTCTTTTACCAAAAAAAAAGATATGTACTTATGAAGAGATTTGAACTTCTATTTTGTTATGTTAATCATTGTTCTGGTATTTTACCATTTGAATTATGTTAAAGTTATAACTGTTTGAAGTCGCATCACATGAACTTCTAAATATTCACATGATTATATATATCCTCTCTCTCACACCACCAATGCGGGTTTTTTTTTACTTTCTCACACCACCATTAAATATGGTAAAACCTCAAAAGAAACCAAAAAACTTAACGAAAAAAAAAGAAAAAACCTTTCAAAAAAAATGCAAAATGGTCTCCCTCCCTCATTCTCTCGCACTCCCTGTTGGGTCTCGTCCCACACTCGGCGACCAAACTTCACTTCCTCGCAAGGTTGTCATCCTCATCCTCCTCCTCTTCTCTATCTCTTCCTCTTCGCAAAAACCCTAAATTTGCAAAGGGTTCATCTCCTCGTCCTCGTCTTCCTCCTTTTCTCTATTTTTCCCTCCTTGGTTGCATTCCACTACATTTCACTTCGAAGAACTTAGTTCGTTTCATCAGATGAAAATGAAAGAGTTTAGTGAAGTTGATGATGTTAGAAATGAAAATTTTAAGGATGGACATGAGGGTGAAGAAGATGATCAATCTAAAGAGCAAAGACAATCCTTTTCAATGTAAGTAATTTGCAAAAAAAAAATCATTTAATTTGAAAGTATTTTTTTAAAATAATTGATTAATTATTGTTTGATGCATGGTGCATAGGCATTTCTAATGGATGTAATAGATATGGAGATGCCTTTTAACGATGTTGAGAGCCCAGAAACGAACATTTAGAGGTAACTGCCATTTTGTTGTTAAGTAAATTAAAATTTTAATTAATATATGAAAATAATTAAATTGAATCATTATGCAGAATGTTGATAATAATGTTGATAGAAGTGTGGCAATAACAATGAAGAAAGATTATTGATACTGGTAGTCGATGATAGTTAGCTATTTGTTAAGGACGAGGTATATAAGTTATTACTTATTTTCGTTTTCACCATTTTCCATTGTTATAAATATGTTGTTGTTATTAACAAGTTTTTTATTTTTTTTAAGTAATCTCATCAAGGTCTGCATTGATAGCTCGAGTCCAAGGCATCGGTAGGGATAATAACATAGTTGTTACTATCACTAAATCAGAACCGGCTAATCAAAAAAGAAAGGGAATGATCCATTTTGGTTGTGAAATGGGAGGGAAGCCCGATAAAAGGTTAAAGAATTATGTTCGATCAAGCAGTACAAAGAAATGTGGGTGCAAATTTGAGTTGAGAGGGATCCCACTGGAAAATGACCATTGGAGGTTGCAAGTGACATGAGGAACCCACAATCATCCTCAATCAAAGTCACTTATTGGTCATTCATTTGCTGAAAAATTGATTGTAGAGAAGATGACTTATGTGCAGAATATGGCGAAGTCCGGTGTGAGCCCTCGCAACATTTTGTCTCGGTTGAAAAAGAGATATCCGAATAATATCTCAAGTTTGAAGAATATTTACAATCTATTGTGTCGGTTAAAAGTACTCGAACAAAGAGGCAGGACGGCTTTGCAGCATACACTAGACTTGTTGAGCTCGCACAACTACATAAAGTGGCAATCTGTTGATCAGGGAAATAGAGTCACCAACATTTTTTGGGCGCATCCTAAATCTATTCAGTTGGCAAAGTGTTTTCCACAAGTAATGCTTACGGATTGCACGTATAAAACGGATCGCTATAGGATGTTATTGTTTGAGATTGTTAGTGTGATGTTGACCGAGAAGACCTTTAATGTTACATTTTGTTTTATGTGTTGTGAGAAGGAAGAGGCATACACTTGGGCATTGAAAAAGCTTGCAGGAATTTTCGAGCCAGACAACTTGCCAAACGTGTTTGTGACTGATAGAGAACTGGGTTCGATCAAGGCTATTAAACAAGTTTTTCCAAAGGCAATGAGATTATTATGCCCATGGCACATCAATACAAATGTCGAGAAAATTTTGTAAGAGACACTTTGAGGACAATGACCGGTGGGCCGACTTTATAGATTCATTTTCAGAATTGTATAGATCAAGTTCAGAAGATAAATGGAACAAGGTTACAATTGAGTTTGATAGAAGATGGGAAAATACACAAAGTATTTGGAATATCTCAAAACAGTTTGGTATCCCCATAAGGAGTACTTTATCAGTGCATAGACGGATAATTATGCATTTTGGGCAACACACAACGGGTCGAGTTGAAGTTGCACACTCGAAGTTGAAACACTCGTTGAAAAATTCCCAACATTCCTTAATGTTTGGAGAAATATGCATGATATGATCGAAGTCCAACTGGTTGAGATAGAATCGTCATTTCAGCATAGTCTGACGAAGGTGAAGACTAAACACAACTTCACTTTTTTTCCTTACGTCATGGGTCGGTGGCGTATAGGGTTATTGATTTGATAAATTCAGAAATTCGGAGGTGTGAAAGTGTGAGGGTTGACCCTGTCAAGTGTGGTTGTGTACTTCGAACGACGCATGGATTACCTTGCGCTCATGAACTTACAGGTTATCTAACTCCCATAGGACAAATTCCAGTACGCACCGTAGACAAGTATTGGCTTCAACTTGGCACAACACCTATTCATGAAAGTGGCGATGTGATTGTAGACCCAATCCTCGTCGCCCTTATGAATAAGTTCAATGATTCAAGTCATGATCAAAAGTTGGTTATAAAGATGAAGCTTATAGAGTTGAGTTCTCCGGGTGACAGTGTCATGATTGAACCATTAGCACTTATGCCTGGAAAGGGGAGACCGAAAATGAAGAAGTTGGCTAAGCACGGAGGTCCACAAAAAGGGATCCCTCGGGACGCGAATACGCCATGACACAAGAAGAAATGAAAGACAAAAGTAAGAAAGTGTCAATAAAAAGAAGTCGATAATTCATAACAATAGATTGATGCGGCAAATTTCATCTTGAATAAGGGATTATGTTTACGACATTGTCAACATCCCAGGCAACGGAAACTGTGGCTTTCGATGCATAGCGAAATTTCTTCAATATGACGACAAAAACGGTTGGAAACATGTACGGAATGAGCTACTAATCGAGTTAGAGATTAATGCAGAGTTGTGGCTTGCAATGTGGCACGAAGAAGGGGTAAAGGTTGTGAAGGACGTTTTGTTAATTCCAGAAGGCCAGGTGTGGATAGACAGGGAAAGTTGGTTCATGGACCTTGATCTGTTAGAGCTGGCAGTGAACCGTTACCAATGCATCTTCGTTTGTTATGGGAACCAAAGCGCGACATGTTTTCCCTATGTTTACCCGACACCACATTTTGACTCACGACACGTTTGTTTCATGGCACACTTGGCTCAGAGCAGTCATTATATCGTCCTTCATATGCAACCAAACCCACCATTGCCTCCTATAGTACCAACCTGGCCGTGTCGCATGTTTACTAAGGCAATCTTGTTGAAGAGTAGTTTCAATATCCAGCTCGATATTGGTGCGACAATGTTGAGGAACTTCAATGAGAAGAATAAGAAGAATGTCAAGAAATCGAACGAGGTGGTGATCAAATTGGACTGATGCACATGTTGTATTTTGCTAACCATTAAAGTGATGAAAAAATGTAAATGGCAAATGTAAATGGCAAATGTACATGGCAAAAGTAGATGGCAAAGAATGTGAAGAAGTCAAAACATTGTTTTGATAGAAAAGTCACTGGTTTTTTTTTAACGAAAGGCTTGTATTTTTCGAGATTTTGTTAATATATTATATAGAACTTCACTCATATTAGTTTGAGTTTTTGTTTATGTATGATGCGAGAGTGCGAGATCAAAAAAATGTGCTAAAACATCATAAAACTAGTTTGATAGGACAATGCGACTTGTATTGAATTCACATAGAGGTTTATGAGCGGAATACGTGTATGGTTTGAGTTTAGGTTTGATACGACAATGCGCTAAAACATCATAAAACTAAGTTTAAAAATAAATTCACAAACTAAAAAATTTTCAAGTTTCAGAAAAGAAAAAAAAATGGCAGGTTTTAGTCTTGTTCGTAGCTTACAAGGCGGGGTATCCCAAATAACCCGCATTGCACAATGCGAATAGGAAATTTTTTTCTTGTTCGCAGCTGGAAATGCGGGGTATCCCGAATAACCCACATTCCCAATTGCGAACAAGACTAAAACCTGCCATATTTTCTAAAACTTGAAATATTTTCAATTTGTGAAAAAAATTAACTTAGGTTTATTATGTTTTAGCGCATTGTCGTATCAAACCAAAACTAGAACCATACACATATTATGCTCAACTTGCATGTGTTTTCTTTCTCAACTTGATAATGTCCTTTGCCACAATTATGCAATCTATTAAAAAAAGTCGTGGTTTTTGGGCTTATAGAACACAAAATAGTATGTTCAGTTTGATTTTTGGGAGTTGCAATACAAGAAAGTTAAAGCTCACCCTACTCATGAACTCAGATACATAAATAACAAGCTTTGAATAGAACATAAGTAACAAGCTTTCAATAAAAATATAAAACCATATTTAAAAAACAAAAGAAATTTTTTTCCCCAAGTTTACAAAATTAAGACACTATGTTTGTCGCCTCCGAACATAGAATCTTTGTTCATGCCTCGACTTGCTTCAACGCTCACTTGCTCCACCACCAACCTCACCACTATCAATACTGGGGCTAATGTCAGGCTCTTCTTCTTCTTGTTCGAAGGTAACGGACGTAGACATTTCATCTAGCAAATACCGTAATCTATTTTGTCTGGCGAGCAAAATAACCTTGTCGACGTTTCCCCCTTCTTCAATAGAGGCATTGATCAAGTCGCGAGCATGAGCAATGGCAATCTCCTACAGGGAAACATTAGATGTTAGTGCAAACCATGTAAATTTTTGAAATTACACAAGTGTAAAATGTTTGTACTTATCCTCTTATTTGAAAAAAAAAAATGTCTTCTTAGGGGATAACTTTTCCTTTTGTTCAGTGGTTGTACGAAGGGATGGCTAATGCGGTAAAACAAGTCCAAGTAATCCGTCGCACGGTCCCGAAGCTTCACGGGGGCACCTTGTTGGTTAGTTGGCAAGACATTATAATGCCACCTTCGAGCGAACGAAACCAACACCTCATACTTGACATAATAGTGCTTGCCAGATCGAGCTCTATTCTTCCTTTTGGCTTGGATTGGTTAGATTGGGATGACTTGTACCTTTCCCATTTGTCTCATAACTTTATCGAGGTGATAGGGTTCTTCTATTTCGAGGCATAAAAAACATTTTGTGAATCATGTGATGCCATAAAGGGGAGTGTTTCTCTTGGACTCCACGTAAGGGTCCCAAAGAACCTGCAAATTTTAATAATTAAAACTTATTAATATATGACACATACAAAAGTTTTTATTGAACTTAAAGATGCATTTTTACCTCTTTAGGAGACATGTCATCGAGTTGCTCCCTAAGAGTGATGATTTGTTCGTCCAAGACCCCTATAATTTGTGGGGGTTCCCACTTAGCTATGGTGGGGAGTCTAGCATCCCATGTAAGTTTTGCATTACCCCAGAGTCTCAATTGAACATATATCCATGCCTATAAACAAAAACACATAAACAAATATTATGAAATTCTTATATATTATGAGAGTAATAAAATTTTTTTTGAAACATACCTCCAAAAGAGGCAAATATCCAGCAATTTGCCTCGCTCCCTCTCTACTAGAGCCGCCTAACTGACAAAACAAGAATGCCAAACCTACTACGCCCCATGCATACTTGTTAAAATTATCCAACTCCATCAGCATCTTCAAATATTCAATATAAACCTTTGTTCCACTTTTATCGGCAAATAGAGTCATACCCAAAAGAAATAACAAGTAACCCCTACACACTTGTCGTTTCCTTTCAAGAGAATCAGCGTCCGTAGCCTATCTACAACAGTGGTCCTGAATAAACTTCATTTCCACAGATTTGCCATGCTTCTTGACATAAGCCTTTTCTTCTTTACTTTCAATCCCCCAAACCATCCACCAATAATGTAACACATTCATCTACCGTCATTGAAGTCGTCGTTCTAAATGACTTACCAAGAATCAGCAAATGAGTTATACGGTAGACATCGTCCAGAGTGATGTTCATCTCTCCAAAAGGTAGGTGGAAAGTGTTGGTCTCAGACTGCCAATGCTCCGCGAAAACACAAATTGTCACATTATCAGGACCTACCCTACGATATTTAATCAAGAGATACAGACCACTATTGTAGATCATTCTCTTTACATCATTCGGCTCTTTTTTTAAATCTCAATCTATTAAGTTCCTATATTGATGTCGACACCGCAATGCGCCTTGTTCCTAAATACAAGAAACGTATACATTAAGTAACTCAATGTCCAAATATATATAAATAACGTGCTTATATAATTTAACTAACTAAAAATATTAACTTACCGGCTCACCATCCCAAATGGCACAAGAAATATGGCCATCGTAATCGACTAATGTAGAACAATCAACAGGACCACCGGGATAAGAATCCCGTCTTGCATCTTCCTTTTCTTTACCTTTCTCCCTTGCTTCCTTCTCTAACTCCTTATCTTCATGTCCAACACCCGCACCACTCGAACCTCCTTGACCTTCTGATTGGGCTTAATTTTGCGATACAACTACTTGTCTATATGCTTCTAGAGGATCTATTTGAATCCCCATTTGCTCATCTCTCATCTTCTTCCTTACTTCTTTCTCACTATTTTGTTCCTCTACCAGTTCTTTGCCCTTTTCTGCTCTTTGTTTTCGAGCAGACACTGTCATGTGTAGTTTGTCTTCTACCTCTATCACCTCCATCATCCCCACCAACAGAAGACATGATAAACATTCAAATAAAATGAAACAAATACTTCAAGAGAATTTTTTTTGTACAATAAATTCTACTAATTGTTTAATCGATACTTTAGCCAATTTGGATGTAAAACAACATTATATATCTCATTTCCCTACATTTAAATAAGAAAAATACCAATTTGGAGCCCTAGAAAAATACCAACATTATATATCTCAACAATAATGCACAAAAAGCATAAACAATTATACTTTAAAGATGGAAACAAATACAAAAATGCAAGAGAATTGATGGCTCACTTATAATCCAAACAAAAATCCTAAACCCAAAGATAGAATGGATGATTCACTTATAGAAAAGTTGGAGTAGCAAGAGAGATGTGTTTTGCACTTTGAAAGGTGGCACTTTTGGCCATTTTTGGAGAGTTTAAGGGTTTCAATTTTGACGGGATTTTGAGAGTTTTTTAGGGAGAGGGAGGAGAGTTGCAAGAGATTTGAGTGTGGGAGAGAGATTTTGAAGATATTTGATTGTGTGAGAGGGAGGAATTTTGAATGCGGGAGGGAGGAACTATTGTCGATTTGAATGGTGAGGAAACAAATGAAGGTTTTGGTTTATATAGGTGGTGTGAGAAAGTATGGTGGGGTGGGAAAGAAAGTAGGTGGTGTGAAAGAGTAAAATGGTGTGAGAGATAGGAAATGGTGGTGTTGAGTAGTCGCTGCCAAATATTTAGGGTGTGTTTGATTGCATGGAATTCAAATATCCATTAAGTAGAGGCTCATGGGCTAAGATATTAATTAGTTGTCCAGTTGGATATTTAATCTACATAGCTTCAATCTGTGAAGATTTAGTAGTAGTTGTTGGATGATGAAGAGCCATAAAAGAATCCTTCACAAGGAAAAGTCATACAAAACAAAACAGATTTTCCTAAAATTGTGTGAACCAAACTAAACTCCTGGTTGACAGATACAAATTAAAACTTAAAGGGTGTTTGTTTTTGCTTCTGAATGGAGTCAAAAGTCTTAATAAGAAGTAGACCACCTTGTTTGGAGTGTTTGTTTTTAGTTCTGATTAGAAGTTCTACTTCTGATTGGAGTAAGCAACAGGGAGGTGCTGATCACTTAGCACTGAGTGCTTAGTGAAAAATTATTCCAATAGTAGCCTTAAATTAATTGTGTAATGACAATTGCTACCCCATCTTCTTAAAAATAAATAGGTCAAAATTTTGACGGCATGTTTTCATTCTCTTCATCAAGCATTATTGTTCTACCTACCTTTACAAGGACTCTTCAACAGTAAGAAACTCAAGCTTTTCTTCATCTCTCCAACTCTCCCTCTCATCCATATTTTCAAGTTTTGATTATATAACATGTAACTTTTATGCCATGTCTTTTAGTATGCTTTATATGTATGTTAATACCTATTGAATATTCTAAAATATGGGGCTTGAGAGTGATCATATTGTGAAAAGTTGGGGGCATGAATATTATTGTGAATTGTTAATGGCAGCACGTAAGTATGGAAATGTGTCGGATTGGGTGGTTGGCATGCTCTCACGGTGGCGGCGTTGTACTGCCTGCGTTGTTGTTATGGTATTGCATGAGTCGAAGTGGGGTTGGGCGTTGCTTTGCTAACATTTATGTAAGTTTTGTGGTTGTTGATAAGTGATAATCACATAATTATAACATTATTACCTCTTATTATATTTTTGTTAATCATTGTTTTATCTTATTTTAGATTAATTATTGAATTTTTGTGTTTTTGTAAAATTTGGAGCAATAAGGAAGAAATCGAAGAAAAATGAATTGAACAATCCCAGATGGTGACTTCAGAGAAAGTGGAGGTGAGAATAGCATAAGCCCATAACCTAAACTCAAAACCAAACCCAAAATCAAACCCTTAAACCCATAAACCCAAACCCAATGCCAAGCCCAATCCAACCCAAAGTATATTCTCCCAATTATCCCTTGATTTTACCTTGATTCACTCTATGAATCATCCATTTATCTCATCTCTATTAATTTTGTTCATTCTCTATAAATACAAGATAAATGGGTGAGAAATGAGAGGAAGAGAAGGGAAGAAAAAAAATAAGTAGAAAATCAAACCCTCTTCCTCACACAGTGATTCTCATCACCATCACCACTTCCCTCCGTCACTACCCACCACGAAACAGGGGCGTGACAACCCTATTTCACTTCGCCTCACCACCGTCCAACAACCACAACTGCCACCACCATCACCTCCCTGTTCCTCGCTAACAACCACGTTCCTCACCACCTCCCTGTTCCATCATCCATCATCCACCATTTGTTCCTCCGCCACCGTCCCTATCAACGCCATAACCACCGACCACCGCCACGAAACAGAGCCGCCATCACCACCACTACGAAACAGAGGAAGACGAGCCAGCGCCGAGCTATCTCTCGGCCTCTTCGTCTCGGCCCTCCTTCCTGTCTCCCTCTCTCACGGTCACCATCGCAAGTGGCCATCACCCGAGCACCACCACTGCCACAGGAGCAGAAACAGGGGAGTCCTTGCATCTCTCTCTATTTTTTTTGTGTTCTCATCGCATCTCTCTCTGTTCTTCCATCCCTCTCTCTCTTTTGCAGGTTCCAGAACCAGTTGGAGGACGGAGGAGCTCGCGAGGTGCGGAAAGGAGGCGCAGCGAGCGGCGCTGCTCACTGGAGACGACGACCAGAGGAACGCGCGACTGGAGGGAAATAACTGTTTTTCAAACAGTTATGTTATTGGCACCCCAAGCTTTTCTCTATACCACCACAGTGCATTTGCAACCATTTTCTCGGGATTTGTGTTCGGACCACCTGCTGATCTACGGAGTACCACCACATCGAGTTTGCGACAAACCAAAAGGGTTGCATAATTCATTTTAATTTATTTTACTGACTTAAATGCTTAATTGTTAATTACAATTTTATTTCAGAAATTTGATAAATTGCTTTCACCTCTCTTGTTCGATTAAAAATTGATATGTTTGGTAGTTAGATTCACATTTTATCAATATTCAAAGCATGTGCCAAAAATTATTAAGCTTGAACTTGTGATTGAGTGTGTCGTAATAAGACACCCAATGCTAGGAGTTGAAACTTAATAAATTAGACTTGTGATTGAGTGTTCTGTAACAAGACACTCAATTCTAGGAGTCTATAATTTATGCTTAAGTTAATTGTAACATTGGATTTTAAAACTGAATTGAATTTTATTGATCACATCTTCGGTGTAAGCAAGGGATTTTCATCCCTAAAGCTTCTCGTTTATAATTTCAGTAATGTAGATTTAAATATTTTTTCTAACTCATTGGTGAGTCCAAGCCCACAAAATCCATCTCATCCATCTTTTCCTTTTATTTTATTTTTCTTATTTTTAATTTATATTTTAGTTTAGTTTTAAAAATATTGTAACCCCATTTTTCTCTAAATTAGTTTAATTAAATTATTAAACTCAATTTAATCCACCTTCCTCGTGGGATCGACCCGTACTTGTCGTTGTCTACCAGTTAGACACCGTGCACTTGCGGTTATTACAAGTGGGTCAAATTGGCATATTTATTTAGGCTAGTTAAGCCCGCACTAAGTTTTTGACGCCGTTGCCGGGGAAAGTAGCGGTGTAATGGAATTTAAGATTTATTTTCACAAATTAAAAAAAAAATCAAAATTAAAAAAAAAACAAAAATTTTATTTTGCTAAGTTCTTTTTAAACTTATTTCGTTTGATTTTGCAGAATACACGTTTCTCGAGGAAATTGGACGATCCTGCAAAAAATCAAGCGATTTTTTTTATTTTTTATTTTGTGAGGAGAGTTTTAATTTTATTTTCACCTCGTTTTACGAGTGTGTGGTGTAATAATTTTTAAACTCTATTGTTTTTCATTTTGTTTAATCACCAAAAAAAAGAAACCCTAAATTCTCTAAGTCAAAAGAAAATATAGGGAAACACTTTTAATTGTTACCCAATAATTTCTTGTAATTTAGAAATCCGACTTCTACGACCAAGACCAGTAAATTTATTTGCATGTGCTTGTGTGTGAAACGGATAAAAAGAAGTCGGACATTTTTTTAAATTGTGCTAACTTTTTGTGCAGAACGGAATGCACAGACTATAAGTACTTTTAACTCACGCAACGTATTAGCGACCCAGGTGTTTTGTGTAATTGTTTGAAATTGTGTGATTGGTTGTTTAATTTCTGTAATTGTGGATGCTAAACTTTAGTAATTCATAATAAGCAGACCCAGCTTCTAAATAGAAACTGGTGGGACTTGATATCCCCACCTCGTCACTCCAGTTGTGTGCAACCAATAGCCAAACATAATTAAAATCAATTAGCAAGTTAGATAGAGCCATCTTTTAGGTACGGTGTTCATAGGACAACCAAGACCAAGGTGAATTCAATAATTTTGTGTTGACCGCTGCTAAAAGGTTTAATCATTCAATGAACTCCGAGAGGCCACTGCCACAAGGGTAATTTACCCGGTACGCCGAGTCATAAGTAAGCTACGATCCACAAGAAGAATTGGTGTAACTAACAGTTTTGGGTTAGGAACACAAGCCTAAAGTGTACATTTAACATCACATCGTTCTCACATTTATTGGCTTACAGAGCGGTAGCACAAGGAAGTACTTAATTGGACCATTGTGACCTCGTTCTCTTGTGCGATAATCCGGTTTCTTTGAAACAAAACTCTAGCCTACTGATTTTGAACTTTGTGGTGTAAAGTCTACGCTCTTAGGATCATCTTGTAGCACCCATTGCTCTGTCATAAAGATTACATAAGAAATAATTGTCCCCCAAAGATAAAAAGATAATTGATCTCAAAAACGTTGATTGCTTAGGGAGGCATGTTTCTTGTGCATTTATTGGTTGCTGATTGCGTGTGAGCCTGTGTATATTTTTAGAGTTAGTGCTTTCAAAAAAAAATTAATAATAAATAAATAAATTTAAAAAAAATGATGAACACAAGGGATTATCCAGCCTATTTTTCCGAGCAAGTCAATTCATTTTATGACATGCGACGACCTGATTATGATCCATATTTAGATTATTACAACCCAGGTTTAGCCTATCATCCTGACTTCTCATGGGCTCATGGTCAGTACCATGAAGGTCCTCTAGACACTCCTCAGACTCCTCAAGCTTTCATTCCTGATAATGAGTCTCAATTTCATCAAGTTGTTCCTCCATCCAACACATCAAGGTTAAAGGATATCTTGAACCTTTTTATAAAGCATACAGGAGAAATGCTTGAGCAAAATTCTCAGGATATCACAGAATTGACAGTTATTTATCAACAAAACTCCCAAGCTATCCGAAAATTTGAGATGACTATGAGTCAGATAGCTGAGTCACTTCCTGAGATAGAGTCAGAAAAATTCCCCAGCAACCTATTTCCAACCCAAGTGGTCAATTTGAAATTAGTGGCACATCTGAGCCAGACAGTAAAGATGTCCAATCCATTACTACCCTTGGGAGTGGAAAACTAGTTGACAATCAGGTAGGAATGTCTGACATAAGTGTTATTATATCCTCACCCAATTTTACACAGGTTGCATCCTCATCTCATAAGAAGGTTGATAAAGCCTCATTTATTGATGAACCTATAGATTCTGAGACACTACAGACATCTCCTTCCCATGTTGACTCATTAGACATATGCCTTCCTAGTGACTCATGCATAGAATCAAACTGTGAACATTCTTTAGAGTCTCCCCTTGACTGTTTTCATGATACACATGACCATTTAGAGGCTTGTTTGACTCATTTTAGTTTAGACTTTGATGTTGATGATTCCATTAGGGAAGTCAATGATTTGCTTGACTCAGTCCCCATTGTGGATCCTAGTTATAAATGGAAGTCTAAAGTGGAGCCTCTTCCACTCAGTAAGTCAAAACTAGTCCCATCAGTTGAGCCACCTGAGCTTGACCTTAAACAATTATCTGACACCCTCAAGTATGCGTTTTCAGGTACTGATGATACTTTGCCTGTTATTATTTAATCTATATTGAATTCAAAACAGGTTGTCCCAAAGAAGTCGGGAGATATATCTAGTAAGAGAGTGCAATCCATAAGTAGTGTCAACTCTAGGGTTGGGGGTGTTGTTGAGTTGTCTAGACCAATATCTCTATGTGATTCATGTGATGAGCCTGTACCACCTGATATATCCATCGTCTCATCTACTTGCATCACATTCCCATTTACTGAGGCTACTTTCACCGATCCCTTGTTTTGTAGTGAGGATTTCAATTTTCACCATTCTGTTGTAAAAATTATTCAATCTTCTGATTTGGAACCAGACCTAGGATGTTCCCTTTTTGGAGCACGCAAGAATCCTCTGTTGTGTATAGTCACTGGTCACTTTTGGGATGTCCTAGTGTATTTGGTGCCCCGTGTGATTGCTATATTTGGGTGGACTGATCCTCAACTGTTCAGGTTGTTGATATACGACCATGGGCTAAGTGTTTGTCATGTTCTTCCTCTCCACTTTTCGATACACCATTTTTTAGGAAGAATATTTGTCGGGCTGATGACGTTAAACCAAGCGCTACTGGGAGGCAGCCCAACTTTTGTTGTAAAGAATGCATGTTGAGTGTGTATTTTATCTATTTCTATTTAACTAATCCACAATTCTTTTGTCTCTGAGCTCTCGTTGGTGGATTACTTGTGAGAATTGGTAAAATATTCACCGCGGTAATACTGTTCTAACCTCCTCTCATGTACTTATTTCATTCATTTGTCAAAATTATTTTGTTAAACATTGAGGACAATGTTTGGATTAGGTTTGGGGGTAGGGTTCATGAGTCGGTGAATTTTTCATTTTTTTTTTTAGAGTTTTCGTTTCTTATGCTTTCAAAAAATTAAAAAAAAAATTGCTTTTCTGTCAAGAAAACTTAGTCTTTTGCGATTATGAAAATGTATTTTAAATGTTTTATGCTCAAGAAAATGCAAGCTAACTTGACATATTGGTATATTGATAAAGACTGAAAGTTTAGTATGATCCTTAAGTTAGATCTAGTTCATAAGATTTTTCAACTCGATTATCTTTGCACAATGAGCCATGTTAGCATAACTTGAAATTGATGAGTGAAATATATGCTAGAAAACCTTAGAATAATAGTAGAGACTTAACCCTGAAAGTTTTGAACCTTTCTATTTTTCCGAGGGTTATACATAAACTCTGATTTTTCTTGAGTCCGTATTATCTCGTTGATGATCTCATTATTCTCATTTTTCTGATCAATTGCTTTGGGAATGACATCAAAATTGAATTATTACACTAGAACTTCTTGGCTTATTCAATTGAGATGTCATAATACTGACCCGAACTTAGGAAATGATCTAGGCATTTTTTTTTTGTTTTTTTCTTTAGACCATTAACTAGCCTTTTAACTTACCCATAACATTAACCTTTTTGTAGCCTTTTGAGCCTTAGAATAACTTTTATTTGTTAACCCATTAACCTTTACCCAACATTTCTGGGAATGTGTATGGATGGATATACTTGGTGCAAAAAGGGCATGAAAAAGAAAAATATGAGATATTTCATAAATCCTCTATATGAAAAGAAAAAAAAGTGTTGAAGAAAAGAAAAATAGTTAAAAAGAGGGGGGGGGGGGGGGGGGGGGGGGGCGCAGAAGAAGAATGTAAATGAGGATAAAGATGTGAGAATGAAGAAAAAAAATTGATGGTGCGCAACATCGGTTTATTCTTGACAGGCCAAATTGTTCGTTGAATGGGTGTATACATTCCTAGAAATCTTTGACATTCCTTACTAACCATTACCCAAGCCCCGTTACAACCCAACAAAGTCCTAGTTGATCTTAGGTGAAGGTTGGTTCCGTAGATGTGGAGATTTAATAACCAAGACCTATGGTGTTTGATTCAACATTCCCAAAAGTAATTGATATTCCTGTCCATGAGATCATGTTCATTCCATTCTTGAAAAGTCCGTTCTTCATAATACTATATGTGAGATGATTGTTTTCCATTATTTACTCTTTCCTCACATATAAACTTGAGTGAAATACCAAATCTCTGAGTGTTTTATTGTGAGTGACATGAGAGGTTTGAAGTCAAAATCAACTTTCTACAGGAAATTTAGTCATTGTTTTACTCTGAAATGAAAAGTTATGTTGATAGTGTTATCCACACACACACTCTGAATTGAGGATGATTATGAATTTTTTCTAACCTTTGGAGAATATTAAATTATTTGGAGATTTGTTGATACACTAAAATGACACTGTTGGTTTCTTGAAGTTTTAAAATAAACACTGTTTGACCAAGTTTTGTTGAGTCAGTAATGTTTGTGGGTAACATTTTCTGGAAACCCTCACGAGACTATAACTCGTCCCCTAGAGGTAATCTAGGGGTTCAAAGCCTTGTTGCACGTTTTCAAAGGTAAGTGCAATCAACGATTCCTACGAAAGTGAGTTAGGATTTTATTTGTGGTTTTCTTTTCTTTGTTTTGCTCGAGGACTAGCAAAATATAGGTTTGGGGGTATTTGATAATCACATAATTATAACATTATTACCTCTTATTATATTTTTGTTAATCCTTTTTTTTTATCTTATTTTAGATTAATTATTGATTTTTTGTGTTTTTTTAGAATTTGGAGCAATAATGAAGAAATCGAAGAAAAATGAATTGAACAATCCCAGATGGTGACTTCAGAGAAAGTGGAGGTGAGAATAGCCTAAGCCCATAACCTAAACTCAAAACCAAACCCAAAATCAAACCCTTAAACCCAAAACCTAACCCATAAACCCAAACCCAATGCCAAGCCCAATCCAACCCAAAGAATATTCTCCCAATTATCCCTTGATTTTACCTTGATTCACTCCATGAATCATCCATTTATCTCATCTCTATTCATTTTGTTCATTCTCTATAAATACAAGAGAAAAGGGTGAGAAATGAGAGGAAGAGAAGGGAATAAAAAAAATAAGCCGAAAATCAAACCCTCTTCCTCACACAGTGATTCTCATCACCATCACCACCTCCCTCCGCCACTATCCACCATGAAACAGGGGTAGGGGTGGGCAAACGGGTCAAGGAACCGCAGATTCAAATCGAACCAGACCGTTTAGAGGAAAACGGTTCGGTCCCTTAAAATGTAAATTAGGAAACGGTCTGGATCCGTAATAGAACGGATCGAGTCCGGTTCCAAAAATCTGAAATCAAACGGTCCAGTTCCGACCCGTTTGATTAAAAAGATTTTATTATTTTTAATATTTTATTACTTCATTCTCTTTAACCCTAAAATTATGAGTTTTCTTCCTTCTGCTGCCACAATCGAGAGAAGGAATGAAGGAGACCAACCAAAACTCCTCTTACCATCCTCCACATCTTCCCTTCTCTATGATTCTCGAAAAATCAAAGTTTGACTAGCTGAAATCTCCATCTTGGATCGGTGGGGTTGTTGTTGAGGTTCAATGGGGCGAAATGGATCAAAGGGTCGAGATTAAATCCGAGTTTCAACATACCCATTAATGAAACAAGAAGAGAAAGAGCATGGACTTCGTGCTTGAGGAGTCTGCTATCAAGACTGATCTCATCGAGGTTGATAAAGATACTATTGACATGTTTGCTGCCCTTGGGATGGCTGATTTGCCTGGTGTGGTAAAGCAGGTTGCTTCTGCTGCCATCCCGGCTTTCGCACGAGGTGGTGTTGGACAAGGAAGGAGGTCCTGAGCGAAGCAGTGAACTGAATGAGGCATTTTATAGGTTAATAGCTTGTTTTGGAGTACTGGGTATGGTTTTCTTGTTTGGGCATAATTACTTTTGCTTGAATTTTGTGAAGTTTAGTTGTTTTGAATAGATGGATTTGAAGGTTTTGCAAGTAATGATGACTTTTGGAGCAATGGGTATCATTAGTTTTGATATTTGTTGATGTTATTGCTGTTTGGATAAATTTAGTTTTTGTTTGAATATATTGAGTTTAAGATTTTGATTTAGTAGCTAGCAATGGGTCTCTTAGATAATAAGAGCTTCATTAATTGCTTGAATTTTTAGGACATGAGTGTGAATTTGTTTGAATGGATAGAGATGGGGCCTTTGGTACTTGGTAGTAACATTGTTAATTTGCAAGCTCGAATTTGTTCTTCTGGGTGTTGTCTGCAATTTGTACTTTGATTGTGTACATTGCCAGTTTTTTGGATAGTTTAATTTGGTCCTCACTATTGGTGCGATTTGAATTGTTTTATTTTCTTTGGTACATTGGTATGAATTTTTAATGAAATCAGTATTAGAAGAATGTTAGTGCAATTTCATGAATATATTCAGATTCTCACTTTGGAACCGTTTGAAATCGTAAGAACCGGACCGTTCCAAACGGTTCGAGTTAGGTTCGGTCCCAATGTTCAAAATAAGGGAATCCGGACTGGACCGAATCCGTTAAATTTAAACGGTCCGAGTTAGGTTCCTCAATATTTGGAATTGATCCGGACCGTGCCCACCCCTAAACAGGGGCGTGACAACCCTGTTTCACTTCACCTCGCCACCGTCCAACAACCACAACTGCCACCACCATCACCTCCCTATTCCTCGCTAGCAACCACGTTCCTCACCACCTCCCTGTCCCTCTCCCTGTTCCATCATCCATCATCCATCATCCACCATCTGTTCCTCCGCCACCGTCCCTGTCAACGCCATAACCACCGACCACCACCACGAAATAGAGTCGCCATCACCGCCACTACGAAACAGAGGAAGACGAGCCAGCGCCGAGCTATCTCTCGGCCTCTCTTCGTCTCGGCCCTCCTTCCTGTCTCCCTCTCTCACGGTCACCATCGGAAGCGCCCATCACCCGAGCACCACCACTGCCACAGGAGCAGAAACAGGGGAGTCCTCGCATCTCTTTCTGTTTTTTTTTGTGTTCTCATCGCATCTCTCTCTGTTCTTCCATCCCCCTCTCTCTTTTGCAGGTTCCAGAACCGGTTGGAGGACGGAGGAGCTCGCGAGGAGCGGAAACGAGGCGCAGCGAGCGGCGCTGCTCGCTGGAGACGACGACCAGAGGAACGTGCGACTGGAGGGAAATAACTGTTTTTCAAACAGTTCTATTATTGGCACCCCGAGCTTTTCTTTGTACCACCACAGTGCATTTGCAACCATTTTCTCGGGATTTGTGTTCGGACCACCTGTTGATCTGCGGAGTACCACCACATCGAGTTTACGACAAACCAAAAGGGTTGCATAATTCCTTTTTATTTATTTTACTGACTTAAATGTTTAATTGTTAATTACAATTTTATTTCAGAAATTTGATAAATTGCTTTCACCTTTCATGTTCGATTAAAAATTGATATGTTTGGTAGTTAGATTCACATTTTATCAATATTCAAAGCATGTGCCAAAAATTATTAAGCTTGAACTTGTTATTGAGTGTGCCGTAATAAGACATTCAATGCTAGGAGTTGAAACTTAATAAATTAGACTTGTGATTGAGTGTGCTGTAACAAGACACTCAATTCTAGGAGTCTATAATTTATGCTGAAGTTAATTGTAACATTGGATTTTAAAACTGAATTGAATTTTAATGATCACATCTTCGGTGTAAGCAAGGGATCCTCATCCCTAAAGCTTCTCGTTTATAATTTCAGTAATTTAGATTTAAATATTTTTTCTAACTCATTGGTGAGTCCAAGCCCACAAAATCCATCTCATCCATCTTTTCCTTTTATTTTATTTTTCTTATTTTTAATTTATTTTTTAGTTTAGTTTTAAAAATATTGTAATCCCATTTTTCTCTAAATTAGTTTAATTAAATTATTAAATTCAATTTAATCCACCTTCCTCGTGGGATCGACCTGTACTTGTCGTTGTCTACCAGTTAGACACCATGCACTTGCGGTTATTACAAGTGGGTCAAATTGGCATATTTATTTAGGCCAGTTAAGCCCGCACCAATAAGTGACAAGAAGTTGAGGCAATGTGGGGTTTGTGGCTGGCATCATGTGTAGCTAGCAGTGCAAAAAACCATGTGATGTCATTACACAATTACCAATGCAAGGTTTGTGGCTGGCATCATGTGTAGCTAGTAGTGACAAGAAGTTGAGGCAATGTGGGGTTTGTGGCTGGCATCACAGAGAATTAAGTATGAATGAAGAGATGAGAATTAAACCATGTGATGTATTTGATCTTGCTCAAAGCAAGAGAGGCTTAAACCAATGACTAATTTATTTATTTATTTGTGGTGCATAGTGATAGAAAATGTTTTTGAAGTTACGCTCCTGCGATTCCTTTTAGCACATATGTGATAGAAAAATATTAAATACAAGATATTTTCTTTCATATTTATATTAATTTATTAATTATGATTTCATATTTTAATAGATATGGCTGCCAACAATCAATTAAGTTTTAGTAACGGCGACGAGCTAAGGAGGGAATTCTTGGAGTTATGTCTCCAAGAAGCAGCCAAATAAGGTTATGTGGGTTCATCACTGAAACCAAAGTCATGGCTAGCGATTAGGAGCAAGATAAATGAAAAGTGGAAGGTGAACTGGCCCCATAAAACATTCAAAAATTGTTGGGATTATTGTAAAAAGCAATATCAGATATGGAGAGTACTTACAACGAAAACATGTCATGGTTACAATGAAGAAACTCATACCTTCTCAAAGCCACCCAACCAATGGGAAGCTATTTGTAGGGTGAGATTCTTAAACGGATTTAAGATTTCCTTTAAGTAAATATTTTAGTTTGAAAGCTAAGATTTTTTTTAATTCATTTCTTTATTTTAATCAGACATATCCAGATGCAAGGAAATTCAAAAAATAGCCTTTGAAGGACCTTGACCTAAGCAAGCCTTTATTTGAAGGAATTCTTGCTAATGGAGACAATGCATGGACGCCCTCAAGTGGGCAAGTGCCTCAGGAAGAAGATATTCATGACTCCCAAACACAAGAGGATGACTACTTTAATGGTTGCATGATTGAAGAGTTAGATGGAAATGTACCCACTACCCCTTCAGAAAAAATTCGGCAAAGTGACACAACACAAGCACAGTCACAAAAGAGTGGGTCACGCCGTAAAAGAGACGAAGAAATTGGGAGCCAAATTGTGGAGTTGATCACCAAGACTATTACAATTGAGGAAGAATGTGCCAATAAGAAAAAATCTGAAAAAGGAAAGATCCTAACTCTTGATGAATGTGTGATTTTAATGAATGAAATGAGGGATTCATACGAGTTGACACATGGTGTATACCATAAGGCATTGAAGGCATTTTGCGAGTGTGAAAGCTATAGGGTGGCTTTTGTGATGATGACAAAATGACTTTTCTTGGGACCATTGCAGGATTTTAGGAAATTTAAGATTGAAAAAGTTGTGTATTCGTATTTTTTTTCAAACATGGTTAGAGTGATAGGTTGGTTGTCATAGTTTTGATTAATTTAGAAGACATTTTTTTTACATTGTCAAATTGTGTTAGCTTGTTTAATTTTGAAAACTATGATTGAGTGTTAGTTTATTTTAGCTTGTTTAATTTGAAAACTATAGTTGAATGTCAATTTATTTTAGCTTGTTTAGTTTTGAAATTTATTTCTTCTTATGTTTGACTTATATGTAAGTATGCTCATAGGTTATATGTAACATGCCATGAACTAAATAGTCTAATTATTTGATTGTTGTAATGATTATTTAAGCAGGGAATACGATGGTTATTGTACGGAATGAAGAAAATCAAATGGAAAATTTATAGACTCGTAACACTTTGGGTGGCACTACATTTTAAGAAAAAGTGGGTCGAAAGACAAAAGTTGAACACTTCCTTGCTCAATGGCAAAAAATATATGCAAGAACTCTTGGAAGGATCGTCAACCCAAATCTATGAATTGATGAGGATGAGTAAGAGTTCGTTCATTGCTTTATGTCAACATTTTCGAGAAAAGGGGTGGCTCACAGATAGCAAACATGTAGATATGGAACAAAAGATGGAAATATTTTTTATGACCATAAGTCATAATGAGAGCAATTGAATGAACAAACATCGATTCCAACATTCTAAACAAACAATCAGCAAGTGCTTTCATGAGGGATTGTCAGTAATGATGCATTTTTCCATTGAAATGATAGTACCCCCAAACTTCAATGAACCAATGACAAAAATTATCTCACAATCACATAGACATCTTCGAAAAGGGCCATTCAAAGGTGCTATTGGAGCTTTAGATGGAACACTTATCAATGCGTTTATTCTGGCAGACAAGCAAATTCCGTTTAGAGGAAGGGGTGGTAGACTTTGCTACCAAAATGTGCTGGCCATTTGTGATTTTGACATGAAGTTTATTTACGTGGTTGCTGGTTGGGAAGGAGTTGCCCATGACTCTAGAGTACTTACAGATGCATTACATAGACCACAATTCAAATTTCCTTTACATCCCCCAGGTAAATTTTTATTTATACACTTGACCATAAATTTGAAAATGTTTTATTTACTCATTTTGCTTTACAACCATTGCAGATAAATATTATTTATGTGATGCGACCTACTCACATACCAGAGGTTTCATGAATCCCTATCGCGGTGTTCGATATTGGATCAAAGATTGGATTCAACATGGAGGATGGCATGCTAGAAGCAAAGAAGAGAAATTTAACCTTACACATGCTCGTTTAAGGAATGTCATAAAAAAAAGAACTTTCGGCGTGTTGAAGGCAAGATTTCCCATTTTGAATATGATGCCTTCATATAGCTTTCCCACCCAAAGGAATATCATCATTGCATGTATGGCGATACATAACTTTCTTCGTCGAGTTAAAGTAAATGATGATTTATTCAATTATTGGGCCAATGAACATTTGATGCACGAAGAACCCGAGCAAACTGATAGTGAACAACCACAACTGTCTCAAGTTTTTTGATCACATGAACAGACTGATATGGTTAATTTACGAGATCGTATTGAAAATGAAATATTAGTAAGAAATTTGGTTTGATAATGTCTTTTTATATACACTTAGTCATATTTCAATGTTTTGGTAATGAAAGATATTGTAATATTCTCTAGGATTTGGATAATTATTGGGTATGATTTTAAACACAATATTTATGTCTTGATTTTATTCAGCTAAGTGGGGCAAAATTGTCAAATGGTTCTAATTCAGCACCTAATCAGCAGCTCATTCAGAAGCAAAACAAACAGTTCATTCAGAAGCTCGTTCAGAACTTCTAACTCTAGTTAGAAGTTAGCTTCTAAACACTCAAAAAAAAAAACGCCCTCTTAACTACTACATTTTTCTTGTTTTCTTTTCTTTCATCTTTTGCGTATATTTCCTCAAACAAAGAGTTATCACTTATATGCTTAGGTACATCACTTGATAGGCTGATACAAGAAAAGTGTGCTTCAACATCTATCATTCACGTCCAAGTAAGTTCATATTTTCCAATAATTAATTTTTCTTTTTCACAGTATGCATAAAAAGATGAAGATGGTTTGGGTACAGTGAACCGATTCATAATAAAAGTTTTGGATCTTATTCTTAACCATGGCTTAGTCAATGTTAGTTCCATTAAACAAAACTTTAGAGCATCTCAAATCCAAGACCCAACCAACAGTAGTGGAGCCAGGATTTTTATCTAGAAGGGGTAAAATATAGCATATCTTAATTGAGCCAATTAAATTATATACATAGACACAAATTTTTGAGTTTTGAAAAATAATAAATTTAAGCTTTTATTGATAAATATGATGAGGCATCTTTTAAATACATTAAGAATTGGTCTCCAACGACAAATTGCATGTAATTTCTAGGGTTTCTTTGAGTTTGACCCTCATTAATTTATATTGAATAGAGTCTAACCCTCATTTTAAATTTTAATTGAGTCTAACATTCATTTTCTAACAAAACTGTTAGGTCAATGACGTTAACAGGTGAAAATTTATTTAATGGCTGAAATACCCCAACTCTAGATACACATGTCTTGCATGTACAAAATTCAAAAAAGATCATCCAAAGGTGCGGATTTTTAATTGTGATCTCAAGGCTATATATCCTAAGGACCCATTTTTTCTTCATCTTCCTCCAACTTTTCTGCCAAAAACCACCATCCCCTCCTCCTAGGGCTGAACAAAAAACAGATCAAACCGACCGAACCGATCTAAACCGAACCAATCGGTTTGGTTTAAATTCAGTTCGGATCGGTTTCGGTTTTAAAAAATTCAAAACCGAAGTAGTCGGTTCGGTTTTCGATTTCTATGTGATTTTAACCAACCAAACCGAACCGACCGAATATATATAATAAATAATATATTTTTTATATGTAAATAATACAATATGTTTAAAATAGTCGGTCGGTTTTGTTAATGGTCGGTTCGGTTTCGGTTTGAAAATTTTAAAACCGACCTAAATCGGTTCGGTTCACAGTTTAGGTGAAAAACCGAACCGTCGGTTCGGTTTTCAGCCCTACCTCCTCCTCCATCTTATGTTATTTCCTTTCACCGCCATCAAATCCACATGCCTCATCCCTGATATATCTCTTCCCACCACCGTTACACCCATTTAAACCACACATGATAGTTGGTGGAAAACTTGTAGATGATGAAATTGACATGACTCGTTGTAGTTGGTGGTTGAAACTAAATGAACTGAACAGTGATTCTAAGCTAAATAAATGGAACTTCCACAAGTAATTAGATTCTCTGGCCAATAGCCAACCCTCACAAGAAGCAAAATGTATGACACCTTTGCTTATCTAATCAACAAATTTGTATTGGATATAGTATTCAATAGGCTAACATCATCCCAATCAAAGAGTTTACAAGGCCAGGAGTTCACGCCAAGGATGCGCCAGGACATGGTATAGAACTCGTGATTGTGGAGAGGGAGTGGGAAAATGAGTTCAAAATAGATTAGGGATAACGTTAACTCTGTTAACATTAGTTACTTTGACCCACGAATTGTTATTCCCCAAAATATGAAATGATTATTATTCTCCCCAAACGATTGATTGAGTTCATCTAGGGCTTCGAGTTAACTCTGTGGAGAGAAGCTTCGAGTTCATCCTCTTGTTTCATCCTTGGAGAGAAGCTTCGATTTCCTCCTTCTGGTTCATCCTTGGAGAGAAGCTTCGAGTTCATCTTTCGGGTTCTACTAGGGTTTCGAGGAGGAAAGATATCAAGTTCTACTAGGGTTTCGAGTTCATCCTTCAGTTTCTACAAAGGTAAATCGATTTTGACACAAGAGTATGTGAATCTCTTTCAGTGGGGGTTTGGGGTTTCAGATTATTTGTTATAAGCTTTTGGGTAATGTTAGGTTCATTTCACTTTAGTTATAGCTTGTTAATTCACTTGTTGTGTTCATGGTTACATACTGTCTGATTTTGATTGAAATGACAACTTCTGGTGTTTGTTTAAACAAGCAAAAAATTGGAAATCATGATTATCAATATATGAAGTAGTTGTTAATTTTGAATATGTTGTACATATTTTTTTTTGGTTATTTTGTCGACAAATTCATTGGAGGGTTCATCCTTGAATTTGCTTGCTTCTTAGTTGAAATCGAGATTTTAACGCAAGGATGACATACAAACAAATGTTGTGTATCGCAGCCGTGACCCTGGAGTATACCTGACTTGGGTAGGTTGTTTATCTCAGGTATCTGAGTATAAGAGCAGTTTGTATGAGGGGTTTACATCAGTTGCCGAGGCATATGAGAATTATGACTTATGGGTTCGCTCAGAAGAGGCGAGAAAGGACCACGAGGTAAGAAAGAACGATGAAGAGGTGAAAATTAACGATCGCGTTTGTGAGGGTCAGGCTGAAGAAAATAATGATCGAAGACATGAAACCCAAGCAAACAACGATCATTGGGCATTGACAAGAGACTTGATCAATACATTATTAGTAGTGATTACTCTGATATTTGTAGTTGTTTTATTGAAGCTTTTGGTTAGTGAATGATATGTAAGTCATATTTTATGTGAATGATATGTACTTATGAAAAAATTTGAACTTCTATTTTGTTATGTTAATCATTGTTCTAGTATTTTACCATTTGAATTATGTTAAAGTTATAACTGTTTGAAGTCGCATCAAATGAACTTCTAAATATTCACATGATTATATATATGTATGTATGTTTTTGATAATAATTTTTCTTTTTGGTATTGAGCACAGGATTATAGTGATACTTTTACGTCTCACATACTTAGATCGTCTTGAGTCTATGTAGTAATCGTATTGAAAACTATGAGTTTGTTGAAGTCATGGAGTAATGCTATGGAAAAAGAAGATGAAGTTGGCAGAAACAACCATAGAGTTTGGTTTCTTGGTATGCAAAGTGTGGTACAATATTCTTCTAGTGATCCAAGATCGATAAGTCTAGATTTAGGAATGTTGAGCTTTTCAATCAAGTAATTTTCAACAAAAGATCCTACTTGGTATCCAATAGGTTATGTGCTCGTTATCAAGCTTTCAATTCCTTTGATTGGTGAAGACAAATTGTTGAACTATTAGAATTGAGGTCAGACTTGAAGGTTATAAACTAATCCTTTTGCAAATCGGTGACTAACACGTTGATCTAAACTTACTTAAGTTGGGAAGTTCAGATTCTCTAGATTTTGTGAAAAAAAAAAGGTGAATAAATAACTAAAAGATAAGAATTATGCTTCCAAATGTCTTCAGATAATTCCTTTTTTTTTAATTATAATTTGCCCAATATCAAATTTCCAAAAATTTTGTCAAAAATCTACCTCACTGACCATCACCATTCAGACGGAAATACTTGATATAAAGGTTAATTTACAAGGAGGGCGACACTTGCATTGACACCAACCAAAAATTCTCGGTTTAGGATACAAAACACTTACGTACGTTTGGTCAGCATTGGAGATGCTCCAACCATTCCATCACCACAATTTCAAAGTTGGGTCACCATCACAATATATGTACACTGTTTACTTAAAACAACATTCTCAAATACTGATGAACTAAGCCATACATCGCTTGAAAAATGTCCATCCAAATGTATAATTTATTCGGATAAGCAGGAAAAACTTGATTTCAAAACTACTAAAACACGACATAGGGTTAAAAAAAAATAGAAAAGTTGAACTTTCAACTTCGAAGAACTTGCATGGAGTTAAACTTGCTCAAAAACATAAAACATCCATCGAAATGCTTGGAGAGGTGTGTTCATAATTTCAACGAGTGGCGCAGTCCTTCAATGTAGCTACTTGACTGGCAAGTTTAGGACTAGAATCCAATATTCTTGCCTACATTTTTACATCACTTATCTCATCACGCCACTTTATTGAATTGGAATTTTGACTAAAAATCCCCCCTATTTGCATTTGCAGCAAGTAAAGCAACAAGGCTTGAACGTTTGTACTAATATAAGTCCAAGTAAAAAGTGTTTGTTTACTGATGAAAGTAACAAGGCTTGAACGTTTGTACTAATTGAGGTCAGACTTGAACCAAAACTAAATAAAAATAGAACATTAATCAACATCAGTACATTTGCTGCATTCTTGGAGTTAATCGACATCACTACATTAATCAACATCAGTCGTCTGGTTCTATAGAAGAGTGTTTTCTCTTTCAACATCTGTATGTTTGTTGCGTTCTTGGAGGAGTTGAAGTTGCAGATGTGCCAGGGCACGTGCATCTTCTTCTAGCTGCTCATTTGGGCCATTGATCTCTCCCTATCCTGCAAACAAATAACTAACAAATGTGTTAGTACATTTACAAAGAATGTTGGTCCTGGAACCTAGGGCGACCTAGAACAATATCAGATTCTGAATCTGTTACAAACTGATAACAATATTTCAACAAATATCAAATTGAAACCAGATCATAATGTAACTCTATTTTGTGTTTTCCCCACATTTGTTTATTTTAAGTTGAGCAAGTAAATATCAAACTGAAACCAAGTCATAATGTAATTCTATTTTGCATGTTTATTATTTCTGCTCCAGCAAATGGAATAGCTATTGTGATAAAGCCTAAAAGACACATTTGGCAGCCAGAGTTCAATGCTACCCCAGGAACAACAACCATTACTTTGTCTAAGCTCTAGAACTTCAGAATTAAGATTGTTATAATCGCTTTCATTTCTTCACCATTTAAGATAATAACAATCCTCATGGTTGACAAAAAGAAACACATATGAAAAAGAAAATGAATTCCAACATACAATAACCAGACCATCGTAATAAGAGCCTCTGCCAAAATACAATGATATAAAGATGAAGGGAGAGAATATGTCACCATACTAAGATCATATCTTCACAACGATCTATAGTCTGTCAATTCCATGTCGTTGCTTGAAGCTGGTGACTGCAGAAATAAATAATAAAGAGTTACATTGTGGTCGTTAAAAGTATATTAAGCAACAATATTTACATACCTATGAGAAAAGTGAGTAAATATGATCAAGTCCTTCAACTGTAGCACAAGGTTGTGAATAGTATGACCCCATAGTTTCATCCTTCAAGACGACAAACATACAAATTATAAGTAAACAAACATATTGAGTGATTCATACTTTGTAAATATACTAAAAACAAACCTGTGTATTGAGATTTAATGGACCATATGGCATAACATTGCTTGAACGAGGTGTCATACACTGTGAACCTTCAATTCCAATTTCGGTAAAACCCTACAAATGACATGTGAAAATAAAACTAAATATTCTTGACTTAAGAAAATATATATTCATAAAAGTAAAACATAAAAGCAAAAGTACCAAATTCTTCTCAATGGCCTGCTATTTCTTTGTTTCTTTCTTTCTTGTGATGTATCTTTTTACAAATTGGAGGAAGTTGGGGACAGTGGGTTTTTGTGAAAAAGTTGGAGGAAGGGGAAGAAAAAATGGGTCCTTAGGGATTGCCTTGAAAAATCTGAATCTTTGGATAATCTTGTATGAATTTTGTACATGCAATGCATGTGTATCTAGAATTAGGGTATTTCAGTCATTAAATAAATTTTCACCAGTCAACGTTATTAACCTAACGATTTTGTTAAAAAATGAGTGTTAAACTCAATTAAAATTTAAAATAAGGGCTAAACTCTATTCAATATAAACTAATGAGGGCCAAACTCAAAAAAATCCTAATTTCTACATCGAATAACTATTCAGTGGACATTTGTACCTTAATGTACATACCTAATTTATTTTTGTAAATAATAACAAAAATTAGAAGAAACAAAAGACATTACAAATAATAGAGATCGGTGTTTAGAAAAAAAATATTGTATGGTCAGATTTAGTTTTATATATAAAACAAATAAAGATATGCCTAGAAGAATGGATGGACTATAACTAATTTATATATGAGGGAGCATTTTTTTTGGGTAACAATTGGAGGCAGTCATTTAGGGATTAACAATTATTCCATATAGTTGAGGGAGCCATTTGGGATTGATAATAGCATGTTTAATTTTCTAGGGGGCTAAAATAAAATATTCAAGTTTGAGGAGGGGCAATAGTTAAGTGATCTTTTGAAGGAATTAATTTTATTTTCAAGTCTCAATGTTTTCTTTTATTTACACCAACTAAATGCACTCAAAATGTTTTCGTGAAATATTTCTTTTGCATATAAACAAGGAAGTTATTTCAAATCTCAATGTTATATTTTTTTTTAATCCTTTAATTTTGTATTATTATTATTTTGTTAATGTAAAAAAGCGATGTAGTTGTGGTTTTGGGCTCTAAACTAGTCCTTTAAAATATCTAAACCCACAATAGATTATTTAAAGGCGTCCTTGGCATGATTCCATTCTTTGTAATTGTATGATGTCTGTCCCTGAGGTGGTGGTTTGAGAGGGAGGAAGAGTTGTGATACTATTATTATTAAAGAGTTAGAAGATAGAATTCTAAATGTCGAGGAAACCAGCGAGGAAACGAGCGAGGAGAGGGACGTGGCGGGGTGGGAGCCGTCCATCCCGCTCGGGATGCGCACACAAAAAATTGCGACACGCATCTCGAGCGGGGTGGACGGCTCCCACCCCGCCACGTCCCTCTCCTCGCTCGTTTCCTCGCCCGTTTCCTCGCTCTCTAGCCTCACTCTTTCAGCTATGCGCTTAAACCAATTTCTTTTGTCATTTCCTATCCTATTGACAATTTTTTTTTTCAAAGAATCAGAGCAAAAACAGTTATGGTAGTCACAAGGGTCAAATGATAATTAATGGTGTGTTAATGAGGCTGCAAAAGTGCTTCACTGATGATGGAGGATTTCATGTACTTTATGAAGGAGTTCTAGAAAGAAAGCAAAAGACTAACCGAACAACTTAAAAACTCTCACAAATAACTAGTGGGAGACCAAGTCAAAATAACCATTTTTTATTTTGTCCTTCTCTCGGTATTCATGAGTATTGTTTTAGCCCTTAATGGTTGACTATGTCGTTGCCCTTTTCAATTAGATTAAACCACACTTTTTACAAAATTTTAGAAAAACATCCACCTTATTAACTATTTCTAACTAAAAAATGTAAATATTTATTTCATTGTGTAGACCTAGATCCATAGTGTTAGTCGAAATTAATGAGCTGAAATTGTAACAATATATTTTTTACATTAATCTGCACGTCCCTTTAAAAATCAGCTCAAATAGAGCAATGAAACACATATTTCATGTGAAAAAAACTCCTTGAAATAACATTTTGCCATCTATCTTTAAGAACACATGCCGAATATAAAACAAGTAACATGTTGTTCTTGATGTTATTTGATCTCAACATTGAAGAGCAACCAACTCAATATCTTGAATAACAATGAAATATAGTTTTTCAATATTTCAACTCATTTAATGTGCAAATTGATACTTAAAAAGGTTAAAATTGAAAACTAATCAGACTTTGAGTTTTTTGTTTTCCTTAAAATCCGGCCTCTAGCCCAAAATTCCATGTTAACAGAACTAGCTTTAAAGAGAACTAGGGTGTCGCACGCGTAGACATTCAGTATTTTTTTTTTTTAATTTTGACAACAATTTAATAGTAAGAAATTATATTAAATTTCTAAATAAAATAATTATATATCATTTTAAGAGCCTATTTATAGTTTATTAAAAAAATAAGAAATTTTAAATAAATTATGTTAAAGGCATAGGTATAATAAATCAATGTCTGAAAAATATTGATTTTTTAAAATTGTAAGAGTATGAAATGTGGATAACAACATGGGGAATCCAAAAGTTAAATGAATGACCTTTTTATAATTTATAGACAATTGAAAGGTTTAGTATAATTAATGAATGTTTACATCGACTGATTTTGATTGTAAATAATTTAAATTTAAAAAGGTAAAATGATAAAAATTAGTAATAGTATTAGAAGGGGTAAAAAAATCAGAATTGAGAGTTGGACAAAGAGGTTTAGAAGATATTTTCCTAACATTTTTGTTAGCAAAATAATCATTCAGAACTTTCCCAACAGAGTCATGATTAATGCGCGAGAGGACATTGGCTTCATCTGCATTCTTCGTGGATAGATGAAAGAACTAGGTAGATTTTCACATGGGCTAATATGAAACCAAAAGTTTTTAGTGAAACAAACGCAACTGGGTTTGGTAGAGTTTCACATGGGCTAATGTGAAATCTTTTTGGGGTACGTGATTCGCTTCACATATCATATCAATATTCCATTTCGCTAAAAAGTTGTTGTGTTCCATGGTTTGGTATGCGTCCACGTAGCTTAGCTTCACTTGCCGCTTGGGTTTTCAGCTCCTCCTGTAAAACCAAACAAGCAACAGATGGTCAATATCTTGATGACAAGTCATTTTATGGTTGCTTTTGGAAGTGAACTGAGTAGTATATAAAATCGGAAAGAAACTAAAAAAGAATAGCACGATGTGGACTAATGAATAAATGAAAATAATATGGGTGCAAAATCCTATCCTGGTTTGAGTGAGAGAGGTACAACTACATCTACATGCTGCCCATTGCTCCATATCCCAAAGATATCTATTTCAACATAATTTTTTTGGGTTTTTTTTAAATTCACTCTCATCTGGATAATGATTAATGTGAAGGGTAATACATTTTTGAGGCCAACTAATGAGTACGTCATATTTTGTAGCACATGAAAGACCGATAATGCATTTGGGTTTTGATAGCAATTGCCCTAGTCAATACACAACATTTTCTGCTTAAAGGAGTGACTAGTTATTAGCTCTTTGTCGTGTCTTCATTATTAGTTCATTTAAACTGCAATCATTTTTCATGACAATGTAGTGCACGGATGCCCATAACAAATGTGTAATATTAGTTTGTATTAGGTAAACTTGAAAAACTTGTGGGAGTCCATAATAAGAATGAATGAATAATTGTTGGGAGAATGAAAAGTATAAGATAGTCATTTGGTCATACTGTTTAATGGTGATAGTAGCCCGCCACACAGAGAAAGATATTAGGGTTGTTGGATGGATGAATGGGCCATTGAGTCTCCACGATAGCCAAAACTCTTGGCACAAAAACTGTTTAGTTTTCCTAAAATCTTGTAAATGTCTTGTGAAATGTGAACCAAAAACTATATGGAGTCTTGTTGAGTTGAGATTAGAGAGCGACAGCAATGAATAAAAAGAATTGATTTTCCCTCTAAAAAAAAAATATAGTTTTGAGAGATGGGACTGACCATCCAAGATATTAATATGCTAGAACCAAATGCCCTGCCCATTCTTACCTCTTTAAATTAAATTGCCTCCGCATTTACTACTCACTCTCTCGTGATCCAGCATTTGGTTTTCCTCGAACAGGGTGCTCTGCTCTGCTCTGCTCTGCCTATTTTGTGTTTGTACACAGCTGTACTTCCTCTTTCTTCTTCTTCTTTGGTCTAAGTGTAGAATAAAACACATACACAAACACGTCGTTAGCTTGCTAGCTACCTATTTTACGCTCTGCTCTGCTCTGCTATTCCAAGTAAGTTGTTTCTGTTTCAAAAGAAAGTTTCATTTTCTGTATGTAGTTTGTTTATGATCCGTAAATATATCTATCTATCATGCTGGCTTGGGCAGATGAGAAGATTGCATCTCCGATCACTCACATTATTCTCGGATCTTTCATAATCCAATCTTTTCATTTGTTTCCGAGTTCCATTAATGGAGACGTTTATATTGTGAATGGATCCTATTTTATTGCTACACCTAACCATAAAATCTTTTATTATCATTTTAACAGTTTCATTTGCAAAATTCATATTATTTTTTGTTGCACAATATTTGCATTGTTTCAATTAATTGGTATGGCTAGCTCTATATATTGAAAGTGGTTTTTTTTTTTTTTTTCTGTTATTAAAATTTCAACCTGGAAAAGCAAAATGAAACCCCAATAGTCGTATCTAACACAGAAAGTAGTCACACTTTATGTACTATTTCTCTGTGGGTTATTTCTTCTTTTTATTAGAACAGCTCTCAAGCAAGGATTGTGATTTTGCAAAATTATATAAAATTTCGTGAAAATTTTTTAAATTACAAAAAGAAAAAGGAAGAAAGAAAAAATTATATTTTCTTACGGTTTATTATGAGGTTTTTTTCGTAAATTTCATTTTTCGTAAAAAAAAATAAAATAAAAACCAGCTACTAAAAAGTTACATTTTTTTCGTAAATTTGGAGTTTTTTTTCTTCTTCTAATTATCATTTATTTTAATTATTTATTGCTTTTTGAAACTACCCCTAATTTCCTAATTATCACCTCTTCTACTTATATATTGATTTTTTAAACTACCCCTTGATTTTCTAATTATAGGTATTTTGGTTTCATTTAATGTGTCAATACATTTATATACTTGCATATTATTTTTTTCACATATTTAATTTAATATATCCTCAAAATTCATTATATATTTTATGTATCCTCGAAATTTTACGGTTTTTCTTTACACACCGAAATATTTCTTAGAATCTTGAAATTAAATCAAAAAACGAAATCACAATCCTTGCTCTCTAGTAGGGCTCCAAGTTTTCTTGCTCACTAGTTATTTCTCTCGGCCGTACAATTATGGACCTGATTGAATTATTTGATTAACCGTATGTTTATTTTTGCTATAAGAAAACTGTTAAATAGCATGAGGTGGCTGGCCTTAGATGAGGTGTCGTAGCAAAAGCTCACATAGATCTACTAAACCTTGGTACACATAAAACCAGCCCCAAACTAAGATAAGTTTGTATAATTTGTAATAAAGGAGGTGCCATCAGGTCCACCAATACAAGTGAAGGCATCACCCATATATAAATAGTAATGTAAATAATGCTCTGATATGAGCTTCTGTGAATAGGATAATGACAATACTAATTTACATCAACAACTTACTTAAAAGGGTAACTACAATAAATGTATAAATCAATAAGTGTTACCAATGGCATGACAGTTCAACGGTTAGAGCTTGGCGGATGGTACCACTAGGTCATGGGTTCTGGGATCCTATAAAAACTCTGCTTGCCTTTCAAAAAAAAAAAAAACAGGAGCTAATAATTTATTAAGTTATGAAAAGTAAGGAAGATGTTATTAGGTATTACATTACTCAAATCCTATACTCTAAATTGTTGTGGAAAACAAGCAAGATAGAGTTAAGTATTACACAAGTATATTCTAAATTATATTTTATAATTTAAGTTTATGTTGATGATTCTCTCTAATTAGTCTCCTGGAAGCAAACCAACAAAATCCATCTGTCTTTAGAGTCGCAAAATCATTTTAGTTTGGTTCAATTTCTTTTTGGATTCTCATCAACTTCCAGCGGTTGTAATTGTTAAATAACAACAATAAGAAAATTAGATAACTAAGATTCTTTCATTCTGAACAACAATAATTGCCCATGGCCGTGATACCATACCATAGCTGGCGGACAGCATCAGCAGCTTTAATGAAACTTGGAGAGATATAGGTAATACATTAAAGCTATATGCCTATATTTAAAGTGCAACCATTGATAGCTTCTGCATGCCCACCGCTCTCTTTATCTTTTCGATTTCATAACTCTATTGAAGATGTTTGATATCTTCATTTTTTTAACACACCCCAGTGCTATCTGTTAATGAAACTTCAAGTTTACAAATTTCATTCATGTAAGATTGAAAAACGAAACTATTGAGAATACATAAAACTGACTATGAATCCATGTGCATTGGGTACTTGTATTCTAAACATTTACAATCATTGTTGCTGTAATTTTGTTGTTTTATTCTTATTATACTACTGCAACAAAATCTAAATCTGTTATTGTTCTTTGACAGATTTGAAAATAATCAGTAGGAGAAATGGAGAAGAATAATCATTTAAAAGCCCAACTCCTAAGCACCAATGCTGAAAAACAAGAGGAAAGTGAAGTGAATTTATTTAACAAAACATGGAATGAGTCGAAAAAGCTATGGATTGTTGCCGGGCCTGCTATTTTCACAAGATTTTCGACGTTTGGGGTGACTGTCATCACCCAAGCTTTTGTTGGACACATAGGTCCTACTGAGCTTGCTGCCTACGCTCTAGTCTCTACCGTGCTTTTGAGATTTGCCAATGGCATACTGGTATGCTAATGTTCCTTTACAAACATCATTTGCTGAACAAGATAAGTTTGTCAATAATTATGAACTCTGAATTGTGCAGTTGGGCATGGCTAGTGCACTGGAAACTCTATGTGGTCAAGCTTATGGTGCAAATCAATACCATATGCTGGGAGTCTACCTGCAAAGATCCTGGATAATTCTATTCTTTTCTACAATCTTTCTTCTTCCTGTTTTCATCTTTACTACGCCGATTCTATTATTACTAGGCCAGGATAAGCACATTGCTGAAGTTGCAGGGGTTGTGGCCTTGTGGTTTATCCCGGTCTTGTTCTCATTCATTGTGTGTTTTACATGCCAAATGTATCTCCAAGCTCAGAGCAGGAACATGATCATTGTCTACTTGGCTGCAGCAACCCTCATCATTCATGGGTTCTTGTCCTGGCTTCTGACCATGAAGTTCCAATTGGGTCTCACTGGTGCCATGGTATCCACTATCCTTGCATTCTGGTTACCAAATATTGGACAACTTATATTCATTTTTTATGGAGGGTGCCCCGATACATGGAAAGGTTTTTCGATGCTAGCGTTCAAGGATCTTTGGCCCGTCATCAAGCTTTCTTTATCTTCTGGCATCATGGTTTGGTATGTATGGTATTTTATGTATTTATTATTTTATTCTTTTGAATAAACATACCAACTAAATATTTTCTGGTGAATAATTTTTTGTTTTTGTTTTTGTTTTTGTTTTGAACAGTCTTGAACTCTGGTATAACTCGGTACTGGTCCTCTTGACGGGAAACTTAATTAATGCAGAGGTCGCTATAGATGCTCTTTCCATCTGGTAATTCTAAGTACTACATTCTACCATGCCATTTTGTAGTTACAGTTCAATGCATAAGCTAATATTATTCACTTCAATAATAAACATCTAAATAAATACACATTTATGCACTGATTTTACGATATGGTAATATGAATAACAATTTGAAGTTATTTTCCCCTCAATTGTTTTCAACAACTTTTGTTGATTTCTACATGATTGGAACGATTAAAGTGACTTGTTATTACGTGATACAGCCTCAATATCAATGGGTGGGAGATGATGATATCAGTTGGTTTCATGGCTGCAATAGGGTATTCCTTACTGCTCTCATCTCTTACTACTTCTTTGACATTGTCTCATGACTTCTGAAATTATACTTGTCGTGTAGAGTAGTCATTGCTGTAACCACCTCCTATTAATGTAATTTTTTTTTTCAGTGTGCGAGTGGGGAATGAGCTAGGAAGAGGAAGCTCAAAAGCTGCTAAGTTCTCCATTGCAGTAACAGTTATGACATCGTTGGCTATAGGACTTGTGTTATTTGTACTCTTTATAACTTTAAAGGGAAGACTAGCTTACATATTTACAGATAGCAAAGAAGTGGCGAAAGCAGTTGCTCGGCTTTCACCTCTACTGGCCTCCTCCATACTACTCAACAGTGTTCAACCAGTGCTTTCAGGTGACTTTCTTCCTATGTCTCATAGTTTTTATGATCGTAAGGGTAATTGTCTAGCAAAATGTTGATTTGTGCCATCGAAACTCACTAGTGATATGTTGCTAATTGTTACCCTCTTTTTTTTTGAAAGGGGTTGCGATTGGTGCTGGATGGCAAAGTGTCGTAGCTTACGTGAACATAGCCTGTTATTACTTGATAGGGATTCCTCTTGGGGTTGTGCTTGGTTATGTAGCAAATTACCATGTCTCCGTGAGTTATCTTGCACCCTTCCTCGTTTTTTGCATGAAAAGATGCTGTTTAAATGTCTGTGGATTTGAATTTAATTTAAAATGAAAAAATGGGAAAAAAGATAATGATACCAGAAGCAGTAAGTTGTTTCTCGATAAAACGATATGTATTTTTTTTCAGGGGATTTGGGTTGGTATGTTGATAGGCACAGCAGTTCAGACTATTGTGCTTGTGTTCATTACTTGCAGAACTGACTGGGATAAACAGGTAAAGCCTAATATTTTTCATCTTTGAACACAGACGAAGGAGAAATGCCATACATTTCTTTTGAAGTAGAACTTGACTAACCAATTCCTCATTCTGGTACTATTGAATGTTGCAGGTATCTCTGGCACTCGAACGTGTAAACAAATGGTTTGTGCCTGAATCCAGAGAGTCTAACTCTGACGGTGCATAGGGGTGGACAATTTTTTCAAATTTTTGTTTAGTTTCTTTTTAAGAAAATTTGGTGGGCGTGGAAGTTTGTTATGATGTTTTATTGGATTGATTTAGTCGCACAATTATTATATGGTATCATTCATGGAAAGAAACTACATCACAACCACATCGCTATACAAATTCAAACCACTGACTCTATCACACTGCTTATTAACGTTGGATTATATCCAGAAACATAATAACACAGTCGCATCCAATGGGACTTACCATGAAAGATACAATTATGGTTTGCAGACCAGTTTTAGGAAGCAGAAAGCGACGAGCAGAAAACAATATATTGGAGAAGAGGACGATATATAGGTCAATTTGTATTTAAGTCTACAAGGAGCTAATCCAATGCGGATATTCTTTGCTAAATGAGTGTGCCTATTTGTTAGCTCACCACACTTCAGTTACTTTGTTTTAGTTATTATCATGACATTCTCTGTAAATCGAGATTAATCTGAATGACTGATCATTTGGGCAGATTTCTGATTTGTAGTTTATTTCTGCTCTTCTTTGAGAGATGGAAGTGTGGATATTCGTGTTTACCAACCATTATCACTTACAAAACCTTCTAAACTCTTTAATGCAAGGCAAAAACTAAATTTCAATGTTTACCAGGATTGCTATGCTCAGCTATGGAAGCGTTTTGATGGTTCTTAACACTCAACTAACATTGTTCCAATAACTTTTGACATAACTTTAATAGGTCATTTGTCTGGGTTTGTACATCCTAATCTTTACTTTCCTTGAACAACTGAATCAACGTCCACTGTATTTTTGCACTAAAGTTAAGATGCCCTCGACATCAAATTGATAAATATACAAGAAAAACATGTATCCATGACAGTCTAAATTTCTTTATACCTCACGGCAGTATGAAGTAAACCGTTCCTCTTGTCAATTGTCATAGCATGTGGAAAATGACTTGAATCTTGATGTGCATGATTTACTGTTGAATCCCAACCCCAGTCAAAGTGAAGTATTGGCCGTGAAATCATAGATCAATCCTTGTGAACTTTGAAAACTGCCTCTAGTCTGACATCAACCGAGGTATAGAATGAGGGCCATGGCCTCAGGCGCATGTCTTGCTATCAGCTATTAAGACCACTAAAATAAGATCCTCAATAAAAGCGTTGAATACAATGGTAGCCTTTTACGAAGATCCAATCAGACTATGAAATATGATGTTGAAAACTCTCATATGTAGAATTCACTAACACAAGGAAGTCACTGGAAATGGAAGTTCTCCATGCAGACAATGAATAAGAAAGGTCTATATCTGCAACATTCTAGCAGCCATTGCTGAGCACAACCATCTGACGACTAGGCAGGCACCCAGTTTCCATTAATAGCCCCCAAGAATAAATATTTTTGTTTTAAATCATAGAAATTAATCTCAAAGTTATTCTATGGTCGAACGCACTCAAGAGTGATCAATATAAATAAATAAACATGAAGTTAAAATAGAACCGATATCAGAGACACAGGTCATCTACGAAGAGAAAGACATGATACTAAATTTTGCAGTCAAAGATATTACAATGAGATTGTAGCCCTCTGGAAGCTAGTTGAAGGTACCTCGACAAAGATAAAGAATGATAAAAACATTGAAGCCTAAATGAGAAAACGAATCAAAAGGAAAAACATCTAGTCTCAACTCACAGCATGGAACAATTTACAGAGGCCAAGCACCAAACAAAAACCCATCCCATTTGTACCACGCCAGCATAATTCCATTATTCTTCCCAGGCATTGAGAGTAATATCTCATCACTGAAAAAAAAGAGAAAGCAAGTTTTATCACTGAAAATGGGCCAGTTGATCATAATTGAATACTATAGATGGCCACCTCAAATGCGAAGTATTTGTTAGCTAAGTAAAAAGCTGACGTTAAGGCTGTGTTTGGGTTTAAAGGAAACGACCCAGGAATAAATAATAATGATTAAAAAAAAAACACTCGCAGCCTTATCTGTGATGGAAGAGTTCTCATTCCCTTGCAACCAAACACAGCTTAAATAAAGTACTCAAGATGTACTTCTAGGTCAACATGTCCAAATCTGTGCTCTAATTTAATTTACTACATTGTTTCCATTTACCTTGTTGGCAATGTTGTTTGAGAGCCAATCCAGGCCTTCATAGAGTCCCTCACCAGATGTAGCACAAGTGCTCTGGATGTACCTGAGATCAGAAAATAACGATTGCTATGAAACAATTTGCTTTACACATCACGAGACAATGAGTACATCAAATCCAGCTGCTTCAGGCCAAGTCCTTCAACTTTCTAGTAAAAGAAAGCTCAAGAGAGAACAAACATTGGTAAATTTACTCAAATGTAAAGATGCCTATGCAAATCTTTGTAACTAAATAATTGCACTTGGGCGATAGGAAGTACAACTTAAACCATTTTCCTTCCAGAAAATGCGATTAAGAAAAGTCCATCAGGGCATGCCATCCCAACTATTTCACGTTCAAAAATACACAATGTTTGAACAAGCTTACCAGTGCCGTTGACGCAAGGAATGCAAGCCAAGCTTATCAGTGATCTCGGCAGCATTCATGGCATTAGGAAGATCTTGCTTGTTTGCAAAGACAAGCAAGACAGCCTCTCTTAACTCATCCTGCAGCCATCCAAATAATTTTTTTGGATTTCAATATGATAAACACTCTAGAAAATAAAAATGACAAGCAAACAACAATACTAATAGTATATTATTAAAAGAAAACACTAATAGTAATAACGCAAGAAGGAAACTATACATTGCAAAAAACAATAGGTAAATATTCTGTTTAATGAAAGTTACCTCATTCAGCATTCTATGGAGCTCGTCCTTTGCCTCAACTACACGATCCCTATCATTGCTGTCAACAACAAAGATAAGACCCTGTGTGTTCTGGAAATAGTGCCTCCACAATGGTCTGATCTGTTTTCAACATTCATTGAAAGATTATTACATCAGTAAACAACACACACAACTAGATAAAAATTAGACCTTTCCTCCCTGTTCTATTCATCAACAAGCCCAAACGTCACTGGCAATGTAGTATTAGTAGGAATATCACAGTAATTATCGTCAATAATACAAATATCAGCACCCAAAAGGTATGCTATCCATTAAAACAAAGTTTGCATTAGTTAATTATCAAAATCACAGCATTAATGAGTAATACAGCTTGAGCATAACTGGGATGACGAGTTAATTGTGCTTACCTTGTCTTGGCCACCAACATCCCAAACTGTGAAACTGATGTTCTTGTACTCCACTGTCTCCACATTGAAACCTGTACAGGAAATGCGAATATAATCAAAAGTCTTGGTCATATATGCTTGTTAATTGTAAGAAAAGAAAATTGAATCTGCAATAGTAGTGGAAGTTCAAAATTTATCACACCAGGCCAAATAGAAATAAAGGAAATAATATTTCAACACAGTGATGAACTTTTCCAATCAAAGACGTTTTTTTTGAAAGGCAAGCAGGGTTTTTATAGGATCCCAGAACCCATAAAGATGCCGCAAGCTGAGTTTGAACCCATGACCTAGTGGTACCATCCACCAAGCTCTAACCGTTGAGCTGTCATGCCATTGGCAATCAAAGACGTTATCTACTTATTCAAAGGTTCAATTTATTGATGAGTATGGTAGAGTTACAATACAAGGCTGCCATAAAGAGAGTTTATGGTACTCCAACTTACGAACAAGAATTCAAATACAATCTCCTTGGCCAAAGATTGGATGAATCCAAGGGCACAAAAGAATTGCCATGTCGACCATCAAGGTTCTCGTAAGTAATATCCATCACTTTGTTGCTGAAAACTTTGTGGTTCCTTATAGACTCCAACTTATGGTGTAAGGTTTACATTGATCCAAGGATGATGAATTGTTACACAAAACATTTTTTTTAAAGATTCATTGGGTCTAATATATGGTCAAAATTGTTTGATTAGATTGACTACTAAGTCTGTTAAGTGGATTGGCAGAGTTGTTTGGCTTATGCTCAACTACATTGGAGGATTGAATATATGGTCTATATATGTGTGTGTGTGTGTTATTTTTTTTCTAATTATCAATTGCATTATGTGGCCTAATGGAAATTCGACAAGAACACAAGAATAAAAAATGACATTGGAGGATTGAATAACACAGTTAATGGGAAGGTAAAGTAAAGAGCTGCATTAGTGAAGGTCTCCAATTTTATCTCCAGCACCATGACATTGAGATTATGCGCCCACTAGTGATTATTTTGAGAAGACCTCCTGCTGGATTTCCCCCTCAATATTTGATAAGTCGTCCAAAAAGAATGTAACAGCTGAAGGTGACATTATATGCAACAATCGAGAGGGATCGTTGTCTTGTATGTGTTCCTTGGGGCAGGGGCTAATAACACAGGTGAAAATTTTATGTAGCCTAGTACTGGGTTTGCTCTCTACCTATGTTATTTAATCAGTGATTAATCCCCGATTAATCTATTCTCGCTAGCATTACAATTTTTGAATTAATCTTTTGAATAATCTCTAACTGATTAATCAACGAGAATTGACGATTTCTCGACGAGTTATCAATTAATCGCTTTCTAAACTCACCGATTAATTGATCCATGATAATATGTTATAAAAAACAAGAAAAAATTATTTTTTTTTTAAACATTTTTTCATATCCTCATCAACACTCTACCATAGGACAATACCAAGAGTGTCGGAAGAGGCTAGAGAGAGAGAAAAAAATCAAAGAGAATATTAAAATAAAAATCTAAGAAAAAAATGACCAAATAAATATATCTACTAAAACTAAAGAATATGAAAAGCCACACATTTATCTAACATTGATTTTTGTTTTCCTTATAAAATTTCTTAAATTGTGAGATGTGATATTTACTGCTTCAATATTTATTAATTTTTAATTTATTTCCTTGTAGTACTAAACATATTACCTAGAAGGATAGAGAAAATATGTTTATAAAATACATGCCGATTAATTCCTACTAATCCCAATTAATCGCATAACACGGCTAAACCCATTAACGATTTAACTGCATAGCTCTCTCTACATATTGTTTCTTTTTATTTCTGGGAGGTTATAGTGTAGAAGAGCATTCAGATCTCTTAGGATGCTTTGTGGTGATGTAATGGGCTATGGGTAAGTAATCTTATGTCCTCATTTTATATGGGGCGTATTATGGGGTGGGTGGACCATGGATTTGGATTTGGATTTGGATGGAAGAAATGAAAACTCACTAATAAACCAATCTCACTTTTCATCAAATCTAGACTATTCCTAGCACCATCAAACTAACTATACACAAATTCTCTTCTAATACAAGAATAGCTTTTAAAAACATAACAGCATGCTAGATCTGAAGAAGAAAGAAAAAGACTGACCGATGGTAGGGATGGTAGTGACGATCTCGCCGAGCTTGAGCTTGTAGAGGATAGTGGTTTTACCAGCAGCGTCGAGACCAACCATAAGGATCCTCATCTCTTTCTTCGCGAACAATCGGCTGAACAGTTTTGCGAATGAAAGCCCCATTCTTCCTTTTCCTTTTCCCCTTCTCTTCTTCTTGTGCAATTTACAATTACAAACAAACAGATCTCGAAAAATTGTGTCCTGTGTCTGTGTCACAGATCAGATCAGAACAACACAACGAAAGAAGAAGAGATATTTTCGCTTCGCATCGGCAGCCAGGTAATTATTTAAAGCTCTCCTCCCTCCGTCCCAAACGGCCAAATGGACATGGAAGTTGCCGTCTTTTTTAACGTATAATAAATACCCCAACCCAAGCTACCTTTGCTTTTGCTTTGTACATCCACCTAGTCTCACCACCCTTTTTACTTTCTCTCATTACCAAATTCTCTCTCATGTTCCACCACTAGAGGCTATATAGCAGTTGTTGAGGAATCTCTTATTTGCAAGGTGGCCACTATACCATACCACCATTTTCTATTTCACATCATTCTACTTTTTTTCACCATTTACTTTCTTTCTCACACTATCATACTTTTTCACATCACCTATATAAACAAAAAATCATCTCTTTTTTTTCTCACCATTCAAATCGACAATAGTTCATCCCTCTCCCATTCAAAATCTTTTGCAAATCTCTCCCCACACTCAAGTCTCTTGCAAATTTCCTCCCTCTCCCTTGAAACCCTTAAACTCAAACTCAATAAATATGCATAACTTAACATAACAGAGAAACTCAAACTCAAAATGAAAAAAACACAAAACATTGTAACTTTCGACCAATTTAAACCCACAATTGAGACCGATTCACAAGTTGATCAAACACAAAACTTGTAGTGTTCTTAGTTATCTAATAAACACAACTTGAATCACTTGAAAATGTTTTGAAATGAGCAAGTTATGGTCATTTTACTAAAGTCGCACAAATATGTCTTGCAATGAAAACGGGATAGTATTACTGATTTTCGGCCAACTTATGTTCATGATCGAGACCGATTCTCAAGTTGATCAAAATACAAAAGTTGTAGTACTCTGAGTTATCTAATAAACACAACTTGAATCACTTGAAATGTTTTGAAATGAGCAAGTTATGGTCATTTTACTAAAGTCGCACAATCTATCTGAAAAAAATTATATTCGCATAGTGCATTGCGGCGAACAGAAAAAAAATTTCGGACAGATTGTACGACTTTAGTAAAATAATCATAACTTGCTCATTTTAAAACATTTTCAAGTGATTCAAGTTGTGTTTATTAGATAACTCAGGGTACTACAACTTTATTTTGATCAAGTTGAAAATCGGTATCGATCAAGCACATAAATTGGCCGAAAGTCAGGAACACTATCCCGTTTTCAATTTTTAGACAGATTTGCGTGACTTTAGTAAAATGATCATAACTTACTCAATTCAAAACATTTTTAAGTGATTCAAGTTGTGTTTATTAGATAACTCAAAGTACTACAACTTTTGTGTATTGATCAACTTGAGAATCGGTCTCGATGGAGCACATAAGTTGGTCGAAAGTCAGTAACATTATCCATTTTTTATTTTTCGGACAGATTTGTACAACTTTAGTAAAATGACCATAACTTGCTCATTTCAAAATATTTTCAAGTGATTCAAGTTGTGTTTATTATATAATTCAAAGTACTACAAGTTTCGTGTATTGATGAACTTGAGAATCATCTCAATTGATGGTTTAAATTAGTCGAAAGTTATCCTGTGTTTGCGTTTTTTCGTTTTGAATTTGGATTTCTCTGTTATGCATATTTATTGGTAGTGTGATAAAGTGTAAAAAAAAAAAAAAAAAAAAACAAACAAACAAACAAAACAAAAAAATCTCAATAATGGTGTGAGAATGAGGAAATAATGGTGTGGTATAGTCGTTATCTATTTGCAAAGGCTTGCACATTCCTTACATAACCCAAATACTCATGCACCCAACCCAACCCAACCCATGAGCATCAATACTCAATAGGGTCTTCATCAACATATTCACCTCGTTTTAACTCACAGAAATTCTAAATGTCGAGGAAGTGGGCGAGGAAACGAGCGAGGGGAGGGAGGTGGCGGGATGGGAACCGTTCACCTCCCTCGGAATGCGTGCTGTCGATTTTTGGGCGCACATCTCGAGAAAGGTGAACAGTCCCCACCCCGCCACCTCCCTCCCCTCGCTCGTTTCCTCGCCATGTAGAACTGCTCTTTAACTCATCATAACTTCTCGAATGCTGGAGCGTGTACAAACTGAACACTAACACCATCAGTACTTCCAATCATCAAAATGCCTTAGCCTATCAGTCCAAACTGTCTACAAATACACCAAATCCTTCACCATACAAGCCCATTACGGTTCAAATCAATGATACCCGACTTTAATTCCTCTACAGTTATTGATTCTACCATCTCAAATGAACTCCCACTCCTCGTATATATCTCAAAATGTATTTTCCAATTCTTCTCAACATTTCTCATAATATGCCAACACACACAACTTTCTACTTGATGATGGAAAAGTTTGCTCAATTGCCTTAATGTGACATCTCGTCGAGGACAAATACACTTGACAGGATCTCTGGATCAGAGCATATGTTATGACAAGAAGCAATATTGAAGGTGGAACATGTGAAATTAAGACCAGCACGTAAAGGAAAGGCCTCCCCCGTAATTATATTTTCATAAGCAAATTTAAAGCCTGGAGATTAAAAGGAATTCAGGTTTAAGGGTAGCAGGTGTAAGGGCAAGAAGTTTCAATTGGATTGTTGAAGATGTATAAATGGTGACATTGAATGTATATTTGCTGCAAAGGTAAGGATTAATGGATATAACCAAATGTACATTTGTACAAAATCCTTTCAGATTTCTTGATGGGTGCCTTCTGTTGCTCCATTGTTTGCTTCCACGAAGAAATTATCATTTTGTTGTATTTGGCATTTCCTTTTTTAATACATTGGCAATCATACAACATAATAGAAATTGATTTTTTTTTTTTTCAAAAGAAACAGAAAATGTTCTGTTGAAAACTTTTCATTTCTTCTCAATAAACCCTTAATTATCATCACATTATGGCATAGTTTTACAGATACAAACTTTGGTACCCCTCTATCTTCTACATTTTCCCCATTGTACACTTTTCTAGAAGATTGTACAAATTTGAGTATAATGTCCAAAAACTACCGATATTCTTCTCTTGGAAACTGCCACTCTGATTGACACAGCTGTGGCTGCAGTATCACTGCTAGGTTAGACCACGACCTCAATTTTCTCAGTTTCAATTTCCTCGTCTGTTGCTGAAATCAAAGATGCTGACTGTATCTTTCCGGCATATTCCAATCTCATCAGAATAACTCCCCAGTGACAAATAAGCATGTGATGGATTAATAGATAAGCATTGAGCCACGAGAAATATGGTTAGAAAAATAAACAAATAAAACTGATATATAGGTTGATTTAAGGCATTGACAAGCACAAGTCATGGATTTTATTGAAGTCTAGCAAAAATCTATTGAAATTGACAAAAAGAAAAGAATTAATTTCCAAATATTTAGTAACAGTAGTTCATTAACCATTGAGATAACTTGTTGCTTTGAGGATCACTTTCGTAGCCCTAGTGGCTAGTAAGCAGATCCAAAGAATAATCAAGATGGTTCTTTACTTCTTCCTTAGGGAAAAAAGAGTTATTTAGAAACTACAATTTATATTTTCTTTGGGGAAAAAAAGTGTTATTTAGAAACTACAACCAGATGATTTGAGAGGGAGGTCACAAAATAGGACTAAGATAAGTGGTGCCATAGATTTCAGCAAATAAAAGTGATGTATTTGAGTATGAGACCAATTTTTCATAAATGTCATGATCTATAAACAAGTAGTATGTAATGTGCAACGGAAATGATCCAAAATAATGAACATGTGGAGGAAAGGTGTATATTGGCGGAGGGAGTATGTGTTGCACTTTGTAGGCTCCGAAACTTGACAAAGTCACAACAGTTGATCTAGTCTCAATTTTGTGTACAATTGGTGATATTATTTATTTATTGGACCGTTGGATCATTTAACTTGAATGCTAACATGAAGTAGGTGAACATGGCTGGAGAAACGGGTTGGCATGCAAACAGACATCCAAAAACAATAAAAGCTGACAAAAATATGTTAAACACAAAACTTCCTTGAGTTCACCTTGCATAACGTGACTGGATGGAGATATCGCGGATCTTTATTCTGTTGACTGTGCCACTTTGGCTGACGAGAACTACCTGCTCATCACTTTCACCATCTTCTGTTGATTTCAATAAAAAATGTTGTCAATAATAACTAGGTATTGCAGCTTGTACTTTCATCTCAAAAGATAGAAAAAGATAAGAAAAAAAGAGAGAAAAACTTGTCAAGTCACCACATATGCAGCCGCGCCAGTTACCTGCCAATGAATATCCAATAACAAAGACTGCCGCTAAGCGATCCTCCTCCGATGAGAACTGCAGCATAGCAATTATAGTAACATACAGAGACAAGCATTTGAAAGATGATCCTATTCCATTATACTTTCGAAAACCGTAGAAGAACCATACCTTATATCCTATTAAACCAGATCTATTTAGACGTGACAAGTGGAAATTGCTCAGAGGGACTCGCTTTCCTACACCACTTTCAGATACAAATAGCAACCACGGCGCTCTGAGGTCTCTACCCCTGTCAAAGATGGAAAAGATTGACGAACAACTTATATTCGCATGCTGACAGCAAAATGAAAATAACCCATCAACAATAAACTAGCAAACAGAGGTGATAAGCTATATATAGATATTTTTGAATAGTCTAATTTATCTCATTGTTATGTACTATTTTACCTATGGACTTCTCTTCATCAGTTAAAAACATGTGTCATGAACTTATAACCATGAAATCGACTGTATTATTAAAAATAAATAAATCAATAATAATAATAATAATTAATTAATTACAAAACTGTAGGACTTGCATACATTTTTGCCTCATAATTTTCCTATTTACGATTCTAAACACTGATTATAAACCCCTTGTCAATTTGTAAACATAGGTATCTGTACTAAAACAAAAGGAGATGTTGACTTGGACTTTGGGAACCAATATTAGAAAAATCAAAACCACAACAATAAAAGTGATCATTCAATGTCAACATAAAATAAATGGCATATCACTAAATAAATCGGTAACACGAAAAAACTAAACAAAAAAGACTTGGAATTACTGGTTCGCAGGATTTTCTGATGCTCTCTGCAAGCCTCTGGCCATGGATGCAGGTATCACATCCATGCAAGCCATTTTATCACCTTCTTTTAGTTTCATGGCAACTGATCCCCTTGTATTTCTTTTAAGTGACCGAACCTGAATTGAAGAGGCCAAACAAACAAAGTGTTAAAGTAACATGGAAAAACAGAATCTAGCTTCAGTTTTATGACAACAGAATTCCAAACACATAGTATCTTTAGTCAGATAATACATCGTAAATTGAATGCACAAATTTACATGCATACAGAGCCTGTGTGTATTCATGCCACTTAATGACCTGCAAGGACATGAGTTGGACATTATGATTTCATAAATAAGATGGTTGAAATTTTGTACATCACTCTCCAAAAGATGAGCCCACTCTAATGACTTCATGGAAGACGAAATGAATTACAGAAGGTGGACCACACGATTTAATTGTTACCCAAGTTTACCACTAATGTAAAATTCATTGTTCAAACTTCAAAGTCTATATATTCAAAAAAAGCTATAGCTTTCCAAAAAAAAAACTTCAAAGTCTATGTATTCAAAAACATTTCGTGATATAGAATAGGGTGAAAGGAAATAGTAAATTAGGTGCAAATATTGATACTTTTGAAGGGTATGCTCTAAACATAAATTAATAATTTACTACAATCTCTTTGTACCTCTGGGTATTTTTTACTTGTGGCTGTTAATGCATATGATGAGATGTAAGTCAACCTATCAACGCAGAAAATGGTAAAGTCTATGATAAAAACTGAACGGACTCGAAGAACTTTACTCCTTGAGGGGTCCAGTTTCAGGTAAACTCTAATCCACTTCCATAATAAGCCAATGAAAAGTTTCTTTAATCTAGCTAAGGTTAGTCAATCCTTAGGGTTACAAAAAAGAAAAAGAAAAATGTTCTAGTAAGATTCATAAATCCAAAAATGACATTTTGTTACTACAAAATTGCATTTTAGGACTTGACCATTTCCCTATAGTATAATTAATAAATATAATTCTGGACTCCTCAAAAAGTGCTGTGTTCCATATCGGTTTATAATATAATAAAGTCGAAACCAAGCAATCTTATGTGAATTCGCTTATTCAGAAACACTAAATCTGAAATTTTCAGATTTCTGGTTTCTTCTCTTTGGAAATGCAGTTTACTTGTTTAGGTTATTTTCATTCTTTCTTTCATCTTTAAACAAAATAATTAGATACCTTGGATGCTTCTTGTTTCACATTTGTTATTCTAAAATGTCAGTTGTATGGAATAAAATTAAAACTTGTTAAAATGGACTGCATTAGTTGGTATTTATGGTTTTAACCCTGATCACAGTACTCAGAAGGGATGAAATGTTTGTTTAAATTTTCAGTTCTATGATTGACTAAAATGGGTGCCAAATGAAGAGTTTCCTTCCTACATTTTAAACCCAACAGCTTTGTCAAAGTACCAAATTATGTTTCCACTTCAAAAAATCACCAAGAAACATAGTACAGAACTTACAGTCTCACAGGAACTCAAGATAACCTTCCCGTTCTGTGTAGCCATTGCTACAAGGTCATCGTTGACCCCATCAAGATCATCATTACTTCGCTTTTGCAACAAGCTATAGAGCCCCAGACATGGGATCCTAACTACTCAAGTAATTTTGAATTCCTTTATTCCCCCATCACAAACAATAAATGTCTCTTATATGACTATGAGATAGTTTCTCAATTCAAATCTGTTAGTTTTCCAACACCTTACTTTAAACACTTACCATCCAAGTTATTAGAATAGACTTGGGGAATGTTTAGTTGCATGCAATCCAACTTGATGGAATGTGGGAAATGCAAGGAGTGGATATGAGGTAGAAACTGTGCAGTTAAAACAACGTTAGAACGCCGATATAACTACGATGTAATGCTTAACGAGGGTGAGTCGTTACGTCATTATCATGTTATAGTATCACAACTCCGATATAACGGCGTTATATGGCCGTTAATGCCGTTATTGAGATAACTTTTTTTTCAAAAACGTCGTTTTAATGTTTTTCTAATAAATAAAAAATCACTCATTTCATTCTCGATCGAACCAGAACCCTAGACTCATTGGAAAGAAGAAGGACCAAAACTCGTCATCGCCAATCGACAGAGAACCGAACCTCGTCGTTTGACAGAGAACGAGAAAAGAAGGGAAGAAGACGAAGAGTCGATCGCACTCTCTGTTGCGATCTCACTCTCATGCAAAGGGAAGATTTTTTTTATTAATTTTATTTTTTCAATTTAATGTTATGAATATGATTTATTTTTTTTACTCTATAATACATTAATGCTTGTGGGGTATTAAAAATATATTTTAAAACTGTTATGTTATATACCGTTATAACCTATAAAGTTCTTGGACCGTTATTTGTTTTAACTGCATAGGGTAGAAAAGAAATAAAGAAAATAAGATTCCAATTCCCATGTGAAAATTACAATTTTTGCTCCCAATAACAAATCCAATCTTACCCATATTTTATGAAAATGCTTTCCACTTTCAAATAACTTCTAGTTGACAATGATCACTCTCTTAAAAATGCCTCAACTCCTCTTAAGCTTAAGGGAGAACTACTAACTGGGACCCAAGACTTTTGGACTTGTGAGAAGATCCGTGTATTCTTAAAACAAATTCAACTTAAATTAGATGCATAAGTTTTGCTCGAATACAGAAACATCTAGGTTCTAGACCAAAGATGCACGAACTCTTCGAAAAATCCCGTTTCAAGAGTCGGATACATGTCAGACACGGATTCGCGTCCGACACGCGCCCGACACATATCCAACACGCGCCCAACACGTATCCGACAAGGCCCCGACTCAGCCCCAACACGGCCAGTGTTTTTTTTCCTGTTTTTCTTGGTTTTTTTTCTTTTTTCCTATTTCTCTGCTGGTTTTCGAAAGTAGTTCTTGAAGAAACATTGTTTTACTGCACTCAATTGCAATCGCCAATTCTTCGATTCCTTCAGTTGGGGAGATGGGTTGTTTCGATTAGAGCACCTCTTTACGCCGTACTCAATCTGAAGGTTCTTGACTGACATTTTCATTTGATGGTACATCAGGCGTCATCAAAGTCATTTCTTCCCTCGCTCTAAATTAGATACAATACAAAAAAAAACATTTTGCTATATAATTTCTCTTTAATTTGATTTATCTGTTACTGATGACTAATTTGCTCTTAGATACACAATTACACACTATTTTAAAACAATTTGTAAATTAGGTACACTCCCCAGTAAATTTTGACTATCCGAGCATCTCTGTAAATTTTTTATTTCTCTTGTTAAGCTCTCATCTTCCAGCTTCAAAAGTAAATAATTTTAAACAATTTTAAGATTTAGGTTGTTGTTTATGTTCATGAGTTATAAAAAAATAAAAATTAATAAAAAGTAAAGTTTGATCATTTTGTCGTGCAACCGAATCCTAATTTTTTGAAATTTGCCGAGTCGCCGTTTCATGTCCGTGTCCATGCATCCTTGTTCTAGACCCTTTAGAGAAATACAAAATGATATGACTAACTTCAAAAAGAGGAACAATGAAAAGTTAGCAATTAAACTGATAATAGGAAAGTTTGTATACAAAAATTGATGGATATAAACCTTGAAAAAAAAAACTATGAAAAGTAAGCAATTAAGGATAACAACCATAAAAAAGGACTTTAATACCTTTCCTCGGAGCTTCAGAAGCCATTGCATTACTAGAGCTTCCCCTAATTATGTGAATCACTTCATCCACATTTTCAAGACCAATTATGATACCCTGATCAAAAATACATTGACAATCTCTGTAAGTGGAACATACTTATGCAAACCATGTTACATAAATTCATTAGGCAATGTTTCAAACTCAACATACCTCCACTATGTGCTTTCTTTCTTGAGCTTGAGAAAGCTTAAACTTTGAGCGTCTTTCAATAACAGAGCATCTAAAATCTAGGAATGCCTAAGAAAAAAACAAAAGAACTTCAATTTAACTAGTATACTTGTATAAAGTGATGTTTAAAATGTTTGAACATCTATTCTTTTTAAGTTGCAAATATCCATAATATTTGTGATATATCAGTATGTACCACGATATTTGACAAAATATCACTATTTCAACGCTCTATAAAGGTGAATTTTTTTTTTGGAATATCCCATACTTTGAACCTTGGTAAGTGATATCCGGCAAAGTGGATTAATCAAATAAAACAAGAGATTACCAGTCAAAACTACAACAATGTGCAACACCTTTCAATAAAAAAATTTAGCAATAGCCATTTTACAGACAATTGTTTCAAACGATAGTGATCAATTTTATTTTATTTTTGTTGTTGTTGTTGTTTTCTTGAACATCACTACTGCAATTTCTCACATAAGGATTTTAGAAACGGCAACATCATATTTCCTTCCTTTTACCACTGTTTCTGTTTGGTAATTTTCAGTGTATTCAAAGCAAATTGCTTTGGTTGCTTAAAGCGAAAAATGAAGCAAAATAATGTTGCTATGACTTAAGTGAAGCAAAAATAATTTTTATACATTTTTTTTCCGGCTTTCTTCTTTTTCAGTTATTTGCCGGCTTCTCTATTGCTTTTACTTCTAGATCCTAACCAAAATTTTCCTCTGCAAAATATATGCTCTGACAATATGTTTAACCACATAAATGTTTATTATATGCCTTGGATATATTTCAAATTTCAAAAAAATTTGGATAAGCAATTTTAATATATGCTCTGAGTACATCGAAATCAATGTATTATACGCTCTGAACCATTTTAAATAAGAAACTAAAAACATTAGAGTATTGTGGATGCTTAGTTGTCATTAATATAGGCTATCAAGTTGTTTTTTAGAGAGGTAAAAATGTTTGCACTTTATAGATTTTTTTCATAGCTTCAACTTACCTCAGTGCCTTGACTACCTTGGAAATTTTACACGTTCCATCAATCATAACATGACAAAAAAATTAAAAATTAAAATCCTGCACAATATCCACTGAAACAGTACCTGAAGTAACTCTTTCAAGCCCATCAGCTTTGGCTGTCCATCAAGAATACTGTGGAATTTTTTAATTAACATGGAATTAGCAAATAAGTAGTAAAAAAACTCCATTAAGTAATAAGTGTATGTCTCTTATACAAAGAGTAAAAGTGGAGCTATGTTCCAGCAGCTACTTACCCCACCATGTTACAGCTAAAGCTAGACTGAAGACTGGTCATGCGATATAGATTATTGAGCACAATCAATGGATCAGCTCCTCTTTTAAGCTGGAGAAGAAATTATGAGAAGCAGCAAGTATAAAGTGTGAAAAGGCAGTTCTAGATTGACAAAAACTGATGAGATGAAATATTAAAAGGGCTGCATACCTCTAATACTATGCACATTCCATTACGGTCACTCTCATCACAAATGTCACTTATGCCTTCTAAGCTCTGTATACATTCGCCACAAAGAGAAAAGAAAATAGTTATATCCTACACATTGAGTTGCTTATTCTGGAAACTGGGATACTCCATTGTAGAACTTAATGACTAATGGAACAACTTTTCAATAAAAATCAACAGAATAGCAGTCGTGTATAGTTACTGCTTACCATAGATGAACATAACGTGTGATTGTTAAAGAAGACAAGGAAAGCAATTCAGTGCAATGCATACATAACTGAACCCTATGTAATAAAGAAATAGCAAAGAATGTCGTTGTCAGACACCAGTTTTAGCTGTAAATTAAGGATCCTTCATACACATCATTAAATGAAATTTTTATTAATATCACGAAGCTAACGAGGAAAATTAAAGACCAAAATTCCAGGCCGTTTCAACATCCTTCCTCGAGATCTGCAATAAGTGAGATAAAGAAAACTTTTATTAATATCACGAAGCTAGCGAGGGCCCACCTTAGGAGTGATGAAAGCTGGCCTGTAGGCCAGCTAACACCCATTGTCTAAGACCACCCAAAAGGGTGATCTTTAAACACTCACAAAATACGTATCTCGAGGAAGGATGTAGAAACGGCTTGAAATTTTGGCACAGTGTTTCTAGTGCGCTATTAAGTAATTTCCTGAAATTTTCAGCTCAAACAAATTAAAATATATATATATGTATATATATATATATATGAAAACTTAATAGGATCTTTAATTTACAATGAAAACTAAGAGATCCTCCTATGTTAGTAAAAATCATTTTTTGTCCCTAGACTCCCTACGCCCCTTCCTTTAATATAGCTTTTTCATTTCCTTTAAACTAGATAATTGTCACCTTGTTATGATAATATTACCGATTTCAACTAGTCCTAGCCGTTTACAGTGTAGTGCACATTGGCTTTGCGCCAGCTAGCGATTATTCAACAAGTACTCAAAATTAAAAATTGTATTTTAATAGCTTAGTTCCATTGCACAGCCAGAAAGGAAAATAATTTCTTTGAGGCTTTCTGGGTAAACGCAATCTCCATGTGGGTGGAGTAGTTTTTAAAATTGGAGATGCAAATAAAACTTATATTGGCTCCATAAGCCATTTTCCATTTTTCAGGGCTATAGGCTAAAAAAATAACAATTGATTGGTAATCAATGTCATGAGCCATATGTGGCATTTGTGGGGCAAGGGGTGCATACTTCGCAATAGACGTGTATCCAAGGATTGTGATTTCGTTTTTCGAGTTCATTTCGTATCCTGATATTAAGAAATATTTCGGTGTTTAAAGAAAAAACGTTAAACAATTTCAAGGATACATAAAAAAATATATAATGAATTTTGAGGATACATGAAAATGTGAAAAACTAAATAGATGCAAGTAAATAAATCTATTAAACATATTAAATGAAACCTAAATACCAAGAAATGAAACAAATATGAAATCAATATAATTAGAAAATTATGGAGTGATTTCAAAAATCAATATATAAGTAGAAGAAATGATAATTATAAAATCAGGGGGTGGTTTCAAAAATCAATAAATAATTAGAAGAATTGATAATATGAAAAAAAAAAAAAAAAAAACCCAAAATTTACAAGAAAACTCTGAAACTTTTCGAAAAAATGTAATTTTTGGTAGCTAGGTTTTGTATTTTTATGGAAAAAACGAAATTTACGAAAAATATTTCGAAATTAACGAAAAAATCTCGAAGTTTTTCGAAAAAAACCCTTGTAAAAATGTAACTTTCTATTTCGCCATTTTTCTTTTCGTAATTTCAAAAAAACGAAATTTTCGTTGAAATTTCGCGAAATCACATTCCTTGCATGTATCACAATACATTATATCTATAATGAGATTTCATAGGTGCTACTTTTATCCAATTTCCTTGAATGAGGTATTGAACCCACAAAATATATACTTCTATACATTTTCCTTGTATGGCTCACCGTACACACGTATTACCAATCACTTCTACTTAAGCCAAATAGAATTCAAACTCATGAAGACAATATTGCTTGTGTTGAATGTTAAGATTGAAGAATTACTCAAATGACTTGCATCTTCCATGTACAAGGAACGTACCTTATTTTCTACAAGTTCAGCAATTTTCTCCACTAGAGCAGATTTATTGGTCTGATAAGGAACCTGTAGCACTCGTACATTAAGGGACCTTCCAATAAAACCTGTTTTGACAAAGACAGACCAAATAAAATGTATGAAGAAAGTCACTAAATATGATAATCTCTTTGATGATAACTGCAGTGCGGTTGATTTTGGAATCGAGCAACTCTACTTCCATCTTCCCCCTGACTACAACGCGCCCCCGTCCAGTTCGATATGCTTCTAAGACGCTTAGCAACAAACATAATATCAGGTATTCTAGTTCACACACAACATGCATACTGCAAAATTAATATAGAAAAACAGTCTGCCTGTATGCATTCACCTACCCAATGTTACCCATAATCAGTCCTCCAGTTGGAAAGTCAGGTGCAGGCATGTACTCCAACAACTCTTGGAGCTTTTGCCAAAAAGATTATGCCAGAATTCCAAGAAACAAAGTATTCAATATAAAAATTGAAGGACTTTAATACCAATAAGAATAATAAATTAATCTGGGAAATCTAATGAAGAAAATTGATAACAATTGCGTTATGCAATCTCCGCAGAGCAGTCCTGAGTCGATGCCAAGGAAGTGATTTTTTATACAAATAATCTACAAACACAACAGCCGGTGAACTCACTGAGAGCACTCTCAAGAATACATGTTAAGAACAGGATAGTAGATGCATCAAGTAGTAGTGTGCAACAATATTCGGATGTGCATCCACATAACTAAGAGCATCCCCAGATGTTAAGAGTAAACTTGGGGAGTTGAGTACATGTCGCAATTTGTATTTGTAAAGTCTTACAACTAAAGTCATATATGATTCTAATTATTCAATTTAATGTTTCTAACAAAAAATTAAAATGAGTTCTTACTCAACTTCTAAATATTAAATAAATAAACAAAGACAATGCTAGACTTAAATTTCAAAGTGATGCAAGTAATGATTTGAAATGTCCCAAACTTCATATGTGAGCTCACTATGTTTCATAGAGATGGGTTTAGTGAAAGCTTCCAGAAAAACATAACTGAAACTTAATGGACAAAGTTTCACAATTTGAATAAACTCTCAAAACTCAAAACAGATTACAACTTCTAATTATAACTATTTAAATAAAAGGAAACATAAACCTAATTCCTAATTGGACTTCTAATTCTATTTGGGCTTATGATGGACCGACCCAATTATACAAATAATCCATATTACATCCTTCTCCGCTGCTTCGAAAAGTGCATCCTATGTTTGAAAAAATGCATGAATAAGAATCGACCTCAAACTTTTCCTTCGTATCACGAACAATTAAATTCAAATTGTGCAATCAGATTGTTGCAATTTGGGTAACACGGGCAGTTGCTTTATCGATGCAGTCCAAGGTTTTCATGCTGAAGGATCTTTCCAATTTCCATCTTTTCGGAGAGGTTGGACAACAGATGTGATGGAGACCATTGGGTTGCTCCCAGACGCAACAAAGATTGTTGGTTTTGATGTTGGGTGTAGTGAAGATGTCAATCTGGAGAAGATGAATGACGAGTCTGGGCTTCGAAGAGGTTGTTCATGTCCAAGGGTGCATTGACGCAGCATCAATTCAATTACATCCTCCACCCTCATATCTCTTCTTCTTTGGGTGTTGACTGGTTTAGGATTTTCACCCAATTTTTTTTTATAATTTTGACCAATCCTTTTTTGCAGAAATTGCAATTCGCAATTTGTAGACTTGGGAATCATCCTTCTTAGTGCTTGCGAAGTCCAATTTTCAGATTTTCTTTCACGTGAAACATGTAAAATTTTTGTGATGTGTTTTAGTCTCATAACACAAAAACTTGTGGACAACCATATATTATTCGTACTCATCAAATACGGGTGGTTTCTCCCAATCAACGATGACTTCTCGCAACATCTTTCTTCAAGATTTTACCGCTTTAATACCAAAAAAATTATGGATTCAGCGGAAGAACACACCTGAAACTGGATATAGACAAAGTTTCACAACTTGAGTAAATTCTCAAAACTCAAACTAAACTTATTACAACTTCTAATTATGACTATTTAAATAAAAGGAAACCTAAACCTAATTCCTAATTGGACTTTTATTTATGTTTTGGTTTATAATGGACCGACTCGTTTTATACAAATAACCCATATTACATCACAAGACACTGTATTGCAATTTGGAAAGTACCAAAATAAATGTCATTTGACCCTATTGTGAGATCAAAGTGAGAGAAATCAGAAGGAAACAAAACCAATACCGCCATTTACAATTTGCAACTTACAATTGAACAATCAGAACAAATGCCAAATAGTGGCAACGCAACCAAGTTACCAGCTGTTGAGATAGATTTACATAAAACTACACGATGAATATGTTATCTCCCACATTGGTCAACAACATTTAAAGTATGATACTTGCTGAAATTGTCCTATCTCATAAAAGATATATTCTTTAAACTGAGATTCTGCCCATGACCTTTGGTCATTGACACATCTGCCTAGACACCACGCATCATTATAGAACGCATAAGTTTAAAAAGTTGATTGTTCATTCAGATAAATCCATTGACAAGTATAAAATGTAGGGTCAATACCGTAGCCTCTGGATTATGAATCAATACAGAAAGCGCATCCACCAACTCTCCAAGATTGTGTGGAGGGATGTTGGTTGCCATTCCAACCTGAAGTATCAAATGGAAAATGAAATAGATGTCTTGAGTCTTAACAAATTGATTATTGCTGCAATTAAAAAAGCACCATTCAACAGTCATGAAAATTAATTAAATAACCAATAAATAAATTAAGAATACAACTGTAAGTATAAAAATTATGAGATTACCGCAATACCAGCAGAACCATTCAACAAAAGGGTTGGCAACCGAGCAGGTAGCAGAGATGGTTCCTTTTGTGAATTATCAAAGTTTGGTACAAAATCAACCTGAAACCAAATTAATTGGTGGTAATGAACATAAAAGGTTTAGCACATATATATGACGAGAGGACAAGTTAAGGAACATGTACTGTATCTTGGTCCAGATCGGCCAAGAGCATTGCTTCTGTAAGTGCCTGCAAATAACACATAGGAAGACTCTTGGAACTGAACTGAAGAAATACTTGGAATATTAAAAATAAGCAGCACAAGTTTTCCTTGTAGCAGGAAAGGAGAACACTAAAAATGGCAGAAGAGAAAGGGTACAAAATCCATTGTCCATGGTCGTCCTTGTGGAATGTAGATAATTCATGGAAACACACTAAATGACAAATTTAGAAATATTAGGATTTATGTATGTTTGGCTGATAATCTCTTATACTGAACAATCATACTTAATGTATACTTTTATTGGTTGCCTTCGGCGTTTCTTTCACCAAGTGCTACCATTTGGAATTAATACAATACCTTTTGTTTTGCTGATAAAAAAATATCGCCCATGGTTGACTTGACTATGCAATGCAATTATGGTACCTTTATAATTCAAAGAAAATATTTGGTGAGACTTGGAAGCCGCAACAGCATTTCAAAACTGCTCATAGAGTCATAGCCATAGGTACATGCTTATAAAGAAAGAACGCAAGTGGCAACAGTGGTTTGGGGAAAAGGAACAAGTGTTTGTTTTATACCCCTCACCTAGAGAAAGCCCTGCATGTATTGTAAAATGTAAATATACTAGCATATTACTTGTGCCTACGACACTCCATATTACTTTTTCTAATATAATTATGTCTCCAAATCTCTCTAAATCAATCTAAATCAATTAATTCTAACTGCTTCAATGAAGATTATATTTAACATGTAAGATAAAAAAAGGTTCTAGGGCGTGCTAAACTAGGTCAAAACTTAAGAAACATTTTAGTCAAAAACGGTCAAATTTGATCGCTTGGAAAGAAACATCATTTTAAATTTTCATCTTTATGAATTGGTCATTGATTTTATTAGAAAGATCTTCAAAAAATGCAATTCACTTATACCAAATTTATCGAAATCGGACACTTAAGTAAAAAGGTATAGTGGTTTTACCTTTCTTTTTACCTTTTCTTTTGCCCTCTTAGGTGTAATGTATTTATAACCCATGCCATCAAATATGGATTCTTAATAATTTTTCGACTTTCACTCCTAGCCCTTCGCTATGTTTGTCTCCAAGACAAACAAAAACCTACTTGCCTTGTTATATAGATCTTCAACACTTCATTTTAAACATTTGAATAAGATTACACATTTTTAACTTTGAGTGCAAGGCTATGCAACGGATAACAGACCCATAATGGTCCAAGAGCGTTATAGGTTATAACGGTATATAACGGAATAATTTTTTAAATATATTTTTAATACTCCCACAAAGTATTAATGTATTATAGAGTCAAAAAATTAAATCATGTTCATAACATTAAATTCAAAAAAAAAAAACATTAATAAAAACACTTTCCCTTCGTATGAGAGTAAAAAACATTAATAAAAACACTTTCCCTTCGCATGAGAGTGAGATCGCAACAGAGAGTGCAATCGACTTTTCGTCTTCTACCATTTTTCTACTCTCGTTCTCTGTCAAACGACGAGGTCTGGTTCTATGTCGATTAGTGATGGCTAGCTCAAGTCTTTTCCTATGAGTCTAGGGTTCTCGTTTGATCGAGAATGAAATAGGTGATTTTCTTTAATGTATTAGAACAAAACGTTAAAATGGAGTTATTGAAAAAAAAAACGTTATCTCAATAATGGTCATATAACGCCGTCATATCGGAGCTGTGATACCATAACGTGATAATGTCATAACGTAACGGCTCACCCCTGTTAAGAGATATCGGCATTATAACGCCGTTTGAACTGCACAAGTGAAAGGTGATTAAACTTACCGTGTTAAGACAATTACATTGTATCCTATAATTATGGAAAGAATTCAGAAGCAATGTTACATAAATAAATACCAGCATAGCCTTTGCACTTTTGAAACTTTTTAACTATTCTTTAACAATACATTCTTTCCAGGAAGATCCAACAGAAAAATGTCTAAACTGGCCATGACAGTCGATTATTGTAAACAAAATTTGCTCTTGCAAAATTATGGATAATTCGGTTAAACAGTGACAAGTTGTGAATCCGTAAGTTTCCACTTACATGTTATTACACTGCCTCTATAGCTTTATCAAGTAAAACACTATGCTACCACAATACCTAACTAGAACATAAAGATAGACAAAGAGATTCCAAATTTATTAATCTGTAAACTAAAATCCACTTACAATATCCGACGGTGGACGGGCTTCAACCCATCACGAACATCCGGCAAAGCTCGGCCAAGCAACACAGACATAGCATACGCCATGTAACCCTCAGTCGCCTCTTTGTGAAGTTCAGTGGGAACTATTCTCCCTTCTCTGGCCTCCTCCTTCACGGGCAAGCTTCCGTTCCCATCTCCTCTCTCCTCATTTACAGACACATCTCTCCGCTTGGTCTTCACGGGCTGTACGGAGCGAGGAGTGGTGGAGAGGAAACGAATGTCTGATACGCCACGGTAGCTGAACCTCGAGGAGCCTAAGAAGGTCGAAGTAGCAGGGAACGAGAGTAGAGAGAGTCGGTAGCGGATGAGAGAGGAGGTAGTGAAACGAAAGCCTGATGAGAACGCCATGGACAGTGAAGAGAGACAAGGTTTTGAGGTGTGGGTAAGAGAGAGTTTCATTCGTTCGCCATTAGTGGCTCTTCTTCATCTCCTCCTCCCTCAGCCTGCCCGATGTCACAACTATTTTCTTGCCTAGCCAAGTGAGGTTGGCAAGTGTACATAATGTAGAGTTTTTCCCATTGTTCTAGAGAGAGTTCTCTAGAATCTCCCATAAAGTTCCATAAGATTCTAGTCCTTAGATATTTCTTAGGAAGTGTGTAGAAACTCAATATAGACCGTTAGATTAAAACGATCACCACCGTCCATTGAGGAGGTGGAGTTGTATAAATAGGCTAAGGCCTCATTTGTTGTAATCACCTCAGAGAATTCAAGCAATACAAGTTCTAGTTCTCTTTAGCTCTCTTGTGTGTTCTTAGCTTGCTTAGTTTTCCAAAGTCTAAGTAAGTCTTTTGTGGGCAAGGCTGACTAGCTTTCTTTGATAACTTGGGGCAAAGTTTGCTAGTGCCGCACGGGAAGTACCTTGTGAAAAGAAAGCCCGTGACAGTTGGTATCAGAGCCAAGGTTTGGCAAGGTTGGTGAAATCATTCTACACAAGAGAATGTCGTCAGAGGTCAACAACCCAGTAATTGGCAACACTGACAAAGGTGGGAAAGTCCGCAAGGACAAGTCTAAGGACATGATCGCTGCAATGGATGAAAGGTTGGCCAAGTTGTGTGCCACCATGTCCGACTTAAGGGAAAAAGTTGAAGACATGGACCTACGCATCGAGGGGCAAACGTCCAACGGGGAGGACCAAGAGCTCCGGGAAGAGATGCAAGGAGCCTTAAACACAGTAGTGGACATGGTGTCCAAAAAGATCGAGTCCCTAGAAGCCAAAGTTGTTGCTAAAGAAGAGGAGATGGAAGCTTATAAAGAAAGAGTTGAGAAACTTGAAACTCAACTCAGGGTGTGCATGGCTGCGGTAGCCAATGGTGGGACTACGCCAGGAACAGTCACTCACAGAGTCGAAGCTCCCAAACCTAAGGCCTATGGTGGGGCAAGGAGTGCAAGGGAGATAGACAACTTCTTGTGGAACATGGAGCACTACTTTGATGCGGTTGGCATAATAGATGAAGCATCAAAGGTACGTAGTGTCTCCTTATATTTAAATGATGTTGCTACAGTTTGGTGGCGCAGAAGGTCCGAAGATGTCAAAAAAGGATTGTGCACCATCGACACTTGGGAAGAGTTCACGAAGGAACTCAAGAGACAATTCTACCCGGAGGATGCCGAAAACGAAGCTAGGGCCAAGCTTCGTCGCCTTCAACATAAGGAATGCCACATAAGGGAGTATGTGAAGGAGTTCTCGGAGTTGCTCTTGGAGATTCCTGACATGGGAGAAAAGGATGCTTTGTTTAGCTTCCTTGATGGCCTAACGGGTTGGGCCAAATTAGAATTGAAGAGGCGAGGTGTGCAAGACCTTGCAACGGCTATGGCTGCGGGCGAATCCTTGATTGAGTTCAAAAGAAAGGACTCATCCAAGGGACAAGGGAAAAGATCGAGTAATGATGGCAAAGGTGGGGGAGACAAAGAAAAGTCCTCCAAGGAACACAAGTACTCCAAAGACAAGGGGAATGAGAAAAGAGATGGATCACCCAAGAAGATGTCTTGCTTCTTATGTAGTGGACCCCATCGGGCATTTGAGTGTCCCAACCGAGGGAAACTTGCCGCGCTTGTCATAGAGGAAGAAGCAAAGGAGGAAAGGAGGATTGCCTCAATGAATCTCCTAAGTGCCATTCAAGCTAAGGTCGAAGAACAACCACGTGGAAGGATGTACGTGGAGACCGAGATTGGGGACAAGACTTTGAAAGCCATGGTGGATACCGGAGCCGACACAGTCTACATGGCCAAAGACCTTGCTGAAGAAATTGGCCTATCATATACGAAGGAGAAAGGTTATATCAAGGGAGTCAATGCTAAAAGTCTCCCAATTGAAGGAGTAGCTCGTGGCACCAATATTCGGCTTGGACAATGGCAAGGTAAAGTCGACATAACTATTGCCCCAATTGATGATCACAAATTCTATTTGGGTATAGATTTCTTGGACATGGTGAAGGCTTTTCTGGTACCATATGCCAACACCATGTGCATCATGGAGAAGGGACAACCTTGTGTTGTGCCCGTAGTAAGGGAGATAAGTAAGGAGAGAATGGTGTCCGCTCTCCAACTTTCTAAAGGAGTAAAGAGGAATGAACCTACTTACTTGGCTACCCTCAAGGAAGATGAAGGTCCCATGGATGGAGAGGTGAATGCACCTAAGGTCGTCCAGGATGTTCTCAAGGAGTATAAGGATGTTATGCATGCCGAGTTGCCTAAGAAGCTTCCACCAAGGAGAGAGGTGGATCATGCTATTGAGTTAGAAGTTGGAGCAAAGCCACCCGCATTCGCTCCTTATCGTATGGCACCTCCTGAGCTCGAGGAGTTAAGAAGACAACTAAAGGATTTACTAGATACTGGTTATATCCGACCCTCCAAAGCTCCATATGGTGCACCGGTCTTATTTCAAAAGAAACATGATGGATCCCTACGGCTTTGCATTGACTATCGGGCACTCAACAAGGTCACTATCAAGAATAAGTACCCGATTCCACTTATTGCGGATCTCTTTGATCAACTTGGTGATGCAAGGTATTTTACCAAGCTTGACTTGCGCTCGGGATATTATCAAGTCCGCATAGCCGAAAGAGATGAACCAAAGACGGCATGTGTTACAAGGTACGGGTCTTACGAGTTCTTAGTCATGCCATTTGGTTTAACTAATGCGCCGGCCACATTTTGCACTCTAATGAATAAGGTACTAGCTCCTTACCTTGATCGGTTCGTAGTTGTGTACCTTGATGACATTGTCATCTATAGTAAGACATTGGAGGAACATGTGGATCACTTGAGACAAGTGTTCCAAACCTTGAAGGAGAACGAGCTCTATGTCAAAAAGGAGAAGTGCTCATTTGCCCAAGAGGAGGTGACATTCTTGGGTCATATCATTGGCAAGGGCAAGCTTCGTATGGACAAGTCCAAGGTACAAGCCATCCAAGATTGGGAACCACCAACCAAAGTCACCGAGTTAAGATCTTTCCTTGGCTTGGTGAACTATTACAGAAGGTTCATCAAAGGCTACTCTTCCATAGCCGCTCCATTGACGGACTTGCTCAAGAAGGGACGAAGTTGGGATTGAAGTTCAAAATGCCAACAAGCTTTCGAAGGATTGAAGAAGGCAATTGTGGAAGAACTGGTGTTGGCACTTCCCAACCATTCTATGTCTTTTGAGGTACACACGGATGCTTCTGACTTTGCTATTGGTGGGGTATTGATGCAAGAAGGGCATCCTATTGCCTTTGAAAGTAGGAAGCTCAATGACACTGAAAGGCGGTACACAGTACAAGAGAAGGAAATGACTGCGGTTGTACATTGCCTACGAACATGGCGACACTACTTGCTTGGGAGCAAATTTGTTGTCAAGACCGACAATGTTGCCACTAGCTACTTCCAGACACAGAAGAAGCTCACACCAAAACAAGCTAGGTGGCAAGATTTCTTGGCAGAGTTCGATTACACTTTGGAGTACAAGCCTGGCAAATCTAATCTGGTTGCAGATGCTTTGAGTAGAAAAGGAGAACTTGCTGACATAAGTCAACCTCAAAGCAACTTGAAGGAACGCATAAAGGAAGGATTGGCACATGATTCCATGGCTCAAACCATCATAGCTCTTGTCAAAGATGGGAAGACAAGGCGGTTTTGGGTGGAGAATGGCTTGATATACTCTAAGGGAAGGCGAATCTATGTTCCACCTCATGACAACCTAAGGAAGGAAGTCTTGAAAGAATGCCATGATAGCAAGTGGGCGGGACATCCAGGTATACATCGGACTCTTGCTCTTGTTGAAGATTCCTATTACTGGCCACATATGAGGGATGATATCGAAGCATATGTGAAGACTTGTCTTGTATGCCAACAAGACAAAGTGGAGCAACAATCACCTGCCGGCTTACTTGAACCCCTCCCCATCCCAGAGAGACCTTGGGAGAGTGTTTCCTTAGATTTCATAGTTGGGTTGCCTGCATCAGAGGGTTGCAATTGGATCCTTGTGGTCGTGGACAGATTTTCGAAGTATGCCACCTTCATTCCCACACCAAAGGAGTGCACAGCCGAGCAAGCCGCACATTTATTCCTCAAACATGTGGTGAAGTATTGGGGTGTGCCCAAATCTATCATCAGTGATCGGGATACTCGGTTCACGGGGAAATTTTGGACTGAGTTGCTCAAGTTATTGGGTACTGACCTTAATTTCTCTACTAGCTTTCATCCTCAAACGGATGGTCAAACGGAAAGGATGAATGCCTTGCTAGAGTTATATCTTAGGCACTATGTGAGTGCCAACCAGCGAGATTGGGCTAAGTTGCTAGATGTTGCCCAATTCTCTTTCAACTTGCAGAAGAGTGAAGCAACGGGTCGTAGTCCATTTGAGATTGTCATGGGACAACAACCTATGACCCCGAGTTCTATTGCCACTGGCTACACAGGAGTGAGTCCATCAGCCTATAAGTTTGCCAAAGGATGGAATGATCAAGCTGATGAGGCTCGAGCTTACCTGGAAAAGGCCTCCAAGAGGATGAAGAAGTGGGCCGACAAGAAGAGACGGCCTCGAGAGTTCCAGGTTGGAGACCTTGTACTTGTCAAAATGCATGCTCATGCCAGACTTTCTGGACTGCATCGTGGCCTTATCAGGAGATATGAGGGTCCTTTCCCCATAGTCAAGAAAGTGGGAAAGCAAGCCTACAAGGTCGAGTTGCCGCCGAGGATCAAGTTTCATCCAGTCTTCCATGTAAGCCTACTGAAACCGTATAAGGAAGATCAGGATGATCCAAACAGAGGAATTTCACAAAGAGCACCAATGGGCATGAGGATCCAACATGACAAGGAACCAGAGATTATCTTGTCGGATCGTGTGGTGCGTCATTCCAACCAACCTCCCACACATGAGTTACTCGTCAAGTGGAAGGGATTGCCAGAAAGTGAAGCTAGTTGGGAGCCAATCCAACATTTGTGGCAATTCAAGGAACAAATCAAAGCGTACGAGGATTTGAAGGCAACGAGGACGTCGCCTGATTAGGTGGGGGAGAATGTCACAACTATTTTCTTGCCTAGCCAAGTGAGGTTGGCAAGTGTACATAATGTAGAGTTTTCCACATTGTTCTAGAGAGAGTTCTCTAGAACCTCCCATAAAGTTCCATAAGATTCTAGTCCTTAGATATTTCTTAGGAAGTGTGTAGAAACTCAATATAGACCGTTAGATTAAAACGATCACCACCGTCCATTGAGGAGGTGGAGTTGTATAAATAGGCTAAGGCCTCATTTGTTGTAATCACCTCAGAGAATTCAAGCAATACAAGTTCTAGTTCTCTTTAGCTCTCTTGTGTGTTCTTAGCTTGCTTAGTTTTCCAAAGTCTAAGTAAGTCTTTTGTGGGCAAGGCTGACTAGCTTTCTTTGATAACTTGGGGCAAAGTTTGCTAGTGCCGCACGGGAAGTACCTTGTGAAAAGAAAGCCCGTGACACCGAGCGCAAGTGCTGTTGCAGGTAGGGGTGGGCATCCCATCCCGCGATCCCGATCCCGATCCCAATCTTGTCCCGTCCCGATTTTTTTGGGTCTTAATGAGATTGAATAATTTCATCCCGATCTAGAATGGGATGGGATGAAGATTTTAAATCCCGCCAATCCCGTCCCGAGCTATTTTTTTAATATTTATTATTAATATTTTTATTTATTTTTATTCATATAAACTTACAGATGACTGACAGAAACTCATGGTATTTGCAATGGTAACAGAAATGTTACTTCAATAATTAAATATTCATTAAGCAAGAGAAAGATAGCAGACTGTTGCTTGGATTCCCAATAAAAGTGGCTCAAATTATTTATCTTCCAAATATTGATAATACCCAGGTGAAGATGAAAAATGACAATTAACTGAGTAATACATATTCAGAAGAGAACATTCAGGAGCGGAGCCAAGAATTTGAGATGCCTCAGGCTGTAAAAATATTTTTTTTAATTACAATATATGTATTGATGGTAAACCATTATGAATATGTTAGAGCATCACCAATATGTCTATATTTCTTCCCTAACAAAATATGAAATGTCATTTTGTCAAGGAACCATGAATTTTGTTTTCCACAGTAATGAAATTGTAAAATCAGTTGGGAGGCCATCACAGCGACACAATACTTTTAGTGGGTCCCATTTATCATGTCATTTTCTAAAAGTCAAGCCCACTCGACTTCATTGTTAGGGAATTTAGTGGTTACCCTTATATTTGCATGCCACATCTGTATCTAATTATAAGAAAGTTATTTTTCGGGCTCTTATATGATGATAATGTTCGCGGCAGTCACAGGCGGCACGCTGATCCCGTCCCGTCCCGAACCCATTTGGGATGGGACGAGGTCGGGATGGGGTTTTTCCCATCCCGTCCCGTCCCGATCCCATATGAACGTGATGGGATAGGGATGTGTATATCTCGTCCCATCCCGTCCCGTGCCCACCCCTAGTTGCAGGGTCTTTCTGGGTTTGTCATAAAGTGAAGTGGGTGAAACCCTAACCTCTTTTCACTCAATTTTTTTTTCCGCGCCAATTCACTTTTGCGATCTCCACACGTGTGCGAAAACATTTGTTCCCAACCACTGTAAACACAAGGGTTGCCTAACTAAGGCTAGCACAACATGAGAGCATGGTGGTATGGAGGAATGAGTTTAGTCCAACATTTGATGGCTAATGGGGTGATCTTGGGGCTATTTTAGGTTTGAGACCAATCTCGTGACAATGAACAAGGACGGAGACACATACTGGTTTAGGGGGTAAAATTATAAGGTTTATCATACATACTCGCCCAATATGTTTGGGTTTTCTAACATGCCCATCAATTGTACAGAATTTTACCATAAGTTGAGACTATATATTTAGGCAGTTCTATATGTAACGACATTGATATATAAAAATGAATTTGAACTACTAAAATAAGATTGATAGTTGACTAACCTGTATCATGAATAATCCAAGACCCTTTTTTTCTCTCTGGAGTCGACCCATTAGACCCTAGTTCTCAACAACAACATGAGCAAAGCAACAAGATTTAAAAAAAAAAAAACTGGTTTAATTTAGCATTAATCAAAGTAACTCATATTTTTTGCTTTGTGCCAAACCATTTCATAGATATCAAATTTAGCTATCTTTTCCCTGATTCATGCTTAGATTCATCTTTTCGAATCTCAAATTCTACATTAGGTGTAAATGTGTTTCCATTTCTTATTCCTCTGTTATATTTCTTTTTGTGTTTTTTTGCTCGTTGTTTCATTATTTCATCTTGTGTTGCTTTTTTATGGAGTTCAATCGTCATCCTTTGAAATGGACACTCTAAAATAGTCAATCTTGCCCAACATTTGTACTCCAAATATAGCTAAAGAGTTCACTTTCGCTGAGGATGAAAGAGACAACGTGCAAGAATGGCAACTTACTGTTATAGGGAAGTTTCTATCTTCGACTAAGATGAGAACACAGGACATACACGAAACCCTTATCAAGCAATGGTACCAACGAATGAGGTTAGCACCTCAAGGGTAAATGCTGGAGTATTCATTTTCTCGTTCAAAAGCAAGGAAGACATGGATCGAGTTTTAAACAAGGTCTATGGGAAGTCGACGACTTTCTTATGTAAACTTTTACATGGAAACCGAAAATTCCATTCCACTTTTGATGTACACTTTCAACCTTGCTCTAGTTTGGATTCAATTGATGGGTATCCCCTCTTGAACATTTCTCTAAGAAGAACATTTGTGATCTTGCTAGCATTATTAGTGAAGTTTTGGAGGTGGATTTGACAAAAAACAAGGTTTTAAAAATCGCTAGACGATAGGTGGACGAAAAACAAGGTACTAGCGCCCAGAGACTTAGTCGGGGCCTAGGCGGTTTTTTGTATTATAATTTATAAAATTTAAACATAATAGCATATAAATTACTTCCAATTCAATGCCAAAAGAAATATGCAAAAAAAAATTATATATTAAAAAAATACTCTTAATTTTTTATTTTTTTAATTGAAAATAAAATTTTCAAAAACCCACCCAGGCGACCCAGCTGCCTAGGCCGATTTTTAGAACAAGGACAAAAAGATTTGACAACAAGAACATGTTATGCAAAGTTAGGATAGTATTCGACACTAGAACCTCGGTTACTTCAGTTATTAAGGCTTCATTCCAAAAGGGGAAGCATATCAAAATCAAGGTCATATATGAAGATTTTCCACTTATATGTTTCTATTGTGGGAGTATGAAACATGACCAGAATTATTGTGATAAGTGGAGTAGGACAATTAGGTGTCGGCGTGTCGCAATGAGCACAACTTTTGGCGATAGGTTGTCGCTGCAATACATCATGCACCCAAAAACATTACGCTACACTCCTTCATGTAATCGTTTCTTGGACATGGCTACTAATTCTCGTAACAACTTGTTTGATTCAGTAAGTGATGCTCATCATAATAAATTTCATGGGACCAGTACCAATGCAATTTCCCCCTCAATTGTTCTAGGGGCTACCAATAATCAACAAGAAACCAATTCAGGTCAAATCCATATTTTTCCACCTAGTGGACCTAAGTGACTCGATGCTAACTTAATCACTTTCTCCCTTAAAGTTTCAAAACTCTTTTCCTTTTGAGCCCACCTAGCCCCTCACTCAGCCCAATGGACATCACACCTCCTAGGGTGTTGTTCTAGTTCCCAGTTTAAGATTATTGAATCCATCACAAACATAGATCTTAATAAGGAGAGTTTGGCATACTCAAATTCTCTTTTGTCAAATTGTTCCACCCAAAACCCTATTCTTGCTGGTGTAGTAGTCTCAAGAAAAAGGAACCTGAAGAAGACCATTGGTATACTTTCATCATCATCATCAACATTCTCAAATCATCAGATAGTAAGTAATCAGAGTTATTTTGTTACATTACCATAGGAAGAAGAAAGTGACAACAGTACAACTAACCATGTTTGGAGTGAACGAGAAGTGGTGCTGAAATGACCCAAGATTTCGAGTGAATTAAAGGGATCAAGGATGAACAACTGCGAAAGCTATTTCAGATTGAATCAGTGCAGAGTTGGTCATTCGATGACTAGCAAGGAAAGGGAGAAGAGACGTGAAATCACTGGATTCATAAGGATTATGACTAACGGTGGCTCGTGTTGTACAATTATTATCTTAATTAATAAGCTTATAAATGTACGTTTCAACTCGCAAGTGCACAAGATCAAACAAATAGTATAAATAGCAAGAACGGGATCATTCCCACGAAGATTGATTAATTGTGTTTAAAACAGATTTCCTAACATACTACTTCAATAAAACCTAATAATTAATTGAGTATGAAAAAAGATAATGAGGAAAATTAAATGTAAAACAAAATAAGTTCAAATAATGAGAAAATAAATTAGGGATTTAATATCTGCCACTAGTCATCTTCCTTTGATAAACGACATGCACAATGATACAAACTAAATTTCAATGCTCACATTTTGCCAACCTAAGGGTATGAGTGTCTATTTCTTAAACTATGGATTTCCCAAAACAACAAATTAAGCATTGGTGTCTACTCTAACTATTTTCATTTTCAAGGTATTTAGTGTGGTTTCTATTAAGTTGCACCTTAAAAATGCATAATTCAATGAAAATCGACAAAACCCCACAACCCAAAACCTGGTATCTATTTCGGTCATTCATGTTGATTAACTCCAAGAACCGGTCTTACTTGGTTTTTTTGTTACTTAGCATAGGCACAAGACTCGGTCATCTAAATACCTATGTAACTATCTCCATAAAAATCATTCATATGGTGATCAAGCATAACCAAAATCCATATGAAGGGTGAAATAAAATCAGAAATTAATTAATTGAGCATCATAAAAATAGTGTATCAAGGCATGTTAAGATTCTTAAGGAGTCATAACTAGTGCTTCAGTCTATCCCTAACTAAATTATTTAGTTACACATAGTGCAAACAAAAATAATTATTAAAATAAATCATCAAAAAGTTAAGAAAATAAGCAAATCGTGCTCTGTGGTGGTGTGAGAGAATGTCAGGGGTGAAAATAGTGAAAGAAGAAATTCAAATTGTTTTTTCCCTCCTTCATTCCTTCTTCTTCTTCTTCCTTGCCTCAGTTCATGAATATAGCAGCCCACAACAACGAAAAATCATGAAACAACAGCAGAAGATCGCCACCGGTTCCTTATGCAAAAAAGTAGAAGCCAATCGTGCTCACAACTATTCGGATCAAATGCAGCAGAGAGAAGAGGAGCTTCAACCTGCAAGTTCGAACTTCGATTGCAGTCACCCTCCTTAATGAATCAACACAAGGAATTAATAGCAGATTATCTTCTCAATCACACGTCTGTCATGCAGCCTACACCTCTGGTTCTTCCCCTCAAACGCAGGCACTAGCAAGATTCACTCGCAGGCGGGAACTCCCACTTCTCTCTGTTACTTTCACGCAACCAAGAAGATGAACTCAATCACAACCCGAGATAGGGAATTTCACATTTAGAGAGGGATGAGGCGTGATCTGTGTAGGTCGAGAAGGATCTTTTTCCCACTATGTTCTTTTTCACAAAGCCAATAACAATTGTCGATTTCAGCCAAAAAGATGGAATTTCACATCAGAGAGGGAGGAGGCGTGATTTGTGTAGGTGCAGAAGGAGTAAGAGATTGGAGCTTCAAAACCTCATCTTATAGCAAGCCTTGTTTCCTGTTTACTTCCATTGTCTTTTCTAATGGGTTTCGACCTAAAAATTCTTGTGAAATTGGGCTTCCATATTTCACGATCCATCCTTTCACGTGAAAATAGTTCTTTTTTCTCCTTAGCATATCATTAAAATATCTGCCAAATACCAAAATATACATCATGTAGCTAAGTTGAAAATTATTATAAAAAGAGACTTGAATTAACCAAATAACCTAACAATTATACATAGAAAAGCGATGTTCAGAGTGCACTTTTATGCACTCATTAGCTCGCTTCGTCAGAGGATGAGGAATAATTTGTTTACAGCAAGACTGTGAGAAATTCACCAATTTTGGGGAGCTCTATTTGAGGCGGCTATCGTACCTACTCAAAATCCAAAACCACTTGCTATGGCAGTTCCTTTCTGATCCCTACATTTTACCTTTCCATCTAAAACTTTATATTGGTTTATGGGGTAAAATTACAGGGTCTACTGGACAGAATCCCACCATAAGTTGGAATTATATTTTTGGATTGTCAACAATACCCTTACAAAAATTAATAAAAAGTACGAACTGATAATTGTTAACTCCACTTAAAAAAATCCATCAAGATATAACTAATATGGGATGTCCATCTTAGCTCTCATATAACCAACATGTGAGATGTGTCATCATCATCATTAAAGCTACTTGACCTGCAACTAAGAGGTTGTTTAGTTCTAGACTTTTATAGCTTCTCATGATATGCAATACAGTTTAGGATCTTCGATTTGGGCAATATCCTCTCATTTCGATTTCTCATTTTTGGACCTGCAATCAACTCACAAACACTAATTGTCCCCGTGTTATGAACCTCCAATGATCAAGGTAGACCACTGCCGAGAAGTAAAAAACTATATGAAAGTATGAAATTCAAGATAAGAGTTCAAGTTCCTCTAAAGCTTTTAAAGCCATACCTCCCCCTCTTTAGGTTGTCCAAGAGTATTTATTTATACCATCTTAGGCTTGTAGATGTCACTATGTTGAGCATTTAATATTTAGGGTTTAAGTAGATCTCTTTGCCGAGTTATGATATGTTGGAAGCTGTAGTCTGGCTCAAGTCGCCATTTGTTGTCACTGACATGTTTGTCCTTTAGCTCAAGTCACAGTTTGATCTAGTTGATTGGGTTTCCCAATTCTCGAGATCCACTTGTTATTATCGGATTGGATGGGTTGTTTGCCATGCCAGTCACTCATCCATTCCCTTATTGGTTTGACCCTTCAATCTGACTTTCTCTATCAAGCTGTCAGCATTACCGCTACCACTGACGTCATGGTGTATCCAACCTTCTAGAAATAGATAGTCACCTGTTTCGTCCATACACACCCAAGTGCCAAGCATGTGGCAATCCGTTGGGCCTCAGATATCTTTTTACCCTCATGGCGAGCACATGGTATCCTTTTTTAATCTCATAAACATATCAGTCACGTGTGTCGTTGTATACATGATGAGACTTGATGGCTATAACTGACATATATATTTTCGTCAAGTGTTGTTGAGTTCTTTTGCGAGTATGTGACATCTATCTTAACTGTTTTATGCATCCCCTATATAAGCACTCTCATGTAAAGCATTTGATGCATATTTCTTTGCATTTTCCTCAAAGTATTGATCATTTACGCCCTCATTATCGCAAGTCCGTCACATGCAAAAGCCTCAATGTCCGGAGTGCATGATAGGGAAAATTGTAGTACGCGGGAGTTATGTCAAGAAAAAAAATATAACCAATGGGGGTCATATCAAATGCAAGTAAAAATGTTGCACAAGCTTCTAATAAACCAAAAAATTATATGTTGCAACTCCTAAAACCTACTGAAATGATATTGAAACAAGTATGCAACTACAAAATATATGAAATCAAAGCTACGCACTACACATTGTCACTTGTAACCAACCGTATGTTAACAACACTCCCTTCCCACAACCTACTTTGCATTGTTCACTTGTATGGTGAAGCTAAATCTCACCTACAACAACATGTTGTAGTTGTGATGCTTCAGTGTTTTATGTAAGTTGGGGTGCACCTTGAGTTTGAGTTTCAGAAGAGTCAGAAGACTCAACAGGGCATTGTGTTGGTTGTTCAGATGAAGTTGGGTTGTCTTGATTGCTTGCTTGTACACTTGCATTATTTCATGTTCATTTAGGAGCTCCCTTGCATGTAAGGGTGCAATGTGTCATGTCTTGTCATAATCGTGTCGTGTCAAAATAAAATCTTGTGTCAACTTTTCAAACCCAAACCCGACCATGTAGTAATCATGTTGAAGATGTCAAACCCAAACCGTCTCTGAGCCATGTCGTGTTTGGTTGACTTGCGTTGACACTTTTGATAATTGTTAGCACCTTTAAGACAATGTTTCTGACTATACCAGAGCCATTTATAAAGTTTGTACATACTCCAAGTGCAAGTTTGGCACGATTATATTTTTACGAGTATCCATAACCATGCAAAAATTATGTAGTTACCAAAAACGGGTTAGTCCTGTGGTAACTGTGTCAATACTTCAAACCCAAACCCAAACCCAATCCACAAATTTGATGGGTCGTGCCATTTCAGCTTGGTTAGTAGTGGTGTCATACTTTTCGAAACCCAAACTCGCTACAAAGTGGGTTGGGTCGTTATTAGTGGTTATTAATTCCCACCCCTGCTTGCATGTCCTTGAGTTATGCCCTTCCATTTTACATTGCAACACTCACATTTCCTTGTACCTTATTTTGTTATTCATCCCCACCCCTCATTATTTGTTTTTAGGCTTCCCTACAGGTTTAATTAGCAATTCCGATGGATTTATGTCGAGCATAGGCTGCAAAATGCATAATTTAACAATTATAAGACTTTAATACATTGAGTAATTGGCTGAATACATTTGATAACAGCCGACAATTTCCTATGTTGAATACAATTGATGATTTATTGGTATGCAACTACTGTGTGATATTTGCTTACATAGTTGAAAATTACATCAAATAATAAGTTAATACATGTATGCAGTCCATTATGCAACCACATTACTATACAAAATGAATTTAAACTTCTAAAATAAGGTTTGAAAATAAGGCTAATAGTTAACTAACCTTGTCATGTGTGGCACTTTATTCTTCATGACAACTAAGGCATGGATGCATGAAATCCCTGACAAGTGCCACATATTGCACTCACAAGTTTTTTTTGTAAGTTGATTGTCCATTGGTCATCTACTAATAACACATCCCTTTGCTGCATGTTACTACCTTGAAGCCTAAAACCCTTGGTTTGACTATTCAACCCTTATATCATTATTTATGCTCATGGTACTATGCCACATGCCTTTATTTTCGTGTTCCCTCTGGTTCTTCTAATAAATAATAATGACATGATGTTTCTATGCAATTCCTCTACTAACTATGTAATAGGCTTATACCTCAACTTAATTATCCAATAATTAAAGCTCCTGGAAAAGTTGTTGGTCATGCTCTAATTTGGTTTCAGTGTTAAAGTAGCACCTAGGCCAAACATTTTCATTCGTCTTTGACCATGCATTCATCTTCAGCCATGGTCGTAAAATCTATATGCCTTGGTTGTCGTCTAACTCAATTTTCTCAAGTACTTACCTTTATGGACCTTCTTGAAGTTCTTACATGATGTTGGAACCCAAACCTATGCTCTAAATCAGGAAAACAATGTTGACACTGCTTAATGAATAAGGTCCGTTTGCATGTCGCTAATTAATGAAGCAAAACTTGGCTCGATGTTGGCTACATAAGTAGGAATGTTAAGTCCCAATTCATCAATATGAGAGCCATCTAATTTTAGTGAAAAAACCTTCATCTAGCTCTGACAATGGTCTACATCCATGTATAAACCCTTGTAGGTTTGCATTACAATAAATGCACAACCCTTTCACCATTGGAAAACCTAGAAAAGGTAACCACACTTTCAGGGCTGGATATTATAATCTACCTACACAACTCAAGATCAACTTATAATTGTCATTTATGTGGAGTAAAGATAGGAGATATCTAATTATATGTATTTGAGAAATAAGGATAATGATGATATTAAGGTCCTTTATGGAATTTTGCACCCAGATATTGAAATGATTATTACAAAAAAAAATTCCCAAATTCCACCTAGGCTGTAGCCCGAGCGAGCCCACCTATGTTTCCGCCTTTGACTAGTATGTCGTGACTTCCACCAGAAGTGATTTCAATGTAATCCAGTCTGCAAAAGATAATAAGTTCATATGACGTTTTACTAAACTATTTGTATGGATAACTTCAATACTTTACTCAAAATCACGAAAGAATCATTTTTTTATTAAGAGGGGAATTTACGTTCATGGTTAACCAAGACCCCACCCCCCAAATTGGCTTGACTGATAAATATGGTTCAATGTTGCGAAATTATTAAGTTTGGAATCTCATCACCAATAATTAATCGCAAACTCTCTCACAAACAAAATTGCAAAACCTTAAATTTGAACTCAAATTGTTAAAAATGCAATCAGTGTGAATGAAATGTACAAGTTTTCCACATAACTAACAGTCATTCTAAACCCTCCCAATGCTTAGCTAGATGAGATAAAAAATAACTTCTTCTTTATTATTATTTTTTCAAATTTAAATGTGAACAAATGGAGGAAGAAGGTAATCTTGGATAGAGGTGGACACGAAACGAGATGGACCTCATCTCGATCCCATATTGTTCGTTTGGGATCGGGACGAGATAGACCTCATCCATCCCAAACGGGTTTAGGACGGGACGGGACAAGATGAATATGTACTAAATAGTCCTCCAATAAATAATAACAAAAAATTTCATCTCACATTGCTCAAACACGAACAATGCCAAATTTATATACACAAAACTTTCATCATAACTGATGCAGTTGTTTTCCACTCACTGCTTTGACCTTGACCTGCTGACTTGCACAAGGAACGCACGTGAGCCACGAACCACCATGTCTTATTTATAGTGCTGAAGTCTTGGTTCGACCAGGCCATCAATGACGTAGTTTAGGGAAGAAAATCCGCGTTGAGATCTTTATTTAATCAGGAGTCGTGCTGTGGAGGAAAGTTTCCATATTAGCCACGTGCTCCTAGATATGGGGGAGATAGTTCCCATTCCGATAGTAATTTATAGGTAGAAGTCTCCATATGTGATACATACTCTAGCATTTACTTCCTAGTTGGAAGCAAGAGCCGTTGTACTTGCCCATCCGAAGCTGATCCTCAAGATACTTGCCTTAGTAGGGCTTATGGGTATTGAGGATAGTTATGAGACACATGGGCCCAGTATGTTGTAAGAATTTGAATCCGTCTGGCGGAGTTGTCTGGGCTGGATCAATGTTGGGCTGACGCTAAGGCATGTTATTCCTCGAGATCATCATGACACGTGTACAACACAAAGTTGGGACCGTTTTGGTGTATCATCAGATAATCCCCTGAGTTAGTGGGCCATTACATCGATTCAGTAAGTCACTTCTTGAAAATATATGTCGTTCATGATGAATGAGTTTGAATCGTTGCTTGAACCGTGAGCTTCATTAATTGAACATGCGGTTCAGTTGAAAAGAGACGGGAACCCAATCCCTATTTAGGTCATCCTCTGTGCGGAGACTAACTCTTATATTTTCTTTACTTTTAGAGATTTTGCTCTGTTCATCTTCTGAATGAAAATATCCTTTCATTTTCTTCATGGCTTACCAAAACTATCTTGATGACGCAACTTTGGCCAAGAGTATTGAGTTCTTCGAAAATAGGTTGTTTTCTTAATCGGGCCTTGCTGAGATCAGGATGAAGTTCGGGGTCCCTGAGGACTTGCCGTTATATGCTCTGAATGATGATCAGACGCCAATGTTTTCGTCGGTGGGGTACATCTGTTTGCACTGCGGGATGCTCCAAACTGGAGTCTGCTTTCCTTTTCTTGATGTGATTTGGGACTTTTTGGATTTCCTTGGAATTCCTCCTGCCCAGTTGGTACCTAATGGGTACAAAATCGTTTTTCTCATTTTGATTTGAGCGAAGGAAGTTGGCGTTTGCATGACTCCATAGGTGATCCAGTTGTTGACTTCCCCTCGGCTGAACGATCATGCTATTTGTAAAATGATGTCGTCGGCTTGCTTTGAGAACTTGCTTGATGATTTCAAGTCCTGATAGAAGTATTGTTTCTTGGCTTCTGCGGATTCAAAGTGCTTCCAGTTCAAGTGTTGTCCACCCGAACGAGAGTTCAAGCCACTTCGTAAGTGTAGTTTTATCTTTTGATTCCGTTGTGCTTGATTGTATGCTAATCGTTGCTTGTGTTCCCTCGCAGGATGATTTTTCCACCACTCCTCTAACCCCAGAGGTGCGAAACATTATGGAGAAATTTAGTGACTTGCCAACGAAGAATGTGGTGGAGGTTATATGTGTTACCAACTTTCTTCGCAATGGGATGTGAGACAACTGGCATGAGGACCCACTCTTTACCAATCGTCGCAAGTTAAGTCTGAAGGTGGGGCCCCTTATAGGAAAAGAATAGCAGCCGGAGTCAAGGCTCCTATTTTATCTGACACGGAGAGGTTGTCTGAGACCCTTGCCTCCTTTGTGAGTTCGAAGAAGTCCCATGTTAGAACTGGGTCGTCTTCTAAACAATTTGCTCTAGTAAGTGAAGAACATGAGCCTGATCAACCTACTGGGGCGGAGGCCGATGTATCCGGCTAGGAGATGGACTACTTGCAATTAACAGGGGTTGAAGATGCATCGAATCTTAGTGCCACGCAGGTGGAAGCTCTGAGCGAGAAGTTGATGCTAGCTGCAATAGCTGCTTTTACTAGTGCTGATCCGCCCAGGACCGTTCTGATAGAAGGTTTCGATGAGGATTCGCCTAAGGTTCTGGAATCCAATCATTCCATTGGTGGGTTGTCCGATGGTAGCCATGGTGACACGGGCCAATCTTCTCACAGTTCGCAATGTTCCCCGTCTCGCTCCAGGTCGCATCTCAATGTGATGGAGGGTTTGTTGGACAACTCACTTCCTTATCTTCATCCGAATCTCATCGAGCCGTCTCGCACTAAAGGGTCGGCTGCTGGTGACAAAGGAAAGGCTGCAGAGGAGGACCCAGGAGCAGTGGCGACTACATAGGGTGGTGCTGGCATAATTCCTCATTCGGGAGAGCTTCTTTCGAATGCGCGAATAAGCCTGTTTGCTCCGGACTTAGTGATGATGAACAATCAGGTCTAGCACCAGGAGGTTGATGTGGATTATGCTTCAAGGAAGCGTCATAGCTGGCTGATGGATCACGCTCCAAAACCCAAGAAGGATACGCTAGAAGGGCTTATGGATAAGGGTTTAAAGTACCTTATGCTGGGAATGTCTCACTAGAGCCAGGTGGACGTCGTTGGGATGGAAGTCGAAGTGGCTTGTGAGAGGGAGTACACCATGGAGCGTGTATTCTCGAACATGCAGAGGATGTATTCTGATGCTCTTTATGAAATTGAGATGTTGAAGAAGCAGGCTTAGGAGAGGAGGCTTAGTCGGCAGTTGTCACTGAGACTCAAAGGGTTCGTCTGGAAGCCCGTGAGTCTGACTTAGCAGAGGTCGTGTCTGTGAGGGATAGATTCAAGCAGGAGTTGGACCTGACCCGTCGTGACCTGGAGATTGCGCATGAAGCTGCGACTGAGGCGCGTTCTTAATTGCGATCTCTCGCTGAGGAGAATGCCTCAAAGTAGCTAATTGGGCTGTTTAGAGACAACAATTGGAACTTGACGTGGAGTTCGATGCTCGGGAAGCGAGGAAGACCGATGACCAGCTTGAAATGGAGCAACATGAGCTTAGTGCTATAAAAAATAGTTTGACTATGAAGCAATCTCAGGTCGATGCACTGACAGACAAGTTGGGGCTGTTGGAGCGTGAACTTGCTGAAGTGATGGCGCGCGAGGAAGAGCTTATCCAGGAAGCTATCGTCATCAGACAAAACTGACTAAGCTTGCCTGGCCAGCTAGGGGCTCCGTCAATTGTGGGCATGCGAGCTTGTATTCGCAAGTGGAGTGCATTGTGCACATGAGTTATGAAAAGACAGGAGTACCTTGAGTCAGCTGGTGATATGCAGGTGTGATCCGTGTTTCAAGAATGACTAGGGCTTCCATTGTTCGTGTCAGTCACGCGGTAGAATACTGTTTGAATAGTGGGCCGAGCCCATGGTCTCGTAGAGTGAGAGCTAGGGTTTCTTGTACGAAATACGCTACGTGTACAAAGTAGATTGCATGGTAACAAGTGTATGGTGTAGATCACGAGACAAATGAGTATCACTCACTCCCCCTGAATTAATGAGGTTGCGTCCAACCTCGTTGATTGGACGAACGGGGACTCATGCAGTTTCCTTGGGAACCGTCGTCTCTTCATTTCCCATATAGTATTCAATGTTGATAGTTAATGCTGAAGCGCATGTTTGGTGAGCCATTGGGTCTATATAATAGTGTATCTTCCTCGTTGTAGGCATTATCTTATGCAGAACGTATCTCCTGTAATGTTCTTTTTTGAAGAAAATGCTTTGGGTTTTCCAAAGGTTGAAGGGAGATCTCCATTGTTGGAGTCTTTGAATGTTCTGACATTTGCGCCGATCAGTCACGATGAGAATTGTTGTTATGTGTGGTCACCTGCTTTGGGTGAACACTTAATTGGTTCGTTGAGATGTCATAATTTCTTCTCATTTTGCGAAGAAGAAATATGAACTCCCTTCCAAGGGATGAGTCTATCGTATATAAGTTGGTGCCCTGTCGCTGCTCTGGAGAGCTTAATCTCAGAGATAATACCAGCAGCCAACTACGGAGCGGTCGCCTTCATCACTTCTCAATTAACCCCGTTGTCTCGTCTTGTGCTGGAATTTGGGAACTCGGGGCAGGATGGAGTTGGACATGGTCTACTGGATCATGCCATTGACTCTTGGATGTCCTTCTCATCCCTTCAGCGAGAGGGTGCACTCGATCTGTATCAACCTGATACTTGTCCCAGGTTCATCTGGTCGACCGAATCGAGCGTGTGAGTTGGGCGTAGCTTTTTGCGGGGCCCCCAGTTGCCGATTTTGTACCACCTCATACCATATTTGAGGGTAGTGCCCGCAGGGGCCTTGAATTGGACGTGTTATTTCTTGCTGCCCTTGCACATGTCAGTCCTTCGTCCTGTTGTTGCTTGCAGATAACGTTCATCGGAGAAAACGCGGAGCCTACTTTGGGTACCTTTGCTCTCTTCTGGGTCTTCTTATGTAGTCGGACTGTTCAAGCGAGTCGTTACATTATGTTGCATCAAAACCAGATGCTCATAGTATGTAGTCTTTTGTATCCGCCTCAGGGCGCCCGTTGTTACATCTTTCCAGTAATCAATAGAGTGTGTTTGCGTAATTCTTTCTTTATTTCTTAAGTGATTGCAAATCACATAATTTTTTAAGAACTAAAACTCTACATTGACTATGGAAAGGGAAATAAACAACTAAAATATATTAACTGTTGGCGGAGAAGTCGACCCGGCCCTGAAATGAATTCGAATGGCACTTGTTGGATCGTTGATACTTTCAGCGAACTGCCGAGCTTCGCTGATGTCACTGAGGATGCTAAAGAGTAAACCTTGCATAGGAGTTGATCTCTGCACCGTTGGAATGTCAGGGGTTGTATTCCCGCCTGCATTGACCTCTCCGTTCTGTTGGGTTGAAGAGCAAATTGCTCCTGTTATGCTTGATTGTCCCCGCTTATGAAATTAGCCATCGCTGTTGGGATCTCGTGCGAGTAGAGTGTTGCGTCCACAGTTGTAGGGTCTGACTCCATTTCAGGTTGTGATGTAGGATCCAGATAGATCTGAGAACATTCTATTTGCTTTAATGCGACATAATGGCAGCCTCATGCCATAGGCTGGTATCCACGTATCATTCCTTCAGAGTGGTTAGCAGTGTACTTAACGCACTGGTAAAGGGTGTAGACCACTGCTTCCATTTGGTGGAGCCATGGCCTTCCCAAGATAAGGTTGTAGGTAGACGGCGCGTCTACTACCATGAAATCCAAGAACAAGACCTATCTTAGTTGTGGCTCTCATTCCACTATTGCCAACCTTATTTTCCCAATCGGGAAGCATTTCTCCCCATTAAATCCAATCAGCAGGTGGTCTGAGGATGTCAGGTTCTCCTCATTCAGGTCCATACTGCGAAACGAGTTGTAGAATAGGACGTTGAGTGAGCTTCCCGTATCTACCAGAGTTTTCTTTACCTCCCACCTTGCAATGGAGATCGATATGACGAGAGCGTCATTGTGCGGTGCTTTGACTCCTTCAAAATCCTTGCCTATAAAGGTTAAGATGGGAATGGGGTTTTGCACCCTCGAGTAGTAAACGCGTATGTCCTTGTCTGTGGGGTGTGTCTGCATCTCCAGTAGAGTCCGCTTGCGAGACTTGTTTGACTGGCCTTCATTTGGTCTGACACCATTAAGGACATAGATTATTCCTGGAGTCTCTGTATCTATTTCCTTGATCGACTCCCCCCGGTCCTTGGGTCTTTTCGGTCGCTTCTCGGAGCCCAGGAATTCCTTTAGCGTGCCTCTGTGGATCCAGTACTCAATCTCGTACCTTAAACTCTTGCAGTCGTTGGTGTCGTGACCACCCTCCTTGTGGTATGAGCAGTGCTTGTTGTTGTCACGTTTGGAGGGGTCTTCGTGTTGCTTCAAAGGCCACTTCAGATCTTCCCAGTTTTTCATGGAATTCAGGACATCCGATAGGTTAGAATTGAGGGGGTCATGGCTCTGGATCCAAGGTAGTTGGATGCTTTCTCTGGCCTGGCCCGGGCAGGGTCTGACTTGTTGTCATTGCGCTTTCGCTTGCTCATTTCTTCATCATCACGCCTCTTTCCCTCATTCCCATCTTTAGGAGCGAAGGGCTTCTTATCACCTTCTGTTTCCCTCTTCAGAGTTATAAACTCTTCTAAGGTGATGTACCTCTGGGCGTTCTTGAGGAGTTTCACCATATCCAAGGGGAGTTCCAAGGTAACGCATTCGTAAAGCTTTCCCTCATTCAGGTTCGCTTTAAAAGTCATCATGGTTGTGTCATCGCTGCAACCATCAATGAGTGTCAACTCATCATTGAAGCGTGTGACCTATTATCTGAGTGTCTCATTGGGTCTTTGTTTGAGAGAGAATATGTAGTGTGGGCCTTTTCGGAGGCACTAAATTCTGACATAACGCTTCAGGAACTCTTTTGCTAGTGTCTTGAACGAGTCGATTGAATTCGGTGGGAGGCCGTGGAACAATATTAGTGCTGATTTTTCAGGCTGGTGGGAAAAGTTTTGCACATCACCGACTCGGATCCTTCTTTGAGTGCCATTACATGCTGGTAATGGCGTAGGTGGTCGAATGGGTCGGTGGCCCCATCGTAGAAGTCGAGCTTTGGGGGCGTGAACTTCTTTGGAAGAGCCTCATTCATGATACGGTCCACGAACGGGAACAGAGAGATAGTACAACATGTCTAGGTCATGCGCCCCTCTACGGAGAAGGTTCTGAGGGCCAAGCCTCTCTGCCTGAGAGTCGATTCAACGTTAGCTGCGTCGCCTCCTCTAGTCCAATGGGAACTAGCAGGGGCTTGACTCTCTATTGCCTTCCGGAGATGGAGGCATGTGTTGATCCTGATCTCCATTAGCTGGTGGAGGGCTTTGTTGTATGAACCCCTTTACCGTTTTGGCAATTTGTTGTATCTGAGACGACAAGAAATCTATCATGGGTTCTGTCGTTGTCGTTGGTGACACAGAGGTGTGAGTCTGTTGCCTGTGTGCCACAGGTACCGCTGAGAGCGGTGGTATATCGCTAGTCTGGGCGTTTGACGTGTCCCCTTGTTCTCCAGCGTTGCGTGATCGGGTGGTCACCATTTCTTAATATTTCGAGGAGAGATGATGCTAGTGAAATGTTAGGAACTTTGTCGTCCCCACGGACAACGCCAAATTGATGCAGTCGTTTTCCACTCCCTGCTTTGAACTTGATCTGCAAACCCGCAGAACTGCACAAGGAAAACACGTGAGCCACGGACCCCCGTTGTGGTGGCCGATGACACTCCGATGCTAAAGTTAGACAGGGATCTTCAAGTGGTGCCAATGTGACATGCTCAAAATGTTTTATTTTATTAGCTTGGACTAGTTGATTATGATTCATGGAGATATTTGTCGTAAGAACATTTTCCCCAACCATGTGAAGGATACCACTTATGGGTTACCCGAGTTTTAAACCTTGTTGCGATGACAAGTTTGTGCAACGATTTTGATGAGATTCACCCCAAGTTGGTCACAACTTAAGTAGGTTGAAGTGACACTATTCAGAGTGTCTCAGTTTAGGCGAGCTCTAGGGTTGGCTTGTAGAAATCAAGCCATGGCCTTTGTATGAAGGGGTACTTTTGAGAGTCAAACACGTGGCCTCCTAAGTGCATTTTTGAAAGTTAGATGTGACATTGTAGAAGCAATTGTGAAAGTCCACCGTGGTTTATCAGCCTTGATTAGGTACGGAAGTCAACGAGGCATGGAAGGTTGCATCATTGTAAGTTGTGTTGAGGCAATCTGTATTGTAAGTGGTGGGGTACACAAACTTGATCTTATATTGATTTTCCTCTTATCACAATTGATATTATCGTTATCTTCCGGGGATGTAGTTTGGTGGACTTCTAAGTCAACCATGTTGTATTATGTCTCTTTTACTTATTTGCATTGTGCCAGTCCAACATAGTGATATAGTTAGTGAAGTAGAATTATAAAATCAAATCAAATTGAAAGGAAGGTGGTATTGTGTCCTTATAGTCGATAAACAACTTATTCATCGAGTATAGTATTGATAAACAAATGAGATACTTGATGCAAAGTTGAGAAACAACATGGATGTACATCATATATAAACTCGATTTTTTGAAGGCTTTTGACAACATTAGTGGGAGTCATACGAACTCGATCATGGAAGCTATGGAGTTTCCTATAAAGTGGAGAAAGTGGATGAATTCCTATTTAATTACAACCCCAATTAATGATGAACCACATGATTTTTTTTAGAAGCTCAGGGACATTTTACAGGGAACCCTTTCGCCATTTTTCGGTTGTTGTGAAGGCTTTGATACATATGGTTATTAAAGTTAAGATGAGTGGTGTCATACTAGGCTTTAGATCTTCTAGGAATAGCCCATCCATCGCTATCTTACAATATGTGAACAATTACAAATGGGATGAAATTTGCACCTAAGGAGATCCATCATAGGATATCATTGAGCTTTGTTTGGAGGAAACTTGAATCATTAGGTCAACAAATCAAATGTAGGATCTGTTTATACCATGGACACTTAATTATGGTGTAAAATCCCTCAGAAACTTGTGAGTCATGAAAAAAATGAGATGAGGGTATGCAATTTTTTTTCAAGCGAAACAAAAACCAACTGAGAATTGTTATATAGTTGAAGTCTATTATTGGGCAATACACAATTTTAAAACATAAAACATATGTTTTTACTGGGACCACTTTATTATATTAATCTGTTGTTGTTGTTGTTGTTATTATTGTTATTATAATTTAAATAATGTGTTGGGGGTGAATAAATTGAGTTGATAGGGTTAGTTTGTAAAAAGAAACTTGACTCTAAACCCTAAGACAACAATTATGATCCCCATAAAAGTTCAAGATAGACCTAATGACCACAACTAGCTAGGGACAACCTTGAAAAGTAGTTTGAGTTAGATCTCATCTTTTAAAGTATGTTTAGATCTAGATCCCCAATTCCCTAACTCCCATTAATTACTTGTAACCCATTGTCGGTATCGTGCAAAGAGCTAAGTTTATCTTTAAGACTAGAACATGGTGCCCCACGAAATATTATGCATTTGTAACAAGTAAAGGCACTTGCTAAATAATACCACCACTTCTGATGGATACCACCAATACCCTACTTTTTTAAGGACACCACCACATTTCTGAAGGACACTACCTATAAAAGGAAAAAAAAAACCCTAACTCCCTTTATCTTCTTCATCTCTCCCTCTCTCATTCTCTTTTCCTGTCATCAAGAACCATTACCACCGCACCACCATCAATCGAACCACCATATCGACGACCGACTTCCTCCTCAACCTCCTCTCACCCACTTTCCCTCTCTTCCCCTCTCTCCATATCTTCTCCATTAAAAACCATCACCACCCCGCCGGCCTCTTACACCACCTCTTCATATCTCCCTCTATTTCTTATGTGTTCTTTTCTTCTTCTCCTTTCTTATTTTCTTATTTTTCTTCTTCTTATTCTTATCTTATTTCTTCATAATACAAACACAAATTGGAATTTTAGAAATACGAACAAAAATTTACAATACAAAAATACAAAAACAAAAAAATTGAAAAACAAAAAAAATCAAATAAAATAAATAAAATAAATGGACAAAGCCTGTTTTCTGTCCAAACGCAGTGGACAACGCGAGGATATGAATAAAGCTCGCACGATCCGCTGCGTTTTGGGCAATAAACAGAGTTCGATTTCTTTCCAAACGCAGCGATAGCTGCGAAATCTATTGATATACTCGTGGTGCCCGCCGCATTTGGACAGAAAACAGACTTTGTCCATTTTTTAGATTTTTATTTTTTTTATTTTTTTCAATTCCTATGAGTTTGATACAGTATCGACATATTTGATTTATTGCTAAACCCCACTTTTGAACACCCCAACTTGATATGGTCAAAAGAGAGGTTTAACAATAAATCAAATATGTAAATAATGTAGCAAACCCAAAGGAATTGAAAAAAATGAAAAAAAAATTCAAATACAGAAATTCAAAAAAAATAGACAAAGTCTGTTTTTTGTCCAAATGCAGCGGTAGCGGCGAGGATATAATTATAATTCGTAGCGGCCACTGTGTCTGGACAGAAACCAAACTCTGTCTTTTGCCAAAAATGTAGCCGATCATGCGATTGTTTTCCTTGGGCTCGCTCATTCCGCTGTGTTTGGTTATTTTTAGGCATTTTGTACAATTTCGCATGTGCCATTGTGTTGTTCTTTATTTTGTTTGCATTAGCCGTTGCGAATATAAGTGTATGGCTCGCACGTGCCGCTGCGTTTGGGTATAAACTCTTATTACTCAGTTATGTTTCAAATCCTCGAGAGGGCTTAGACAGGGAGACCCCATCTCCCCTTTTTATTCATTTTGGCAGCTGAAGTCTTGAGCAAGATTTAAAAGGCAAAATTTTATTTTTTGATTTTGATGGAAAAATTAAAATATTTTGTGAAGCGAATCTGCAAATGAAAATGTTTTTGTTTTTATATACTATGCATGCAAATATTATAAGCAATGAAAATGCAATTACAAATAATCACAAAATTCCCGACTGCATTATATCACTAACATCCCAAAATTCTTATATACACAAACTAAACATATGTGCATCTCAGATCAACAAGATCAACATATGGGCACCCCGTCCTCCTCAACATTTACACTCGAAAAATAGTGCCTTACGTGTTTTTTTGCATTTTATTTACAATTGACGCGGTAACTGTGTTCTTGTGACACTATCGATATGAGAAATCTGAGTGCACCTTGCATACTTTTTACAAATTGAGGCGATAACTCTGTTCTTGCTGCACCATCAATAATTTTTTTGCCCTCGCGGAGGTTTCGGCGAGTGTGGGTTTTCCACCTATAGGAACTACTGCAAGGGCGAATGAGAAAAAAACATGGCAAAAAATAATTAAAAAACGGAGGTGGGATGAGCGGTGGTGGTTGTGAGGTGGTAGTGATGAAGCAGAGGAGGAGGAGGAAAGGTGGCGAGGTTGTGGTGGTGAAGGGGAGGAGGATGAGAGGTGGTGGTGGTGAAGGGGAAGAGGGCGAGAGGTGGCGGTGGCGAGGTGGTGGTGAAGGGGAGGATGAGGTGGTGGTGGTCGTGGTGAAGGGAATGGGAATGAGAGGTGGTAGTGGGTGACAGGTGGTGGGGTGAAAGGGAGGAGATGAGGAGGTGGTGGCGGTTGTGGAGAAGAAAGGGAGAGAGGAAAAGATGAAGGTTAGGGTTTTTTCTTTATAAAGTGGTGGCATTCTTCGATAAAAAAAATTGGTAGGCGGTGGTGTTCACCAATATAAGTGATGGTGTTATTTAGCAGGTGCCCAAGTAAATTGAATACATTCAAATTGACATGTTTTGCACGTTTGAATCGTTTGTGGAGGATTATGACCTCCTCTTGAAGTCCATCAGATGAATCGTGGTTGGTATTGAACCCTCTGTTTGATACCCTTCAAGAGTTGCAACCTTTAAAACCCTGAGTGTCGTCCCTTTAATTCCCATTAGTTCTGTCCTAAATGATGCAAAACAAAAAAAAAACACATTTATTTAAATGCAAATTTCTTATCTATTTGTTGGTTGGCTGAGCAGAGTAAATGTTACGGTTGCACTATTCATTTAGCTCGACTATAACAGATCATTACCAAACTATTTTTCTTCAGAAATTCTAGGCAGCCTGGGTATTGCTGTCTGAGGGTGAATTTTACATTTTTGCCCCCCTCTTTAAAACCTTTTCAAAAAAAGTATTTAAAGAAGGGGGCAAAAATATAAAATTCACCCCCAGACAGCAAATCAGGCAGCAATACCCAAGCTGTCTAGAATTGCTCATGTTTCTTGGTACTTGCAGAGAGAGAGAGAGAGAGAGAGAGAGAGAGAGAGAGAGAGTTGGATGAAGTCGAGAATTCAAAATCTACCAAAGTTGAAAATCTTCTAAACCATTTGGTAGTAATGATTGTGGCACGTTATTCTCACGCCCTTTAGTTTGGTGAATGAAATCAATGGTTTTTTTTTTTTTTTGAAAGCGAGCGGGGTTATTTAGGATCCCGGAACATTAGAAATGAAATCAATGGTTGTAAACTCATCTCATCCAAAGCTGTTAGGTAGTTCCCAACTTGATGTCCTATTCAGTCTTCCCTCCTACCCTTCCCACAAAATGTTGGTTCAGCTGATAACCAGAAAAATCTGAAACACCAAACAGTCAACTAAGCTTCAACCAGCCTTCCCGACGACCCCTCTTTCTAACCCCCCCCCCCCCCTCTCTCTCATTCTCACTCTCACAGTATTAAAAAGGTGGTTCCAGTATTGAGTTTCTTTCAGTATCATTTGAGACTACTACACACTCTTGACCCTCTACCCTCTTCTAGTCTTCATTGCCAGTTTCCCAAAGAGGTAATCTATCTCTCATTGTGAGTGTGTTTCCAACTCACCACTTTCAATTCCCTTTATTATGTTTTTTGGGTGACAAAATAGCATGTATTGAACAATGCCCCTCATGTTCTTTATTGCTTACCAATATACTATTATTATTTTTTATTTTTTTATTTTTTGTAACTATGACCCTTTTGACAAATTGTCGATCCATTATGCCTGAAATACATTTTTTCAGGTGAATATGTGCTATATATGTTTCAAATCAGGAATAATGTTTATGGAAATTTTCTACTGATTTTGTGTGTAATTAGGGAATTTGAGACTAGGAAAAACAAATTATAAGTATTTTTACACTAAATTTTGACAGGTATTGGAGTTTATTTTCCGCTTTTAGTTAAATTTTCAAGGGTTTTGGAAGTACATTTGATCGGATTGTGGAGACACTTTTGAAACACAGATTTTAAGTACATCATTCGGATTCATGTTTCGACATATTTTTGTTCTATGATCACCAGGTTAAGGAAGGCTTGAGGATATGGATGAGGAAAGGTTGGATGACGGAAGGTTGGATTATAAGCTAGTTGGGGCAGAAGAGGAAGGAGAAGAAACTAAGAGCTTGAAACTGAGAGTATGGGAAGAGTCAAAGAAGTTCTTTACTGTTGCATTTCCAGCTATAATCACAAGAATCTCTTCATTTGGGATTCTTGTGGTCACTCAGTCCTTTATGGGACATATTAGCGAAGTTAAACTGTCTGCCTATTCTCTAGTTCAGATTTTCCTGGTTCGTTTTGCAAATGGAATACTGGTATGTTCTTTCACAGTCTGCGTTATTCTGGTTTACTTATTTATTGGTAACACAATATTGAAATCATGTGTTCAAAATTGGATCAAACGTTATTTGGTGGATCAAAGCAAAGATTGTTACTGGCTTTTTATTTGTGTTATTTATTTATTATTATTATTATTATTATTATTATATATATATATATATATATATATATATATATATATTTTGTATAGTTTGGTAGAATCATTTATATCTTTTGTTCACTGTGGCACAACGAGTTCCATTTTCAGTAGTAATTCAAATTTATGTATATTTGGTCTGTTATAAGAGATTTATAATGAATGAACTAGTAAGAAAAATGTTAGAAAGGTTATACTCTACTGATGGGTACATAAGCTTACATGATTGTCTCGAGGCACTTTAGTGGAACAGCCAGTATTCGGGGAGGCCTCGTCTGATGTAAAGTATAGCCCAATGTTATGACTTCCTGCATTTGCGGGCTAATTCTTTCATCAAGGCTCTGTGAGTGAATCACACTTTTGCTATTGTAGCAAACTTCTATTACATGACTACTTATTTAAAATATTCGGGTTGGTCTCAAAAGTGACTTTGATAGTCTTTTAGAGTTCGGTTGTTGTTTCAGAGTCTAACTGGATTTAGGTTGTTGGGTTCCAAGTCAGTAGGATTTGCTATTTGATCCATAAATGCAAGGGCGTTGTAACAGAGTTACTCAACTTTTAGTGATTCATAAAATTTGTTTCAAAATTTTTTTTGGTTGTTTGATTGTGAGTTACATGTGTTATAATGCCCTGTATAACCTGCAGTCACGTTCAGAAAGGACTTTCTCTATTATTATGTGACTTATTGTTGTTTTTCTCCTTATCGTTATCAGATCTTTGACAATAAAATAATGTCTTAAGTATATATGTTACTGATTATAGAAAGTAAAAACAAATGTTTATAATAGAAATCATAGATAGTGCCACTTGAGTTGGCATTTTCTGGAATACCTAAATAACCAGAATCCATTAATTTGTTATTAATCAAAATATGCAAAATACCCTTATACATTCCAACTCTTTGGTACTTTTCCTACATTTAAAACTAATTAAGATTTGGTTGCATTATTTCATTCAAATTTGAAGAACGATTCTTTCTTGTTTCAATATGGTTTCATTGCAGTTGGGCATGGCAAATGCACTTGAAACTCTTTGTGGCCAAGCCTATGGAGCAAAACAATACCACATGATGGGAATCTACATGCAGAGATCATGGATCATTGTTCTTGTAACTGCAACAGCTTTGATTCCTGTATTCGTCTTTGCAACTCCCATCTTAAAACTTCTTGGTGAAGATGACCAGTTATCAGAAGCAGCTGGAGAAATTTCCCTATGGTTTATCCCAATTCTCTATTACTTTGTATTCAACTTCACCATGCAAATGTTCTTACAAGCCCAACTAAAAAACACGATCATTGGATGGTTGGCGAGTATTTCGTTTGTGATGCACGTGTTCTTATCTTGGTTGTTTGTGATCAAATTGAACTGGGGTGTATCTGGTGCTATGGGTGCTATGGTCATCTCCACGTGGTCTATTACGGGTGGAGAACTTGTGTACGTGACTGGTGGTTGGTGTCCTGAAACATGGAAAGGGTTCAGCACAAGTGCATTCACAGATCTTTGCCCAATTTTAAGGCTCTCTCTATCCTCTGGTGTCATGCTCTGGTAAACTCTAATCACCCTGTTTTCAATCAAATGGTATAATATCACTTGTTTGATATACTAGCCATCTTAAAAATTATTTCTGTTTTCTATAGTTTGGAGTTGTGGTACAATGCAATTCTGGTCTTAATAGCCGGGTACATGGCGGATGCCACAGTTTCAATTGCTGCCTTCTCCATTTGGTATGATTTCATTTCTCGCTCTCTCTATTCGGTGTGTCAATGGGTGAAATTTTGTTTGCTTGATAAATGGTGTGCATCTTTTATTATGTAGGTCTAATCTGTGTCTCTGATTTCTTCGCAGATGTGTATTTGATGGAAAAATTCATTTCAAACCAAAATACTCTTCTTAAAATAAGAATCTGGAGAGTGAATTAAGAAGTGAAATTCTTTGGCAAGTGCATACATATTTTATAGATAACTAACCATTTGTTATTTAAAGTTCTGATTAGACCCAGGTGGAACTAAAACCACTGAAAGTGGCACCAAGTGTAAATAGTGTGGTTTTGGTTGTGGGTGATATGTGGCTTGAGACATGCCTCCACTTATTATTTATATGCTTAACATGGTGTACTAATCGATTTCCATGTATGATCTTGCAGCCTCAACATAGTAGCTTGGGTATTCATGGTATTCCTTGGCTTCTTAACTGCATCATGGTATGATTTAAGTCACTGAAACTTTTTTATTTCCTTTCGTCTGAGTATTGAGCTTTGTGTAACCATTAGAGCAACTCCAAAGGTATTACCAAATGCCACCAATAATATTCATTGGAATGCTATAAAAATCAGGCACGATGGAAAATGGTTACCACTGTTGGAACAAATTATTGATGTGGATAGACATTTCGATTGAAACTGCAATTTGACTGTGGAAAACATTTGAAGATGCTCTTATTCTGTTTTCAGATGTCATTCTTTTCTTGTCCAATGTGATTACTTTGGTAATGAATTTTTGTGCAGTGTACGGGTCTCAAATGAACTAGGAAGAGGGAATGCAAAAGCTGCGAAGTTCTCCATCAATGTTGTCATGGGAACTTCATTAGTTATTGGATTGATCTTTTTTGCCATAGCTTTGATTTTCGGCCATCAAATATCCTATGCATTTACGACTAGTGAAGCAGTGGCAAAAGCTGTGTCAAGCCTCTCAATCCTACTAGCGTTTTCAGTTTTGCTCAATAGTATTCAACCTGTACTTACTGGTAAGAATTGCTTCTTCTAGCAAATACAGCTATCTCAACTTTAAGTTATAGGCATAATTTGATCAAGATGAGACATAGCTTGAAGGTTCTCCGAAGAAAACCGTTCAAGACTTTCAGTGTTTTGTATGATATGCTCTTGAAAATATTTGCAAAATTAGGTTTCAGTTTTATGCTCATTAGAGAGGAATGGTAATATTTTTGGTCATGTTTGGTTTCTATTGAAGGTATAACAAGACATGCAAGTCATATTTCATTATGTTCATTAGAGATGATTAGATGAAAAGTAAAAACTTGCCTTGTATATAGGAATTTATATAAGCATTACATTGCTTTACAAACAAGAAGAAATACTGTATCCTAGCTTAGGAAATTGTTCTAGTGCACATCTCTTGGAAAGTAGAAAATATGTTAGGACTCTGTGTTTGCTTATATGTTCATGAATCACATACATATCATACTCATTTATTCACTTATTCCTTGATATAATAATCGACCATTCAAAATTCGAAAAGTGTATTGCCCATGTTCTGGACATAATACACCCTCTATATGTATAGATAACATAAAATATCATTTAGGGAGATAGCAACATGAAGCAATTATGTCGTAAATATTTGCATATAATCAATGAAAGAATAAGTTTCGTGTTTACATATAATCAAATTTCAGTTTAATCATATTTGAATAATGTACCTACCTATTCCATAGTGTTTTAGTCGTTTCCTGTTTGTTTAACGCATCACTTACTTTTATGACATTATATTCATTTTTCTGTTTATTTGATTTGTATCTCCTATTGCAGTATCAGAAGTTTATTGGTATTAACAGGCATTCTGCACTTACCTGATTTTTATTATTTTTAAATTATTTTTATATTTATTTGTACTTGTATTTTTTTTTTGTGAGAGCAGGGGTGGCTGTCGGTGCTGGTTGGCAAACTGCGGTAGCTTATGTAAACATTGCTTCCTACTATGTGGTTGGGATTCCTATAGGAGCTTTACTTGCTTATGTGGCACATCTAGAAGTAACGGTGAGGCTAATTATCATAAACTTAATCATTAATGCCTAGGCTTATAAACAGATATAATTCAAACTGAGTGCTGTATTCAAATTCGGAAAAGTCCAACATCCATTTTATCGTGAAGAACATGGGGTTTTTCAAACAAGTGCTAGAATTCAATACTTCCAAATAAAAACTCACTTGATTCAAAGACATAATCAAAATTTGGACAATGCCCATGTTTCTCAACTACAAATTAAAACAGGTTCGAAACAACTTAGTTACTCATTGAGAGGCCCAAGGGCGTGGCATCCCCAGTTTTTTTTTTTTTTTTTCCCCAGATGACACTTCAAATATGTTTTTGTAGCATACCCTTATCTTGACACATGAACAGAACGTAATTTTTTTTTTCAAACTTAATTGACATTTTTTTTAAGAATACTTAGAGCCATAACTGGTGTTCAACTGCTTCGTTACGAATGTAACTCATGGTGCTAAATGAATTACTAACAAAAATATTTCATGTAAAACTGGTGTTCAACTGCTTCGTTATGAATGCAACTCATGGTGCTAAAGGAATTACTAGCAAAAATATTTCAAGTTAACACTTGAAGATGTTTGTTGTTGCCATACTCACTTGTACCCTAAATTGTTATTTTTCAGGGTATTTGGATTGGAATGATTGTTGGGGTTTTAGTACAAACGCTGACTCTTGTTTACATGACTTGGAGAACTGACTGGAATGCTCAGGTATAGATAGTTAACACATGATGCAAGTCGAAGTGACTCGGCATCCACAATGAGTTTGACATTTTTAGTCTTGAATTTAAAATTACCTATCTTATATTCTCGTGTTTGGATGCTATGGGAGATTTTTCATGGAAAAAAAAAAATCCTCAAAAGTCACTAGTGCACAAACCTGAAATTTATAGTATGACTTGTGAGCATAGCTTGGTTCCCCTCTCCATGAAAATTTCATTTCTCAACCACCTGATGAGAAATAGTTGAGGTGAGGAAAAAAGTTATGCTCATGAGTCATACTTACCTGCATTTCATAGATTTGCATTGGCCACTAAGTGAGAGTCTAGGACATTCTCATGAAAAATTTTCCATTGTAACCAAACACAGTTTTGTTGGTCAGCTGTCCTATAGCACTTCAAGGCGTAGTTTTGTTAGTTCAGCTCTGATTTGTTAAAAGAATTAAAAAAAATGGTCTAGATCAGACGGTCAATCTAAATTAATCACAGTTTAGATATGAATTTAGATTTGAATTCAGAAACAACCAGCCTCGTCAGTTTGGCAAAAATGTCGCGAGACGCTGCAGTTATCTTGTAATTCGAATTGGCAGTGTGTGCACCATTGGTCACGAACAGTGTTTCTTTACAACTAAAGTTTCACATTTCCCACAGGTGGTGAAAGCAAATGAGCGTCTCAACAAATGGTTATTGCCATCTACTGCAGAGTCTGAAGAGTAGAGTTTATTCATTTAAATGCTTCAAGAAAGAGGAGACATTTCTTTTATTTTTCTGGTCCATGAAGAAGAGAGGAAAATTGCTTCTGTTAGAGCACCTGGGAAATTTTTAAAAAGTTTTGTCCAATCTTTAGAGACAAATTACTAGCTATGTAGCAACACTGTATCTGATCAATGATGTAAGGAACAAATCGCTAGTATTACATGTAGCTGAAGACTTTGGAATACTAGCTTGAGATCTAAATTATGTAAAATTTTGCAATTGAAAGAGTGTTTCAACTCATTTTTTTGGGTAAGTTTTGATGCAGGGGAGTTCGGGTAATTTGAAGATCTAGGTTAAATCATAGGTATTTTGCAACCAATAGACTTAAAATGAAAGCTCAGACATAGTTGAATTCCCAGATTAGCACTGGACAGGTATAAGGGAAAATAAGGATTAAAGAATGCGTATAACTTGTTCGAGTCAGTCTAGACAGCCAGGAAATTCAACCATTTTTTTTTACCAGGTTTGGTTTTTTTTTTTTTACAATTTTACCCATTCTCTTTAAAACACAATCACAAACATCATTTATAGAAGGGGTAGAAGTTTAAAAAGCCTAAAACTTGGCCAAAAAAATGAATGTGTTCTCTGGTGCCTAGAATTGTTGAACTTGTTCTTCTACGATAGTCCAGGGTTTGGACCTTGCTGAACACGTTTAATGATATTGGGATCCAATGAAAAACTTTGCTTGCCTAAAAAAAATGTCCGAGATCCATATCAAATCAGTAAGCCATCCCTCCTGTTTAGTGATCTGAAACATGAGCTCCATTGGAACTTGTGCTCATATGATATGTTGAAAACGTTTGGTGTAATTTTTGTGTGAAATAAAACAACTTTTAAATAATTCATTTATTCATCTCACAAGGAAGTATTTATAGGGATACAAATATAATTCTAACTAGGAAAGTAAAAATAATTTTAATCCCGATTAATCCTAGTCATTGTTAAATAGGTATTCATAATTATATAATTATTATAATTGTTAACACTCCCCTGCAAGATGAGGATAGATATCTCAAAGGCTCAGCTTGACAAGGGAATCAACAAGACAACAACTCAACAACAACAAAAAGAGTAAAATGAATAACCGACGGGAAGTAGTATCCGAGAGCACGTACGGAGACAAATAAACAAATTTGTCACATCCGGTTCCCATGGCACCAATAAGCCAGCTATGGCACCGATGAACCAACTTTTCATAATAACGATTTCTTGACACCGATGAGCCAATTTTTCACAATAGAGGAAACTTTGAAGTCCAATTTGGTGAAGAAATCATGACTGTCGAGTAAAATTGCTAATGGTTCGACTCGAGTCAGCATGACTGTCGAATTCTGGAAAAAATTCTGGATAATTCTAGTATAAAGAAATCACGATTGTTGAGTGAACGACTAATGGTTTGACTCGAGTCAGCATGACTATCTAATTCTGATATGAAGAAATCATGACTGTCGAGTGAACGACTAATGGTTCGACTCAAGTTAACATGACTTTCCAATTCTGGTATGAAGAAATCACGACTGTCAAGTAAACGGCTAATGGTTTGACTTGAGTCAGCATGACTCCCCCTCAGTGTGGAGGCTGGAAAAAATTTCTCAACACAAATTAATGATACACCGAAACGGTCCCAACTCTGTGCCGTACACATGTCATGATGATCTTGAGGAATAACATGCCTTAGCGTCAGCCCAACAATGATCCGGCCCAAGCGTTTCTAAGCTCGCCCAATGCAGTTCGCCAGACGGACTCAGATTCTTACAACCTGCTAAGCCCACATGTCTCACAACTTTATTTAATACCCGTAAGCTCTGCTAAGGCAAGTATCTCGAGGATTAGCTTCGGGTGGGCAATTACAACAACTCTTTGCTTCCAACCAGGAAGCAGATTCTAGAGTATATGTCACATATGGAGACTTCTACCTATAGACTACTCGCGGAATGAGAACCATCTCCCGCGTATCTAGGAGCACAAGGCTAACAGGAAAACTCCTTCCACAACATGATTCCTATTAGAGAAGAATCTCCACGCAGATCTTCTTCCCTAAACTACGCCGTCGATGGCCTAGTCGAACCAGGACTCCAACACTATAAATAAAACATGAGTTTGGTAAGCTAAAACACGCTACAAATTCCCTGTTTACAACATTACACATTCCTGAGATCCCTATCTGACTTTAGCATTGGAGTGTCATCGGCCACCACAACGGTGGTCTGTGGCTCACGTGTTTTCCTCATGCAAGTCAGCAGGTTTGCAGGTCAAGGTCAAAGTAAAGAGCGGAAAACAACTGCATCACAAATGTTTGTATTGTTCAACATTGGTGTTGGTATTGCTAAGCCTTGGTATTGGTATTGGTATTTTTTTATTTTTTATTTTTTATTTTTTTTTATTTTAAATTGCTTAACACAAATGTTGGTATTGCTCAGCATTAATGCTGGATTGATCAACATTGGTGTTGGTAGTGTTTTTTTTTTTTTTTTTGCTTGTTGTGGTACTGACTAAAGATAAGTTTGTTTCCTATTCTGACTTTCCTATTCTAACTTTCTTTCTTGTACATATTCTAACTTTCCTTCTTGTAGATATTTTGACTTTCCTTCTTGTAGAGTGAATCAATCTTGGACTTGAGCTTGACAATGTTGAAGGCAAACCATACATATTCTAACATTTGTTGAAGAACGGTTTGAAAGGAAAACATTCTTATTAACTGCTTTACACCAAAGTTCATTACAAAATCTTTCTAACCACTTCGTTTATATTGGTCCATTTTTTGCCCAAGTTCTGCTTCTTTTTGCTGAAGTTCCTTTTTTTTTGTCCAACTCACTTTCTTTTTTCTTTGTGAGTTTCGGGATATTCGATTTATTATATTTATATTAGATTATTTTATTCATTTTGATGAACTTCGTTTTCAGCAATTAATGAAATAATGAATCGGAAAAATATATACGAAAAATATATGATTGTACCAGTTTACTACACCATTTTGTTGTGTTCTTTAATAAAGTGTCAGTTATCCATTTTCACTCATATTTTTTTGTCACTTTGCCTTTCTAATAGCCACAATAGGATTTGAGAGATTAAGAAAATGCATCAAACTTTTGTTCCAAAAAATACCAGGCCACCTCATCTTGGTTCCTAATCTTATTACCAAACCCTAGTTTTAGGGAAACACTCAGTATATTCCGTATTTATATTTTACAAAAATGCTAGGAAACCATGTTTCTGCAACCATGTTTTGCAATCAGGGTGACTTGGTGTGATCTTGAACGAATGATGAATCACCAAAATATTTATGTGTATCTAAAGGTTGTAAAAAACCTCATTTGATGATGCCACATCATCCTGGTTGTAGAACCTGGTTACAAAACCTGGTTCCCTAGCCTCACTCCTTTATTTAATATTAGCTAGTTACTCAGTATTAGGGTGTGGATGTGCTCTACGTGCGTGTATATTCAGTATTTATTATTTTATTCTAAAAATTCAATAATAAGTAAAAATTAAAATTTTAGGAGATTTGACTAAAAATTTCTAAGCTAAATAATCAAAACAAATTATTTATACTTTAATTTAATTAATTAAAAATGTTAAAGAATATAATGAATTAAAATTTTGTAACCAAAGATTACACTCTCATTATTGTAAATGCCTATTTATAGTTTATAGATAACTGACGGTTTTAAATAAATTATGTTAGGGGCATAGGTATAATTAATCAATGTTTGAGAATGACTGGTTTTGATTGTAAAAAGTATGAAATGTAGAGGGCAAAATGGAAATTTCAAAAGTTAGATGTAAAAGCCTATTTATACTTTATAGATCATTCGCAAGTTTTAATAAATTATATTAGAAGCTTAGGTATAATTAATCAATATTTGAGAAAAACTAGTTTTGCTTGTACCTATTCAAAAATTGAGAGGATAAAATGGAAAATCCAATAGCTATAGTCGGAGACATTTCTCTGTTCATCCAAAGCTTCAGGCCTTATAATAGTACATGTATAGTTCAAATTTGATCCACGTTAGAGCATTTCCAAGGGTAAAAGTTAAATTGGGGTATCAACCAAATTCTATTTTAACTAAAAGCTAATATTAATGATCCTATATTTTTTCATCACTCCAACCACATTTTCCACTTTAACTTTTTCATCATTATTTAAATACATATTTCCATAATTTTAGGAACCCCTATTTATTTTAATGATTGGAGAAGAGAGAAGGAATAAAAGATAGTTTTTTATTATTTTTAAATTTATTTATTTATTATTATTTTTTATAAATATTTTTTAGAATTTGGGAGATGGCATGGATGCCCCCAAATATAGGGAAAGAGAGAGACCAAAATAAAATGATGATATATATAGGGTGTTCCTTTGGAACATGTTTTTCCCGTAAGAGACCCCAAATTGGCTTTTTGGCTAATTTAGGGTCTCGCTAGAGATGCTTTTAGGCATTTCTTGATCATTGACCCTTCTTCATTTCAATTGCATTTCTTCACCACTCGTTTCAACAACTCAAAGTTATCCTTTTCAGATCTTCTCATAGCGTAAGGGACTTGCAAATGCAAGTCAGCTGTATGAGTTGCCATGTCCAATTAGGACAATTTCAGAAAAATTACATCAAATGAATGCATGTAGACTAGAGAAACTAACAAGATGAAAGACTCTTGGTGGAAAACATGACACCAACATATCCTTGATGGATCCACAAATGCCCTGTGACCCAAATTTATGAATAAAATCCAATAACACATCATGTCGTGCATGATCTACGAGATGGGATGGTAGCTGGGCACATGCTTGATGGTAAGCCCAAAAGACATGCCTATTAGTCTCTCTCACTCACTCACTCACTCACTCATTCTTTCGCATTTAGTCTCAAAGGCCAACCAGACACTCTGTTCTTTTGTTCAGCAGAGAAGCATCACGTAAATTTCTCTAACTCTTAAATTTCTAAAGCTTATTTTCCTTCATACAGCTAGAACTGACTCTTTAATTAGCAAGAGTTTTCCGTTTCATATATAGGGTTGATGTTACTAATATGGTAATGACATTGTACAGTGTGTATCCATCCTCATTCCATTTTTATTTTTATTTTTTATCTTTTAGTTTTGCATTTATGGGCTACTTTTGGCTCGAAATTTTGAGTTTCACGTTTTAATCTCAATGAGCTCATAGTGTAACTCCATGCTTATGGACATTTTCATTTTGATAATCTCTAATTAATTTCGTGCAATGAAAATGATTGTACATTGTTCGAGAATTGTGAGGATTATAACAAAAATAGAGCAATTATAGGATTTGTAGTATTATGTTTCATGCATCTGTATAAACTGTGGATTATTTGAAGGAGTTAAAATGCCTCTGTATGTGCTATAGGACATTAGGAAATGTTTACAAAGTGGTGATTTAACAAGTTTAACCTCACGGCACTTGGTGAGGGCAAGGCTCTCAACTGTTAATGAATTGATGGATCTTATCTTTATTGCCCCAAACATAAAAATATGAATACTAATTTGAATATAAGGGTGACGTCCTGCATTGTCATAGTACCCTACCAACTTACTGTGATTCGTGGTATTTGATACTTCAAGATTCTTGGCAAACCCAAATCCAAAGCTAAAATTCTTGCAGATTTTAAAAAAAATCTGCAGATTCAAATAAAACATCTGTAAACTAATTTTAGATGAAAATAAGGTCATGATAGATTTAATATTGACACCAAAAACTAGGAACATAAGTTAGAATTTCAAAACTAGGAACATAAGTTTGACACTTTTCAAGATTCTTGCAAAGTCTAAATAAAAAATAATATTTAATCAAATAGAATTCATAGAAGATTCAAATCAAACTAAATCAAACATATGTAAATTCATTGTAGATGAACAATAAGCTTACTGAGGGTGTCAAATCCTCTTCTTCTTGACCTTGATCTGCACAGAGGGCACACGTGAGTCAAAGACCATCATTGTGGCGGTCGATGACACTTCGATGCTTAAATCAGACTAGGCTTGAAAAATGTGTAATGCTGTAAATTGGATTCTGTATCGTATCTTTATTCTTCAACATTGTGGTCTATTTATCATGTGAGAATCATTGTTCGGTTATGCCTTTGGTGGCGTAGTTTAGGAAAATATATATTGTTGGAGATCATTTCCTTGTTAGAAATCGTTCATTTAAGAGAGTTTCCCTACAGGACTTGTGCTCCTATATCTACATGAGATTCTTTCCTTATGGAGTGTTGTAAATGCAGGAGAGTTTCCATGCACAACTTATACTCCGGTGTTTGTTTCCTGATAGGAGTCAGTGTATAGCTAATATGTCCATCTTTGGTCGATCCCCCAGATACTTGCCTTATTAGGCCTTACGAGTATTGGGCTTGACCATGTAACGCATGAGCTTAATAGGGCACTGTTGTTGAAACATTGGTTTGAATTTTAAAACAAAATGGTTTCTTAACTTTGAATCTCTCTCTCTATATTGTTTAGTCCCATATCCACTATGTAACTCACTTTGGAAGAGTTAATAAGGATAGTGTTTGGACTTGGGCTTGGACCCCAAGGGGTACCCACTTGAGTGAAGGAGGGAAGAGATAGACCAATGTTGGTCCACTCCACACGTGTGCGCCACCGCGGCCGTCTAGCCGGGTTGGATCGGGTTGAGATGAAACCTTTCAGTTGAGATGAAACCTTTCTTTTTGCTGAAATTTTATTTGAAAAATAAAATATCTTTTCTTTATTTGCTTCAGAGAACAATACTGAGTCAGAGGAGACCCAGGCTTTTCTCCCCACGTTCCCTTGATTTTCTCTGTGATTTTCGTCACCTTTTAAGGCACGTTTTCTCTCGAATTTTTTTTCTACGAGCCTATAAATACTTGCTTTCTCTCTCTCAGTTAAAAGAAACATCGAAAGCATTTATTTTCATCTTCATTTTTCAGAGAGCTTTAGTTTTGTAAACAATCAGTTTCAGAGAGTTTTGTAAACAGTCTATTATCAGAGTTCTAGTTGTTTTGTATTTTCGAAATTACTCATTGTTTTCGTGATTCCGAGCAAAAGATATAGGGTGAATAGATTTTCGTTCTTCATCAGTGCATGTGATTGAACGAGACAGATACAGAATTCTGGGCTATTTTATCCTGGGGACGACGAGTCTATCAGACTGCTTGCACAATCTTGGGTAGAACCACGAAACGTCTTAAAGAGAGCGACCTAGTCCGCGACTCAACCCAAGAAAATTTGGTAACTTCGTTCCTGTTTTAATTTGTAGCAATTATATTTCCAATAATTTTAAGACGATACATATCTGCCATGTCTACTACTACTGAACTTGCTGCTAAGGGCCTAAACATGCACTTTCGTTTTGAGGGTCAACACTTTAAAAAATGGAGACAAAAATGTTGTTTTTCTTAACTACACAAAAAGTTGCTTATATCTATAATGCTGAAAAACCCGAATTGCTTGCTGAATATGATGAAACCCGCACTAAGGAACTAGATTGCTGGATTGAAAATGACTTCTTGTGTAAGAATTTTATTGTGAATGGTCTGTCTGATGAATTGTATGATTATTACTGTTCTGAAAAAATTGCTAAAGATATTTGGAAAGCCCTTAGAAAAAATATGACACTGAGGAGGCTGGCACAAAGAAATATGTCGTCAGTCGTTATCTGAAATACCAAATGACTGATGATAAATCTGTGGAAACCCAATCCCACGAGCTACAGAAAATTGCTAATGAAATCATATTTGAAGGCATGACCTTAGATGAGCAATTTCAAGTAGCTGTTGTGATAGATAAATTGCCCCCTAGTTGGAAAGACTTTAAGAATGCACTTAGGCATAAAACCAAAGAGTTATCTCTAGAAAGTTTGATCACCCGACTTCGAATTGAGGAGGAAGCCCGGAAACAAGATCAGAATGATGAAATTCTGATTATTTCTAACCATAAGAAATCCACCCCCATGGCCTAAAACCCGGTGGAAAGACTATGAAAAGTCAGAATCACAATAAAAACCGAAACAATCAGAATCCGAACTATCAAAACCGGAACAACCAGAACCGCAACCAACAAAATCAGAATCCTCCATGAAATCAAAATGGACAAAAACACCCCTCAAGAAATGACTCAACATAGTTCATATGTTATACCTGTAACAGGCCATAGCATATGGTCAGGAACTGCTGGAATGGGTCTTGTCCTGCTCCGTAGGTAAACCTAACCGAAGACCAACTTATAGCCATGGTATCTGAGATCAACTTTGTTGGTGGATCTGAGGGATGGTGGGTTGACACTGGTGTTTCTCGACATGTCTGCTATGATCGAGAAATGTTTAAGTCTTATTCTGTAGCTGAGGACAAGAAAGTGTTGTTGGGTGATTCTCACTCCACTATCATTGCTGGAACTGGCGAAGTAGAGTTGAAGTTTTCCTCTGGAAAGACCGTCATCTTGAAGGATGTCCTGCATACTCCGAAGATGAGGAAGAACTTAGTTTCTAGTTACCTTCTAAACAAGGCTGAGTTTACTCAAATAATAGAGGTTGATTTGTATACCATTACTAAGAACAATGTATTTGTGGGGAAAGGGTATGCCACTAATGGTAAGTTTAAATTGAATGTTGATGTTAATAAAATTTATAGTTTTGCTTACGTGTTGTGTTCTTTTAATACTTGACATGCTAGACTCTGTCACGTTAATAAACAAATAATTAAAAACATGAGTAACTTAGGACTAATTCCAAAATTGTCCTTAAATGACTTTGAAAAATGCAACTATTGTAGCCAAGCTAAAATAACCAAAACACCACATAAATCTATTGTTAGAGAATCTGAACCCTTAGATTAATACATTAAGATATATGTGAACTTGATGGTGTTTTGACTAGAAATGGAAAACATTACTTTATTACGTTCATTGATGATTGCTCCGATTATACCTTCGTCTATCTAATGAAAAATAAGAGTGAAGCATTTGACATGTTCAAAATATTTTTAACGGAAGTTGAAAATCAGTTTAATAGAAAGATAAAAAGGTTTAGAAGTGTGATGCGCTATTTTAGTAGCACACAACTTAATACCCTGCTTTGTGATTGTAGTATAGAATAAGTAGGGATCGTTCTGGACCGGGGATTAGAGGGCTTGCCAATTAACACCAAGAATAGCTAAAAGACAACTAATAATCAAATTAATTAAATAATTAGGGATTGGATTTTCTAAATTAAACTATGAAAATTATTGAAAAGATAATAAAACTAAAGGGATGGCAAGATGAGAAATTAGCTAAGGGTTTATCTCCACACACCAAACATATGCTCATAAATCAATCTTCAATAATCACTTGCTAACTCGTGAGAGACAACGCTCAAGATTAACCGTGATAAGCATTGTATTAATCTTATTATTTTCCCAAGTTCGTTGAATTAAACTAAGCGTTGCTTTCAAACTATTCTTATCATGCTATCTAATAAGGAATCGCAAGTTAGATAACAATCTAAGATCATTAAGTTTTGTGAAAAAATATGAACACTGACTAAGCAATTACAAGTATGATCAACATCTTGTTCTTACCTAGGTTTTGACTTAACCTTACCAACGTTCCTTGGTATTTACTACTTGTGAGTACAAAATTATAACAATTAGGTGAAACTCTTCTATACTCTAGCCCCAGATCCTAGCATGCTTACTAAGTTGGCCACCTTAACAATGAGTACAAAGAAAAGTTCTCTATAAAGCAGTTAAGCAAAACACAATTACTAATAGCAAGGAAGATTAAATTCAATTAATTTATAAAACACATGTTTGGGGCTTCGAGTTCACCCTTAACTAAGAAAAGTTTAGCTAGACATATTAATTATGTTCAAACAATAATCCATAATCAATAATCAAGCGAAATAAGAGAAAGAGTTAAGAGATGAAACAAAACACTATCGCCTGATCCGTGGTGGTACTGAGTGGAAATTGGGGTGCGAATAGCATGAAAGAAGATATCTCTTCCTTCTCCTTCCTCACGCGATCTGATCCTTCCTCCTCTGTGACCTGCTTGTGAATCAGAGTGTGAGAGAGAAGGGGATGACGAGGCACAGTGAGAGGGAGATCAGATGGGTGTTGTGAAGGAGAACGACGGGATAAGGAAAGAGGATGGAAGAAGGGACTGTGGTCGTAAGGAGGAGGAGATGAACTGAGGCCTCGGCGGTGATGAAGGCTGTGGCTGGATCGTGCTGCGATGATGTTGTGGATTTGAAACTTTGAGAGATCGAGAGGAGAGGGGCTTGATGTGATGATGGTGGTGGCGATCGGCTGTTGCTAGGAGGAGGGATCTGTGAGGATGATTGATGACGGGTTTAGGACGACAGTGGCTGTGGGAGGATGCTTGGCTTGCTGCGGCGGTGGATTAGGAAACTGTGGATTGATGACGGCTTGTTGTGGAGGCTATGGATGGGGATGCTATTGCTGGATGGATGGATTCTCAAAGCAAGGTATCGTCCCCTTTTTATACTTGTTTTTTTTTTCTTTGTGTGGTTTCCTTGTTTGTGTGGATTCCTTGTGCAATTAGTATTTATAAATTGTCAATTTGCTTCTATTTTAAAATCTTGTAATTGGAAACCTACACAAACATGAAAATAACAATTAGTACCATAATTAACAAGTAATAGCTAAAAATATATATAGAAATATGGTACTAAAAATAGCCTAATTATGCTCCTATCAAAGTGATAGAGGCACTGAATATGTCAGCAGTAATTTCATAGAGTTTTATAATTCTCATGGAATTATTCATGAAAAAACTGCACCGAACTCTCCTGAGATGAATGGCAAAGCTGAAAGAAAAAATAGAACTCTTACTGAGTCAGTAGTTGTCATTCTACTTAACTCCGGTGCTGCATCACACTGGTGGGGAGAGATTATTTTGACGGTACGTCATGTGCTAAATAGAGTCCCTAAATCAAAAAGTAAAACTTCTCCTAATGAGATTTTGAAAAATAGACAATCAAACTTGTCATACTTCAAAACTTGGGGTTGTTTAGCTTATGTTAGAATTCCTGATCCTAAAAGGAACAAGGTTGCTAGTAGGGCATATGAGTGTGTATTCATAGCCTATGCCGTTAATTGCAAAGCCTATAGATTCTATAACCTAAGTGATACCGTTATCATAGAATCGAACGATGTTGATTTCTATGAACATAGATTTCCTTTATCTCGAGGAATAGTGGGGGTACATCCTCTACTAACGTGCCAATGATCAGGATGAATGAAAACGATAAAGCAACAAAATCTGAGATTAGGAGAAGTAAACGGAACCGAACTTCTAAAAACTATGGCCTTGACTTCTATGCCTTTATAGTACAGGAGGATTCCCTTAACTTCCAAGAAGCCTTGTCTTCTATAGATGCAAACTTTTGGGAAGAGGCTATTGATGATGAAATGGACTCTCTTAAGTCTAATAGAACCTGACATTTAGTTGACTTGCCACCAGGTTGCAAGACAATAGGTTGTAAGTGGGTATTTAAGAAGAAATTGAAACCCGATGGAAATGTTGAAAAGTTTAAGGCTCGTCTTGTAGCCAAAGGGTTTAGACAGAGAAAATGTTGACTTCTTTGACACATATTCTCCTGTTACTAGGATTACATCTATTCGAGTGCTAATATCTCTTGCTGCAATATACGATCTAGTATTACACCAAATAAATGTTAAGACTGCTTTCCTTAATGGTGACCTAGAAGAAGAAATCTATATGGACCAACCCGAAGGTTTTGTAATTCCAGGGCAAGAAAATAAAGTTTGCAAACTAGATAAATTTCTTTACGGTTTGAAACAAGCTCCAAAACAATGACATGAAAAATTTGATAATCTTATTATCTCACATGACTTTAAAGTGAACGAAAGTGACAAATGCATTTATTATAAATCTGAAAATGACATTTGCACTATTATATGTCTATATGTAGATGATTTTCTTATCTTTGTTTCTAATATTCATGTCGTGAATAAAGTGAAATCTTTATTGCGTGCAAACTTTGATATGAAAGACCTTCGAGAGGCGAGTGTAATCCTTGGTATTAAGATTACTAGGTCTGAAAAGGGAATTTCTTTGGATCAATCACACTATATTGAGAAGATCCTAAAGAAATATAATTACTCTGACTGTAAACCTGCATGTACTCCTAATGATCCTAGTGTAAAGTTGTTCAAGAACACCGTAATGGTGTTAGACAATCTGAGTATGCGAGCATCATTGGTAGCCTACGATATGCTACCGATTGCACTAGGCCCGACATAGCTTATGCTGTGGGACTACTATGCAGATTTACCAGTAGACATAGTATAAAACATTGGCATGCTATTGAAAGGGTCATGAGGTACCTAACGAGGACTAATAACCTTGGATTACACTATCAGAAGTTTCCCGCTGTCCTTGAAGGATATAGCGATGCTGATTGGAACACCCTCTCATATGAATCCAAAGCCACCAGTGGCTATATTTTCAGTATAGCTGGTGGAACTGTTTTTTGGAAATCAAAGAAACAGATTATTTTGGCATAGTCCATGATGGGGTCAGAGATGATAACACTAGCTACGGCTAGTGAGGAAGCAGGTTGGTTAAGAAACTTGCTAGCAGAGATCCCTCTATGGGAAAGATCGATACCAGCTGTCTTGATCCATTGCGATAGTACCCCGGCTATTGCAAAGATATAGAACCGTTATTATAACGCCAAGAGACGACAAATACGTCGTAAGCACAGTACGGTTAGAGAGTTTCTATCTACTTGAGCTGTTAGAGTGGATCATGTACCAACTGATGAGAACTTGGCTGATCCTCTGACGAAAGAATTAGCTAGAGAGGAGGTTTTCAAAACCTAAGACTTATGCCCTTAGATTGATGAGTTATTCATGATGGTAACCCCACCTATAGATTAGAGATCCCAAGAAATAGGTTCAATGGGTAATAACAAGTCGTGAATGATATGAAGTGAATCATGCTGACTTTATAGTAATTCCATTCCTAGATTGAAGCATGAGCTTCTAAAGCGATAGTAGGATGAGTTAAAAACTCTTAATGAGATATATACTCTATGTAGAGTGGAGTACCTAGATACAGGAGTACTATTGATAACTCACCTAAGTGATTGTGGAAGTATGGCCGCTTCCTATGGAATTTTTGGGCAAAATTCCTATAGCCTTCAATATACAGGGATATACGTGCATGGCCTTAAAACATGGGCTTTTTAGACTTCACCCTGGTAAGGTTGTGCGTGTAATGTTGTTAGAGATATAGTTCAAAACTACGAGTTACTCTAGTATAATCTAAATCATGAACACTACGCAAGAGTTCAAGTTGAAAGACACTTTTGTTTATGCACAATATTATATTTATAGATTGCCCGATGAAGAAATGTTAAAAAAAAAAAAAATTTCAAGTGGGGGATTGTTGAAACATTAGTTTGAATTTTAAAACAAAATGGGTTCTTAACTTTGAATTTCTATCTATATTGTTTAGTTCCATATCTTCTATGTAACTCACTTTGGAGGAGTTAATAAGGATAGTGTTTGGACTTAGGCTTGGACCCCAAGGGGTACCCACTTTAGTGAAGGAGGGAAGAGATAGACCAATGTTGGTCCACTCCACACGTGCGAGCCACCGCGGCCGTCTAGCCGGGTCGGATCGGATTGAGATGAAACCTTTCTTTTTGCTGAAATTTTATTTGAAAAATAAAATAACTTTTCTTTATTTGCTTCAGAGAACAATACTGAGTCAGAGGAAACCCAGTCTTTTCTCCCCACGTTCCCCTGATTTTCTCCGTGATTTTCGCCGCCTTTTAAGGAACATTTTCTCTCGAATTTTTTTCTACGAGCCTATAAATACTTGCTCTCTCTCCCAGTTAAAAGAAACATCGAAAACATTTATTTTCATCTTCATTTTTCAGAGAGCTTTAGTTTGGTAAACAATCTGTTTCAGAGAGTTTTGTAAACAGTCTATTATCAGAGTTCCAGTTGTTTGTATTTTCGAAATTACTCATTGTTTTCGTGATTCCTAGCAAAATATATAGGGTGAATAGATTTTCGTTATTCATCAGTGCATGTGATTGAACGAGACAGATACAAAATTCTGTGCTGTTTTATCCTGGGGACGACGGGGCTATCAGACTGCTTGCACAATCTTGGGTAAAGCCGCAAAACGTCTTAAAGAGAGCGACCTAGTTAGCGACTCAGCAGGAGATCTTGAAGTCCCGACCATGATAGAAAAAACAATAAGCTTGTGGTCTCGAGCGCGAGCAGCAACTTGATCCTCTACTGACAGATCATACTCGAAGTCATCCAAGGTCTTAGTACCCTTCCGATTATTCGACAGCCAAACACCTAGCTGAAGCATTTTATTCTCGATAACGCGCGAATCGTGAATCGAGAGGCCGACATAATCCAGCAAGCCATAAGAAGCAACAAGCTTTTTCTCATGGTCATCCAGAGGACGAAAAACCTCCTTCTTACTTATCTCGAGGACTCGGTTTACCTCTTCATCCTTATGGGTAGAAGAATCATCCCCCAAATCTCGACCTCTTTTCTGAAGAGAGGCAAGATGAGTGGGGGTCCTGGCGGATTCAAGGACGAAGGATGCAAGCATTTTCCTTTTCGAAACATGGCCAGAACTGACGGCCGATATCTTGAAGGGGCTAGGAAGCCTAGGAACTTTCATTTTCTTAACAATTGAACCAGTGTTCCAAGGACCTCGAGCAGAAACAGAAGCAGGGACTCCTACATCGCCGCGCGTAACAGTAACCTCATAAGCGAGACCTGCCCTACCCGGTGAAAGCAGACCACCATGGATTTGGCGTCTGTAGTAAGGAAATCTTCTACAGATACTCGGGGAAGATCATAAAACTGACGACAAAACTTCTTCTCTTCTAAAGACAGTGATAGCTCAACCTTCTTAGGCTCCCGAAACGATCGCATAATCTGATTCCTGCAGAACCTAAAATGGTTGGAAGAAAGAGAGGCGTAGAACCAGAACCTCAACCAGCCCACGTACTTCTCTCGCGGGTCCTCAAAGTAGGGAGGAGAACGCAGGCGACAAGTGTAACTAGGATCCATGCTGAACCCTACCAGAGAGTGCAAAACCCTAACATTCATAGGGATACAAGCTGAGGCAACCATCGCCAAGGTTGAAATCATTACCTTCCAACCGTTAGGGACAAGTTAGGCCGGAGCAATCCCAACCAAATCTAAGTACTCCCAGACGATAGTAGGAGCTGAAAGCCTGAAACCAGAATGGAACAAACCTGGATACAACAATGTATCCATGCCTAGGATGATAAGGACTGTCGCCATCTCCAGGGAGAACAATCTCTAGATCATTTGGAAATGAGTAGTCGTGATGAATGCTATCCAGAGTCGCGCATGTTTCTCTATTGGGAATGAAAAAGCTTCGCAAACATCAAGGGCATCGCCACCTAAAACCTTGGAGTTAGACATGACTACAAAACGAATGCGAGGAATCAAAAGGTTAAAAATCAGAGAATGAGAAGATGCAGAAGGAAACAGAGCATACACAAAGCTTCTATTTTTTATAGGAACATGCAACAAAAGGACCGCTCTCAGAGAATGTTCAAAGTGTGACAACCGCACGAAATCTCAAAAATTGCGCCAAAACGAATAGACGGATGGAACGACGGAGAGAAAACAACAGCGATAGATAGCAAGAGCACTAACCACTCCGTAATGTTGCAATCAAAAAGCAAAACCGCCACATAGTTAGTACTAAGGGGAGGAGTAGCTAATAATACATCAAAATTGACTGATCACCACGGCCGTACACGTGGCATAAAAACCCATCATGAGAATACAATGCCCGATCTATTGGGCTAGCTCATAAAGCCCATGAAGAATGAGGCCAATTATAGAGGCCTAGATTAGGCCCACCACTGAGGGGACATAAACATGGCCCGAATTCATGCCCAGACAAATCAGAGCCCGAGTCCAGGGCTGATATGAGTTCTCCCATAAAAAAAAGAAACATTGCACCAAGAAAGAGTTGTGAAGGGAGTTATGCCTCCACGAACGCATCTCCATTAAGGAAGAGACTGTTACAAGAAACATCTCCTTTTGTTGCGCCTCACATGCTTAAGTCACACAGAGAATTAACCACGACCATTATAAAATGTAAAAGGAACATTTGACAAAGGTATGCAACTTTAACTGAGTTTTGTCCAGATTTACATTCTACTTCCAACAGAGTTACTGACTTAAGCATCGGGTTGCCTTCGCCATCAAAAAGGTGGTCCTTGGCAGTCTAATAGGTCAAACTCATAGGAGGACGATTTTTGGATGCATCAATACCCACAACCAATTTTGGGTGTTTATTCCCTCTGCTCATTCTTGGGCTTCACTCGTGATGTCCTAGCCGGAAGCTAGACTAGCGGAGTCGGGCTTTGGTGTGCAGGGTTTGTGGCTTTGGGGAGCTAACTTTGTATCACCCCAGGCATCCCTTCCTTGAGGGAACACACCAGCAACCAACTTTGGGTCCCCTTACTTTCACTTCCAAATCCTCTTCTGAAGGAAGATTAGCAGAGCAAAGCCTCGACGTACACATGGATCCTTACTCGTGCCTTGCTTTGCACCAAGCTCAAATACTTGTGGTGTGAACTTTTGTACTGGCCGGTCGGTCAAGTTTTGCAACAACTTTTTGATAATCAATAAAGTCTGTTTTTTTGAATTCACTTTTTCTGTATGCTCTGAATGATTGTGGCTCTTTTTGGCTTGTGCGAATAAATCTTCAAGACTGTCAAAAAAGATGAGACAGTTCTAACTCTGACTAGGGACTGGGCTGACATGTTTTTGAAGGAGACGTGTGTGGTCCTGATTCAACCTATGTAGTTCCCTTGTCGAAACAGCCTGATTCGCCAATGATAGCGAAGTCACTGAATAATGATCTTCATGTAGATTGGTCGTGTCTTGTTGGTTGCTCGCTTTCTGAGTAGGCGCTAGCCTATTGAAGTACTGCTACTTAGTTCTGTAGAGAACTAGAGTGACAATGAAGTAGACCATACTCAGACTCACTGTTTAGTTAAGTCTTGGTGGTCACGGTGTTGCCATGGTCCATATGGATTGGAGTAGTTGAATGCGTTGAGTCATTTCTGAACTGGACCAGTTAGCATGTGTGTTGCCTTAGTTCCCGAAGAAGACTAGGCTATCTGTGAAGCGGTGAGCTATCTGTGGACTAGGTTCGTCCGCTATTGGTGAACTGTGTAGAGACTGCGTTCATCCTGCGTTGGATTTCCTTGGCTTTATGGAAAGTTGTCATCGTTCTCAAAAGGCTAGGCTAGGCTGCTTGTGCGCCATTATGGCCTCCGTATTCAGACCAGGTTCCTTAGAGAATGACGAGTTGTCCGGAGATTGGACTCGCCTGATTATAGTGTATTGTCCATGGACTGGGTCTGATTTGCGATGGAGTTCCTTGACTGTGAGGCGGATTAGGTTACTTGTACGGCGGACTAGGCTTGGCCGCCTGTGGCCTTTGTCGCCCCCCTATTCAGATCAAGTTCCTTAGAGAGCGCTGAGGTGTTCGGATACTAGACTCGCCCGCTTGTAGATTTGGATACTATCCATGGACTGAGTTCAGTCTGTGCTGAAGTTGATAGATTATATCCAAGAACACCATAGAGATTAGGATCTCTCCGTTTATTGCCCTCTTGCTTATGCTCGGTTCGAGGAAGCAGACGACTCTTCCTCTAACCCGTGAGGTGGCTCTGAAGTCAGTTCAGGTGTCACAGAGATGATTGCCCATCCTGTTGTCCTAGAGCCTGCTTCAGACTATGCTGCCCATAAAAATGCTTTTGACTCTGTTCCCGCTGAATGAACGACTTTTATAATGAAAGGATAAAAAATTATCAATGAGAAAATTTTCCCTTATATGTTTTTTTTGTATTTGTGCCTGTAGCTGTCGTACTTGCCATTTCCAATTCTTGCATAGATTAGGCTGAGTAGAGGCTTAGTAGGTGGGTATATCTACCCTCACATGAAGTAGGGCTTCGGTATTGACTGAAACACTTCATTTGCTTGTTTAAGCATACTCTGTCAACAATAATAACTTAATATGCTATAAGAGTTTAGTTGTAGGATAGTCACCCTTGTTCGTGCGGGTCGTGCTCAGTTGGCGACGTGATTACTGTAGCCCGTAGTAGTTGATTCTGCCTAGGAGTTGTCCTCGTTCTGAAGACTACACTTCCTTGTTGATATCTGACCTTTGTAGAGATTAGGTTGCCTGGTAAACCATCTCTTATTAGAATGAGCTTTGGTATCGCATACCAACAACCTTGTCTATCCTGAAGAGGACTCTAAAGTTAAGTGCAGTCGCCTCTACCTTTTGGTCCGAGCTCCCATAATATGCTCCACTCCTAGGAGGAGATGTCTTCGCCTGAACGGGCTATACTCCTTGTATTTATCTGGCTCAAACCTTGAGAGGTCTTTAGCTAAAAAGAAGTAGTTTCTGCCCATTGGGGTCCGTCTTTCTATTTTGACTCTAATCCTGAATAGGAGTTGGGTTGTGGATCCTTAAGAGGGCTAGATTTCATAAGATGCCTCAGTCCTAAATAAGTTGAGCTGCTGAAAATTCATCGTTGCCCGATTGGGCTAGGCTCTTGTACTCCTCAGGCTCAATGCCTGAGAGGACCTGAGCTGGATTAGTTCTTCACATCTGTATAGGTTGGATATTTTAGTATGCCTCAATCCTAAATATGAGTTGAGCTGATGAGTAACCATCTTCGCCTGAGTGGGCTAGGCTCTTGTGTTCCTGAGTTTTAGTCCTTGACAGGACCTGTCATTCTTCAGGCCTATATAACCTTTATAATATACCTCAATCCTGAACGGGTTAGGTCTCTGTATTCCTCAGGCTCAGTCTTGAAGAGGACCTGCGCTGAGAAGGAGTCTAATACACCTGTCAAGGCCAGACTTCATAATAAACTTAGTCCTGAAAAGGAGTTGAGTTGCTGAGGAACCATTTTCGCCCGAACGGGCTAGGGTCATATACTCATCTAGCTCATTCTTGAAGTGCACCTATGCTGGGAAGGAGTCTGTTACGCTTGTCAAGGCAAGACTTCATAATAACCTCAATTCTAAACAAGAGTTGAGTTGTTGAGGAACCATATTCGCCCGAACAAGCTAGGATCTTGTATTCTTCTGACTCATCCTAAAGAGAACCTGCTGTGGAAGTCAGTTACTCTTGTCAAGGCCAGACTTCATAATAAACTCAATTCTGAACAAGAGTTGAGTTGTCGAGGAACCATCTTTGCACGAACGAGCTAGGCTTCTGCACTCCTCTAGCTCAGTCTTGAAGAGGACCCGCCCTGGGAAGGAGTCTGTAACGCCTGTCAAGGCCAAACTTCATAATAACCTCATCATAAGCACATGAGTTGAGTTGTCGAGGAATCATCTTCGCCCGAATGGGCGGCTCCTGTATTTCTCTGGCTCAGTCCTGAAGAAGATCTGTGTTAGGAAGGGGTTTTGTTATGCCTGTCAAGGACAGACTTCATCATAACCTCAATCAAGAACAAGAACTGAGTTGCCGATGAGCCATCTTTGCCTGAACGGGCTAGGCTTCTGTATGCATCTGGCTTAGTCCTGAAGAGGACCTACGCTGGGAAAAAGTTTGTTACGCCTATCAAGGCTAGACTCTATTTGAGTCGTGAGCTGTCCATGAACTGGGCTAAATCCTATGCGTCATAACTTGGCTCCTTGGCGGACTAGGTCACTTGTACAGTGAGTTGTTGTGGTCTTTAGTGAGGCTAGGCTTTGCCATTTATGTGACATTTCGGTCCCCGTAGTTGGACCGGGTTATCTTAAGAGTGGTGAGTCATCTAGGGACTGGGCTTGCCCACTTGCGGAGAACTGTCCTGGGACTGGGTTCTCCCGCTTGTGGTGGATTATCTGTGGACTAGGTTTGATCAACATGTGCGCCATCGTGGTACTGAGGTTGGACTAGGCTATTTTAGGAGCGGTGAGTTGTTCGTGGAGTAGACTCACCACTTGAGGTGACTGTCCATGGATTGGGTTCGCCCGCTTGTAGTGTACTATCCTTGGACTAGGTCCAGACCACATTCGTGTTGCCTTGGCTCCTGAGGTAGACTAGGTTACTGATGTGACAAGCTGTCCTTGTCTTGAAAAGGACTATGCTCGACTTTTTGGTCCCCGTGTTAGGATTAGGCTTTGTAAGGCGGCAAGCTGTCTGAGGACTGGGCTCGACTTGTCATATCATACCTCGGCTTCTTAGTTGGAGTAGGTCACTTATGTGGCGAGCCATCATAGCCTCTAGTGGGGTTAGGCTCGGCCGCTTGTGCACCATTTTGGCCCTCGTGTAAGGATCAGGTTTTCCCTTGTAGAAGGAGTTAAGCGTCGAGTAGAATAGTTTTTGAAAAGATTACCTTTATTGATTTACTTCAAAAAGTGATACATGCCATCCTTGCTGCTCCTCACCAGTAAGCCCTTTGTTTGTTGGTCCTTTCTTTGGCAGGGGGTGGAGGGTTTGAGCCGATCGTGGTTACTTACCCGATGACTTCATTGCCACGAAATGGCATTATCTGGCGGAACACTTATTTCGTTTGATAGTTCATGTTTATCCGTTGACAGGGTATTTGAGGCACTGGTGCTGTGTGGAGACCATTTCTAGTAGAGCCAAGGTCTCCCTAGGATTATATTATATGCGAAGGGGCCGTCCACCACAATGAACTCCATCATGTGGAGTTTCGTTGGTTCTTTTGTTCCCACGGGTAGGCTGACGCTCTCAACAAAGTAACTTCGGGCGCCGCTGAAGCCAACCATCACCTAGTTGTCCGACCTAAGTTCCTCTACTCTTAGCTGCATCCTACGAAATGCTTTCAGGAACAAGATGTTGGCTGAGCTCTCGGTGTCCACCAACAAGTTCTTGATGCCCCATTTTGATATGGCAATTGTGACAACTAGGGCATTGTTGTGTGGGGAGTAGACCCCTTGCATGTCCTACTTAGTGAAGTCAGGTCTGAGTTGGGTGTTCCACCCGAGCGTGTTGGACTGGGTGGTCTCCGCTGTGGGTACCTATCCGCAGCTCCTAGATTTCCCTTTTCCTCGACTGGTTAAATTTTCATAGTCTGTTGTGTGCATTGTGCAGGATGTAGATGACGTCTGCAACCTTTTCTTCGATCTCTAGAGCCACTTCTTCTTTCTCTTTGGGCCGTTTCTCGCCAAAATTTTTGAACTCTTTGAGTCTTCCCCTTCGAACCCAATACTCTATCTCGTTCTAGAGACTTTGGCAGTCCTGGATGATGTGGTCTTGATCCTTGTGATAGGCACGATATTTACCCTTATCACGTTTGGAAGGATCGCCTTTGATATTTGGGGGCCACTTGATGTCCTCCCAATTTTTCATGGCATAGAAAATTTTGTTCAAACTGGAGTTGAGTGAAATGTACTTAGAGAACCTTGTGCCGATGTAATTGGTGGCTCTATCAGGTTTGGCCTTGTTGGACCCGATCCTATTTTTGTTTTTTTTTTACCCTTAACCCTCCCCACCCCATGCCGTCGGTCGGGTTCGAATCTGTGGCGTGTGATTCCACCCATCACACCTCTACCAACTTAGCTGGTACACCTTTGGCTCCTCCTTTTGACTTGTCATCTTCCTCGCGCCTATTTTCCTCCCTTATTTTCACATCATTTCTCAGCGGCCAACATCTTTTCTAGAGTGATGTATTTTTGCGTACTTTTCAGCAAGTCCGCCATATCCCTCAAGGCTCCAGGGCGAGGAAGTTGTACAACTGACCTTCTCGGAGGCTAGAAGTGAAGGCGGTTACCTACGTATCGTCACTGCAACCGTCGATCAGGGTCAGCTTGCCGTTGAAACGAGTGACATACTCTATAGGGTCTCGCCTTGTTTATGCTTGAGACTCAGCAAGTAGTGAGGCCCCTTTCTGATTCACTGGCTCCCCACGAAACTTGTGATAAACACCTTCACCAAGACCTGGAATAAATCGATAGATCTTGGCTAAAGATTGTGGAACCAGGTCACCTCAACCTTCTTCATGCTGGTGGCAAAAGTTCAGCACAAGATGACTTCTGAACTTTCTTAAGTGCACGTGATGGTAATGGTGCAAATGGTTTGATGAATCTGATGTTCTGTCATAGAACTCGAGCTTTGGCTGGATGAAGTTCTTTGGAAGTGGGGCGCTTATGATCTCTTTCGAGAACGGAGGGATGGTGAGATCGTACAAGACGTTTGTATTGGTTACCCCTAGTCGGAGCAGGTTCCTGACTGTGGTGCAATATCTTTTAGGAGTGTAGTCTCCATGTTTTCCATCGTCCCTAAGGCTCTCATGCCAGCAATTATTTGATCCTGTCTAGGGAGGTTTTCACTTTCTTGGACACGTTCTTGGGCATCCTCTTTAGTGTGTGATCTCCCCGGATCTCCGCTAACTGTGTGACTGTTGGAAATCAACCTCTCCACCCCTTGTGCCAGATGATCCATATGAACCAGAATTTGGTCTATGCGGGGATCGGTCGTGGTTAGGCTAGGCAACTACTCTGCCCCCTCGGTTGGATCGATTCGACCCTGTGGGGAGCTTTTCTAGCCGGAGGGTTATTTGGTTCAAAATTGTTGAATGATCGAGATCTGGTGTGGTGACCATTTCTCAACGCTTTACTCAGTTTAGAATAACTTTTTATGTTCATTTCTGGGAAAACTTATTGTCATCTTCCCCATGGATGATGCCAAACTGATGCATTCAGATCTGTCCTCACTGATCCCATTGATATCTAACCTGCCAAAATGTGGATCGGTTAAGCCCATGACAACCGTTGAAGTGGTCGAAGACACTCCGATGCTTAAGTCAGATACCAGTTGATGCAGTCGATTTTCGCTCCCTGCTTTGAACCTGTTCCTGCTGACATGCACAAGTAATGCACGGGAGCCACAAACCACCGTGGGGTGGCCGATGGCACTCCGATGCTAAAGTCAGACAGGGATCCGAGGAAGGTGTAATGTTGTAACAGGGAATTTGTAGCGTACCTTAGCTTACCAACCTTATGTCTTATTTATAGTGTACGGAGTCCTGGTTCTACCATGCCATCATGGGCGTAGTTTAGGAAAGAGATCTTCGTGGAGATCCCTCCTAATTAGGAGTCGTGCTGTAGGAGGGAAATTCCCTGTTAGCTTTGCACTCCTAGATATGCGGGAGATAGTTCCCAATCTAAGAGAAATTTGGAAGGGAGTTTCCCTGTGTGGAAGATACTCTGGTGTTTGCTTCCTAGTTGGAAGTAGAGAGCATCTGTAGTTGCCCGTCCGAAGTTGATCCTCGTGATACTTGCCTAAAGAGGGCATATGGGTATTGAGGATGGCTGTGAGACGTGTGGGCCTAGCATGTTGTGAGAGTCCGGGTCCGCTTGGCGGATTGAAGTTGGGCGGGTTAGATTCGCTTGGGCTGGATCAGTGTTGCGCCGATGTTTGAGCCAGTAGTTCCTCGAGATCATCATGACACGTGTTCGGCTTAGAAGTGTGACCATTTTTATGTATCATCAGCTACTCCCCCTGAGTTAGTGGGCCATCACATTGGTTTGCTAAGTCATCTCTTGAAGGGATGCGATGCTCATGATGATTGAGTCTGAATCGTTGCTTGAGCCACACACTGCATTAATTGGGCGTGCGTTGGTTTGACGAAAAAAGGCGGGAACCTATCCTCTATATAGGTCGTCTGCATTGCTAAGATTGACCCATCTACTTTACTTGCTTTTGAAGATATTGTTCTGAAAGGTTCATTTGTCTTCTTCATGGCTCAAGAAAACCTTCTTGAAGATGTTGTTCTGGCTAAGGGCCTAGAGTGTTTTGAAGACAGGTTGTTGTCCGAGCCTAGACAGTAAGGTTCGGTTTCAGCAACCCCTTCGGCTTGGACAATAAATGGTTGATCGATTCAGCAAAGACAGTAAAGGGTTGATTGATCAACCGAATCATCAAGAAGAAGGCACAATTTTCTTTTTCTTTTTTCTGATGATCAACCGAATCAGCAAGGACAGTAAAGACTTCATTGGATTATCTTTTTATTTCAAAAATGCTTTATTTTCTTCTTTTTTTTCCTTTAACGTCCTCTTAATTGATATGGGTATTACTGGTTTTATTTTTGGGTCTCATTTCTGTAAATTGGTATGAGAATTGGTGTAGTGATTAGAGTGGTTTCTATTGCATATCAGTGTAGATTAGTCCAATTATTATGGAGTTTTTCTTCCAGTTTTGATCCATAAATGGAGAATTTTTCCTAATATCTAGATGTTTGCATTCTGGAATGATTCATTGTTTTTCAGCTCTTAACCTAATTGGAGTCTGAAAGTTGGAGATTGCCTGGACATATTGAAAATACTCCATACTCACTTGCTTGCTACAAATCTATAATGTGCTACTTTTATTGTTGTATACATTTGCTACTGTTGTTGTTTTATTTTTTTGTTGTTCTTACTTGCAATTCTTGACTTCTTGCTCTTATTGCTTGCAGTTCTTGCTGTTGGGGTTATTGCTATGAGTTGCTTTTGTTGCCATCATTCTGTTGCTTTCGTTGTATTGGTTGTTCGTAAACAAGTCCAGGTAACTATAAGTGTTCCAACCTGCAAAATTAAATTCATTTGATTAATTAGTAAAGTAATACATGACTATGATTACATATTTACACCCTTTTGATTAATTATTTATTTTGTAATCTATGACTATGATTAAATTTTAAAAATATATACTTTGAAAAAACTATCCGCATAATTCCGCTTAGTCCCACATAATTATGAAAAATCGTAATGCGGTCATGACTGCTTTGCGACCGCTTTCCACTTTAATTGCATAGATCAGGAGTTGAGCCGGCTCCGCCTAGAGGTTGAGGTTGCACAGGAAGCTGAGACTAAGGCGCATTCTGAGCTGCAATCTTTTGCTGAAGAGAATGCTTCGAAGGAAGCTGACTGAACTGCTAAGAAGAAACAGTTGGAATCCGATGTGGAGTTCTATGCTCGAGAGGCGAGGAAGGCCGAGGACCAACTCGAACTGGGATGGCATGAACTCAGTGCTGTGAAAAGCCGTCTGGCCACAGAGTAGTCTCCGGTCGATGCGCTAACTGGTAAGTTGGAGTTACTGGAGCGTGACCTTATTGATGCAAAGGTGTGAGATGAAAAGCTTCTCCAAGAACAAGACAAATGTGAGTTCCGCTGGGTTGTTCATGGCTGGCTGGAGCTGTTGGCGCTGATGAAGGAGCATCCAAAATGGGATCTTAGCCGTTACAAGAAGATGTCATATGTGTTCTTGTCTCTTACCTCTGAGTCGTCGGGCGAGGAGGACAATTTGATCCTTGACGACCAGGTTGAAGTGCGTATAAATGCAACTTCTGCCCTTGTTCCCCATAGGCTTAGCTCTTTCATTTCTATACCTTCTCCTGATTAGGAGCAAACTTTGCATGCTTGTACACTTTTTGTCTTGACCATTAATGAAAACTGTTTTCTTTGTTTCATACTTGGCGTCTCTATTGCATGTTTTTCATTTTGCCTTGTCGTCTTACTTTGGCATAGGCTGGTTGAATCAATATGATGTTGTTTGGTCTGTCCGCGGTAGAGAGCTTGACCGCTTTGTATTGTGAATGACTCGGGGTCATTGCTGCGTAGTTATGTTCAATAGCGGGCATGTTGTGAGCAGTTTAACTGGGGGTTGTCACTCGAGTTGTTTCTTGTCCCATAGGTAAGTTGCTTGAGCTTTTCTTGTTTGATTGGTCGGCTGTAGCTGTTGCTGCGGGCAAGCTATGGTGGTCGAAAGTATGTGTCAGAGCATTCACATCGAGTTAGGTGGCGTAAGCTCGGGTTGGCGTTCTAATTAGCTTTCACCCGGGCACCGGTTGTACTATCCTTGTATCAACACGAGTGGCCTTTTTCTAATGTTAGAATGTAATCTGTTTGAGCGTGAAGGCACTGACTCAGCTAAGCTCATATTTGCGTCCGCAATCCTGAGGGAGAGCGGAGGTCCTGTGGAGAGTTGTTTGAGATTCCCACCTTTCGAATAGTTTATGACTGAGTAGAGTGGTCGATTGATTCGGGGAGTAAAGGTTTGGCAACTAGGCTGAAGAGCAGTGGTCCCGTGGCAAGCCATCATAATTAGTTCGGGACTGACTAGGCTTCCACCTTCCGAATTATTTATGACCGAGCAAAGCGGTCGACGAATTCAGGGAGTAAAGATTTAGCGACCAGGTTGAAGAGCAGTGTTCTCGTGGCAAACCGTTGGAATCAGTTAATGTTGGAGTGCCCATTTGGTGAACCACTATGTCTATATAATGGTGTTTTCCAATCATTGTTGGCACCATATTTTGCTGAGATTATTTCCTGTAATGTTCTTGTTTGGAAAAGATGCTTTGAGTTTTTCAAAGGTTGAGGGAAATGCTTTGTGTTTTCCAAAGGCTGAAGTTGGATCTCCATCACTGGAGTTTTCAAAAGTTCAGATGTTCACATCAACCAGGCATGATGATAAATGCTATTATGCGTGGTCACTTGTTGTGGGTGGGCACGTAGTTAATCCGCTGAGGTCTTGTAATCTCTTCTCATATCACGGAGAAGTATTTTTTTTTCTAATTATCTATTGATTTTTGAAATCAACTCATAATTTCCTAATTATCATTTCTTCTACTTATATATTGATTTTTTTAACTTCCTATTGATTTTCTAATTATAGGTATTTTGGTTTCATTTAATCTGTTTATTACATTTATTTACTTGTATATTATTTTTTTCACATATTTAATATACCCTCAAAATTTATTATATTTTTCATGTATCCTCGAATTTTTTACTTTTTTTTTCTTTACATATTGAAATATTTCACGAACTATTTCTTAAAATCAGGAGACCGAAATTAACTCGAAAAACGAAATCACAATCCTTGCTCATATCTAATAATAGGTAAGGTCCATCCCATCAATCCAGCGATGCATCCCCTTGGCAACAAATGAAGTATCAATAATGCAACAAATTAGTCCTTCATGGCCCTGATTCCAAAAGTTTTAAATCCTATTACTCCAGATAAATTCCAACCCATTGGACTTTGCAATGTCATATATAAAATCATTTCTAAAATCCTGGCAAATCGATTGAAACCCTTTCTGGACAACATCATTTCTTGCAACCAAGGTACCTTTCTCAAAGGTCGTTCCATTGTGGACAATGTCTGTTTAACACACAAAACTTTCTTCCAAATGAAACATTGTTGCAAAAAGAAACCAGGTTGAATGACCATTAAAATTGATATAGCCAAAGCTTATGATATGGTTGAATGGTCATTTCTGCTCCAAATCTTTGAGAAATTAGGTTTTGATAAAGGCTAAATCCAAATGATCGAACAATGCATTTCCACTTCCTTCCTCCAGGTCTTGCTTAATGGATCTCCTCTCCCTATCATCAAACCTACTAGGGGTATCAGACAGGGAGACACAATTTCACCTTATCTTTTCATCCTTATGGCGAAAGCATGATCTAGGCTGCTGGCCATAGCAGAGAATAAGGGCATTATCAAAGGCATTCATATCAGGCGCCACTCCCCCTCTCTTAGTCATTTATTGTACGCTGATGATCTCATGTTGTTTTGTCGGCTTCTCTTGTGGAAGCTCACTTAGTTAAAGACATTCTCCAGCATTATTGCTCGGTCTCGGGGCAAGTAGTGAATTATGATAAGTTGTCTGTATTTTACAGCTCAAATGCTCACCCAAGAAACTCCAATATGATTAATAGGATCCTGAGTTATAAGTTGTACAATCTCAATGTGAAATATCTGGGCTCCCTGCTGATCCTGTCTAAGAAAAAATGACAATTTTTTAGTTCTTCCTTGATAAATTTAGCACGAAACTTTCAAGTTGGAAATCTAAAGTGATAAATTTGGCACGGAACTTTCAAGTTGGAAATCTAAAGTTTTATCCCAGGCCAGAAGAATGGTCATGATCAAGGTGGTCCTTAATTCAATACCGGTCTATACCATGCAAACCTTCATTCTTCCTTGCTCTATCACTACCAAACTGGACAATATGGCCCGTAACTTCTGGTGGAATGAAACATTGGATAACAAGGCTAGACATATGTGTACCTGGGACCGTATTACCTTACCTCGCCATTTGGGAGGTCTCAATATTCCTTCTTCTAAGAATAAAAATCTTGCCTTAATGGAAAAAACTTGTGGAAAGAGATTTCCTCACCCCACAATCCTTGTATCCTCCAACTCAAAGATCTCTACTTCAATCAAAAAAACATTTTTCAACTTTCAAAGCCTCCGCAACTGTCTCATTTGCTTGGAAAGGCAATCTGACTACCTTCTTAAAAATGAAACGACATTTCATCTGGCAAGTTTTTTCGGGGGTTCACATTAACTTTGGAAAGATTGTTGGGTAAGCCAGGTCTGGTCCTTGCTGACTGTCTGTTTCTACTTCTTACACTGACAAGCCCCTAAAGCATTCTTGACCTCTGGCTGCCATCCTCTGGCCAAGGAATTCAATGGAACACAGACCTGCTCATGTCCATTCTTCCCAGCCCAGTGGCTAGGGACATCTTGGACATTGCTATCAGACCGTTAGTGTACCCGGACAATCTCATTTGGTTGCCCGATAAAAAAAATGTTTCTTCTCCGTTAAAAGTGCTGCTAGAGCTTTCACAAATGATCTACTTCAAACCTCCACTTCCAGTACACCTAATCTTTACCTTTTTAGCTAAACTTCTTAGGGAGTTGTGGAAAAATTAAAGTCCCCCCTCATGCTCTCTTTCTTATATGGAAGATCAGCCAAAACATTCTTCCAACCATGACCAATCTAGTCAGGCATCATGTGCCTATCGACAATTGTTGCATATTTTGATAACAACACATGGAGGATGTGACTCACATTTTCTTCCTCTGCCCTATCACCAATAGATTTTGTCTCCTCTCCCTCTTGCCTATTGATTGACTCAAGGCCAACTTTAACACAATTTCTATTTTTGGGTTCTTTGCTTTCATGTAGGACACAACCAAGGCCCATCCCGTGGATAAAAGTCAAATGCTATATCAATTTACGACCGTTCTCTTAACTATCTAGCAGATTTGCAACAAAACTGTTTTCAACAAGACCAAAATTTGCACAATCATTCCTCTCATATTTCCATCAAACCTAGACATCCTGGCACAAACACTGGTTCACCACTAGTAATATCCCACCTACCCAAACTGTCACCAACTCAGGGGAACCCTCTATTAGTATCCTCTCGGTTCCCCAAATTCTTGAAACAACTAAAACAGACAATCATGTTGCCTCTCTCACCTCAACATCTCACCACGAGACCTCGTTGGGCCTTCTTTTTTAGACTGTGACCTACCGAATTGCAATGACCCAAGCCCAAATTCAATCAGCAGGACACCACAGATGCATCTTCAGATCTAATTAACCTAGGCCAATTCCCCCTATTTGGACCCGGACATGATTTTTGTCAATTTTGATGCATGTTTCTTTGACTTTTCTAAACATGGAGCTTAAGGTGTGTTTACGATCAATTTGCATGGACAAGTTCTAGCTATAGTAGGCAAGGTTTTTTTATAGTAACATGGCGGAGTGCTATGCGATAGAAGCAACCCTTCTACTTATTCGGGCACAACAGTGGAAGATAGGTTTCCTTTTTGGCAATTCGGTGAACCTCATCGATCTTGTCCATGATAATGACTCTCCACCTACTTTTGCTATGGACTGGATTTGGCATCCGATTATTAGTAATATTAGACGCCTGTTCTTTTTGCTTCCATCATGGAACTGTAAGTATGTATGTAGAGACCTCAATGTGGAGGTTCATAACTAGTCTACAGTCGCAGGGCAACAAGTTTGTAATCGTACTTAATTATATATGATGTAGTCAATTTTTGCTCCCTGGTTGACCTTGACTTGCTGACCTGCACAAGGAACGCACATGAGCCACGAACCGCCGCTGTGGTGGTCGATGGCACTCCGATACTAAAGTCAGATAGGGATTTGAGGAAGGTGTAATGCGGTAAATAGGGAATTTGTAGCATACCATAGCTTACCAACCTCATGTCTTATTTATAGTGTTGGAGTCCTAGTTTGACCAGGCCATCGGTGGCATAGTTTAGGAAAGAAGATCTTCGTGGAGATCCTTATCTAATTAGGAGTTGTACTGTGAACGAAAGTTTCCCTGTTAGACTTGAGCTCCTAGATATGCGGGAGATAGTTCCCAATCAGAGTGTTGTCCATAGATAGAAGCTTCCATGTGCGATGTATATTCTGGTATTTGCTTCCTAGTTGGAAGCAAAATGTTGCTGTCTTGCCTGTCCGAAGCTGATCCTCGGGATACTTGCCTTAATAGAGCTTACGAGTATCGGGGATAGCTGTGAGACATGTGGGCTTAGCAGGCTGAAATGATTTGGGTCTGTCTAGTGGACTGCATTGTGTGGGCTTGAAACCGCTTGGGCCGGATCAATGTTGGTTGACGCTTGGTCTTGTTATTTCTTGAGATCATCATGACACGTGTACGGTGTAGAAGAGATGATGTTTTGGTGTATCATCAGCTACCCCCTCGAGTTAGTGGGCCATCGTATCGGTTCACTAAGTAAATTTTTGAAAAGAAACGCCGCTAATGATGATCGATTCTGAACTGTTACTTAAGCGGCACACTTCATTAATTAAGCGTGCGTCGATTCAGTGGAGAAGAGGCGGTAAACCAATCCCTATTTAGATCTCCCTTTCCGCAGAGATTGACTATTCCATTTCTTCTCTTTTAGAGACTATGTTTTGTTCGTCTTTTTATTGAAAGTTTATTCACCTTTTTCTTGGCTCGCCAAAATCACCTTGACGATGAGCTTCTAACCAAAGGCATCCAATTATTTGAAGATAGGTCGATTTTCGAATCGGGCCTTGCTGATAGCCGAAAGACATTCGGGGTTCTTGAGAACCTTCCGTTCTATACTCTGCGTGATGATCAGATGTCGATGTTTCCTCCAAAGGGGTTTGTTTATTTGCACCGCAGGATACTTCAATCTGGAGTTCGTTTTCATGTTCTTGACGAGATCTGGGGCTTCTTGGATTTTCTTAGAATTCCTCTTGCCTAGTTGGTACCTAACAGGAACAAGATTATCCTTCTCATATTGATCAGGGCGAAGGATGCTGGTGTTCGCGTGACTCCGAGGGTGATCCAGTTGTTGACTTCCCCTCGGCTGAATGATCATGTCGTTTGTAAGATGACGTTGCCGGCTTGCTTCGGGAAGTTGCCGGATGACTTCAAATCCTGGCAGAAATATTGTTTTTTGGCTTCTTCGGATTTGAAGTACTTCGAGTGCAAGGGTCGTCCGCTTGAACGAGAGTTCAAGCCACTTCGTAAGTATAGTTTCACCCTTTGATTTCGTTGCGTTGATTGTATGTTGATCGTCACATGCGTTTCTTTGTAGGGAGGTTCCCCACTACTCCTCTTTCTTCGGAGGAGCAAGTTACTATGAAGGCATTCCGTGACATGCCGTGGATGAGTGTGGAGGACGTTATTTGTCCTACTAACTTCACTCGCAATGGGACCAACTAGCACGTGGTCCCCACTATTTACATAGCGTTGAAGGTTAAGTCTGAAGGTGGAGCTCCTTCTAGGAAGAGGAAGGCTTCCAAAGTTAAGGCCCCCGCCTTGCTCAACACAGAGGGGCTTTCTGAGACGCTCTCCTCCTTTATAAGCTCAAAGAGGTCTCGCGCCGGGGCCGAGCCGACTCCCAAATGGCTTGTTCCAGTGAGGGAGAAGCGTAAAACTAACCAGCTCGCCAGGGCGGAGGTCGAAGTATCTAGTTGGGAGAAGGACCACCTGTGATTGGTAGGGGTTGATGATGCATCGCAGCTGAGTACTGAGCAGGTTGATGCTTTGAATGATAAGCTAATTCTTACTACTATGGCGGCTTCTACTGGCGTTAGCCAATCCAAACCTGTTTTACAAGAAGGTTCTGATGATGATTTGCCTGCGGTCCCGGAGTTCAATCGTTTCGCTGGTGGATCGTCTAGCATTGGCCATGGCAGCGTGGGTCATCCCTCTTATAGTCCACATTGTTCCCCATCTCGTTCCAGGCCGCATATCATGGTGATGGAGGGTCCATTGGACAATTCGCTTCCTTCTCTTCTTTCGAATTCCCGCCGGCTCGCAATAAAGGGTTGGCTGCTGGTGACAAAGGGAAGGTCGTGGATGAGGGCCTAGGTGCGGTGGAGAGTACAAAGGGTGGTACTAGCGTGATTTCGCATCCGAGAGAGCTCCATCTAGATGTGCAGATGAGTTTGTTTGCTTCGGACATGGCGAAAATGAGCAACCAGATCTGGCACTAGAAGGTTGACATTGATTATGCATCGAGGAAGCATATAAGCAGATGCTATAGCTGGTTGGCGAACTGCGCTCCAAATCCGGAGGAGGATGTGCTAGAGGAGCGCATGGATAAGGGGTTGAAGCACCTTATGTTGGTGATGTCTCAATTGAGGCATGTGGCCATCGTTGGGACGGAAGGTAAAACGGCTTGTGATAGGGTGTACACCATGGAGCATATCTTCTCGACTATGCAAAATTCGTATTCTGATGCACTTTTTGAGATTGAGTTGCTGAGAAAACAGATTGAGGAGAAGAGGTTGGAACAGTCAGCCGATGCCGAGACTCAGAGGGTTCGTCTGAAAGCCCTTGAGTCCAATTTAGTAGAGGCGATGTCCGCGAGGGACAAATTTAGACAAGAGTTGAACTTGGTTTGCTGTGATCTGGAGGTTGCGCAGGAAGCTGCGGCTAAGATGCCCTCTGAATTACAGTATTTTGTTGAGGAAAACACCATGAAGAAGTCTGAATGGGTTTCCCAGAGACAACAGTTAGAGTTCGACGTGGAATTTAATGCTCAAGAAGCGAGGAAAGCTGGGGACCAACTTCTTCTGGAGCAACATGAGATTAGTGCAGTTAAGAGTATACTGGTTAACGAGCAATGTCATGTTAATGCCCTGACAGGCAAGCTGGAGCTGTTGGAGCGTGAACTTGTTGAAGCAAAGGTGAGCAAGGAAGAACTTTTCAAGGTGCAAGGCAGGTGTGAATTCCACTAGGTTGTGCCTGGGAGATTAGAACTGCTAGCACTGATGAAGGAAGAGCAACCGGAATAGAACCTTGCTTATTATAAGATGTCTTAAGCAGTGTTCTAAAAAGCGCTAGGCGGTGGGCGGGCGGTGGGCGGGCGACGAGCAGGTGCCAAGCGCCTAAGCGGTTTTAGGTTTTGTATTATAACTTTAATAATTTACAAAAGTTAAGCATAATACCTTATCAATTACATCCAATTTAATCCCAAGATACATATGCAAAAGTTGTAAACATGAAAAATTAACAATCATAAACAAAATTTATTAAAACTCAAATGACTGAAGTTGGTCATGATGGGTACTTTATACAAAGTTGAATTTGTGGACAAATATCCAAACCTACTATTTTATTTTTCTTCAAATTGCATGAATGACTTCAGTCATGTTTGATAAAATCTACATTACTAAAATTGGTACCGCATATCCTTTGAGAATTTCATTAATTAATCATCATTTGCTACATTCAGACATATACTGAATAAAAAATAATTAAATTGTTTCTTTCCTAAAAAGGGGAAAGAAAATTAAAATAAGAACACAATCAGCCTTACTCAAATTAGTCTCAGCATCCTCTTTCGTCGGCCTGAGAACAACCAATCTCAACTCCTTGTTCACATAAAATTTTGCAACCAGAAAAAAAAACCCGCCCAAACCCTGCCTAGAACCCGACTATGCGCCTACCCGATTTTTCACCCCGCCCAGCCATTATTCTGGGCGTTTCTCTAACACCTAGGTGCCGCCTAGGCCGTTTTTTAGAACACTAGTCCCGAGTCAGGTTTTGTAAGCTTGGGCTGACATCCCGTGTAACATTCGTCCGCGTGTCAGCGGATTGATTTTTGAGTTGGTTCGAGTGGCCATTGCTGATAATAGAATGTCAGCCCGTGTGAGTGTAAAGACACTGCTTGAGCTATAATTTACTTCAGCGACCGCTGTCCTGAGAAAGAGCAGCGGTTGCGTGACGAGCCGTTGACATCAGTTGTGGCTGACTGGGTTCCCACCTTCCGAACCAACTATATTCGCGCGGAGCGGATTACAGGCTTGGGATGTGAGAATTTGGCGATCATGGTCTGTTGGAGAGCGATGATCCTGTGGCGAGCCGTCGACATTAGTCAAAGCTGACTAGATTCCCTCATCCAAACCATCTATACCCACGCGAAGTAGGCTACAAGTTTGGGATGAGAGAATTCGGCGACCATGGTCTGTAGAAGAGCAGTGGCCCCGTGGCAAGCCGTCGACATCGGTTGGATCTGACTAGGCTCCCACCTTACAAATCATCTACACCTGTGCGCATCGAGCTAAAAATTTGGGAGTTTTAGGCGACCATGGTTTGTAGAAGAGCAGTGATACAGTGGCAAACTGTCGGCATCAGTTCGGGAGTGACTATGCTCCCACCTTCGAAACCATCTACACTCGCGCAGAGCAGGCCACAAGTCTGGGAGTTGGTAATTCGGTGACCATGGTCCGTTAGGAGAGCAATGATCCCGTGGCGAACCATCGACATCAGTCGAAACTGACTAGGCTTCCACCTTCCAAACCATCTACACCCGTGTAGAGCGGGCCACAAGTCTAGGCTTTGACCAGAAGCTGTCGTTGTTAGTCGTCACTGGCTAGGCTAACCTGATCGAGTTCGGCAATCGTTGTCCACGAAGGGGGCGACAGTTCCTGGCAAGTCGTCGTGATAAGGCGTAAGAGCGCTAATTAGACCCCCACTTCCTGGACCATTGAAATCCGTGTGCGACGAATTTGGCTTCGGGATGAACCAAAAGTCATTGTCATAAGTCAAAACTGACTAAACTTGCCTGGTTAGGTCAGGGCTCCGTCTGTTATGAGTGTGAGAGCCTACTTCCGTAGGCGGAGTGCATTGTGGGGATTAGTTTCTTTCAAAAAGAAATAAGCACCTTAAATCAGCTGGTGATATGCAGATGTTACCCGAGTGTCAAAAGTGATTAGGGTTTCTACTGTTCGCATCAGCGCACGTGGTACAATGCTGCTTGAATAGTGGGCTGAGCCCATGGGCCTGTAAAAGAAGAACTAGGCCATGTCGTAGGATCAAGACGCCATGTGTATAGCGTAGATCGCGAGACGGTTGAGTATCGGTTACTCCCCCCAATTATTAGGGTTGTGTGCAACATCATTAATTGTATGAACGTGTTCCAGTGCGATTTCCTTGGGAATCGTCATCTCCTCATTGCCCATACAGTATTCAATGCTGATATTAATGTCGAAGCGCCTGTTTGGTGAATCATTACGTCTATATAATGGTGTTCCTTAATCATTGTAGGCATTATCTTCTACATAGTGCACCTCTTAGAATGTTCTTACCTAAATAATATGCTTGGGTTTTCCAAAGGTTGAAAATAGATCTTCAACGCTGGAGTCTTCAAATGTTCTGACATTTGCGCCGATGAATCATGATAAGACTTGTTGTTATGCGTGGTTACCTGCTTTGGGTGAGCACCAAATTAGTCCATTGATACCTTGTAATTTCTTCTCATGTTGCGAAGAAGAGTTATAGACTTCCTCCCAAGGGATGAGTCTGTCAACTATTCGCCAATGCTTCGGTGAAACCTTGTGCCATTTTGTCTATCGAGAGACACTCCCTGTTGCTATTTTATGGTTGATTGAACTGTTGGCAGATGTGTCATTGCTTTCGGGGGTGGTATCTCTGAGTCATCCCGAGTATCGCGCATGGGAGAAGTGTCCTCGCTTGGCAGCACTGTGAAACCTTAATTGTCTCTTCGTTCACATGCACCTTTGTCTGTCCTCTTCTACCTCATTCGGTAGGTCGTACGCCGAAGAAGTCACTAAGCGAAACTCTTAGAGGGTTCCGTACTTTACCTTGGGTACCTTTGTTGTTGCTTTTGAGTCTTCTTTTGGAGTCGAACTATTTAGGCGAGTCTTTATTGTCTGTCGCATAGGATTCAGATGCTTGTAGTTTGTAGTCTTTTGTACCCGCCTCTGGGTGATCATTGTTACATCTTTCTAGTAATCAATAGAGTGTGTTTGCGTAATTCTCTTTTATTTCTTAAATGATTGTTAATCACATAAGTTCCTAAGAATTAAAACTCTACATTGACTATGGAAAGGAAATTAAACAACTGAATAAATTGATTGTTGGCGGAGAGAGGTCGACCCGACCCTAAAGTGAATTCATGGCCCTTGCTTGGATCATGAGTACTTTCAGTGAACTTCCAAGTTTCGCTGATGCCGTTGAGGTTACTGAAGAGTAAACCTAGCATGGGAGGGTTCTTCCGCGCCCACTGATAGTAGTGGGTTCGTGCTCCCGTCTACAATGGCCTCTCCACTTTGTCGGGTTGAAGAACGGACTACTTCTGCAATGCTGAAATGTTTTCTGCTGCTAAGTTGAGCCACCGCTGTTGGGATTTTGTTTCTGGGTCTGGCTTCTGTTCAACTTGCCCTGTGGGCTCCGGTTGGATCTGGAAACATTTTATCTGCTTCAGTGCAACATAATGGCAGCCCTGTGCCGTTGGTTGGTCCCTGCGAATTGTTCCCTCTAAGTGGTTGGCGGTATACTTGACGCACTGGTAAAGGGTGGAGACTATTGTTTCTATCTAGTGAATCCACGATCTTCCCAAGATAGCTAGAAGGTGTGTCTACCACCATGAAGTCCAAGAACATGACGTTTCTTAGCCGTGGCTTTTCTGCCGTCACTGCTAATCTTATCTTCCCGATCGGAAAACATTTCTTTCCGCTAAATCCAATCAGCATGTAGTCGGAGGATGACAGATTCTCCTCCTTGAAGTTCATACTATGGAACGCGTTGTAGAATAGGACGTTGAGGGAGCTTCTCGTGTCAACCAGGGCCCTCTTCACTTCCCACCTTGCAATAGAGACCTAAATGACAAGAGTGTCATTGTGCGGTGCACGGACGCCTCCAAGGTCCTTGTCTGTGAATGTCAAGGTGGGGATGGGGCTCTGCACCCTCGAGTAGTATTCGCATCTATCATCATTTGCAGGCTGTGTCCGTTTGCGGGTCCCGTTCGACTCGTATTCTTCTGATCCGATTCCGTGAAGGACATATATTATGCCCGGAGTTTCCTTCTTAATCTCTTTAACTGCCGCTCCCAATTCTATGGTTCAATCCTGTCGTTTTTCTGAACCCAGGAATTCCTTTACCTTTCCCTTGCGAATCCAGTATTTGATCTCATACCTTAGACTCTTGCAATCGTTGGTGTCGTGGCCACCCTCTTTGTGGTATGAGCAATACTTGTTGTTGTCACGTTTGGAGGGATCTCCACGCTACTTTGGGGGCCACTTCAGATCTTTCCAATTTTTCATGGAATTAAGGACGTTAAATAAGCTAGAATTGAGGGGGGTTATGGATCTGGATCCAACGTAGTTAGAAGATTTCTATTGCCTGGCACGGCTAGAGTCCGACCTGTTGTCGTTGAGCTTTCGCTTGTTCCTTTATTTGTCTTCTCGCATTTTTTCCTCATTTATGTCCCTAGAAACGGAGGGTTTCTTCTCTACTTCAGTTTCCTTTTTTGTTGTTTGTCATCTCTTCCTGGATGATGTACCTCTGGGGGCCCTTCAAGAGTTCTGCCATATCCAGGGGGTTTCGAGGTGAGGAAGTCGTAAAACTTTTCCTCTCTCAGGCCCGCGGTAAAAGCCGTCATGACTTTGTCATCGCTACAGCCGTCAATGAGCATCAGCTCATCATTGAAGCACGTGACATACTCTCTTAGTGTTTCGTAAGACTTCTGCTTCAAAGAGAGTATTTAGTGTAGGCATTTTTCTGATCCACTGGCTTCCGACAAAGCGCGTCAGAAATTCTTTGGCCAGTGTCTTGAATGAGTCAATCGTCTTTGGCTGGAAGTTGTGAAACCATGTCAGTGTTGACTTCTTCAGGCTGGTAGGGAATGTTTTGCATATCACCGACTCGGAACATTCTTTGAGCACCATTACATGCTAATAATGACGCAAGTGATCAAACGGGTTGCAAGTCCCATCATAGAAATCGATCTTTGGAGGGCTGAACTTCTTTGGCAGAGCCTCGTTCATGATGCGGTCCTCGAATGGGGGAACGAATAAGTGGTATAACACGTCTGGGTCTTGAGCCCCTCGGCGAAGGGGGTTTTGCAGGGCGAGCCTGTCTACGTTGAAGGTCGGGTCCGCCTTGACTGCGTCGTCACTTCTAGTCCAATGAGAACTAGCAGGGATTGACTCTCCTGTGCCTGTTCTTTGTTGTCCTCTGGAGATTGGGGTTAGTGCTGCTTCTGATCTCCATCAACGGGTGGAGGGTTCTGCTGTATGAGAATCTCCACTGCTTTAGCGATCTACTGTATTTGTGGCGACAACAAATCCATATGGGGTCTGTTATTACTATTGCTGGCGCGGGGTGTGAGCCTACTGCCCGTGTGTCACTAGCACCCTTGGAGAAGTGGTATAGCGCCAGTCTAAGCATTTGACGTGTCCCCTTGTTCTTCATTGTTGCATGATCTAGTGGTCACCATCTTTTTGTATTCTGAAGAGAGATGATGCTAGTGATTAGTTAGGAACTTTGTCGTCCCCACAGACGACGCCAAACTGATGCATTCGATTTTCGCTCCCTGCTTGACTTTGACCCGCTGACCTGCACAAGGAACACACATGAGCCACGGACCACGTTGTGGTGGCTGATGGCACTCCGATGCTAAAGTCAGACATGGATCTGATGAAGGTGTAATGTTGTAAACAGAGAATTTGTAATGTACCTTAGCTTACCAACCTCATGTCTTATTTATCATGTTGGAGTCCTGGTTCGACCAGACTATCGGTGGCATAGTTTAGGAAAAAAAATATCCGTGAAGATCCTTTTCTAATTAGGTGTTGTGCTGTGAAAGGAAGTTTCTCTGTCAGATTTGTGCTCCTAGATACACGAGAGATAGTTTCCAATCAGAGCGTTGTCCATAGATAGAAGTTTACATGTGCGACGTATATTTTGGTATTTGCTTCCTAGTTGAAAGCAAAGTGTTGTTGTCTTGCCTGTCCGAAGTCGATCCCCGAGATATTTACCTTAATAGAGCTTACGGGTATTCGGGATAGTTGTGAGACGCGTGGGCTTAGCAAGCTGTAGTGATTTGGTATCGTTTGGCGGATTGCGTTGTGCAGGCTTGAAATCGCTTAGGCCGGATCAGTGTTGGGCTGACGCTTGAGCCTGTTATTTCTCAAGATCATCATGACACGTATACGGTGTAGAAGAGATGATGTTATTTCTCATTGTTGTTTAATTAACAAGAGTTTTGGAAAGGAGTATCAACCCAACTCACTCCTTTCATTGACTATGATGACTTTAGTACTTAAAAACTAAAAAAGATTAAAGAACACCACAAGGAAAATCTGCAACAAACTAAGCTCAAAGTTAGAAGCTCACAGCACAGGAAATATATATCTTAAGATTCTTTAGATCTGTTGGGAAGAATGGAAATTGAAAACTTATATAGCTTTACTATCTGTTTGAAAACACCTCGACAGTCCTCCAACGGGTAAAGCTTCAACAGAGCCGATTAAGAGAGTTTTAAATGGCCAAGGATATTAATGATAAACCCTACGATTAGCTCTTTCCTCCTTAGTGACAAACTTAAAAGTAGGCATGGTTGGTTTAATTAATTTCTTGATTCTCCCTCCATATCGGCTCTAACTTTGTTCAAGTATGTGATTGTCATCAGACTCTCCAGGCAAAAACCATCTGTTCAGGCGCGCTGATGCTTTTTCTACCTGTAACAAGTGAACAATTAGATATTAAAACAAAACTTGAAGGAGTCAAGATGGTTACGGAACGGGAATCAAGAAGGACATGAGATTAAGAAATATTGTTCTGAGTCTACGGTACATCATCCTTTCCTTTTCAGTTTCAGTGCACTTCCACCTGCTCATCCTACCACCTTATAATAGTGTCCAAGACATATTGATGCAGAAGACACCAGATATGATCTTTTCTATATGCTTAATACTTATGGTATTTACCTGAGAATCCCAATCGGTTCTCCAAGTGATCAAAATGAGAATGAGTGTTTGTACTGCAACCCCAGTTATCAATCCTATCCAAAGACCCTACATATAAAATAAAAACCAAACTGTAACAGTGAACATGAACTGTAGGTCTGAAACTTTACTAACATATCATAGCAATAACCAGATTACTAGGGTGTGAAAAAGTGTGAGAAACAACTCCAGTAATTGAAAGGAAAATAAATAAATAGTGCAAAACCAAAGGTTTATTTGGTCTTGAGATTGAGGAATAAGAAATAAACCTTTGGTTTTGCATTATTGGAATATATATCTTACCATAACAACTCCAAATGGTTGCAAATGCATGAACTCAAATGGGTTCCAATAAATAATGCATTTGCAACCATATTGGAACTCAAATTATTTAGTCTTGAGATTGAGTATATATAATGTTTTGCATTATATCTCCAAATAAACTCAAATGGGTTTATTTCTTACTGGAGTATATATCTCCAATATTGGAACACATTTGAGTTCATGCATTTGCAACCATTCATATCCATTCAGATCTTAGGATCAAATATTATTTCTTACCATAACATTAAGATCTGTTACATAAGAAAGCAAAGCTCCAATAGGAATTCCAACTGCATAGTAGCTTCCAATATTCACAAAAGCAACAGGAGCTTGCCAACCAGCACCAACAGCCACCCCTTCTCATAATTTCACAATAAACAAATTGAACCATTAATATTACCAAATCTTCGCATAGTAACTGTGTAACCGACATTAAGGATGATTGTTATATCAAGTGAAGAAAAACTTGCCTGTAACCACTGGTTGAATACTGTTGAGCAAAACAGAGAAAGATAGTAGAATTGAGAGACTTGATACCGCTTGTGACACCTCTGTGCTACTTGAGAAAAGATATGAGATTTGCTTGCCGAAAACCAATGTAAGAATCCAAAAGATCAATCCAATACATAGTGAAGTCGCCAAGATGACTTTGATAGAAAACTTTGCAGCCTTTGCATCCCCTCTCCCCAACTCATTTGAAACCCGAACACTGAGAAAATTGATTATATATAGTTCTCAATACTAGGTGAGACTACAATGTGAATAGAAATCAATATATTGAACATACTCTTTAAACATATAGAATGAGATCTGTAGGTTGAATGGGAGAAAGTGAGTGAATAAAATGAATCATACCTCGCCGCAGTCAAGAAACCTAGGAAAATCATTAATTGCCATGCTACTACGTTCAAACTGCATGTTTGTGATTAGAACTCTATTAGTAATAATGTAATGTACTCTAGAATGAAATGTTGTCTTTGCAATAAGTTCAAAGATTCTGAGAAATTGAGAGAATGCGTTGAGAAAAGGCACAATTTGGGTCATTTGTTACAGCTTCCCAACTTACAACTCTGGAGAAAAGAAAGAGTGATAGCTTTTGACAGTATGCAGCGTCTCGAAAAGTACTATTTGTATAATAGAAGTATCCCAACTCCATGAAGTTGTTACTTGTTGGAGTTGTTCCCATGATACATTTATAAAGAGAAGGAGAAATTTGATGAGACATACCAGATGGAGAATGCAGAGATTGAAACTTCTGCATTTTTCATATGACCTGCCAACAAGACTAGGATTGCATAGTACCACAATTCCAAGCTATACAACTCAAACAAATGCAGACATGTTAAGCAGTGAAAAAATTTTAAATGCAATAAAAGTAATAGCAATAAGTAATAGCTTAAATTTTTTAAAACCATCCCAAACCATATACAGTAACTAGGGACATTATGATTACCAGAGCATCACACCAGAAGATGCAGAGAGCTTGAAAACAGGGGAAAGATCAGATAAGGCACTGATAGAAAATCCTTTCCATGTATCAGAACACCAACCTCCATAAATATACACAAATAGTCCTAAGGTTGATGACCACATCGAGACAATCATAGCACCCATAGCCCCTGGTATCCCCCAGTTCAATTTACAAACAAAGAGCCAAGACAAAACCAAGTGAATCACAAATGAAGCGCTCGATAGCCAACCAACGATTGAGTTCTTCAGTTGAGCTTGAAGAAACATTTGCATGGTAAAGTTGAAAGCGAAATAGTAGATAATGGGGATGAACCATAGAGCGATTTCCCCTGCTACTAATGCTAATTCTTCCTCCTCACCCAGAAACCTAAGAAATGGAGTAGCAAAGATATACAAAGGAAGTAAAATGGTTCCGGTGGCAAAAACAATGATCCATGATCTCTGCATGTAGATTCCCATCATGTGGTATTGCCCTGCTCCAAATGCCTGACCACATAACGTTTCAAGAGCACTTGCCATGCCCAACTAACAAACAACGAAACAATGAAATATTAATTTTACATTAATTTCTAAGTATTCTTGCCAAGAAATTAACTCGAGTGCTTTTAAGGTACCGTACCAATATCCCATTTGCAAACCGTAAGATAATAGTTTGAACTAGTGCATATGAAGCGAGTTCTGTATCACCAATGTATCCCATGAACGCTTGTGTCACCACAAGGATTCCAAATGATGTTATTCTAGTGATTATAGATGGAAATGCAGTCTTCCAGAACTTCTTCGATTCTATACAAACTCTTTGTTTCAAGTCCTTGTCTTCCCCTTCATATCCAAGTAGTCTATCCTCAATTTTGTTATCCATATTTGTCTTTGATTGTCTTCAGCTTTATAACACAATCAAATCAGAAAATAGAATCAGATTTCATTCTATGAAAATCCAGTGAACATGAATTATGCAAGTGCCCTTATACATATACAAAAGTAACAAAACTAGAATAGGAATAATTTACATAGATCGAAATAAAAACATGTCGAACGGAAGGATGACAAAAAGCACCAAGGAATCCACTGGATCGTTATATAGGGCTTGACTTGAGCTTCTGCCTTGTGTAGAAAATCTGCAAAGTAATCTGCAGGTCTATAGCTAACATTTGGAAAAGGTCTCAGTTTAGTCCTTGTGTACAGCTCTCAGCCTACATCTCTTCAGTTAGCATCCAACTGTTCTAAAATCACATTTACTTATCGAATTTGCATATTTTTTTTAATGCATAAAAAAAACAATTCGTGGATTAAAAGGAAAAACAAAAATCACAGTTCCGAAATCAAAGTTCAATCAACTCAAAAAATAAAAATAATGAAAAACTGTTGTGAGACTAATTAAACCCCCCCTTAAAAAATGTAGCTATTTGAACATGTTATGACTCGTTAATCAAATAATCCAACAAAGATTACATATGTTTATTAGAGATGATATAATACTAGTTATAAAATAGTATGTATCTTGACTTCTTCAATATAATGGACGAAAGAAAGGATGATGGGTACATTTAAAGCTGATAAGCACATAAAGACATGAAGGGAAGCATATGAAATTTAGCAAGACATAGAAACTGGTTGTTCAAAAATCTAAAATTCATGGATGTTAAAAGCTTTTGGCAGTTTGCATTTGATTGTAGATGGCATCTAAATTTCCATGGCTAAAGTCGAAGACCTTAGTTCACTTTATAGCTCAGTTTGGTTAAAGTCATATTTATGGGACCCAATGTCTTGGACACATCTTTCGCCAATCAATTTGCTAAGACTACATGTCTAAGACTATGGTTGCTTAGCTAGCTTTCCCAAAGAATTCATCATCATTCCCAGAGAGTTCTTTCTGAGTTTTTCCAAAAGATGAATCAAAACCATGTAAAGCATCTTCAAGCTAAAAGATTTCAATAAAACAAGAAACTGCCAGACAACACACTCTGCATTTTCAGTACTGAACTCAAAACTTATGAAGTATCATGCAAGCCAGGGAAAAAAAATAAGAGAGAGAGGGTACTCACTTGGGTTGTTTCTTATTTGGCTTCGATCAACCTTGGCAAGAAACAGATCTATTTTCTCTGCTTTGCTTGTCTGACATGACAGTGCTATAAAGTTTGTGAGATATTAGTCCAAGAATAATAGAATATATATATATTATATATATATCTGCCAGTCCATACCGTACTGTCACGATTCCTTCTTGTAAAATTCTAAATGGCAAGGAAACGGGCGAGGGAGTGGGTGTGACCGCTCATCCCCCTCGAGATGCGCATCTACATCTTCGAGGGGGATGAGTGGTAACACCCACCCCTCGCCCGTTTCCTTCTTAGAAAAACTATTACTGTTTCAAAAGCAAATACATATCTGCAAAGTTAAAGGAAAGAATACAAAAATGCATATTAAAGGGATTTTATCTGACCTTATTTAACGGATAGATGTTAAGTTTAGATAAATAGCTATCAAGTTTTTATCTACGAGGACCATCAGCTTCTTTTTTTTTTTTTTTTTTTCAAGGGGCCTTTTAAAATATAAGATCTTTACTGAAAAAACAAAAATTAGTCCTGTTCAATTAGTACCAAAATCTGCAACCCCGGGATATAAATGGAAAAAAAAAGTTTTATTCGCAGAAATAAAAATATTTATGCAAGGGATTTGCACCTAGATTAAATGGTGTAGGGCTTAGAATCTTACCACTACAATATAGAAATCATAAAATGGAAAATGACTTTTAATGCCTATTTTTTCACAAAATAGACCATTTAGATAATGTAGTTGAAGCAATGGCTAACTGTTCCTACTTTAATTACCAACAAAGACTATTATATTAATTCAAGTTAACCCATAAATTTACAGTGAAGATTGCATGGTAACATGTGTACGACATAGATTGCGAGACGGTAGAGTAACAGTTACTCCCCCCAATTTAATGGGTTGTGTGCAGCATCGTTAATTGATTGAACGTGGGCCTGTGTGGTTTCCTTTGGAACCGACGCCTCCTCGTTTTCCATACGGTATTCAATGCTGATGTTTGATGCTGACGCGCCTGTTTGGTGAGCCACTATCTCTATATAATGGCGTTCCTTCACCGTTGTAGGCATTATCTTCTACAGAACGCACTGTTCATATGCTCTTACTCAAAGAATATGCTTTAGGTTTTCCAAAGGCTAAAAAAAGATCTCCTCCATTGGAATCTTCGAATGTTCAGACATTTGCGCCGATGAGTCCTGATAAGAGTTGCTATTATACGTGGTCACTTGCTCTGGGTAAACACTCAATTGGTTCGCTGAGAACTTGTAATTTCTTCTCATATTGCAAAGAAGAAGTACAAACTTTTCCTCAAGGGATGAGTTTGTCGTTTATGTGCTGGTGCCCTGTCGGTGCTTCGAACCGCATAATTTATGAGATAACACCAGCAACCAACCTTGGAGCGGTTGCTTTCCTCCCTTCTCAGCTAGCCTTGACGCGTTGTGCTGCGCTGGAACTCGAAGTTGCGGGGCGGAGTGGGCCATCGACTCCTTGACGCCCCTCATCCCTCAACGGGAGGGTGCACTCAATCTATTTCAACCGGATACTTGTCCCAAGTTCGTCTGGTTGGGCGAATTGAACGCCTGAGTTGGTTGTAGCTTCGGCCGGCATGTCACGGGGCCTCCAGTTGCTAATATTTTACCACCTCAGGTCATTTTTGCAAGGTGGGTCCAACGAATTATTGAATTGAGTGTGTTTTTTCATACTTCTTTGTGTACACTTGTTTTTGCTCGTGGATCATCTTCTTCAGAGAAGTTTACCCAGGGTACCTTTGTTGTCACCTCTGAGTCCTCTTCTGAAGTCGGACTGTTTAAATGAATCTTTATTGTATATCGCATTAGATTCAAATGCTTGTAGTTTGTAATTTTTTGTACCCGCCGTCTGGGCGATCGTTATTACATATTTCCAGTATTCAATAGAGTGTGTTTGCGCAATTCTCTTTTATTTATCGAATGAGTGCAAATCACATAACTTCCTAAGAATTAAAACTCTAAACTAACTACTGAAAGAAAGCTAAACAGCTGGATAGATTGACAATCGGCGGAGAAAGGTTGATCTGACCCTAAAGTAAATTCGCATGGCCTTTGCTTGTATCGTAAGTACCTTCAGCAAATTGCCAAGTTTTGCCGACGCCGTTGAGGTTACTGAAGAGTAAACTTTGTGTGGGAGGATTCTTCCGTGCCCACTGATAGTTGTGGGGTTGTGCTCCCGTTTGCAATGACCTCTCCGTTGGGCCTGAAGTCTTGCCGGACGGACTGTTCCTGTAATGTTGGATTGTTATTCGTTGCTAAGTTGAGCCACTACTGTTGAGTCTTGTCTCCTTCTGGGTGGAGCGACTTCTCCATAGTTTATGAGTCTGACTTCTGTCCAACTTGTCTGGCGAGCTCCAGCTGAATCTGAGAACATTCTATCTGCTTTAGTGCAGCATAGTGGCAGCCCTGTGCCGTTGGTTGGTCCCGCAAATTGTTCCCTCTGAGTGATTGGCGATATACTTGATACACTGATGAAAGGTGGAGATTACTACATCCATCTGATGAAGCCAAAGTCTTCCTAAGACGAGGTTATAGGTAGACGGTGTGTCTACCACCATGAAGTCCTAGAACAGGACCTTCCTTAGTTGTGGCTCTCTGCCACCATTGCTAGCCTTATCTTCACGATCAAGAAGCATTTTTCTCCGCTAAACCCAATCAGAGGGTAGTCAAAAGGTGTTAGGTTATCTTCCTTGAGGTCAATATTGTGGAATCCATTATAGAATAGGACGTTGAGAGCACTTCTCGTGTCCACGAGGGCTCTCTTCACTTCCCACCTTGCAATAAAGACCGAAATGACAAGAGCGTCATTGTGCGGTGCGCGGACGCCTTCGAGCTTCTTATCTGTGAAACTCAAGGTCGGGATGGGGCTCTACACTAGCGAGTAATACACAAGTTTGTCCTTGTTGGTGGGCTGTGTCCGCATCTCAAGGAGTGTCCGTTTGCGGGACTTGTTTGACTGTTTTTCTTCTGATCTGACTCCGTTAAGGACATATATTATGCCTGGAATCTCCTTCTCGATTTCTTTGACCGCCTCTCCCTTTTCCCTAGTTCGGTCATTCCTTTTCTCCGAACCCAGGAACTCCTTCAACTTGCCCTTGCGAATCCAGTACTCGATCTCGTACCTTAGACTTTTGCAGTTGGTGTCATGGCCACCCTCCTTGTTGTATGAGCAATACTTGCTATTATCGCATTTGGAGGGGTCTTCGCGTTGCTTCGGGGGTCATTTCAGATCTTCCCAGTTTTTTATGGAGTTAAGGACGTTTGACAAGCTAGAGTTGGGGGGGGGGGGGGGGTCATGGTTTTGGATCCGACATAGTTGGAAGATTTCTCTGGCCTGGCGCGGCCAAAGTTTGACATGTTATCGTTATGCTTTTGTTTGTTTCTATCTTCGTCTTCTCGCTTCTTTCCCTCCTTTCTGTCTCTAGAAACTGAGGGTTTCTTCTCTACTTTAGTTTCCTTCTTTGTTGTCCTCATTTCCTCCAAGGTGATGTACCATTGGGTGCCTTCAAGAGTTTTGCCATATCCAGGGGCTTCCAAGGTGAGGAAATTGTAAAAATTTCCCTCTCTTAGTCCCGCAGTAAAAGCCGTAACAGCAGTATCGTCGTTGTAGCTGTCAATGAGCGTCGGCTCGTCATTGAAGCGCATGACATATTCCCATAGCGTTTCGTTTGAATTCTGCCTCAGGGAGAGTATATAGTGTAGGCCTCTCCTGATCCGCTGGCTTCTGACAAAGCGTGTTAGGAATTTTTTGGCCAATGTCTTGAATGAGTCGATTGACTTTGGCAGGAGGTTGTGGAACCATGTCAGCGCTGACTTCTTCAGGCTGGTTGGAAACAAGTTTGCACATCGCCGATTCAAAACCATCTATGAACGCCATTACATGTTGATAATGACGCAAGTGATTGAACAGGTCACCGATCCTGACATGTAATTCAAGCTTCGGAGGGCTGAACTTCTTGTGCAGACCTCGTTCATGATGAGGTCCACGAACGAGGCAACAGAGAGGCGGTACACCACGTTTGGGTCGTGAACCCCTCGGCAGAGGGGGTTCTGCTGGGCGAGTTTGTCTACCTTGAAAGTTGGATCTGCATTGACCACGCCGCCAACTCTAGTCCAATGAGAACTAGCAGGGGCATGAATCTCCCGTGTTTGATATATGTTGTCATCTAGAGATTGAGGTATCTTTGCTCTTGATCTCCATCAGAGGGTGGAAGTTCTGCTAAATGAGAATCTCCACGGCTTTAGCGATCTGTTGTACTTGTGATGATAGCAAATGCATCCTGAGGTCTGTCGATGTTGCTGCTGGTGCAGGGGTGTGAGTCTATTGCTTGTATTACCAGCACTGCTGGAAGTGGTGGTATAGCAAAAGTCTGAGCGTTTGACATGTCCCCATGTTCCCCATTATTGTGGGATCTGGTGGTCACCATTTTCTTGAACTTTGAAGAGAGATGATGATAGTGTTTTGCTAGGAACTTTGTCATCCACACGGACAACGCCAAACTGATACAGTCAATTTTGGCTCCCTGCTTGACCTTAACCTGCTGATCTGCACAGGGAACACACGTGAGTCACGGATCACCGTTGTGGTGGCCTATGGCACTCCGATGCTAAAGTTAGACAAGGTCTGAGGAAGGCGTAATACTGTAAAATGAGAATTTGTAGCATAACTTTGTTCACCAACCTCATGTCTTATGTATAGTGTTGGAGTTCTGGTTCGGCCAGACCATCAGTGGTGTAGTTTAGGGAAGGATATCTTCTTGGAGATCCTTATCTAATTAGGAGTTATGCTCTGGAGGGAAATTTCATTGTGAGACTTGTGCTCCTAGATATGCGGGAGATAGTTCCCAATTGGAGTGTTGTCCATAGATGGAAGTTTCCATATACGATGTATATCTAGTATTTGCTTCCTAATTGGAAACAAGGTGCTGCTAGCTTGCCCGTCCGAAGCTGATCCCTGAGATACTTGCCTTAATAGGTCTTGCAGGTATTAGGGATGGTTGTGAGACGTGTGGGCTTAACAGGATGTAGTAATTTGGGTTTGTCTGGTGGACTACACTATGCAGGATAGAAACCACTTGGGCCGGATCAATGTTGGACTGACTTTTGGGCCTGTTATTCCTTGAGATCATCATGACACGTGTATGGTGTAGAAGAGAGGATTTTGGTGTATCATCAGCTGCTCCCCCCAAGTTAGTAAGCCATCATATCGGTCCACTAAGTCACTTATTGAAAAGATACACCACTTATGATGATTGAGTCTGAACCGTTACTTGAGCAGCATGTTCCATTAATTAAGTGTGCGTCGGTTTAGTAGAGAAAATGCGGCAAATCAATCCCTATTTAGATCTCCCTTTCTGCAGAGATTGACTATTCTATTTATTGTTTTTAGAGACTCCGTTCTGTTCAACTTTTAATTGAAAGCTTATTCACTTTTTTCATGGCTCGCCAAAATCACCTTGATGGTGAGCTTCTTGCCAAGGGCTTCAAGTTCTTTGAAGACAGGTCGGCTTTTGAATCGAGCCTGGCTGAGTTTGGAAGACATACGGGGTCCCTGAAGACCTGCCACTCTACACCTTAAGTGATGATCAGATGCCAATGTTTCCTCTGGAAGGATTCATCTGTTTGGACTACTGTATGCTTCAAACTAGTGTCAATTTTCCTGTGCTTGACGAGATCTGAGGCTTTCTGGAATTTCTTGGAATCCCTCCTGCTCAGTTGGTACCGAATGGGTATAGTGTGAAAGACTATTCTTCTCATATTGATCAGTGCAAAGGATGCTGATCTCCGCGTGACTCCGAGGGTGATTCAGTTACTGACTTCTCCTCAGTTGAATGATCATGCCGTGTGTAAGATGAAGTCGCCGGCTTGCTTTGGGAAAATGACAGTTGACATTAAATTCTGGCAGAAATTTTGCTTCCTCGCTCCTTCGGATTCGAAGTACTTCAAGTTCAATGGTCGTCCATTTGAGTGGGGGTTCAAGCCACTTCGTAAGTATAGTTTCTTCCTTTGATTCCATTGTGGTGATTATATGCCGATCGTTGCGTGAGTTCTTTGTAGGGAGGTTCCCCACTACTTTTTTTTTTCCAAAGGAGGAGGCTGCTATGGAGGCATTTCGTGACATGCCTCAAATGAATGTGGAAGACGTTATCTGCCTTTCCAATTTTAGTTGCAATGGGTTGTGGGCCCATTGGCACGAGGCTCCCACTCTTTTTAGAGTGTTGAAGGTTAAGTCTAAAGGTGGAGCCCCTTCCAAGAAGAGGAAGGCCTCTAAAGTTAAGGCTCCTACCCTGCCAGACATAAAGGGGCTTTATGAGACGCTTGCATCCTTCATAGGCTCAAAGAGGTCTCGTATTGGGGCTGAGCCGGCTTCCAAGTGGCTCACTTCGTTGAAGAAGGAGCGTCATTCCAACATGTCCGCATAGGCGGAGGTTGTAACATTTGGTTTGGAGAAGGACCACCTGCGACTAGTAGGGGTTGATGATGCGTCGAATCTAAGTACTGAGCATGTTGAAGCTTTGAATAAGAAGCTGATGTTGGCTGTTGTGCCAACTTTTGATGGTGCTGACCAATCCAGACCCCTTTTATTAGAAGGCTCTGATGAAGATTTGCCTATGGTCCCGGAGGTCAATCGTCCTGCTAGTGGATCGTCTGACAGTGCCCATTGCAGCATGGACCGTCATTATTGCAGTTCGCATTGCCCTCCATCTCGCTCCAGGTCGTATATCAAAGTAATAGAGGGTCCGCACTGGTGACAAAGGGAAGGCTGTAGATGAGGGCCCAAGTGCGGTGGGGACTGCAAAGGGCGGTGCTGGCATAATTCCGCATCCGAAAGAGCTTCATCTAGACGAGTTTGTCGCTCCAGATGTAGTGAAAATGAGCAATCGGGCCTAGCACCAGGAGGTTGATATTGATTATGCTTCGAGGAAGCATATAAGCAGACGTTATAGGTGGCTCAGACATTGATTATGCTTCGAGGAAGCATATGCTGGGGATGTCGCATCTGAGCCAAGTGGTCGCCGCTGATACGGCAGTTGAGGCGGCTCGTGAGAAGATATACACCATGGAACATGTCTTCTCAAATATGCAGAAGTCGTATTCTAATGCAATATTTCAGATTGAATTGCTGAGAAACCAAATTGAAGAGTGAAGGCTGGAACAATCAACCATTGATGTTGAGACCCAGATGGTTCGTTTGGAAGCCCTTGAGTCTGATTTAGCAGAGGTGGTGTTCGCAAGGGACAAATCCAGAAAAGAGTTGAACCTGGTCCGCCAGCTATTTGCTTCCAACTAGGAAGCGAATTCTAGATGTTATGCCATTTATGGAGACTTCTACCTATAGACCACTATCTCCCGCGTATTAGGAGCACATGCCTAATAGGGAAACTTTCCTCCACAGCACAACTCCTAATTACAGAAGGATCTCCACGCAGATCTTCTTTCTTAAACTACGCCATCGATGGCCTGGTCAAACCAAGACTCTTGCACTATAAATAAGACATGAGGTTGGTAAGCTAAGGTACAATACAAATTCCCTATTTACAACATTACACCTTCCTCATATCCGTGTCTGACTTTAGCATTAGAGTGTCATCGACCACCACAACGGTGGTCTGCGGCTCACATGTGTTCCTTGTGTAGGTCAGTAGGTTTGCAGGTCAAGGTCATAACAGGGAGCAGAAAATGACTGCATCAGTTTAGCACAGTCCGTGGGGACGACAAAGTTCTTAACATTTTACTAGCATCATGTCTCCACAGGCTACGAAAGGATGGTGACCACCCGATCATGCAACAATGGAGAACAAGGGGACACGTCAAACCCCCGGCTGGCGTTATACAATAGCTCTCAGCGATACCGATGGCACAGGGGCCACAAACTCACGCTCCCGCACCAACCACGACAACGATGGACCCCATGATGGATTTGTTGTCGTCTCAGATACAGCAAATTGCCAAGGCCGTGGAGGCTTTCATACAGCAAAACTCTCCACCTGAAATCAAGAGCAACACATGCCTCCATCTCCGAAAGACAGCAGAGAGCAAGCACAGGAGAGTCGGGCTCCTGTTAGTTCCCATTGGACCAGAGGAGGTTGCGCAGCTAACGCAAAACCAACTCTCCGAGCATAGAGACTCGGCCCACAGAACTCCCTCCATAGATGGGCGTATAACCCAGACGTGTTGTATCGTCTCTCTATTCCGCCATTCATGGACTGTATCATGAACGAAGCTCTTCCAAGGAAGTTCACGCCTCTTAAGCTAAACTTCTACAATGGGACCACCGACATGTTCGACCACCTACGCCATTACCAAAATATAATGGTACTCAAAAAAGGATCTGAGTCGGTCATGTGCAAAACCTTCCCCACCAGCCTGAAAAATTAGCGCTAACATGGTTCCACAACCCCCCGCCAAAGTTGATTGATTCATTCAAGGCACTGGCTAAGGAGTTATTGACACGTTTTGTAGGAAGTCAACGCCTCAGGAAAAGCCCACATTACATACTCTCACTCAAACAAAGATCTAACGAGACACTCAGATAGTATGTCACGCGCTTCAACGATGAGCTGACACTCATTGACGACTGCAGCGATGACACAGCCATGACGGTGGGACTGAAGAAAGGAAAACTTTATGAAAGTCTCACTCTAGAACCCCCTTTGGATATGATGGAGCTCCTCAAAAGTGCCCAGAGGTACATAACCTTAGAGGAGTTAAGAACTGTGAAAAGGGAAACAGAAGGAGATAAGAGACCCTCCGCTCCTAAAGACATGAAAGAGGGAAGGAGGCGCGAAGATGAAGAAAAAGTCAAGCAAAAGCACAATGAAAACATGTCAGACCCTAGCCTAGCTAGGCCAGAGAAAGCATCCAACTACGTTGGATTCAGAGCCGTGACATTCCTCAATTCTAGTCTGTCAGACGTCCTGAATTTCAAGAAAAACTAGGAAGATATGAAGTGGCCCCCAAAGTAGCAGGGAGACCTTTCCAAGCGTGACAACAGCAAGTACTACTCTTACCACAAGGAGGGTGGCCATGATACCAACGACTGCAAGAGTCTAAGGTATGAGATTGAATACTAGATCTGCAAGGGCAAGCTGAAAGAATTCATGAGCTCTGAGAAGCGACCAAAATGATTCAGTGACCGGGGGGAGTCAGTCAAGGAAATAGAGAAGGAGACTCCGGGCATAATCTACGCTCTTCATGGGGTCGAACCAAATGAAGACCAGTCGAACAGGTCACGCAAGCGGACTCTACTAGAGATGCGGACACAACCCTCGGATGAGGACAAACGCATTTGCTACTCAAGGATGCAAAGCCCTATTCCCACCTTAACTTTACAGACAAGAACCTCGAAGGAGTCCGAGCACCACACAATGATTCCCTAGTCATCTCGGTCTCCATTGCGAAGTGGGAGGTAAAAAGATCCCTAGTAGACACAGGGAGCTCGTTCAACATCCTGTTCTACAACGCATTCTGCATTATGGACCTAAAGGAGGAGAACCTGACATCCTCAGACTACTCGCTGATCGGATTTAGCGGAAAAAAATGTTTCCCGATCGGGAAGATAAGGCTAGCAATAGTGGTAAGAGAGCCACAACTCATAAAGGTCTTGTTTCTAAACTTCATTGTAGTAGACGCGTCGTCTACCTACAACCTTATATTGGGAAGACCATGGCTCCACCAGATGGAGGCAGTAGTCTACACCCTTTACCAGTGCATTAAGTACACTGCTAACCACTTTGAAGGAATGATACGTGGAGACCAGCCTATGGCACGAGGCTGCCATTATGCTGCATTAAAACAAATAGAATGTTCCCAAATCAAATCGGATCCTGCGATTGCGGATGCACAACTCCACTTGCACGAGATCCCAACAGCGGTGGCTAATTTCGAAAACGAGGAACAACTACGTTGCACAAAAATAATCTAACATAACGAAGAGGTCAATGCAAAAAAGAGTACAACCCCCTGACATCCTGTCGACGGGGAGATTAACTCCCACACGAGGTTTACTTTTCAGTAGCCTCACTAACATCATTGAAGTTCAACAGTCCGCTGAAAGTGACAACGATCCACAAGGGTCATGCGATTCACATCTGAGCCAGGGCAACTCCTCTCTACCAACAATTAGTCTACTTCAATTGTTAATTTTCCTTTCCATAGTCAATGTAGAGTTTTAGTTCTTAGAAACTTATGTGATTTGCAATCATTTAAGAAATAAAGGAAAAAATTACGCAAACACTCTATTGATTACTGGAAAGATGTAACAACGGGCGCCCTGAGGCGGATACAAAAGACTACATACTACAAGCATTTGAATCTGATACGATATAAATACTCGCTTGAGAAGTTTGATTGCACGAGAAGATCTCAAGAGAGCAAAGGTCCCGAGAACTCTCCGATGAACATAATCTGCGAGGGACAGCAGGGTGAAGGACCGGCATGTGCAAGGGCAGCAAGAAGCACCGTTCAAAGGCTCTTGCAGACACGACCCTCAAATATGGTATGCGGTGGTACAAAATCGGCAACCAGGGGCCATGCGACAAGCCATAACCAGATACGGCCAACTCGCACGCTCGATCCGGCTACCGGGTGAACTAAGGACAAGTATCAGATTCATAAAAATCGAATGCACCTTCTCGCTGCAGGGATAAAAGGGGCATCCAGGAGTCAATGGCCCAATCCATCAGACTACGACCAACTCCACCCCATCTCGAGATCTCGAATTTCAGCACTAGGCGAGACGACGGGGTTAATCGAAAAGTGATGGAGGCGACCACTCCGGAGTTGGCTGCTGGTGTTATCTCTAAGATTAAACCCTCTAGGGCAGCAACAAGACACCAACACATAAATGACAGACTCATTCCTCAAGAGGGAGTTTGTACTTCTTCTTTGCAATATGAGAAGAAATCACGAAATCTCAATGAAACAACTAGGTACTCACCTAGAGCGAGTGACCGCACATAACAACGATTCTCATCATGCCCGATCGCTCCAAATGCCAGAACATTCAAAGACTCCAATGATGAAGATCTCCCTTCAGCCTTCGAAAAACCCAAAGCGCCTTCTTCAAAAGAGAACATTACAGGAGATATGCTTTGCAGAAGATAGTGTCTACAACGATGAGAAACACCATTATATAGACATATGGTTCACCAAACGAGCGTCTCGGCATTAACTGTTAGCATTAAATAGTGTATGGGAAATTAGGAGACGACGGTTCTTAAGGATACTACACAGGTCCACGTTCGTTTATTCAACGGGGCTGCATCCAACCCCATTAATTGAGAGGGGGTAACCAATACTCAACTGTCTCACAGTCCATGTCGTACATGTGGTACTATACGATCTACGCAGTACACATAGCATCTTGTGTACAGAAGACCCTAGTTCTCACTCTACTGGCCTATGGGCTCGGCCCACTATTCAAATAGTACTTTACCACGAGCATGAGGAACCCTAGTCATTCCTAACACGCGGATCGCACCTGCATACCGTCAGATGATCCAAGGTACTTCTTCATAACTCATCCGCACAACGCACCCCGCTCGCAGATACAGGCTCGTACGCCCGTAGTTGGCAAAGCCCCTACTTGGCCAGGTAAGCTTAGTCAGCTTGGGATGAATATGAGGGCTTCTGGTTCACCCCGACACCTAGTCCGCTTAAAGTGGATGTCGATGGTTTAGGAAGTAGGAGTTCAATCAGCGCTATCACGCATGATGACAACGACTCGCCAGGGACTGTTGCCCTCTTCGCAGACAACGATCGCCGAACTCAATTAGGTAAGCCTAGCCGGTGACGACTGGCAATGACAACTTTTGATCAAAGCCTAGACTTGTAGCCCTCACTGCGCGAGTGTAGATGGTCTGGAAGTTGGGAGCCTAAGTAGTCCCGAACTGATTTCGATGGCTTGCCACGGGACCACTGCTCTTTTACAGACCATGGTCGTCGAATTACCAACCCTGAACTTGTAGCCCCCATTGTGCGGGCATAGATGGTATGATGGTGGGAGCCTAGTCAGTCTCGAACTGATTCCGACGGCTTGTCACGGGACTACTGCTCTTCTACAGATAATGGTCGCGAAAAACTCATAAATTTGTAGTTCGATGCTCACGGGTGTAGATGATTTGGAAGGTGGGAGCCTAGTCAGTCCTGAACTGATTCTGACGGCTTTCCACGGGACCATTGCTCTTCAGCCTGGTCCCCGAACCCCTCATCTCAAACTTGTAGCCCACTACGTATGGGTGTAAATGGTTTGAAAGGTGGGAGGCTAGTCAGTCTCGAACTGATGTCGACACCTCGCCATGAGATCAATGCTCTTCAGCAGACCATTATCGCCGAATCCTTACTCCCCAAACTTGTAATCCACCATGCTCAAACATAAATGGTACGGAAGGTGGGAGCCCTAGACGGCTCACCACGTGGCCGTCGCTCTCTTTTGAAACATCGGCCCAAAGAGAAATCACAGTTTAAACAGTGTCTTCATGCTCACAGCTTAAACAACGCCTTTGCACTCACAGTTTAAACAACATCTTCGCGCTCACTGCTCAAACAACGTCTTCACGCTCACAGCTCAAACAGTGTCTTCACGCTCACAACTCAAATGGCATCTTCACGCTCACACGCACTGGCATTCTATTACCAGCAAAGGACACTCATGCCGAACCACAAATCATCCCGCCAACGTGCGAATGAGTGCCACATGGAATGCGAGCCCGAGCTTATGGAACCTAACTTGAAACAAGGGATCCAATTACAATGTGTGTGCTCAACTACCACAGTTCACTCATGCCAGTAACCGCGACCGACTGTCAAATAGACCAAACAAGCCTCCAGCAACTTACCTTGAGAATGGGTCGCAGCTGGGCAGCGCAGCGCGCTCCTCAACCATTCACGAAACGCCCACTATGGGACGTGACTATGCAATAGTGACTCTAAGTTACTCACATTGCAAATGGTCAAACTCTCAACAGCAGATAGACAACTCGATTTCCTATTGATCCAACCAGCCTATGCCAAAGTAAAATGACAAGGCGAAACGAAAAACACACAGAAGGGATAGCGAGTAAAAAATGGACACAGAGCGTAGTCAACGTAAACCTGTTTTCATTAAACAATTGAAACAAAAAAGGTGCAAGTATACAAAGTTCACTCCTTATCAGGAGGGGGCACAAAATAGAAGAGCTAAGATTGACAGAGGAGGAAGTAGGAGTCACGCCCATACGTGTCGCAGTCTAAGCATCCTGATCCAGATCACCATCTTCGTCTGATGACGCAAAGGCCACTGACAAGTCTACATATGACATCTTTTTATAGCGATCAAGGTTCCAATCCGGATGCTCCTCCTTCATCAGCGCCAGCAGCTCCAATCTACCATGTACAACCCAGGGAAATTTGCACTTGCCTTGTTCCTGGATGAGCTCTTCTTCACGCTCCTTCGCATCAACAAGTTCACGCTCCAGCAACTCCAACTTGCCTGTCAGCGCATCAACCTGAGATTGCTCGGTAGTCAAATTGTTCTTCACAGCACTAAGCTCATGTGTCTCCAATTCGAGCTGGTCCTCAAACTTCCTCGCCTTCCGAGCATTGAATTCCACATCGGACTCCAATTATTGCTTCTGAATAGCTCAATCAGCCTCCTTCAAGGCATTCTCTTTTGCAAGGGATCGTAGCTCAAAATGCGCCTCAGCCGCAGCATCCTATGAAACCTTCAAATCACGGCGAACCATATCCAACTCCTGCTGAAATTTGTCTCTCACGACCCTCGTTTCTACTAGATTAGACTCAAGGGCTTCCAAACGAACCCTCAGAGCCTCAACATCAACAGATGATCGTTCCAGCCTCTTCTCCTCAACCTACTTCCTCAACAGCTCAATCTCATAAAACGCATCAGAATACAACATTTGCATGTGCGAAAATACACGCTCCATGGTGTACACCCTCTCACGGGCCGCCTCAACTTCCGTCCCAGCAATGGCCACCTAGCTCAAGTGAGACATTCCCAACATAAGGTACTTTAAACCTTTATCCATACGCCCTTCTAGGATATCCTCATCGAGTTTTGGAGCATGGTTCATCAGCAACTATGACGCCTGCTTATATGCTTCTTCGAAGCATAGTCCACATCAACCTCCTGGTGCCAGACTTGAGTGTTCATCTTTACTAAGTTCGGTGCAAACAGACTTATCCGCGCATCTGGAAAAAGCTTTCTTGGACGAGGGATCATGCCAGCACCACCCCTTGTAGTCACCACTACTCCCAGACCTTCTTTCGGAGCCTTTCCTTTGTCACCATCAGTCGACCCCTTAGTGGGAGACGGCTAGGCAGGATCCGGATGAAGAGGAGGAAACAAATTGTCCAGCAGACCCTCCAACACCTTGAGATGTGACCTGGAGCGAGACGGGGAACAATGCGAACTGTGATTAACTTTGTCAATGTCACCACGGCCACTACTGGTCCGCCCACCAATGGGACGATCGACTTCCAAAACCTCAGGTGGATCCTCGCAGGAGCCTTCTCTCAAAACGGTCCCAGGCTGGTCGGCATCAGCAGAAGACGCTATTGCAGCCTACATCAACTGCTCACTCAGAGCTTCTGCCTGCACGGCAGTAAGATTCGACATGTCTTCCACCCCTGCTAATCGCAAGTGGTCCTTCTCTCAGCCGGATACGATGGGCTCTGCCCTGATGGGCTGATTAGATTCACGTTCTTTACATAATGGAGCCGATTGTTTTGAAGACGACCCAGTCCTAATGTGATACTTCTCCGACCTCACAAAGAAGGCAAGTATCTCAGATAGCTCCTCCATGTCCGGCGACCTTCCTTTTCCTAAAAAAGAGCCCCACCTTCAGTCTTAACTTTCGATGATCAGTGGAGAGTGGGGCCCACATGCTAGTTGTCCCACAGCCTACTGCGAATAAAATTGGTGACACATATAACGTCCACCACATTCTGCATTGACAAGCCGTAGAATGTCTCTATAGTATTTTGTTCCTCTGGGGTAAAAGGAGTAGTGTGAAACCGTCTTGAGGAGAAACACGAGCAACGATTAGCATACGATCAAGTGCAACAAAATCGAAAGAAAATGTTGTACTTACGAAGTGGCTTGCACTCCCGTTCGAGTGAACGACCCTTGAATTGGAAGTATTTTGAATCCGCAGGGGCCAAGAAGCAATACTTCAGCCAGAACTTGAAGTCATATGGCAAATTCGTAAAGCAAGCTAGCGACGTCATTTTACAGACAATGTTATTCTTCAACCGAGGAGAAGTCAGTAACTGGATCACTCGTAGAGTCACGTGGACGCCAGCTTTCTTTGCCCTAATCAGAATGAGAAGAATGATCATGTATCCATGAGGCACCAACTGGGCCAGAGGAATTCCAAGGAAGTCCAAGAAGTCCCAAATCACATCCAAAATGGGAAAATGGACTCCGTCTTGGAGCATCCCACAATGCAAGCAGGTGAACCCCACCGGTGGCAACATTAGCGCCTGCTAATCCTTCAGAGCATATAATGGCAGATCTTCAGAAATCTCGAACTTCTTACAGATTTCAGCAAGGCTGATTCAGAAATCAACCTATCTTCAAAACTCAAGGCCCTTGGCCAAAGTTGCATCATTAAGAAGGTTTTGTTGAGCCATGGAAAAGATGAAACAATTTTTTTCAATCAGAAGACAAACAGAGCAAGATCTTTAAGAGTAATAAAATAGAAGAGTTAGTCTTCGTACAAAGGATGACTAAAATATTTATTGCAATCCCACTTCTTCTCTACCGAATCGACTCACATTCAATTAATGAAGTGCACGGGTCAAGCAACTATTCAGACTCAATTATCATGAGTGGCGTATCTTTTCAAGAAATGACCTAGCGAACCGATGTGATGCCCACTAAATCGAAGGGAGTAGCTAATGATACACTAAAATGGTCCCGGCTCTACACATGTCATGATGATCTCAAGAAAAGATAGGCCACAGCGTCAGCCCAACATTGATCCGGCCCATGCAATTCTAAACCTACCCAATGTAGTCTGCCAAACAGACCTGAATTCTTACAGCTCGCTAGCCCCACGTGTCTCACAACTATCCTCAATACCGGTAAACCCTATTAAAGGCAAGTATCTCGAGGATCAGCTTCGAACGGGTAACTACAGTAGTTATTTGCTTCCAACTAGGAAGCTAATTCCAGATATATGTCACATAAGGAGACTTCTACCTATAGACCACTCTCAGAATAGGAACTATCTCCTGTGTATCTAGGAACACATGGCTAACAAGGAAACTTCCCTCCACAGCACAACTCCTAATTACAGAAGGATTTCCACGCGGATCTTCTTTCTTAAACTACACTATCGATGGCCTGGTCGAACCAGGACTCCTACACTATAAAAAAGACATGAGGTTGGTAAGCTAAGGTACGTTACAAATTCCATGTTTACAACATTACACCTTCCTCGGATCCATGTCTGACTTTAGCATTGGAATGCCATCGGCCACCACAACGGTGGTATGTGACTCACGTGAGTTCCTTGTACAGTCAATAGATTTCCAGGTCAAGGTCATAGCAGGGAGCAAAAAATGACTGCATCGGTGACAATATAATCTTAAAGTCTTATGAAAATAGTAATTCTTCCTAACCATCATTGTAATCAGGTTCACTAGGATTCCTTCTAGTTATCTTGGTCAAAATCTGATATTCATATTTTCGTCTCAGCAAATCAGTTTTTTTCCACAATGGATCGTGATGTCTTTCTATGGGATCGCGGGTCTCTTCATTAGCTCCTATTTGTGGTGTACAATTTGGTGGAATGTAGGCAATGGAGTTTAGCCACCAACTGTTGGGGTTACTACCATGAGAGTACCTAGAACATATTTATGCAATAGGCGTGCTTAGTAATAAAGGGATGTCACTTAGTCCTGTAGTTAGAGGTATTTAGGACAATAGTAGGATTTATTGCAAGTTAGTTCTAATTATAATCTCAAAAGAATTAGGGTTCTATGTATAAACAAATTAGGGTTTTGTTTTCTTCTTCTTTGATCTTGAATAAACTATTTACATGTTATTTGTTGCACCTGATCTATCAATTCTTACAATCTTATCAGAGCGAGAATGCTTCGGGAAGGTTTCAACGACTATATCAAACCAAACAGGGTAAAGAGAATAGAATAATGAAAGGAGATGTCTGCAAAAATAGAATTGCGCAAATCAAGAACAACTAGATCCGATGAGGGCTCGGTGGAGGCAGGAGAGACGTCGCGATGGATGACGGGTGGCTCACACACGACCAGCAACACGTACGGCCTGATGGACAAGTTGGTGCCTCACCATTTGCTCACGGCTTGTCTGCATGGTAGTGTGGGTGGGGCTTGTGTGGCTCGTAGGGAGTTTTTGAAGGGTTTCACCTCTCACATGATTGCAGGGGGATCACTTTCGTTGGATCTTTCACATTGTTATGTGCTGACAGGTAACTTCCCTATGTTTCCTTGTCTTTTAGTTTCAGTTTCCCATATTCTCGTTGCAAAAACCCCTTGGATGATATTGCGTTGAGGGAACACAATATCTTTCTTACACGATGCAGCTTTAAAGAAAAGATATGTAGTGTGATTGATGGTGGATCAGTGAGAACTTTGTTTCCAAACTTATGGTTGACACCTTGGGGTTGAAGGAAGAACCACTTTCTATTCCTTTTGCAGTGGACTAGTTAGATCCGAGTAAGAAAGCATATGCAACTACCAAGTGTTTCCATTGCCCAGTATAGTGATCAAGTTTGGTGTATTATCATCTAGATGAATATTTGTCACATTACTAGGGAGACCGTAGAAATTTTAGTGACGATCAATTCATGATGGGTATAAAGAATACTTACAACTTTCTTGATGTTGAGGGGCACAAGTTTCTACTGAAGCCGCTTCGTCCAACACCAGCAAAAGCATTGACATTCGAAATGATACTTGGGTATAGTAGTTGGAAGCCTCCATAGTTATAATGTGGGAGATCCTAGATGATGTGTATAAGTTGGGTACAATCAACATCCCATTTCAATTTCCAAATAAGCCCATCCCACCTTGTACACAACATCTTATTGCTAGATTGTAGGGAGGGAAATGACTATCTACCAATGCTGAAGAATATTCAGCATGTCATTGAGTAGGAACCTGGGGACACAGTTCCTAATAGGCTGCATTATCACATGGCACCTAGGAAACATGAAGAGTTGCAGCAACAGATGAATGAACTCTTGGCCAAAGAATACATCAGTGAAAGTACTTTTCCCAGTGTGATTCTTGCTTTGTTAGTGCCCAAGAAAGATGAGTATTTTCTAATGAGTGAGGACTCTCATGTCATTAATAAAATCAAAGTCAAGTATCATTTTCTTCTTCCTAATTTGGAAGACATGCTTGATAATTTGCGGGAGCCATAGTCTTCTCGAAGTTGGATCTTAAAAGTGGGTATCATCAGATTTGTATGTGGCCTATGATCAATGAAAAACAATTTTTAAGACGAAAGAGGATTTGTATGAATGGTCGGTCATTCCATTTCGGTTGCCCAACGCCTCTTCAACGTTTATGCAGGTAATGGAGTGCATTCTCCAACCTTTTATTAATAAATTTGTTGTTGTTTATTTTGATGATATTCTTATACTTAGTCAAACCAATGAAGGACATTTACAACATGCACAGGTTGTTTTTGAGGTTCTGTGTGACCATCTGTTTTATTTGAACTTGAAGAAGTGTGCTTTCATGGTGACCTTTTTAGGGTATGTCGTCTCAGGCGGTAAAATGTTTGTTGATCAATCCAAGGTGTCTACTATTCGTGATTGGCCTGCGCTTACTTCTTTTTCCCATTACGCAGTTTTCATGGTTGGTCAGTTTTTAATTTTTGTAGGGTTTTATTGAGGGTTTCAGTTCTATTATGACATCGCTGACTATGTTTAGGAAATATGTACCTTTATGGACTACTAAATGTCAATCCGTGTTTGATGTTATTAAGCTTAAAATAACTACTACTCCAGTTTTAATACTGCCTGGTTTTGGAAAGATATTTTAGCTATCTTGTGATGCATGCAAGATGGGTATGGGGGTTGCAAAATATCAAGATGGGTGGCCCATGACCTTTTATAGTGGGAAACTGAAGAAGGCATGGTTGAATTATTCCACTTATGACGTTGAGTTGTTCGATGTGGTCCAAGCCCTTCTCCATTGGAAACATTATCTCCTCTATTGCGAGTTTATGATTCATTTTGATCATGAAGCAGTCCATTTTCTTAACTCTCATCGGCATGTAAGTAGTTGGAATACTAAGTCGGTTAATGAAATTAGAAACTTCACTTTCACTTTGAAACATGTTAAGGGGTCCCAGAACCTGGTAGCCTATGCTCTCAACAGACGTGCAAATAGGTTGGTTGTATTGCGCACCTCTGTTGATGAGTTTGATGAGTTACCAACACTGCATGGGTTTGCTCATTTCTTTGGTCCTATTTATTTTGCTTGTCAGACCGCGCCCCATCAATCAAGTTGATTCTTCTGCATGATGGTTTCTTGTTTCATGGTAAAGCTCTTTACATTCCCACCTCTCTTATGAGGGAGAAGTTGATTGTAGAACTTCATAGTGATGGCCTGGCTGGTCATTCTAGTATCAGTAAGATGATGTGATCATTATGAAAGCATTATTTTTGTCCCACTATGCATTCCGATGTTAACAAATTTGTGCAAAAGTGTTATGTGTGTCAGACTGCTAAGGGACAGGTAACGTACGCTAGTTTGTATTTCCCCTTGCCCATTCCTAAGAGGCCATGGTTGGACGTGTCCATGGATTTTGTTTTAGGTTATCCCTGCATCTCAAGGTTACAACTCACTTATTTTGTGGTTAATCATTTCTCTAAGATAGCTCACTCCATCCCTTGTTGCAAAGTTGACGACGCGTCGCATGTCACTAATTTATATTTTATGGAGGTGGTACTTCTTTATGGAGTCCCCAGGAACATTATGTCTGATCGTGATACGAAATTTATGAGGCAGTTTTGGAAGACTTTGTGATAGCATTTTCAACTATTTTTCATCCGCAAATTGATGGTCAGATGAAGGTTGTTTATTACATGGTGCTTGTTGGTCGTCACTATTGCTGCATGCGAAATTTGTTTATAACAACACCATCAACCAAAGTATGGACATTTGCCTTTCCAGGTCATGCATGGTTTATTTCCTTCTGTTCCCATTGATTTGGTACTAGTGACTAGTATGGGCATGGTGAATAGTAACGCGACCATTAAGGCATAACAAATGACTTTAATTCACTAATAAGTTTGACAGTGTTTATCTAAAGTATATGAAAGACATAAGAGTGTAATCGATCATCATAAACATTTTGTTTCTTTTGAACCAAGCAACGTAGTTATGGTCTTTCAGAGTACTATGGCGACGACCTGATCCGCAGAGTATTATATTGTTCGCTTTGGGCCCAAGGCCCACACGGCTTTAAAATGCATAGTACTTTGTAGATCCAAACTCATACATAATTAGCACATCCCCTTCCCTCAACTAGGTGATTCGGGACTATAATTTCCCCTTGGTAGCTCGCCCAACCCCTCTTGGGATCCACGAGCCTATTGGGCTTCACCATCACGGGCCTCTCTGGCACCCTCCCGCTCAAGTTCGCCTACACAAGGATATCACAGTCCACCCCCTAAGGGAGCCCAACGTTCTCGTTGGCACACTTCTTGCTCTTATACCATTCTGTAACGACCCAATCCACAGAATACTATATTGTCCGCTTTGGGCCCAAGGCCAGCACGACTTTAAAACGCATAGTACTTTGTAGATCCAACCCCTATTGGGATCCATGGGCCTATTAGGCTTTTCCATCACGAGCCTCTCTTGTACCCTCCCCCTCAGGTCCCCCCACACAAGGGTATCGTATAGGGTCTTTGGATTGGAATGCTAATTGGAGTTGCGATCCAAACATTTGTTCTTTTTTATCACTTGGAGAACTAATTGGAATGCTCAGGTAGAATTTCTATTGATAGGGTTCTAGTTAATGTTATACCTCATCATTCTCTAATTACTTGTAATACTATCATAAGGTCGATGACACACCAGAGAGCATGTGTATTTATAAAGAAAAATATAGGGGGAAAATGTCAATTGTTTATTTAAATTCTTGTAGCGCCTTTAGGGGGTTTTTACTAACCATTATTAGCTTCTTAACTACAGGTAGAAAAGGCATCGGTGCGCCTTGGCAAATGGTTCCTGCCTCAAAAGTCAGATGAGAGCACATCTGAGACTTAAAGAGGTGATAATCCTACAAAGTGGGAATCAAATGATGTACCATGCAAATTTTTTTCTTTTATGTGCTAATGATGAGTCAAAGTTTATTAATGCGTAACTGAAGCATGTAGGAATAATTTTTGTAGATTTTGTCAAGTAGATGATTAGAAACGAAGGACATTGTGAGATTGGAGGATTAATCACAGAAGTTTAGGTAAGTTCCTTGGATGGTGTAGCTAGCTAGAGGTGGTTCTCATATCTGAAGGAAATAAAAAACAGTTAGACGAGTAGCCAAGATGCAGGAATTACAAAACTCTTATATCTTAACGAATTTTAATTAGGAAATTTGTTATGGTTTTGTCTCCCAAGCTTTTAGAGGTTCAAGTATTGTGTTTTCATTTGTTGTAATCTTCCCCTTTCAGTAAAGCTTTGACTCCAAAGTTTGCTATGATTTGCTAACTATTTTTCTAGCCTGTTAAACAGTTTTATGGTTCATATATATGGCATCACTGAGTTGCATTGTCGGTACACTAGTTTAGTCTTCACCTTTTCCAACTTTTTGCAAAAGTATTTGCGATGGTTTGTACCTATTTTCTACTTTTGGTGCTATTAAACTTAAAATGATATTGCTCGAGTTTTAACACTACCTAATTTTCAAAGACATTTGAGCTATCTTGTGATGCGCTCAAGATAGGTGTGGTGTTGTCTTATCTCAAGATGGGTGGTCTGCGACCTTTTATAGTGGGAAACTTCCGAAGGCACAGTTTAATTATTCCAGTTATGACACTGGGTTTTTTTGGTCTAAGTCTTTCACCGTTGGAAACATTATCTTCTCTATCGCGAGTTTGTGATTCACTCTAATCATGAAGCCCACCATTTTCTTAACTGTCAACGGCATGTAAGTAGTTGGATTAGTAACTGGGTTAATGAAATTCAAAACTTCACCTTCACTTTGAAACGTGTTAAGGGGTCAGGAACCGGGTGGCCAATGCTCTCAGCAAACATGCAAATTGTTTGGCTGTATTGTGTACCTTGGTTGACGAGTTTGATGAGTTATTAACAATGTATGGGTTTGATCATTTCTCTGGTCCTATTTATCTTGTTGTCGGCCGTGCCCCACAAATCAGGTGAATTCTTTAAATGATGATTTTTTGTTTCATGGTACAAAAAATTTTATATTCCCATCTTTCCTATGAGAAAGAAGTTGACTGCAGAATATAATGGTGGTCTGGCCTGTCATTCTAGTATTAGTAAGATGTTGTTATTGTTAGGGGAGCGTTATTTTTGTCTCACTGTGCATTTTGATGTTAACATCTTTGTGCAAAAGTGTTATGTGTGTCAGACTGCTAAGGAACGAGTAACGAAAGCTAGTTTATATTCCTTGTTGCCCATTTCTGAGAAGTCGTGGTTGGATGTTTCCATGGCTTTTGTTTTAGGTTTTCCTACATCCCAAGGTTACAATTCAGTTTTAATTGTGGTTGATCGTTTCTCTAAGATGCCTCACTTCGTCCCTTGTCAAAAAATTAATGATGCGTTGTGTGTCGCAAATTTATATTTTGGGGAGATGGTTGGTACGGCTTCATGAAGTCACCAGGAATATTGTTTTTGATCATGATACAAAATTTATGGGGCAGTTTTGGAAGACTTTGTGGCATCATTGCATTGTTCTTTCAAGTTCAACTGCTTTTCATCCACAGATTGATGGTCAGACGAAGGTTGTTAATAGAAGTTTGGGTGATCTCGTGTTGTTTGGTGTTTGAACATGGTACTTCTTGGCTGTCAGTGTTGCCTCATGCGGAGTTTGTTTATAACAACACCATCAATCGTAGTACGGGACATTCACCTTTCTAGGTTTTTCCTTTTTCCTGTTGATTTGGCACCAGTGGCTAATATGAGCCTGGTGAATAGTAATGCGGCCGTTAAGGTCGAACAAATGACTCAGATTCACAAACAAGTTCGCTAGCGTTATCTGAAGTATATGGCAGACAAAAAAGTGTCATCGGTCATCATATATGTTTTGTTTTTTTTAGTCAGACAACTTAGTTATGGTCATTCAGAATGGTCAGCGGCAAACTGGGAAGGGTTCTAAGTTCATGAGGAGGTGCATAGGACTTTTTCCCATTGTACGAAAGATTAGTAATAGTGCTTATGAGGTTGACTTTCCTGATAATTTTCGGATGCACCACACGAGATTAACTTTGCTGATCTCGCTGCTTTCTATGGTGATGTTGTACCTCCTATTCCATTACTAGTGGCGAGCTCCCTTCCTCGCCCCATGTGATTGATCGTGTGGAGTGTATTCTATAGAGTTCTGATGTTAATCATTTTGCTAATGTACCTAGCAGGTTTTTGGTTTTATGGAAGGGGACATTTTGCTTTGGACAACTCATGGATTTCATATCAACTATTATCTACGACAGATCTAGAGCTGTTGACTGCATATGTGCACGCGAACTCGAGGTCGATTTCTTCGCAACCGGAGGAGGATGATGGTATTTAGAATATATTAATATAGTAGGCATGGTTAGTAATAAAAGGGGGTGTCACTTAGTCCTGTAGTTAGATGTAGTTAAGACAATAGTAGGATCTATTGCAAGTTAGTTCTCATTTTAATCTTAAGAAAACTAGGGCTCTCGATATGAACAAACTAGGGTTTGATTTTATTTTGCTTTGATCTTGAATAAATTGTTTACATGTTATTCAGGAGCGGACCTACAAAGGGGCCAAAGGGGGCAGCTCCCCACCCCCCTCCCAATTTTCGAAAAAAAAAATTACTACATACATAACATTTTTTAATTTTTTTAATATAGATGTAAAGACAAGATATTACCAACCTTTATTCAATACAAGACATATAACTCTTTGTTACAGTGGTTCATCTTTATAAGTTCATTTCTAATGACCAAGTTTGATTATCTTTGAGCGTAAGTGATGATACATCAAAATAGACCGTCATCATAGCCATACACGTGGCAGAAAACATCCATCACGAGGATATCGCCTCCCATCTACTGGGCCAGCTCGTAAAACCCAATAAGGTTAAAACCGGTCATAAAGGCCCAAACATGGCCCATTAAAGGAAGATGTAATTGAAGCCCAAATCAAGGCCCACACGAATCAAATCCCAAATCCAAGCCCGATACGAGTTCTCTCATAAAGAAGTGGAACGTTGCACAAAAAAAGAGTCGTGGAGGGAGTTACGCCTCCACGGATGCATCTCCATAAAGGATGAGACTATTACGATAAACATCTCCTTCTGTTGCGCCTCACATGCTTAAGTCATGCAGAGAATTAACCGCAACCATTATAAAAGGTAAACGGAACATTCGACAAAGGTATGCAACTTTAACTGAGGTTTGTACAGATTTACTTCCTTTTTCAAACAGAGTTGTTGACTTAAGCATCGGAGTGCCTTTGGCTACCAAAAATGTGGTCTTTGGCAGTCTAACATCTATTTTGCAGGTCAAACTCAAAGAAGGATGAGATTTGGACACATCAGTTTGGCATCAACTATAGGAAACCACAAGTTTCCTTTCTAAAAAGAAGATCTGCAGTGACAAAGTTCTCCAAAATCTGATAGACGACCGACAAGTTGTCAGAACAAATGACACATTCTACAGATCCTCAACCCAAGATGTACTCATCCTGATCCCATCCCATTGTTTTATCTTCTGTAGGATTGGGACGGGATAAACCTCATCCTGACCTCATCCCATCTCAAACAGATTCGGGACGGGACGGGATGATCATGGTTGGATATTTGTGCAATTACTAGGTTATTATTATGTAAATATTTAAACGTATAATCCTATAATTACTATATCATCAACCTTCTCATTAGGTTTACTTATTTGTTCCACAATATGTTATGTCTTATTTTTGTAAGTTTCTATTTATGTTCTTATTTACGCCGTCAGTTCAAGAATACTATAGTATATTTTCTCATTACGCATATTAAGGAGTTATTTATGAAAGTCTTTTTATTTTAAACTATAAGACAATTATTTGTGATGTTAAGTTCACACAACTCCTCAAAACTTCATGTACCACACTTAATTTGACACACAAAGTTTTGAGTTAATAAATATTAAAATTAATAATAATTAATATTAAATAAGTTCGGACGAGACGGGATGGGCGAGATTGAAAATCTTCAACCGAATCCCATCCCACTCTAGATTGGGACGGGATGGGACGGGATCAAGATGGTTTGATCAATCCCCAAAAAACCTGAAAAAATCTGGACAAGATCGGGATCGCTGGATGGGATTCCCACACCTACCCAGGAGTGCATTCAGCCAGCCGATATCCAAGTGACACTCCAACAAAATCCACCAACCGAACTCGAGAAAGCGACAAAGTTCCAGCAAAATCTCAACGGGGAAACCTCAAGAGCAATGAACTACCCCCGGGTAAAACTCCACAAACCGACGGAACTCCTACTGAAATCCCATTCAGAATCGAAGTCACTGATCCCAATGTATATTGTACGAACTAGCCAAGCCGCCATTTTCCGTCGCTTTCATGATAACTTCCATGCCAAAAAGTTCACTCCACCAAAGTTCGAAGTATATGATGGAACCAACGATCCAACAGATCACCTGAGACACTTCCACCACATGATGGCGTTGAAGGAGACTTCAGAGTCAATCTTGTGCAGAACATTTCCGACTAGTCTTACCTCCACAGCAATGAATTGGTTCAACAACCTACCACCGAGGTCAATAGACTCCTTCCAGGCATAAGCCACCGCCTTTAGCACAAGATTCATCGGAACTCAGCGGATGAGGAAATGACTACACTACCTCTTCCATATCAAACAAAAGCCCGAAGAAACGGTAAGGGAATATGTCACTTGTTTCACTAACGAGCTGACAATGATCCATGGATGCAGCGATGACACAACCATCACTACTTTCACCGTCGAGCTGAAAAAATGCCATTTTTTATGCTCTCAGCCCGGAATCCCCAAAAAGCATGGCGATCCTGTTGAAAACAACCCAAAATCACATTTTTCTCAAGGAGGTGAAAGCTGCCAGGAGGAAAAATGACCAAGAAAAGCAGAATCACTCAAGGAAACGAGAAATGAGGGAGGAAAGAAGACGAGATGACGGGCCCCGGAGGATATCATTCATTAAAAAAGGCATTGAAATAGCGGAAGAACCGAATCCAACCTGCAAGAGTCTGAGAATCTGCAATCGGCACGGCCCCGACACGAGCGGGTAACAAGTGTGATAAGGAAGATATACAAACCATACACAACATTGAAAAATGAGTCGGGCCAATATACTGAAGCATATGGTGAAATGGGAGGACATCAACTCGCCACTCAGGATGAAGGAGACCAAGAAGAAAGAGACAAAAGCAAAGATTTTTCCTTCCATAAGGATCACAGGCACGATATTGAAGACTGCTACAATCTAAAAGAATAAATTGAGCATTGGGTTCAGAGAGGATGACTCAACAAATTCATCGAATGCCAGACAAGCAGCTCAAAGGAAAGGAAAAGGTAGATACCACTACGAGATCAAAAGAACAGCCAGAGAACTAATATACGCCCTACACTGCATGGCCAGAAGAAGCAAAACGATCAGCTCAACTTAAAAAACACCCAAAGATACCTCCTACTCGAGTTGATTTATATCGAAGTAGGAGTACTAATGCCAAACAAAACCAGACAAACCATTTTACAAATGCATAGAACATGAAGAAGCTTGCATCAATCAATTAACACAATTCAAGGACCCTACCGATGGTTGCAAGCCCAACCCGAATTACCAACGACGAAATTGAGGCAACAAACTCGATTAAATCCTCGAAAATTGGTGTCGAACTCGATGCTAACATGAGCATGAGTGGACAATTTAGCACTGTTGTGAGCGTGATTGGACATTTTGACGCTGATGTGGGCACAATTGGACAGTTTGGCGCTGATGTGAGCATGATCGGACAAATCAATAATGCTCAGCTATCGGATCAGAAAGTACCCGAAGTCCATTAGCTACACTGACATATCCAACGAACAACAAAACATAACCAATAGAAAATTCGGCGACTGAAGACAAAGGTTATACGAGACAAAGCAACAAAAACATAAATCTCTAACACAAGGATCGACGTCAGCCAAGCAAAGATCAGGAGACAAAGCAAATCAATCTTCAATCTAGCGTAACTACTCAAGAAAAACAACCATTAGGGTTGATCAAAATATCTAGAAGGGAATATCCATAAAATTAGAAATTCGGAATCCCCAACTTACGAGTAGTGGACATCAGGATAAATGCATCAAAACTCAGCCATACAGAGCAATCGGCATATCAAGCCAATAGAAATCAAGACACAAGTCAAATATATGTAATAAACTTCTGGTTTGATCAACCACAAAGTACGAGTTGGACGAACAAGTCAACTTAATTTATAAAACTTCAGGTCGACCAGTACGTCGAACCAACGAAGTAAAAGTTGGACAAACAAGTTGACTTAATTAAAAGTTGACTAGTACATCAAACCAACGAAGTAAGAGTTGGACGAACGAGTCAACTTAATTCAGAAAGCTTCAGGTCGACCATTATGTTAAACCAACAAAGTAAAAGCTGGACAAACAAGTCAACATAATTAAAAGTCAACTTCGGATTGACTAGCATGTCAAATAAACGAAGTAAGAGTTGGACAAACAAGTCAATTAAAATGCAACTTCAGGTTGACTAGTACGTCAAACCAATGAAGTAAAAGTTAGACGAACGAGTCAACTTAATTTAGAAAGCTTCAGGTTGACTAGTGGGTTAGACCAATGAAGTAAAAGTTGGAAAACAAGTCAAATCAAAAGTCAACTTTGAGTTGACCAATATGTCAAACCAACGAAGTAAGAGTTGGACTAACGAGTCAACTGAGAACTTTAAGTCGACTAATACGTCAAACCAACGAAGTAAAAGTTAGACAAATAAGTCAACTTGGTTAAAAAGCAACTTGGGGTTGACTACGTCAAACCAACAAAGTAAGAGTTGGATAAACAAGTCAACTTAATTCACAGAGCTACAGATCGATCAATACATCGAACCAACAAAGTAAAAATCGAAATGAAAAAGTCAACCCATTTCAAAACAACAAATGCTTCAAAGCACGAAAATAGCCATGAGGGAATTCGAGTCAAGAAAGTCCAACATGCAACTCACATGACTACGAGTAAACTAAAATGGAACAAGCAACATACAACGAGTCAACAAGATAAATTACGAAAACATGCAAACAAGAATACCAAAAAGGCAAACTCTTTTCATTAATAACACTACTTTGTTACATGTGAGACCTTGGAGTGGGCGGACCTGAGGGTGAGGGTGAGGGTTGGAGCCCAATAGGCCCAAGAGGGGTTGGACGAGCTACAAAGGGGGACATAGTCCCACATCGACTAGGTACGGGAGTGGATATGCTACTTATGTTCGAGGTCAGATCCCCATAGTAAGACGCATTTTAAAGCCATGCGGGCCGGTTGGGCCGAGAGCGGACAATTTCTTTCTGTGTGGATCGGGTCAGAGTCTGACCCAGCCGGAAGTGTGCCAATGTGAGCGTTGGGCCCTAAGGGGGGTGGACTGTGAGACCCTGGAGTGGGCGAACCTGAGGGTGAGGGTGAGGGTTGGAGCCCAATAGGCCCGAGAGAGGTTGGACGAGCTACAAAGGGGGACATAGTCTCACATCGCTTGGGTGCGGGAGGGGGACGATCTACTTATGTGAGAGGTCGGATCCCCATAATAAGAGGCCTTTTAAAGCCGTGCGGGCCGGTTGGGCCCAAAGCGGACAATATCGTACTGTGCAGATCGGGTCGTTACAGAATAGTCCGCACAGTACGATATTATCCGCCCTGGGCCCAATCGGCCCGCACGGCTTTAAAAGGCTTCTTACTATGGAGATCCGACGTCACACATAAGTAGCACATCCCCCTCCCACACTTAGGCGATGTGGGACTATGTCCCCCTTTGTAGCTCGTCCAACCTCTTTCGGGTCTATTGGGCCTGTTGGGCCTATTCGGCTCCAACCCTCACCCTCACCCTCAGGTCAGCCCACTCTAGGGTCTCACAGTCCACCCCCCTTAGGGCCCATCGTCCACGTTGGCACACTTTCGGCTGGATCAGGCTCTGATACCATTCTGTAACGACCCGATCCGCACAATACGATATTGTCCGCTCTGGTTTCAACCGGGCCGCACGGCTTTAAAAGGCCTCTTATTATGGAGATCCGACCTCACACATAAGTAGATCATCCCCTTCCCGCACAACGATCTGCACAATAAAATATTGTCCGCTCTAGGATCAACGGGCCTGATCCGACCTCTGGAGCCCAGTAGGTGGGTGGAAAGAGCAAAACCGTGAGGGGAGGGTGAGGGTTGGTACCCAATAGGCCTGTGGATCTCAAAGCGGATAGTATCGTATCATGAGCGTCTGTTGCACACACTCTGATACGAGGCCTTTTAAAGCCAAGCGGGGCGGTTGGGCCCAGAGTGGACAATTTTGTACTGTGCGGATCGGGTCGTTACAAAATGGTATCAGAGCCTGACCCAGTCGAAAGTGTGCCAACATGGACGTTGGGCCCTAAGGGGTGGACTGTGAGACCCTGGAGTGGGCAGACCTGAGGGTGAGGGTTGGAGACCAATAGGCCCAAGAGGGGTTGGACGAGCTACAAAAGGGGACATAGTCCCACATCGCCTGGGTGCAGGAAGGGGATGTGCTACTTATGTGCAAGGTCGGATCCCCATAGTAAGATGCGTTTTAAAGTCGTGTGGGCCGGTTGCTAGCGGACAATTTCTTACTGTGTGGATCGGGTCGTTACAAAATTGGAGTATGAGAAGAAATAGAGGCAACCACAACATCATCTATGGGAGAGGGCAGAGTTTTCTCTTCGAAAAGATAAAGAAGCAATGGCTCTTCAACCACTGGAGCGCTCGAAGGGTCCGGGGCACCTTCTTCACCGTCATCGTCTTCGAAAGCTTGATTAACCAAGTAGTGGTACTTGGACATATCCACACCGAGTCCCTTGATATAAATTCAATAAGCTCAACCCACCTATCAACAAATCGCTTCCAATCTTCGGCCTCCACAATGTGATGTTTGTCCTTGGCAGTAGCGAGTTTGTTTTTTGCCGGGGCAAGTCATCCCTCAGCGGTGGTAAGCATAACGAAAGTATTTGCCTTGACCTCGTCAAGCGCAGCTGTCAACTGTTCCACCTGCTTCTTCGCAATATCACGATTGACGGATTGTTGAATCGCAGTATGTGAAGCCTCATCATAAGTTGCCTTCTCGGCGGATAACTCCTTTTCCACATCACGTAAACAGGCACATACCCCATCCAACTTGGCTTTCAAGGACTCGAGCTCAGCGGCAGAATTATCCCACACACTTTTCGCGTCAATCAACAAAGTCCGAGCAGCCCTGACAGCTTTCTCCGACTCTGCGCATTGTGTTTTCAACACGTCAAATTGGGAAAGGACGAGAGAAAAACACTAGCAACAGTGCTGCCAACTTTCTCTCCAAAGAAACCACCTGATCACGACCAGCTCGATAAACTGAGCCCATCACCCCCTACATGGGTGAGATGATTCATCACGTCCATTATCTGCTCAAGACCATAATCAAGGTGATTTCTTGGATCCAATAGGGGCATCGAAGGTCTTTCCACTGACTGAATGTGCCATTCATTTATCAACTTGCACACACCATCTTGCACGTCAAGCTAAGTAAACCAATAAAACTTGTCGTTTGACTTAATAAGGATATCTTTTGAACTAGGCTCAGTCCAGCTTACTCGTGGATGAACACGGGGATCCGGAAACACGGAGGAACAACCCCCAATAGCCAAAAGGGCAGAAGGGATGAAAAAATCATTCTTGCCCTCCCAACGAAAAGAACCTATAGCAGGAACGGGACTAGTAGTGACAGCAAGAGCAGGAGAGTCCAAACGAGCAGAAGAAGAAACTAAGAATTCGACCGCACTGATGTTAATAGAAGAAGGAGGAGGATGAACTTCGAAACTCTGACCGCTACCGAAAACCTCTTTAGATTGCTCCACCGCCAACTGAAACATCTTATCATCAATAGTCCGAGGATCATCATTAGACCATTCAGCAAAGTTCAAAACACCATAGACGAAGAGAAGCCCTTTTTCATTATCGTCCAACAGAAAAGTGGTCTCTTTCTCGCTCCTTTCAAGCACCAGCCTCCTCGAGGGACGTGCGATCATCTTTCATAACATCCTAGCAGGAAGGACTCGGACAAGATGTAGCTTCCGTAACATCCTTGCTAGAAGGACTCGGACGAGATGCAGTCCGAGCAGCGTCATGAGTAGAGAGTTGTTTCTTCCTCGAAACCTAACCAGGATCTACCAACAATCGCCTCGATGGACTAACTCATGTTCCATCTTCCTGGAAGCCAGGCTTACGACATTGACGAGATCCGTAACACGCCTGTCCAAACTCGCTTCCCAATCCATGTCGGCGCCACTAACGCTAGTACGAGTAGCACGAGCAGCGATATCCTCAACACATGATTCAGTAAGCAAGGTCCGCTATGCTTCATTCATAGTGTACAAACCACTACGATCCAAGATGTCCTCAGAGAGAAATGCCTCCACAGGGAACTGGAGAAGCTTCAAGAATTGGTCATTGATCCTCCGTTCCTCTGCAGTCAACTGTAGATCCTTCCTTTAGTTGGGAACTCAAAACGATCACAAAATCATACGACCTCACAATTGGAAGTTGCTAGAGTTAACAGAAGCATAAAACCAGGACATCGACCAATCGCGGATGTCATCATTAAGCTTTGGGAAGTAGGTGAGAGAACGGAGGAAGTAGATATCCTTGTCGCCATTAGACCAACCACCGGATGCAGAACCCTCACAGTCAAACGAATGCCAAATAGAATAGCCCTCGCATAAAAAGAAACCGTGACTCTCCAACCATTAGGACCCATTTGGGCAGGAGGAATCCCCAAAAAATCCAAATACTCCCAAAACAGCTCTAAAACTGGGAGTCGAAGGCCAGAACAAAACATGCACGGATACAGTGCAACATACTCGGACCTTGGATGACAAGGACTGTCATTTTGTCTAGGCAAAATAATCTCAAAGTCGGGTGGCAAATTATAGTCAGAACTAACGTTGTCCAATATTGTTGGGAGAAAAATAAGTCTCACAAGTAGCTAGCGGCTTACCGTTTAATTTATCACCAACAGACATCGTTAAAGAACGGAAAAACAAAAAGAACAAAGGAGACGAAAGAAGAAAAGAACCCTAATTTCAAAGATAACGTAAAGAGAGGAAACAAATCCATCATGCACCCTTTTATAGAGCCAAGAAATGAAGGGACTACTCATCGGACAGCTTGAGAGATATGATAGCTACGTGAAATTCTAGAAATGTGAGTAAAAACAAATGGGTGAGTAGAAAATCGAGATAGTAACCCACAAAAAGTTGCTGACAATATTAAATACAAAGCAATGATGGAATTTAAAGACCGACTGTCACGAAGTTAGTGGCCACGTCAGCATACCCACTAACTAAGGGGAGAGTAGCTAATGATACATCAATTAGACTATCATCACAGCCATACACGTGGAAGAAAACATCCATCACGAGGATCTGGCGTCCCATCTACTGGACCAGCTTGTAAAATCCAAGAAGGCAAAACTGATCATAAAAGCCCAAACAAGACCCATTAAAGGAAGACGTAATCGAAGCTCAAATCCAGGCCCACACAAATCAAAGCCCAAATCCAGACCCGATACAAATTCTCTCATAAAGAAGTGGAACGTTGCACAAAAAAGAGTCGTGGGGGGAGTTACGCCTCCACGGACGCATCTCCATAAAGGATGAGACTGTTACAAGAAACATCTCTTTCCATTGAGACTCACATGTTTAAGTCACGCAGAGATTAATCGTGACCATTATAAAAGGTAAAGTGAACATTCGACAAAGGTATGCAACTTTAACTGAGTTTTGTCCAGATTTACTTCCTTCTTCAAACAGAGTTGCAGAATTAAGCATCGGAGTGCTTTCGGCCACCAAAAATGTGGTCCTTAGTAGTCTAACATTTGTTTTGCAAGTCTAACTCACTGGAGGACGAGATTTGGACGCATCAATAAGATATCTTAGTATTTTTATAACATATATAGATTTTTTTATTTTCTCTATATGTTACCATCACTGAATTTTTTTCATAAATGTTTTTATGCAATTATATGAATACATTAAAATGAAAAAAAAATATTTTTTAATAAAGACTTGTTTATTCAAGTAGTATGAAACCCAAACAAAAAACAATGTCATTTTATAAAACCCACAAAAAAACTTGTAATTAAAATCTTTGATAACAAACTATAGAACTCAATTAGAATATATATCATTATTCAACTCATATAAAATTTAGGGGGTGGATTAGCTCATAAACCCCCTCTCCCCATTTTTTCTATAAACTTGTAATTAGGATCTTATTATGTTCGCACATTTCAAATTTTCCAGATTAAACTTACATATTTATCTTAATTATTTTGCACTTTTAATCATGTATTCTAATTATTAGGCTTCTTTGCATTTGTTAAATTGTCGCGACTTGATCACAATTTGGCTTAAAATATTATACTCGATTCAGTTTGATACATACAATGTGCTTTTATAGTTGCACAGATAAATGCTCAGTAATAGATTAAGTTCGTGAAGAATACAATTAGAATTATATTTTTTATTTTAGTGTTTATTGCAGATGTTAGTAGAAATTTTTTGTCAAATTATCAATCCAAAGCAAGGATTGTGATTTCGTTTTTCGAAGTAACTTTGGTCTCCTGATTTTAAGAAATATTTTGTGAAATATTTCTTTATATATATAATAAATGTAAAAATATTGTGTATACATATATTAAATATATTGACAAGTAAGATACAAGTAAATTACTTAATAAATAAATTAAATACATAAAATGAAGCCTAAATACTTAAGTATTCTTATAAATGTAATTTGCTTCATAATTTTCTGGTTTTTACATGAAAATATCAATCTAAGAAACATGACGAAATATTTTGATCGAAAAAATGTAATTTGCTTCATATTTTATGGGGTTTTACACAAAAATGTCAAAATTTACAAAGAAAACACGAAATGTTTCCAAATAACGTATTTTTCTTTTCAACACTTTAAATTTCAAGACCTCAAAAAAATATATTTCACGAAATCACAATCCTTGGTCCGGAGTACAAAATTTTCTAACTTCGCCCCTGATAATTCCTATTAACGACCAATAATCCCTTACCATTTCGCCCCTCCTTGATTGAAATCCTGGGTCTGCTTCTGATGTTATCCGCCTGATCTATCAAACCATAACTAGGACTACCACCATAACCACTTTTACATCCGCAATCGTATGTACCCGTCATCATATGTACCAACATCCACCATCATCATATGTACCGTCCACCTGTTGGAAATTGGTTCTCAACAATTCTGCTGCTGTATTTAATTTGCTAAAATTCTAAATTTACTTTTTGAAATTGATTTTTCAAATGGACTCCAGGCAACAAGCACCCAAAATTAGGCTTTCGAGAAAGGTTATTTAGATTTATAGTAGATTTTGTGCAAACCAAGCAAAATCCAAGTCCAATATGTTTGTCTACCAACCGAGGTTTTTTACGTTTTTGCAATGTCAACTACTTCCTCATATCTGTATATGTGTGTTATTTATTTTTCTGCTATGGTTGTTAAAGAAGAATGACAAGTTTGGATCTGACGGCAAAAAACACTAGGGTTTCAGGAAGCCACGTAGCCAATATGTATTCACTTGAACAACGAGACTGAAATGGTATAAATTTCATTTAGGTACAGGACTGTCATCATCTACCTTTGAAAGGGAAGTAGAAAACCCTATAAAAATATGGTCATGTTGCATGGAGTAGTTGTTCATGCATGCCTTGTTATATAACCGGTCTCTTATGTTCATCTCAGTACGTTCGTATGTTGGCATAGATGTCTCTGAAATTGACACTCCACATGTATTTTCCACCCTAAAATCTAGCAAGCAAACCCATTACTTGACTCTTGCTTTACTTTATGCTGGAAACCTTTCAACTTAAATCTCCAAACCAAACCAGGTACAATACCCTCTTCTCCCTTCTCTACCTATCTGAAATTCTTTAGGATCATTTGTTGATCTATCATAGAAGCTGAGAGAGAGTTGTGAGTCTGAACATTGTTCTCTAGGGATCTGTCAGATATTTTAAACTCTGGCCTGTTTTGTTATAATGTAAAACACGGGTTATGTTACTAACCATCTGTGTTGGAGCAGGTAGATATCAATCAAAGTGTCTCCTCAATTAGTACATAACGAAAAATGTGTACACACTACAAAAAAAATGCTTAATAGCTACAAATATTAGAGACGGTAGTCTGATTCCATCTCTAATTAAAAGATTTGCGACGGCAAAATGCCGTCACTAATGCTTTTGGTAGCTGACCGAGAACATAATCATAAAAATGGTGTTTGTGACGGGAAAATCGTGGCTAAATTCAGAACAAACCGTAGCTAATTAAAGCATTTGCGATGGCATATTAGCTGTCACTAAGTTTTACAAATAAAAGCTGGTTGCTATGATATAAGCCGTCCCCACTACATAAAAGTTGTGCTTGTGACGGGAAAATCGTTGCTAAATTCAGAACAAACCGTAGCTAATTAAAGCATTTGCGACGGCATATTAGCTGTCACTAAGTTTTACAAATAAAAACTGGTTGCTACAGTATAAGCCGTCCCCACTACATAAAAGTTGTGCTTGTGACGGGAAAATCGTGGCTAAATTAAAAAAACCGTAGCTAATTCAAACATTTGGGACACTATATTAGTTGTCGCTAAGTTTTACAAATAAAAATTGATAGCTATAGTATAAGTCGTCCCTAATGAATTTTTTTGAAAAAAAATATATATACATAAAAAAACAATAACATCTAGCCACAGTATATTAGTTGTCGCTAAATTTTACAAATAAAAATTGGTAGCTACGGTATAAGCCGTCCCTAATGGATTTTTTTGAAAAAATATATATATACACAAAAAACATTTAGCCACGGTATATTAGCTGTCGCTAAGTTTTACAAATAAAAATTGGTAGCTATGGTATAAGTCGTCCCTAATGGATTTTTTTGAAAATAAAAATAATATATACACAAAAAAAACAAACTTTGTGCTCGAGAACAAATCGAGATACATAGAGAATGAGGGAGAGAGAGAGAGACGAAACAGGGAAAACTCTGTTTTTCGAGATCGTCGAGCCTCTGCCACCGTTTGACTCACCGCGTCTTCTCTGAAGTGGAAGCCACAGCGGTGATGCTGCCGCTCTTGGAGGCGATCGTGCATTGTCCAAAGCCAAGGAATGTAGTTTTCAATATCGAAGATCTGATCTCCAATCCACAGGTGAGTTGTTGTCTCTGTCGATCCATTTCTCTTTTATCGCCATTTTGCTTTAACTTTTGTTGAATTAGGGTTTTTGTCGCAGTGAAGTTAGGATTTGAAGATTAGTTGAAAATTTTGGTAGTTTGTTGAAATGCTGGTCCGATTTCTACTTGATCAGTAGAGTAAAGTTACAATTTTGATGTATTATTATTTTTATTTTTTTTAAATAAACCTCCAGTGGGGAGGGGCAGCTATGGGATGCAAGACCCTTTATTACTTATCAAAAAATTGATTTACAAGCAAAATGGGGGTACATTACGACTTTACCCGTGTTTAAAAATCAAACAATCAAAAGTAGACAAAAGTCTAGGAATCTCTTTGTAAAACCAAAACAGAGAACAAATTGTACTTTGTTTTGCAATAAACAGGGCAACAGTCACATTGCTTTCGTCCAATTTCCATATCTGCAACCTGCACACAAATTAATCCATCAAACAAGCTACATACGCCAAACACCCGAGACCACAAGCTGCCCCGAAACGCACTCTGCCCAGCAGACCGTACACCGTTTGCAACCAACTTTCATTGCAATTTCAGTGAACAACTACAAACACAAACTGCTAGAAAACACCAAACCGCAACTTGCATTTCCTTTATTGCGGTCACTTGCCAAAACAAATAGCATCTTGCATTCTTAAAATTCGGCCCTGCTCCAAGACCAGCAGCGAGCCTCCTTCATCGGTCCAGGATAGAGAATCTAGTGACTTTGTCCAGCCCGAACCTGGACAGCACCCGAGTTTCACCTCACCCCAACCCTGCATATCCTGTGTAGTATTCCCTGTTTTTCAAGCAGCCTCATTTCTTCGCAGCAAATCCACTCCCAACCCATATGATCATTAGCATGTTCATTTAACATCCGAGAGCCGTAAATACGCCGTCTTATTCTTATCAAGAATAATTAAGGACTTTATTCTTTTAGGCAACGAATCCCAAGAGTAGGTTGTATACATATGCTCCACTTGCGCCAATCTAGCCAATGCATCCACCACTGAATTAGTCTCCCTGAACACGTGTATACAGTACCACGTCAATGCCTTACTCAAATCTCTAATCTCCCTCCACCAATTGCTAAGAAACCAGGGATACTAGCTTCTTGGAATATCCTATGTTTAACCAACATAGAATCCGTTTGAATCACGCAATTTCGAACTCTCAGATCAATACAAAATCGCAAGCCTTCAAGCAAGGCCCTCATCTCTGCAGAATTATTTGATCCTTTACCAAAAATACACTGTCTAGCTGCTACAAATTTGCCTTCGTCATTTCTAATCACAAAGCCGCCAGTAGTATTATTTTCCATACAAGAACCATTAACATTAAGCACATACCATCCTGTAGGAGGGAAAGCCCAATGAAGCACCCGAGGAGGGAACATTTTTACATTATTTTCCTATAAGCCCAACCTGCTGAGCAATGCCCCATTGGTTTCCTTTATCTTAGGAATAAAAAAATTTCCCACACACTTAATCCAATAATAAACTTTAATAATCACATAGCATGACGAAAACTCCTTTCCTTCATAAAGTTTTTTATTTTTCTGGATCCATATTTCCCATAGGATGAAAAGTGGAGTGAGATGGAAAAGGATACCTGATAAAGAAGATTTTTTCGCTTTCCTAAACCACGCCTTAAGCATAGTGTAGACTTCAACCGGTCTATGAATGTGCATGTCAAACATCAAATCAAAATGCCCCCACACCCTTCTTGCTAACTAACTTTCCAAGAAAAGATGTTTCATAGTTACCTCCCCAGATTGAAGACAGCATCCACATTTAGACGCGAGTTGGAAATCAATTCTTCTAATTTCACGGTCAATGGGTAATGCCCTTCTAATAATTTTCCATACGAAAATAGAAATTTTAGAAGGCAATAACGGATGCCAAATCCATTTCCAAAAATCATCTTGTGCCCCTCTACCACGTAAAATTTTACATACTGAACTAATCGAGAACCTGCCATCATTATTTGGTATCCAAATTCTAGAGTCTCGGTCACCGACTTCACCTTTCACTATTGTCTTGTAGAGTTCTTGAGCTTTTCTTTGCATATCCGGGTTTAGCATTCTGAAATTCTCCCTGTGCATTTTCCTTAGGGTAGGCCAAGTGTCATTCGTTACCGCCTCCTCATTTCTAGTGAAGATTTCATCCTTAGCCCAATGTTCTTCAAAGAAACTAACAGTACCTTTAGAGATCCGCCACGTGTAATTTGCAACTATAAATTCTTTATGCACCAACAACTCTTTTATGAACAGAGAAACCCCAACTTTTATTTCTTACATTTTGATTGGAACCCCTTCCTGCAAATATTTATGCCTTAGAAAATTTGCCCATAAAGAGTTAGAGTTTACAAGATTCCAAAAAGACTTAATGCGAAAAGCTCTTATAATGACATCCAGACTTCTAACATTTAGACCTCCTTCCTCCTTAGGAACACTAATTTTATTCCATGCTATCCATTTCCGCTTATGTCTCCCTTCATGATCTCCCCAAAAGAAGTCTGCAATCATTTTTTAAATAGAATGCACGGCCTTAATAGGGACGACTGTAGCTGCTATGGAATAAATTGGCATTGACAATAAAACATGTCTTATCAACGTCAATCTACCCCCTGGCGACAAGAGTCTGGATTTCCAACTCTGAATTCTCTGCTGGATTTTATTCACCAAGGCTGCAAAGAATGAAAATCTGCATCTACCTTGATAAATGGGGACGCCGATGTATATAAACAGAGACTGCTTGTAGACGAAACCTATCCACAGTTTGATCGAAATAATTTTTTCTGCACGGGCTTTCTCATCAATCATGAATGAGCTTTTTCCAATATTAACTTTCTCTACTGAAGCCCGACAATATCTGTCTAAAAACTGCATACATCCTTCAACGAATTTTTTTTCTGCCATTCAAAAAGATCAATGAATCATTCGCATACAATAGGTGGGTGATCGGGGTGGCCATCCTGGGAGTATGATAAAAACCAATTTCTCCCCTACGAAAAGCCCGATAGAGCCATCTGCTTAGCACTTCAGCCGAAATAACAAAGAGGAGAGAGGAGAGAGGGTCCCCTTGTCTAAGACCTCTAGATGATTTAAAATATCCAGCATACCTGCCTTGCATCAACAATGAGAACCCGCAATGTGTAATGCAGTTTGAAATCAGATGACATATTCTATTATTAAATCCAAATCTACGCAAGACTGCCAAGAGGTATCCCCATTCAATTCTGTCATACGCCTTTTCCATATCCAGCTTGAATATTATATTATTTCCAATAACCTTTTTGTAAATCTCTCACATCAGTTCTTGTGCCAATCCAATATTTTCTGAAATGAGTCTCCCTTGAACAAAAGCTCCCTGCTCTAGAAAGATGATATTTGGGAGAAACTTGGCCAATCTCACACTAAGAACTTTACTGAAAATTTTGTATTCCACATTGCACAGACTAATAGGCCTAAAATCAGAATAAGAGACAGGTTCTTCAATTTTAGGAACAAGTGCCAAAAAATTGGAAAAAAAGGTACTTGGCATCGCTTGGCAAGCAAAAACTTCCTTCGCAGCTTCCCAGATGTCCAGCCCAATAATATCCCAACAACTCTGAAAGAAACCAGCTGTGAATCCGTCTAGGCCCGGGGCACATCATGGGGAATGCTAAAAATTGTTTTTCTGACTTCCTCTAAATCTGGCATCTGCATTAGAGAATCACAATCCTCCTCTTGGATCAGGCTCTGAATGCAATCCATGAGCTCTAGATCCTCTTTGTACTCTCCTGATGCAAGTAAGGATCCGAAAAAATTATTAGCTTCCAAAATAATATTTCTCGGATCCGTGATTAAATGCCATGCCATGTCATGAATTTTGGTAATCACTCTTATTTTCGGTTTGGCTTTAATTGACGCAAAGAAGAATTTAGTGCACGCATCTCCTTCTTTAAATTCCTTTTCACCTAATTTTTGTTTCCAGTAAATTTCTTTACTCACCAAAGCCAGTTTGAGTTCAGCCTGACATCTGTTCAAGTTCATCATATCATTTGGATCCCAACCCTGCAATAGGCTGAATTTTAGTCTTTCAATATCATCTTCCAACCGTCTAATAATATTGAATATATTACCAAAGGTTTCTTTATTCCATATTTTCAGAGCTCCTCTAAGGCGCTTAAGGTTGGAAGCCACACTATACATAGCCCCGTTACCTTCTCCATTAGCATTCCAAATTCTATCAACAAAGCCTAAGAACTCATCATGAGTTAACCACATACTTTGGAATTTGAAAAGAGACATACTTGCCCTTTGTGACAATGGCAAAGAAAGTAACAAAGGCGCATGATCCAAACAAGCTCTAAGTAAATGATCAACCCGAGTATGTTGCATTACAATTAACCAATCTGCATTTCACAGAAAACGATCCAATCTAGCCCAGGTTTTGTCCTCCCCTCTTTGATTGTTACACCAAGTGTATTTGGGACCTTCAAACCCTCAATCAGAGAGCCCGCAGCTCGAAATACAACTGGAGAATTCTGACATCGCCAAAAGATTAGGAGGGTGTCCGCCTAATTTTTCTCCACCTTCAGCAATCACATTAAAGTCGCCACCAATGATCCAAGGTTCATTCAAACCCATTGCAATGTGTTCCATATCTTCCCATAAACTTTGCCTCTCCTGTATTGAACACTTTGCATATACAAAAGAAAAGAAGAACATAGAATTGGAAAAAAGGATATTAATCTTACAGTGAGTTAACTGATTTGTGCATAGCAGTACGTCCACTTGTAAGGTATTATCCCAGAAAAGCCAAATTTTATCGCCATAATCTTCATTCGTTGCAAAGCAAGGCAGACTCACCTTACCTGCAATCTCCATGTGTCTTGAAGATTGAATCATAGGTTCCACAATTGCAAGTAGCCTTACATTGTTTTCTTTAACCAACTTTTTTAGTCTACAATGGGTCGCCCGGTTACCAACTCCCCGTGCATTCCAAAACATGATGTTATCTATCATTACTAACACCTGGGGTAATCATATTTCTCGTCACTCTCCGAGTCCCCACCGCAGTTCCGTTCTTAGAACTTTTTTTTTCCTTTCGTCTTGACCTCGCCGGATTGATATCCTGGGTTAATCATATTATTAGAAGACACATTTGATTCAAATTCATTATCCGACACCGCGTCACGATCCAACCTGCTGTATTCACCTAAAGCCAGAATTTTCTGCGCATTTGCATCATCAACACGTTCTTGAATAATTTCGAGATTTCTTGACGTTTGTGTTACACCAATCAGTTGCTATTCCAGATCAGACGTGCTCTGTTTTAAGCAAGAAGGCGGCACCTGCATCTCACAATTTTCCAACTTGTTAACGTTTGAATCCAACGTATCATGCACAGTGTTGTTCCCAAACTCTGAATTGATCGAATCGTCCCTTGTACGTTGAATTATTCCTGCCCTCTTTGGCCCCCTAGCATCGTCATGAAGTGCCCCCTGTCTCGCGTTATGGTCCTCTATTTCAGCAGGATTTGAACTAGCTTTTGCGCATTCTGAAACACTATCTCCCACGAACGGAACAATCCACAATGGAGCCGCGCTGGCAGAACCTTTTGCTTAATTTATTTCGTCTCCATTTTTATTCAACATGACCATTTTAACTTCACTGATGGTGTATCCGGCTTCCTTTAGAATGTTTTCGGTATTTTCTACATCTTCCTTGTTCACATTAGTCTTATGATCCACCCTCGTGATCTCTTCTTGCATTTGACTTTGTTTCGCAATACCTTCACCAACACCATCTGAGTTGTCTTCCGCTAATACACCAAATTTGTTAGCCAAAGTTACCTCTTCAATTGATTTTTCCGGTGCCTTCACTTTTTTCTCTCCTACTTGTTCACTAATGATCTCGACTCTTTGAGAGTTTTTTGCTCCACTAACTCCTATTTTTTCCTCTTTTCCATCGTCTTTTTACCAACCAGAACATACATTTGCTTGCATACGTTTTGACCTTGTTTCTCCCCTACTTGATTTTGTTTTTGCTTGTTCTTGTCGTGAGACTTATTTTCCTTATAATTCACGCCAACATCATTAAGATGATCATTCTTCTTGCCTACCAGTTTTCTACAATAGTCATTCTCATGCCCAATAAGCGAGCAATGGTCGCCATATTTGAATCCAGGATATTAAAGTTTCTACCAGTATCCTCCATATTTTGGACTTTCAAGCCAAATCCTTTGTGGAAGAGGTTTGGTGACATCCATCTCTACGCACATACGTGCAACCTTTGGGCGAGCAAAGAATCTAGTTCCATCATCTATCCGCAGGAAACTACCAAAGGAATCCCCAATCGCCTTCATGATGGCGGGAAGAAAGAAAGCGAAAGGAAGATTAGGAAGTTCAATCCATAATGGTGCCAACTCCGGATCCGCCCGTAGGCTAAAACCAGGATGCCAATGAAAAATTTTATATCTAACTCCCCGAATCGTATATGAATCCTTTGATAAAACTTTCTTCACTTCATCTTCCGATTGTAAATAAACCACTACATGTCTTGGATCAATAAGACCCATAATAAATTCCCCGGATATCCCCCAAAATCTATGAATGGAATCCCTTATCGAATCTAGAGACGGCCTAAAGCTTGAAAACTTTAAAACCACAACATGATTAGAGACATGAGACTCACCTCTTGAAACATCCGAATCGGATAACCTCAAGGCCGGTATTTTTTGTGATGGACAAATTAGTGATTATACGAACATGGTTAGTGTATTAGTCATCATTTACGGTGAAAATTAATATAATTGTGTTCAAGTTTGAAATGTTTCTTCTAAATGACAAAAAAAGCCAATGAAAATTTTGAAAATTAATAGAAAGAACTAATTCCATTAAAAAAAATGAATTTTCATTAGTAATTGTTTTAGCTACAGCAAGTTAGTGTTAGCAACGGCAAATGACGTCGCTAAATTGGCAACTTAGCAACGGTTTGAAGCCGTCGCTAAATTTGCAATACTTAGCAACGGTTTGAAGCCGTCGCTAAATTTGCAACTTAGCAACGGTTTGAAGCCGTCGCCAAATTTGCAACTTAGCGACGGTTATAAACCGTTGCTAGTTAGTTATGGAATAGTATACCGTTGTTGTTATACTGCAGCGACAATTGAAATAGCTACGGTATTGCGACGGTCGTTGAGCTGTTGCTGATTCATTTTAGCAACAGTTTTTTGATAATTAGGAACGGTAAAGCGCCGTTGCTGAATTTACTTTTTTTTGTAGTGACAATATCCTAATTAATCGGGTATGTGATATTTGATTGAAGTAATGCACGATCAGTCGTTGCTTTTGAGGATGTAAAAGCATAAGATTGTGATGATGAGATCTTAATTGTGCTAGTTCGTAATGTTATGCATGGAGGGTCACAGTGTCAATAGGGATTGCATATTCGTGTTAAGTTGATTGGGTCACATATTATATATAACAGTCCATTGTTTAATAAAAACTACAAACTTAATTATGATTGTTGAAGAAAAACCATATTTTGATTTCTATAAGCAATTATAGTTATTCATGCTTGTGTTACAAGTGGAGATAAACAAATAATAGTATGGAGAATACAGTCGAAGACAAAGTTCTTAGATACAGAGAGGAAGAGGAACGGGACTTGAAACTAAGATTTTGGATATAATCGTAGAAGTTTTGGAAGATTGTTTTTCCTGCTATAATCAAAAGGGTATCATCATTTGGGATCCTTGTGGTTACACAATCATTCATGGGATAAGTTGGTGAAACAAAACTCGCTTCATATGCACTAGTTCAAATTCTAATGATAAGGCTCTCAATTGAATAATGGTACCTTCCTATAATTCAACTTTTTTCTTGCAAGCTAGTAGTACCATGGAAATTGTTGCAAATACGTCATAGATTTTGTTATTATCCCTCTTTGTTCTCAGTTGGGCATGGCTAGCGCCCTTGAAACTGTGGTCAAGCATTCAAAGCTGGACAATACCACATGATGGGAATCTACATGCAGTACTCATGGATCAATGTTTTTGCCACTGCAACCATTTTACTTCCTTTCTATATTTTGCTACTCCAGTTTTTAGGTTTCTTGTTAAGGAGGAAGAGTTATCCATAGTAGCGGGTGAAATTTCTATATGGTTCATCCCCATTGTCTACAACTTTGTTTTCAATTTCACCATGCAAATGTTCCTACAAGGTCAACTTAAGAATGTAATCGCTGGTTGGTTATCAAGCGCTTCATTTGTGCTTCACTTGGTTTTGTCATAGTTCTTTGTTATCAAATTGAATTTGGGCATACTTGGTGCTATGGGAGCTATTATCATTTCGATATGGTCAATAACCATAGGAAATTTGTAAATATCTTTGGAGGTTGGTGTCCTAACACATGGAAAGGATTCAGTACAAGTGCCTCTTCTGGTGTGATGGCCTGGTAAAAGGTAACAATTATTTTTCTATTATGCATCCTTATTAAGTCAAAACAGTTGGATCAGACAAATCGCCATATTTGTTTATAGACTTTGATCATAATTTACTTTATGGACCTATTACTACATTCTCATACTTAGAATCTAAATTTCTTCTGTAGCTTGGAACTGTGGTACAACGCAGTTTTAGTCTTATTGATGGCTTACCTGAAAAATGCAGCGTTTCAGTTTCGGCATTCTCCATATTGTGTTACTTTTATGAACTCTCTTGTGAAATAGCTTTAAAAGTACCAACTCTGGGACTTGGGATACTTCTACAATTAATCCTAACTGGGTTTGGAACTTGCAGTTTGAACGTAGTTGCCTGAGAGTTAATGATTTTTCTAGGTTTCTTAGCTGGGGCAGGGTATGTTTGGGTCTCTTATAAGTATCTCCACATTCAACCTATGTACACCAATAGATTATAAACATTCTGTACTTTAATCCATCAATATATTTTCGTGTTGCAGTCCTACCACGTCTTGAGAACTATAATGACTTTTTCTCAGCGTTCGGGTTTCAATTTAAAAGGGGAGAGGGGATTCAAAAGCTGCAAAATTCTCTATTAAAGTTATCACATCTACTTCAATAGCTATTGGTCTGATTTTCTTTGTTTCTCGGAGAAGACATAGCATACCTTTTCTCAAGTAACGCAGAGGTGGAACAAGCAATATCAAGTCTCAAAGTTCTACTAGCTTTCTCTATTTTACTCAACAGTGTTCAGCCAATGCTTTCAGGCAAGATACTCTGCAAAATATAACAATCAGAAGATAACATATTCTTGTAACTTATGACATACAGAAATGATTCCTAACATATCAATTTATTTTGTTTGAGCAGGGGTGGTGGTTGGTGGTGGTTATTAGGCTGTGGTGGCTTATGTAAACATTGGACCCTACTATGTAATTGGGATTCTTGTGGGAGCTTTGCTTGCCTATGTAGTGCACCTTGATGTTATGTAGGTGTTAAATTGTCAACTTCTCTAAAAGTTTAAGCTAACAGAGGGGTCATATCTAGCATACATCAATGTCGGGGTCTACGGAACAGGTGAAGTGGACTTCTAGTCTCAATACTCCCCCTCGGCGCAATGGCTGAAAAAATACCTCAGCAATTGTGTTGGGCGAGAATCGAACCTCCGACCTTTTCGAACCAAAGTTCTGATACCATGTGTTGGGTGGTCTTGGGCCTCTCTCAACCCCAACCCTCACACCTCGGGCCTTTGATCGGCTAACCCTTCGACCATTATCTCCTTTGTGGCTATTGGGCCGAGATGTTGTAAACCGGCTCTGAGACCATGTTAAATTGCCAACTTCTCTAAAAGCTTAAGCTAATAGAGATGTCATATTTAGCATATATCAAGGTCGGGGTCTAGGGAACGGATGTAGTGGACTTCTAGTCTCAATAGTAGGAGATTGCATCATCTGCTTGAATATCGGAAACCGTGGATATAGATTGTTGTTTTCCAAAGGATACCCTGAATTTTCCCATATGTTGCAAATTAAAATTAAAAAAATTAAAAACTTAAAATAAATTTAAAAAAAAAAAAAAAAAAAATAGGACTAAGAGCATCTCCAATGGTAAAAGTTAAAATGGGGGATGAACCATCCCCCATTTTAACCAAAAGCTAAATTTAGGGGTCCCTTATTTTTTCACCACTCCAACCACATCCCCTATTTTAACTTTTTCATCATTATTTTAATATATCTTTAACTTTTCTATACCAATTTAATTTCAATTATACTATTATCAATTTCAACTAAATATAATTATATTAATTAGTTTCAATTATATTATTATAATATTATTAAATATATTATTATTAATTTCAACTTAAATATATAATATTACTATTTTCAGTTATACAATTATATAGATATTTTTTTAATTATACTATTATTAATTTAAACTTGACTAATTAAAAAAATTGGGAGTTTTAAAAAAATATAGTATTAATAATTAATTTGTTTAATCATTATTTAAATATATCTTCCATTTTTTACATCATTATTTAGATAATTACTATTAATAATTTTATCATTATTTAAATTAGAATTAATAATTACTTTTGTTTAAATTAGTATCAATTTGTTTTTAATTATACTATTAATGATTTTTAATTAATTATTTATCATTATTTAAATTAGTATTAATAATTATATTTTAATTATACTATTTTTTAAATGCTTTTGAATATTTATTTTTTAATTATACTATTATTTAAATAATTTTGTTTTTATTTTTAATTTAGAAACTTAAATATTTGAATATTTTATTAATATTTGAAATATAGGGGATGGTTAACTTCCCCCTAAATTAAGGGGAAGTTGAGGCAAAAGCTATTATGGGGGATGAGTTAAAGGGATGGGTGGAGGGGTATTTGTTTCAATCATCCCCCTAAAATAGCCAAGGGGATGATTGGAGATGCTCTAATCACTTTGTCTTTATCGATTTATGTTGTCTCCCACTTTCTTATCACATTAGCGTCATCATTGATTGTGCAGTTAATATGATATCAGTACTATTTTCCATGTCAATTCTTAAGATTTGGTTTTGGTTTCAATTTCTACATATAGGGTCTTTGGATTGGAATGCTAATTGGAGTTGCGATCCAAACATTTGTTCTTTTTTTGATCACTTGGAGAACTGATTGGAATACTCAGATAGAATATATATTGATAGGGTTTTAGTTGTTGTTCTACCTCATCATTTAATTACTCGTAATACTATCCTAAGGTGGATGACACACCTGTGTACTTATAAATAAAAATAGAGGGAAGATGTCAATTGTCTATTTAAACTATTGTAACGCCTTTAAGCGTTGTGTACTAACCATTATTAGCTTCTTAACTATAGGTAGAAAAGGCATCGGTGGGAATAAAATGATGTACCACGCAATTTTTTTTCTTTTATGTGCCGATGATGAGTAAAAGTTTATTAATGCATGACCGAAGAGTGTAGGAATAATTTATGTAGATTTTGTCAAGTAGATGGTTAGAAATCAAGGATATTATAAGATTGAAGGACTAATCACAGAAGTTAAGTTCCTTAGATGGTGTAGCTAGCTAGAGGCGGTTCTCATATCCAAAGGGAATAAGAAACGGTTAGACGAGTAGCCAAGATGCAGGAATTACAAAACTCCGATATCGTAACGAATTTTCTTCAGGAAGTTTGTTATGGTTCTGTCTCCCAAGCTTTTAGAGGTTCAAGTATTGTGTTTTCATTTGTCGTAATCTTCCTCTTTCAATAAAGCTTCGACTCCAAAGTTTTCTATGATTTGCTAACTATTTTTCTAGCTTGTTAAACAGTTTTATGGTTCATATATAATGGCATCACTGAGTTGCATTGTCGGTACACCAGTTTAGTCTTCACTTTTTACAACTTTTTGCTTAAAAGTATTTGCGATGGTTTGTACATGTTTTCTGCTTTTTCTTGTGTGTTATGATAATCCTATATGTATTTGCTACAGTGTCACTCACTACAAAAAAAGCCTGAATAGCTAAAGAACTAGCGACGACATCAATAAACCGTCGCTAATTAAAAGCTTTGCGACGGCGAAAAACCATCACTAAATGTTTTCGTAGCTATAAACCCACAAAATTTTAAAAACTGTGATTGTGACGGGACAACCGTCGCTAAATGCACAAACATCGTCGCTACTTAAAGCATTAGCCACGGGAAATGAGTCGTCGCTAAGCTTTACAAATAATCTATTAGCTACAGCATTTGCCGTCAGTAATGGATTTAAATAATATATATATATATATATATATATAACATTTAGCCACGGCAAATGAGCCGTCGCTAAGTTTTACAAAAAATATCTATTAGCTACGACATTTGCCGTCCCTAATGGATTTTAAAAACAAATGCATATAAAAAAACATTTAGCCACGGGAGATGAGCCGTCGCTAAGCTTTACAAAAAAATCTATTAGCTACGGCATTTGCCGTCCCTAATGGATTTAGCTAATGGATTTAAAAAAAAATACATGTATAAAAAAAGATTTAGCCACGGCAAATGAGCCGTCGCTAAGCTTTAAAAATAAAAATCTATTAGCTACGATATTAGCCGTCCCTAATGGATTTTGAAAAAAAACATACATATATAAAAAAAAACATTTAGCCACGGCAAATGAGCCGTTGCTAAGCTTTATAAATAAAAATCTAGTAGCTACGGTATTAGCCGCCCCTAATGGATTTTGAAAAAAAAATATATATATATACTAAAAAAACATTTAGCCACGGCAAAAGAGTTGTCACTAAGTTTTACAAATAAAAATCATTAGCTACGGTATTAGCCATCCCTAATGGATTTTTTTTTTTTTTTAAAAAAAAAAAAAATATATATATATATATATATTTACAAAAAAATTATTTAGCCACGGTAAATGAGCCGTCACTAAGTTTTACAAATAAAAATTATTAACTACGGTATAAGCCGTCCCTAATGGATTTTTTTTAAAATAATACATAAAAAAACATTTAGCCACGGTATATTAGCCGTCACTAAGTTTTACAAATAAAATTTGGTAGCTACGGTATATTAGCCCTCCCTAATTTTGCTTTTGGTATCAATCTATAGGATAATCCAATGGATGTGATATAATCTATTCTTTGTTGTGATCAACGGATGAGGATAATCCAAAGGAGGAGCCCTAATTTTTGCTCTTTTCTTTGTTTCTCTTCAGAATCAGAGAAGGGGAAGGAGAATCCGAGAAGGAGCTAAAGGAGGGAGGAGAAAAAGAAAAGAAGAAGAGGAGGAGGGTGATTCAGGCGAAGAAGGAGGAGGAGGACGGTGGTGTCGTGGTGGTACTCTCTGTCCCTTATTCTCTACTATCTATCGCCCCCGCCCACTCCAGCTCCGCCATCTCCTGCGTGCATCTTCTTCTTCAGGTGAGAGAGAAGCTTTAGTAATTCATAACCAAGGCTAACATTTGTCTAATGTTAAAATTGCATATATTTGTCGAATGTTCTCTTTACCTTATATAATGGTGGTTGTTACTTCACTGCGTGACTTAAGCAGATGAGGTTCATCGAGGGGAAACGTTTTTTGTAACAGTTTCTTTGAAAGAGAAGCTTTAGTAATTCTTTTAGCTACCGTTTCTTTGCTACGGTATAAGCCGTCCCTAATTGAAAAAAATATATATACACAAAAAAATGAAGCTTTGGGCGCGAAGAAATCGCTCCCATCCTCGGGGGGTTTGTGAGAGATTTGGGGTTTTTGTGGGAGAGAAAAATCATTGAGTTGTGAGAGAGAAGAAATCGAAGAGAAGAAAAAACCCATCCTTCTTCATATTCTTCATCTTCGTCTCCTCTCCCCATTTTTTTCCACTCTCCGCGGCTTTTCTCTGCGTATTCTTCTTCCTTCAGAGTCAAAGAAGAAAACCCATCATGGATTCAGATCAGGGAAAGCTCTTCATCGGAGGGATTTCACGGGAGACAACAGAGGAGAAGCTCACGGAGCATTTCGACAATTATCAAGGAAGGATATATGTAGTCTTATCCTAGACAGTTTTATAATTTGTTAAAACTTTTCCTCTATTATTTTATGTTCTTTGAATTAAAACAACCTGTTTTTGCTCATTTTTTGTTTTGTTTCCTCCAATAATTTCCAGGAAGATGTGAAGATAATGAAGAAAATGAACGTTGATACTTAAAGGTTCTCCGTTTCGTGGTCAAAAATTATACCAAGTGAGTAATAGCATAAGCATAATTTTGATGTGGATGAATTGCTAATAGGGCAATTTTGAAAAGTTAAAAGTGTCCTTGAAGACTTTGTTACTATTCTGAAGGGCCTCAATTTGTACGATTATAAGGTTAAGAACAATAATTAGTTGGTGACAATTGTTTTTTGGCTTTAGATGGAAAAAAAGGGATTAAGTGAACCAATAAGGCATAAATTATTATAAGATTATGCAGAGGTTTGTTTCAAGGAGTTTGGTGACAGAGTGAAGCATTGGATCACCTTGAACGAACCATGGACCTTTGCGAGTTGTGCTTACAACCTGGTGATCCATGCACCTGGTAGTTGTTCTAAATTCATCGAAAACTGTACTGCTGGGGACTCCGCAACAAAGGGCTACTTCAGTAAGACAGTATATTCAATCAAAGTTGCTTAGACTACGTTGGACTCCTGATCGACGGAATCAAAAAATTATAGACGAAATCAAAAAGCCGTCACTAAATGTTTTCGTAGCTGTCAACACCCAAAATTATAAAAACTGTGATTGTGACGGAAAAACCGTGGCTAAATTCAGAAAAATCGTAGCTAATTAAAGCATTAGCCACTGTAAATGAGTCGTCGCTAAGTTTTACAAATAAATATCATTAGCTACGGTATTAGCCGTCCCTAATGGATTTTTTTTAAAAAAATACATATATACAAAAAAAAAAACATTTAGCCACGGCAAATGAGCCGTCGCTAAGTTTTACAACTAAAAATCATTGGCTACGGTATTAGCCGTCCCTAATGGATTTTGTCAATTGGATTTGCAACTTAGCCACAGCCTCGAAGCCGTCCCTAAATAGCCACGGTAAATACCGTGGCTGTTTTGTCAATTGGATTTGCAACTTAGCGACGGCTTCGATGCCATCGCTAAATAGCCACGATAAATACCATAGCTATTTTTCATTTTGCGACAGCCTTAGCCGTCGCAAACATTTTAAAAGTCGTCGCCATTACTTCAGTCTCAAAAATTTTAAACAGCTTTAACGACGGAAATTTTCGACTTAGTGACGGTTTTTAGCCGTTGCCCAAAGATTTCCAAAAAACATACCGCGCTCGCCCAAATATTTCACATACCGCGCGATCTCCTCTCTCCATAAAACCTAAAAAAAACACAACCTGATCGACCCTTCTCTCTCCCTTTGCTGCGATTCCTCTCGCCTCTCTGCTTGCCTATCTGAAGAACTGAAGAGAAGAAGAGAAAGAGAAGAACTTAAGAGAAGAAGATCAGTCGATCGACGCACAGAGCCAGAGACTGAGAAAGGGACGATCGACGGAGATCGATGCAAAGAGAGATCGAGGGAGATAGACGAGTGTATGATCGACCGATCTGCTGCTGCTGCCTGTGAAATCAAAATCAAAGGTATGTTCTTCTTCGCAAACCCTACGACTTCTTCTTCTTCTTCTTCCCCATCCCCCATCTGATTTTTACCACTCAACAACAACAAAAACCCTAAAAAGCGTTCTTCAACACTTCAGTCCATCTCTCTTACTCTGAATCACAAGTTTCTTTGGTAATTTCACTTCACTCCACCCAAAAATCTAGTTTCCTTACCTTCTGCTCTTCATTTCGGTGTTACTCTTGCCAGATTTGGTAATGTAATAGTGATTTCATGGCAGAACTGTAGAATTGTAGTTCAACTTAGACTATTGTGTGTAATTTCTCTGAGTTTGTGTGGATTTGAAGGTTTTGTGAGGTAAAAAGTTGATTTCTTAGTGAATTGAATTAGAGGTCTGGCATCTGTGGACATAAAGGTTTAGTGGAGGTTTTGATTGCGTCGATTGGTAGATCTTGGTTTTCTTGCTTGCGATAATTGTGCTTCTGAGGAGGTTTGAGTAATATTTGGAAAGTTTGAGTGATTTGCAAAGTGTTAATTGATTAGGTACACTTTTTTTCTTTTTTGGTAATAATTAATTGCATATCAATTACTAAATTGGATGTTGTTTCGGTAGTTATAATGTGGAATTCAATGTTGATTTTGTCACTGAACTTGTTAATTGATTCAACTGTGGCTGCAATTGTTGAGATGGTTTGAGTGATGACAATTGACATGAGAACTCAAGGCATGAAAGTGAAGTGTGCATGATTGACTTAGAAGTATTCTCCCCCCTTTGGAATTTGAATTGTTGGGTTGCTTACTTCGTTTTAATTAAGAGTATGTGGTTGCCTATTGGTTTGTTGGAAGTTGCATGAATGTTGGCTTTAGTATCAAGATATGTTTTTGTGTATTTTGTTCCTTTCCGGTTTGTCCCATTTTAGGCACTTGCCAGTTGACTTATTAAATTAGACTTTTTATGTTGCTTTGATCATATAGATGTGTTTGAAATCTAAGATTTCAATTCCTTTTTATGCTTCTTAACTCTTTCCAAACGTTTGTATGTTGTTACTCATATTTGCATTGTGTATCCTATTTGATAAGCAAGAAATATGTAAAATTTTGCAAAAGTTTAGACCCTTATTGGCAAAAGGTTCTAAATGGAAATAATAAACCAATAATGTTGTGAATTGATCAACTATAAAATACCAATCTTGTAGCTATGGAATAAATTACCAAACAGTGGAGGTCTGATATAAGGAACACTTTAAGAATTTGTAGATATAAGGAAAACTTTAAGAATTTGTAGACAAGGTTAAAGCATTGGTATTGTCTGTGTCTTCTCAAAGAGAAAAGTTTCTCCCAGCTTGTCCTACCCATGGTTCAAACTATCCTTGTATTAAGCTGTTGCGCCTTATTGCGAAAGCGGGTAGACACCAACAATTGCACACAAGTACCACAAGGATCCAATCAATTAAATAGAGCAAATAGTAAAGAAAGTAATTAGAGAAAACCAAGAACATACCACAAGAGACACAAGGTTTACGTGGTTCAGCAAATTGCCTACGTCCACGGTGAGGTGATTCCACTATATTCAAGAACAAGGTACAAGAAGATGACAATTCTCACACAATCTTTCAACAAGAGATGAAACAATTCAAGGAATTATCTTTCTCTATTCCCTGTGCTTCACAGTTTTTCTATATGGAATCATCTAAACAAAACACCTACAGTTCCTAGTATATATAGGAACAACAGTTTCCTGTTTTACAGCAGTTTCCTGTTTCACAACAGTTTCCTGTTTCCTAGAATTTATTTCCTGTTCAAAAAACAGTTTCCAGAAGTCCAAACAGTTTCCTGTTTCAAACAGGAGTCCAAACAGTTTCCTGTTTCAAACACGTTTCCTATTTCACAAAATAGTTATGTGTAAACTGTTTCACAAAACATGTTGTTTCCTGTTTCACAATTCTCCACCTCGGCAAATTTTTTATAAGGAAAAAATGAGCCGAAACAAGGCATAAGAATAAACTGATCAACACTCCATCATAACTTTGTCACCTCACGAAACCGCCCCGAAGGGCAACGCCCCAAAGGGCCCTCAATCAACATGAGTCAATGTGGAGTAAGTCCAAACAATGTTGGAACTTAACTCCAGGAACAACCTTTGTCAACATATCAGCAGGGTTGTCTTTTGTGTGTACTTTCACCAAAGACACATCACCATTCTCAATTTCATACTTTTCCACATGTACCTTGCTCACCTTGGATGCCATTGCTAACAAAACCTGTGACTTTCTAGACAAGAAGTTTCACTACGGTTTTTCTTCAAACAACTTGTGCACAAACAAACCCTAGAACTTTTGAATCTTCATAATCTTGAGTAGAACAATTCAAGATCAATTTTCCTTAGTGCTCTGATACCAATTGTTGCGCCTTATTGCGGAAGCGGGTAGACACCAACAATTGCACACAAGTACCACAAGGATCCAATCAATTAAATAGAGCAAATAGTAAAGAAAGTAATTAGAGAAAACCAAGAACATACCACAAGAGACACAAGGTTTACGTGGTTCAGCAAATTGCCTACGTCCACGGTGAGGTGATTCCACTATATTCAAGAACAAGGTACAAGAAGATGACAATTCTCACACAATCTCAACAAGAGATGAAACAATTCAAGGAATTATCTTTCTCTATTCCCTGTGCTTCACAGTTTTTCTATATGGAATCATCTAAACAAAACACCTACAGTTCCTAGTATATATAGGAACAACAGTTTCCTGTTTTACAGCAGTTTTCTGTTTCACAACAGTTTCATGTTTCCTAGAATTTATTTCCTGTTCAAAAAACAGTTTTCAGAAGTCCAAACAGTTTCCTGTTTCAAACAGGAGTCCAAACAGTTTCCTGTTTCAAACACGTTTCCTATTTCACAAAATAGTTATGTGTAAACTGTTTCACAAAACATGTTGTTTCCTGTTTCACATAAGCAATTGGGTAAGAGTAAATTCCACATACATATATTTTTCTTTGGAATTTAAGATGGCTATTATTGTTTGGTCGTTTTCCATGAATGTTGGGTTTGCACTTCATCAATTACATTATGTATGTTTTTCAGCTATGAAATGATGAAAGCACTATTGACATTCTATGTTATGGTCATTTTATGTTCGAACCATGCTTCAGACATGTATTTTATTTGTCTTCTCATTGATTTTAACTTTTATTGGATCAGGATCCTGTTATTCGTCCTCTAGTTGAGTAAGATTCACAAACTTTGCAGCAGTTACTTCCTGAGATACTCCTTTGGGTGAAAAAAACCCAGACTATGATCGTGTATGTTATTGTATCTGTGATCTTGCTTTATTTTGGGCCCTGTTTTTCGAAATGATTGCGAAAGTCATTGTTATATATATATATATATATATATATATATATATATATATATATATATATATATATATATATATATATATATATATATTATTTTTTTTTCCCCTCCATTTAAAGGTTGACTGGTTAAACAAATTCATTGCAGAGATGTGGCCTTATCTGGACAAGGTATGTGCATCTGTGCTTATGTTCGATACTTGGATAATAACTATTACATTTTAAACTTGTCATCTCCCTTGATATAGAAGTAGATTGATAGTCATGAACATGGAGACTTGTTTTGATCCAATCGTGTTATTTCTCTGTGAAATTTGAAGTTTTGATCACTTGGGGTTGTTTAATTTAATGGTATTGAGATGGGTTTGTTTTGGTTTGGCAGGTTGAGGTTTGTAGTTCAAGTATGGACTCCATGACTCTGTAAAAATCTAATTGCTCTGCTCATGTTCTCTGTGCTCATGCGCTTGTAAGTACATGTTATGTTTAAATGATTATGTTTGATTTTATTGGATAGAAGATAGGTTGTGTTTCTAGATGTGGATAATTTATGGATCTAATAAGTTGAGTTGTTGAAGCATGCATTGTGTATTTGCTTAGATTTTTTAGATGCTTGTAGATTTGAATTTTTTTTTTCAAGATTTAGTTTAGTTAAACCTGAATACATGGGTAACCAGACACCAGTGTTGTAGATTGGGTAACCTGAATGCTGCTAGTATGCTTGAATGCTGCTAGTATAATTGAATGCCAGTATGATGCTAGTAGGTATGCCAGTATGCTTGAATTCAATATTTTATTCTATCTAATAAGATGTTGATTAGTAATGTAAAAAAAGCATCTTAGTTGTAACTTAGAGTCTCCATTTGAATGTGCAACTTTATGAGATTTGTATTACATAGCTTAAGCATTAAATACGTTTCTCATGCATTGCTCTTTCAAATTTTACAGGTTTAGGTGTTGTTGAATTGATAGTGGTTTTGAAGTGGAAGATGTGAAATTTTGAAGTAGAGCACATTTTGTGGGATGATCGATATGATGTGCAAGATCACATGAATTGTTGTATGTATCGTTTTTGTTGTATGTCCCATAGACGATCACTATGATTTATGTAGTTATATAAGTTTAAGTAAGTTATATCTCAAATTGAAATTGTATATATATAAATTTATATATATACAATTTCAATTTGAGGTTGACAGAGTATAAAGTTGTTTGGGATTGTATTTTTTTGTAATGGACAAGTTATTGATTATACAAAAATTAATATAATTCAGTTCAGGTTTGAGATGTTTCTTCTGAATGACAAAAAAAAGCAATGAGAAATCTGAAAATTAATAGAAATATCTAATTTCATTATAAAAAATGAATATTTATTTGTAATTTTTTTAGCCATGGCGAATATCGTGGTTGTTTTGTCAATTTGATTTGCAACTTAGCGACGGCTTCGAAGCCGTCCCTAAACAGCCACAGCATTTATCGTGGTTGTTTTGTCAATTGAATTTGCAACTTAGCAATGGCTTTGAACTCGTCCCTAAATAGCCACGGCAAATGCCGTGGTTGTTTTGTCAATTGGATTTGTAACTTAGCGACGGCTTCGAAGCCGTCCCTAAACAGCCATGGCAAATACCGTGGCTATTTTTTTTTATTTGGAAATTGGATTTGCAACTTAGCGACAGCAAATACCGTCGCTATTTTTCATTTTGCGACAGTTTCAGCCAAAATTTTAAACAACTTTAACGACGGAACTTTTCGACGGTTTCTAGCCGTTGCGAATTAGCTATGGGATAGTTTACCGTTGCTGATTCAAATAGCGACGAATGAAATAGAGACGATTGCTGAGTTGTTGCTGATTCACTTTAGCTACGGTTTTTTTACAATTAGCAACAGTTTTTAGCCGTTGCTGAATTGAATTTTTTTTATAGTGACTTATAGCTATTCCGTTTCCAATTAATTCGGAGATCTTGGTCTGCAATTTCATCCAACAATTAATTTATAATGCAAGGTCTAAGAATGCACACACATTGTTGAAAATCTGGCTCAGAAAAGCTCAAGTAATTAGTCTCCAGATGCATTGCAACAGATGAGTCTCTCAACATGGTCATATCAAAACTGTGTAAACAGGATTATCTGTGCAGGGTCCCCACAGTTTTAACTTTTAAAAATGCTTTAAAATGTAACATTCTCAATAAGTTTGAGCTCTTTGGAACAATTCGACGATTAGTTGCTGCATAAAAATGGTCAAGAACCAAAATTAGCATTTTGCACAAGCAATTGAATTGCACAAATAAAGTAAGGTATCCTGCAGGCAGGCTATCCCAAAAAATCAAATGATGGATCTCCAAGCTTTTGTCTTGAGAGCACTACCACTTGAAATGCTCTAATCTTCCAATGGAACCCACCACGCGAGCTCTGAGGCGATTCGAGGGGTATTCTGGGCATTAAAGTTTAATTTTTGCGATCTTTCAATCTGGGACGTTCCAAGCTGCTTGGAATCCATCCAGGCCGTTGAATACAGTGGCGGCTGAGACTTTCGTACACATACCCTAGGTTTCTCCGCCTAGAGGCGCTCTGCAATACGCCGTCACGCCACTACGTCACGCCTCGATGCTATAGCAGAGAGTTTAGTTTCAGTGGTGGCGGCTCCTTTTTGTACGCGAGAAGAAGTCTTTCTGTTTCGTAACAGCCTGCTTCACCACAGCCGCCGGCACACAAACGGACTGATTGTCATTACAATACAGCCGCCCACGTTATCTTCTTGATGTGATGTCAGGGTCCACAACCGACATCCCCCACCCCTCGGGTCCTGGACATGGGGAAGGAACGGCTGCTCCTAAGCCCTCTTTCGCCCAGATTTTGGGAAAATTTTTGGTTGCCGATACTGCGGAGATCCCGGTCGAAGGAACTCGTTTTCGTAAGGAGGGTGCACCTGCCATCGGCATCACGGCAACGGATGAAGTACGGGGAGAAGATTTCATGGAAAAACATGTGATTGTTCTAAAATTCTCCAGCTACCGACCTACCCTGGCAGACATTCGAGACTCGATCCACAGAACTTGGGGAATTTTGGGCGATTTTTCGCTTGGTTTACTCAACCAACGGCACGTATTGGTCCGACTTCAATCTGAGGTGGAAGCAAAGAAAGTTCTGTCGAGGGATTCTTTTCTGATTCGGGGTGTTCGCTTTAAGGCTTTCCGTTGGCATGATGGTTTCAGTTTGAAAGAAGATCCAATCTCAGTGCCTTTATGGGTAGAGTTACCTAACTTACCTTTGCATTTATTTCACCCTCCGATTTTAAAAGCAATTGTAAATTCATTTGGTGATTTTTTGCGGTTGGATGATCATACTCGATGCCTGTCACGCCCGGGCTTTGCTCGTGTTTGCGTGGAGATGACTTTGGCGGCGAAATTACCATCTAGAGTGTGGATTGACAGGGCCAATAATAGAGGTTTCTGGCAGAAGATCAAATATCCCGGTTTCAAATATTGTGACTTTTGTTCTCTGATTGGGCACCAAGAGGAGTTTTGTAGAAAAAAACCGGGTCTTAAGGGCGAAGGGAAAGCCTCGGATCTTGGTAATGAGGAGGTGATCAAGCCAAAGGTTGAACCCAACACTGTGCAACAATATGTCCCCGTTAGCAAAAAAGATAAGCCTCTCATTCCTGCAGCAGGTCCGAGTGGCGCAAAGCATAGTCAGGGGGAGGAGATTAATGAGGAAGTTGGGGAGAAGAGGCCGGTGGCCATGGATCGGGTAAGGTGTTTTTGTCAAACAAATTTGAGTCGCTCACTGCAAACATTGGTGCAGAGGAGAGTGAGAACATGGTTCATGTTAGTGCTGAGCAGGTTCCAGAAACTACGGAAGAATGCCTCCTAGAGGCGGGTTATACAACTTCGGAGATTGCAAATGCTATTGGAATTCAAGAACAGCCGACACAGCCAACAGATGACATAATCTCAGGGGCCAAGAGTGGTCTTTCCGACGACATGCCAAATGAAATTATCCGCCCGGAACATCACTTTGTGGCAAGGTCGCACGATGACATTGGGGACGCTCAATTGGGGCTTCCTGGATCAGAGACACGCGCTTCATTGGCAGGGGAATTAGGAGTGGCTTCGCCCCAGCCAGCTCACGGCCCCAAACAGAATGCGCTCACCACCAGTCCCAGCCCTGCGTCAGAGCACGGTCTCAGCCAGACCACGGCTCTGGGCACTCCACGGGTCCAGCCTGATCACAGACCCAGCCCATCCTTGACTCGAGCAGGACAGCAGTTAGACAGCCCTCGTCCGAGCACGGCCTCCCAATCCACGGCCTCCCAGTCCACAGCCCCAGGCCACGGACAGTCCACGGCCCCAGCCTCTTCACGGCCCCAACCCAGGGGACGCGATACCTCAGACAACACGCGACTTGCTTGCCGTTGGTGACTCTTTAGTGCCGCAAACAAAATCGAGTGGAATGATACAGGAAGAAGAGGCTGCCCCGGTGAAGCCGACAGTGATGGAACGTTTGGCAGAGGTTTTGGCCAAGCGCGCTCAATCCGCGGTAACTGGTAATTTTTCAGTGCCCGCGGCAACAAGGAACGACAAGGACGGGAGCTTGTTTGATGTCGTCGTCCAGCTGTTTGAGGAGAACCGTGCTTTGCGACTAAAGAAACAATCAATGACCACTAATACTCTTGATAGCGCCACAGATGATAGTGACGAGGCTGCGTCGAAATCGGAGTTGGGGCCGGAATCACATGCTATTAATGATATAAATTTGGGGGCGCACTCCGATAAGGATCTACAGCACAAAGTCAAACCGGCGGCCTTTCCGGGCAAGCGTCGTAAGACTAAGAGGGGTAAATCTACCTCCCGAGCTTAAGATGATGGAAAATCTTAATTTTTGGAATGCTCGTGGGGTTGGTAATAAGGCCACGAGGAGGAGGTTAAAAAATATGGTTGTGGCTCATAGAGTCAGAATTCTTCATTGCCAGCATTGGTGATATGTTGGCTTTATGTATTTTGGTTTTCGGATGCGGCCCAATTTTTTGTTTTGGTTATATCACGGGTAAAGTCGTCATGTACCCCCGTATTGATTGTAAATCAATTTTCTTGACAAGTAATAAAGGTCTGGCATTCCAGAGGTGCCCCTCCATACTGGAGGTTTAATATTAAAAAAATAATAATAAAAAAAAAAAAAATAAAAGACCATGCCAAACATATGTTCAAAATTTGGTCAATTAAAGTGACTATTACCGGAAAAGATTGGGACCACATTTTCATATGGGGAAATTAGATCCGCGGAAATTTTTGTGATAACACATCAACTAACATCACTGGATTGTCAATGGTGTTATGGTCGAGTGGTTAGGGTTGTGTGAGTTTATCCTCCGCCTCCTAGGTTCGAGACCCGCCGACGGCATGGTTACTTTCTTATGGTGTTGACCTGTAGGTCGCAATTATAACTCATATTTAGTCAATTAAAATTGTCCAATCCTGTTAGTTGATTTATCTTTAAATGCAACAACACTTGGCCTTTAAGTTATTATTCAAAAGTCTATCATTTTTTTTGTTTTTTTTATCTTTATTCTTCATTTTTCAAAAATATAGGACTTCTAGATTTTACTTACATTCACAAAAGTGGTATATGTGAAAGAGCAAAAACAAAACAAATTATCTTGGAGTATACATTAGTGACAGGGCTATACTGTTTGTTCAAGAATTGGCATCAGAGACTATATATATCCAATTTGATGAAAAGAAAACAGATGCTATAATTGAAGAGATTAAAGAAATGTTAGCCAGCTGCAGAGTGCAATTTGCTGCAATGGTTGATGTTCTCCAAGCTTAAGTAGAGGCCTATTTCTCATATGGTGATTTCTTTGCGCTTCCCTTCGCCCTCAGCGGCACACCCTTTCATCCGTATCATTATTTGGATCTATATGAGTGACTTCTGAGAGTAATTACATGGGCTGAAGAGGAACACTTATTGCACTAGCAAATATTTCATTTTTTTCCCCTATAAACAATGATTTGAATTCAGTTTAAAGGTGGCAGTAATCTGAGAATAGAATGGAGAGTACAGTCGAAGATAGACTACTTGAACATGAAGGGGAAGATAAAAAGGATTTTTTTTTTTTTTTTTTTTTTTTTTGAAAGTGAGCTCGGGTTTTTAGGATCTTCGAACCTTATATTAATAAAAAAATTGACGATAAAGTTTACAAACGCTCATACGTTCACTCGTTTCATCATCTACAAAACAATAAACTTGCTCCAAAGCTTCAACAAAGAACCTAATTAGTTCTAGCTTCACCGTCTCCAGATTAGGGAATAACCTTATACTACTAAAGTGGTTGCATGATAGACCTGTCATAACTTTTCTTCCTCGTAATTACCAATCAATCCTTTAGGCATTCTCATGACCTGATTTATACCTAATGTGGGTCCCAGGATGTATGAGAAGCCGTCGTAAAGAATCGAAACACAATGAATCATGATATAGAAACCATTGAATGCTAGCACTAATCTAGCATCCTTACAAGGTTCTAATAAGCATTTGCATTCTACATGTATTATCATCATCAGTTACCTGAATTTAGGATTTGTCTTCTTGCTTCGAGAAGACCTTCGAGGAACATATTTCGTGGGAGGCTGTATTGTGGTAACCTCATGTTCTTCTTCAATAGTGTTTGGCCCTACCTTTACTGCTTTCGCTTCAAGTATGCTTTTAACTTCGGTGACCAATGCATCCCCGCCTATTCTTGTAATTTTTGAATTCAAAACATTGATGACTTGGGGTGTTAGCCAATCCATGGGCGCTGTTGGATCTTCCCCTTGTCCTCCATCAGTTATCTTTCGTCCTACTTCATGAAGTGTAGAAACTGATTTTGAGGTTGCATCAACCTCTTCACTGCATCTTTCCTCACTTTCTTTTAGTGCGTCTTGGCCCCTGTTCTCGGTTATCTTTGGGATATCTACCCCTAGGTCCACGCCTACCAGTTGATTTGTGATGGGAGAAGCAGCGCGTATCTAATCAGAGTTGAGCAATTCATGCTCACCATTTTGACCCCCCGACTCCGGTTGTTGACACCCCAATGCAGGTTGAAAATGTTGTGCCCCAGACTGTGTCCCAGGGTCCGTAAGGATTAGCTCATCATCTGCCTGGGGGGCTCGAGGTCCCTCTCTCTGTAATATCTTAATTTGGCTGGTTTCAATACTTGTATTCACATCTTTAAACTCAGGACTTGTCGTCCCCGGGCTGCCTAGATCATCATGATTAGTTGGCTCTCCTTGCTTCACTTTTTCAATCTCACTAGCTATGTATCCCGCCTCTTGAAGGCCTTCCTCTGTTGTTTCTTGTACGAATATGTCACTGGCGGTAGCCTTTTCTTTACTAGCCGAAAAATTCTTTGTTTGATTACTCTCATATTCAACATTATCCCCCGTAAGCATCTCAAACTTGTTCGAGAACAATAAATTCACCGGCTCTTTGGCCATTGGTTTCTCCGCACCCACTCCCTCCTTGATTTCCTCCCCCATATTATTTTTTGCACCACTCGTGCCAACCTCTGATTTTGTAACTTTATTTTTATGAGCCACTGGAACATATTGTTGTTTGACAACTTTAGCTTCCACCTTTTGTTTTTCATTATTCTCTTCGTTTACCACCTGGGATGTTTTCACATTGCCCTTGAGACCTAACTTTTTCCTGCAAAATTCCTCCTGGTGCCCAAGCAAAGAACAATAATCACAATATTTGAACCCCGGGTATTCAATTTTCTGCCAAAAGCCCCTATTGTTAGCCATGTCTATCCAAATTCTATTAGGTAGCTTATCCGCCAAAGACATCTCCACACAAACACGGGCAGAACCCGGGCGTGATAAACATCGAGTATGATCATCCATGAGCAAAAAACCACCAAAAGAGTTCACAATTGCTTTCAAAAGAGGAGGATGAAATAAATGCATAGGCAAGTTAGGCAACTCTACCCATAATGGAACCGATATCTGATCTGCTTTCAGACTGAAACCATCGTGCCAGCGAAAAACTTTGAATCTAACTCCACGAATAAAAAAGCAATCCCTCGAGAGAACTTTCTTTGCTTCCGCCTCAGATTGAAGACGGACTAAAACATGACGTTGATCAAGTAATCCTAATGAGAAATCTCCTAGGATACCCCAGGTTATGTGGATCGAATCCCGAATATCTTCCAAAGTTGGCCTGTAGCTAGAGAACTTTAAAACAATCACATGCTTCTCCATGAACGCTTTCCCATGCACTTCATCCGATGTCGTAATCCCAATTGCCGGCTCCCCATCTTTTCGGAATCTAGTTCCCTCAACATGCGTATCCGTAGTTTTCTCTACCAAAAATTTTCCGAGGATTTGGGCAAAAGAAGGCTTAGTAGCCCCTTCGATTACCCCAATCCCTTGATTCCCCACCATAGGGGAAGGTATGTTGGCGGCTGGAGGCGTTGTCATACCTGCCAAGAGCACGGCCTAAAAAGGCATGCACCTTGCAATAGCCAAAAAAGGCAGTAGACCGACCAGCAGCAGTTCATGGCGGCGCAATCCTTGACGGCGGCTTAGCAGCGGTGCGTTCCTAGGTTTTCCTTGCTGAATCCTAGCCGTCACTCTAATCGACGATTTAGATCAGTCCCAAAGACAGGACCGTAATCCGTAGTTATAAATAAAAAGGACTTGAAATTAAGAGTATGGATAGAATCCAAGAAGTTTTGGAAGACTGTTTTTCCTGCTATAATAACAAGGATAACATCATTTGGAATCCTTGTGGTTACACAATCGTTCATGGGATACATCGGTGAAACAGAACTCGCTTCATATGCACTTGTTCAAGTTATAATCATACGGTTCGCTAATGGGATTATGATACCTTTCTAGAACTTAATTTGATTGGCAAGCTAGTAGTACCATGGAAATTTATTGCAAATATTACATGTTTTTTGTTACTGTCCTTTTTTTTTCAGTTGGGCATGGCAAGCGCTCTTGAAACTCTTTGTGGTCAGGCATTTGGAGCAGCGCAATACCACATGATGGGAATCTACATGCAGCGATCGTGGATCATTGTAGGTGCCACTGCAACTATTTTACTTCCTTTTTATATATTTGCTACTCCAATTTTAAGGTTTCTCGGTGAGGAGGAAGAGTTATCTGCAGTCGCAGGCAAAATTGCTATATGGTTCATTCCCATTGTCTACTACTTTGTTTTCAATTTCACCATGCAAATGTTCCTACAAGCTCAACTCAAGAATGCAATCGTTGGTTGGCTATCAAGCATTTCGTTTGTGCTTCACTTGATTCTGTCATGGCTCTTTGTTTGCAAATTGAACTGGGGGATACCTGGTGCTATGGGTGCTATGATTATCTCGACATGGTCACTAACTATAGGACAATTTGTATATATCTTTGGAGGTTGGTGTCCTAATACGTGGAAAGGATTCAGTACAAGTTCCTTCGCTGATCTATGTCCAGTTTTGAAGCTCTCTGCCTCTTCTGGTGTGATGGTCTGGTAAACAACAATTAACTGTTTTCCACCTTATACCAACTTTGCTATTCTATTCTCTGTTCATAGCATCTGTTGATAATCTCAGGTAATTGCACTATTGACTTTTTACAACATTTCCACACTTACAATCTATATTCGTTTATATTGTGCAGCTTGGAACTGTGGTACAACGCAGTTCTGGTCTTATTGTCAGGTTATATGAAAAATGCTGAAATTTCAATTTCTGCATTCTCCATATGGTATAATTTCATGAATTCTTTCCCAAGTTTGATAACAGAAGCTCAAACCATTTACCAACTTCTCGGAGGTAGAACTTTTAGCAGTTGTACTAACTAAAATCTTATTGCAAACTTGCAGTTTGAACTTAGTAGCATGGCAATTGATGATTTTCCTCGGATTCTTAACTGCAGTGAGGTATGATTACTTGAGCAGCTGGCTAACATTTCTTTCATCTCAGTCATACGTAATTTTAAGTAACGTAATTATTTTTCTCAGCATTTCAAACGAATTGGGGAGAGGGGATGCAAAAGCTGCAAAATTCTCTATTAAAGTTATCATAGTTACTTCAATAGCACTTGGTCTGGTATTTTTTGTTCTTTCTTTGATTTTCGGCAAGGATATATCATATATTTTCTCAAGTAGCACAGAAGTGGCACAAGCAGTATCAAGCCTGTCAATCCTACTAGCTTTCTCTGTGTTGCTCAACAGTGTTCAGCCAGTGCTTTCAGGCAAGTTTCTTCAGTAAATGTAACAATCAAAAAGTAATCTACACATCTTCCAAACTCTTATATATATTCTGCCTGTAACGTATTAAGTTATTTTGTTTGAGTAGGGGTGGCAGTAGGTGCCAGTTATCAGGCTGCCGTGGCATATGTGAACATTGGATGCTACTATGCCATTGGGATTCCTATTGGAGCTTTGCTTGCCTATGTAGCGCACCTTAATGTTACAGTGGGTGATTTCTATCCTAAATGTCTGAAACCGAGATATATATAGTAATGTCGACACTTAAATTTGATTCTAACATGACTGCATGTGTTTCCCATAATTCAGTACTATATGTTTTATATGTCAATTCTTAAGATTTTGTTTTGGTTTCAATTTCTAAATACATGTAGGGTCTTTGGATTGGAATGGTAACTGGAGTTGCAATCCAAACACTTGTTCTTGCATTGATTACTTGGAGAACTGATTGGAATGCTCAGGTAGAAAAGGCAAAAGCGCACCTCAACAGATGGTTCCTGCCTCAAAAGTCAGATGAGAACACATCTGATACTTGATACGATCCATGTACGCTCATTTCAAGGCCATCACAGAGTAGGAATTTAATGATGTAGCATGGATTTTTTTATTCTTTTCTTTTTATTTGTTGATGATATATTTTGAGGCATTTATAATACTATCTGATATAATTTGTCTCCCAGGATTTCAACGTACGGAAAAACAAAACGGAGTTGGGTTCAGCTCTCTTTCCCAAGTCTATTGAGTTTTGAGAAACTCTTTCAAGGCCTTAGAACTTGGATTGATACAAGTTGGTATATTCAGATAGGGTACTAGCTGATTTATTCAGCATCAACAACTCTAAACACCATCAAAAGGTGGATGAGAATAGACAGAGTGTTCTGATATTATTTCATACAGATTTTCTCCGGGTGGCATTTGATTTTAAGGTCTCTACCAGGCTGAGAGCTTATTTAATGATCAGTTCGGTTAGATTCTGTGTTATAGAATCATGTTATTTTAAGAGCATGTGACAATCTAAAACATGAACTATTTCTCAACTCCACGTGTTATGTATAATTCTTTCAAATCCTTGGACATTCTACCGATACATGGAATTGCTGAAAAATGATGCAAAGTTCTAAGAATTTACATTGTTAAAACATTGCTGACAAAAGCTCAAATGTTTGGTTTTCAGATAAAATTACAACAGAAATCTCACAATATGATCATGTGTAAATGAATACACACAACAGTAATGACTGATACAAATAGATGATCAAATAGTGATCCCATTCCCACAAAGAACTAGACGACCCGAAAGTATTTGGTTACTAAAGCTTACCCTGTCCAGCAGAAACCTTTCATTGGGTACTCGCAACTCATAGTCCTCACTATCATAGTAGCTTGATTCCTCAGAGTGGTCCCTAGAATCTGTCAGTATTTTTTTCTCAAACTTCTTTACATAGTCCCTTATGTCATCACAAATTCCACTACCTGCTGCATGCTCAGAAGCAGGGGCGTGCAGGGAATTCCTTTCTATTGTTGAATCTGCATATTTGTTCTGGTTATCAATGGGATCCTTGCTGCTGCTACCCCTTGTTAAATTGGAACCTTCATACCGCAGTGTTCTCTGCACTTGACTATCTAGTTCCTGCGAGTAGAGTTCATCTTAAGCATTCTCTAAACCTTGTAAAGAGTAGATAGTCATAAAGAGTAGACACTTTGCAGGGAAAAAAAAATGATAAATTGTTTAGAAGTCATAAATAATTAAGATTTGTATCCCTCTTGCGAGTGACAGACTCAAGAATTGGCATATAGAGAATAAAAATTTCCAAGCCTCTCAGTTGCAGTAGTTGCTTCAACACGCCCACAAATTAATAGTAAATTGGAAGTGACCCCTCCTTTCATCATAATAATCAGTGCAAAGGAACCCTGCTCATGGATCTCTAAGCAAAAGGAAAAACCAACCCTACACTTGGATACCTTTCCACAACTGATATCATAAATTCAGGTAACTTCATGAAAGTATAGGGTTTTGAGCGCTTCAGTGCTTGAGGATCGCATTGGTTATTAGGGATGTTACATGTACTGCTTTTTTCATCATCTTTCTTCTTTTTCACTAAATTGTGTGTTTGTGTGGCCAAGGGATCAAACTTCCTTTTCTCGTTCTTTCCTGAGGCAGCATGTCCCTCTTCCATTGACAATTGCTTTTCCAAATCAGCTTGACTCTTCAAGGTTTGATCCTAATAGGCAGTATCTGCATGAGTGTTGAGGTAGCAGCTTCTGTACGCATCAAACTAGACTTATTTGTGCATGCTTTTGAAAGCCTTTGGCTACCAAACGTCTACCCTTTCATATGAAGCATACCTCATCTTGAATTTAAAGCCAATTTTTGAACTACTTCCATCACTTATTAGTTGATGAATGTAAAACAACAAGATACAAAGTGTCGGACATGTTGACAATAAAAACAAAATACAAGTTACGCTGAGGACATGCTTGTACATTCTAGTATTATTTACTTTGTCAACAATAGGTAGTTAAAATTTTTCTTGTCTGATGGGAGTATCCGTCAGTGTCTGACACAAGTATCCGACACGATACTTGTTGACGCGCTTTTTCTTTGTAGAAAGAGAGTGTTGTTGTTACATAGCTTCCAAGTAATATGGAAAAAGTGACCACCACTTTGGTTGGTATGATTTCATCCCAAAACTGGTTAGGGTATCCTACAATTTTTCGCTAGTTCCAGTGGTGAGTCGAAGACGTGTTTGACCATAGAGTAGAAGTGGCAAGTTAACATAGCAATTTCCTATTCAACTGAAATATCATATTCAGGTAGGGAGACCTAAGGCCACCTATTAAATTCCTTGAAAATTTTGTTTTGAAATTTGATTCTAAAATATGATGAAGTTTCTAAAATCTAGAAAATCAGAGAAAGTGTCAGCAATGGAACAAAGAGGTGCCTTCTATCCTGACATTGAGGTAATCCCACTAACTTCACTCGAAAGACAGGTTACCACAGCTATCCCGATTGGGATGATAAAAGGGGACTTGAAGGACAGTGGGAGAAAGCCCGATCAAGCCCTCTCTCTCCTTGTCAGCATTGAGGAGTGGGTCCCAACATACTACCCATCATAAAACCAGCTGAAAGATATGAGCTCTCTACTTGTCTTCTATCCGTATTTTCAGAAGGGTCAGATCAATTTCTTCTCTCTGTTACATTCTTGTCCAAAAGGACGGAACACTTTTCTACTCCCTTCCTCAACTGGACTACAGAGGATACATAAGGAACATAAGGACGAAAGTAGTATAAGCTGTAGTAATCTCATTGATATCAATGTGCACCACAAATCTGTCTGCACAACTCAAGATACCATCTCAGAATGAACAGCTGTAGGATTTAAAAAACCGCAGATTTCTTCCCTCGTGATCTCAACCTCAGATCCATGCTTCCATGTCTTTGCCCAAAGGAGAAATCTCAACCCTGCTAGAACATCCCACCTGACCAAGTCTGGTCTAACTTCAAGATAAATGAGGCCCAAGACATCATGACAGAAGGCCGAAGCACCACAACCCAACCTGGGGTCCAGATCTAGATGGGTTGGGTCCACACAAACCTCCTCAGGGTATAAACTCCTACAATTATTATTAAAGTACCAGTCCTCTTTCCACATATCACCAATATCCTATTATCACCACTACATACATTATATAACATATCAAGCCAACATGAATAAAAACTCAAGCATATACTTATAAATAACACTATCGGGGCTCCGTCTTGTTATTATCATGTTTACTTAAATGGAGTGTTCATCAGATAACTTGTTTAGTGAAGAATACTATTGATCTAGATTGAGATAAACCCTAAGCCTAAATTCAAAATCCTAATATGAATATTGTTTTATCAGATCGGACATGGACAAATACAATCTGTTAAAAGCCCATGCAGTTGAGTTAGAGCAAGGACTAAAAAACAATATAAAAAATTGTATAAGCAAAAACAGTTTGTACCTTTTTGAAGTTCATGTCACCGTGGATGCCATGGTTAGAAGAGGAACTGGAGAATGGGAAACAGACACTCTTATCAACCAAGGGAGTTGAGGCAACGAAACCAGATGGTGGGTCTTCTGTTGATGAGAAATCAGAACTATCAAATGTTGATATAGATACACATTCATCAAAATAATGCATAGCTTCTTCTGTAAGACGTCTGGACATCTTCCGTCTCTCACTGCTACTCTGCAATCAAATTAAACAATAATATTAATACAAATTCAGTGTAAATAAAGTAATACCTCGAGGTGCCAGTGCAAGTATGGCAAACGTAACAAACTAGTAAAGGACAAAACAATTCAAAAGATTAATCACTCAGTTCTTTTAAGTCCTTAGCCAGCTCTTTCAAAGGCTTGCAGTTTACTACTTGTGGCCCAATTCTAATCCAAACTCTCTTTTAGGGACATCAAGATGATGCCCACAAGTAGAATTGTTTGAGGGGACTATGCACCATGTGCTTGCTTCATGGCTACTCAAATGAACCTCTTGAGACTGGCACAGAGAATCTAACTAAAGCACTGTGAAATCCCGAAAGCTTGTCTATCTTACCTTTCTTCTGAACCGAGATTGCCTTGTTTCAGAAGCCTTTGGCTCTGGAAGTATCTCCTTCAAAATTCTATCAAGTTCTTGCCCACGTTGCTCCTCAACAGCCAGGTCTGACCGGAGTTTCCTAGCTCGCTCATGGGACTGCAAGAAGAGGTCTAAATTATGCACAGTTTAATTAATCGAACAGTTGTCCAACAACCAGAATATGAGATGACGAAAGAAATGCTCTAATTTTATATTTTATTGGAAAAATTGACGATTTTTTAATCCCAGGCATCCTATCTGCTTTAGTACAGGTAAGTAAATCACATGCGATTTCAGATTTTTTTTTTTGTTTTTTTTTGTTTTGTTTTTCTAGAATCAGCTTGATTGTACTTTCATAGAACAAGAAAAGTATTTTTGCCTGGTAACTGTGATTGCATAAACAACATCACTTTAAAAAGAATCATGTGCAAACCTGCTCAAGCTTTATGGCATACTCCCTTCTGATGTCAGAAACTAACTCGACCGCATCAGGATTCACCAGTTCGGGAGGGATGTCGCCCACATTGTCTCTGGTAATAACAGTGGAGTTCGTCCTATGGATGGCCTGATATCGTAAGTTAAAGCCAAAGTGAGAAGTAACACATAGGGTTGACACAAATAAAAGCATGAAAGAAATAAGGTCATGTTATTGATAAACGGAATCTGTTTTGGTAGGTATTGATAGACAGATTAATATGTTATGTTCAGTTAAAGCATTTTGGATCCCATCCAAAGTGACTTGTCATCTCAAATAAGCATCAGGGCTTACATGTTCCAATCTCAGCTCTTTTTAGTATTTAGTAGAAGCATAAGCTTAAGCTCGGTGCATATGAGTGAAGCTTGATCATTGTTTAAGCTTCTTTGGCTCACTTAATTTCATGCTTAACTACATGTGATCTTTCATATTGCTGGATCGGTTTTTTTGTTTTAATTTTTTTTCTTTGATTTGTTCATAATATTCTTATTCCTAATGCCTGCTTTTTCTTTTTTCATTTTTGAAAAAAAAAAAAATGATGCCATAAACCTTGCTTTTTAAAACCCCAACATCTCAAATCCCAATTTGACCCATATGAAGGTTGTAGTGATGCTTATAATCATATGGTCAACTTTTCTAGGGTTGTAAACAGACTCAAGGCATTTGGCATTACTTTCATCCGGATTTTACATTTGGTGGGTCCTTTCCAGATCATGGAAGTAGAAATTGAGTCCTGACTTGGAAAGCAAGCAACTAAATATCGTAAATTTGATTTGAAAAGTGTGATTGATTCAAAATAAATTGCTAATAAGGAGAAGGGAAAAAATTAGGAAGAGGAAGAGAAAATGGAGAACATGAATTTGATGATGATTTTTACAATATTTTTCTTTTGGGTGGGAGCAAAAAATATATTCCCCCAAATACATGATCGTCTTCAACCTCAAAGTGGAAAACTTTCTCCCACTTTTCTCACGTGTCATCTCTTTTTTGGTAGTTTTCCCATGTAAAACTTTCTTTTTGAAACAAACAGAAAGTAAGTGTTTTCAAGTAATCAAAAAGTAAAAATAATGATTCCAAGTTTAAAAGGAATCTTTTTTGGGGAGATGGTTGAGAAGGGTGGTTAGGGCTACAGAAAAATGTGGTCCCTATACTTTTGTACGTAGCTGGAGTAGAAAAATGTGGTCCCTATACTTTTGTACGTAGCTGGAGAAGGAACACAAACATTTCAAGGTTGTACTTGAAAACAAATGCTTTTTGTGTTCTTTGGGAATTTTCTTAATAGTCTCAAAATTACTGAGATTAGACTTAATTTAGGGATTCGGTTATGACCAATCTGGGTATTAGGGAGAAGACTAGGAAAGAGATGGTTGTTTCCACACCCATTTGAGGCCACGAAAATGGACAAAGTCCTCTTCTTAGGAGCACTTACAAAATTAGTTGCTACAAAAAAAGAGAATAGTAATGCCACCATTAACTACTTTGTTTATGAATTTCATGGTAATAAAATCATGTCTTGAGGGTCTGAAACAGAATTATAACTCGCTAGCCTCCTCCTTAGCAAGGCAAAGATACACATCTGTCGAAAGGAAAGATTGATTCATTCAGACCAACATGAGGGTCCAACTATTAGGTTAGCCAATTGGGGAGGTTGGTGAACACTCACACGTGGAGACAGAAAAGGGTTTGGTGACAAAAAAACCAGAGGTCATGCAAAATTAACCATGGGCAAACAAGAACTAGATATTCATTTGCTGATCAGAATGTGAGGGGATGAAGCTTCCTTGCTGATCAAGAATATAACACTTACTTGAACCGAATTATGTAACTTCACTTTTGATTGACACAGAGCTACTCTCCAAGAGAATTTAAAGGAAAAAATTTGACAACTGGGTTACTAGGGTGTTCTTGGGATAAGGAGGGAGGAGCTCAAGTTTGCTCAATCTATAGAAAGCTCCCTCCACGGTGGAAGGGGTAGAAAGATAGTAGTATCTACAGAGAAAGAAAGCCATAGTGCGATAATTCAGAAACCATTGGTGGGCAATGTAGTAAATACATATGTGAAGTGCTTGGTACATGTGATATGTGGTAATGGGGCAGGGCGGTCTCAGCCTTTAGATCAGGAAAGCCGAGTTGTTGTGTTACAAGTTGCCAGGGTCAACTCAATCGCAAGTTTCAAAGGAGGGGCTTTGTTACACGCAGTGTTCTAAAAATCGGCCTAGGCGCTAGAAGGTGGAAAACCGCCCAGATTAATGGATGGGCGGGCAGTCTGAGCGGTTCTGGGCGGGTATGGGCGGCCTAGGCGGGGTTCTAGGCTGTTTGGGCGATTTTTATTTTTTTATTTTTTTTTATTTTTTAATAAGGTTGATTGTGTTCTTATTTTATTTTTCTTTCCTCTTTTTTAGAAATAAACTATTTAATTGTTTTTTGTTCAGTATATGTCTAAATGTAGCAAAGGATGATTACTTAATGAAATTCTCAAAGGATATGCCGGTACCAATTTTACTAATGTAGATTTTATAAAACATGACTGAGGTTATTCATGCAATTTGAAGAAAAATAAAAGTGGAGGTTTGGATATTTGTCCACAAATTCAATTTTATATAAAGTACCCATCATGACCAACTTCAGTCATTTGAGTTTTAATAAATTTTGTTCATGATTGTTAATTTTTCATGTTTTTAAATTTTGCATATGTATATTGGCATTAAATTGGATGTAATTGATAATATGTTTAATTTTTGTAAATTATTAAAGTTATAATACAAAACCTGCGCCCGCCTAGGCCCCTGGGCGCTAGGCACATGCACGCCGCCCGCCCAATGCCTAGCGATTTTTAGAACACTGGTTACACGAGAGGGAAACAACTGGATGGGTAGAAGTCGTTGGCAGAATTGTCATGAGAATTGTCATGAGACTGATGTGAAAGACCATATTCAAAGAGAAAGTCAAATTTTTTGAGGTGGCAAGAGATGTTAGTGAACTAGAAACTGTTGGTAGGTCTATTCAAGTGGGTTTGGACCTTTGGCAACAAAAGGGGGAAAGAGATTATTTGGGTCCAATATGTATGGAGCTACTTCGCTCCATAAAACAAATCCAACGGATATTGAACTGGACACTGGAGGCATTGCAAGCAAAGTGCCTTCTAATAAGCAGAAGGAAACTAATCCAACCAAAGTTGGGTTGGATCAATGTGGATGCTTTAATGATAAACCTTATATAAGGAGTTTGAGTCTGGGAATCTACAAGTAAAGGTTTGGCAGTCAAGGTCTACCACTCATCTTTATGATTAAACAAGAGGGGGGAAAGGAATGGGTCGCTGATAACACCCAAAACATTGATTTTTTTTACGCCTATTTAGTTCTTTGTTAGTCTTTAGTTGTGTTTAAAATTAATTAAACGCGTGTATTTATCTCGAATTTGATTATTGTCATAATTTTTGTAGGAAATTGAAAAATGTGCAAAATTCAAGAAATTACACAACTAATTTGCATTTCGATGAGAAATTAGAGAAATTATGTACGAAGAAATTTAAGCTAGACCAAGCCTAAAATCCAATCCAATTCAAAATACTCCTTAATGACCTATATAATGTTCTGGGCCAAAAATTACATTTTATGACATATCCACATTCCATTTTAAATCTCATTTAATACCCACATGTACCACTAGTATTTTCCACCAATATCATTTTAAAAATCCCTCCAAAATCACTCTTAAAAATTTTGAATTATTTAATTTCGAATTTTTAATACTTTTCTTTATCTATTTCCATACAATTCATCTAACAATCCATTTAAATCATAACCCTAATAAATGTCAACATTCATTTTATCCAACAAATGAATCTGAGTCATCAAACACAAGGAGTTAAGTCAATGTCAATGTCATTGTATTTAAAGTTACATCTCAACCATCCAAGCACATGTCATGGATCTATAAATAGTGGTTATTTCTTTATTCAAAGGGATCATTATTTTTAGAGAGTGAAGAGAGGTGCAAGTTTTGATTTTGTATTCCAACATTTTTAGGTAAGGGTGGGCATCCCATCCCGCAATCTCGATCACGTCCCAGTCCCATCCCATCCCGTTCCGATTTTTTCAGGTCATTTTGGGATTAATCAAACTCATCATAATCTCGTCCCGTCCCGATCATGAGTGGATTGAGATCGGGATAGAGATTTTCAATCCCGCCCATCCCATCTCGTCCCGAACTTATTTATTTATATTTATTATTATTATTTTTAATCAAATTCCTTTCTAAAAGAAAGTTTAGGATTTGTTTTGAAATTAAATCAAAACATCTAGAAAATTTACTTGCTTGATTTAGTCCTCTTTGTTTAGATAAAAACTCCAATTTGAAATTTTTAGGTCAAATAAAATCTATGAAAATTTATGTTTTTCACATTTTAAATTGGTTATAGGACAATTATTCTTGTTGAAAATAAAGGCAAATGATTATTTGTTTTAGTTTTGCACTATGTGTTATATAAACTATTGGTTAGTGGGTCACATAAATAATGTTTAACATACAAAATTGTAAATTCATTGGGCCACAAATTTTATAACATTTAATATTGTTACAATGAAAGTTATATGTACATAAATTTGATATTATTGGTGTTTGAACAATGTGAGATGAAACTCTTTTGTTATTCTTCATTGGAGGATGAGGTATATTTAGTAAATGTTCATCCCGTCCCGTCCCGAACCCGTTTGGGATGGGACGAGGTCAAGATGGGGTCTATCATGTCCTGATCCCGATCCCGAACAAACGGGATGGGATAGGGATGAGGGCCCGTCCCGTGCTCACCCCTAATTTTAGGTCTCGATTCGGGGAATCGGTCTTCAATTGAAATGAGTAACATTCAACTGGAAGCGAAGACTTAAGAAAAAAGAACTTGTTGGACTTGGGACTTCCAAAAAAAAAAATTCTATATCATCACCTTTTGTTTGCTTCGGAGAAATCTATTTCTCTTGTGAAGCTTGAGCCCCCTAGTTCTCCTACTATATATATATTTACTTGGTCTTTCTTGTGATAATCATAGAAACAAATGGAACCATCTATTTATCTTATAAGCCCCCTATGTCAATTGTGAAGATATTGATATTTCACATAAATTCTATATTACAATTCAGGGTGTGTTTTACTATTCATTGATGACTAGGACAAAGTCAAATCGAAAGAATTAGAGATAAAAGATGGTTATGATTAAAAGTTGGGAAATGTATTGAATTTGAGGGTTGAGATTTATTTTCCATGATGGCATATTTGTAAATATTAAACATGTACAAGGGCAAAAATAATGAAAAACTTTTGAAAAAAGTTGGTGGAATGTACATGTGGTGAAGAGAGAAAATATTGTGTTTTGCTTTTAGCAAAATGAAAATTATCATAACTATCTACATCGTTATCGGATTTTGGTAAAATTAATATCGTTGAAATGTATTTTTTAAGATCTTTTCAACAAAATCAATGATCAACACGAACGCTAAAATTTTAAAAATATATATTCTATAATTAAAAAACATATAAAGTATTTCACGTTTTTAATATTTTTCAAAGCAATGAGACGGGCCGATCATACAAAAAAAAATGAGTCGAGCATCTTAATGCACATTTAAACAAAAACTCTAAAATTCATATTTTGGTGAATTCAAAGATTAGGGGAGAACTCATTCTTGGCGTTTAAATTTTTTTCCCAACTGATTCAAATTTGACTGAGTCTAACTCTAAAATTTATAATATATATATATATATAAGCTTGCACTTCAATACTGATTCAGAGCCAAAACTGGGATAGTGAAAGAGGTGTTCAGTACAAAATATTTAGCAAAAATAAATTTATATGGAGTGCCAACGGCACAGGGCATACTCTAGTATCTAACAAATCAAGAACCTTATATTGCCAATCATAGATGCAAATGGAACTATGAATTAGAATAACCCTATTAATCTTCACTATAAGAAACATCCAAGAAGAATTCTTGAAATTACAACATGCTCATCCCATAAAATTATAACCCTCGGAAGTCATTGAAAATTTAAAAACGAATACGAGAATGGAGCATTTATCTATTATTGACCCTATAGCCCTACAGAAAATGATAGATACAAAGGATTTGAACCCTGCCAAAGGAATTTAAGCGGATTCGGGATCCTTTAAAAAACAAGAAGAAGAAAGACATAAAATTTAACCCTTTGAATCTAACATACCATTTTCAGGTCATTTTGGATCTCTGAAATAGCCAGCCTTACTTCAGAGCGAACAGCCTCGTATATTTCACCAGCTCCAGCATCATCTGCAGGGCGATTGTTCTGGAAAGATGAAGACTATGTTACAAAGTGCATTATAGCGGCATCCAACCAAGCATGCAATATGCTTAAGTACAATAATTCTTAAAATGCCTGATACAACTTTGAGATTTGACCTCATATATTCTAGAAAATTGGCCATAAAAATAAAAATGAAAGTAGCACCTCTACTTGTTCATAGACTGCCTTGATTGTTTTCTCTTCAGCTTCAGAAAAAGAACTCGTTGAGATTCCATCTTCCCAATTTGTTTCTTGCCCAGAAAACTGAAAATGCCCCAACATTAAACTTTAAAAAAACATTTTTTTTTTAAAAATTGTGAATCTAAATTGGACTTACAAATAAACCATCTGAAGGATGTGACTGTCGAATACGACTAGATGATGTTGTCAAATTCATTCGATCAAAAGACGATTGGAAATCGTTGGCGGCCTTCTTTGTATTGACTGTTGTATTTCTTATGTCTTGATTCTGTAAATGCTGAGATGGACAAAAATATGTGCTTTTTTCACTATGTAAACAACTATGTCAAGAACAAGCTCAAGTTTTTAAGATTTCAATAGTAGAACAAATTGAATATGACTTATGTATGCCTCCAGGACTAATATCTTGATAAAATTGATGGGGTCAGTCTCCTGTGTGAAATTGGATACCAAGATAAATGTTCCTTCTTAGCAAAATAATTTTATTCGCACCTTTTCAAATCTTTTCAATAATTGTTCCTTCTCCTCTTCTTTATTTAAGGAGGACGAAGGCATTGGAAAAAAAGAGAGATGTAATCCTTGTACTCCTGGTTTTCCTTGTACTCTCTTGGTTTTCTCTGTAAAACTTCTCTGTAAGTTTTCTTTGTAAATCTTTCTCTTCTTTAAATAAAATTTTATTATATGTATAGTTCACTTTCAAATGAATTTGTCTAAGTTAACTGAATGTGTACCTACCTGTATAACATCTCTGGCAGTATCCTTAAATGCAGCATCGGTCCTTAGTTTAACTTAAATAAAGTTATTTGTTTTATTTAAATTTTAAGAATTTTATTTGTATTTACTTCATAGTCTTCTACTATTTTGATTTATTTTGCTAAATCTTGGTATCTCTAGTCTCGAGGTCAGTCTTCTAGGTGAAATTGGCATCAGAGCCATAGTGTCTTGCTGTTTTTCAGGGGAAAATATAGTCAGTGAGTCCGATTCGAGGTAATGTTGGTCAGCCGTTGATAACGTTGGACAGTCGTTAAGGAGCGTTGGTCAGCCGTTGGAAGCCCTAGTGTAAGTTGCGAAGGATAGAACAACCTATGAGGGTTAGGTGGTCCCATTACAGTGTTCCTGTCTCACAGTTATCCTTGTCAAAACATCAAACACCATGTCTTTGTTTTCAAAGTTTACCCGAGTTTCTAACTCTAGGCAAAGAAACCCAGATTTACAAAATAGGTTGAAATGTAGAATTCCATAAGTAAAACAGAATTTACAAAAATGGTCAATTCCTGAAGTTCCTTACAAAAACATTTATAAAGTTTCAAAATCTATTATTTCTCAAAAATCTGAAGATCTAATTGATATTGTCGAACAGACAGTACCGCTTGATGGATCTTTGGAATCCAAACAATTGTTTTCTACCAAAACTCTCCAATTTTTACAAAATCAACAATACAAATATATCCATATCGACTTAATCCAAATAGGAATCAAGCCCCTTACAAGATCAGGTCTCGACACGTGTGCGCTTATTGCATTACGTGACTGTAGACATAACAAATTTGAGGATTATCTATTAGGAATAACAGAGTCTACTCTGGCGATGGGTCCAGTCAAAATATTGTTACCCCAATTTCTCGGTGTCTCTCAAGGATCATTATGTCCTTGAAACACTCACGCAAAATATTCAGACCTCTGATTTCGATATGTTACCAATATCTGAACCTTTAGCTCTAATCTACAAAATCACTATTAAGGCTATGAAGATTCAGCTGAGTCCTAGAGCCTTGCAAGAGTCTGAAAAGGGATATACTGGCAAACAAAGAGAAAACCATTGCTATTGTTTATAAAATAATCCATTGGAACCAAGTTACTCTTTCAGCAACTTGGCAAGTTCAATCTCAACCTAGAAGACCTCTCCATAGTCGTCTTAGCCAGATCATGACTTTTGTAGATAGAATTGTTGAATTACAGTTTTCTGAATCAAGATCCACTAGATTACAACCATCAGATTTCCAATCGCGACTTACACTAGGGCTTCCAACGGCTGACCAACACTCCTTAACGGCTGACCAACGTTACCTCGGACTTCCTGACTATAATTCCCCCCGAAAAACAATAAGACACTATGGCTCTGATACCAATTTCACCCTAGAGACTGACCCCGAGACTAGAGATACCAAGTTAAATCAATAGTTTTAAGGATACCAATTTCACCCAGGAGACTGACCCCGAGACTAGAGAAGAAGGAACATTTATTTTGCTAAGAATTTTAAGGATTACATCTCTTTTTTTTTTCAGTTGGTAGGCTTGTGACGGATGGTTTTACAATTGCAAGGTCCGGCAGCATTTGGGGGTGGGAGGGGTTAACAGATTAAAAAAGGGGTTTACGAAATACCAAAAGTAAAGGTAACATACTTTTTACTATGTTAAATCATGCAGAATGATGGAGAAATACTTTTATCCCAATCAATACATGACAACAATATACCTTCCTTGATGTACTATGTTCAATCATGCAAAACCTAATCAATACAAGACAACCAGAGTAGTCAACCTGAGGTGCGCCTCAAGGCGTTTTTACAAAATTCCGCCTCAAAGTGAGGCAATGCGGTGCGGTGAGGTGAAATGAGGCGTTCGCCTCAGACCGCCTCAACCCAAAAACTAGTTGTAGCCAGCCCAATTGCAACCCATTTTCAGCCCATTTGCAGCCTAATTGTAGCAAAAAAATGTTGCAACCCACTCTATAATAAGGTTTTATGTTTATTGGTGTAATATTTGATCAATTTGATAAAAACAAGATAAAACGTTTTTAAGTTTTGATAAATTTGTCACACTTTTTATATTATTTTTGGAGAAAACATACCATGTTTTTATCAATATGTGATCAACACCAATCTTGATTTTTCATAGCTTAGTTAAATGATTTTTATGCGTTTGAAATACCAATAGTGATTATACTTATGGATTTTTACCAACAATTTCTTCTAACAAATGTTCAATATTCTCAAGTTTCTATTCTTTCAAGATTATTGATTTTTAATGATTTAGTGGATGTTTGCAAGTTACTTGACACTTATGTAGTGCATCTTTTCGCTATGCTATGCAACTTTATCATATTTTCGTTTCGATTCTAAGTAGTTGTCACTTTTTGTACATATGTGCTTATGATACTTATCAAAATGATGATGTACACTACTATGCTGATATGTTTCAATTTATTATAAAAAAATCTTTAAAAAATATTTGTTCTAGGTAGTTGTGTCACTTTTTGTAGATATGTGCTTATGATATTTATCAAAATGATGATGTATAATACTATGCTAATATATTTCAATATATTATAAAAAAAATCTTTAAAAAAGTTAAGACCGCCTCAGTGAAATGAGGCGTCTGCCTTGCCTTACGCCTGAGGCGTTTTCAGGCCTGTCCGCCTCACCTCCGCCTCAACGCCTTAACTACAATGAAGACAACAATATACCTTCTTCTATAGATTAGGTTATCCAGCATTCAAATGATAGCCAGAGTATCTATATAAGTTGGACAAATTTCGATCAGACAGATAAAATCTAAATGATTTCATTTTCAGGATATTTAATAAAATCTGCATCCATCATAAACAAACCCTAACACGAAATTGATCCAGATTTGACTATGTACATGTAACTTGTAAGTGCTCCACTACATGAAGGCTCTAAACTTAGCTCTCAAAACACAGATTAAAGACATGAAATCAAATGGCTCAATTTAGGATTAGATCTAGCCAAACAAACATTTGCTAATCTTATAGACATTGATTCTTGTGAATTAATTCCAACATAACTGAACATATTCAAGTTATATAAAACCAAAAGTGGGAAAACAAACCTCAGGATTCTCGTAATGCTCTCTCGACACTGACCGCCTCCGTCTCCCAGTATCGACCCTGGACAAACTCCGACCAACGTCTTTCCTCACACCAGAACTCATCAACTCAGCATTCCTCGAAACCGACCGCCCCCTTCTGCTATCCACCCCATCCATACCCACTGGTCTCTTAGCCAATTCTTTAACTTTGGGCACATTTTCATCCAATTTCGAGAATTTAGCCAAATTCTCCTGTTCAGCTACAGTTTGAGGTGAAGTGGTAGTAGAATTGCAGAAAAGGGGATTATCCCTTTTGTTCAAGAAATCAATTATACTCGAAGAAGAAGAAGAGGATGGCAATTCAATTGAACTTCTCGATAAGGCACTAACGCTTCGAGATCTTCGAAGGGGTGCTTTGTTACTGGAAGGTTTTTCCGAATTGCTTGGTTTGGTGGTAGAAGAAGAGGTGGTGTTGGAGGTGGAGGTTTGGAAATTGCCCCTTTTGGAGGTCGATCTGAAGGCGGAGACTGCCATTTCTGGTTAACTGAAGTGCAGAGAAGAAAACCCAGATCTTCAATTTTGTTAAAAGACTTCACCTTTTTTTAAGAGAATTTCAAAGATCGGGGACAAACCCTGAATGTTTCAGATAGAGAACCGTTGAGCGGAAGAACCAATGAGAGATCAAAGTGGAGGGTAGTTAAATCTTGGGTTAATTTAATTTAACCCCAAAATAAATAGCAATTAAGGAATAGTTTCTAAAATATGCTGCCTCGAGCATGTAACTAAAGTTTTCTAACCGAAACCTCTACCCACTCTATTGGTACACTTTTGAAAAATATTAAGCTCCGCATTGTTATATTCAGAAGTACATGCATCACCTATCTAATCCACTACACACAATTTTAATCATTTAAACCAAAGCAAAATATTGGAATCTGAAAACTGTCGAGTAAAAAAATGTAAGCTAACTCAATTTTCATATTCTCACGTCTTGCTGCTCAGTTGTGATCAAACATATGTTTTTCATTTTTTTTAAGAAAACTCATTTCCCATAGACGGAGCCAAACTGATGCAACTAGGGGTGGGCATCCCATCCCGCGATCCCGTTCCCGTCCCGATCCCGTCCCGTCCCGTCCCGATTTTTCCGGGTCTTAATGGGATTGAATAATTTCATCCCGATCCCGTCCCGTCCCGATCTAGAATGGGATGGGATGGGATGAAGATTTTCAATCCCGCCAATCCCGTCCCGAACTAATTTTTTAATATTAATTATTAATATTTTTATTTACTTATTTATTTATTTTATGAACATTTGCATAAAATGTTCAGGTTTCCAGGCTTCCAGCAGCAGGCTTCCAGCAGGCCCAGCAAGCCCAGCAGGCCTTCCACTTTTGCATTCATATGCATATTTTTCGTAACACCATCCAATGCACACCATGTTAGTAACATGATACTATATGGGCCAATGTGCTCATAATATGCACTATATATGTGCCAATCACCTGTGTGGCTACTATAATTTTTGGTATTCATGTTGTCGCTGCGGCGAACTTTTTACAAGTATTTGGTGCTAATGAATTAGAATGTTTCATATATAGTGCATGCTATACTATAGTGGTTTGGTGTATGGGTCCATTATCATTGAAAAACCTTAAGGAATTGTTCGCAAAACCTGGATAAGGCTTGGGTCCAGAATACATGGGTCATTCCTTGTCTAGGTACTGACTCAATTTTGCTTCATGCAATGTGAAAAGAACTTGGATCAAATCCATCACCTAGAAGCTAGAACTTGGCCCTTAGTCAAGACTCAAAACTAAGAATTAAGCCCAACTCAAACATCAACACCATGATGAGCGAGTGAGCTTTGAGGAAGTCATTGATAATGCAAGTTATATTTATTGTTTGTCAAGGCAACAAGGAAAAAGAAAACAATGATCGATTTTCTGAAATCACACTCAAGAACATGGTTTGGTACCCAATAACCCTTATATTCTAAATGATCTTTTACCTCTAGTGAGTGATATTAAACAACCAAGCAGGCTTCCAGCAGGCCCAGCAAGCCCAGCAGGCCTTCCAGCAGACCAAGCAGGCTTCCAGCAGGCCCAGCAGGCTTCCAGCAGGCCTTCCAGGCTTCCAGCAGCAGCAGCAGGCTTCCAGCAGTCCAGGGTTCCCGCTGATCCCGTCCCGTCCCGTCCCGTCCCGAACCCGTTTGGGATGGGACGAGGTTGGGATGAGGTTTTTCCCATCCCGTCCCGTCCCGATCCCGTATGAACGGGATGGGATAGGGATGGGCATATCTCGTCCCATCCCGTCCCGTGCCCACCCCTAGATGCAACCAAATTTCGTTCTCCTATAATTGTGACCTGTAAAATAAATGTTAAACTGCCTAATACCACTTTTTGGTAGTTGAATGCACTCTAATGCTTAAATCGGTAATTCAGAATGGAGATGGAAATAATTCTAGACAAAATTCAGTTAAAGTTGTATAGTATAGATAGAATAATCGATTTGAATCATTTTCTCATACTTTTTTCTTTAACTTATATAATGAGTACGAAGGCATTTAGTTGTATGCATGACTTAAGCTCGATTGACACAATGAAAGGGAACGTTTATTATAATGGTTTCCTCCTTCATTGAGATAGAGAGAATCACTTCATCTACTTCGTAACGATCCTCCAATATTTATGATGATTTGCGATCACGTGTATAGCCATGATCGGAGACATATCATCAAATTAAAATGAGTATTTCGAGACACATCTAATGGTTAAATAATTATATATATATACCACCCTCATCAAACATTTTTCAAAAATTCTAATTGTCGAGGAAACTGGAGCCTCGCTCGCACGTGCACGAGTTTTGTACAAAAACGAGGGAAATCGAAATTTGGGTGAAACTTAAGAGGGAGGGAACAGTTCCCTCTCCCCAAACGAAACTCCACACAGAGAAGAAGAGAAAAAGCACCCTCGCGCATTCCCTCGAAGACCGTCATCCCCATTCGAAGAAAAGCTCTCCCCATTAGAAAAACTCAACCGAAGGCAAGTTTTTCCTTGATTTCTGGGTGATTTCTTGTGGTGGGTTTTTAGATCTAGGGTTTCTATTGCATATTTCTTGTTGATTTCAAAGGGTGGGGTTCTAGATCTAGGGTTTCTTCTTTCATGTGGGTGTTTGTTTTGATTATAGAGGATGTGATCTCTTCTCCAAACGATTTCTCATCTTCCATGGGACTGTAAGTCTGATTTATTGAGTGTTCATGGTGCTACAATAATAGGATGGTCCTTTATCACAGAACAAAATAATTCCCATGGTGTTTGAGATCTAAAACTATAGTAAAATTGTGCAAGGTATGCCAAATTCAACCGAGTCCAACTCATGTTTTCGTGCCGCCAGATGGGTAGAGCTGCTCTGATGTTTTTATCGTGTGTGAAGCATCCTATTGCATTTAGACACTTCTTTCTTTCTCACTATGTCTATATTCAGTTATCAGGGATGTTGTTGATATTTCCATTGATATGCACAATCAGGGATTGCCACTTAGTGTTCATGCAATGAATTGGATTATTGGGGTGGCAGAGGAACTAGGGTCGACTCAGCTTGCAGACTATGTGTTTGTTGAAATGTCTAAGAGAGGGATTTGTCCTAATTCTTCTACTTTTAATACGATAATTGGTGTGCATTTTTTGCAACTTCTATTGCTGGATTCAATAGAGTCATCCTCACTGCTAAGCACCATGATGGATTCTGCCTCTGGCCCTCTCAATATACTAACTACACTGTTCAGTTCAGTCCTTGGAAGAGTGGTGAAGGTGATGTTGTCGCTAAATTAGCTGCAGCTGTCAAAGAAGTTGGAATTGGTTTGGGTCTCTATCTTTCGCCTTGGGATCGACATGAATCTTGTTATGGGAAGACTTTGGATTACAATGAGTTCTATATGGCCCAGATGACTGAATTGCTCACAAGGTAACAATGGCTTGACTTGAATTCATTTCTCTTGTGATTTTGTTCAATGGGTTTTGGTAAATTCAGTAGTTATGAAACATTGGGTATGTTTAGTTGTGTGGATATGTTGAGTCAATCTTGGTGGGAGTTGGTTTGATACATTTCAATTTGTAGCTAGCTATTATTCTATTGTGTTTTTCTTCAATGGGTATTCATTAGGTTTCTCAGTCTAGTTAAATTGATGAAGTAATATCTACATGGAACTTATGCTATTGATTTAGGTTTATTATTGATTTTGGATTGAGTTTGTGGAATTGAATGTATGATGAAAGGGTTTCGATTGTTTGGACTATATATGGGGAGATAAAATAGGTATGGTTGGATGGTGCTAAAGGAAAGGGGGAGAAAGATATGAAATACTTCTTTGATAGCTGGTTTAGTACCATTCATCAACATCAGCTAGGGGCTGTCATATTCTCCGATGTTGGTTCTGATACGAGGTGGGTCGGCGATGAGGCTGTTGTTGCTGGTTCGACTTGCTGGTCACTTTTCAATCGAAGTAATGCAAAGATTGGAGACACCGGTTCATCGTAAGTTCTACATTCTCATTTGCGTCGCTTTTATAACATGGACTTGCATCATACTATGTAATCTTGTTAAGGTTTCAAATTGATTTGAAACCTTACACTTACAGAACACCTTGTTTAATTACTACAATATGTTCAATAGGTGTTCAAATGGAGGAGGCCCAAATGGACATGATTGGGTTCCTGCAGAGTGCGACGTATCCATCAGGCCAGGGTGGTTTTGGCATGCCTCCGAGCTCCCTAAACCAGCTACCACATTACTTGATATATAATACAAATCAGTGGGTCAGAATTGTCTTTTACTACTAAATGTGCCTCCCAATTCATCTGGTCTCATATCAGATGAAAATATTCAAGTGCTTCAAGAATTCACCAAGCTTCGGAAAACCATATTCTCCAATAACTTCGCCAATGATGCTAATCTTTCTGCAAGCAGCACACGTGGGAACCTTGATGATTCTCGGTAGGGGTGGGCATCCCATCCCGCGATCCCGTTCCCGTCCCGTCCCGTCCCGATTTTTTCGGGTCTTAATGGGATTGAATAATTTCATCCCGATCCCGTCCCGTCCCGATCTAGAATGGGATGGGATGGGATGAAGATTTTCAATCCCGCCAATCCCGTCCCGTCCCGAACTAATTTTTTAATATTAATTATTAATATTTTTATTTACTTATTTATTTATTTTATGAACATTTGCATAAAATGTTCAGGTTTCCAGGCTTCCAGCAGCAGGCTTCCAGCTGCAGCAGGCCCAGCAGACTTCCAGCAAGCCTTCCAGCAGGCCCAGCAAGCTTCCAGCAGGCCCAGCAGGCCTTCCAGGCTTCCAGCAGGCCCAGCAGACTTCCAGCAAGCCCAGCAGGCTTCCAGCAGGCCCAGCAGGCTTCCAGCAGTCCAGGCTTCCCGCTGATCCCGTCCCGTCCCGAACCCGTTTGGGATGGGATGAGGTCGGGATGAGGTTTTTCCCATCCCGTCCTGTTCCGATCCCGTATGAACGGGTGGGATAGGGATGGGCATATCTCGTCCCATCCCGTCCCGTGCCCACCCCTAATTCTCGGTTTTCCTCGTTGAATATCCTTGAGGATGGTATTTACACTTATTGGGCTCCCGAGGAAAATGAAAATGATTGGGAAATATATCTCGACTTGGGGAAGCCAATGTCATTTAACGTGCTGCAAGTTCAAGAGCCAATTCAAATGGGGCAGCGTATCATAGAGTTTCACCTTGACATCCTGACTGAAAATGGAGACTGGAAAGTGATAACAAACGACACTACTGTAGGGTACCGGAGGCTGCTTCAGTTTTCCACTGTAGAATCACAGTATTTGAGGTTTGTAATTGACCAGTCTCGTACGAATCCATTAGTTTCATATCTGGGCATCTACCTCGACTCATTTTCTACTCAGCGAGGCGAATTGAATACAAGTTCGCCGTCATACTTTAAGGCAACTCAAGTTATTCAGGCAAAAGTGTACAATCATTCTCACAGTTCTTCCAATTAAGTTGAATTTTTATGCTAAAAGTAGGAGCATTACAATATTTTTTTAGTTTCTTATCAAGTTCTGTTGCTCAAGACTTCCACAGTTCACAAACAATTAAGTGTGAAATGAGTTTGAGACCTGCCAGCAATGTGGTCAGGCCTATTCAAGTTAAGTTCGATTAGTTTCAACTATGATATCAAACATTGTATGTACAATATTCAGGTACAATGAGCATACACAAATAATAAAGTTGTGAACTACCTTGAGGTCTCAAAAGTATCATTGCCAACCTCACACAAAAAATTGTTGATGGGTTGCTCGCACCCCACCATTCCCGACCCTCTACCTTAAGAAAGGAAGAAACAGGTAACAATAAGGAGTGGTGGCAAGACTCATGGATGACTTAATGCAAGTAAACTGTGCTTAGACAACATAACATAGAAATTGCATTTGGAAATAGTTGACGATTAGTAACAGCTGAGGGCTGACCAAACTTACTGGCTGCAAAACAGAGTAAACATAAACACAATGCTTGAGCGTGTGAAATCTGCAACATGCAAAAAATAAGTATTTGCCCCTTAGCTAATTTCTATGACCCTGAGATGAAAATGGATCAACAAAAGAAGGAAAGTAGCTCAGAACGCAACTAGAATCTACTTTAGAAAATCTAAAACAAACACAAAACTTGCAGTCACTTCTTGCAGACATTGCCTGCGAGTTTTGTCCCACTAGACACATGATAAGAGTTTACAAAGACAGACTGATTAATGATCAGTGCCGTCAGATTCGAACTACTTTGACACGAATTCTCTTTTGTGGTGTTCTTTTAGTACCATACTTCAGGGAAGGCTTTGTGAATCGGCAATGGCACCTTAGCAACTTCAGTCAGTTTTGTACCACAGAAAAGAGAGAACAACTTCTTAAACAACTCAATTTGTCAAAGTTTCACTATAAAATAGTATCAAAACAACTCAAGATATCTTGACATCTTGTAGAAGCCGTGCTGCCATAGAGCCATATCTCCATACTTCCCAGTCAGTGAGTTTCCCATCATTGATTCCTGCAACTGGTTTGCCATCTTTATCAATTTTCTTGCTTTCACAGTCTCCCATTTCCTCTGCTCCATTGAGATTATCAATATCCTCTTTGTCTCCATCCTCTGTTGTTTCAATTTCATTAGTTTGTTGATCAAAAGCTTTGATCTCGTTTCTTGCACTCCCTGCTCGAGATTTTTAATCCAATATATAGAGTTGGATACTTTCATGTTGGTACTTACTATCCATCTGCATGGGATGATTTATGTTCATTCAACTTGGAAAATAAGAAACAGATTCAAAATTTCGATCATCAATGTTTGAGTGGTAATCACCTTTGCTTTAGGAACCGTTTTCACTTCGAAGTTGTTCTTCCACATGGATAACATTTGTTCGTGAACTATCAAATTTCGGATCTCATATCCCAACTGCACAAATTTCAGGAACAAAAAATGTACATGAATTGATTTTGATGATTTGAAAACAGATCTTCCAAAACATGTTAGCAATATTATTGAAGACACATAATGGGAAAATGACTTTCATGTAATAGAACCTCAAAACTGGATTACCAAGATTGTAGTTTTAGGTCCAGATAAGGCAAATATTGTCTTCAAGAGTGGTTCTAAGAAATGTTCGGCATAAACCTGAAATCCATAAAAGTGGACGAGTCTTAGTTCAATTGAGTTCCTTAGCATGATAGGTATTATTTCTGAAGTGTAAGGAATGGATGCTAACGGATGTACGCTCTAGAGACAAACAAGCTTGATATGCATTCACCTTAAGTAACATATGTTGATGGAATCCAATTTATAAGAATGTAATCAACTTACAACATCAGTTCCGATAATATAATCAAATGGAGGATCAACAACCTTTATGTGAGCTTCATTTCCCCAATCCAACTCTACAACTTGGATGGAGCCAAATGATCCTATAGACAAATAAAATAATGAAAATGAACAATGTAAGAGTTCATAGTCATCATTTCAAGTGCAAGCCAAATGCATGCCTTGACTTGACAAATATATTTCATGATAATAAATATCAAAACACACCTGAATCATAATTGCTTTGAGTAATCCTTGAAGTGTTCCGCTCAACATTCCTCATTAGCAAGGGTAAGACCTCAGCTTGATATGTTGAAATGACATCACATCCTAGTAATGTCATGCCTGAAATACATCACATCCAAGCAGTGGACCCCTGATAAACCATTACAAGGTACACCTTGAAACTGAAATTAATAAAAAGCCATCTCATTATGTTGTAAGAGACTCATAAAATACCTAAAAAACAGTCCAAGTTTACAAGATGAAAATCTCACCAAACCCAGCTACTCCACAACCAGCTCCAAGTTCTGTGACACATTTTTCTTTAAGTTTTGATGGGCAAAACCTACCCTTTCGGCAATTCTTTTCCTGAAAAGAAGATCATGGAAAAGTATATATTAGGTAAATTCCATAGCTTTAGTTTCTTTAGGTGAAACTGCTCAAAAAAATGACTGCCAGACTGGTTGTTAAATAAGGTGCTCAGGACCATTACAACACTAGACTATGCAAGAGGCAACCAAATCATTATAACTTGAAGAAATATTTAGGGAGTCCTGAGTGCCTTATGCACATTTGTAATGGAAAAAGGATAAAATATCAAGTTAACAACACTTGCAAAATAAAAATACTCAAGGATGTAGGCCTTACCAAGAAATTCACGAAGACCATTGATGCATCCCAAACTGTAGTGCCCAGATGGTTCGAGTTAGGGTCCTACCACACACCAAACATAGCATGAGATAACTGTGGTTACAAGGTACTAATAAAGGCACGTAGTAGAATTCCTTATTCGGAAAATAACATCAAGATGTCATATCTCGTATACTTCAGTGTACACATTAGGGAAGTTAACTCCATCTCCAAAAAATAGTTTACGTTACAAGTTCATCACTGACTCACTGTTGTTGATATACCAAATAACTGAATATAAACGTAGTGAGAAAGAAAGGAGTGTCTAACTGCAATAGGATGCTTCACACACGATAAAAACAGCAGAGTAGCTCTACCCATCTGGCGGCACGAAACATGAGTTGAACTCGATTGAATTTGGCATACCTTGCACAATTTTACTATAGTTTTAGATCTCAAACACCATGGGAATTATTTTGTTCTGTGATAAAGGACCATCCTATTATTGTAGCACCATGAACACTCAATAAATCAGACTTACAACCCCATGGAAGATGAGAAACCGTTTGGAGAAGATAACACATCCTCTATAATCAAAACAAACACGCACATGAAAGAAGAAACCCTAGATCTAGAACCCCACCCTTTGAAATCAACAAGAAATATGCAATAGAAACCCTAGATCTAGAAACCCACGACAAAAAATCACCCAGAAATCAAGGAGAGACTTACCTTCGGTTGAGTTTTTTTATGGGAAGAGCTTTTCTTCGAATGGGGACGACGGTTTTCGAGGGAATGCGCGAGGGAGCTTCTTCTCTTCTCCTTCTTCGGTCGGTTGAGTCGATGATGGGGAAAGAATGGCGATGGAGCTTCTTCTCGGATTGAGGGGGACTCCTGCGCACAGTGGGCAGGAGCAGCTCCTGCGCGGGCCTCCCAGCCGTTGGATTCGGTTCAGATCATATGAGAGGAGAGAGGTTTTTGGCGGGAAATTTTTTTAAATAAAATTTAAATTTCAAATTCATATGATCTGAACCGTTGGATCAGAATCCAACGGCTGGGAGGCCCGCACAGGAGCTGCTCCTGCCCACTGTGCGCAGGAGCCCCCCTCAATCCCTTCTTCTCTGTGTCGAGTTTCGTTTGGGGTTTCCTCCCTCTTAAGTTTTTCCCAAATTTTGATTTCCTTCTATCTCTCTTTTTATTTTTTATTTATTATTAATTTTTTTTTTACAAAACTCGTGCACGTGCGAGGGAGGCTAGTTTCCTCGACAATTAGAAAAACTGAACATTTTCTCTACCCCTCCCCGTCTCATCTTTGTATTGCCAACAAGTTTCGCCTCCCTTCTCTCCCTCTTTGTTTCACTAGCGACCACCCTTCCACTCCCTCTTTGTGTTTCTGTAATGTCGGCGAGCACCCCTCCCCTCGAAGACTGCACTCTCAAACAAGAAATCTAGCCGGGATCGCCACAATCGAGCACATCCGCCTGACGGGCGGACGGATCGAGTCTGCCACAGCCGTGCTCTTCCACTCGCTCGCCTTCCTCCCCCGCACCGCCCAGCGTCGGCACCAGCCATGACAGCTCCTCCTCTACCTCGGATCGGTCGATCGGTCCGTTGACTCGACCCTCGCATCCGATCTCGACTTCCGACTCGTCCACATCGACACCTCCCGCACTGAGGAGATCGTGTCCGACCTCTGCTTCACCGACCAACACTCCCCCTCCCTTGTAAATGTCAATTTGTTACTTTTCCTCATAGAACCAGTTGAGAATTGACGCGAGATCACGTGCTTCAGTTGAGCTGCAATCTTAATGGAGTGGGGGTGAGGAGGTTTCAATACAAAGATTGAACGGGTGGAAGGGTTCTGCAGGTGAGACTGAATGAGGATTGGTGGTAGTTTGTTTCAGGTGGGGTGTAGGCATGTTACAGATTGGGTAGTGGTTTAATTTGGAAGGGTGTATATTGTTCGATTAAGCTGCAGGTGGAAGGATGTTGCCTACAAGTCGGTGGTGGTTTAATTTGCAGGGGTGGTTGTTTGGTTCAGGTTTGTGATGGAGGGATGTTGCAGGTTGGTGGTGGCTCGATTTGGAAAGGTGATGGATATGGGTTGGTGTTGGTTGTTCAATCGAGGAGGTTAGGGGAAGGGGAGGGGAGATGATGGTTTCATAGGAGATATAGGAGGGCAAAGGGGGATGGTGTGGGTTGTGGTGGAGACGCAGAGAAGATAAGAAGGGGATGTCGGGGGACAGGTGGTCGGTGGCGATGGTGACTTCGGGGGGATGGAATTGGAGAAGATGATGATCTACGAAAATTCTAAGGGTCGAGGGAGGGGCATGGGCGGAAGGCTTCCACTCGTCTCGAGATGAGTGACATGTCCAATGTTCTCATCTCGAGATGACCCATCCCTCGCTTCCTCCTTCGACCCCTAGCAAAGCTCGATGATCTATAAGGAAAGTGTTTTTAAAAACCATTAGTGTCTCATGATACTCATTTTATTTAGTTTTTTTACAATGATTGATTCACTTCAAGATTCAATTATTCCAACATTTTAATTTCAATTATTTATGGGCAATTTAGTCATTCAAATATGAGTCACTTGAAAATAGACGGTCAATGGATGTGAACCTCTGGTCTAGGAGCACTTACAAAATGATATATTCTAGGGACTAATTCCTAATTAGTTATTTATTTTGGGGAGGGGTTAGTTAAATTAATCCATAAATCTTTGCTAAAGCATTGCCACGGTTCAAGGAATGTGTGGCAATTATTGACTATAGCGGGTTTGGGCTTGAGTTTGAAGTCTCAAGACACGAGACCAACTAGTAGTTGTTATTTAATTACAGAAATTCTAGGGAGGAGGGAACGCCTGACACCCATTCGTCGCACGTTCCCTCGCTCCCTAGAATGTCTCATTTATTTAACAAACATATTCACATATATAATTATATGGCTTTAGCACAACTCGCATAAATAGAACCGTAGCAAACTTGCAATTAAGAGTATATACAAACTTTATAGAATGACATATAGCACGATTGTAAACATTAGAAGCATAAAGCACGATTATCCAAAAGGTTATCAGATTGTATTAGAAGCATGTCAACACAACACAGTTCAAAGTTGTGTTGGATTTAAGTTTGAAATTTTTGACACGATTACTAAGTGGGTTGGAGTTGGGTTTGACACGAGATTTTATTTTGAGATATTTTCTGTGATTAGGAATCTTTGTGCACTACCAACAGTGGTATTGAGTATTGAATGTGATGTTGTAGGTAAGGTAGGGAACCATCTGAGTCCCCACAGCTATTCAAAATTTCAAGCCATCTAATTACGCGTAGAGCATATCCAAATAAAGGTGTGATCTCTATTGGCTTGAGCTTTGTGCGGTCACCTTCACTTTAGAAATCCTGCTGGCCTTGACTATACAAATCCTATCAGAGAGTCGGAAACAAGTGATTTGCCGCAAAATACTATCAATATCATGGATTCGTTTTAATTCGAGTTTATGAAAATATGTCCACGTGACAAAGCCATGCGTATTGCAGCAATTGCCACAGATTATTCTCATAATTTCTATTCTAATGTTTTTTGGTTATCTTCCCCTCCAAACTCTCTGGCATTGAACATTGATGGCTTTTCCATTGTTAATGAAGCAATAAGTGGTTTTGTTGTCAAATATGATTTAGAGATAAAAACAGAAAATGGAAGCTTAGTCTAATTCTAAAAACATATAACTTAGTACCAGTGCTGGAAAATAGACAGTTGACGGGAAGGAACAACCAATATTTCAATGCTTTACAAGGTGGGAAGAAACCTGTAATGTGTATTTAACGGGGGCCAGCCATAAAATCACTGCCTTGACGTTATTATATGAGCTGGTTCAATTCAGTTCAGCTTGGTACAGCTATGAACATAACAAGAACCACAACCTACTGTACACATTTTCAGGCAGATCTACACCTGTTCATCACCACCCAAGAATGAAAGCTCCAATCACAAGCGAGCTTTGCAGCATAGGGATACAGAAATTACAAAGAGATTCTACATGAACGAGAAAGAGAAGCTCTATGAGTATGAAGTAACCATTTTGTTCATGCCTTCCTCCAGCATGAAGTCTCAGCTGAACAGTGACGCTTCTCAGTAGAAAATCTCTCTCAAGGATCTACGGGTTTGGGCGAAAATAATGTCTTTAGTCGATGTTAGCGGAATATCCAGTGACCACCAACTGGAACAAACTAGGGAAAAATTAGATATCATTCTGGAAGAAGTTTGTTACACGTAAATGGCAAATACACCCATCTTGAGAGAGAGAGAAAGAGAGAGGAGACTGGGTGCATCCTGCAAATCAATAATTATTAGGGATAAATTTTTTTATTTCCAAAAATTGTAATGGAAAAAGTAGCTGCTATAAAACAAACGTTACCCTGTACATGTAAACGAGGTTCAGTTATTTCCTCACAAGATTATATGCCGGCAAATCTTTCACACAAGATACATCTTCAAGAGCAAGCTCCCGCTCCAATTGTGTTTTTGTACTTTTGAGAACTTCCTGAAAAGCAGGGGGCAAATAAATGAGGAAGGTACAACGAAGCACGTCATCTTGGGAATAAAATAGGATGACAGTCAGAAAATTACATTAAATTCCATATAAGAAGCACGCTTAGCAAGCCATTGAGCATCCATCATTTCAAATGCTACACAGTACAGGTCATCAAAAGCCATTTCATCTTCGCTAAGAAAGTCTACGAATCGGATTCCTGCAGGAGAATAAGGCTTGGCTGCAGATAAGACAAAAGCAACAATAAGCCTTTTTTTTTAATTTATTTAACATTAAAATAGAAAAAAATGCATATAATACATCCACCATATATAGATCTATGCAAAAACAACACGAATACAGATGTCGTATCCCACGGGTACTTGGTATCAGATCCGCCACTAAATAACCAACCCAACACAAGGTACAAGGTGGAACTTATTATCTTAATGGGTCCTCATTTTTCGATCCGTTAAGGTTCCCCAATGAAACGCGTCAAAGCTCTAATTTCAAGATTTTGTTCTCACCCTATCTTCATTACATATAATGCTTTTCTTATTATGATTATAAAGGGACAACTATGTTGATTGTGAAACAATACAATGGCACACTAAATACAGGGAACTAGACAACAGATTTTCTCCTCATGATAAAAATTTCCCCAGTGAATAGAACTCTGAATTAAAACCCCATCAAAGTAATGCTACCACCACATAAAAGCCAACATGTTCATTATAAGCAGTCTTAGACTCTTACTCTGCACAACAATAGAAAGCCTGATAGTACCTATCTTCGGACAGCCATACTACCCCAATTAGGTTCAGAAAATGATACCATACCTCCACAATAACAACTATATCCTTGGCCGACAAGTCATCTTCCCTAGTAGAAATACGTATCCTCTTTTTTTTTGGAAATTAGAAATACGTATCCTCTATAGCTTCATTTCTCTCTTTTTATAAGTTAACTTTCTACCACACAAAAAAAAAAATCAAAGTATCTTGCATCTAATTAGGGGTTTGCTGATTGATAGCTGTCCTTCATTCATCATACCCACTGAAATCACTGTACAATAAATAAAAGAAAAACGGAAACATGGGGAGAGACTGAGAGAAATATGATCAGGAAGGCAAACCTACAAGTGCATTGACTTTATGCCAGTTTCCAATAGGGAAACAAGGTGTTGGATAGAGTGCACAACATCTCAATCAATAAAATATTATCGAACAAAGATAATAGAGTAATCATATGAAAAAAGATCAATGATTAATTAAATTTCCTATTTTTTGAAAGGACTGTATGAAAAAAAAAACCAGTTAACCATGTCTTAAGCAGATCCTCTTGCGCAATCTCTTCACACAAAGTAATTAAAAATTAGGGTCATGTCACCTTACATTTTAAACTTGTCAGGCAATGTTCTCGTAATTTAAGTCGGTATGTCAATTTGCGCTTACCAAAGACATGACTACAATATAAAATGCCAAAACAATAATAAATAAATAAATAAATAAATAAAAACTGCATTCAATTCCATTTTTCTAACATAAAAAGTGCAATGTCTAGTAAACTAATATTGATATGTAACAAATCTAGCGTAACAGATTGGAGCAAATGCACGAACAAATAAAGAGACTTAGGGAAGAAAATAACCCAAATGCTGTTCGGCATTACCTAACATGTTGATTTAAGGCAACTGAATACCTTGTACTCTTATTAGCAAAAAAAAAAAAAAGAATACCTTATACTATTTCAACACACAGGTGCAATCAAATCAAATACTACTGATTAAATAGGCAAGCAAACTAAAGTTTGAAATCATGTCCTAAAAAACTTTACCTGATTGCAGATCCAACATCTGAATCAACATAAATGATATGTTGATGCCAGCTACAGCAAAGGGATACTCCCACTCAGCTCTCTTTCCTTCTTGCTTGTTTAATAGTTTCCGGAATGAATCCTGGAGGAGTAATACTACATCAACATTATTACCCTTTATCAGGTAATTGCTCAAATATGAGGGCAATTGCATGTCTGATGTCTTAGGTTCTTACGAAGTTAATTCATAACTCAATCAATTCATGCACAGTCATTGTCTCTAATATACTCTGATTGATGACTACTAAATAACTAATAAATAAATAAATAAATAATAATAATAATAATAATAATAATAACAATAGTAATAATATTAATAATCTGATATGTTATATCAATTCTTGATTTCTTCAGATCCCATTCTACTTTAGAATAATTAAATATAACTAGTTTTTTCTTCAGATCCTATACTACTTGAGAGGTCTCGAGTACTACGGTAGAACACTTGATATCTTGACAGGACATAAAAACATGTTTTGGTCCAGAAAAAATAACGAAACTGAATATACATCCCTATACATAAATTATCTTTGTTGGATTGGATTGTATGAATTCCCTATGGTGTGACATTCTAATAGGACTTCTAATTTTCAAATATTAGACTATAATTGCATTTTCAAGTTTCATGTACCTCTTCACTTTCCTTCTAATTCAGCATAATTAAAAAATTCATTTATCTATTTTACCTTCAAGTGTTTTCCGTAAGTTTTCCCTCGCTAACTGTCCTATGCTACTTGTTACATTATAAGTACAGAAACAAAGGTGTATATTACCAGAGGAAACTGATTTCCCTCTAATTAAGTGCTGAATGGCAACTAGATGCTGTCCACCGCATCCATTAACCAATCCCAATTATTCATGTAAAAGTAATTCCAGGGCAAAATGATCAAATATTGTATCTTTGAAGTAGCACCCAACGCTCCTCCTTTTTTTTTTCTTTGGCAGTGTAAAAAGTTTTCAACTTAAATTTGCCAACAGAAAGTGATTGAGATAATGCTTCTTAATTTTTTTCACCCTGACATAGACTATACTATATATTTTCAATTTGAACTTTACGGAAATACTCAAATCATATGGTTCATAAGATGTAAGAACAAACCGGGTACTTCTTGGCAAAAAAGATTAGATTCTCCAACGATATGAAACCACCACCCCTGAGTTCAAAGAGACCACAACATGAGATATTATGGAATAACCAGAGTAACTGAACATTACCCTTCAAGTCAGAACCTCCAATACCTAAAATCTGTTGAAGGGTCAGAACCTTGCCAACCCATCTCCTTCCAAAGCTCTGATTTAAGAGCTGGGAGTTCTCTACCAGGATAAGCCAACTTCCACAATTGCCTAAGTCCATCCTGAAATCAAAATTCCAGTATATCAGTATCATAGCTCAAGAGTATATCTTTCTATTATCAATAAGACACCAGATTTCAATAATAAAAAAGAAGCGAGTGAGTTGCTCAAAAAGGAGTTACAACTAAACATAGCAAGACAGTTATTATGTATTAAACGTACTGCCCAAACAATTCTCCCAAGCCATGCATCCCATTCATTGCTACACACATGAGCCACCTCTGATTTTCTCCCATGGAATACTCGCACATTCTTCTCCTGCCATAATGCTACCATGCCCGCTATCAACATCCTGTCCCACAACCAATTCCCATTTGTTGTGTAAATAATTGTGCTTCCTTTGAAATGATCACGCTGCCAACTTAGTCACTGTGGGGTGAAGACTCCCACATTCGCTAAGGATCATACATCAATTGCGAATGGGCAAACAAAAAACAAATGACCAATTGATTCCTGCTGCACTTCAAAAAAACTACCTCTATTAAGTATACAAGGCCTCCTTTTGCTAGATTGTCAATTGGAGTATGCCCATATGCAATTGTCCCAACCAAAAAGTTTGTCCCTGGAGGAACTTGGGTTTTCCACAACAGATTAGACCCAAAATTAAATATGCTGCAGCATTGGTGGATTTACTAGAGCTTGGGTGAGGAATTCATCACAGGTATCCACAGAGAAATAACAAGTGTTCAGATCCCAAGCCCACAAATCTGATGCTTGATTCAGCTGTTTACTTTCCATTTCTAAGCAAAGCTGCTAGATTGGTCAGCTCCCATTCATTCCAATTCCTCCTGGGTCAAGCCTCCAAGCTGTTTGGTTCCCCTTACATACTATGAAAACTGAAGTCTCGAAGCAACATTATAAGAGTAGTGTTTAGTCTCCAATCCAGGAATCCATTTTGAAGTCTCATATTACCTCCATAAAGTCTGGAGAGTATATTCAACTAACCAGTTACCCAAAGGATATGGTACAGCAAGATGTGCATATATCAACCTCTCCAAAGGCCAATAATAAATGTTAAACTGGACAGTTCAGGGGGAAATTACTATACTCAAGGGCCTGGGAGGAATACCACTTATTTTAGTGATAAAATACATAAGCAAAAGGTAACCATTTCAAAGCATGAACACATTAAACAAAAAGATGCCATCACCAAGAAATCTCCTAAACGTACACACTGGTTACTTAAAAGGTTGTACATAATTTTCATTAAAGGTATTCATAAAGATATTCTTCCTATACTGTTTTCCCCCAGAAGAAAATCAGGTTTATGATGTCAAGCATGAAGCAACACCTCATCTATGCTTGCATGTCCCCCTTAAAGCACTTCCTATTTTCCTTTGGGCCAGATTACAGAGATGGGGTCAAAAGGAACCATCTGCCAGATAACACTCCCCCCCCCCCCCCCCCCCCCCCCGGCGGGAAAAAACCTGCTTTCTTCGCTTGGAACAATTCTAGTTTGAAATGGTAAGCACCCATCTCCTTTTTCCACATGAGAACAAGGTATTAAACGGTGTCAATGGCTATGAAGTATGAACATTCTAGTTTAAAATGGTGAGCTTCCATCTTTTGCATGATAGAGATGGAAGAATCAAGATGTGTTACAGATTCCCCATGGGGGAAAGATGAAAGATATAGAACTATATCGATGGCTATGATTTGGAACAGTGTGTATGAGATAGGATTGTGCCAGATGGAAAAGTCACAAATAAATAGAGGCAGAGAGGCTGGTAGGAATTAGAGAGAGAGATTTGTGGAAATTAAAGCAACAGTAAGAGTGTATGGCAGTCCTTTTGAAGGAATTCATTTGAGAAAAGAAAAAAAAGGTTGTTCATGCACCTAAAGATTGATAAGCTATTGGTGTTTAGAGGTAAGTAGAGTAAATTCAATAAGAAGAAAATATATTTCAAAAGGAGCATATATGTACAAGAATGAGCAAAAATATACTCTCTGTGTCTGCCACGCATGCTTAAAAGGAGAAACTAGGTACAAGAATGAGCATAAGTCAATGAAGTGTGCATGACTTGGCTCTTTCTTTCTTTGTATATGTGACTAATGGTGCTCACATCATGCATTTTTGCAATCTAAATGCCCTGAGACCGACTCACTCCCTATTGAACCAACAACCCACTCCATACCTATACTTTATGGTAATTATTCTCCTTCAAAAATGAATATGTGTGCCCTGAATAGCTTAATAACTTAATCAGGAGCCCTTGGTTTGTGATATGACCATTCTAATGCCTAGGCACCCAAAGTCATTTTTCAAGAAATCTATATCCCATTTCACAAGGTTGAATTAAGATTCTGAGCATTTCCTAATTCATTCCAATCAATGTTCGTTATTAACCCCCCAATCTTTTGACAACAAAACTAATAATACTGGATAGATAAAGGAAAACATGACGTATTTGCATAGATATGACATAACTTAGGAGTATCGTAAGAATACTCTAGACACTTGTGATATTTTTTTATGCATAATCCATGGACATAAGACACATCATCGTCCTAGCCGTTCACCGTGACCAGTTAGGCCTATAAATAGGGATTCTCTGCTATCCTCATTTGTAATACTTGTTCAACAATAATACAAGTACTATTTTGCAAACGGCAAAGTAGAGTCTGATGACCAGGTTGCGGAACTCACTCTGGTTTCGATGCAAATCTTGAAAAGATAAAGATGTTGAGGCCAGAATAGTTGATCTCGAGGATGATGATTTTTTTTGGAGGGGGGTACAACATGTATTTTTATGTGTCTTGGAAATCTAAGCGACTCATCTGTAACCGTCGAATTCAGTTATATATCAAATTTAACCTTTATAAAAAATAAAAAATAAAAAATAAAAAATAAAAAATAAAAAATAAAAAATAAAAAATACAAGTACATTTTTCCATTGAAGTGTCTGTTTTCTTGGGTACTTAATGTTCTTGTTGGTTGAGGAGCGGAGTGCCCTAGGGATAGTCCAAGGAGGGAAGCTTAGGCACATAGGTATAACACTAAGCCTCATGGGTTCGCTAGTACTACAACGAACTAGCTCCGTGACAACGCACTAAAAAGCAGATAGACCCACAGGATGTCAAATAGCTTTTGGTAGGAGCAAAACAAGAAATGAACACATAGTGAAAATCGAAAAAACTGTGTTCAAAACTAGGATTGCAAACCCAAAACCTTAAAGAAAGTTCTTAACATCTGAATTCTACAATTAAAAAACAAAAGAACTATTTCTTCACATAGCTATAGATCTTATCTACAACAAAACAATGATTTGGAACCAACGAAATACAACTTAATAAAGTCTAATTCTAAATGAAATAGAACAACAATCCTAACTCAAATATGGAATGATGATATATGAGTCCACACCTGCACTGCCAGTTCTATGATGCATCCTCGCATCATACAATACTTCTATAGCCACTTGGAAAGCATGAAATCTTAGTGAAAGCTAAGGCCTCTGCAGGGCTTAAGTTCAAAGCCAAGAAAATTTCTTAGGAAAATGATTCTGAAACCACTATGGCGCCCATGTACACCTATTGCAACGAGAGAGCACCGAAATTCCTAAGAAAACATCAAACCCTTGATGGCAGGCTTAATTCAATGGCTCAGGATCCCAAGGATTCACAGATCGCTTTAAAGAGCAAATTCTCCACAGAAGTTCTCTTTGCCAAAGCTGAAGTCTAATAATGAAATATCATGCCTTGTGCTACAAGTCCTTCAGTTCAAACAGGCAATGACCTTATCAGAAAAAAGCAACACACTCGTGTAAAAACTTTTCCACAATTTTATTGTACTAAGGTTTAGTGTGGTGCTTTAAGGTAAAACCCTGTAGCATCACATGATGTATGGTGTTCACTAAAACAATGAATAGTCCGCTTGTAAAATCACGACCATGGTGCACTGATCATGGCCTGAGGTTGTACAATAACGCTCTCCCAAATTATTACAACGCTTCACAGCTAATCCCTCCAAAACAAGGAAAGACGGAACCCCAATGTCGCAACTTCCAACCTTAATGCCTTGCATCAATTTTCTAGTCATAGAAAATTCATTTCCTTTTTTCAAAAATTAATTCTATCGAATAGTGAAAATCGTTGTAGCAACTCAGTTCTTCTAATCTTCTAAGGTTGGGCATGACTAAACTAACAGAATGCTGAAATTGTTCAACTTTGTAAAAGGAGATGGTATCTCCATTGTAACATAATCATGACACCATATTTATGATTTCGTTCAAAGGTTCATATCTTAACATATCAGAAGTAAGGTAAATGTTAAAAAACAGAAGACAGTAGCACACTATTGAAGGGAGACACTTTTAAACATCTTGGATACCACGCTTTCATGTTTTTGGATCAGTAACCTTACATCTTTAATAATGTGAAAAATGGATTTATATATAGGACAAAATCAACAACGAGCACACTAAACAACAACAAACAATAATAATAAATCAAAAGACACACTACTAAGTTGAAACTCGGCAAAAATGAATGAGAAGTTTAAGTGATAGAATTGCAATATCACTTGAAAATAAAATGAATTGCAACTCTTATGTACATAAGCCCAACCGAAACAAAACAATTTGTCAAATTCCACAATGAACAGCAATTGTGACAAAGATGAGGCTCAGATAGAAGCTTACTTGGTGTTCAATGCGAGAACCATCAAAGGGAACTTCCAACCTCTGTTTTAGGTCCCTAAGTCTTATTTCCTGGAAGAGCCAAGACAGGAAAGATATGAAAACTAAAGAAAAAAGCAGCAACAGTGTTTCATGAATTATGAAGCAAATTATCCTTACGATAATTGTTCAGTAAGTAATACAACGACAGGGTACCACGTTTTCAGTTAGTTGTTGCTTGTGTAATTCCAAATAAAATGAAGAAGGGACAAAACAGAAAGTAGGAGAATTCATGAGAGCTGAAGTACATTATCGACGAGCAGTGTCAAAGATAAAGAGAGTTTAAAGCCTTGTCTTTCTGATCATCTATAAATTATACAACTGAAAAGTGATAGATCTGATTTAGTTAAGTGCGTCATCGTATGTATTGGATACATCAACTAAAAAGCTCACCAAAACGTGGAGTACTTTATATACACTACAGTATACATAAAACGCAGAGCACTTTGTACACTTTACAAAATGCAGAGCACTTTATTACGCACGTATTATCTTGTGCAACATACTTTAAACATATTTACCGAACTGGAACCACGGAAAGATACGTGAAAAGTTGATGATCTAAGTATGTAATGCCCAATCAAGTGTGAGTTTCCAAAGTATCTAAAACCACAAAACTTTTTCTTTTTTTTTGGAAAGTGAAATATACATGTCATATATGGATATCTACCTCTTTCTCCCATTTGCATTTTCAAAGGGAACAACATTAAAGAGGATGAGAAAAGAAAGGGAGATGCACCTTTCTTGTATAGATAACTCAATCCAAGTCAAAATGGGAATTACTCCTCAAGAAGGGGATAACATCCACCAAATGCTTATAGAAGGAAGAAACCAAATGAGCGACTTTTGGACCAAATTCTTATAAAAGAAAGAAATCGTGAATCATGTTTGGCCCAGACCCACTGTTGCACCATCATGCCAAAGAATTTTATCATATCACCTACCCCTTCCATTTTCCATTCGTAAAAGCTCTTCCAAGGTGTAGAATCCTACCAACCCTGTTCTATTCTTTTCAAAGAATTATTGGACCATACTATGACACTCATACAAAGAAAAAAAGAAAAGTCTAAAGAATCTATCTTTACCTAACCACGTCATTTGTCAATTCCAAAAGCTTTGTTTTATCGCCTTCTGCTAGGGCTGAACAAAAAACCGATCAAACCGACCGAACCGATTGGTTCGGTTTAAATTCAGTTCGAATCGGTTTCGGTTTTAAAAAATTCAAAACCAAAGTGGTCGGTTCGATTTTCAGTTTCTATGTGATTTTAACCGACCAAACCGAACCGACCGAATATATATATTCAATAATATATATTTTATATATAAATAATACAATAAGTTTAAAATAGTCGGTCGGTTTGGTTTTGGTTCGATTTTAGTCGGTTCGGTTACGGTTTGCATAAATTAGAATCGGTTCGATTTCAGATCGATTTTGTTAATGGTCGATTTGGTTTCGGTTTGAAAATTTTAAAACCAACCTAAGTCGGTTCAGTTCACGATTTAGGTGAAAAACCGAACCGTCGGTTCGGTTTTCAGCCCTACCTTCTACTGAGAATGTGCTTCAGCCCCCATAAGGACAGGATAAAACATTAGGAACGCTTCACACTAAATGTGTACCATGTGGCCAAGAAATATTGTATTATGTTATTTAATCGGCCATTAATCCCCAATTAATCATTTCAATAATCTTTTGGCCGAGTAACCGGCGATTTCTCACTGATTTACCGATTAATTACTTTTGAAACCCACCCATTATTCCCTCGTGACAAATATGTTAGAAATAAATGAGTCTCTAACCTCATCAAGACTACCCATAGGGCAATAACAACTGTGTGAAAAAGGCTAGAGAGAAAGATCAATGTATATTATAAAAGGAAAATACCTAGCAAAACTAAAGAATATGACGAGTCACATCTTTATCTAACATTGTATTTTTTAATTTTTTTATAATTTGCCTTAAATTGTGGGATGTGATGTTTACTACTTCAACTTCAATATACATTGATTGTAAAAGGAATTCTTGTAGTAAACATATTCCATATTATATAGAAGGATAGAGAAAATATGTCTATAAAATAAAGGCCGATTATTTTCGATTAATTCTGATTAAGCCCAATTAATCTCATATCGCTGCTGAACCTATTAGGGTCCGATTAGCGATTTAACTACATAGCTCTCACTACTACAACCACCGTCTTCATTGGTAAATCTCCTCACTTTTCCACTTGGATCTCAAGAACTTCAATATTAGTTTTTTTTTTTCTCATTTAACAGCTTGACCAAACTCTTCTAAAATATAACACAAAAGGTCAACACATAGAAGTCAAAAATCCAAAAAGCAAACACCCCTTGATTCGTTCTTTATTATATTTTAAACTAATTGATAATCAAACGAAATGTACAGTACCATAACCAACTAGAGTCGTGTGACAATTTTAGTTTAGAATCGAGTTGGTGGCTTTGACGCAAGTAGGAGAAAAGGGAGGGTTATTGGAGAAAGGAGAGAGAGTGAGGAGGAGGAGAAGGAGGCTCCATGATGTAGCGGTGACAATTGCTACAAATGGTTTTGCTGGTTTATTGGTGAGATGGGTGTGAAGAAAGATTACGTTTTGCGTGTCGTGGAAGAAGAAAAGAGATTTGGTGTTACCTAGATTTTCAGTGTCATTTGTATCTCCATTTCAGCTGGTGCGACCAAGGAGAAGATCAGGGTATATATAATACCTACCAACTAAAGCAGATATTACAGAGCAATTAGATAAACTATGTATGCATTGCTAAGCACTGGATACTCATGCTTAAATTAGCACTCCTAACCAATACTGAAAAGTAGTATGCAAAACTGGAAAAACTGAGCCGTTTATCTTATTGAAAACTGGAAACTGTACAAGTATTTAGAAAATACAATTTTTATTTTTTTTATAACACAGAAGTTCCATAGCTAAAGAATGAGATAAATACAGAAGGCCTTCCGAAAAAGTACCCAAAACTTTCACCATCTGAAGGAGAAGTTGAGACTGCCCAAGCAAAAGGAAAAAGATAACTGAGATCTCAAAGACTCAGACTCGGTATATCACATTCACTGACATAGATCAAAACCTTGAAAATTGAAATACGTAGCAAAACTAGAGAGTGTTCAATGATGTTCAGCATTAAAAGTCATATAAAAACAAACTCAAGTTTGATCATATTTAAATGCAAGTTCTAACTCATCAACTTGAATCATGTTCCAACTTCACCTTTATAGTAGTTTCTAACAATTAAATTCTTACCTGTACAGGACTAAGAACCGGAATACATTTAGTATCTAATCCATTGTGTCGGATGGACGGAAGAGATAAGAGCCTTCCAAGAAGTGATCCAGTTCCCAAAACTATATTCGCTACAAAGACCAAAACAGAATGAAAACACATCTAAAACTACTTGAAACCCACGAGTCTTTACTACCTAACAAACTATAATTAGGATGTAAACCAAATGTAATGGCTACATTTGTCACAAAGCCAGTAAATTAAACAGTAAATACAGCCACTACAATGCACCAGAATGACTTACCCAACCACTGTGCCCATTCAGCAATCACGTGAGAGAATAAAATTGACCAATGGAGTTGCTCTCTTTTCTGTTCAATATCCCAGATCTCTCCAAGAGTGTAAACCTCGGAAGACTAACATAGAATAAACAGTGTGTAAAAAATCCCCTCATACATTCCAACCATTTATCCCCCAAACAATATAAAAATAAAATAAAATAACTCACTTGTATGCGCTTATCATCATCATCATCATCATCATCATCATCATCATCTTCGTATCTCCCTAGCAAAGGTTCACTTAATCCATCCAATCCTGATTCGTCCATGTCCTCATGCCTTCTCCCTTCAACATCCCCATGAAGAAGCCTTCTTCTCAAAGTTCTTGATGTCATGAGGTAAGTTTGTAGGATTTACTAGTTGTGCCTGTTACATTTACACAAATGATATCGGAAGGTATTGACAAAGAAAAAAACAAGATTAACCTAGACTGAGTGGAGAAATGGGGTTATAAGAAATCTTCAACATTCACAAAACCTAAGATAACATAACAGCCGCTCAATAAGAATAAGGCTCATGAAAACTAATGCAAGCATGCACTCAAACACAAATCTTCAGATAATGAAAACAACAATAATGAGGCTGGGAGAGCTCCAAAAATCAAAATTAGCTAAGAGGAACATCACATTAAAAACTATTTCAAAAGAATTTTTGAGAAACAGAAACATACAATTAAGGCTGCGCCATACTCCTATTTTTTAGGATTTCACTGTGACGAGGAACATGAAGAGACAAACCACTTTCTCTTAAACTCAAAGGGAAATACCTTTGCTCAAGCTACACAATCTAAAGGCAAAGATGCACCTAGGTATAGCAATTAAGCACCTTAAGATTCAAGAGGAGCATCCCTTAAGAATGCACAGCTCCATCATTACAGATGTGCCTAGGATTAAAAAATGGTGAAGTCATGAGAATTTCCTTTGTTTCCCTCTCCTTTTTGTTTTTCTTCTTTTTAGAGAGTGGATGTAAAATTTATACTTCATTAAACAAAATGGTGGGATTAGAAGCGCAAATCTATACCATCGGGTCTATGCTAGTCATAGATAATATGATAATGTTTAATTAATTGATGAAACAATTGCTGAAAATCGTCCCCTGAAAAGATTAACCGGTCGAACCCAATAGTGTATCAGTTCAATAACCTCCAAAACAAGTCTTCTACAGTTGATCACCCACATTATGGAATTTCCCTTTTTTTTCCTTCACTCTAATTACATCAATAGATTTCTTAAGAGTTCATGTACTCTTCACACACCCCACCCATAGGCTTTTATCTTCTAACTTCAAAAATTGTCCGACCCCAAGAGCTACCAAGGAGCTTCATGAAATGATGACAATCATTGAGCTTAATGTTTAACTTTAGCGCAGGTGTACCTCATTTAAAGATCCTCCACTTGCAAGCCTTTTTTCACTAATGCATCTCCAGTTGCACAATGATTCCAAACCAATCCCTACCCAAACAACAAAAATATATCCTTTGTCCACACAAGACTCCAAGAGAAAGAAACACTAAATGGTGAAGTGAAAACCTCTTCAACTTATCAGAAAATAATATCACATAGCATATTCCATCCTCGGACCACTTCCATTTCCATTTCCATTTGTCCTCATCCTCCTTGAAAGGTGCAGTTTGTAGCAATTTTAAGGAAACCCCCTAATGAACTCTAATATCATCCTCCTCCCCCAGTTGAAGAAGAAGCTTGGAAGAATAGAATACAAGCAATTGAACCAATCCAATGAAGAACATGCCAAGCAAAGTGTATATGATCAACCAGCCTCGTAATTGCCATCTTCAGGGCCTCACAGTGCCCAAAACAATCATATTACAACAAGCAAGACATATACAATTTGAGGAATATTCAACTTGAGTGCAATCTATGGATGTTACATAAAACATGTGTCTCATATATTACCTCAAAATCTGCCCAAAAACTGTCACAAAAGGAGCCAAGTAATGGGGGTGGTGAAGTGTCTATTGCAGAAGGGGATTTGGTGATATGGATCTCGGTGGTGGAGGGGCTGATCGGAAGTCTCCCTACGCAAACAACCTGCAGGTTGATGTGGGCGAGTGGAATAGGGGTAGATCAGGTCTAGTGGGTAGCTCAGGTTTGGTTTGTTTGAAAAACAATTCCCACAATATACCAAATAGCAAATAACCCAACCCTGCAACGTTTGGAGGAGGTGCGGGTCAGCATGATCCTTGCAATAGCGGCGATTGGCACAACAGTCGCATTGTGACATAGTGGCAACATTGGTGGATTGGCTACCAATGGTGTTTGTTTGGCTGGCACCAACGGATGTGCCGCTGCTGTTCGACGGCAATGATTGTGAAGGTGGTTTCAACATGGATAACTCCCCCATCTTCTCTTTTATCTCTTCCTCTTCCAAAATCTCCCTTCTCCCATTGTCCACATCATCTCCATTGATTGTTCATGCTCTCTCTTCTCTTTCTCCCATGATTCGATGTGCGTTTTTCACTATTCTTTTTATTTTCTCTGTCCCATGATTCAAAGTGGGCATTCTACTGTTCTTTGCATTCTCTTTCTCCCATGTTTTTTCGTGGCCTCAAGTATCTTCTCCGGGTTTGCTTTGATACAAAAATTAACTATAATTCCATCACATAGTGCCACCAATTGGTATAGATGCCTACAAAGAAGCGGAATATGCATGGACTAAAATCATATCCCCAATGCTATGCAGCTTCGGGTAGAGTACTACTTACTAAGGGATGTTGTTGCTAGGCACATATGGGTCAAGACAATTTTTATGCCGTCCCTCATTTGGAACTGATAAGTGACGATGCTCCCAGCTGTTGAAAAGGGGAAATTTCAGTTAGACAGTGATGTCCCTCCTTCCATGTTAGAATAAATTTGGTTTGGTTACTGAAACCTCATAGTTATAACTGGAAAGGAAAACTTAACGTTGGGAAACTTAATTAAGCCAATTTTATTTTACCCCAAATGGCAAACTTTCTCCTAATGTCGGTTCATCTTCTTTACCAAACTATCATTCTACCATACCAAACTATCATTCTACCAGATGGGGTCTGACCAATAAGCTCAATACATAAACCCAATAGGGAATTAAACCTAAAATCACCAGCATATCATCATAACCTTATGGTTACCAATCTACAAAAATAAAACACAAATGACAAAGTGTGACATGAATTAGCCCAAAATAGAAGGGTACTGAAAAATTCCAACAAAGGGACCCCCTCCTTTGATGAAATTCATGTTTTATTCATGCATAGCTGAAGAAATCTGACTGTTCAACCCTTCCAAATCCCAAATTTCCCATTAAAAAGATGTTTAACGAATAGGGATGAAAACCCCATTACAAATTCAATGCAAATTACCACAAACTCAAGTTGATGTGAATAAGCATGTATAGAAGAAACCCCATGAGAAGTGATTGATTGGATTCAAACATCTGGAGCGGTATTGTTACCTGTGAACCAATGACAAAGACCGCCAAGATGCAGATTTGGCTTTGCGGAATTGGCACACTTGGTATAGTTACAGTAATGGAAAAGAAGAGAAGAGGAGGAAGCTTACAAGGCAAGTATGATTGTGGATTCATGGAAGGTTTGAACAGAGAGAGAGAAATATGTTTCACGGACAGAGAGGATAAAATCCTGTGTACTTTGTCTCTTCTCTGCTTCCATAAAGTCACAAAAGGAAAGAAAGGCAGGTGGTTTGGTTTGGTTTGGGCCTGCCTGTAAACCCAACGTATTTGTCTCTCTCTCCACAATTGGACTGGCACCATATTTTGGGCCTTTTCATTTGCAAGTTAGAAGAGTTTTCTTTCATCACTTTAAGAAATTTCTTAGTTTGTCTTTTTTTTTTTTTTTTTTATAAAGCAAACAGGGTTTTAAGGACTCCTTAACCTTATATTAATGAGTGAGGCTAAGAAACCAAATTTTGCAATCAAGTTCTGTAACCAGGATGATGTGGCATCGTTAGAGGAGATTTTTTACAACCTCAAGATACACAACACTTTGGGGATTTCATCATTCTTTCAAGATCACGCATGTCACCATGGTTACAAAACCTGGTTGCAAAAACATGATTTTCTAACATTTTCATTATATTAATAATAAGAAATCAAGTACAACACCTCTTCCAGAGAGACACTACTACAAGGTTTTACACATCACATGAATCTCTAACATTGGTAAGTTAATTACCAATTTCTTTGTTTTGGATTATGTTCCATGTATTTTTTATTACCTTTCCTACGTCTATTGGGTCGACGAGGGCTTGGTACATAATTTGCTTCAGCTTCAGCTATTAGAGCCTTGAGACGCTCGTATTCTTAGCGACCAACCATCACAGTTCCAATATCATATAATTCCTCAGGTTCCGTTGGCTCCGCTATATCCTCACTACATACATTCATTGCTTCAAAACTGTTGGAATGGTTTTCATCATCATCTCCATTTCTGTCCTGAGTAGTCTTTTGAGGGACCCATGTGCTCGTATTTGGCTCATAAAAAACCTCATTCAATGACTGATCATCTTCATATGGTTCAATGTCACCTTACTGCTCTCCCAACAACTCTTCATTTTGTACCTCTGGAATATCAGCAATCTTGTCTTCCTCTCCCAACTGCTATTCATTTAATACATGTTGGTTTACAATGGCACCTTCCTCATCTTGAAGGCTAGCAACCTCGTCCAGGGACTGGTCTATGTTATCAATCTGGGTTTTATCTCCTTGCACGATCTCCTGAACAAAATGATGCGTATGTTCAATCTCGCCTTCTTCCAATTCTGGATCTAGGCGCAAGGCCTCTATACTGTTAGTATCATTGTTCTAATCAACACATTGCAGGACATTGAATGAATTATTGTTCAACCTAAGGTTCTCCTTTTCATTTACCAACTTTCCATTTGTCTTTTTGATTTCTACCCATTCTTGAGTATTCTTTTTAGTAATACCTTGTTAATTTGTTTCTTACCCCTCCAACCCAAGTTGTTTTCGTACCCCTTTCTACGATTTAACATCTTCTCCTTTTGTTGTTAAACCTTGACACTGACATCTTCCATACATTTTCCTTTTTCATGCTCAAAACCACGACAATCAGCATATAACAGAGGCTTCCATGGATAATCAATAATAACTTCATCAAGCTATTTGTCTTTTCTACCAATATCTAATTTGATTTAGTGGGAAGGTCTTTTGTTGGTTTAACCTCCACACGCATAGCATCAAAATTTAGTCTAGTTCTTGTAGTTGTTGCCCTATGAAATCGATTGGATTTTTCTACATAACTAGCAATGTATCCTAACCCTGCACTACTCCACATACATTTAAGAACATTGTATATATGAATTCAGACAGGAATAGTGGTAACATTCTTCTTTAGGCACTTGAGATTCTCCTTCCATGGTTTAGTAACCATCATCTTGTCCCTGACCTTAAAGGTTGCCATTTCCAACGCAACTTCTCGATCTTCCATGTTCGAGAACTTGAAGAATAAGTACTCTCCATTCGAAGTAACTTCAATGAACCCTTTAGGATTCCATCTACGTTCCACCGCTAATTTCACTTGACTGAAGGGGGGTTCTACATAACTAGCAATGTATCCTAACCCTGCACTACTCCACATACATTTAAGAACATTGTATATATGAATTCAGACAGGAATAGTGGTAACATTCTTCTTTAGGCACTTGAGATTCTCCTTCCATGGTTTAGTAACCATCATCTTGTCCCTGACCTTAAAGGTTGCCATTTCCAACGCAACTTCTCGATCTTCCATGTTCGAGAACTTGAAGAATAAGTACTCTCCATTCGAAGTAACTTCAATGAACCCTTTAGGATTCCATCTACGTTCCACCGCTAATTTCACTTGACTGAAGGGGGGTGGATTTTCAAATAACATCCCAACCAGTTGGTTTTCCCATATCTCTTTAGCTTCCTGTTGAATACTCGGTGGACAGATTAATGTATCATCTTGAAGCATCAGATCTGCAAAGTGAACAGGAACTCCCGGCTCAATACAAGGTTTTTGACCACCGAACAACTGACTCCAGCTTCTCATTTGGTTGCCATATCCTGTTGAACCATTTGGTTCTTGCATGCTCACCGCTGCCTTTCCTACCGGCTAGAGGCCGGAGGAGGCCATCACTCGGAATAGGTTGCAAACAAGCTCTCACTCAACCATCAAAAATAGATCTGAGGAGAACCCCTTCTCACATGTCACCGACCTGCAACCTTAGCTGATTTGAGGAGAGGCGTGGAGGGATGGGAGGTGGAGGAGTGAGTGGGGAGGAGGAGGGTCGGAGTAAATAAGGAGGTGGATAGGGGAGGAAGGGCGTGGAGGAAAAAGAGGGGGGAGGGAGGCGGAGTAGATCTGGGGTAGGGCGTGGCGGAGGGGCGGTGGAGGGGGAAAGGGAGACCGAGAAGATGTGGATGGGGGAAGGGGCGTGGAGAGTGGAGGAGGGGGCAGAGGGGGAAGTGGCTCTCCTCTCTGTGGGAGCAGGGAGAAGTGACTCTCCTCTTTCTAATTTTTAGATTCCTTCTGTGGTTGTTATTGTCAAAAAAAAAAAAAAATCTTCGTTTGTTTTTGTCATGTTTGGTGGCGAACTTAGTTAAAACTGTTGAATGGAGATAGTGCTTCAAAACTACTGTCTACCATGCATACCGTACAATTACATGCATTATATGGTATGCATTGATTCAAAAACTATCTCAATGGGCTTTCATTCATACCCTGCTAAGTGTTTTAAATCAGTGTCAGCCATCCCATTGAATGGTAGGCTTTGCTTCAAAATTGTTTTAACTGATTTACATACTTTGCAAAGTGTTTTAAACCAGTGCTTACCTTGCATATCATCCAATTGTGTGATATGCATTGATTTAAATTGGATTCAATTGGTTTTCATAATCTACAAAGTGTTGAACCAATGCATAGAATTTGTAAAACAAATAGAAACGGATAAATAAATACCAAATTTTGCATATAATCAAAACAGAATAAAGAATGGAAAATCAACTCAATTTGGTGGTGGAGTGTGTGCGTGCGTATGTGTCTTAAATACAAATTAAGACAGTTTTCACATATAAAATAGAACCTTGCACATGCATTATACTCTTCGCTTCACTCTGGTCTAGTCCATCTAAGCAGCTGCATTCAATACTCGAATGTTTATCAACGGCAGAGCACATGTGCTTCTACTAATCGGACGAAAATTCCACGAATGTTTATCAACGGCAGAGCACATGTGCTTCTACTAATCGGATGAAAATTCCAAAATCCTAATTGATGAGTCTCGAACCTGCGACCTCTCACAATGAGAGTGAATGTCCGACCAACTGAGCTACAATTGGTGGACTCCAATGAGCCATTTAACAAAACTTAAAAAAATATATATATAGTCAAAAAATTATTTTTACATAAAATTACAATTTTGTACTAGTTTGCCAATTAGACATTGGGGCAATAAACATACCCCCTTGAAACTAATGTCTAATTAGGGATATCCCACTCAAAGATGGCTCATTAGACGTCCCCCTGGACTGAAGAGACACATCATGTGAGGCATACACTTATTAAATCTTTTTGTCTATATATTTCTAGAATAACAACACATCTCGATACAAGATTGAGGGCTATAATTAAATCAAAATATAAATTAAAGTGTAACGTGTCACGAGATGAAATTGAGGTTTGGATTATAAAAACTGAAATTCTAGCTGGCCTGGGATAAAGACTCTGACAATGTAGAGCTTTAGACGATGATCGACTCCATCATTGCATCACACATCTCAAAATCCCACACTCCAGTGGTGTCCTCGAATCCTTATCAGACTATGATTCTCCACCTTTGCATAGTGGAGTTGTCAGATGGCGATGTCTTGCAAGAATTATCGATCAATTAGCTGCAAAAGATCACAAAAACAATGAGCAGTCCTGGTTACAGAGACGGACCAATCGGCTTTCTTTTTCTTCTTCAACTATCTCTCATCTTTCTTCTCCTCTATGTTTTCTTTCTTCTTCTTCAAACTCATTTTCCTTATTCTTCTTCAGTTCAAATCAATCTAAAATGGTGCTATGGATGGATCTGTGGGACGATATATAATGGGAATGCAACAAATCGAAAGATGAAGGTTTGTTATCTTGGATTGTTTGTTGTGTGTGTTTGCGGCGTGAGAGAATGAGATTAAGATTGAGAAACATGAGTGGGAGAGTGACGGTGGGAGAGAATCTCTTGTGCGTTTTGTGTTGTTCTATCTAGACTTGGTTTTTTCAAGTTGTGGAAGCGAAGAGAGGAGGTGAGGTAGAAGTGGTGGTGAAGGTGGGCATGGGGGGTTGCCTAGGAAGAAAAGATGATGAAGAGGTGTAATGTGAAGAAATTATTTTAATTTTAATTTTGTTTTAATGATAACCGTTTATTTTGCATCGAGATATGTTTATATCTCTAGGTGTCTGCTAGTAAATTTTTGGGGTATATGCGTACTCCTCACGTGATGTGCATTTTGGTCATAAAACTTTTGACCCTAACAGTCAGAGGACGGAAATGTCAGTCCAGAGAGACATGTCTAATTAGCCATATTTTGGAAGGTATCCCTAACTAGACATTAGTTTCAAGGAGGTATGTCTAATTGCCCCTTAGATATTCACATCAAAGAGGGTCAAAATAGTCATTTTGGCTCAAGACTATTTTGAGCATTTGGCTCCGCTCAAATATATGGATGATAGTGGGGTGGATTTTCAAAGATATCTGCCCATCCTCCCCAATTGGGGTGATTTTGGATGTGTTTACACGAATTTCGAGACAAATACAATTATCCAAACAACATCTGTCAAATATTCGGGAGATATAGATTTGGTCATATACGCCCCACGGATATCCGTTTAAGTATTGAAATTATTGAAATACCCTTAACCATTTTAAAAAGAAAAAAAAAAACGCTAACCCTATATAATAGATCTCACTCTGCTTCTTCTTCTCTTCAGTTCCTCATCAACCCTCCTCCCTCTTTCTCTTTAGTTCTCGAAACAAGGGCGTCGTCGTAGAGATGAACGACATCTCGAGTGGTGCGAAGGAGAGAGGCATCGCTATCGAGTAAAAAAATGATATCTTTGGATATCATCTGAAGCTTCATCTCTAGATCTACCACTACCAGTTGTTTTTCTAGTGAATGTGACTTTTGTTGTTGTGAGTGACGAAATTGGGTGATAGCAACATTGTTGTTGATCCATTTCTTTGCGTTGATTTCTTGGTCTGCGAAGGATCACAGATCGAGCATCGCCATCTTTGTTGCAACCAAGTTTGTTTGTGCAACTGTTTGCAACCAACCAATGGATCCTCTATTCACTCACTCAAGAAGATTTCATTCACACAATATCTTCTTCCATTCATCATCGAAATCGAATCCTTTATGATTTTAGTTCAAGTACCACTTCATCTGTGGACTGAAATAGAAAAGAAAAACCAAATCCAAAATTGGCTACAGCTCGAGTTCAATTGTCTTGCATCACATCTCTCAATTGCTGCATATGGTTTTGTGCATATAACCATCTCGCAATCAGATCCTCAACTACGACTTGAAGTTCTAAGTGGCAGAAAATGTTTTTGTCCAGATAAGTCTCGCTTGGGGGGGGGGGGGGGGGGGGGGGGGGGGGGGGGGGGTGGGTGTGGATCAAGAAGGGCACTGCCCTACATTCACCATTGAAATTTAGCTTTTTTCATAATAATTCATAAACCAAACAGACCCCAAAATGCAAAACTTGGTGAAAATGTGCAATTTAAAAAAATCAAAAGTAAAACTATTAATCTAATGGGGCGGATATCTGCCATTCCATCCGGAGCGGGGATGATTTTTAAAAATTAAATAAACGGATATTTAGGGCGGATTCAGGGTTCCGTGATCCCCAACAGAGTATGAACAAATTTACCCTAATCCTCCTCATTGTCATCCCTACCCAAATGAACCAAACTCATACCCTTTTCTACCAATTGATTGGGCTGAAAACTCAAACCCATTAAGCTTTGGCTCATCCACTGGAGCATGAAATTGCACCCTCAAAGCCCATTCAAATTTCAAATTTAGCCTTTTAGCTTGCTCATTGGAGATGTTCTTACAAGATACCAAGCGGAACCCTAACCTCATGTGTGTTTGTTGAGCCATGATTTGACTGATTGAACTCGAATTGTCAGCCCATTGGGTTCAACAATCTCTCTCGTTGTGAAGAATTACGGACCCAGTCCAGTTGGTTCCAACGTGACAGTGAATGGAAATCAATTAGGGCCCAAAACATAAGCTGGAGGAATCCCTTGTGACCTTTTTTTCTTTCTTTTTGGTTAGATATTTCTAAGATTGCAACTTGGGCAAGCCAACTCGAAAACTTTGGCTCATGGATGATAAAAAATTTGAAATTCGGCAATCCGTGGATTTGTAATATCTAGCTCGATCAAAATTTGAGTTGGGCTTGGACTAGGAAATTTACAACACATGTTCTAAAAAAATTTCTATTCTTAAGTCATTTACATTAAAATTGTAAAATGTGCAAGTTTTCTCAAATTGTGGTTGTGCTACCTAGTTTAGAACACTAGGTCATGGGTTCGATGTCATGCATACTAGGTATAAGTTCAATTCCTTTAGTGTGTATGTTTTTAAGGTGTTTTTAGAAAACTAATAAGTGACTTTACTAATTCGAACAACCTGAGTTCCAACCCAAGCCCTAAAAATTTACTTAGGTTGGCTTGGGCTATAATGTTTCGGCTCAAGTTTGGGTTGGCTGACCTCCGTAGTTTTGGGTTGGGCCTGGACATACCCACTCAAGTGACTCCCTCGTATTTTAAAGTTGTCTGATAATTTTAGGGAAGTGGTCTTTACACCTTTTAAATCATTCACATAAGAATTTTAACTTGTTGTAACAATTGGTAATGTTAGTGTTAGTAAGTTGTAAATCTTCCATATTACAGTGATTTACAAAATATATGAAATTCTAAGTCGATTAGCCAAGGTAAGGCATTATTATCTATAATTTCTTTGATGAACAAATCTAATAACCTAGACGTCTAGTCTATACATGCCAAATCTTAGGGCATTACCTACACATGAAAAATGATAAGAATAAAGTCCGATAATTCTAGGGGTGGTAATTCTACAACATGTAGGTTGTTGGGTTGCAATGAACTGAAATACATTGGTTTTCATTGCCTCGGGATGTTTTGTTTGTGCATGTATATATGATATGGTTTTTTTTAATCCCTTAACCCCTCCCACCCTAGATGCCGCCGGCAGGGTTAGAACCCTAGACCTGTGCTTCCATCAGCCACATGCCTACCATTGAGCTGGTACCCCATTGACATATGATATGGTTCAAAAAATATAGTATTTGTTGACATAGATGAAGTGTTGAATCTAACATCTCAAAATATTCAAATAACACATAAAATAAATACTTATTATATATACAGTTTCAACTGATAACGAATTTGAGTACATTAAGATAAGAATATTCAAATAACACACACACACACACACACAAATTAATACCAATTATGCAATTTTAAATGAGAAAGCTTTTGAGCACATTAAGCTAAATTTTCCATAGCAACCTCGATTGTAATATAAAAATAACCGTTAATAAGGGCGTGTTTGGTTACTCAATGGAATGGGTGTGACCATGGTAATGGTAATGACCATTACAATGGTTTACGCCATTCCTTTGTTTGGTTGGGTATAAAAATGGTGTAATGGAAATGACCATTGCAGATTTCATTGTAAAAAGCATTCATTCTCAAAACCCAATATAAGAGTTATTTGGTAGCCCAAGCGAGCTTGGTACTCCAATCCCAAATATCATGCATTACATCTTATGGGGTTGGTGAACACTGATTGCGTTTTATTTAGTCATTCGATTTGAAATTTTGTAGTCATATTTGATTTGTGAAATCACTTCATGCTAATTCACTGATTCAATTAGGCTCTCAATATAAATGCAACTAAATAATTCATTATAAGCATAGAAAAAGTTTCAAGTTAAATCATTATCAAAAGAAGAACCACCATGTTTTCCTATCAACATTTAGGTCAGAAGATAATCGGGGGACTTGATGTTAGAAAGTTTCCTTAAGATGGACCCATAGTTCATATTATTATACATTATAGAGTCGAGTATAGGTGAGTAGCGTTTGATTAAATCTGATTAATTGTGATCATTAAGAAACAAAACCAAAGTCATAAACACATTTCTAATGACATATTGTAGGTCTTGACAAGTATTACTAAATTGACTATGGATGTTATTTATGTGCAGATATCAATTTAACACGGTTGAGGTCCTCACTCCAAACCTAATTTTTTCTACCTCTTATTTTCCATCCGGTTTGAGAGAAACATGAGAAATGTTCGGGAAGTGAAAGACTTCCCCGTTGCATATTGCTTGGTTCGTGAGGATTGCTGCGAGGATATTCTTTATCAATGGCTTTAGGTACACATTGATTTGGGTTGTTCTTCATTGATTACTGACATGAGGTTTTGGTGTGGACCTTATAATATTCCAACAAGTGGTATCAGAATCGCCTTGTCAGAATCATTGAAGAAAACATGCAGTTTACTATTTTCTTATTATTTGATTACTTAATCAATCCTCACGTTAGTCTTACCCAAACCCTAGAAATCTATTACGTCGGATCCAGCTATCTCGGGAACTAGATTGTGGTTTAGCCGTTCAATATTTGACCCAATAAGAATATTTTGGGTGGTCAGTGGTAGTTGATTGATATCAGAAAACGTCAGATTTGGACTTTACAATTAATTAAAATGGGGGACTTACCTTTTGTTCGATCGACTGGATCTATTGAGTGATTTCGTCGACGAAACCTTCCAACCCCTCATCCTTCCTTGATCGACAACAACGTCTAGCCGATTGCACTGATCGAACCACTTCTGAGAATCTTGGTTGTCTGCCTTTGCTTGTCGGACACGATCACACCCTGATCATAGCCAACCCATAGGAGATGTTTGTCCGCCTTTGATCAACGAACATGATTGTCGGTCGCAACCCTTTTCCATCCATCCTCCCTCAGATACTCCACCATGTCGATCTTTTTTAACCCACAGGGAGGTGAAGAAGACGATGAGTCAACTGGGCTGACTCGGTTGTCAGCAACTCAATTGACTCAGCATTGGACCCAGTTGGTTTATTGGGTCGGGACTGGCTCGATTATTGGGCATGTATAAATTGGACCAGTCTAGTCCTGCTAAAAGTCTGGATAGATTGAGCTGGTCTGGTTCGGTCCTACTGGACTAGTTCAGTCTTACTAGACTGGTTTGATGGAGTTTTTATTAACCTAAATTAATAAGCTAATAAACCCTACTTGTAATATTGCAAGTGCACGACTGTCTAACTGGTAGACAGTGGCAAATACGAGTCGATCCCACGAGGATTGACGAGACAATCGAATTCTAAGAGTTATTTGAACTAATTTAGAGTTGGGGGTTACAACATATGAAAATTACTAAATTAAGAAAATGAAATTGACAACTAAAATTAAACTGATGAGATGATAGAGAGGGGACCGAGACATCGAATCCACCACAGGTTCTTCGAGATTTGTGTAATCCAAGTTATTGTTTTCAAGAATTAACATGACTAACCTAAAGATTAATCTAAGTTCGCAATTGATTTTAGCAAAGGTATAAACCCCTAGTATTGCGTGTCTTCTTACGGCACACACAATCACATGTTTATTTTAACTAATTCTAAACCCCTAGCATTGCATGTTTTCTTACGGCACACACAATCACTGATTCAGATTAATTGATTAAAGCAGACTTTGAATATCAATAAAGGGTACTTCTAACTACCGACTAGTCTAGATAATTAATCTCGATATAATCGGTGAAAGAAAATTATTGAAACTCAGAAATCAACTGTATTTAACATTCAATCATATGGAAAACAATAAATTAAGATACGACAAACTCTAGGAAACCCTATGGTTTCATCTTCGCCTCGGCGTGGGGTCTAGAAAATCATGGTGGATGGCGTTACAACACTGGTGTAGGTGAAATCCATATCAGCACGAACACACATCCCGAGAAAAGACTGTTGATGGACTGTGGTGTCTCAGAGCAAACACCAGGGTGCAAATATCCAACTGATTCAAAAATCAGTTGGTTCTCGCCCTTTCTCCTACGCTTTCTTCTCCAACGAGATGCGCCGCTGCTACTGATTCCTTTTCGCTCCTCACGAGCTTCTTCTTCCTCCGACCGGCTCCGGTACCTGCAAGAGACAGAGAGAGGGTGAGGGAAGAACGAGAAGGGGAACAGAAAGAGAGAGAAACATGGGCGGTGCTCTTGCGAGCTCTGTTTTGTGGTGGCTGATGGCGGTGGGAAGTGGCTCTGGTAGCGGCTCGCGTTGCTGCTTCTCCTTCGTCTTTTTCTGTTCCTGTAAGAGAGAGGGGTGAATGAGGGGTTGGGTTCGTGAGGGAGAGAGAGAGAAACAAGGACTGGGAGTCCTCCCTGTTGGTCTCTTGTCTGTGACGGGAACGAGAGAGAGAGAAACAGGGAGAGATTGATGAAGAAGGAAGGCGAGGTGGAGAAGAGAGGACAGGGGGGTCATGCTTTGGTGGTGGTGGTAGCTGTGTGGCGTGATGGAACAGGGAGAGGGAGAGGAACGTGACGGGAAAACAGGGAGATGTTCCCTGTTTTGTTGCGCTAGGACTGTGATGGATGATGGTGGTGCTCGTTGGTTGGCTACTAGACGGTGGCGAGGTGAAGACTGATGGTGGAAGAAGAGGAGGAGGTGGTGATGGCGGGATGATCGCGCTGCCGGTCCTCCTATCGAGCGAGGATCGCCAGCAGGGTGGATGTGGAAAAGAGAAGCAGAAACAAAACGTGGCAAGAAGAGAGAATTTTTCTCCCAAAAAGGGGAGAACCTAAATAAGGTTCTCCTATTTTCTTAGGCTTGGGTTTTTAGGTTAGCTTTTTGGGCTTGGGCTTAGGTTAAATTAGGTGGACCTAGGTTTGTTTGGGTTAGGTTTAAGTATGTAACCTTCTACTTTGTACCACCGCTAGAATCGACCAATTAATATATCATTTCCTCAAATTGTCGCCTTTATGCGATTTCATCGTTCACGCTCAAATTCCTACAAAAACATGAAAATGAAATAATTAGAATAAAATATACAAATTGAAACACTAACATATATAAATTAAGGGATATATTATGTAATAATTACGTGAATATCATGGTTCAGTCCTGCTGGATCGATTCGATTGGTTCGAATCTGTTGGGCATGTTTAGTATTTTTGGGCCTGATTTTCTATATGGGTTTGGGTGTTGACATTTGATAGCCTTATAAATGATACATTTTAAGCCCATAATTATACATTTGTTATGGTCTATTATCTAATAAAATACTCCTGATTACGCCCAAACAATACACGCGGTCAATTGCAGTAAAGAATGGGGTGTCGATCCCACGAGGAAAAACGATCTACAAAACAAGGTTAAGGAAAACAAACTATGCGAAACTAAAGTTAAGAAATTCTAACAAATTTAAAATACGAAATTGAATTTAATTTAATGAAAATTAAGTTTGGAAAAAATCACAAGGTTCCAAGAATCCCTCCTAGACTTCACGCGCCAACTAGTATTGATTCGCTATGATGACTCAACTACGTGTTTCACATCCCAAACGACGTAATCGGAAAAATAATCTTTTAACCATTAATATACCCTAATGTAAATGAATTTTAGATTTCACTTCTTCTAAGAAAAGCACAAAGGTTTGTCATATGTGATATCCTAAACTTACGATATATCCGGAGACAATACCGTAATAAATGACGATCACATATAACTAACCTACCGGAATCAATTAATTCTTAAACATTCCACACATAAGAAAAGCGTGACTAAGCTTATATGGAGAAGAAAAGATAATCACCGGAATAATAAAAATCTACGAAGAAATCTATGATATCCTTCTCACTGAAATAACATAAATTTCTATATTAAATAAAAGTGATAATCATTAAACATCATTATTCATCGTGAAAACTTAAAGCGAATCATATGCTAATTTAGTGCGTTACATCTAGGAGTTCACCTCTTCACCTTGCGTGGGGTTTAGTGACTCATGGTGGTGGTTGTCACAGCATCAGTGGAGGAGGAATCCATCACTTCCTGTACGCGCACGAATCCCGAGAAAAGCAGCTAAATTTGCACTATGGTGGCTCTTACAGGTTCCCGGGGTGTCAATAGCCAAAACTGTTTTTCAAAACAAAAACAGTTTCTCCCGCGCGAAAAGTCTGCTCTCTGCTGGTTCGTCTTCTCCAGCGCGACGCGACCAACTCCGCCACTGTTCTCCGCTCCTCGCGAGCTTCCTCTCCTCCCGATCGGCTCCTGTACCTGCAAGAACAAAGAGAGAGGGTGAGGGAACAGGGATAATAACAAAACCGCGAAGGAGGACGAGGAACAGGGAGGTGCTCTCCCTGTTTCGCGGTGGTGGTGGCTCTAAAAGAGAGAGGCGTGGAGGAGGGAGAGACCGTGGAGAAGAGAGAAAGAGGAAGGAGGGCGGCTGCGAGGGAGAGAAACAGGGAGGTGCTCTCCCTGTTTCGCGGCAGTACCGTGCGCGCGGTGGTGGCGATGGTGCTCGGGTGATGGTGGCGGTGAGAGAGAGGGAGGGAGATGGTGGTGGCGGCTGTGTTATGGACAGAGAGAACGGTGGCGAGGTGAGGTTTGTAGCGTGAAACAGGGGCGAGGACGGTGGTTAGATGGTGGCAGGGTGGTGTTTGGTTAGTGGCGAGAGAGCTCTGTCTCTGCCCCAATGGAGGTGGTGATGGTGGCTGGACTAGAGAGTAAGATCAGAAAACGTGGAAGAGAGCTCCATCCAAAGAGAAGGCAAGAGAGAAACCTAAATAGGGTTCCCCTATTTCCTTGTTAGGCTGGGCTTAGGATTCTAGCTTTCTGGGCTTGGGTTTGGGCTTAGTTGTGTGAACCACTCTTTTGTACCACCGCTAGAATCAATAAATTAATCATCTCCTCAAATTGTCGCCTTAATGCGATTTTGTCGTTCACGCGCGCAGATTCCTACAAAAACATAAAAAATTGAAATAATTAGAATAAAATATATTAATTGAAGCACTAACATATATAAATTAAAGGATATATTTTGTAATAATTACGTGTATATCAAATACCCTCAAACCTATATTTTGCTAGTCCTCGAGCAAAACAAAATAAAGAATAAAATCCTAACTCACTTTCGTAGGAATCACGGTTGCACTTACCTTAACGTGCAACAAGGCTTTAAACCTCTAGATTACCTCTAGAGGACGAGTTATAGTCTTGTGAGGGTTTCCAGAAATGCTACCCCCAAACATTACTGACTCAATAATACAAAATCTATTTTCTAAAAACATAATGCAAAACATATGAACATTCCCTTTTAATTCCCTTAGAGTATTTTTCTGATTGCTTATAATTCAAGAAAAACAACAAACTAATAATGTCACAAAAGTATATCAATAGAGTACAATAATTTAACGGTATCTAAAGGTTAAATGAATTTCATAATCATTCTCAACTCGAAGTGTGTGTGTGAGATGAGCCTTATCAACATAACTCTTCATCTCATAGTAAAGATGTGACAAGATAACCTTTAGAAAAGACGTTTCGACTACAATTCTCTCATGTCGCTCAGAAATGAAACGCTCAGAGATTAGGCACTCAGTTTATATGTGAGGAAAAGAATATACTATGGAAAATGCAAACATCTCACATATAATTATCATGAAAAACGGAATTTTCAAAGAGTGAAATGAATATGATCTCATGGACCGGAATATTGATTACTTTTGAGAATGTTGAACCAAATACCATAGTTCTTGCCTATTCAATCTCCACATCTATTAAGCTAACTTTCACTTAAGATCAATCAGGTCTTTACTAGGTTGTATTGGGGCTTGGATTACGGCAAACAATAATGGACAAAAAGGATACAAAGATTTCCTGAGAATGGATACACCCTTGAATACAACATAGGGCATTGAAGAACAAATCAATGTTGTACACCATTAACTTTTTCTTCATTATTTTCTTCTTCAATCACATTTTTTTTTTTGACATGCTTTTCCCCATTGATACAATCCAACACTTTTACTTCGAGGGCGCATGAAATATCTTTTTTTATTTTTTTATTTGCCCATTCCATAAATATATCTCACCGGATACATTCTCAGAAAATTGGGTAAGGATAAAATAATAAAGATATTACTCCTTGGTTGGAGTAGGTATTGGGAATGGGGATAACAAAGAAAAGGCTATCTAAAGGCTCAAAGGGCTGCAAATGGATATTTATTATTGGGTAGGCTAAAAGGCTAAAAATGGTTTAAAGAAAGAAATGTCTATATCACTTCATAAGTTCTAGTTAGTACTAGGACATCTCAACTAAATAAAGCAAGAAGTTCTAGTGTAAAGATTCAATTTTTATGTCATTCTTAAAGCAATCAATAAGAAAATCAAGAATAATGAGATCATCAACGAAATAATGCGGACTCAAGAAAAATCAGAGTGTAATTAATAACCCTCAAGAAATAAAGAATAGCTCAAAACTCAGAAGGGTTAAGTCTCCACTATTATTCTAAGGTTTTCTAGTTCAATACCTCACTAATCAACTTCAAATCATGTTGACTTAGCTCATAGTGCGCGAAAAGTCGAGTTGAAAAGTCTCACGAAATACATCTAACATAAGGATAATATCAAATACCATGTTTTCCAATAATATAACTATGTGACACGTGCTAGTATGTGTTTTCTCAAAATTAAAGGCAACAAAAAAAATATTCTCTAAAAATTGAAAAGAACTCAAAACCTCTTTTTTTTCTTTTTTTTTTTTATTCACCAAGAGTTCGGATTTCAAATGCATTTTCAAGAAGATTTTACACAATTACCATAATCATCTAAGTATTCAATGGAGATTGAGTAGAACACAAAAATGACTCGGTTTAATTGTAAAATACGTTTTAAACTCAAAGATTTTTGAGAATTGCATAAAAAATCTAATAAACCACACCCCCAAACCTAAACCAAACATTGTCCTCAATGTATAAAATAATAATCATGACAAATCAAGGCAAAAGAAAAGAGGAGGGTTAGAGTGATATTACCATGGTGAAGCTTTACCAATTTCAAATAGACAATGTCCTCACAGTCACCAAAATATAAGAAATTCATACCGACGGGAGAAAGGAACATATGGGATGAAGAGCTCCAAGTGACTCCAATAGCAACACCTAAAATAACCTGAAACACTAAAAGAAAAACATAAAAGCAACAACCTAAACTAAACTGAAATAATAATAATAATAATAATAAATGAAAAATAAAAATAAAAATAAAAATAAAAATAAAAATAAAAATAAAAATAAAAATAAAAATAAAAATAAAAATAAAAACCTAAACTAAAGATAGGGTAGAGAACATCAAATCAAGTAGACAGGGGCAACCAGAGAGATCTCTTCTGGCACCTCTACTCGCTCCACATAATGCTTCAAACGTTGCCCATTGATTCTAAATACTCTCCCATCTGTTGGATCTTCAATTTCTATGGATTCATAGGGAAAAACTTGTTTTACCATGAATGGGCCCGTCCATCTCGATTTTAGTTTGCCAGGATGAAGATGAAGGCGTGAGTCATAGAGATAGACTCGTTGGTTGGGCTCGAAATGTTTCCTCAGAATTTGCTTATCATGAGCTGTTTTCATCTTCGCCTTGTATATTCGGGAATTGTCATAGGCATCATTCCGCAACTCCTCAATTTCAGCCAACTGAAGTTTCCGCTGAATACCTGCATCATTGAGATCAAAGTTAGTGCTTTTCACGGCCCAATAAGCGCGATGTTCTAACTCAACAGGTAAATGACATGCTTTTCCATATACAAGTCGATATGGAGACATCCCGAGAATTGTCTTATAAGCGGTACGGTAGGCCCAAAGTGCATCAGGAAGGCGCAATAACCAATCCTTCCTATCAGGATTCACCATCTTCTCCAATATTTGTTTTACTTCTCGATTGGCCAACTCAGCTTGGCCATTTGTCTGCGGATGATAGGCATTGGCAACTTTGTGATGAACTCCATACCTGCGCATCAAAGCTTCAAAAGAGCGATTACAGAAATGAGTCCCCTGATCACTAATAATGGCTCGTGGTGTACCGAAACGGGATAGAATGTGTTCTTTGATAAACTTGACAACAGTATTGTTGTCATTGTGTCGGCACGCCACAGCCTCAACCCATTTGGACACATAGTCCACTGCAAGCAAAATGTACAAATATCCAAAGGAAGGTGGAAAAGGTCCCATAAAATCAATCCCCCAACAATCAAATATCTCAATGACTAGGATGGGGTTAAGGGGCATCATGTGTCTCCGGGACAATGCACCCAACTTCTGACATCTATCACAAGAACGACAATAATTGTTAGTGTCCTTAAACAAAGTAGGCCAATATAATCCAGACTGTAAAATTTTTGTAGCAGTCTTTTTCATAGAAAAATGGCCTCCACAAGCTGCACTATGACAAAAATGTAAAACACTTTCAATCTCACCTTCAGGGATACAACGCCTCATGATTTGGTCGGGGCAATACTTATATAAATAAGGATCATCTCAATAAAAATTTCTTACCTCGACCAAAAATTTGCGCTTATCTTGAGCACTTCATGATGATGGAACTTCGCCGGAAACCAAGTAATTAACAATGTGCGCATACCATGGTACCTGAGTGACGGCGAATAGGTGTTCATCAGGGAAGTCATCACGGATGGGTGGGCCATTGGCAGAGTCACTGAACTCCAAACGAGACAAGTGATCCGCCACAACATTCTCGACCCCCTTCTTATCCTTTATAGTTAGATCAAATTTCTGCAAAAGTAAAATCCACCTAATCAATCTTGCCTTAGCATCCTTTTTAGAAAGAAGGAACTTAAGAGCTGCATGGTCAGTAAAAACAGTGATAGGTGTACCAATCAAATAAGCACGAAATTTATCTAAAGCAAAAACTACAGCTAGCAACTCTTTTTCAGTAGTCGAATAATTCTTTTGAGCATCATTAAGTGTTCGACTAGCATAATAAACAACAAATGGCTTCCCTTCCCTTCGTTGTCCCAAGACTGCCCCCACAGCATAATTGCTTGCATCACACATTATCTCAAATGGTAAAGTCCAATCTGGTGGCTGCATGATGGGGGCAGAGGTGAGCCTATCAATGAGTGTTCGGAAGGCGTCCTCACACTCTTGTGTCCATTGGAACACGACATCTTTGACCAGGAGGTTGCTTAATGGTCTAGAGATGGCAGAAAAATTCTGTATGAACCTCCTATAAAAACCCGCGTGCCCTATAAAAGATCTCACATCCTTGACACTTTTAGGTGTAGGTAGTTTAGAAATCAATTCAATTTTAGCTTTATCTACCTCGATCCCTTTATTAGAAACTATGTGTCCCAGAACTATTCCATAGGAAACCATGAAATGACATTTTTCCCAATTAAGCACCAGACCCTTCTCTTCAGATCTACTTAAAACAGCCTTCAAGTGAAGTAAACATGAATCAAAGGAATTACCAAAAACAGTCAAATCATCCATGAAAACTTCCATACATTTTTCAACCATGTCACTAAAAATACTCATCATGCATCGCTGAAAAGTAGCTGGTGCATTACACAAACCAAATGGCATACGCCGAAAAGCATAAGTACCAAAAGGACATGTGAAAGTAGTCTTATCCTGATCCTCTAATGCAATCTCAATCTGATAATATCCTGAATACCCATCTAGAAAACAATAAAAAGAATGACCAGCTACTCGCTCTAAGATTTGGTCTATGAATGGAAGTGGGAAGTGATCCTTGCGGGTGGCAGAATTAAGTTTCCTATAATCAATGCACATGCGCCACCCTGTAACTACCTTAGTAGGAACAGTCACCCCCTCATCATTAGTCACCACAGTTATGCCCGATTTCTTGGGAACTACTTGAGTTGGACTAACCCACTTGTTATCAGAGATGGGATAAATGATGCCTGCATCTAACAATTTTAAAACTTCCCTTTTCACCACCTCTTTCATAGTAGGGTTGAGTCGTCTTTGAGGATCTCTACGGGGGTTAACTCCTTCTTCTAAGTGGATCCTATGGGAACATATTAAGGGGCTAATACCTTTAATGTCAGCTATAGTCCAACCTAGTGCAGATTTGTGCTCACGTAACATATTAATCAATTCTTCTTCTTGTGAGCTATCAAGCACGGAAGAAATAATAACAGGAAAGGTATCACCTGGTCCAAGGTATGCATGTTTAAGTCCCTCGGGCAGTGGAGCTAGGTCAACTTTCGGAGTTTCCACTGTGGATGGTTGTGGTTTCTGTCTTTCCTTTGGAAACTCCTCAAAGCATGGTTGCCATTGTCGCCCTCCTTTATCCTTTAACCCTGAAACAACAGCAATATCAAAAACATTATCAGGATAAAGTGAACTCTCAAAATCAGAAATAGAAATGAGGTACTCAAAGGTTTCAGAATCTGCGCTCAAGAGCGCGTCCTCTGATATCAGCGTGTCTATCATGTAGGTATGATGACACTCATCATCATCACGTGGTTGCTTGCTAATATTGAATATGTTGACCTCCAGAGTCATGTTCCCAAAAGACAGCTTCATTAGACCGTTCCTGCAATTGATAAGAGCGTTAGCTGTGGCAAGAAAAGGTTTACCTAAAATAATCGGAACTGTAGACTCCATATTAACCACAGAATGAGTATCTAAAATAAGAAAGTCGACGGGATAGTAAAACTTATCAATCTGAAGCAAGACATCCTCGACTATTCCTCTTGGCTTCTTAATTGATCTATCGACCAATTGCAGAACCACGGATGTGGGTTTAATCTATCCTAGACCCAGTTGCAAGTAAATAAAATATGACATCAGATTTACACTTGCCCCTAAATCCAACAAGGCTTGGCCGAACTCATGAGTCCCAATCTGGCAGGTGACTGTAGGACACCCTGGATCTTTGTACTTGGGTGGTGTCCTCTGCTCAATCACCGCACTTACCTGTTCTGTCAAGAAGGCAGTCTTCTTGACATAATGTTTCCTTTTTATAGTGCATAAGTCCTTGATGATCCTCGCATAAGTTGGTACCTGTTTAATCACATGCAGCAAAGGTAAGTTAATTTTAACTTGTTTCAAATGTTCTAGAATCTCACCATGCATTTCCGATTTCTTTCCAGTAGGTCGTAGTGCTTGAGGAAAAGGAACTGAAACTGGAATGTTCTTGTTGGGCTCATCCTCAGGGATGCTCTCCTTTGCACTTGGGGAGGTGCCTATAGTTGTGGACGAGCTTGACCCATCTAAGATCTTACCACTCCGAGTAGTGATGGCATTAACCTCTTTGACATTCTGAGAGTCTGAAGTAGAGGTTTGTGCCATAAGTTGTCCCTTCGAATTTGCTTGAGGCTGTGACGGAAATTGGCCCCGAGCTTGTACTGTTAATGAACTTGTCAGCTTGGTTATTTGGCTTTTTATCTCCTTGTTCTCCTCTGCCAACTGTGTCAATGCAACCTCAAATTTTTGATTAGTTTTACTTTGTGCCTCTATAAATGCATGCAATGTGTCTGATAAGGAACTTCTGTTAGATTGTGCATTGTATGGAGGTGCAGGGTATGATCTAGGTGGTTGTGCCTGTGAGTGTGTAGGTTGGTCAGCCTCGGACCTCCAACTAAAGTTAGGGTGATCTCTCCAGCCAGAATTGTAAGTGTTAGAGAATGGTGAATAAGGCTTCTTGTACATCCCTAAGGCGTTACATTGTTCCTCATAAACCCCTCTCATCTCAGTCAAGGTCGGGCAATCCTGTGCTAAGTGTTCAACTCCCCCGCATATAAAACAGGCGTCTTGTACCTCAACTCTGGCAACAGTATGTGCGGGCTTACCATCCTTGGTCTTAAGTGCTTCTAACTCCCTAGTTACTCTATCAAGTTGGGCTCTAAGGCTATCCTCTTCCCTAAGTTGGTAAACTCCAGCTGGGCGTGTTCTATCTGTGCTCTCAGTAGCATTTGGACCAGTCCAAGTGTGGGCCTTTTCAGCTAAGTCATTCAGGTACTCAATGGCCTCGTCAGGGTCTTTTTGCAAAAACTCTCCATTACACATCATCTCAACGAACTGACGTTCTCTACTAGTAAGCCCCTCATAAAAATAACTGACTAAGCGCCAACTCTCATACCCATGGTGTGGGCATGTATTCAAGAGATCCTTGAACCTTTCCCATACTTGATATAATGTCTCGCTATTCTTTTGGGTGAAGGTAGAAATCTGTCTCTTTAGACCGTTGGTTTTGTGGTGAGGAAAGTATTTATTAAAAAATGCTTGGGTCATTTCCTCCCACGAACCTATAGACCTTGGTCGCAAAGAGTATAGCCAACTCTTCGCTTTTTCCTTAAGGGAAAAAGGAAAAAACCTTAGTCTAACCGAGTCTACAGCCTCAACTTTGTTGTGAAAGGTGGCCACAACTTCCTCGAATTCCCTAATATGAACATAAGGATTCTCACTCTCTAGGCCATGAAAAGTGGGTAATAATTGTATCATACCCGGCTTAAAATCTAGCTTTGGTGTACTTGGTGCAAACATGATACATGATGGAGTAGCAGTGCGCGTGGGGTGGAGATAGTCCTTTAGCGACCGAACATGGTCATCTTCGTGATTACTCATGGTGTTAGAAGTAGGACTTAATTCGGTCTCAATGTGAATTGGTGGGTTAACTAAATTTGGGACCCTGATTAGTCTCCCTAAGTGGTCTCTATTCCAACTCACGCCCCCAATGTTTTTTTTTTAAAATTTTTTTTAGAAATAAAATAAAATTAAAATAAAGATAAAGATAAAAAAATTAAACTGGACCTAAAACCTAAAAAATAGAATAAAATAAAATAAAATGAAAAATGAGCAAGAAAGATAATACCCGAAACCTTCCTTGTAGAATGACGCTTGTTCCCCGGCAACGGCGCCAAAATTTGATTACGCCCAAACAATACACGCGGTCAATTGCAGTAAAGAATGGGGTGTCGATCCCACGAGGAAAAACGATCTACAAAACAAGGTTAAGGAAAACAAACTATGCGAAACTAAAGTTAAGAAATTCTAACAAATTTAAAATACGAAATTGAATTTAATTTAATGAAAATTAAGTTTGGAAAAAATCACAAGGTTCCAAGAATCCCTCCTAGACTTCACGCGCCAACTAGTATTGATTCGCTATGATGACTCAACTACGTGTTTCACATCCCAAACGACGTAATCGGAAAAATAATCTTTTAACCATTAATATACCCTAATGTAAATGAATTTTAGATTTCACTTCTTCTAAGAAAAGCACAAAGGTTTGTCATATGTGATATCCTAAACTTACGATATATCCGGAGACAATACCGTAATAAATGACGATCACATATAACTAACCTACCGGAATCAATTAATTCTTAAACATTCCACACATAAGAAAAGCGTGACTAAGCTTATATGGAGAAGAAAAAATAATCACCGGAATAATAAAAATCTACGAAGAAATCTATGATATCCTTCTCACTGAAATAACATAAATTTCTATATTAAATAAAAGTGATAATCATTAAACATCATTATTCATCGTGAAAACTTAAAGAGAATCATATGCTAATTTAGTGCGTTACATCTAGGAGTTCACCTCTTCACCTTGCGTGGGGTTTAGTGACTCATGGTGGTGGTTGTCACAGCATCAGTGGAGGAGGAATCCATCACTTCCTGTACGCGCACGAATCCCGAGAAAAGCAGCTAAATTTGCACTGTGGTGGCTCTTACAGGTTCCCGGGGTGTCAATAGCCGAAACTGTTTTTCAAAACAAAAACAGTTTCTCCCGCGCGAAAAGTCTGCTCTCTGCTGGTTCGTCTTCTCCAGCGCGACGCGACCAACTCCGCCACTGTTCTCCGCTCCTCGCGAGCTTCCTCTCCTCCCGATCGGCTCCTGTACCTGCAAGAACAAAGAGAGAGGGTGAGGGAACAGGGATAATAACAAAACCGCGAAGGAGGACGAGGAACAGGGAGGTGCTCTCCCTGTTTCGCGGTGGTAGTGAGTCTGTCGCGGTGGTGGTGGCTCTAAAAGAGAGAGTCGTGGAGGAGGGAGAGACCGTGGAGAAGAGAGAAAGAGGAAGGAGGGCGGCTGCGAGGGAGAGAAACAGGGAGAGCATCTCCCTGTTTCGCGGCAGTACCGTGCGCGCGGTGGTGGCGATGGTGCTCGGGTGATGGTGGCGGTGAGAGAGAGGGAGGGAGATGGTGGTGGCGGCTGTGTTATGGACAGAGAGAACGGTGGCGAGGTGAGGTTTGTAGCGTGAAACAGGGGCGAGGACGGTGGTTAGATGGTGGCAGGGTGGTGTTTGGTTAGTGGCGAGAGAGCTCAGTCTCTGCCCCAATGGAGGTGGTGATGGTGGCTGGACTAGAGAGTAAGATCAGAAAACGTGGAAGAGAGCTCCCTCCAAAGAGAAGGCAAGAGAGAAACCTAAATAGGGTTCCCCTATTTCCTTGTTAGGCTGGGCTTAGGATTCTAGCTTTCTGGGCTTGGGTTTGGGTTTAGTTGTGTGAACCACTCTTTTGTACCACCGCTAGAATCAATAAATTAATCATCTCCTCAAATTGTCGCCTTAATGCGATTTTGTCGTTCACGCGCGCAGATTCCTACAAAAACATAAAAATTGAAATAATTAGAATAAAATATATTAATTGAAGCACTAACATATATAAATTAAAGAATATATTTTGTAATAATTACGTGTATATCAACTCCCATTACGTGTATTTTGTGTATAATGCAGAAATTCAAGTATTAATCATAAAATATGCACAAAATGACACAATAAGTCTAAATGTGTGTTTGGTTGCATAGAATCATATGCCATGGAAATTCATGAGGGGACCTCTACATTTTAGGCTAAATTAATATATTACTCCACATCCATTGTTTCATTTTGTGATCAATGGTGAGAATGGAAGTCCCATGAACATGAGAATCACACTCCTTGGTCCCCCAAGGCATATAATTTCCATGTTCATGTGACTTTCATTCACACCATTGATCACAAAATCAAATGGTAGATGTGGAGTGATATCTCAAATTAGCCTAAAATATAGGGGCCCCCTCATGGATTCCCATGGCATAGGATTCCATGCAACCAAACACACCCTAAGTTCAACAACAAAGTCCATTGGAAGATAACACATGCATTACCAAAGATTTTCAAGCCTAAGGTCCATGAAGTCAAGCCCACAAAACACCATCATCTATGGATCTTGAGAAAATTAATTTGAAGGTTTGGACATCCACATGACAACTTCATCGTAGCCAAAGGGAATCTCTATATATTCCACCATCCATTCTCCAATATATTCGCCTATCTTTTTCTTATTTTATTCCACCATATTCTTTTATCTTTTCCTTATTCCATCATCCATTTTCCAACATATTCCCTTATATTTTTCTTATTTTATTTCACCATATTTTTTTTTCTTATTTTATTTCACAATCCATTCTATCATCTCATACCTTTTCACCTATAAATACCCTATGTTTGGAGTATACTTGAGAAAAAGGAAGAAAACCAAAGAGTTGTAATCAAATTGAGAGAAATTGTAGTATTTGTAGAGTTTAGAGTAGTAAGTGGAAGGAAGGCCTAGAGCTTACCATGTTTGGCTAACATCCCACCTTAAAGTGTGGATGAGCCCATGGGAGGATAGCTCTAAGATAGTTCTCTTTTAACTTAGTTTATTTCCAAGTTTATGTATTAGAGAAGTAAGTACCTAGATTGATCTTGTAACTTGATTATGTCATGAACCAATGAGGTAAGTTAGATGTTTTGTGTTTCATCATATGAATTCAATTCATGCTTTCTTTTTCTACTTCTTAAGTTCAAGATTAAATAAGTTTCTATCATTGCAATTTCTCTAACAAGCTCCTACTTATAATGTTTACATATTATTCATCTAAGGTTCATTTTGATTTGTTAAATATTTGGTGTTTCATTTAAGTATAGATTCCTTGTATGCTTTTAAACCCGCATTTGATTCTCGGATTACTAATATAATTAAAACTTGAAATCAATTTGCTCATAAAGCCATATTTTTCATCCTAAGTTGAGATGAGAATCTACCGTAAGATGTGTTAATGAATTTGAAATGATTAATCTAATAGTGGCCTAAAGGTGCTATCTTCTCATGATGGTAAACTCAGAGCCCTAACTCTTACATTTCGGTTTTAGTTTGCATTTTTATTTTAAACACTTCAACAATCACTTCTTTTCTAACTAGGTTAAGTTTCAAAAGATATTTAAAGATTAATTTTCCTAACTTTATAGCTCTCATTGTGGGATTAGACTCGTATTTGTCGTTATCTAACTCAATAGATAACCATTATCTAAATTGGACTAGTATGGTCATGCTGGAAGTATGGATAGACCGGGCTGGTCCAGTACGGTCCTACTGGATTGGTTCAGTCTTACTAGACTGGTTCAGTCATGCCGGACCGGTTCGATTGGCTTGGATGTGTTGGGCCTGTTCAATATTTTATAGTCTGATTTTCTATATGGTTTGGGTGTTGACCTTCTATAGGAGTTTGTGGTTTTTTAAATTAGCCCACAAACTCTCATTTGTTTTTTTGTGTTGTCTAAGCCCGGTACATGAAGCCCAAATTGAATTTTGTGAACTACAAATTCGTTATATATATATATTTTTAACTTTAGGAGCATTTACATTATATTTTAGTTGGCAATCCAAATTTTAAATTTAGGTCAAATTTTGTGATATGTCGCCTAACTGCCTCTTTCTTGAAATTTTATTTGAATTTAAATTTACGTTTTTTATGTTAGTGAGATTGCGTATGGTTGTGTCATGAACCATGCAAATAATAATAGGCCCAAAAGAAGGTTGTTATTTTGGTCGGTTCATGGAAGGTCTAAGGTAATTAATTTAAGGGTTTGTTTGGTTGCAAGGAAAATAGACATGGAAATTGAAACCGTTTTCGTGAATCCGATTCTAAGGCCTCACCTCAGACTTCGATTCCCATGAGTAGTGGGAAAACAGTCTTATGAAGAATTGATTTCCTGTCAGTAAATAGACAACCAAACAACAGAATCTTATGTAACAAGGGAAGTAGATTCCATTTCCCAAGGAAAATGGCTAACCAAACATAACCTAATTAAAATATTTTTTAGATTTTACTTATTCGTTCAAAGGAATGTTATTGTTTTGCTAAGCTCGATTTTTATTTTATTTAGATTAATTCGCCTTAGTTGTTTTGAGAGAACCACTTACATGTTACTATGCTTGTCCAAAGACTTGAATTGTAATGGTGTATTCGGTTTCTTATAAACGTTCATTACTAAAAATGTAATTATATGTATTTTTTTTTATCCTTGGTCTATTTGTTTGCTCCTCAATTATACCAAATTTTGCATGATGAAGACTATTTTTTTTATTTTTATCATGTCATTGCATTAAAGTTGATTAGATGTATATATATATATATTGATGTGAGCTTGTTTATTAAAGTTTATTTTTATCTGTCAATTTAAACAACATTCCAGTATTTAATGATTTAAATATTGAAAAATGGAAAGAGCATATTGTGATCGTTCTTGGGTGTATAGATTTGGATTATGCGCTTTGTGTTGATGAACCCTTTAAACTTACTAATTCTAATTTAGTTGACGATAAAGTTTCTTATGTAAAGTGAGAACGCTCTAAACCCATTAGTCTTATGATAATGAAACATTCTATTTCTGAAACTTGCCTAAGGAGGAAAGTGCTAAAGTTTTCCTACGCCAGGTTGTAAACCGATTTATTGCATCAAAAAATGTGGAGGCAATTACGCTTCTTAGCAAACTTGTCACCATGCGGTATACTACTGACAAAGGAAATATAAGAGAGTACATTATGGAAATGTCTAATCTTGTTGTAAAAATGAGGACACTAAAGTTGGAATGTTCTGATGATCTCCTTTTGCACCTCATTTTGATTTCTTTTCCTACATAGTTTGGTCCCTTTTTAAGATCAATTTTATTACTCAAATAGGGAAATGAACTCTTAATGAGCTCATTGCCCAGTGTGTGCAAGAAGACGAGAGACGTAAAAGAGAAAAGACATAAAGTGTTCACATGATAACATTTTCTAATGGCAATTCAGACATCAAGAAAAGGAAAAGAAATATTATTATTAAAGCTAACGGAACTGCATCTTAAGGGACTTCACATGCAAATGAGGAACAAAAACATGATAAGGTCGCCACATATTTCTTTTGCCAGAAAGAGAGTCACGTGAAGAAGAAATGTCTCAAATATCAGAAGTGGCTCACAAAGAAATGTGATAATTTTAGTTTTATTTGTTCTTAATTTAATCTAGCTGAGTTACCACGCCATTCCTGGTGGATGCCCCCAAATCCAAAATGCTCCAACCTCATTTATTTTTAATAAACACATTATGCACTAAAATATTTAGTTTTAGTTTCTATGTGAGAAAGGCCCCCCAAATGCGAAGTGCTTAATTTCTTTTAGTAAACACATCTTTACATTAAATAAAATATTTACTTTTTATTGTGTAAAAAATGCCCCATTTTAGTCCTCGCACTGGACCTCTAAACTCCTAGAACCGACACTTTGCAAATGTGCATTACTCAAAATCTTGAGTTCTACACTTCTAGTGTTGAATAAACATTGCTTGTTCTATGATTCTATCGTTTGTTCTACGCTTCTAGTGTTGAATGGATAATGCCACCGGGTTGGTGATCCAAATGTGCTTAACTCACAATCTTGAGTCCCAATGCAAATGCCTCCTTTTAAGGTATGTGGCCAGAATCATTTTAGTGTGCTTTGGTGTAGTAATCCTCAGATTTCAAAACTACATAGTTTATTGGTTGTTTTCTTTAGTTCAACATCCTTGCTATATGGGTTATAATTTAATCTTTATTTAAATGTCAAAAATAACATAATTGGAAATAGTTTGAATGTGTACCTATAGACCTTATTTTGCACCTTAAATGTATTATTTTTGTTCAAGTTTGGTGTGAAGTTATGTCATCAAGGTTGTATTGAATTTCTCTCATGTCGTGAACAATTGAACCAGAGGTTTGATCTACCTGAGGCAACAACTGTTGTCACGCATTTGGTTAGTAGATCAAAAGAAGTCTCATTTATGGGGATAACAGCTTGCTCACCCATTGCTCCAACTCTCATGGTAACCTCTAAAGTTCTGTTTTTGTTTTTAAATTTGAAGTATCCTATAGGTTAGTTTGTGCATATGTTATTGGAGCCACTCTAACGAATGAACTCAACTAGTTATGTGTTTGTAACTCAAACTCCTTTCATTTGACCATGATGCTTTAAGAAAACCAATAGATGATGACGACATTTCCTTGAACTACCTCAAGTATTAATTCCATTTTTCATAATGACCTGGAATCAAAAGCGCTGAGTTTGATCTCCCTCTATATTGTCTGGTATATTCATCTCCAAGTGTTTTCTCTACCTAAAGTCGCATTGACTCTTCAGTAGATGTTAGCCTATTTTATGCAATTTTCTAAAAATCGCTTGAAAGTAGGCGGACGGCGAGCAGAGGACTAGCACCCAGAGGACTATGTGGAGCCTAGGCAGTTATTTATTTATTATAATTTATACTTTATAAGAGTTAAGTATAATAGCATATAAATTGTTTCCAATTCAATGTCAAGAGATACATGCAAAATGTATTAAAAAAAACAGAGTCTTAATTTTTTATTTTTCGAATTGGAAATAAAAAATAAAAAATAAAAATAAAAAACCACCCAAGAGACTCCCAGCCACCTAGTGCCTAGGCCCCGCCTAGACCGATTTTTAGAATACTGCTTTTATGTAAGCTCGAGGTGGACTGAAAGGAAAAAGTCGTTGATCTAGATGACAGTAGGTGTTAGTATGTAGTTTGACATGCCATATAGGGATGGTAATGGGGCGGATTTTCACAGATATTCGCCCCACTCGCTCCGGATGGGGCGGATTTGGATGTACCTTAACGAATTTCAGGGCGGATCCGGGGATCCAAATTGTATCCGTCACGAAATCGAGGCGGATACGGATTTGGCCATATCTGCCCTGCAAATATCCGTTTATATAGCATAATTACCGAAATACCCTTATTTACTAAGATTGTAAAAACCCTAAATTCTATCTATCCATAATTCCCCTCAGCCCCCATTATCCATACTCCATCGCATCATAGAGAGAATATCTTTTTTTCTTCCACTTTCTCCAATGGTAGTCTCTTTTTTTCCCTCTGTAACCCTAGATTCCAAACCATATAAACCTACTACTAAAATGATCTTTTTCAACCCATAACCAAATACTCGAGTAGATTCTAGATCGAATTCATCAGTTTCTGATAGGGTTTTTTTTGTTAGGGTTGAAAGGGGTTGGGCGAATATGGGTTGCAGAGAAACCCAAAGAGATGAAAAGTAAAAGGAGGTTTGAAGAGATGGGAAGAGAGACCTTGAAGGCCTTTTTGTGTTTCTCTTGCAAATCAAACTAGCTCTTTAAGAAAACCATTTTCATCATCTCATCCCTTATTATCTATAAAAAAAAAAAATTTAATCAAACAAAAGAGCCGAGTTGCAAAGCTTCCATGTCGTTTTCTGTCATATTTTAAGTTCTTTTAACACTTGAAACAAACCAGAATCTTTCTTAAGAGCCAGGCCTCTAGCGCCAGGGGAGGCTCAAGAACAGTAGAAGAGGAAGAATAATAATAATAGATGAAGATGAAGAACAGAAGAAGAAGATGAAGAAGAATAATAGATGAAAATGAAGAACAGAAGAAGGATAAGAAGAAGAAGAAGAAGAAGAAAAAAAACAGATGAAGGATTGAAGGGTATTGAACCTCCCCTGACGCGGATCTGGTGCTAGGGGCCTGGCTCTTAAGAATTAGAGAACAAACCAAAAGGGTTGTGGTGGTGTCCTTGTATAGCCTGACACTTTCACAACTTGGAGAGATAATGAAAAGTGAGTGATAGTCAGTTGTCACTGTTGATGGTTTTGTTTGTTTCAAGGGAGCCTTTTTTTTTATCTTGATTTTGTTAGTGGATGAACATGCTTTTTTTTTTTAACGGATATCCGGGGTGGGGAAGATTTTTGAAAAGTTAAATAAAAGGATATTCGGGGTGAATTTGGGGATCCACGGCCCCAGCAGGGCGGGGATGGATTTGCCCAAATCCGCCCCGTTTTCATCCCTAATGCCACACAATGTGGTCAAGTTTCACATTCTAGCAAGTTCTTTCTGAGCAAAAGTGTATGCAACATATTTAGCAACTACAAAGAAAGTTGGAGAATAATACAACTTTTTTGCTCGTTGCACACTACAAGATGGAAAACTAAGGAGTTTGGTTTTTCAAGAATAGAGTCAAAAGAAACGAAGATGTCTCAAGAGGCAAGTATATTCAACGATAAACTTTCTTTACTATTACATCACAAAGAGCATTGTGCATTTTCGTGATTAAATTTGTAGTTTATGTTTAAAGGTGGCTCATTGTGATTCTGAAAAACTTGGCTGCCATCGCCTAACCTATAAAAGAGTAATGCTACAGTGCCCGGCTGTATGCCCGGCTACAGTGCCCGGTGCATTGTAGCACCATAGATATGCATCGAGATTGGAGTTGTCGCTTATCTGGATGCATATCTACGGTGCTACAGTGCACTGTAGCCGGGCATACAGCCTGGCACTGTAGAATTTTCCCCTATAAAATGAAGACTTGTCAAACACAACATCTAGTGCTTGCCCAAGATTGTTTGAGCTTTGCTAGGCAAATGTTAGGCATCATTTAAACGATCACATCAACCTATGTTGTGTTGTTAAGCTAAACACTAGATTATGTATTGTACGGTGTGTCAATGAGGAATACAAATTGAAAATTCGTTATGTTTTAAGTTGTACAAACAATTCAACTATGATAGGGGTGAGTGGGAAAGGAGATTAGTTATGGAAATAAACTTTTGTTACACTTGCCTAATCCAAAAATAAATAAAACAAAGCAAATCTATGAATACATAAAATTAGTTAAAGATACCAAACTAGGAACATAAGTAGTTGTATAAAAAATATATATTTATGTTCATTATTGAGGATTTCAACGTATTTTCAATATCATGAGATAACATTACTTCAAATTCTGTAAGCAATATAATCTTTCCCTCATGAATGACATGTCGTGGTCGTATCTCCTTATGGAAATCTATTCCTCTATCCAAGTCCATAACAATCCTACAATGTATCCAATCATGAGTTCTATAGTCCTTCAAAATCCAAATATCCATTTGCGTCAAAATCTTACGTTCGATGATTTTGTTCACTATACAAAGTGTCCCTTACAACTCCACCATTGAAAAATTGGACATGCTTGTTTTCTATTTTTGGTGGTACAGTTAATTGGCTAAAAGTTTTATCTTGAATTTCGAATTTGAGAACTGTAAAACCATAAACCCCCGACACTTTGTGGATCAACCAATATAGGTTGCCACTGAAGTGGGCACTCGAGCGCTTTGATTGCTCTTCAAGATGATGCAACAATACTAGTGCCACTAAAAGTTAAAATTGCACATTACATGGAATTGGTTAATATAAAGTGGATTAGAGTAAATATGAACTGACATATACACATTTTTCTATTTGTCATAACCAAACTAGAATCCCCTTGTGCCAGGTTTTAGGACCAATTTTCTCTAAGGTGGAAATGTTTAGAATTGCTCAGTGGTGGGATTGTAGATGTAGAAAAATTGTCCTCACCAATCAAACAAACTAAACCATTGACGGAATAAGCTAACAACCAGATCCAATCATTACAAAACTCGGTAGTCCTTTTGAGTAGATTCGTGTTGGGATTATTCTCATGGTCCAGACAAAAAGTTGATAAGTCGACTTTCTTACTAGGACCTACAGTGTAGAGGAAGAAAAAAAAGGGAGTTGTTGTTAGTGATTGTCAAAGCATAAGGAAAGGATTGGTGAAAGTAGAATCATATATCAAATCATACTAGAAACTTTCAAAATGCCTTAACTCCTGATGGGTCCAAATTCGGCCTTGCTGATCTGGAACCTACAAAACGAACATTTGTGAGCCAGGGATCACTGTTGTGGTGGCCGAAGGCACTTCGATGCTAAAGTCAGGCGTCTATGCAAGGAAGAATGTAGACTAGATGAAATTAGCAATGTGTATGCTTACATTTCTTCTTCCCTTTGTCCACCTTCTATAATGAGTGTTCCCTCCTTAACTACACTGCTATCGTAGGCATGATGGAGGAAGGAGCTCTCGCCCAAAATCTTACCATGTGCATGATTGAGTCTCCTCAACAGTTAGCTCTATTTAGGACCCAATCTTGATTGGGTTAAAAACATATTTGTGCGAACGAATCTCGGGCCTGCGACAGCTCAGAGATCTGTGTTCTAGCCTTATTGTCTTGGGCCAAACTCCAAGATCCGTGCCACATGGGCTGGCGTGATTTGGCTTAGACGCATGACTTACGGGCTGAACAATGTTTTAAGAATGGGCCCACTTGGGGCCATGTTGAAGCCTTCACATGCTAGGGTTGACATGTGCCACATGTAAGGCTTTGATCGGGTGATTGTTTGATGTCTCGTCAGTTACTCCCCTTAGTTAATGGGGCTGCGTGCAGTTCTATTAATTCATTGAATGGGGACTGGCGTAGTGGTAATTGAAACCGTTGTCCCTTCGTTTCTCGTGCAACATTTAATACCAATGTGGTTGTTGGGTAGTCAACTTCCAAAAACATTGCGCCTATATAAACAAGTTCTAATTGGATCAGGGGTTACCATTTGCTTCGCAGATTTTGGTCCTCAAATGTGTCTCTTTAGAGAATGCGCTTTTGTTTTGGCCTCTACAGGGTATGAAGAGTAGCATCCATTGGCGGAGCCTCTGAATGTTCTGACATTCGCAATGATGAGTTTTAATAGGATATGCACTTTGAGGGAGCCAACTGGTTTGAGTGTGCTTCCAATTGCTCCTCGTTGGCTTCCAAGTCTACTCTTACACTGTGGAGAAGAAATCGATAGCACCTCTTTGGCCTTGAGATTGTTATCCAGCACGAGGTGTGTATGGGGCTTCCTTCACCTCCTTTGGGAAATAATATTGTCATCCATTTCCACCACCAAGTAGTTGATCTCGCCACTCCCTAAGCTGCACCTCTGGCATTTCTTCCAGAAGAAAGAATTGGCGGAGCAAAGCTCGAGTATGTGTTCTGTAGATCTTCGCCCGTGCATTCTATTTGACCAAGTTCAATTGCTTGTAGTGTGTAAACCTTAGAATTGATCAGTCAGTCAAGCTTTGTAACAACTCTTTGATTAATCAATAAAGTTTGTTTTTTCGTCTGAATCCCTTTTTTTTTAATGTGTATGCTCCGAGTAAATGCGAGTCATATCGGCCAGTGTGGACAAGAATTAAACTGTTGAAAAAGACACGTCTATCTAAGTAGCCAGGACCCCTAGTGTAAGATAGTTTAACTCTGAGTAAAACTGGGCTGACTCGATCTGGAAGGGTATGCATGTAGCTTTGATCCTGTTTGTGCAGTTCCCTTAGCGAAATAACTTGATTCACCAATGAAAGTGAAATCACTGAAGAACGATCTTCGTATGAGCAGGATATGCCTCGCAAGTTGGTTGCTTCCTGAACAGGTGATGGACTGTGAAGTGGTCTGACTTAATTCCTTGTAGAACTGAAGTACCAGGGAAATCACCTTGATCCGATAGGACTAGACTACAATCCCACTTTTGAACTAGATCTTGGTAATTGGGGTGTTGCCCTGGTCCATGTGGATTGGGACAACTAGATGCGGGGGTGAATGATCCATGGACTGAGTTCAATTTGTTTGCGGTGAACTGCCCGTGGACTGGGTTCGATCCGCGTATGTGTTGCCTTCATTCCTGAGTGGGACTAGGTCACTTATGCAGCAAGTTGTTGACATTCTGAATAGGATTAGGCTCAGCCATTGTGTGCCATTATGGTCCCTGTAATCGAACCAAGTCATGTTGGAGCAGTGACTTGTCTGTGGTCTGCGTTCGCTCACTTGCGGTGGACTGTCCATGGACTGGGTTCGATCCGCATGTGGGTTGCATTAGTTCCTGAGGCGGACTAGGTCACTTATGCGGCAAGCTGTCGACATCCTGAATAGAACTAGGCTCGACCACTATTCGCCATTATGGTCGTCGTAATCGGACCAAGTCATTTTGGAGCGGTGAGTCATTCGTGGACTGGGCTCGCCCGCTTGTGGTGAACTGTCTGTGGACTGGGTTCGATCCACATGTGGGTTGCCTTGGTTCCTGAGGTGGACTAGGTCATTTATGCGACAAGTTGTCGACATCCTGAATAGGACTAGGCTCAGCCGTTGTGCGCCATTATGATCCCCGTAATCGGACCAAGTCATGTTGGAGCGGTGAGTCGTTCGTGGACTAGGCTCACCCGCTTGCAATGAATTGTCTGTGGACTGGGTTTGGTCTGCATGTGGGTTGCCTTGGTTCCTGATGCGGACTAAGTCACTTATGGGACAAGTCGTCGACATCCTGAATAGGACTAGGCTGGGCCACTGTGCACCATTATGGTCCCCATAATCGGACGATGTCATCTTGGAGTGGTGAGTCGTCCGATGACTGGACTCGCCCGCTTACAGTGAACTATCGTGGATTGGGTTCGATTCGAGTGTATGCCATCGTGGTCCTTTGATCGGACTAGGCATCTTCCTATGCATGGAGTCATACAAATGGGATTCTTTAAAGAGCGTAACTTTATTGATAATACTTTTTTAAGTGCTCTACATTCCACGGTCTTTTCAGACGCTCTCCAGTCAGGTTCTCTAGTCAATAGGTTACGGGCCTATTGATTGTTGTCTCCTTGTAGGGACTTTCCCAGTTTGGGCTTAGTTTGCCTTCTCTGGGGTCTTTGGTGTTCTGCTGGGTTTTTATAAGTAGTCAATCGCTATTTTGAATTCTCGAGGTTTGACCTTCTTATTGTAGTATTGGCCATCATTTGCTGATTGACCGTCATTTTGATGAAAGTTTCGTTTCTTCGCTTTTTGAGAAGGTCTGGTCCGACTATCAGAGTTTCATCATTGTCCTCCAGCCTGAACTCCTTTGTTCTGAATGTAGGCATCCCTAGTTGTATCGGAACCATTGCCTTGGACTCATAGGCCAGGACGAATGGTGTCTCTCCAGTTGGAGTCATTTTTGTAGCATGGTACGCCCAAAGGATGCCTGGAAGCTCGGAGACCTAGAACCCTTTGGCTCCCTCTAGTTTTTTTCTTGATTGCTTCCAGGATAGTTCGGTTGGTGACTTCAGCTTGTCCATTGTCTTGGGAGTGCCCTGGTGTTGTGTAAAAGTGATTGATGTTTAGGTTGGCGCAAAGCTTCTTAACTTTCTTGCCTTCGAACTGAGTCTCGTTATCGCTGACCAGGGTTTTCAGTATTCCGAACCCACAGATGATATATTTTCAAAGGAAGTTCTCGATTTAATTCTCTCCTATCTTGGAAAGGGGATTTATTTCCACCCATTTTGTAAAGTAGTCGACAACCACGAGGAAGACTCTCTTCTTTTCGGAGACGGGAAATGGGCCCACAATATCCATCCCCCACTGCGCAAAGGGCTATGGCTGGTCATTGGAACCAGGTTCTGTGCAGGCATATGTGTGTACGAGGCGTAACTCTGACACTTATCGCACTTAGGGACCAGGTCTTTGGCCTCTTGTTGCATTTTCAGCCAATAGTACCCTAATGTAAGGGCTTTATCAGCTAATGTTCTTCCTCCGGGATGGTTCTAGCAGATTCCTTCATGGATTTCTCGGAATACATAATCTGCCTCGTCGAAGGTCAAGCACTTGTGTAAAGGGCCAGTTGCTAATCTTTTATACAGCCTGTTGTTGAGGAGTGTCTACAGTACCGCTCTGTTTTTCAGCTTGTGAGCCTTCAACTTTTATGCTGAGAGAACTCTACCTTCTATGTAATTGATGAAAAGACTCATCCAGCTGGTCTATTTGCTTGTGGAGAAAATTTTGTTAAACCGTTCTTCTCTAGGATGACTTTTCCTGGAACTCTATGGGTGTGTCGGAGTCATCCATTGCGGATGAGGCCGTTCTGGCCAGAGTGTCGGCTTATTGGTTGTCTATCTTGAAACAGCGGTAGAGTAGAATTCTCTTGAACTCTCATTTGGCATCGATTGCTTTATCGCAATAGACCATCATTCGAATGTCATTTACATTGATATCACCATTCACTTGATTGATCATCAGCTGGGAGTCACTGAACACCATGATTTCTTTTACTTTGATTCCTCTGCCTAGTTATTGCTCGGCTATTAGGTCCTCATACTCCACCTCATTGTTTTAAGCGTGGAAGCCAAATTTGATAGCCCTCTTGAGGATGACCCCTTTTGGGGTAAAAATAACGATCCCAACTTCACTGCCTCACTTGATGACCCGTCACATCACAGGATCCATCCTTGTGAAGGTGGCTCGAGGTTTTCATTTCCTTCCTGGTTTTTCAATTCTGGTTTTCCTGTCCCAGTGCACTCTGTGAAGAAGTCTACCAGAGCCTACGCTTTGATGGTCGTTCTTGGAATGTAATGGATGTCAAATCTTCCTAGCTTTACTGACCATTTCACCATTCTTCCTGAAACTCTGGTTTGTGCAATACTGACCGGAGTGGGTACTCGATCAAAACTGTTATCGAGTAAGTTTGGAAGTAGGTCCTCAGTTTTTTGGAGGAAGTAACCAACACTAAGGCCACATTTTCCAGGTTAGGGTAGTTGGCCTCCCCATCAAACGTTTTGCTAATGTAGTAAACGAGCCTATTTTTCCCTTCTTCCTCCCGGATCAGAGCCGAACTAATTGTTTGCACCGAGACTGAGAGGTACAGGTAGAGTGGCTCACCCGGAATGGATTTCGAGAGCAGCTATGTGCTTCCCATGTATGCCTTCAGGTCTTGGAAGGCTTGTTCGCATAGTTTTCTTCATCGAAATTCCTTGTTTCCCTTTAAGATCTTAAAGAAGGGGAAATATTTGTCTGAGGATTTGGATATGAGCATCCCAGTCAGGCTATGGGCTTCTTTAATGTTTGTGGGAGGTCTCATGTTGAGAAGAGCCTGAATTTGCTTTGGGTTGGCCTCTATCCCCCTTCAATTGACTATGTTGCCCAGGAATTTTCCTAATTGTACTCCAAATGTGCATTTTTACTGGTTGAGCTACATTCAGTATTTGAGGAGTTGGGATAAGGCTCCTTGAAGGTCTGCAAGTTGATTTGAACTATGGAGTCATTTTACCAGCATGTCGCCGATGTAGATTGCCATTTACTTTTCGATCTACCCTTTGAACATCCAGTTCACCAGTCGTTGGTATGTTTCCCCCACATTCGAACAACATTACCCAGTAACAGTATGTTCCTATGTCCGTTATGAATGAGGTTTTCTTCTATTCTGATGGGTGCATGCTGATCTGAATATAGCCAGAGTATGCGTCCATGAAGCTGAAAAGGTTGTGTCCAGATGTTGCATCTACAATCTGGTATCTGAGGTAGTGGAAAGTTGTATTTTAGGTAGGTTTTGTTGAGGTCTGTGTAGTCCATGCAGACCCCCACTTCCCATTTCCTTTTTACCAAGACCGTGTTTGCCAGCCAATCGAGGTAGCGAGATTCCCTTATCATGAAGGTCTTCAGTAGACTTTGCACTGACTCATTAATGTCCTGGTTTCACTCGGGCGCCACCGGCCACCTTTTCTGCCTGACTAGCTTCAAGTCCAGATTGACTGCCAGTCGGTGTGTTTTATTGAAGAGCCAATTCCCACCATGTCTTTCATTGCTCAGACAAACACATCTTGGTTCTCCTTTAAGAGTGTAGCTAATTGATCTGTCAGCGCTCTATTAAGGTTAGAACCATATCTGGACTTTTTTTCTTGTTAGCTGGGTTGTCCAAGTATATGGTGACGACCTCTTCTTCCAGCTACCCAAGATTTGGCCTTCCTCTTGGGCTGGATGGAGGTTCGACGTCTGAAAGCGGAGATGGTTACGCTCTATCTGGATTCGGGGTTTCCTTATCCAGATCATTTTTCTCGGTTTGTTGTGTTTCGTCTTTCGGTTGCCTGTCACGGCGTAGTGATATTCTAGAGTGACGGTCTGGTCCCCTTTAATCATCCCAATTTCGCCGTCAGAAGGGTATTTGAGGCACTGGTGCTGGGTGGAGACTATCGTCTCCATGTGATGTAACCAAGGTCAGCCCAAGATTACATTGTATTCGGAGTGGGCATCCACGATCGAGAACTCCGTCATCAAGATCCTCTGTATGTCTGGCTGCATGGCGACTACCGACAGTTTAATCGTTCCAACCGGGTAGCAGTTTTCTCCATTGAAATCGAACAAGGCTTGGTTGGTGTGTCAACTCCTCTTCCGCCAATTGCATTTTGCGGAATGCTCTTAGAAACAAGACATTGAGATAATTGTATGTGTCAACTAGCGACTTTCTAACTTCCTAGTTTGCTATCCCTACCGAGATGACTAGGGCATCGTTGTGGGGAAGCAAACTCCCCTCATGTCCTGTTCTGTGAATGTTAGGCTCAGAGCTTTTCTTTCCTCTCATATGTGTTGGACGAGATGATCCCTATAGTGTGATTTGACTCATAGTTCCCGTGCCATTTTCTTTAGTGAACGATTGGAGTGCTTCCTCTCTTCGTTTGTCGCATAAAGGACACATACGACATCAGGAGTCACATCTTCGGTTTCCTGCATTGTTTCTTCACCTTGGGGTCGCATGCCCCCAAAGCCAATGAAATCCTTCGATCATCCTCTCTGGATCCAGTATTGGATCTCATCCCTGAGGCTCTTGCAGCCTTTGGTATCGTGGCCTATCTTCGTGTGATTATAACAGTGCTTGTCTTTATCATGTTTTAAAGGATTCCCTTTGAGTTTCGACGATCACTTGATGTATTCTCACTTTCCATGGAGGATAGGATATTTGACAGACTAGAGTTGAGCGAAAAAGTAATAGGGTACCTGGAGCTACTGGCCTTGTATGGCTTTTCTTGATCAAACCAAATATGGTTCTCACTCTGTTTCCGCTTGGAACTATTTCCCCTTTCGTCCTTACCCTTGGCTCGGGAAAAGTGTTTTGCCTTAATTTCTACCCCTTTCTAGCTGCCAACATTTCCTACAAGGTGATGTATTTTTGGGCGCTTTTCAATAGACCCTTCATATCTACTGGGGTTCCAAGGTGAGGAAGTTATAAAACTGACCTCATCGGAGGCTAGAAGTAATGGCCATAACATGTGTGTTGTCGCTGAAACCATCAATAAGAGTCAGCTTGTCATTGAAGGCTATTTCCTGATCTGCTAGCTCCCTACGAATTTGGTGTAAACATTTTTGCCAGGATTTGAAACGAATCAACGGATCGGGGCTGAAGGTTGTGGAACAAGATTAATGCAGCCTTCTTCAGGGTGGTGGGGAAAGTTCTGCATAGGATGATTTTTGAACTGTCCTTCAGTGCCATCAGATGGTGGTAATGGCGCAGGTAGTCCGACGAATCTGACGTACCGTCATAGAACTCGAGTTTTGTGGGGACTAACTTCTACAATAAAGGAGCATACATGATATCTTCATAAATTGTTGGGACAGTGAAATTATATAGGACGTCTGGATCGGTCGCCCCCAGTCGGTGTGGGTTATTGATCGTGGTCCTATCTTTCTTTGGGCATAGTCTCCGCGATCCCTTTCATCTCTTAGGCTCCCCTTCCAGCCAACTTTTTGCCCCTCTGCGAAGACGTTATCCCTTTCCTGGACGCGCTTTGGGCATCTTTTTATGTCAGGGACCTTCCCAGGTTTTCGCATTCTCGAATGGCTGTTGTCGATCCTGGGTGAGCATTTCTACCACTCTAGCTAGATGATCCATGTGGAGTAGGATCTGTTCTATGCAGGGGTCAGCCACAGCTGCCTCAGTGGTTGGGCCGTGCGATTGTTTTGCTTCCTCGATCCGGCCCTAAGACTGGCTTCCCCGGCCGAAGCGTTGTCTAGCTCGGCATTGTTGTTGTGGGCTCGAGATCTGGTGTTGGTGACCATGTCTCGATGTTCTACTGGTTAGAAAGAGCTTATATGTTTGTTTCAAGGAAAACTTGTCATCCTCCCAACCAACGGTGCCAAACTGATGTGTCCAAATATGTTATTGCTGACCTCAAACCTGCAAAACGAACATCAAGTAGCCAGGGACCACCGGTGTGGTGGCCGAAGGAACTTCATTGCAAAAGTCAGGTGACGATGTAAGGAAGAATGTAGACTAGTTGAAATTAGCAATGTGTATGTGTATCTTTCTTATTCCTTTTGTCCTCATTTTATGATGAGTGTTCCCTCCTCAATTGTCCCTATTATAGACGGCATGAAGGACGAAAAAGATTTTGCCCAAAATCTTACTTGTGCATGACTGAGTCTCTTCAGCACTTGGCTCTGTTTAGGACCCAATGTTTGACTGTATTAAGAGATGATTTGTGCGATCGAATTTCAGGCCTGTGACAGCTCAGAGATCTATGTTCGGGCCTTACTGCCCTAGGCCAAGCTCTAAAATCCGTGCCACGTGGGCTGACGTGATTTGGGCTACTTATGGGCTAAATAATGTTTTAAGAATGGGCCCACTTAGGGCCATGTTGAAGCCTTCACGTATTGGGGTTGACCTGCGCGACATGTACGACTGCGATCGGGTGATTGTTTGATGTCTCATAAACTCCAATATATATTTACTAGGAATCTTCATGAATATCTCAAAGATCATATCATCAGGTTATCCAACCTCAATGCACGGTTGCGATCATAGTTGCAGAAACAACACTGCATTTCGATCCTCTTCTTGGGTGTCTAACCTTAATGCTCCATCTCCTCGAGAAGTTGACATAGTTGTAGACTCTTTGTTGCCTTGTTGTCCTCTTCTTCCCTCAGTCACCATCATCTTCTTCTATGTCTAACCTCAATTCACCAACAACTTCCGCTGCCATGCCATTCTCTTATTCCCTTAATTAATCCATATCTGTCTATATGTATACTAGGGTATTCCCCGTGTCATTGGTACTTCAAATACATTTTTTTGCTACATATCATATACTACACACCCCTGCCACCATCCCCACTTTTGACCTCAATCAGTTTTGAAATGCAAGTTTATTCTAACGTAAAAATATATACTATAAACTTTAGGGTTATACTTAGTCAGGTTTTTGAATTTGCAGATAGTAAGTTCTTCCCCACACTTTGAATTAGCCAAAATACGAAGTTCAGGGTTTTTGTTTAAATGTGCATTAAGATGTCCGTCTCAATTTTTCCTGGTTTGATCAGCCAGTCTCATTTCTTTGAAAAATACTAATGATATAAAATGCAATAGAAGTTTTTTAAAATAATATATATATATATATATATATATATATATATATATATATATATATATATATATATATATATATATATGTATAAAATTTTGGCATTTGTATTGACAATTGGTTTCATTGGAACGATCTTAAAAAAATTATTCCAACGATATCAAGTTGATTAAAATTCGACAACCAAGTAGATAGTTATGACAATTTTAATTTTGAGAAAAAAAACACACACACACACACACACACAAAATTTTATCTCCCCGCCACATGTACATTCCACCAAATATTTTCTCCATTTTCTTGCCCTTCTACATATTTTATAATTACAAACATGACATTATCTTCCCCAACTCTCAATCCTAGCCCTCCTTTATCTCCAAATTTTAATGAATAGTAAAACACCTAGCTACTTTATAAGATAGACTAAGGTATTTCATGTATCATTGGCACTCTACATACATTTGTTTTGCTAAATATTATGTATTGAATACTTGCGCCGCCGTCCCTACATTCTCCCTCAATCAGTTTTGAAATGCAAGTTTATTCTAAGTTAAAAATATATACTATAAACTTTAGGTTAGATTCGGTCGAAATTTGATTCAGTTGGGGAAAAAAATTCAAACGCCGAGAATGCATTAAGATGTTCGTCCTTTTTTTTATATGATTGGCCGGTCTCATTTCTTTGAAAAATAATAATAATATAAAATGCATTAGACATTTTTTAATAACAAAACATATATATATATATATATATAGCGCTTGTATTGATCATTGGTTTCATTGGAAAGATCTTCAAAAATGAATTCAAACGATACCAAGTTTACCATAATTCGACAATCAAGTAAATAGTTATGACAATTTTAATTTTGAGAAGAAAAAAAACACACACACAAAATTTTCTCTCTTCGCCACATGTATATTTCACTAATTTTTTTCAACATTTTTTCATTTTCTTTTCCCTTCTACTTGTTCTATTACAAACATGTCATTCTAGATAATGAATATCAACCCTCAACATCTTCCCAAACTCTCAATCCTAACCTATTTTATCTCCAAATCATAATGAATAGTAGGGGTGGGTACTGGACGTGATGGAATCATCCCATTCATTCAAGATCGGGACGAGATCGAGATGTGATAGCCCTTATCCCGACCTCGTCTCATTCCAAACGGGTTTGGGACCAAATTGGATGCAAGTAATAAAAAATTTGTTGTTGACTACATAGTTCACAAGTTCTATCAATAGAAATGCAGTCATCGGTTGTGATCTTGCCCAGGAAGGTTACTATCATGCAGACTAGTGTTTGCAGTAACACTGCATTCTATCCTCAAATACCAAATGACATAAACAATAGAAACACTACACATAAAAGTGACTTTATGGTATAAAGACACCATTGATGAATTACAACCCCATTTAAAGCCCAAAAAGTATAGTAATTATATCGTACTTGAAGAATCAAATCAAACATACAAGAAACTAACAAAAGTACAAACAATTCTCAAGGGAACAATGTTACAAAGCACATTAAACCTTATATTATATACCAAGAACCAATAAGAGAATCTGCGAGTTGGACAAAATGGTGAAAGCCAATATACCAAACAAATAACACTAATAATAATTGAACCACTCAGCCAAAATCTACCAAGCACACTACTCTGACCTTCTTCACCAAAAAGTTGTAATTACCAAACCCACAAAACCAGACCTTTGGAACTTATATATACTACAGTTAATGAAAACTTTGTTAATAGGTTTAAAATTATTAATAATAAATATTAAAAAAATTAGTTCGGGACTGGTCGAGATGTGCATAATTGAAAATCTTCATCCCAATCTCATTCCACTCTAGATCAGGATGAGATTGATCAATCTCAATAGAACTCGAAAAAAATGGGAACAGAACAGGATCGAGATAGCGGGATGGATGCCCACCACTAATGAATAGTAAAACACATAGTTGATTTTAATATATATACTAGAGTATTACCTGTGACATTGGCACTCCAAATATAATTTTTTTTTGTTGAAATCATGTATTAAACACCCCCGCCACCATCCCCACTTTCGCTCTCAATCAGTTTGAAGTACAAGTTTATTTTAAGGTAAAAATAAAATATATACTATAAACTTTAGGGTTAGACTCGATCGAAATATGATTATGTTGGGGAAAAATTCAAACGTCTAGAGTGCATTAAGATGTCATTGCCCTGTCTCATTCACTACACCAAATTGGCACTTTTGTAACAACTCTCAAAACAGTATCACTTTTGAGATGTTACAATCCACCAAACAATTTCAAGTCAAAACTAAATTTAGTCAAAAAAATGAAAAACAGTAACAAAAAAAAATGATACAATAAGTTGGATCACCATGAATAGTATCACTTTTATAACCATACTCTTCATGGTGATACAATTATTGTATCATTTTGTTTTGTATAAATTTGTAAAATTGTTAGGTGGATTGTTACACTTCAAAAGTGATACTGTTTTGGGGGTTGTTACAAAAATGCCAATTTGGTGTAGTGATTTCTTTGAAAAATACTAACGATGTGAAATGCATTAGATGGTTTTTAATAATAATAAATATTTTTAAAAACTTTTAGCGCTTGTATTGAACGTTGGTTTCATTGGAAAGATATTCAAAATTTCATTCTAGTGATATCAAGTTTACCAAAATTCGACAACCAAGTAAATACTCATGACAATTTTAATTTTGAGAAGAAGAAAAAAACCGCAAAATTTTCTCTCTCCTCCACATGTACATTTCACTAATTTTTTTCATTATTTTTGCTCTTCTACATGTTTTATAATTACAAACATGTCATTCTAGATAATGAATCTCAACCCTCAACAATTTCCCAAACTCTCAATCCTAACTATCTTTTATCTCCAAATCCTAACGAATAGTCAAACACCTTAGCTTATTTGTAATATAGCTATGACCTATGACACCCGCATAGAAATTCTTACTTCAACTTCTATTCTGACTACAAATCAAATCATGATTTGTTATGGGGACTGTTAAAGGCATGCCCCATTTGAATTATGGCAGACCCCTTACATGGTTTTCTAAAATAAAAATCATTTGTCTTATTCGGATTAAGGCACCCTCATTTATCCAACTTGAATTATTGATTTTCCTATGTACTCTCACACAACCCTTCTTCCCCAAACTCTCTTCTCTTATCCCCATTTCATTTCCTCTATTAAACCTTAGTCATTTCACTCTTTTTTTTTTCTTCCTCCTCAACTCTCATCTTTTCTCTACTATCTTAATTTCCTTCAATAAACCATCGCCATTCTCTCTAACTCTCATATTTCACTCTCTTCTTTTTCTTTTTCTTCTTCTTCTTCAAGAGTTACTGTGGATGCTGAAAACCACAGTTTGAATCAACCATAGGAACTAGCAACAACCTTTGATTTGGATTTCATTCATGGTTGTTACTAAAACACTCTTAAGAAACTCGGGAAGACACCGTAACCACCTCAATCAATCCAACAAGCTCCGTCACCACCAAAACCTTTGAGGGAGAGTTGGGGGATGAAGTATTGTAATAGTTTAATGGAGAAAACGGAGTAGGGAAAATATGAAAGTTGACGAAGAAGATGGATAGAGTTTTGAGAAAGCATGGAAAAGGTTTAATGGGAGAATTAAGTAGGAAGAAGATTAAAGTTGGGGAAGAAGACAAATTTGAGATAGAGTTGGGGGAGAAGAAATAGTTTGAGGATGGTTTAATGGAGGAATAAGATGGAGTGTGGAAAAGATGGGAGTTGGAAGTGGAATCCTTTATTTATTTTAGTCAACCAAATTTGATTAACTTAAGTTGGCTCGACCATTTGTATTAGGTACCACTTTTGGGGTCTTCCCTATTCTAGGTTCTGCCAAAATCCAAATGGGGCATACCATTATCAACATCCTTTGTTATTTAATTATTTATTGGGGATCATAACGAATTCATAAAATAGAAAAGGAATCTAACATGTGGTATTCTTACTATTATGAAGGATGAACACAAAATTGACATCAAAAATGAAACTAATGCTGTGAAGTCAAATTTTGTAGAAAATAAGTATATGGAAATTACATTTTTCACTATTTGGTTGGAAACAGTTTTTTCTGGAAAATTTTCATAATTTTCATTTTCCAGTGTTTGATTGCATAGAATCAACATGGTAATTAAATGCAATATAACAATAAAATAAAAATTATAGCAATAATTCATCAAACAACTTACTAGATAAAAGTATGAACTAGAAAACCAAATGAAAGCAATGTCACTTTAAAAACAAAAAAAAAAACCATATCACCAATTCAAAGTTTATTTTAAAAAATCAGCATCTCAACAAAAAGTCTGATAATAATATTGAACTTGAAACAATACTAACTCAAACATTCCTGAACTAAAAATCATATAATAAAACTTCATTGCTAAATTTAAAAATAAAAATAAAAAAATCTAATTAGATTCATCCAGATGAGTTTGAACCGACAACTCCCTGCATTCTTTTGTTAAATCCATGAAGAAAGACCCGAGGTCCCATTTGTCCCTAAAAAACATTCATCACTTTAAACACATCAAATGTTGAAAGGTTAGGGATAACTCTCACTGCCTGCTCGACATCTCTCCCTTGGAGCCCTTGATCCTGAAAAGAATTGACCATCGCACCACAAACATCAACAAGCTTCACTATTGCATTACTAACATTTTTCGGGTTGATGTTGCTACGTGATCGCTTGAGCTTTTCTTTCGTATGGTGTGAATGCTTTCTAGGTTGTGATGGGTTGGCCTCAATACTAGTATCATCTTCATCATCATCAAGGCTATGACAACATTCTAGTTGACTACATTTTGTGGACTAGTAGAGTGCAATATTAGGATCGCCTAATACAACATGATCACCTGTTGCATGGTTATGGCCAATTATAATTACAAACTTATCGTAATGTGGAACGCCCTCTGTCAAAGAACTTTAGCTTAAGGGCGTACTTGGAAAAAAAATTGATCCAAGTTACTATAATGTGTTCACTTATAATATGATAAAGTTAAACATCTATAATTTTTATTACTATATAATGAAAATGACCTTGATATATTGATCCCAAACGTAAGAGTCAGCCAGCACACACCCATTCTCATAATCAAATCCAATCCACTTTGAGAAATAGCATAACAAATTCTTAGATAGTCTTTTTTGTATGGTTTCAATCTTGCTCACGTGTTCTCATGATTGATCATCTTTCTTGGTGAATATTTCATTAACTACGTATTGAAATGCATTTGGCTTTCACCCATTATCAACCTTTTGTTTCCTCCTTTAGCCACTTCTTCTATCAAAATATTGATAAGAATGTTTTGATTCCATCATATTTGTTTTTTGGTTGTTGTCACCCTGGATTGGTTGAGTTGTCATATCTACTAAATACATACAAAATAACAAAGTTCGTGATGAAACATCAATATGTACTAAATGAAAAGTAGTATTATAACAAAATAAAATGAATAAAGTAACTAAAATAAAACATTCTTATAGAAAAATTAAAACAACTAAATGACTAAATCCATAGAGTTAAATATTGTTACAAGATGAACTTCCTTATACACAACTTAAAATAAACTAACATTCTTATTATTGATTTTGATAATCAGCGCACATCAAATTGACCATATTATCCCAATCATTTGTCCACTTTGGTGTGCTAGCAATTACAAGATTTTCTTCATCTAGTTCCTCAACATCTTCCTCATTTTCATCATTACTCTCTTAATATTCATTATCTGTGCAATAATCATCTGAATCTTTATCGCGAAGAAAGTTATGAATAACAACATATGCAAGAACCAACTTTGCCTATGTATAAATATCATGTAATGGTTGATTCCTAAGATGTGCAAATCTCTTTTTTTTAGTAAACTAATAGTTCTCGCAACAACATTACGAAGCAATGAATGTCAAAAATTGAATAAATCCTTTGCATTCTCAGGTTGACGACTAATATGGTCTTGAAGATGATATCGGGTGTTACAATACGATGTAAAAAATCCTGGAACTTGTGGAAATCCAGCATCGGCAAGATAGTATTTACATATTTAATTATAAATGTTCATGGATTAGTATCCATACTCATAAGCATCAAGACTCTTGCCAGCCATGTTTTTAATTATTATAAGAAAAATTACCATTAACGGGTACTGTCAACCTACTTCCATAGAGTCAAATTCGACCATCATGAGTTTAACCTTCCCAACCAGCATGCACATATGAAAACTTTATATCAAATGTGTAAGCAACAAACATGTTATGATAAATGAAATCTTTTGTATTACGATATTTAGCTTGGTCCTCAACGAGAACATTGGCCTTGATATGACTGCCATCGATTGATGCCGACGGCATGGTACACAAAAAATCACTTGTTAAAACCATTTGATAAATATTTAAACACATTTTTTTGTTTTTTGTTTATAAAAAATAACATGATATGCAAAATCTAACATGAAAAAGGTGATGCAAATTCTGATCATTCTCACTATCAGTGGGAGAGTTCTATAGATTTAACGGGTTTGGCTATATCTTGTAACCTAAGAAGTGAAGATAATACTAGGTCAAAGTATGCACTATCTATATGACCTAAGCGAATGAATTGAAACCTGATTTACTATTACATAAATCATGTCTAACATGTTTACTCTCTCTTAACCCATGACCCCGTAATCAAGCACACAACCACATAAAGGGAGTTCATTTCATCCTAAGTTGATCGCGACATTCATGACCACTCTCACAATACAATCGTCTTAAAGCATAGCTCCTCTCTTCATCTCTGTTTATTATTGGCTTTCTTAGCTTCCTTAGATAATAATGATAAATGGTGATTGTTGTTGTGACTAGTATCATGATAGCAATAACTCTTCGTCATTGGTCTTCTAAAAGTTCGCATTGTGTACTCACGTTAAACTGCAATTTCTTTAAATGGTCATTGCATAATAAATGAAAAACAAATTTATATGTCACATTGATAACTATATATATTAGGATGTTGTACACAAAGTAACAGAGGTTGACTATTCCCTCCATTTCAGGTTGGGCTTCCATACCCATTCATCAAAACTTTTCTTTTTTTATATTTACAGAGCCATGGAAGTTGGGGTTTGAATGTGATTTGAAATTTTGACATCATGGTAATTATTTATTCTGAATATTTCAAAATGAAGGTTTGGTGCTTCAAAATTTGTCACTTTTAGTTTCTTTTTCTTCTTTTTTTTTTGAGAAAATTTGATGTTGTGAATTGTTTAGTATTTGGTGTGGTTTTTAGGTTGAGCTGCTGAGTAGGCTTAGTCCATCCTTAGAAACCTCATGGCAGGTTCAAAAAAACATAATTGCCTATAAACATTAATACCTATTAAGAAATCAGTGATGGGCACATACCACTCATTACATAATTGTAAGAAAGCCAATGTCACAATGACTTATCGGTAAGTAAGAAAGTCATTGTGACATGAGACAACCTCAGTTGATATAGTATTACTTTTTCTTGACCAATAGTGCCACCATATCGCATTAATAATATTGTGAGGGGACCCTACTGCTCATTACACATCACTTTCCACTTATTTATGAAGGAGATTGACTTCAACCCAAACCCAATAATTATGTGTTTCATGCTTTCCCCATTTCTCGGGTCTTTGAACACAGAGGGGGAAAAGGAAGAGTAAATCAACAAGGTTTTGGTTCTAATCAACTAAGAGGGTGGTTGAGGTGGGAGCCCGAAAGAAGGAAAGGCAACACTAGTGAATTGGGCGAAAAGGAAGGGAAGGAATTAGTCGAAGATGTGGAGGAGGCGAAGGGTGGTGCGGAGGTTGGAGGTGTCTTCATGCCAGGTGGTGTGGTTGGATTGGAGGAGGAGGAAGAAGAAGAAGAGGTGGTGTTTGATACTTGAGAGGTGAAGAGGGTGGTCGAGGCAGGTGCAAGAAACTGGCGAAGAAGAAGAAGAGGATGTGGTGTTTTGGGGAGAGGGTGGAAGCAAGAGGAACACTAAGAGTGGAGGAAGGGATCAGAGAGAGAACTAATGGTGGGAGTTTGGTTGTGAAGAAAAAAAATTTAAACAAACCAAATAGAGAATAAGAAGAAGACATACCTGGTTGAAGATGAAAAACTTTCATGGTTGCAGACGGCTGCTGCTCCAACTCAAACCTCTGTTCGCCAACACACAAACTAACTAATGCGGGGATGAGAAGTAGGCTTGTAGGTTTTTAACGTGGAAAATAGGCGACATACTTTCCCAAGGTTCTGATTCCGAGGGTGGGGTGAGAAACTTGGATTTCCGTTAGAAATGGGAAATAAGTGCCATGTGCATAAACAGTTTTTGTAGGGTAATAACACAACCAAACAATGGAAATCCCTCTCAATATGGGAAACAAATTTCCCAATGGAAAATAGCCAACCAAGTGCACCCCTAGGTCAAACAATTGGACCGCCCTAGGCTTGCCTAAAGCATAGTGAGCCCTTCTGTGGTTAATGAACACCTTGAAATTTAACAAATGCACGACTCAATTTTACTTTTCTACATGATGATTACTTTTTTCATTTCATTCAAAAGTTAGTTAATTTTCCTAAATGAGAAAATTTCACCACCAAATGACTTTTATTAATAAAAATGCTAATTCAGTATTACGTGCATTAGACTGGTGCAACAAAGTCGAAACATCTAAACTACCAGTGCAACAAAGAGTTGATGCAATCAAGCCAAATAGTCGAGGGCACGTAGCAACTCCCATAAGATATTATGGAACTCAAGCTTCTCCCTGCTTTAGACAAGAGTCGTGATAATACAGTTGGAGTAATCCCATAACAATGCAGAGTTGTGAATTTAGACAAGGGTCGTGATAATACAGTTGGAGTAATCCAATAACAATGCAGAGTTGTGAATTAACAGAGAAGCATCTTCTTGCACCATTTTTGCCAAGCTCTTCTCCAATAGGGGAGAGAAGATTTTCATTCCAATCTGACCACTTTAGACACTTTAGGCTGCCAGCATGTGCATTCCATGAATATGAGACTGATTCAGAAAATCTCCTAAGTCTCAGGGTGCTTCTCTTTGCCAAGTTTGCTCAACTGTCCACCACTTATATCCACAGCTCACATCTGAAAAATATCACCTAAATTCCACAGAAGGGAATTGGATATTGAGCTCAGACCTTTTACCCTCACATGGAAGGAGATGAGCATGTGGAAACAACTACCTGCTAAGACTTTCATCTCACCTGTTCTTAATGATCCTTTAGAAAGAAAAAATAGCAATTCCCTGAAGTAAATGTTTTATGCAGAAAGAAAAAGTTGATGTACCAAAAACATCTGTATCTCTTTATGGCATCGCCATTCTGCCTCTACAGCAATTAGTTGGCTGATTGTAGATTTTATTTATTTTACAAAAAACATGCAAGGTTGAAGGGACACTACCCTAATCAATTAAAGAATATCAAAGAACAAAGAAATTGCAACACCACCTTTTGTTGAAACCTACTCTCTGTCACCAACACATACAGACAAGTACATGTCTTGCTTAAATATATCCACCATTTAAAGAATGCTTGGAGTATGGTAGTTCTATACTTATATCTATCAAGAAACTTGGAAGTGCCATGGTTGATTTGTGAAGATGGAGAAAAGAGAAATGTGGTAAATGCTTCAGAGAAGGCTATTAATGCTAGAATGATCCAAGTCTGAAGAGAGTTGTGACCAGAACTTTTGCTGGGTATATATTATGCAAGAGATGAGGCTGCCAAACCACAATCAAAATCCACATTCATTGGTCTTGGAGATAGCAATATGAATTGCTTTCACAATTTTATTCAGGCTCGCAGGGCGGGGGGAATGGATGTTTTCACAGAACTGAACTTTACCAATACCTGGAAATACTGCAGAAAAAAAATTAACTGGGAAGCTATTACAGCATAGGCCATTCATTGCTTCTCAACTATCGCAGGGCAGTGTGACAAGTCTGATTTTATAGCTCAGGGTTTTATTCCATTAGCATGACCCATAAGTTGGATGATGAAAGAGGGTGCCAATGCCAGACATGTCGCTAGCATCTCTTATTGTCCAAATTCTAATAAGTAAAGACCCATTGAATGCTGCAACATGCAATATACAATGCCTAGCAAAAATCCTTGCCGGCTGAATAAAGTATTGCCTATTGTTTTTTATTATCTTAAAACCCAGTCAACATTCATCAGAACAGATTCAAGACAAATTTCTTCTACGCCGAATTGCTCATCAGTTTTCATAGTCTCTTCGAGTACACGTGCTCAGGAAAGTTTATGATGGTTTGTTAGGGAAGGTATCAATATGCTACGAGGAGACTTTCATTTGTCAGTCATGTATGCCCTTTCAAATGTAAACTTTTTTTTTCCCATCATAGATCTCAACATTGATATTTTGCTGGAAAACAGGAACAGGGAACCATCCTACACTCAAACCCCCTACCCCCCTTTTGGTAAGAAAAAAATGACCTTTAACGTCAAATGGCGAAATTTAACCATATGCACTCACAAATTGTCATTTATACATCTATAGCCAAGTACCCGACCGACAATTTGCCAAAAGCTTCGGCACTTGGCAGGCTCTTTCTTGGAGATAAGGCTTTCAAGCCCACACAGTGGGGAGTCACACAGCTGATAAAGACATTATGCAACACATTACAAATCCTAGTAGACTGTCTTTGGGATCAAAAGTCTTTCCTTTCTCTGATCTTTGACGATAACTATAAATGTTCCTTGATCTCTTAACAAAATTCCATCGGAATTCAACAATTTATTAACTCTGTACATTTGAAGCTAAAATATGATAATAAATAAAGTGTTTAATTCCCCGTTTGTTTGAGTTGTTTCAGTTTATAAATCTCAAGGCTGGAAATACCTAAATCCAGGGAGCGGATTTCATATCTGCAAAGATGTAAATCATCTCTAGAGGATTAAGACACACTACTGGATAGCATAAGTTTTGAGTGGGAGTTAATCAAAAGATCGTTGTTCATAAAGAATTAGTGAAACATATCATGTGAAGACAAATCACATGCAAAAGAGGAATCAGTAAATTTTTACAGCTGAAGGGCATTTCTAGGGAAAAAAAAGTCAAGCAGTAGATAACTACCCTTCTATCAGCATATTGACACCAGCCCTCGTCTAGTAAAAGAAATGGTGAGAAGGCCAAGGCCGGGTAGTTCACTTTGTTGGAAACTAAGGGTGTGTTTGGTTGCATGGAATCCTATGTCATGAGGGGACCCCTACATTTTAGACTTAATTGATGTATCACTCCACATTCACCATTTGATTTTGTGATCAATGTTGGGAATGAAAGTCCCATGAACATGAGAATCACATGCCTTGGGGGGACCATTGATCACAAAATCAAATGGTGGATATGGTGTGATACCTCAAATTACCCTAAAATATAGAGGTCCCTCATGAATTCCCATGGCATAGGATTCCATGCAACCAAACACACCCTAAGAGGAAATGTTTTTAGTTTGAGGTTAAGTAAAGATGTTTGGGAAGTTAGAAAGCTAGACCTCCCTTTGAACAGTGATTATAGTGGGATTTGTTTGCTTTAGGACAAGGCATGGTGTCACAGTGTCAGGGGATGTGTGCCGTTGGGGAGCTCTTGGTGCTTATCTCATGTAAAGAGCATGAAATGTTGTGGTTTGGTTGTCACCTAGGTGTATTTGCTTTGCATTAGTGTGCTTAGGCAGTGTATTTGGCAGAACTTTATGATATGAAGGTGTAAAGAGCATGACTATATTTTGGTAGGGGTGGGCAAAAATCGATTTAAATTCGGTTAATCGACCGAACCAGTTTTCAAATTCGGTTCGGTAACCGAACCGAAATATGAGTAGAAAGAAAATAATTTAAACCGAACCGATTATAAACGGTTCGAAATTAGTTGACGGTTTTGAACCGACCGATTTATAACCGAACCGACCGATTAATTAGATATATATAAATAACTAAATAACAGGTAGGTGTCAATACCTGATTAGTGCAACAAATGCACTGCAGTACACTCTGTTGCACTGAATCACCCCCTTCTCTCAAAGTTTTCAATTTTGGGCTAAAAATTAGGTCTGTAAAAAAAATTAAACATGTTTTAATGAAAGTCTTTCAAATGCTTGAGCCTGAAATTTTGGTCCAACCGAACAACCGAATTCATCGATTTACAAATACAAAATTCGATTTCGGTTTGGATTTTGGGCAAACCGAATGAAATCGGTTTGGAGCTCAAAACCGAACCGAACCGACATTGCCCTGTCAACTCGATGTATGTGCTTTGCATTAGTGTCCTTAGGCTGCACATTTAGTAGTACTTTACAATATGGTGAGGTTCTTGTTAGAGAAATTTCGGATGATAAGGTCTTGGTGGGACTGTGTTATCAAATTGTTGATTAATCTCCCATTAGTCACTACTCGACCTTACAATTTACATGATTCTACAAAAATAAAAAATAAAAAAATTCAAAGGACTGAATAAGTGAAAAAAAATAATGAACCACTAGACAAAACATTTTGATAAGCTGGTTATTGCGAAAAGGATGAATCATACTTCTAACTTGAAGATCCATGGGTTGAGCTTGATAGCGAAAATGGTGATAGGGAGGGTGTTGTCCACTTTTATGCAGAGTAAATGTAGAAAGCCCCATTGGTCAGTGAGAGAGAGAGAGATGGGGGGGTGGGTGGGGGTGGAATGGGGTTGCTAACTATTAAGGCCATGAATCTGGAGAAAAGCTCCAAGGCCAACTGGTGTTCCACTTGAGATTTTGGGAGATTCTAAAGAGTGAATCGTGAGGTAGATAGAGTCCTGCAGCAGTTCCAATTTCTTGGAACATTGCCTCAACCGTACTTCCAATATTTTAGATTCTTAAAACATCTGATATAGATTGTGGAGCATATCTCCAATTTGTGACCTATTAGCTTGGTAGGTAGTGTTTATAAAAGCATGGTCATGTTACTTGCAGAAAGAGGGCTATCGAACTGTGGGGATTTGTCTTTATAGAGGGATTTTGGATGGGGTTTTAGTGGCCAATGAATCTGATACTTGAGAGTGATGAGTTTTGAATTTGTTAAATTTTACTATTTATAAAATCTGATATGATTAAAGCTCATATTATGCTCTACTTCACCCAACCCACACTTCAGTGCCTAGAGAAACATAGAACATGATGAATAGTGCAATCACATGTCCCAAACTTTAACTAAAGGATTTAATTTACTGCAAAGTTATCACTAAGAATCACCACAATATCACCAGAAGTTGGAACTTTGTATGCATAATTTAGGACTGTAGAATTCCATTAGTCTGCCAATACACAGTCTGTTGATTTTTGCACATTATACAACTCTTCCATATTTAATCTCTGATTTCTGCTAATACAACTGCTGATTTTTGTTAATACAACAGTCCGTTAACAACTGTTGATTTCTGCTAATACAACTCTTCCATATTTAGTCTCCGATTTCTGCAAATGAAATATTCAAAACTTCATCAGTTTGCTAATACAATAGTCTACCAATTTATGAATTTATGATGCATTTGAATGAATGAATGAATGTTTTATTGATATGTTTGGATTTTCATGGAATTTGGTTCAAAAAGATTAATGCAGAAGGATAGGGCGTCCCCCGCTATAAGCGACGCGCTGCACCTATGCTCGGGTGTAGTGACAAATGAGCAAGGCGCGCTGCAGCGGCGTCCGACTGTAGTGTTTAATAGGCAAGGGTTCTCGCACTAATCTGGACGGGAGCGAGTAAAGAAGCTAGTCCAGGTTAGAGCTAGAGATAGAATGATTAGATTAGTCTCTTGGAACATAGGAACCTTGACGGGTAAGACAATAAATTTAGTGGATGCCCTGCGTAGGAGGAAAGTAAACATAGTTTGCCTTCAAGAGACAAAATGGAAGGGGAACAAGGCTAAAGATTTAGGAGGAGAATTCAAACTCTTCTATTCTGGTAAAGATGGAACTAGGAACGGGGTGGGAATAGTGGTAGATAAAGTTTTTAAGGATGCAGTAGTCGACGTTAGGAGGTTTGGGGATAGAACCATAAGTATTAAATTAGCTTTAGAACTAGAGATAGTGCATGTTATTAGTGCGTATGCACCCCAAGTGGGTTTGGACGAGGAGACTAAGAAGGATTTATGGGACTCTTTAGAGGAGTTAGTTCTTGGAATTCCCTCTTCCGATAGGATTTTCCTAGGCGGGGATTTGAATGGCCATGTCGGTAAGGATACATGGAGGTCAAGGATTTGGAGATCGAAACACTACGGGGATTTCTATTATAGATTTTGCTTTAGCTCAAGATTTTGGGATAGTAAATATTTTTTATAAGAAGAGGGAAGATCACTTGGTGACCTTTGCGAGTGGGCGCAATAGAAGTCAAATTGATTATTTTCTTGTCAGGAGACACGATTTAGGTAGGTGTAAAAATTGTAAGGTTATACCAGGGCAGTGTCTGACAAACCAACATAGGCTGTTAGTTCTCGATTTTTGTCGTAAGAGTAGGGGTCGTATTGCCATAAAACAGGTTAGACCGAGAACTAAGTGGTGGACCTTACAGGGAGACGTGTGCCAAAAATTTAGAAAGAAAATTTTGGGTGGCCAGTCAGTTTCAGATGGTTGGGAAAATCTCGAACCAAAGGATAGGACTAGTAGTGCGGATCTTTTTGAACATTTGGCAAACCGAATAAGAAGATGTGCGAAGGAAGAGTTAGGAGAGGCCAAAAGAGGAGGTTTATATGGTAAGGAGACATGGTGGTGGAACGCTGATGTGCAACAAACCATTGCGGAAAAGAAAAGATGCTTTAAGGAGTTGCAAAAAGATAGGTGCCTAGAGTCTTATGAGCTTTATAAGCAAGCTAAGAAGTTGAGTAGTAAAACAGCAGGGAAATCTAAGAAGAGAGCATATGATGATCTTTATAATAGGCTAGGTACAAAGGAAGGGGAGAAGGATATTTTCAAGATAGCTAAAGCTAGAGAACGAAAAACTAGGGACTTGAGTCATGTTAAGTGTGTTAAGCATGAGGATGGAAGAGTTTTAATGCAGGATAAAGTTATTTTAGATAGATGGAATGATTACTTTTGGAACCTACTCAATGGAACACATGTAGGGAGTTAAACTTGGAGGGGTATGCTTCACAGGAAGGGAGAGATCGTGTGTTCCATCGCAGAGTTAGTGCCACAGAAGTGAGAGGGGATTTAAAAAGAATGAAGACAGTGAAGGCCGTTGAACCGGATGATATATCAATTGAAGCATGGAAATGTCTGGGAGAAGTTGGGATTCAATGGCTAACTAAGCTCTTTAATAGGATTTTGAAAACTAGAAAAATGCCAGATTCATGGAGGCATAACATTGTGGTACCAATTTATAAGAACAAAGGGGATATCCAGAATTGCTCGAACTATAGAGGGATAAAGCTTATGAGTCATACGATGAAACTTTGGGAGAGGGTTATAGAATGAAGACTTAGAAGTTTAACCACGGTTTCAGATAATCAATTTGGATTTATGTAGGGTAGGTCTACTACGGAGGCCATCTTCCTGCTTAGGCAAACTATAGAAAAATACCGAGAGGCACGTAAGAGTTTGCATATGGTTTTTATTGATCTGGAGAAAGCATATGATAGGGTCCCCAGGGAGTTAATTTGGTGGGTGCTTGAAAGGAAGAAAGTGTCTCGATGTTATGTCGATATCATTAAGGATATGTATGAAGTGGCTGTAACAAGTGTTCGCGCAGTATGTGGGATGTCCAGTGAATTTTCAGTGTCAGTAGGACTACATCAAGGGTCGGCGTTAAGTCCATATCTCTTTGCTTTGGTCATGGATGAGTTGACGAGATATCTGCAAGAAGATGTACCTTGGTGCATGTTATTTGCAGATGATATTGTCTTAATTGATGAGACTATGTTTAGGTCAGAAATTAGATAGGTGGTGGGAGACTTTAGAGAGTAAAGATTTTAGAATTAGCCGTTCGAAGACGGAGTATCTAGTGTGCAACTTTGGTTGTGGACCACGAGGGAGAAGTAATGCAATTGAGATCGAAGGTGTAGAGGTCCCAGAGTGTGAGGCTTTTCGATATCTAGGATCTATAATTCAAAAGAATGGGGCTATTGGAGAAGATGTAGACCATAGGATTAAAGCTGGTTGGTTGAAATGGATAATGACGTCAGGAGTATTATGTGATAGAAGGATGCCTGCAAGGCTAAAATGGAAATGCTATAAGACAATTGTTCGACCAGCCATGCTATACGGTTCATAATGTTGGGCTACTACGGGACAACATACGCATAGGATGGCAGTAGCAGAAATGCGTATGTTAAGGTGGTTGTGTGGTAAAACTCGTAAGGATAAAATTAGAAATGAAAGAATTAGGAGATACTTAGGTGTAGCGCCCATAGAAAACAAAATTAGAGAAAGACGTTTAACTTGATTTTGTCATGTGTGGAGGAAACCAAGCACGGCGCCAATTAGAAAATGTCTAGATTGGCAAGTTAATGGAGGGTGTAGACGGAGGGGACGACCGTTGAAAACTTGGATGAAGGCGGTGAATGAAGATATCATTGAGCTTGGATTAGGCGAGGATATGTGGGAAGACCGCATTGCTTGGAGAACCAAAATCCATGTAGCCGACCCCGAAAATATCGGGAATGGGCTTTGATAATGATGATGATTATTTATATTCATATGAGTTAAAAAAAAATGTAAAAAAATCAGGATTGATTGTGTCGCCGAGTCCCATGTTTTTGAAAATTGCCGAGTCGCCATGTCGTATCCGTGTCCGACACAACATGCGTATCCGAGTCCGTGCATCCTTGGTATTTTCCATGGATTTATTTTCCTTCAATCAACCACAATGTAGTCGAAGCTTTTTTTCCAGAAAGCTCCCTTCCTTCCTTCCCACGTGAACAAAATTGTCTGAGGAAAATTCTTTCCCTTGGCAAACACTCTCATGAACTTATCTCTTTCATTTGATAATTTCCTCATGAAGATCCATTGTTCATGGTTTCCCCATTTCCACTGCCAAAAATTAAAGCCACTGCTTCCAACAAGATTTCAGAGATCCGCCAAACACCCTTTTCTTCAAAGAAAATTTTAAGAGAGGCTCTTCAGCTTAACTCAGCCAATGCCACTGAGACACTGATCTAGGATTTCGACCTAGCTGAATGATGAAATATTCCATTCAATCACTACTCATACCTCTTGATACATCTCCAAAATTTGTTGCATATAAGTGACCATGCTTGCTATCAAATACTTAGTGAAGTATGCACCCATCAGACTCGACATTCTCACGGTATCATCCCATGCTTTCTTGGATAGACTGCCAAGCAAATATAGAGCATTTCGGCACCCCGGATTGCATTCAAACCCTCAAGAGGTCTTCACAGAGGTTACATAGGAATCTTAGTACAAAAGGTTATGGCATGTCTCAATAATTGCAAGAGTGTCGTGCATCAGGAATCGACCAATGTCCATGTTAGATAGGAATTTCTACTAGAACTAAGTTAATAAGGCACAATCAGAAAATGATTGAGAAGACTTAGTAAGAAAGCTCAAAAGGCCACAAAGGTTTGCAGCTGATGTTTTCATGCTCATGTTTATGTTCTGCTTCATTTTGTTATAATTCGGGACTATAAATCATAAATGCACTACACTACCAGCTTCTAGTAGATAATCACTAGTTTCTAAGCTATGAGTCAAATTAATAACGAAAGAAGAATGTTTTAACACCAATAACTTTACATAGGGAACTAGCTTTTGAAGAATTCAAGATAGTACTTTAAGTTTTTAACTCTTCCAACTACCCATAAAACTTTTGATGCTCTTACTTCCTGTAACACTATTTCACTGCAATCTCCGTCTAACTGTCGAGGGAAATGGCGAGGAAAACAGTAAGGGGGGAGGGGGGGAGCCGTCCATCACTTTCGAAATGCGTGCAAGAAAAGTCACTGCACGCATCCCGAGGGAGATGGACATGCATCCCGAGGGGGATGGACGCCCCTCCCCCTCCCTCCCTTGCTGTTTTCCTCGCCATTTCCCTCGACAGTTAGATTTTTTTAAGGTTATATGAATCATGAGAAGTAATAAGATGATTCAAAGAAAATACAATGGTAATTTCTAAATTAAAAGTCATGTAGGTTGAGTGTAAAAAGGCCATCTACAGCAACATCAGTATTTTTTCCTTTTCTGTATTGAGATACCACGTGAAACAAACAAAAGTCATAACATAATCAAATTCGTCAATGTCCCAACAACAAAGGGTTCCATGAGTAACCGAGTCAAGAAATAAAACATGACACCTAATGTAATCGAGATTGGCAGAGCAGGCAGGGCTTTATGGCATACAGCTAGCAGTATAAGTGTGCACCCGGGTCCCGATATAATTAATAGCAAGGTAACATGCATACACAATCATCAGATCATTCATTGCAGCTCTACCCACAAGAACACTGTAGAATACGAAATCATCCAAGGCCTAGTTTAATACCTGGTCTCATAGAGATATCAGTCAGGGTCGCTGATGCCATAGCCACCGCCAGAGTCACCACCACCCCTCATCGACGAGGGTTGTTGTTGTTGTGTCTCGTGTGCTGATCTAATAATTTCAACAAGTGACATTTCCTCGACAATCTCAGATTCCTCATTCCCATATTGCCGAGCACGCAAAGACCCAATGTCCCCTGTTGAGAATTCAGAACTTGCACTACCTTGTGACTCCCATCGGCCAGAACTAACAACCAATGGGGATGTCTCCTCATCTTGTCCCACATTGCTTCTATTCTCATTACCATCTCCATTAGACTGATGAGCATTACCACTATTCTGAACTGTGCTTCCATTTCTATCTCTTTCATCCATCTGTTGCAGTTCAACTGAACCCGGTGGCTGGCACTGAAGCCCCCCGCAACCAAAACAGCCAACGACCCACGGCCCTCCGAATCATGAGATACAGTGGGTCTAGCTTCATAAACCAGAGCTGGAAGCTCTTCATCCCGGCTTGAAGCCAACTCAACCAAGATCTTTAAAGGCCCCCAGGGGCCAACACTGCCACTAAATCATACAAAGCCAATTCTACAAGCAACACCCACGTCGTCCATTCGGGCAACCAAGTGGCCACAATTATCCCCAACAAGACCATATACCCTTGACGCAGTAGTATTGGGAACCCACGAGAGAAACCGAGATAACCCCCACAACAGTGAAGATAAACAATACAACAAAACAACTAATTGCATCAATGGGTATCGAGAAATGCTGAATCACTGACAAAGAGATTGCCCCACCCATGGATCCCAGCACGAAGAATGCCAAGAAGCGTGTGTAATTCTTCAAGAAATTGGTGAAATTGTAGTAGTATAGGAGGACGAGAAGGTAACGATGGAGATGACGATAATGAAGACAACTGCATTGAGTAAGACGCATGGAAGCTTCGTTGCTGCCGGTATTCAATTCGGAATCTGAATGGACTCGAATGATTTTAAAATTTAAATTTTGATGAATTTAAAATATTGAATTTTGTAGATTTTATAAAGGTTTGTTATAGATTCTTATAAATCTATCTTACAATTCAAATGGGTTTTTTTACTGTTCATGAACAGTATTTAGAGAGTGTTTGTCCTACGTGGCATGAATTGTCTTTTGGCAAAACTTAAATAAAAACTTCCACTCCTGATACTTTCCTCACTCACTCCACACCTCCTCCCATATTTTTTTCACTTCACTTCTTTCTCTTTCCCTTCACTTCTTTCTCCCTCCCTTCAGAACCCAAAAAAAAAATAAAAAAAATCCGTCGAGCGAAAGAGAGGGGCGGCTCAAGAGCCCTATTCGATCAAATCCCTGCCATCGACAAGGTCTTCAAGAGCCCTATGGGGAAGGAAAACCCCAGATCCGTGCATCCCCAAATCACTTCTTCTTCTTCAGATCTAATTCAGCTAAAACAGATCGAACAGAGATTCCATCAAAGGTATTCCCCTGATTCCCTTCTTATTAGATTGTTTTGTGTTGGTTGGTGTTTCTCTGTACGATTTGGTGTGTGGGTATTTTGATTTATGTGGTTTTAAGAGATGGGTCTGTAGAAATTCAGGCTTTTAGGTTTGGGTATGTTTTTGTTGAGTGAGCATCTCGATTTATGGTGTTCTCGGAGATGATTATGAAGAAATTTTGGGGTTTTTTGTGATGGGTTTGTTGATTTCTATTGTTTGGTGTTGATTTGGTAAAGTTTTATGAGATGGGTATCTCAGATTTCTAGATTAATTTCAAATACACCAAAATCTGCTAGAAGATATTCATGGTTCTCAACTCTCCTATACATAACTTACCAATTTTCTTTAGAATTTGCATATGTTTTACTTCAATTTTTTGCATTTCAGTATAGTTTATGATTTCTCTCTGATGTTTGTGATGTTCAATAATTTGGTTGAAATAATCACTTGCATTTGGAGGAATTGTTTGTGTTTGTATAACTTACTATGCAGCTTTGAATGCTATAGTTTCAATTGAATTTTCTCCTTCGTAGCATGTGTTTGTTCTCTTTACGTGGGTTTCTTTAATTGAGTGTTTGCCATAGTAGATTTTGATGATCCAGTCTTTCAAACCCAAGTTAGTTTACATTCCTATCCAGATTTATCAATTGAATAAGTGTTGTAGAAGGATCTATAGCTGCCTGGTTACAACATTCATCTACTCATGATACCAATCATTAGACCCTGCTAAAGGTTCATGTTGACTTATTATTTAGAGACATAAATAGTCATATAAGAAAAAATTAATAGGAGTGCCGTAGGCACGTGTAATACGCTAGTATATTACATGCCAACACAAATCATAAACAATCTCTCAAAATATCAATTAAACAATTGTTTATATGCTACGAAAATTTTACTTCAAATTAAAAAATATATATCAAATACATTGAAGATAGTTCAAAAGTAATATAAATAATTGTTTTCCTTTTTCTTTTTGAAAAGAAAAACAATGCAAATAATTCTCCTATAAAAATAGATAGATAAACCAGAAGAAAAAAAAAATCACTGTGTTTATTGCTCATCATTGACTCTCGACGCTCACAACATTTCCCCACATATTTGAAGCTATAGTTGCTCTCCATTCATTAGCTTTCTCTCGTTGTAGATCTTGGGTTTGAAAAACTTCTTCTTTTTCTTCTAACAATGATGAAGGCTCGTCGTCTTTTTCAATTGGAAATTCATCAAAACGACACTCATTACGAAGAAAGTTGTGTAAGGCTACACACACTAGCAGTAACTCCGCTTGTGTTTTATATGGAAATGGGTTCAATTGAGATTGAGATGGGGGAGTTTGTTGATCTTCGTCAGAAAGAACAAGAATCCTAGAAGAAGAGAGAGATGAAGGGGAGAGAAAAAGAAAGGGAGGAGTGAGAGAAGCCAATACAAGTGTTGATAAATAACACCACCATTTTCTGCTGTATGACACCACCAACCCTCTTACTTTCTGAGGGACACCACCACCTTTAAAGGACACCCCCACCCGCTGAAGGATATTATCAATATAAACAAAAAAAACCTAAATTATTTTCTCCACTCCTCATCTTTCCCTTTCTTCTTCATCAATCACCACTGCCACCTCTCCTCCTCCCCCTTCACCAACACCACCTCACCACCGCCACCTCTCCTCATCATCCTTTCTTCTTCTTCTTCAATCACCACCACCACCACCACCCTACCGCCACAACTACCTATCCTCATCCTCCCCCTCTTCTTCTTCTTCTTCTCCATCAATCACCACTGCCACCTCTCATTCCACCTCCCATCTTCATCATCTTATTATCCTCCTCCTTCTCCCCTACCTCTTTTTTCTTCTATGTTTTTTCTTTTCTTTTTCTTCTTATCCTCCATTTTTTCTCTCTCTGTTTTTTCATTTTTCTCATCTCTTCTTATTTTTCTTTTTCTTCTTCTTTTTTTTGCCCTCGAGAAGGTTCTGGCAAGTAGGGAACCTCCACTCGCAAAAACCTCCACAAGGGCGAAGGAGAAAAAACATGGGAGAAGAATAAGAAATGAGAAAATAAATGAAGAAGAAGAAAAAAAACAGATAAAAAAATCAGAAGGAAAAAAAGGAGAATAACAAAAAATAAATATGAAGAGAATAAATGACAAGAAAATAAGAAGAAGAGATGAGAAGAGGAATAATAATAATAATAATAACAAAACAGAAGAATAAGAACAAAGGAGAAGAGGAAGTGTGGGTGGTAATGCAGCCAACGGTGGTAGGCGTGGTGGTGTGGCCGAAAGTTGTGGAGCGAGGTGGTGTTGCTCCTGTGAAAAGTGAAGAGAATGTGGAAAAGGGAAGGTGGTGGTGTTCTTCAGCAGATCCCAAAAAAATGGAGTTGTGATGTCCTTCAGCGAAAATGGTGGTGTTATTTAACAATGGCCAATACAAATCCGTTGAAATATTAGGGGGAAGGTTGGATTTGGAATGATTCTTTTTATATATACTTTCCACTCACAAATCCTTCAAAATCCACAACTTTAACAAATCCATTAAAATCCACTACTTTTTTAATACCCCCTGATTTTGGTGGACTTTTGAAAAACATGAATTGAATACCCCTTAATTTTGATGGATTTAAAAAAACAATCCTTTAAAATCCATATTTGAATACCCCTACATTTATATGTATTATTTTAAATCCTTAATTGAATACCCCTGGATTTTAAAATCCTTCACAATCCATTAAAATCTGTAATTGAATACCACCCCCTAAGTTGGCTGCAATGCGGATTGGGATTGTGGTGGAATCAGGAGAGGAAGAAGAGAGGGTGTAGACTAAGAGGACGACTAACAACATACAAATGGAGACGAGAGACATTACGCCTATCATTTATGTGCCTATGGATTCCAGAATACTGGTTTCCATGCTTTAGTTAAGTGAGAAATTTCTTCCAACACATTTCTTTGCAAGGAAATGGGGATGGGAGAGAGAGAGTGCAAGTGTTCAAAACAGGGAAAATAAATAAAGTATGTCAAATGAATGCGCCCAAGTGTGTATCACGCAATAATTCAATGCCTTTGCTACTTTTAGCCGAGGCCCGAGCACTGGGGTGCTACATTGGAGCATCATCCATCCTAAGTCAATTCCATACGCAATTCTTCACCTCCTACAAGCCAAAAAGAGTCTTTGGGTCTGGAGATCCCATGGGGTCTAAAGTTTATAGCCCTATTACCACTAGGTGTGGAATTGGGCGATTGCATGGAGTTCAAGTATTGTTTGAAACTGTCAGAATATGTAGGGCTTGCAGTGATTGATTGATAGAAATTTCTTATTTCTTGTTGCTTGTGCATGAACTCTATTGCAGAGTGTAATTTCCATTCCCCGCCTCTTGTGTCTATGATCAAAGTGCGTAGTCGTCGGAGGCGGAAAAAAGGTTTAGTCTCCGGAGTCTTAGATCACCAAAGAAAATTGCTCTGATACCATGTAAAGAGAATAATAATACAATTCTACAACTATTTTCTTTACAGAAACAATGTTCAACTTTATTGCTTATTTTTTTATACCAATAGAATTTTTACATATTTTTTTTGATCTTATGGGTTTGGAAGCTTATAAAAGGTGTTTGAAAAATGCTTAAAATGATATGCCAAAATGTTTAGTACACTACACCCTAAGCACATGAGTGGTATGTAAGAGAAACACACCCCAAAAACACGAGCGGCGTGTTCTATACATGCTAGAGAATATAAAGAACATGAAGGGCAGAACTAGAAAAAAAAACCCTAAAAGAAAAGATTGTAGAGTATAGGGGATCTAGAAGGGAGAAAGTCGTGAGAAACAAATACCTACTCGTATACGGTAAGACAGACAGGTGGGTGGAATTTGACACTGGAAGGTACCTAGCTCGACACTTTCATACTCCGTGCAACTACAACTGCGAAACAATTTTAGTAGCTTATTTCTTTAAACTTTTTAGAAATCCGATTGACGTGACAACATTTATACTATCTCCATAATGATATTAAATATCTCATTTTTTATTCTGTGCCACGTATGTTGTCAACTCATTGCCTAAGTTTTTTAGTACAAAAATTGAGTCATAGCATAATGCAACATTTTGATTTCCTTATTTGTACTTGTAAGCACACTTGAGTTTTTAACGTATTTGATTTGAAAGATAGGGAAAGCAACCAGAGCCCTTCAAGCCTTACTGAGCATCAGGATCATATAGATCAAAGAAGGTATTTCATTGGATGAAATAAGAGGTAGTTGAGGCGGATGACCCAAACTATCAATTCGTTTCTTCAATATCTAGCCAATTGCATTTGTTTGTGCATTTATGCGTACTAGTTGGTTCTAAAACAACTCTGCAACTATGCACACATACTTAATAAACTTGAATAAGTAAGTCATTTTATGGTAAGTGAGGTCGCATTCACTCATGCCAATGTCTGATAACAAAGGATGATTTGATTTTTTGTCGTGCGAATTTAAGGAGAAGGGTGGGTAGGAGAGTTAAAAGAGAATTGAATGAAGCGATGCATGAAGGGTACGTGGATGGGTGGAGAAGAGTTTGAAGTTTGTGGTGATTGTTTCTTCTTTCTTTGTCGAACCTTATTTTTACTGCTAATGCTATAGAAGATTCAAGTGTGTTGTTATCTGTATTTTTGTTATCTTGTTTTAGAAAACATTGTGGTTGATAGCACACAAACAAACAAATCCCTAATGTTGTGGTTATAACCCACAAAAAAAAACATAAAAAAATCTGACATTAAAAAAATCATGACAAAAGTCTCTAGCAACCAAACCGACATTGAAAAATTCTAGTCATACAATCAAAAGATGTAGGGATAAATACCAATTGTTCACCTATAAAATTCATTATCGATAATCATCGCTATTAATATTATTGAATATTGGAATATGTCATTGATTTTTTTTAATGTTTGATGATTGTTTATTCAACATGTAATCTATAGCCACAAGTATTTGATAATTTATCAAATTGAAGATGGAGATTTTAAAAGGGAAAAAGGACTAATGACTCATCTCTCACCATAATCATCAATTGCTTCCAAGCTTCGCAAAGATTTTTTTATCTCTACTCACCTTCATTTCTCCCATGCTGACTGTCGCTTCTAAGTTTGTAATTGATAGTTGATTTCGTTCGCATGGGACAAATAGACAAGGGAGACCATTTTTCCCTCATCGGATCTCATATCCAAACTAAACACTTATAATTCCAACTCTTATATCCACTGATTCACGGGTTTGATCAACTAATTAGTTGTTTTTTTAGTTATTAAAATTTTGTGTTTTAATTTATGGTTAGCAACTTTTACCCATATATATTTTTAGGGTTTTATTTATAGAAATATGTTTATGAGAATGAAGCGCATTGAAAATGTTGATAATGCTACAACTATCATTTCTACAATACCATCGATTATTCACTATCCCAACTGTGTCAATCTGATTGTTTGAAAACATTCCCTAAACAAAGCCTCAAGGATGAGGGCTTAACCATTGATTTTCTTTAATTGTTACCCATCACAAGTAAATCTCATGGGGGGAATTTCAAAAGTTATTGTTATAACACATCCCAAATTGTGAAAATTAGAATCATGTAAAATAATACTTAATGCAAGAGTTATCAACATCGAATTTATTGTCACAAGACCCTTGAAATGAATAAATGACGTATCATCTGGGATTATACATGTCTTTTCGAAGAACATTCGTTTTATGAATGGGAAAATATTTTGAAATCCCACAATTTTCAATTGGTGGTAGTTAGATAATTGTGCACTTGCTATACCAATTATAACTCAGTTGGCCGGACATCCGCTCTCTTTGTGAGAGGTCACGGGTTCGAGACTCATCAGTTAGGATTTTATGAGGTTTCGCCTGTATTAGGAGCACACGTGCTCCACTGTTGATCAGCCTTCGGGGTATTGAATGTAGCTGCTTAGGTGAATTGAATCGGAGCGAAGCGAAAACAAGTTTTCACGCGAGGTGGAAGCGATGGACCGAAGCAAAAACAAGTCTCCATGATAGATGGAGGCAACAAGGATATTAAGTGGCAACAATATTGTAGCCTTCAGGCCAGGTTTGGTTAACCCTATAAAATCAATCTTGCAGCTTTCGGGCATGGATGAATAAATAAATAAAAAGGATCAACAACTCAATTTTTTTAAACAAAAAAACACTATCCACGGGAGAGGGCACGGAGTTACCTCCGACGTGAACCTTTTTTGGGTTACTTGCGACGTTGGCTTAGAAGTCGAGTTGTCATTGATCAAAACCATTGTCCACCTGACAACTCGCTGACTTCTAAGAGTGTCCATGCAAATCGCAACCTGAAAAGAAAAATGACAATGCAATCTCTCTCTCTCTCTATTTATATATATATATTTTGCTATGTTTATTTTTTCTTGTTTTTCACGACCTCTACTTTTCACTTCGTTCCCATGAGAACTCTCTATGAATGCATGTGTCTGATTGTCTGCAAACCCAATGCAACAAATTAAAATTCAAACTAGTTAAGAGTAAATCAAATTTATGGCTAACCTGAAAATTTTAAAATGACAAAAGTTAATAATAGACAAAACCATTATCAAGCAATTCCTAACACTGTTCCTAAAGAAAATTAAACCTAAACTACAAACTAGTGAAAATAAACACTAGACTTCAATTTCATTGTTACAATCAAGGTAATCAAAGCGTGAAGCGAAGGCGAATGAATTTGCCATGGCTTGGTTTTAAGAGAAAAATGAAGCGTGAAGCGATGACTTTTCGCAAGTAAAGCGACCCTAAAAAATGATTTTAATATTATATAAAAAATGTAAAAATATGCATTTTGCTTGTATCTAAGTTTCTAACTATATGCATTCTATTTTTCTACTAGATTTTGAGGTGTTTGCTCAAGTAATGTAAATGTTCGTATTGATTCCTATGTTATGATGTTTGTTACCATACACTGCAACACCATACTTTAATCAATGTCTTCCCGAGAATTACTCTCCCTTGCCCCACGGTTTTCTTTCATAATTAATCACCTCAACTACCTTGAGTAAACAAAAAATAACAACATTATTAATGTATAGATTATTAATGCATAGATAATCAATGTATAGATGTGGCACTACAACAAAACAGGTCATTAATAGCATATGACCATAGCGTTTTTACATAAAGTGCTATAAAAAGTCAAAAACTAAATTTGTTCAATGGGGCCAAAATGCTATGCAAACTTTGTTTGCTATAAAAAGTTGTAAAAACGCTATCAATGGCCAAATTGATTTGTGCATTGTAAAATGCTATGAAAGATATGTAGGCGGGACTTGCAATTCGCAGGGCGGCAAGAATCCCGCTCGAATCGAAAAAAAAAAATAAAGCAAAACAAAGAAGAAGGAAGGAAGAAGAATCTTGCTCTCCTTCTCGATTTGTCTCCCTCTCTGACTGCTCTCATCTCCCTCTCCCTCTGCATTCTGCTCTCCCTCTCTGATCGCTCTCCCTCTCCCTCTCCGTTCTGCTGTCCCTCTCCGATTGCTCTCCCTCTCCAACGTGCTCTACTTCTCGCCGTACGTGCTCTCGCTCTCCGTTTCAGGTCGGTATCTGATTCTCAACACACTCACTCTCTCCTGCTTTGCTTTCACCGCAAACCCTAACGATTTTTAATTTGTATCAGTTTATGAAGTAATTTGTATCAGTTTTTGTATCAGTTTCTTTGTGGAAGTCTTTGGAAGGCTTTGAAGGATCAGTCTTTGTATCAGTTTTGGTTGATTGAAGGATCAATTTTTCAGATAGGTAATTCTGGAATTGAAATTTTTTCTCTTTCCTCTTTGATTTCCTTATTAGAGTATTAGGATTACTCATTTGGCTGACTTACTAGCATTATCTTCCAATTGGTAACCACAATTTAAGACATTATTTTGATATGTATCGTTGAATGCAAGTGCTTTGGATCTTCCGCAGGCTTGCAGCGCTCATAGTTTGATTTGTGTGCCTCTCTATGATACCCTAGGTAAATATGTTATGTCTTGCAGTTATTGTTCATTTATATGCTTATGCAACCAAATTTTTTTTCTTCTTGGATTCATAAATGTTTATGGATGGACTCATGGACCACTTCAGTAAGATATATTCATTCATTAAAGCATCCAGTTGTCTATACATCTCATTCTATGGGTCATTTCAACTGCTGAGACAATGAACATGAAAAATTGATGATACATCTTCAGTGTAGTCATAATTTCGAAATATTGCAGTGAATTACACTATATCACAATTAGAAGAAGAGATCGATATACAACTAGAACCACAATTTCATAATCCCACTTCTCATTTGTTTGGTTTTTTTTACAAAACGAAACATATTTGAAGTGTTGCAACTTGCAATGCATCCCTATCTCAGTATATTAGTTTTTCAACACAATAGGAGGCATTTTGCTTATGTATCATTTGATGTACATGTAGGTTGGTGGAAACATTCTGCTAGAACCATGAATACGATGTTTGTACTTATTAGTTGTTTTATGTTCCTTAATTTTCTTGCCAAGATACGTGAAAAAAACATTTTACTTAATTTCCTTATTAGTTGTAATACATTTGAACACAGAGGGTCACGTGTTAAATGCGTTGCAGTTTTTCTTATGTACTGCAATTTGTTTTATTTTAGTTTTAGTAGGTTAATTTAGATAGTTTTAGTAAGAATTGTGTCTTACTTTTAAATGTTTACAAAACTGATAGACCACCTATTAGGTTCACATATACAAGGAAGAAGTATAAGTAAATGCAAAGATGCAAAGTTGTCTGTGAGCAAAGGCTGGGTTAGAATTGTTGTTAGAGTTGCTATGTCAGGTTGTTAGCTCTGTTAGAATGGGTGTTAGTTGCTCTGTCAGGTTGTTAGCTCTGTTAGATGGGTGTTAGTTGCTCTGTTAGCATTGTTGTCAGTATTGTTAGTGTATGTTAGCTACTTGTATAAATAGGAGAACAGGGAGAGAAACAAGTATTCATTCATTTGTAAACAGATTGTACATTGAGCAATTGCTCTACAGTAGATTGGGCATCTCGAATAGCCCTCTTGTCATTCAATACATCTCACTTCAATTGCTTCTACAAATTAAGTGTTACAGTTGCAAATTTAGCATCCTTTATCTCCTTTCTTTGCAGGCATTGCTAAAATCTGCCAAGACTACTCCATCTATTGCTGAGGAATCTGTCAGTGAACTGAATAGGATTGCTTCCATCCTGCAGAAATAGCATCAAACTAGCTTCAGTAAGTCAGTTCATAACAAAAACTCGTTTCTTTTACATGTATTTCAGTCAATTAGGCCTCGATGCACCGCATAAATCTTAAAATGTTGCTCATAAATGTTTAAAGTGACAACAAAAACATAAAATATATTTATGTCAACAAGTTTTATTCATTGCAATATGAACAAGGAATGTGAGGGCATATATTCATCCAATCATTTGAGGATGACACGAATTTATGTTACAGCCTCATTAATCTTGAGAAAATCTAAAGATCAGCATATATATATTATGAATTTTTTTGCTTATCTAAAGTAATCTACTTTAATAGCTTATTTTTTTAACTTTTCAGTTTTCTCCAGAATGTTTTGTTGAGAGGAAAGTAAGAAACACATGTTCATTAAAGGTGATTCTGATTTTTATATATGGACTAAAATTACTGACTCTATCAAGAAGTGTATGGCAAAACCAACAGAGAAACAACTTGAAATGAAAGGTAATGCATGTTCATTTGTATGAGAAGCAGGTCAGGTCATTAACAAATAAAACATACTTTGTGTTTTCTTGACAAGCAAAATTAGGCCATGGTTTGAGAGGGATAGAATTATGTAGCACCTTCGAGTCCTCCAATTTGTTATTATTCTCTTATTTTCATTATTGCACTGTGCAAATGACGGATATCCTTAATACCCTAGGAATTTAAGAATGCGAGGGCAAGAATGGCTTAATTAAAAACTTTGGGCAGTTTATTTGTGAAATCATATTCATCTCTCCAAGTTATGTTTTATGAAAATTCAACACAAATAAAATGTATAAATTGGCTTGGGGTTCTTTGTTCTATCCTGCCTTCAGATTTCAGTAATCATTTCAAAGTTTTTGTTGCAATTGTATGTTGTTCTAGCTTTTCCTAATTAGCTTAAACTCCTCTGCAGTCATGATTAATATTTTGTAGGTGGTAAATCGAACAACAGATGACAGCAACTAAGATAATGTTCATGCAGAAATATCATTAGATCTAATATTTATCACGTTTGAACTGCATTTAAGACCAGCAGAATAAGAAACAAAATCCAGTCATGTCGAATAATTTGAATAAGTGGCCTACTACTAGTAGTTCCAGTAAGAGAGAACCCAAATTGTATTTTAGTATTTCTGATATTGCAAACTGCTGTAGAGCTGGATTTGACCATTAGCTTCCCTATGGAAATCTTGATTTACATAATTCTACCAAAGTAATTAACTCTCATTTTCTCTATTGTGATAATTAGAATTAGCAGAGATGATAATCTATGGACAATATTAAATCATTTTCTCTCACTTCACCTCCCTTGTTGACCATATTAAATCATTCTTCGATTCATTAAACGATTTCAAACTCTGGGTTTTGCTTATTATTAATCAACCAAAGCAATGTTGTATAGAGGAGAAATACCCAGATTTTGAAATCTCATAAAAAGCTTCCTAAGATCTTCTTAGTTCATATTGTGGTTTTGGAGCTCTGTTTTTCCTCTGTTCCAGAGACATTTAAAAGGAAGGTCAGCTGAGCTTTGTAGAATTTTTTTGGATCTGATTTAAATCATGAAGATTTGATTTGATTTGTGATTGAAATTACAAGAGATCTTTGATTTATTTTTCCAAATATAGTTCCATGGAAAAGACTTCCCTTCTCAAATTTCACCTCCAACTTTCCATTTTTATACAAGTATGTTTTCTTTACTTACTACTCATTTAATTCTAGAAAACTTTTCCATCCATTAACAAACAAGAGCTTTTTCTTCTCTCAATCTCTTCTGATTCTCACCTTAAAGCCAAGCTTGTTGTAAAGAAAGATAGATTCTTCAAGGAAAAGTAAGAACATGACCTATTCATTCATTCATTTAAATCTCTTATTCTATTAAAATATCTTCACATTTCTTTTGGTTTCCTTCATGTTTACTGGTGCTTGTCTATGTTTTCTTGTTCAAGTTGTTGTTTTTTTTTTCTTATTTTTTATCCTATGAGTTAGTCTACCTAACGGAGACAAGAAATCACTTGAAAAATACAAATGGGTTTTGTTTTTTCGCGCATTTTATAGCTTCAATTCAATACAACAAACTCGCTCGAATCGAAATCTTTAGAAACACTCACCATTTCATTCATAAGAAATAGTTTGTGTTCTTTTGTTGCAGATTGGAAATTTGTAGCTTTCTTGTTACCAATCAAAAGCTGGAACAATGAGGCAAGATCCGAGTAAAAATCACAGGGTGAGTTATTGTAGATTTAAATTTTGGTTGTTTGTTTTTTGAATAAAAGATTGAAAGTGAGAAATATCTTGCAGTCCTCCTGGCCGAAAGTAGTGGTGAGAAAATGGTTAAATATTAGGAGCAAAGCGGATGAGTTTCATTCAGATTATCAAATAAGAGGTACGGGTTTATTGTTTAGGTTTTGAGTGTTTTTAATTGATTTGGGTTTACCTGTCATGTAAACTGATCTTATTATTTTGAATGTTTCAGCTAAGACTGGATTCGATGCAAGGAGGAAGAGTTGCTCAGATGAAGGTCACTATGTCTATTTGCCGGGGGATTTATCAGGTATTTTTTGCTATCCAGTGTTGTGGTTAAATCCATAGAAGTCATACACCTTCGTTTCTATTTGATCGATTTGGCATCATTTGTAAGCCCTATGATCAGTTGTGCCATTTGTAAGCCCCTCCAAACTTGCCTCATTTATTTAACTAATTGCTTAGTACAAGCCACTGGCCCTAACACCTCAGTTTTTGACAAGTGAAAACCTATGTAACAATGACACCGACATGTGTGTCGGTGTCCAAGACGGATTACGAGGTGTCCGACAATGACTACCATTGACATGATTATATTTGGTTATTTTACTGCCATTTCTTGCTCTTTTTCTTCTTGCTTTCGTTCCCTTTTTTCCCTTGAAACATTATGTACATTCATCATCACAAAAATGTTTAGATCATTCAACATTTCTTTCAGCAAAAGGAAGTGAAAATAATACATTTTATTTTCTTTTGCTTGATCACCAACATGGTGTTTCTTGTCTTTGTCACAATGAACTTCGAGTGCTCGGGCTAATGCATACATGATAAGATGTTGATATGTTTCTTCTCAGGCTGAAGCTGTAATTGTTTCGAAGATCGTGTCGGGGAAATGCAGTACAAATGTGTTAAAGGTGACTGATATTTCTTGTTGTTTAAGATAAAAACTTTGTGTTGCTATTGTAGGAAAATTTTCATTATACATTCGATTTCATCTGGTTAGATTGTGACCTGGCTTTCCTACTCAATGTTAAGAAATTTGCCCAATGCTTAGCAATGCTCCCAAAGGCAAGAGGAGATGATGATAGCTGGTCTTTAATGATGCAAAAGATATTGATGTCAATAAATATTCACCTTAATGATGCCTTCCAAGGTCTGGAAGAAGGTATGGATCATGTTGTTGCATGCTTTTATATATTTACTTATTTATGTTCTTATGATTATGATGTTCCTATATTGCAGAAATCAGATCTAGTGAAGTTATGAGGCTCCTAGTTCCACCTGGAAAGGATCGCCCTTCTCCCTTGGGAGGTCAGGTAGCAAGAGAGACTTGTGATCAAACTGGTCAACTGCTGATCTCCAGAGTGTCTACTCTGATATTGTCCTGCTCTATGATGCTTGCTAATCCTTATCCTGTTCAGGTGTAGTTTTGTTAATTTTACCTTTTTTGTGGTAGTGGTGGTGGTGGTGTGTGTGGTTAAGTTTGAAGATTTTCTTTGTATTTAAATCTTGGGTTTTCTTTGTATTGGTGTTTAGGTTTGAATTAAGGTTACTTGAGAAGCACGAATGATCAACATGCATAACCATGAACAGATGAAGACGAGCAGCTGCATGTCATTTCTGTATGGCTGGGTTTCAGAGCTTCGTACAATACAGTTGTGGCGACAAAATGAAGGGAGCGTGGAACATAGAGGAATATGAGAAGCTTTGGGAGTTCTACAATCTAATATTTGTTTGCTCAAAGCATCATTGTCCCTACTCCTGTAAGTTGATAAAGTTTATTCCCTAGATACCCTGAATATTTTTACGACATCAAGATTTTCTGCATAAAAAAGACGTTGCAACCAATAAGAACATTATGTTGATTTGCTGGATCATTTATCAGGTGCAAAGCGTGGTCAGACATCTCTGAATCAGCAGCTCCGTCTTCAGCAAGAGCAACTGCTGGCAAGGCAGTTTTCAATGGCATCAAAGCCGCAAGCAGGAGTAGAAGAAGACAAGCATAATGGTGAGCTATGGTCTATGGACAGATCTGGCAGTTCCTTCACGGATGGGCCTCGAGACTCCAATTTTGGCAGCTTTATGCAGGATCAATTGGTAAATTTGGATAGGAGTGCTCAGTTAAGCAGTGATCAGCTGTCTCATAGATCTCAATCTGGGACATTGTTTGAGCAGTTGTCCATTGGCAGAAATGAAACTGTGCCTTCCAGGAATTCTGACATGGTTGGTAAGTCGTATATTGGGACAGAATCATCTGAGTGGAATGATGTAAAGAAGGCTATGAAACATGGATCTCTGAGCAAGGGTTTGATAGGCAATCCTGGGTTAGGGGTTCAAGGTAGATTGATTGAGCAATTAGGAGTGACTGCTGCAGATCAACTGGAGCTGCCAGGTAGTGGCATTACTAAGCACTGGCATTACTAAGCACACTTCACCTGGAAGCACAGGTAATCCTTTATCACTGTCCACTTTCATTTACTTTACCTTTGAATGGATCAAGCGCTTTGGGTGTAGGATTTAATTGATTGAGAATTTTATTAATATGATTATTGGATTTTATTTATTTATTTATTTATTTATGATTACAGGAAGGTCCACATATCCTATGGATAAAACTTTTGAGTAAAAATAAGATGCCCATGGATTTCTTTTATTTTGTTTGCTTTTGTATTTGGGATTCTTCTTAATTTGTACCTTCATTTAACATATTTAGTGGATACAATTCTACGAAAAATAACTTTTACTGATCCTGATTGAGTGGATTCTTCTTAATTTGTACCTTCATTTAACATATTTAGCGTATTTGGACTGCACTGCAGCTGTTCTGCTGCTCTGATGACAATTTTCAGCAGTGTGTGCTGCTTTGCTGGTGCTGTTTTCCTCAGCAAGGTTCATATCCTGGACTGCACTGCACTGCACAGTGTATTTGGCTCTGTCTCAGAAACAAAGCTTTATAAACTTTGTTTCTTTTGGCGCAGCTGGGGCGTAGAGATGTATGGCAGTTTTGGTATTATTCAGGTGATTCACGTTCTTGGTTTTGATCCTCATGCATTTGCACATTTTAGGGATGATATGCTTGTCCAATGTGCTTGATGAACACTCATCTTCATATATATAGTGCTAATTATTATGTCTTGATCTGTTTTTTAAGCTTATGCAAGAACAACACTCTTGATCATAGCTTGATAAAGGGGAAGATCGTTGTCTGTGCTTTTGAACTCCCAGACCTTTGAAGCAAAAAAGCCATTTTTGTTAGAGAAGCGGGTGGTGTTATTGGCATGATTCTCATTGATCCAATGGGCAAAACCATCGCTTAATTTTCAGTTTGTTATCCCAAGTACCATAATTGTAATACATTATCTTATTAATTACATTATTTTTATTATTTGATAGATATTGTGACTCGATGTAATACAGTTTATTAATTAATTACATTACTTTGCCACCATTCATGGAAATGTTTAACTTTGGCACATTAAAATTTTTTATTTTCTAGACATAAAACTTATGAGATGTAATAAAAAGTCATTTGATAGTTAAAAAAAAAAAAAAAAAAAAAAAAAAAATTGCTATGTATACTTACCATAAAACGCTATGGTAGAGTCTACTATAGCGTTTTAAAAATGCTATGGCAGAGGCTACCATAGCGGTTTTGAAACGCTATAAAAGCCAAACTTACCATAGCGTTTTAAAACCGCTATAATAGCCCCTGGGTCTATTATAGCGTCGGCTGTCATAGCGTTTACTAAAACGCTATAAATCAACATTTTTCTTGTAGTGTGGGTTCCTTCTTCGGGGTCATGACGGTGGAAATTTTGGTGAAGCTCTATTGAAGGTAAGAAGATTTGTGCCTCGAGCAAGATCTCAAACTCATGTTCTATTGAAGCTATCTGTTTCAGTCGTGAAGCTCTAAAGAGAGAGAAAAATAAAAAAAAAAATGTGAGAAGAATAAAGACAAAAACGCAACAACAAAAAAAGTTTGTTTAATCAACTTTACCTTCATGCTTCAACAAAAAAAACACTAAAAGCAGCGACTTTTTTTGGCTTCAGTGTAGTGGCTTGGCTTTAACCAAGGCGAAGCGAGATGTCATGACTTGGCTTTTGGCTTTAAGCGGTGGCTTTTGATGGCTTTGACTACACTGGTTACAATCCCTAACAACGATGCCAAACTCTTGATGCAAATTTTACTAACCTAAACTAATGGGCTAATAGACCTAATTGTTATAGCAAGTGTACGGTTATCTAACTAGTGGACAATGACAAATATAGGTCGATCCCACGAGGATTAAAGACACATTTGAAAACTAAAATCTATTTAGACTAATTTAAAAGGGGGTTACAACGATTGAAAATTTCTAAATTAATGGAATAAAGCAACTACAAATTGAATTACTAAGGCAATTAAGAAGCGAACCAAGGCATCAAATCCACCATAGGTTCTTCGAGAATTGTTTAAACCTAACTTACTGTTTTCATAAAGCACGAGAAACAATAGGGATAAACAATCCCTTGCTTGCATCAATGAACCATATGTCCTTGTCATGCCATACTTCTTCCATTGTGTCCTTGGGCTTGTAATCCTTGAGTTTCCTTATTTTTTCCTCTATTGTACTAACAATAAGACTTGCATTAGTTATTGTATTTTCCCTCCCTTCTAGAGCTGTAAATGTGTTAATTGGTTTGAATCTTCTCAACAGGCCAGTGTGTTGCTTCCCTTATTTGCTCGCACACCCTTTCCAATTGCAATTCTCATCTTTATAAACCAAATTAATCCTATAGTTGTTTATGACCTCACTCTACTCAAATTTGTTGGCCACAACATACATTCTCATCCAAACCCTATTATCCTTCATGGTGCGAATTCTTGGTTCTCCACAAGTTCAACAATAGGTTTAAGCCTTTGCAATTCTGGCTCTCCACCATCGTACAACTCAGTTGCTTTTGCAAATTCAGTAAACTCCTCAGTGACAACATCAACTTCAATTTATGTATGGGATGAAGGGGTTGCATGAGATGGGCTTTCTTCAACACAAAGTAGGTCTTCAACTCCAGTTAGATTTATACCACCTACGTCTTCTGGTTCAACATTACTGTCAGGTCCATTGTGGTATTCATCAACAACATCAAAATCATCAAACTCGGTTAACAACATTTTGGTGATCCTTACTATCACATTTACAAGGCCACTGATAATACATGTATTGTGATTCCCACACACCTTCTTCATTTGCATTGACATCCTCCTCACATCACTTGTATTATCATCACCTTTAGGAGCTTCATCAAGTACATCACCACTTGTAATATCATTACCTCTAGGAGCTTCATTAAGTACATCCTCACTTTTATCATTCTGTAGGAGCTTCATCAACTACATTATCACTCACATTATCATTACCTTCATCAAACTCAATATTAATAACTTCACCACTAGTTGCTCTCTTCTTGGCTTTACAAGTACTATTTATAGGAAAGTGTTCAGATGATCTTAACTCATATCATTTAGTTATTGGGTTGTACTCAAACTTAAGCTTAGGACTCAATACAATCTTCTCATTGCCAATGGGATTCGATACAACCTCTTTGTGTTTGCCTTTGGGACTAAATACAACATTATCTTTTCTCTTGGGACTCATTACAGTCCTCACACCTCTCTCCAAGAACACAGAAAAATATCTTAGATGACTGGACTGTAGTTTGAACGAGGTCCTACATATTCAAAAGTTTTCTTTCAATACCAACCTCTTCAACCCAATTACCATTAATCCATGTGATGTGACCTCCCTTAAGCCCACACACTTCCTCAATGGATTTCTCTAGATATTTTATGCACCATTCATCATCATTTATATCTGTCAGCACTGAAATCTACCTTCTTATGATCCATGGTGAACAACACAAGTTCTAAATCCTCATAGATCCATTCCTCGCAAAAAGAGAGAAATAAGAAAACTATTAGACATGGTAATAAGAAAAAAAATTATATAAATCTATACACCCACAAAAACTCAAAGACTGTTACAATACAAACATGAATAAAATACACTTATGAATGATTCAATAAAATAATCAAATGGGTTTAAACTATGAAAAACATGAATAAAATACACTAATCACAAAGCTATGCCTAATAATAAACAATTACATAAACTATAGTGAATTAATCCCTATATTTAAACTAAAATAATGAAGAAACATCGACTAGCAAGCATTATAAATAGCAAATTACTTGAACTAACAATTAACTACTTCACTAAGTATAGATCATACAAACACTATAACTTTTAACGTCTGTATACCAACTGAAAGAAAGACATGAAAACATATTGTACTTCATTGAAACTTTTAAAGTCTACACCAACTAATCATTCAAGATGACCTATAATACCCCATTTTCAGTTGGTGTGGAGTGGATTGATCATGGAAGACAAAACTACCCAAATCTACCCCCACATGTTAAAAGCAAACCATAGAAACAAGAAGACAAAACCCTAAAATCATAAAGTCAAGTACAACCCCTTCTACATTGCATATTGTCTGAAGCGCATTGGACAACAAATACTCAAGTACATAAACTCTAGAAAATGTAAAAACACCATAAAACCCTATGAAGTGAAAATGTTATTTTTGAATTACAACAAAAACAATGTTAGTTAAGCTTGTAAAACCTCGTCTTTCCTTTGTGGATTGGGTCTTCCCATGTCTCAAAGAGTAGGGTTCCATTCTGCAAGATCACAATCGAATAGAAAGAAGTCATCTTCTACGATTACGATAAAGGGTTCATTAATACTTTTACTATATTTCTGTCGTTTTTGAGGTCTCATAGCAGCTCTTTGTCTTGGGAAATGGGCCGAGATAGATGACAACACCCTTTTTCCCATCTTCCTTACCGGGAGGCAATCTTCTCTTATGTATGGCCTTTGCCTCTGCTCGGCCCTGAAATAGAACAACCCCCTTCCGATCCATGCATTGCTGCAAGTAAGGGGGATCTAGAGCTAAGCCCCAATATAGGTTGAGCAGATTGTTATTGTAAAAATGTACTGAATGAATTATAAAGTCGTACATACTAGGTTGTTAGTGATCGATGAAATTAAATCATTCAAATGCGATCGTGAATAGTATTCTAAAAATGCTAGGCGGCGAATAGGAGACTAGCACCCAGAGGACTAGGCGGGGCCTAGGCGGTTATTTATTTAATTATTATAATTGATAATTTATAAAAGTTAAGTATAATAGGATATAAATTACTTCAAATTCAATGCCAAAATACATATGCAAAATGTATAAGAAAAACAGAGTCTTAATTTATTTTTTATTTTTTTCGACCTCGAAATATATAAAAATAATAATAATCTAAAACCCGTCTAGGAGGCCGCCTAGCGCCTAGGCCCCACCTAGACCTTTTTTTAGAACACTGATCATGAAAACTCAACCAAATGCGACAACGCAAGAAGATGAAATCAAGTCATGCACCAAATAAAGTCAAAGTCAACCAAACACAAAGTCAATTTAAGAGGCCGAAATCAGAGATATGAAGACTAGTTAAGCAATGTTAAAGCTTCAAGAAAACAAGTTCAAGATGGTTCAAGTTCAAAAAGGCCGACCATGCCAAGTGGCATCTGAAGACTGCAAAATAGCTTATGGATGGCCAAATTTTAAATGTAGTGCCAAAAGCTATTTGGAGGCAAAAATGTGTGGGAACCAATAATCAAAGTTTGAATTTGGGTCATCATCTCACATGAGAATGAATATTTTCATAAGAGAGTATTCTCACTTTAGACATGCCCATGCGCTTAAAGGAGATATCCATGTCAAGTACAATGACATATGACTGGGAGAAAACTTTGTTTTAAAAAAATTGTTTGGGTAGAGCAAAGTCGACTTCACCCCTAAAATGTCTATGTCAGTAGAAGAACGTTCTGATAAAGCAAATAGATGATTTGAATCTTGTCGTTCTGAAAGGCATATCTAAAGTCAGTGAAGTCGATTTTATCCCTCTATGACCAATCTATAAATAATTTTATTCTCATTTTCCTTCATTAACTTTGGGAGTTGAAGAGAAATTTGTTAGAATTATTCAAGAGCAGCAGATCCAACAAAAAGAATAGCAAGTTTCTCCCCATTTTCAAGAGGAAATATCTCAATCTCTCCTTTTCATTTTTGAGTGAGCTTCAAAAGAAAATAAGAGAGATCTAGAGCTCAAGTTAAGAGTTTAATCTAGACCAAACAACTTATTTGTTTGAGATTTAAAGTCAAAGAGAAACCTTTTATTTGTCTTCCCAAACCTTCATACTTGCAGGGGTGAACCTCACCTTTATTCTATAAAAGAGTGAGAGATTAGAGCTTAAACTTTATTTCATCCATCTATTTGAGAGGGATCATTAGAAAACCTTTTTGAGTGTTAGCTTGCCTAAACTCAACCAACCCCGTGTGGGCTTTTGAATCCCTGGAGTGGATTCGTATGAGTAAGTGTCATAGATGATCCCAAGTAAGTGGTAAGACTTGGTTGTGTTGCATTCCATGATGGTGTGATTATTGACTATTCAATGATCACGTGAAACACGAACATAAAACCAAATGGTATCTCCAGAATCCTAAGTACATGTTTGTAAGACTTGGTTGTGGTTGCATCCTATGTGACTACTAAGGTGTTCGTAAGACTCGCAAAGTAGAACATTTGTTTCGTGTCATAGTAAGTCTTGTTGGAGCGGGGGAATTTGACATTTTCAGGATGTATAACGTTATTTGAGAGTGTAACTTTCTTTTAATCAACTACTAAAAGCTTGAGGCTTGTGAGCCATTTTAATCGATGAAGTAATTGGTCGGGGTTAATCAAATTCTGGCTTAGGTGAACCTTGTTATATTTGTGTGGTATTGTCTATTCCCATTTATTTACATACTTTGAATGCATGTCTGTTTATCTTACTATCTTTGATATCTCATATTGCATATTTTAAGTTGTATTGTTTTTACAAATCATAGTTTAGCTCGCTTAGTCTGTGCATCAAGGTTTAAATCTACTTTGCAAAAGTATTTCTTTTAGATCGGTTTTAGATCCCAAGACTTGTGAGACCACATAAACTTAGAAGTGAATCATTTCATTCTCTACACTTATATTTGAACCTTTTTATTAGTGTTAATGTCTAATAGATTATTGTGAGTGCGAAGTGTTTATTAAATGCTAAAATAGCCTACTAACCTTGCATTATAACGTTTTAAAAAAAAATGTTTTGTAAAAAATAGACAACCCTCTCTAGCCTTGCTCATTATATCTTAGGGCACCCGTGAGTGGCAACATACCACTGCACTTTCATGAATTCCAAAACACGAAGGGATTCAACTAAAACCGAGTTATGAAATGTGATTAGCTCAAGCAACAACTATTTACCAACAACTCGTCATCACTATATCGTTTGATTTGAAGTGTGATTCAATCGAAATTAATTACCAAAGTAATCTCACAGAAAATCGACCCTCTCTCACAACTCATACAAATCATCTTTAGCAAACCCTAGTTCTCTCTGACTTGAGGAGGGTAGAGTACAATATAGAAAGACTCTACATCTACTCTCCTTTCGTGCCTCTTTGAGGTGGGTAAGTAAGGATGCAAAATTTCATCCGTTGATCCATTATTGAATTGCCAAAATCTCTATGTAGTCTCGATATTAACATAAAACTTTTGTGGAAGGAGTTGCGTGCAAGTTACATGCTCCTTAACTATGGGGTATTTGTATTTTTATTGAACATGAAATGTCTCACCATAGTTAGCATCGTTGAACAAACAATGAATACTCAATTTTGCACTAAATTTGTGAATATGGATAAAGTTTGTAACTAATTTTTATTACGCTTAAATAATGCGGTAATGAAAAATATAAATAACCCTAAAAAAATCGTAGGCATAAAAAATTTACATTGGTGGTGTCCCTGAGTGGAAATTGTGGGATAGAAAACAACTCCCTTTTGAAAACAATGCCTCAATTTAAGCTTGTGGCGGCAGTAGACGGAAACGGTGGGTACGTATAGTCACTGAAAAAATTGTCGCGGAGGAACAAAGAATGAGAAAACTTTTATCCCTCTTCTTCGTCTGACAAGTCTAATTCCTTGAAACCCTAACACCCCCAACCCCCAACCCCCACCCCGTCCGTCCGCAAACACACTCCCTCTTCACTTTTAAACCAAACCCTAACATCTCTCGCATTATCCAAGGAGCTCCCAATCTCGCTCTTCAACTGCTTTCGATTCGATTTCTTTATGTGTTTCGGGCGATTTCAATCCAACTTCTTCGCATCGTTCTCATCTCACTTCGATTGTTAGGTAAGGACTAAGGAGTAAGTTTTTAGTGGTATAGACAGTGGATAACGTCTTTCACTTTATTTTTTTTCAGTCTTTTGATTCGTCAATGTTTCAGTTGTGTTACCTACATTACATTGTATTAATCTTTATGCTTTTATACACTTAGAATTTCAAATTCATGTATAATTTTGGATATCACTGCAATGGGTTGCTTTCAAATTTTGCATTTGTTATCTCATATGCTTCCAAGTTTAATTTTTTGTTTTACTGCAATTGTTTTTTTTTGGTTGTTCTTTGCAAATAAAAAGGATTTTTAATCAATTGTAGTATATTTATCTATTTGTACAAAACATTTATAATTGATATTTGGTTTTCCTTAGCATTAGTTATTTATTGATATTTTGGCCACTATTTTAGTAGCCAACTTATCAATAAATTGTCTCAATGGTTGTTAACAATTATCTCCATGATATACCTTCATTGTTTGAGGTCATTAGCACCCAGTTCTTGTTTATGCCAAGGATTATCATGCTTTTAGTTCAACTTGGCACTTAAAAAGTACAACATTGATGGTGTTCATTATAGTTCCTTTAGTTAAATTTTGAAGAAGAACCTACTTTATTGTCCAAAAAACTGGCAACGGTTGTTTTGAATACTATGCTTGACTACGAGTATTAACTTACGATTTAAAGAGATTAGAAGGTGTTTTAAGAGCTTTTGCAACATGTAAAGGTTTTGAGCTGCTAGGTTAATCACATTTTCCACTTGAACTTAATATTTTGTGTGTGTAGTTCATCTTTTGAAACAAAAAAGAAAGGGTATTGTGCATCACGCATGTTTGGCATGTTAAAAAAATGAAATCAACAAATTACTTTTTTTCTTTCCTTTTGATTACCAAACAATATGTGAAGAATATTGGCATTGATTTTTTCTTTGTTGTTTTTTTCAGCTGCATAAATCTTTGATTGTTCATAGTTATACGATATACTAGTTAATTGCCTTTGGGCTAGATTTGGGACCTAAGCCGAGAACTATCATGTCTGCAAACAGAGATTCAGATCCCTCTTTAGGGTATCTGACTCGCAAGGACACTGAAGTGAAACTTCCTCGTCCCACCAGGGTCAAGAACAAGACTCCTGCTTCAATTCAAATCACTGCTGAGCAAATCCTAAGAGAAGCTCGAGAGCGACAGGAGGCTGAGATCAGACCTCCCAAGCAGAAGATCACTGACCCCACCGAGCTAGCAGATTATCGTCTTCGTAAGCGCAAAGAATTTGAAGACCTGATTAGGCGTGTTCGATGGAACATTGGAGTTTGGATCAAATATGCCCAATGGGAAGAATCACAAAAAGATTTTGCTCGTGCCCGCTCTGTTTGGGAGCGTGCTTTAGAGGTCGATTACCGAAATCACACTCTCTGGCTCAAATATGCTGAGGTCGAGATGAAGAACAAGTTCATCAATCATGCTAGGAATGTATGGGATCGCGCAGTGTCTTTACTCCCCAGGGTTGATCAGCTTTGGTATAAATACATCCACATGGAGGAGATGCTTGGCAATGTTGCTGGTGCTAGACAAGTTTTCGAGAGATGGATGGGTTGGATGCCTGATCAACAAGGTTGGCTTTCATACATCAAGTTTGAACTTCGCTACAATGAGATTGATCGAGCTAGGAAGATATTTGAGAGGTTCGTAGATTGCCACCCCAAAGTTGGGGCTTGGATTCGGTTTGCTAAATTTGAGATGAAGAATGGAGAGATTGACAAGGCACGAAGCTGTTATGAGCGAGCTATAGAGAAACTTGCAGATGATGAGGAGGCTGAGCAATTATTTGTCGCCTTTGCTGAGTTTGAGGAAAGGTGTAAGGAGACGGATCGGGCAAGGTGTATCTATAAGTTTGCACTTGATCACATACCCAAGGGGCGTGCTGAAGATTTGTATCGAAAGTTTGTAGCATTTGAGAAGCAGTATGGAAATAAGGAGGGCATTGAAGATGCAATTGTTGGGAAGAGAAGGTTCCAGTACGAGGATGAGGTGAAAAAGAATCCTTCTAACTATGACCCATGGTTTGATTACATTCGTTTAGAAGAAAGTGTTGGGAACAAAGAACGGATTAGAGAAGTTTATGAAAGAGCAATTGCAAATGTTCCTCCTGCTGAAGAGAAGCACTATTGGCAGCGGTATATTTATTTGTGGTAGGTTTCTAGAAATATGAATTATTTGGAATTTTAAAAAATTCTTTTACATGTAATTGTTTTTACTGTTTCTTATCATATAGGATAAACTATGCACTGTATGAAGAGCTTGACGCCGGAGACATGGACCGAACAAGGGACGTGTACAGGTAATTTGATTTTTTTTAGTCAATGACTTTTTTTATTTTTGTGATTAGTATTGTTTGTAGTTACTATTTTTCTTAGACTAAAAGATTAAGATAGTTGTTGGGTCCTTTACTTTGACATGTTGTTGTGATTGTTTGGTTTATATTTGGTTATTTTGTAACTTGATCCGAAATAATGACCTTGTGCTTCAAATCATAAAAGCCCCAACTTTGTAAGAGCAGGGAAATAATTCAACAACAGGCCCAGTTTGGTAAGATTAAAGAGAGAAATTTTCGAACTGAGGTCAGAACCTTCTATTCAGCAAAACTCACGTGTTTATATAAACAAAAATGAAGAATAGGTCAAATGTGTGAGAGGGTCTTACTCAGTAGTACAAGAGGGAGCACTATCCATTCATTTGTATTTTTTGTTAGATGGACATTCCAGTTGATCAAATAGTGAGCATAGTTGATCAAATAGTGAGCATCTGACCCACTGGATGTAATTTTTTTGTATGGAAGTTCACATCCAGGCCAGTTGCAGCTTCTAACCATAAAAAAAATATACCCTGCAAGGATTGCACTTGATTACTGAGCTGTTTTATGAGATTTGGGATGTTATGGCCACATTGGAGGTTTTAGGATTGCATGAGAATGCTTAGGTGGGTACTCTTGTTGGCGTCACCTTTTCAAATAGATACCAGTGCCATCTCTCGTACCATCGACCATCACTATGAATGGTAGAGGGCTTGCATGAGAACCGAGTTAAAATAAAGTTTTTCATGGGTTAGCTAAAATGATTGGGGGCTAGTAAGATAACTTACTCAAGGTGCTTAGGTCCTATGGGAGTCGCTCAATTAGTCACTAATCTCCACTCTACAGTAGAGTCAATCAGTCAATGTTACACATGAAGATTCATATCATAGAATGGAAGATGAGAGTTAGGTAACCCTCACAAGAGTTTTAGTAAGAGTCAATGAGGAGGTTCCCAACATTGTCATTTTAGTGGAACCATCATTTTTAATAATAATAATAATAATAATAATAATAATAATTGTTGATTCGTCCAAAAATTGTCCTCTTGTGAGTTTGACTTGCAAAATCAAAGACTACCAAATACCACCTTTTTGGTGGCCAAAGGCACTCCGATGCTTAAGTCAGTAACTTTGTTGGAAGAAGGAAGTAAATCTGAACAAAATTCGGTTAAAGTTGCATACCTTTCTTGAAAGTTTCCTTTACCTTTGTCGAAAGTTCCCTTTACCTTTTATAATGGCTGTAGTTAACTCTCTGCGTGACTTAAGCATGTGAGGTGCAATGGGAGGAGATGTTTTTGTAAGAGTCTTCTCCTTAATGGATATGCGTTCATGGAGGCATAGGTCCCTCTACGGCTCTTTCTTGGTGCAACGTCCTTATTGAGAGAATGTGTGATGAGTTTGGATTTGGGCTTTGATTCGTTTGAGCCTGCACTCGAATCCCGCCAACGCTTCCTTAGAGGTGGGTCTATTATGGGCCTCTATAATTATCTTTAATCCTTTTGGATTTTATGAGCTGGCCCAATGGATCGGGCACTGTATTCTCGTGATGGAACTTCATGTCACGTGTATGGTCGTGATAATTGATCCATTTTGATGTATCATTAGCTACTCTCCCCTTTAGTCAGTGGGTATGGTGACATGTCCACTAACTGTGTGACGGTTGGTATGTCGATTGTGCTTTTGCGCTGACCTTGATATCTTTTAGCTACTTGATCGTCTTGATTACGTCGTTGTCTATTCGTTTTCACGCATATTTTTAATGCGCTATTATGTCCCGTATGTCGTTCCGTGAGCGGTTCTTCGTATGTGACCACTGTTATTCTTTTCTTACGCCATATGTTGTGTTATTTCTTTTTTTTTACTGCCTCGTTTTTCTCGTTCGTTATCCCTTGCTTATGATGCCTGCTGGTGATGTTTTAGCTGGTAATCAGCTTTCCACTTGTGAAACTCACTTTCTCCGAACAAAGCCTCTTTGGCTACTTTGGATAGTGTTCGTTCCAACTATTTTTTGCCTAAGGACCTTGAAATCGTTATTCCTTGCAAAAACGACAGTCCTTGTGCCCGAGGAAATGATATATCGTATTGTATCCTCGCATGTTTTATGCCGGTTTTCAGTTCCCTATTCCAGAGTTGTTCTGGTCATATATGAATTTCTTGGGCATTCCTGCTGCTCAAATGGGACCGAACGGCTGGAGGGTCATGGTTGCCACGTATGCTAGGGCAATTCTTTTTGGTATTTCCTTGACACCTCAAATCTTGCATTCCTTGGTGGGGTTCAGCGTGACGTTCAACCATACCTGTTTTATGTATTCCCCTGTGTGTTTTGGTAACTTTAATGACGACATTTGGAGCTGGTCGCAAGATTGGTTTTATGCGTCTGTTGGTTCTGGCCACTTCAATTTGCGTGGTCTTTCGATAATAAGGTCTTTCCAAGTTCCTCTCAAACATCGAAATATTAAATTGAATGTTGAGGAACATATTATCAGTGAACGCTTGGGGCTTTCGGTGGCCCCGTTGAGTTCCTATCTTACTGATGACGTGGTGAGGCACAATGGCCTATATATCATGAATGAGACTGAAAGGCTTTGTTGACTGCGAGGCAGGCTGCGGAGTTCGCTGCCCGTGCTGTCGGTGATGGAGTGGTCGTTGATCGGAAAGTGAGCTATGATGTTACGGATCTTGACGTTCCTATTCGTACTGCTAGTGTTCCTTTAAGAAACAAGAAAGTGGCGAGGCCGATTAGTTTGTCGAAGCAGTTGTTTCTATCTTCCGATCGTGTGCCGAAGAAGAAACAACTTGTTGATTCTATGCGTCGCACGACTCTTTATTCAAATTCTATGGACAAAGATCCTTCGAGGGAATATCTGCTCTCTGCAGGAAGCGGAAGAGTTGAGGTTGGCTTTGGAAAGGAGTGAGAAGGATATCGTCCGTCCCTTGGATGATGGCGAAAAGTGGCTTATCTCTACGTATGGTGGTCTTGACATTGTTGTGTTCTGAAGAGGATCCTCGGTCTTTGGATGACAAGATGCTCCAGTTAGCTGTTGTTCAATCTGAAGAACTTGACGGTCGAGGTTTGGCCTCTGAGTTGCAGTTTCGCACTCCTCCCCTCTTGCTGACGGAGGGAAGGAGGTTCCTCCGTCCGTAGCCTACTTGAATCATTTGAATGTTTGTATTACCCTTCCGGTGGGTTGATTTTTCCCATGCTTTAGTGCGCATGCTTCGATCTTGTACTTGTTGTTTCTGAATTGTTGTGGAAGATTGCTTTGATTGCATATTTTCTTCTTTGAATTATTCGCATAATATCTTGCTTTGCTAGCTTGTCGTGATACGAAGTTGCTTCAAAGTGCAATGCTCTAGTTGATTCAAAGTCGTTTCATTTGGTTGAAACTTTTATTTCGTTAACTCAAAACACCTCGATCGATTCAAAGTTTTTGTTTTTTTCTATGACTCGGGCGTCCAACTTTTGCTTCATTTTGTGCGACACTCTGATAGACTCGAAGTCATTTCTTTTTAGGTGATTCGTTTGTCCAACTTTTACTTCGTTAACTCGACACCTTGGTCGATTCGAAGTTGTTTTTTAGTTTGACTTGGGTGTCCAACTTTTGCTTTGTTTTATGCGACACTTTAGTTGACTCGAAGTCATTTTCAGTTGACTCATTCGTCCAACTTTTACTTCGTTAACTCGACACCTTGGTCGATTCGAAGTTGTTTAGTTTGACTCGGGTGTCCAACTTTTGCTTCGTTTTGTGCGACACTCTGGTCGACTCAAAGTCATTTTTAGTTGACACATTTGTCCAACTTTACTTCGCTAACTCGACACCTCGGTCGATTTAAAGTTGTTAGTTTGACTCGGGTGTCCAATTTTTGCTTTTTTGATTGATTAGACCAGAAACTTATCATGAATACTTGATTTGTGTCTTGATTCTTTGTGAGCTTTTGTGCCCATTGTTTTTTGTAGCTTTGCTATGAATCTGTTTTGCTTTTGTGAGACATCGATTTTGAAAATGAAACTTTATTGAATTTTTTGACTTTTTCAGTAATCATTATCCTAGAGTGGCTCCGTTACATCGTGGAACGTTTCTTCTTTTATTCCTTCGTTGCTTATTGTTTACCCTTGCGTTGGCGCTCGTGCCTTTGCTATTCTTTTTAATTTATGACATTATTTGCTCGTGTGGTTGTTGCTCCCCGTTTGACCCTGCTTGTTGTGCCCCGTAGTTTGTTAGTTCCTTTGCGATTGATTTTGGCCGAATTTGTTTATATTGTTGAGGTCTTTTGAGTGTTGGCCTTTCGATATAGGTCTGTTCGGGTGGGTGGTGCTTTTTTCCTAGGGCAAATGCTGTGTAGGGTATATATTAATTCCCTTTATCGTTCTTTTGATCCCATGGCGGTAGCGTTCGCTTTATCTTTGCCATTGAGCTGCTTATCTGATGTGCTAACGAACTCGTCCAGTCGTCCTTTTTGGATCCAATGTTCAATCTCTTCTTTTAATTTGTAGCAATTCTCGGTATCATGCCCGTGATCCTTGTGGAAAGAACAATACCTGCTCTTATCTCATCCTTTCGGGTCTCTTTTAATTCTTGTTGGTCAATTGACATTCTCCCAGTTTGATGTGTTTTAAGATGTCGGTTCGGTTTGCTTTTAGGGTTGTGTATAGTTTATACTCCTTCCCCATTATGCAGGTTATTCGCTCATGATTGGGTCGTGTTGACTGCAATCTCCTGGATTGTTGGTTGGATTCTATGCGCTCGTCATCTCGATGTTTCTTTAAATGACTGTTGTCCTCCCGTGATCTGCTATTTCGTTTTTATTCATCTTTTCCTTTTCGTTTTCTCGAATGGTTCTCCCTCTCCTGGTCGTTCTTTCTCTTTGCAGCTTTCATTTCCTTGAGGAAAATATGTTTTTGTGCTATTTTCAACAGAACCGCCATGCCTTTCAGAGGTTCCAAGTTAAGGGCATCGAAAAATGTACCTTTCTTCAATCCTTCGACGAAAGTTGCAGCAGCTGTGTCGTCGCTCTATCCCTCAACCATTGTTAGTTCGTTGGTGAAACGAGTAACATATTCCCGTATTGTTTCGTCCGGCTTTTGTTGGATATGCAGAAGGTAATGGGTTCATTTTCTCATCAGTTGGCTCCCGATAAATCTGGTAATGAAAGTAGTGGCCAAGGCCTGGAAAGAATCTATTAACCTTTACGGTAAGCTGTTAAATCAGTTCATTGTTGTGGAAGTGAGGCTGGTTGGGAACGTTCTGCATAGGATCGACTCCGTGGTTTCTTTTAGAGCCATCATACGGTGAAAGTGTCTTAGGTGATCAGTCGGGTCGGTGGTGCCATCCTACGCTTCGAACTTTGGCGGAGTGAACTTCTTTGGCATTGCCTTCTTCATGTTCGTCAAAGAATGGTGGCTTGGCCAATTCGTATAGTATGTTGGGATTTGTGACTCCGATCCTGAACGGTATCTCAGCAACTGTTTCGCCGCACTGCAGAGTTTTGTCTCGGTTGAGTTTGCTACTCTCAACATTTCCCTGTTGGGGTTCCGCTAAAACTGTCGCTCCCTCGAGTTCGGATAGTGGAGTTTTGCTGAGTTGGTGCAGGAGTAGAATCGGCTGACTGAACGCATTTTGGGCGATTTTTTTCAGCATCTCTGTCATGTATTTCATCTGGGCCATTAGCAACTCTACCCGAGGGTGCGCGGTAGCGCTGATGACCGTCTGGGCAGTTTGAACTATTGCATGTAATGGATCTGAGTTTTCGAGTGCTAATGGTTTGGTGATTCGGATTGTGTTTTCTTCTCCGGCTGTTAGTGGTGCATTGGAGGGAGAGTTGCCGTGATCTGGGGTCTGCATCATTTTATCTGATGGTTTGCTGGTCCTTTGCCGGGTTGTGATAATCTTTATCACAGTGATGAATCTTTATCACTGTGTTCTGTGAGTTTGATCTGCAAGACCACTGTTAGACTGTCAAAGACCACTTTTTTTTTGTTGTCGAAGACACTTCGATGCTCAGGTCAGTAACTCTGTTAAAATAATGAAGTAAATCTGGACAAAACTCAGTTAAAGTTGCATACCTTTCTCGAAAGTTCTTTTTACCTTTTATAATGGTCATAGTTAACTCTCTGCATGACTTAAGCATGAGGCGCAACAGAAGGATGTGTTTATGTAACAGTTTCTTCCTTAATGGAAATGCGTTTGTGGAGGCGTAGGTCCCTCCACGGCTCTTTCTTGGTGCAACGTCCTTCTTCTTAATGAGAGAATGTGTGACGGGCTTGGATTTGGGCTTTGATTCGTCTGGGTCTGCTCTTGAATCTCGCCTGCGCTTCCTTAGAGGTGGGCCTATGAATCAAGCATTGTATTCTCGTGATGGAACTTCATGCCACGTGTACGGTCGTAATAATTGGTTCATTTTGACGTTTCATCAATAATAATAATAATAATAATAATAATAATTATTATTATTATTATGATTATGATTATGAATTAATCACTGGCACCACAGTAAGTAGTTTACATTAGTTTAAACAAGAGGCATGGGAATTCAAGAGGTTGGGCGGATTGCTCTTTCTTCAATTGAGCATGAGGAGGCATTGGCAGTTATTGGGATCAGTCCACATCAGGAGATTTTTTCATTGACATTGTTACCTAAAGAATTTTATTTATTTATTTACTTTTTGGCAAAAACTGGATAATATATGATCGAATAATATGAGAGTATTGCGTAACCCACACACCTGAAGTAAAAGGGTAAATGAGGTAGTTTCTAAGATTCTCATTGTAGTGGAAACCACAATGCAAGCAGTTAATAGATTAGCAAGAGGTGTGGAGTTATTAAAATTAGGTGGAGCGGGCTATCTTCAATCAGGGTTAAGACAATGCACATTTTGGAATTGATCCTTATCAGGAGACTTTTTAATTGACATTGTTACTTAAAAGATGTGAATGAAAATAGGAGTTGGGTAGTTAGAGTCTATATATGTATTTGGGCAATTGTTGGACAATGTGGTCAGAAACTCAGAATCCTTGGTGTTTAGGTGGCAATTTTAACTATTAGTGAGCTTTGATGTTTTGTCTGTTATTTTAGTAGGAAGCTTTTCTCTTTGGGTTCTTTAGTATTCTATACTACTATGATTCAGTTGACGGAAGTGCCTCATAGACCAACTTTGATTTTCTTAAATTCTAAAATAAGATCTATAAAGTGGAATTGGGAAGTGTTTGGAAGAATTGAAGTAAAAGAAAAGGCAAGGTTACTAGCGGAGATTTAGAGTTTAGATGCATAGCAAGAGGAAGGTCATTTGTACTCCCAGGCATCTTCTAGAAGAGTCAAGCTTCATAGGAAATTAGAAGAACAAAAGTAAAGAGTGAGCAGTAGTCGAGAGGTAAGACTATAAAGACTATAAATGAGAAGATCAATGCTCCGTTTACTTTTTTATAAAATGGTTAACGTGAGGTGTGCGAACGTTATGCATAGATTAGAGACAACATGGGTGGTGAATCTTAGGAGAGAAATCCTACGTGGGTGCATTTATACCATGAATTGTGCAAAGAGACCCATAATGTGCTTTTTTAGTTTTTTCGGCGTTGTATGAAGGGATCCTGTGATGTAAGATTGGAGTTTTAATTGGTCCCTCAGCAAGAGAAAAATTGGAAAGTAAGTGGTCATATATGCTACGATGGGAGGTGATAAACCCCTGGGTCCCTATGGGCTCTCGATAGAATATTATTACCAAAAAAAGCAGTGAATTCTGTGTCTTAATTACTAGAGTGCAGCGTGGATGACTCCCCATCATCGTGGTTCCCATTACTCCAACTTGTGGAGAACATCTCTGATTTGAGATGCATTAAGCCCTATAGATAGCGTGCACAAATGGGGCCTGGGAGAGGGGAGGCCTGAAAAATTATCTCCCAATTGATCATGCAGAAGAAGGTACTTTTGGCTTTCATATCGGATGGATTCCTAATAGTTAATGAAGCAATAGAGCAGAACACACACATACATATGTATACACATATGTATGTATGTATATATATATTGCGATTAAGAATGGGACTTGGCGATCATTGGGGTAGGAAACATCTCTCTACTTCTTTGTCCATATTGCTAAATGCTCCTCTTGCTGGTTTCTTCCTTTTGTAGCTCAAGGCTTCAAATTCTATCACCGTCCATGTTCATTCTTATAGTGGAAGTTTTGGGTATGATGCTTCATAGGGTCATGAGTTTGAAAATTTGGAATAACTTTAGGATGGGTGGGTTTGCTGACAGTATATCTACCTTGTACCGAAAGGGTTCCAGGTTGCTATGCTGAAAAGGATTCTCTTTTGCTTTGACGTGGTATAATGGATGCAGGTAAGTTTATGTAAATCTAGTATATGTTTGCAAGGAAGTTACTAAATCAGCAAGAGTTCGTTAATATGATTAACGCCAAGAGTTTCAGATTGTGAAATTCCCAACCGGTTGCTTGAGGTCCTTGGGATGCCCTAGCCAGTTCAAAGCAATTTGGATCTCATCTTGGAAAGGTTTCGAATTATGCAGCAGTCGTGTATGTGTAAGTTCCAAAGCAAGGCCATAAAAACTCTTATCACATTGGATCTTCTTCAAAAAAAAAAAAAAAAGAAGAGAGAGAGTTCATCTATCTTCTTGGAAAGGTAAATTCTTATCAAGGGAGGAACAGTGAACCTTTTCTAAATTACCATTTTATCCAATCACTCTGTCTATTAGCTATCATTAATTAAAGTTTAGTGGATGATCCATTATTGATGAGATTAATAAAATAATGATTTTGGGGAAAACTCTAAGAGGAGGGTTCAGGAAGAATCTCAAAATCATGAATGTGACATTGTTGTAAAATGGCTATATAGAATTTGGGTGGAGGATAAAAATCTTTGGCATAGGTTGATTGTGACTAGACATGGGTCGAAATGCTTGTGATAGGAGAGTGGTTGGTCAGAGGTTCTTATGGTTATCTGGCATGGAAAAATATTATGAAAAGGCTGGCAGAATGGAATTCAAATTAGTGGAGGGAATAAAATCATGTTCTGTAAGGCCAATTGGGTTGAAACTGTTGCCTTGTGTGAACTGTAACGCTTTCCCTGACATCTATCATCACTGTCCTCCAATATACTCGTGACACTGTCATTTCATTTGCTTCCATAAGATGTGCTCACACAGTTAGAAATACTCTCTCTTGGATGGGAGTTGCGTCTGGTTGAAGGTTAACTTTGCATGATCTTAGATTTTTTGCCATTGGAGAAGTTCTGGGGATCGATAAATGGCTGAGTTGTTGGGATGCACAAAACGTTTCCTTGCATGTAATTTAGCCATCAATTGGAGGATAAAATTCAAAAAAATGAATTTGTGGGATAACATATTGGAGAGAATTGAAAATAGGTTGGTTACTTGGAAGAAAATGCGTATTGCAAGGGCTGGTAGGGAAACTCTTGTTAAAAGCACTATAGCTGAGCTGACATTCCTATCCATGATTCTCTTCGCTCAATATCAGTTGTAGCTGCAAGGGTTGAGAAATTCATGAGGAACTTCATATAAGGCACCTCCCCATTCTAAAAGAAATACCATCTTTTCAATTCGAAGAAAGTCTGCAACCAAAGAACTTAGGAGGGCTGGGTATTAAAAGAGTGAATGAGTTCAACCAAGCATTGCTTATGAAGTGGATTTTGAGATTTGGGGTTGAGACTGATGCCCTTTGGAGATAGGTAATTGCCATAAAATTTGAACCTTCCCCACCAAACTGGTTCTCCAAAAACTCACTCAAAACATATGGTTGTTCTCTTTGGAAAGGCATTATGAACCTGAAATATCATGTCCAAAACTCCATCTCTTTTGAAGTGCATAATGGAGCAAGGGTTCAGCTCTGGAACAACAAATGGATAGGTGAGGATGCCCTCAAAGTTTCTTTCCCAAATATTTATAATATATGTGCCAAACATGCAGAGTCCAAGATTTCCGGGTCAACCATCATTGTAATGAAGACTCGTGTGTTCATTTTAGAAGAAACTTAAATGACTGGGAGCTAGAACAAATGTCAAACCTTCTTTGGTCACAAAGAATGTCCAACTTGAGGCAAATGGCTGTGGATGGGAAGGAATTCTAACTCTCAAGTATTCTATTTAGGTATGAAGCTATAGCTCCAATACACACTCCAACATATGAATATACAAGCTACATAACATGATTTGGTACAAAGAAGTACCCCCAAGTGTCTGTTTTCTGCTCTGGCTTTTGTCCAGAATGCTGACAATGGACAATCATCGCAAGAGAGGAATGATGCTTCCAAACCATTGTGTACTTTGTGGCAATCAGGAAAAGGCTCAGCTGCACCCGAACTAACTATTTGTTGGAAAAATGCTTATCTGAATACCAGATCAATGCGACCACCCCTCCTTCCCTTATCAATTGGGCTGAGCTTTGGTCATCCTCTAATTCTACTAACTTAAATTCTCCTATGGGTAAATGGGTATGGGATGGGCTTCTTCATGCTATTGTTTGGGTAGTTTGTTGGGAAATAAATAATAGAGTTTTCAAAGATGTACATAAACCAGTGGACATTTTGTGGATACAACAGTTAACTTTATGGTTGTGGAGTAGTACAAGGGGGGTTCTTATGGATACACATGGGGGATTCATAAGGATACACAATACTCTTCTTGTATGATTAGTTGGGATACCATTATCCGTGGGTTAATCTTTTTCTCTAACGGTCCTTCCTTTTTGTTAATACAATACATTTTGTCTTGCTGATTAAAAAAACTCTCAAGTCTCATGATAACCTTTATCTTGTAATTCAAATATTCCCTGATATCTACTCCTTGACTCAGGTCTTATCTGAAGGATATAACGGCTTATCATTCAAATACTTATTCAGAGAATTTATGTATCAGAAAGAACCTTACCTACTAGGAAATCTGTAATTTGACCTCTCTAAATTTTTTTTTAGAGAAGGCCACTTTCTTACATCGGGCTCTTCAATATGGACTTCTAGCATCTTGGGCAAATTTGTGTTAAGTTATTTTCGGTAGTGAGAAACTTCATCGGGCTCTTCATTATGGACTTCTGTGAATTATTGTGGAGATGATCGACCTAGTAAGGAGATCACATCCACAAAAGATTAAATTGTTCTGAAAGTTCTAAATAGGTGAAATAAATGTGTCCCTAGATGGCAACCTTATGGAAAAACAAAAAGAAGGAAGAAAAAAAGTACTTAGTGATAAGAAGAAGATAAGAAGTAAATAGGAGGAAGACATAAAAAAATACAAATAAAATAAAATGAGTGAGAAGACCACAATACATGAGTGTGGTTGACCGAAGCCAAATAGGAGCTTCTTGTTTTCTTCATGCTCGTTTGAGGCCATGGTAATTTGCAACCATGTCTCCAATCTTCACTGATTTTCAACAAATGGGACCTGAAACAAAGCAATTGCCTAATACATTGTCCTTATCTCAAAATAGAGAGGGAAAAATCTGATTCCAGTCGTACCACTACCACATTACTATATCAAAGGAAGAATGCTTATTGCTAGTTGTTGCGAATTTGGAGTTGATCATCATTTTCCCTCATAATTCAACTGTTTATACGATGTTAATAATTTGATGCTAATTACCAACTAACATAGTTATCCATATCTTACAATAAGACACGATATATTTTTCGAAACGTATTGTATGAGTCACAGTCACATCTATAGTCACATCTATACGTATCTTACATATCTAACAACACATTGATACAAGGATGATGTGTGGATTTATCTTCCTTGCATAAGTGACATGTATGAATAGATGGATAATGGGCAATAACCAACTTGGGTATGTTATACCTTATTTATGTCTTTATATGCTTAAATATATATACTATATTTTTATATTTATTTTTACATTGCATCTTATGATGCATGATATTTTGATATGCGCATATTAAATTTGGATGTCTGATATGCGACACGATACGAGTTTTGATAATTATGTCAACCAATCGCTGCGCATCATGGTGGAATCTAGTCCACAACCACATTCCCAAGGAATTGATTACTTTGGCCTTCCTATCAGTTAACCTCTGAGTATAATTGCCATAAATATTCCTCTGAACCTATGCGGTTAAAACGGATAATGGAACCATAACGGTTCAAGAGCGTTATAGGTTATAATGGGATATATCGGGATATAACAGTATATAATGGAATAGTTTTTTAAATATATTTTTGATATCCCAAAAAATATTAATGTATTATAGAGTCAAAAAAGTAAATCTTGTTCATAACATTAAATTCAAAAACAAAAACAAAAAATTAATAAAAAAAGTCTTCCCTTCGTATGAGAGTGAGATCACAACAGAGAGTGTGATTGACTCTTCGTCTTCCATTCTTCTCTCGTTTTCTATCAAACGGCGAGGTCTGGTTCTCTGTTGATTAGCGACGGCGAGTTTTAGTCATTCTTTCCTAAAAGTCAGGGTTCTAGTTCGATCGAGAATGAAATGGATATTTTTAATTTATTTATTTATTTATGTATTAGAACAAAACGTTAAAACGGCGTTATTGAAAGAAAAAAAAATGTTATCTCAATAACGTTGTTATATCGGAGTTGTGATACCATAACGTGATAAAGTCATAACGTATTGGCTCACCCCTATTAAGCATTATATCGGAGTTATGTCGGCGTTATAACGTTGTCATACTGCATAGTTCTGAACCCAACACTCCTCAAGAAAGTAGCCCAGATAGCCATTGAGTATGTGCACGGGAAAAAAATGATAATGGAGTCATGGACTTGTTCAAATGGAGAAATATTTGAGTAAGCTATTTATGGTGAGAGTCCAATCTTGCCAGTGTCCAAATGAAAAGACATACCTTAGGTGGCACCTTTTTTATCCTTAAGAAGAAGAAAGGGTGAATAACCAACACCTTTAAAAGAAACAACTGAGAAAGGTCCATTCTTGTTTTGCCAAACCTAAGAATCATCTTCACATCAACTGACATCGTCTGAACTAACTCAATGAAATCGGAGTTTCTTAATCATCAACCGCCATTCGCAAATGCAGGTTATTGCCCTGCATTTAAATGAATAATGATGAAACTCTCCCATTTGCGTTTTATTAGTAATCAGGTTTACATATTATGGATATACAGTAACCAACCAACTACTACTAAAAGTTACCTGTCAGTTTGAGAATCGTGCGACAAACACAAATTCCTTTATATCTTTATTTCATTTAATTGTCTTACTTATGTTTCTGTGTGCGATTATTTTGTTTGGCTCATTCATTCCTTAACTCATTTAGAGAATGCATCAAGCTCATTCCACACCAGAAGTTCTCATTTGCAAAAATTTGGCTATTGGCTGCCCAATTTGAAATACGGCAAAAGGATCTTAGTGCTGCCAGGAAAATTCTGGGTAATGCAATTGGAAGGGCCCCAAAAGATAAGGTATCTGATCTGTTGGCATCACCATAACTATATTATAATCTTTTAGGTATATCAACTAACTGGAATGCTCATTGACTCCAGATATTTAAGAAGTATATTGAGATCGAACTGCAACTTGGCAATATCAATCGTTGCCGAACTTTGTATGAGAAATATTTGGAATGGGCACCAGAGAATTGTTATGCTTGGAGCAAGTACGCTGAGCTGGAGATATCATTAAGAGAGACTGACCGAGCTAGATCTATTTTTGAGCTTGCCATAGCTCAGCCTGCACTGGATATGCCAGAGTTATTGTGGAAGGTTTGTGTTACTATGGGTTTTTTTGGAAGTTACTCGTAGGCATGTAGAAGCAAAATAGATGATACTGACAAACATCTTATTTTTTGTATTATAGGCGTACATTGATTTTGAAATATCAGAAGGTGAATATGAAAGAACCAGACAATTGTATGAAAGGCTCCTGGATCGAACAAAACATCTGAAGGTGTGGATTAGCTATGCTAAGTTTGAGGCAACTGCGGCCATGGAGGAGGATGTTACAAAGGAAGATAACGATCAGGATTTACATTCAGAACAAAGGAAGCAGTGCCTTTTGCGAGCTAGGAGTAGGCTGAAACTGGGTCTTATTTCATTTTCTAATGAAGGTAGTAGTTGAAATATTAGTCTTTACATTTCTTTTTTATGCTCCAGGTGTATTTGAAAATGCAATCAACTACTTCAGAACATCTGCACCAGAACTGAAAGAAGAAAGGGCTCTGCTTTTGGAGGAGTGGCTGAATTTGGAGAGTAGTTTTGGGAGAATTGGAGATGTCAGCCTAGTACAGAATAAATTGCCCAAGAAGCTTAAGAAGCGGAAAGAGATCATTACTGAGGATGGACCTACTGGGTATTTGCATATTTTACAACATTTACTGCATTTTTCTTGTTGAATACCTGGATGTTATTTAGATTTGGTGTATTCTCGAGCCAAGGATAATACTAACCTGTAAAAATTACTGCAGATATGAGGAATATTATGACTACATCTTTCCTGAAGAAACTGCAGCACCTAATCTCAAAATTTTGGAAGCTGCTTACATGTGGAAAAAGCAAAAGCTTAGTCATCCTGATAGTTGAGAGGTAATTGACATGATAAGCATTTTGTTTTAGGTTGAAAACATGACAAAACACTTCCTTGGTTTCTTCCCTTGTTATTAATCACCTTGCCATACTATTTACCTCAGTGTTTGTAACACTCATAGGGTGACAAAACTCATAGGGTGCTGTTGAATTCTCTCCAAGCTTGACTAGAAAACCACAAACTAAAAAAACTACCCAGTTTACTAGAAAACCCCCAACTTGAAGAGCTAATCGACGAAAATACCCCCCAAAAAACTCGTGAGCAACCGTCTTTTCTATTTTTTTCACCTTGCTCACTGTCTTCCCCTTTCCCTTTCCCTTTCTCTTTTTCCTCTAATAAGTCGTAGATCTGTCTGCTTTCTTTATTAAGTCACAACCCCATTATCACTGTCTTCACTGTGGTTGATGAAAAATGGGCACACAGGGTTTATTGATAAATCAAAATTGGGTTTCCTCACGAATCTCTCTTTGTTTCTCCACATAACAAAAACCTCTTCATCACCATTCTGCAAAATCACAAAAAATGACAAATTGAAGAGACTGACCGATTCTTCCATTTGAGCTCATACAGAACATCGCACCGAGGCTCTCGCCCAATATCATGGACATCATCCTCTTTAGGGGATTGTCTACTTCTAAGAATTGAAATTTTCAAACAGAGAAAACATAAAGAGTCTGATAAGTGATAACTTACTAGGGACCAACCATTGGGGGAGCCACTGAATCTGACTGTAGAAGGGGTTTATAGATTAATCTTGTAGACTTTTCCATCAAGGGGATTCATGAAATTGTGATTGCTTGGGATGGTGGGGAGAGAGCATTAATCATGAAGCCTACTGAATTGATCTGTTCTTGTTCCTCCATTCCAGTGATACTGATCGCCATGAGCCAAAGATAGATCAGTTATGGTGGATGAGCTGGATGCTTTGGTTGGGCAATTGAGATTGTGGATTCAAAACTGAGCTAGTTTTACTTTTGTTAAGTACACTAAATTGTCATTTCCTTGCGGGATTCATGGAAATGTGAAATTAGAAGAACTGGTAAATATAATATCCATGTTAGATCTAACAAATAATGGGTTATTGTTTAAACAAATTTATATTCAGTTCCGAGGAACTGGGAAAAAGCTGTCAGGATTAGGAGATTGAATTGAATTGTGTTTCACTGGTGAGGAAATAAGCTTTTGAAAAAGGAAAACGAATAGAAAGAAAAGACAATTTGTTTCTTTAAAATTTTTACTTTTTGTTTTTTGCTTCATGTAGGACTCAGAACATTCTACTTTTCACGTCAATACGATTAGACGGAACCAGAATGGTTTTTACAGCTGGAGACTTTACTGGGGCGTTTTAGTTAATTTGGTTTTTATGTTGGGATTTTATTAGTAAACCTTGGGGTGAATTCAACAACACCACTTCATATTCCAAATGTTGTGATGCATGAACTATGGTTAAATTGCAATTTTCTTCTTTGCAGACGATTCGGGAATTTGTCTTTTTAAGCCACCTGAAGTTGAACCAATAGCATTGAAGGGAAGGTGGTCCATAGGCGACCTGTTGTGTATTGTATATGATCAATGTCCAAACACTAAACTAGTTTTCCGCAATTGGTAGTTGACTACTATCATGTGTGATGAACAAACAAACTACCTCGTGAGCAACATGCTCACAATGCTTGTGTAAACAGACATAGTGGAGTATCATGCTGAAATTGGCACGATCTAAATGAAATTAATTTGTAGTTAAATTCAGAGTTGGGGTTAACATAATGGAGGTTTTAGATTTGGAAAGATTGATTATGGATTGGTGAAGCTACTGAAAATTTTAGAAATCAATCCGCCTGTGTTGAATCTCATATGGTGGTTGAAGAAATTATGTTTTTCTTGTTTTTTTAATGATAGGTTACTGCCTTCACTTGCCTCATTATGCATCTGTTGTTTTCAGTGGATGGTGGACATAGTTTAGTCACATTTTTATGTAATTATCTTACTCAGACACGGCTATTAATGCAGCCAACTGATATTCATATGCTTGAGACTATGGTGGCCATGAATTGGAGAGGAGAGAGAGAGATTATAGTTGTGGTGGATTCAACAACTCAGCTTGTTCTTATTATTATTTGAGAAGGGAATTGACATGCACGATGCAATTTTAGATATCTCTTGATGAGCACTTACCTAGTACCCAACCTTGTGGATGTACAAGCAGAAATGATGTCCATTTGCAGGTTATGGAAGATTGAAATGCATTGGTTTACTTGAGTTACTACTGTATTGGTTTAAAAATCAACAATGAAAATGGTGTTTTTGGTTGGATACCTGAAAATGGGGTTATATGTCTTGTTCGTAGATTTTATCATTCATTCAGATATGTGCCAAGGATCTACAACCTTGGTACTTGTCTCAATTTCACTTCCCAAATGGGTTAATAGCGAGAACCATCTTAAATGTTGTTAAAACCGTTATCATTTCAAGCATCCAAGTAGGGGCTATGCTCACTTGAAAAACACAAACTTTTTCGTAATCGCTGGTTTGTTGGATAACCACCAAAAGTTAGTGTAATTTGTGATTAAAACAACTAGAATTAAGGGACAATGAAAACTGAACCATGAAGAAAGCAGGTAATAAAATTATTGGACCTCTGTAGTATAAAAACTGTGATATAAAAATTGAAGATTGAGCATGGAGGTTTACGGATACTCTAGCTGATGTACATACAACAAGTATTTGAAATTCGTTTTATGCAAGTGTTTATTTTTATTTTTTGGAATAGAATATACAGTCTCCAAGTCTTGTGTGAGATAGGGGATTACAAGAACATTATCAATAATTCTTCCTAGGCAGACAAGGTAAAATAAACAGCAATGGCAACGCCAACAGAATACATCCCCATCAAAGCCCCAATCAAATCCTTCCCGGAACGCGTGGCGATCCCGACACCAGCAATCCCAACGATCCCAATTGGAACTCGCTGCAAAAGCGTATTCCTGACGTTAGTAATCACATCGTCGGTAAACAGCTCGAGAGAGAAGGCCTTGAACACCGTTGAATTTATTTCTTCTTCTTTGGTTTCCCTGCTGCTAAGAGTGACAGACAGCGCTCTATCGACCTGGACTCGGTTGGGAGGCTGTGATGAGACCCACTTGTTGATAAGAGGAGTAGGAGGAGGTTGGGCTGTGGAGAGCTTATGGTGGAGGCGTGTGGAAGCGTCCAACAGCTGGTAAGGTTGAAGGGTGGAGAAGGCGTGTTGGCCCAAATTCAGGCATTCTTCGTACACCGAATCGCAGGCTGTGTCAAATTCTGGCGAGTCTCGGAGGATTCCCTTCACTCTCTTCGATGCAGACAACCCCATGTTTCTTGGATGCGAATCATCGTTTCTTTGCAAAAGATGGAGATAAGACGAAAAGCAAGATCCCTTTGTGGCTGGGAAACTGCTACGTGCACCCCTAAACAGTACTAAGTACACTCCCAATGGGGGTATTTAGAATCAAGGGCAATTTTGAATGGCTAAATGAACAATTTAAGGAGCTTTCCGTGAAAATTTTCAATTGGAATTAACGGAAGCTATTAGTAAAGAGAAATTGTAGCTGGCCTGGGAAACCGGCCTGGTTTGCTGCTTGGGAGGGGCGAAAATACATTTTTGCCCCTCCTCCAATGTATTTTCGCCCCTCTCAGGCAGCAAACCAGGCCAGCTAGAATTTCTGATTAGTAAAGGATTTTTTTTTTTTGGGTGAATAATTTTCCCATATAATGTAATGTGCCACCCAACCAAATGGACACTAGTGTAAGATTTTTGCTTTGCATAACCAACCTCGATTTGTGTTACTTTTTCTCTAAGAAATTTTAAAATATTGCTATCTATGAAATTGTTTTTATTTTTATTTTATTTTTTTACTATGAAATTCATACCAATACACATTAAGGGTGTGTCGGATTTTAAGAAAAAAAAATTTCTCAACAAAATTTGCCACAAATGAAAAGAAAGAAAAAAAAAAAGTAAAAGAGAATTTGTGAAAATTTTGTGATGATCATGAACCTCTTGGTTTGTTACAAGAATTTTGGAAAGTGTTTTTTCAGGGGAGAGCTAAGAGATTTTTTGTCGAAAACAAAGTTGTTGATACATTAAATAAGACTATCATCACAACCATACGCATGGTAGAGGTCGTCCATTATGATGATCAAATATTTCAAGACCAGACCAATTCATAAAGCCTAAAAAGGGTGAATCCAGTCATAAAAGCCTAAACTTGGCCCGTCAGAATAAATCATGGTTAGAGACCAAAATCTAGGCCCAATAGAGTTCTCCCTTAAAGAGGATGAACGTTACAGAGAAAAAAAGGTCGTGGAGGGAGTTACGCCTCCGAGGACGTATCTTCATAAAGAAGGAGACTGTTACAACGACCATTATATAAGACAAATGAAATATTCGACAAAGGTATGCAACTTTAACAAAGTTCTGTCTAGATTTATCTCCATCTTCAATTGAGTTACTAACTTAAGTATCATAGTGACTTTGGTCACCAAAAAGGTGGTATTTGGCAATCTAACATTTGTTGTACAGGTCAGACTTATAGAAAACCGAATTTTGGCGCTGTCCGTGGGGAACGACAGGTTCCTTTCAAGAAGAGAGTCTGCAGCAGGAAACTTCCTAAGTTCCGTTCAACGATTAAAAAGCTTTCAGGACAGATGAGACAATCTACAGACCCTTAACCTAGCAACGATCAAAGAAATTTTCCCATCGATGAAGCTGCATTGCCAACGGTGCACATTTCAAATCCAACGACAACCATTGAGCCAATCGTGCCCGACAATAGAGAGCCACAACATGTGGTAGCCCAAACATTTCAAACATTTGGCGGCTGTCACTGATCCTCGTGTGGATCAACTCATAACCCAGATGGATCATCTGATCAAAATGGTGGACAAACTCACCCAAGAGCGCACTCAATCCGTCGACCCTGTCTAAGCGCGACCCCAACAAAACTCTGTCAACCGAGTCTGAGAGAGTAATGAAGTTCTTGCAGAAGCTTAGCAAGTGAATCTCGAAAGTAGTGACCCACTGGAAGATGGTCCCCCATAGAGAGACGAGACCCCTGCTGAAACCCTATTTAGGATCGGGGTCACAGATCCTAACGTGTTGTACAGGTTGTCTAGACCATTGTTATTCGACGTGCTCATGTTGACTCCTATGCTGAAAAAGTTCACCCCACCAAAGTTTGAAGCATACAATGGCACAACTGATGCGATAGACCATCTGCGACACTTCCACCACATGATGGCTTTGAAAGAAAGAATAGGATCCATCCTATGTCGAACATTTTCGACCAGCCTCACCTCCACAGTGATGAGTTAGTTCAACAGCCTACCACCAAGGTTGATAGACTCCTTCCAGGCGCTAGCTATTGCCTTCATCACGAGGTTCATCGGCAGTCAACAGATGAGAAAAAGCCCACACTATTTGCTTCACATAAAACAGAAGCCCGAAGAGACAATAAGATAGTACGTCATTCATTTTACTAATGAGTTGACAATGATTGACAGGTGCAGCGACGACACAACCATTTCCAGCATCACATCCGGACTAAAAAGAGGACCATTTTTCGATTCCCTGAACCTAGACCCCTGAAGAACATGGCGGCTTTATTGAAGACCGCCCAAAAACACATTACTCTCGAGGAAATGGTGGCCATTAGGAAGAAAAAAATATCTGAGAGGGAAGGCCACTCAAAAAGGTGAGAAATGAAAGAAGAAATAAGGAGAGACGATAGACCTCGGGAGGAGAACGCTCAATCAAAGAACATCAGACCAATGGGAGATTCAAATTCAACCAGCTAGAGCCCGAAAAGCTGCAATCAACAAGACCCAGGCATGAACGGGTAACAAGTGTGGTGAAAAAGACATATAAACCATACACGACCTTGAAAATGAGTCGAGCAAGCATACTGAAATCCATGGCGAAATGGGAAGACATCAACAACCGCTAAAAATGAGAAGAGACCCGGAGGGGCGAGATAAGAGCAAATACTACTCTTTCCACAAGGATCACGATCATGACACCGAAGACCACTACAATTTGAAAGACGAAATTGAACACTAGGTTCAGAGAGGACGACTCGATGAATTCATTGGGTTGCTAGATAAGCATCTCAAAGGGAAAGAGAAAATGGACACCGCCGCGGGATCAAAAGAGCAAACCAGAGAACTGATAGGCGCCCTATACTGCATAGTTGGAGGAAATGAACAATCTAGTTGACCAAAGAGACGATCAATAACACCGCCCACTCGAGCTGATCTATATTGAAGTAGGAGTACCAACGCTATCGAACGATATCAGAAGAGCTACCACAACAACTCACAACAGGAAACACGAAGAAATTTGCACTTCAAGCGGAGATCAACCAATTGATCGAGTTTGATGACCTTACTGACAAACGCGATCTTGATCCACATTATCCCTGACAAGGCCAGCAATGCCTCTTCAATTACTACTGACAACGGAACTGACATAAACAAATTCGATTCGACACAGAAGTGCATGAAAGCCTTGACAACTGGTGCTAATGTGAGAATGATTGGACAATTCGATGCTGGATTCTACTTCGTTCGTCGAAATCACTTGTGAAAAGCACACACCCAAAGATTTGATCAAGAAATATTATGAGTTTATTAGCTACTTCGCAACAACGATATACGTATTGAAAAATATCAAAACTACAGGAGAATCATGAAGAAAGAAACTACAACGAACGAGTTAAGCACATACACAATCCACACAAGGCAAAACAACACCAAAAATATTCCAGGGTCATACGAAACCAAATTCGATAAAAAATCAGATACAAATACCCCTCAAACAATGAGGGTGCACAAGAATCAACCTCATATCATCATAAGATGCAATGCATATTCACAAGCGGACACTACAACATAACATAGTTTTATTAGAAAAGAATGAGATTGTTAAAACACCTGAACTGAGATTATCAATAAAATTTCGAGTTCAAATCCTTCGTTTAACGTCCAAGCAGTAAAAATAAGGCATCAAAGCCAGACAATGCAAAATAATTAACATGCCAAGCCACAAAAGGTCAGGACATATATGTAAGACAGAAATAACAAACTTCTGGTCTGATCAACCACGAAGCGAAAGTTGGGCCAAACAAGTCAACTCATTCGTAAAAACTTCGAACCGACCGATGCGTCGAAGAACGAAGTAAAAGTTGGGACAAACAAGTCAACTCACTCATAAAAACTTTGAACCGACTAATATGTCTGACCAACGAAGCAAAAGTTGGGACAAACAATTCAACTTACTCATAAAAAACCTTCCGGCCGACTAATATGACGGATCACAAAGTAAAAATCTGGACGGGTAAGTCAAGATGCGTCAGTAAAAAACCTTCCGATTGATTAATATGTTGGACCACGAAGTAAAAATCTGGACGTATAAGTCAAGAAGTATCACAAAGCCTTCTTGCCCAATCAACACGTCAGACCACAAAGTACATCCACAAAAGCCTTGACACATAAGTCAAGACCTATTCAGTAAACCTTCTGGAGCAGCCAACACATCCAACAACAAAGTAGACACACAAAAATTCGAACAAGTAAATCAAAACCAGTAAAGCTTCATGGCCTGGTCAACAAGGCCGAAGAAATAAAAGCTTCGATGGTCAACAAACAAGCGCAAAAAAGAAAAACACAGACAAGCCTAAATTACAAGAGTACGTAAAGTATAAGTAACGAGGTGAACGCACACTCATCATGTACGGTGAGTTAATGTGATTGATCCAAGACAAATTACGACTACAAAAAAAGGACAACACTAGAACGTCAAAGGGGAAAGTTGTTCATTTATAAAACTATTATGTTACATCCGAAGAAGAAGATAGAACGGGTGAAGAAGAAACAATAGAGGTGTCAAAGCATCGCTAGCAGGAGCATTTGATGGAAAATGGGCAACAAAATAAGTACCAGGAGATGGAATTCTCTCTTCGACAACAAGAATGGATAATGAAGCAAGATCGTAAGGAGGAGGAAACGATGGTTCTTTGTCTACTGAATCCCTCGGTGTATCCGAAACACCTTCTTCGCCATCATCATCCTTGAAAACTTGGTCGACTAAACCTCGATACCTGGACAAATCAAGACCATCTCTCTCAATGTAGTCGAGAAGTTCAACTCGTCCATCAACTATTCTCCTCCAATCCTTTGCTTCTGCAATCTTTAACCTGTTTTTAGTTGCAACAAGCTTATTCTTGGTCGAAATAAGCTGCCCTTCAATGGTAGTCAACATTGCGCAAACATTCGAATTAATGTCGTCGAACACATTTATTAACTGCTCCACCCGCTCCTCAGCAACCTTACGGTTGAGGGATTGCTTAATAAAGGAACACATGGCTTCATCATGACCAGCCTTTTTAGTAGATAGTTCCCTCTCCACCTCGTCCAGACGAGCACAAATTCCGTTAAATTCTGCCATAGAAGACTCAAGCTAAGCAACAAATCTACCCCGCACGACCACCACATCTCTTAGAGATGCCTAAGCAGCCCCATCTGCCTTCTCCTGCTCCGCGCACCGCGCTTTCAACATGTCCAACTGACAAAAAACATGAGAAAACACAAGTAATACCGCTGCCATCTTCCTCTCAAGAACAACCATCTGGCCACGAGGGACCTGATAGTTCGACCCCATCACCCAAGCATAAGTGAGGTGATTCATCTCATCCATTATTTGCTTGAGGCTGTGATCGAGGTGAATGGTAGGCTCCAGCACAAGCATCAGAGCCCTCTCCACCGCCCACCTATGCCACTATCTGATTAAATTGTGTGCACTATCCTGCACATCAATCTCACTAAACCAACAAAACTTCCCATCTGACTTAATATGGATGTCTTCCAGGTTGGGCTCCTTCCAACAAATTTGGGATGAAGAACTATGGGATCAAAAAGCACAGAAGATTCACCCCCGACGACCAAAAGAATGGTTGGAGTAGAGGTGATAACAGAAAAACCACTCCTGCCTTTTCACCGTGAAGCGGTCGTGGCTAGAGTGGGACAAACAGTAATAGCGGCATCAACAACAAAAGTCGGATGGGCAAGAGAAGAAACATGGAGCTCCATTGCATCATCAACAGGATGGAGGACGATGAAGGAGGAGGAACCTCAAAACTACGACCGCGATCACCGACCTCCTGTTTGCACATAGGATTAAATTCGAAGTCGATCAAGGTCTTTGAAGTATTCAGATCCTTGGACTGCTCCATTACAAGCTGAAGCATCTTGTTGTCAATAGCTCGAGTGGAGGGTCATCATCCGGCCACTCAACAAAGTCGGGCACGCCATAAGCCGGAAGGAGCCATTTCTCATTATTGTCCAACGAACAAGTTATTTCTTTCTTGCTCCTCTCCATCGCCAAATCCATCTCCTCGACCTCCTTGAGAGAAATACCATCCTCTCTCCCACCCTCCTTATTAGAAGAACTTGGACGAGGAGCCGTCCAAATAGTACAACGAGTGGAAATAGAAAACCGTTTCCTCTTGGGAACACGACCAGGGCTGCTCGCCAATCGCTTTGATGGACTGGCAGGCCTCAAAATATTCCTCTTCCTGGTAGTCGAGGTAGCAACAACAATGTTGACAATAGCATTGAGATCCGTAACATCCCTGCCATAACTCACTTTCCCATCAACACTAGCATCACTAACGCCAGCAGGAACAACACGAGCAACAACTCAACAACTTGATATTCAATAAGCAAAGCCCATTAATAGTGTACAAGCCACTACACGCCACAATGTCCTCAGCAAGGAAAAAATCCACAACAACTACAAGAAGCTTCAAGAAATGGTCTCTGATCATCTATTCTTCCATAGACAATTGCAGGTCCTTCCGCTTGTTGGGGACTTGGAACGACTGTATAATTTGACGATCCCGCAAGTTGAAATGGCCGGAGTTGATAGAAGCATAAAACCAAAACCTCAACCAGTCTCTAATCCAACCGTTAAGCTTCCCAAAACAGACAGAAGAATGGAGGAAACAAATATTCTTGGTCACCAAAAGACCAACCACCGAATGCAGAACCCTAAACGTTAAGGGAATACCAGTAAGAATGGCTCTCGTATAAGTAGAAACCATCACCATCTAGCTGTTAAGACCCATTTGAGCAGAAGGAATACCAAAAAAATCTAAATATTCCCAAAATATCTCAGGGACTGGAAATCGAAGGCCAGACTGAAACATGCAAGGATAAAGTGCAATATAACCAGTTCGTGGATGATAAAGGCTATCGTTCTGCCTAGACAGAACTATCTCAAGATCGGATGACAAATAATAGTCGGAACGAACACTATCTAATGTCACCTGCGAAGCCTTATTTGGTGAAAAAAACGCTTCACAAGTGCTAAGCGCCTCGCCTTCGAGTATACTACCAGTAGACATTGAAAATGAATGAAGGAACGAGAAAGAACGAAGAAGAAGAGAGGAGAATAAAACCTAATTTCAAAGATTGCATACAGATAGAAACCAAGCTATCACGCCCCATTTTGTAAAGCCCAGCAAAGAAGAGACTATTCATAGGACGACGTGCGAGATATGATGGCTGCACGAAATCCCAAAATGGGCGCGAAAACGAACGGATGAACGAGAAATCAAAATACTAACCTCACCAAAAGTTGCTAACAGCAATAAATGCAATACAATGCAATGATGAAATTGAAAGTCCAACCATTGTCGAGTTAGTGGCTACGTCAGTAGGCCCACTAACTAAGGAGGGGTAGCTGATGATACATTAAATAAGATTGTCATCACAACCATACGTGTGGCAGATGTCGTCCATCACGAGGATCAAATATTCAAAGATCAAGCCAATTGATAAAGCCCAAAAAGGGTGAATCCAGTCATAAAAACCCAAACAGGGCCCGTCAGAATAAATCATAGTCAGAGACCCAAATCCAGGCCCAATAAAGTTCTTCCTTAAAGAGGAGGAATGTTACAGAGAAAAAGAATCGTGGAGGGAGTTACGCCTCCAAGGACGTATCTTCATAAAAAAGGAGACTGTTACAAAGAACGTCTCCTCTCATTGTACCTCACATGCTTAAGTCACGTAGAGAATTAATAACGACCATTATATAAGGTAAATGGAACATTCGACAAAGGTATATAACTTTAACTGAGTTCTGTCCAGATTTATCTCCATCTTCAACTGAGTTACTAACTTAAGCATCAGAGTGCCTTCGGCCACCAAAAATGTAATTTTTAGCAATCTAACATTTGTTTTGCTGGTCAAACTTATAGAAGACCGGATTTTGAACGCATCAAAATTCATCTTCAACCCCCCTCCACTTCCTCTTATATATATACACGCCCTAAGTGGCAAAACAAACTTACAAAGTCACGAAGCATATTTAATCACACCTTGTTTATATTGCTCAAATCTAGAGGATTCCTATCACAATTATCACGTACTTTATAGAGTTTGTTTTGAGAAAGAATATAGTGGAAAAAGATTTTTTTTTTTTTTGAAAATTTGGAGGAGAGAGTGTGTGAAGAAAAAGGAAAAGACAGGCGTAAATAAGGGAAGTTAATTGATTTTGGTGGAGAGAGAGAAAATGTTAACATTTTTCGGATTGGGTTTTTGTTGGGTTAGTTATGTCCCATTTGCCCCCATTAGTTTATAACTATTATTTTTTTTACCACCAAAAGTTTTTATATTCTAGTATAATCCCCATTTTAAAGTTTGACTGTTCGGTCAAACATGTTGACCAACTTCAGCCATCCATATTTGTGTTGAAGAACAGATTGCCCATTTTTTCGAGATAGATACAATTCTATATCTGCATCTCGAGGCAATATAAACCCATCTTCCCCAAGTTATTATTTTTCCTTATTGTAATACTAACCCATCTTTCCCAAATATTCAAAACTTCAACCAAAAATATGAAAATCTCCTCTGAAAAATTGATTTCCATTCATCTCCAATCCTTCATTCTCTCTTCTTCTACCAGACACAACAACCGGTGATGGTTGGTGTAATGGGCTCACTACGGATCGTAAAACTGCATCTAGTAGCCTTCATAATGGTCTTCTCCACGAGCAGGCTCGTCCCGCTCCTAGACCTCGTCTTCCTGGCCTTTACTTCGACATACTTGTTCAAACTATCGTGGCTTGTGTTCCCACCGCACGGTGGTAGCACCACGTCGACGTCGCCGGAGATCTTCCAGGGAAATAGGTTGTTCAAGATGTATGTAGTAGTGGGGACTACAATCAGGTTGTTCTTTTTTGGTTGTCATATGTGCTTGTTGGGTTTTCGAAGATAATAATGAGGTGACGTCCGCGACGCCACACTTGTTATTGTGTTCGTTTTGGATACTTACTGAGAATATTATTAGTGGCTTATCGTTGTTCTCGGCCCCGGTGAGGGCGTTAGTGCCGCTCTACGAAGTATATTTGTGATCATTGATTGGATTGATGATGTTTGGGTTAAAAAGTCCTTGCCTGCTAATGCTCATTGAAAATAGCAAGGTTTTGTAACTTTTGTTTCTTCCCAAATCTTGCTATTTTTAAACTGTTTTCAGCGCATTTCTAACATGAAAAAACATAAAGGGTCGGCTTGGTGAAATAGGCTGGTCGTGGAGGAGTTTGAGGTGGATTTGGAGAGATGAAAAGCCAAGAGTTTGTGGTGGATTTGGAGAGGTAGAAGAGTTTTTAGGGTTTGATTGATGGTAGAAGAAGAGAGAACGAATGATTGAAAATGAATGGAAATTAATTTTCGAAGAGGAGATTTACAGATTTTTGGTTGAAGTTTTAAAGATTTGGAAAAGATGAGTTAGTGTTACAAATAAGGGAAAAGAAAGATTGGGAAAGATGGGTTTATATTGCACATATAGGATTGTATATGTGCACATATAGAATTGTATCTATCTAATGGTCAAACTTTAAAATGAGGATTAAACTAGTATAATTTTTTTTTTGGGGGTCAAAGAATAATAACCATATGCTAATGGGGTCCAAATGAGAAATAACCCCTTTTTGTTTGATAAATATGGTTATTTATTTAACATATTTTTTTCTTTTTATGAATTCCCTCGAGCAAGACGTTGTCTTGACTACACAAATTAGAATTGAATAAAGATCCATTCAATAAAACTAAAAATAGTTCCAAGTTGGAGCTAAAGAATAAAAGTCTAAATTAGATTAAGGAATATTCTTTTGAGTTTGAAGTCTTGAAAGGAAACAAGCAGGCTCAAATTTTCTGTAATTCCTGAACACAATTTTCTGTTCTTATTATCATTTGTTTTTTCTTCTGTTCTTTGCCTTCTCAGTCTGCCTTTAACTATTATTATTATTATTTTCCAAAGTATTGCAATTTATTTTTCCAGTGTATGTTTGGACACAGAAGTTTGATAAATCAGAAAATACGAAAGAGGAGAGATCCATAAAAGGAGATAAATGAGTTAGAGCAGAAAATTAGGTACAAGATGAATTAATTTCCATATTTACAAGCATTGGATGACTTTTTTGTGTCTGGTAGAATCTTTCAATTCCTATTCCCATGTGATGAGAAAACTTGAGAATTCAACTCCATATACGTTACATTCATTTTCCTCAAAATTTGGATTCAAACTGATCTGTTATTTATCAAATTTTCTTATGAGTGATAGTGATTTTTTCAGCTGAATAACTACCCTTAAATTCATTTTTAAACCATTGTTAATTCATTTGTTGATCGGAACCTCTTCATTAGGTTGCTCGACAAGTTTTTTAATTAGTCGTAGGGACAATTTTATATTTGGTCTAAACATGAAAAGGTCAATTCCTGATTCGTTTGTTAACGCAGCATGGTGGCTAATGTTAATTACTTAACAAACGACTGGAGAAGGGGGAGTTTATTCTATTCTTTTGGTTTATCCGACTCTGCTATACCTTACTTTTTGGTAGATGATACAAGTGGCCGTATTAGTTTTTGCTTTCTACCAAACATTTATATTTTCCTAAAGAAAATGACTAATTAAAAACTAGATTGAATTCTTACATTTAATGGTTGGATTAACGAACTAGTCAATTCAAAATACTGTATTTCTTTCAATTAGCCCCTGGAATATGCGAGTCTCTGAAATGTATGATACGGATGGCATTAGAAGGGAAAAACGGACAAAAAAAATTCCTTATCATGACAAAAAGAAAAGATTCTCCATTCATTGTGGGAGCTAGGTAAACCATTGAAATAAAATTTGACGCCATCCAACAATAACCCTTATTTAGCTTATACTTGTTATTGAGTTATTACAATGTCGTCTAAATGTATAATGCATTCAAGTATTTGACCATTCATTTTGGTGCAAAATACAAATCTCATGTCCACAGAAATCTCTCTCGTTAATATTTTGATCAGGGTTGTTCTCCAGAAAATTGGTCCTAAGCAATGGTCATATTGTTTAATTTTGCAACAGCATGGGCGCTTTGTTAAATCCAATACATTAGATGCATAAAGAAACAAATAAAAAAGAAGTTAAGGCTAACATATAATAGAACGTTAAACATTATGACTTCAAGGGATAGCAGCAGCTTACTTGTCCATACGGATTAAAAACAGGATTTGTCAATGTAGTCCTTCATGCACGATTAAATCTATCCGTGTTCTCTTGGTCAACACGTAAATCTGAAAGGAAATCAACTATAACCAAAAAATATGCACGACTGAACTGCTTCAAACTACTCCATAGCGCACTTAATTTGGGCACTAAAATCACTATAAATATAACACTTCACTAACCACCTTTAGTCACCATTATCAAAGTTCAAAATACGTAGCACCCTGTACTAGCTCCGTTACAAACCTTCCAAGGAGATGAAGTTGGGACGGACACTAGAGTTTTGATAGTGTTGGTGATCTTCATTGCCATACTATCTCATGCAAATGAGGCAAGTAGGAAGTTGAAGGAGGATTTTGAGAGTGCACATCACTTGTCAACTCACTCTCCAGCGGCTTATGACAACGCTAAATCTACAATGGCTAGTTGGCTTGGTCGATTGTCATCTGGGTCAAGCCCCCGAGGTGAAAAGGCCATTAAGATATATCAGCTTTGCGTGAAAATGATACAATTTAAATTCAAACTAAAAAACCTACATACTATAATTTTTCATTTTTCCTTTGTACCCTGCAAAGAAATGTTACAAGTTATATAAATGCACAAGTTTTCTTTCAATCGTTGCTTTCTTTGATGCTTTGATACCACAGACTTGCATTTTTTTCTTCTCTGCTATCATTCTTATAACATAAGGTGCCCATCACAACACCCCCACCACAAAGGATGAGTAGAAATAACTGAACGTGGTAGTTTTCTTTTTTTTTTGGGACGTGTGGGGGGGGGGGGGGGGGGGGGGGGGGGGCGGGGTTGTTAACACCACACCAAATGAACAATTTTGTAACAACCCCAAATAGTATCACTTTTGTGATGTAATAGCCCACCAAACAGTTTCATACAGTTTTACAAATGAAGTGAAATGAATCATCATAAATAATATGGTGCTACAAGTGATACTATTTATGGTGATCCAATTATTATATCACTTCATTTGTGAAACTGTTTGGTGAACTAACAAATTTTTTTTTTTTGAGTTGTTACAAATATGTCAATTTCGTATAATGTAATGATAGGGAGCAGATGGAACAACAATAGAATTGATCATGGGTTAAGTAGAGGAAACTGAAGTGTTTGATATGTAGTTGGATTAAGAGATTGGACATGTATAGTAGATGAAACAACAAACTGACGGTGCTTTTACGATTCTTTTTGTTGCGCCTTATTGCGGAAGCGGGTAGACACCAACAATTGCACACAAGTACCACAAGGATCCAATCAATTAAATAGAGCAACTAGCAATGAAAGAAATTAGAGAAAATTAAGAACATACCACAAGAGACACAAGGTTTACGTGATTCAGCAATTGCCTACGTCCACAGTGAGGTGATTCCACTATATTCAAGAACAAGGTACAAGAAGATGACAATTCTCACACAATCTCTCAACAAGAGATGAAACAATTCAAGGAATTATCTTTCTCTACTCCCTGTGCATCACCGTTTTTCTACGTGCAATCATCATAATAAAAACACCTATAGTTCCTAGTATATATAGGGACAACAATTTTCTGTTTGGCAGCAGTTTCCTGTTTCACAGTAGTTTCCTGTTTCACAACAGTTTCCTGTTTCCTAGAATTTATTTCCTGTTCAAAAAACAATTTCCAGAAGTCCAAACAATTTCCTGTTTCAAACAGGAATCCAAACACTTTCCTGTTTCAAACACGTTTCCTATTTCACAATTCTCCACCTCGGCGAATTTTTATAAGGAAAAAATGAGCCGAAACAAGGCATGAGAATAAACTGATCAACACTCCATCATAGCTTTGTCACCTCACGAAACCGCCTCGAAGGGCAACGCCCCAAAGGGCCCTCAATCAACATGAGTCAATGTGGAGTAAGTCCAAACAATGTTGGAACTTAACTCCAGGAACAACCTTTGTCAACATATCAGCAGGGTTGTCTTTTGTGTGTACTTTCACCAAAGACACATCACCATCCTCAATTACATCTCGAACAAAGTGATATCGGACGTCAATATGCTTAGTCCTTGCGTGATGAACCTGATTTTTAGCCAAGTGGATGGCACTCTGACTGTCACAGAGAACCTCAACACTATCTTGTTCCACACCCAAGTCATTTACAAGACCTTGAAGCCACAATGCTTCTTTTACACCTTCTGTCAATGCCATATACTCTGCCTCTGTAGTAGAGAGAGCCACTGTATCCTGAAGCATAGATCTCCAACTAACCGGAGCACCGTATATCTGAAATACGTAACCAGTAGTAGATCTTCGTCTATCTAGATCACCAGCATAATCAGAATCAACAAACCCACGAACCTGACATGAATCTCCACCGAAGTCCAAACCCACATCCAAGGTACCTTTTAAGTACCTAAACATCCATTTCACTGCCTCCCAATGTTTCTTCCCAGGGTTTTCCATATACCTGCTCACAACACTAACAACCTGTGAAATGTCAGGGCGTGTACACACCATAGCATACATTAAACTGCCAACTGCACTAGCATAAGGAACATGCGACATGTATTCCTTTTCTTCCACTGTGACTGGAGATAACTTTCGAGAAAGTCTAAAATGTGAAGCCAAAGGAGTAATAACCGGCTTTGCGTTTTCCATGCCAAACCGTGATATGACCTTCTCAAGGTACCCCTTCTGTGAAAGAAATAATTTTTTATTCTCCCTTTCTCTTCTTATCTCCATACCAAGTATTTTTCTTGCAGCACCCATATCCTTCATCTCAAACTCAGAAGCAAGTTGAGACTTCAATTTATTTATCTCCACCATACTCTTACAGGCAATGAGCATATCGTCAACATAGAGCAAAAGATAAATAAAATCGCCACTACGAAGTTTTTTCAAGTAAACACAACAATCATACTTACTTCGTGTGAACCCATGTTTCAACATAAAAGTGTCAAACCGTTTGTACCACTGCCTAGGTGACTGCTTTAACCCATAAAGTGATCTCCTCAAACGACAAACATGGTCTTCTTTTCCAACAACCTTAAAACCTTCCGGCTGATGCATATAAATTTCGTCCTCTAAGTCTCCATGCAAGAAAGCTGTTTTCACATCAAGTTGTTCAAGCTCAAGGTCACCATGAGCTACCAAGCTCAACAACACACGAATAGAAGTGTGTTTTACCACAGGCGAAAATATCTCATTGTAGTCAACGCCTTCCCTCTGAGCAAAACCCTTAGCTACTAATCTTGCCTTGAACTGAGTACCAGACTCTAGAGTAGTCTGTTTCTTCTTAAACACCCACTTGCAGCCAATTGCTTTCCTTCCATTAGGCAACGACACTAGATCCCAAGTATGGTTCTTCTGGAGAGACTCCATCTCACCCTGCATAGCTACTAACCAACTCTGACTATCTGAATGACGCGCGGCCTGCTTGTAAGTAGTTGGCTCATCATCTTCCACAGAGAGTGCATATGCAACCAAATCAACTGTATTCAACTGACCATAGTGCTTCAACGGTTCTTCAAAGCCAAAATTTTGAACTTGCTTAACCGATCGTTTTGACCTAGTTAAGGCCAAAGGTTGCTGCTGGGATTGATTATCTTCAACTGGTTGTTGTTCCTCATGGTCTTCAGGCTCATAATTCAGATCATGTGTGCCTGCTTCAACCACTTGTTCATCTGCTGCATCCACAGACGCTTCAACTTTCACTTTCTGAGTGTTACTAGATTCACCACCACTATCAACCAACTCCTTAGCTTTAGTACAAGCTAACAAGGAATTCTCATCAAATGTAACATCTCGACTGATCACAAATTTATTATCCTCTAAACACCATAGACGATAACCCTTCACGCCTTTTGCATACCCCAAGAAAATGGCCTTCTTAGCCCTAGCATCAAGCTTATTTTCTTTCACATGGTAGTAGGCAATACAACCGAAAACTTTCAGTACACTGTAATCAACATGTTCACCTGACCACACCTCATAAGGTGTTTTGCAGTCTAATGTAGAATGTGGCGATCTATTAATCAAGAAACACGCGGTGGCTATTGATTCAGCCCACCATTCTCTGCCAAGACAAGCATTGGAGCGCATACACCTAGCTCTTTCAAGCATAGTACGGTTCAATCTCTCAGCAACTCCATTTTGTTGTGGCGTGTTTCTAACAGTCCAATGTCGAACAATTCCTTCTTGATCACAAAACTGTTTGAAAGTACCCTCAGTATACTCGGTACCATTATCAGACCTCAAAGTCTTCACCTTTCTTCCACTTCTATTCTCAACCATTGCTCTCCACCTTTTAAATGTCTCAAATACTTCATTCTTGGACTTCAAAAAATATACCCATGTGTAACGGGAATAATCATCAATGAAGGAGACAAAGTACCTGGAACCTCCCTTAGAGGCGACCTTCACTGGTCCCCACACATCTGTATGCACATAGTCTAGAATACCTCTGCTCCTGTGCTTACTTGTACTGAATTTTACCCTGCATTGTTTTCCATATACACAATGCTCGCAAAACTCCATAGTCGGTTTCTGCATACCCTTCAGTAACCCTTGCTTGCTCAGTAGAGACAATCCTTTTTCTGTCATATGCCCAAGTCGCATGTGCCATAACCTAGTGCTTTCCGATGAAGAAGTTCCCACTGCCACATTTCCTGTTACCGTGTTACCCATCAAGGTGTACAAGTTACCTTGTTTGATCCCTTTCATGACAACCAAAGACCCACGGACAACCTTTAAAACTCCACCTACTGCTGTAAACTTACAACCATTGGAGTCTAAAACACCAAGTGAGATAAGGTTCTTTTTCAAGGCTGGGACATGCCTCACATCAGTTAAGGTTCTCACAACACCATCATACATCTTAATCCTCATTGTTCCAATTCCAACTGTCTTACAAGCGTAATCATTACCCATTAGAACAGTACCACCATCAATGTGCTCATAGGTAGTGAACCACTCCCTGTTTGGGCACATATGGTAAGAACACCCAGAGTCAAGGAGCCATCTCCCAGAGATTTTTGTGTTTTCACCCGCAACTGAATAACATTGTTCATCCTTTTCCATACTAGATGCATAACTTGCTTCACTAGTATCACCCTTATCTTGCTTTTTCTTGCCCTTCCAACTGTTATCATGATTACTCTTACCTTGATTTGGACAATTTTTCCTAATATGCCCCCACTCTCTACATTTGTGACATTGTGGACCTCTAGACTTTGATCTAGATTTTCCACTATTTGAAGATGATTTCACTTGAGACTTTCCTCTAACAACCAACCCTTCAGCTTGATCTTTCCCATTACCATTTGATGAAGTTTTCTTCCGAATCTCATTGGACAAGAGTGCACCGGTAGTTTCATCAAATGTAAGTTCATCTTTCCCAAACAAAATTGTTTGTACAAGATTTTCATATGACTGCGGCAAGGAGTAAAGCAATATAATTGCTTGGTCTTCATCCTCAATCTTCACATCCACATCTCTCAAATTTGAGATAATCCGTGTAAACTTGGCGATATGATCACCAATTGGAGTGCCCTCATCCATTGCTAGTCTGTACAATTGGGTTTTCAAGTATAACCTGTTTGATAATGTCTTAGTCATAAACTGTGACTCAAGCTTCAACCAAACATCAGCTGCCGTAGTCTCTTCATTAACTAAAAAAACTATGTCTCTATCCAGACACAAGCAAATAGCAGCACGCGCCTCCAAATCCAATTCTTCCCATTCATCATCTGACATGGTTTCAGCCTTTTTATCCTTCCCTAGTAATGCCTTGTGTAATTTCTGAGAAATAAGCAAATTTCTCATTTGTATTCTCCAATATCCGAAATCGTTCTTACCATTAAATTTCTCGATTTCATACTTCCCCACATGTGCCTTGCTCACCTTGGATGCCATTGCAAACAAAACCTGTGACTTTCTAGACAAGAAGCTTCACTAAGTTTTTTTTTTTTTTTTTTTTTCAAACAACTTGTGCACAAACAAATCCTAGCACTTTTGAATCTTCACAATCTTGAGTAGAACAATTCAAGATCAATTTCCCTTAGTGCTCTGATACCAATTGTTGCGCCTTATTGCGGAAGCGGGTAGACACCAACAATTGCACACAAGTACCACAAGGATCCAATCAATTAAATAGAGCAACTAGCAATGAAAGAAATTAGAGAAAATTAAGAACATACCACAAGAGACACAAGGTTTACGTGGTTCAGCAATTGCCTACGTCCACAGTGAGGTGATTCCACTATATTCAAGAACAAGGTACAAGAAGATGACAATTCTCACACAATCTCTCAACAAGAGATGAAACAATTCAAGGAATTATCTTTCTCTACTCCCTGTGCATCACAGTTTTTCTACGTGCAATCATCATAATAAAAATACCTATAGTTCCTAGTATATATAGGGACAACAGTTTTCTGTTTGGCAGCAGTTTCCTGTTTCACAGTAGTTTCCTGTTTCACAACAGTTTCCTGTTTCCTAGAATTTATTTCCTGTTCAAAAAACAATTTTCAGAAGTCCAAACAATTTCCTGTTTCAAACAGGAATCCAAACACTTTCCTGTTTCAAACACGTTTCCTATTTCACACTTTTAGTCATAGGTGAGTAATTGCGTAGGTCGAGAGGTGGTTACTGGAGTTGGGAATGAGGGAAGGCGAGATCACTGTGGCAGAGAGCTTGCTTGGGTCTGTTAGTCGGGTAACATGTGAAAATGGTAGCTATATGTTGCTGTATTGATGGAATGAAGGGAATAAGATCAAAATGGATAGCTTGGGGAGTAAGGAGGTGCTTGGTGATAAAAATAAACTGATTTGAAAAGGTAATGAGATTTAATCTAGTACGGCATTATGTGAGATCTATAAGTAATTTGAGAGAATTTGGAGACACAGAAAGCATTTGTGGTTTGGAGGATATATCAAATGAAAATGCATCGCTTGGGCTGGACTTCTAATTTATGAGAATTTTATGGTAGAAAATTGGGATATCATGCACAACCAAATGCTTTGAAGAAGAAACAGTTGACTTCTAGTTTGTAGAGTTTTTGGTAGAAGAAATAATTTAGAATACAAGCTATGAAAATCTGTTTATGAGAAAAAATCATGTCAATGACACGAGACTGGATGACCAAAGTGATCATGTTGTAAGTTGATTAAATCCTAATGGGAATTTGAAGAAATGTTGGGAACTGGGTTCTGCAACCAGGATAATGTGGCATCATCAGAGGAAGTTTTTTACAACTTCGAGATACATATAAACACTTTGAGGATCTCATCATTCTTTCAAGATCACACCATGTCACCTTGGTTGCAAAAACTTGGTTTCCTAATATTTTCCATGTTGCATTAATCTTAGAATTCTTGTATCCTTAGGTGATTGAAAATTTTAAGATTAATACCGCAAGTATTCGGTGTCTATTAAATTTAGACCAGGCAAATACGAGTCGATCACTAGAAGACTTGATTTAGATTATGAATTAAAAAAAAAAAAAACTAGAATGTTATAATCTAGAGGAACAAGTATGATAAAGTAAATGATGAAAATAAAAATATTAGTTCAAATGAAGGAAACCACTAGGGTGTTCAAATCCACCCTAGCTTTGTTATATATTAGCTTTAATATCCATTTTAAATCAAAATAATAATATTATTTTGAAATATTTAAGTTACATCACTAGCACCATTAATATTTAGACTTTCTTCACCTTAGATGAATCAAGTATAAAATTATATATTTCATGTAAGCATATGAAATCAAAAGCTTGGCTTAAACATTTCATGTCAAACTCAAGTATATGTAATTTAATAATTGACTATACTATATATGAAGGTTTTAACAAAACTATGTTTTCTTAAATAGAAGCAAAGCCTATTTTTTACTTAATCATAATATCGGAGATATAAAAAACTTACACATAACTTAGATAGGGTTTCATCTACAACCCTAGCAACTAACTATTCACACATTAAACAAGAATAAATCATAACTTTTATTTTAAATAAATAAATAAATAAAAAATAAATAAAAGCTTACAAAAGAGAAATGGTTATGTTCTTTTTGCTCCAAATGTTACAATCTCCATTAAAAGTTGTATGTCTAATGGGTGAAACAATTCCCCTATTTATACTATTTTACATAGAGTAATACAAGAGGAAGAAAATAAAAGATACAATCAAAATCTCTAGAAAAATCTTCAACAAAAATTCATTTTTCATTCCTTTGTGTAGATTAGGGGTGGGCACGGGACAAGATGGACCTCATTAGTGGCGGAGCCAAGATTTTCAACAAGGGGGGCCAAAGTGAACAGTGATGTTTAGTATTTTCTTTTATTTTATTTTAAAATATAATAACAACAAATTAATTTTTTATTTTATTTTGTTACTATTATTTGTTTAAATTTGGATGAAGTGATCCTAATTTTAGTTATAATTCTTCGTCAAACCCACCAATATCCTCCTAGACTCGAATTTAAGCAATTAAATCATTAATGTAACAACAATGAAAAAAAATTAACTAAAAAAAATACATTGTGAATGAAAGTCCTTTTGCATAGCTATGAATCCCATCACATTCATCATTCTCCACCCAAAACCCCACTTTTCACTTACTCAAATTTCTCCAATCACTCAACAATCCCAATTCATCTCAAGATTCTAAGCCACCCCAAATCCTTCACAGCCCTCAAATTGCCCCTCAAGAGTCTTCGAATTCGGTAGGTTTTGAAGAACACTCAAATTGGTGTCTGAAATAAGTGATTTTTTTTGTTGATTTTGAGGAGAGAAGATGGGTTTTGGTTAAAAAAAAGAGTTTGTCTTATTAGCGAGGAAACAGGCGAGGGAGGGGGGTGCAACCCTCCATCTCTCTTGAGATGCGTGAAGGCACACATCTCTAGGGCGATTGAGGGTTGCACCCCTCCCTTGCCCGTTTCCTCATCAATAAGAATTAGCGTAAAGAAAAAGAGGTTTTGAACAAGAGAGAGATCTAAGAGGATTTGTAGAGAAATGATTTGGGTGGAGGCTTGACGAGGAGTTGACTCTCCGAGATGGACGTGTGTGTTGGTTTCCTGTGTTTGTGTGTGGGATAGTTTGAGTTTTTATTTTTATTTTTATTTTTGTTAAAAGAAAGGTGGGATAGTATGAGTTGTTTGAAGAAAGGTGGATTTTTTTTAATGAAAATAGGTGGTGTGGAGAGAGAAATGAGGGTCTGTCATTGTTTGCAATTTGTGAGAAGGTTGTTTTTTATTCATTGGTGAGAAAAAACGTGTGAAGATTGAAGTTGAAGTAGGGGGGGGGGGGGGGGGGGAACACATTCCTAAATTTTAGGGGGGGGGGGGTCCGCCACTGGACCTCATCCCTGTCACATTTCTTTCATTTAGGATCGGGATGAGATAGACTTCATCTCGACATTGTCCCATCCCAAACGGGTTCAGGACGAGACAGGATGAGCATGTGCTAAATAGTCCTCCAATGCAAAATAACAAAAGTATTTCATTTTACATTGCTCACACACCAATAATGTCAAATATGTATATATAACTTTCATCATAACAATATTAAATGTCATATAAAATTTGTAAAGGGTTACCTTATAATGAAATTAAGTTTGTCAAATGAATGATAGGAGATGGAAGAAACCCCTCCATAGATCTGTTTTACATATTTTCGCAAGAATTGAAATATCATTCATACAAGATACAATTATGAGCAATGTTCTCCAACTACATAACTCATAGTGCAAAACTAACCGAAATCATTATTTGCCTTTATTTTCTACATGAATAATTGTCCTATAACTAATCTAAAATGTGAAAATCATAAATTTTATGGGTTTTATTTGACTTAAAATATCCAAATTGATGTTTCTACCTAAATAAAGAATACCAAATCAAGCAAGTAAATTTTCAAACATTCGATGTTTTGATTTAATTTCAACACATCCTAAAATTTTTTTAGAAGAATAATTTGATTAAAGTTAATAATAAATATTAAATAAATAAATTCAGGACATGACGCGATAGGCGGGATTGTAAATCTCAATTCCGATCCCATCCCAATCTAGATCGAAATGGGACGGGATCAGGATCGCCGGATGGGATGCCTATCCCTAGTGAAATATCTTTGGCTCTAGAATGCAAATATCTTGATTTGTTGACTTCATTAGTGTGTTTGTCTTGCAAGATTTCTCATTCTTTCTTCACTCTGGAGATATCATGGAAAACCAAATATTGGATGTGAGCATTGATAAGGCATGATTCAAGTGGATTGTGAGAATAACATCAAATATTTGATTATATATAGGTTTTGAGCTTTGGGTAAAATGGATTGGGTAGTGGGCTTGTTAGTAATGCACATAATGGGTTCACACATTTGCAAGAACCACATTTCTAAAATGCTTTGTACCCCACACCAGTGTATCTTGTTTGAAATTTTAGTCTTCTTCTCATATACCTTGCAATAACGAACATTTGCATATTTTTCCTGAAAATAAAATTAAGTAGTGTATTTAATGCAAATGATGACAAATTTGGGGTTTCATATTTCACAAAATTGTGTTTCTCAACTCGCTGCATTCCATATTATAATTATATGCAAAATTATATTTTAATCTTTAAAGCCCGAATTATACAGCTTTATGAGTGGGACACGAATTTCTATGTAATTATTAATTTTTGCAAATAATAATGCAATAAATACCGATAAAATAGTAATATCAAATTTCAACATTTGACATTTATTATTAGGAAATGTGTGAAAGTCTTCTTTAAGAAGGACTTGCAGTAAGATTTTCTTGGTGGCTTGATCCCTTACATGAAAAATACGAGGATGAATTGAAACTAAAATAATGACATCATCATCATCATCACAAGTGGATTGATCATGAAGAACATGGGGCATATGATTTAATGAAAAGAAACATATTTTTCTAAACTAGAAAGCCAATGCAGCGGATAAAAAAAGTCTACGGGTCACTGATATTTGTTTGATTATTAATTGCCACCATAGTCTGATTAACATACAAGTTCAAAAGCAATATCAGATAAGGTGATGATTGTCCCCTAAGTTAGGATTCAAGCACAGATCATATTCGGGAGAAGATGCATGCATGTATCATGTCTTATGGTAGGGTTGGATAATGATTTTACTACAAATAACATTGACATGCCAAATAGTCGTATTTGTTTCATGGTTTATGAATCAAGCATGGTAGGACGTGATTAAGAATGCAAAATGATGGAATTGTTGTTGTCAGGCATGGTAAGAAGCGAGAGAAGAATGCAAATTGATTGAATTGTTGTCGTCACTTCACACCTTTGATCAAATCTACAAACTCATAAACTACAATCTTGTATATCACTTCGAGTAAGTTTAAAACTAAATTGGGGAATAAAATTAAAACCAAATTGATGCAATTCATTAGAAAATTGAATATTTTGTCTGCGTTAACCTAGATGTACATTCATTTTGACAGTGGTGACTGGCTCACATGTATTGAAATTGTAAAAACAAGTAATTGGACTGTAAAAACTAAAAACAATGAAAAGTGATTCTCAAGGGAAAATTGAATATTAGTAATTGAATAAGTACTATTTATGACGAACTCAAATAATTCTCCTTTTACTTTTATTAATGAAAACATTACTGGGTATTTCTCCTGCATTTAGTTTGAGTAGTTTTTTACTCATATCGCAAATAAGCATATTTCGTTTTTCTTTCTTATTGTATGCATTTAAGTAAAAACGCATTACTACAAGTATAAACTATATCGGGGGTTTTAATTCTGGATTTTCATACTTTTTTTGTTTGTGTAGTTATTTGCTCTACTCTAATGTAATTTCTAGATTTTCTCAAAATATTTTAATTGTTCTTCCTACTTCCTAAAGGTTTAAATTTTTGTAATCAAAATGTAAATATATTTGTTTTTTTTACAAGCAAGATTACATATTTTATTAATTTTCTATACAAGTATAAAAAGTTTAATTACTCGTGACTTTAAAAAAAATAAAAAAAAATTAGAAAGATAATAATTCTCAATATCAATACTATAAAAACTGAGCACAAAGCAACATGCATAAGATCTTTCAACTGTACTACAACGTGAGTGTCACCCACACCTAACAATGAAATTTCCAAAGCAGCACTCACCTGTGTTTTCAACCTACCATAGCATCAATAGTCACCATTTAGAAAACAACCAACCGCGAAAAGGAACAATATAATTTATGGTTGATATCTTAGTACATAAAGTAGTACTCATATAATATGCATTAGTACGGATGAGAACGGTTTCCACCGTATTGATGCCTATCTGGTCTAGAGCCTCCACCATGATCTCTGCAATTGTCCCTGCGTTGTCTATCTCCTCCACCACCATAGCCACCCCTGCCACCACCTCCATAAGCCGGTGCTAAGTTTTATAGCCCCTGATTGATTCTCAAAGAGTTGTCTTAAGCTAATAAATCATCAACTACAATATTGGTTTCATCCTTCTGGAAGGAAGCTTAAGCTAACATATATGCCTCAAAATAACATAATTTTAAATAATAAAAAAGACATTCTCATTGAAACAATAATTAATTTATGATCTCCATTCACTTGAATTAAAATGCGGATAAACATTTTAACTTCTTTATACTTTTGCTTGAAATTGTATGCCAAGGAAAGCTACTCCCCCCTACTTATAGCAATTACAATTTCTTTTATCAACGACCAATATTAAGCTTCAACACTAATATGGCTTCAATAGTTAGTTGTCCAATGGTCGACTAAGATTTAATTGTGATTGTGGATGGAGGACTAAGATTGCATAGATTATGTTTGTTATAGTGTTAAAAATAGGAATTTGTCTAACTGTCGAGGAAAACAGCGAGGATGCTCCCTCGCACGTGCTCCTACCTCGTTTCAAAAAAAAAAAGAAAAAAAAAAAAAAAGGAGGGAATCGAAATTTTGGGGGAAAAAGAAAGAGGGAACTCTCCCTCTCCCCATTTCCATCTCTCCCATACAGAGACAGGGAGAAACCCCCTCCCTCCCTCCCTCAGAAACGCCTACGAAGCCCTCCCTCCCTCTCCCCAAACGACGAAGCTCGACAGAGAAGCCTCTGATGGAAACCCTAAACCCTACCCTAAATCTCAAGGGTTTCATTTTTCTGCTCTGCTCCGCTCCGCTCTAATTAATCTCTCTTCTTCAACAACAGAAGAAGAAGAAGATGCCGCTTGGTCAAAGAACAGGTGACAAGAGCGAGTCTCGCTACTGCGGAGTGGAGACGAAGTTCGAAGATGACGTTCCTCAACTTCTTTCTTTTAATATCTCTGATGGCGGTTTCGATTTCGTTCTTGGATGAGTAACAACCAGTCGAAGTGCACTTTGGATGAGTAACAACCAGTCAAAGTTCATAAAATTCTCCATCTACACTGCCGAGGTCAGTTTCTTCCTTCTGTTCTCACAACGTATGTGTTAGTTTTCCAGCCGTTCTGATGTTGAAATCGCTAATTTGATTTAGCTTTGCTGAAATGTGAGAGAGCACCTGTAAGATTTTCATACGCTTGAATGTTAAACTTGAGCATATATTCATGGTCATAATCATAAAAGGAAGCACATCTTGTATGCACTAAAAAGAAGTAGATTATCCACAACCAGAATAAAAAGTCTTCTTCCAATGTATGCAAAGGGACAGTATTCTTCCAATGTATGTCCATAGATAACTTGAAACTTTGTTTTTATCGATACGCAGGTGTTGTGAATCATTACTTCTTTCTGATGTTCATGCTTGATGTTTTGGTTGATGTAGGCTGGAGTAGTTGCAAGTTTGGATACCTTGGTGAAGGAGTTCATCAGTGCCAGCAATGTTGAGAAGAAGGCAGTTCTATCTAAGATTGAGGAGGAAGCAGACAAGCTTGAGGGTTCTGCAGCAAGGTAATTCAAAAAAAGAATGTTTCTGGTTATGTAGGTTAATATCCTTATTTGAACTTGGTTGGTTTTAGAAGTATGAAGATCTCTAGTGTTTTCTTGAACATATGCTCCTCAATGGATAAAAAGATGAAAAGTCCGTGCAACAAAATAACAGATATGCTGGTATTTATTTTCTTTAGGCTCGGTAAGATCTACAAGAAAGCAGCTAAGAGTTGCCTGGAGAAAGGATCCGATTACGCCAAGAAAGAAATAGAACGTCTGCAACGCATTCTTGAAAAGGTGACATTCAATATCTTAATATCATTAAGAGGCCTATATGTGTTTTGCTTAGCTGAATGAGCCATTCTCTGTCCTTGCTGACATTTTCCATCATATCTTGCAGTCCATCAGCTCTGCAAAGGCCGATGAGTTCACTTTGAAGAAGAACATCCTCTCTACATTTGCTGCTTGATCTACGAGTGTTGCATTTAGTCGATGATTGATTTCTCTCAAGTTTAGCTCAGAGGTTACTGTTTTGACATTACTTTAGGCAGGTTTCACAGAATGATTTGTAGTTTGTCTTGATTTCAATCAACAATTTCTGCAAGATAAGAAAAGAGAAGAAAAGCAGTTGAGCATGCAGCATAGATGTTACTATGTGTTATAGAAATCAATAAAGGCTGCGCACTTTGAAGAATCAATGAAGTTTGCTCGTAGAAGTGTGAGCGATGCAGATATCAGGATGTATAGACAATGTCCCTGAGATCAAGGCCAAAATTTTTTTTCTGGCAGGAGAGGAATTCTTTGCCATTCAATTTGACTTCCAGTCTGCTTAGAACCCCCTTAGTGTTATAAAGCTGGGTTAGTGTACCAAATATAACATTATACTCCCTTTCAATTCGGATGTAATGTTGATTACCAAAGTTAGAGGATGTAATGTTTATTTTTAATACAAGTCAGGCAACTGTTTCCAAGGTTTAAATTTTGCGTTGGTGACGTTGCGTATGATGGTTAATCTGTATGGATTGTTTTAGGTGTATCATATGCAGTGTTTCTCCAGAATTGTAGGTGATTTCTTTATTTATAACCCCAGGTAGAGGGCCAAGGGAAGGATGGGCATTGAAGGCTCAGCATTACAAGTAGCTCAGCAGCTCAGAAAAACTGCTTTATCCTCGCCTTGTAATAATGAAGGTGCCATCATGCATAACCAACCCAACATCCTCACATTCTTGAGCTTTATTATTCTACCTATTACTTCCATCAGGCAGTAACAAGTAAATGGTGGTTGGATTACATTACAATGTTAAAGACACTTAATCCACTCTTTGTGCTTGCTCCCTAGTGTATTTGTTTGCAGTATTACTAAACACAGCCTTTCTGTCATTCATTTCCATGGTTTATATCTTGGTCTGAAGTTTGTAATAAAATCATCTTTGTATAGTGACATTGTGTTTCCTTTGCTGGCCTTGTATTTACAAATGGCTCCATATTCACTCACATTCCCAGGAATGTCTAGTTTGCAAGGCCATCATTCAGGAGGAGAAATTGATTCCTGTGTATGGCAGAGGTAAGAACTAGACAAAAGAAGTACTCTGCTCACTGAAATTGATTCCTGAAATTTACAAATGGCTCCATATTCACTCTGCTGTTCTTGTGATTCTAGCGAAATTGACAGTAAATTACACACTACATCAAAAGAAGTAAGACTACATCAAGACTGCTCACTGAAATGGAGCTTCAAAAGATAAACCACACACTACATCAAAAGAGAAACCGCAAGACTACATCAAGGAGCTTCAATTCTTTTCCGCAGAACATACCATAGGCTGCCAAATGGTCCAATTCTTTTTCCCTCACTGTAAGTCTTCTTTCTCGAGCAAAATTTCACAAGCCACACAAAATTAGTCCAAATCTTCGGCATTTTCATCATAGCCTGCCAAATGAAGTAATGCATAATGTCAGTCTTTTTTACATTCTGAAAGCATGTCAGTCTTCTTTACATTCTTTTTTTACATTTCAGAAACCAAAATCAGTCTTCTTTACATTCTGAAAAATGATAATGCATAATAGATAATGCATGCTAAACAGGAGTAACAAACAATCTTTTTTTTTACATTTTAGACACCAAAATCAGTATTCTTTTCATTCTGAAAAATGATAATGCATAATAGATAATGCACGCTAGCTAAACAGGAGTAACAAGAACAATATGAAACACAAATTTCATCATATAATCAAACATATTACATTACATATAATTGCATCATTCGCCCAAGAGCTTAAGAATAAATTTTGTATGCTTTGACTACTTAACAACTTGTTTAGCATGTTTAATTGCTCATATAAAAGATCAATAGACCATTCATGTAAACTATTGCTGATCCAAAAAAAAAAAATGAAACTTAAAATTTATACCGGGATGGATAGTCTTACTTGTAAATTAAGCAATAAACTTGGAGGGGGAGGTGGAAGCATCGGATGCTTATTATTCGGTGGAGAATCTGCAACTTTGTTAACCTCCTTGAGGAGGCTAGATATTAAAAAAATAAGTTAGAAAAGTTCTTTGACATTGAACAGCAACCCAATCATATTTCTGATCTCCTACCCATTCAAAGACATGCAGATATGCGCAATCAAGACAAAACTTAAATAATAGGTGTACCTGCTAAAAGTAAAGTTTGGAGGTTCAAGAAAATTCTCAATAGATGCATTTTCACTTGAACAACCACCTGCAGAGCCAGCCTACAATGGTAGAAGAACAAGTTAGTCCAAACATAATTAGGTTTTACCCGACATTTATCAGTTCAAGTGTTACTGAAACTTGAAACACATAGCATTCACCTAAAGAAGAAAAAAATCACAGGTCTATTACTTAAAAAAGCAAAAAATCCCCCTTAAAAATAATTTCTAGGAGACCCCAAATGCATGAACAATAAGATGAACCCCTCCTTCACTTCACCTTAAATAAGAAACTCAAAACACAATAAATATAATTGAATGAATTAAAGTTGATTCATTCACAAGTATAGTTGAACATTCAACTGATGAACTTCCTCAACAATGCCTTTCTGGTCATTAAAACTTCTCACGGGAATAAAAAACCAAATCACCACTAACCCCTTTATAATGAAAAAACACAAAAAAAAATAAAAATGTAAAAAATCAAAAACCAGGGAAATTCAACAAGAATCTTCTAACTCTTTGTAAGATTCACACAAAAAATGTCTCCCAGATCTATCACATTTGCATCACAAAAAAAAAACCCAACTTTCCCTGAATTTCACATAAATGATCCTAAATCCCACACTATTCTATCAAAATCAGAGATACCCAGACCTGAAAACTGCTATAAAACTCAATTATGAACAACACCCAGACTTCTAAATCACTCCCAAACCACCTTATATAAGCCTACCACCTAAAAAACTAGTCATGGGGGTTCTCTAGAATGCTTTAATCTCTGTGTTTTAAAAATACCCACATGAAAGAAAATAGTGGGGCAGTGGAGGAGAGATCCAGATAAAGAAAAAACATATAATTAGAATACAACACATGCATGATGACTGGGAAAGAGAAGTACAAGTAAAATCAGATCTGACCTCGGCAGTGTAGATGGAGAATTTTATGAACTTCGACTGGTTGTTACTCATCCAAGAACGAAATCGAAACCGCCATCAGAGATATTAAAAGAAAGAAGTTGAGGAACGTCATCTTCGAACTCCGTCTCTACTCCGCAGTAGTGAGACTCGCTCTTGTCACCTGTTCTTTGACCAAACGACATCTTCTTCTGTTGTTGAAGAAGAGAGATTAATTAGAGCGGAGCGGAGCAGAGCAGAAAAATGAAACCCTTGAGATTTAGGGTTTCCATCAGAGGCTTCTCTGTCGAGCTTCGTTGTTTGGGGAGAGGGAGGGAGGGCTTCGTCGGCGTTTCTGAGGGAGGGAGGGAGGGGGTTTCTCTCTGTCTCTGTATGGGAGAGATGGAAATGGGGAGAGGGAGAGTTCCCTCTTTCTTTTTCCCCCAAAATTTCGATTCCCTCCTTTTTTTTTTCTTTTTTTTTTTGAAACGAGGCAGGAGCACGTGCGAGGGAGCATCCTCGCTGTTTTCCTCGACAGTTAGACAAATTCTAAAAATAGAGAAGAAATATTGGATGTCTAGGGTCTAGGAGGTAAGAAATAATTGATGGTGATTTTATTTATTTGAATTGATAGAAAAAAGATTGAAACGATGGTTTGGGTGATTAGTGGTTTTCGAAAAGAGCAGTTCTAAATGGCGAGGAAACCAGCGAGGAGAGTGAGGTGGAGAGGGGGGAACCGTTCACCCCCCTCGGGATATGCGCCGTTGTTTTTTGCACGTGCATCCCAAGGGGGGTGAACGGTTCCCCCCTCTCCACCTCACTCCCCTCGTTGGTTTCCTCGCCATTTAGAATTTCTCTTTCGAAAACTATAAATGGGTAAAACTATAACTGGAATATTTTGATTTGATTGAAATGGGTAAAAACTATAAATGGAGTTTGACATATTAGAGTAAAATAAATTGAATTGGGAAGATATATAATGACGGAAATGGAAAATTTTTGCTTGTCTTGTGATCTGAGCAACCAAGAAAGATTCTTTCAATTTGGAGAAAGATGTTAGCTATGAAAAGTATTGTTATTTTGTTCCGAAATTCTAGCTGGCCTGGGAAAAACCAGCGAGGTTGCTGCCTGGGGGGTGGGGGGGGGGGAATTTACCCTTTTGCTCCCCTCTTTAACAACCTTTTGGAAAAGGTGTTTAAAAAGGGGGGGGGGGGGCAAAAGTGTAAAATCTCCCCCCAGGCAGCAACCTCGCAGGTTTCCCAGGCTAGGAAGAATTACTCTATTTTGTTTCTAACTAGCATATTGCATGTGTTGTTGACACTCGGTATATACTTTTTTTTGCTACTAATTCTCATGCACTACACACCCTCCCCACCATTGCTCTCAATCAATTCCATATTGAATGTAAACTAATTTATTTTTAGGTGCAAACCTATTTTAAGTAAAAATGCTAATTCTTTTAGAGTCAAACTCGGTTAAAATTTGAATCGATTGAATATTTGGGATCTTTGTTTGAATGGTCATTAAAATATTATAAGTGTTTGTATTGGTCATTGGTTTAATAATAAAATAATATACTTATACATGAAATATTAAAAATACCTATATGTTTTAATAATAAAATACATATTTTGAAAATTTAAGTGTTCGTATTGATCACTGATTTTGTTGGAAAGATCTTCAAAATAACAATTCAATGATCTCAAGTTTACCAAAATTCGACAACTACGTATATATTTATGATAATTTTCATATTAAAAAAAGAAAAAGAAAACACAATATTTTCTCTCTCCGCTACATGTACATTCCAACAACTTTTTTTTTTCACAATTTTTTTAATTTTATTTGTCATTTTACATGTTTTATATTTACAAACATGCCATCATAGAAAATGAATATCAACCCTCAACACATTTCCCAACTTTCAATCCTAGTCATTTTTATCTCCAATCCTTAGTTTGACCTAGTCGGCAATGAACAGACACCACTCTGAATTGTAATATAGACTGTTTTAGAATAATTTGGTGTTATGAAGTTAATTAATTTGACATTTTTTTTTTTTGGATTTAAGGTAGTTTTGGGGTGTTTCTATCTTACAATTTTAGTGTTTTAGGCTAGTTTTAAGTCCTTTGTAATATCAAAGTTATAATTGTTTTAGAAGTAGTTGATTTAAATTATGAGCGTTTATGAGCCTACAAAAAGTGGACATAAATGTAATTTCAAAATGTACAGTTGAAGGTTGAATAAAATATGTTTTAGAGAGCAAAGATTGAGATACAAGTTTTTTGTTCGTTATTCTTGGTGAAGAGTCGTCGAAGATCAATAGAAAGGTTGTTGAAATTTGTAGCCGAATTCACTCAAAGACACACCACAATATTGTATAGGTCCTAGATGGGTTCTTGGCGGGGCTGGCAATAGATCCGATTAGGCATGAGACCCAATCCTAACCGATAAAAGTGGTTCTTGGATAGAATTTATATCCTGGATCCGAATCCGGTTCATTAAGTTTCAATCCGATAATTATTGGTACGATTCTGAATCTAACAAGATCCGAACTGATATGGATCCAATATTTTGAACCCGTATTTAATACTATATTATATAAGGTAGAAAGTAATGTTTTGTCCACATTCTCATTGTAAAATTATGTAAAACTAATCTTTAGAATTAAAATCCTAAGAAAGATAATCTTATTCAAGGTCTCCAAATATTTTATTTGAATTATATTTTAATTTTTAAAAAAATCTTCACAAACTTAAATTAGTTAGATTGTGTGACTATAATTTAAATCCTATTGAGATTTTAGATAAGTCAATTTAAAATTTTTGTTAATTACATTTGTATATTACATGATTTGATTTGTTTCCTTAATGTGTTAGTGTATCGTATCTAGTAGAATTTGAAACTTTAACATGCTAGCAATGTCTTCGATTAGGACCTCGATCTGATCCGAAACTGGTCAAAGTGGTTCCGAAAACAAATTTTGAAATCCGAACTCGGATCCTGTTCGGCTTCAGATCTATACATATGCAAATTGATATGGTGTCGTTATTAGCCCTAGTTCTTGGGTTTTGCATTGATTGGTTTGGGCTTAGTTGGCTTAGATCTATCGGGCTTTTGAGATAAATGAATTTACTGGTTTGTCCTTATGATCCTCGTTGACGAAATTTTGTCCTAGATGACTTTTGGACCGAAAATAAGAAAAAAAATGCTATGCTTTCCATATTCAGTTTTCAATTACTTTGGTTTTAAATATGTTTTCCAGATTTAGATAACAACCACTTTCAAATCAATGCCTACCTTACTTCCAGTATAGTAGGCAATCAATGAATGCACTTTGAGGGTATGGTAGACACTTACTGAATGCATTACAATGCGGTACCTATCATAGAAATACACAAATTCAGTGCCTACCATCCACTTTCACTTTGTAGGTTCAAACCATTGCCAACCATACTGGCTAGGGTATGGTAGGCACTTCGTGAATACATTCTTCCTACCATCACCAACAATAGATTTCTTCAAAATCCGAGACTCTAACAGTTGAATTTACACACACATAAAGAGAGATGCAAAGTCATTTTAAATGAAAGAAAACCAAGTGGGTCATAAACCGACACATCACACCAAAAGTTCTATTAGAAAAACTATGAGACAACTTTCATGTTAAATTTTTTTTTCTTAAAAGGCAGGGTGAGGCAACAAAGACCCATGTATGCACATTACTGAGCCAAAATTTCATCCGTGCTTTTGCATTGTTAAGAAGAATTATTGAGAAATCAACAAAATAAAAATAAAATTTTGAGGTCGAGGAACTTTTGCCTGTTTTATTTTTATTTTTTTTCTGTCAAAATTGTGAAAATGTTTTCATTCAATGAAAGGTAATCTTCAAACACCAATCAATTGTTCATTTTTTTTCTCGTTTTTATGCTCTTGTATTTATTTTGTATATATTTTTAAATATATGGAAGAGGGGGTCTAGGGACAACTTTTGACAAAAAAAGTTACACACACCTATTTCATCTACCTAGAAATCTCATACTAAGTTGACATTTTGCGGGATGATTCTTGACCATGTATATGATCTACATAGCAAGAACATCATCCCCACAAAATGCCATCTTATTATGAAATTTTTAGGTGGGAGAAATTAGGGGTGGGCACAGTCCAGGATTGGGCTTGTCCTGGTCCCGATTCTATAGTAATGGAACGAAACGATCCGAGATAGATAATTTTCTGGGGCAGAACCGGTTTGATCCCAAAGCCATTTGCAACAAAGATGAAATGTCAAGAGCAAAACAGAGCATCATCTAAAACATGATACATAAATAAACAACCACAAATTATTTGAAGCATAAAAGCAATGAGAAAAAAATTCCCATACGAGGTAGACAAAGATGGTGATGCAGAAGGAAAGCCATCATGTTCCTTGTTGAAACCAATTTGAAGGAGTTGATGCTATTTTGTGATAGTTACACGCAACACATTTCAAAGCATCGGGGCGTGTTTGGTTAGCCCATTGACCGTCGTAATGTAATGGTTTGACCATTACAATGTAATGGGTCAAAGGCATTCCTGCGTTTGGTATCACATAAAACCATCGTAATGGTCATTCCCATTACAGATTTGGTTGTAATGGCCATTCCTACCTCCCCCCCTATGAATGGCCATTACCATTCCCATTGTAATGGTCAAAGTTAAATAATGACCATTTTTATCCTCCTCACCCTCCCCCATTTTAACTAAGTGAGGGTATTTTTGGAAATAAATTTTACATTACCACCTTACCATTTTAAAAGTATACCAAACATACATATTCCCATTACCATTCCCATTACCATTCTCATTCCCATTACCATTACCATTCCTATTACCATTCTCATTCCCATTCCCATTCCCATTCCATCGAGTAACCAAACGAGCCCAAAAGGGTTTGTTCCTCACCAGCTAGCATGAACTCTCCACATCCCTCCACCACGTGTCCTTCGATGAGCATGACATGATTTTTCAAACACTTCTGTACCTACTCATCGATTTCTTCACCAAGGCCAATTCATTTGTTCCATCACCTCCATTGATTGCCATTCTTGCTTGGGTTGAGTTGTCGAGTAAAAAGTGATAATCGATTTGGTTGAAAGGGTTCTGAGTTGAAGTTAATTCAAACAAAACCAATAGTTTTTTATGCAATCATTTTCCTCTCCCTGCTTTGACATTGACTTGCAAATCTACACAAGGAACACACGTGAGCCACGGACCACCGTTGTGGTGGCCGATGGCACTCCGATGCTAAAGTCATACATGGATCCGAGGAAGTTGTAATGTTGTAAACTGGGAATTTGTAGCGTACCTTAGTTTACCAACCTCATGTCTTATTTATAGTGCAAGAGTCTTGGTTCAACCAGGCCATCGATGGCGTAGTTTAGGGAAAAAAATTCGTGGAAATCCTTTTCTAATTAGGAGTCGTGCTGTGGAGGGAAGTTTCCCTGTTAGCTATGTGCTCCTAGATATGCGGGAGATAGTTCACATTTCAATAGTGGTCTACAGCTAGAAGTCTCCTTATGTGACATATACTCCGGAATCCACTTCTTAGTTGGAGGCAAATAACTGCTGTAGTTTTCCGTTCGTAGCTGATTCTCAAAATAGTTGCCTTTAGCAGGGCTTACGAGTATTGAGGATAGTTGTGAGACACGTGGGCCTAGATGGCTGTAAGAATTTGGGTCGGTTTGGTGGACTGCATTGAGTGGGTTTAGAATCGCATAGGCCGGATCAGTGTTGGGCTGACGTTGGGGCCTCTCTTTTCTCGAGATCATCATAACCGTGTACGGCGTAGAACCGAGACCATTTTGGTGTATCATCAGTTACTCCCCCGAGTTAGTGGCCATCACCTCGGTTCGCTAAGTCATTTCTTAAAAGATATGCCGCTCATGATGATTGAGTCTGAATCATTGCTTGAGCCGCGCACTTCATTAATTGAACATGCGTCGGTTCGACAGAGAAGATGTTGGAATCCTATCCCTATTTAGGTCATCCTTTGTGTGGAGACATACTCTTCCGTTTTCTTGTTTTTAGAGATATTGCTCTGTTTATCTTCTGATTAGAAAGATTGTTCATCTTTTCCATGGCTCAACAAAACCTTCTTGATGACGCAACTCTGGCCAAGGGCCTTGAGTTTTTCGAATACAGGTTGCTTTCTGAATCGGACCTTGCTGAAATCCGTACAAATTGGGATTCCTGAGGACTTGCCATTATATGCTCTGAAGGATGAGCAGACGCCAATGCATCCACCGATCGGGTTCATTTGTTTGTATCACGGGATGCTCCAAACCGGAGTTCATTTTCTTATTTTTGATGTGATTTGGGACTGGCATGTGGCTCCCACTCTTTACTGATCATTGCGAGTTAAGTATGAAGGTGGAGCCCCTTCTAGGAAAAGGAAAGTCGTCGGAGTCAAGGCTCCTGCTTTGTCTGACAAGGAGGAGCCATGTGAGACGCTTGCCTCCTTTGTGAGTTCGAAGAAGTCCTGCATTAGGACTGAGTCATCTTCAAAATAATCAGCTCCAATAAGTAAAGAGCGTGAGCCTGATCGGCTTGTCAGGGTGGAGGTTGATGTATCAGGCTGGGAAAAGGACCACTTGTTGTTAGTAGGGGTTGAAGGTATATCGAATCTTAGTGTCGTGCAGACGGAAGCTCTGAGCAAGCAATTGATGCTAGTTGCAATGGCGGCTTCTACTGGCGCCGACCAGCCCAGGACCGTTTCGATAGAAGGCTTCTATGAGGATCCACTTGAGGTTTTGGAAGCCAATCGTCCTATTGGTGGGAGGACCAATAGTGGTCGTGGTGACACATGCCAAGTTTCTCACAGTCTGCATAGTTCTCCGTCTCGCTCCAGGCCATATCTCAAGGTGTTGGAGGGTCCGTTGGACAACTCGCTTCCTTTTCTTCTTTCAAATCTTGCTGAGTTGTCTCGCATTAAGGGGTCGGCTACCAATGACAAAGGAAAGGCTCCGGAAGAAGACCTGGGAGCAGTGGTGACTACAAGAGGTGGTGCTGGCGTGATCCCTAATCTAGGAGAGCTTCATCCGGATGCGTGGATAAGTCTGTTTGCACCAAACTTAGTAAGGATGAGCACTCAGGTCTGGCACCGGGAGGTTGATGTGGACTATGCTTCGAAGAAACATATAAGCAGGCGTCATAGCTGGATGATAGACCATGCTCCAAAATTCGAGGAGGATATACTAGAAGGGCGTATGGATAAGGGTTTAAAGTACCTTATGCTGGGAATGTCTCACTTGAGCCAGGTGGTCGTTGCTGGGACGAAAGTCTAGGCGGCCCGTAAGAGGGTGTACACAATGGAGCATGTCTTCGCGCACATGCAGACGTTGTATTCTGATTCGCTTTATGAGATTGAGTTGTTGAGGAGATGAGTTTGGAACGGTCGTTTGTTGATGTTGAGGCTCATAGGATTCGTTTGGATGCCCTTAAGTCTGACCTAGCAGAGGCGAGGGTCGTGAGGGGCAGATTTCAGCAAGAGTTGGATCTGGCTCGCCATGATTTGAAGGTTGCATAGGATGCGATCTGAACTATGGTCCCTTGTGGAAGAGAATGCCTTGAAGGAGTCAGATTGGGCTGTTCAGGGACAACAATTGGAGTCTGATGTCGAGTTCAATGCTCGGGAGGCGAGGAAGGTCGTGGACCAGCTCGAATTTGAAAAACATGAGCTTAGTGATGTAAAAAGTAGTTTGACTATGGAGAAATCTCAAGTTGATGCGCTGACAGGCAAGTTGGAGTTGTAGGAGCATGAACTTGGTGAGGCGAAGGCACGGGAGGAAGAGCTCCTCCAAGAACAAGGCAAGTGCAAATTCCACTGGGTTGTACATGGTAGATTGGAGCTATTGGCGTCGATGAAGGAGGAGCGTCCGAAATGGAACCTTGATCGCTATAGAAGATATCATATGTAGACTTGTTAGTGGCCTTTTCGTCGTCGGACAAAGAGGGTGATCTGGACCAGGATGCTCAGACTGCGACGCGTATGGGTGCGACTCATACTTCCTCCTTTGTCAAGCTTAGCTATCTGTTTCTATACCCTCTCTTGATAAGGAGTGAACTTTGTACACTTGCAACTTTTAATTTTCAACTGTTTAATGAGAACATGTTTACGTTTAATACGCTCTGTATCTGTTTTGTACTCACTATCCCTAATGTGTATTTTCCAGTTTGCCTTGTCGTTTAACTTTAGCATAGGCTGGTTGGATCAATAGGAAGTCGAGTGGTCTGTCTGCTGTTGAGAGTTTGACCATTTGCGTTGCGAGTGACTCAGAGTCACTTTTGCATGGTCACGTCCAATAGTGGGCATTCCGCGAATGGTTGAGGAGCGTGCTGTGCTGCCCAGTTGTGGCCCATTCTCAAGGTAAGCTGCTGGGCGCTTGTTTTGTCTATCCGACTGTCGGTCGCGGTTATTGGCATGAGTGAACTATGGTAGTCGAGCACACACGTTGTAATTGGAGCGCTTGTTTCGAGTCAGTTTTCATAAGCTCGGGCTGGCATTCCACGTAGAACTCGTACACTCGTTGGCAGGCCGATTTGTGGTTGGCATGAACGTCCTTTACTGGTAATAGAATGCCTCCCGTGTGAGCGTGAAGACGTCGTTTGAGCTATGAGGGTGAAGATGTTGTTTGAGCTGTGAGCGTGAAAATGTTGTTTGAGCTATGAGCGTGAAGACGTTATTTGAGCTGTGAGCATGAAGGAGTTGTTTGAGCCGTGAGCGTGAAAATGTTGTTTGAGCTGTGATTTATCTTTGGGTCACTGTTTCAAAAGAGAGCGGTGGTTACGTGATGGAGTTTTTTTATTAACCTAAATTAATAATTTAATAAACCCAACTTGTAATACCGCAAGTGCATGGTCTAACTAGTAGACAGTGGCAAATATGGGTCGATCCCACGAGGATTGACGAGACAGCCGAATTCTAAGACTTATTTGAACTAATTTAGAGTTGGGGTCACAACAAATGAAAATTACTAAATTAAAAATGAAATTGACAACTAAAATTAAACTGATAAGATGATAGAGAGGGGACTGAGACATCGAATCCACCACAGGTTCTTCGAGATTTGTGTAATCCAAATTATTGTTTTCAAGAATTAACATGACTAACCTAAAGATTAATCTAAGTTCGCAATTGACTTCAGCAAAGGTGTAAACCCCTAGCATTGCGTGTCTTCTTACGGCACACACAATCACATGTTTATTTTAACTAATTCTAAACCCCTAGCATTGCATGTCTTCTTACGGCACATACAATCACAAATTCAGATTAATTGATTAAAGCAAGCTTTGAATATCAATAAAGGGTACTTCTAACTACCGACTCGTCTAGATAATTAATCCGGATATAATCGGTGAAAGCAAATTATTGAAACTCAGAAATCAACTGTATTTAACGTTCAAGTATAAAGAAAACAATAAATTCAAATACAACAAACTCTAGGAAACCCTGTGGTTTCATCTTTGCCTCGGCGCGGGATCTAGAAGATCATGGTGGTGGTGGTCACAACATCAATGGAGGTGGAATTCATCTCTGCACGAGCACGAATCCCGAGAAAGACTGCTAGTGGGCTGTGGTGGCTCTTACATGATCTTGGGGTGCCAATAGCCAACTATTTGAAAAACAGTTGGTTCCCGCCAGAAATCTCGCGTTTTCACTGCGCCTTCGTGTCCAGCGAGCCGCGCTCCTTGCGAGCTCCTTCGTCTTTGCTCTAAACGGCTCCGGTACCTGCAAGAAGACAGAGAGAGGGTGAGGGAACAACGAGAGAGAAAAATACGCGAAGGGGGAAGAGGAACAGGGGCGGTGGCGCTCCCTATTTCCGCTACTCCTCGCGAGCTCTTTGTTCCCTCGACGAGCTCCGGTCTTTGCAAAAGAGAGAGATGCCTGGGAGGAGGATTAACAGAGAGAGAGACCGAAGAGGGCGAGAATGGAGGAGGGAGATAGGGCGGTGGAGCTCTTTCGCGCGGTGGAACAGGGCGGTGGCTGAGAAAGAGAGAAACATGAAGGAGGAGGTGGTGGCGTCTGATGGTGGTGCTCGGCGGTGTGGATGTTGGACGGTGGCGAGGTGAAGAGAGACACGAAAACAGGGGAAGAAGAGAGGAACATGGGAGTCGTGGATGGTGGTTGTGTGTGGTTGTTTGCGACAGGGACAGGGTGTGGCGTCTCCCTAGCGAGCGAGGAAGAACGGGTGAGGGAGGAAGGCGAGGTGACAGCTGATAGTGGAGGACGATGAGAAGGTGGTGATGGCGGGATGATCACACTGCCGGTTCTCCTATCGAGCGAGGATTGCCGACAGGGTGGATTGGCGTGGTGGCTGGAAAAGAGAGGAAGAGAAACGAAACGTGGAAAAAGAAAGAGGAGAACAAGAGAAGAGAAGAGAAAAACCTAAATAGGGTTCTCCTATTTCCTTGTTAGGTTGGGCTTGGGTTTCTAGGTTAGCTTTTTGGGCTTGGGCTTAGGTTAAATTAGGTAGACTTAAGTTTATTTGGATTAGGTTTAGATATGTGACCCTCTCCTTTGTACCACCGCTAGAATCAACCAATTGATTATTCCTTAAATTGTCGCCTTAATGCGATTTCATCGTTCACGCTCAAATTCCTACAAAGACATGAAAACGAAATAATTAGAATAAAATATAATAATCGAAACACTAACATATATAAATTAAGGGATATATTATGTAATAATTACGTGAGTATCAAATACCTCCAAACCTATATTTTGCTAGTCCTCGAGCAAAACAATAAAAATAAAATTCTAACTCACTTTCGCAGAAATCATCGGTTGCACTTACCTTAAACGTGCAACAAAACTTTAAACCCCTAGATTACCTCTAGTGGACGAGTTATAGTCTAGTGAGGGTTTCCAGAAATGCTACCCACAAACATTATGACTCATAAATTTCCAAAACATGGTAACTTAGTCACTCTATTATCCTCAGAGTAATCATCTAATTGCCAAAATTTTCTGAAAACAACTAACAATGTCAGAAAAATATATCAACGAGTCTAACAACGGTTTAATAGTATCCAAAGGTTAAATAAATTTCATCAATTATTCCCAACTCGAAGTGTGTGTGCATGACCTTATCAACATAACTTTATTTTTCTCAGCAAAGATACGACTAGATAACCTTTGAATTGTACGCTTCGACTACAAATCTCTCTTGTCACTCAGAAATGAATCACTCAGAGATTGGTTAGTTGTCACTCTGTTTATATTTGAGAAGACAATAAATTATGGAAACACAAATATCTCACATATAATAATCATGAAAAATGGACTTTTAAAAGAATGAAATGAATATGATCTCATGGACAGAAATATCAATTACTTTGAGAATGTTGAATCACATGCCATAGTTCTTGTCTATTTAATCTCTACATCTATGAACCAGACCTTTACTTAAAATCAATTAGGTCTTTATTAGGTTGTAATGAGGCTAAGATTTTGGCTAACAAGAATGGAAAAGGATACGAGAAAATTCTCTGAGAATGGATACACCATTTAATAAACACGTGGGGCTCTGAAGAATAAACCAATGTTGTACACCATTAATTTTTCTTCCTTCGAAATTTTTCTTCACTTTTTTTCTTTGTTTTATATATATATATTTTTTTCGAAGCATCAAATTTTTTTTTTTGACATGTTTTCCCCTTCTGCACAATAAAGCATTTCAGTCCCGAGGATTCATGGAATATTTAGTTTAAGCTCTTTTTATTTGTCCATTCCAAAAATATATCAACCATACACATTCTCAAAGACCAGGGTAAGGATAAAAATAGTATGGGATATTACTCCCTAACTGAAGTAGGTACTGGAGATGGGGTTAGCAAAGAAAAAGTCTATTTAAAGGCTCAAAGGACTGTAAACGGATATTTATTATTAGGTAGGCTAAAAGGCTAAAGAACGGTTCAAAGAAAAAATTGCCTATTTCACTTCCTAAGCTCTAGTCAGTATTATGACATCTCAACTAAATAAATCAAGAAGTTCTAGTGTAATAATTCAATTTTAACGACATTCTCAAAGCAATCAAATAAGAAACAATAATAATGAGATCATCAACGAGATAATGCAGATTCAAGAAAAGTCAGAGTTTATTTAATAACCTTCAAGAAAAATAGAATGTCTCAAAACTCACAAGGGTTAAGTCTCCACTATTATTCTAAGGTTTTCTAATTAATATCTTACTGATTAACTTCAAATCATGCTAACTCGGCTTATAGTGCAAGAATGGTCGAGTCAAAAAAATATCATGAAATATATTTAACTTAAAGATAATATCAAACCATATGTTTTCCTATTGATATATCAAAGTGACAAGTGTAAGCATGCATTCCTAAAATTTTTAGCCATACTTGAAAGCATATCCTCTTCATTGGAAAGAAACTTAGATTTTGAATACAATAATCATAATTAACTATGTATTCAATGGAGATTGAGTAGAATACAATAATCAATTGTGAAATACATTTTAGTTCAAAATTTTTGAAAAATGCAGAAAAACTCATAAACCTCACCCCCAAACCTAAACAAAACATTGTCCTCAATGTATAAAATGATGATCATGACAAATGCAGGAGAAAGAAAAGATGCGAGTTAGAGTGATATTACCATGGGAAAGTTTTTACCAATTTCGACGAAATCATCCACCAATGAACGCTCAACAACATAAGAACTGTGGACTCATCATAATAAATTGAGAAAAACAATACAGGACACAAAAAGATATACAAATGAAATAATGAAAAAAAAATTACATGTATCAGTTGTAAGTCAAAATTGTTACGGAGCTAACGAGTATGAGTGAAATGCAACTAGAAAGAACTCGAAAATCAGTCCAGACTAACCATAATGACACAACTGAAGCTAGGCTGCCTCCTAGGAGCACTTGGTTTAACGCCGTCAGCCCGACATATATTCTTCCTCATAAATGATGTACCATAAAGTGAAGAGGAAGAACATAGCAAACACTCTCCTAAAAAAGGGGCAAGGAATCATATAGCAACAACCTAAAAAGTTGAGGATCCGTCCAACAAATAGTAGCAACCACATGCGACACAACATATACTAACACATCCCAAAAACTACGAAGGCGCCATGCAAAATCATAGATCAAATGCAAATGAACTCGCATTCTTAGAAAATCCGTGAGAACCTTGAGCAGAAAGGGGTCACAAACAATGATATCCAATAAATGACTCATACCTACTCCTAAAAAGGGACATCCTAAGCCAGGTTGCAAATCAGAAGATTGAATATGTATCACAATAGGGTGGTCAAAACTGAAATCATCTCTTACAAACAATGGATCCACATAGGTAGCATCAGTCAATATGAAAGTGATGGAAAGATGTATGTCTATAGATATATCGGGTGGTACAAGCTCATCATAACAAAATGAACCACACCAAGATGATGAGTTAGACAACGCAACAACACCCCCAAACCTAGAATTATCACTACCTATGGCATGTAGTCTCTCATTAGATGCGTCCTCCGATAACGACTTGACTATTTCTTGAATTATGGGGTCATTCGTATCGTGAAAATAGTCGATGCTTGACTCCAAAGAACATTGAGAATTAGATTTCATGCAAGAGTCACTAGGAAGGCATATGTCGAGTGGGTCATCATGAAAATGAGGGGAAGGGAATGGGTCAGGAGAGATTTTGATTATTGGCAAAACCAGGGCTGTAATAGTTGGACTTTGAATTATAACCAGGTCGCCAATTAGCGTTAAAAGAATGGATTTGCTCAGAGAAATATTCAGGATAATCATATTGCAAATCACAATCAGCTGTAGAATGACTAGGACTTGAACATGCAACACAACCCTCAAATGAAACATTAGTGGGAGGTAGGGGTTGAGTCAAATTCATAAGTGCATCTAATTTCCGAGTCATCGTCATAAGAACTGGTTCGAGCTTCGAGATAGAAGGGGAGAAGTAATCCTTAAAGTCTTTCTCCTCAGCCATTTCCTTGGTCTCAATATTTTTTATTTATTTATAATTTTTTTTAAATGCAAGCCTAACTGCTATATGAAGATGACCTAACTAAAAATAAAATAAAAACAACGAAACCCTAAATGATGCACAAACAAAATGAGTGGCAGACGACCCTAGAGCTTTTCTTTAATAATGCAGGGCTGAAATTCAATTCAATTTACTTAACCGTGGGAGAGGCACGGTAATTTCCTATCAATCCGCCACTACAAAATTGCTCTTACCTCTTTTTCCACTCTCTAGCTCAAAGTGAAATGCAAGTTCAAGAACTGTTCACAAATGGGATATGTTCCTTCACTCGACCACTTTAAGCTATCAAACGTCCAAAGAGGGTTCCTATGAGCGTCACGCCAGTCCTAGAAAATTATCTTGCTACAAATTTTAAATAGTGAAGGCCTAGGTTCCTAACCCTAAAATAGATGGTGATTAAGCTATCCGCGGGAGAGGGCACATAAGTTTCAACTCAATCCTGCCACTAATCAAATTTGCATGCAATACTATCTAGAACAAGCTAAACACAAGTGATCACACATAAACCGCGTGCAGATGCGGTGGATAGAAGTTACCTCCGGCGTGAACCTCTTTCGGGTTACTTGCGACGACGGGTAGAAGTCGATTTCTGAGAGTTTCCTTGCGAATCACAATATTTCACTTCGTTCCCACTTGAGCTTCTATGTGTGTGACCGCCTGCAAGATATATGCAAAATTAATTCAAACTCAAGCAAATAAAAAAAATAAGAAAGTGACTCGTAACATTGTTCCTAAAAAACAATTAAACCTAATTTATAAACTAGCAAAACAATCCTAGATTTCGATTGTACTGTTACAATCCCTGGCAACGGCGCTAAAAACTTGATGGAGTTTTTTTATTAACCTAAATTAATAAGTTAATAAACCCTACTTGCAATACTGCAAGTGCACGACTGTCTAACTAGTAGACAGTGGCAAATACGGGTTGATCCCACGAGGATTGACGAGACAGTCGAATTCTAAGACTTATTTGAACTAATTTAGAGTTGGGGTCACAACAAATGAAAATTACTAAATTAAGAAAATGAAATTGACAACTAAAATTAAACTGATAAGATGATAGAGAGGGGACTGAGACATCGAATCCACCACAGGTTCTTCGAGATTTGTGTAATCCAAATTATTGTTTTCAAGAATTAACACGACTAACCTAAAGATTAATCTAAGTTCACAATTGACTTCAGCAAAGGTGTAAACCCCTAGCATTGCGTGTCTTCTTACAGCACATGATATTCACATAATTATTACATAATATACCTCCTAACTTATGTTTGTTAGTGTTTCGAATAGCGTATTTTAGTTTAATTATTTATTTTTGTATTTTTGTAGGATTTGGAGTTTAAATGACAAAAGTGCATTAGCGTGGCGAATTTGGAAATTCATAGGCAAATTGATGAAATGGAGCGGAAGACACTCAAGCCAAAGAAAAATAATGAAATTAGTTTTGAATTGGTGGAACAAAGAAGTCATATGAATGAACATAGCCAAACCCTTTGTTTTCCTTTTGTTGTCTTTTGTTTTCTAATTTCAATTGGCTTGAGATCCATCAAGCCCTTTAGTTTACAATTGAAATACAGCAAATTGAAATTGAAATTGGGCTTACAATGGGGGACTAATGGGGTATTTGGGTTTCCAATTTTGGCCCAATAGGGAGTAGGTTTCTTTTTACCTTAAAGATAACCAAAAAAGAGAAACAAAAGGGGAGTTTTTTGGCTGGAACAAAAACAAAGCAGCAGCCGAGAACAACAGAGGAGCAGCAACAGGAGCTGTTGTCTAGCAGAAGGCGCAGGGCAACGTGGAGGAGACGCAACAACAGATCTGTCCAGGAACGCAGGAACACAACAGCAGAAACCAGGGACTGCTGCTTGACGCAAGAAACAACACAGTAGTAGGGCCAAAACGCATGACTGTTGCTCGACGCCAAAACGCTGACTGCTGTTCGACGCTGTCCAGCAGAGAAGATGTTGTCCAGCAGGGTGCACACCGCAGCCTTTGTCATCACCTTTACCATGCGTCACTAAACTCCACGCAAGGCGAATAGGTGAACTCCTAGATGTAACACACTTAATTTGTATTTGATTCGCTGTATGCTTTCACGATGAATAATGGTGTTTATGATTTTCACTTTTATTTAATATAGGAATTTATGTTATTTTAGTGACAAAGATTTCATCAATTTTTTCGTAGATTATTATTATTCCGGTGATTGTCTTTTGTTCTCCATATAAGTTTAGTCATGCTTTTCTTACGTGTGGAATTTTTAAGGATAAATTGATTCCGGTAGGTTAGTTATATGTGATCGTCTTTTATTACGTTATTGTATCCGGATATACCGTAAATTTAGGATATCACATATGACCAACCTTTGTGCTTTCTAGAAAAAGTGAAATCTAAAATCCATTTACATTAGGATATATTAATGCATTAAAGACTATTTTTCCGATTATATTGTTTGGGATGTGAAACACGTAATCGAGTCATCATAGCGAATCAATACTAGTTGGCGCGTGAAATCTAGGAGGGATTCTTGGAACCTTATGATTTCCCTAAACTTGATTTCTATTAAATTAAATTAAATTTAACATTTTAAAATTGTTAGAATTTCTTACATTTAGTTTCGCGTAGTTTTTTTTTCTTCTTTGACCTTGTTTTGTAGATCGCTTTTCCTCGTGGTAACGACACCCCAATCTTTACTGCAATTGACCGCGTGTACTGTTTGGGCGTAATCAAATTTTGGCACCGTTGTCGGGGAACAAACGTCATTCTACAAGGGAGGTTTCGAATGAAAATTAGACTTATTTGAACTAATTTAGAGTTGGGGTCACAACAAATGAAAATTACTAAATTAAGAAAATGAAATTGATAACTAAAATTAAACTGATAATATGATAGAGAGGGGACCGATACATCGAATCCATCACAGGTTCTTCGAGATTTGTGTAATCCAAATTATTGTTTTCAAGAATTAACACGACTAACCTAAATATTAATCTAAGTTCGCAATTGACATCAGCAAAGGTGTAAACCCCTAGCATTGCGTGTCTTCTTACGGCACACACAATCACATGTTTATTTTAACTAATTCTAAACCCCTAGCATTGCATGTCTTCTTACGGCACACACAATCACAGATTTAGATTAATTGATTAAAGCAAACTTTGAATATCAATACAGGGTACTTCTAACTACCGACTAGTCTAGATAATTAATCCGGATATAATCGGTGAAAGCAAATTATTGAAACTCAGAAATCAACTGTATTTAATGTTCAAGTATAAAGAAAACAATAAATTCAAATACAACAAACTCTAGGAAACCATGTGGTTTCATCTTCGCCTCGACGCGGGATCTAGAAGATCATAGTGGTGGTGGTCACAGCATCAATGGAGATAGAATTCATCTCTGCATGAGCACGAATCTCGAGAGACTGCTGGTGGGCTGTGGTGGATCTTACATGATCTCGGGGTGCCAATAGCCAATTGTTTGAAAAACAGTTGGTTCCCGCCAGAAATCACGCGTTTTCACTGCGCCTTCGTCTCCAGTGAGCCTCGCTCCTCGCGAGCTCCTTCGTCTTCGTTCCAAACGGCTCCGGTATCTGCAAGAAGATAAAGAGAGGGTGAGGGAACAACAAAAGAGGAAAAATACGCGAAGGAGGAAGAGGAACATGGGCGGTGGCGCTCCCTGTTTCCGCTACTCTTCGCGAGCTCTTTGTTCCCCCGATGAGCTTCAGTCTTTGCAAGAAAGATAGATGGCTGGGAGGAGGATTAATAGAAAGACCGAAGAGGGCGAGAATGGAGGTGGGAGACATGGCGGTGGAGCTTTGTCGCGCGGTGGAACAGGGCGGTGGCTGAGAAAGAGATAAACTGGAAGGATGAGGTGGTGGTGCTCGGCGGTGTGGATGCTGGATGGTGGCGAGGTGAAGAGAGAGACACGAAAACAGGGGAAGAAGAGAGGAACATTGGAGTCGTGGATGGTGGTTGTGCGTGGTTTTTTGCGACAGGGACAAGGTGTGGCGTCTCCCTAGCGAGCGAGGAAGAGCGGGTAAGGGAGGAAGGCGAGGTGACGACTGATGGTGGAGGACGAGGAGGAGGTGGTGATGGCGGGATGATCGCACTGCCGGTTCTCCTATCGAGCGAGGATTGCCGGCAGGGTGGATTAGCGTGGTGGCTGGAAAAGAGAGGAAGAGAAACGAAACGTGGAAAAAGAGAGAGGAGAGCAAGAAAAGAAAAGAAAAAAACCTAAATAGAGTTCTCCTATTTCCTTGTTAGGTTGGGCTTGGGTTTCTAGGTTAGCCTTTTGGGCTTGGGCTTCGGTTAAATTAGGTGGACCTAGGTTTATTTGGGTTAGGTTTAGATATGTGACCCTCTACTTTGTACCACCGCTAGAATCAACCAATTGGTTATTCCTTAAATTGTCGCCTTAATGCGATTTCATCGTTCACGCTCAAATTTCTACAAAGACATGAAAACGAAATAATTAGAATAAAATATAATAATCGAAACACTAACATATATAAATTAAGGGATATATTATGTAATAATTACGTGAGTATCATTACGTGGCGAGCCATCTAGGGCTCCCACCTTTCGCACCATCTATGTTCGAGCATGGCGGATTACAGGTTTGGCGAGTGAGGATTCGACAATCATGGTCTGTTGAAGAACGATGATCCCGTGGCGAGGAATCGATGTCAGTTTTGGACTGACTAGCCTCCCACCTTTCAAACCATCTACACCCGTACGTAGCGGGCTACTAGTTTGAGATTAAAGGGTTCGGTGACCAGGCTGAAGAGCAATTGTCTCGTGGCAAGCCGACGGAATCAGTTTGGGACTGACTAGGGTCCCACCTTCCAAATCATCTACACCCGTGCGCATCGAGCTACAAATTTGAGAGTTTTCGGCGATCATGGTTTGTAAAAGAGCAGTGGTCCCGTGGCAAGCCATCAAAATCAGTTCGGGACTGACTAGGCTCCCACCTTCTAAACCAATTATGTCGTGCAATGGGGGCTACAAGTTTAGGGTTGGTAATTTGGCGACCATGGTCTGTAGAAGAGCAGTAGTCCCGTAAAGAGTCATCGAAATCAGTTCAAGATTGACTAGGTTCCCACCTTCCAGACCATCGAAACCCGCGCAGTGGGCGATACAAGTTAGGCTTACCAGATTGGGTACAACAATCGTTGTCCGCGAAAGGGGCAACAATCCCTGGCGAGTCATTTTCATCAGGCGTGATAGCGCTGATTGGACTCCCACTTCCTAAACCGTCGACATTCACACTGGGCGGACTAGGTGTCTGGATGAACCAAAAGCCATCGTCGTCAGCCAAAACTGACTAAGCTTACTTGGCCAAGTAAGGGCTCCACCAATTGCGAGCGTGTGAACCTGGGTCAGTGAGCGGGTGCATTGTGCGAATGAGTTATGAAAAAGTACCTTGGATCATCTGGAGGTATGCATGTGTGATCCACGTGTCAGGAGTGACTAGGGTTCCTCATGCTCCTGTGGGACACGTGGTAGAGTACTGTTTGAAGAGTGGGTCAGCCCATGAGCCCGTTGAGTGAGAACTAGGGTTTTATGTATGCAAGATGCTAGCTATACTGCATATATCGCATGGTAACACATGTACGTCGTGGATTGTGAGACGGTTGAGTATCAGTTACTCCCCCTCAATTAATGGGGTTAGATGCAGCCCCGTTGATTGGACGAACATGGACCTGCGTAGTATCCTTGGGAACCGTCGTATGCTCATTTCCCATACAATATTCAATGTTGGCAGTTAATGCTAAGGCGCCCGTTTGGTAAACCATTATGTCTATATAATGGTGTTTCTCCATCGTTGTAGGCACTATCTTTTTCAGAGCATATCTCCCGCAGTGTTCTCATTTAAAGAGGATGTTTTGGGTTTTCTAAAGGCTGAAGGGAGATCTCCATCATTGGAGTCTTCGAATGTTCAGACATTTGAGCCGATCAGGCACGATGAGAATTGTTGTTATGCATGTTCACCTGTTCTGGGTGAGCACATAGTTGTTTCATTGAGATTCCGTGATTTCTTCTCATATTGCGAAGAAGAAATTCGTACTCATTCCCAAGGGATGAGTCTGTTGTTTATTAGCTTGCGTTTCGGTGTTACCTTGTGCTGCTATGCCCCATGTATGCGGTTCCTGTTGCTAGCTTAGGGTTGATCCAAGTGTTGGCAGATGCGTGATGCTTCCGGGGGTGGTATCTCTCAGTCACCCCGAGTACCGTGCATGGGAAAAGTGTCATCGCTTGGCAGCACTGTGAAAACTTGACCGCTCTGTCGCTTGTGGCCATCCTCATCTGCCTTCTTCTGCCTCCTTCGTGAGATCGAAAGCCATTTGACAAAGTTTGAAACTCGTTGCAAGGTCTGTGTTGTCGTTGCCGGGTCGCTGTTCTGTACTCTCAACTTTTCTCGCTCATTTTTCCTTGATTTTGGGAAGGAGCTGAACAAAGTTTACCAAGGGTTCCTTTATTCTCTCTGACGATGGACTGCTTAAGTGACTCTTTATGTCGTATCAGATTAAGATGCTTGTAGTATGTAGTATTTTGTATCTGCCTCAGGGCGCCTGTTGTAACATCTTTCCAGTAATCAATAGAGTGTGTTTGCGTAATTCTTTCTTTATTTCTTAAATGATTGCAAATCACATAAGTTTCTAAGAACTAAAACTTTACATTGACTATGGAAAAGAAAATTAACAACTGAAATTGACTAACTATTGGCGAAGAGAAGTCGATCCGACCCTAAAGTGAATTCGCATGGCCCTTGTTGGATCGTTGACACTTTCAGCAGACTGTTGAGCTTCACTGATGTCAGTGAGGCTACTGAAGAGTAAACCTCGTGTGGGAGTTAATCTCCGTAAAGACGAAAAATTGGGGGTTGTACTTCTTTCTACGTTGACCTCTCCGTTATGCTGGATTGAGGAGCAAATTATTTTTGTGCCGCTTGGTTGTTCCTCGTTTCTGGAACTAGCCATCGATGTTGGGATCTCGTGCGAGTGGAGTTATGTGTCCACAATTGTAGGATCTAACTCCGTTTCAGGTTGCGTTGTAGGATCCAACTGGATTTGGGAACATTTTATTTGCTTTAAGGCGGCATAATGGCAGCCTCGTGCCATAAGATGGTCTCCATGCATCATTCCTTCAGAGTGGTTAGAAGTGTACTCAACACACTGGTGAAAGGTGGAGACTATTGCCTCCATCTGGTGGAGCCATGGTCTTCCCAAGATAACGTTGTAGGTAGACGGAGCGTCTCCTGCCAACCTTATCTTTTCGATTGGGAAACATTTTTCTCCGCTGAATCCGATTAGCGGGTAGTCCAAGGACATCAGGTTCTCCTCCTCGAGGTCCATACTACGGAATGTGTTGTAGAACAGGATGTTGAGTGAGCTTCGTGTCTACTAGGGCTTGTTTTACCTCCCACTTCGCAATGGAGACCGAGATGACTAAAGCGTCACTATGCGATACTCGGACTCCTTCGAGGTCCTTGTCTGTAATTGTTAAGGTTTGAATGGGGCTTTGCACCCTCGAGTAGCAAACACATGTGTCCTCATCCGCGGGTTGTGTTTGCAACTCCAGTAGAATCCGCTTGTGGGACCTGTTCGACTGGTCTTCATCCGGTCTGACTCCGTGAAGGACATAGATTATGCCCGGAGTCTCCTTCTCTATTTCCTTAACCGACTCCCCCCGGTCCCTGGATCGTTCTAGTGGCTTCTCAGAGCTCATGAATTCTTTTAGCTTACCCTTGGGAATCCAGTACTCAATCTCATACCTTACACTCTTGCAGTCGTTAATATCATGGCCACCATTCTTGTGGTACGGGCAGTACTTGCTGTTATCACCAGTGTTCTAAAAATCTGTCTAGGCGGCCGCTTAGGTGCTATAAGGTGGAAAACCGCCCAGATTAATGGCTGGGCGGGCAGTCTGGGCGGGTCTGGGGGGGATCTAGGCGGGGTCTAGGCGGACTCTAGGCAGGGTCTAGGCGGTTTGCGCGATTTTTATTTTTTTTATTTTTTATTTTTTAATAAGGATGATTGTGTTCTTATTTTATTTTTCTTTCATATTTTTTAGAAATAAACTATTTAATTGTTTTTTTATTCAGTATATATCTAAATGTAGCAAATGATGATTACTTAATGGAATTCTCAAAGGATCTGCCGGTACCAATTTTACTAATATAGATTTTATCAAACATAACTGAGGTTATTCATGCAATTTGAAGTACCCATCATGACCAACTTCAGTCATTTGAGTTTTAATAAATTTTGTTCACGATTGTTAATTTTTCATGTTTTTAAATTTTGTATATGTATATTGCCATTAAATTGGATGTAATTGATAAAGTATTACGCTTAACTTTTGTAAATTATTAAAGTTATAATACAAAACCTAAGACCGCCTAGGCCCCTGGGCGCTAGGCACCTGCTCGCCGCCCGCCCAGCGCCTAGCGATTTTTAGAACACTAGTTATCACGCTTGGAGGGGTCTCTGACCTGTTTTGGGTGCCACTTCAAATCTTCCCAGTTTTTCATGGAATTCAGGACGTCTGACAGGCTAGAATTGAAGGGGGTCACGACTCTGGATCCAACGTAGTTGGATGCTTTCTCTGGCCTGGCTTGGCCAGGGTCTGACATGTTGTCATTGCGCTTTCGCTTGCCTCTTTCTTCATCTCCGCGCCTCCTTCCTGTCTTTAGGAGCGGAGGGTCTCTTATCTCGTTCTGTTTCCCTTTTCACAGTTTTTAACTCCTCTAAGATGATGTACCTCTAGGCGCTTTTGAAGACCTCTGTCATATCCAAAGGGGATTCCAGGGTGAGACTTTCATAAAGCTTTCCTTCTTTCAGGCCCGCGGTAAAAGTCGTCACGACTATTTCATCGCTACAGCCATCGACTTCGGCGGTAGGCTGTGGAACCATGTTAGTATTGAGTTTTTCAGACTAATGGGGAAGGTTCTGCACATGACCGACTCAGATCCTTCTTTGAGTGCCATTACGTTCTGTAATGGCGTAGGTGGTCCAACGGGTCAGTGGTCCTATCGTAGAAGTCGAGCTTCGGAGGCGTGAACTTCTTTGGAACGACTTCATTCATGATACGGTCCACGAACGACAGAACAGAGAGACGACACAACATGTCTGGGTCGTGTGCCCCTCTGCGGAAGGGGTTCTGTGGATCGAGTCTCTATGCCCGAAGAGTTGGTTCCGTGTTAGTTGCGCAGCCTCCTCTAATCCAATGGGAACTAGTAGGGGCTTGACTCTCCTTTGCTTACTCTCTGTTGTCTTCCGAAGATGGTGGCGTGTGTTTCCACTGATCTCCCTTGGCGGGTAGAGAGTTTCGTTGTATGAAAGCCTCCATGGCTTTGGCAAATTGTTGTATGTGAGACAACAACAAATCCATCCTGGGGTCCGTCGTCGTTGTGGCTGGCATGGGGGCACGAGTCTGTGGCCCGTGTGCCACCGGCATCGATGAGAGCGGTGGTATAACACTAGTAGTGGCATTTGACGTGTCCCTTTGTTCTCCATTGTTGCATGATCGGGTGGTCACCATCTCTTCGTAGCCTGAGGATAGATGATGCAAGTAAAAGGTTAGGAACTTTGTCGTCCCCACTGACGGAGCCAAACTAATGCCGACGTTTTCTGCTCCCTGTTGTGACCTTGACTTGAAAACTTGCTGACCTGTACAAAGAACGCACGTGAGTGATAGACCACCGTTGTGGTGGCCGATGGCACTTCGATGCCAAAGTCAGACAGGGATCTGAGGAAGGTGTAATGTTGTAAACGGGGAATTTGTAGCGTACCTTAGTTTATCTGGAATCCGCTTCGTAGTTGGAAGCAAATAGCTGCTGTAGTTGCCCGTCCGAAGCTAATCCTCGAGATACTTGCCTTTAGCACGGCTTACGGATATTGAGGATAGCTATGAGACACGTGAGTCTAGCGAGCTGTAAGAATTCAGGTTCGTTTAGCGGACTGCATTGGGCGGGTTTAGAACCGCATGGGCTGGATCAGTGTTGGGCCGACGCTAGGGTCTCTCTTTTCTTGGGATCATCATGATACGTGTACGGCGTAGAGCCGAGACTGTTTTGGTGTATCATCAATTTTGATTTCGACTTTGAGTTGTATAATAAAAGGAGGAGGTGAGGGGAACTTCTATTGGGGAAGAAGTTAGAAGATCCCTCAATTATGGAGAATTTTGGAGATGAAGAAATGTGTTTTAGGGGTGGAGAGTTGGGCTGAAAAGAAAAAGAACAACAACAAAAAGATGAACCTGGTGGTGGCAGATGGTGTCAACTGTCGTGGAGCAGGAGGTGGAGGTGAGGGAGATGAGGAGAGGCTTTGCATGGATAAGTTATTAAGTTAGGTTTAGGGTTCTATGCTAATTTAATTTCACAACAGAGGCCCAATTCGAGTTGGGCTTGAAGCGGGTCCACTACAGTAACCGGAACGGTCTGGGATGGATTGGGACTGCATTTGTAGAAACTGTTCCGTCTTGATTCCAAATAGTATGGGACTGGGACCACGATGAAAATATATGAAACTATTTTGGCATGGTTTGAAATGGCCCAGAACCATCCCAGCCCGGATCAAAACGGGATGCACCGGGATTCTGGTGCAGCCCTAGGAGAAATAGATGTTTGTAAAAAATCTTTCTCCCCGAACCACATCCATATATATATAACACAAGTTTCAATTCAAAACTTTTTCTGGTCAGTAGAGTTTTCCTTGTAACTTTTAAACTATTACCCCTATCATTTTAGCCATGCTATCACAATCCGAAATTGGTAGGTAGAAGCTAATAATGACCATAAGGGTGTGTTAGGTTAAATGGAATCCCATTCCATGAGATCTGTTAGGGTAATCACGTACATTTAAGGCAATTTTAAGTTTGCAATCATCATCAACCATTAGATTTTGATTAAATTTGAGACTTGAACTCCTGTAAATTGCGTTCCTTGATTACTTTCCTAAAAAATGTGATTCCCATGTTTCATTTCCACATTTGATAAAAAATCCAGAATTCGCAAAGTCAAATTTTCTTCAAGGATAAGTAGTCTCCCATGAATTCCATAGAATGGGATTTCATGCAGTCAAACACACTCTAAGTAATTCTCAATCCATTGGGGTTGCAGTATGTGATAAGAACATATTGATTAACAAAGTGACCTCAACAAATTGGTTGTGGGGGGCATATGTATTTTTTTACAAAGCGAGCAGGGGTTTTAAGGATCCCCAAAACTTATGTTAATAATAATAATAAAGGATGATAAAGATTACAATCCCTCAAATATTCACTCATTACATCATCAACAACAACATAGAATTGCTTCAAAATCAAAACGAAGCACCTAAATAGTTCTAATTCAACGATCTCTATCATAACTTTACTCTCTCATAAGCACCAATCAATCCTTTAAGCGCCGTTATGACTTGATTCATACATAATGTGGAGTTCAAGATGTAAGAAAAGTCGATATCAAGAACATAGTGAGTCCTAACAGGGAAACCATTGAATGCTTGTTCTAAACTAGCATCCATACAAGATTCCAATAGACATCTGCATCCTATATGGATTATCGTCATCAATTACCTGAATTAGGATATGCCATCTTGCTTCAATAAGATCTTCGTGGAGCGTCTTTCTTAGGTGATTGAGTTGTGGTAACCTCACATTCATCTTCAATATTGTTTTGACCCACATAGTTGCTTCTTTTTCCAATAGAGATTTTATTTCAGTGAGTTCTTCTTTCATAATATCTCTGCCCAATCTTTTTATTGCTTCTTTCATAACATTGCTAACTTCATTCTCATTATCATTTTCAAAAGATTTTTAACCTTAGAGAGGGATTGTGGACTTCCATCAATACTATCAAAGAGGGAGTTATGTTCCTCTATGGATGAAAAAACCATTTGGAGGTTGTTTGGGGTACTTGGAAAATTATTTGTTTTTTCCCCTATGCTTCCTGGATTCTTTTGGAATTCCTCTTGCCCAGTTGGTGCCCAATGGGTACAAGATTATTCTTCTTATTTTGATCAGAGCGAATGAGGCTGACGTTCGCGTGACTCCGCAGGTGATCCAGTTGTTGAATGATCACGCAGTTTGTAAGATGACGTCGCCGACCTACTTCGGGAAGTTTCCAGATGACTTCAAGTCGTGACAAGTATTTCAAGTACAAGGGTCGTCTGCTTGAGTGAGAGTTCATGCCACTTCATAAGTATAGCTTCATCTTTTGAATTCATTGCGCTCATTTCTTTGTAGGGAGGTTCCTTACTACTCCTATTTCCTCAGAGGAACGAAACACTATGAAGACATTCCGTGACCTGCCGAAGATGAGTGTGGAGGAAGTCATATGTTCTGCTAACTTCAGTCGAAGTGGTTTGTGGGCTAACTGGCACGTGGCCGCCACTCTTTGCCAAATGCCAAAAGTCAAGTCTGAGGGTGGAGCCCCTTCCAGAAAGATGAAGGTCGCTGAAGTTAAGTCTCTTCTCTAAAAGTTTCAGCTAAAACTTGCTCAGTTTTAAAGGTATACACTTAAATGTGTATCATATTACGACAGCTAATGAAGGGAACAAAGAATATTAATGCATCATATCAAGTGCTAGAAGATAGAAGCTCACACTAGAGAAATTCTCAATTGTCTCCTTAGGATATATTGTACAACCATTGGAACTTTGAATCACGTGTCATTTTAAGCCAGAAGCTTAAGGCGCACTACAAAATCATTCTCAATTGTGTTTTTGACATGATCGTTTAGGTCACTCTGGATCCACCGTGTTGAAGAAAATTGTAGAACACTATAATAGTCATCCCTTAGTACACATTCAATTTTACCTCCCTTATACATTCCTTGTTCGTATGGTAAACTTATTAATAGACCACATCCTCTTAATGCTACTGAGGCACAATCATTCTTATAGAGAATACATGGTGACATTTGTGGACCAATTCACCCTGCTAGTGGACCTTTTTGATATTACATGGTTTTAATAGACGTTTCCACTAGATGGTCTTATGAGTTGTCTTTTTTCCACTCTCAATCTTGTTTTTCCCAGATTCCTATCACAAAGTATTAAACTTAGGGCCAATTCCAAAACCATCATATCAAGTCTATTCGTCTTGATAATGCAACATAATTTAGTTCACATGTACTGAATGATTTTTGCTCATCAATATTAATTGTTGTTGAACATTCAGTCCCATATGTACATACACAGAATGGTTTAGTGGAATCTTTAATTACGCATATACAACTTATTGTTAGGCCTTTACTTATGCAATCTAGACTACCCACTAGTGTTTGATAACGTGTAATCTTTGCATTCTAAAATTGCTTCGTCTTAGACCCACTTTGTACGTCAATATTCACCTTTACAATTTGTGACATATTGTCAACCAAATATTTCACATCTACACAAATATGGCTGTGATGTACATGTTCCTACACCATCCCAAAAATGAACTAAGATGGGTGATCAACGTCAGATAGGCATATATGTTGGTTTTAACTCACCCTCCATTATCTGCTATCTCAAACTTTTAACTAGTGACCTTTTTACTGCTAGATTTGCAAACTATCAGTTTGATGAGATTATATTCCCACCATTAGGGGGTAAACAAATTCTTAGAGAACAATAAATGGATAAAGGGCACTATGAATTATCGTGAAATACTTTCATTTTGTCTCATCTGGACCCTAAATCATCCCAATGTGATTTCAGGAAATTGTGAATCAATTATCTGACGCATTAAATGATTCAGCTAAAGAAACAAAGTCACATGTGTCAGCTATGGATGCACATGCTCGAATTTGTGTCCCTGAATAACAAATTTTGAATAAGGCAATTTGTGAATTTGTTGCACGCTAGAAGCGTGGCAAACCTATATGTTCCAAAGATTCAACTCTCTAAAACAAAAGAATTAGTGAAAATTCATGCCCTAATTCTCCCGAAGAAGCAATTACTAAAACTCCTGCTGAAAGCGGACATCGATTTTGATAAAAACATATTCCCCCGTTATGTATATCATTACATTTCGATATTTAATAAGTCTTGTAGTTTTTGAAAAACTTGATATGAGACTTATGGATGTCGTAATTGTTTATTTATATGTGGATATAGACACAAATATTTACATGAAAATCATTGAAGGATTTATTTATCTGAAGCAAAGTCAAGAAATACTTACTCGTTAAAACTAAGATGTGCCTTATATGGTTTGAAACAATTCAGAAAGATGTTGTATAATCATCTTAGTGAATATATGTGTAAGGAAGATTATGCAAATAATCTTATTTGCCCATGTGTTTTTATAAATAAATCTATTATTGGCTTTTGTCATAGCGGCAATTTATGTAAGTGATATAAATTTTATTGGATCTAACAAAGAAGTTGAAAATGCTGCTAACTATTTATAGAAAAAAAAATTGAAATGAAAGCCCTTGGAAAAACAAAATTTTATCACGGCTGCAAATCGAGCGAAGTACTAGTGGAATATTGATCTATCAGTCACAAAAAATAATTTAAAACTCTTTAATATAGATAAATCTCCTCCACTTAGTACGCCAATGGTTGTCCGATCTTTAGATTTAAATAAAGATCCATATCAACCAAAAGAAGAAAATGAGAAAATAATTGGTTCTGAATTACCATATTTAACAATCTGGTGCATTGTTATACTCAGCTCAATGTACAAGACCTGATATAGTCTTTTCTGTGAATCTATTAGGAATGTATAGTTCTGAACATACTCAAAGACACTGGAGTGGAGTTAAATACATATTTAGATATCTTTGTGGGACAATTGATCTGGGTTTGTTTTATTCATGTGATTTATCTAATAATTCCCACCTTGTTGGCTATGCATATTGAATTTATCTTTTTGACTCTATAAGGGTCACTCATAGAATGTTATGTATTTATAAATTACAATACATCTATTTCAAGGTGATCTATAAAACAAACGTTACTGGCTACCTCCTCAACTCATATGAAATTAATGCTCAAAATGAAGCTAGCCGAGAATGTGTTTGGCTCTAACCATTAATTCAACATATAATAAATAGTTGCAATTCTCTCAAGTATTAATCAGCCGACTACATTATATGAAGATATTGTAGCATGTATTTATTCAAATGCAAGAAGGCTTCATAAAAGAAAATCGAACGAAACACATTCCAATAAAGTTCTTCTACCCACATCAACTTCAGAAGAACCATGTGATTGAAGTAATACAGATTCGATCGAGTAACAACATTTTAGAAATTAGTTTACGAGATTTGCATCTGTCTGTTTAATCATCAAAGCAATTAAAGTTTTAATATCGTGAGGGAAAGTCATTATCATGGAGAGTATCCAGAATTACATTCGACTAGGAGCATCCAGAAGTGTGCTACATTGATATTAAGTGCATTCTACTCTTTCTCCTTCGACATGGTTTTATCCCACTAGGTTTTCCTATCAAGATTTTAATGATGCAGCATTGTGTGCACCCACCAAATTTCTGAAGAATATTGTACTCTTTTCCTTTCGTCTAGGTTTTTTTACATTGGGTTTTCTGGTAAGGCTTTTCACGAGGCAATACCTTGAAATAGTGGTCATCCAAGGGGTGTGCTGTGATTAGTGAGGTGGCACCACCACCTCGTACATGGTGGGTGAAAATCCACCTCATGGTAATACATGTGCCTATATATATAGGCTTTAAGGTCGTTGTAACAGAGAGTACAAACTATAAAAAATAAAATGAGAAACATACAGGGATCAAAGGTTTATACATTTTATTTGCTTCACTTAGTTTAATCATTATGAAAAGAAAGGCGTTCTCCTTTGTTATTTTCAAGTTAAGAGGTATATTTTGAAGAGCTATACAATTGTCACCTTCATTGAAAAACTAGAGTTTTATCCATCCAGTAAAGCTAAATCTTGGATATGTGATTCCAATTTCTCACCTACGAAATGTCTCTTGTGAGGTTCATGTCTTGCCTTTTTTCTCATTTATTTTTACTTATTGCTTCATTTACTAACTATAAATGTGTGCTAAGAACCAAACAAAAAAACCTTATCATTTGGTTTGTGATTTAAGTTTATTGGTGTTTGCCTTGATTGGAAGTGCAACTCTTCAAACCTCCAACCATCGCTTCCTTTGCTTGGAGAGGCAACCTCACCGCTTTCTCCAAAATGAAACGTAATCTTAGTTGGAAAGTTTTATCAGGTGCGAATATTGACCTCTGGCGGGATTGTTGGGTCAAACGGGGTCTTATGTTCACCGACAGCCTCTCTCAACCGATTACCTTAACTACCCTCATCACTATTCCAGACCTCTAGATCCCTTCTTCGAGCCATGGGTCACAGTGGAACACCAATTTAATATTGTCCTAATTTCCTGGCTCGGTGGCTTAGGATATTCTGGATATTACCATCAGACCATCACTTATCCTTATCAAACTTATATGGATGTTCGACAAAAAGGCATTTTTTCTATTAAAAGTGCAACCCGCGCTTTTGTACATGATCAACTTGAAAGTTCCACTTCCAAAACACAAACCTTGCATCTTAGGCCTAAACAATATAGACAGTTATGGAAAGTTAAAGCCCTCACTTATGCTCTTTTCCTCCTCTGAAAAATCAGCCAAAACATTCTCCCCACCATGACCAACTTGTCTAGGCTTCACACACCTATTGATGATTGTTGTATCATTTTTCAGAATCATACAGAAGATGCCTCACACTTTTTCTTTCTTTGCCAAGTCATCATCAGACTTTGGCATTTTTCCCCTCTGTCAATTAATTGGCTAAATGCCAACTTTAATCCCCTCCATTTCGAGGTTCTTTAACTTCATGTGGGAGAGAGACACAACCACGGTCCATCCAGAACCAAAGATGAAATGTTGTCTCAATTTACAGCAGTTCTCCAAAATATCCAGCAGTTGTGCAACAAAACTATTTTCAATAAAAGCAAATTTTGCACTCAGATGTTCCTATCCTCCTTTCATCAAACTTGGACTTCTTGGCAAAACCAATGGTTCACCAAAAAACCCACTTTACCGGATCACTCTGGTGCTTACACCATCATGAATACCATGAAATTGGTGTCCATCCATCACATCCTAGAAACAACCTTAATTGGTAATTCTTCGGTTCTTTCCACTAACCGAGTTGAAACCACTACTACTTTAGGACCCTTTGCCGAGGCAAAAACTACCAGAATTGAGTTAATCCAGACCCGGATACAGTCAGCTAGAAACCATAGACTTAACTCTCGATCCTTTCATTTTAGGCCCATACTTTGGACCCTGCCATGGTGATTGTCACTTATGTGCTAGTTTATTTGACTCTTCTAAACATGGGGCAATCAAGATTTTGGCGGTGAATGTTCTTGGTTTGGTTCTTGCTCAGATAGCATGTCTCATCTTAGGGAAAGTACTAAACATCATAATTGTGGAGTGTTACGTTGCTGAAGCAACTATGTTGCTTATTCAGGCGAGGTAGTAGAGGATGGGAATTCTTCTGGGGGACCCAGGGACGTTACATACAATTTTGCAGGAGGAACAACATGAGCAGACTACGGCCATGTGTTGGATGTGGCATCCTCTTATCAGTAGCATTAGGTATCTTCTTACTTACCATACTCTAGGTGGTGTAATTTTATTAGTTGAGACCTCAACTTCGAGGATCATCATCTAGCTACTGCTGCCAGACATTTTTATTGTAACTGTAATTTATAATTTTATGTTATATGCTTTTAACAAAAAAATTTAAATAAATAAACTAAACTGTGTGAAAGAACGTAGTTTAGACATTTTATTTCTATTTAAGGAAACTAAAAAGTTTTGTTATTGATAATACAACAAACCATCCTTTGATCAGCACAATGCACATGTTATGATAATCTCATCAACAGATCAAAACATGCTCGATTGCAGGCTCAATCCAACAAGGCCCAGACAGCAGTAAGCCTACTATTGGCAGATTCCAGAACATTGGACCCGAATTGCAATGTGCCACTAAGCCCACACGTCACGCGGTTAAGCCCAATACTCATAAGCCCTGATAAGGCAATAGTAAGCTCTGATAAGGCATGTAGCAGGGGGATCAACACAAGACAGGTAGGCCAGCAATACATCGGTTCCAACTTGGAAAAAAATACTAGAATATAAGTCGGGCAAGAAAACTTCCTTGCATGGACCACACTCTGAAAGGGAAATCTCTCCCGCGGATCTAGGAGCACAAGTTATGTAGGAAAACTTTCCCACATGGACAGCTCCCAAACAAGAAATGATCTCTAGCAAGATCTCTTTCCCTAAACTACACCACCAAAGGCTTGGCCGAACAAGGACTCCTACACTATAAAAGGGAGATAAGGTCGATGAACTTAAGGTACGCTATAGAATACCAATTTAAAATCTTTAAGCCTCTCCTAAGCTTATCTAATTTAAGCATCGGAGTGCCATTGGCTGTTACACCTATGCAGGTCTAGGTAAGTAGCGAGGAATGAGACAGGAATCAACTACATTAGTTTAGCGCCATCTGTGGGGAGCGACAAAGTTTCTCAGAAAAAGCAGTAGCACCATCCTTCACAAAGAACCAAAAAGATGGTGACGACAAGGTCTCGCGAAAATGGAGATGCTACAGAAGCCTCAAACGCTCAAACTAGCAAAGCACCCCACGTTCCAGCTCCACCACCATTGCGAAAAGAACCTTCTCAGACCCCTGCTTCGGCGGCAACTACGGTAGACCCGAGGATGGACTTATTGTCAACCCAGATGGAGCAAATTGCAGAAGCACTCAAACAGTGGAACCCTTCGTCTGCAGAAGGAGACTGCGAGCGGCGAAGAGCCCAGTCCCCAGTGAGCTCTACTGAACACATTCAGTAGAGCAACTTCTAAGTGGACCAGAGGTGGATGAGCGATCAATAGAGACCCGACATCCAAAGCCGACAGACACGTCTCTCACAACCCCATCCGAAACGGGGGCCACGAACCCAGACGTGTTGTTTAATCTCACGGTCCCTTAGTTCATGGATCATATCATGGATGAACTGCTGCCAAAGAAATACACACCACCGAAGCTGGAGTTTTACGATGGGACAGGAGACCCGTTCGATCACTTGAGCCACTTCCAGCACGTTATGGCACTCAAAGAAGGGTCTAATGCGATAATGTGCAGATCATTCCCTGCTAGCCTGAAGACGTCAGCACTGACATGGTTCCACAGCTCCCTCTGAATTCTATCGATTCATTTTGAACATTGGTGATGGCGTTCCTCACACGCTTCGTGGGCAGTTAAAGACTCAGAAAGGGCATGCATTATTTGCTGACCGTGAAGCAAAAACAGAACAAAACATTGAAAGAGTACATCACTCGTTTCAACGATGAGTTGACCCTCATCAACAGCTGCAATGATGACACCACCATCACAGCTTTCACTTTGGGTTTGAGAAGGGTCAAGTTCTACGACTTCCTTACCGTATACCCCCCAATCAACATGATGGACTTGCTCAGGGATGCCCAAAGATATATTACTCTGGACGAGATGGTGGTCGCCAAAACGGAGGCGGAATCAGAAAAGAAACCTTCTGTCTCCAGAGACAAGAAAGAGAGGAAGAAGAGAGAAGACGACGACGAGAACAAGAGCAAGCGAACTGACAACAAGACCGACTCGGGTCGCACTAGGTAGGACAAGGCATCGAATTATGTCGGATCGAAATCAACACCCCTTTCAACACCAGTATGTCCGACATCCTTGATTCCATCAAGGATTGGGAAGAATTGAAGTGGCCACCTAAGCAGCAAGGAGACTACGTTCGGTGCGACAATAATAAATATTGCACCTACCAAAAGGAAGGCGGACACGATACTGAGGATTGCAAAAACCTTAGAGGAAAAGTCGAGTACTGGATCAGGAAAGGCAAGCTCAAGGAGTTCCTAGGCTCAGACAAGAGGCAGGGTCGAGCAAAGGAAAAAACAGACGATGTAAAGGAAATTGAAAAAGAAGCTTCCAGCATCATTTATGTCCTCCATGGGGTCGATCCCGAAGGGGAGAAATCTAACAGGTCCCACAAAAGGACACTGATTGAGATGTGGACACCAACTTAGTATGACGACCAACAAGTGCAGCATGCACGAGTTCACAGCATGATCTTATCACTAACGTTTACGGAAAGGGATCTCCAGGGGGTACATTCTTCTCACAATGATGCTCTTGTCATCTATGTCTTCATTGCTAAGTGGGAGGTAAATAGGGCCTTAGACAACATAGGAGAATCACTCTATAAGGTCGGAGGAGACCTAATAACCAAAGTGCAGCGATGCGGAGAGCCAAAAGTCAGAGCTGGCAGCTCAATCCAGACCAATAAAGTTTAAGTAATGATACTTCAGCAAACAGACACCTATTCCAAGAGTTGTTAATCAGCAAGGAATTGCCCGCCAGCACGAAGTCCACTATTCAGTAACTTCGCTGGCTTTGGAAAAGGAAAACACTTCGCTAAAAAGACTATGCAATCCGAGCCAGGACCATATGTGCCTCCTTCAGTGCCGGATTAGTTTAGTCCCCAATCGAAGTTAAATTATCTTGTTGCTTTGATTTCATTTTTTATTTGTTTTTCATTTCATTTTAAAATAATTGTTTGTACAAGACAAACTCCTGAAATAAAATAGATTTTATTGATTCCAATGAGAGTTATTACAAAGCTTGCCGACCAACTAGTACAACAATTCATACACTACAAGTATCTAAGTCTGATGCAAGTATCTATCCTTTAAAACAAGGGTAGAGATTCTGATATGCTAATCCACCTCAAGAAGAGAAACTGGTGAAAGTAAAGCGTATGCAACAGAAGGCAAAGGAATGCCCTCAATTCATTGCTCCGTCGAATCACCTCACATGGATGATTTGAAGGTGGCAACACGAACCTCGAAACAAAGCGCATACATCTTCAACCCGCCGGCCTGCCCTACAAAGAGGGATTGGAATCAAAACAGAAGGAGACAGACGGAAGGATGACCCTCAAGACGGAAGTATCTGGGATGCGGCTGAGCTAAGGTCTCTTGAAAAAAGGTCGCATTCATCAAAATTCCGCTACACCAACCTGCGTTTCGGTTGTGGTGTCACGCGTGAAGCCCAACATATATAGAGAGAACAACCGCCACAAACTAGCTGCAAGTATTATCACCCAACAACAATGGCGCATGGGAACTCGAGGCCTACAGAAGATGGAAGACAAAACTATTGCGTGAGAAACAGTTTGTACTTCTTCTACGAGATATAAGAAGATATTACAAGATCTCATGAGATCAATCAGGTGCTCACCTAGATCAGGCGGCACTGCATAATAGCAAGTCTCATCAAGGCTCATCGGCGCAAATGTCAAAACATTCGAAGACTCCAGCGAGGGAGATCTTCATTCAGCCTTTGGAAAACCCAAATTAAATTATCTGTTAAGATGCACTGGATTACATGCTCTATAATTCTCATTTGTGCTTGAATGCAGAATATCCAACCTATATATAGGCGCGATGGTTTACGAAGCAGCGTCAGCCAGTAGTTACTTCAGCATTAAATGTCGTGCTGGAAATTAGGAAAACGATGGTTCCAATTGCAACTACACAAGTCCACATCTTTCAAGTTAATGACCCTGCAAGAAGCCCCATTAATTGGGAGGAGTAATCGATACTGAACCATCTCGCAGTATGCGCCGTAACCCTGGCATGTTGATCCACAAATATTTTTTCTAATTGGGCTCCTCCATTAATGGGCCCAAGCTTGTGCCTTGTCAGATTCGGCCTAGCACATGCAAAAGAACAAACAGCAAAGGCCCTGAGCGCCCATGGAATGAGAAGCTCGCCTACAGAGTATTTTCATTATATCCAAGGCATCAGCTCTATTATTATTCTGCTGCTAATTATTAAAGCCGGTCAATCTATTATTAGTCCGGTCAATCTATCCGACTCTAGAATCAGACCGCCAGGCAAACTAAGTTAGGACCCCCAAGTCAGGCTTACACGCCCAAAATCTTATTTTGACCAAAGCTTAGTCAGCTCCGACTGATTACAATATATCAATACCAAAGTCCACTCTAACACCTAGCCCTTTAAAAGCATACGACAATGGGTTAGAAAGTGGGAGCTTAGTCAGAGTTTGTAATACCTGACCGCGATGGCTTGCCAGTGACCATTTTCCAACTGTAAATAATGGTCGCCGAACCTAACCAAAGCTTAGTAGATTTCGACCTATGACGATAGCTTCTGGTACGCTCTAACCCCCAATCCGTTAAACGGGTGTTTACAGTTTAGAAAACGACAACTTAGTCAACAATGTGATGCCTGATCGAGATAGCTCGCCAGGGATCGATGTCTAAATATGGATAACAGTCACTGAACCCGTTCAACGCTTAGTCAGTGACGACCGATGACGATAGCTTCTGGTTTGTTTGAAGCCTAGTTCGCAAATAACGGATTACGACGGCCTAGAAAGTGGGAGCTTAGTCAGTGCTCATTTAGCCTGGTGAAGACGACTTGCCAAGAATCATTGTCCAACTACAGATAACGATTGCCGAACTTATTGCTCGAAGCCTAGTCCAAATAGAACGGGCGACGACGACCTAGAAAGTGGGAGCTTAGTCAGTGGTCATGTAGCCTGGTGAAAACGGCTTGCCAGAGATCATTGTCCAATTACAGATAATGATTGTCGAACTTATTGCTCGAAGCCTAGTCTGAACAGAACGGTGTCGACAGCCTAGAAAGTGGGAGCTTAGTCAATGCTCAAGCAGCCTGGTGAAGACGGCTTGCCAGGGATCATTGTCCAATTACGGATAATAATCGCCGAACTTATTGCTTGAAGCCTAGTCCGAACAAAATGGGGGACGACAACCTAGAAAGTGGGAGCTTAGTCAGTTCACATGTAGCCTGGTGAAGACAACTAAACAAGGATCATTGTCCAACTACAGATAATGATCACTGAACTTTTCACTCGAAGCCTAGTCTGAATAAAATGGGCGACGATGGTCTAGAAAGTGGGAGCTTAGTCAGTGCTCATGTAGCCTGCATGTGAGGATGCTTGTCAGGGATCATTGTCCTTCAACAGACAATAGTTGCCGAACCTCATCGCTCTAACACCTTTTCTGTGAATAACAGACAACAATATGTTAAAAAAAAGGGAGCATGGTCAGCACTGATACAGCCTGGCATATGCTCGCACAGATCATAATACTCTTGCGAGCCATGGTCGACATAACTGACCAATACCTAGTCAGCTTTGACTGCTTACGAAAGATCAACACCAAAGCTACGACCCAGTACTTTAGAAAGTCAAAATGGGTCAAAGAAAGAGAAGTGCAAATACGTCAGAATCTAGTATGCAAACAACTGGCTGGCGTAACGGCATAACAATACAGATTAGCTATGGAAGGTGCAGGTATAAAAAGCTACTTGATAAACTTTCTTTAAGTCATACTTTAAAAGTTACAATTGTTTTGGAGAGTTTGCTTCAGAGGCCGAAGAACCACTTACATCAGAAGGGACTGCAAGAAATAAAACAACATTGTTTGAAGTCGGTCTTGAGTTACCAGACGAAGACGCAAGGTCAGAGACTTCTGCCTCGTCAATCTTCCCAAAAGTAGCCTTCCTGTATCGATCAAAGTCAAGCTCCACGTGGGGATTTTCTTCTTCAATCAGTTCGAGCAGCTCTTGCCTACCATGAGCGATATCAAGAGATTCTAAAGTTACACGCTGAGCCGTGGACTCCGATAAACTTGCCTTTGCCTTCGATAGTCTGTGCGAGAATGCAACCACATGAGATTCCTTTTCCACATATCACTTTTTCACCGAACTCAGCTCAGTCAGCGCGTTCACAACCCAAGCCTCAGCTTCATGAATTCGACGTCGCCCACCAACTAGCTCAAGTAAAACTCCGGGTGCAAAGTAGCCAACTAAGACTCATGAGATTGCACCTTGCCCGACAACCCCTTCAACTGCTCACTTAAGAGGTCTGACCTATAGAGCGCGTCTGAGTACGACCTATAAAGCTCCTCAAAAATCTTCTCCAAAGCAAGAACTGTACTACAAGCGTTAGGATGTAAATTACCCTTAACAAACAATGTCAAGGAACCTTTGGAAAACACCAGATCCACATCTAAAGCCCTCTCAATTGGAAAATTAACCCGACGCTCAACATCAAACTCAAGGGGCAGGAGAAAAGAACTGCTTCCCAGGGCAACAGGCTGAACGGGCGGAAGATCATCAGGGGCATCATTGACCTTGTTAGCATCCACCGGCTCGAACGATTCTCCTCTAGTACAACAAAAGAAGCAGGAGTCTCCAGATAGACACTTTACTCCCCATGAACCATCTCTTTAGCAGACTGATTGAGCGCAGACTCCGCGACTATCACTTTCTGCTCTAGCGAGATCAGTTTAGAAGAAGAACCAACTTTCCTGCTAACTCATTTTCTCTTGGGACGACCGATGAGCGGCATAACCGCCTCCAACTCAGCTTGCTTCGAAGGGCTTGGTAATGTGAGTTTTCGCTTCCTGGAACGACCACCACCAGTCTCCCTCGGTGATGACCTAGGCACAATAGGGCCTGCGTAGAAGTATTTGAACAGTCTGCTCCACACGACATTTTCTGCATCTATGACCTATTCAACAACAATCGGAGGAAGCTCATTAAACACCTTCCTCACTGATTCCTCCTCCTCGGTAAGAGTTGGAGTCATGAATTTACCTGCACCAACTAGCAAGACAACATGTCAGTTTCTATGAAGGCACATAGAAGTAAGAAATTATGAGGGGCATTACGCTCAATGAAATCGAATTTAAAGTGTCTGACAAGCGACCGCCCGTCCACCTTGAAGTACGGGGAATTAGAAAAAACTAGAAAGCAATACTTTTGCCAAAACTTGAAGTCATCAGACAGGGAACCTAAGCACTTTGAGTACTCAACCAACAGACTCTATGAGCATTTAGCCGAGGAGAAGTCAACAAGTGGAGTATCCACGGAGTTAATAGGAAGCCATCATCCTTGACCCTGATAAAGACAACAATCAAGGTCCTGAATCCGTTAAGCACCATTTGAGCAGGGAGAATACGAAGGTGCGACAGGAAATGCCAAATATCCTCCGAAACTGGAAAGTAAAGCCCGACCTCGAATATGTTTTTGTACAACGCAATGAACTCTTGCGGTGGCATCAACGAGGTAAGCTCCAAGTCTCCATGAATCTGATAGTCCTCACGAAGCTTATCCAAATCGGACCCCTTCTGTTCTCGATAAAAAGTATGGCAGACATAGAGCATATTCTGTCCAGGGGTAAGTTCAACGTTGTCCACCATGAAGATAAAGTTTTGAGTTTTAAAAGGGTTTGCAGCAAAGAACACAAAGAAAAGAAAACAGAAAGGAGGTAAAAGGGATAAAAAGTAAATAAACTTTCTCTTGCAGAAGCGGCAGCTTATATAAGCAACAAGTAGTCACGCCCCCTTTCCTTACTGAACGGTCACGAACTCATTTAATGACGTGCGCTGCTCGAGACAATGTTTCAGGTTCAAACGACACAACTATACATATTCTGTCAAAGAAATTTAGTGGACCGATATGATGGCCCACTAACTCGGGGGAGCAGCTGATGATACACCAAATCATCCTCTGATCAGCACCGTATACGTGTCATGATAATCCCGACAACAGATCAAAGTAGGCCCGATCGCAGGCTCAATCCAACGAGGCCCAGACAACAGTAAACCCACTATTGGCAGATTCCAAAACATTGGACCCGAATTGCAATATGCCACTAAGCCCACGCTTCACACGGTCAAACCCAATACTCGTAAGCCTTAATAAGGCAAAAGTAAGCCCTGATAAGGCAAGTATCACGGGGATCAACCCAAGACAAGTAGGCCAGCAATACATCGATTCCGACCAGGAAACGTATATTAGAATATAAGTCGGGCAAGGAAACTTCCTTGCATGGACAATACTCAGAAAGGGAAACCTCTCCCGCAGATTTAGGAGCACAAGTCCTGTAGGGAAACTATCCCATATGGACAGCTCCCAAACAGGAAATGATCTCCATCAAGATCTTTTTCCCTAAACTACGCCACCAAAGGCCTAGCCAAACAAGGACTCCTACACTATAAAAGGGAGATAAGGTCGATGAACTTAAGGTATGCTACAAAATACCAATTTACAACTTTAAGCCTCTCCTAAGCATTATCTAACTTAAGCATCGGAGTGTCATCGGCCGTCATACGATGGTCCTTGGCTCACGTGTGCTACCTATGCAGGTCTAGGTAAATAGCTAGGAATGATAGCAGGAATCGACTACATTAGTTATGATACATCTTCAAACAAAGTTTCCATACAAACTTGCCTTCCTGGTCAACCAGAAGCCTCGAGTCATTCATTCGGATATTTAGTTGGTTTGTAATCTTTGCCATATTGATTGAGTTTTAACTTGATTATTTAACGCGCGTGCATGAATTAATGTTATGGTTCTACACTTCCATTGTGTCCTTAGTATGCATATTGGATTAATTGAATTAAAATTTGTTCCATACTTGTCTTTTTAGTTTTATATTGATCAAAGTTACAACTAGATGGAATCAATTAATCCTAGAGGATTTGCAAAACCGTTTCCTAGTCGACATGAGCACTTATATTTGAGTTGACAATTGTCTTAGATATTCGACTACTCATCCCTCCCCCTCCCCCTCCCCCTTCCTTCATAAAGTCATCCATAGTACACCTACAGAAGTTTAAAAAATGAACAAACTATACACAAGTTTCACAATGTGATTTCACCCATTATCTCAGTTTTGTTACATACCTTAAGATTCTCTTCATAAGGTCAATTTCCTACTTTTATTCACATAGTGAATGAATGATCTAGACATATTTAGTTTGCTTGAACACAACATGTAAAGAAAATATTTGGAGAATTGTATTAATTTGTTGTTATTGATTCCTTGAATGAATACAAGCTTATATAAGCTAACTTTTACCTAACCTTGTGGAAACATAAAATGTAAAACTTGCTATTCTAATAGAGTCATATTTGACTTTCCTAAAATATTCTATTCTAACTTGGTGCAGAAATCATGACTGTTGAGTGAAGCTGCTAATGGTTCGACTCGAGTCAGCATGACTATCCAATTTTGATAATTATGGTATGAAGAAATCATGACTATCGAGTAAAGATGCTAATAGTTCGACTCGAGGCATCATGATTGTCGAATTTTGGATAGTTTTGGATGACTCTGGATTAAAATTTTGGATAAAAAATTGCTCAACATTTGTGCTGGTGTTGTTTTTTTAGCTGTAGTGGTACAAATTAAAGCTCGGGGTACCAATAGCATGAAGAACTTTTGAATTTTTATTTCTTCCCTCATTTTTCTCTTTCTTCTTCCTCATGACTTCTTTGTGTTTCTCTACGAAGCTGATGTGCGATCGAGCTCCTGTACCTACGAGAGAGAGAAACATATGTGGGGGAAGAAAGATCAGGCGCGAGAAAGGAAGGGAGTTGAGGCCGGATCGATGTGGAGCAATGGAAAAAAGAAACGATGTGGTTGGAGTTGCTGGTTACTAGTGTGCATGAGAGATATTGTTCAAGATGTTGTGTTGGCTGTTGCAGACAAATTTGTCTTCTTCTTGTGCGAGCAAGGTCTATTTTGTTGTGTCTGGAAGAAAGATCTTGCTGTTGTGAATAGTGAATAATGGATATGATTTGAAGAAATTTGGGTTTGTCTGATGGATTGATTGAATGTGATTAAAATTGGTGTTTTGTTTTCTTCCAAGTATTGGGGATGGTCGATCGAGTGTAGGTGGTTGTGGCTGTGTGAGAAGAAGACGACTCGCCTTGTTGTTGAACATAAGTTTGTTGAGGAGACTTGCAAGGTTCGCCTTTTTGCACGTCGAATTGTTGAATAGATCCTGGAGGTGGCCCCTATTGAACAGAAAGTGGATGTTGTTTGTTGTCCTTTTGTGGACTATATGCTTCCTACTTCTTCCCTTCTCCGCCTCATGCGTCTATGGTCAAAGTGCTTAGTCGTCGGAGGCGGGGAAGAGCATGAGTGTCCGGAGTCTTACTTGTAGCGAGATCTCAAGATCACCGCTCTGATACCATGTAAAGAAAATATTTGGAGAATTGTATTGATTTGTTGTTATTGATTCCTTGATTGACTACAAGCTTATATAAGTTAACTTTTACCTAACCTTGTGGAAATAAGAAACTTAAAACTTGTTATTCTAATAGAGTCATATTCTGACTTTCCTAACATATTCTATTATGACTCTCCTAAAATATTATATTCTAACTTTCCTAACATATTCTGACTTTCCTTTTTTAACATATTCTGATTTTCCTTCTTGTATAGGTGAATCAATCTTGGACTTGGTGTTAGTAATGTTGAGTGCAAGCCCTACATATTCTAACACCACATGAATGATCTAGACATATTTAGTTTGCTTAAACACTAGAACTCTATTGCGAAACTTTCTCATGCACAACTTTGTTTGTTGGTAGTTACATGATCTTGTCTCGATTTTGACAGTTGAGCATGATTTGATCAAACCTTTGACGGCTCCAAAATGCAAATATGTATACATTTTTATTCCAATAAACTTTTAAATATATAAAACTGTCAATCTAACCACTTGTTACACCCTTGAAGTCAAACCACGAAGAAAGGAATAATTCTACAGAGCCCACCCTTGTGGCCTGCTCTTGGTCCGGACTCTCCCAGACACGTGCCATAGGGAGGGTGTCTCGCACGTGCTCGACCGAAGTTTCAAAAAAAAAATGGGGAGAAATTCTACAGAGCCCGCCCATGTGTGCTTCAAAACAATAGAGAACTTGTCGGTAAGAATGGGGAGAAAGACTACTTCACAGGTCTATTTCTATGTAGGCCGTCTGGGCAGGGGAAGTCTATGTTGATTGTGAGGTTTGGAGGCACAAGAAGGTCTCCCCTAGCAAAGGTGTTTCCTAAATGGTACTTTCATCAGAATGCAAGCAAGGTTTTTGAACAAGACATGGGTTTTCTGTCATTGCAGAACGAGATCCTAATAAAAGAGAAGCGGTATTTTCGTCATGTAATACATTGTAAGGGATGTAGGAGCGCCATTCAAGCATTTCAAACCTTGAAAAAAGCTCTTTCTGTTCTGGCTATTGCTTGTGCTGCATTGGCTATTCTAGTTTCGGGACGACAATGGAAGGCTATTCTTTTGGTTACATCTACATTGTGCTTGGGTGGAGCATATGCATGCTCTACCGCTGTAGCAATGAACACAACAAACTTCATTAGGAAGCATAGAATACTGTAATTAAAGGAGAGATTTTTTTTTTTTTTTTTTTTTTTGAGATTTTACAGAGATTAGATACAGTGCATGATATTAAATATAAATACACAGTTGATTATGATGATTGATGAACTACCACACAAGTGTATCTTCCAAAATCCTATGATGCAGTGTGTTCGTTATCTTTCAAATTGATGGATTTCAATATAAAATTTGCTATTGCACATGAAACTGAATGTTGATTTTACAAGAAATGGCAAGGATTAAAACAATGGTAAAAGTGCTCATTTTAAATTTTAGAGGATTCAGTTTTTCATTCCACCTTGTGATTAATCACGTCTTTAAGTACTTGAAATTTGAGATATGTATGTCAATGCTAATCATTGGAGACGATACTTTCTTACTTCCTAAACCAGACATGAAGATACGTCATATAAAATGCAAGACTGTATCCTGATATTAAGATGACTTATCTGTATCACAAGGTTGACAACAAAAAGTGACACCATAATCAAGAAATGAACTCAAGTATTTCTCCATTTCTTGTGCCCTGAAAAAAGCAGAAATGTGTCATGAAAGATTTGGTTAAAAAAGTTTGTATGAGAAGAGCAATTCTGCACCAACATCCAACCACCTGACACTCTCACACCAAAATTTCCCTTAAAATTGCATGTGCAATCAAGTAGAACTAGATGATGAAATGGAATCCAAGATTTTATTCATTCATTGCAAAAAAAATTACACATGACAAGCATTCTCATTACAACTTGCATTCCTGGTTCCTAGCACTTGCATCCAAGATTTGTTGATTCTTCCTCTTCCTAGCACTTGCATTCTTCCTAGCACTTGCAAGTTCAGCAACATTAATACAATTCCTAGTTCAAAAATATTTGTTGATTCTTCAAGCCTTCCATCAAACTCCTTCTCTGATTTCTGTCTGAATATCTGAGTGAACTGCTTCTAAATTGCAGAATTCCATAAGACAAAGTCAGATCCTAACATATTGCTGATAAAACAGAATTCCATAAGACAAAGTCAGATCCAAAGACTGCCACACTCAGTCAATCGAAAACATGATCCTAACATAGTAAGAAGTCTGTCAGTTGATCTCAAAGCCACTATAGCACTTGCATTCTTCCTATCACTTGCATTCTTCCGAATGGATTGCTCAAAAAATTAACTAAGAAGAAACTAATAATATTAGTACCTTTAAATTCTAGTAAGACCTCCTAGAGTCCAATACCACCTACCTCCAAATACATTTAAATTCTAATAATATTTGTAGCTTTGGGTTTCGAATGAAATTTCAATGATGGAAAAGAGAAGAGAGGAAGAGATGGTATTTGGAGGGTTGAGGTAGGTGCTTAACATTATTTTGTTTAAAAACAGCTTAAACAGAATCAAGAGAATGTGTTTTTCAGCAAATTTGACATACCATCTACTCGTTTTAGAAACTTATTATGATTTATGAGTATGTTATAAACCACAACCAACTATAATTCAAAACTGAAACTGAACTAGGCAAACAAATCTTAAATACCAAAGAAAAAACTGGAATGACGAAAATTTTACCTTGGAAGCAGCCTTTTTTGGCTTTTTAAATTGCGAACCAGAGTTGTTAGTCTCTTCCATCATTTTTCGGGCCATGATGTAGCCTGGAGATTGATTTCCTTCTGTTGCAACTCGTTTATCTTCTTAGTTACTGCATCCAATTGCCGCTTCAATGTATCAGTATCCAAGTTTTCATATACCTTGAAGGAACCACGGATATCCACATCTGGAACTCTTGTCTCTTGCTGCAAGTTGTGTACAAGAACAATAAACCGAAGAGGTCATTACATGCCAATTATTAATACATTATTCAGGAATTAAAACAACAAATACAAAGACACAACAAATGGAAAAGAAACAAAATCACTTGTCAATTCCCGTGTTTCTTGTATTGATAGAATTGGTTTTGATCTTCAATTGATTTCACAACTACATTCAACAATAACCCAATCAATATTTCTTAGACTGAATGTCTTTCCAACTAAAGCCAAATACATTAATGAAACTGATAATCTTTAATCAACAAAACCTATCAGTATTTTTCGTATTGAATTTGGTATAATTGGTTTTCAATTACAATTAAATCCATCCATCTAAAACAAATACATTGATGTGTATTGCTAATCTTAAATCAACCTTTCTATTGAATTCGGTAGAAATGGTTCGAAGCTCAATTAATTCCACCGAATCAACAAGAACCCTAGACATGGAAAAATAATTGGCTAACCCCATGAAGCAAATTTCAAGAACAAAAGAATCAAATAACCAGTTCAACAATAACCCAATCAGTATTTCTTCAACTAACACAAATACATTAGTGCAAACCAATCATCTTTAATCAACAACAACACAATCAGTATTTCTTTCAATGCATTTCGTAGAATAGGTTTCCGACTTCAATCAATTCCATCAATCTAAAATAAACACATCAATGTGCATTACAACAACCCAATCAACCTTTCTTGTACAATATTTGTTACAAATAATCTTTCTACTATCAATGTGTAATGATAATCGTTAATTAATCAACAATAACCCAATCAACATTTCTTGTACAGAATTTGGTAGAAACATGAAATTGAAGTACATTTCAAGAATCAAATAACCATTAGAACTTACATTCTTCGAACCATTAGACATCGGAGTAGGTGCTCAACTCAAGCTATTGGAATTTGAAGGTGAAACTGCCACTGGAGAAGACATTATAGACAAAGCTAGAGGTTAAAGATTCTAAAGATAACACATTTCTGCAAAATTTCTACAAAATCAGAAAGGCATACACATTTATGAAAATTACAGTATTTTTGAAAAAAAATCGTAAACCCTAGATCTAAAATAAAAGGAGCAGTATTTCGTAATTCACCTTTTCAGAAGAGCATAATTACAAGAAGAAACCCTAGATCTAGAAATGAAGGGGAGACTTACCTTAGCTTTTGCGAGAGGGAAGGGACGAGGGTGAGCTTCTTCTCTTCTCCTTCTTCTTCTTCTCTGGCTTCGTTTGAGTCGATGATGGAGAGGGAGAGCTTCGTTGGGGGAGAGGGTGTCGAGATGGAAAATGGGGAGAGGGAGGTCTGAGCTTGAGTTTGAGAATGAAAATGGGGAGAGCTCTCCCCATTCCCTCCTTCTTCTCCCCGAAAATTTTCGATTTCCCGCTCGAGCTTTTTTTTTTTTTTTTTTTTTTACCACGTCACCTCTGCACGTGCTCGCCACCCTCCCTCGCCCATGTAGAATTACTCGAAAGATAATTATACTACACTTAAAAATTAAAAATGACTTGGACAAAGCAATTCAAAAGAACAAAGTAACTTCAAGATTAGCATTTTTTTTATTAAATCCTTAAACACTATATCAATTACACGAGTAGCTTGTTATGCTTGCAATTAGTAATAGCGTTCCGAAAATGTGTCGTACATGTCATCTATGACTCACATCTCAAGGAAAATAGATGAAAACCTCATATTTGAGGCAATCGGTAAAGTATTTTGATGATCACAAATCAACAATGTGATGGAACTAACAATAAGTGGTAAGAATTCTTTGAGAACTTATAAATGCACTCCAAGTTGTAATTCCGAATTTAATAGTTGAAGTATGAATAAACTCTAATCATAGAAGAAATATTAATCCTGTTCTTGATTAAGAATCATCTAACCTTAGAAGTTTGTTTGTAATCTGCAGTCAGATTCATAGAAGACGCGTTGTATCAATTAGGGGAACTTCGTCCATAGGCCTAATAGTCTTTGTGTCATTTTATTTCTATTTATTTTCTTCATTTATGCAATTATTTAATTAGACCTCGTTGTCCACCTAGTGTCAAGGTGCATAAGAAATGTCTCAACATATAGTGAACATGCAATCTGCTAAGTGAATGAGAGATGTCCAAGCAACTGAGCTACAATATAAGTTGACTAATTGAATGAAACACGTACGTTACACACACATCAAAAATGTATGTAGGCATAGGGATGAGAAGCCAGAAGCGAATATAAACACCTTGAAAATTTTTAGGGTGTCTCTTTGGTTTTTTTTTTGACACTTTTACCCTTTCTGTGGATGGTGTTTTAAAGAGAATGAGTAAAAAATGTAAAAACCCCAAAAAAAAACACCCCTAGAATTACTTATAAGAGTAAGTCTACAGTGCATGGTAGCTTGCCTGGTGTTGTGCTACCGTCCATTTGCATCAAGATATGAATTATTTCATATTTCGAGGCAAATGGACGGTGCTTGGTAGCTACCAGTGCACTTAAGAATTTTTGTACTTATAAACCTTAGAACATGCCTATCAAACACTATTCTCTGTCAACTAATGAACCTAACTAGTACATTTCTATTTACGACCAATTGAATCATTTTTTGAGATCTTCATTTCCACAAAGTTTCCGCACTATGCTATGGACATCAAAAGGCCTATGTTCAAGAAAAAAAAAAACTCTAAATTTACTTCTTCAACGATGAGTTGGTACACGTTCTTGCAATTGGGAATTTTGAATTTGATGTATGAACCATGTAACGCATGCACATATCACTCCCGACCAAAACCAAAGCACCCATGAGCCAAGAAAAAGGACATAAATATGAAATAGTGTAAGTTGTGTATTCAACTATTGGAGTAGAGGATATTAATACTCCTCAAATTGATTTTTGATGTTCAATCCATTTTTGAAATTTAATGGTGGATTAAAGTCTGGAGAAACTAGAATGGTCTAGCCCTCCTTGATGGTCCCATCCCTTAATTGCATTACCGCAATACCTCCCTAAATATCTTTCAATTGGACCCATCACTTAAATTTCCTTTACCTTCTATCCTTTTTTTTCTTTTTTTTTTTTTTTTTTGGTTAAAGAGGAACCATTGTGTACTTGCTTTCTCCTTCCATGCCTTGTTGTTATGACTAAGTAAACACGAATTTCTCTCTTGAATATTTTGATTTAATCCTTAGTAATTTGCATGAGTTAAAATCGGTTCCCTAAGCCACATTGCGATAAGTATGGTGGATCATAACCAGTGTTCTAAAAATTGCTAGGCGCTGGGAGGGCGGCGAGCAGGTGCCTAGCGCCCAGGGGCCTAGGCGGTCTTAGGTTTTGTATTATAACTTTAATAATTTACAAAAGTTAAGCATAATACCTTATCAATTACATCCAATTTAATGTCAATATACATATGCAAAATTTAAAAACATGAAAAATTAACAATCGTGAACAAAATTTATTAAAACTCAAATGACTGAAGTTGGTCATGATGGATACTTTATATAAATTTGAATTTGTGTAATCTTTTATTTTTCTTCAAATTGCATGAATAACCTCAGTTATGTTTGATAAAATCTACATTAGTAAAATTGGTACCGGCAGATCCTTTGAGAATTCCATTAAGTAATCATCTTTCGCTACATTTAGACATATCATCATCATCGTCATCAAAGTCCATTCCCGAGATTTTCTAAAAAACAATTAAATAGTTTATTTCTAAAAAATAGGAAAGAAAAATAAAATAAGAACACAATCAACCTTATTAAAAAAAAATAATAATAAAAAAATAAAAAATAAAAAAAAAAAAATCTCCCAGACCGCCTAGACCCCGCCTAGCCCGCCCCAGACCGCCTAGCCCGCCTAGCCCGCCTAGACCCCACCCAGACCCGCCTAGACCCGCCCAGACCGCCCAGACTGCCCGCCCAGGCATTAATCTGGGCGGTTTTCCACCTTCTAGCGCCTAGGCGGCCGCCTAGACCGATTTTTAGAACACTGATCATAACAAGTGTAATTAAGTTATGCGTTATTCGTGATGAATGGAGGAACTAACCTTTTTGGGTTCAAATTTCTAATCTTATGGGATGGGCCAAAATCACATACAATTTCTTAGCTAGGGATGTACCAAAATCACTTTAATCTTTAAGTATTTTACTCTTCTTGGTGCATCATCTTTACTATGGTAATTAATGAGAGAAATATGAGGCACAGTGCCGCCCTTCTGTGTGTACTAAATGGAGAGTAAGGTCAGATTTTGAATCCAATAATAATCTTCTTCCATCCCATAGATGGTAGATCTTAGAGACCTAAGTAGAATACAAAGCAGTAAAATTCATAGGAAGGGCCAAAATGTACGTCTTGCAAGTTTCAAGAGGTGGACCAAAATGACTTTAATCTTTAAGATCTTACCATTCTTGGGTGGATATATAAATACAATCATTAATAACATACCTAAAATTGGAAGCACGTATTTATATCAATCGATGAAGTACTATTTATTTTAAGTAACATTTTTATGGGAGTCAATATCTTGATGAGCTCATGAATGTTCAATTAGAGGCCCCATCTGTACATGATAGACACCCCAGACTCTGCATAAATATATACTTTTTTTCTCAACACCATTAAAGGAGTCTTTAGTTTTATGTAATACATGTACCCTCCTCATTGGTGTGTTTTAGGACCTCATCAAAGAAGCTCCACGCAAAATCCTCCACAAAACAAATATCTCGTTAAAGACTTTGTTTTTATTAAAGAGAAAAAATGAGGTAGATAAGATCCCATGGAAAACTATTTATGACGATGAGGTATTAATTGATTTCACATGTTAAATAAATTGAGCATTTGAGGCAGATGATGATGATTGTGTTCTTGTGAAAAATAAATATCCCTCAAGTTATTTCCATAAGAAATATTTTACTTTGCAACCAAACATGAGGTTATCTCTTGGATGTTTTATTGATTAAATATTGTGAAGTTATAAATGTAAAATTGAATTTTATAATTATATTAATTAAGAGAATCTTCAGTTTTTCAAGTGTCATTTTATTTTATTTTTTCGAATATTATATTTCTAATACCTTCAAATATTTAAAATTTACAATCGTCTTGTATTATGCTCCAATAGTATTTGTTAAAAAAAAAAAAAAAGTTTTCATAACAAAAGCATGATAAACATTTATATACTCTTATATTTTCAAGTCCAAAAGATTTGCTAATGGGGTACTAGCTCAGCTAGTAAATTTGTAGAGGATGGTATCACAAGTCCAATGTTCAAACATTGTCGACATGGTATCACAGTTTCGAAGCATTATAGATTTGCTTGCATGATTGATTAATCTCAAAGTAAAAAGGTTTATGGGATTAGGTATTTTCATGCTTCATTCTGATTAGCCTATAGGAAGTTAATTTGGAAAATTAACATTGTAGAATGAATTGGTTCTGTAAATAGATCATTGACAACCCCGGACACTATGAATATACTAGTGAAAGTAAGATTTTGAGAAGGTTAGTTTACAGAGTCAGAAGGTTAAAATACATGAGACCAAAGGGCATTGAATAAGAGCAAGATTCCTTCAAATATATCATCTCAATCCACCACAATAAGCAAGTTAGCCAAAACTATAGAGGTTACAAGAATTTATTAGTGTGTAAGACTAAGCAAGTTTTCTCCTTTTTGGAGAAGGAGTGTCGATTCATGTGACTAAAAACAGAAAGAGTGAGAGAGTATTAGAAAAAATTCAACCCCACTGCTGACTTTGGCTCTATCTAATTTGACTATTTTTAAAGAAAAAGTTAAATAAAAAAGCAGTTGAGTCAGAGTGGTAGATCAGTAGGTGAAAAAAGCTAAACCCACATTTCCACCCCTCATAACTCACAAGTCACCATGTATATATAAACACACATGTTTTCATGGAACTTTTTGTTAGATAGCTCGAGAAAGAGGTCAGAAATAAAGATCATCATAAATCGTAAAGAAGAAGAAGAAGAAGAGATCCATCACTGAAAGAGAGGTGATCTAGAAGAAGAAGAAGAAGTTAAACCATGGGAAGACCACCTTGTTGTGATAAGGTTGGTATCAAGAAAGGACCATGGACACCTGAAGAAGATATCATTTTGGTCTCTTACATCCAGGAACATGGACCAGGGAACTGGAGATCAGTGCCTAGTAACACTGGTAATGTTCCTTGTTTTGTAATTTATTTTTTCTCTCCAATGGGCCGTGTATCAATAGAAAACATGATCAAATCCCAAAAAACATGGGTTTTTCGCTTCTCTAGCTATGTCAAATCTTTTTTTGTACTACTTGCAACTCATGTTTATGGTTTTAATTTGCTTCTGGGTCTTGAATGGATGAGATCACACAAATATAAGTTTTCTGTTCAATAATGAATTAGTTATGGATTTATATATCATATTTCATGTATTTTTTTATTTAGTTTATACTCATGAGTTGGTGTTGAAGATACTCATCAAATCAAATATTTCTCATTGGGTACTAGAAATATAACCAAATTTAACAATTGTTGTTTGATTTATAGTGAATTTATTTCATATTTCAAAACTACTGCTCAGTACGTGTTTTGTTTTTTTCCCTTCCCCTGTTATCCTAATAAACATGGGTACTTTGTTCTCTAGTGAAATGGATTTTTTTTTTTTTTTTTAATCTTGTTTTGTTAAGAGAAACTCACTAAATCCAACATAATGGATGTTTTATATCTTGTGTCTTTCAGTTGATCATATGTAGAATTTCAATTAATTAATTAATTGTGGTTTATCTGAGGTGACTGTCTGTTTCCAACTTTCATTCTAAATCGTCAAACTTTATTCTTGTGTCTACAAAGGGCTGTTGAGGTGCAGCAAAAGTTGCAGATTGAGATGGACTAATTACCTCAGACCCGGAATCAAGCGCGGTAATTTCACACCTCATGAAGAAGGAATGATAATCCATCTACAAGCCTTATTGGGCAACAAGTACTTCTCCAAACTGAATCTACCACTTTAAGAGATCAGATTAAATAACACGTACTCAATTTATTTTTTGTTCAAGTAGCCCAATTACCCATTATCTTCTTTGTGTGGTCTCATAAGGAATATTCTCTTGTTCTGATAAATTTCAATTTCCATAGATGGGCAGCAATAGCATCCTATCTTCCACAAAGAACAGACAACGATATAAAGAATTACTGGAACACCCATTTGAAGAAGAAGATCAAGAGGTATCAATCACTACCAGTTGATCATCATATTATTGGATCAAACTCAACCACTAATACTCAGCATATGACTACCACCACCAAGAGCTACGATGAGAAGAATAATAGTGGTTTCACTTTTACCAACCAAGCTTCACTACTTAGGTACAGTCAAACCACTACTTATGCTTCAAGCACGGAGAACATTTCAAGACTCTTGGAAGGTTGGATGAAGTCTTCTCCCAAAGCTAAGGTGCAAGAAGAACATGATCAGGACGAGAACAGCAACAATGGTGATGGTCTGGACTACACAAATCATATGCAGTGCAACCTAGCTAATAAAGTTGAGCAAGAAAGCTGTGATCTCATCTCACATGAAGAATTTGAGTCTCTCTTGACATTTGACAACATAAGCAGCATGGGTTGGGACAAGTCATCCTCTGATTCTACTCTCAATGGGCCTCAGATCATTCATGGGCCTAAAATCAATGACGGAAAATCCCAATCAATGTCCCCCGAGATCAAGCAGAGATTGGAGCATCAACCACCATCGTCATTTCTAGAGAAATGGCTGTTGGAAGAATCAGGAGGACATGTAGAGGGAATGATGGAGTTGGCTACAGTGTCTGATAATTTTCCCAAACTATGATGATGGATGGTACTTTGCATGATAAAAACATCAATGCAAAACTCTCTTAATTAGTGTACTTGCCTTAGGGTTCTATGTCTTTGGATAATTTCACCAAATGTAAGTATAGTACTAGCTACTATATTATTGTGTATTGGCAATAAATTAAATAAGGGCCTATTTTACCAAACTCTATTAAAAATTTGCTTATTTGCATTAAATATTACATTGTTTCTTAAGTTACATGTTCAATTAGGTTTCGGGAGAAAGCATGATGTTTCATATAGTTAAAAAAAGGTCCGAGACAAAAGAATTATTCCGAGAGGAAAGGCTCCAAACCTAGTAAATTTTCCCTTGTCTCGGCCTTCCGTCACCTTGCTATACATATAGCTATTTGTCCCTAAATGTTACACTGACATTTGGATTGGTGTTCTCCTCTAGATTAATCCTCGAATGCGCAAAATTTTTTTATGGATTTTAAGGCGCTTTTTAGCCAAGTTAGGGGCCCTTTATATGAACGTCTTAATACTTCATATATTTTGCATATGTAATGCCTCGAGTTAACAAGGTCTTATATTTCTTAAATTTTTCGACTTCCAGAGTAGTTTTCTGAATTATATATATGAGGGATAATTAGATTTTAAGTCTTATCATTTGTACTAGTTCAACGAATGGATTATGACTTTGTCCAGGTTAAAGTCTGGATGTCAAGACCATGTTGATCTCCATTAACCTCTACCTTCCAGTTTCTTCAAATACTAGTCTTGGTCAACAAGGTGAATGGCTCAAAATAAAATTTGAAGTCACAAAACTTGAGACACTTGTCTTTTTCATTCGCGTCATTTGAGACACTTGTCTTTTTCATGGGACCGACCTCAGATTGACTTGCTTGACTTAAGCTTTTACTTGGTCTTCGTGACCTTGACTTTAGCCTTTCCATCTTTTGACTTTGGTCTTTTAAACTTCGATTATGGTTTTTTTTTTTTGGGAAAGTGAGCGGGGATTATTTAGGATCCCCAAACCTGGAAATAAAAAGGTTGTTGCATCCGAACATAAGATTATGGTTTTTGTGAATTGGATAAACCTTGAATAATCTTTCAAAGCATACAACTATTGCCCAAACTCTCTATACATGGTTTATAATATTCTCACAAATATATTTCCACAAGAAAATTTCTCGAGTTTGGCTCATATTTTACAAATACATTTACACATTAAATTTCGTGGGAGGGCATGCCCAATCCATTCCATTCTAATCTATGTTCGAAGTAACAACACCGGTAATGTTATTAATCATTTACAATTCTAATCTTTACTTCTTAAACATAACCTATACCAACCCCTACTAATTAGCCACCTTAAAACCTCTAAATTTTTTCCAAAACGGCTTAAAGTCCATTTATACCAATACTACCCACACTCTATTATATATCCCACCTTAACCATTATGTTTTACGGGTGACAATGCACCGTGTCAAATCATAATTTTGTCTTGTCAAAATAAAACTCTAGTGTTAAACAAGCAAACCCGACACAATTATTAACCGTGTCAAGTTTTTCAAACCCAAACCAACATGCTTAGGGTGGGTCATGACTTGGTCTTTGGGATAAATGCAAGTTTGTTTTAATAGACTCTTTAATATCTTATCCTTTGTTTTGTCAACTCGAGATCTTAGTCACCAGAGCGTAAAGCGAAAATAGGAACAAGAGTGAGAGCGTAAGAGTGTTTAACTTTAGAGTTTGTTAATGTTTGGACTGTCTAAAGCGTCTATACATGGAATCGACTTTCATAATTTCATTCATGTATACATTTCCAATTATTAAGTTAAAAGTTTCACCAATTTCTTATTTGTTTAAGGGCAATGACGATTTAGGGACAAAAAGGTTTTTCACTGACCGCGCATGACCCCTTATGTTTTTGTTTACAGTTAAGGAACCTATACGTGATGTTCTTCAACAACAGTTCAACACGTCTTCATTTTCCCTTTCCTCCTTCAACAGATCCTTCTTCAATGACAGTTCAATCCGTCTTCATCATCCTCCTCATCCTCATTCAAAAACTCTTCCTTCAATTGCTCTCAAATCTCCTCCTCATCCAAATCTATAACAGTGTCATCTTTTTCTCCCTTAGATTTGTTTCTCTCTTTGTTTCATCAGTTGGTAGGCACAGATGGTAGACATTTGTTATGCTCTCTTAAACCTCTCTTCTCCCCCATTATTTATGTTTATCTTTCATCTACAAGTGAGTTTTAAATCTGTGTCTACCATATGGACATTATGGTAGGCAAATGCACTCTAGAATGAGTGTCATAACATACAATATGCAATAGGCACTAGTTTAAAATCATTCCCAGGGTAAGTACCCACCTTGGAGATATATTTTCATCAATACGAGCATACCATATAAGTTGGATAAAAGGCACGGGTTTAAAACAATTTTCAAGCTATGATAACACATTTTACATTGTTTGAAATACTGGATGTCATCTAAATTCATGGTAGACATTGATTAAAAACCATTTGTAAGGTTTGACACCAATTTGAAATAATTTGAAGTAATGCCTACCATGAGTTTGGATGGTAGGCAAAGCTTCAAACATATGCCTGCAATCAGTGAATACACTTTGAATCATGATAGCCACTCACAAAATATACTTGTAATTCATTGCCTACCATAGATATGCACTTTGAAATGCATATAAAATTAAAGCCTTACCATATATTTGCATATTTCATGTTATTTCAACCATATTAATAGTATGGTAGAAAATCAGTAAATGAACTCTGGATCATGGTAGGCACTCACAAGCCATTGTGTTCCATAGATATGCACTTCAACATGCATAAATAATGAGTGCAAATAATCCACTTGCAAATTTCAAATTGTTTAAAACTAATGCCTAGTATGGTAGGAAAATCATGAAATGCACTCTGCATGCGTACCGTAAAAAACAATGTATTTACACATTAAACAATCTAAAATACATATACAATGAAAGAGATAGAGAGATATGGGGAGCAAATCAGATCGAGGAGATATTAGGAAGAAGAGAAAAGGGAAAGAGATCTGAGTAGGAGGGAGATCGGAGAGAGAAATCCAGTGTAGTCAAAGCCATCCAAAGCCACCACTTAAAGCCAAAAGCCAAGTCAAGCCATGACATCTCGCTTCACCTTGGTCAAAGCTAGGCCACTGCGTATGAAGCCACAAAAAGCCACCGCTTTTAGTGTTTTTTTGTTGAAGCGTGAAGCCACCAAAGCCATGGCTTCATTAAACAAAAGTGATGTTTTTTGTTTTTTGTGTTTCTTCTTCTTCCCATATTTTTTTCTTTTTCTCATTCTCTCTTTAGAGCTTCACACGGCTGAATCAGAAAGCTTCAATAGAGCAACTGGAGATCTTGTTCGATGTACGAATCTTCTTACCTTCAACAAAGCTTCACCCGAATTTCCACAGTCCTGACCCCAAAGAATGAACTCACATCTATACATTGATTATCTATGCATTAATAATTTATTCATTAATAATGTTATTATTTTTTGTTTACTTAAGGTGATTGATTATGGAAGAAAACCGTGGGGCAAGGGTGAGTAATTCTCGAAAAGACATTGGTTGGAAGTATGGTGTTGTTGTGAATGGTAACAAACATCATAACATAAAAAGCAATATGAACATTTACATTGACTTGAGCTAACACCTCTAATCTAATAGAAAAAGAGAATGCATTTATTTAGAAGCTTAGATACAAGCAAAATGAATATATTTATATGTTTTATATAATATTTGATGCAGTCGTTTTTCGCTCCCTACTTTGACCTAATCTCACTGACTTGCTGACCTGTACAAGTAACGCACGTGAGACACGGACCACCGTTGTGGTGGACGATGGCACTCCGATGCTAAAGTCAGACATGGATTTGAAGAAGGTGTAATATTGTAAATAGGAAATTTGTAGCATACCTTAGCTTACCAACCTCATGTCTTATTTATAGTGCAGAAGTCTTGGTTCTACCAGGCCATCGAAGGCGTAGTTTAGTAAGGAGATCTTCGTGGAGATCATTATCTAATTAGGAGTTGTGTTGTAAGAGGGAAGTTTCCTATTAGCCATGTGCTCCTAGATAAGCAGGAGATAGTTCCCAATCCAAGAGCAATCTGTAGAAGGAAGTTTCCCTGCGTGGAATGTACTCTCGTATTTGCTTCCTAGTTGAAAGCAGAGAACTGTTGTAGTTGCCCGTCCGAAGTTGATCCTCGAGATACTTGTCTTAGTTAGACTTACGGGTATCGAGGATAGTTGTGAGACGTGTGAGCCTAGCACACTGTAAGAGTTTGGGTCCGTCTGGCGGGCTTAGAACCACTTGGGTCGGGTCAGTGTTGGGCTGACGCTGGGGCCCATAATTCCTCGAGATCATCATGACACATGTATGGCTCAGGGATGTGACCATTTTTATGTATCATCAGTTACTCCCCCAAAGTTAGTGAGTCATCACATCAGTTCGCTAAGTCATCTCTTTGAAAAGATATGTTAATTTTCCTTGCGCAGAATGTATTCTGGTATTTGCTTCCTAGTTAGAAACATAGAGTTGTTGTAGTTGCCCGTCCGAAGCTGATCCTCGAGATACTTGCCTTAGTAGGACTAACGGGTATCGAGGATAGCTGTGAGACGTGTGGGCCTAGCATGCTGTAAGAGTTTGGGTCCATCTTGCAAACTGGATCAAGCGGGTTTAGAACCATTTGGGCCAGATCAGTGTTGGGCTGACGCTGGGCCCGTAATTCCTCTAGATCATCATGACACGTGTATGGCTTAGGGACGTGACCATTTTTATGTATCATCAGTTACTCCCCCCGAGTTAGTGGTCGTCACATTAGTTCGCTAAGTCATCTCTTTGGAAAGCTACGTTGCTCGTGATGATGATTGAGCCTGAATCGCTGCTTGAGTCGCGCGCTGCATTAATTGAACGTGTGTCGGTTCGCCGGGAACATAATCCCTATTTAGGTCATCCTTAGTGCAGAGTCTTACTCTTCTATTTGCCTTGCTTTCGAAACTACCGCTCTGTTCATCTTCTGATTATAGAGGATTGTTCATCTTTGTCATGGCTCAACAAAACCTTTTTGATGACGCAACCTTGGCCAAGGGCCTGGAGTTATTTGAAGACGGGTTGTTTTTTTAGCCTGGCCTTGCTGAAATTCGAACGAAGTTCGAGGTCCCCGAGGACCTGCCATTGTATGTTCTGAAGGGTGACCAGACGCCAATGTCACCACCAACGGGGTTCATTTGTTTGCATCAAGGGATGCTTCAAACCGGAGTGCCTTTTCCTGTTCTGGATGTGATCTGGGAATTCCTAAATCTTTTGGGGATTCCTCCGGCTCAGTTGGGGTCGAATGGATATAGGATCATCTTTCTCATCCTTATTAGGGCGAAGGAGGTTGGCGTCCGCGTGACTCCGTTAGTAATCCAATTGTTGACATCTCCTCAATTGATGAGTAATGTCGTCTGTAAGATGACGTCGCCGGCCTGTTCCGTGAATCTGCCTGATGATTTTAAGTTCTGGCATAAGTACTGCTTGTTAGCTCCTGCGGATTCAAAATATTTCTGGTGCAAGAGTCGTCTACTCAAACGAGAGTTCATGCCACTTCGTAAGTTCGACTTTTTCTCTTGATTTTGATATGCTTGATTGCAGGCTAGCTTATCATCGCTTGTGTTTATTTGCAGAAAGGTTTCCCACTACTCCCCTTACCCTAAAGGAACAAAACACTATGGAGACGTTCCACAATTTGTCGACGAAGAACGTGGTGGATGTCATAAGTGTCTCCAACTTCATTTGTAGTAGGTTGTGGGACAACTGGCATGTGGCCCCTACTATTTATCGAGCGTCGCGAGTCAAGTCGGAGGATGGTGCCCTTTTTAGGAAGAGGAAAGCCGTTGGGGCCAAAGCTCTCGTTCTATCTGACATGGAGGAGCCATCTGAAACGCTTGCCTCTTTTGTGTGTTCAAAAAGGTCACGTGTCCTATCTGGGTTGCCTTCAACACGATCGCTCTAGGGGGAGAAGTGTGCGAGTCTGATCGACTTGTCAGAGTTGAGACTGATGTGTCCAGCTGGAAGAAGGATTACATGCAGTTTGCAGGGCTTGAAGACAAGTCGAATCTCAGTGATGCGCAGGCCGAAGCTTTGAATGACCGTCTAGTGCAGGTTGCAATGGCAGCTTCTGCCGATGTTGATTCTCATGGGACTGTCCCAGTAGAAGGCTTCAGCGAAGGTTCTCCTAAGGTTGTAGAATCTGATCGTCCCATTGGCATGTCGTCTGAAAGTGGCCGTGGCACATGCCAGTTTCTTGTAGTTCGCACTGTTTGTCGTTTCGTTCCATGCCACAATTAGAAGTGTTGGAGGGTCCTTTGGATAATTCACTTCCTCATCTTCCTCTGGACCCTGTTGAGCCATCACGCACTAAAGAGTCAGTTGTTCGTGAGAAGGGAAAGGCCACAGAAGAGAGCCTGGGAATGGTACAATTGCGAAGGGTGGTGCCAGCGTGATTCATGATTCGGGAAGGCCTCATCCGGATGCGCAGATAAGTTTGTTTGCACCAGACTTGGTGAGGATGATCTCTCAGGTCTACCACCAGGAGGTTGACATGGAGTACGCTTCAAAGAAGCATATAAGCAGGCATCACAGCTAGCTGATGGATAGCACTCCGAAGCCCAAGGAGGATATGCTAGAATGGTAGATGGATAAGGGTTTAAAGTACCTTATGTTGGGTATGTCTCACTTGAGCCAAGCGGTCGTTGCTGGGATGGAAGTCGAGGTGGCTCGTGAGAGGGCATACATCATGGAGCGTGTCTTCTCCCACATGGAGGCGTTGTATTCTGATGCACTCTATGAAATTGAGCGACTGCAGAAGCAGGCTGAGGAGAAGAGGCTTGATCAATCAACCGTGGCCGTTGAGACTCAGAAGGCTTGTCTGGAGGCCCTTGAGCGTGATTTTCCAAAGGCGGTGTCTGAGAGAGTCGAACTCAAGCAGGAGTTGAGCCGGATCCGTCGAGACATAGAGGTTGTCTAAGAAGCTGCGACAAAGGCATGTTCTGAACTGCGGTCTCTTGCTGGCGAGAATGCTTCGAATGAGGCCAAATGGGCTGCTCAGAAGCAACAACTCGAATCTGATATGGAATTCAATGCTCGAGAGGCGAGGAAGGCCGAGGACCAGCTCAAACTGGAGTGGCATGTGCTTAATGTTGTGAAGAGTAGCCTAGCCACGGAACAACCTCAGGTTGACGTGCTGACTGGCAGGTTGGAGCTGTTGGAGTATGAACTCGCTGACTCGAAGGCGCAGAAGGAAGAGCTTCTACAGGAACAAGGCAGATGCGAGTTTCGTTGGGTTGTACACGGTAGGCTGGAGCTACTTGTGTTAATGAAGGAGGAGCATCCGGAGTGGGATCTCGGCCATTACAAGAAGATGTCATACATAGACTTGTCCGTTTCCTTTGCATCATTGGATGAGGAGGACAGTTCATGCTCTGATGCCCAAGTCGTGGTGCATGCAGATGCAGCTCACGCTGCTTCCACTAAGCTTAGCTCTTCCGTTTCTGTACCTTCTCCTGATAAGGAGTGAATTATGTACTCTTGTACCCATTTTGTCGACCATTAATAAAAAAATAGTTTTTACCATTTTGTGTTTGTTGTCTCTATTGCCTTTTTTGTCGTCTTGCTTTGACATAGGCTGGTTGAATCAATAGGACGCCAAATGGTCTGTCTATAGTAGAAATCTTGACTGCTCTATATTACAAATTACTCAGGATCATTGTTGCGTAGTAATGTCTGACAATGGGCATGTTGCGGATAATTTAGCTAGGGGTCAAGTTGCCCGAGATATGTCTTGTCACCAAGTTAAGCTGCTTGAGGCTTGCCTTGCTTGTCTGATTGGTCAACTGCAACTGCTTCTATGGGCGAGTTGCAATGGCCGAGCGTACATGTCATAACGTTTGTGCCGAGTCAGGCGTCGTAAGCTTGGGCGGACACACTGTGTAGCGTTTATTTAGGCATTGACCGTACGATCTATGTATCGGCTCGAGTGGCCTTTGTTGGTAATAGGGTGCTAGTTTGTTTGAGTGTGAAGGAGCCGACTCAACTAGATTTGTCTTGGCGGCCGCTGTTTCGAAAGAGAGCAGGGGTTGCGTGGCGAGCTACATGGGGCTCCCACCTTTCGAACCGTCTATGTCCGAACGACGTGGACTACAGGCTCGGAGAGTAAGGATTTGGTGACTACGTTGAAGAGCGATAGTCCGGTGGTGAGTCGTCGACATCAGTCGGGGACTGACTAGTCTCCCACCTTTCGAACCATCTATACCCGCGAGATGGGGGCTATAAGTTCGAGTAAAAGGGGTTTGACGACCTGACTGAAAAGTGGTGGTTCTATAGAAAGTCGTCGAGATCAGTTCGAGACTGACTAGGCTTTCCAAATCATATACACCTATGCGCATCAAGCTACAAATTCGGGAGTTTTCAGCGACCATGCTGAAAAGCAGTGGTCCCGTGGCAAGCCGTTGGAATCAGTTCGCGGCTAACTAGGCTCCCACCTTTTAGACTATCTACACCTGCACAGTGGGGGCTACAAGTCCAGGGTTGGTGATTCAGTGGCCACGCTGAAAAGCAATGGTCCCATGGCGAGCCGTTGGAATCAGTTCGGGACTGACTAGGCTCCCACCTTCCAAACCATCTACACCCGCGCAGTAGGGGTTACAGGTCTGGGCTTTGATCAAAAGCTTTTGTTGCCAATCGTCACCAGCTAGGCTTACTTGATTGGGTTCGGCGATCATCGACCGCGGAGAAGGCAATGATCTCTGGCAATTCGTCGTCACCAGGTGTGACAACGCTGATTAGACTCCCACTTCCTAGACCATCGTCATCAGTTTTGGCTGACTAAGCTTGCCCAGTTGGGGAGGTGTTTAGCCCGTTTGAGGGTGTGTGAACCCATGTCCACTGTGTGGACAACATTACCCTAAAACAAACAGCGATCCGTAGGTACGGTCCGTGCATCAAGGTTGATTTGGAAGCGCTCATGCCAAGCATGTACCAGAATACTGTTTGAATGGCGGCCAAGGTGGATCGAGTCTTTGGGCCCCCAAAGAAAGAGTTAGGGTTTCCTGTACGGTTGCGCTACGTGTATGGCATAGATCGCATAGTGACACGTGTACGGCATAAGCTGCGGGACAGTTGAGTATTGGTTAGTCCCTCTCAATTGATGGAGTTGCGTACAACATCATTAATTGAACAAACATAGTCTGCGCACTTTCCTTGGGAACCGCCATCTCTTCATTTCCCACACAGTATTCAATGTTTGGCAGTTAATGCAGGAGACCCATTTGGTGAACCACTAAGCCTATATAATGGTGTTTTCCAATCGTTATAGGCACTATCTTTCGTAGAGCTTATCTCCTGTAATGTTCTTGTTTGAAGAGAATGCTTTGAATTTTTCAAAGGCTGAAGGGAGATCTCTAGCAATGGAGTCCTCGAATGTTTTGACATTTGCACTGATCAGGCATGACGATAGTTGTTGGTATGACGTAATTTCTTCTCATATCACAGAGAAGTAGTACGGATTCTCTACCAAAGAAGATGCCTTGGTGTTACTTCATTCCGCTTGTGTTCGTGCGTGCGTGGAGCAGCTGCTAACCAATGGCTAATCGAAGTGTTAGCCGATGTGTGATGCTTCCAAGTGTGGTAATTCTAAGTCACTCCTGGCGTCGTTCATGGGAAAAGTAGGCTCGCTTGGCAGCAGTGTGAGACTTCGTCGCTTGTAGCCATCCTCATCTGCCTTCTTCCATCCCTCTGGACTCCAACAACCATTTGAGTGAGTCTATAAGGGGGTGGGATGTCTTTTGAGGAAATCAGCAGTCTGTTGTAAGGTCTACAACGCTTTTGTACGGGCACTTTACTAGGGTGAGTCGACGGAGTAATTTGGTCGCTCAGTCCTTTCAATCCCCTCTAACACCTTGTATTTATCTTGGGAAGGGGTCGAGTGATGTCTGTTCACATATCTTTGCTGTCACTTGTAGATTACTCACATCTGAGGGTTTGCATGGCCTTCTTCGGATACCTTTATGTAGTAAAACGAGTTTTTTACTTCATGTCGCATTGTATTCAGATGCTTGTAGTATGCAATCTTTTGTATCCACCTCAAGGCGCTTGTTGTTACATCTTTTCAATAATCAATAGATTTTCTTTTCTTAATTCTTCATTTATTCCTTAAATGATTGCAAATCACATAAGTCTTTAATAACTAAAACACTACATTGACTATGGAAAGGGAAACAAACAACTGAAAGTATGCTAACTGTTGATGGGGAAAAAATTGATTCTGGCCTTGAAGTGAATTCTGGTTGCTAATGTGGATCATTTAGCAGACTGTCGAGGTGTTTTAGAGGTTACTGAAGAGCAAACCTTGTAGAGAGGCAAGTCTCCATACTGACGGAATGTCGGGGGGATGTGTTCCCGCTTACCATGGCCTCTCCATTTCGCTGGACATAAGAGCTTATTGCTCTTGTACCGCTTAAATGTGACGTCTTTGTCGTCATTTTGCTTGGCACTAGTTTAGGCTGGTCTACAAAATGTAGTCGGATCTGGGAACATTTTATCTGTTTCGGTGATGCGTAATGGCAGCCTAGTGCCATATGTTGGTCTCCACGTATTGTCCCTTCGGAGTGGTTAGCAGTATACTTAACGCACTGGTAAAGGGTGGAGATTATTGCTTCCATCTGATGGAGCTATGGTATTCCCAAGATAAGGTTGTAGGTTGATGGCATCTACTACCATGAAGTCCAGAAACATGACCATTCTTAACTGTGGCTCCCCTACCACTGTTGCTAACCTTATCTTTCCGAGGGAGAAGCATTTCTCTCCGCTAAATCCAATCAACGGGTGATCTGATGGTGTCAAGTTTTCCTCCTTGAAGTCCATGCTACGGTACGCGCTATAGAACATGACGTTGAGTGAGCTTCCTGTATCCACCAAAGCTCTTTTTACCTCCCACTTTGCTATAGAGACCGAGATGACTAGGGCGTCGTTGTGTGGCACTTGGACTCCTTCGAGGTCCTTATCCGTAAAGGTTAAGGTGAGAATGGGACTTTGAATCCTCGAGTGGCAGATGCGTCTGTCCTCATCAGCTGGTATTGTCGGCATCTCCAATAAGGTCTGTTTGCGAGACTTGTACGATTGGTCTTCATTTGGTCCGACTCCATGAAGGACATAGATTATCCCTAGGGTCTCCTTCTCTATTTATTTAACCGACTCCCCCTGTCCCCGGTTCGTTCTGGTCGCTTTTCAGAGTTCAGGAATTCTTTCAGTTTGCCACTGTGGATCTAGTACTCAACTTCATATCTCAGACTCTTACAGTCAGTGGTATCGTGGCTACCTTCCTTGAGGTATGCGCAGTACTTGTCGTTGTCATGCTTGGCGAGGTCTCCACGCTGCTTCAAGGGCCATTTCAGATCCTCTCAGTTCTTCATGGAGTTTAGTATGTCCAACATGCTGGAATTGAGGGGTGTCACAGTCCTGGATCCAACCTATTTGGATGTTTTCTCCGGCCTCGACCGACTAGGGTCTGACATGTTGTCATTGCGTTTTCTCTTGCTCCGTTATTTGTCCTAGCGTTTATTTCCCTCCTTTTTGTCCTTAGGAGCGAATGGCCTATTCTCGCCTTCGGTTTCCTTCTTCACTGTTCTCAGCTCCTCCAAGGTAATGTGTAGTTGCGCGCTCTTGAGGAGCTCTGTCATGTCCAGAGGGGGCTCTAAAGTGAGGTCTTCGTAGAACTTCCCTTTTTTGAGGCCTCTACGGAGAGGGTTTTGAGGGTCGAGTCTCCCTGCCCTGGCGGCAGGCTCAACATTAGTCGCGCAGCCTCCTCTAGTCCAATGAGAACTAGCAAGGGCTTGGCTTTCCTGTGCTTGCTCTCTGCCATCTTCCGAAGACGGAGGCCTGTGCTACTCCTGATCTCCATTAGCAGATGGTGAATTTTGTCACGTGAGAGCCTCCACCGCCTTGGCTATCTACTGTATCTGAGATGACAGTCTATCGATTCGGGGGTTTGTCGTTGTTGTTGTGAGCACAGGGGCGTGAGTCTACAACTCGTGTATGACCAGAGCCGTAGAAGCAGTGGTACTATGCCGGCCTGAGCGTTTGATATATCCCCTTGCTCTTTGTTGTTGCGTGACCTCGTAGTCACCATCTCTCTAGGATTTGAAAGGAGATGACGCTAGTGAAAAGTTAAGAACTTTGTTGTCCCCACAAACGGCTCCAAGCTATCGTTTTCCACTCCCTGTTTTGACCTAATCTCGTTGACTTGCTGACTTGCACAAGTAAGCATGTGAGCCACGGACCACCATTGTGGTGGCCGATGGCACTCCGATGCTAAAGTCAGACAGAGATCTGAATAAGGCGTAATGTTATAAACAGATAATTTGTAGCGTACCTTAGCTTACCAACTTCATGCCTTATTTATAATTCAGAAGTCCTGGTTCTACCAGACCATCCAAGGCATAGTTGAGGAAGGAGATCTTCGTGGAAATCCTTCTCTAATTAGGAGTTGTGCTGTAAAAGGGAAGTTTCATGTTAGCCCTGTGCTCCTAGATACCCGGGAGATAGTTCCCAATACAAAAACAATTCGTAGAAGGAAGTTTCCCTGCGTGGAATGTACTCAGGTATTTGTTTCCTAGTTGGAAGCAAATAGTTGTTGTAGTTGCCCGTCTGAAGCTGATTCTCGAGGTATTTGCCTTAGTAGGACTTACGGGTATCGAGGATAGTTGTGAGATGTGTAGGCTTAGCACGCTGTAAGGGTTTGGGTCCGTCTGGTGAACTGGATCAAGCGGGCTTAGAACCGCTGAGCTGAATCAGTGTTGGGCTGACGTTGGGGCTCGTAATTCCTCGAGATCATCATGACATATGTATGGCTCAGGGATGTAACTGTTTTTATGTATCATCAATATTAAATTGATTTTTAGAATCGTTTTAATTGTGTAAAACCATCGCTTCGCGCTTCATTTTTTGCTTAAAGTCAAGTCATAAAAAATCGCTTCGCATTCGCTTCACGCTTTGACTACCTTGGAGAAATTTGTGGAAGACAAGCTCTAAATTGGAGAAGTCGTTGAATTCTTGTACCGTTAATGAATAGATGCACATGTCCTTAACTACGCCTCAAAACCAAACGGGTCCTGACAGGTAATCCAAAACTGAAGTTTGGCCCAATTTCTATTTGGTTAATATCAAATCAACAAAAGTAATTATTCATTATTCAAGATTAAAAGTTGGATACATCAACACTCCTTATAAGAAAATAAATTAATTAATACTTGGTTAAGTTGATTTTAATATAGGAAGAAAACTATGTATGCACATGAACACTTAATAATGAAAAAATTAGAACAATTTTGAAAACTTAAATATCGGTATTAACCAAGGTAGTCAAAGCGTGAAGTGAAGGTGAAGCAATTTGTCATGCTTTGGCTTTAAGCAAAAAGCAAAGCACAAAGCGAAGACTTTTTGCAAGTATAGTGACCCTAAAAAATGATGTTAATATTATATAAAAAAAATGTAAATATGTGCATTTTGTTTGTATCTAAGCTTATAACTATATGCATTCTGTTTTTCTACTAGATTTAGAGGTGTTAGCTCAAGTCAATGTAAGTGTTCATATTGCTTCCTATGTTATGATGTTTGTTACCATTCACTGCAACACCATACTTCCAACCAATGTCTTCCCGAGAACTACTCTCCCTTGCCTAGTGGTTTTTTTCAATAATCTATCACCTAAATGAACAAAAAATAACAACATTATTAATATGTAGATTATTAATGCATAGTTAATCAATGTATAAATGTGAGTTCCTTCTTCGGGGTCATAACAGTCAAAATTCCGGTAAAGCTTTGTTGAATGTAAGAAGATTCTTACCTCGAACAAGATCTCCAACTCATGTTCTTTTGGAGCTCTCTGATTTAGATGTGAAGCTTTAAAGAGATAAGGAGAAAAAGAAAAAAAAGTACGAGAAGAAGAATAAAGACAAAACGAAATGCAAAAATAAAAAAATAAAAAATAAAAACAACAACAACAACAACTTTGGTTTAATGAAGCCATGGCTTTGATGGTTTCACGCTTCAACAAAAAAGCGTAAAAGCGATGGTTTTTTGTGGCTTTAGGACAGTGGCCTGACTTTGACCAAGGCGGAGCGAGATGTCATGACTTGACTTTTGGCTTTAAGCGGTGGCTTTGGATGACTTGTTTCAGAATTCCCGTCCTTATACTCTATGTTTGGTGTTATTGCTTGTTTCAGAATTTTATCTCTTAGGGTGTGTTTGATTTTCAAGAAAAATTTCATGGAAAATAAATGTGGTAAAGTTTTCAATAAAAAAAAATTCCACTGTTTGATTTTTCAAAGAAAAAACTGTGGTAAAGTTTTCCACATAATTCTTTTTTCCATTGTTTGATTTTTCAAAGAAATTAATTTTTCAATGTTTGATTCAAAAAAAAATTTCAATGATGAATTTATTTTAGGCGTAAATAAAAAATACTTGGGAACCAGGATTTTGCAACTAGGTTTGTAACCACAGTAACATTTAACATTTCACAATTTGGGGCAATGATGCATTTCTCGAAATACGTATAAACATACACAAATTGTGAAACATCACCCTGATTGCAAAACCTAGTTACAACATTCTAGCCCAAATTTGTCTGTTGATCTTGCCATAAACTTCATTAATATGTGACTATATTGGATAATTAAAATAAAATAAAAATTCGTGCTCAACTTTTGATGAAAATTTACATTTGAACCGTAAAATTTATGGTGAAAGTTAGCATATAAAACGAGTCGGTCAGATACAAAAAAAAAGTACTTAGATCCGAATTACTATACAAAGATCCAGATTCAAATCCGATTTACATTTCATATCATATTTCACACAATGCTATAGAACTTGGCTTCATCCAGCATTACAAGTACAAACTCCTCATTCCGAAAGATTAAAAATTTGGCTAAAGATACCCTTATTCGCTTCACATAAGCTCAAAATCCTTTTAGCCAAGCGTAAATGAACCTAAAATTCCAGTGCACAGTACATAGTTCAAGAACATTCAACAGTACATAGTTCAATTTCAACAGATTTAGAGACTGAAATCGAACAAAATGAACTAAACAATCTGCATTGTCCAAAAACCTGATAATACACAGGAATGCAACCAATATTCCTCTCTACCTCACTACAAAAAAAAGACGATTCAGCAACGGCTAAAAACCGTTGCTAATTGTCAAATAACCGTTGCTAAAATGAATTAGCAACGGCACAACAACCGTCGCAATACCATGGATATTTTAATCGTCGCTATTTGAATCAGCAACGGTAAACTATCCCGTAGCTAATTCGCAATGGCCAAAAACCGTCGCTAACTCAAAAAATTTCGTCGCTAAAGCTGTTGAAAATTTCGACCAAGACTGTCGCAAATTTATCAATTAACGACGGTGTTTGCTAAATAGCGACGGTTTTTTTTGCCGTGGCTATTTAGCGACGGTTTTTTGCCGTCGCTAAATTGCAAATCTAATTGACAAAACAGCCACGGTATTTTTCGTGGCTATTTAGGGACAGCTTTGTTGCAAATCATATTGACAAATGAAATTTTCAAATTACAAATGATAATTCATTTTTTATAATGAAATTAGCTATTAATGATTGTCCATTCTGAAAATTAATATCAACTACCAGAACTAAACTTAATTGATCAAAATTATAACAAAAATTACACAGAATCTCTAGAATATCATACAAAAATTACAAAACAAATTACAAAGAATCCATACAAAAATGACAAAAAACCACAAAAAAAAAAAAAAAATTTCGATCTATAGAATATCTGAGATCAGATTCAGATCTCAGAGGTCAAAGATCTCAGAGATCTCTTGCAGCTAGGGAGGCGGCGGAGGAAGGGAGGGGAGAGAGGCGGTCGGGATCGATGTCGAGGGAGGCGGCGGACTTCTCCTCTGTGGGTTTCTTCTCTGCAGGTTGAGAGAAATTTTTTGTTTAAGTTGGTTTGTAGAGAAAATTTAAATTTATATAGAGAGAGGTAATTGAAGGGGATTGGTTGTGTTAGTTTCACGCGGATCGGTGACGTGGTTTGGTTTAGTGCGTTGGATTGAGCTAAAGTTTTTGGGTGTTATTGACGGTTGAGATGAGGTTTCACGCGGATCGGTGATGTGGTTTTTTTTTAAATTATTAGCGACGGTTGTTTGCCGTCGCTAATAAAAAAAATAATCTAAAACTTAGCTATGGTTTTTTGCCGTAGCTAAATTCTTTAGTGTAATTTTTTTTTTAAAAACCAAATAGCAACGATTTTTTGCCGTCACTAATAAAAAAATAATCTAAAACTTAGCCACGGTGTTTTGCCGTAGCTAAAGTCTTTAGTGTATAATTTAAAATAAAAAAAATCAATTAGCGACGGCAATATAAAAAATAATGTTAATTATTTTTTCAAACTAATATAAAAAATAATGTTAATTTTTAAAAAAAAAAATCACTTAGCGACGATTTTTTGCCATCGCTAATATAAAAAAAATGTTAATTTTTTTTTCAAAAAATCACTTAGCGACGGTTTTTTGCCGTCGTTAATATAAAAATAATGTTAATTTAAAAAAAAATTAGTTAGCGACGGTTTTGTTGCCGTCGCTAAAATAAAAATAATGTTAAATATTTTTTTCAAAAATCAATTAGCGACGGTTTTTTGCCGTCGCTAATATAAAAATCTTTGTAAACTTAGCGACGGCTCATTTACCGTGGCTAAATATTGTTTTTGTATATATATATTTTTTTTCAAAAAAACCATTTGCTACGTTATTCTACCGTAGCTAATAATTTTTATTTGTAAAGCTTAGCTGTCGCTAAATGTTTTAAAAAAAATCCATTAGCTACGGTATTCTACCGTAGCTAATAATTTTTATTTGTAAAGCTTAGCGACGACACAGTGCCGTCGCTAAATGTTTTTTTTATATATTTTTTTCAAAAAAATCCATTAGTAATGAATTTTATTTGTAAAGCTTACCGTCGCTAATACAAGAATTAGCGACATTTTCAAGCCGTCGCAAAATATTTAGCGACGAATTTTTAAAATTATTGGTTGAAACAGTGTCAAAAGCATTAGCGACGGTTCTTTGCTTTTGACATTTCCGTAGCTATTAATGTTTTTTTTTGTAGTGCCTGTTCATTTAGAAAGAACTTCCAATGCCCAAAAAGATTACCCTTGCAGAATCCACAAGGGTTTCCCATCAGGAACAATATGCATGATTATTGTTTCACTAACCCCATTATCATCTAGAATGACAAATTTCAAAATGCAAAGCTTTTCCTAGGCCTCTCGTGTTGCATCAGAAAATTAAAAGCATAAGACAATAGAGAAATAAGCATACATCTCATTATAATACAATATAATGTAGCATAAGATATTTGTAGCTAGGAAAATTCTAACTGTCGAGGGAATGGGCGAGGAAAACAGCGAGGGGGGGGGGACCATCCATCCCCCCCCCCCCCCTTCCCTCGCTGTTTTCCTCGCCCATTCCCTCGACAGTTAGACAAGCTCTTGTTGCTAAGTACATGTATGGCCTAAATCATTTCTTTCGTGAATATGTGTTTCTTTTGTGTCAGCATTGAATTCAGCATTATTGTACTGATGACACTTTTATCCAAGATACCCACTCAAAAGTATATAGGGGATGTTCATGTGATCCTTTGATCTAGAGTCTGTTACCAATTCAAGTTTTGTGTAAAATAATTTGGTTCGGCATCGTACCCTTTGTTAGATTGATTCTTTGAGAAACAAATCAAGACATTTGAAACTCATGAATAAGCATTACCTTCCGGTGATGACAACATTCCTTGGGCCAGCTCTAAAGTGTTGGTCTAAAACCAAGTTAGAACCTATCATCGTTCCGATGATAATTCCTCCAAGCCAACTCTACCAAATCAACGCATCCAATGTACTATCCCCGCCTTCATTCAAATTCATAAACAAAAGTCAAACTTAAAATCCAAAGCAACCCATTGTGCAAAATCAACATGGCATCAAAACCACATAATTTTCCCACACTTGACAATTGAAACCCAATTGCAAGTATAACTCCGGTGTTTATCATCGTCACAACGTATCTTCCAATTTGCGTAGCACACTGATAATCCAAATAGGGAAAATTAATACAGGCTACAAGCCTACAAACCCTTAATTCAATAGAAAATTGTCTGCATAGCAACATACACAGCAAGCATGACCTTATTCGTTGTCGATGTTTCATCTTTCATGAAGCGGTCTGATGCCCTTCCATCACTGAATTCTTACACCATGTTATCAATTCAGTTAACTTTTTAGCAGTGGTATAAGAGAAATGATGATGAACTTGTGTCTAACCCAATTGTTGATTCAAGCATATTATTTTTCTATTAAATACCTCTTATACATCCAATGTCTAACACAATTAAGAGTTTCAAATGCTTTACTGGTCAATATTCAATATTATTTTTGTGTTTGAAAAAAGTACACAATGAAAGGGTTAAATATTAGAGCTTTGATGATGCTCAGAGGCTTTTAGCTCAATAGAAATCACAAATGTCATCAGATGGAGTACCCCAAATGAGACAATGATCCAACTCACGCACACCTTATGTAAGAGAAATTTCAACCATTTCCTCCTAAAATTTGAAGTTTAGAAATCAAAGGTTCGTTAATAAAGGGTTTATGTGCATTGATTCAAGGGGATATAAGAGATGATTACCCAAATTAATCAAATTTTCTAAAACTTCAACTGAATCTAGAACACTTTCAAACAATCCATAAGATAACTTCAATTGGATGATGGAGTGACTCACATGAGAACAAGACCAGTGACAGTTGCACAAGGGTTAGCCAGAGCAGACCCAGCTAGCTCAAGGTGACCAGCAAACATCACTGAAACCAAAGTAATGAAGTAATAAGATACACTTGTGATAATCATGGGGACTGAGAATAAAATCTGGTCCTTAGCCTCCTCTAAGTCTATAAACTTCCCCCATATTCCTCATGTGGTTCTCTCTTCTTCTCCTTCTTTACTTGAACCCAACAATGGTGTTCTTGGTGAACCCTGTTAAGTGTAATTATAATATCAGTTAGTCTGTTAGTTTGTTAATGCCTTGCCAGCTAGGCATTGCATTAGTTTGTTAGTCTGTATGTTAGTTTGTTAATGCTTTGCCAGCTAGGCATTGCCTTGTACATAGCATTGCTATGGTGCCTATATAAAGGATGTAACCTGTACATTTACAAATGATGAAATATAGAAAACTTTACTCATTTGTTTAGTTTCTCAACATGGTATCAGAGCACTCTCTGTTTCCATTTTCTTCTTTTGTTTGTCTGTTCAATTTTCTATTTGTTTTCAAGCTTTCATAGTTGTATCAATGGCAGATTCATTATCTTCTAATGCTGCAATACTCACAACTTCAGCAACAACAGAGTCTAAACCAGTTGTGTTTACTCATGTTCTGTCCATAAAACTTGATTGCAACAATTAGAGGTCATAAACTTCAGAAATTTCTTGACAAAGATTCATCTCCACCACAGTTTCTATTGGCTGAAGATCAAGCAAATGGAGTTGTTAATCCAGAGTTCATCAACTGGGAGCAACAAGATCAACTCCTTTTTTCATGGCTTATTTCCTCTATGACTCAACCATTGCTAATAAGGTTAGTAGGCTGTGAAACTTATGGACATGTTTGGAATACACTTGAAACCTACTTCAACTCTCAAACCGTAGCCAAAATCTCCCAATTCATAGCTCAATTACATAATTTCAAGAAAGGAGATCTTTCTATCAATGATTACTTATTGAAATTGAAGTCTATCATTGATCAATTAGCTTCAGTGGGACATCCATTGTCTTCAAGAGGCCATATGAATGCAATATTTGATGGCTTACCACAAGCATATGATATGTTTATAGTCTCAGTCAGTTCAAGATCTCAGTTCAAGATCTTATAACTATAGTATTGCTGAAGTTGAGTCTCTGTTGCTTGCTCAAGAGACAAGAATTGAACGTCACTTTAAAGATCTTGATATTTCTAGTTCTATCAATGTTGCTCACACTTCATACAAGCCATCCCCAAGGTCTTTTGTTTCTAATTCACCTAGAGGTGCAAGGTATTCATTCAACTCACAACCTCAATCAACAAGAGGAGGAGGAAGGTTTGGATCAGGACGTGGATTTAAGCAATCAGGTTATCAATCTGGGAATGGTAAACCTCAGTGTCAAATATGTGGCAAGCTTGGTCACCTTGCTTTCAAATGTTACCATCGGTTTGATAACAATGTGTCAACTTCATGGAACTCTAGTCAGTCATCAAGCACACCGTCTCAGTCAGCTAATCTAGCACCTCGTCATGTCTATTCTGCTGCTTCTAGTCATTATACTCGTCCAAACTGGGGAGCTGACTCTCAAACAAGTGGTGCTTCTTCATCAGCTGACTATCGATGGTATCCTGACTCTGGAGCAACTGATCATTGTACTCCTTTTGCTCAGAATTTGGCATCCTCAGTGTCGTATCATGGTAATGAACACCTTCATGTTGGTGATGGTTCTGCCCTGCAAATTCAGAATATTGGTCAGTCCTTCTTACACCCTTCCAATTTTTCAAGACCTCTGCTTCTTAAAAACATACTTCAAGTACCTAAACTAACCAAAAATCTCCTAAGTGTTTCAAAATTTGCTAGAGACAATGGAGTATTTTTTGAGTTTCATCCTGTTTTTGGTTTTGTCAAGGATCAGGTCACCAATCAAGTCCTCCTGGAAGGGAAGCTTAGCAAGGGTCTTTATGTGTTTCCTTCACTGTCTCTTGCAAAACGAAATTTAGTGTCTTCTTATACTGCTAAAAGCTCTGCTGGTGGAAATCAATCAGTTTCAGTAGGATATCCATTGTCTTCATTAGCTTCAGTCCATACTACTACAACCAAATCCCCTTCTATTTTGCAACTTTGGCATGCTCGCCTAGGACACCCTTCATTACCACTTGTGACCAAGATCCTTAACAAATGTAATGTTTCAAACAAAAACAATGTTGATCTGTGTTCTTCATGTTGTTTAGGGAAATTTCATAAATTTCCCTTTCCTAGTTCTTCTACTATGTACAATAAGCCATTGGAGTTAATTCATACAGACCTTTGGGGACCTTCTTCTTGTGTTTCTTCTTCTGGCTATAGGTACTATATCCACTTTATTGATGCTTATAGCAAGTTCACTTGGGTATATTTGTTAAAGAACAAGTCTGATGCATTTCATACTTTCACTAAGTTGAATTAAAGCACAAGTTGAATTAGAGTTTGGACTCCCCATCAAGTGCATTCAATCTGATTGGGGAGGGGAGTATAGGTCATTTTCACAGTTTCTAGCTGAACATGGTATTAAATACAGGTTGGCTTGTCCTACTACTCATCAGCAGAATGGGGTTGCTGAGAGGAAGCACAGACATATTATTGAATCAGCACTGACCCTTCTTGCTCATGCTTCTCTTCCCTTGAAGTTCTGGGATGAGGCAATCAGAACTTCAATTTATTTACTTAATCGAGTTCCTTCTTCTACTTTACATTGTTCTTCTCTTTTTGAAATACTCTATCACAAGCTTCCTGATTATCATTGTCTCAAAACATTTGGTTGTTCTTGCTTTCCAAACGCTAGACCATATAACTCTCACAAATTGCAATTCAGGTCTGTTGAGTGTACTTTTCTTGGTTATAGTTTGCAACATAAAGGATATAAATGCTTAGCTTCAAATGGACGGATTTATATCTCAAGAGATGTTCTCTTTAATGAGACCTCTTTTCCATATTCCAATTCATCACTGTCTTCTAATATCAGCAACAACATATGCAATGACATAACTACCAGCACTATTGCTCATCCTTGTTCACTCTTACCTTCTTTGTCTGTCCAAAATGGAAATTTAAGTAATCATCCTACTGTTACTCCTACAAGTCCTATTACTCCCACTGTTGTTCTTGCTATTGATGTTATAAGTCATCATGTTCCTACAACTGCGGCTACAAATGATACTACTGATGGTGCTACTACTGAAGCTACTACTCAGACTGGTGCTCAGACTGATGCTCAGACTGATGCTCAGACTCGTGTTCAGACTCTTCCTGGTTCTGGACACCCAATGGTAACTAGATCCAAAGTCGGTGTGTACAAGCCTAAAGTGTACATAGCTCAAGCTGAACCAGATAGTTTGAAGGAGGCCTTAGACACTCCTCATTGGTTTTCTGCTATGCAAGATGAATACTTGGCCTTGATAAGGAACAATACATGGTCATTGGTTGATCTTCCACAGGATAGATCGATAGTAGGGTGTAAATGGCTCTTTAAGATCAAAGAGAATGTTGATGGATCAGTACACAGATATAAAGCCCGACTGGTTGCTAGAGGGTTTCAACAGATAGCTGGATTTGACTATGCTGAGACCTTCAGTCCTGTTGTTAAACCTACCACTATCAGAATCATACTTTCATTGGTTGTTACATATGGTTGGTCAGTGTCTCAACTAGATGTCAATAATGCTTTCCTGAATGGAGATCTCCAAGAAGAGGTATACATAATGCAACCTCCTAGTTTCATTGATCCTTCACGTCCTAATGCAGTGTGCAAGCTCAACAAGGCCTTGTATGGATTGAAGCAAGCTCCTCGAGTCTGGTTTGATAAACTAAAACATACCCTACACATGCTTGGTTTTGCCTCTACCAAGTCTGATTCTTCTCTCTTCATCAGACATTCTCCTTCTCCTATATTTCTTCTGGTGTATGTAGACGATATTCTTGTCACTGGAGCCAATCCTCATGATGTATCACAGTTAATTCATCAACTAAATGACCAGTTCTCCTTGAAAGATTTGGGACCTGCTCACTACTTCCTTGGTATTCAAGTTCAACATACTGCCACTGGTTTGTTCTTATCTCAGTCTAAGTACATCAATGACCTCCTATGTCGTGCCAAGATGCAATTTGCCAACGGATTACCTACTCCTATGAGTGGTGGGGAGAAACTATATGATATTGGAAGTGATCCAGTTCCAAATGTTCAGCTGTATAGAAGCTTAGTTGGTGCGTTACAATACGTTACAATAACAAGACCAGAAATTGGGTACTCTGTCAATAGAGTCTGCCCGTTCATGCAGAACCTTCTTGAATCACATTGGAGAGTAGTGAAAAGAATACTACGTTATCTCAAGGCTACAAATAATTTTGGACTACACGTAGTTCCTACTCAGTCTTTCAAACTGACTGGGTACTGCGATGCCGATTGGGCATCTGATCCCACTGATAAACGGTCTACGTCTGGCTATTGTGTCTACTTAGGTGCTAACATTATCTCTTGGTCATCAAAGAAACAGAGTATTGTCTCTAGAAGTAGCACTGAAGCAGAGTATAGAAGTCTTGCGGCGCTTACGGCTGAATTCACTAGGTTGCAGTCTCTCTTTTCTAAGCTCAAAATCAGCTGTAACACTCCCATTATCTGGTGTGACAACAAAAGCACTGTCATGCTTAGTGCAAATCCAGTCCTGCATTCTAGGACCAAGCACATCGAGATAGATGCTTATTTTGTACGTGAGAAAGTTGCTCGAAAACTCATTCATGCGCATCATATTTCAGCAGCTGATCAAATTGCAGATATTCTTACTAAGGCTCTTGGTAAATCCAGGTTCTTGTTGCTAAGAGACAAACTAAGCGTAGTAGATGCCTCCACGCTTTGTTTGAGAGGGAATATTAAGTGTAATTAGAATATCAGTTAGTCTGTTAGTTTGTTAATGCTTTGCCAGCTAGGCATTGCATTAGTTTGTTAGTCTGTCTGTTAGTTTGTTAATGCTTTGCCAGCTAGACATTGCCTTGTACATAGCATTGATATGGTGCCTATATAAAGGATGTAACCTGTACATTTACAAATGATGAAATATAGAAAACTTTACTCATTTGTTTAGTTTCTCAACAAACCCATATCCCCTCTGCTCTTCTTCTCCTTTCCAAGAACACTAGTTTCGATTGGTTCACTAAACCGAAAGACTCTTCTTCCCCTCTCCTTTTTCAATAAAATTCAAAACTCGTATGGTCTAAACTGTATTAGGAACAAAAAGAGTGCAATGGAGGTGTGGGCTGTCAACAATTCAAGTCATAAAATTTCTTGGAGGAATTTCGTCAAACTGTCTGAGTCATTATAGCATGAACCTTGAAAGACTTAGAAACGTGTGAAATTGAGTGGAGTGAGTTATACAATTAGAACCCCAATTGAAGAGATGGGTAGAACGAATTAGAAATTCAAACCATTTCTGAAGAAACATTTGAAAACCCCCAATAAGCAGTTCTTCATCGAACGATCAATCGAAAAGTAAAACTTTGATGAATTGATTGAAGATGTTGGAAGTCACTTACCTGATGAAGATGAAGATGAAGAGCCCCTTCAACGCAAAAGAGTGGAGATCTCAAAGATGAGGAGATCTGAGAGAGGAGAGAGATCTCGAGATAGAAAAGAGAGGAGATCAGATAAAGAGGAGATGACGAGGTCGAGTGGAGAGATGGAGGTCCTTGCTCCTGAGTAAAGTTTTCCCATGTGGACCTAGGTAAAGTTTTCATATTTTTTTCGTGGAGCATTCAAAAATCAAACACACCCTTAGATCTTTGATTTTATAAGGGTTTTCTTTTAAAAAAAAATTCAATTCAAATTCCTCTGGCATGAACTTGAATTCCAACCAAAAGCCTATCATGGACGAGAAATGATGAATGAATTTTCGAATGACGGGATTCAAAGAGGGTTTTTTTTGTTCAATGGAGGTGGATTCAAGGTATTTGTTTCTGATTTCACCTCCTTTAATAACGATTTCAATCATCAATTCATCAGTTGTTTTCAAGTAATACCCTTTCTTCTTATTCTATGCTTTTAGTTTTCTTAATGGTATTTAATTTTGCTCTTCAAGATATTTTAAGTGTTTTTATGCTCTAAGTGTTGGTGATAGCAATTCCTGTTCAAATTGAATTTTGCATTTAATGCCCCATGAAACAAAATTAGGTTAAAGTTGGATTTGCATTTTGCATTCAATTCTCTAAATCTGAAATTGTTTTTTCCTTTTTATACTTCCTTATGTTTTTTTATTGAATCATAAAACTAGCTTTCAAGGACCATGCTATTGCCCTGCTCCAAAAATCAAATAAGTAATAGTAGAGTCGCAAAATCAATACCTCATTGATTGTCAACTTTTGATCACATGTACATTAGTACAAAACATTGGTAGTGTGTTTACAAAGACAATGTGGGGTCAAACTTTTGGTGATTTAGACATTGCAAATTAATTATTAAAATTTAAATATATTGTTCAGTGCACTCTTTCAACTTGTAGGATTGAATTTGATTGAAAGTTGAAACTTTGACTTCTTTTCTAGCCACTATTTTTGGAAGCCTGTAGAGTTGAGTAAATGTGATGTTTAGAGACCTTTTTGTGAAATGAACCTTATTGCTATATGTGCTTAGCTAGATAAGTAGTCTGCGGAGAAAACAAAGAGATATCCACAACATAACCCTACCAGATGGGCCAAAGGATTTTTGACAAAATAACGGGATCAATAGGTCTACATGTTCACCTAACTAATATTCCAAGTAAACTTCACACTTCATGAGAATCCCTTTAACTTTTATCATTAACCCGAGTTTCGAATTTTATACCCAAAAATTGTGGCTCCAATTTAGGCCAGGTTTAAATAGGAATAAACTCCACATTGTAATAAATTATAATTTATTTAGGTCTCGTCTTAAGAAATTTGCCTCCACATAATAATAATTGTCTATATATATATAAATATTTAAGATTGAATAAAATATTTCCCTAAAGTTGTCTGGGATAATGACTTATATTTTTACACTTGATGTCATGTCTTTTAGCTTGCAGGTACATAATTACTCGTCAATGACATCTTGTTGTTGAAGCCAAAATGTTTTTAGCTTCTCAAATATGTTTATAGCTTATTGGCATGAAACTTTTTTTTGTACTGTCATCCTCTAGATTATCCCATTCCCCTTATTACCTAATTACAGTAATGAATTATTCTTCAGGTAAAGGTCCTAATTTTGTGGTGCTCGAAACAAATTTGTAACTACATCTCCATTAAGTTATAACCTTCATATAGTAATAAAATTGGTTTGGTCCAATGTTATTAATAGAGAGGTTATATTGTATTTACTTCTTTCCTCTTCTTCTCCTTGCTAGTATTTTCCTTCATCTTCTCATTCTCTCTATTTTTTTTTTTTTTTCTCTTATTCATTTTCTTATTTATTTTCTTCTTTCCATATTGTATTTTAGTTTCAGCTCACTTCGACAAATGCTCCCCAAAATATGCATCAACACATTGATAACTTGTGTTTTTATGGTCACGCCCATTGGGATGGTCGTCAACCTTTAAGCTGCAAAAAATGAAATTTGCAGGCAAAAACCAAATTTTCATCCCATAATCTTGTAGATAGAAATGTTTCTCGAGTTCCCCCCCCCCCCCCCCAGAAAGATTTTTGAATGAATAGGCTCATTGATTCAATACCCAAAAGGATGATGGAACCGAAAGTAATTTTACAATAGGAGCGTCACTCTTGCTCCTAAACCTCTGTTCAATCAGTTCAAAAGCCAGTCTCAAATCCCTGTTCCCAGATTCATGAAACGAAACGAAACTCAATTGATGAAATTTAGACCCTCAAGCTAACACTTTCATTCACAAATATTTAAGATTTCTCAATGGTTATCAATCGTATATTTGTTGACTATAGCGGCAAGTTGTCAAACAAAAACCTCAATTAAATCATGCTAACAAGTTTGATCCAGTCAAGATCAACGCATGCAAAACAATGAATTTTAAGTAGTTAAGGAGGGCCAAATCTTCTTCCATTGAACAAAATGGATACCTTTCTACAGCCCACATTCTTCACCCAGCCACTTCAGATGGGTAAAAAAAAATCCTATTTTTGAAATGTACAATAGTAATTAAAAAGGACTCATGCTGTGAGTCTTGATTCCTTTCCGAATAGAAACTCTAATCTAATGAGCATTGTTAAAATCGTGCAGGATTAGATGATAATAGAACAAGTGGTGAATAGGAAAAAATAAAACTCCCCCACAAGAATATCAGAACTGGAACTGCATCTCTGACGTGTATCCAAGATCGTTAAGGTTAGCAGCTATGGCTTTGTTCATAGGTAGCGGGCCACACCTCAGTATCTGTGAATTGCAAATCAGATTTATATTGTTCAAAGAGGGTACTAAATCTGAAGCAATGTGGTTAAACAAGCCAAGTATAAATTGCATTCAAAATCTACCTTGATGTCTGGAGCAGGGCAATGGGTTTTGATCATTTCCTTTGTTACAAATCCGACACCACCATTCCATACTTCAGGAGGCTGATAAAGTATTCAGCCATGTTATATATATTGCCGGTAGTAATTGCTAACAACTAAAATCATTGAATACCAAAGGGTATCTATATTAAAATGAAAAGTAACTTAGACATGTTTTATATGAAAGCATACATCAGCTAAATGAGGAGCAGGTTTCCGGTTAAACAGACTTGAACAGAACTTAAGGTAGCTACTTGACCCATCTTCAATCTTTTCTCTTGTGGATGGAAAAATGTATTTATAATGAAAATCTGCAACCATTTCATGCCTTGCCTTACGCGATGTGAGGGGAGCTTATTTGGGAGGAAGCAGCAAATACTTACTGGTCGTTCCTTTTTTTTGCATCCTTTGCCATTGATTTCAGGAAGTATTATGTATGCTAATGGATGATCCATGATCATGAGTGCATAATATTATCTTTATTTCTTTCAGGTTCATATTAGGCTTTGTCTTTTAATTATTCTCTTTCTCGCCCTTATTTGTTTCCAAGACTATACCTCTTTCTCCACTGTTTCCCAACTAGTAATAAAGAACTCCGCTGAAATCCAATTCGACACCGAAAATGTATCCTTCTGGAGTTCATTTATGAATCTTTTGATCTCCTCACCGAGATCTCCCTTATCATATTATATAAATTATTTTCACGAGGTATATTTTGATAATGTGCTTAACGACACTACCTGGATCAGTCATCCTGTCCCTATCAATGGTCAGCTCTCAATGTCATTGTTAGTTCTTCTCTAATTAGCAGGAAGATGACATTTAGAACAGTGCCCACCCTTCACCGTGCATTTACATCCTGATTCACGTTTAGATTGTTCCATTGAAAACTATTGACAATCGGGCCTCAATATTGCTCTGTCCCTATATTCATTACTACTGACTCTGGTTTCCCACTCTCTAGGTGTTTGCAATTGAACTTCTCCAGCTATCCATCTGATGTATGAAGTTCCAGTTGTGATTGAAACGACTCCAGGAATTCCAAATAGTCTCAAACTCAACCAACTGAAAAGTTTCATTTCTTGGAATGGACAAGCACCAACCATGGCTTGTGTAGAATTTAAAGTTTTCAAATTCATCATTTTGCCAACTCATTCCCAACTCCCTTAGATTTCAAGATAGAACTTTCTGAATCATGGCTCAGCTATTTCTCCGTCCTTGGGGAATCACATCATCATGCACGGTTTTATTTTTTGTCACTGAACTTCTTCAAGATTTCTGTATGTAATGTGCATGATAGCTACAGATTGGCCTTCACGGTCTTCCGTATTGACCCCCACTTTTCTCACCAACTCCACCAAGCCTTCACGACAAGAAGGTGATATTGCAAGTTGACCCTTTTATCTCATAAAAAATCTAATTCCCTTTGCGAGTATTATTACCTTCATATCTGATGATCAGAATCGGAGTTATCTGATGTATGAGTATCATCCTCTTAGGAGCTTAGGATCTTTGGTTTAGCATAAATGTTGGCTGTGGCAGAAGTCGAGCTTCCTACGAGATCAGCAGGTATCGAGGACAGAACTTTGGCAGAGATTGAGGGCAATGCCTCAAAAATCTACAATTCTGGAACTTCCTTGCCTTGGCCCTTCTAAGAATATGAATAATTTTATATTTGTACAAGGTTTCCTCGATCAATTTGGACAAGGAAAATCCTACAAACAGACCTTTTGTATGACGTTGTATATTAAGAGTCTCATTAAGATTTTTGCCTCAAGAGAATTGTTCTTGAGATGTTAATCCTTATTCTAATAATATAGTAGGATTGAAAACCCCTGATTGTGTATTTTGTTTTGTGCACATTCTCTGAGTTATTGGTATCATTATCTTAGCTAACTATTTAATTTCTTACCCCATTTGATAAGTGCATTTGTAAACTTCACTCTCACTCGATATGAGATTTCCTTCTAAATTAATGAATCTAAGATTTCCAATGTTTTCGTTTTTCATTTTGCCAAACTAAGATCACCATCTTCTACATCTTCATGTCTAATATGGCAGGCGTACCTCCTATATGGTGGACAACTCTTGTTCCCGGTACTTCCAATAACTTCCCTAGTCATCAAGTGAGGAGCATGTGCCAATGCCTTTTGGAATAGTCGCTTGATGGGTTTACTTTTGTTTGGCCTTGTTTGATAAGAAGCTTTGATTTGGGGAGAGATGGATGAGGTGGGTGAAGACATGCATGACAACTAGTCACTTTTCAGTTGGTTTTTAAGAACCTCTTGAGGAATTTGGCCTGGAAATCCTATTTCTCCATTATTATCACGATTGTAGTGGAGGCACTTAATAGATTGATAGCTAAGGCTATTGAGGCAGGTTTGTTATCTGGTTTTCAAGTTTCTTGGGTTGGACCAAGGGTAACTAATCTTCAGATTTTTCAAGTTACTAGGAGATAATATGACTCAGGTGGAGAAATTGAAGTATATTTTGTTGATTTATCAGGCATGTTTAGTATGAAGATTAATCTTGCAGAAAGTGTGGTTTATGGTATTGGTGATGGAGCTAATAGTGCTAAGGGGATGGATTCCTGGGTTGTTAAGTAGGGGAGTTGTCAGCTATTTATTTGGGACTTCCATTAGGAGCTAAGAACAGAAGAAGCATTTGTGGAACTAGTGGTCGGAGATGATTGGAAAGAGACTTGCTATTTGGAAAGCCAAATTATTGTCGAAGGGTGGTAGGTTGGTGCACATCATGAGTGCATTGACAAATATGTCTATCCATTATCTACATAACAACGACACTATTGCTTTCCAAAAAAAAAAACGACACTATTTCTACCAACAAAAAGCAGGTCGACACGTATTGTGTCGATACTCGTGTCAACACACGGATACTCGCACCGGACACTTCATGCTTAGATCATCAATTTTTTCACATATATTTGAAAAGTTTCAGTTTTTTTTACTAATATTATAAGCATATTATGACAAGTTAGTAACACGTGAATAACAATATTGACCCTAAAGTGAATGAATATGGCCGTAATTCAAAACTAATTACTGAAATAAATAATATTAAAATGTATAAGCGTGTCCCCAACATATCTCATATTGTTTTTTTTACCAACGTGTCTGACACCTTGTATCCTTGTCATTGTTACATAGTCTATTATATGTCGTTCTTCCATATGCTCATGTCCATTGCTAAACGTATTGAGAAGAAGATTAGAAACTTCTTTGGTGTGGTGGGAGGAAGATAAAGGGTTCCATGCGTTAAATTGGGAATTGGTTTACACATCTAAACAGGTAGGTGGTTTGGGTACATGGCCTCTGCAATTGATGAATAAGGCATTATTATGCGAGTGGATGCGTAGATATGGCACAAAACGGGAACGTCTATGGAAAAATATTATTAAAGCCAAGTATATTCAGGCACAGGGTGGCATCCTAGGCATCCAATGACGTTTATGGTATTGGTACATGGAGAGCAATTTCTAATTATAAGGATGAGTCCGTCCAAGGGGTTGAGGTGGTGTTTGGTAGAGGCGGCAAAGTTACATTTTGGCAAGATGTTTGGGTGGGGAAAGTAGCCTTTAAATACAAATTTCCAAGGCTTTTCGCTTTATGTGATAGGAAGGAGGGTAAGGTGGCTGAGTTTGGCATGCAAACTAATGGGTTGTTGCATTGGAATTTTCATCTTCGTATGAGTGCTCTTTCAGTTGGTAAGATGGATGAGTTAGTTATTATTTCCAAAGTGTAGGGAAGTGATCCTTGGGGCAAGATAGTGACATGTGGGCTTGGAAGAATGACAAGGAGAAAGGTTTCTCAATTGCATCCTTTTTATTGAATTTGCTATAGATCGATTACTTGAAGGTGCATTTTATAATTTCCCATTGAAGCTAGTATGGAAAAGGGGGTACCTTCAAGAGTGTATTTATTTGTGTGGAATAGGCCCCATTCAAGGTTGAGCTAGTTGATAAGGGTATGGATGTTGAGGTGGGATGTAGATTTTGCGAACTATATCTGAAGGGTTCGGTTCACCTTCTTATCCTTTGTGGTTGGGTCAATATGGTGTGGATTCATTTCTTATGATAACTGGGAATGAGCTATGTAAAGGTTGGTTCTATAGAGACATTGCCAAGAAGTTGGAAGACAATGAATCATCTTTCTCCAAAAGGGAAGGCATTATGGAACCTAATTCCTTCTGGAACGTCTTGGACAGTGTTGAATCAACGAAACAATCTCTACTCCTTAAATGCATAGGATGAAATCTACAGTGCATGGTGTTGTCATAACCACTTTTCAAACTTCCAAAGAGCCCATGTCAGTAACAAAAATTTACAACAACTGTCTAAATTAATTGCATGTAAAGACAAAACATTTGGGAGGGGCAAGAGTGTCCATTTGTACATACAGTGTGAACACACCTTTGTTATTTATAGATAACCCCCTTAATTATTACAAAATTATAACTAAGTAAACATAATTCTTTACAATCTCTAATGCTAGGTGAATTTCTTTATAAAATGAAAAAAAAACGTTTTTAATATATTTTATTATAATTACAATTATGCAAGTGCAAGCGATTTAATTTTGTGAAAATTACATTCTATTATAAAAATTATATTGTGTTTCAGTTAGTTATATTGTGTTTAGTTATATTTTAGTTATAAACAAATAAAAATTATATTGTGTTTTAGTTAGTTAAATTGGTAAGTTTAGGACAATGGAATTGGTGGAACGGGCTTTTATTTTCAGCATGCCCATTTCTCAATTTTTCTTGTTCACCCGATTATAAAATGGAACATATTTAAATCGTATAACGAATACATATTTTTGTTTAATAAAAAAATTTGAGTATGCACGTGTTCGATACCTGTAGAATTTTTAATAATAAGACATTGGAGATTGGCAGCGATCACGGTGGTCTTATTTAGTTTTATCTTTTATGGGGTTGGGCGTCTCACCTTCTCTCTTATTTTCTTTGCGAATTCGTTTGCTAATTTGGATGCTCTTGTACTAGGCCTTGATGCTTTTAAGGTCACCCTCTTGTAATTCTACGTTATTTTCATGAATAAAATTTTACATTTAAAATAATAATAAGAAGAAGAAACTTCGAATTTTAAACCCTAGATTGGCCCAGGCTTCCCTTCATGGGCTTCTTAATTGTTGGAAAGGGTTTGGGCCGTTTAGCATTCACATACCTTATTCTGGCCACTAGAGGCCTAGGATACATTGATCCGACTCATCTGAGTTGTGGTGCTGATTAGGGGTGGGCAATGTCGGTTCGGTTCGAATTTGAGCCCCAAACCGATTTCGAACCGATTTCATTCGGTTTGCCCAAAACCCAAACCGAAATCGAATTTTGTATTTGTAAACCGATGAATTCGGTTGAACCGAATTTCGGATCGATTCGGTTCGGTTGGGCCGAAATTTCAGGCTCAAGCATTTGAAAGACTTTCATTAAAACATGTCCAATTTTTTTACATGCCCAATTTTTTTATAGACTCAATTTTTAGCCCAAAATTGAAAACTTTGAGAGAAGGGAGTGATTCGGTGCAACAGGGTGTACTGCAGTGCATTTGTTGCACTAATCAGGTATTGACACCTACCTGTTATTTAGTTATTTATATATATCTAATTAATCGGTCGGTTCGGTTATAAATCGGTCGGTTCAAAATCGTAAACCGATTTCGAACCGTTTATAATCGGTTCGGTTCGGTTTAAATTATTATCTTTCTACTCATATTTCGATTCGGTAACCGAACCGAACTTGAAAATCGGTTCGGTCGATTAACCGAATTTAAATCGGTTTTTGCCCACCCCTAGTGCGGATGGTGCCCAATTTCTCACTCATCTTGCTGATGTCATCTTCATTGTCGTCATTCCACAATCCCTAGTTCCAGTTTCTCTATCACCGTTGTAGTCCCTTCGTTATAATTAATGGTAGTTTACCGTTTGCACCCATATGCCTGACTTTGAGTAAGATGTTGATTTTGTTAGGCTGCGCATAACTGAGGTTATCTAAAAACCTATATTTTTGTAAGGAGGCTGATTTAATTCGTGTTACATATCCTCAAGAGATTGCTCCAGAGTATATCTCTCAAAGATGAAATCTCTCTATACTACTCATGAAATTTGAAGTTTTGACTCTCAATCTACTGCCAATGTTTGTGCAATTATTTTTTATATACTACCAGTCACCAAGGTTCCTACGTTTTAGCATTAAAGGCTACACCTTCCTAACTTAAAACAAAGATTAAGCTTTTTATTGAAAAGAAAAAAAAAAAACGAATTGAAACCCAAGCAAGTTGATTTTAACCCTTGAGCCCATTTACACATTTCAATCTTAAATTTCTAAAAGTACTAAAATTTGACAATAAACATAGGGCAATTTTTTCATGTAAACTCCAAAAGCTCTCAGTTGTGTCATATGGGTATTGCTCTAATGGATATTTCTTACTTACAAAGCAAATAAATAAACAAAACTCATTTGCAAAATAGAAGCAATTAACATATTCAAGGAACAGATAATGCTCGAAATCACAAACAGATAATGCTAGAAACCACAAATATTACCTTGGGGTTTCTTTGAAACGTAATAATAAGCGACCCCAGCGCTGATGGCAGCAACAGCTATAACAATGGTTAATACCTCCATTCTTGGGTTCGTGAAGAGTTCCATGTTTTCAACGAGAAGGCTCGGAAACCCAGCCCTCCCCTTGAGTTCTTCTGGCTGGTCTTGATGTGCTTTGCGCTGCGTTGAAACGAGAGAAGGTTAGTTGTTGGGGTTTAAGAGAGTTGTCAACTACCTAAAGTCTTTTGACTACCTATGGTCCAGTGCCAAAAGGCCTTTTGGAAATGAGTCCTAGCCGGCCTGGGTTTGGCGCCTGATTTTCAGGCCTGACCGGCATTTTTATACTTTTGCTCCTCTCTTTAAACATTCTTTAAATATAACCACAATAAAGGAGGGGCAAAAGGGTAATTTTGTCCGACCGGTCTTGAAAACCAGGCACCAAACCCAGGCCGGCTAGAATTTTTGTTTGGAAATAATTATGAAGATTTAGCCAATGGGTACACAATGTGGTCACCTAGCTAATTCATCAAAAAATGAATGGCCTCTACATGTCAAAGATAAGAGCATCTTCAATGGTAAAAGTTAAAATGAGATATCAATCATTCTCCCATTTCAATCAAAAGCTAAATTTAGAGGTCCATATTTATTCATCACTCCAATCACATTCCTTATTTTAACTTTTTCATCATTATTTAAATATTCCACTTTTTCATCCCCTATGGCCTATTCTTTTTGTTTTTATTTTTTATTTGAAAATTAAAGATTTGATGATATTTTAGATTGTAGGGGATGGTTGATTGCTTCTAAATTTATGGAAAAGTTGAATGTGAAGTTAAAATGGGGAATGGCTGTCATATGTTTTGCCGCTTTCAAACTTAAAAGACGTAAAGATATGTATCATGGCACACCATTCCCAGAGTTTACACTTCATCTTGTTCCATATGACATCAAGACCACCATTGCCTCGAACAATACCGACTTGGTCCTCTCGCATTTTTTAAAAGCAGTATCATGGAATATTTCATTCGATGGCCAACTGCAGATAGGTGACGTGATGGTTATGTGTGTGTGTGTTTATCTAATTGTAACATAAGTCAACATTTTTGTACTCTACGGTGACTTGTACTTTTTTTTATAGTAAATGTCAATCAAATATATTTTACATTTCATGATGACTTTTTTTTGTTTTGCATTTTATGGACGACTGATTGATGGATGATTTATATCATGGTAATGGCTACAAAGTTAACTGATAATAAATTAATCATTATAACTTTGATCAATCAACCCGGGAAATTGAACACGCAAATTAAAGAATATATGACAACAAAAATTTCAGACTGCAAACACACAAGCCGTTGCAAGTGTAATACAAAAAGTCACACGAGCCGATGTGAAGCACATAAACAAAATCGCATAATTATGTGCATTAGAGACTTGAAAATAGAACGCAGCAGAAGTTGGGAATTAAAAATTTTTGAACCCGCAGAGGCTCTTGTGAATATGGTTATCCCATTCGCAAGAACCACTGTGATAGGACAGATTTCAGACTATGTCCAATTTTGTGATTTTTTGTATTTTTATTTTTTGGTTTTTCAATTCCTATGGTTTAGATACACTCTTGGCATATTTGATTTATTGTAAACCCCCAATTTTTAGCTATGCCAATTTGAGAATGTCAAAATTGGGGTTTTAAAATAAATCAAATGTGCCAAGAGTGTATCTATAACATAGGAATTGAAAAAGAAAAAAAAAAAAAACAAAACTATAATCAAATACAAAAAATCACAAAATTTGACAGACTGAAATCTGCCCTATCACAACGATTCATGCGAAAAAAGGATAACAATATTCACATGAACCGCTCCGATATGACAGATTTCATACTTCATCCAATTTTGTGATTTTTTTTAATTCATATGACTTAGATACACTCTTGGTATATTTATTTATTGCAAAATCCCAATTGTGAGCTATGCCATTTGAAAATGTCAAAATTTGAATTTTGTAATAAATCAAATATTTCATGACTGTATCTAAAACATAGGAATTGAAAAAAATACCAAAAAAGAATCAAATAAAAAAATACAAATATGGACAGAGTCTGAAATTTGTCCAATTGCAACAGTTCGTGCGAATGGGATAACAATCTTCGCACGAATCGCTGCGATAGGACAGATTTCATACTCTGCCCAATTTTGTGTTTTTTTTGTTTGATTTTTTTTTCCTATTGCTTAGATACACTCTTAGGGTGTGTTTGGTTGCATGGAATCTTATGCCATTGGAATCCATGAAGGAACCACTTAAATTTAAGCTAATTTGAGGTTCACTCACCAATCCAACATTGGATTTTTGTGATCAATGGTGGGAATGAAAGTCCCATGAACATGAAAATCACACTCCTTGGTCCCCCAAAACATGTGATTCTCATGTTTATCGGACTTTCATTCTCACCATTGATCGCAAAATCTAATGGTGGATTGTCGAGTGAATCTCAAATTAGCTTAGATTTAGGTGGTCCCTTATGGATTCTTATGGCATAGGATTCCATGCAACTAAACACACCTTTAACATATTGATTTATTGCAAAATTCCAATTTTGACTTTTTCAACTTGCACAATTCAAAATTGGGGTTTTACAATAAATCAAATATACAAAGAGTGTATCTAAACATAGAAATTGAAAAAATATAATCAAATACAAAAAATCACAAAATTGGACAGAGTCTGAAATCTGTCCTATTGCAACGGTCCTGCAAATGGTTTGACTATATTCGCACGAGCCGCTGCGTGTTCAAAATTTTTATCGCAACATCCATTGCATTTGGTTTTCAGGTCTCTAACGCACAATTTCAAGTAAATTTTTTTATCTGTTTCGCAACTGCTCATGTGACTTTGTGTATTACACTCGCAGCGATTTGTGCATTTGCAATCAGAACTTTTTGTATTGATTGAAGTTTGACTTTGTGTCAATTTTTCAAATTAATTGATAAAATTTATTTGGTTTACTTGGATTACAGTTAACTTTGTAACTATTCTAGTGATATACACAAATACTGAAGAGAATCATAACTGTGAAATCATAATTCATTTCATAAACGTATAATCATTACATTTTCATTAACTATAAAGTTTACAACAATCAGAATTGTATACATCGCGTCGTCTTAGTATTTTTCCGAGGTTGAGTTGGAGTAATATTCTCATGTCTATTCTTCATTCCGTACTCACTTCCTCCACCAACAAGGACTTCTTCAATGTCATCACCACCACCCCTTCCCCTGTCTCTACCATCAAGGTCGCCAGCACCACAATCACCCCTTCTTCTACCACCAGGAGCACCAACACCACCATCGCCATCACCCATTTCCTTACCACCACCTGCAGCACCATCACTTGGAGCACCACCACCATCACCAATTAGACTAGCATGTTGCTCTTCTTCACTATCTCTGAAAGTGACATGTGTAGACATTTGTCTTGGCAAGTCACCTACTTTCTTTTGCGTCATGAGCAACACAACCTTATCTACATTCTCACCTTGTTCAATAGAGTCTCATCAACCAACTTGTTCTGCAAGGAAAACATTGATCTTAGTAAAAATAAAAAATAAAAACAATTAAATTTTGTATTTCAAATGTTTGCAAATTTTGTTAAAGTATAGATCAATTACCCGATTGTGAGACATAAATAATTGATTTCTTATGGGATGTGTCTTCCTAGTCTTCGGTGGTTGGATTGATAGATGGATAATGTCATGAAACCACTCCAAGTAGTCATTGCTGCAATCTCATGGAACCTTCACTGGTGAACTTTGGTTTTCAATTGACACGAGATGATTCTGCCAAATTACAGTAAACGAAGACAATATCTCGTGTTTCACCGAGTAGTTATGGCCATATCGACTTCTATTCTTCATTTTGGTTTGAATAGATGATTTGGAATGACATGTACCCTTCCTATCGGTCACATTACTTGATCTGGGTGATACGATTATTCGAAGTCAAGGCATAACAAACAACCTTGATACCATGTAATGCTGTGAAGTAGAGTTTTCCGTTTAAATTTCACATAAGGGTCCCAAATGACCTGACAATACAAACATGAACTTATTAAATTATGGATGAAAAATGAAAACAATTACTTGAAATGAGACATGAACTTAAATGACTAGGGTTGAACAAAAAAAATCAATCAAACAGATAAAAACCGAACCAATTGTTAGGTTTAAAATTCGGTTTCGGATCGATTTGGTTTGATACTTTTGAAACCGATATGATGATGATGATGATGGTCGGCTCGATCATCCGTTCTTAAGTGATTTGAACCGGAAAAATTGAACCGAACCGATGCCATGTATGTAGAGAAAATTATATTTATATTATTCTTACTTTGAATCTTTCCATCTTCCTTTATTTTCTCTCATACTCTCTCTCCCTTAACTCTAGTACCAATGTGATTTCCTCTAGAAAGTGAAAATGAAAAGCCAAGCTTTGTTTATCGTCTCTCTTTTTGGGTAGTGTAGCTGTACGATGTCTAAACAACAAAAACCCTCAAAACTCAACTCCTCATACCCTTCGTCTTCATCAACTTCTCAAGCTCTCTTTCTCTCTGCATTTCAACCTTTCTGAAGAAGAAGAAGAAGAAGAAGAAGCAAACTGCTAAAAGGTGAGTTTTCCCCTCTTCAACTAGTTTTCTCTCCCTCTAAAGCTCATTCTCTCAATAAGCACATACTAAAAAAGAGTTCCCCCACCAAGTCGAGGTCATTGGGAATGTTGTAAGGTTGAAGGATGAGACCTGCTGACCTGACCTAGGGTTTGTTTAGATAAGTGTATTTTAGTGAAATCGGGGTCGGTGGCTAAACGGAGCCAAGGTTTGGAAACACACTTGCAGTGGGTGTTGGATTATGTGTTGGAAAAATCGAATAATGTGGGCACACATATGTAATACAATGTGTATTGCTATCTTAAAGTGTAGTCCATCAAATATGTGATCTAATAGGAGTGTTGGATTATAAGGTATTATTACATAACATGGTGTAAATTAAAATATAATTTCTTATTCAATGAGGGGCAGAATTGGAAATTCACAGCCCGTAAGTTATAGGGTTATGACTTACGAGCATTATAAATACGGGTTGGTCCCCGATTGAGCGTTGCGTGAAAAAGATAGTTTTCTATATTGTTTCTGCATCCTCTCAACAAAGATTCTAAAGTTATAAGCTTGAATCAATCGGAAGTCCAACTTATCACAATCAAAAGGGAAATTACTATGGATCAAGGTATGTTTCTATTCTTCTTTTGTTTCCATTGAATCAACTAGAGTTTTAACTTATTTGGTTATATTCTACAATTGGTATCAGAGCCACTCCTGTTGATTCCATGTGAAATTATAAAGATGAAAACGTTTCATTATTTTGATTATTTGATTCATTATATTGCTTCATTATATTGATTCATGTGATTGATTATATTGCTTCATGTTCACTGTTACAATATTACAGTGATTTCATGTGATTTCATCATTATTCATGCGATTATTTATTATATGTTGATTCACTGCTACAGTGATTTCATTCACTGCTACAGTGATTTCATGCGATTATATATTATATGTTGATACACTGCTACAGTAATTTATTGCTACAGTGATTTCATTGCAATTGTATTCACTATTTCATTATAATTGTATTCAGTGATTATATTGTAATTGTGTTCACTGTTGAAAAAGATTACATATATTACAATTCGGTGTACAGTGAAATAGAGGATAAAAAAAAACTCACTAAACCATAATATCCTCATGTGACATAACACCTATATGAGTGGTGTGCTCATGAAAGACCTTGGGTGGTAATTCCTTAGTAAGCGGATCCGCAATCATGGAGTTTGTCCCAATATGCTCTATGAAAATCTGTTTATTCTCTACTCTCTCCTTCACAACCAGGAACTTTATGTCAATATGATTTGACCTAGATGAGCTCCTGTTGTTGTTGGCATATAGAATTGCTGAATTATTGTCACAATATAACTTTAGTGGTCTTTCTATGTCATTCAAAATGCGCAGCCCAGTGACAAAATAACGCAACCATAATCCGTGGTTGGATGCCTCAAAACACGCCACATATTCTGCTTCCATGGTGGAAGAAGCTATGAGTGTCTGTTTAGCACTTCTCCAGGAAATAGCTCCTCCAGCTAACAGATAAATGTTTTAATTGTATTAAGGTGATAATTTAGTTAATACTCCAAATTTATACATAGATTATAATTTTGGTTTCATGTATCATTATTGTGTTTCTTATTTAAAATTTACACAATTTAACTAATAGGTTGCCAAAGCAACCACTATTAGGAAAATTGGTTAATTTTAAATAAGTGAACATGCTATATCCATGTGAAACAATCGGCCCAAAAGAATATTGTTTTGACATGATAATCCATAGTCTTAAATATGTGATAAAGTTTACTTTACCATGCTTTTATTATGTCGGTCCAAAGAAAGGCATAATATTAGGTCGATTTCGTTGTGTAAGAAGAGTACCACTTACAGATTGATATTTTTGTCCAAAGACTAAATAACAATGTTGTGCTAGGTATCTTGATATGGTGTTTTACCTATTGTATGAATTTAAAGTTTATGCAATTTGCATGATGATGAGAACATGTTATTTATTTCATTTATTCTCTGTACAGCCGCTAAGTCTGCTACTAGTATATTTGCTGGTGTAAATAATATTCTCATGCTCAATGGGACAAACTTCAAGGACTAAAAAGATAACGTGTTAATCGTTCTTGGATGTATGGATCTGGACCTTGCCTTAAGGATTGAGCAACCCGCTCCTCTTACATATGCAAGTACTCCTGATGCCAGGAGATACTTTGAGAAGTAGGAACGCTCCAATCGCATGAGTCTCATGCTCATCAAGCGAGGTATTCCAGAAGCCTTTAGGGGTGCAATATCCGAAAGGGTAACCAATGCTAATGAGTTCCTTGCTGAACTTGAAAAACGTTTTGCTAAAAACGATAAGGCTGAAACAAGCACGCTTTTAGCTAGCTTGATTTCATTGAAGTACAAAGGCAAAGGGAACATTAGGGAGTACATCATGGAGATGTCTCATCTTGCTTCAAAACTTAAGGCACTAAAGCTTGAGTTGTCTGAGGACTTAGTCATGCATCTAGTTTTGATATCACTCCTCCACAATACAGTCAGTTTAAGGTCAGTTACAACTGTTAGAAGGAGAAATAGACTCTCAATGAGCTCATTTCATACTGTGTGCAAGAGGAAGACAGATTAAAGCAAGATAGAACGGAAAGTGCTCACTTTGCAAGCACCTCTAAAGATAAGGGCAAAAAACGAAAGAAGGATAATGAAGCTGCTAAGGGTCCAACACAAAAGAAACAGAAAGGCAATGAGGGTTGTTTCTTTTGTAAGAAACCTGAACATGTAAATAAGGAATGTACCAAGTATCACGCATGGCGTGCTAAAAAGGGTATGTTTCTTACTTTGGTCTGTTCTGAGGTTAACTTAGCTTCAGTACCTAGAAACACTTGGTGGTTAGGTTCCGGTGCTACAACTCACATAAGTGTTTCTATGCAGGGTTGTCTGAGCTACCGAAAGCCAAATGATGCCGAAAGCCGCATCTTGGTGGGCGATGGAAAATCGGTAGAAGTGGAAGCAATAGGAAACTTTAGGTTACTCTTAGGAACTGGTTGTTATTTGGAATTGAAAGACACTTTTGTAGTACCGTCATTTAGACGAATTTGGTTTCTATTTCCTTGTTAGACAAATTTGGATATTGTTGTTCATTTGGAAATAATCAGTTTAGTCTTTCATTAAATTCTAATATTATTGGTACTGGTCAATTCATTAAGCACATTTGATAATCTATATCTTCTTGACACTATTGCATCAGATAATAAAACCTTGCATGTGGAATCACGAGGTACTAAACGTAAGCTAAATGAAGGAAATTCATCAAAACTATGGCACAAACGCTTAGGACATATCTCGAAAACGAGAATGGAGAGACTTGTGTCAGATGGCATATTAGATTCTCTTGATTTTTCAGACTTTGATGTCTATATTGAGTGTATAAAGGGAAAACAGACCAAACAAAGGAGATTGAGTGCAAACAGAACTTTAGACGTCTTAAAATTAATCCACACAGATATTTGTGGACCATTCCCTTCGGCTTCTTGGAATGGTCAACAATATTTTATATCATTCATAGACGATTACTCACGCTATGGGTACCTATATCTCATTCATGAGAAATCTGAGTCACTGGACATGTTCAAAGCTTTCAAAGCTGAGGTTGAGAACCAACTCAACAAACGAATTAAGAGTGTCAGGTCTGACCGTGGTGGTGAGTATTACGGCAAATATGACGGTTCAGGTGAACAACATCCAGGACCATTTGCTAAATTCTTAGAGGAATGTGGAATCGTCCCACAGTACACCATGTCGAGATCACCTAGCAGAAATGGTGTAGCTGAAAGACGAAATCGAACTCTTAAGGACATGATAAGGAGTATGATCTGTCATTCTACCTTACCTGTATCACTTTGGGGAGAAGCACTAAATACAACAACTTATATCCTTAATAGAATACCAACTAAAGCAGCTGCCAAAACACCTTATGAGCTTTGCCAGGCAGAAAACCTAGTCTAAAGCATTTTCACATTTGGGGATGTCCAGCTGAAGCAAGGCCTTATCGGTCGAATAAAAAGAAATTGGACTCCAAGACAGTGAGCAGCTACTTCATTGGCTATTCTGAGCGATCAAGGGGCTTCAAGTTTTATACTCCCGCTATTAAGTCCATTTTTTAAACTGGGACAACGACGTTTTTTGAGGATGTTGAGTTTGGGGGAAGAAATAAGGTAAGAGACATTGTCTTTGAGGAGGAGTCAATTTCGACTCCTACTACTGTTTTTGACAATGTACATGTTCCAATACCTGTCATTGATCAAGAAGCAAATCTGGAACCTCAACAGGACAATGTTGAACAACTCGTTGTTCATATTGAAGTAAATATTCCAGAAGAACAAACTCAACAACCTCCAGATCAAATGTCATTAAGGAGATCCACGAGAGAAAAGAGAAGTGTTATTCCGGATGATTATATGGTCCTTTCCCAAGAACATGAGGAAAATGATGGATTGGTGGAAAATGACCCAATCAACTTCCATCAAGCCATGCAGGATTCTAACTCTCAAAAGTGGATAGATGCTATGAATGAGGAGTACAAGTCTATGTAAGACAATCAAGTTTGGGATCTTGTCCCATTACCTGAAAATACAAAGCCTATTGGTTGTAAATGGATATTCAAAACCAAGAGGGATTCACAAGGTAACGTGGAAAGATATAAGGCTCGTCTTGTAGCTAAAGGCTTCACTCAAAAGGAAGGCATTGACTATAAAGAGACTTTCTCTCCGGTGTCAAAGAAAGACTCATTTAGGACAATTATGGCACTTGTTGCGCACTTTGACCTTGAGTTACATCAGATGGATGTCAAAACAACGTTTCTCAATTGTGACATTGATGAAACAATTTATATGATGCAACCAGAAAACTTTGTGTCTGGAGACCCAAAGAATATGGTTTGCAGACTAAAGAAATCCATCTATGGGCTCAAGCAAGCTTCCCCTCAATGGTACTACAAATTTCATCTAGTAATTGTCTCGTTTGGTTTTGAGACAAATGTTGTTGATAATTGTGTGTATCATAAGTTCAGTGGGAGCAAGCATATCTTCTTGGTTTTGTATGTTGATGACATATTGCTTGCCACTAATAATATTGACATGTTGCACAAAACCAAGATATTTATATCAAAGAAATTTGAAATGAAAGATCTTGGTGAAGCTTCTTTTGTCTTAGGGATTCAAATATACCGAGATCGTTTCCGGAGTATTCTTGGATTATCACAAAAGGGCTATATAGAAAAAGTGTGTAAAAGGTTTGGCATGCAAGATTGTAAACCAGGAGACACCCCTATATCTAATGGAGACAAATTCAGTCTTAAACAGTGTCCTAAGAATAAACTTGAAGTTGTATAAATGCAAAAGATCCCCTATGCATCAGCTGTTGGGAGTCTTACGTATGCTCAGGTATGTACACATCCAGACATAGCATTCATTGTTGGAAAGTTTGGCAGATATGTGGATAACCCTGGGATGGATCACTGGAAAGCAGCTAAACGGGTTATGAGATATTTATAGAAAACTAAGGATTACATGATCACATACAAGAGATCAGATCAGTTGGAGGTCATAGGGTATTCTGATTCTGATTTTGTTGGATGCCAAAATAGTAGGAAATCTACATCGGGCTACATTTATCTGTTAGCTGGAGGAGCTATTTCCTAGAGAAGTGTTAAGCAGACACTCATAGATTCTTCCACCATGGAAGCAGAATATGTGGCGTGTTTTGAGGCATCCAACCACGGATTATGGTTGCGTTATTTTGTCACTGAGCTGCGCATTTTAAATGACATAGAAAGACCACTAAATTTATATTGTGACAATAATTCAGCAGTTCTATATGCCAACAACAACAGGAGCTCGTCTAGGTCAAATCATATTGACATAAAGTTCCTAGTTGTGAAGGAGAAAGTAGAGAATAAACATATTTTCATAGAGCATATTGGGACAAACTCCATGATTGCAGATCCGCTTACTAAGGGATTACCACCCAAGGTCTTTCATGAGCACACCGCTCATATGGGTGTTATGTCACATGAGGATATCATGGTTTAGTGGGAGTTTTTTTTTTTTTTTTTGTTCTATGATGGATTTTATGGACATATTGGTGTAATTTAGTATTTTCTGCAGAAATAAAGTATTCAGTCAATTGTCTGTTTATTATATGTTTGATCTCATTAAAGAGTAAAGTTGGACTAGTTGGAAATAGGCATGTTTGGATCACATTACATGTAATTTCCATCCTCTAATCCATGTTTGATCTATGTCATTTGATTATATTGGTATATGTGACTATTGATGGATTTAGTTACGCTAAAAGTGATGAAAATTGCTTTAATCCTATATTAGTATAGTCAATGGATGAGATTATTTAGGAATACCTTAACTTGTGATAAAAAAAAAATTAGAGCTCATAAGGTTATACACATTTAAAGGTAACATATGTGGCCCAAGTGGGAGATTGTTGGAAAAATCCAATAATGTGGGCACACATATGTAATACAATGTGTATTGCTATCTTAAAGTGTAGTCCATCAAATATGTGATCTAATATGAGTGTTGGACTATAAGGTATTATTACATAACATGGTGTAAATTAAGATGTAATTTCTTATTCAATGAGGGGCAGAATTGGAAATTCACAGCCCGTAAGTTATAGGATTATGACTTACGAGCATTATAAATACGGGTTGGTCCCCGATTGAGCGTTGCGTGAAAAAGATAGTTTTCTATATTGTTTTTGTATCCTCTCAACAGAGATTCTAAAGTTATACGCTTGAATCAATCAGAAGTCCAACTTATCACAGTCAAAAGGAAAATCGCTATGGATCAAGGTATGTTTCTATTCTTCTTTTGTTTCCATTGAATCAACTAGAGTTGTAAGTTATTTGGTTATATTCAACATAATGCTCAGTTGTCTGTCTGTCTGCTTCTTCTTCATCTCGTTTTCTCTTTAAAGCTCATATGCTCAGTTGTTACTTGTTCTGGTTCAGTGATTCTCACACACTGCTACTATGCTCTGCAGATGTAGGTGAATCCACTGCGAGAGGGGAAAAAGGTTGAAATAAACTGATGCCTTACTAAAGCGTTCAATGTGGCCCTTAAGAGCTTGAACCACATCTATACAATAAAAAAAAGTGAGTATTTATGTTCTGTCTTTGATCGTCCACCACTTGATAGCTTCCCAAGCATTAGAAAAATCTAAACATATATTTTAATTAATGAACCCAATTAGGTTACTAGCTAATCTAATCTTATTAATGAACACAATGTTTTCTGAAAAAGGAACTCCTCACTGATTTCCAATCCAAGTTATCATAGTCTGCATATGCATCAATTTCTTTCTCTCATATAATAGGACTGAAAACTGATTCATGTTTCAAATTGTGAAATTACAATCCCTAACAACAAGCTATTTGGATAAGGAAAAAGGACATTAATGGAAAATTCAAAACCAAACTGCATCTATTGATCTGTCTATTAAGAATTCAGTTCCAAGGTTTCCATTTTTACTGTCCACCATTTGAATGAAAATGAATAAATACACCCCGTTCCATTATCAATTGCCAGTGACCACCCAATACGAGGGCTACTTGCATGCACACCATTAAAACAACGTGAACTTAACATCAAACAAAATCTAATTAGAACATACATAAGAATGAAAATGTATGTAAGATGTACCATTCTCTTAAACTGCATCATTTTGCCCATATCTGACAGCTCTTAAGAATAAGAGCATTTGTTAGGAACCTCCTGTAACGTTGGGTATTAGCTCCCCACGTGTTGGCAACATAATTGATTATAAACAAAGACATCTTCATGTTGTGTTTTGTGGTTTATTAGTTGTGTATGTTTTCTTTTCTTTTTTCATAAGTTAAATTAGGGGAATTCATACACACTTTGTCACTCTTTGAGTTTGAGGACATCACAATGTAGTCCTTTTTCATTTTTTTGTTGGGTGAGTTTTAAGGCATTTTTTTTGTTGCATGAGAGAGGAGTTTCTTGGATGCTATATAAACATGTATGCATGAAAGAGAAAGAAGGATGTATTGAATAAACATGTTTGTGTTTTTTGGTTGTTATTATTCTCTCTTATTGCTCTGTATTAGTGGTTCTTTGCATGAATTGTATGTACTTAAGGAGAAGTATGTTCACATGTTATAATTAACACAGTTGCCAAATTTATTTCCCAATTTAGAGTATTGATAGCAGTGAGTGTGAAAATTTGATGTAAACCCTTGAAAGTTTGTTTGTTTGTTGGTTTTTTTTGTTGCAATCGAAACCCTTTCCATTTAGAAGCATGGGATGCCAAAAGAATGAGTATGGTATGTTGTACAAAAACAAATTCATTGAACCAAACTCGGCCTAAAAATATTAATTTACAAGATAAGCTTATATAAACATGAAAGCATTTATTTTTTTGCTAGATGGCTTCTACAAACAATCGTCCAAATGAAGAAAATACAAATGATCCAAGCCTGCATCGAAGCAACTAAGGATGACCCACTCCCACTCATTGAAGATTAAAAACGAAAATCGTCACTTGTTTGGGATCATTTTACATTAGTACCTGGTTGTCCAAAAGGCAATCCTAGACTGCATGTAAGCATTATGGAAAGGAGTATGCACGTGCTTATAAAAATGGAACTAGTAACATGTTAGGCCACATACAAATAAAGGGAAAGTGTAAGAAATATCCCTACAGCAAACAAGACCCCAAGCAAAATATCTGCATGAAAATGAATTCAAATGTGTTTGTACCGTTAGTTTCAGCCAGGAAGCTTGTAGAAAAACACTTGCTAGAATGGCGATAGTTGATGAGTTTCCTTTTAGGCATGTAGAGGGTGAGGGTTTTAAGTATTATAGTAATGTTATACAACGAAGGTTCAAAATACCTTCTCGTATTACAGTTGCTAGGGATTGCCTGCAAAGTTTTCTTGAAGAGAAAAGGAGGTTGAAAAGTGTTTTGAAAGGCAAGAGAGTTTGCATGACTACAAATACTTGGACTTCTATCCAAAATATAAATTACATGTTTATCACAATTCACTTTATTGATAGTGATTGTACAAAAAAGAATCATAAGCTTTTCTCTAGTACCTAATCATAAAGGTGAGACTATTGGGAAGATAGTGGAGAAGTGCATGATAGAATGGGGTGTAGATAGTGTTTTCACACTAACACTTGATGATGCTAGTTCGAATAGTGTTCATCAAGTGTTTTCATTGACTATTTGAAAAGAAAGACTAAGCATTGGAAATGGACCATTTTAGGACATGAATACTTACACATGAGATGTTGTGCACATATTTTAAATCTTATTGTTTGTGATGGTTTGAAAGACTTGCATGATTCGATTGTTAAAGTGTGTAATGTGGTGAGGTACTTCATGTCATCTCCCTTTAGGTTGGCTACATTCAAAAAGTGTGTGGAAAATGAAAAGATTGCATGTAAAAGTTTATTGTGCCTAGACGTGCTTACTGGATGAAGTTCAACTTATTTGATGTTAGATGTCGCAAAGAAATTTCAAAAGGCATTTGAGCATTTAGAGGACGAAGACATGCATTACACTTCTTACTTTGGATAGGAAGAAGAAACTTGGAACCACCAACTAATTGTGATCGGAAGGATGCAAGACTGTTTGTGAAGTTTTTTAAGGTATTTTATAATGCAACATTGAGGCTTTCAGGATATTTATATGTGACTTCTATTTTTTTTTAATCTGTTTGTTCTTACCCATAACAAGTTAGCTCAATTTGCATGTAACGATGATGAATGCTTACAAGAAATTGCAAAGAAAATGAAAGCAAAACATGACAAATAATGGAATGTTGATAAGATAAACATTTTGTTGTATGTTGCAGTGGTTCTTGATCCAAGGTACAAGATGAACTTTCTTGTATTTTTCTTTGAAAATATGTATGATGATTGTGTGGCAAACAACTTAAAGGATAAGGTCCATGGTGCTTTCACTCGTTTGTTGAGTGGTATGTTAAGCATTACTCGACTTCCACTTCTCAATCACAAGATATTGTCACCAGACCAAAAGAAATGGAAATTGACGATGATGAAGGAGAAAATGATAGTGTGATGTTGGCTTTTCAATATCAAAAGCATACAGAGGAGAAAGATGGGTCGACGAACAAATCAGAGTTTGAAAAGTATTTGAGAGAAAGTGTTGAAGCTTCTTGTGATAAGTTTGATGTCTTGAATTGGTGGAAGAACAACTCAGCGAAGTATCAAATCTTTTTCGTCGTGGCAAAAGCTGTCTTGGTGATTCCTGTATCTTCGGTTGCTTTTGAGTTGCCTTTAGCACGGGGGTCATGTACTTGATCCATTTCGTAGTCCTTTGTCTTCTAGCACCGTTGAAGCCCTTATTTGTGCCCAAGCTTGGCTTCATTCTCCATCAGTCTCAATCAATCTTCATGAGTCAATGGACGAGTTTGAAGAATATGATAGTATCGATGCAGGAATATTCACTTCATCATTTTTTTCATTTTGTTATACATATTTGAATTTGTTTTTGTCATTTATATTGATTTTTTTGCTTTGGTTTTTTTAGAGGTGTTTGAATAGGTTCCAATGTCAGATATTAACAACGTGAAGGAATGATTATATCTACATTTATTTTGGGTAAGGATTTTTTATCCTTTTATTTTAAATTTTAACTTTATTATTATCATTTTTTAACAAAGTGATTGGGTTTTTAATGCAGGTTTTTGGACTTTTGTTGAAACTAACAAATGGATATATACATTGCTCCTATTCACTTCCCATTTCTGCCCAATATAAGATTACAGTTGGCTTATGAAATCTCATTGGATCAATCTAATGCTTATATTTTACATTGTCTCTGCTTTGAATTTGAATTTGAATTTGATAGGATACATGGCTTATGAATTTGAATTTGATGGGATATATGGTTTCTGAATGCTATTTTGATGGGATACATGGCTTCTGATTGCATAGTATGGATGATTGGATAACACATTGTCTTTTAGTTACATGTTACTTGCAGTTAAATATATTTTTATTTATTTATTTATTTATTATTACCTTTGCTAAGTATCAAAAGTTGAAATGACTATTTCTTGTTAGTTGAGTTATACATGAATTGGCATGTAAGCTATTGTATTACCATTGTAATACAATGTTTTGATTTATATTACATGCGTGCAAACATACTCAAACAATAGGAAAACATTCACACATTGTCGACATGCGAGAATGTGTAACAAGGAGGAGAATAATGCATCTCATCACACGGTCGGTTTTGTTTTTATGTCGGTTTTATTAATATTTTAGTGGTACAGTTTTGGTTCGGTTTACAGTTTCGGTTGGGAAAAAACAAAATCGATACTATTTGGTTCGGTTTTCAGCTCTATAAATGACTAATTTTTACCTCTTTAAGAGACAAATCATCGAGATGCTCCTTAGAGTCGGGATTTCTTTAGTCACGACCCCGTTAAGTTGGAGGCAATCACACTTAGCCATGGCGGGGAGACGATCATTCCACGAGGCTTGGATCGTACCTCAAAGCCTAAAGTGATCGTATATCTAACACAAAATAAAAAATAAAAAAAATACATCAATATATTAGTTCAATATCTAAAACACTAAAAAAATAAACAATTGAACAATTAACCCGAAAAATATATCTTCAAAAACGGCAGATATCTAGATATTTGTTTGGTACCCGCTTGCTAGCACAACCAAGTTGACGATACATAACACTAAAGTACCAACTCCTCATGCGAATTTTCCAACATCATCCACCTTTATCAACAACTTCAAATATTCAATGAAGCCTTATTTCATTCTTATCATCAAAGATAGTCATGCCCAGAAGAAATAACAAGTAACCCCTAGCAACTTTGTTGTTTATTTTGAATAGAATCAGTCATACTCACTTTCCCATACTAATGATTCTTAATAAATTTGATCTCCATGAAACTAAGATTCTTCTGGACATGCTTTTGTACTTCACTATTTTGAATCCCCAAACCATTCATTAACAGTTGCACACATTCTGTTGCCTTCATTTGAGTTTTTTTTTTTTATCATAACCGGCTTACCAACAACCGGTAACTGAGTGATACGACAGACATCTTCGATGGTGATGGTCATTTATTCAAAAGGGAGGTGAAAAGTGTCGGTTTCGGGTTGCCAACGCTCGATAAACGCACAAATTGTCACCCTATTAGACATGATCTTTACAATGGTCTATCAACGGTTGTAGACCACTCTTATAGACAATTGAAATTACTCTTATAGACATGATCCTTACAATGGTATGTCAAAGTATAAAATTCTTACATTGATGTCGACATCCCGACTCGCTTTGTTTCTAAGTACAACAAGCAATAAGAACAATTAGTCAGTGTCTAAATAATATAAAAACAATAAATATTGAGTATTTAAAAAAAACTTGAAAATATTATAAACACCTCCTAACCAGCCAAATGGACCAAGAAACATGGCCATCATAATCCTCTAATATGGATGCAGTTTTGGGACCACCAGAATAAGAAATTTTATCATGTTTTATTATCTTCATCGAAACTAGGTTCGAAAAAATAATTGGCTCCTATTGATTTTAAACCTCATAATTTCCCCCACCCTCTTCATTTAGACCCTCCACATCCCCATGATCCTCCTCATCCCAATAACCATAGGCACCCCCCTTACCCTTCTCAACCCCCCTGACCTACTCACCCCCCCTGACACTCCTCACCCTCCTCATCCCCCTTACCCTTTTCCGCTTCCTCAACCTCACCAACCACAACATGTTGACTTTGCGATAGCAATAGGAGTGTCGATGCTTCATTCGTGTCAATCAAATCATTCCTCATTCCATTCCTCACCCCTTCTTTCTCCCTCCGTTATTGCATTTTTTGTTTTTTTTTTTTTTCTCCCATCTATCTTTTCTTTAATTTTTTGGGAAATGAACTTTATCAAAAATGTCGTCTTTGAGCTACATGATCTCCACTACTACCACCATCACCAGCACCACCCAAAGCCACTTAAAACAATATGATACAATCAAAACAAAACAAAAAGGAGGCATGGAGATTTAGAGTTTACCCGACTTCGTGGGTTTGGTTGAATGCAAAGACGAACTCCCACAACAACAACCGAACACAAAGAAACAAATAAGATAACCACATACCAAATCGGAGATAATTGCACACCAACAAAGTATCTTATAGCATCTCCAATCATCCCCCTAAAATAGCCAAAAAGTAGAGAAAATTCTTGCTCCAATCACCCCCCTAAATAATACCCTATAATAACTCAACATACAACTTCCCCCTAAATTTAGGGGGAAGTTAACCATCCCCTATATCTCACATAATAACAAAATATTCTCAATATTTAATTTCTAAATTAAAAACAAATCAAAAATAAAAATAAAAGAAACCCTCAACTACCTTCCCTTTTTCTTTAATAATATTATAATAATTAAATTTAATAATATTATATATTTAAGTTGAAATTAATAATAGTATATATTTAATAATATTACACTAATATAATTGAAACTAATAATAGTATAATTACATTAAGTTGAGATTAATAATAGTATAATTGAAATTAAATTGGTATAGAAAAGTTGAAGATATATTAAAATAATGATGAACAAGTTAATATAGGGAATTAGTTGGAGTGATGAAAAAATAGGGGGAACCCTAAAATTAGCTTTTGGTTAAAATGGGGTATGACCCCTAAATTTAACCTTTACCATTGGAGATGCTCTTACAAGTTAGAATCGCACACCAATAAACTCCAAATCGCAAAAAAAAAAAAAAAAGTTCTAATGCACACTAAATTCAACATAAGTTGCACCCCAAATCCGACACAAATCGTATCCAAAACCTCCAAGTTTTGTATCACACAGTGACAATAGAGGAAAATAACATATAGTAGAGCAAGATAGTAGAAAGTAGAGGGAGAAAGAGGACAGGAACATGTTGCGAAGATTCAATTTTTGGGAGAGGGGGAGACATTTTCGTTTGGGAGATAAACGAAAATTTTGAATTTTGATAGGGTTAAAGTTTATATTGGTGGTGTTCTTCACTAGGTGGTGGTGTCCTTTAGAAAGTGGGAGGTTGTGTTGTCCTTCAGTGAAAATGGTGGCTTCATTTAGCAAACGTCTTGTTTTTATTCAAGATTGAAATTAGAACTCAAAAGTTTATAGGCAAGCGCTTCTTAATTGCTTACTTGATTCAGAATTTTTGCAGTATGGAATTTCCCTTTTTAATGACATATGGAGAAAAGTCATAACTTATAAATTTTGTTTTTTCGTTGTTCTGTTTGAGCTTTAATTTTAGGGAACGGGTGGGCACGAGACATGATGGACTTCATCCCTACACATCTTGTTCGCTCGAGATCGGGACTGGATAGACTTCATCCCAACCTCCTCCCATCCCAAACAGGTTCGGAATGGAACAGGACAAGATCAACAGGAAATAAACATTTTGTTTATTCCACATTGATGTTATTATTTATTTTCAAATGTAAATAACTATATTAGCTTTACTAGTACTTATATGAAAGGATAGATACATATGATTGTCTATATGAATATGTTTCGCTATGCATTTTTAGCATGTGAATTTTTATAGAAAATATTTAGTAAATTGAGATTTTCGTGAATGAACATTATTTGGTACACAACTTGTATTTTATCTAGAATAGAATACATGTGTTATTATTTCATGAATAAGACAACAATAGAAAACAATTCTTACTAGAATATAATCTATGTGTTATTATTTTCATGAATAATATTAAAATTATTAATAATAAATATTTAAAAAATTAATTTGGGATGGGCGGGATTGAAAATCTACATCACGATCCGGTCTCACTCTAGATTGGGATGGAATTGATCAATCCCAATAAGACTCGAAAAAAATCGGAATAAATATTTTTTCTTGGAAGGACTATGCCAAAGCCCAAATCCCTACATAACGAGTTTTAGTTCCTTGATCCAATACCATACGAGTTTTAGTCCATTGAAGTTGCCCCTACTTAAAATATGTCATTTTTAAAGGGTTTTTTTTTATTTTTATTTTTTTTATTTAACTTTGGCCCTTATTAGTTTACACCTAATTGGTTTTGACCCTCATTTTAAACTTTAAATGGGTCTAGCATTCGTTTTTTTTAACAAATCCGTTAGGTTAATCATGATGATTAGTTAAAGTTTTGTAATAGACTAAAATACCCCTTTAAAATCAACAAAATACATCCAATGGATTTGATTTTCAAAGCTAATCTAAAAGTAATCCAACGTGAATATTAATTAATAAAAAAATATATCTCTCTTCTCCGTGCTTTTTTCCTCATCCTCTCCCCAACCCATCAATCTTCTCTTCAACACAAATCTATGCTAACATTCACCATTTCACCATGCACTAATCTCTCTGAACACACCATTTCTACTTCTCAATCTTCCATTTCATTTCAATTAATAAAAAATGTAATTAATAAAATGAGATTACAATTTATTCACCATTTCTCCCTCCCACTGATCTCTCTGAACACACCCACCCACCCATCCCTCTGTTCTCATCCTCCCTGCACTCTGCCACCCACCAATCTCCTCAAAACTCAATAACACACCATTGCAAGAAGCTCCAAGCTGCAATGGAAACTGCTTCTCTATGTGTTGTTTCAGGACAACTAATCGGTTTAGCTTAGCTTCCTAACATCACTCCAAGTCACAGCTTTATCTATTCGCATGCTTTCATAGCTCATTCAGACCCCATAGCAAGATCAATACAGCTCTTGGACTCATTGGTGTTACCATAAGGTGCTACAGTTTCAGTTTGCCATCGGGCTGAGAGGAATCGATCAGTCCCTTCACCCTTTCCAAACTAAAGCCACCTCACTCCAATCCACTGAGCAACCAAACACCGACTCCTTCCTCTTCATAGTTTCCCACCTCCCTCACCTTTCCTTGCTTCACCATCACCCTTCCGAATCGATCACCAAATCTACTATGTTCTTTTTCCTCAAGAGGGTAAGAAAAAACATAAAGATTTTGGGTGTGGTTTTCAATTTAACAGTACACGTTATGCATTTTAAACTATTAAATACAACATAAAAAGTTTCATACGAACTTTAGTGTCATAAAGACTATATATTAAATAATTACTCATATGAATCGTTGTGTCATAAAGACTACATATTATATAAGAATCACTGACGTAACAAATAACATTATAGTATGTTAAAATATGTAGACATAAAAATATTTATTTATTTCAAAAAATTTCGACATATTTAGAATTTCGAAAGAGATTTCGGTAAATTCAAAATAAGAAATATTTTGTGAAAATTTGTGAAATCTCGAAAAGTCACATTCCTTGCTCCTCGCTTCACTCGAACTAGTTTTTTTTTTTTGGTTAAAGAAGAGAATATTGTTTAAATTTTTATTTTTATAATTTATTCACCATTGGATTACTTATAGATTAACATTGAAAATCTGAACCGTTAGATGCATTTTGTTTGGTTTGTAAAACTCACACATGTAAGGCATGTGCATTCTCAAAGGGGTATCTTAGTCTATTATAAAACTTTGATTAGTCAACGTAATTGTCTTAAGAGATCCATTAGAAAACGATGTTAGACCCAATTAAAATTTAAAATGAGTGTCAAACTCAATTAGGTATAAACTAATGAGAGCCAAACTAAAAAAAAAAAAAACACCTTTTTTTTTTTAACTAAAACTTAATTTTCATTCAATTATACATACACTGTAACACTAGTTCTATATTTGACCCATACTTGGATGACCTTGCTACAAATTTTCATTTAAAACTGTAGACAATTAAAATAACAAGATTTTAAAAGTTTGCCCATTTGTGAAGTTTTGTTTGAAACAAAGTATATAGAGTAATTCTAGAGAGTTCGTCTTAATTTGTAGGTTGGGAGATTGTCCGGACCCTCCTGGGCACGTGCCTGGGAGGGTGTTTGGCACGTGAACCCAGGCCCAAATTTGGGCAGAGAAGAACAAAAGTAATCATACAACAACAGAAGTAAATAACCTCATCGCCTGCCTGTTCCTTTGCATGTTTTTTGTGTTCTATTGTTCACATTTTTTTTTCTGAATAGACTTCATCCATCTGATAGAGTGGGACATCAACCTCCAAACAATTTAATAACACAAACCCATCACTCAGAACTATAAGCCACCAAAACCCAGACAAAATCTTCACAAAAAAAATTGCAGCAGAAACTAAAACAAAAATCAAACTGAATTTCTTCAAACAAACTCTAGGCATTCAAAATTTCCTAAAAAGGGGGTAAATGAAACCAAGTCGAGCATAATTTGGAGGCGATCGAGTCCCTGGTGCTCATAATCAGCAATGGTTTCATAAGCTTTCTTCTGCTTCTCAGGATTTCAAGTCTCAATTATATGTAAAATGTCTATACCAGAAGGGTTCTTTGATTTGAGATCAATGTAGTCTTCTTCACCCAACACTGCTTTGTACATAGCTTGGAAATCTAAGACTGGGACTGTCAAGGTTCCGTCCATGTCGAACACCAACCCTCTCAAGCGAGCTTTTTGGTGGCCCATAGTGGGTTTGGTGGTGGCGAAGGTAGCAACGGTGGTGGTGAAGTGAGGTGGGGTGATTGATGATTGCTTTGGTTCTTCTCTGCCCATCTGATAAGAACAAAGCTGAGAGAGAGAATAAAGTGAGGTGGTGTGATTGGGCATGGGTACACGTGCCAAACACCCTCTCAGACACGTGCTCAGGAGGGTTCGGACAGTCTTCCAAGCTACAAAGACGGGCTCTCTAGAATTATTCAAGTATATAATGTATTAAGTGGCAAGGACTCTCTCTTCGTTTGATTGTTCCTTGTATAGTGTTGTCACTCAATTATATTTATATATATGTCACATCTATTAATTAATGTTTGGCATTCTTTAATTGAAAATACCTCGAGTACATCAACAAAAATATAAAACATTAGGAAGCAAGAATGCACTACTTTGAAAATCACGATAAATTTGAATGATTCACACTTTGATGGTTTGACGTACAATTGGCATAAGTCGATCTCTGGCGTAAAAACTTATGTTCAAAGCCTTAAAAAATCCACATTTAGGATCATATAAAAAGTACATTCACATTCACATTTGAGGTTTGAGTGCAACAATGGAAAAAGAGCTTAAGTTGTTAGGAACATGGTCAAGTCCTTTTTGTACCAGAGTTGTTTTAGCATTAAGACTCAAAGGTCTTGAATATGAATTTAGTGAAGAGGATCTCTCTAATAAGAGTAGTCTGCTTTTAGAGTACAATCCCGTTTACAAGCAGATCCCTGTGCTCTTGCACAATGAAAAACCAATTGTTGAATCATCTGTCATAGTCGAATACATAGATGAAATGTGGAAACATAACCCCTTGTTACCAAGTGATCCTTATGGAAAGGCCATGGCACGCTTTTGGATCAAGTTTATTGATGATAAGGTAATTTTATGCTCCATTATCATATTCCTGCATGCAGTTATTTTGACGGTTTTTTTCATTTGTTTCATTTTCACCCATGTAGCTAAAAAGTTCAGTATGGGGTGCTTTCGTAAAACAAGGGAAGGAACAAGAGGAAGATCTCATTGCAGCCAATGTGAACTTGAAAATATTAGACCAGGAGCTCATGGGAAAGGAATTCTTCGGTGGAGAGGATATTGGTATTGTGGACATTTTCTTAGCATCAATTGTCAACTTGATCAAAATATCAGATGATCATATCACTGGCTGGAAGATGATTGATAGCAAGAAACACCCGTTACTATATGCATGGATGGACAAATTCTTTGGATTTACAGTCATTGCGGATGCATTGCCTCCAAGAGATAAGTTGATCGTGAAATTCAGTCGCATCCGTGAAGATTATACAGCGAACAAACTCGCCAACTAAATCATGATGTAGTTATCATCTTAATCAAGGGATAATCTTGAATTACAAGCCCTTAGTCAGATTCAGAAATAAAAAATAAATTTATTGGCTCAATGAGTACACACCTGAAATAGTATTTTTCAAAACAAAACTCATCTCCACTCAAGAAAAGTATGTAATATCGACAAATCAGCCATTAACTCGACTCTCTGGCCCAATTTTTTTTTTTTTTTTTTTTTAAATAATCAACCGATCTCATGAGCCTATGGGTTTATCTATCCATTGCGCATTTACAATAACACGGTAAAATTTCTCACATCTCATTGCTCATTATTATTAGTCCATGTCAGATAGTTTTTCTATGGCATGACAGCTCAACGGTTAGAGCTTGGCGGATGGTATTACTAGGTCATGGGTTCAAACCCAGCTTTCAGCATCTTTATGGGTTCTGGGATCCTATAAAAACCCTACTTGCCTTTCAAAAAAAAAAAAAAAAATTTACAAGCCACCAAAGCAACCTCTTCGGTGCAAGCAAGGAATTACTAGGCTCCATTTTACTCCAAAGTCAGTAGTCATCAAAAGCCCAAACATAATATGACTAATAAATAAAAACAAATATTATAATTTTTTTCTAGCGAGTGTGCAAATGCTAAGCATGCATGCAAATTTTTTTTGTTTTATACATATAAAATAAAAGTCTTAATTGATGAAGTTAAAACTGCTTTATTCATCGCAAAACATAACTCTTGTTAAATATTAATGAGACCCCATATAATAGAGTCCCTATGTACCAATGTTATGACCTATTTTGGAACATATCATAAAAACCGAAATTACAATATCTCATACTACAATTTCAGAAACAAAATGAAGCTGATTAAAACGAGTAATATGACCTTGACATAGTGCTATTGGCATTAACAAAAACCCAACAGTAGAACCCTTGCTCATCACGAAAGCGTAATCAATGTAGAACACAATTGATAGTTGATATAGAAATTTTTTTTTGCTTTTTTAAAGACCCAAAATATAATGATAAAGTAAATGAAAAATAAAGTAATACACGAACCATACCATACAACCGATTTAACATGGTTCAGTAAGTTTGTCTTCATCCATTACTAAATCAACAATATCATTGATTTTAGCTTTTTCATTATATTTATTACCTTGAGAGTAGCTTTAGGTTTTTAGATATTTTTTTTTGTTGATTTTATGGATCTAACATATGCATCTACTATTTTACTCTTCTCTTTATTCTTTAAATTAAAACTCAGATTTGTCTTCTAATCCACGTGAAGTAGTTGATAACCCATATTTCCACTATACATTATTGAAGTGTATTACAGGTTGAAGGAAAAAAAAAAAAAACAATAGTTATTTCTTTGATTGATGTCGAAAATCATGCAACGACATTAATGTCGGTTTTTGGCATCAATCAAATCATGTGCATTCACGATGAAGGTATTTTAGTTAATAAAATATATTAACTAGTCAGATGGTTGACCTAAAAGATCTGTTAGAAAATGAGGGTCATACTACATTAAAATGTTAAATGATGGCCAAACTCCATTAGTATACACTAATGAAGGCCAAACTAAAAAAAAACACCCAAAAAAAAATTAAATCATCATCATCATCATCAAACCCCATTCCCGATATTTTCGGGGTCGGCTACATGGATTTTGGTTCTCCAAGCAATGCGGTTTAACCACATATCCTCGCCTAATCCAAGCTCACTGATATCTTCATTCACCGTCTTCATTCAAGTTTTCAACGGTCGTCCCCTCCGTCTACACCTTCCATTAACTTGCCAATCTAGACATTTTTTATTTGGCGTCGTGCTTGATCTCCTCCGCACATGACCAAACCAAGTTAAACGTCTTTCTCTAATTTTGTCCTCTATGGGCGCTACACCTAAGTATCTCCTAATTCTTTCATTTCTAATTAAATAAAAAATGCATTTTTATCTAGTTTTTTGGTATAAATTACTAATTTGATCAATGAAGAACAAGAGATGTAACACAAAATATGGAAGTTAGGATAGAAAAAAAACTATATTGTATTATGATTTGCAAGCTATTCGAGAAGCCTGATACTCTCCAGAGAGCAATTGCTCTTGTACAAATGAGTTTACAAATTGAATGAATCCCTTCCCTTTTAACTACTACCCTCTATATAGTATTTACAATGACTAACTGATTTAAACAACTTGCTTTTACACTTGCTATAGAATATTGTTAACTTACTAACATAACCACTTGCTATCAAAATATTTTATAGAATGTGGATTGTTAACAAAAATACTAACAGAGCATTTCTTGCTGGCACTAACAGAACAATGACTCTTTCACGACTCTCTGCTGGCTCCTTGCTGGAATGGCTCTGTCAAGACCTCCCCTGCTAGCTCATTGCTGATTCATTACAAGATTTGCTCTGCTTCCTGATTCATTGCATGACTTATTGCTGCCTCATTGCAGTTCCATGGTTGTGTCGCTGCCTACACCTTTGTCTATGATATGTATGATACACTAGGGGTCTATCAATTCCTCCCTTCAAAGCAACCACCTTGTCCTCAAGGTGAAACTCCGAAAATTGTTGTCTAATTAACACAGACTCTTCCCAAGTAGCTTAAAAAATGGGCAGCCCTTTCCACTGAATTAGAACTTCATCAGGGAAGCGACTGCTCACTGAATTGGAACGACATTCCAACACCTTCTCAGGGTACACTAACATTTCTAATTCAGCACTGAGCTAAGGAGGAAGTGTAGAGGAAGCAATACCATTTCCTATCGCCTTATGCAGCTGAGAAACATGAAACACTGGATGAATTTGCGATGATGCGGGTAATTCAAGCTTATAAACCACTTCACCCACCTTTTGAAGAACTTTGTAAGGCCCATAGTACCTGGCTGCTAATTTCTGACTTCCCCTTCTTGCCAATGACTGTTGACGGTAAGGCCTTAGCTTCAAAAACACCAAGTCACCCACTGTAAAGAAGACTTCACGCCTAGATGAATCCGCATGGCGTTTCATCCTTTGCTGAGCTCGAAGCAGCTGCATCCTCAAATCATCCAAAGCAGCGTCCCTTTCCAGCAATACTTGTTCTACGGAAGACACTGAGGTGCTTCCTTGGTCCACCTTTGGTAACTTAGGAGGATCCCTGCCATATAAGGCTTTGAAAGGAGAACACCCAAGAGAAGAATGGGTAAAAGTATTATACCAGTATTCTGCCCACATCAACCATTTGGCCCTTTGCTTGGGCTTACCGAAAGCAAAACACCTTAAGTACGTTTCCACACAACGATTCATTACTTCGAACTGTCCGTCAGTCTGAGGGTGGTATGTTGTGCTTCGTTTCAGGAATGTCCCCTGTAAGCAAAAATTCTCCTTCCAGAAATTGCTTAAATTTTTTTTGTCTCGGATGTAATGATTGAGATAGGAACCCCATGAAGCCTTACAACCTCCTGAATGAATGTTTTAGCTACACCCTCAGCTGTGAACGGATGATGTAACCCCACAAAATGTGTGTACTTCATTAGTGTATACCTAATGGAGTTTGGCCGGGGTAATCCTTCTATGAAATCCATGGTAATATCATCCCACACTTGCGCCGGCAATAGAATCGGTTGTAACAGACCTGCTGGAGTGGTCGCCATGTACTTATTTCGTTGACACACATCACATGCCGCCACCATTCGAGCAACATCAGACCTCATGTCAACCCAATACAATTCTTTGGCCAAACACTGAAAAGTTTTTACCTCGCCAGAATGCCCCCCCCCCCCCCCCCACCCCCCGCCATAGGTGAACCATGACATTCCTAAAAAATTAGAGGAATAAAAGATGATTTTCGAGAGATTACTAACCTGTTTTTATAGAACAACAACCCCTGGCGCAACTCAAATCCTACATAAGCAGTGCTCCCATTTTGGAGATCAGTTTGTATCTGCTGAAGTTGGTTATCAGCTCCCAACTCACCCTTCAATTTATCCCAATCATGCCACTGAGGAAGCACCATTGCTGAACATTCAGACAAGTGCTGAATTCTAGATAAGGCGTCGGCTGCCATATTCAACTTCCCGGCTTTGTAGTGAATCTCAAAATCATAACTTATGAGTTTCATTATCCATTTTTGATATTCAACCCCGATAACCCTTTGTTTCAATAAGAATTTTAAACTCTTCTAATCAGTACACACTATGAATCGTCGCCCAAGCAAATACGTTCTCCATTTTGTTATAACAAACACTATCGCCATCAACTCTTTTTCATACACTGATTTTTGCCTAGCTTGGTGCCCCAATACTTGACTAAAATAAGCGATAGGACGTTGTTCTTGCATTAGGACTGCCCCCAACCCATAGCCTGAAGCGTCAGTCTCGATCACAAATGCCTTTGCGAAATTGGGCATTGCAAAAACTGGCACTTCGATCATCCGTTGTTTCAGAGCTTGAAAAGTTGTTTCGGCTTCGGTATTCCACCCAAAATTGTTTTTCTTAAGCTGCTAAGTTAATGGCCAAGCCACTGTGCTATACCCTTGGACGAACTTTCTATAATAACCTGTTAAACCCAAAAAACCTCTTAATTTTGTGATGCTCCTAGGTGTTGGCCACTCCAACATGGCCACAATCTTGGATGGATCAACGGAAACCCCAATGCAAGAAACCACATGTGACGACCCCCTCCCGCACTGTATCAATACTGTCCGCTTTGGGCTACCATCCGGCCCTCACGGCCTTAAAACACGTCGATACAATGGGGAGTTGACCCCGCACATATAAGGATCATCCTCCTCCCTTACCCAGGCGATGTGAGACTATGATTCCCCTTGTAGTTCGTCCAACTTCTCTCGGCCTATTGGGCTCCAACCCTCACCCTCACCTCAGGTCCGCCCACTCAGGGTCTCACAATCCACCCCCCTTAAGGCCCAACGTCCTCGTTGGCCATACAGGCATAACGTCCACGTTGCCCGAGGGCCCATATCCACGTGGCACACTTTCGGCTGGGTCAGGCTCTGATACCAAATTGTGACGACCCCCTACCGCACTGTACCGATACTGTCCGCTTTGGGCTACCATCCGGCCCTCACGGCTTTAAAAGACCTCGATACAATGGAGAGTTGACCCCGCACATATAAGGATCATCCTCCTCCCATACCCAGGCGATGTGGGACTATGATTCCCCTTGTAGCTCGTCTAATCTCTCTCGGGCTATTGGGCCTGTTGGGCTCCAACCCTCACCTCAGGTTCACCCACTCAGGGTCTCACACCACATGTCCCAGATAAGCTAATTCTTGTTTCCCAAATTCACACTTTTTTTGTTGGCATACAATTCATGTTGTTCTAACAGACCCAATACTGTGGAGAGATGTTCTAAGTGATCCTCCAACCCTGAGCTATAAATCAATATATCATCGAAGGAGACCAACACATACTTCCGCAAATACGACTTGAATATCTCATTCATCAGCGCTTGAAATGTTTCCGGAGCATTCGTTAATCCAAAGGGCATCACCAAGAATTCGTAGTGGCCTTCATGCGTCCGAAATGTTGTCTTACTTTCATCCCCCTCCCTAATCCGAATTTGGTGATACTCGGATTTTAAATCTAATTTGGAAAACTAGCTTGCCCCGTGTAGCTCATCTAGAAGTTCGTCGATGATGGGTATAGGAAACCTATTAGGGACGATCTCCTTGTTTAATTTTCGGTAGTCGACACAAAATCGCCAACTTCCATCTTTTGTTTAACCAACAACACCGGGCTTGAAAAATGGCTCTTACTTGGTCGTATAATTCCTGTCGCCAACATCTCCTTAATCAGCCTTTCAATTTCATCCTTCTGGAACTGAGGATAGCTATAAGGTCTTACATTAACTGGAGAGGCTCCCTCACACATACTAATGGCATGTTCATGTCCTCTAACCGGAGGTAGACCTAAAATTGGCATGAATACCTAATCTCGACCCCAAGTACTTCAGGCACCTCACTGGAGGTAACCAAGTTTCCCAGTTCAATTACCACACCTTTTTTTTTCCTGCCAAAACGACTTCCACGTTGCCTTCCCCCCCCCCCCCCCCCAGTCGAACCTCATTATCTGAGATTTTCAATTTGTGTGTGTAACCCCTAAGGTTGCCAACCACTTGATTCCTAAAATCACATCTGAGCTTCCTAAACTCAAAGGTAGGAAGTCTTCTTCTACCTCCAACTCTGAAAGCTCCAATTGGACCCCTTTGCAAACTCCTTGTCCCCTGACTGAATCCCCAATACCCATGATGACTCCATATGAATCCGTGGAGGTCACCTTCAATTCCAACTTCTTAACCAAACTATTGGAAATGAAATTGTGAGTAGCCCCACTATCCACCAAAACTACCACTTCTTGGCCACAGATCATACCTTTCAAATGCAAAGTTTTTGGCGTAGTCCACCCCACCACCGAGTTCAGTGAAACCTCCACCCTTCCCTCGACCTCAGCGGCTTCCAAATTCGGACTCTGCTCGGCGTTGTCCTTCTCTTCTTCTTCCACCTCGATCTCCTCTTCTCGAGTGACCAAGACGCTAAGCTCTCTCTTTTTACATCGATGACCTGGCCCAAATTTCTCATCATAGCGGAAGCACAAACCCTTCTCACGGCGTTGACGAAGTTCCTCATCGCTCAACTTTTGATAACCTCCTCTTCCCAACTTCGCCTCGCCTCCTCTATAACTCGATGGCTTGTCTGTTTGCCATTGAACTCCTCGATCTATTGATTTAGGGTTTTCAATCACCCTAGACCGATCTGCATTTGGGCTTGGGCCCGAAATTGACCCCCCTTGTTATACCCAAACAAATAATTTTTTTCTTCAATACGTTTGGCAAAAGTCATAGCCCGGCCCAATGAAGGTGGTTCCATTATCCTCAATTCAGCTCTAATTTGGGGCTTCAGTCCATTAATGAACTTGCTAATATACACCTCCTCTGGAAGCTGATCTAATGGGGCTGCGAGAGTGATGAATTTACGATGGTAATCACTTACATTTCCTTCTTGTTTGAGTGTCAAAAATTTCTCACATAATGTCCCATCGGCCGTTGAGCGAAATTGTATCAAAAGAAATTTTTTAAGTTCTTCCCATGACAAAATAGGTCGCCTTTTGTGCTCCCATTGATACCAAATCAAAGCATCTCCTTCAAATCCAACCACAACAGCCTCTAACCTCTCCTCATTAGTATAATGTTGCAATTGGAAAAACCTTTTCTGCTTTCAAGATCCATCCATCTGGATTAACTCCATCAAAGATCGACATTTCAAGCCTTCTAAATCTGTTTTCAGGTCTGTGTCCATGGATACCAACCCTTTCTTCCATCATTGCTACTTTATGTCCTAATGTAGCACATTCGGCTTCCTTGGATTGCTCCGAAGAAGAAGCCATTCTCGAAGATTCCTCACACAACTTTACTAACTGTTCTAATTTTTGCACGATGGTGTTAATATCTTCCTTGATTGAACCATTTTCCTGCTGCACTATATCGATCATTTCAACTCCCGCTGTCAGATTAGTTGTTCCTGTCTGATTTGTTGATTTCCCTGTCATCTCAGATCACTACTCTGATACCAATTTGGTATAAATTGCTAATTTGATCAATGAAGAACAAGAGATGTAACACAAAGTATGAAAGTCAGGATAGAAAAAACTGTATTGTATTATGATTTGCAGGCTGTTCGAGAGGCCTGATACTCTCCAGAGAGCAATTGCTCTTGTACAAATGAGTTTACAAATTGAATGAATCCCTTCCCTTCTAACTGCTACCCTCTATATAGTATTTACAATGACTAACTGATTTAGACAACTTGCTCTTACACTTGCTATAGAATATTGTCAACTTGCTATCAAAGTATTTAATAGAATGTGGATTGTTAACAAAAATACTAACAGAGCATTTCCCGTTGGCACTAACAGAACAATGACTCTGTCACGACTCCCTACTGGCTCCTTGCTGGAATGGCTCTGTCAAGACCTCCCCTGCTAGCTCATTGCTGATTCATTACAAGATCTGTTCTGCTTCCTGATTCATTGCATGACTTCTTGCTGTCTCATTGCAGTTCCATGATTGTGTTGTTGCCTACACCTTTGTCTTTGATATGTATGATACATTGGGGGTCTATCATTTTTATTTATAATTTTTTTTATTTTATAAAAACACCTCAAACTAACTCCTATAACTAACAAATCTCGAACAAACCAAACTACCCAATAACTCAAAATACGGAACATGGGCAACTACATAACTATGCTTCAACCTGTGTTGTGTTTTAACTAGTATCATCTTTTACTTCCCTATGGCTCTCTTGTGATGGTTGTGATTATTTTTTATTTGGTTTCCGATTAATATATGTTTATTTCATATGCTATGTTTTGTAAAAAAAATCACTGTTTAGTCAAAATGACTAACCCTGGTCTTTTTATTATTATTATAAAAATGACTAAACTAAGTCACTTTGAGATTGTCGAAAAATGAACCTTAATCATTTTTCGATGCATAAAATGACTAACCTGGGTCATTGGAGATGGAGGAAAGAGACGAAGTAGAGATCGATCATTGGAGATGGAGGAGAGCAAGAAGATGTATAAAATGCTAAATCGTTAGAGATGGAAGAGTAAATCGTGAGGAGGGAGTCGTAAGAAGCTTTTAGGTTTTCGACCATAAGTTATAACTATTTGGTTTTGGTTGAGGGTATGGTTTAGGTCAATGAAAGAGGAATTTTTTTAATTTAGTTTGGGGATGTGGTTTGTGTGATTTTAGAAAACACAACCTAAACATGGGGTTTTTAGTAACTATGTGATTTCAATAAAACATGGGGTGACAAAAAAAAAGAACACGCTTATAATAAAATCTATCTCTTAAGTTTCCTTTTATTCAAAAATTTTGAGCAAAAATAAAATTAAATTAAGCGTTTGGATTTTTTTTTTCATGGGTTTATATAGTAACCAGTCTAAAAAATGAAAAATTGGCTTATTTAGTACATTACGTTACAAAGAAGATAATCTTCCAAATATGAATAAATACATTTAAGGATTGTGATTTCGTCTTTCGAGTTAATTTTGGTTTCTTGATTTTAATAAATATTTTGGCATGTAAAGAAAAAACGTAAATATTTCGAGGATACATGAAATATATATAATGAATTTTGAGGGTATATGATACAAGTAAATAAATCTATTAAACATATTAAATGAAGTCTAAATACCAAGAAATGAAAAAAACATGAAATCTATATATAATTAAAAAAATCTGGGCTGGTTTTTTAATCAGTATATAAGTAGAAGAAATGATAATTAGAAAAACCTCAAAATTTACAAAAAGATTAGAAAATTTTCGAAAATATCCTAAAAAATGTAATTTTTGGTAGTTGGTTTTTATATTTTTCCGAAAATTATGAAAAAACCTCGAAATTACGAAAAAAATCTTGAAAAAACATAAAATTACATTTCACCTTTTCTTTTTAGAATTAAAAAAAAAAATTATCAGCGAGATTTCGCGAAATCTCATTCCTTAGTACACTGTACTTTCTCCCTAACATTGTAGTTTCCTTATTGATTTAGAAAACTTATTAATCTTTGATGCTGAAGTTTCTTTCAATTCTTTTTTTTTAATATATTTTTTCCTTTTTTCGTGAATTTTAAAGCATGCCACCTAAGAGTGGAAGGGTTAAGAGGGTGACATGTGTTTTCTGGTGAAAGACATAACCCAAAGTTTGTGTCTGTCCTTCCACTAAGTGATAAAAAATAGTCGAACCTCATCCCAAAGTAATGTGTATTTTAATACCAGTAGCAGCAAAGAAAAACTTCAACATTTCAATATATATGTAATATGTATGTGTATCCAAAATGCCACAACCGATAGTGAGGATGGAATATATGTATTAATGTAAAAAGCCTGAAATATAGTAGATAGTATCGAGTGTTATCTAAACTTTTCATAAGAAGTCTGCAAATTATTGCAACAATGCTGAAAATGTGAATAGCATGAAAATTTTCTCGTAAGAAGTCTGCAAATTATTTTAACATCAACAAGCTATATGGGAATGGATAGGTAATTTATACTTTTATAATATGCCAAAACTTGCATAGCATTTGATATATGAAGTTTTCTTTCCAAACATGCCCTCATTGTGTGAACAGTTTTGCAAAATTACACGAGTATTGTGGTAATTGTGACGTTAAAAGTATTAATGAACAGATGTGTAAACCTCTATTTTTTTTTCTTACTCGCAACAAAGATGAAAATACTCTAAAAGGCACTTTATTAATTATTTTTTATGTGTATGCTTGATTAAATAAAATAGTGTGATGTGTCGACGTAGTCCCGAGTCATAATTTTTGAAAAATTATCCTTACATATAGTTTGCAACAAAAAAAAAAAAAGGATGATTGGGACTTCCTGGGTTCCCGAGTTTCCAGGCTTGAGCCATCAATGTTAAGAATAAAGCAAAACTTAACTCTCAAGTAGTTCCAGTTAATCTAACCTTGGTCTGGAGTTTGTGTAAACTTTGTATGAGAAGTAACCTGGTAATTTGAGTCTGAATGTAAACCACCTATTATTTTTCTTATTTCACAAACTTGAGGGCAATTTTTTTCTAATTTAACTAATATAAGTGCCAACAAGGTCGCCATCGTCCGTGAGATAGGCATAATCTAGGGAAATTCCTAATCCAGGATTGACTATCCTTGAAATTTCGCATTGGTAGGGACAACTTATCTAAGTATCCTGGTATTTGAGTCTCCCAGGTTTTTCTAACTATAATTTGTTTGAGTTTGCCTTTGTGCATGCCACTTTTAATATTTAAGTGTAAATTAATTGCAGCATTTTGCTCTAGTTACACATCATGATGGAAAAATACCCCAAAACCAACCCACGGAAATAGACAAATTGAGAAGGAGGTTCACTACTATTAGTATGTCATACTAGTTTGATCGAGCAAGAGGATTATAGTTGTAACAAAACTTAGTACCTAAACTAAGACAATCTTCAACCATTTCTTGCTTGCAGTGAAACAAGAGAATTTCCACCAAATTATATGCAAAGAACAAAAATTATCGTCTACCATGGGAATACCTAGGAGCAATTTATCTGTAACACTCTTGTATGAGTGTGCTCTGAGGCTAGCAAGCTATCTTGTGTGGACAGACTCTAAGGTTGGTGACTTCTTATATGGGTAGACTCAGATGCTGACAGGCTACTAGGGGGAGTTATAGCTCTACATCGCCTGATTGAGGGAATGAAATGTGTTATATATGTGTGAGTTTGTATTTCCACAATACAATGCGTTTTAAAGTCGTGCGGACCTTGGGCCTAAAGCGGACAATATTGTACCATGTGGATCTGTTCGTTACATAATGGTATCAGAATCGGACTCAGCTAGACGTGTGCCAATGAGGACGTTGGGCTCCCTAAGGAGTGGATTGTAACATCCTTGTGCGAGCAAGCTCTGAGCATGCCAACAAAGACGTTGGGCTCCCTAAGGGGAGGTTGTCGGCTCCTAATGTGTGCGAGTTTGTATCTCGTTGATACGTGTTTTAACGCTGTGCAAACCTTGGGCCCAAAGCAGATAATGGAAAAGGGGTGTTGCCGTAGTTTTTAGGCACCTTTAATGGGGGAGATAATAAAACAAGTCAGAAGATCCTGGACGAGGAGCTACAAAAGAAAAGCTGTGGCAGTTGAAGGAATCAGAGCAATAAGTGGTGCCCAGAGAGACCTTCATGAGCAAGGAAAGGGTCATTCAACATGTCCTCCTCAATGGTATTATAATTTGTACCCCCATCTCCTCCGATGACGCACATGTAATCTGAGGTGAGCATGGTGGGTGTGAAAAACTGAATGAAAAGTGAACTTGGTAAATAGTTGAAAGGAAGAGTAGTGCAGGTTTAATGGAACCACTTTAAATGAAATAGAGTTTGAGTTTGAGTTTGAGTTCAATGAATTGTTGAACACCATTGGAATTGAGCAGTGGTAGCAAATTGAAGGGGATAAGACTGAACAGGGACACCCACAAGGATTGGATTTCCATTATCTACTGGGAGTGGGAGAAATAGATGTCTGTGTATTTCAATAGAAAGTAATTGGTCAGAACTTCGGTTACTAGGTGTATGGTAAGGAACCATCTCTACTTTACCATACTTGGTAGTATCAGGAGCTGTGAGGCGTTCTAGCATCTAGGTGCTAGGAGATGGCCAAAATGATCTGAGTAATAGTCTGGTTAAGGCACACTCTAATCCACATTTTAATGCCCCTGAAACGGACAAACATCAACAATTGCAAAAAAATTGAGCAAGGTATCTCTGGGAAACAAGAAACAAATATGCTTCTACTTGCGGTCACAGCATAACTCTGAAGCAATTCAGAAAATTACATGGATCACACATCTTAATAATATAATGCAAAGGATATAACATTTCAATTGTGACCAATCAATTAACATTGTCAATCACTATGAACTTCCAAGAAAAAATCCGTCTTTCATAATAGTCTCGAGTTCGATAATAAATGTGTTGGTTTTGCAGCTCACAAAATCTGAAAATCTCTCGAGTCTTAACAAGCCACTACCTAATCCAAATCAAAATATGACCTAAACAAAAATCGGCCAAGTCCAAATCAACATATAACCTAAATCAAACACAATCTCATCACCTTTTTACCACTCAGAAAGGCCTGATACTCATTTGACAGTCAAGATCTTCACCATAGAAGCAGACCCAACTTTGTGCAACGCCACAACTGAATCCCCAGGTTTGCAAAAGCCCCTGTCCTTGGCGTGTTGAAGAGCAAATTCGAGCGCTACTTCTGTAGATTCTGTGTGAGAAGCTCCTCCTGATCCTGCACTTAAAACAGGGAATAATCCTCGGAAAATAAGACTATGCCTAGCTGGTGATTCGTCACTGCAAGACCAATCAAAACTATCTGTTGTGATCTCAGGTACCACTACGGACAAGATTGGAATTGATGGCCTGTACTTGGCCACCAACTTGGCTGTGCTTCCACCTCTAGTTAGAACTAGAATGAGAGTGGCTCTGGCAGAATTGGCAGTTCTTACAGCTGATGAAGCCAAACTTTCTAATGGACTCATGGGCATTGGTACACCTTTCATAACACGTTTGAAAACTGTAGCATAGTCAAGAGAGGACTCAGCTTCCAAGCAAATTTTTGCCATGGTTTGAACAGCAACCTCTGGATAAGCCCCAGCAGCCGTCTCTCCACTAAGCATTACACAGTCTGTGCCGTCAAAAACTGCATTAGCCACATCAGTGGCTTCTGCTCGAGTGGGCCTTGGTGACTTAATCATCGACTCCAACATCTGAGTTGCAGTAACAACAGGTTTTCCTTGGATGTTGCACTTATAGATCATTTGTTTTTGTGCTAAGAATATCTTCTCAATTGGGATCTCCATTCCTAGATCACCTCTGGCTACCATAAAAGCATCTGAATTTGCAAGGATGTCATCAAAATTGGCCACACCTTCTTGATTTTCAACCTAATCAGATAATCGTTCATGACAATATCAGAAAATTTCAGAGTATGGTTTAATGACTAGAGAAATTACAAAATTGTGTTCCCAATTCCTAATGCTAGTTGAGAAGAAAATAATGAATTTGCAATGATTTCGTCAAAGCTAGCCACTTGTTGATGATTGACATTGATGTTTGCAATGTCATCCAACAATCAAATATCAATAAGGTTTTGTAAAGCTCTTGTTATCGGTTTAATGTACCAAACATTTATTTGTCAGATTGTAAAAATCTAACAAGATTTATCGAATACCACGTATCTCAAAAACTAAATTGATTGTGTGTTAGGCATACCTTTGACATGAGAAGGATTGTCTTTGCATGCTTTCCTAGGAGCTTACGGACCTCAATTAGGTCTGAACCTTTCCGAACAAAGGAAAGAGCAATCATGTCAATCTTATTGGGAACTCCCCACTCCATGATGTCCACTCTGTCTTTCTCTGTAAGGGTTGGAAGGTCCACGATTACTCCAGGAAGATTCACATTCTTTCTCTCACCAAGAAGAGCAGAATTCTCGCAGCGGCAACAAACCAAACCCAATTTCTTATCACAAGAGAGAACAGTAAGGGTGATTGTGCCATCCGCACATAATATAATGCTATCTGGCTTTACATCCTCTGCTAACTTTTTGTAACTCATGCATATTGTGTTTTGATCACCCTTCAAACTATAATCCGTGGATATGGTGATTTCCTGACCCTGAGTAAGTTGTACCGGCTTGCCATCCTTCAAAAATCCAGTTCTAATCTCGGGACCCTGCAAATTGCAAACAAGCGGAAAAACTATTCAGTCCATTGGAAAAGATGATGAGGCTTAAATTGAGCCCGAGTTAAACTAGGATCAACTGTCAAGAGCATAATCCCCAAAAAAAAAAAAATTCTATGAGGCTGAGTTAAATGTGAAGTCCATTGTTAATGTTAACAAACAAACAATCAACGTATTTGAGTTCAAAAAAATTAAAAGGCACATCTTACAAATAAAAGCAAAATCAGCTGCTTGAAGTTATGAATTTAACATCCTAACCAAATTTAGTTGATGCTTGGCGAAATGATATCATAGGACAATTTGTTTGGCATGTACAACTTGTATCCTATGCTGCATGTTGTTACTTCCATATGCTTAATAGCAGCAGCTTTTCTACTAAAATAATATACCGATTCAAGTGTAGATTCTATCTAACAATTTCTTTTTTACTTATCAATGTTATCATATACTCATCTCAGGACTTGGGGCAAATAAACAGTCCCTCAAGTTTTTAGCACAAATGAACTAGGAAACAAAAACCAAAACCTCAGTGGGGGATTTTTTCTGCCTCGCATATGAAGATTTGAACTATCACAACGAGATTAAGATGCAAATGAATACATCTGAGAGTCATATCCATCTGTGCAGTTAAAACGACTTTATAACGACGATATAACTCCGATATAATGTTTAACGGGGGTGAACCATTACGTTATGACATTATCACGTTATAGTATCACAGCTCCGATATAATGGCGTTTTAACATTTTGATCTAATACATAAAAAAATGTTCATTTCATTATCGATCGAACTAGAACCCCTAGACTCATAGGAAAGGACCAGAGCTCGTAGTCACCAATCGACAGATAATCAGACTTATCGTTTGACAGATAACGAGAGAAGAAAGAAGAAAACGAAGAGTCGATCACACTCTTTGCTGCGATCTCACTCTCATACAAAGGGAAGATGTTTTTTTATTATTATTTTTTGTTTTTGAATTTAATGTTATGAACATAATTTACTTTTTCGACTCTATAATACATTAATAATTTGTGGGGATATTAAAAATATATTTAAAAAACTATTTTGTTATATATCGTTATATCCCGTTATAACCCTTCTTTTTTTTTTTTTGAAAGCGAGCTGAGTTTTTAAGGATCCCACAACCTATCAACAAGGTGTGACCAACAGGTCAACAACCATAAGAAAGAAACCATGTCGCAGATGGGTCTCAAACCTAGGACGTGGGGCACAAACCCACACAGCCCTAACCGCTAGACCATAACATCATTGGCATCCCGTTATAACTTATAACGCTCTTGGACCGTTATGAGTCCGTTATCCGTTTTAACTGCATAGGTATCCATAACCTTTTGTTTTTGTAGTAAACAATAAGTTGCAAGAGTGCAAAACACATCATAAAAGCATCTATTTCAAGTCAAGTAGGCAATTTTTTACAACAATCTCATCAATAAACAAGACAGAAAAACATTGAAACAGCTACATAACTAAACATACTTAGGAAAGTTTCCTTCACCAACATGTTCCATAGTAATAAACAAACAAATAGGCATAGAAATAAATAAGTATACTTTACTTCTTCCAGAGAAGTATAGCAATAACAAACAATATCATAGCAAAACTCTGACAAAAAAGCTAGATATACAAGTGCATAAAAGATTTCAACAGTTGCGTTCCGGATCGAAACTGGGTACCAAACCAAGCAATTCTGTTATAGAAAAGCCAATACAGAAACAACTGGAAATTAGATTAATAAAGTTTGGGAGCCAAACATATAAATGACCCCTTTGAGACACAAATAAATCTATCTAATCTTACACACCACAAAACAAAGGGGCATATAACAGAGCGATCGGGTGGTTGTCTTAAATGAGAAAACAGGGGAGATGGATGAAAGTGCCTGTACAATACATGTGAGTATTAAGTAATCCAACGTACAAACCAAAGGACCTAATTTTTGGTTTGAAGAAACACAAATAAATGATCAAACAGGCATAAAAAAAGAAATACAAAATACTTAAATAAGGCATTAAAAGGGTTGAACAAGAAGAAGCCATGACTAAACTAACACAAATTACAGCCTAGAGTCGAAACAGAGATGATCGGTAAAACAGATGAAATTAGCGTGAGAAGGAAAAGAGAGCAAACCTTGGTGTCCAACATGACAGCGCAGAGGATCCCAGTGTTCTCCATAGCAGCTTTGAGATTATCGAGGGTTTCCTGGTGGTATTCGTGAGATCCATGAGAGAAGTTGAAGCGAGCAACGTTCATTCCGGCTTTCAATAGCTTCTCGATCATGGGTACGGACCTAGATGCAGGACCCAGAGTGCAAACGATCTTCGTTTTGGGCTTTCCGGTTGGTGTGTTGCTGAGGAGTTGGGACATTGCCGACACTTGGTTCAGATGTGCCATTGGAATACAGAGTTTAGGGAAGAAGAGCTGTTGTTGTTGTTCAAGAAGAGGAGAGAAACAGAGATGCGAAGAAAAGTGAGGGCTTGCTTTTTTCAGGAGAGAGACTTGGTGGGTGGGTTTAGAAAAAGAGAAGTTCTACACGTCGAGGAAGTGGGCGAGGAAAACAGCGAGGGGAGGGAGGTGGAGGGGGTGGGACCGTCCATCCCCTCGGGATACGCGCTTGAAAAATGGAGGGTATACACGGCGTGAGACTTGGAGCTGAAGGAGCGAACGATGCCTTTTTGTAAATGTTCTTTTCCAAATACCCCCGGCATTTGGAAAACAAGTTTTTCCCTCCTTGTCCTTGTGGATGCTTCTCTTTCTAGAACATGGACCATCATCTACGTACATGCTCATGCTCATTTTCAAGGGCGGAACTATAATTCTCGTGAAGCGGCAACTAATTATTATGTGAACTAGAAAAGCAATGAAGTCATCATTTAATTTAAGGAAGCATCACAAAATAGTATGAAAGAAGAAAGGTATACTATTAACTAACTAAGTGGACTCACTATTCTATAGTTAAATTAAAAAAAAAAATTAAAGTTGGGGCGGACAATTGTTTCTCTTGTCTCTAATGTGATTCCGCCCTTACTCGTTTTCTGATCTTTTTCTTTTGAATTTTAGCTTAAAAACTAATAACTAAAAATAATGAGTTGAGATTTAATTGCAATTTCCTCCTATAATATATGTCATATTAAGCATTGTCTCCAATTAACATTCATAATACACACTTTTCCCTAAGACTAACAATCAACGTGTTTTGACCGTCTATTTTCAAAACAGATTATCAAAATACTCCTAAGAAATCAAAGGCTGAGATTGAATCTTTTGTATCTCGAACATCTCATTTCAAGAAAAATCCAAGGCCCAATTGAAATCATATCTCGAGGAAAATCTAAAGTTGATTTTAAAAATCTTTCATCTTAAAGAACTCATCTCGAAGAAAATCAAACAGTCCAAATTTAATTATGCATGCATCTCGAAAAAAATCTAACGATTCGTCCACATTTCAAGAAAAATATAACGATTCAGCATGCATCTCGAGGAAATATGACGTTCCAACACACATATCGAAGAAGATCTAACAATTTAGCACGTATCTCGAGAAAAATTTGTCGCTCCATCACGTATGTCAAGGAAATTTGGTTGTCCAATGCGCATCTCGAGGAATATCTGAAGTTTGGTAAATTGCTCCATATAATAAATTACTTGCAATAACTTAATCCCATAAAATAAATTTGAATTTAATTTTGCCCTCTAAAACAGAACAAGCCTGAGAGATGATCAAGAAAATTTTGATTATCTTCCTCCTTTTTCTCCTCCCTCTTCTTCCTCCTATTATTCCTTCTCTATCTCGCAGCCTTGCCACTACTTTCCCCTTCATCCTCATTCCTCCGCTTTCTTCTTCCTTCTTCTCTCTCATCTGTTTCACAACCCCTATAATAAAGTTAGAGTTTCATTCTTCATTTCTCCACTTCCTCCTTCATTCTCCTCCCTCCTCGTTCTTCTCCCTTCATCTCTCAGGTCTGTTCCGTTTCAGGAGGCAAAATTAAATTTATTTCGGAGGCAAAAATAAATTAAAATTTATTCAAACTATATTTTCCTCGAGATATGTGCCGAATAGTCATATTTTCTTGAGATGCAGGTCGAACCATCAGAATTCCCTCGGGATGCGTAATGAATCATCATACCTGCCTCAAGATGCGCGCCAAATCGTTACATGTTTCTGGAGATGCATGCATAATTAAATTTGGATCGTTAGATTTATCTAGAAATGTGTATACGATTAAATTTTGACCATTAGATTTTTCTTGAGATGAATTCTTTTAGATGAAAGATTTTTTTAAATCAATTGTTAGATTTTTATCGTGATACGATTACGATTTCAGTTGAGCCTTAGAATTTTTCTCGAGATGAGATGTTCGAGATATGAAAGATTCAATTTTAACCTTTGATTTCTCAGGGGTATTTTGATAATCTGTTTTTGAAAACAGACGGTCAAGACACGTTGACTGTTAGTCTTAGGGGAAAAATGTACTATAAATGTTAATTGGGAGCAAAACTGAATATGAAATATATTATAGGAGGGGAATTGCAATTAACCCTTTATCATTTTGCTTATGCCCTCTAAAAAATTTGAAATCAAACAAAACAATGAAAGTCCTAATTTCAGTATAACTTTTTGATGCATATAGTTCCAAATGAGCTCAAATTTAACTATGTTATTTCTTGTGTTAATTGTCACATGCATTCATTTCGACTTAAATTAGTCTCAAATAAATTACTAAATAATTTAGTCATGTGTATGTAAGATTGTTCAAGTGAACAAAAACCAAACTAGTGTTATGATGGCCCAAAAATTACACTAACTATTGGGTATTCAGTATTCTACTCCCATATACTTTGCTCTTAAGCTAATAGTTATTTAAGGGTGGTCAGAATAAAATAAAATATTTTATATAGTGTTAGCGTATCGGCTTTGTTGTTGGCACAACATAGACTTTCCATGTAGCGTATAGTGTCATGTCTTCGACATGCCACCCTGATCCTTGGGTCGATATACATTTTTCAAGTAGCGTGTAGTATTATCATGTCACCCTGATCCTTGAGTCGACATACATTTTTCATGTAGCTTGTAGTGTCATTCTTTGGTAAGCCACCCTGATCCTTAAGTCATGCCTTCGACACGCCCCAAATGAATCACTAAATTATCAAATATGAAATACAAATTGTGGGTTAATAAGATGTTTGATGTTTGAATCAACAATATAAATAAACAAATCATTTGTCCGCATTTGTTTGTCATAGTAAGGAAGAAATCTACTGTGAAAGAAATGACCAAGAATGACACTTCTAATAACTGTCGACTTCTTAGAGAACCTAAAAAGCACCCCATTCAATGTGTGGACCCGTCTAATTGTCGAGAAAACTAGCGAGGGACCCCACCAGGGGGAGGGGGAGTGGGGTAAGGGGGTGGGAACCGTTCATCTTTTATCGGGATGTGCGTTTGACTTTTCAACACATACATCCCAAAAGTTTAAATGCGCATCCCGGGGTATAGACACCCACCCACCCCCTCGCTGGTTCCCTCGACAATTAGAATTTTTCAATGCAAACACCTACATAAATGACAAAAAATGAAGAGCTTTGCTAGCTGTCGAGGTTTTGGGCGAGGAAAACAGCGAGGGAAATGAGGTGGAGGGGGTGGAAACCGTCCACCCTCCTCGAGATGTGCGCATGAAAAGTCAACGCTCACATCCCGAGGAGGATGGACGGTTTTCACCCCCTCCACCTCATTTCCCTCGCTGTTTTCCTCGCCCAAAACCTCGACATTTAGAATTTCTGAAAAATGAAAGACAAGTGTTCAAGTATTTTACAGTATATAGTCTCTCCATTAAGTATTGGATGAAACTATAAAACATCAAAGAAATCTGTTAGTTCACGAAGTGTTCTAGCCGAGCTTTGCTACAGAGCGAGGGAGGGAGCGAGGGAAAGGGGCGAGGGATGGGTGGTAACCACCCATCCGCCTCGAGATAAGTGCATCGGATTGGAGATGCGCGCTGGCGCTTATCTCGGGGCGGATGGGTGGCTACCACCCATCCCTCGCTCCCTCCCTCGTTCCCTCCCTCGACCCCTAGAATTTTCCGTTCTAGCCATACCATATTTCTTAAAGAATTATAAGGAAAATGCAAAGGGGTCCTTTTCCTTGTTTTAAACAACATCAATCTTCCAGTCGCCATAGATTACAATGTTCTCTATGGCGGCCTAACATCAAATTTCCTAATAAGCATATCATTGACTTGAATGAAAATTCGTCCGACTCAAAATCTCAAACAACGTATTTTGATCCGTTAAATGCAAATCCAGGTAAAATGAGAAGGAAATCCTCATTTGGGTCACCACCAGTTTCTCAGAGACAAAAATCAAACAACTTCTGTGCATGGCAATTTGAAGGGTGGGTTTTAATGAGAATGGGATAAAGATCTACCATTTGAGGAATTGGAGAACTCCCTCACTCTATCCTCTTAAAAGCTTCGAACCTAGAGCGACATCGATTCCATATCTGCAAAGCTAGACTAGCACATCAAAGATATAGACCTATTGATACAAAGTGGAGTTCTTCAACAAAGTGTTGAGTTATTCCAAGAGGGAAGCAATGAGATTCGAGGCGAGGAACTTGACTCGGCTGTAGCGGTGGGAGACGGAGAGGGCGTCGGTGAGATGGGTTTGCAGAGAGGTGTAGTTGTGATTAGTGAGAACTTGCCAAGGTTTGGATGTTTGGGGTTTTGAATATTGGTGTGGTGATTAGTGGGTGGAGAGGTGGAGGTGATCATCGTGTGGTGGTGATGGGACTTTCATGGAAGAAGGGATGAGGGGACGGACGATCGAGAAAGAGGGAGGAAAATGAGGATTGAGGGGGGCTCTTGTGCACAGTGGGCTGGATGGGCTCCTGTGCAGGTGTCTCAGCCGTTGGATCATATCATATGGGTTTGAAATTCAGATTTTATTTAAAAAAAAGTTTTCGCCCAAAACCTCTCTCCTCCCGTATGATATGAGCCGTTGGATTCTGATCCAACGGCTGAGACACCTGCGTAGGAGCCCATCCAGTCCACTGTGCGCAGGAGCCCCTCTCGATCCAGAAAAGGATAGGAGACGTAAGAGAGAGACATAAAGTGTATAGAGAGAGAAAAAAAAAGTGAGAGTGGGGTTTATCATTTTTAAGCAAGGGCATTTTCGAGATAAAAGTTGTACATGATGGATTTATGGACAAATAAGCAATTGCAGTTATAAATAAGCAATTGTAGTTATTAGAGTTTGGCTTTCCTTTTGAAAATTAATTGAGTCTAACACTCACTTTAACAGGACCGTTAACTCCACAATATTGACTAGTCAAAACTAATTTTCAAACTACCTTAGATTAAACTATAGTTAATTGAGCTTAACCCTTCATTCTTACCCATCTTTTCAATCACGACATCTACAGCATCACCAACAACAACAATCATGTTCAATATAGAATGAAGCATGTGTAAACACATTTCTGTATCTTTATTTTTTATTTTTTAATTTTTATTTTTAATTTTTTATATCAATGTAATACAATTCAGTTGTACAAAAGGAAGCATGCTTATGTATTTTCCAAATGTCTATTTTATTTGTGAAATCCACACCTTCTAGTTTTTACAGGTTGATGTGAAAATTCTAATATTTTAGGAATTGGTTTGTAGTGCTAAAGGCTATAATACGACCAATACTACCCCAAGTCTCCTCCTCTCCTCGTATCTTTTTCCCTATTCCTTTATCTTCTCACAACTGAACTGAACTGACACCCTTCATGTGGTGGCTCTGTATCAAATGTTTTTTTTTTTGAGTCTGAAGGAGAACCCTCACTTGCTCTGATTCCCATCGAAATCAACAGAAATCAATCTTTCTCGATGGATCTACTCCCGATCGAGCTGATGAAAGACGTCCTCTTACGCCTCCCTCTCAAAACAACAATCCAAGCTCATAGCAAAATCTGATTTTTCTCTCATTAAGGGGGGTGTATTGTATCTGGATTTTGTGGGCAATTTAATAAATTCCATGGATTTTGAAAATCCAAGTGTATTCAATCTGGATTTTAAAAAGTCCACAAAAGTCTAGGGGTATTCAATCAGGATTTTAAAAAGTCTTTCTGAAATCCACAAAGTCTAGGGGTATTCAATATGGATTTCAAAAAGTCCATAAAAGTTTTAGGGTATTCAAAATATCATTCATATTTATGGATTTAGAAAATCATGGATTCTCATGGACTTTGTAGTGTTAGGTATAAATAACAAAGTTCAATAATTTGCCAGCCTCCATATCAAAGATTTCAACGTGAAAAAAAAGTCTCTCAAAGTTCTTCCTTGTGCCACCCGTGAAGAGGTTGGTTCTCATCCTCTTGTTTTCTCAATTCTTTTTCTATCTTTGCATAGCATGTTCTAATAACCATTGTTTTTCGTCACTGCTTCCTCAAATCAAAGCATATAGTATTATTGTTTATTGTTTATGGATTTTTGAAGTGGATTGTTTACTGCATTGTGCATAGTGTTCTAAATACCCATTGTATTATTGTTTATGGATTTTTGAAGTGGAATACGTAATCAGTGCATGCATTGTATTATTGTTTAATGGAAGTTGAAAGTCTTACTGTAACAATGTTTGATATAAAACATATCACAAATAAATATCTTGATGTATCCGTACAAGAAAGGGAAAGGAAGGAGGGTGTTGTTGTTGTTGCCTCCCTTTGTGTGAGTAAAGAGACAGAGACCTTTGCCTCTAGACTCTCTGAAACAATGAAGGAGAGTGGAGGGAGGAAAGTGGTTTCAAGGGTTGATTTGTGGGTTGTTTCAGGTCTGATTTATTCGGAGGGCATAAAAGAGGGTTTATTCGGAGTTGTTTCAAGGGTTGATTTGTGGGTTGTTTCAGGTCTGATTTGGCGGTTCTTTCAGGTCTGATTCAGAGTTGTTTCAGGTCTAATTCAGAGTTGTTTTAAGGGCAGAATCAGGGCGTGTTTCAGGTCTGATTCGGAGCAGTTTCAAGGGTTGTTCAACGGGGTTTTCAAAGGACTGTTTCAGAGCTAAATCAGGGCATGAAGATGGCTGAATTAGGACTATTTTAGGGTCTGAATCAAGGCATGAAGAGGACTGTTTCAGGGCTGAATAAAAAGTTGATTCAAGGTCTGATTTGGAGCTGATTCGGAGTTGATTAAGAGGTTGTAACATGGCCAATCAAATACTGGGTTTTCAATTGAAAGGCCAGGGGTAAAAAGGGTTCCCCTGCATAGAGAGCATGTTGAGTTTGAGAGGAGCCATGTGTCTATACAATGTATATGGAAGGCATGGCTACATAGAGGAAGCAATCTCAAATTATCTTCCTCAGAAAATTCGCACAGTTTAACTGCACAATCATAGGGTTCTTTCAGACCCATTATCTCTCTATTAAGTCCCTGAATTCTTGTTATGAGATACAGGAGGGCATTTCCATTATTAACATATTCGATGCATGCTTTGTTTAACAATGACCAGGCCATGTCATATATAGTGGGATGTTATACAAAACTTCATTCTGAATTAGGGGAACTAGCAGCCTCAAGGTACTAAAGATGCAAGCTAAGAACATGAAAGATGAACAAATGGCCATAATGAATACTGAGCCACAATACTCTGAAAATTCTTTGGTCATAAAAGGTCATCATCTCAGCTTACGGTTCAATGATACAATCAAAATTTTGGCCTTAATTTACCAGCTCATTTCTTGTCTTTTCACTTTGGTCAAAACAAGAGGTTGTATGAGTGAATCCCATTGTCCATAGGCCCCTATCTTTATCTATGCTATAGCTACATTTACCTTTCTTATAGCTGACATTTTTAGAGTAGGTGGCAATTGGACATGGTGTTAAAGCATCAGTGGCAAACCAAACAACTTCAAAATAAACCTCTTTTACCCTGCTCCTTCTTCTCTATCTTCTCCCTAAGCAACATCAGCTAACTTGGCTTTCACAACTTATAGCATATATATAGGCTTAATCATACATGCTTCATGTGCTTCATGTATGATAGATTACCTTCATGCATGTAGTAATTATATAGAGGAATGAAACTACTTTCGAGTTGTGTCTGATGTAGTAGCATATATTTGCTTCATAAAATATCTGTTGTAATATATAGATGGGAGATTCACAAGGTAACGGTAAACGAAAAGATTATAAAACTTGGACCGCGGAAGAGAGCAATGCTTTGCTCCAGCTCATGGTTGAAGGTGCCATGCTTGGGTTCAGGGATATTAATGGTGTTATAAGTAAAACAACCGTAGAGGCAAAGTTACTTCCAAAACTTAAGGAGAAAATTAGTAAGGAGATAACTTATAGTCAATATCAAAGCCGAGTGAAATGGTTTAAGAAGAAATACAGCAATTACTCTCAGCTTATGCGCCACAATTCTGGGTTTGGATGGGACCCGATCACAAAGAGATTCACTGCGCCTGATGAAGTATGGGCAGACTATTTGAAGGTGGGTTAAATATCTTGAACTTTTATTCTATTTTACAGCTTAATTTTTTTGACTCTTTAACATATTAACTTTCTTTATATTTTGAATCTTTTTTTTAGTCACATCCAGCGCATGCGCACTTTCAGTCAGAAACTTTTGCAGACTATGAGGATTTGAAGATTGCAGTTGGTAATGGAACTGCAACTGGGATGGGGTCAATAGGTCTAGGTGATGATACAGATGCCACAACATATGATGAAGAAGGAAATGGATCTTGGGAATTTGGTGGCATGGATGACTTGGTCTTTGATCAAGACAACAATGCATTTCCTTACAAGACACAAGCGGAGCTTGTTTTGGCATGTGCAGGATTGCATAATTTTCTGCGACAAGAATGTCGTTCAGATGAATTTCCTCCTGAACCAGAAAATGATCCGGTAGAGAATGATGAAGATAATTTTGAATGGGATGATATTCAAACCCAAGAGCAGCAAAGAGAAAATGCTAATCAATGGAGAATGAGTATTGCTAATCAAATATGGGCAGCAGCTCAAGCAAATATCAATGTTGCTAACAATGATAATGAAGAAAGTGACCATGATCATGAAGGAGAAGAATGATCATAATACAATTTTATGGATGTTTACTTCTTATTTTAAAGATGTTAATTAACGACATTTTATTTTTCTAGTTTTTTTAGCACATGTATCTCTATTTTATGGACGTTTTTTTTGTTTCATCACTATTTACAAACTTCTTTTTTATCTTGCAAATAATTAGAAATCTGTAAAAGTCATTCATACAAAGTCCGTGGATTTTCATAAATCTCTAGAAAGTCTGTAGCAAAAGTCTATGGATTTAAGAAATCAGCAGAAGTCCGTGGACAATTTAAAAAGTCTGTGGATAATTTAAAGAGTCCATGGACTTTTCAAATTATTTATCAATTCCATAAGAATCCATATACAATACACCCCCTAAAAATCCTAATTTCATCCAAACCCACTTGAAAATCACTGAAACCAACAACCCCTATTCCTTCGTCTTGCTCACTCGTCGCTTCAGATCTAGAGGCCAAGCAGACATCTACATCGCCAATGAAAAACAACAAGGAAGATGAAGAAGACATGCTAGGTAGTCTGTCAAAGATCAATTTTCCATTTTGGGATGAGTTCGACTATATCTTGTTGGGTTCTTCTTGTGGTTAATTATGCTTTTCTTTGAGCGATTGTAAGATCGAAACTGATGATTCTTGAATACAATACACATTCGCAATCTTGCTACAAAGGAATGTGTGAAGGCCCCGGTTTTGCCAAAACCCTAGTATAGGAATGAGAGTGTGCTCTTAGGGTTTGGGTTCGTTTCATCTATTTAGGAATTCAAGGTGGTGAGCATTGTTCATTGGATAGGCAAACCAGAGAATTTGGAGGTCACATGGTTAGCCCTCCGTAAGAGCAAAATGGTTCAATATAGCTTAACAATGGTTTAACCCATGTAAAGGCAAAGTGGTTCAAAAATTAGTGTTGAAAAGTCAATGACACTTAACGGTTTCGCAAGAAAACGAGTCTTAACTGTCGTCTAATAAGTATAAAGAGTGTCAAACTCTAAAAACAAAATAAAAACGAAAATTCTAGAGGTCGAGGGAGGGAAAGGGGCGAGGGATGGGTGGAAACCATCCATTCGCCTCAAGATGAGCAATATCGCACATTTGGAGGCCGATGTGCTCATCTCGAGGCGAATGAGTGGTAACCATCCATCCCTCACCCCTTTCCCTCGCTCCCTCTCTCGACCCCTAGCAAAGCTTAAATAAAAATAAAAATAAAAATAAAAACCTATAAATTAAGATGGAGCAGAGTTGGAGCATTTGGTTGGGGGTTGCACACCAGCACAAATAAAAACCACGCTCCTCAACAGATAGCTGTCCCTCTCTGGCCCCCAGACCCAAGCCATGCAGTTACTGTTGTTTTTAGGAGTCTACATATTTTCCTATGTTTAGACCTCTAGGATATTTTTTTCAATGCAATCTGGGTTCAACTGGGACTACTCTTTAGATATTTGTATATTTTTAATCTTTAAAATTTCGAATTTGCCTAAAGTCACAAATGTGTTATTGACTAAAAAAGGCTCGAGCTAGTCTTGTCTCGGGGACCTTGTTTTATTAGTGCTGCGTGTTATTGACACAGGGAAAATTGACATATAGGCTAAAGTCTACGCTTTTGGAAATTTTAAGAGCATCACTGATATTGAGGCTAGAGATATATAAATAAATAATTTAAAACCAAGGCCATATGAGAAAAAAAATATATATTTAGTTTTAAACATAGTCGCATAACCATTGAAAATTAGAAAAGTCGTATGCCCTCTCGGTATTACAAAGAATTGTAAACTTTAAAACATGCCCTCATGCATAGTGTAAAATAATGAGAAATTGTAAGCTTCCTTCTACATTGATGTTAGGCTATTTGGGCCACATTTGTGTTATATTTTTTAATTAATATAATAAAACAATAAATAAGAAAAATCAAATAAAAAAGGAAACTGGGGAAGGATTTTCTATTCTTCGAAATTGAATATTGTTGGCCCCTTCTACCATGTTGCTTTCAAATCTAGCTACTTTTATCTTGAAGCATTGAACCAAGCAGTCAAGCACAGCAAGCAGCAAAGAAGTTTTTTATTCACACATAATATTTGGTTGACTTTGAAACTTCCCATGCTGAAATTGTTTTTCCATTGCACCTAACCATTGTGATTTGGTTTTTAAAACAAGATGATTTTGGTACCTTGATTTTAAAAAAAATACATATGGGAAATTTTTAGTTGAATGTAGGAAAAAGTTCAAATGCTTTTGGAAATATTACATAGAGAAATTCGGAAGAGAGAATCACGATGTCATACAAGCTATATTATTACATATAATTCGTAAGATTAGAGCCTCTGTACTCATTATCGATTAATCTTAGATCTATGCAAGAATGAGAATGATGATGATGACAAATGACAATGTGTCTTCTTTCGTTACTTCCAACAATTATAGCAACAAAAGAGTAGCTCTCCCTCTATAATGGCCATTCACATGAAGTCACTCACTTTGTCCTAAGCAATAAGGTTATTTGAGTCATTTTTATGTGGACTTTTCATTTTGGTGGAGATTATATCACATCACCATTTTCTCTCTCTCACATCATTTTACTCTTTCACACCACCTATTTTCTTTCTCACACTACCTATATAAATAAAAATCATCTATTTTTTTCTCTCACCATTCAATTTGACAATGGTTCCTTCCTCTCCCATTTGAAATCTTTTGCAAATCTCTTTCAAATATCTCCTCACACTCAAATGTCTTGCAAATCTCCTCCTTCTCCCTTTTCCTAAAAAACTCTCAAAATTTCCCCAAAGTCAAAACCCTTAAACCCAAACTCAATAAATATGCATAACTTAACATAACAGAGAAACTCAAAACGAAAAAAACACAAAATAGGGCAATTTTCGACCAATTTAAACCCTAAATTGAGATCGATTATCAAACTCATCAAAACATAAATATTGTGGCACTCTTAGTTATTTAATAAACACAACTTGAATCACTTGAAAATGCTTTGAAATGAGCAAGTTATGGTCATTTTACTAAAGTCGCGCAAATCTGATTTGTAATGAAAACGGGATAGTGTTTCTGAATTTAGGCCAACTTATGTGCTTGATCGAGACCATCCTAAAGTTTATCAAAACACAAATATTGTAGTACTCTTAGTTATCTAATAAACACAACTTGAATCACTTAAAAATGTTTTGAAATGAGTAAATTATAGTCATTTTACTAAAGTCGCGCAAATCTGTCTCGCAATAAAAATGGGACAGTGTTACTGACTTTCGATCAACTTATGTCCTCGATTGAGATCGATTCTCAAGTTGATCAAGGCACAAAGGTTGTAATACTCTAAGTTATCTAATAAACACAACTTGAATCACTTGAAAATGTTTTGAAATGAGTAAGTTATGGTCATTTTACTAAAGTCGCGCAAATATGATTCGCAATGAAAACGGGATAGTGTTTCTGAAATTCGGCCAACTTATGTGCTTGATCGAGACCATTCTCAAGTTGATCAAAACACAAATATTTTAGTACTCTTAGTTATCTAATAAACACAACTTGAATCACTTGAAAAATGTTTTGAAATGAGTAAGTTATGGTCATTTTACTAAAGTCGCGCAAATCTGTCTCGCAATAAAAATGGGACAGTGTTACTGACTTTCGATCAACTTATGCCCTCGATTGAGATCGATTCTCAAGTTGATCAAGGCACAAAAGTTGTAATACTCTAATTTATCTAATAAACACAACTTGAATCACTTAAAAATGTTTTGAAATGAGCAAGTTATAGTAATTTTATTAAAGTCGCACAATCTATCCAAAAAAAATTATGTTTGCAGAGTGCACTGGGGATATGGATCCCATTTTGAAAAAGAGAAAATGGTGGTGTGATATAGTCGTCGCCTTTGATCACAAAATCAAATGGTGGTCAAATAGTAGATGTGAAGTGATATATCAATTTAGCCTAAAATGTAGAGGTTCCCTCATAAATTCTCATGACATAGGATTCCATCCAACCAAACACACCCTAATATTATTATATCATCAGTTTTAGAAAGAGGAAATAGAAAACACATTTGGTTCATACAATTGTAGTTGACCTATACTCTTTGCGTGCAACTAAAGCATGCCCAACTCATGTGATCACGGAATGTTAAGCTCTCCTTCCTCCTTGCCAAATGGGTGCGAATAATTAGTTATTTACATTTTGAAAACGTTTAATTTAAGCATAATTGACATTGGGTATAATTTTTTGCATAATTATTGAGTTTTTATTTTGACCTTGGTCAACACCAAACATCGCACATTTTATAAAAACCTAAATATCCCTCATTTTTTTTTATATTTTAGTTATTATGTTTGTACAATAATTACACTTTGGATATATTTACTGATGATATTTGGGTCTTTATTGATATAACATGTCTGACTTTGGGCAACATCGTTAAACAAACAGTCAAGACATAATTTCATACTTAATATGTAATTATGCAAAACTTTTATATTCAATGTGAATTACGCTTAACTTATGCATATCTAAAAAGCATATAACCTTAAATAATTGGTACAATTTGCTGCGAATTCAATGGTTCCAAAATTTCCATATGAAAACTTAAACTAAGCGTGGTTCCTAGTTTTATTTATTTATTTTAGTTCATTATTTTATATTAGTAATCGCTTGAGTGTTATAATAGATGAATAAATTCATCAAAGTATTGTATAAACTTTAAACTGATTTTGAAGTTTTAAATGAAAACAATTGTTTTTTATGCCACTAAAAAAACGTTACTATATGTTTGACTTCAGTCCGTCTAATTGGCGAGTAAACCAGCAAGGAAACGCGCGAGGGAGGGGGGAGGACCCTCCATCCCCTCGCGATGCGTGCAAAGGAGGGAATGCACACATCGCGAGGGGGATGGAGGGTCCGACCCTCCATCGCTGGTTTCCTCGCCCATTCCGTCGACAATTAGAATTGGGGGTTTGACTTAGACAAGGCCTTAAGCTGTTCATTTTTATAGTACTTTTTTTTTCCTGTTAACAACTCAGTAAAATAAATTAAGAAAAGAAAAAAAGTTCATTCACCTCTTCTTATTGTCCTGAACTATATAATCATTAGAGATTATCACTTAGATTCTAAGTAATTACTACAAGAAATTTATTATTTACCAACAAACTTTTTTCTACAAATTTTAATTTCCTTGTTAATAAGGTATCATTGTTAATGAAAATACAATTTCATTGAAAAAACCATAAACTTGCGACTTTTTAAACAAAATATATTTTTGCGAGAACTTTCCGTGTTAAATAGGTTGTGGGAAGCATTTCCTCCAAATCTACTTTACCACCGAATTGATTAACAATGAAATATTTTTTATAGTTACAAAATACTAGTCCTTGGTAATAATGGCATCGTTTGCGACGATATAATCAGTTACTAAAGAAGACTAATTTTAACGACAATTCACTTTACTTGTTAAATTAATATTAACACTTGTTCACCCTTCTTTAGGAAGGAAATATACTTTTTAGGAATTAATCACATTACTGGTAATGATTATGTTCGTTGCCGATGATTGATAAATTTTTTCCACAAATTTCATTTCTTATTAAAACTCGTTAACTAATTTATAGCAAAAAAAAAATATTTTGTTGGAAATTGTTACTCTATTGGCAAATTTTTATTATGTTGGAAATGGTTTATGTTTACCAACAAAATTTTTCCTTGTTAAAAAGTGATAATTATTTCTATGAAAATATATTTCTTGTTAAGGATCACTAACTAATTTATAATGACATATCATTATTTATTTGGAAATTGTTATACTATTGGCAACAAATTTATTTATTGAAAATTATTTTTATTTCATAGGAAAATATTGTATAAGGATAATTGAAGAAATCCAGGGACAAATGTTTTGTTAGTACAAGTTTTTTAAACTAAAAAGTGTTTTTTTTCCAATGATAAAAGCCTAGACTATGGTAATGTTGTTTGATCGAGTGTTTTAAGCTTGTTTTTCTGGAAATTGTTATATTGGCGACAATTTATTTATTGCAAATTATTTTTATTTTGTTGCAAAATATTGTAGAAGGATAATTCAAGGAATCCAGAGACTAAATTTTTGTTCGTAAAAGTTTTTCCAAACTAAAAGTATATTTTTTCCAAGGAAATTTCTTTTATAAAAGCCTTTATTGACACAATGTTTTCTGATTAGGGGCATTAAGTTCAACCACTAACTATACTAAATTAAATTGTTTTATAAAGATAAATAATTAGACTATGAACTAGTTTATGCTCCATAGTCATATGCGTTATGCATTACATGCTAGGCAAGAAATCTCTTGTGAAAACACTAAATTGGATTTTTTGAAACAAGTTTGAGTGGTGATAGTCAACTATCGGCCAACACCACCCTACATATTTACAGAGGAAAAACAATTATAGTACATTTACATAACCCTTTTTATTCAGTTTAATGGAAAAATGATTTATTAGAATAAAAACAATTAATAATAGGGAAAAGTGAGCGGACAAGGTAGCAAAAAGGCTGGGTTCGATTGTCTTATAGCCTTTGAAAGGTTGTCTATAAATAAAAATTATACCAAATCTCATTTGGGAGACTTGGGGGATGGGGTATTAGTTTTATATATAGGAATACAAACCCACTGTCAATATTTTCCTACATATTGGGGACGCCCTTTGGATTTTAATTGATTATTGGACTATATAATATATTACACGCATGCAAGTGATTTCTTTTTAGGCCTACGAACCATTAAAACTCGAAATCAAACCTCCTACCTTGCTACAATGAAGTGGTATCTGTAACCACCACAATGATTACTAAACTAGACGCATATGATTAACATATATGAGCCTAATTAATTATTTAATTTTTCTTCTCATTTGTTAGTGTGAATTTAACAATCATTCACTACTCAGTACTGATCAAAATATTTCCAATATTTATAACATCATTCATTAGAGACCTAACACAGAGATAACGAAAGCAATTTTTAAATACATAGCAGTTGGGATTTTTAATTATTTATTTTAATTACTATTGGATTTTTTCTTTCAAAAATCATAAAATAAGTTATTAACTCAATTTAAATAATAATATGGTAACCAAAATTGGCTATTAAGATGCCACTATGCCAAAATCTAAAGGCAATGCCTACTTCACACCACCAAATGTACTGTCCCACACCATCATCCATATTTTTTTAACCTACTAACCCACACATCCAAAAAACTGTTTTTGAAAAAATAGTAACAATGAAATCATGAGAAGATAACCATCCTCCTCCACTGTTTTCTTTGTCTTTTCTCTTCACTTATCTGTAGATCAACAGACAACGAAGCAACATCACCTCGCTCCCCGCTACTGCCGGCCTCCCCTCTTCTCCTTTCTTTGCAAAACAGCCTAGCTATCATTCATTCAAAACATAAAAAATGGTAACTTTCGGTCAATTGATACGCTTAATTGAGACCCGATTCTCAAGCTCATCAAAACATAACAATTGTAGTACTCTGAGTTACTTAATAAACATCCAAAAATCGTCCTCCTGTGAGTTTGACCTGCAAAACAATTGTTAGATTGCCAATGACCACTTTTTTGGTGGTCGAAGGCACTCCGATACTTAAGACAGTAACTCTGTTGGAAGAAGGATGTAAATTTGGACAAAACTCAGTTAAAGTTGCATACATTTGTCGAATGTTTCCTTTACCTTTTATAATGGTCATGGTTAACTCTATGCGTGACTTAAGCATGCGAGGCGCAACAAAATGAAATGTTTCTTGTAACAGTCTTCCCCTTAATGGAGATGCGTTCGTAGAGGCGTAAGTCCCTCCATGGCTCTTTCTTGGTGCAATGTTTTCCTTCTTTATGAGGGAATTCATGTTGGGTCTGGATCCGTATTCTGATCCGTTTGGGCTTGCATTTAAGTCCTGACGATTTTCCTTATTAGCGAGCCTCGTCTGGGCCTATGTAATTAGCTTTTTTCTATCGGGCTTCATGAGCTGCCCCAATAGGTTGTTCGTTGTGTCCTCGTGATGAGTCTTTGTACCACATGTACAACCATGATGGTCAGTCTATTTTGATGTATCATTAGCTACTCCCCCCTTAGTTAGTGGACATGGCCACTAATTTTGGTGATGGTTTGCCTTTCAATTTCGTCATTACCTTGTATTTAATGTTGTCAGTTGCTTTTCGCGAGTTGGTGTCTCGATCATTTGCTTGCCCCTTTGTCTTTTGCACATTTTTGGGATTTCTCATAGTCATCATCTTGCACGCTATCCCATGAGTCGTCTCTTCATTGCTTGACTCTATAAAAGGAAATGTGACAAATACATTTTCCCTCTTCATGCTATCTTTGAATTTAGGGTTTGTTTGTTCTTTCATTATCTTCATTTTTATTGTTTTTTCACTCTTCAACGATGTTTGTGGGTGACAAGTTAAGTGGTAAGTCGCTAACTCTGTGCGAGGCTTATTACGCTCCTAATAGAGCTTTTCAGTCGACTCTGGAGACCCTTTGTTCTGATTATAATCTCCCACCTGACCTCAAAATTGTTCTGCCAGGACGGGGCAATAGCCCTTGTAATCCAAAGGCTGGTTACATCGCGTTGTACTCGTGCATGTTCTCTTCTGGCTTTCAATTCCCTGTTCCGGAGCTGTTTTGGGAATATATGATTTTTTTGGGCATTCTTCCTGCCCAAATGGGCCCTAATGGTTGGAAGGTGTTGGTTTCTTACTACGTGAGGGTTACTCTGTCTACTAATCCCTTAACCATTAGGATCTTGCATTCGATGGTCGGTCTGTTGGTGTAAAGGGAGTTATGCTTCCTTCATTCCCCTGATTGTTTCGAGAATCTTAATGATGACATTCGCGATTGGTCACGGTCTTGGTTCTACACTTCCGTGAATTCTGGCTACTTTCAATTGCGAGGTTGTTCGATCATTCTGAATCCCCAATAGGCGAAATAATCTTCTTTTAACCGCCAAAAAGTAGAAGATCAATGAACGATTATCTAAGCTTCACCGTTTTTCTATAGAGGCATTTCTTTCCGAGGGCATCATGGAGTGTAGTGGTTTATACACTATGAGTGTAGCAGAACGAGCTATATTTACTGAATCTCGTGCTAAGGCCTATGCTGCCCGTGTCGCTCATGCTGACATTAGTGATGCTAGCATTGATTGGGAAGTGAGTTTGGTTCGATATGTTACGGATATCAATGCTCTTATTTTTGCTTCTAGTCTTACTTCAAAAGAGAAAACTTGTGAGGTTTTTGAGTCCATCAAGACGATTGCCAGTAGATCCTGGTCAAGTTCCAAGGAAGAAATGACTTTCGAATCGTAGTTCTGCTTGGTTGGTGACTCGTCATAGTTTTTTTCGGGATACTGCTTCTCGTCCAGGTCCTGCTCATGACGTTGCTGCAAAAGGAGATCATGAATCTCTTGAGGAGACTAAAGAGCTGAGGCTCGAATTGAAAAGGAGTGAGAAGGAGACTATTTGTCCATTGGATGACGATGAGATGAAACTTTTGTTTGCCTATGGTGTTTCGGATACTTCCGAGTTGTCTAACGTCGACTCTCGAATTATTAATGAAAAATGCTCCAGTTGGAAGTAGAGCAATCTAAAGACATTGCCGGCGGTCAGCGTTCCAGGGATCATTTCCTTTATCCTTCTATTGATGTCAGCGAAGCAGCCAGGTTCCTAGTTTCCTTTGCTATTCGACAGGTTTCTCTCGCTCCTGCTGTTACCGTCAGTGATTCCCTTGCCCCAGATGCTTATCGACAGGAAGGGAGACATGGTTTTTCCATTGTTACTGCTATTCCATTTGTTCTCCCCGCTGTCGGAGGTGGTTATTCGATGTTTTCGGATCCTCGCGATCTCCATCCACGAATTAGTTGGATTGAGCCAGAGTAGAAGGATATCTGTATCAAGTTTGTCGGCAAGTTTTGTTGGTTTATCCAGCTCAACGTGCAGGACGGTGCACGTAGACTGGTAAATGAATGGTACAGGCGGTTGGTGGAGAGGCCTTTGATGTTCGTGCTTGACCCGTTTGATCATATCGACCATGGTCTTGAGCAGATAATGGACGGGACGAATCATCTTGCTTACGCGGGGATAATGGGCTCGGCTTATCGAGCTGGTCATGATCAAGTGGCTCTTTCGGAGAGGAGGTTGGCAGCGCTATTGCTAGTATTTTCTCATGTCCTTTCCTAATTCGATGTGTTGAAAATGCAATGCGCGGGCTGAGAGAAAGTTGTCATGGCTACTCGAGAATTTTTTACGGAGGCGAAGAATCTGCGGGATAAGTTTGTTGCTAATCTTGACTCCTTGAAAGCTAAGCTAGATGAGGTTTGCGCCCATCTTTGAGATGTGGAAAAAAAGTTATCCGCTGAGAAAACAGCTTTTCGGTGAAGCTTCTTGTTATGTATTGTAACAATCAGCTATGTGTGATGCCGCTGAGAGGCGGGTGGAACAGATAACTACTGCGCTTAATGATGTCAAGGCAGATGCTTTTGGTATGCTCTCCACTGCTGAAGAGCAGCTTGCCGCGGCAAAAAATGAACTCGTTGCTGCTAAAGATAGGCTTCATGTGGTCGAAGCAAAAGATTGGAAACAAGTTGTTGACGGGTGGGTTGAGCTTCTTGATTATATCAAAGGTGATGCGTCCAAAAATTGTTCTCCTGTAAGTTTGATATACAAAACCACTATTAGACTGCCAAAGACCACCTTTTTGGTGGCCGAAGGCAGTCCGATGCTTAAGTCAGTAATTCTGTTAGAAGAAGGAAGTAAATCTGGACAAAATTCAGTTAAAGTTTCATACCTTTGTCGAAAGTTCCCTTTACCTTTTGTAATGTTCGTAGTTAACCCTCTGCATGACTTAAGCATGTGAGGTGCAATGGAAGGAGATGTTTCTATAACTGTCTCCTCCTTAATGGAAAAGCGTTTGTGGAGGTGTAGGTCCCTCCATGGCTCTTTCTTGGTGTATCGTTATTCTTCTTTATGAGAAAATGTATAACGGGCTTGGATTCGTCTGGGCCTGGATTTAGATCCCGCTTACGCTTCCTTAGAGGTGGGCCTATTCCGGGCTTTGTAATTATTTTCAATCCCTGCGGGCTTTATGAGTTGGTCTAATGGATTGGGCGCTGTATTCTCATGATGGAGCTTTATGCCACGTGTACGGTCGTGATGGTAAGTCTATTTTGATGTATCATCAGCTACTCCCCCCTTAGTTAGTGGGTATGGTGCCATGTCCACTAACTGTGTGACGGTTGGTATGTCGATTGTGCTTTTGCACTGACCTTGATAACTTTTAGTTGCTTGATCGTCTCGGTTACTTCGTTGTCTATTCATTTATGCTCATATTTTTAATGCGCCATTATGTCCTGTATGTCTCTCCATGAGCATCTCTTTGTTTTCAAGTTGCTTAAAAGGTGTTGTGGCTACTCTTATTCTTTCTTTACACCATTTGTAGTGTTATTTCTTTTCTTCTACTGCCTCTTTTTCCTCGTTCATTCTCCCCTGTTTACGATGCCTGCTGGCGACATTTTAGTTGGTGATCAGCTTTCCGCTTGTGAAACTCACTTTTCTCCAAACAAAGCCTCTCAGGCTACTTTGGATAGTGTCTGTTCCAACTATTCTTTACCAGAGGACCTTGAAATCATTTTTTTTTGCAAAAAATGACAGTCCTTGTTGCCCGAGGAAAGGATATATCGCACTGTATCCTCGCATGTTCTATGCCGGTCTTCAGTTCCCTGTTCTGGAGCTGTTCTGGTCATATCTAGACTTCTTGGGTATTCCTCCTGCTCAAATGGGGCCGACTGACTGGATGATCATGGTTGCCATGTATACTAGGGCCATTCTTTCTGGTATTTTTTTAACACCTTGAATCTTGCATTCCTTGGTGGGGTTCAATGTGACGTCCAACCATATCTGTTTTATGTATTCTCTTGCGTGTTTTGGTAACCTTAATGACGACATTAGGGACTGGTTGCGGGATTGGTTCTGTGTCTGCTGGTTCTAGCCACTTCAATTTGCATGGTCTTCCGTTAGTAAGGTCTTTCCGAGTTCTTCCTAAACATCAGAATATGAAATTGACTGCTGAGAAGTATATTATCAGTGAGCGCTTATTGGGGCTTTCGGTGGTCTCGTTAGGTTCCCATCTTACGATGATATGGTGAGGTGTAGTGGCCTATACACCATGAATGAGACTGAATGAGCTTTGTTTACTGCGAGGCAGGTTGCGGAGATTGTTGCCCGTGCTGTCATCGATGAAGTAATCGTTGATCGAAAAGTGGGCTCTGATGTTACGAAACTCGATGCTCCTATTCGTACAGCTACCGATCCATCTAGAAAAGAGGAAAGTGGCGAAACCGGTGAGTCCGTCGAAGCGGTTGTTTCTATCTTTCGATTGTGTGTCGAAGAAGAAACGACTTGTTGATTCTGTGCGTCGCACGACTCTTTATTCGAATTCTATGGACAAAGATCCTTCGAGGGAGGACCGCTGCTCTCTGCAGGAGGCGAAAGAGTTGAGGTTGGCTCTGGAGAGGAATGAGAAAGATATTGTTCGTCCCTTGGATGATGGTGAAAAAAGGCTTATCTCTGCTTATGGTGGCCTTGACATTGTCAATGTTCTGAAGAAGATCCTCGGTCTTTGGATGACAAGATGCTCCAGTTGGCTATTGTTCAATTTGAAGAACTTGGCAGTCGAGGTCTGGTATCTGAGTTGCAGTCTCGTCCTCCTTCTCCTTCCCTTCTTGCTAATGGAGGGATGGAGGTTCCTCCGTCAGTGGCCTACTTGAACCCTTCGGCTGTCATTAGTTTTGTCTCTACTGAGCGACGAGATGGTGATGGAGGTTCTCATGTTGTTTCCTCGTCTTTTTCGGCCATGGGTGGTTGTTGTTCCTCCATACTACTTGATCCTCGCGTTCTTCATCCGTGGATCAGTTGGAAGGAGCCTACTTCTGAGAAGATCCGAGTTAAATCGGATGGGAAGTTATGTTGGTTTTCTAGTCTTGGTGTGCAGGATGGTGCACGCAATATGATAAATGAATGGCATAGGCGGCCGGTAGAGATGCCCCCAATGTCCGTGCTGAATCCGAACCTTCAACTTTAGGATGGTGTTAGGCTTGTAATGGAGGGGATGACTCATCTCGCCTATGCAAGGGTGACGGGCTTGATTCGTCGGGTCAATCACAGTCTTATGGTTTCTTTGGGCAAGAAGTTTTTCGTGCTTCTCCTAGTGTTCTCCCATGTTCTTTACTAGTATGATGCGTTAAAAATGCGATGCTCTAAACGAACCAAGGGTGTTGAAGTTGCTCGGGTGTCGTTGGCCGAGATGGAAGGTGCATGGGATCGGTCTGTGGCCGCACTCGAATCTCTGAGAATTGACTTGGAAGGCGTCCGCACACGTTTGCTCGATGTGGAGAAGGAACTTTCTACTGAAAAGGCGCTCCATGATAAGACTGCGCACGCCATGACAGAGCACTCTAAAAATTGCAATATTGCTAAGAAAAGGGTGGAGTAATTGTTGTCTTTGTTTGACGAGGTCAAGGCTGATTCCTCTGTGATGCTTTCTATTGCCGAGGGCCAACTTATCGCGGTAAAAAGTGAGCTTGCTTCTGTTAAGGATATACTCCGTGTTATGGAGGTGGCAGACTGACAACGCGTTGTTGATGGTCGGACTAAGCTTATGGATTATATCGAGGGTCTTGGTGTTGATTTGACCTAGTATTGTCCTTTGGTGCATCAGACTTTTGAGGGCGTGGAAGGTGCCATTGGAGATGTCGCCGATGATCCTCCAAGTCTCCCACAGGCCGAAGAACCGCTTCCTCTTCTTGAAGGAGTCCCTGTTGTTGATCCGGCTTCTGCGGGTGATATTGTCAAGGATGTTATAAATGTTTCCCCTTAATCTTCTGTTGTTGCTTTTTTAATTGAACGAATTTTGAATGAATGGAATTAGTTCCTTTATCGACTTTGTTCACTTGTCATTGTCTTGAAATTTGCATTTGATGTTTCACAAATGTTTGTAGTAACCTTTCGGTGATTTGATTTTTCCCATGATTTAGTGCGCATGCCTTGATCTTGTACTTGTTGTTTCTGAATTGTTGTGGAAGCTAGGCTGCTTTGCTTGCGTATTTTCTCCTTTGAATTATACGCCTATATCTTGTTTTGCTAGCTTGTCGTGATACGAAGTTGCTTCGTTCAATTGGCTCATTTGTTCCAGGTGCAACGCTCTAGTCTGATTCAAAGTTGTTTCATTTAGTTGAAAGTTTTACTTCGTTAACTCGATTCCTCGATCGATTCAAAATTTTTGTTTTCTTTCTGACTCGAGTGTCCAACTTTTGCTTCATTTTATGTGACACTCTGGTTGATTCAAAGTCATTTCGTTTAGTTGAACCTTTTACTTTGTTAACTCTATTATTGGTCGATTTGAAGTTTTTGTTTAGTTTAACTCGGGTGTTCGACTTTTGCTTTGTTTTGTGCGACACTCTGGTCGACTCGAAGTCATTTCCTTTTAGTTGACTTGTTCGTCTAACTTTTATTACGTTAACTCGATACCTCGGTCGATTCAAAGTTTTTGTTCAGTTTGACTCGGGTGTCCAACTTTTGCTTCATTTTGTGCGGCACTCTGATCGACTCAAAGTCATTTCCTTTTAGTTGACTCGTTCATCCAACTTTTATTTCATTAACTCGACACTTCGGTCGATTAGAAGTTTTTGTTCAGTTTGACTCGGGTGCCCAACTTTTGCTTCGTTTTGTGTGACACTCTGGTCGACTTGGTGCTCATGACTCTGTTATTCCTTATAATTTATGACTTTATTTGCTCGCATGGTTGTTGCTATTCGTTTGGCTCTGGTTGTTGTGGCCTGATGTAGTTTGTTAGTTCCTTTGCAATTGATTTTGGCCGAATTTCTTTTTGCTGTTGAAGTCTTTTGAGTGTTGGCCTCTTGACTTTGATATAGGTCTGTTCGGGTGGGAAGTGCTTCTTTCCCAGGGCGAATGCTGTGTAGGGCATATATTAATTCCCTATAGCTCATTTGATTTCGTGGCGGTAGCGTCCGTTTTTTCCTTGCCCTTGAACTGCTTATCTGATGTGCTTACGAACTCGTTCAGTCGTTTTCTCTGGATCCAATGTTCAATCTCTTCTTTTAATTTGTAGCAGTCCTCGATATCATGCCTATGATCCTTGTGGAAAGAACAATATTTGCTATTGTCTCGTCCTTTCGGGTCTCCTTTCATTCTTGTAGGTCAGTTGACATTCTCCTAGTTTGATATGTGTTTTAAGATGTCGGTACGATTTTTTTTAGGGTTGTGTATGATTTATACTCCTTCCTCATTACGCTGGTTATTCGCTCATGATTGGGTCGTGCCGACTACAATTTCCTGGATTCCTGCTGGTTGGACTCCGTGTGCCCGTCGTTTTGATGTTTATTTAAATGACTGTTGTCATCCCATGATCCGCTATCTCGTCTTCTTTCATTTTTTCTTTCTCGCTTCCTCAAATGGTTCTCCCTCTCCTGGTTGTTCTTTTTCCTTTCAGCTTTCATTTCCTCGAGGGAAAAATGTTTCTGTGTTATTTTCAGTAGGACCGCCATGCCTTTTGGAGGTTCCATGTTAAGGGCATAAAAAAGGAACCTCTCTTCAATCGTGAGACGAAAGTCGCAACGGCTGTGTCGTCACTACATCCATCAATCATTGTTAGTTCATTGGTGAAATGAGTAACGTGTATTCCCGTATTGTTTCGTCCGACTTTTGTCGGAAGTGCAAAAGGTAATGGGTTCCTTTCCTCATCCGTTGGCTCTCGATGAATTTGGTAATGAAAGCAGTGGCTAAGGCTTGGAAAGAATCTATTGATCTTGGCGGTAAGCTATTGAACCAGTTCATTGCTGTGGAAGTGAGGCTGGTCGGGAACGTTCTGCACAGGATTGACTCTGTGCTCTCCTTTAGAGCTATCATAGGGTGAAAGTATCTTAGGTGATCAGTCGGGTCGGTGGTGCCATCGTACACTTCAAATTTTGGCGGAGTGAACTTCTTTGGCATTGCCTTCTTCATGAGTTCGTTAGAGAATGGCGGCTTGGCCAATTTGTATAGTATGGTCAGATCCGTGACTCCGATCCTGAACGGTATCTCAGCAACTGTTCCGCCACACTGCGGAGTTTTGTCTCGATTGAGTTCGCTGCTATCGACGTTTTCCCGTTGGGGTTCCGCTAAAGCTTCGACTCCCTAGAATTTGGATAATGAAGTTTTGCTGAGGCAGTGCAGGAATAGGATCGGCTGGCTGAATGCTTTCTTTGGCGATTTTCTCTAGCATCCTCGTCATGTATTTCATCTGGGCCATGAGCAAGTCTACCCGAGGGTCCGTGGCAGCACCGACAACCGTCTGGGTTATTTGAACTATTGCGTGTAGTGGATCCGCGTTTTCAGATGCTAATGGTATTGTGTCTTCTCTCATCCGATTGTTAGTGGTGCATCAGAAGGGGAGTTGTTGTGATCTGGGGTTTGCATTATTTTATCTGATGGTCGGTTGGCCCTTTGTCAGGTTGTGATGAATCTTTGTCACTGTGTGTTCTGTAAAGCGGAAACTTGTTCTTCACGGATGATGCCAAATTGATGCATCCAAAAACCGTCCTCATGTGAGTTTGACCTGCAAAACCATTGTTAGACTGCTAAAGACCACCTTTTTGATGGCCGAAGGAACTCTGGTTGAAGAAGTAAATATGGACAAAACTCAGTTAAAGTTGCATACCTTTGTCGAAAGTTCTATTTACCTTTTATAATGGTCGTAATTAACTCTCTGCGTGACTTAAGCATGTGAGGCGCAACGAAAGGAAATGTCTCTGTAACAGTCTCCTCCTTAATGGAGATGCATTCGTGGAGGCGTAGGTCCCGCCACAGCTTTTTTTTTTGTAACGTTCTTATTCTTTATGAGAGAACGTATAACTGGCTTGAATTCGTCTGGCTCTGGATTTGGATCCCGCTTACACTTCCTTAGAGGTGGGTCTATTCCGGGCCTCTATAATTGTCCTCAATCCTTTTGGGTTTTATGAGCTGGCTCAATGGATCAGACGTTGTATTCTCGTGATAGGGCTTTATGCCACGTGTGCGGTCGTGATGGTCCGTCTATTTTGATGTATCATTAGAATGGCTTGACGAAGACTTGTCTAAATATCGTCACTTGGTCGGTGAGGCATTTGAGGATGATGACGCCGAGGAATCTGCTTCAGTAGCAGAGGAGTCATTGCCCCTTTTATCAACAAGTATTTCTAAGCCATTGATGCTCTCTTCCTCTGAAAAGATTTCTTTTCTTGTTCCAACTTATACTGATCCTACAATTGCTCCTGTTTCTTTTCCCGCTTCTTTATCACCTTTTTTGGATGTAACAAAGTAGTGTTTATCAATGAAAATTAACTTTTGTTGTTTTTCTTCTTCTTTTTAATTTTGTTATAACTATCATGGTTTTTGCATCAAGTTCTTTTATAACTGCTTTCGTGCTTGTTTAAAGGTTGGTCGTTGTTATTCTTTCTAATTCGCTCGTAAAGGATTGTTTTCACATGTATCTTTTCATACTGTATTGACTCGTTCCCTTAGCTCTGACTTTGTGTATTTCATCTCGGAGTTATTTTGTTATTTTGATACTCTGTTCGACTAGAAGTTTTTTTGTTTTGTTGACTCGAGTGTCTAACCTTTACTTCGTTAATTTGACATCTCGATCGATTCAAAGTTTTTGTGTTTGGGTGATTCGGGTGTCCAATCTTTACTTCGTTAGTTCGACATCTCGACCGATTAAAAGTTTTTGTGTTTAGGTGACTTGGGCGTCCAACCTTTACTTCGTTAGTTCGACATCTTGGTCGATTAGAATTTTTTTGTGTTTAGGTGACTCGGGTGTCCAACCTTTACTTTGTTAGTTCGGCATCTCAATCGATTCGAAGTTTTTCGTGTTTAGGTGATTTGGGTGTCCAACCTTTACTTCGTTAGTTCGTCATCTCAGTCGATTCAGAGTTTTTTGTGTTTAGGTGACTCGGGTGTTCAACCTTTACTTATTGATTGATAAGACCAGAAGTTGTGTTCGATTTTTGTCGTTTGATTGCTTTGTACGACTAATTTATAGACGTATTTATTTTGTTGTCCGTGCAAAGATTTGGAGTCTCTAAATTCGTAATCTTTATTGATGTTCCCTTGTTTTTGTCATCTGCCTTGGTCGTCATGGTGTTTATGCTGGTTTGGAATATGATTTATTTTGTCTTCCTTTGCTTGTTGTCGACCCTTGTATTGGGCTAAAGTTTTCGTCACTTTGTTTTTCTTTGTTTCGTCCTTGTATGTTGTGAGTGATTTGATTTGAGATTGTACCTGCTGGTGGGGCCCTTTGACTGGTATGAATTGGCTGATGCAAACTTCTCCATGTTTTGTGTATTCATCAAGCATTTCGTCAGTACTCCAGTTCCAATATAGATTAGTTTGAGTGAGAAGTTAGCCTAGTCGCTTCACATGCTCTACTTCCTCCAGCTTTGCAGTGTGTGGCATATATCATTTCTCTTGATTGTTATTTTGATCTTGCAGTACTGTCCGCTTTCTCCTTCAATGCTATCTGTTTATTTGGCATTCCGGTGAACTCATCGAGTAGTCCTTTCCGAGCCCAGTGTTTGATTTCGTCTTTTAAGTTGTAGCATTCTTCGGTATCATGCCCATGATCCTTGTGGAATGAACAATATTTATTTTTGTCTATTCTTTCCGGATCCATTCTCATCCGAAGCTGCCAGTTGACGTTGTCCCACTTTACTATGTGTTTTAGTACATTCACTCGACTCGTCTTTAGGGTTGTGTAGGGTTTGTATGCGGTCTTCATTACGCTTGTTACCCGTTCGTGTCGAGTTCGCGTTGGGTGCGACCCTTCGAATTCTCGTCGTCGCAAATCGTTCCTTCCTCCACTCCGATGAGAACTTGACCATTGCAGTGGTTGTGTCATTGCTACATCCGTCGATCATTGTCAATTCATTGGTAAAGCGGGTGACATATTTCCATATTGTTTCGTCAGACTTCTGTCTGATGTGCAGGAGGTAGTGTGGCCCTTTCCTCATTCGTTGGCTTTCGATGAATCTTGTGATGAAAGCGGTGGCCGAAGCTTGAAAGGAATCTATTGATCTTGGTGGTAGGCTATTGAACCCGTTCATTGTTGTAGAGTGAGGCTAATTGGGAATGTTCTACATAAGATTGATTTTGTGTCTCCTGCAAGGCCATCATGCGGTGGAAGTGTCTTAAATGATCGGTTGGGTTGGAATTGCCATCATATACCTCGAATTTTGGTAGAGTGAACTTTTTTCGGCATTGCTATTTTCATGAGGGCGTCGAAGAACGACGATTTTTCCAACTCATATAGTACGTTAGGATTCGTGAACCCTATTCTGAACGAGATTTCGATAAGCGTTCCTTCATATTGTAGATTCTTACCTCGAGGGAACTCACTGCTTTTGAAGTTTCCTTGTTGGGGGTCTGCTGCGATTTCATCACTTATTCGGGCTTGATTGGCTGAGTTTTGTTGTGGCTGCACCTGAACATGATTGGCTAGTTGAGTGTGCTCCCGTGTAATCTTTTCCAGCATCTTTGTTACGTGTTCAATTTGGATTATGAGCAAATCCACCCGAGGGTCCACGGCATCGTCGTCGAATATTTGGGTTGTCTGGACTATTGGTTCGGTGATCTGGGTTGTATCTTCTTCTCCAGCTGTTAGTAGTGCATCGGAGGGAGAATTGTCGTGATCTGTAGTCTGCATTATTTTATTTGATGGCTTGTCGATCTTTTGTTAGGTTGTGGTGAACTTTATCACTGTGTGTTCTGTAAAGAGGAAACTCGTCGTTCCCCACAAACGGCTCCAAACTGATGCGTCCAAAAATTGTCCTCTTGTGAGTTTGACATGCAAAACAATTGTTAGACTGCCAAGGACCACCTTTTTGGTGGCCGAAGGCACTCCGATGCTTAAGTAAGTAACTATGTTGGAAGAAGGATGTAAATCTGGGCAAAACTCAGTTAAAGTTGCATACATTTGTCGAATGTTCCCTTTACCTTTTATAATGATCGTGGTTAACTCTCTGCATAACTTAAGCATGTAAGGCGCAATGGAAGGAAATGTTTTTTGTAACAGTTTCCCCCTTAATGGAGATGCGATCATGGAGGCGTAAGTCGCTCTACGACTCTTTCTTGGTGCAACGTTCTCCTTCTTTATGAGGGAACCCGTGTTGGGCCTGAATCCGTATGGGCCTGCATTTAGGTCCTGACGGTTTTCCTTATTAGCGGACCTCGTCTGAGCCTATGTAATTAGCTTTATTACTATCGGGCTTCATGAGCTGCCCCAATAGGTTGTTCGCTGTGTCCTCATGATGGGCCTTTGTGTGACATGTACGACCATGATGATCAGTCTATTTTGATGTATCATCAAACATAATTTGAATTAGTTAAAATGTTTTGAAATGAGCAAGTTATGGTCATTTTACTAAAGTCAAGCAAATCTGTCCCGAATAGAAATTGGGGTAGTATCCTTGACTTTCGTCCAACTTATACACTTGATTGAGACTGATTCTCAAACTCATCAAAACACGAAAACTGTAGTACTCTGAGTTATCTAATAAACACAATTTGAATCACTTAAAATGTTTTGAAATGAGCAAGTTATGATCATTTTAATAAAGTCATGCAAATCTGTCCCGAAATGAAAACGGGGTAGTGTCCCTAACTTTCGGCCCGCTTATACTCTCTATTGAGGCCGATTTTAAAGCTCAGGAATAATTTAGTACTCTATGGGTGTGTTTGTTTGCATGGAATCCTATGTCATGGGAATCCATGAGGGGACCCCTACATTTTAGGCTAAATTGATGTATCACTCCACATCCACCATTTGATTTTGTGATCAATGGTGGGAATGGAAGTCCCATGAACATGGGAATCACATGCCTTGGGGGACCAAGGAGTAGGATTCTCATGTTCATGGGACTTCCATTCCCAGCATCGATCACAAAATCAAATGGTAGATGTGTAGTGATATATCAATTTAGCCTAAAATGTAGGGGTCCCCTAATGGATTTCCATGGCATAGGATCCCATGTAACCAAACATACCCTTAGTTATCTAATAAACACAATTTGAATCACTTGAAAATGTTTTGAAATGAGAAAGTGATGGTGATTTTACGACAAATACTCAAAACTGTCCAGATAAAAAAGTCTAATTTCACCCATTCGCATTGAACAATGTGAGTGGGAGTCTCAAATTCACAAAGGTCCATGCGAGTGGAAGTCTCACATTCACATAGATCTGGGCGAATTGGAGACTTTAATTCGCATAGATTTGGGCGAATTTGAGACTCCTCCTCGCATTGCCCAATGTGAATGGGTGAAAACAAATTTTTTTTTTCTTTTGGACATTTGGCGTATTTGTCGTAAAATAGCCATAACTTTCTTATTTCTAAACATTTTCAAGCAATTCAAAATTTGTTCATTAGATAACTCATTGTACTACAATTTTGTTTTTTATGATCTTTAGAATCGAGCTCAATAGATAGTATACATAGGCCGAAAGTTAGGGACACTACCCCTTTTTCATTGCGAGACAGATTTGCACGACTTTATTAAAAAGACCATAACTTGTTTATTTCAAAACATTGTAAAGTGATTCAAATTGTATTTATTAGATAACGCAGAGTACTACATTTTTTGTACTTTGATGAGCTTGAGAATTGGTCTCAATCAAGCGTATAAGTTGGTCGAAAGTCAGTGACACTACCATGTTTTATTTGCGAGACAGATTTGTGTGACTTTAGTAAAATGATCGCAACTTGCTCATTTCCTAACATTTTCAAATGATTCAATTTGTGTTTATTAGGTAACTTAGAGTACTACAATTGTTATGTTATTGATGATCTTGAGAATTGGTCTCAATAAGCCGAAATCAGGGACAATACCTGTTATTTGTTTTTTTTTTTGTTTTTTTATAGTTTTGAGTGAGTTTAGTAAAATGATCATAAGTTGTTCAATTCACAACGTTTTTAATTCATTCAAATTGTGTTTATTAGATGACTAAGAGTATTACAATTTTTATGTTTTGATGAGCTTGAGAATCGGTTTCATATGAACATTTAAATTGAACCAAATTCAGGGATAGTACCATATTTTCAGAGACAAAGGGAACGAGAGGTGGCGGGGTGGTGGTACTTGACGGAGAAAAGAGGAAGAAAGGTGGCAGTGGCGGGGATGAAAGAAGTGACGGTGGCGAGGTGGTGGTGATGATGGCAGGGTGATGGTGGTGTTTGATGAAAAGAGAGGGAGGGAGGAAAAGAAGAAGATGAAGAGAAGGATGAGAGAGAAAATTTTAATTTTGAGTTTTTATTGGTGATGTGGGAAAGAAGTGGTGGTGTGGGAAATAAAGTAGGTGGTGTGAGAGAGAAAAAGTTGATATGGTGGTAAGGGACAATAATTTAGGTGGTGTGAAATAGTCGCTGCCAAATCTAAATAGATCCATACTACCATTCCACTAATAAATAATTGCCATAATTTCTTTAAGATAGATAACAAATAAAAGGAAAATGACTTATAAGGCCTACTTTTATAATTATAGACAACATTATTTATTATACAAATCAGGATGGTATTTGAGGTTTGAGACAAAAAATGGCTGAGATTTAACCAAATATAAGAATCTAACATATGGTGTAGAACTTAAAGCACTAAGAGTACATGGGTTCGATTCTCTTACCCAACATTTTGATATTCATTTATCTTGATATTTAAATTAGACTAAACTCTATTTATTATATTAAACTTTTATCGTGCAAACGGCACAGGGAATAACCTAGTCTATATTATAAATCAGGATGGTGTTTAAGGTTTGAGATTAAAAATGGCTGAGATTTTATCCAAATATAAGCATCTAATGGATCGTATAGAACTTAAAGCACCAACAGTTCATGGGTTCTATTCCCATACCCAACATTTTTTATGATACATAAAAACGATCACACCTCGGAATCGTACACATGTCATGATGATCTTGAGGAATTACGACCTCAAGCGTCAGCCCAACACTGATCCGGCCCAAGCGATTCTAAGCCCGCTTAACTACAGTCCTTCAAGTGGACTTGAACTCTCACAGCATGCTAGGCCCACACGTCTCACAACTATCCTCAATACCCTAAGCCCCTTTTAGGTAAGTATCTCGAGGATCAGCTTCTAACGGGCAACTACAATTGCTATCCGTTTCCAACTAAACGCAAACACCAAAGTATCTTCCACACAGGGAAACTCCCTTCCACGGATTGCTCTTGGATTGAGAACTATCTCCCGCGTATCTAGGAACACAAAGCTAAACAGAGAACTTCCCTCCTACAACATGACTCCTAATTAGGGAGGGATCTCCACGAAGATATTTTTCCTAAACTACGCCTACGATGGCCTAGCAAAACCAGGACTCCTTGCACTATAAATAAGACATGAGGTTGGTAAGCTAAGGTACGCTACAAGTTCCCTGTTACAACATTACACCTTCCTCAGAGCCCTGTCTGACTTTAGCATCGGAGTGCCATCGGCCACCCCACGGTGGTCTGTGGCTCACGTGCATTACTTGTGTAGGTCAGCGGGACTAGGTCAAAGTAGGGAGCGAAAAAAGACTGCATCAGTTTGGCACCGTCCGTGGGGACGACATAATTCGTAACTTTACACTAAGCGTCGTATCCTTTCAAAACCTAGAGAGATGGTGACAGGCAGGTCAAGCAACAACAAGAAACTAGGGGGCACATCTGAAGCTCAAACCATCCTTGTACCACCTCTCTCGGCGGATCCTGTCGTGCAGGAGCAACCAACTATAGATCTGCGCCAAAGGAAACACCGTTGAACCCCGGGTCGGATGTACAATATCTTTTCATACACCAGGCCCTGTCAATGGTTAAGACGCTCGAATCAATGAAGCAGAGCCCTGACGAGACATTAAAGGGGGATCTGACAAAGAAAACACAAAACTTCATTGTCTTGGGAGAAAGACGGAGGGGAACCGAATCGGGGAGCCCTCAGCCAACAGAGCACATATTCTTCATGGAGCACATTCCGAGTTCGAACTATCCAATAGGTCCAGAAAGAGGGCTCTACTTGTTATGAGGATTCAACCGATACGTGGAGAGCAGCCGCCGCAATGCGATCGGAGGCACGACTCATCCTTGCTGCTGGCATTTTCGCTGAAGGATCTCTAGGGCATACAACTCTCACACGATGACGCTCTGGTGGTGACAATTTTCCTGGCGGGCTGGGAGGTGAGAAGGACCTTGGTTTAGAATGGAAGCTCAATGAACGTCTTGTTCTTCCGCACGCTCTACAACATGCAACTAAACGAAGCAACATTGACCCATGATGGTCATCTAGTGACTTTAGTGGCGAAAAATAGCTCCCCGTGGGAAAGATACAACTGACAATAATAGCGGGAGAGTAGCCAACTCATAAAACTTTGTTTCAAGAGTTCATAGTGATCGACACGCCTTCGGCGTACAATGCGGTTCTAGGAAGACCCTGGATACATCATATGGGAGCGACGATCTCCACCCTGCACCAGTGCCTCAAGTAACCTACAAACCAAGCGATCAGTACATTGAGAGGAGACCAGTTGGTGGCCAGGAAATGCCAATACATGGTGACTTTGCCTCCCGGCAGTCCTCAACAGGCAACTAATCCAACGGCCAAGACTACCTTCCCAACAACCCAAAGCACAAGAGAAGAACAACAGGTATTGGGTAACGAGATACCAGTAAGCTCTCAAGGAAAACCCAATGCCGGATAGCTAGAGGAAGAAGCTATCACAATCTACCTCGACAACTCTCAAAACAGCAAGGCTATTCAGATTGGTTCTCGCCTAAGCAAGGTAGTGGCGAAACAACTTATGGAGTTGTTGCAGCATAATCAAGACATTTTTCACCTGAACCATGCGGGATATGGTTGGGATCGATCCGTCAATAATCACTCATTGCCTCGAGGTCAACCTCTCTAAGAAAACCATCAGGCAAAAGAAGATGCATGTGGCGCCCTAAAGGAACGCAATCATAAACAAAGAGGTACAACGTTTACTCGACGCAGACATGATCAAGGAAGCACGATACCCCGATTGGCTGGCAAACGCCGTTCTTGTAAAAAAAAAGGGAAGTGGAGAGTGTGCGTAGACTACACAGACCTAAACAAAGCCTGCCCAAAGGACAACTTCCCACTCCCCCGCATCGATCAAATCATAGACGCCACTTTGAGACACAACCTACTCAGCTTTATGGACGCCTATTCAGGCTACAACCAAATATTGATGCACCCCCAGATCAAGAGAAAACCTCTTTCGTAATGGAAAGAGGAATATACTATTATAGGGTAATGTCATTCGGCTTGAAGAATGCAGGGGCTACTTATGAACAAATAGTCAACCAAATGTTCAAAGAACAGATCGGTAGAAATATGGAAGTATACATCGACGACATGCTGGTCAAGAGCCTTCGCAGCCCCGACCACATACGAGATCTTGCCAAAGCATTCGATCAGCTCAAGAAATACCGGATGGAACTCAACCCACAAAAGTTCACGTTCGGAGTTGAGTCGGAGAAATTCCTAGGCTACATAGTGAACAAAAAGGGGATCAAAGCCGATCCAAAACAGATTCGGGCTCTTCTCGGCGTGAAATCCCCGTACAATATTAGAGACAGAGCCTGACTGGGAGGGTAGCAGCACTCAACAAATTTATATCAAAGTCGTCGACAAATGCCTCCCATTTTTCAAGATACTGAGAGGGAACAAAGGATTCTCATGGAACGAGGAATGCGAACGAGCCTTTCAGAACCTGAATGCATACATGGGGAGTCCGAAGTTACTCTTGAAGCTCGCGATAGGTGAAACACTATACTTGTACTTGTCTGTTTCCAAACACGCTATCAGTTCAGCCCTCATACGAGATGAACAAGGAACCCAAAGACCAGTATACTACATCAGCAAAACCTTCGTAGAAGCAAAAACACACTATCCAGACCTGGAAAAGTTAGCTTTGGCACTAGTCGTATCCTCTAGGAAACAAATGCCCTATTTTCAGGCCCACTCCATAACGGTTTTGACCAAACATCCACTCCTCTTGGTATTACATAAACCCGAGCTGTCTGGCAGGATGGTGAAATAGGCGATTGAGCTCGGGCAGTTAGACATAAGCTAAGCCTAAAAAACCACCATCAAAGCCCAGACGCTTGCAGATTTCATCGCTGAATTTATCGGCGGAGAAAAGCCAACGGTAGACTTTCAACCATCGAAATCAGATGTCTAAGCATGGACCGTTCGCTGCGACAGATCTTCAACTGATAGGGCGAACAGAGCAGGGATCACACTCCACTCCCCCAGCGGATACACCCTCGAAAAGGCCGTCAGATTCGACTTCCCCGCTTCAAATAACGAGGCCGAATATGAAACACTCCTGTTCAGCCTAAAGCTATCTTTCAGGATCGACATAGATCACCTAACAACATACAACGACTCAAGACTAGTGGTCAACCAGGTCAAAGAAGATTTCAATAGCAAAATCCCTACATGATAGCATATTGCAACGAGGTACTTGGCATAATGGACAAATTCAAGAGCTGCCAACTCACACAGTGCCCTTGAGACGATAACCAAAGAGCTGACAAGTTAGCAAAAGAAGCCCTAGCCTCCAACGAAGTCTCCAGTGGCCTCATCGAGTATAAAAAAAGTCAAGCCTAGACGAAGATAAGCACAGAGATATCTACGCCGTGGAAGCACAACCAAACATGATGACTCCGATACTAGAATATATAGCGTCAGAAACCTTACCTACCGAGAAGGTCGAAGCACGAAGACTTTAAAACAAAGCAACAATGTACACTCTCCTAAACGACAAGTCATATAGAAGATTGGTGACAAGGCCCCTGCTCCAGTGTCTATCGCTTTCAAAGGCAAACCAAGTCTTGGAAACTATTCACAGCGACATTTGCGGGAATCACCCTCGCCCATAAGGACCTGACTTTAGGGTACTATTGTCCAACCATGCAGCGAGATGTAAAAGATATTGTTCGCAAGTGCAACAAATGTCAGAGATTCACACCATATACCCATATGTCGGCCCAACCACTGAATTCACTGATTAGTCCATGGTCGTTCCCACAATGGGGAATGGACATTGTCGGGCCATTCCCGGCATCGGCTAGTAAAAAAATCCCTTCTTGTCGTCGTCGACTACTTCACCAAGTGGGTCGAGGCAGAACCCCTATCTAAAATAAGGCAAGTCCAGATCAAAAAATTCATATGGGCCACCATTGTCTGCAGATTTGACATTCTCAGAGTATTGGTCAGTGACAATAGAACTCAGTTCGAAGGTAGCAAGGTCAAAGAACTGTGCAAAAGTCTAGGAGTCAAGCACCGCTTCTCCTCGCCAGGACACCCCAGGTAAGTTTAGTTAGTTCGCGACTAATGACGACAACTTCTGGTGTTCAAAGCCTAATTCGCTACGCGCGGGTCGCGACGGTTGAGGAAGTGGGAATCTGGTCAATGCTGCGTTGATGACGACGACTCGCCAATGGATCATCTCAATACAGACAATGATCGCCGAACTTATCAGGTAAGCTTAGTTGGTTCGCTACTGATGACGACGGCTTCTGGTGCCCAAAGCCTAATCCGCTCCTCGCGGATCACGACAGCTGAGGAAGTGGGTGTCTAGTCAGCGCTTGTCGGCTGATGACGACGATTCGCCAAAGGATCATTGCTTTCAATACAGACGATGGTTGCCAAACTTACCAGTTAAGTTTAGTCAGTTTGTGGCTGATGACGTCGACTTTTGGTGCCCAAAGCCTAATCCACTCCGCGCGGGTCCCGACGACTGAGGAAGTGGGAGTCTAGTAAGTGCTTATCCGCTGATAACGACGACTTGCCAAGGGATCATTGCTATCAATACAAACCATGATCTTGAAACTTACCAGGTAAGCTTAGTCAGTTTGTTGCTGATGACGACGACTTCTGGTGCCAAAAGCCTAATCCGCTCCGCGGGGGTCACGATGGCTGAGGAAGTGGGAGTCTAGTCAGCGTTTGTCCGCTTATGACAACGACTTGCCAAGGGATCATTGCTATCAATACAGACAATGATCGCCGAACTTACCAGGTAAGGTTAGTTAGTTTGCGACTAATGAAGACGACTTTTTGTGCCCAAAGCCTAATTCGCTCATCGCGGGTTGCGACGGCTGAGGAAGTGGGAGTCTAGTCAGCGCTTGTCCGTTGATGACGATGACTCACCAATGGATAATTGCTATCAATATAGACAATGATCGCGGAACTTACCAGGTAGGCTTAGTCAGTTCACGACTGATGACTTCTGGTGCCCAAAGCCTAATCCACTCAGCGCGGGTTACAATGGTTGAGGAAGTGGGAGTCTAGTTAGCGCTCGTCCGCTAATGACGACGACTCACCAAGGGATCATGGCTCTCAATACAGACAATGATTGTTGAACTTATCAGGTAAGCTTAGTTAGTTCGTGACTGGTGACAACAAATTTTGGTATGCCAAGCTTAATCCGCCCCGCGCAGGTCACGACGACTTAACAAATGGAAGCAGAAGTCAGCGCTAGTCCGCCAACACTGAAGGAGTCATTATAGACAATGATTAAGGGAATCTGGTCAATCCTTGGCCAACAACAACTTCCTCCAGTTAACCCTTAATTTGTCACAATAGCAATATAGTTTGACCGAAGAAGATAGACATTCCACATAGCAGTTCAAACTCTATAGTCTACAAAGCAACCAAAGAAAATATGACAATACAGGGCAAAAAACAACACTTTCATTAAAAAAAACATGTCTATATAATATCCGCCCAGGAAAGGACATTACATTCAATCTAAGGAGAAGCATTCCCTCATCTGTTAGCCTCGCAGTATCAGACTCCTCCCCGCGATTGATCGGCCCAATAGCCCTTCTATAGCAAGCAAAGTCAAGATTGATATCGGGGTGCTCTCATCTAATCAGTTCCAGGAGCTCCAGTCTTCCCCGAATAACCTCATATGAGATCAGCGACCTCTTGCCGGACACGTCAAAGTCCACCGCGCCCAACAAGGCCTGATAGTGTGAGCGCTCCTCCGCCTCTAGAGCACGGTGAAGCCTTTCGTCAACCGCAACCTCCAGCTGCTGCCTTTCAACGACCCATTATGCTTTTGCCTGGTTCCTTTCGATTTCCTGAGCCTCTCGTTCAAAAGACCAGCTGTCCACAGCTGCATCCAAGCGCTCTAGTTTAGCCTTGGACTAGGCGCATCCAGGCGCTCTAGTCCATAGCCGCATCCAGGCGTCAGTTCAACATGAGTTGACTTCAAATCAGACTCGATAGCCCTCAGCCGAGCCCTCACATCAACAACTGCTGCATTGGTAACAAGGGTCGTGGCCTCCTCGCCCTCGCGGTTCGCGATAGTGCCAGAACCTTCCGCTCAATATAAAGTGTCTGAATACGACATCTGCAGATCAGCGAAGGCCTTCTCCAAAGCAAGGACCCTCCCACGGGCTTCAGGGTGCAGCAAGACAGGACCGTACGACTCTAGGGCGAGAGTACTAAGTTGAGAAGTCGCCCTGACAGAAGTCCTCCTCTTCCTTGGGACTACAATCGGAGGTACATTCGCCTCCAATTCAGCAAACTTGGAAGGGCTGAGCGGGCCTAGGCTTTTCTTCCTCATACGACGAGCAATCACCCCCTCAGCCGATGAACCTGACACTAGGTGAGCACCATAAGAGCACCGTAGCAACCTGCTGCGCGTGACATTGCCTGGCATTACAACCTCCTCAATAGAAACCAATGGGAGCTCGAGAAACTCCTTATCTATTCGCATATCTTCCTCACTAAGAGACAAAATAATGAACTTCCCGTGTCGCAGAAGAAGAACATGAAGATATGCATGCACCAACAACTAAGGGACTCACCGAGGTCAAACTGAAAGTATCGAGACACTCTACGACTCCCGAGCCTAAAGTAACTAGAATCCGCCGAAGCCAATAACCATTGCTTCCCCCAAGATTCGGCGTCAATCGCAGACAAGAAGGATAGGTCAGCATACAAATACCTCTGGAATCCATCCAAGCATCGGTCAAGTTATGAATCACGGGTGAAATCAAGCGAAGGCCAGCGTCATGAGCCCTCAGGAGAATTGCAAGCAGTATCTTGAACCCACTCGGCGCCATTTGAGTGGGAGGCATACGGAAATGAGTAAAGAAGCTCTAGACGTCATTCGACACCGAAAACCGGAGCCCAGACTCAAACATACCTCGGTGCAAGCCTATAAACCCATTAGGAGGCACAGCCAGACCTAAAAATCCAAACACAGGAACAATTTGCAAATCTCCAGGGATACAGTACAAACTACGGAGCCTGATCAACTCAGTTTCATCAACCAAGCTACCATCAAAGAAATTCATGCAGGCAAGGGATAACAGATTCTTGGAAGGAAGTTTAACATTGTCAGGCATTGGAAGAAAAATAAGTACTATGGTTTTAAAAGATAGCGCAGATAACAATGAGAAAATCTTACTCAGAGCTGTAAATATTTATAAGGGATGCAAACCGAACTTTTCCTCATCGAGTAGTTGCGTACCCATTAAATGTCATGCGCTGCTCAAAACCAACGCTTCGAGTCCAATCATCACGACGGTACAATTGTCTTTTCAAAAAGTTAGTGGACCGACTTAACACCCTACTGACCCGGGGGGAGTAGCTGATGATACATAAAAACGGTCACACCCTGAAACTGTACACGTGTCATAACGATCTCGAGGAATTACGACCTCAAGCGTCAACCCAACAATGATCTGGCCCAAGTGATTCTATGCTCGCCCAATTACAGGCGGACCCGAAATCTCACAGCATGCTAGGCCACACACCCACAACTATCCTCAATACCCTAAGCACTTTTCAGGCAAGTATCTCGAGGATTAGCATCGGACGGGCAACTACAGTTGTTTTCTACTTCTAACTAAGAAGCAAACACCAGAGTATCTTCCACACAAGGAAACTCCCTTCTACGAATTATTCTTGGATTGGGAACTATCTCCCGCGTATCTAGGAGCACAAAGCTAAATATGAAACTTTCCTCCTACAACATGACTCCTAATTTGGGAGGGATTTCCACGTAGATCTTTTTTCTAAACTACACCTACGATGGCCTGACAGAACTAGGACTCCTTACACTATAAGTAAGACATGAGGTTGGTAAGCTAAGGTCCGCTACAAATTCCCTGTTACAACATTATATCTTCCTCAGAGCCCTGTCTGATTTTAGCATCGGAGTGCCATCGACCACCCCACAATGGTCTATGGCTCACATGCGTTACTTGTGCATGTCAGCAGGTTAGCGTGACTAGGTCAAAACAGGGAGCGGAAAAAAATTGCATCAATTTTGGTATTTATTTATTTTATTCAAAAGTTGATGATGGTGATTATACACGTATATTTATTTATTTATTTATCTTATTCAAACATTTAGCATAGTAAGGTAGATTGTCAAAATTTCATAAAAAAATGTGATTAATTTTTAGTTAAGCTACCATTACAAAAACACCAAATATTTGTGGTTGAGATAATGTCGCAATGGATATTAAAAAGATGAATGCCACGATAGATATTAAAAAAATATGTTTAGTGGTAATGGTACATGTGCCGCAACCTTGGGTTATGATTAGTGATACATGTCTTGAATGACAATATATATTTATTAGATACACTTTTGTTTTATGGTAACATCTAATTATTATTTGAATAAACTGGCTCATGCTAAATTTCTTCCTCATTCTTATTTATTTGAGTTTCATATGGAGGACAAGTGTATCAATTAATTCTTTCTGTGGAAAAATTCATATATGTTTACACACAACTTGCACGACTCTTTATTTTCCCTTTCCCATGCCTTTAGCCTAATAATTTCTACAAATATTTTCTATTTCAAATCTATAAATTACTTGTTTCAAACATATTATTGTGATCTGGTTATGTGAATTTTAGGGTTGCGTTTCATTAAATGTTAATAAACAAGGGCGGTTGGAAAATTTTCTCAAAAAAATGAAAAGTTAAATGGTCGTACCAATGGTCTCAAGTAGCGAAAAAATGTTTATTTTTTTTCCCTTTGTTTCATTTACATAATTTTTTAATTACACGTTGAAGGGATAAACAAGCTTTTTAATCATTTTTTTTAATTATGGTTTAGTTTTAACCCACATACCAGGTGCTAATAGCATATTGAGCTAAAATCCCCATAGGCATACCGAAAAATTCAACACAGTAAAGGCTTGAAAGTCACTGCAAAAGATAAGCCGCGATGAAAATATTTAACATCGTACAGTAGTGCCAACGACACAGGGAATACCCTAGTCTATATTACAATTCAGAATGGTGTTTGAGGTTGGAGATAAAAAATGGCTGAGATTTACCCAATTATAATAATCTAACGATTCATATAGAACTCAAAGCACCAAGAGTGCATGAGTTCGATTCTTATAACCATCATATTGATATTTATTTATCTTGATATTTAAAGTAGAATAAATTCTATTTATGATGTAAACTTTTGTCGTGCCAATGGCAAGGGGAATACCCTAGTACTCTAACAATTGACGTCTCAAAAGGCTTATTTTAAATGATTAAAGATTCTTAATAGCCACAAACCCAACCCATGATTTAAAAATAATTAGAAAAACATTCTTACCTTTAAGTGATCAATTTTCAAAATTTATTCACATTCTTAAAACCAATCATAACTTTACTTTCAGATTTTTTTTTTGTTTTTTTTGTTTTTACTTTCAAAATACCCAACAAGAATCGATCAGTTCTGTTTTAGGGACATGAAACAGCTTTAAAAAAAAATCAAATCGTGTTAAAAAGATTATATATTTCGTTTGTTTCAATGTAACTGGAATTTAAATACATAAATAACAACACCACGTCAATATGTCTAGGAATATAGGTATATTTTTCTTTTTACATAACTTTTATCCATGGGTTTGTGGCATTTAATAGTCTTGAGTTACAATAAATATGTCTTTTGAGGCATTTTCAATTGTTAGGTCTCATGTGGTATACAATTATAAAAATTAGGCATTATAAGTGATTTTTCCATAAATAAAAACCATAAATAGTAATATAAATAAATAATGAGAATATTCTTTCCTGTTCTCAATTTAGGGAAAGAACCCCAATTGCTTTCCCGCAATTATTATACGGGAAATGACTTTTAGGGCATATTTTTTTACAAAATAGACAAATTAGTTACCATAGTTGATGTAATGACTAATTTGTATATACTTTTTATACTTTTATAACCAACAAGGACTATATTATTAACCCTAATTAACTCATGACATATTTATCCTTTCTAAAAAATAGAAAACCTAATTTTATACTTTTTTTTTTTTTTTTACCAAAATGACTCTTTTCTTCCTTCAATACTTAGGACCAAGGATTGTGATTTGGCAAAATTATTCGAAATTTCGCCGAAATATTCATTTTTTGAAATTACGAAAAGGGTGAAAAGAAAAAAATTACATCTTTTCGAGGGTTTTTTTTTTCAAAAAATTTTGAGGTTTTTCCATAAATTTCAGAGTTTTGTTTTCATAAATTTCGTTTGTCGTAAAAAATACAAAAACCAGCTACTAAAAATTACTTTTTTAGAGGATTTTTTTGAAAATTTCGGAATTTTTTTGTAAATTTCAATTTTTTTCTTCTAATTATTATTTATTCTAATTATTTATTGAGTTTTGAAAACACTCCATAATTTCCTAATTATCACTTCTTCTACTTATATCTTGATTTTTTAAATTACCCATTGATTTTCTATTTATAGGTATTTTAGTTTCATTTAATGTGTTTAATACATTTATTTACTTGCATATTTAAAAAGGTTCATGTTATCATTCATGTAGAAAAAGCGATTAGTGAATCACTTGTTATTATTACGCATATAATAACTATGTTATAATTCCATTGGATTGTAAAAATTTATAACAAGTTAATCAAAGTGATTTAAAAAATAAATTAAAACAAAATTTCTAATTATCATTAACTACATTTTGAAAAGTTTACCAAACCTTAGCATAATAATTTGATTAACTTGTCAGTTAATGAAAAACTTATAAGAACTTATAATTTGTTGTTCATAGTCAAATAATTAATATTGATACCTACTAGCGGCATGAGGTGGGAGAGGTTAAGAGTTAAGACAAAAAAATATAATTATTAATAAAAGAGTCATTGTTAGTCATAAAAGTATAATTCAATTTTTTATTTGTTTAGAAAGGATAAATATGTCAATTAACTTTATGAGTTGACATGAGTTAATAAAATAGCCACTCTCAAACATAAAAGTATAAAAATAGAAATAAAATCGAATATAACCCTACCTATGTGTCTATCGCTTTCCCTCCTCGCATTGCTTGGATGAAGAACTTAGAAAGAGAGTTGCACTTGCTGGAGAACGATACCACTAGGTTAGATTATCTATCATCCTCTGTTTGATGGGTACTCAATCATCTGTAATCTGGAAGGCGTACTCAATCATCTATAAGGATTCTTTACCATCTTTTGTTCTTCGAGAGTGTGAATTGGGTGTTACTTGATTAAGGCAATTGGGTGTTACTCAAAAGTAAATTGATTTTTATTCTCAAGAGAACTTGAAATTAATCTCATCACGATGTAACAAGGACCAACATGTTTGTGTAAAACTCTAGCAGATTTATTTATATTAGACCCAATAGTTAGTGTCTTGACTCTTGTGGCTTAAGATGGTAGTGTTACTGGTGGGTGATGCATTACACTTTCCTTAGTTGGGTCTCTTTATTTCTGGATTCATGATAAGGACTTTCCTTAGTTGGGTCTCTCTCTCTCTTTTTTAATGGATTCATGATTAAGACTTCTCCAATGAGATGATGTTTTTTTCCCTTGCTTTGTTGCTAACAAAAACCCATGAGACAATCCCCATGCTTTCATGTTTTAACCTGCTATGAGTTATTTCTTCGGTAGCTGAATGGAGTGGATGCCTTGGGAGTCAATGAGATTATTGGAAGTTTAAGTGAGTTGAATTTGTTTCACTTTGTGGCTCTAACGATGCATAAAAATTCATTTTGAAATCCTATTAGGCAAGTGCTTGGTTTTTTTTTTTGGTCAAATACGAAAATGTTTATTAAGGAAAGAAAATGAAACAAAATACAAAGAAAAACATTCCTATATCAAGGAATGCCAAGACATCATGAAAGTGTGAAAACTTAAATCTCTAAACAAATTATAAGCCGAACTCATCCTCCACAGTAATTCTCTAATCTCGATAAAGATAGAGTGCTCTGATCTGTTGAGTCCTTCAAATACCCTTTTATTTCTTTCTTTTCACACACACCACATGAGAACGAGAACAAGTGCTTGGTTTCTAATCAGAACATGTTTCCATTAGGTAAGTATTTTATACGACACTCATGTTCAAGTATCCCAATAAATTGGGTTTGAGAATTACCAATATGTTTGTGTTGCCGTCACAATAGATGGATAGAGCTTCTTATATTCATCAACAATTCTAGCCTGTGAGGTTTGGTAGTCATTTTTGGGCAAAATTTTAAATTTTTTTTACAGTTTACCCCTTCTATAGATGGTGTTTGTGGTTGGAGTAAGTCTATCCAGCCAGATTTGGTAGTCATTTTTTAACCAAGATTTGCTTTTTTTACACTTTTTATCAATCTTTTTTTTTAAAACGCAACCACAAACACATCCATAGAAGGGGTAGAAGTTAAAAAAAAACAAAACTTAGCTCAAAAGTGGCTACCAAATTTGGCTGGCTAGAATTGTTGTGGTTGTGTTTTAAAGAGAATGGATAAAAGTGTAAAAAAAAAAAAACACAAACCTGACAAAAAATGGCTGCCAAACTTGGTTGCCTAAACTTATTCTAAAGAGAATTAGCAAAAAATGAAAAAAAAAAAAAAAAAATCAAAACTTGGCCTATAAATGACTACCAAACCTGTCTGTCTAGACTTACTCTATATTCATTTGTTAGTAGATGCATTAATGTCATGCTTGGTTTGTTAATAAGAATGAAAACATTGCAAAATGGCATCTAAAGATTTTTTTTATTTTTTTTTATTGTATTTTTATTTTTTTATTTTTAAATATTCAATGTGGTTTTAAAAGGTCCTTGAACCTCTATTAATTGGAATCCAAATATCATACTACTGGTCCTTCTAAAATCAATATTTCTTTCCATGGGGCGGCTTGTTTTTCCTTAATATTTTGCAATGCATTCACTGAGCCAGATCCTATTACCACACGATCTGTACTATGTTCTACAGTTAACCAAAAACCCATTTCTATACCTTCAATTTTGACCATTGAAAATGATTTGATTTTCCATTGAACTTGTCTTGTCTATTTTGTGTCTTTAGCACTTTGTGATTGCTAGTCATGTGATAAAGCTACGTTTGGTTATGCAGTTTGTAAACCATACCAAGCTTGTCCACTAAATTAGTGCACCAACATCGCTTATATTGTTATAAGTATCTTTGAATGTATATTGACCTGCTAAGTTTGCTATTCAAATTACTTTGTCATCACATCTCGCTAAGTTTCTGTCACGCCTCATTCCAGGTGGTAGAGTGGGACACGCTGCTAGAATGTGACATGATAACAATAACAAAAATTCAATTAATCTACTTATGACTTGAAATAACATCTCGAAGATGAACTCACATCATAACTAAAATGCAATACTTGCTCAAACGACATTAAGTCTGATCCAAACAAAAGGAAGAAATCCCTAAGTCACAAATTACAACATTTCCAGAAAATGTACATACCATTGGTACAAACTATGAAAACATATGACACAAAACTCGACCTCTCCAAAAGACTTTAGTTGTAAAGTGGACCACATTTTGCTAAAGACCTGAAAATCAAAATCATGTAATGGGTGAGTTATCCACAAACTCAGTGAGTATTATAAAATCATTAAATCATATAATGGAAAACAATTAAAACGATTTATAATTCAAATTTCAATGCTAGGAAAACACACATATACTAATTACGATTGCCTTTTTAACATCTGGAATGTGAGACGATAAATAAGCATTCACCCTTCCACGTTTAACGTCTGGAATGTGAGACGATACTATAGCAATTACCATTTCACTTTTAACGTCTGAAATGTCAGACGATAATATAACAATTACTATTCCAATTTTAACGACTGGAAGGTGAGATAATAATATAACCAACCCACTTATGTCAGGGAACAAAATAAGAGTTTCAAACACACCAATTTATTTCATAACAGATAGAGAAATATTAGTTCTCAAATATATGACGATTATCCTTACATTAAACTAACTGATGCCTTACTCGATATGCACTCTACTCTCTAGGTATTTGAGATGTAGTTAGAGCCTTCTCTGAACCTAAATGAAATAACATAGGCTCAAGCTCAATATGAATCACACATTTGTAAAATATGTAAAACATATGTTCATGGAATAAATGAATGCATGAACAAAATAAAATGAATAACCATGTGTCCTTATGAAGCTCAAAACTCATAGACAATTCCCCTTCCTAACATAACCTGAATCATGGGTTCTAACCACCTCTAATTCTATATACTATATCTGATACTACACTTTAAATTTCATAATAATATCACTTGTGTTCCAAAGTAGACATTGCTAGCTTCAAAACCATATATCATATGCCTAAATTGGGTTCCTGTTGAGGGAGATCCGTTCAACACAATTTAACACACAATTGCTGAAAATTAGGACAATATACAATATTTAGGTTGGATTGAAACTGATGGTGAGACCTGAATACAGTGAATTAGACTTCAAATTTTATATCCCTGGAAACTCTATGTATCTAGTTTCCAACCCAATAAACCGTTTGCAATTCGGAGTTCTGTACCGCAGATCACACCCATTTTAGTACACAGTGTGCAAATTAGTCCAAATTTGCATATGGATCTCTATGAACATCAAATCTTCTATACAACTACCCCTACGATGAACCTAACCCAATATGATCTTAAGCAACATGAAAACTTGATTTTCCTGACCTTAAACAATGTCAAACCCTAATTTTCATGATCTTAAACACCATCAAACCTAACTCATACCTTAAACAAAGCATAGAGTTCAAAATTCAAGCATAAACAATTACCTAGTTGAGAAGTCCTTCCAAAATCAGCAAACTTTCTTCAAAGGAATCTGCTAGAAAATCCTTCCCTTGGGATCTCTTTTCTTGCACAACCAAGTGGATGAAGATAATGAAATATTGCCATGTGTTGCTTAAATAACATGTGGTGGCGCCAATGGTGTTATGGCCTAGTGGTTAGGGCTGTGTGGGTTTGCCCCCCACGTCCTAGCTTCGAATCCCACCCGCGACATGGTTATTTTCTAATGGGTGTTGACCTATCCCAGTTGATAGGTTATGAGATTCTTAAAAACCCAGCTCGCCTTTCAAAAAAAAAAAACATGTGGTGGCAAATGTAACCCATATTTATCTTTTAGTCCTTCAATTTTCGTAAAACTTTCACTAAGCACTTCAAACTTTTCTAATATTGTCTAAGTGAGCTACTTGACAAATTTTCTTGTAACGACCCCAATTGTGACAAATGATAATGTTTTAGGGCATATTTATTTTGAGATTGAGTATATAATAAATAAATAAATAAGAGGGGGTGTCAATATGATGTTGTGCAAACCCTAATCTTGTTAGGTTTTAACTTTGGGTTGGTTAAATAAGGATTTGGTTCTTCCCAGCCGCATAGAAAGTCTGTAAAAAAAAGAACTGAGGAAAAAGGAAAATGAAAGGTAGAAAAAAATAAAGAGTAAAAAAAAAAAGGTGAGTTTCTTCATTTTATTATTGTTTAGTTTAGTTTGCATCTCTCATTTTCACCTTTGTTTATTGGACATCTTAAAAAAAAAAAATCCCACCCACTGTATCAGGTTTCGTGTTGTTGCCAGTGGTAGCTTTATAGATTGCTTTAATAATCAAACAAGCAAAAGAGAACTCGGTGAATGTTGTCACAAGGCGTTGTGCCTACCCAATTATATGAGGGGTATCACTTAGGGGAAGTTGACTCTCTGACAACCAAGCAATAAAAGATGGAGTATGAGACTGCAAGAAAAAAAAAAGGGGAACTTGATGTGACATTGACTATTTTATTCTTTTATGGTGGTTAACATGTGAGATATGTTATGAAGTTAGTTATTGAAGATGAATATCTATTTTTTCTTTTTCTTTTTGGATGTCTCTATTTGGGTAAGAATGTGAAATGTGTCTATGTTATGAAGTTTGTTGGGTAAAGTTGAGTAAATGATGGTCTCACATGGGGAATATTTGAGTTATTACAGTAAACTTGTCTTTGTTTGGTACATAAGTAGGCATGCTCATACATTGCCTTGTCACATATGGTTGGATTTTCCAATCTATTTTCTGCATAATACAAAAATATATTATGAATATAGAAACAAGTTGCCTTATTTAAAAGTATGGGAATATGTGTGGAAATTTATAAAGTGTGATTTACCGCCTTGATGATATTGTGATTGGGAAGGAATTCCACATGCATCCCTGACTATGACATCTCTTAATTGTTATATATATAACCACTTTGTTTGACAATGTGTTATGATGCAAGAATTTTTGAATATACGAGAGGCGGTACGAATAACCCTAAATACATAAAAGTTCAATCTCATTGAATTGTATTGCTTAAAACTACCACATCTCTTATGTTTATGTTTTCTCTCTCCTATAGAGAAAATAAATAACCTTCGAGTTGTCTTGCGGATGTGAGGCACCTATTTCTTATAGAGAAACTAAAATAACATTCGGGTTAGTCTTGCGGAAATGAGGTAGATGTTTATGCCTAAAATAGGTTTGATTGTTTATCTGTAAAAAATGTGACGTAATCTATCCGCATTGTTAGTCAAAGAGTGGCTTTTATTGTACTCATATAGTTAGGGGTATCCGGTGATGCATGCTTGTATGTGATGTGTCCCCACTTTAGCATGGATGACGGAGAAGTCCTCCTTTTATAAGAGAGAGGCATACGAGCATGTATGTTTGGCACAAAGGTGGTGCGAATGTTGTATAATCTAAGTGATCAATTCATTATAAACGGATAATTGGGTTAAAATAAATAATTTATTGGTCGATAAATTCTGATTAAATAGAATAATACAATTATTGTTTTATAATCACTTTGTGCAGGATGGCATGTCTGCTAACATTTTCTGCAGGTCCGACTTGCCATGGTTAATTTCCACAGGGCAGGTGTATGTAAGGTAAATAGTTACGAAATATGTTAGAAAATGTAATTAACTTTATACATTTGCCTCGTGGAGAATTACCAGTTTTGTAATGGCTATTTTTGTCGTACTTTATTTTCTGTTATTCCATAATATTTTATTGATTTTGGGAACGGAGAACTTCACACCAACTTAATTGCTGACCCAAGTGGGCTTTGGCTTCTTAGGTACATTCCTTTTGGAATGTATCCGATTAGCTTTGTTTCAGGATTAGTAGTTCGGGCAAAGTTTGAAAAGTTTGTTTCGTATGGGACGAACTTTGCTGGGGTGTTGCATGAAATTCGAAAGTCTAAATCATTTTTGTTTGCTAGGTGACAGTTTAATATTTTGTAATAAAACTTGGATTTTTTTTAAAATTTATTGGGAGAGTTACATTCATGTTTAGTTGAACTTGTTAGAGTTGACTTTACGAGATTTAATATACATTTCCTTCATTCTGATGGCTTTTTTTGGATCAGTTGTTTTATTTCTCTCTATCCTGGTAAATTGTGCATTTGATTATTTCTCGTGGATGCCAACTGTTACTTTTAATGAATGAATCTTATGTCCCAAATTTGAGGGAAACGGATAATCCTACTCGGATATTAGGATTTCGTTTTCTAAAAAATCGGGGCATGACAGTTTGGTATCAGAGCACAATTTTCCCTAGGTTAGGAAGAGGCTAGGGGATCCTCGAAATGTGGTTATGGGTAAGCAGTAGAGTGTTTTGTGAATCTTATGGAGTGTCTAATCATTGCCATTTTTCTTTGAAGGATATGGCTGGAAGACATACTCGTCAGAATCCAAATGGGAACGGTAGCGGTATAGTAAGAATGTTATCCCAAATGGGGATGGCAATGGACGTGGGAATGGATATGGTGAGAATACAATTCAGTTGAGTCAGACTATGATGATGCAGTTGCTACAAGGATTGCATCAGAATAGTAATCAGGGTGACCCTTTTGCTAGAAGGGTTAAGGAGTTCGGGACCTTTGGTGGTAAGAGGTTCACAGGAGATAATCCAAAAGATGCAGATGTATGGGTTCAAAGCTGTGAGACTGTGTTCAGGAGAATGCAACTTACAGAGATCCTTGTTTGTATCTGAGTTCTGGGAGAGTTTTCAATGAGCTATAGGGACGAGACTAGATTTGAGTACTGCTTATTATCCTCAGATTGATGGTCAGACTGAGTGGGTGAATTAGGTTCTAGAGGATATGCTTCGGGCATGTGTGCTCGATTTTGGTGGAAGTTGGGAGGATTATTTACCTCTCATAGAGTTTGCTTATAATAATGGTTATCACTCTAGTATTAGCATGACCTCGTTTGAGGCTTTATATGGGAGACCTTGTCGACCACCTTCCTGTTGGGCGGAGGTTGGTGACACAGTTTTGCTGGGACCAGAGGTTGTTCGTGAGAAATCAAATAAGGTGCAAGTTATTAGAGAGCATATTAGAAATGTCCAAAGCCGACAGAAGAGTTATGCTGACCGGAAGAGTAAAGGTGTAGAATTTCAGGTTGGGATCTCGTCTTTCTCAAGGTTTCATGTATGCGTGGTGTATTGAGGTTTGGTAGGAAAGGAAAGTTGAGTCCTAGATATGTGGGACCATTTGAGATCATTGCCCAAGTAGGGAGTCTAGCCTATCGACTCGCCTTGCCACCGAGTTTATCAATCGTTCATGATGTATTTCACATTATCATGTTGAGGAAGTGTGTAAAGGATCCTGATCAGATTGTCCAACCCACAAAGATTGAGATTAATGATGATTTTACCCAAATAGTACGATCGATCAAGATTGTGGATCGTGATGTGAAACAACTCCATAGAAGAATAGTGAACTTGGTGAAAGTTTAGTAGAGTGAGAAGGAGAATGATGTAACTTTGGATCTAGAGGACAAAGTGAAACAAATGCATCCGGAGCTATTCATCTAGTGAATCTCAGGATGAGATTCCTTTTGAGGTGTGTATAATGTAACAACCCCTAATTATGACAAATGATAATGTTTTAGGGCATATTTATTTTGATTGAGTATATAATAAATAAATAAATAAATAAAAAAAGGGTGTCAATAAAATGTTGTGCAAACCCTAATCTTGTAAGATTTTAACTTTGGGTTGGTTAAATAGGGATTTGGTTCTTCCCAGCCGCATAGAAACTCTGTAAAAAAAAAAGGAATTGATGAAGAAAAAGAAAAGGCAAAGAAAAGAAATAGGTAAAAAGCTATGTTTCTTCATTCTATTACTGTTTAGTTTAGCTTATATCTCTCATTTTCACTTTTGTTGATTGGACATCTTAAAAAAAAAATTCCACCCATTGTATCGGGTTTCGTGTTGTTACCATTGGTTGCTTTATAGATTGCTTTAATAATCAAACAAGAAAAAACAAGCAAAAGAGAACACCGTGAATGTTGTCACATTACAGATTCTTTTTTATTCTTTTTGGATGTCTGTGTGTGGGTAAGCATGTGAGATGCGTCTATGTTATGAAGTTTGTTGGTTAAAGTTGAGTAAATGATGGTCTCACATGGGGAATATTTTAGTTATTAGAGTAAACTTGTCTTTGTTTGGTACATAAGTAGGTATGCTAATACATTGCCTTTCCACATATGGTTGGATTTTCCAATCTCTTTCCTGCATAATACAAATTTATTAAGAGTATAGAAACAAGTTGCCTTGTTTAAAAGTATGGGAATTTGTGTGAAAATTTATAAAGTGTGATTTACTGCCTTGATGATATTGTGATTGGAAAGGAATTTCACATGCATCCCTGACTATGGCATGTCTTAATTGTTATATATAACCACTTTGTTTGACAATGTGTTATGATGCAAGAATTTTTGAATATACAAGAGGCGGTACGAATAACCCTAAATACATAAAAATTAAATCTCATTGAATCGTATCGCTTAAAACTACCACATCTCTTATGTTTATGTTTTCCTTCTCCTATAGAAAAACTAAATAACCTTTGGGTTGTCTTGCAGATGTGGGACACCTATTCCTTATAGAGAAACTAAAATAACATTCGGGTTAGTCTTACGGAAATGAGGTGGATGCTTATGCCTAAAATAGGCTTGATTGTTTATCCGTAAAAAATGATACGTGATCTATGCGCATTGTTAGCCCAATAGTGGCTTTTCTTGTACTCATATAGTTAGGGGTATTTGGTGATGCATGCCTGTATGTGATGTGTCCCTACTTAGGCATGGATGACGGAGAAATCCTCCTTTATATGAGAGAGGCATACAAGCATGTATTAGGCACGAAGGTGGTGCAAATGTTGTATAGTTTAAGTTATCAATTCATTATAAGCGGATAACTGGGTTAAAATAAATAATTTATTGGTCGTTAAATTCTTATTAAAGAGAATTATATAATTATTGTTTTATAATCACTTAGTGCAGGATGGCAGGTCTGCTAACATTTTTTGCAAGTCCGACTTGCCATGTTTAATTTCCACAGGGCAGGTGTATATAAGGTAAAAAGTTACGAAATATGTTATAAACTGTAATTAACTTTTTACATTTGCCTCGTGGAGGAACTACCAGTTTTGTAATGGCTATTTTTATCGTACTTTATTTTCTGTCATTCCATAATATTTATTGATTTTGGGAATGGAGAACTTCACACCAGCTTAATTACTGACCCAAGTGGGCTTTGGCTTAATTCACACCAGCTTAATTTCTTTGATCTTAAACAACATCACACCTAACCCATACCTTAAGCAAAGTTTTGAGTTCAAAATTCAAGCACAAACAATTACCTAATTGAAAAGTCCTTCCAAAATCGGCCAACTTTCTTCAAGGGAATCGAATGGAAATCCTTCCCTTGGGATCTCTTTGCTTGCACAACCAAGTGGGTAAAGATAGTGAAAATATTGTCATGTGTCGCTTAAATAGCAAGTGGTGGCATATATATCCCATATTTATCTTTTTGTCCTTCGATTTTTGTAAAACATTCACTGAGCACCTAAAACTTTTCTAATATTGTCTAAGTGAGCCATTTGACAAAATTTTCTCTTGTAAGTGTATCCTCAACATATTTTTTGTAAAAACTAAATCCTTAATCAATCTAGTAAATTCACACGCACACTTAGAACCCAACATGTTCATCATCCTTCAGTTTTTTGCCAAAACAATTCACTCATGCTCACACTTGTGCTCTAAATGAGTTTGAGATATGTAACAATGTATGAAATGCATGTTTTCAAGTCTCATAGTCACATCCTTGAGATTGTTCTTTAATATGGCCATACGTACTTCACTGATTTCCATTTACAATTACTGCTACATTGGCTTTCATATAGTATAGCCTACTGTATGTGAGATGCCGTAAAAAATGATTGATCATTCTACCATTTGGGTGCCATGGATCATGCCAGAGCATTGTATCATTACAATTGCCAATCATATGTTTAACTATTTTACCAACAAAAATGTTTTATGATAAATGTATTTACCTTTTCCCATGACAACTTTTCCTTAATGATTCCAAGCTTTTTCGAAAAAAAACTTAAAAAGGTAAATAAAAGTTTTAGATTGTTTTATTTTTTTATTTTTTCAATAAAACAATTTGTCGGTAAAGATATTTGATTTTTACCAACGAATTTCCTTGTTAACTGTTTTACCCGCACCGTGTTTCCTAGGGGTATCGTCCATTTTACAAAAAAAATTAATTCCTTGGTGATGATACACCAAAGCGGTCTCAACTCTGCACCATACACGTGTCATGATGATCTCGAGGAATAACAGGCTCTAGTGTCAGCCCAACACTGATCTGGCCCAAGTAGTTCCAAGCTCGCCCAATGCAGTCCGCCAGACGGACTCGAATTCTCATAGCCTGCTAAGCCCACTTGTCTCATAGCTCTCCTCAATACCTGTAAGCCCTGCTAAGGCAAGTATCTCGAGGATCAGCTTCGTACGGGAAATAACAACAGCTTTTCGTTTCCAACTAGGAAGTAAATTCCAAAGTTTGTATCACATATGAAAACTTCTACCTATAGAATACTCTCAAAACGGGAACTATCTCCCACGTATCTAGGAGCACAGGGCTAACAGGGAACTTCCCTTCTACAACACGATTCTTAATTAGAGAAGGATCTCCACGAAGATCTCCTTCATAAACTACGACTTCGATGGCCTAGTAGAACAAGGAATCCTGCATTTTAAATAAGACATGAGGTTGGTAAGCTAAGGTACTCGACAAATTCCCTGTTTACGACATTACACCTTCCTTAGATCCCTGTCTGACTTTAGAATCGGAGTGCCATCTACCACAACGGTGGCCCGTGGCTCACATGTGTTCCTTGTGCAGGTCAGTAGGTTTGCAAGTCAAGGTCAAAGCAGGGAGCGGAAAACGACTGCATCAATTTGGCGCCGTCCGTGGGAACGATAGCGTTCCTAACCTTTTACTACCATCATCTCTCCTCGGAGTACTAAGATATGGTAATTACCCGATCAAGCAACAATGGATAACAAGGGGACATGGCGAACGCTAAGCTAGGCGCTACTTCGCCGCTCTCGACGGTGCAAATAACATACATGCATCAAGCTTACGTTCCCGAGACAGCAGTAGCGCCGACGGATCCCGAATCAGATCCAAGATCAATTTTTATACGCCAAGTCCTATTGATGGTGAAGACGCTCAAGTTGATGAAACAAAAGCCTGACGAGATACTGAAGGTGTATCTAAATCGCTTCAACAATTATCTAATTGTCGTCAAACGTGTGCAACGACACGACGACCGTTTCAGCCTTAGACAGTCTGGGGAAGGGAAAGTTCTATAACTTCCTAATTCTAGACCCACTAGCAAATATGACGGACTTGGCAAGGGAAACACAGAGCTACATCGACCTAAAGGAAAATTCGACAACCAGGGAGCAGTCTGCCGATAGAAGGGAAAAAGGGAATCGGCGGATGCAATATGTGTGCTTCATGGAGCCCACTCCGAGTCCAAACTATCCAACAGGTCCAGGAAAATGGCCCTCAGAAATATGAGGGTCCAAGTAGTATGTGGCGAACAACTAACACCGCGAGCCTAGAGGCACGACCACCACGCGTTGCTAGCCTTTACAGATGAAGACCTCCAGGGCATACAACTACCACAAAATGATGCCCTGGTAGTAACGATCTCTCTGGCAGGCTGGGAAGTAAGGAGATCCTAGGTGGACACTGGGAGCTCATTGAACGTCCTGTTTCTCCCCATGTTTCGCAGCATGCAACTAAAAGAGAAAGCATTGACCCTCGACAATCGTCTGATGATCGATTTCAGCAGCGAAAAATGCTTTCCTGTGGGAAAAATAAAACTAATGGTCGTAGTGGGAGAGAAGCCAACTAAAAAACTTTGTTTCAAGAATTCATAGTGAGCGATGCACCTTCAGCATATAATGCAGTCCTAGGGAGACCCTGGATACACCAAATGGGATCGGTAGTCTCCACCCTACACTAGTGCATCAAGTATCCGACAAATCAAACGGTTTGTATGCTAAGGGTCAACCAGGCAATAGCCAGAGAATGCCATTGCATGATGGCAATGCCACCGAGTGATTTTCTGTTGGTAGCTAGCCCTGCAACTAAGATGACTCTCTATCCTGCCCGAGAAACAGAGGGAGAACAACCTATCCCAAACGACGAGGATTCTGTAAACCCTCGAGGCAGACCCAACGCCGGCCAACTCGAGTAAGAAACCATCACGGTCTACCTCGACAGCCCTCTCAAAAGCAGGGCTATCTAGATAGGTTCCCGCTTGAGCACATATTTGGTAGAACAACTCACAAAGCTACTACAACGAAACCGAAACATCTTCGCCAAGACCATGCAAGACATGGTGGGAATTGACCCAGCAATAATCATCCATCACCTAGAGGTGGACCACACGAGGAAAATCGTATGGCAGAAGAGACTCGTGGCGCCCGAAAGGAACTCGGTCATAAATAAGGAGGTGCAACGTTTGCTAAATGTGGACATGATCAAAGAAGTGATCGTTCTTGTAAAAAAGGAAAGCAGGAAGTGGAGAGTGTGTGTCGACTACACGGACCTGAACAAAGCCTGCCTGAAAGACAACTTTCCACTTCCCCGCATTGATCAGATCATGAATGCCACGTCCGGGCACAACTTACTAAGCTTAATGGATGCCTATTAAGGCTACAATCAAATATTGATGTACCCCCATATCAAGAAAAGATCTCCTTCATAAGTTAAAGAGGGATATATTCTTATTGGGTGATGTCGTTCGCCTTAAATAACGCAGGTGCTACCTACCAACGACTGGTAAGCTAAATGTTTAAATAACATATTAGCAAGAACATGGAGGTCTACATCGTCGATATGCTGGTCAAGAGCCTCCGCAACCCCGACCACATAGGAGACCTCACTGAAGCATTCAACCAGCTCAGAAAATACCAAATGAAGCTCAACCCACAGAAATGTACGTTCGGAGTTGAGTCTGGAAATTTCTTAGGCTATATAGTGAACAATAAGGGGATTGAGGCTGACCCAAAACATATTCAGACCATTCTCGACATGAAAGCCCCTGCCAACATTAGAGAAGTTCAGAGCCTGATTGGAAGGGTAGCAGCACTCAATAGATTTAATCTAAATCGTCCAAAAGATTGCTTCCTTTCTTTAAAATACTAAGATGAAGCAAAAGATTCTCTTGGAACGAAGAGTGCGAACAAGCCTTTCAGAGCCTGAAAGCATACATGGGGAGTCAAGAGCTACTCTCCAAACCTGCGACGGGGGAAACACTCTACTTGTACTTGTTTGTTTCTAAGCACGCTGTCAACTCAGCCCTCATACGAGACGACCAAGGGACCCAAAGACCAGTGTATTATGCCAACAAAACCTTCGTGGAAGCGGAGGCACACTACCCGGACCTGAAAAAGTTAGCTTTGGTACTGGTCGTATCCTCTAGGAAACGGATGCCCTATTTTCAGGCCCACTCTATAACGGTTCTGACCAAGCATCCTCTCCACTCGATACTGCATAAACCAGATTTATCCAACGGGATGGTGAAATGGTTAGTAGAACTCGGACAATTTGACATAAGCTATGCTCCAAAAACCACCATCAAAGCCCAGGCGCTAGCAGACTTCATTGTCGAGTTCACTGGTGGAGAAGAGCCAAAGATTGAACACTAGACCTCGGATTCAAGCATCCAGGAGTGGATCTTGCACTGCAATGGATCATCGACGGGAAAGCAAACGGAGCCGAGATCACACCAATCCCCTAGCGGCTTCACCCTCGAAAAATAGTCAAGTTCGGCTTTCCCGCTTCAAACAACGAGGTCGAATATGAAGCCCTCCTATCCAGCCTAAAGCTAACCTTGGGGAGTGGGTTAGATCACCTAACGGCATACAACGACTCAAGACTGGTAGTCAACCAGGTCAAAGGGTATTTCAACAGCAAGGACCCCTACATGATAACCTACCACGACAAGGTACTTGGTGTAATGGGCGGGTTCAAGAGGTGCGAGCTCGTACAGTGCCCTTGAGACGAAAACAAAAGAGCTAACGCTCAGTGCCAGGGCCCCTGTTTCGATGTATGTAACCTTCTGAGGCAAATCAGGTTCTTGGAAGGATCCACGACGGTATATGCAGAAATCATCCAGGCGGGAGAACCCTTGCCCACAAAGCTTTAACTGTAGGATACTATTGACCGACCATGCATCGAGACACCAAAGATATTGTTTGCAAATGCGAAAAATATTAGAGGTTCGCGCCATACACACATATGCCTGCCCAGCCGCTAACACCGATGACTAGTTCTTGGCCATTCGCATAGTGGGGAATGGACATCGTCAGACCGTTCCCAGCATCATTCGGTAAAAGATTCTTTCTTGTGGCTATCAAATACTTCACCAAGTGGGTCAAAGCCGAGCTCCTATCCAAAATAGGGCAGGTCCAAGTAGAAAAATTCATATGGGCCACCATCGTTTGTAAATTTGGCATCCCCAAAATATTGGTCGGCGACAATGGAACTCAGTTCAAAGGTATCAAGGTTAAAAGACTGTGCAAAATTTTGAATACTGACCACCACTTCTCCTCGCCAGGGCACCCCCAAGCAAACGGCCAAGCGGAGGTTACCAACCGAACAATTCTGGAGGCGATCAAAATGAAGTTTTATGCAACCAAAGGAAAATGGGTGTCAGAGCAGCCAGGAATACTCTGGGCAGATCGGACAACTAAAAGAATCCCTATCGGAGAAACACCATTCGCCTTGGCATACGGGTCAGAAGCTATGGTTTCGGCAGAACTCGAGGTGCCAACCTTCCGAACGGAAGAGTTCAGACCAAACGGGATCTAGCCTCCGCCAAGATTGCTGCCTAGCAGCAACGAATGATGCAATACTACAACAAGAAGGTCAAGTCACGTGAATTCAAGGTGGGAGATTGGGTACTCAGGAAGACCCAACAAAACACCAAAAAAGCTGGCGTGGGAAAACTAAACCCAAATTGGAAAGGACCTACAAATAAACTAAGGTCAACAGGCCGGGGATGTACTGGTTGGAAGACGTAGACAACGTCGGGCTTAAACGACCATGGAATGTAGAGCATCTAAAAAAATATTATCAATAAAATATTTGCTTTTACTAAAATTTCCACTGCTGTCTGTTACGACCCCCGACCATCCTAATTGTGGCCAGACTCGAATATCAGCCCAACACCTAATCCGCTGCGCGCAGACCACTACGGCTGAGGAAATGGGAGTCTAGTCAGCGCTCGCACGCTCGACGATGACAACTCGCCAATGGATCATTTCTCTCCAATAGACAATGATCGCCGAACTTACCAAGTAAGCTTAGTCAATTCGCGACTGATGATGATCGCTTCTGGTTTCCAACGCCTAATCAGCTGCACGCGGACCACAACGGTCGAGGAAGTCGAAGTCTAGTTAGCGCTCACCCGCTTGAAGACAACGACTCACCAAGGGATCATTGCTCTCCTACATACAATGATCGCCAAACTTACCATTGGCTTCTGATACCAAACGCCTAGTCCGCTGCGCGCAGACCACGACGGCCGAGGAAGTGGGAATCTAGTCAGCGCTCGCCCGTTTGATGATGACGACTCGCCATGGGATCATTGCTCTCCAACAAACAATGATCTCCGAACTTACCAGGCAAGCTTAGTCAGTTCGCGACTGATGACAATGGCTTTTGGTGCCCAACGTCTAATCCGTTGTGTGCAGACCATGACGGCTGAAGAAGTGGGAGTCTTCTCAGCACTTGCCTGCTCGACGACGATGACCCACAGAGGGATCATTGCTCTCCAACAGACAATGATCGTCAAACTTACCAAGTAAGCTTAGTCAATTTGCAGCTGACGATGATGGCTTTTGGCACTCAACGCCTTGTCCGATGTGCGCGGACAACGACAGACGTCAGTGGGAGTCTAGTCAGTGCTCGCTCACCTGATAACGATGACTCACCAATGGATCATTACTCTCTAAACAAACAATGATGAAGATGGCTTCTGTTGCCCAACGCTCAGTCCGTCGCACTCAATAATGGCGATCGACGAAACCAACATCTCGTCAACATCCTCGTGCACGACATGACGATCCGATGAATGATCAACGCTCTCCGAAGAATAACAATTTTTGGAGCATCACAGCGCACGATCTGCAGTTTGCGGACAACAACGGCTACCCATAAACAACAGTAGACAAAAGCAGTCAGTTTTGATACAACTCAATTGACAAAAGTGGGCGACCCGCCAGGAGCCAGACCAGATAGTGTTAATTCTACGATCTACAAAGCTTCTAAAGAAAATACGACAATGCAAGACAAAACAATACTTTCATTAAAAGTTTGGTCTGTCCCAAAAAGGACGTTACAACTATTTCAAGGGGAAACATCATCCTTAGCAGCCCGTCCTGCGAAACCAGGGTCTTTTCTCTAGAAATGGGTTCGAAAGCATCCCTCGTCAAACAGGCAAAATTAAGGTCGATGCCAGAATGCACTTCTCTAATAATCTCCAAAAGCTCTAATCTGCTCCGAATGATCTCTGACGAGATTAGCGGCCTCCGGCCCGAGATGTCAAAATCTACCGCGCCTATCAAGGCAATGTAATGCGAACGCTCCTCTGACAGTAAGTGTTCCGCCTCGCGATCATGATGAAGCCCCTCATCGGCTTTCGACTCCAGTTCCCGTCGTACAATGACCCATTCTGTCTCTGCCCGCTTCCTTTCAGCATCTTGGGCCTACATATCGGATGACCATTTGTCCACAACCACATCTAAACGCTCCAACTCGGCCCTAGTTCGTCCCAGTTCAGTACGGGTTGACGCTAGATCCAATTTAGCCAACCTCAGTTGCGATCTTATGCCCACAAACTTTAGAAATAAAAAACTGCAACCTTCACGGCTCCCAAGTTCATGGTAGTACCAGAACTCTACAACTGATCAGCTAAGGAATCCACCCGGTAGAGAGCATCCAAATACGACAATCACAGATCCGCGAAAGCCTTCTCCAAGGCAAGGATTTTCCCGCGAGCTTTGGGATGCAATACAACAGGACCATGTGATTCAAGGGCGCAAACGTTTGCCCTAGACCCTTGGTGACATGAAACGTCAACGCTTGGTCCAATGTTTTCTTCCTCTTAGTCAACAGGGGGGTATCAGCATCAAGCAGGAAACGACGACCCCTAAAGTTGTCGCCTGAGAAGAACGTGACGGTTTAAGGGTAGAAGTCCCAAAACCAGAGGATTGCCTCCTTTTTGGAACGACAACAACAGGCACGCTCACCTCCAATTCTTCTAACCTAGTCGAGCTAGACATGGTCAGACTTCTCTTCCTCGAGCGACGACTGACAACTTCTTCAGCCGGCAAACTCGATGCAGCGAGAACACCGTATCCACCCGCTACGCACAACATTGCCTGACATTATGACCTCCTCAATGGACGTCAAGCAGATTTTGATGAACTCCCTCTCTATCCGTCTACCCTCCTCAGTGAGAGTCAAACTGCAAACTTCCCTGAAAAAAGAAATGACATCAAACTAGCATTGCATCAGGGATCGGAAAGATAAGCTAGCAACTAAGAAACTTTCGAAGGTCGAACTGAAAGTATCTTGGGACTCTATGATCCTCGAGCTTGAAGTACAAAGAATTCACCGAAGCCAGGAACCAATACTTCTCCCAGGGCTCAGTGTCATTCGCTACTAAACGCAAACAAGCAGGGCAATTCAATATGCAAAGGCTCCTAGAATTCAATCGAGCGGTGGTCATATGATGGATTATCGCTAGAGTCAAACAAAGGCTAGCATCATGCACCCTCAGAAGAATCATAATCAGAACCTTGAACCCACTCGGAACCATTTGAGTGGGAGGCATGCGAAGAGAAAGGAAGAAATGCCAGACGTCATCCAGCACTGGGAATAGGAGATCCGACTCAAACATGCCCCGGCGCAAACTTATATACCCCTGAGGGGGTGTAGTTGGAGCCAAATCTCCAAATGTAGGAATGATTTCAAGATCCGCTAGAATACAGTACAAACTTCGAAAACTTGATTAAGTCGGTTTCATCGACCAGACTACGCTTGAATAGCTTGAGGCAAGTGAAGGACAAAAAATCCTTATAAGAAAGTTCAACATTGTCTGCCATTGATAAAAAGGACAAATCGAATGTTGCAGTAACATGATTGCTTGAAGAAATTACACAGATAAGAACGAGAGAAATCTTCCTCGATACGGCAAATATTTATAGAAAAGACAAATCATATTTTTCCTCCTTGAGCAGTCGTGTGTCCATTAATGCTATGCGTCGCTCGAGACAACACTTCGGATTCAATCGCCATGATGGTACATTGCTTTTTAGAGAGTCAGTGGACCGACTAAGTGCCTCACTCGGGGGAGAAGCTGATGATACACTAAAGTGGACCCAACTCTGCACCATACACGCATCATGATGATCTAGAGGAATAACATGCCCTAGCATCTACCCAACACTGATCTGGCCCAAGCGGTTCCAAGCCCGCCCAATGTAGTCCGCCAGACTGACTCGAATTCTCATAGCCTGCTAATCCCACGTTTCTTACAGCTATCCTCAGTACCCGTAAGCTCTACTAAGGCAAGTATCCCAAGGATCAGCTTCGAGTGGGCAATTACAACAACTCTTCGCTTCAAACTAGGAAATAAATTCCAGATTATGTATCACATATGGAAACTTCTACCTATAGAATACTCTCAGAACGTGAATTGATGCAGTCATTTTTTGTTCCCTGCTATGACCTAGTCTTGCTGACCTGCACAAGTAACGCACGCGAGTCACAGACCACCGTTGTGGTGGTCGATGGCACTCTGATGCTAAAGTCAGATAGGGATCTGAGGAAGGTGTAATGTTGTAAACAAGGAATTTGCAGCGTACCTTAGCTTACCAACCTCATGTCTTATTTATAGTGTGGGAGTCCTAGTTTGACCAGGCCATCGATGACATAGTTTAGGAAGAAGATCTTCGTGGAGATCTTTATCTAATTAGGAGTCGTGATGTTGGATGGAAGTTCTCTGTTATCCCTATACTCCTCGATACGCGGGAGATAGTTCCCTATCTGAAGGTTTTTCGTAAGAGGAAGTTTTCCTGTGTGATGTGTACTCAGATATTTGTTTCCTAGTTAGAAACAGAGAGCTGTTATAGTTTCCTGTTTGAAGTCGATCCTCGAGGTACTTTCCTTAGTAGGGCTTACGGGTATTGAGGATAGTTGTGAGACATATGCGCATAATACGTTGTAAGAGTTCTGGTCTGTCTCGCAGACTGCATTGGGCGGGCTTGGAACCGCTTGGGTTGGACCAGTGCCGGGCTGACGCTGGGGCTCGTAATTCCTCGAGATCATCATGACACGTGTATGGCTCAGGGATGTGACCATTTTGGTGTATCATCAGCTACTCCTTCGAGTTAGTGAGCCGTTAAGTTGGTCCACTGACTCTTTGAAAAAACAACTGTACTGGCATGATGATTGGACTTGAAGCGTCTGTCACGAGCGACGCATGACATTAATGGGTACGCGACTGCTTAAGGAGGGAAAGTGCGATTTGCCTTCCCTATAATTATATGTTGTTTCGATGAAGATTTTCTCATTCTTGTCTGTGTTGTTCTTTCAAGCAATAGTATTGTTGTGAAGTTTGATCCGTTCTTTCTACCGATGGCTAATAATGTTGAACTTTCTCCCAAGGATTTGTTATCCTTTACTTGCATCAAGTTCTTTTAGGGTAGCTTGGTTGAGGAAACTGAGTTGACCATGCTTCGTAGTCTGTACCGTATTCCGGGAGATTTGGAAATTGTTCCCGCGTTTGGAAATTTGGCTCCGACTACACCCTTTCAGGGGTACATAAGTTTACACTGAGGCATGTTCAAGTCTGGGCTTTGATTTCCAGTGCCAGATGACGTCTGACACTTATTTCTTAATTTTCGTATGCCTCTCGCTCAAATGGTTCCTAGTAAGTTCAAGATTCTACTTGTGATTCTTCTGAGGGCTCATGATGTTGATCTCCGTTTGACCCCAGCGGTGATCCATCATATGACCACTGCTCGATTGCACCCCAGGGGTCTTTGCATATTGAACCGCCCTTCTTGTCTATGCTTGGTGGCGGGTGGCGCTAAACCTTGGGAGAAGTATTGGTTTTTGGCTTCAGTGGATTCTGCGTACTTCAAGCTTGGGAGTCATAGGGTATTCCGATACTTTCAGTTTGATCTTGGTGAGTTTCTTAGTTGCTGACATATTACATATATATTTTTGTGTATCCCTAATGCGGCGCTGGTTATGACGTTATTCCTTTGTTTCAGAGAAATTTGTTATTTCGTCTCTTAGCGAGGAAGAGAAGGAGTTCTTCAAGCTCCCATTTGACATTCGTTGAGGAGGTCATAATGCTAGGCAATGTTGTGTGCAGTGGGTTGTTGCGGTGTTCTCATGATGTCTGCCATGTGCCAGGTTCATCGATTGAGGAGGTCGTCAATCGTCTTTGGAGAGCAATGATCATTGTCTGTTGGAGAGCAATGATCCCTTAGAAAATCGTCATCATCAGCGAACAACCCACTGCACACAACATTGCCTAGCATTATGACCTCCTCAACGAATGTCAAATGGGAGCTTGAAGAACTCCTTCTCTTCCTCGCTAAGAAACGAAATAACAAATTTCTCTGAAACAAAGGAATAACGTCATAACCAGCGCCGCATTAGGGATACACAAAAATATATATGTAATATGTTAGCAACTATAAAACTCACCAAGATCAAACTGAAAGTATTAGAATACCCTATGACTCCCAAGCTTGAAGTACGCAGAATCCACTGAAGCCAAAAACCAATACTTATCCCAAGGTTTAGCGCCACCCGCCACCAAGCATAGACAAGAAGGGCGGTTCAATATGCAGAGACCCCTGGGGTTCAACTGCCTAGACTCCCACTTTCTCAACCGTCGTGGTCCGCGCATAGCGGCGTCGGGCACTAGAAGCCATCGTCATTATTCGCGAATTGACTAAGCTTACCTGATAAGTTTGGAGATCATTGTCTGTTGGAGAGCAATGATCCCTTGGCGAGTTATCGTCATCAGCGAACAAACGTTGACTAGACTCCCACTTCATCAGCCGGCGTGGTCCACGCATAGCAGACTAGGCGTTGGGCACCAGAAGCCATCGTCATCAGTCACGAACTGACTAAGCTTATCTGGTAAGTTTGACGATCATTGTCTGTTGGAGAGCAATGATCCCTTGGCGAGTCATCGTCATCAGCGAACAAACGCTGACTAGACTCCCACTTCATCAGCCGGCGTGGTCCACGCATAGCGGACTAGGCGTTAGGCACCAGAAGCCATCGTCATCAGTCGCGAACTGACTAAGCTTATCTGGTAAGTTTGACGATCATTATCTGTTGGAAAGCAATGATCCTTTGGCGAGTCTTCGTCATCAGTAGACATGCACTGACTAGACTCCCACTTCCTCGGTTGTCATTGTCCGCGCATAGAAGGCTAAGCATTGGGCACCAGAAGCCATCGTCATCAGTCGCGAACTAACTAAGCTTACCTGGTAAGTTCGGCGATCACTATCTGTTGGAGAGCAATGATCCCTTGGCGAGTTGTCATCATCAGTGGACAAAAGCTGACTAGACTCCCACTTCCTCAGCCATTGTGGTCCGCGCATAGAGGACTAGGCGTTGGGCACAAGAAGACATCGTCATCAGTCGCGAACTGACTAAGCTTACCTGGTAAATTCGGAGATCATTGTCTGTTGGAGAGCAATGATCCTTTGGCGATTCGTCGTCATTAGCAAACAAATGTTCACTAGACTCCCACTTCTTCGGCCGTCGTGGTCCGCGCATAGCGGACTAGGCGTTGGGCACCAGAAGCCATCGTCATCAGTCGCGAACTGACTAAGCTTACCTAGTAAGTTCGGCAATCATTGTCTGTTGAAGAGCAATGATCCCTTGGCGAGTCGTCATCATTAGCGGACAAGCGCTGACTAGACTCCCACTTCCTTGGCCATCGTGGTCTGCGCATAACGAACTAGGTGCTGGGTTGATATTCAAGTCTGGCCATAGCCAGGTTGTTCGAGGGTTGTAACGGACAGCAGTAGAAGTTTTAGTAAAAGCAACTATTTTATTGATAATATTTTTTGAGACGCTCTACAATCCATGGTCATTTATGTCTGTCGCCGTCTGCATCTTCTAGCCAGTACGTTCCCGGCCTGTTGATCTTGGCAACTCTATAAGGTCCTTCCCCGTTTGGATTTAGTTTTTCGCAACGACTTCTTTGGTGTTCAGCTGGGTCTTCCTGAGTACCCAATCTCCCATGTTGAATTTGCGTGGCTTGACCTTCTTGTTGTAATATTGTGCCATTCATTGTTGGTAGGTGGCTATCTTGGCGGAGGCTAGATCCCATTTTTCGTTGAGGAGGTCTAGCACCACGCGCAAGGCTTCATCGTTACCGTCTGGTTTGAATTCTTCAATTTGGAAGGTTGGCACCTCGAGGTTCCACCGGAACCATAGCTTCCGAACCGTATGCTAGGGTGAAAGGTGTATGTCTGGTAGGGTCTCTTTTGGTTGTCCAATACGCCCAGAGTATTTCTGGTAGCTCTAGAACCCATTTTCCTTTGGCTGCGTCAAACTTTCTTTTGATAGCCTCTAAAATCGTCCGGTTGGTAACCTTCACTTGGTCGTTGGCTTGGGGGTGTCCAGGCGAGGAGAAGTGGTGATCAATACTCAAATTTTTGCACAGTTTTTTGACCTTTTTACCTTCGAACTAAGTTTCGTTGTCGCTGACCAATACTCTGGGGATGCCAAATCTACAGACGATGGTGGCCCATATGAATTTTTAATCTGGATCTGCCTGATTTTGGACAGGGGCTCTGTTTCGGCCCACTTGGTGAAGTAGTCAATGGCCACAATAAGGAACTTCTTACTGGGTTTCAATACCGATGATGGTCATTCCCCATTGCGCGAATGGCTACGGACTAGTCATCGAAGTTAGTGGACAGGTTGGCATATGCGTGTATGGCGCGAATCTTTGACATTTTTCACACTTGCGGACAATATCTTTGGCGTATCGTTGCATGGCCGGCCAATAGTTTCCCTGAGTTAAAGCTTTATGGGCGAGGGTTATCCCGCCTGGATGATTTTTGCATATACCGCTGTGGATTCTTCCCAGAACCTGGCTTGCCTCTGGGGGTGATATACATCGGAGCAGGGGTCTGTCACCGATCTCCTGTATAACTTGTCATTTAGGATAGTGTACCTTGTTGCTTTATTTTTTAGTCTTCTCGTTTCGACCTTCTTAGTTGGTAGGGCTCTGGTTGCTGTGTATTCCAGTATCGGAGTCATCCAATTTGGCTACGTTTTCACAGCACAAACATCTCTATGTTCTTATTAGTTGAGGCTTTTCTTGCTAGCGCGTCAGGTCTTTTGCTGTCATCGCGGGGGCACTGTATGAGTTCGTAGCTCTTGAACCTGCCCATCATGCCAAGTACCTTATCGCGGTAGGCTATCATGCATGGGTCTTTGTGGTTGAAATCCCCCTTGACCTGGTTAACCACCAGTCTCAAGTCGATGTATGCCGTTAGGCGATCTATAGCGATTCCTAATGCCAGCTTTAGGCCGGACATAAGGGCTTCGTATTCGGCCTCGTTGTTTGAAGCGAGGAAGTCAAACCTGATTGTCTTTTTTAGGGTGAAGCCGATGGGGGAGCGAGGTGTGATCCCGGCTCCACTTGCCTTCCCAGTCGAAGACTCGTCGTAACGCAAGATCCATGCTTGTACATTCGAATCCGAGGGCTGGTGGTCTGTCTTCGGCTCTTCTCTGCTGGTGAACTCAGCAATGAAATCTGCCAGCACCTGATCTTTAATAGCATTTCTTGGAGCGTAGTTTATGTCAAATTGTCCGAGCTCCACTGACCATTTCACCATCCTGCCCGATAGCTCGGGTTTATGTAATATCAAACGAAGTGGATGCTTGGTCAGGATCGTTATAGAATGGGCCTGAAAATAGGGTCTCAGTTTCCTGGAGGATACGATCAGTGCTAGAGCCAACTTTTTCAGGTACGGATAGTGTGCTTCCTCTTCTACGAAGGTTTTGCTAGTATAATACATTGGTCTTTGGATCCCTCGGTCGTCTCGCACGAGGGCTGAACTAACAACGTGCCTGGAAAAAGACAAATACAAGTTGAGTGTTTCCTTTGTCATAGGTTTTGAGAGTAGCTCTTGACTCCCCATGTGAGACCCTGGAGTGGGTGGACCTGAGGGTGAGGGTTGGAGCCTAATAGGCCTAACATGCCCAATAGGGGTTGGACGAGCTACAAAGAGGGACATAGTCCCACATCGCCTGGGTGCGGGAAGGGGATGAACTACTTATGTAAGATGTCGATATAATCCAAGATAATCCTTTGCTCCCTGTTAGTATCTTAAAGAAAGGAAGGCATTTGTCAGACGACTTCGATATAATCTGTTGAGTGCTGCTACCCTCTCAATCAGGCTCTGAACGTCTCTAATGCTGGCTGGGGCTTTCATGTCGAGAAGGGCCTGAATTTATTTTGGGTCGGTTGTTCTCCTCCTACGCTTCGGATAGAACAAAGGGTCATCTTAGCTGCTGGGCTAGCCGTTGGTTGAGGATCGCCAGGTGGCAGTGTCGTCATGTACTGGCATTCCCTGGCAGCGATCTGGTCGCCTCTCAACGTACCAACCACTCTGTTCGTTGGATACTTGACGCACTGGTGTAGAGTGGAAATTGTCGCTCCCATCTGGTGTATCCAAGCTCTCCCTAGGACCACATTATACGCCGAAGGCGCGTCAATTACTATGAACTCTTGAAACAGGATTTTCTGAGCTGGCTCCTCTCCTATTGTTGTCATCAAATGTATCTTTCCCACGGGGAACTGTCCTTCGCCGCTGAAGTTAATCATCGAACGATTATCAGGGGTCAATGTTGTCTTCTTTAGTCGCATGCTGCGAAACGTACGGAGAAACATGACGTTTATCGAGCTCCCTGTGTTTACTAATGACCTCCTTACTTCCCAACCTATCAAGAAAATTGTTACCACCAGGGCGTCATTGTGCAGGAATCGTATGCCTAGAAGGTTTTTTTTTCTTTCGTAAATACTAGCGGCTCGGAAGGGTCTTGCTTCTGATCATGCGGTACCAACTGCTTGCCGCTTATTGCTTGGATCCTCATACCTCAGAAAGACCTTTTCCTGAACCTGTTGGACAGTTCGGACTCAGAATGGGCTCCATGAAACATACATATCTTGTTGACCGATTGCTCCCTGGGTTCAATTTTGCTTAGGGCTTCCAGTTCTTCTCCTAGGGCGATGAAGCTTCGTGCTTCCTTTGTTAGGTCTGTCATGCTCGAGGGTATGGTGTCAGAAAGTTCTAGAACTCTCCTTTCCTCGGGTCGTTAATGATGGTTGTTGCGTCGTTGTACACGTTGACGATGGTTAGCACACTGTTAAAGGGTTCAGATATGCCTTTAGTGTCTCATCAGGCCTTTGTTTCATTGATTTGAGCATCTTCATCATTGACAAAGTCTAGCGTATGAAAAGCGATCGTGGATCAGACTCGGGGTCCATTGGTGCTGCTAGTGTTCTGGGAACGCCAACTTGATGCTCATGCGTTACCCGTGTTATCAAGGGTGGTGAAGCAGCGTCGGGTTGAGCACTCGATGCTACCCTTCGCTTTCCCTTATTGCGTGATCTAGTCACCATCTTCGTATGTTTCGAAGGGAGACGATGCTAGTGAAAGGTTAGGAACTTTGCTGTCCCCACAGACAACGCCAAATTGATGCAGTCGTTTTCCACTCCCTGCTTTGACCTAGTCCTGCTGACCTGCACAAGTAACGCACGTGAGCCACAGACCATCGTTGTGGTGGCCGATGGCACTCTGATGCTAAAGTCAGACAGGGATCTGATGAAGGTGTAATGCTGTAAACAGGAAATTTGTAGCATACCTAAGCTTACCAACCTCATGTCTTATTTATAGTGCGGGAGTTCTGGTTCGACCAGGCCATTGATGACGTAGTTTAGGAAAGAGATCTTCGTGGAGATCCTTCTCTAATTAGGAGTCGTACTGTAGGAAGGAAGTTCCATGTTAGCCCTGTGCTCCTAGATACGCAGGAGATAATTCCCTATCTGAGGGTATTCCGTAAGAAGAAGTTTTCTTGTGTGATGTGTACTCTGATATTTGCTTCCTAGTTGGAAACAGAAAGCTGTTGTAGTTGTCTGTCTAAAGTTGATCCTTGAGATACTTGCCTTAGTAGGGCTTACGAGTATTGAGGATATTTGTGAGACATATGGGCCTAGCAGGCTGTAAGAGTTCGGGTTTGTCTGGCGGACTGCATTGGGTGGGCTTGGAACCGCTTGAGTTGGACCAGTGTTGGGATGACGCTGAAGCCTGTAATTTCTCGAGATCATCATGACACGTGTAAGGGATGTGACCGTTATGGTGTATCATCAGGAACTATCTCCCGCATATTTAGGAGCATATAGCTAATAGAAAAACTTCCCTCCGCAACATGACTCCTAATTAGAGAAGGATCTCCACAAAGATCTTCTTCTCTAAACTACGCCATCGATGGCCTGGTTGAACCAGATTTCCTGCACTATAAATAAGACACGAGGTTGGTAAGCTAAGGTACGTGACAAATTTTCTATTTATAGCATTACATATTCCTCATATCTCTGTCTAAATTTATCATCGGAGTGCCATCGGCCACCACAATGGTGGTCTGTGGCTCACGTGCGTTCCTTGTGCAGGTCAGCAGGTCAAGGTCAAAGCAGGGAGCGAAAAATGACTGCATCGTTTGGTAAAAACCTTTGAGCCAGGACGACGCTGACACGAACATCATAACGATTTTTTACTTGTTAAAAGTATTTTTGAACAAAATTTTGATTTTTTTATCGTTTGGTAAAAACCTTTTAGCCAGGACGACGCTGACACGAACATCATACCGATTTTTTCCTTGTTAAAAGTATTTTTGAACAAAATTTTGATTTTTTTTCAAAGAACTATTTTCTTAAAAAAATGCCTTAATTGTTGTTGGATCACAAGAGAATAATATAGTGTGAAAGACCTCTTTGTCCCAACACGTCAAGGATAAACATAGTATGGAAATAGACTGATTAAATAAAACTGGGAGTACTTTGAACTTTCGAAGCAAATGTGACATTGTATTGGCTTTTGCCTTCATAGGGATACTGTAATCTAGGAGTACAGGGCATGGAATGGGATGGGACGGGACATACCTCATCCCGACCTCGTCTCATCATAAACGGTTTTGGGACGGGACAGGATCAACAAAATTTCACCAAATAAAACGATACCTACTGGGAATATAGCACATGCATCGTCAACCAAGCCACCATCCCCAAACGTTCAATCATTGAATTGTTTGTTGTGGTTTCAAAACAGTGTTCAATCTTCACAATCTTTCCTTCTTCCTTCCTCACACTAACTTTGCTAATCCAAAAAAACACTGCTAGAACAGAGCTAACAAAACCCAGTTACATCTTCTCACTAATAACACTAACTTATTTAGAACAAAAGCTTGTTTCTCCTCATTTTTTCCAACCTCCCCTACTTGCTCATCAACACAAACAGAACCAACCTTGATTCGTTCACATTCACATCTCCTTTCTTTGTTTCAACAAAACATGACTTATTTCCATCTACCACTGCCAAAAAAACAACTCATTTCTTTTCTTCCATTCTTCTTTACAAATCTCTTGTAATCCTTACAAAGAACTTCTTCACTATATATATATATATATATATATATATATATACAGTGTTCTAAAAATCGGCCTAGGCGGCGCCTAGGCGCTAGAAGGTGAAAAACCGCCCAGATTAATGGCTGGGCGGGCAGTCTGGGCGGGGTTTGGGCGGCCTAGGCGGACTCTAGGCGGGGTCTAGGCGGTCGGGGCTAGGCGGGTCTGGGCGGGATCTAGGCGGCCTAGGCGGACTCTAGGCGGTCGAGGCGATTTTTTTTTTTTAAATTTTTTTTTTTTTTTAAGTTTTGTGTTCTTATTTTATTTTTCTTTCCTATTTTTTAGAAATAAACTATTTAATTGTTTTTATTCAGTATATGTCTAAATGTAGCAAAGGATGATTACTTAATGGAATTCTCAAAGGATTTGCCGGTACCAATTTTACTGATGTAGATTTTATCAAACATAACTGAGGTTATTCATGCAATTTGAAGAAAAATAAAAGTGTACACAAATTCAAATTTATATAAAGTACCCATCATGACCAACTTCAGTCATTTGAGTTTTAATAAATTTTGTTCATGATTGTTAATTTTTCATGTTTTTAAATTTTGCATATGTATATTGGCATTAAATTGGATGTAATTGATAAGGTATTATGCTTAACTTTTGTAAATTATTAAAGTTATAATACAAAACCTAAGACCACCTAGGCCCCTGGGCGTTAGGCACCTGCCCGCCGTCCACTCAGCGCCTAGCGATTTTTAGAACACTAATATATATATATATATATATATATATATATATATATATATATATATATATATATATATATATATAATCTTTTCTTTCTTGCATTATTGCCACAAGTGAATTTCTCAACATCAAATCAATACCAAGAATGAGGTATGTTGTGATTATCTTCTTTATTACAATTGCAGTTCTTCATACATAGAATTGTGTCGATGGTATATTTCTAACCAGGGCACCCACCCTCTTCAATTATGTGGCAGCTCCCAAAGTAGGATTTTGGTTCACATCATTTCTTATTTTTGGTGGAAAGAAAATTTTCTTCCTGATTGACGCCCTTTAATCCCCACTCTGCTCATTTAAAACACACACATACAATTGTTATATGGTCTATATTTGAAACTTAAATACTTAAAAAATATTAAAATTATTAATAATAAATATTAAAAAATAATTTCGGGACGGGACGGGATGGGTGGGTATTAAAAATCTTCATCCCAGTCCCATCTCACTTTAGATTGCAACGGGACGGGATCGGGATGAGATTGATCAATCCCAATAAGACCCAAAAAAATAGGGACTAGGGTTAAAAGAAAAAAAAAAAACCCATTAAACCGATCGAACTGATTGGTTCGGTTTTAAAAAATTCAAAACCGAACCGACCGAATATATATAATAAATAAAATATATTTTAAATAAAAATAATATAATAGGTTTAAAATAGTTGGTCGGTTAGGTTTTGGTTCGATTTTAATCGGTTCGGTTACGGATTGCATAAATTAAAATCGATTTGGTTTCGAAACGGTTTTGTTAATAGTCGGTTCAGTTTCGGTTTAAAAATTTTGAAACCGACCAAAGTTGATTCGGTTTTCAACCCTAATCGGGACAGGACGAAATGGAATCGGAATCGCGGGATGGGAACCACATTATATTTTCAGAAGATCTCGTTGATGAGGAATGGGGTATCTAATCCATCGTAAGACCTGGTTAAGGGGCTTATAATTGATGACTAGACGAGGACTACCTCTCTCAAGCTCAGCAATTTTTCGGACATAGAAGGCTGAGCAGCTCCAAGGAGATTTGGAGTGACGAATGAGGTTCTTATTTAGCAACTGCTGAATTTCTTGCTTGCAATATTCCATAAGCTCAGAATTCATTTGAATTGACCTAGCTTTTGTTAGAATTTTGCGCTCATCAAAACCTAGTCATATATATATATATATGGGAACGCTCAGACTACAAGACAATCTGTATGATATAGGAAATTTCTCTCCATCCTTGTGCTCAACCTGCCACATAGACTTCATTACCCTGAATGTCCACAACCACCAGCCCCCCAAGAACTTGTTTGATCATGAAAAGAGAAACTTGAATAGCATGATTTACTTTAAGAATTTCTTAGAGACAATGAAATTTAGAAATAAAGAGGTCATTAGGTAGTATAATTTCGAATAGTGTGATCTCTTCTCGATCTAGTGGACATTAAACACTTGCACAATTTTTACTTTTATTTTGCAAAAAAACATATTATTTTTTATCCAACTGCCCAAAGTTTGAAAACTGCTTATAGATTGATAACATAACATCATGCTTGTTAAAAATATCTCAAATTGCTAATTAATCCATATGCCAGAGTGGAAACCTAATTCAAGTTATGTAAATATATTTCCAAAAAATGGTAGTCAATTCATCCCATGGTATTCTTCAAAGATTAGGATGGGAGAATACAATCTTTTTTAGCATCTATTTGACAATATACAGAGCTAGATGCATTTAGAACTCGTGTTCATTCCCAAGTGAATCGTATAAGCATATCGGACCTACATATCTTTAAGATTATAAGGAGAATATTCAGTCATGTAAATGGTTGAGAATATATGCATGAAATGGACACCACAATGTCTAAAAGTAGGTTTTAGAGAATAATTTGAGAATGTGAGGAAAGAGAAAGTACCTATTTTTCGGTACCCTTATGTCCATTCAATTTATGTACTTGCATATGTGCCTCTTTTTTTTTTTAATTAAAATTGGGAAATATTATTGGTTTGTGCTAAAGGCTTAATAGTAAGAGTCACCTTGACAATGAGATAAAAGCCCAAATCTTAATGGAAACAAACTTGGCTCATTGTTTTTAAAGGACACTTACTTTAATGAAACCTTAATTCTCCAAGTAATACTAAGACCAAGACCAAAACCAAAACCAAGAATACGTAACAATGTTTCGAAAGATAAAAATAAAAAATAATTTGAAATTTTCTTATAATATTCAAATACTAAAATATAAAATGACTAGATCAACAGAATACATTTTGACGCTATGCAATTGCGAAGAAATTATCACTCTGTTCATCCATTAAACAATGCATTCCGAATCTACAATGTGCCTGTGGCAATAAAATGCTCAAGCATGTTTTAATAATGTTATTATTCTGATACCTTCTAAAGTCAAGGTTTTGATTCTAAGTTGGGTTCTACATGTAAACTTCTTATGTGTACAAGCATCCCATGTGGATTAGTTAAATTAGGAGGAACCAATTTCTTGTCCTTTAGAGTTTTGTGCTCTTTTATGGTATAATTCTTAAATGCTATTCCATGGAATCTCAACTTTTTCTGTGGCACCAAGAATGATATTCTGTGGGCATTTCTCAACTTTTTCTTTCCCATAAGTGTCTATCAAATGTGGTCAACAAGAAGATTAAACCAATGATAACATACCAGTGTCTTCTTCATGATTGAATGGTTTATGCCTTCTTTTATGTGTTTCTACCCTGATAAGAGAGAGCTTCATGAACACAAAGATGAGAAATATTTTTTACTTTATAATGACATAAATATCTTCCAAAGGGAAATTGAAGTACAAAGAACAATTGCTTTATCTCTGTCTTTCTCAAACAAGTTTGATGACTTTTAGTCTCAATTTTCATCAATTGATTCTGATATATCAACGATTGAGTCACTTTTGTTTCCAAGAATCAATTGGGGCATTCTTAAGCAAACTTCAAAGCAAGATTCCTAAATCCTAACTAGTTTGCTGGCACATGGATTGGAATAAATAGCATATGGGGGAACTCAATCAATGTTTTAAGGACAATTAGACTAATGATTTATTTGCTTTCAGAATTTTATACACACTTGAAATTGAATGGTCATTACGTCTTAAAGAATCTATGTTTATTTGTTGCAAAAACAATCTAGGATGTAATACAGAACTTCTAACCAGTTTAGTATTTGAGGTTGAATGGTCATTCAGTCTTCATATAATTATTTTGAGAACCAATTTTATTCGATCTAAATCCAAAAGACTTAAGTTTGATTAGTTCTGTTTAGAGGTATTTTTACATTTTGGGTGCGCATAATTTAGGCGTAACTCAAATTCGGTACAAAGTTACAAATTGGTTATTGATGGTTTGTTCAACGATGTTGACCAAGGTCGGACATCCCACATTCCGTAAATACCCTTCAATACTTTTGGGTTATTTTCATTTTGGATACGCATAACTTAAGCTAATTTCACATTGGATATCAAAGTTTTGCATAGTTACACATTTAGTACAAAATTAGGTCTTGACCGTTTGTTCAACGACACTGACCAAGGTCAGACGTCTCATATTATGTAAAGACCCAAATACCCTCAGTAAGGAGTACATGACTTGCACTAGGTATCTAATGTTCAATTATAGTAAAATCAAAGGTATTCATAATTAAAAAACTGATTTGTTCTTTGATGAGAAAACGAAGATTTGATTACTTGGTCTTCTCCAAATGAATAAGCCAATTGTGATTATCAACATGTATCTCAATGTCCAACTGTATGACTGAGTGGTGAGGATTTATTAAAAGAGTATGTCTTCCTCTCCATTCACCCCCTCCGACCGTCTTTATATGCCTTACAACCCACACCACCAATCTTACTAGATACATAACTCCACCACCATAAGTCTTCTTCTCCATTCACCCTTTCCGAACGTCTTTATTTGTCTTGCAACCCACACCACCGATCTTACTAGATCCATAACTCCACCACCACTACTGAATTAACCTGACAGCACCACCACCATCCTATCAAAACCACCACAATTCTCACCCCAACCTGAAAGTTCAAAATGTAGCATGAGTTTCATTTGTTTGAACCCACCCATCATCTAACACTATTGCCCCCACTCATCTCCCAACCTACAATGCATTAAGCAGTTAGATTGGATTAAAAGGTTAAAACATAACTTGGTTTGACTCGATTGAAGGCTATTATATGAGTATTTATACCCGAAACTGAACTCAGATTCATTTTCTCATCAAAGAACAAATTGTCAATTTTATGCATTATAGATACCTCTAATTTTACTATAGTTGCACTTTGATAACTCGTGCAAGTTATGTGCTCCTTTATTAAAGGGGTATTTGAGTCTTTACTGAATGTGAGATATTTGACCTTGGTCAGTGTTGTTGAACAAATAGTCAAAACTTAATTTTGTACCCAATGTGTAATTATGCAAGACATTTATACCCAACGTGGTATACACCTAAATTATGTGTACCTACAATGTAATTAGCTAAAAAAAATACTGAGGGGTATTTAGATATCCACTAAATGTAGGATGTCTGACCTTGGCCAGTGTTGTTGAACAAACAATCAAAACCCAGTTTTGTATCCAATTTGTAATCACGATAAACTTTTATATCCAATGTGAAATACGCCTAAATCATTAGTACTCAAAATAAAAATAACCATTTTCTTTATGTAGCTAGGGAAGACAACTATAATCCCCAATAGGATAGATGATTAGTATTATGCAGTTTGGATGTTAGTTTTCTGTGGAATGAAAAGTTCCTTAAAAAATGCTGAGGGGGTGTTTAATTTATTTTGTTTTTCTTTTTTCATGAACAATCATAAAAGTAGTAAAAAACAAATTAGGAAGATAAGAGAGAAAGGGAGAGTGTGTAAACATAAATTTTATGATCCTCCACCACACTTCTCTCAAAATCCGGAAGAAATTTATGTTCAACATTTGGAAAGGACAAAATTTATCACTATTTTTTAATTTTTCATGAAAAAAATAATAAATAATCAAACACACTCCTTAAAGTACAACTAGGCAACTCTTTTTTTTTTTGGTAAAAGCCATTAGCCATAATATATAATAGCTAAATAAGATTACAAACTCCCCGCACCGCTACTGCGGCCAAGTTATGAGCCTCTATATTGAGGTTTCTACCAACATACTTACAATGCCGAAAAGGAAACAAAAGAAAAAGGCGTCTAATATTACTGATGAGCGGACGCCAAGCCCAGTTCATAACAAAACACGGGTGAGAGTCATCATCCTGTAGGAGATCAATCATAATCACCAAAAAGAAAACCAATCTTCCACTGTTGCATCTGGATGAGAAGTAGAGCTGCTTCTGCTGCATATGCCTCTACCATTGTGCTATCCAGGACGCTACTTTAGCCAGCACCTGTCCATAAGGCGACTCGTTGTTGAACTAAAACACTTTAGACCCTAGAGATAGCCAATCTTATTTAAAGGAAATGAGATAAATTCTCCAGAAGAGTTCACATTCTGACAACAATACTTCAAGATTTACATTCCTGACCAACCTGTGACAACTCCAAGATTTACATTCCTGACGAACTTGTGACAACCCCAAACGTGTTACTATATGTAAACCCAACTCCTGTTACTCGAAAGGAATCAATCTAGGTACTAGGTAGGCCAATAATTGATGGTTGATCTTCCATTCAACAAAAAAAAAAAAATGTACACCGAATACCGAGTTTGTTAATAGCCTAATTGTTTATGAATGGAACTTTCTCTAAACTCTCATCACGCTAGCATGACACATTACTACTAGGAGAATCAAACCTCAAAATGCAAATCCATAACTTGTTCTACGAGGAGCATAATTTCATCCAGTAGTGGGATAAGTTACACAAGGACACCACAGGCACAAAATTGTTCTATAAGACCAAAAAGAGCACAGTATCTTCAAGTCATGTGATAGCAAGGGAATCCCAGACACAAAATTCTGTTATCTCGTAAAAACAATACAATTCTCCACATGCAGAGTTCCAATGAATCCAGAACTGCCAAGTATGGACCAAGCAAACCCAATGGAAGGTCCTCTTAGAAGTTTGAAACCAAATTCCATGTCATTTATCCTACAATTCAAAAATAATATTACAGCCAAAACAAAATAAAAATAAAGTGCAAATCATTAGAAAAGGGAGAGAAAAGAAAAAATAGTAGTGAAGAGGATGGAAAGAAGTGAAGCAGAGGAGGAAAGGGACCAGATGAAAGTGGTCCCGACAATGAACATGATTGGCATGGCACCTTCTCTCGACCCACACCCACGCAAGTATATCGAAGCAAGTACAGTCCTTTGTTTCTCCTTCATTTCTCTCATTCTCACTCAAGGTCACTCAGGTCCCAAATTTGACAGATTCTTCTTAGCTGCAGGACCAGTTGATGTTAGTTTTTTTTATGCCAATCCAGGGAAGAAAAATATTTGGACCCCACTTCCCTTTTGTTTGTTTTTATTGTTTTATGATCTACAGTGGCCTTGTGTGTCGTGTGGGTTCAGTAACTGAATAAGTAGCAACAACAGACATGGGAACTTATTCCATTCCTTGCTTTCGGCAACAACCCACAGGTTAGCATCTCTTCACGCTTCCTTCCTACTTTTTTTTTTTTTTTCTCATTTGTTTCCAAGTTTATTAATAAAAATCCACTGTCAAATGCATGCCATATCAAAAACTAAAACAATACAACAAATTAAATTTCATAGTTTCTTCAAGGGGAAACATGGTTGTGTGTATGTTTTAATTGCTCTAAAAACCAAAGCTATTAGAGAAGGCAGATCTATCAAATACGGGTGTCTAGACTCAGGACTATGAACTGCAGAAGAAGCCACAATCAAACTCTTAAAGTTCAAGCTGGTAGAAAAAGAAGATCAATCATATATCAAGCAATCACAATAGAGGACCATGGACAACCTGAATGGGAATGGACTAGGCTCAAATGTATATCATCGTGACATCCTAGCTCAGTTAATTCACTGACAAGATCAATGCTCAAATGTATTTTAAAAGTATCATTAATTCATTAGCAAGCAAAATAGAAGACGGCACCATGCAATTTAGTTCTATGATCATGGATGGATTAAGATTTGAGTAAACTACAAAAGCTATAAACGCGATGGGATAAAAACTAAGTCGAGATCAGTTCCACTACAAAAGTTACCCCAAAACATCAGATCACAGATTCCACTGCCCCAGGTCAGAAAATTCCTTCCTTCCACCAGGGAATAAGGTTCTTGCTTTTTGCAAGAGGGACCAAAATGAAAGAGAACCCAAAAGCTTTTTAGGATCTATTCTTCTCACCATTGCAAGGTATGAGGCGTTCCATAAAGTTGTGGTGAGGATGGAATTAAATAAGAAGTGTTGTCTGAGAATAGAAAGTGGAGTGGAGGGGCAATACACCTTAGGATACCTAAGGCAGGAGGGACAATATCTCTTTCTAAGACGCATTGAAGATTGGATTGGATCATGTTCAATGGGTTCTGTCCTAGATTCCATGTGTATGATTCCAAGTTAGCGTTTATAATGAAAGCTTCACACAGCCTTCATTTTGTGAGAGTTGGTCAATGAGTAGAACAGAGGAGGTACGAAGCAGTAGAAAGCGATTATGCTCTGAGATAGTCTAGGACGGCAGTTCTAACTTTCAAGTACTACTAGACAGGATCAAGAAGCAAGAAAAAAGAGGTAAGAACTCGTAATTATTACTACCATTTGATTAATCATATTTCTGAATCTTTAAAACTGAGTTCAATTCAATCGAGTTATGATGAACAGGAAATGTATCATCATCATCGCCAAAATCAGCATCCAGGGAAGAACAGTTTACCTTCTTCAGGGATATCCATTCCTCCACAGAGGCACCTGTTTCTGCAAAATGGGAACGGCCTCGGTGATACTGGACTGGTTCTCTCCACTGACGCTAAGCCTAGATTGAAATGGACACCAGAGCTGCATGAGCGTTTCATAGAAGCAGTTCATCAACTTGGCGGAGCAGAGAGTAAGTACATTAAAATCAAATAAAAATCACGAAATATTTTACGATAATAGAAATGCATTCCACAAGCATGAAGCTTAGTTGAGACTGTGTGTGTGATACAGAAGCTACACCAAAGACCATAATGAAGCACATGGGAGTTCCTGGACTTACCTTATACCACCTAAAAAGCCATCTTCAGGTACATTAGAAAAGCTTTGCCTCATGCATCTACAGTACCTGCGGTTATCAGCTGTTCACAACCTAAGTTAATCTTTTGTCTTACAGAAGTACAGGCTAAGTAAGAATCTTCATGGACATGCTAACACTGGGATCGACAAAAATGGTAAAGGGACCAATTTCCATAAAGTACTTTGTACTTATCCTAAATGTACAAGCTAAGGAACACAAAATAATTTCCTGGAAACAGGTTATACAGCTGCAGTGGCAGGAGACAGAATGTCTGAAGTAAGCGGAGCACTTATGAGTGACTCAAGCAGCGAGTCCCATATAAGCAAGTAAGGACGTAGACATCATATTATACTCTCTCTCTCTCTCTCTTCTTCTTTTTTTTCTTCCAAATTTCGTTTCTATACATGCACTAACAGTGGGATTCTCATTATCAGAGGCTTGCAGCTAAGCGAAGCATTACAGATGCAAATAGAAGTCCAAAGAAGACTACATGAACAGCTTGAGGTAAGGAAAAAATAAAGTTTAAACTGTCAGTCATGTCCATAAACGGCAAACCGACTCTTGTGTAACACTGCAAATCATGAGATACTTTTTAACTTCTGTTTGCTTGCAAATGTAAAACTAATGTTGACCCAAGCAAGGCAGTGAATTAAGTATTTCCTATTTCGTACCCCATGAGAAATTCCTTTTTTCCATTCGTTGTCCTGAAAATTTATAACAGTAATAACAATCTAAATAAATAAATAACTGAAAATTTTGAAACCTAACTTTGTTTACCATTAACCTTTTTGCTTTTAAAATTTGGATGTAAATCAAATGAAATTTGATTGGCATTTGAGAAAAACATTTATTCATAAATCCACCAAACCCTTGGAAAATTTTCAATATATGGGAAATGAATCAGCTCTTGATATGCCAAACTATTTTCTAAACTTTAATTGCATATATAACACAAAGATCTATACTGAAGAACTTGTTATTTTTCTCAGCTCTGTGCCTGTGAAGATGACAGAAAAAATAAATTAATCTAAATAAGACCCAGATTTTGCATGTAAAATATTTTCATAAATTACAAATTTAAAGGAAGATATAAGGTGGTAATACTTGAATAAATCATCAATTAATGAATGATATACCAAATAAAGAAAATGTTATTCAAGAGTCATTTTGAAAGAAACATTTGTTCTTTCTATATTTGTGATGTCTTTCTTACTTGTTGAGGATTACATTGAAGCTATAGAATTGTTTTTTAAAGAAGAATTCTCTAGCATGTTCAAAGCCATGACAAAAACCTCAGAGACATATTTATTCACCACGATGTTTGCATCTAATGAAAAGGTTAATGGTGAAATCCCTTAAAAAGTTATTTACTGAATGTTGCTCTGAACTGAATTAGGTACAGCGACACTTGCAACTAAGGATAGAGGCCCAGGGGAAGTACCTGCAGTCGGTGCTGGAGAAAGCACAAGAGACACTTGGAAAACAGAGCCAAGGTTCCATGGGACTTGAGGCTGCCAAAGTGCAGCTCTCTGAATTAGTATCAAAGGTATCCACGGAATGCTTGAGCTCTGCTGCCTTTTCTGGGTTAAATGAACTGCCGACTCTTTGCATCCAACCAACACAAACATCCCAGCCTGCAGATTGTTCAATGGACAGCTGCTTGACCTCATGCGAGGGATCTCAAAAGGATAGAGAGATGCACAACATTGGGATGGCATTGGGACCTTGTCAAGGTAACACACCTTTGACCCACAAGGAGGAATCCACCTTTGCACGGACTGAGCGTACTTGGTATGAAGACCTGAATGAGAACAAAGTATTCCCTTCTGCAATGCAAAGAGAGACAGAGAGAAGGATGTTTCCCATCGAAAGCTCTCATGGGTTATCTATGAGCATTAAAGTTCAAGGAGAAATCAGCATTCCTGGGGCAAAACCAAAAGAAAGAGATGCAGATGAAAAGTTGCTAAACCAAGCAAACAAAACAAGAACTGCTGTTGAAGTGGACAGTGAGAAGATATCAGAAGCAGGGTTCAAACCACATTACCTGACAGAAACTCTGGATTTAAATTCCCATGACATCAGCGATGCTGCTTCAGCCTGCAAACAGTTTGACTTGAATGGTTTCAGCTGGGGCTGAGAGGCATTTTCCAAGAAAGAAAGATTGTTATTAAAAAAAAAAAAAAAAAAAATTTCAGAAGCCGTGAACAGTTTAGCTTTCTAGTTTGAGTGTAGTTAGCCCTGCAATGTGCAGTACAACAACGGAGGATCTCGAAGGGCACAACAATCAATAGCATCAAGAGATGAATGAGGTTAAAGCAATTAACACCTGACACAGACTAAAAGAACGGATTGGTTGGTTGAGTTACAAGTAAAAGTGAATGTCAGTAGCTAATTCCACAAAATGTATTCTCAAATAATATACTTTCAGAGCTTAGCCTAATTGGTACATCTGAAATGCCTAGTTAGTACATCTGAAAACTGCTAGTGATTATTATCAGAGGGGAAAATGAAATGATACATAGAAAAGATCTTTCCTCGCCATTTAGAATTTTCCTTTTCTATCTGAGGAAGCAAAACAGCTGTACACATGAAGAACTTCTCAACCAAATAATTATAAATCGTCCCCAGTTCAAGATAATAGCATAAAAAACGCTTAGTAACTCAAAACAGCTCAATTCCACTTTAAAAAAAAAAAATCAACTTAAACCCATTTGCGTAATGCAGCTTCTGAAAAGCATCAATATCAAACAATATAAAATACAACATTTCACTTATTTGCACGTTATAAATGGAGGCTTAAGAGAAATGTCTATGATAATAAATTAAGGGAAAATTCAACTCAAACTCTAAAATAAACAAACTAGTGCAGATTCAATAGCTGTTAAAAATTAAAGTTTTCAGCTTCACCAGTTCTCATACTTAATCTTCTAGCGTTAGATAACATCAATGTCTGTAAGTTTACCTAGATATATTAGGTCTCTGAAGGAAAAATAGGCCTACCATATGATTCAAGTGGTTATCGGTAACCTTCAATGTTCTTGATATGTTTTTCAAGCTTGGCAGCTATTTGTGGCCATTGTTTTATTGCATAGGAAAAAGTGTTTGCACTTGATGTTTACAGCACAACCCTTGAAAACGTAAATGAAATATAATATATATGAACAATCATGGTTTCAGATATACAGTTCTGGAAAAAATCTCTCACTGTTGCACTAGTAGACTGAGTGATCTCCCATGGGTGACCTACTCAATCTATCCGCTTCATTAGGCATTTTAAAATGGTTTAATATCCTTTACATACCATACCCAACCAAAATGGTCTCCAAAACTATGAAAGAAAAATTGCCATATTCCCCTACAGAAATTCAACATATGTTCTGGACTTTAGCTATAATTTACCAATAAAAAGAAGATACAAGTTTACACTTAACCACCTGCATCTGAAAAGATTATTTCGTAAAATAATGTAAACTCCAAAATGACAATGATGAGAGATTCATAACACTCCACAAAATCCGTATATGGTATGGACAAAGCAACATCCTGCTAACCTAAGAAGCTACTTCAAGTACTAGCTCAGAGGAATTTGGACCATTGAACTGTATGTACTTGACCTGATTAGGTTGAGGCGATTTCTGGCATTTTCGGGGTCTTAATTGAAAGTGTATGCACAAAATATAAAAGAGGTAAAGGATATCAGATCAGCAATGATATGTCAATTGTCAAGCACCAGATTATTCAGAGTATCAGTATACCATGTGAAAGAAAACTGCAATTTGTAAACCCAGGGATACGGTAACAGAGTGGACTAACAATGTTATACATTGTAAGACAAAATACATGCAAAAAATAGAGAACCTATGCCTTTCATACCATGCGCCACAAAGATAATGGTATCCTTCTTGAAATCTCTAATACAGCTGAAAAGAGAATAAATTACATAAAATGTAGTAGTTTTGGACAAAATGAATGATCCAGTCATAGAGCACATTCTTTTCCCCATAACAAAATCGATTCAAATTTATTTGGCAAGTACAGTAACATGTGTGTCCTCATTGAGTCTCCACCAAACAATGAGGTTTAGTATTTGACCAAATGGAGGTAGTATTGTTTTCAAATGAAACAAAGGTGCCTAATTTAGCAAGATCCTTATAAATTGTGCAGGAAAAATAGATAAATATAAATAAATAAAACAAAAAGGCTGAAGAGCTCTTCTTGCAGATGAAACCACACAATTCCCTTGAGACAGAAGGCCTGCACTGGCTAGTATTTCTCTATAAAAGTATCTGGTAAAACTCCAACAAGGTATCTTACCAACCAATAATACCCCCATAAGCTGACTCTTTAAGATAACCCAACATAAAATCTACTAAAATTGGAAATAACTCCGAGTCACACTTTCCAAGAGAATACCTGGGTCCTGTGTCATACTAGTATTATGGGTACATTGCTAAAGATATATTGTTCCCCCAATATATGATCAGATCAAGAAACAGTGTATAATTTTAGCACGCATAATAACATCAACAAAAAAGGTTAATAAAATGTTGATGAATAATTGAGGTCTTATTGTTTTCAATTTAACTAAATGGATCTAAGTTAAACTGCTAAGCAATGAACTTTGGTGTTCTAACTATTTTAGTTTGGGGCGCGATTATAATAGCCATTCATTTGGAAACAGTAAAGTTAATGTCACTCAGAGAGGATCATTAGATATTACGTCTATACAAACTGACCATTAGGTTTGTTCTATAAGAAAAGAGATCAACGGAAGAAGAATTACTCTGTTTATTGAATGAGAAACTATACAGCTTGCCTCAAAGAGGAAATGAAATTGGCTCATACAAGAGAAGAGATGAACAATAAGTATTTTCTATGTTCATAGAAGCCAACAAAGCAGCTGTCTAAATCCACGGAAAGTCTAACACTGACTGATTTGGAGATATTGATTATAAGAAATAAGAAATCATGGGTAAAAATAACATCTCGATCAAGTGGACAAACAAGTAAATGAAGCTGCAACAGGCACACAGAAACAGCAGAGAAATTTGCTAATAATATTGCTAGATATACAGGCAAAATAGTTTTCTCATAAAATATTAACCAACAAAGAAATTTATTTCTAGTTCTTTGTTTTCATAAAAGATAGCAGAGATACAAGGTTCACCATCAGATGTGCATGTGACCATAACTTGAGCATATCTAAAAGTCACTTATTCTGAAACAAGGGAACAAGTAATTGATCCATCTTTATACTTGATAGTTAAGAGTTTATTACTATGGAAGAAGAGAAATGTTAGTACCAGTAGAGCCTCCTAATCTACTTCTTAACTCTACGGATTTTCTTTGGTCCCCAGACTTCCATTCTACCCGCTGGGCAGCCACATGGTGCTCGAAAGATGAGAACAGTACGGCCATTGAGTGGTGCCATCCTCTTCAACTCCGCTTCCAATTCCTTAAGATCCTGCCCCACTTCCAATGGTTGTATCCCATACACTTGCTCAGGAGGAGCAGAAGTCATGAACTTGACACATTCTTCTGATTCAAGCTGGATGTCAAACTCCACTGCCTTTCGAAGACCCTTACAGTGTGGATTCCCGCATTTCCTCGCTTTGTGATTTATAATCTCCCACATTGCTATCACTATCACAAACGCTAATAGCAAACCAACTGCATAAGCAACCGGCGCATTGTATATAACATTTCCAAGAAGCATACAAGCCGCAGGAAGAAGGCCATAAGCTTCACGGAAAATAAATTTGAAGGAAGGACCAGTAAGTACCCCCAATGTCACAAGCATAGTGAGCAACAACATGATATCAATCGCAGCATAAGTAGACTGATCGCAAAACCAATTGGATAACGGATTTATTGAATGGTTGTGCTTTTTACTACGGCGATTGTGTGTGGCCCCAATTGCATAATTCCCCATGTTTCTGTGCTGCTTGAACGCTCTGCAGAATTCAATCAAACTCCTACAATCGACCATTGTTGGTTCCTTACTTGTTCGCAATTGAAACCAATTTTCTGTGAGATCCAAAACTCTGCACAATCAACCATTTGATCCATCAGATTAATCACCTTACAAAAAAATCGCAATGAATCAATTCGAATAACCTAAATTGTCTATTCATTCTACCACCATAATTTAAGCCTAAAACATTGTGTTTCTCAATACAAAATCAATGAATCTAAATAGCGTGAAATCAGGAATCGAAACTAATCATCAAGAAGAATAAAAACATGCATAATTGAATCACATGAGAAACTTTCATTTCCAATAATAATCTCAGTAATTAGAGAAGATGAATATAAGGATCTGAAGAGCACCTGGTATAGGAGAACAAAATCCGATCCGATCCAACCGAATCAATTGCAACTTCACGGATCAATAAAAACGTCGATCATCTATAGATTGGATGAAATGAAAACCTGATTGAATTGAATGGCTTAGATCTAATTAACAAACGGATGAATCGCGAATCTCTGGATGACAGAATCAATTAATCAATCAAACAAAGGTCATGTCCTTCAATCGATAAAGCGAGAGAGAGAGAGTTTGTCTTCGTTCTCGTGTCTCTCCCAATAGTGCCGGCCAAGACTAAAAGAAAGAAAGAAAGAAAGAACAAAAAATTTTGGGGAAAAATTGGAATTGAGAGAAGGAGGGGGAGAGAGATGAGGCCGGGGGACGAAAAGGAGAGAGTTATGTAATATATATAGTGTCGTGTGTAGATAGATCAGAAATTCTAGAGAGGAGAGAGAGGGTGGGTCAACCTGAGGCTGAGGTGGAGCCTATGCCATCCTGCTGTGTCTACATATCTTCGCTTTTCGCGACACGTGGCAACGTGTTATTCTAGTCTGCCAAGTGTGCTCCAAGTCATCCGGCTTATTTTTATGAATTCATGTTTTGAATCGAGTGAGTCTGGTTTGGATATCGAGTCAGAGTCATTTGGGGAACTATATAATATTTGAGCTGAAATTTTTAGAAAAAAATAAAAAATAATTCTAACACAAAAAGGATTGTGTCAAATTTTAGCTCATTTCGAGATGTGTGGCCAGACATGCGTAATTGGGACAAGGAGGATTTTTCTATTAATATTACGATTTGAGAAAAACAAGCGATGGCTCGCCTTGGGGACGACACAAGCTGGCTTATCACCCACCCAAAAATATCAAGATATTTAATGATAGTGACTTAAACATGTATATCGAGGAATGGTGTTGAAATGGTCTTAAACTTTAGCTCATTGTTTCTAGTGTTAATCGAAAACTTTCCTAACATTTCAGCTCAAAAGGGAGCTTTGAAAATTGAACTTTTTTTTATTTAATATTGTCTTTAATTTACAATTAAAAACTAAGAGGATCCACCTGATTTAGTAAAAAAAAAAAAAAACACTTTTTGGTCCCTACCAATGCCCCATTGTTTAATTGTGTTTTGATTTTTTAAAAATCTTTAAAAATTTATAGATATTTTTATGGCGATGATTTGTTGATTTAATCTGAAATATGCGCTTACTACATTGGTCATATTTGCAATGATGTATAAGAAGTTTAGTCCCATATCCAAGTATGAACAATACACCTTATGAATAATATACATTTTTTTAATGTTTGTCATATAAAATGTAGTTTGTATGACAACCAAAACTATTAGGACGGTCTTGGAGTTATATTTTGCCCCTTTTTGAAGTTATATTAGAACAGTCTGGGGGCAAATTTACATTTTTGCCCCTCTTCCAAAAAGTGTTTTTGTGGTGTGTGAAATTTGCCCCCTAGGCGGGCAAACCAAGCCGGCTAGAAGGGTTTTATGTTATGATGTTGATCACTCAACTATGGAGAAAAGAAAAACCATGAAAATTATGACAAACTTTTAAAGAGAAAGTGAGAAAAACATATATAATAATCAAAAGTTAAAACAAAAATGACCACTTCAAATTGAATGAGCATTGTCTTATATGCCCTTGTTTTGAAAGTTTTGAAACACTATTTAGCATGTTAGAGTACTTGATGCACAACCCTTATGTAATTCAAGTTAGACGCCATGCTACTTTTATGATATAGGCATGTATGATGACTTCAAGTCGATGGGCTTAACTGAAGCACTCGTGAAAGGGAAGTATGGTAGTTGGGTCTTGCATAATAGGAGAGTTATAAGTATTCAACGCAGATAATATCCAATGAGCAATGGGTATGCCGCATGAGTAAAAGTAAGGCAACCACTATCTCGCACCACCATTTTCTCTCTCTCACATCACCCTCTTTTTTTCTCACACCACCTGTATAAATAAAAATCATTCATTTTCCCCCTCACCATTCAAATCGACAATGGTTCCTCCCCCATTCGAAATCTCTTGCAAATCTATTCCAAATCTCTCTCCCACACTCAAATCTCTTGCAAATCTCTTCATTCTCCCTTGAAAACTCTCAAAATCCCCTTAAAGTTGAAACCCTTGAACCCAAACTCAATAAATATCCATAACTTAACATAACAGACAAACCCAAACTAGAAACAAAAAATAGGGTAACTTTCGAACCAATTTAAACCCTCAATTGAGACTGATTCTCAAGCTTATCAAAACACAAAAGTTGTAGTACTCTAAGTTATTTAATAAATACAACTTGAATCATTTGCAATTTTTTTTGAAATGAGCAAGTTATGGTCATTTTACTAAAGTTGCGTAAATTTGTTCGAAAAATGAAAACGGGATAGTGTTCCTGACTTTCGGCCAACTTATGTGCTCGATCGAGACTGATTATTAAGTTAATCAAAACACAAAAGTTGTAGTACTCTCAGTTATCTAATAAACACAACTTGAATCACTTTGCAAATGTTTTGAAATGAGTAAGTTATGGTCATTTTACTAAAGTCGCGTAGAAAATGAAAAAAAAATTATGTTCGCAGAGTGCACTGCGAGGTATCTAGAGGAGGGAGGAACCATTGTCGATTTGAATGGTGAGGAGAAAAAATGGATGGTTTTTGTTTATTTAGGTGGTGTGAGAAAGTAAAAAAAAAAAAAAAAAAACTCAATGGTGGTGTGAGAAAGAGGCTATGGTGGTGCGAGGTAGTCATTGCCTAAAAGTAAACCTGATAGGAGTTGAATGAGGCACATATTTATTGAGAATCGAAGTGAATGAAACTTTGAAGTACAATTCCCACAACCCCTACACACGACCATGCTATTCAGTGAAAAACAAGAATGATAACGAAAAGGTATAATCTACTTGAAAACTAAATTTTAAACAACGACCAAAACTAAGAAAAATCCAACTAAGAAGATAATTGACACCAAAGAGATGAGGTTTGTGCAAATAGAAATATAGCTATGCTAATAAAGGGTTGAAGAAGAAGTGTGCCAAAATCCCATGCTAACAGATCCACTTGAAGGACACGAAAGTCATAAAAATTTTAAGTTGATGATTTTCAAGCTAATTATATCAGGATGTAGCGAGAGCATACGATCAGAGCAAAAGAAATACAATAAGTAGAACCTCAAATAGTGCTAAATGAAGTACATATAGGTCTTTTTTTTTTTTAATTAAAAATCTCCGATATAGAGAGGCAGCTATGGGATGTCAGACCTTAATTACTTGTCCCAAAATGGGATATAATAACAAAGTGGGAAGGAAAACCAGAAACTAGACAAATATATCAAATCTAGACTGACCAAACCCCTAAACCAAAGCATGTACTTACTGTTACATTTCTTCATTCTAGATGATCGTCGAGGAAAAACCTTGAAGTCTTTGAAGCAGTCGTGATCCAGCGTATTTTCTATTGTCATATTCCTCTTATCGAATCTTTTCATTAATCGTTTGTGATCTTTCTTTAGATCTGACACTATTCTTGACCTAATGGTGTTTTCATCCAAATCTTCTTCATCCGAATTGTTTTCGTCCGAATTGTTGGTATCAGACTCCTATTCATTTTCGTTGTGAGCCTGACGAATAACCAAAACCCCTTAATGACCATAACTTCCAAAGGTCTCCACTAAGGGAACAGGAGTCACCGAAATGTCCTGCTTCGACTGAGACCGAACATTAGGCTCCGAGTTTGCAATAAACGGACTGAAGTTCGAATCCTCTTTGTCTAAGAACTCACCCATATTCTCATCCTTACCAATCTCGGGGCCCTTCTTGAACAGATCAACAACTTCATAATGGCCAAAATTGGCTACTCCAGTCATTACCATGTCCACCAATGTGTCGCATCCTTGTTCTTTGCCGTTACGATGTGAATCCCCTGCTTTGTGTTCCTGCAACTTGCTATTACCAGCATTGAGACCACCTTTAATAGCCTGATTTCTTTCCCCCTTGGTAGCCCGACAGCGTACCCCAACTTGAGCATCGCTGTTAGGATTGTCGTGAGCAACACTTTGAGCCCGATTGTGAACACCTTGACCATCACGATTGTCAGCACCTTGAGCACCACCTTGAGATCCTATGGGAGCATCTTTCAACTCCCTGTGATCAACACCCTTAACACCCATGCGAGCAACATTCTGAGCCGCATTATGAGTACCATGGCCATCCCTAATTTCAACACCTAGCACACCACCTTGAGCTCCAATATGAGCATCTTGAAGTTCCCTGTGAGCAACACCATGAACACCAGTGTGAGCAGCATTATGAACTGCAATATGAGCACCATAACCTTCACTGTTCTCAGCACCTTGAACCCCACCGAGGACACCCCCTTGAAAACCATATTGAACACCATCTTGAACTCCAATGTGAGTAACTTGAACCTCCCTTTGAGCAGCACTATGAACACCAATGTGAGCATCACCTTGATCATCAATGAGAACATCACCTTTAGCACCAATATGAGCATCACCTTGAGCACCGATGTGAGCCCCGTGAACTCCATAGTGTCCGCATTGATCATCGCTGCGAGCTTCACCCTGAGCACCACTATGATTCCTTCCGTCGACAACCCTATAAGCATCCCTTGAAACATCACTAGAGCCACAATCTTCACTAGAGTCACCACCAATGTGAGGATGTGCAGGACCAGTGCAACCCTCCATTCCAGCTCAAGAGATTGAATCTTCTACCTTACTCACTTCCCCACCACCACTGGAATTCCAGCACCAACAGGGAACATGCCCTCTGTTCTAATCCATGTTTCAGCAATATAATCCTTCGCGCAAACGTTGTCCAGGATTTCTGCTTCATTACTACGAATTACAACCACTTTAGTGCTCACTGAACCCGAGTTAGAGGACGTATTCTTCCTCAAACTTTCAATCTTAATACCCTCCATCATAAAAGATTTATTCCCAGCTGAACCCGTTGTTTTCACTAACGCTATTTTTATATCACTTTCAAAATAATCGGCTTCCCTTAGTGCTTCCTGTGTAGTTTCCACATGTAGTTGTTCTGTGTCCCCAATTGACTTCCTTTCTAATGGCTTTTCTTTGGAGGAGGAGATGCTATGTTCCACGTTTCTAGAATCCTCCTCACCCCCCATATTCTCATCTTCTGTCGACGTATCAACTAAAGCCACAAACTTATTCTTCAAATTTAGTTGTGCATGTTCACTATCCGAGGGTTTTTAATTCCTCTCACCTTCTTACGAACTCATGATTTCTACTTCGTGACTATCCTTCGCCCCACTCGTCCCAATCTTCTCCTTATCATCCTTCAATTTTTTTAATAATGGGGACATAAATTTGCTTCACACCGTGTTGCCCTTGCTTCTCCTCGTTCCTCATTTGCTTTGCCTTTTCAGGTTTAGTTTCTTCCTTAGCTTTATCACCTTCCAACCTAGGATTTTCCTTCTTCCCACCCGTAAGTTTTCTAGAATAATCCTTTTCATGGCCAATCAATGCGCAATGTTCACAATATTTAAATCCTAGGTATTCTAGTTTCTGCCAATAACCACCATACTTAGGGATTTCTAACCAAATCCTGGATGGTAAAGATTTAGTACTCTCCATCTCCACACACATGCGTGCAATCTTTGGTCGGGCGAAATATCTTGTACCATCATCAATCCTTAGGAAGTTGCCAAACGAATTTCCTATTGCCTTAATGATTGCCGGAAGAAATAAGGCTAAAGGGAGATTCAGTAGTTCAACCAAGATCGGGGCCAACTCCGGATCTTCACATAGGCTAAAACCCGGGTGCCAACGAAAAATTTTGTACCTGACCCCCCGAATAGTGAAAGAATCCTTAGATAGCACCTTCTTGACTTCATCCTCCGATTGTAAATAAACCGCCACATGCCTATAATCTATAAGACCCATGATGAACTCACCCGAAATACCCCAATATCTGTGGATTGAGTCCCGAATTGAATATAAAGATGGCAAAATGTTGAGAACTTCAAAACCACCACGTGGTCAGAAACATGGGATTCACCCCTTGCAACATCGGAATTAGGCAAAATAGTCGGGCTGCCATCCTTTGAAAACTCGTTGATTCCGTCGGTTTCTTCTCCAAGTTGTCACTCATGCATTTACCTAGGACTTGCGCAAAGGTGCGCCTAGTCTGGCTATCGTCATCCTTGCCAACCAAAGAGTATTCCCTCTTGGTCGGCTGCGCAGCAGCCATGGGAGACCTAGTCGTCTCCCTGTTTGATATTTAATGGTCAAGATCTCTTCGTATTAGATGGGAACGACTGAGATTAAAAAGAAATATTTAATACCAAGGCTGCCATCGATACAAATAGTGCCCCCCCTTATGCAATTTTGTAGAATAAACATTATTTCTACCCCTGAACTCCCTTTCAACATTGCCAAACAGTTCTTAGAATATATTTGGCATCTTAACAAAACTGAATATGCAATTAGATGTGACTTCCTATTAGCTGCTACTGTTATTTGTGCAAGTAAGGAACTCCCATCATTTTGAAAAACATAGGTTCGTGTTCATGGTATAGTTTCTAAGTACGTATACTCTCATCATATCTAATTTTTAAGGGCTTGAAGTCTTCATGGCCAACACAACACAATTGAAAGGCAATTACAAGGTGTTCAAAACCAATCACATGGAAGAAAACACCACTTCTCTATGGTATCATTGGTTATCTTAAGAAAATAGAGAACGACATAAAAGGTTGAAACATATTTGTACTTGTATATGCCTAATTTAGAGAACTTTTAAGCCTTCAACCACTTAATGTCATCTTGAGATTGAAGTCTTCATTTTTTCCATTGAGGAAGTTACTATAAAGAGTGTATTCTCTCTAAGCAAATAAGAGTATCACTAGAAGAAAAAAGTTCGACTTTAAGTTGGTCTTAACTCATCTTTACCATATTGAGTGTTTTGAACTTTATTTGTGAGTTTCGAGTGCGGAGTTCCTATTAGAATGAGATTTGTAATCTACTTCGTGAAGAATGCAGTAACAAATGTGGCAAACATCCACCCTTCAGTTGAGGAAGTAAGTGATTAAAGCCAATCAAACTTCGATTTAGATAAACCTCATTATATTGTGCCTTGTGTCGTGGTTTGATTTCTTCTCCATGTGCTTCTATTTTAATTCGTGCATGCTTAGCAAGTCAATTTTATTGCATGGTTGCTTGTTTTCTTTGCTATCACAACTTGCATGTTTGAAACCTAAAATTTGAAAATTTTCAAGTACCTTTCTCACTCAATTATATTTGCTCTATTGACTACTTGATCTAGTAATTTATATCTTTTTACAAGTACACAATTAGTAACTCGTTTTGATTTCTATTATAATTTATTGTATTTCAAAATCAAATCACAGTTTTTAACTTATTCTTCTCTTTCCAGTGAATCAACTAATCACGGTGCAAAAAACTACTTGCAATCAACTTCTCTAGAGTTGTGACACCATTTTCCAATGTATTTAGGTAAAGAACTTCAAAATCGAAAAAATTTGGCAAAAGATTTTCAAATCAAAATTGATTTCAAAAAGGAATATCAAATTTGAAAATGAACTTGTAGATGACAATCTGGTTCAATGTAAATAACATTTGTGGAAAATCTTTTAAATTGTTTGGCATGCCACCATAGGCATGATATTATTAATATTAGATACTTGGGAAACATTTTTTTTTTTTTTTTTTTTTTACAGTGTGATAAATAAAACTCAAGTTAATATGAAAAGATGGATTTGATGGTGATTATAATTTGTTTGTATTTGCCGTAATCAACACTAGGAGAAGGCCATAATCTAGGGTTGAAAATGGTTCGGTTTTTCACAGTCGGTTTCAAAATTTTCAAATTGAAACCGAATCGATCATTGACAAAACCGAACCGAAATCGATGCGACTCTAATTTATGCAAACCGTAACCGAACCGAACCGAATCGACTAAAACCGAACCGTGACCGACTATTTTAAACATATTATATTATTTTTATATAAAATATATTATTTATTATATATATTTGATCGGTTCGGTTTTGTCGGTTAAAATCACATATAAATCGAAAACCCAACCGAACTGATCAGTTTGGTTTTGATCAGTTCAGTCGATTTAATCGGTTTTTCGTTCAACCCTACATAATACTAACAATTTCTTAATCGCAGAAACCAAATTACAATCTACACCTTGTTGTACAAATTCAGTTAATCATTAAACATTTAGAACTGTGGGACGTGGTTGCCCAAAATCTTTACTCTTTATTATAATACTCTTACTGCTCAATTCTCTCTTAAAAAAATCATGTTATCTTACTCAGTACTATATTTTTCTTTTTTATTGAGGAATCAAAGTACAGTCTATAAACTTTGCCAAAAAGAAAAGGCTATGAAACTCAACTTATGATTAGTTTATTATATTTTGCAGATCTCATAGATTGAGCACATGCACGTCATTGATTCTAAGAAAATAAAATTAAATAAAAAATAGGCAGTGATTGTTTTGACACCATTGCTTCTGCTGAAGCACACCACCAGCCCCAACTTCCTAAATCACACCGTTACCTTTCTGAAGTACACCATCACTTACTGAAAGACACCTTCAATATAAACAAAACAAAAATTCCAATACCACCTCTCTTCTATCTTCTCTTCTCTCACAAAGAGCAACACTACTTCACACATTTACCACCACCGCAACGCCTCGCCCCGTCACCACCACCCGACCTCTCCCTTCCTGCCCGTCGACAGGTCACACCTCTTCTTCTTCTATGTTCTTATTTTCTTTTCTTTTTCTCTTTTTCTTCTTCTCCACTGCTGGCGGCACGCCTCCTTTGTGTGAGTAGGGGTTCCCCCTTCACATAAATCTGCTCGAGGGCAGAAAAAAACAGAGGAGATGAAGGAGGCGGAGGCGAGGTGGTGCCGCCGGCGGTGGAGAAGAAGATAAGAGAAAAGAGAAGAAAAAGAAGGAGAACAACAATAACTGAAAAGAGGAAGAGAGGAAAGGTGGTGGTGGGGTGGTGTGGTCGATTGTGTGACCAGCAGTGGCAGGGTGGTGCTGCTTCATCGTTGTTGTGAAGAGAGAAGATAAGATGGAGAAGAAGATGAACAGTGATGAGATAAGAGTTTATTTGTGGTGTGCCTTAGCATATTAAAAATAAAAAAAAATAAAAAATAAAAAAGAGGTGTGATGTGCTTCAACAAAAGTGGTGCTGTCAAAAAATCATTGCCTAAAAAGAATTATTGAAACTATGAATTAAAATCGACATCAATATGCATGAATCGGAATCCAGAGTTATACGTAAACTCCTTTTTACAAATTTTGAGTATTTTTCATGTCTAGTTCGATTTGTGTTGAGAATTCAGTCTTAGAAGTTTTATTTTTCAAAGAAATATCATACAGTGTATTCTTTCAACTAATTAATTTGTTGGTCCATCAACACCTTCATGGTGGCACATTTGGAGTTGTTCTCTCAACATAAGCAAGAAAATAGAAAGGAACAAAAGCTAGAAAACAACATTACGAAAATGATGTAAAAAGGGCGTGGGTTGTGATGTGTTTGTTGCCTATTTCAACCATTTGAATTTCGTCAAATAACACGAAAACGAAGTCTTTCCTCTCATCTCCGCATGTCAAATGGAGATCACTCCTCCCACCATTGTTTTCTTATTCAGTGATGATGTGTTTCAGGACTCACCAACAAAAGCAATGCTTTACCAAATGGAATTCCAATGAATCAAAAGAAAGTGAAGCTACGCGCCTTCACAGGTGGTGTTGTTCGCTTCGCCCAGGAGGATATGTAGATACCCTGCTTTAAGCTATAATGCATGATCCATGTATTTTGTGGTAGAAGTAGTTTGACATTATCATATGGATTGAGAGAGTATTCTAAATGACTCATTCATGGGGTTGAGATAATAAAAGTCACCAACCAAATGGTATGGTATGGTATAGTTCTTGGTCTGTCTTCTGTTGATCTCACTAACCATTGTCAACATCAATACACTATTTGAAACGATCCATTACTCGTTCCAATTCCATTCAGTCTAAGTGATGAGAGGGTTGACTCCTTCCACTTAATTATTGATTGATTTGGTGAAGCCTTTTGTTTTTTTTAACCACAAAAGCAGAATTTGACCTGTTTCGTCCAAACACAACAAATACGCAAAACCCCAATAGGCCGCCCATCCACTTCAACTTCACTTATATCCAATTTGACACACAAACTATCTCTGGTTGCATTATTATCATAAATTAAATAAAAAAAGGTTAGTTGAATTCTTCAGTTTCTTGTTATTTACAACTAATAGATTAAACAAGCCAAGCTTTCAGATGAATCTCATTTACATGGAAATTAATACAAGTCCATCAGCATAAAAACTTTGTAAGATGAACCATCTTCACCTTTAACCAAAAACGTGCAACTTAAGACCTTCAGCTTTAGCAGATATATATGTGTTCTTGGGAGCAGTTGCTTAATGAGTCAAACTGACTCTAGACGACAGATTTATTATTATTTTTATTTTGTGTATTTTTATTTGCAAGTCCTGCGAGTCTTACTAATACTTGAAATCAAGCAATTAGCACACCTTATATTCATCAGCAGAAATTTTTTAATCTTAGCAATGTAGCTTAAGTTGAAGCCTTTAAGGCTTACTGAATAGCCTGCGATGATTAAAGTAGTTCTACACTATATAGACTTTCCTTCTTCCCACAGGTCTCTTGAATATAATCGATTCTCTCGCTCGTAACTTTTGGTGGAATGGTCAGAAACATGGTCGTGCTAAGCATCTTTGTACATGGGATAAAATCACCTCTCTTAAACATCTGGGAGGTCTCAATATTCCTACTTATAGGAACAAGAATCTTGCCCTCATGACTAAAAATGTGTGGACTACCATATTGTCCCAACTTTCTCTCAGGTCCCATCTTCTCAAGACAATCTATTATAACTCTAAAACTTTGTTCCAACTTGTCAAACCTCTTGCATAGGCTTCCTTTGCCTGGAAAGGCACCCTCATAGCTCTCCATTTCATGAAAAAGTTTATTCATTGGCAAGTTCTTTCTAGGGATACCGTCAACCTCTGGTTTTACGCATGGGTAAAGCCTTGCATGCTTTTAGCCGACTGTGTCCCAGCTCCAGCAGCAAACAATCTTCCGTCATGTCTATCTGACCTTTGGACAATCTCTCAGTCCTCTTCTATTTCCTGGAAAGAGGATCTCCTTCTTTCCTTTTTGCCTGGTCCAGTTGTTAGGGATATTACTAACATTTGCATCTGCTCCTCTTCCAGGCTTGACCGTCTCATTTAGAACGGCGACAAAAAAAGAATCTTTTCGATTAAGAGCGCTACACGGACCTTCTCCTCCGCTAATGTAGCTAGCTCTTCTTCGGGCACCATTTATTCAGGCCTTGAGCCAAAAAAATTTCGCCATATATGGCACCTAAAAGCACCCCCCAAGTGCTATCCTCTTCCTTTGGAAAATTAATCAGAACCTTCTGCCTACCATGTCTAATTTGGTTAGGGTTCATGCCCATATTGAGAATCGGTGCGTGTTCTGTCACAGTCATGACGAAGATGCCATTCATTTTTTTTCACATGCCCCAACACAAGTCGTCTCTGGAAGTTGTTATTTCTCCCTATAGACTGACTCTGTCCATCTTACCGACCTCTTTCGATCTCGGCATTTTTCAAATTTGTATGGAAAGCGGCCAGAGAACACCACACATCCACAGAGAAGATACTCTCCTAGTTTTTGGCAATTCTTTTCTCTATTTGGAGGGTCTGAAATAACATCATTTTCAATAAATCCAAATTCAGTTTCACTAAATTCACTTCGACTCTCCATGTCATTTGATCAACTTGGGCTTCTCATTGGTTTAAATCTTCTAAATATCACTCTGAACTTGCTATTATGACCATTCCCCAAATCATTAGCTTTGCCCGTCTTGATCGCGATGAAGGACAGCGTGTTAGCGGGAAAAGAAGGAAGGTTGCCCCAAAAGGAGGAGGAACCCCGATATTTCCCAAACTGCTCATATTCCTCATAATGCACCTTTTGGTCCCACTACTGCTCTTGTAACTAGTAGACTTCATCTCATCCAGAAACAATTTGAGTTTGCCGAATCCCATATATTCAATACCCCCTCTCTTCCATTATCCAATCTTCGGAGTTACTAGACCCAGACATACTGATAGTTAACTTTGATGCTTGCTTCTTTAATCATTGTAAGCAGTGAGTTGTAGGTGTCATAGCAATGGATCTTGGAGGACATGTTCTTGCTATACTGGCTAGTACGATTCAGGAACCGGTCTTGGATAGCACAATGGTTGAGCTCTTCACAGAAGAGGCTGCACTTATACTAATTCAAACCTTGCGGTGGAAATCTGGCATTGTTTTTTGTGATTTTGCCAACTTTCTGAAGGCGATATACCTTGATGATGCTAGCATGTCTTTTGTTTCGGATTAGGCTTGGCGTCCACTTTTGTGTGATGTTAAACGCCTTCTTGAATTACTTAATAGTTGGAAATGTATGTATATTTGTAGGGACCCCAATTATGAGGCCCATAATCTTGCATACACAGCGAGTAGAACTATGTCTGTTCCTTAGCTTTATATGCATTATGCTTCATCAAAAAAAAAAAAACAAAAAAAAAAAAAACAAAAACAAAGAGAAGATGTCAACAAGAACAAATGATCTGAGAACCAAAATTTTACACAAAAAAATCATCATTACTCATATGAGGAGTTCTTTTTAGGTTGTTGCAGGCTTTTCTGAGTGAAGTATGACTACAACTGAACAAACAAACGATTACCAGCATCAAATTTGCTTTCACATGAACACGTGTACCCTCACTGGGGAAGCTTTTTGACATAATGGCAAGTTGGATAGCTATAACTGTTCTCCCACTCAGTTCATGTGTAGTTCTTGAAAAAGCACAAAAACCCCATCACATGTTGACTACTACTCAAACCTAATCTTCTTTGGAGCAGGTTGAACGCTACCAACCTGTTAAATGAGTTCCACAAAATGAGTACATAAACCATATTTATATACATCCAAAGTCACTATATAACCAAAAAGGGAACAGAAGTGAAAATGGACATGAAGTGACAATTTGTGGTGCAAACTAGAGATCTCAAACTGGCAAGATATCAGTCATTACAGTTTAAGCAGCATGTACTAGGTTCAGCTATTCACATCTATCTAAATCATAATACATGTGATTTAAAAGCATAAGAGAAAATATATTGATATGGATGATTTTTCAGTCACTCACGTGACTGATAGAACTAACAACAAATTGATCCCTTTGAAGATTTAAATTTGGACATAATTGTTTATTTTTAGTATAAGGATAATTGGATATATCGGATATTTGGGGAATATATTGGATATGTACGATATATAACAGCAATAACAGATACATTGCACCATATCTTTCAAAAGTATTGACTTTTAGTAAAAATTATAAATAAAAGAATATATATATACAGGTATTTAATAATATCCATGGATATTATTAAATCACTACGTTAAGAATATTCTACATTATTAAATATCCGATATATCGAACTTATCATTGATCTTACACAAATAATTTTCTCAAAAAAATTAACTGATTTATCTTCAAAGAGACCTATATATTGCCATTTAGGTATATTGATGACAGAAAAATTGCCCATGTCGAGATATTTTAAGTCATGTGTGCATGGAATGTTCATTCTGATGCATCTACAATGCATATGTAAACTACCAACATCCAAAACCTTAAATAGATCAAAAAGTAAATAAAAGATGAAAGATATGGAGAACTCCTAAAAGTGACCAAAAATTATGAGATCATAACCACACTCTATACTAGGGTTGCAAGCAACAAAGTCTAGGACAATAACTTGTTTTTTATGAGAAAATTCTCTTCATCATGCAACCAAAAGTTACGATGGGGAGTTCATATGCTTGGGCAGAGGTCAAGGACGTTAAGTCCCATGCAAGAACTTCCATATTAAATTCACAAAACATGTATTCAACATCTATATGAAAATATGAGCAAGAAAATTCCGTCAGGAAGTGACGAGGAAATTTTTTTATCTCTTACAATTTCTGGAGGCACATAATCAATGCCAGCAGCCTCTATCTTCTTCCTCCGCTTCTGGTCTTGCTTCAGGATACCTTCCACCAACTTCCTGTGTTCTTCCATGGTTCTTTCCTATATCACAGAAAATTGCAAAATGACATCAAAAGAACAAAAATGGGACTATTTTCTTTTTATGTTCTCTGTGTGGGATGGTGGGGGGAAGGAAGGGTTGTACAATATGAACTTGAATCACGGTGCCCTATAATTGCCACCTAGGATACCTTATTATGTCGCTTCCGTTCAATTTCAATCCAATTTGGTGGCTTGTACCTACGGTTTAGACCACTCCATCTGTGAAAGAAAACTTCATGGATCAGACAAAAAACAACCAAAATAATGAGAAGCTAAATACAGGGTCCTGTAAGCTATGCAGATATGATTTCATCTTCTGTCACTTGTTAGAAAATTTCTTGCACTGGAAGGATGATAGTTTGGTATAAATTACATTGTCCAACAAGATAATCTAGTAAGCTTCAAGCAGATGTTATTTGGAACTAGAACCAAGTTCGTCAATCTAATTAAAACAATAATGCAGACTCGGGATATCCATAAAGAAAACACATGCAGCATTTTACTTCTCATTTTGTAGTTTTGTACCCCTACAACTGGAGCCTAATGGAGATCGTACTAAGCAGAACCCGGAGCCAAATGGGGATCCTGCTATGCAGAACACGGTCCATGTATAGGTATGTCCCAAACAAATGATTTCCAAACCCCATGTGGAGATCATACTGGAAAGTACAAGTATGTTCTCTATCAAAAACAATTATTGCAATAACAACAAAATAAATTAAATTAATAAATAAGAAGAAAAAAGTTATTGCAGTATCACCAAAGACATGAAAATCGTATAATTCCAAAAACAATAATTGATGTTACGCCCTCTTTTATCTAACACTTCATATATACCATCAAATTAAATCTGTCAAATGCAATTATTTGAACGGAAAATGGAACCTGCTTACATTTTAGGATGAACATTTTCTGGAGGAATAAGATTCACTTGCAACATGTGCTCAAAAAGTAGGTAATTATGCATAGAATCAGCTACGATCTTTGCCACCTGCACTTGGGATAAGCAAGCCTTAAGTCAAAGAAAACATCTAATTAAATCAATATTTAGATGCTAATACTTGAATGAAGTGTAACCTCTGGGGATTCAAATTCGATGAAGCCAAAATGCTTGGATTTTCCTGTCTGTGCAAACCCAAAATGTAAAGCTTGAGTTAGCATCACAAGTAGATGAAATGGAGAAAGCGATACCCTGAGCGACCCTCAAGTATTGGTTAGTGAATATATATGAATTATCCATTCAATGAAATGGCTATTTAATTTATATGCATACTATTGTTCATTCTTTCCAGCAAAATAAATAAAGATACACTCCTGTTTCTTCCCTCACCCCCAACTCCAATAAGATAGTATCTTGACTGCATTCAATGTCTAGCTAATGTTCAAAACAACCCTACTAAAATAAATTTGAAAATGCTAAAAAGTTCCGCAACCCGACTTTCCACAAAGATACAAGTCTCATACAATTTTGTCAGTGTACTTAGTAAGATAATACTGCCGATGTGAAAATGTGAATGTAGGTGCCAGAATGGTAGATGAAAGATCATCTATTAGAAAAACTAAGAAAAAGTACATACAATATGCAAGAAGATTTGTGTGTGTGTATATATATACATATATTTTTAAATCAGAAAACGAGAAATTGTATTGTGTAAGAGAAAAACAGGGGAAGCGACACTGGTTCCCCCAAAACATGTAAATCAGGAACTGTTGGGGAGAACTATATATTCCCATTTAAACATACAGAAAGAAAGAGAGCTTGCTGAATGTCCCTGAACCCATGCCAATTATGAATAAAAAGAGTCTTCAAAAATAATGTCGTAGGTCTCACCTCTTAAACATTTATGAATAAAAAGAGTTTTCAAAACAAAATCAGGTCATCTGCCATAAGTCGGCAGATTGCAATCCTGTCGCTCCGGAGGCTATAACTCCGTTTACAAACATCGATATGTGATTTAGTAAAAGTCTATAGAAACCATATCTGATGAGGAATCTAAATTGGTATAGCTCATCACCTAAATCCAAACCATCAAACCGAAAATTCAATTACAAAACAGGCTATTTGCTGAATTCAGCAAAATCAGCAAACCAAAATGGGGTTTAAATAAATTTCAAACATTTTGGACTCCTTGCTAAATTTCAGAGTTCTCCACTATTGTCAAATCCTCCAAAATATCTCATACATTTAGTAACAACTATCATTAATTAATGAAGAATCAATTCTTTTTCACATGAAAAAACACTACATAATTTTGTATAGAACTCTGATAAACAATTTTAGGGCTGGGCATTTCAAACCGAAAAATTGAATCAGGAACCGACCCGACCCGATCGGTTCGGGTTGTTAATAAAAAATTGTCTTCAGTCCGGTTATTAGGCCCAGCCCGATAATTTCGGTCCGGTCCTCGGTTCCAACTTTCAAAACCCGCCAGTAACCCGGCCTAACCGGAATATTTTTAAAAAAAGATTAAATACCCAAAGCCCAAACTGCACCCATCTCCATTATTCTCCTCATCAAAAGTCAACTCATCTATTCTCTCTCTAAAAGCCGACTCATATCTTCTCTCTCTTTCTATGGTCATGGAGCACCACCCTAAAAAAGCCAACTCATTTCTTTTCTCTGATCATGGAGCATCCTCCAAAAGCCAAATAAAGACCCACCACTGGCACTGACCACATTTTTCCCTTCAAATCAAAACTCTCTCATCTTGCCGCCCACTCTTCTTCTTTGAAATCACTCTGTTTCGCTTAAAATTCGTGATCTACAAGCAAGCCGCAAAGGTCTATCAGACCAGTAGAAACATGCTCACTTTTCCAGATTTCTTTATATTTTCTTCAGTAAAATTAAGGTTTCTTGATGGAATTGGATCACCACTTCACAAACACTACTTTTTCTCTCCTCCAGGATCTAGATTTACTGAAAAGCAAACAAATCCTTGAGCTTGAGTTGAAAGAAGAAAAATTTGAGCCAGCCTAAAGAGTGAAATGGGTCAGATTCAATACTCTGAGATGTATTTCAATGACACCTTCGAGCATAGGCACGTGATTCTCCCTCGAATGGAGAGCGATTGGAGTGCATTAGAGCAAAGGATGGGTGCACTACGCCATCCACCGTCCAAAGGTTATTGTGAACCGCATCGTCGATGGTGATGCAGTCCTGAATGGCCAAGAGACGGAGACCGCCTGGCCCAAAATTATGGTTACCCGGGACTCCAATTAACCAACCTCACTCGATCCGGTCTCTGTCCTCAAAATCCAGGTTTTCAAATATTCAATCCAGGCTTCGATTTTGGATTTTTGGGCCGGTTACCCGAACCAGCCTAGCCCTAAACAATGTTATGAACAAAATTACAACACCCTCAACAAACATTCACACACATGCTAATCTAAATTGAAAGAGGAACAAAGCTCAGACCCAAAAATACTTGCATACAATGGAAATTTCGTCGAATAACACCAAATCAAACCCACATGCAACTCCATTAAGGTGAAGACTTCATAAAGTTAAATTGGGTCTTACTCACTTGATCTAGAAGATTATAGCAACAAGAACTCAAACATACATTGATATATACCAAATCCAAGCTTCTACGATGAATAACTAAGAAATCTTCCAAATAAGTTTCGATCAAGTTTCAAATCAACTTTGATCGACAACCTCAAGCAAGAACACTTCAAATAGGTTTGGTAAGTAACTCTACAACTCTCCAAACACTTCCACTCAAGGATCACCACAAGATCTACCCTCATGTCGAACGCACGTTGGAAACACCTCAAATGCCACGTCGAGTATCCCCCAAACGTTTGATTCTCTCTCCACAGTCTCGTGAGAAGAAGAAAGAGAAAGAAAAAGACAAAAAGAATCCAAGACAAAAGAAGCTTATATATAGTATTGTGGTTAAAAGCCACCATGCGGTGTCACTTAACACTTAGTTGTGAGTACGTGGCACACAGTTAAGACAATTCACTTTTAGAGTTTTGTCGTGTTCCAAGGCCTTTGGGAGTATCTTTTTGCGTTGTTCGAGCATTTGACAGTTCAAAATTTCAAGCGAGTTCTGGGCATATATTGACATGAGCGACTTCGGTAGACCCCGTGATCATGGGTATTCTTGTATTAGCCTTACTTTGTGTCTTCGAGCAAGTAAAGATCACCATATTGTTTTTTATCTTGTATTAACCTTTACTAGTATCATTGTAGTTAAGGCGTTGAGGTGGAGGTGAGGCGGACAGACCTGAAAACGCCTTAGACGTGAGGCGGGGCAGATGCCTCACTTCTCTGAGGCGGTTTTAAATATTTTTTTATAATAAATTGAAACATATTAGCATAGTATTATACATCATCATTTTGATAAGTATCATAAACAAATATATACAAAAAGTGACACAACTACCTAGAATAAAAATTTTAAAGATTTTTTATAATAAATTGAAACATATCAGCATAGTAGTATATATCATCATTTTGATAAGTATCATAAGCAAATATGTACAAAAAGTGACACAACCACCTAAAATCGAAATGAAAATATGCACTACATAAGTGTTAAGTAACTTGCAAACATCCACTAAATCGTTAAAAATCAATGATCTTGAAATAATAGAAACTTGAGAATATTGAACATTTGTTAGAAGAAATTGTTGGTAAAAATCAACAAGTATAATCACTATTAGTATTACAAAAACATAAAAATCATTGATCTAAGCTATGAAAAATCAAGATTGATGTTGATCACATATTGATCAAAACATGGTATGTTTTCTCCAAAAAATAATATAAAAAGTGTGACAAATTTATCAAAACTTAAAAACGTTTTATTGGACTGGCTACAACCAGTTTTTGGGCTAAGGCAGTGAGGCGGTTGAGGCGGACGCATCATTTCACTGCACCACATTGCCTTACTTTGAGGCGAAATTTTGTAAAAACGCCTTGAGGCGAGCCTAGGCGGTCGTCTTGATTACACTGACTAGTATTGTGCTAAGTGACACCCCTGGGTGGCCTTTAGCCACAATACTATATATAAGCTTCTTTTTTTCTTATCTTTCCTTCCTCCCATGAGAGAGTAGAGAGAGAGCTCCAAACCATTTCGGAGAGATTCAAAGGTTTTGGGAGGAGTGATGAGGGATTTGAGGTGTTTTTGACATAGGTTTCAATGTGAGGGTAGATCTCGTGGTGATTCTTGGAAGTGTTTGGAGAGTCGCCGTGATTCTTGGAAGTGTTTGGAGAACTGTAGAGTTACTGATCAGACATGATTTGGAGTGTTCATGAGGTTGTCGATCAAAGTTGATTTGAAGCTTAATCGGAGTTTATTAGGATTTCTTAGTTGATCTTCATCGTAGGAGCTTGGATTTAGTGTAGACTATTGTGTGGTTGAATTCTTATTGCAATTTTATAGATTCGGTAAGACCCAATTTACTTTGATTTTTTGAATTCTTCACCTTAATGGGTGTTATTTGCATTATACTATGTTTTTTTTAGTTTGAGCTTTCATTCCTCTTTCAATTCAGATTTGCATGTGTGCTTTAAGTGTGAAATGTTTGTTTGAGGATGAATGTGTTGTTTATCATGATTTCTAGGTTAAATTGTTATTCTTCTTTTGACGTTGAAAAGAATCGATTCTTCATGAATTAATAACCATCTAGCTGTTACTACATGCATTTTTTTTTTAGAATTTGAAAATAGCGGAAAACTATGAATTTTAACACGGAGTTCAAATGTTCGAAATTGATTCAAACCCCTTTTTGGTTTTGCGGATTCTCCAGCAGATGCCTATTTTGTCTGCTAATTGATGGTTTGAATCCACATGATGAGCTATACTAATATGGATTTCTCATCTAGTTTACTTTCTGCAGTGTTTTACGGAATCACATTTCAATTTTTTATACGGAGTTATAACATTCGAAGTGACAGAGTATCGATCTACCGATGTACGGGAGATGACTTGACTTTATTTTGAAAATTGATTTTACTCGGAAATGTTTAATAGGTGAGACCAACGCTGTTAGTTTCGTATTCAAGTTTTTTTGAGGGATATATTCATTTATTCAATTCTGAGTTCCGATGTAGGAGTTATGCACATTTTAGTGTCAGACCAGTAAAGGACAACTTGCTTTTTTGAGGGCTAATTTAGTTTGTTTTGCAACCCCGATTAATGCTCTCTTTTTTTTGTGTTCATCTGTATCAGTTCTTGCATGAGTTTAGAGATTATTTTGTATATTTGTTATAGTTTCAATTGTCTTAATGGTTATCTTTCGTTTTTGTATTTTTTGAGGGAGAATTTTATTTCATCGATGTTCGTCGTCCTGATATGTTTTGTATGGTTGATTTTGTCGTGTGCCAACTCCTTTAAGTTTTTGTTCTTTAGTGATGTGAATTTTTTGGAGTCTGGGCGTGACAATTTTTTGCATCAGAGGAGGTGTTCCAGGGCAATATTTTTCATTTCTATTATCATGTTTGACATGTATTTTTGGCATTTTGATATATCTTTTATGTTATTCGTACTTTGGATTTGTAGATCATGAAATTAAGAAAAGCTTAGTTGCTAGCAAATCAAATGTAAGGATTAACTATGTATCCCTCAGTTTGATAAAGACTTAGTTGCTAGCAAATCAAATGTAAGGACTAACTATGTATCCCCTCAATTTGGTAAAGACTTAGTCCTTAGATTTTCTAGCAACCAAGCTTTCTTTTAATTTCGTCATCTACAAGATTCTTAGTTGTAGATCTATCTATTATTTTATATTTCAATCTTTTGGTATTAGGTGCATATTCAAAATTTCTAATGGGTTTCATGCATTTCAGGGACCACTTATAATTTTGAAATTTTCAGTTATCCAGTTGGTTATCTCTTATGTTATTTAGATTTTATAGGTTATAATTTTATGTTATCATTTTCGTCGACCTGAGGTGTTCGGTAAAACTCTCTGAAGTTGGCTGATTCTATCGCATCCCAACTCCTTTAATGTTCTCATCCTTGGTGATAATTTCTTTCTAGAGTCGGGTGTGATAGAAAACACGTCATTGACAAGAGGGAAACAATTCCAAACAATACAACATTTCCCTAAACCTAAGTAATAAATATAATCCCTCAAACGACTAGCTGGAATTGACTAAAATTTCTTCGATCAAACTGTTAAAACAACCTAATAACAATACCTCTTCCCCTGCAGGTGTTTTTTAAATCTAAACAGACAACCCACTGCACAAACCTGGGAGCTTTACCCTTCTTTAAAATGGGAATGTCAACAACAACCCCTACCTTCAAATCCCCAAAAGAAATTGCAAAAGAAAAAAAGTCACTACCAGGCTTTCCATTAAAAAAACCAACACTGATGGGACTGAAGTCCATTCTTAGCTTGACATGCCCTTTCCCGAATCACTGTTTTCGCCTGGAGAAATGAGACTAGTGAAACTGAAGCAAAAGGATCTAGGACTGAGGCAATCTCTCACAAGCTAACAAATTTGTCCGGGTTGGAAAAAAAACTATGATCATCTTCAGGGTTTACTTTACTAATCTTGAGGATGATTATGAAGGATGCACCTTTCCCATGTCCATCACCTAGAGATGTAAAAAAACTATGATCATCTTCAGGGTTTACTTTACTAATCTTGAGGATGATTATAAAGGATGCACCTTTCCCATGTCCATCACCTAGAGATGTAATCGAAGCTTCCCTAAGGAGATTCGTGAAAATCGCAACCCTAATCAATTTTGTCATTTCCTAGAGCATCTAAAGTTGATCGAGGTAGCGCAATTATTGTTACAGGGTGTGGACAGCGGGGATGAATAATGATTCCCTAATGGAATGTGGGCTTGAAGTAAAATAGAACTTTGGGTTTTGTTCGATCACCAATTAAGAGGAGAAGGCCTAGTATTATGTTTTTTTTATAGAATTAGGATATTTATCAATATTAAGAATAGTAGTATCTTAGCACTATTAGACAATTCTATCATTCTTGTAATAGAGATTCCAATTAGGAATCTCATATTTGTTTCCTATTTGGATTAGGGTTTGAATTAGAAGGTAGGTTAGCTATAACCAAGGAATTGGCTGCCCAATGTTAGTTGGGTGATTGAATAAAAGTTATTTGTTAGTAGTTTATTTCGTTTTTTTTGTTTACTGCAATTTCATTTATTTTATTAGTCTGAATCTATCAACTGGTATCAAAGTCGAACGATTCTAGTTTGTTTGATTTAAAAAAAAAATATTCAAAAAAAAATGATTGAAGAAATAGAATTCCAGCGGTTAGCAAAAGGCAATAACAGAAGATGTATGGAATGATAGATAGGATTGACAACTACCAATCTAGAAATATAAAGGTCGAGGAACAGATCCAAACAGCAACACCGCCGCTAGTAGCGCCGCAAGGGTCTACACCCAGCATCGTCGAAGGCGGCACACAGTTAGTGTCCACAACAACATCGGTAGTGTCATAAGAAACCTATCTCTCCGATACTGTCTCCCGCCGTTGCACAGGTGCTTATGGCATCGCTGCACCCCAATCGACACCATCAGTCGATCGATCATCACAGCCTCACCAATTTGTTGCAATCGATCGACACCAACCCCAATCGCACGTGCAACCCATTCTCTGCATCCCTCAATCGATACTATCCCCCATATCGATCGACTGCCAAACCAATCGATGCACACACTCGACCATCAACAAACCATCAACAATCCCTCCCTCGATTCTCCTCGACCCTCCATCTCTAGACCTCCATCGAAACCCCCACCTATTTTCTTCATCGATCACCAGTTCGATCGCCCTTCACTCCCAATCCATGGTCAATATCTTCCAACTGCTTCCCACCTTATTTGTCACCTCTTCGATCAATCAGTCGATCGACCCAACCTGTCCTCCTCTGCCGCACTCTTCGCCACCCCTCGTCCACCTTCAAAACCTCCCCTCGATTGAACAACCTTCAACTCCCATCTCTGTCGCAACCCCCGGCGCCGTCTGTTGCAGATCCTTCGCCTCATCCAATCGCAACCCCTTCCTTTCCGTCCTATTTCAGTTCGTGAGGTTGAAGAAAAAGATCAAATTTTCAACTGCATTCCTAATCCTATTTTCAATTCAGTCCCTGATTTTCAATTTTTATTTGAACCCCATAACCCTATGGTTGTTTGCCCTAATACAGTCACTGCGTACCGCCAGATGCTAAGGATCAAGATATTTGTAGCCACATGCATGAACATGTAACACCATGAGGATCTAATTTTTATGCCACGGATATCCACCACCACTGGATGGGTCCTATACTACCGTGAAACAATATTTATGATCCAATTTGGGTCACTTTTATGACATATTTTGAGGAAATGTTTGCAAGCAAGATTCAAATCAGGTAGTGGATCTAACTTTGGATTCAAAAATCAGAATGGAGTTTATTTTTGGTGTTGAGTTCTTTGGGGTGCCAGCAATTGAGAAAGTACAGTTTGAGGTCAACTTTTGCTTGGACACTTCACATTTTGTCGTTGCTTGTGCTCGTATGCCTTCCTTGGTTTTAAGCTTGAGAACAAGCTTCTTCAACCCAGGGAAGTTGATAGAATTTAGATATTAATATTAGAAATAGTAGTATTTTAGCATTATTAGACAATTCTATATTCTTGTAATAGAGATTCCAATTAGGGATCTCATATTTGCTAGGAAGCACGAACTCTTGGAAAAATCCTCCGAATCCGAGTCGAATGCGTGTCGGACAAGGACACGGGCCCGACACATATCCGATTTGCAGTCAACTTGACTTGGTCCAGACTCGGCCTGGACACGGTTCAGATTCGGTCCAGGGTTGAAAATGGCTGCAAATAACTGATATCTTTACTTTTTTAGATCTATATAATATTGGACGAACGAGATTAAAGCCCCAAATTACAAAACCTAGTTCCACTCTCGATTCAAACCTTATTTGCAGCCAGAAAGAAAGAAGACGAAGAGAAAGAAAGAGGAAGAAGAGAAAGAAGGAAGAGTTAGAAGACATCGGACTGTTGCGTGTCTTCGTTGGCAGAAGAAGATCCGTCAGACTGAAGCAGACGGACTGTTGCGTGTCAATATTGGAAGAAAAAGATCTATCTGTTGAGAAGAAGAGGAAGAAGACAAATTGTTGAAAAGAAGACGGATTTGTCTTCGTGGTCTTCCCACTGTGCGTGTTGTCCTCTCGATTTCTCAAGTTCGTCTCTCACTCTCTCTAACTTCTCTTTTCACTCTCTCTAACTTCTTTGTGAATTTGTTGTAGATATTTGGAGATGAACTTGTAACTAATCAACTAGAGATAATGAAGGCAAAGCCATGCCGGATAAATCTGATATAAGACCTAAAAAGAGTTTTGGGTCACAAGGGACATCTTTGTTGTTATCAGTGAGAGAGAGTCATAGCGGAAGGACATGAAGCACTCAAGCTTGGCTTCCATAGAGGCCAAGATTGAAGATTCACATCCGCCTCACTCTTTGCTGCCCTTTTCATTTTGACTATAAAAGTAGATATATTAGAATAACATCAAGTGTTATCTTCTAGTGAGAAAAGAACTGTGTGGAGACAATGACGTCATTCTACTCATTGTATCATTTTTTTTAATCTCCTAGAAAATAATAAAAAAGAAAAAAGGAAATCCATTGGGAGACTAATGGTGCAAGATATAATTTGGTGCAGGTGTAAGATATGAATACTTTTTACCATTGTATTCTTTTGAGATGTATGTGGTATGAATGACGAGTCACATTCCCAGCAGCTATAGTTAAGTACTGTTACGGTGTGTATATAGTTGTCAATAGGCTGGCAATTAGGCTGTCAATTAGAGATTCTAATTGATATAGTTTCCTAGTTTAGATTTAATAGTTTGTATATAAATACATGTAATACTTCAATGAAATACACAAGAAAGTATTCTCTTAATCTCTTATAACATGGTATCAGAGCCACTTAGGGTTTGAGATTGAGATTCGAAGTTTGAAGTTAGGGCTTAATATTCGAAGTTTGAAGTTTGAAGTTTGAAGTTAGGGTCTCACCGCTGTTCGAACTCCCAGGCCACCGATCTATCTTCCCAGGCACCAGTCAAAGACCGTTCGACCTTCCCAGCAACAGATCGACTCTCACAGGCGTCGATCTCTCTTCCCAGGCGTCGTTCAAAGCCGTCCGACCTTCCCAACAACAGATCGACTCTCACAGGCGTCTTTCGACCCTCCTAGAAGCCGGTCGACCCTCCGACAGGCGTCGACTCCGACCCTCCAGTCACCGATCGAAGTCGATCGACTCTTCCAGCCATCGATCGAAGTCGATCGACCCTTCCAGCCGCCGTTCGACGTCGATCGACCCTTCCAGCCGCCGTTCGACCCTTCTAGTCACCGATCGACTCTTCCAGTCGATCAAAGCTGCTCTTCCAGTCGATCGAAGCTGCCCTTCCAGCCGCCGTTCCCCCCTCTTCTTGTCTGCTTTTCAAGCTTCTCACCAGTCGATCGAAGCTGCCCTTCCAACCTGAAGTTCGCCCTCACCAGGTTGATCCATCCTCTGCTTGTCTGTTTTTCAAGCTTCTTTCCTGATTTCTCTTGATTTGGGGGAGGTTTTGCACGATTTCTGAAAACCCCATTTGTAAAATTTGATTTTGGAGGTTTTAATTCCGAGTTCTGACCTATTTGACCTGTTATGGCTGAGACAAAGTCAGTCGTTGTATCTGATCTGGTTCCTGTGATGCCTAAAATTACGGACCATAAGCTTAGTGGTGCTTTGGTAAGTCGAAATAACAGCTACGCACCTGGGAGACCGTCTAATCATATTGCGGTCACTACTGATGCCTCTGACAAATCGGTCCTTATCTCTGCTGATGAATTTGCCAAGTTCTCACAGTATCAGGAATCACTCCAGTCTTCATCTCCTTCTGTCACATCTATTGCTGATTCAGGTAAACCCGATGTATGTCTTCTTTCATCATCCTCCAAGTGGGTCATTGATTCTGGTGCCACAGATCATATGATAGGTAATTCTAGTCTATTTTCTTCTTTTCAACCCTATACTTCTACCGTCACTTTAGCCGATGGGTCACCATCTTGTGTTTGCGGGTCTGGCACCATCAACCTTACCCCCTCGCTATCTCTGTCTTCTGTCTTACATTTACCTAATTTATCCTTTAATTTGCTCTCTGTAAGCCAGCTTACTCGTAATCTTAACTGTTGTGTCTCATTTTATCCTGATCATTGTTTATTTCAGGATCTTATGACAAAGAAGATTATTGGTAAAGGACATGAGTCTGGAGGCCTCTACATTCTTGATACATCGGTACCGCGTTCTATTGCTTGCTCCAGTGTCACGTCTCCTTTCGAGGCTCATTGTAGGTTGGGTCATCCGTCTCTCCTTTTACTCAAAAAGCTTTGTCCTCAATATAATAAGGTGTCTTCATTAAATTATGAGTCATGTCAGTTTGCAAAACATCATCGCCTTAGTTCAAGTCCTAGAGTCAATAAACGTGCTAGTGTTCCTTTTGAATTAGTTCATTCTGATGTTTGGGGTCCTTGTCCTATTTTGTCTAAACCTGGCTTTCGGTATTTTGTTACATTTGTGGATGATTATTCTCGTGTCACTTGGTTATATCTCATGAAACGTCGTTCTGAGTTGTTTTCTCTGTTTTGTGCGTTTTGTGCTGAAATTAAAACTCAATTTAATGTTTCAATTCGTACTTTGCGAAGTGATAACGCCAGAGAATATACTCAAGCTTTATTTCAGTCTTATACGACTCAGAATGGCATACTTCATGAAACTTCGTGTGTTGATACCCCATCCCAAAATGGTGTGGCAGAACATAAAAACAGACATCTTCTTGAAACGGCACGAGCTCTCTTATTTCAAATGAATGTTCCTAAACCTTTTTGGGCCGATGCAGTGTCTACAGCATGTTTTCTCATTAATCGCATGCCTTCCTCTGTTCTTCATGGTGAGATACCTTACCAAATCCTTTTTCCCAATAAGCCATTGTTTCCTGTTGACCCGAAAATATTTGGTAGCACTTGTTTTGTTCGGGATGTTCGTCCGCGTGTCACTAAATTAGATCCCAAGTCTTTAAAATGTGTCTTCCTTGGTTATTCTCGTCTTCAGAAGAGTTATAGGTGTTATTGTCCCAATCTTAACAAATATCTAGTCTCAATTGATGTTACCTTCCTGGAAGACACCTTATTTTCCGTCTTCATCCGTTCCCACTCGCCAGGGGGAGGATGATGATTTGTTAGTCTATTCCATCACATCCTCTGCACCCGTCTCGGCACCAACACCTGTCTCGGCACCTGTTTCGGCACCAGCACCTGTCTCAGAACCAGCTCCTGTCAAGCCTCCTATTATTCAGGTTTACTCCAGGCGTCCACCTATTGATTCATGTCCTGCACCTGCTCCTTCGTCATCAGATCCAGTCCCGAGCGATGATCTTCCTATTGCATTGCGCAAAGGTAAACGTCAGTGTGCTTATCCTATTTCTTCCTTTGTTTCTTATAATAACTTGTCATCTTCCTCTTGTTCTTTTATTGCTTCCCTTGATTCTATCTCTCTTCCTAAAACTGTTCGTGAAGCCATATCTCATCCTGGTTGGCGTAATGCAATGATAGAGGAGATGAATGCTTTAGATGACAATGGTACTTGGGACTTGGTCGATTTACCTGCAGATAAAAGGGCTATAGGTTGCAAATGGGTCTTCGCTGTTAAGGTCAATCCAGATGGGTCAGTTGCCCGATTGAAAGCCCGTCTTGTTGCAAAGGGCTATGCTCAAACCTATGGGGTTGATTACTCTGACACTTTCTCTCCTGTTGCAAAGTTAACCTCTGTTCGGTTATTTATTTCCATGGCGGCTTCCCATCATTGGCCTTTACATCAGCTTGATATCAAGAATGTTTTTCTTCATGGTGATCTTAAAGAGGAGGTGTATATGGCGCAACCTCCTGGTTTTGTTGCTCAGGGGGAGTCAGGGCAAATTTGTCGTCTTCGAAAATCTTTATATGGTTTGAAACAGAGTCCTCGTGCTTGGTTTGGAAAGTTTAGTCAGGCTGTTGAGAAATTTGGTATGAAGAAAAACAAGTCTGACCACTCTGTCTTCTACAAACGATCCGCAGCTGGTATCATTCTGTTTGTTGTGTATGTGGATGACATTGTAATTACTGGAAATGATATTAGAGGAATCTCATCTCTTAAATGAGTTAAATCTTTCCTTCATACTCAGTTTCACACGAAGGATTTGGGGGTGTTAAAGTATTTCTTGGGAGTTGAAGTCACTCGGAGTAAACAAGGTATATTTCTATCTCAGAGAAAATATGTCCTTGACTTATTATCTGAGACAGGTAAATTGGGAGCAAAGCCTTGTAGTGCTTCAATGACTCCAAATGTACACCTTACAGAAGAGGGGGAACCATTTGAAGATCCTGAAAGATATCGAAGGTTGGTTGGGAAGTTGAATTACCTTACCGTGACTCGTCCAGATATTGCATACTCAGTCAGTGTTGTCAGTCAGTTTCTGTCATCCCCCACAATCCATCATTGGGCCGCGTTAAAACAAATTTTGGGTTACTTGAAAGGAGCACCAGGACGAGGTATCGTGTACAAAAATCATGGGCACACTCACATTGAATGTTTTTCAGATGCCGATTGGGCAGGTTCCAAAATGGATAGAAGATCCACTTCAGGTTATTGTATCTTTGTTGGAGGAAATTTGATCTCATGGAAGAGTAAGAAGCAAAGTGTTGTGTCAAGATCCAGTGCAGAGTCTGAATATAGGGCTATGGCACAGTCTGTATGTGAGATAATTTGGATATATCAGCTCTTGACTGAAGTAGGAATTAAAACTACAGTACCAGCGAAATTGTGGTGTGATAACCAAGCTGCTCTTCATATTGCATCTAATCCTGTGTTTCATGAACGGACTAAGCACATTGAAATTGATTGTCATTTTATTCGTGAGAAAATTCAACAAGGCTCGATTTCTACTGGTTATGTGAAAACTGGAGAACAACTAGGGGACATCTTCACGAAAGCATTACATAGGGTTCGGGTTGACTATCTTTGTAACAAGCTGGGCATGATTAACATTTATGCTCCAGCTTGAGGGGGAGTGTTACGGTGTGTATATAGTTGTCAATAGGCTGTCAATTAGAGATTCTAATTGATATAGTTTCCTAGTTTAGATTTAATAGTTTGTATATAAATACATGTAATACTTCAATGAAATACACAAGAAAGTATTCTCTTAATCTCTTATAACAAGTACATATAACGAATACGTGCTCTGCCTTTTGACTAGATGAATTGTGACATGGTGTTATAAGCTCTTTAGATTTACAAGTTTTATGCATCTAGATGTTTTATATGCTTGGATTATTAATTATTGTTTATGTTAATAGTTTTTTGACAAAAAAAAAATATAAAAATAAGGTTTGACGTGTCGCCGAGTCCTAGTTTTTTTTAAATTGTCGAGTCGTCGTGTCGTGTCTGTGTCCAACACGACACGCGTGTCCGAATCCGTGCACCCTTGCATATTTGTTTCCTATTAGGATTAGGGTTTGAATTAGAAAGTAGGTCAGCTATAAATAAGGCATAGACTGTCCATTGTTAGTTGATTGATTGATTGAATAAAAGTTATTTGTTATTAGTTTATTTCATGTTTATCGTTTATTTCGTTATTTTCGTTTATTTCAGAGCAATTTTGTTTATTGTATTAGTCTGAATCCATCAGTTTCTAAGTGAAACTAAGCTTCAAAACATTTCTCAATCCCTCATCAGGAGTTGGATAAGGGTCTTGAACCATAACCTAAGAAGATCAGGGTCTTGAACCATAACCTAGGAAGATCAGGAAAGATACTCATGTATGGAAACCCAGGGTGCTTGAGATGGAGTTAATGGGAGCATATTCTACCTCCTGGGATGTTGGTTCCTTTGGGATCCTCTCATACTTGAAATTAACTAGAGCTTTACCTCTATGGTATGTCACCTATTCAGGTGAATTTTTACGGGAGTTCATCAACGTGTTGCCGCGCAGGGAAAGGTGATTTTTTAGAGAGGGTATTGGAACCACACACTAGTGCTTATTTTGGGAGCATTGTTAATAAAATGTACTAAGAGTACACCTAGTGTTAGTATGATTCACTGAAGAGTGCAATGAGATTGCATGTTGGTCAGGTGTGCATTGATGCATAAGATGTGAGGCTGAATGAGGACTACACCTCACTTTCTAGAGGTTCAACACGTGTTTTTTAAAATATTTTATATTGCATTTAGTAACCCCAAACACCCCAAAACTTATCCACTCCACTCTAGGATAAGATGGATAAACAATATCAAGGTGATTATCTCAAGGACGCTTATTTGGAAAGAAAGGATGGACATGAATAAATCACTGTGAGGCTGCCTATGCTTTCCTTTTAAACTTATGACTATGTTTGAACTAATGATTATTTGGTTATGTTGATATGACTCATGACTGCTGACGGCCAGATGAAGTTTTTTTTATAAAAACTTTTAGAGACAAAGATAAAACATTGAACGGCTCACTAAGGTGATTTTTATTTATTACACTTGTATCACGTTTGCTTCATTGATTTATAGATTTATGATATGCTCATTTGTTCTTTGATTTATCTTTATTTTATTTTATTTTAAATTTTATTGCATTTTATCAAGTGTATTTGAAAAAATACTAAGGCTTACACCTCAATGAAATTAATGCTCTGGTTTGGCAGTGGGGAAATATTTGGGAAATTCTATGTACTATTGAGTTTCATGTTTGTATTTCTGACGGGGACAGTTTTTTTCCTGCATAATTGTGTCCTTGTGACCTTCTCAGTCACATTGACATTTATACTTCCTCACACGTTGCAAAGGAAGACCATTGCAGTTCGGTTAAACCCTTTTACTCCTTGGTTGGTGGTGACTTCAATGTCATCCCAGGAGAAGTAAGAAGTGTAAGAACACATCCATTACTGGTGTGATTCTGCATAGCTTGTCTTGTTTAGGCTAGTTAACTAGTTCACATACTGATGGGAGGGGCAGCATTCAAATTGGCTAACAATGAAAGTCACTCCAATCATGGGCAATCTTTATAGGGTTTTGGCTTCCCAAAACTGGAGGGGTTATTGGGGATTCGGTGGATTTAGTTGCATTTCTAAGTGTGGGTTAGATCATTCGCCCAAGGTCTTGCAGTAAATAAATAAATACAATGGCTAAACTTGAATTAACCAAATAGCTATATTTTGAAGCATGGTAAAGCAAGGACTAGCAGCATATCCGATTTATAATTGCAAGTAATCAAATTCCTAAACAACTGTGGATGTAAAAATGTTTTTAGAACATAGACTTCCAGTGCATATTGTGAGATTCATATTTCAGATTAATGCTTACACCTTATGCATAAAAGTATTTTTGGCATTGGGGATGCTCAAGGGCACAAGTATTTCCCATCAAAATAGCATACAACTAATAACATTTTTCAAACAATCCACAAATAGTTCATATCTTCTCATCCTTGCCTCCTCAAATTCCTTCAAACTAACCTTTTTATTCCGTGCAATCCTCAGATGCTTGATTTCACCAAATTGTTTAAAAAACCCTATAAATAATCACATCATTACAACAACAACAACAACAACATTTATTAATTAAATAAAATTCTATCAAAATTGACACTTTATAACAAGAAACCGAAAAACCAGTAGAAGGGGTTACCTTCCATCTCATTCTCATAGAACCCATGGGGAATCCGGCCGATGTACAAGTTGTACAACACAGTTGCCTTGTTCTCAAGGGGTTCTTCTCTGACAGGAAATTTCCTGGCTGGCCCACCCTCTAATGGCTTCAAAGATCCAAACTTTATGTTAGATAATGAAAAATTGAGAGAAGAAGAAGGAGAAGGAGGTACGAACCAAGTAGTCAGAGGATTCGGGTTTGGGAAGAGTGAGAGAAAGCTTAGTGGAAGCTTTGGTTGAAGCTTTCTTGAGCTTCTTCCGCATAGTTGCTTTCTTCGCCTTGGCACCCATGGTTATGGTGGGCTTCTTGTTGCAGAGAAGAAGAAAGTCGAGTGGGTTTTTGGAGAAGAACAAGTGTAGGCTAGGCTCTGTCTCATAAGCAGAGCCGAAGAGTTTTATATGGAGAAGACGAGGAATGGAGTTGGGTCGATGTGCTATTGGGCCGGTCCGCTGGGGTTTGGATATAATCCTGAGGCCCACTGCATAATAAACCCTTGTGTTTCATCACCAAGTCATGTCATAGGCTCAATGATCAAACAATTCTAGAATAAGGATGACAACATGTCAAAGGTGTGATGACTCAGTGGTTGAGCAGTGACGGATTGTATCACTATGTCCTAGGGTCGAACTCAGCAAGTGACATTTGAGATGGGAGTGGTTAAGGAATGAAAAAAAAAAGGGATGACAACATAACAGATTTTGGTGAATCCCTCCCCTCAAGAATCGAAGATCTCCAAATCCACTCCTAATAATCATTTTCCGATGCAAGCCCAAGATACTTGAGAATACAAAGGATCTTGCTACCAGTGACGCTCTTGACCTGGGCAATAAAGTGAGAATCACAAAGAATCAAAAAGAAGAAAAAGAGGAGAAGATGGCGTCGGATCTTGGAAGAAGATGAGAATGTTGTTGTGTTGGAGACTGGACTCACTGGAGAGAGAGAGAGGTGTAGATGGAGATGCGTGGTTTGGGTTTGGGATTTTTTTTTATTTAAGGGTATAAGGGTATTTTAGTAAAATACACATTTAAACAGATATATGCGGGGTAGATATATCCGAATTAGTATCCGCCCCAATTCCTTGTGGATACAATTTGGATCCTCAATCCGCCCCAAAATTTGTTAAAGAAAACCAAAACCACCCCATTTAGGGCGGGGGTAAATATTTGTGTAAATTCGCCCCACTGCCAATCCTACCCTAGAGGATAAATTCAATCACAAGTTTCTTACATCATTAGATGAACTAAATAGTCCCATTTCAAGGAAATTATCATATAAACTCACAAGCATGCCTTTGTCTATCCTACAGTTTCATGCTTTTTTTTTCCTCTAGTTTTCAATTTAGGGGTGACAATTAGTGACCCAACACAACATGATCCATCAAATTTGTGAGTTGGGTTGGAATCGAGGAGGTATTGACACAATTGACATGAGACCAACTCGTTTGTTATTTGGTAAAGATTATATATTTAATTAATAAGTATATTGACATATATATATTTTTTGGTAATTATATGGCTTTGGCAGGTCCTCTATCCAGTTAAGTTAGCACGTTTTGTTGGATTGTCATGGACAAAGCGGGTTACTGTAATGCATATATTGGGGAGTGCGGAAAAGCAAGAGCCATAAGTTACGACAAAATAGCCAAACTAAGTGAAAAATATAGATCAAAAGAGTCATAGCTAAAAGTGCACTGTTTACATCAGAACATTAGATATTAAATGTCTTCCCCAAGGAAATCCCAGTTCAAACATGCAAACATCACCCAACTTCAACTTCTTCCTGGTGGATTTGGGTCATGGTGGTTGTTAGCACCTGTTCCTGGGTAGTCATTGCTTTCCACATCCATCCTCCTAGTGTTCATTTCAAACCCTTCATCTTCCTCTAACCTTTCACTATCATTGCTGCTTTGCTCCACCATACCCTGCAATTTTCAAATGAATACCATTAAAAATTCATAGTAGGAATAATATATATTTATGGTTTGTTATAAAACTTGCTTATTGAACAAATATAATAAACAAAATAAAATCAGCTACACCCTATAGGTTAAGTCGTTTAAAGTAATTTAACACAGTATTAGAGATCGGTTTCATCTAACCCTTTCAGTACTGTTGCACAGAACATGAATGATTGAACAAAGAAGAGGAGAGACTCAGAGCAATTGCGGAGATTACCTGTTCTACCAATTGAGCTGACTTAAGAATCCCTGGTGAGAAAAACCAAAGACAACATGCAAGTCAGGATCTTTACTAGATAAACAACATACATATATTTATACATGTATATGGGTGTATAACCATCAAAGAAAAGAGTGAACAAAACAGAAGAAGATAGTGCAAGAACTTAAAATAATTGAAATCGGGCGATAAAGATTGTTTGTTTACTTACTGGATAGAGGAACTGCATCCAAAGACAGAATGACAGAGAACACCAAAAGGAGTGTTAGAAGTCTGATCAAAGCCTTGTGTTCCATTAGATAAGATAGTTCAGCAAAACCCACCCTACAGCAATGGAAGGATATGTTAGTGGCCCTTGTACCTAAATTATATATCACCATAAATCAATAAAGTACATCTTAAAGTCAACTTCGGAGGTGAGTGGTGATTCGCCTAACTCATCTTAGTTATCTCTTTCCATATCAAGTTTTATATTCATCACAAATATTATATATCTTGATAAATATGTTGTTTATGAAATCCAGAATTAAGTTTAGGATTTTAGTTACAAACTAACTAACTTGTAATAAAAATTAAATATATGGTTATCCACCAGGAACGCATCAGTGATGTGTGGCCCAACTGAAAATAATTTTGGCTTCTGGGCCCAATATAGAAAAGATTTGGGGTTATATGCCGACCAAAACATTTCCTACCCATAAGGTCCTTATTATTGTGATACTTCAGTCTTTGGCAATTGACCCACCTAAAGCAATCAATGATATACAGTGATCAAATTTTAAGGTACATCTTAAAATCCAATTGTCAAATTGAGTTAGTTTAATATGGTTGTTCTTTCTTGTGTATTTATTTGCTCGTCCATAAAATTTTGAGCTAAGCAAATCAATGGAAAACCTTCATCATGTGTCTACATCTTTATTTGATGGGTCCAAAAATCGTCGTCTTGTGAGTTTAACCTATAAAATCACTGTTAGATTGCCAAATACCACTTTTTTGGTAGCCGAATGCACTCTGATGTTTAAGTTGGTAACTCTGTTGGAAGATGAAAGTAAATCTGGACAAAACTTAGTTAAAGTTACAAACCTTTGTCGAAAGTCCTATTTACCTTTTATAATGGGCGTAGTTAACTCTCTGCGTAACTTAAGCATGTAAGGCACCACGGAAGGGGATATTTATGTAACAGACTCCTCCTTAATGGAGATGCGCTCGTGAAGGCGTAGGTCCATCCACGGCTCTTTCTTGGTGCAACGTTCTTCTTCTTAATGAGAGAACGTGTGACGGGCTTGGATTTGGGCTTTGATTCGTCTGGACCTGCACTCGGATCCCACCTATGCTTCCTTAGTGGTGGGCCTATTCCGGGCCTTTATAATTGTCCTCAATCATTTTGGGTTTTTTCAACTGGCCAAATGGATCGGACGTTGTATTCTCGTGATGGGGTTTTAAGCCGCGTGTATGGTCGTGATAATCGGTCTATTTTGATGTATCATTAGCTACTTCCCCTTTTAGTTAGTCGGTATGGTGACATGTCCACTAACTATGTGACGGTTGGTATGTCGATTGTGCTTTTGCGCTGACCTTGATAACCTTTAGCTACTTGATCGTCTCGGTTACATTGTTGTTTATTCTTTTTCACACATATTTTTAATGCGTCATTATGTCCCGTATGTCGCTCCGTGAGCGGTCTCTTCGTTTTTCAGTCACTTAAAAGGTGTTGTGGCTACTCTTCTTCTTTCTTTATGCCATCTATAGTGTTATTTCTTTTCTTCTACTGCTTTTTTTTCTCATTTGTTCTCATATGCTTACAATGCGTGCTGGTGATATTTTAGTTGGTGACCATCTTTCCGCTTGTGAAGCTCACTTTTCTCCGAACAAAGCCTCTCAGACTACTTTGGATAGTGTTTGTTCCAACTATTCTTTGTTGAGGACCTTAAAATCGTTCTTCCTCGCAAAAACGACAGTCTTTGTTGTCTGAGGAAAGGATATAAAGCATTGTATCTTCGCATGTTCTATGTCGGTCTCCAGTTCCATGTTCCGGAGTTGTTCTGATCGTATCTGGACTTATTGGGTATTCCTCCTACTCAAATGTGGTCGAACAATTGGAGGGTCATGGTTACCATGTATACTAGGGTCATTCTTTCTGATATTTATTTAACACCTCGAATCTTGCATTCCTTGGTGGGGTTCAACGTGACGTCCAACCATACCCGTTTTATGTATTCTCCTACGTGTTTTGGTAACCTTAATGACGACATTAGGGGCTGGTCATGGGATTGGTTTTATGCCTCTGTTGGTTCTGGCCACTTCAATTTGCATGGTCTTCTGATAATAAGGTCTTTCCGAATTCCTCTCAAACATCGGAATATGAAATTGACTGCTGAGGAGCAGATTATCAGTGAGCGCTTATTGGGGCTTTCAGTGGTCCCGTTGGATTCCTATCTTACTGATGATATGGTGAGGCGCAATGGCCTATACGTCATGAATGAGACTGAAAGGGCTTTGTTGACTACGAGGCAAGCTACGAAGATTGTTGATCGCGTTGTCAACGATGAACTGGTCGTTGATCGGAAAGTGGGCGAGGCCAGTTAGTCCATCGAAGTGGTTGTTTCTATCTTGCAATCGCGTGCCAAAAAAATGGCTTGTTGATTCTATGCGTCGAATGGCTCTTTATTCGGATTTTATGCTCTCTGCAGAAGAGTTGAGGTTGGCTCTAGAGAGAAGTAAGAAGGATATCGTATGCCCCTTGGATGATGGTGAAAATATGTTTATTTCTACGTATGGTGGCCTTGACATTCTCAAGTGTTCTGAAGAGGATCCTCAGTCTTTGGATGACAAAATGCTCCAGTTAGTTGTTGTTCAATCTGAAGAACTTGACAGTCAAGGTCTGGCCTCTGAGTTGCAGTCTCGCCCTCCTCATTTCCCTCTTGCTGACGAAGGGATGGAGGTTCCTCCATCCGCAACCTACTTGAATCCTTCGGCTGTTATTCGTTCCATTTCTGCCAAGCGACGAGATGGTGATGGAGGTTCTCATGTTGTTTCCTCATTTTCTCCGGCCATGGGTGGTGGTGGTTCCTCCATACTACCTAATCCTCGCGTTCTTCATTCACGGATCAGTTGGAAGGAACATACTTCTGCGGAGATCCGAGTTAAATCGGATGGGAAGTTTTGTTGGTTTTCTCGTCTTGGTGTGCAGGATGGTGCACGCAAGATGATAAATGAATGGCACAGGCGGTCGGTAGAAAGGCCCTCGATGTTCATGCTAAATTCAGACCTTCACCTTGAGGATGGTGTTAGACTCGTAATGAAGAGGATGACTCATCTTGCCTATGCAGGAGTGATAGACTTGAGTCGTCAAGTCAATCACAGTCTTATGGTTTCTTTGGAGAGGAAGTTTTTTGTGTTTTTCCTGGTGTTCTCCCATGTTCTTAACTAGTATGATGCGTTAAAAGTGCGATGCTTTGAACAAACCAAGGCAGCTAAAGTTGCTCGGGCATCGTTAGCCGAGGTGGAAGGTGCACGGAATCGGACTGTGTCAGCGCTCTAATCTCTAAGAGCTGACCTGGAAGGCATCCACACACGTTTGCTCGATGAGGAGAAGTAGTTTTCTACTGAGAAGGCGCTCCATGATGAAACCGCACGAGCCATGGTAGAGCATTCTGAAAATCACGATATTGCTGAGAAAATTGTGGAGCAATTGTTGTCTTCGCTTGATGAGGTCAAGGCTGACTCTTGATGTTTTCTACTGTCGAGTGCCAACTTATCGTTGTAAGAAGTGAGCTTGCTTCTGTTAAGGATAGACTCTGTGTTATGGAGGTGGCATACTAGCAACGCGATGTTCATGGTCGGACTGAGCTTTTGGATTATATCGAGGGTCTTAGTGTCGATTTGACCCAGTATTTTCATCTGGTGCATCGTCCTTTTGAGGACGTGGAAGATGTCATCAGAGATGTTGCTGGAGATCCTCCGGGTGTCCCACTGGCAGAAAGACCGCCTACTCCTCTTGAAGAAGGAGTCCTTGTTGTTGATCCGGCTCCTCCGGGTGATGTTGTCGAGGATGTTATAAATGTTTTCCCTTAATCTTCCATTGTTGCTTGTGTAGTTGAGCGGATTTTGAATGAATAGAATTAGTTCATTTATCGTCGTTGTTCACTTGTCGTTGTCTTGAACATTGCATTTGATGTTTCACGGATGTTTGTAGTAACATTTTGGTGGGTTGATTTTTCCCATGCTTTAGTACGCATGCTTCAATCTTGTACTTGTTGTTTCTGAATTGTGTGGAAGGTTGCTTTGCTTGTGTATTTTCTCGTTTGAATTATTTGCCTGATATCTTGTTTTGTTAGCTTGTAGTGATACGAAGTTGCTTCGTTCAATTGGCTTGTTTGTTCAAGGTCTTGTTTGTTCAAGGTGCAACGCTCTAGTTGATTCAAAGTCGTTTCATTTTGTTGAAACTTTTAATTCATTAATTTGAATCCTCGATCAATTCAAAGTTTTTGTTTTATCTCTGACTCGGGTGTCTAGCTTTTGCTTCGTTTTGTGCGACACTTTGGTCGACTAGAAGTCATTTCCTTTTAGTTGACTCGTTCGTCCAACTTTTACTTCGTTAACTCGACACTTCGGTCTATCGAAGTTGTTGTTCAGTTTTTACTCGAGTGTCCAACTTTTGCTTCGTTTTGTGCGACACTCTGGTCGACTCGAAGTCATTTCCTTTTAGTTGACCCGTTCATCCAACTTTTACTTCGTTAATTCAACACCTCGGTCGATTCCAAGTTGTTGTTTAGTTTGACTCGAGTGTCCAACTTTTGCTTCGTTTTGTGCGACACTCTGGTCGACTCGAAGTCATTTCCTTTTAGTTGACTCGTTCGTCCAACGTTTACTTCGTTAACTCGACACCTCGGTCGATTCCAAGTTGTTGTTCAGTTTGACTCGGGTGTCTAACTTTTGCTTCTTTGGTTAGTCAGACCAGAAGCTTACTATGAATACTTGACTTGCATCTTGATTCTTTGTGGGCTTTTGCGCCCATTGTTTTTTGTAGCTTTGCTATGAAGTTGTTTTGCTTTTGTGAGACATCGATTCCGAAAATGAAACGTTATTGAATTTTTTGACTATTTTGATAGTCGTTCTCCTAGAGTGGCTTTGTTACATCATGGAGCATTTCTTCTTTTAATCCCAGTTGCTTATTGTTTACCCTTGCATTGGCGCTCGTGTCTCTGCTATTCCTTCAAATTTATGACATTATTTGCTCGCGTGGTTGTTGCTCCCCTATTGGCCTTGCCTGTTGTGGCTTGATGTAGTTTGTTAGTTCTTTTGCGATTGATTTTGGCCTACTTTGTTTCTGTTGTTGAGGTATTTTGAGTGTTGGCCTTACGATATAGGTCTGTTTGGGTGGGAGGTGCTTCTTCCCTAGGGCGAATGTTGTGTAGGGCATATATTAATTACTTTGATCATTCTTTTAATCCCGTGGCAGTAGCATTTGCTTTTCCCTTGCCCTTGAACAACTTATCTGATGTGTCGACGAAGACGTCCAATCGTTCTCTTTGGATCTAATGTTCGATCTCTTCTTTTAATTTGTAGCAGTCATTGGTATCATGCCCGTGATCCTTGTGGAAAGAACAATATATGTTCTTATCTCGTTTTTCCGGGTCTCATTTCATTCTTGTTGGCTAGTTGCATTCTCCTAGTTTGATATGTGTTTTAAGATGTCAATTCGGTTTGCTTTTAGGGCTACGTATACTCCTTCCTCATTACGCTGGTTATTCGCTCATGATTGGGTCATGCCGACTGCGATTTCTTGGATTCCTGTTGGTTGGACTCTGTGCGTCTGCTGCCTCGATGTTTCTTTAAATGACTGTTGTCCTCCTGTGATTCGTTATCTCGTCTTCTTTCATATTTTATTTTTCGCTTTCTTGAATGGTTATCCCTCTCCCGGTCGTTCTTTCTTTCATTTCCTCAAGGGAAATATGTTTCTATGTTATTTTAAACAAGACCTCCATGCCTTTTGAAGGTTCCAAGTTAAGGGCATCGAAAAAGGTACCTCTCTTCAATCCAGCGACGAAAGTTGCAGCAACTAAGTCGTCGCTGCATCCATCAACCATTGTTAGTTCATTGGTGAAACATGTAACATATTCTCGTATTGTTTCGTCCGGATTTTGTCGGATATGCAGAAGGTAATGGGCTCATTTCCTCATTCGTTGGCTCCCAATGAATCTGGTAATGAAAACAGTGGCTAAGGCCTGGAAAGAATCTATTGACCTTGGTGGTAAGCTGTTGAACGGGTTCATTGCTGTGGAAGTGAGGTTGGTTGAGAACGTTTTACACAGGATCGACTCTGTGGTTTCCTTTAGAGCCATCATATGGTGAAAGTGTATTAGGTGATCAGTCGGGTCGGTGGTGCCATTGTGCACTTCGAAATTTGGCGGAGTAAACTTCTTTGGCATTGCCTTCTTCATGGATTCGTCAGAGAATGGTGGCTTGGCCAATTTGAATAGTATGTTGGTATCCGGGACTTCGATTCTGAACGGTATCTTAGTAATTGTCCTTTCCTCGAGGTCGAACGACCTACTGCTCCCACCACCGTCAACCCTAAGTCTCCATCTCAGCTGCACCCACCATCGATAAGATCTATCATCCCCTCCGAACACCCCAACCGATCGATCGAACCACCACTACCACATTGCAGCAAGCATCCACTTGGCACAAACTCCTCCACACCCACAACACAGTCGATTGAACCTTCCATCGTTCTTCCATGACCAAGCTTGCCACCCTCCCATTCAATCGACTCCTTTACCAATCCAATTGCCCCCCCCCCCCAAATCCACTCGACTTCTCTCGCAGCCATACCAATCCATTCCTTCCTCTGTCGTCTTCTCTCCACTTCTCGACCACCATGGAAACCCCCTCTTTACTCCATCGCCACCTCTTCTTCAGTCGATTGCAGTTGATCGAGCTCTCCCACAGTTTCCCATTATTTCTGGCGAATTGGGGAAGAAGAAAGCCCCATTTTCATTCAAGTCCCTAGTAAAATTTTATTCCAGTCTTTGGCAACAATTTTTCACTAAATCCCCTGTACCACAAAGAAAGTCAATGCCACCACAAAGACAATCAGTACCACCACCAGTATATGGTTCCCATACTTTTTTTCCTGCTCAAGTTATGTACCACCAGCAGACTACACACAGAACACCATAGCACAAATTTTTGGATCCGATTTGGGACAAATTTGAACCTAATTTCCATACATTTGTGCACCCACACATTGGACTTTTACATTGGATCTCCTTCAAGTCAGAGACTTCCCTACGACTTTGTATTTGGTGGCTCAATTTGGATTTACGTGTTTAGGTTCAAAGCAACTACAAAGGAAATGTGAGAGGTCGACTTCTACTTGGACACTTCGCATTCTATTGCTGCTTATGTTCGTATGACATCCTTGACTTTAAGCTCAAGGACGAGTTTTTCAACCCGGGGAGGTTGATGTAATTATTTTTCTTTTAGGAATAGTATTTCTTAGTTATATTGTAGAATGACTTTTTAATAACAATCCAATTAAGATATTGTTTCCTATAAGGTTTAAGGTTTGTTTTTTATAAATCGAAACGTAATTAGTTCGTTGTAATCGGTTGATTGATGAAAATAAGTTTATTTTGTTTATTTTATCATTTTATTTTGTTTATCATCAATCTATTTTATTCAATTATTGTATTGTTTTCAATTCAGTTTATTTTACAAGTTCAATTATATCACTGGTGTTAAATGTCAGTTCACACTTACTATATGGTCATGTGCCAAATTATCGTGTGCTTATCATGTGATGCATGTGGAAGGAAAGAAATAGAAGGATCCTTGAAGGATTTAATAGATCAGAACACTCTATTACGATGGATATTATGGAGTTGTTGTGGAAGATAGGTTCGTCTTGTAATCAATTTAGGGAGTTAAATTTTGAATCTTCATAGTGTCCTGGTATTCTTTGTTGTATGAGTGATAAATTTGTGTTTTTTGTAATGAGTGTTGTGGATGCAAATTTCCTCTAGATCACGTGCTGATCACGCGGAGCAATCTGCATTAGATGGAGATTAGTTATTAACACTGGTGTGATGTCTGCCATGGAAACTCTAATGGCAAGATTAGAACAATATTTTTAGGAAAATATTTATTTATATGTATTTTAAGAGAGAATTGTGAGTAAAAAAATTATTCTTCTAGATGACTTTGTGTTTGGCTATTTATAGAGGCAGAATGAGTCAACTGTTGGCAGATTAGTGTGGCACGTGGCAAATGAGTGAGTCGTCTACTTGTAGGTGGTTGTAACTTCTCTTAGGTAGTTGTAACTTTCGTTCAACGGTTGTAACTTCTCGTTGATGGTTATAACTTTCCATTGATGGTTATAACTTCCCGTTAAGAGAGACTTCTCCTGCAGGCTCATGTGCTCAGCTGAGCATGGTGGTCAGCACCAAACACCATTCCTCTGCTGAAAAAATAATGTTCTGCCGAGTTGCATTGGGCCTATATTTAGGTTTTTGTACTTGTATCTGATTTAGGCTGGCTTCTTGAGAATGACCCAAATTTTTGGGCTTTCTTATCCTGCTAGGCTAAGGATTATTTTTTTCTCCCACAAATGCCCTTCACCTCCTTTGTTTTTGAATTGATCGCTTTTCTTTTCCTTCTTACTTAAAAACAGAGGAGATGCATTTTCACTGAGGAGTCCCACCAAAAATAGAAGTAGAATGCCCCTGATCTTGCTTATTGACTTTGTTTCCCCGGTTGATAAGGGAGAGGATTTTGCTAAGGCTTGAGCCTTTATAGTTGTCCTCGGTCGGTAGATCAAGTTGTATTGCGTAATATCCGTAGATTTCATTTTTTTTAATTATTTGGAGGGTGGGGTGTACTCAAAAAATCTGGTGGGGGCACATAGCCACCCACACCTTAAAAGAGAAAACCCCCTTGTCTTTTTATTTTTTTTCTTATAGGGAGCGACTCTCCCTTCGTTTCCTCTTCTTCTCCGGCGCAATTTCGCGAGATTCGCCGTTATCTCCTCCCGAATCTCATCCCCTCCTCTTCATTTTTCTTCCTCTTTCTCCCATCTCCTTCTTGCGAGAGTTTTTTGCTTTAAAAATCGAGAATTTCAGGGTGTGGCTTGTTCGGAGTTGTCATTGTCGGTGCAAGCAATGTGGCTCTAATCAGTCTCTCAGGTGGTGGTTGGGCGTCATTTGGAACTTGTAAACCGCACATGCAAGGGTGGTTTAAGGGTTGGCCGAAATTTCTAAGAAAATCAGTGTGCATGTCTGTTAGGAAGGTTCTCCGGCGTGAACCCGAGCTTTGATGGCGTGGGTGAGCTGCAAATTCGTGATTTCAGATGTTTTTGGACCTATTTTCGGCCTGTTGGGCTGTTCGGAGGCGATCAGACCGGAGTAGGGTGGGTTTCGGTAAGTTTTCGCCTAATTTTGGCTTTCGTCGGAGTGTTCGTTGAATTTAATTTGTCGGTAAGTTTTTTTTTTTCAGTCACGCGCCGGTTGTTACTTCTTTCATTTTCCAGTTTCCGGCTAGTTTGTTCACTTTTGAGTCCGCCTTGCAGTTTTAAAAGTTTTCTTGGACCCGCATTCGCTGTATCGCTAGTTGGGAGCTTCGATCAGTAGGATTTGGGTTCCGAAAACCCATTCCACTCAGGTGAGTGTAACTATAATATTTACCTTGAGAAATATTAATTTTAACTCTTGAATTTAATTTTTACATGATGTCGTCGATTGTGTATGATTGAATATGAGTACGAAATTTGGGGTTTTTGGAGATTTCGATTGTTGTGTTTGCTCTTTTGTGAATGAATTCATGTATTGAGTTTTCAGAAAGCATGATATACAAGAATGAAATAGAATAGTGGTTGAATTTGGGTGTGATTAGGCTTTGGTGTAATGACATTGAGCTTGTATGTTGCGTTTTACCGTAGATTGTCGAGTCTTGAGCATGTATGATAGTTCGACGCGAGTGACTTTATTGTGGTGAATTGGGTCATGTTGGGACCCTAGCGTAGTCGTGGATTTATGAAATTTCCTAACTGATTATGGTTACACATCCATTTCATTAGATTCTGTATAGACTCGTAGTACGTGCATGATGATATTAGTGTAAGTGTCTTTACCCCGCTGTAATGCCTGTTGTGCCGATGCTTAGGAGCTTGCTCGCATCGTGAGTTTGATGGTGCTTGAGATGACTCGCACCTACAGACATTGAGGACGCTATTGCATGTGGCAAGCTTGCTGAGGTGCGGTGAGCTCCCGCACGCACTTGCCACTAGAGAGTGCAGTAGGACGGGTCCCGAGGCGTGCTTTGGAGATTACTCGCTTTCCCTCCCAGCGCGCTTGAGTTGGATTTGTGTTAAGTTGGCAGTGTTAGGCTAGTTGTTTGGGATGTTTGAGTTTGTATCCGAGCATATAGCACCCCATTAGGATACAAACAAGTCCGAAGTGGTACTAGTGCACGTTGTGGGATGTTTCTGGGTGAGACACATTCGTAAAGTATGCGTATACCTACGATATGAGACACTTACGTAGAAATTATTATGGTTTCGACTTCGGCGTGATTACCATACCTAGGAGGTTATGCAAGATTACGATATTGTTTTTGCCTTCATCCCTTGATATTTACCATGTTTGACTCACTTGTAATGACCGACATATCTCGTAAACTTGTAGTTATTGTGAATCTGAAATGCTTGTGTTGGTGCCGGAACTTAGAAATATTATCCTTAGAGACACGATGTGATTTAGACTTTAGAACCTGTATAGAGACACCCTTTTCAATTTATGGATCATGCATCTAGGATTACTCACTTATGCATTATTGTGTGGCATGGATTTCTCTTGTATATTATTCTGTTATTTGTATTTAGTTCGCTCGCACCAGTGAGCTTTGTGTTTTGCTGACCCCGCAAGGGGTGTGCTTCTATTGGAGTGCAAGTAGTGTTGGCGTTCCTGTTGATCGTGGCGCTTAGGCCCAGTTTCCAGCTGTAGACTTGTTTTGTGTTGTTTAGTCGTGTCCACCCTATACGGGTATGTTTAGCTTCCTTTGTATTACCTTGTTAAATACTAGATGTTTGTATATTGGTTTTGTCGTTATGACGCTGGCGGGGCGAATCGAATATTTTTAGTTTGTTCAAATTTATTGTAGTGTTATTTCTGTTTGATTCTCGTTTCAAGAATGTGTTATATTATGATGTTGTGGCCGGTTACAATCCGCCTGTATTACGGAATTAGTTCACGCATCGGCACGCTGTGGTTCCCGTGGCGGGTCGGGCGTGACATATTGGTTCGCCTCTATCGTCCATTCCATGAGTTTTTGACAAGTATCGAGGAGGAAGTTGTGCTCCCAGCTCTTCTATGATGAGGGTTGAGCTAACTGCTACATTTGAAATTGCCCTTTTTTATCGAATTTATATTGAAGAAATGTTGCATTTCATTCAACTTTGCTTTTAGTCTGCTGACTTAGAAATATTTTCATTGAGGGTGCAAAAGCTTGATTGGCCTATTTCACGAGTTTCCAATATGCTAAGTCAGAATTTAAGCATAACTTGAATATTTAGAAATTAATCATGGATTAAAATATGTTTATCTTGTTGATCTGCTGACCACTTGACAAAACTTAAACGGATTTATGTAGTCCTGAGTAAGATGTTTTTATGCTCAGTGATTGATTAATTGAATTACCCATTCATGGAGAGTGTCATCCTCTACTTAGGCATTTTGCTTGTGTGGTCTGTTAACCACTTGACTAAACTTAAATGGATTTAAGTAGTTTTGAGTAAGATATTTCTATGCATTGAATTACAAACTCATGGAGAATGTCATCCTCTATTGAGGTGTGATCCTCTAGTGAGGCATTTTGCTTGTGTGGTCTGCTGACCACTTGACTACAACATATTTAAGTAGTCCTAAGTAAAATGCTTCTATGTATTGAATTACCCAATGACGTCGGGCAGAATAGCGATTATCCTGCACGCTAGTTTCAACAGATAATTCACAGGGAAAGAACACAAGAGAATCGCCCAAAAAGCACAGAGAAATAACTCTAATGTTTAATAAAATTATTCAAATCAAAGGTATCTCTAAATCAGCGCACAAGCCGGACTTTATAGCTAAAAATTGTGATTATTAGAATTTTACCAAAAATAATGAAATCCCAATAATCAAGCTAAAAGAAAATACATAATAAAAGAAATAAACTACCAGAAATCTAGCCCAAATCAGGTTCAGAATCACTTCCTAAACAATAATTGAAATATTACTATAACAGCTAAAAAACTACAAAATTTGTGGATTCAGAAGGGAAAACGGTGGATTTTGGCCTCGAAAAGATGTGCAACAGGCATAGCTCTTTGACCATGATGTGCGCACCAAAAATTGCTTTCCGAATTGGGGTCGTATGCGTTATTCTGATACTTGTAGCCAAAGTTATGGCCAAAATACTAAAACGCACCCAAAATTGCCAAATTAGAAAAATGATTATGATTTCCTGCCATCCTTGCGCTGATCTACTAATTCAAGATATCTTAGTGTTAATAATGTGCTATCTGACAGCTCAGCATCATCTGACTCGGATCCTCCTGCATCAGTCGCTCGGGTTGGAAATAACTCGTCCTCGAGTTCACAATAGCATCATCGGCATCTGCAAAACAAGGACTCAGGTGCTTTACATTAAAGACATCAGAAGTCCTCAAATGACTGGGGAGGCGCAGTCTGTAGGCATTATCATTGATCTTCTGCAAAACCTCACAGGGTCCAATCTTCCGCTTTTTAAGCTTATTATACTCTCCAACAAGAAAACGATCACGTGTTAATACTGCCCAAATAAAATCACCAACATCAAAAAGTACCTGACAACGATGACTGTCGGCTTGAACCTTGTACTTGGAATTACTCTCGTGAATGGTCAGCTTCACCTGCTCATGGATACCCCAAAGATGTTCGGCCATCGCATCTGCCTTGGGACTCAAACGACCCACACGTGGAATAGGGGCTAAGTAAAGCACTCCGGATGGATTCTGACCATAGACAATCTCAAATGGGCTCATTCCTGTGGTTCTGTTCTTCGACCTGTTATAGGAAAATTTTGCTTGAGGTAACACCAAATCCCACTGTTTAGATTTAGTGCATGCCAAACTCCTCAAAAGGTTATCCAAACTGCAGTTCACAACCTCGGTCTGTCCATCCGTCTAGGGGTGGTAGGCGCTGCTAAAATTCAAATTCGTCCCCAGTTTGTCCCATAAACTCCGCCAGAAATGACTCATGAACTTGGTGTCACCATGTAAACGCACAATCTCCCTGAAATAAAGATGGGCGATCCTGGCAGCATCCATTGTTTTTCTGCAAGCTACAAAATGGGCCATCTTGGAAAACTTGTCAACCACATCCAAAATAGAATCCCAGGCCCGTTGGGTACGGGGTAAGCCCAACACAAAGTCAATACTGACATCAAACCAAGGGGCCTCAGGTACAGGTAAAGGTGTGTACAGGCCCACATTAGCTAGTGAGAACTCATTTGGACCGCTGACACACATAACAACGTTCCACATAATGAGCCACATCACTGGTCAATTTGGGCCAATAATAGGAAGAATATATCAATGCCAACGTCTTATCTCGCCCAAAGTGACCCTCATTATGAAATTCACGAATAATCTGCTCCCTTAGTGAACAATCTGGAATGCACAACTGTAATCCATGAAACAAATAACCATTATGCAAAATAAAGTCATGTCGTTGATCATCAGCTACCTCCTGAATTATCCTCCCGAAAGAAGAATCTGCAACATACATATCAGAGAAAGCCTCAAATCCTGCAACTTTAGTGCTCATGGTGGTGAGGAGTAACGTACGACGACTCAGTGCATCTGCGACACGGTTCAGATTCCCTGCTTGGTGCCTCAGTACAAACGTGAACTCCTGCAAGTACGCCACCCACTTGGTATGCCGTCGACTCAGCTTGTGTTGGCCATTGATGTACTTCAGGGCCTTGTGATCAGTGACAAAAATGAACTCCCTCTGTACTAGGTAGTAACGCCAATGCTTCAGGGACTAAACTATGGCATAAAACTCCAGATCAAAGGTGGAATAATTCTTCTTTGATCCTAATAGCTTCTCACTGAAAAAACCTATTGGGCACCCCTCCTGACTCAGAACACCACCAATGCCAACCCCAGATGCATCACAGTTTACCTCAAACACCTTTTCAAAATCAGGAAGTGCCAAAACGGGTGCTTCTATCATCTTCTGCTTGACCAGTTGAAAATTGGCCTCCGCCTCCTCAGACCACTGGAAATCACGTCCCTTGAGGCACCTTGTGATAGGAGCAATCAGACTGCTGAAGTTTCTGATGAACAGACGGTAGAAGGATGCTAATCCATGGAAACTTCTAACATCGTGTAAGGTCTTTGGTTTGGGCCATTCCAAGACCGCATCTATTTTTGACTGATCTGCATGAACACCATCAGTAGACACAACAAAACCAAGAAAAGTAACATAAGTAGTGAAGAAAGAACACTTCTTCTGATTGACGAACATGCGTTTCGTCCTCAACTTATCAAAAACAACACGAAGGTGATCAAAATGAGGATGTCGTCGAAGTAAACTACAACAAATTTCCCCATGAAAGGCTATAAAATCTTATGCATAAATCTCATAAATGTACTGGGCGCATTGGACAGGCCAAAAGACATGACCATCCACACATACAACCCATGATGCGTTTTAAACGTTGTCTTCCACTCATCTCCAGGCCTTATTCTGATCTGGTGGTATTCGCTTTTAAGGTCAATTTTTTAGAAGACCTTAGATCCGGACAGCTGGTCCAACATATCATCCAGGCGGGGAATTGGAAACTTGTATTTAACTGTAATCCTGTTGATTGCCCTGCTATCAACACACAAACGCCAAGAGCCATCTTTTTTTGGCACTAGCAGAGCAAGTACTGCACATGGGCTCATACTCTCACGGATGTAGCCCCTCTCCAATAACTCTACTACCTGTCGTTGTAACTTTTCAGATTCCTTAAGACTGAGGCGATAAGCCGGCCAATTAGGCAAACTGAACCTCGAAACAAGGTCGATCTGATGCTGAATACCCCGCATAGGCGACAACCCAGGAGGAAGATCCTCTGGCATCGGGTCAGAAAACTTTGCAAGAAGTTGCTGCACCTCTCCTGGAAAATCTGAATTCACATTGGCTGCACTATTCCCACAAGGTAGCAAAGCATTGACCACATCTCCACGATCAATCTCAACTAAAAACCTGGACCTAGAAAATAGGTTAGTATTATTGGCTACCGGGGTAGGAGTGGTTCCTTCCCGACGAGGTGCCAACACAATCTTCTTCCCTTTAATGTTAAGGGAATATGTACATGCCAAGCATCCATAGATACAACATCACACCAAGCATTATCAAAATATTTCCTGCCAATCGAAAAAGACACTAGGCATCACCTATTTACTGTTACCTCACTGCCTTTATTCAGCCATGATAATTTGTACGGCTTGGGATGACGATCTGTATTCAACTGCAATTTTTTGACAGTCTCTTTAGACACGACGTTCTCACAACTGCCACTATCAATGATCATCTTGCAGACTTTATCTGCAACTGTGCAGGTCGTGTGGAAAATATTGGTTCTTAACTAATCGTCCCCTGAATCATCCTTGGGAGTCAGTAGACTCTTACGAACTACTAGAGTCTCATGACCATCTGCATCTTCATCATCGTCATACACAGGCTCTCCAAGCTCCTCAATTTCGTCTACCACGTCTTCCTCAATCAGGAAATTGTTGCCCTTCTTAATAGCAGGCTTCTTGCACTCAGTCGCTCTATGTCTCTGTTCACCACATCTAATAGTAGAATTACTCTACGGTGGCTGTTGGGTAGGACGAGATTCTTAAGGGCGAACTGGCCAACTGCTTTGGTCACTTCTGATCATAGGCCTCCTGTTCTGCTGTTTTTCCACAGCAAGTGCACGCTGGTAGGCTTCATAAACGATCTACAGTGAGTGAAGGCTGAGGACATCTTGCAGGGGTTGTCATAATCCCCCCAAATATTGTGCCACCATCTGTTCTTCCATCTCATATAAGTCATTACGGGCTACCAATTGATAGAACTCCTCCGTGTAATCATCAACTGATCTCGTGCCTTGCATCAACGAATGAAGTCGTTGAAACAAAGTTTGAGTATAGTCGAAAGGAAGTGACCCTTCATCTTCTTCTTCATCTTTTCCCAATCAGTGATTTTGGCCTTGCCCTGGCTGTCGTGTGATCGCTTCAACTGCTCCCACCACGCAGATGCTCTGCCTTTGAGTTTGATGGCAACCAATTTCACTTTGACATGATCTGGGACTTCCTTAAACTCAAAAATACGCTCGACTTTATGCAACCAATCGATGAATCCTTCGGCTTGTAACGTATCAGAAAACTCGGGCAGATCCACTCTGAATCCAAGGTCTCCATGACGATCCTCCCGACCACGACGCTCCTAGAATCAAACACGATTGTGATACAGATTTTCGAAACTGGAATCAGAATCGTGATCTTCCATCTCACGATCTCCGAAATCCTGCGCCGCCAGACGGTGGGTTAACTCTGCAACTTGCCTCTATAAATCCTCAATCATCACATCCTGAACGTTATGATCATGATTTGGGGCTTCCTCGTTCGAAATCTGCCCGCGACGACCACGACCATCAGCCATGGAAATTGATGAAATCTCACCGCAAGAAGATGTTGAAGCTCTGATACCAACTGACGCCGGGTAGAATAGCGATTATCCTGCAGGCTAGTTTCAACAGACAATTCACAGGGAAAGAACAGAAGAAATCTCCCAAAAAACACAGAGAAATAACTCTAATGTTCAATTAAATTATTCAAATCAAATGTATTTTTAAAATCAGCCCACAAGCCGGGCTTTATAACTAAAACTCATGATTATTAGAAATTTACCAAAAATAGCAAATCCCCAATAATCATGCTAAAAAAATACGTGATAAAAAAATAAACTGCCAGAAATCTAGCCCAAATCGGGTTCAGAATCACTTCCTAAACAATAATTGAAATATTACTATAAAAAGGAAAAAAACTACTAAATTTGTAGATTCGGAAGGGAAAACGGTGGATTTTGGCTTCGAAAAGATGTGCAATGAGCATAGCTCATTGATAACGACGTGCGCGCTGAAAATAACTTTCCGAATTGGGGTCGTATGCGCGATTCTGATACTCGTAGCCAAAGTTATGGCCAAAATACTAAAACGCACCCAAAACTGCCAAATTAGAAAAAAGATTATGATTTCCTGCCATCATTGCGCTGATATGCTAATTCAAGATATCACTACAACACAAATGCTCATTCATAGCATTTTCCAATAGCGTTTTTTATAAATATGCTATAAAAAATCAACTTTGAATGTCTTAGAAAATAAAAAATGCTATTGAAAATTGGCGGGCGTTTTGGCGCTCCCACATTTTTTTTTGTATTTTGCGACATTATCTCTCCTCTCCCCCATTCAGTATCAGTACACTAAACCACAGAGCTAGCTTCTCATCTCCTTTTTGCTCGCCTCTCTCTGCTCGACTCGTCTCCTTCTTGCTCTTGTTATTGCCCTAAAACATGGCAAAATCGAAAGCACACAACAACCCTTCACTCCATCTTCTTCTGCAAGCAACATACCATCCTTCACTCCATCTTCTGCAAGCAACAGGTATGTGCTCCTTCAATCTTATTTTTCTCTCATCCAACACCATTATCTCTCTCTGCTTTGGTTCCCTTTAGATCTGGATTCTACCATTCTTTCATCTCTCCAATTCTTTTTTCTCACATCTCCATTTCACTCACTCAGGAACAAACGACTATTCAAGCAATCAAAGTGAAGAGAAGGTGAGTTGATTTGAGCCGAAGCGGAGGAGTTGTGACGGTGATAACTAGCGAGTGATTGTGGTGGCAGAATTGGATGCATCGGTGGTGCACCATCAATGCTGGTTCTCAGAGATCTAGGGTTTCCAGATCTTAGCTTCATGTTCTTCTTCTTTGTGTCAATTGTGAGTTTCTTAATCATGTTCGGTACTGGTGAGTTTTCCCCTTTTGCTTTTGGGTTTAGTTTCATTGTTGGGTTTTTAATTGCTTGATTAATTCGTGATAATTGGTTGTCCCTTTGGCTTGACTTTGATTTCCTGCATATAATTGGGTTTTCTTCTTTACATAATAATGGAATCGAAGCATGGTAGTGATTGTTTGTTTTGTGTTTTTAGAGATTCATATCATATAATAACCAAAACCACAAATGGTTTAGCTAAATAATAGTAATAATCATAGAACGTTCCATCAGTCCTGACACAGAGGATTAGTTGTTCTAGTTTGCTCTTGGAGGTTTGTTCTTATTAACCTTTAGAGATTTGGCAGTTGTTGAATAACACTCTTTAATGTCAATTTTAAGGTGGACCGTCAAGGAAAACTTGGAAAAAACAATATGCTCTTCTGACAGTGGGCAGATTTCTCTGGTAGGACTATTTTCCTTCTCAAAATGAACCAGCTATTGGAAATTATTCATTTATACTGTCTCTTTTAGTCAATTGAACCTTTATTCTCATGTCCCTTTTTTGCTAATTTATGGAACCGGGTTTTAAAAGTCTGTTTTTTCCCAATACAATTCCCACTTTCTGTGCACAACCATATGATTGTTTTCTTTTGAAGCAAATAAGTTTAATGTAGACGGAAGACTTTCAAAGAACTTATTATATCATTTGTATAGTTTTGTACAAGGATTTAGAAGACATAGGTTTTCAGTAAAAAGTGATTATCTCCAAGGTCAATTGCTTTCTTGTTTCTTACTTTGCTCTGGGGGCTTGGACAATAATTTTCAGTGAATGAAAAACAAAGTCCCTATTCTGCTGATATTTATATACAGATAACCTATAAGTTGATAAAGGTATTTGTGAGTTTTATCCATAGATGGCTAACTTTAATCCTTTCTTGAGGTATTATAGGTAAATGGGTGTGAAATGGCTTTCATCTCTCTTTTGGTCCTCGAAAATGACTTCAGGTATCCTCACTGTATGTTTTTAGTCAGATTACTTTTCTATGGTTTGAAATTCAGACAGTAGCATCTAAGACAGAAATGTGGATATCCAACAGGATTCCAGAGTCTTTGCCTTGTTTCCATGATAAAGTTCTAGCAGCAGCTGCAGATGCTGCCATTAATTTCTCTTTGTATCAGAAGAAGATACAGGTATTGTTCGAGTAATTTGATGATTTTATCGAGCAGAAAAAATTCAAATAAAACAATAAAGGTTGATTTGTTAATTTGACTTTTATTGTTTATTTTGTTACCATAGGGTACTGCTTCTGGAATTCTTGGTGGTATTATTAAGGGATTTAAAGGGGAGGACAAGGAACAAAATCCTGGGGATCTCATGGAAAATTTTGCCAAGTCTAATGCTACGGATTTAGAAAGAATATTTTCAAGGGATCCATTCACAAACCCGTTTGCAGATGATCCAAAAGTCTTGGATCTTAGTATAGGTTCTTACAAGTCTCTGTCTCTACCCCACTTTCTTCCAGACACTTTCATTCTTATGATGTTCCTTTTGTGTTTTGAAGATGACATTGTAATTGATGAGTCTGTACACATTACACCTTCTTCATCTCATCATGTCAAACATGATAAGAAAGGTATAATCTAAATTAATTCATTATTTCGGAAATATATTTCTTCTACACTGATACTATTCTTGTTTCTTACCATAGATAAGAGCAAAGAGAGAGATAAGTTGTTTGAAGGTGGTAATGCTGATATAAAGCCAAGGCAAAGGACTGCCGATGAAATCAAGGCTAAATATCGGAAAGCTCGGGTAATTTTGACACGAAAAGTTCACTTTAACTAATGTATTTTTGGAACTTCTCTAAACTGGGCAACCTTTCAGGATGCCTCTGCTGCGCTGGTCTGTTGTTGCAAACTCAAAGGGATCTATTCAGTTAGTTTGTTACATGCATGAATATATGCCATCAAAACTTCAACTTATTTTTTTTCTTCTTGCTAACAGAGGACCTTGCTGGAGTTGAAGTACTTCACGGTCTTGATAAAGTCATTGACGGCGGAGCAGATGTTCTGACTCTAAAAAATCAGAGCATATTAGCTGATGGTGACATCAATGATGGTAATTATCGTTTGCCTGAAATTTTCTTTAAGGCAGTGTTTATCACATCTAATTCCTTAAAATCTTACAACGACATTCTGATTGACATAGCTTGATATGCTTGAAAATGTGAAAATTGGAGAGCAAAAGCAACGAGATGATGCTTACAAGGCTGCGAAGAAAAAACCCGGGATATATGATGACAAGTAAGATTGATCTTATTACTGTTGTATTTTTCTCATAGATGTGCTTCATACGACTAAAATATCTGCCATCTGTATTATCTCTTCTCAGGTTCAATGATGAGTCTGGTGCTCAAAGACAATCCTTCCACAGTATGATGATCCTGTTGATGACGAGGTTAGCTCCATGCCCTAGCATTGGATCTTTGTAATACCTTGTAATATATAGGCATATTTAGTAGATCATTTTATATTTTATTATTTATTTGTTCAGGTCGTGACTTTAGATGAAAGTGGGCGTTTTACTGGCAAAGCAGAGAAGAAGCTAGAAGAGGTAACTCTCAGCTCCTTCCCAGTGTAATGGTTGAATATAGGGGAATTTGTTGCGACAAATAATTAATTTCTAAGAGAAAAACTGTTACTGTTTCCAGCTTAGGAAAAGGATATTAGGTGTTTCCACGACCAGTGGGTTTGAGGATCTCAATTCATCAGGAAAGGTATCATCATACTACTATACACAAGAGGAAATGGTTCAATTCAAGAAACCCAAGAAGAAAAATGCACTCAGAAAGAAAGATAAACTTGATTAGATGCCCTTGAAGCAGAAGCTGTCAGTGCTGGACTGGGTGTTGGGGATCTTGGTTCTAGGAAAGATGGGAAGAGGCAAATCGCCAAAGAGGAACAAGAGCGATCTGAGGCGCAAAATAGGGAATGATGCATACCAAACAGCTTCGCTCCTATGGCTGGTTCAGATTAAATGTGAGTATTTTTTAATTTGATATTCTATTTGAAATAATAGCTTCGCTCCTATGGCTGGTTCCCTGGTTCAGTCAAATATAAGGACTAATCTTAATCCTGAATATTGGAGCCTCAATTGATTAGTGCTCCTCAACTAGGCCTTCTAGCTCATCAGATCTATTATATTCCAACCTAATTCAAATGTGATCCATTGATAGCCTTCGTCCAGAGATTTTATAAGATAAGGACGAGTAGTATATATACTTATACATAAATACAAGATTGAAGTCATACATGCCATTGAGTTGAAAAGATGTTTAGTTAAGCCACTGTCTCACTTTTGTAATTGTACAGAGGGAGAGGCATTTGGCGGTGTGCATACGATCCAAGATCGTCACTTCTTATCACTGCTGGGTTTGACTCTGCAGTGAAGGTGCATCTGTTGGATACTTCATTATCTATGGATTCAACTGATTAGAATGAAGTCCGAAAAGGGATCAACGGTAGGACACAGATTTTTGCTATTTCTGTCCCGAATTTGTCAGATAAGGTTGGACTCATGGACAGGTATTGCCATTGACCCTTCAAGACTTTTTGTGATACCTACTGGTTTCTTGTGGTTCATTAATGTTGTTTTCAATCTGAATAATAACTGGGTGGAACTTAAAGAAGGCGTATCCATAAGAGACGTGGCATTCTTGGAGGTGGATGTTGAAACATTTGATATCCAGTATAGTATCACATTTTTTGATTTATAAATCAAAGATCTCCAAGATGGAGCAGAAAATGATTATTGAGACCTTTCATGTGTCGCATGTTGTATGGCCTCTTGGTTTATCCACTGGAAGTTAAATTTTCAATAGTGGCAATGTGTAATCCAATATGTATCATAGTTAAGCATGCATACTAATTTAACATTATAAGAATATTTGATGAGTGTGATTATTTTAGGTCTTGTATATTTATTAATTATTACTTGACTGTGCAAGATGTCCTTCCCTTGAATTATCTAGAGTTGAAAGTAGGAGTTTTTGCGTGTTCTTTGACTAAGGAGTTTTTGTTTTTCAATGTTTGATAATATCTGAATCCCTCAAGAGAACTTGTATTGGTGAGTTTTTTAGTCACCTGTGTCCATTATCCATTTATTGCTTCTGTTTATTTCAGTCAGCATGAGCTAGACTTGGTTTTTTACTTTCTCTGTTATGTCACTGATATGATGTACATTTGTTGGATTAATAGGAGTAAAAATTTGAGAACTCGAGTCATTGGATGCCCAAAGACCATTGATGGTAACCTGAAATGCAAGGAGGTTCCAACAAGTTTTAGATTTGATACAGCATGCAAGGTGATCATCTTATTGACTCTAATCTTGTTTGTTCAGTTTTTATTATTTGATGATTTTTCTGTTTTCAGTTTTTATTGTTTATAGTTTGTTCAGTTTTTATTAGCTGTTGACAGTTACTGGCTCTTTAACTTTAGTCTGATATATTCCTGAATGACATTATTCTTAATGTTTAGTGATATAACAATTATTGTTGATAACACTTTGTGTTTCTTCTAGTGTGAGAATGCATAGTATTTCAATTAGTATGTCGTATGCTTAAGAAATGCAGTGTGAAGTAGACTTTAATGGATTAGACTTATGTTTTGCAGATATATGCAGAAATGATAGGAAATGTCATGATCGATGCTCGCTCTACTGGAAAATATTATCACTGTAAGTTGTCAATTCTGAACTTCATTCATGTCAGAGTTCTGCATGACAGTTAGCTGTTTTAGAAGGCAATTTGTAATACATTTGGTAATCCTTGACTGACAATGAGGGACCAGGTCCAAATTGAAAATGGGAACTAAAGGCATTTACCCTATTAGCAAGAGGGGCCAACATCAAATTTAAAATGTGATATGACATCTGGAGCAAGAGTCCATATCAAACTAGCTTATAAAATGGACTTTCACTATGCTGGTGCATTTGTTAAATCTTCATGTTTTCCTTTTTTTTTTTTTTTTTTTGTTGTACAGAGATCATGGCGAAGTATTAGCTGAAGCTCTGCAGATAATGTTATGTGAAGGAAGACAACATGACATGCAAAGGGCAGCTGCATTTGTAAAACGTCTGGCTACTTCTTCCTTGTGCTTTGGTTCTGCTGAGGCCATGGCAGGTAAACCCTGTTCATTTCTAACCTACATCCTATGTTTTAATCAAGTACACCTTTAAATAATCAGTTACTTTCATATGCAAAATTTTTGCAGCTTTGATCACAACAAGGGATCTACTTCAGAAGAATGCCAAATGCCGAAACTTGTTAGACAATGATGCTGGTGGTGGTTCTGTTTCAGGCTCAGTTGCGGTAAGCTGTCCAATTGTAGAAATTTTAAGACTAGATAGACAAGGTCCTGTAGCTATTATCTTGAAATAAATCTGACTTATAATAATGTATGAAGGGCAATGGAAAATTTAGTGGCAAGTTGGTATGTACTCTTCCGTTAGTTGCATAGTTGAAGCTCGTATAGGCTGCTAATATTCATGGTGGGCAGGTCAGTGAAGATTTTTCTTTCAAAACAAACCATTCTTGTTAACAAATTATATAACTTCTCTGGTTGAGAAAATGTTGCTACAGTTTCCTCAAAGTAAATGGTTTTCAATTAGCTAGAATCCCAAAACAACAAGACTTGCATTTGTCAAGAAGTCCATCTGGATGATGGCTTTTATGTTGTAATGTACTTCCCTTAGGAAACTCAACTTTAGGGGTGACTCTAAATAGAGTAATTCTGATCTGAGTTGATTGATTCAGCAGGTTGGGGTAGACTCCCCTTGGCTTTTTGGTAGGGGATTTCAATTTCATAACATGAAGAAGAAAAGGAAGGGGTGTGTACTAGGAGAAACTCTAGTATGGCTGCTGCTGCTGCTGCTGCTATCTGCTATCTGCTGCTGCTGCTGCTGTTGCTGTTGCTGTCGTTGCTATCATTGCTGTTGTTGCTGTCGATAGCCCCTGTTGTTGTTGCTGTTGCTGTTGATGTTGTTGTTTCTGCTGTCGTTGTTATTGTTGCAGGTGTAGATTAATAAGAGTTTGTACATTATGTACATTCATCATCACAAAAATTATGTCGTTGCTTTCGTTCCCTATTTTCCCTTGAAACATTATGTACATTCATCATCACAAAAATGTTTAGATCATTCAACATTTCTTTTAGCAAAAGGAAGTGAAAATAATACATTTTATTTTCTTTTGCTTGATCACCAACATGGTGTTTCTTGTCTTTGTCACAATGAATTTCGAGTGCTCAGGCTAATGCATACATGATAAGATGTAATAAAAAGTCATTTAAAAAAAAAAAAAAAAAAAAAAAAATTTGCTATGTATACTTACCATAAAACGCTATGGTAAAGTCTACCATAGCGGTTTTAGAGTCTACTATAGCGTTTTTAAAACGCTATGGAAGAGGCTACCATAGCGGTTTTGAAACGCTATAAAAGCCAAACTTACCATAGCGTTTTAAAACCGCTATAATATCCCCTGGGTCTATTATAGCGCTGGCTGTCATAGCGGTTACTAAACCGCTATGGTATCCTACCATAGCGGTTTTTAAACGCTATTGATCACAATTTTTCTTGTAGTGTATCTTAGTGCTAATAACGTGCTATCTGACAACTCAGCATCATTTGACTTGGATCCTCCTGTATCACCCAAGGATTGTGATTTCGTTTTTCGAGTTAATTTCGGTTTCCTGATATTAAGAAATTTTTGGTGTGTAAAGAAAATACGTAAAAATTTTTAAGGATAAATGAAATATTATGAATTTAGAGGGTATATTAAATATTGAAAAAAATAATATGCAAGTAAATAAATGTATTAAACATATTAAATGAAACTAAAATGCATGTAATTAGAAAATGAAAGGGTAGTTTAAAAAATCAATATTAGAAGACGTGATAATTAGGAAATTAGGGGGTGATTTCAAAAATCAATAAATAATTAGAAAGAATGATAATTAGAAGAAAAAATATCGAAATTTACAAAAAAAATTCGAAACATTTCGAAAAAAATCCTCGAAAAAATATAAAATTTAGTAGCTATTTTTTTTTACTAAAAAACCCCAAAATTTACAAAAAAAAAAAAAAAAAAAAAACCTCGAAGAGTGTCATCCTCTAATGAGTAAACTGTAGGCAGATGAGTTTGGCATGTGGCAGATGAGTGAGTCTTCTACTTGCAGGCGGTTGTAACTTATCTTTGGTAATTATAACTTCCATAGATGGTTGTAACTTCCATCGTGCAACGATTGCAACTTCCCGAGATGGTTGTAACTTCCTTCAACGGTTGCAACTTCTCGTTAGTGATTATAACTTATCGTTTAGAGAGACCTCTCCCACAGGCTCGTGTTCTCAGCTAAGCGTAGTGGTCGGTGTCGAACACTATTCCTCTGCTAAAAAAAGTGTTTCGCCGAGTTGCATTGAGCCTAGATTTGGGCTTCCGTACTTGTATCCGATTTGGGTTGGCTTCTTGGGAACAACCTAAATTTTTGGGCTTTCTTATCCTGCTGGGCTAAGAATTATTTTTTTTCCCATAATATTCTCACTCGCCTTTTTCATTTTAATAATAATTTTATTATTTTGGCCTTGAAAAAAAAAATTCAACCTACTTTATGATTAAAAAGAAAAGAAAAGATATAGGTTAATTAGACTGGTGCCTCTTCTTAATATGCAAGTGAATTTTGTCTATTTTTTAATTAATAAATTAGTTTGATCCTTTGACTGTGAGTTAACTGTCCGGTCAACAATTAAATGGTCACATGACTTGCAAGTGGCGAAATGAAATCATTTGTCTATAATTTTGTATCTGTAAATTGTGCCTAGGCCATCATAGGTTCACGAAGTTCAACAATTTATTTATTTTAATTTTGGTTCTCCGTTTTCTTTTATTTCGAGTCATGCATGAATTCATTCCTTTTCCTCTTGATAATCTCCTCATTCATCGCCATATCTATTACCATCCCTAACTCATTCAAAAAACGCAAAAAACTCAATTGAAATGGAGAAAATATTGTTTGGCAATGCTGGAGGGGAGGGGGAATAGTGACCCCGTCAACCCAAGCTTCATTCAAATTCAGTCCCTTCTTCTCGATCTGTATTGATCCACAATCATCCTTGGTATCCTTTATGGATATCCCAAATGAAATTCGCGATGAGGTCTTGCAGAGCTTCCATTATCCCACGTTGAGATTTTCTAATAAAGGGAGCTTGGACACAAGCGCAACTTATTAGATTAGGCTACCATCCGGGGTTTAGTTTCACAGAGGATGGAACACCTAAGATAGAGGCATCACAATGGACCTCAAAAAGCTTGTCAAAGCTTGGTAATGCAAGGATGGGGGCAGTGGTCCAGGCCAAAAGAGAGGGAGGGGGCGGGGACGAAGGTCGAGCAAACCAGGAGAGTGGCAGTAAGCTCGAGTTATCCTTGTTGGGGCTGACTCAAAAGCTAGCAAAAATAGGAAATTTGGATATTTGAATGGCAGTGTTACTTAACAAGTCAAGAAATTATTGAATTGATGGTGTTAGTGAGTAGAAATGGCAGACAAGCAGCTGCCTAACAATTGCAATTACAATTACAATTAAAATTGGTGCACCAAAGTAACAGAAAATGTTGTCAAATAAGGGGCTTGATGTTTGTCCCAATCCAATCGAACCCTGCTTGTCTGATTCGTGGATGAATCAAAAGCTTAGAATCTACAAGCTTTGCCAACAAAAAGAATATCTGCCAAACCTTTTTAGTTTCCACCACACAACTAATCTATAATTATCTATCATGTGCTTATCAATGTATGTATAAAATAATAGAAGAGGAGATGATTACTCTTTTTTTCTGGAGGAGACAAAACTAAAGGGTAGGGAGTGATATCCGTAGATCGAGTGGAACAATAATAGATAAAAAAAATCTAAGTTTGAGCCAATGGATAACTATAAATCTTTAGTGGGTTAGGTCAATAATCGCTCAAAGAGGGAGGGATTACCTATTGCGTTAGGCATTGCTTTTTTTTCCCCCATCTTATGTGACATTCATATTCGGGTTTGCCTTGTTGGTATCAATCACACCATAACCTTTTGGGAGCTAGACGCTTATATACTTCCTTTGCTTCTTTAATTTTCTTTTAGGAATCTTTCACTCTTAACTGGATTACTAAGATAGAAAAAACCAAATTTCAATCTCCTGCTATTTAAGTTTATTGCATTTTTTTTTTTAAAGGGCATTGGACTAATAAAAACTAATTTGGTCTTTTATTAGTAGTTTAGGACTTAATTAAGTTTTAGCTAAAAGGATCCTACCATACCCAAATTAAAATATTGTTTATCAATTTATTTGAGATCCGTTTGAGCTAAAGTTTTCAAAAAAATTACAGATTGACCAAGAAACTCCATGTTAAAATTTTAATCCGTTTCAAACCATTTCTTCAGATACGTATTTAAGTCACTTCACTAAATATCTTGATAAACGATTTTTGTGAGGAACGAGCTGAAACTCTTATATATATATATATATATATATATATATATATATATAAATATACACTCTTTTTTTAATGATATTGATATTTAATTTTTCTCAAAAAATTAACTCAAACAAATTAATAAACAATAATTTTCATTTACTAAAATCTTCTTTAAGTAAATGAAACTCAGGAGATTTTAAATAAGAGTCAAACCTAGAACTTGGCCATTTTAGCCCTATATCTACTTTTTAAAATTTTGAAATGTGAAACGTATATAACACAAGTCAAGGGAATTATCCGTCAAATCTATGGCTAGAAGCATGCCTTCGTCAAGATAATTCTTTGGTTGAATCTATGATAACAACTAGCTAACTACGCATCTAGGGTATGGCTGCTAACTTGAGTAAAGGAGGGTCTTCTCATGAAACGAGAAGGCTGGTGCATATCATATGTGACATTAGTTTGGCGACTGGAAGTCATAACATATATGGGATTTTTTCTGACTATTAAAAATGGCCTTCTTCTATGGACTTTATTATTATTATTATTTTCATAGAAAGTAAGTTTCTAATTTTATTTTTAATATCTAAAAATGAGAAGTAAATTTCAGAAAATAGAAAAAATAAAAGTTAAATGATTAATTAAGGTGAAAATAGTCCAAGTACATCTGATCAAAGACGTACTCTTCTGACAAATAACATAACATGGCATTTCAGACTTTGCCTCCTCTAATTAGAATTTTGTCTCTAGTTACTGTCACACAGATTGGGTATTAAAAATATATATACGCCCGGCCCCCCCTACTAACAACATCTAACAAAGTGCCATGCACTGATTGCTCAATTCATCTAGGAAGACATAATAATATAATAATGTAATGTGACTCACAGTTCAGTCTCTGAATACATGAGAGGATGTGTTTGCTTGCTCTCAACACCTTATGCCGACCTTTTTTTCAGGATAAAAGGCTGAAAACAGAAAATCTAATTAAAAACTGCATGCATCTCACCTAAAGTATGGTTATAGAACATTTCTACATGAAGAGCACTAAAATGGAAAATTGACAATACGTTTTATTTTTAGAGTGAAAATCCATAATTATTGTTTTAAAAAAAGAAACCCAATAGCTTAAATGTGATTTTTTTTTTTTTTTTGAGATACTATGCACCGATTGCTCAATTCTAATAAAATCTACCAATAAATTAAACTGCATTTTTATGTGACAGTTTAATTTCTGAACTACGAGTATGTGGTTGCTTCACCCCCTTATGCCGACTTCTTCTGCATAAAAGGCTATAGTCCAAGGGAAATGTGATTAAAAATTGCATGGCACCGGAGATATATACTCTACTCATATCACTCACTCCCAAGCCACTTAATTCAATGTCCAAGTACCCAAATCTATATCCTCAATCGTTTTGCACTGACCATACAGATTCCTCACTTTCAATAAATATCCAGGCTGGTGGTAAAGGCAACAATGAGCTTCAAGCCAATGGTGGAATCATAGGAGAATACGAATAACAGGGAATCCAAAAGTCTTACATTTTTGTTGTTTGAAATATTAATGAACCCCAGCACGAGAAATGTGGCATTCACACATGTGAATTTCAGTATGTTTCGGTATTTTTATGTGTGAATCTCATTTACTTTTTGGCATTTATTCTTATCTCAACATGAATGGCTTCAAGATTGGTACAATCATTGGAAGGATTTTAAACATAAATTTATCATCGATCCTTTTGTGCATTTATACACCCAATATCTATTCTCCTCCTTTCATTCATAACAATCTTGACTTCACAATGTTTTCACCGTACACCATTAGAATCAAGGGAAGAGACAAATTAGCATTCTAAGGGTGATGATACATCAAATTGTCACTCGATCGTGTGAAGAAAATAATTGAGAATTGTATTATTGTTTATTTTTCTTGACTGAATATAAGGTAACTTTCCCTAATTTATGGAAACGGGAAACTTAAAACTTCCTATACGATATTCTAATTGTGTCCTACTTCCTATTCTGACTTTCCTATTTGTGACTTTCCTATTCTTGTACTTTCCAATTTTGTACTTTCTTGTACTTTCATATTCCTATATTTTCCTTCTTGCAATCAATCTTGGACTTGGGCTTGGCTATGTTGAGTGGAAGCCCTACATATTCTAACAGATCGTGACCATACACATAGTGCAAACCATCATAACTAGAGATGATTGTTATGAAGAAGATAAGTTATGACATGAATCATTCTTCCAATGATGCCTCTCAATTAAGAGAGGGTCGTTACAAATGATATAAGTCATGGCGGAAATCACTCCTCCAATGACACATTCAATTATGAGAGGACCGTTACGAATGAGATAAGTCATGGCGGGACTCACTCTCCCAAGGACACATCTCAATGAAGGAGGAAACCGTTATGATAAACGTCCCCCTTCATTGCACCATTCAAACTTAAGTCATGCACATAGTTGAATGCACTCATTATATAAGGTAAAGGAAAATGTATGAAAAAGGTGACATTGATCACACAATACAAACATAACACAATTACACTCTGTCCAAGTTCATTCTATAAGGACAAAATTTTGAAATCTGCCTAATCTATAGTTAAAAGGAAGTTCAAAATTTTGAACATAGACATACCTTCAAAACTGAAGTGAATTAACAAGCATATAGCATTGAATATTAATAACTCTAAGGAAATGTCGATGTTAATACAGGGGGTGAGGATAGCATGGGGTTACCACATGACTTTTCTAGTGAATTCCGCTTGTCATATATGGGGAACTCAGGCATGGAACACAGGAGATTTATCCAGAAACAATTGGTAATATTCAGCAACCTTTCATACCTTCTCTACATTGTCATGGCTTTCCTCTCCCTCTTTTTTTCTTCCATCCCTTCAATCTAAATCTCGTTGTTCTATTTTTCAGGCTCGTCACATTGTTTGTGTTTGGAGAAGGGTGGCATATCAACCATCACGCCTTTGAGTACTCAACTCGTCATGGAATTGAATTGTGGGAAATTGACATGACATGGTATGTAATCAGTGCACTTGAATACCTTGGATTGGCATATGATGTAAAAGTGCCATCTGTGGTTCAGAAACAGAGACTCTTTCAAACTTGGAAGCGAGGGTGCAAAAGTGCTACCTGTGATGCAGAGCATGTCCTTTGGTAGTAAAACTGAGTGATACATTTCCAGGTTACTTGCATGTCCGCTGGAACTTTTTTTGACATAGGTGGAAGATACATCATTGATCAGATTATAATGAAGTGTATAAGATAATAAGCATATCAAGAGATAGATGAGTCTGCATTTATGTTAGGATTCTTTTTTCATTTTAATCAGGCGAGACTGTGAGAAAATTTTATTAGTCGGAAAGAAAAAGGCTGTCAGCGAGGGAGGACCTCAACGATAGACTATAGCTAAGATTGTATCTACAAATGCATGAGGTTTTATTCATGTTCCTTGTTTTCATTACGAGTATCATTGTCTTTATCTATATAAGCAGCTAGAACAGAAACACAGAGATAATATTTCTCTCGATTGTTTGATCTGTCCTTGCTATCTCAATATAAGTTTGCCTTGGGGTAGTTTTATCTTTTTACCTTCTAGAGCTTTCTTGTGTTCTTCATTTTTACTTTTTCAGTTCAACTAAGATCAGATCTTTATACAATCATGTCTATGCGACCTCATTTTTTTGGGGACCATACGACATGTTGTGACTTTTTAAGGGGGCCGCTAACATCAGAGGACTTATATTGAATATACTAGAGCCCAAACACTCCAAAGAGTTTCAAAAACCATCCCTGAGTTTAGGGATAGGATTCCAGTACACAAATGATAAATTACAAAAGATGCATGGATGACGTCTTGAGATGAAGCAACAATGCTAATGTTAACATCTTTTTCCCAGAGCAAGGCTAAGCCCTCTGAATTGCCTATTTCTTACAAATTAACACGTTAAGAAGATCACATCAAGATTACACTCCTTAAAGAGGGTCCTTATAGAATGAATTATAGATGAGGAGCCCAACCCTCTAAATTATATAAGATTACACTATATGGCTATGAAAATGATTTTGAAACAACTGAGGAAGCACTGCTCTATGTGTGAATGTGATCAATGATACTCATCAACCCATTCTTCAGAAGGCATCGATGACCCGATCTTGAACAGACCATAGGGAAGAGGTAATCACCAATCGCAAAAATAATTCCACTCATGAGATGACACAAGAGCATGCCAACATGCAATCTAGAACTAACTTTGTCGGAAAAGAAATTTTAATTTGTGATACAGTTCAAGGTACAAATATTGTCATAGCAAGTGCTCCACTGAATGCGGCTTATTCCATAATCTAGGAAACCCACTCACCTCCCATCCCATTCACAAGCTCAAGGGTACACAAAAAATCGACCAGGGGCAGTTTCAAAGGAGTAGCCCGTAGAAAGGCAGCACTTAAGGTACACAAGCGAAAGGTGATTGAACTGGGTTTTGACCACATGCAAGAACAGCTTGACTTGGTGAACACTCTGATCAGGGGTCACAAAAAGAAATCAAAATCAGGTTCTCATGGTGGAAATCTATACTCTAGGAGTACCAACCTGCACCCTTCCAGTACAATTCAGTCAGATAAGCAACAGGTGGTGTGCACCCCAAGTCACACAACTAATACCACTCAGTTAGATGAAGCAACGACGACCTCTTATGAAAAGGCGCCTCCGGGTCAATGATAGTCTCATAGAATGCTCGCGAGATGGGATCTTCCAGAGCTTTTTGAAATCTAAAGAATTTCTCCCTAAAATCCAAATGTGACATACTTTTTATCTCGAAAACTAAAGCTTCTTCTTCCAAAATGGACCGCTTACATCAGAGACTTGGATTCAGGCATGGATTTTTTGTTCGCGCTCTAGGACTCTCTGGCAGATTAGTTTTGTTTTGGAAGGAAGGTATTTCTCTCCATATTTTATTTTATTGTAAATATTATTTCCAATGTGTTATTGATAACTATTTAGCTTCTTCTCCATGGTCTGTGGTATTTGTATATGGCGAACCTAACCTTGCACTCAGGCACACTTTCTGGCAACATATGACTCAGATGTATTTTCAGCAATCTCTGTCTGGGATCATCCTGGGAGACCTCAATGTCCTTCTCAATCCAGAGGACAAACTAGGAGGTAACATTCCTAGTAATGAAAACCCCAGCCACCTCAAGAATTTCACCAGCTCTCACCACCTTATAGACCTTCCACTCCATGGCTCCAATTTCACTTGGAACAACAAAAGAGGTATTTCTCATGGTATAAAGGCAAAACTTGATAGAATCCCGGTCTCCTCGGACTGGCTGGTTTTATTCCCAGATGCATCGGGCTCTAGTATCCATATGTCTTCCTCGGATCATCGTGCTATTAGTCTCAACCTGCTTCCTAGGTTCTGGTCAAAACCAAAACCCTTTAAAAAAATTTCACATGTGGACTAGAGACCCAGGTTGCAGAAGTCTCGTTCAATCCACTTAGCTTCCTCCTAGGCATCTTAATCCTGACCTCCATTTCCAAAATAACATCAAGATGCTTAGAATCAAACTTAATTTCTAAATGGAATAAAACTATCTTCAAGAACATACATGTTAATATCTCAGAGACATCCTTGGCTCTGGATGCCCTAAAAAACAATCCCCCCCCCCCCCCCCCGGTCAGATGATAATGATCTTGCTATCAAAGCTATGGAGGACTACCTTGCAGAACTACACTTAAGAGAAGAAACGTTCTAGAAGAACAAGTCTGGCGTCTCTTGGCTTGAGTCCGGGGATTAGAACACTAATTTCTTTCATCTTTCTATTGCTCTCCGTAAGAAACACAATCTTATCATACGTCTAAAATATGAAAACAATCTATGGTTATCGAATTTCAAAGGAATGAGCAATGTTCTTAGTGGCTTTTACAAGAATATTTTCAGTTCCTCAAATCCATCTGCGAATCAGGATATTTTATCCCTCTTTCACCCCCTAGTTTCTTCAACAATGAATGCAGAACTTATTGTTATTCCCACGGACCAAGAAATTAGCGATACTTTGTTTAGCATTGGGAAACATAAGGCCCCTGGACCTAATGGTTTCCACGTTTTTTTCTTTCAACAATACTAGGACATTATCAAAACTGATGTTATTGGAGTGGTGCAAAGCTTCTTTCTGACCAAGGTTATGAGCCTCAATCTCAATGAAACTTTTTTGCTCTCATCCCCAAAGTCAACAATCCAACCACTCCTCACAAGTTTCGCCATATTGGCCTCTGTAATGTGATATACAAAGTTATTTCAATGATTCTGGCAAATAGACTCAAAGCGGTGTTGAATGACATTATCTCACCAAATCAAGGGGCTTTCCTTAAAGGTCCGAGTATCATGGATAATGTGTGTATGGCGCATGAAGCTTTTTTCCCACTCAAACACTTCAAACGAAACTAAAGCTTCTTTTTCCAAAAATGGACCGCTTACGTCAGAGACTTAGATTCAGGCATGGATTTTTTGTTCGCGCTCTAGGACTCTCTGGCAGATTGGTTTTGGTTTGGAAGGAAGGTATTTCTCTCCATATTTTATTTTATTGTAAATATTATTTCCACTGTGTTATTGATAACTATTTAGCTTCTTCTCCATGGTCTGTGGTATTTGTATATGGCGAACCTAACCTTGCACTCAGGCACACCTTCTGGCAACATATGACTCAGATGTATTTTCAGCAATCCCTGCCTGGGATCATCCTGGGAGACCTCAATGTCCTTCTCAATCCAGAGGACAAACTAGGAGGTAACATTCCTAGTAATGCAAACCCCAACCACCTCAAGAATTTCACCAACTCTCACCACCTTATAGACCTGCCACTCCATGGCTCCAATTTCACTTGGAACAACAAAAGAGGTAGTTCTCATGGTATAAAGGCAAAACTTGATAGAATCCTGGTCTCCCCGGACTGGCTGGTTTTATTCCCAGATGCATCAGGCTCTAGTATCCATATGTCTTCCTCGGATCATCATGCTATTAGTCTCAACCTGCTTCCTAGGTCCTAGTCAAAACCAAAACCCTTTTAAATTTTGTCACATGTGGACTAGGGACCCAGGTTGTAGAAGTCTCGTTCAATCCACTTAGCTTCCTCCTAGGCATCTTAATCCTGGCCTCCATTTCCAAAATAACATCAAGATGCTTAGAATCAAACTTTCTAAATGGAATAAAATTATCTTCAAGAACATACATGTTAGTATCTCAGAGACATCCTTGGCTCTGGATGCCCTAAAAAACAACCCCCCCCCCCCCCCCGGTCAGATGATAATGATCATGCTATCAAAGCTATGGAGGACTACCTTGCAAAACTACACTTAAGAGAAGAAACGTTCTAGAAGAACAAGTCTGGTGTCTCTTGGCTTGAGTCCGGGGATTAGAACACTAATTTCTTTCATCTTTCTGTTGCTCTCTGTAGGAAACACAATCTTATCATGCGTCTAAAATATGAAAACAATCTATGGTTATCGAATTTCAAAGGAATGAGCAATGTTCTTAATGGCTTTTACAAGAATATTTTCAGTTCCTCAAATCCATCTGCGAATAAGGATATTTTATCCCTCTTTCACCCTCTAGTTTCTTCAGCAATGAATGCAGAACTTATTGCTATTTCCACGGACCAAGAAATTAGCAATACTTTGTTTAGCATTGGGAAACATAAGGCCCCTGGACCTGATGGTTTCCACATTTTTTTCTTCCAATAATACTAGGACATTATCAAAACTGATGTTATTGGAGTAGTGCAAAGCTTTTTTCTGACCAAGGTTATGAGCCTCAATCTCAATGAAACTTTTTTGCTCTCATCCCCAAAGTCAACAATCCAACCACTCCTGACAAGTTTCGCCCTATTGGCCTCTGTAATGTGATATACAAAGTTATTTCCATGATTCTGGCAAATAGACTCAAAGCGGTGTTGAATGACATTATCTCACCAAATCAAGGGGCTTTCCTTAAAGGTCCGAGTATCACGAATAATGTGTGTATGGCGCATGAAGCTTTTTTCCCACTCAAACACTTCAAACGGAATAAATAGAGTTGGATGACCATAAAAATTGATATGGCCTAAGCTTATAACCGAGTGTAATGAAATTTTCTCCTACATATTTTTCGCCAACTCGGTTTCTTGGAGGGATGGATTGCTCTTATAAATCAATGCATCTCCACCACATCCCTCAATATCCTTCTTAACGGCTCTCCATTGCCTGCCATTGCCCTCTCTAGAGGACTTCGCCAAGGAGACCCCCTCTCGCCATACTTATTCATCTTGGTGGTAGATGCCCTCTCTCGCCTACTGGCCAAGGCATAATCTGATAATATCCATGGGCTAAAGCTTAGACACCACTCTCCTTCTATCAGCCAACTCCTATAAGCTGGTGATTTGCTCCTTTTCAGCAGGGCCTCCCTGCCTGAGGCAAACAATGTAAAGGAAATTCTGACTAAATATTGCTTGGCCTTAGGCCAGGAGGTCAATTTTGATAAATCCTCGGTGTTTTTCAGCTCCAGTGTCCATTACCGATATGCAAAGATGATAATTTGTATAGCAGGGTCTAAGTTCTATAATCCTAAAGATAAATACTTGGGATCCTCCCTTTTGCTTCTAAGAACAAGGCCAATGATTTCCAATTCCTGGTTGATAAAATGAATTCCCATCTCGCTGCATGGAAATCTAAGGTTTTATTTCAAGCGGGTAGGACTATCATGATCAAATCAGTCCTAAACTCCATTCATATCTATACAATGCAGACTTTCATGCTCTCTACCAGTACCTCCAGACACATGGATAACATAGCCAGGAACTTTTGGTGGAATGGTTTCCCGGACAGCAAATCAAAACACCTTTGCACCTGGGCAAAGATTTTCAAACCTTATGTCTAGGGAGGCGTTGGCTTACACTTATCCAAGTCTAAGAACCTTGCCCTATTGACTAAAAACCTTTGAAAAATTCTAAATGTTCATTCTTCTCCTAAAATCGGTTTCTTGAAGACGCTCTACTTTAAAAACAAAAACATTCTCCAACTGGATAAACCACCTTCACTGGCCTCTTTTGCTTGGCACGACCACTTCAAAGCTTTGTCTCACCTAAAAGAGCACACAATTTGGCAAATTCTCTCTAGAGAGTAGGTGAACCTTTGGAATGATTTTTGGATTAAACCAGGTCTCAGGTTGGCAGTTTGTGTGCAATGCACATCTGAGTATTTTCTCCCACAGGCTATTCAGGACATCTGGACTTTCCACCATGATAGTTCTGTATCCTGGAACACTAACCTTCTACACTCCTTTCTTCCCCTCAAGTGGTTAATGATATCCAAGAATTGTAATCAGAAACACTACCTCCCCTGATAAAATCATCTGGACAACAAATAAAAAAGGAGTGTCTCCGTCAGCAGCACTACCAAGGCAATCTCCACCCCCAATATTTCCACTTCCACATCAACGGACAATTTGTTGGAAGGAGTTATCCTTCGAAGTCTGTGGAAAATCAAGGCACCCCCAAATGCCATTATCTTCCTCTGGAAGATTGTCCAAGACCTTCTCCCCACTCTTACTAATTTGATCCGTGTTCATATACCTCTTGATAATATCTACCCATTTTGTCATTTGGCTCCTGAAGATGGCATTCATTTCTTTTTCCAATGTTCAATCTCTGCCCGATTCTGGACAGTCTCGCTCATTCCCTTTAATTGGCAACATGCTGCCACACATCTCACAAATGTCTTGGATTATGTTGCCTATGTGTGGAAATTAGCGAAAGACATGAGCAATGATATGGAGGTAATCCTCCCATAATTCACGACAACTCTCCTATCCATTTGGTGTATTAGAAACTTGGTCATCTTCAATGGCACAAAACCAGATATCAACTCATTCCTATACATGCTTGGTAACATCTAGGGTGGATGGCACAAACAGTGGTTTCGGGTGGAGGATGCGGATAATAATTTCCTTAGGTCTTTTCTATAATTTTTTTAAAAAGCTTTGATTGATACCCCCCCCCCCCCCCCCCCCCCAATCATCATGGTTTAACAGCTCCTCATAATCAAAATACCCGGGGAGAACATGTTTCAGAAGAGGTTTCAACCAGAAGGACGACCCTGCAGGCCCAAATTGTGATCGCCTCATCTCACAGACTAAATGGCATCACAAATCTGCGATCAGAACTGCCCATTCACATACATTCACAGTCAGTTTTGATGTTTGTTTTTGTGCCTATACGAAATAGGGAGTTGTAGGAGTTATAGCGATGGACTACCAAGGAGCTATTTTGTCAACTCTAGCTTGCCCCATTACAGGATCTATCTCGAACAACACTATGGCTGAAGCTTATGCGGCGAAAGAGGCTTTGGAGATGATACATGCGCAAAGATGGGAGGAAAGTCTTTTGATAGGGGATTCATCAAATCTATTTTTTGCTATCCAAGAATAATTTTCTTCATCTTTTGCTATTGATTGGGCTTAGAGACCAATTATCATCAACATTAAAAGACTTTTAGTTTTATTACCCAAATGGACTTGTAAATATATTAATAGGGAACTCAATTATGAGGCTCATAATTTGGCACACTCAGTTAACCAAAGAGTATGTAATTTCTTTCCTTAATGCAATTGTTGGTTCTTACCAAAAAAAAAATGATTGTTTTTGTTTACCTAGGGCGACATGCCTAAATACAAAAGTTGTTGGAAAAATACTTTGTTCAAATTAAATGATTGTTTTTCCAACAAAAACAAAATATTTTTCCAACAGCTTTCCTCTTTCTCACACCATTCTACTATTTCACACCACTTACTTTTTTTTCACACCACAATAGTTTCTGACACCACCTATATAAACAAAAATCATCCATTTTTTCCCCTCACCATTCAAATCAACAATGGTTCCTCCCCCCTCCCATTCGAAATCTTTTTCAAATCTTTTCCCACTCATATCTTTTGCAAATCTCCTCCCACTCACTCGAAAACTCTCAAAGTCAAAAGCCTTAAACCCAAACTCAATAAATATGCATAACTTAACATAATAGAGAAACTCAAACTCAAAACGAAAAAAATGCAAAATAGGGTAACTTTCGACCAATTTAAACCCTCAATTGAGACCACTACAAGAAAAATTGTGATCAATAGCGTTTAAAAACCGCTATGGTAGGATACCATAGCGGTTTAGTAACCGCTATGACAGCCGGAGCTATAATAGACCCAGGGGATATTATAGCGGTTTTAAAACGCTATGGTAAGTTTGGCTTTTATAGCGTTTCAAAACCGCTATGGTAGCCTCTGCCATAGCGTTTTAAAAATGCTATAGTAGACTCTAAAACCGCTATGGTAGACTCTACCATAGCGTTTTAAAAACGCTATGGTAAGTATACATAGGAAATTTTTTATTTTTTATTTTTTTTTTACTATCAAATGACTTTTTATTACATCTCATAAGTTTTATGTCTAGAAAATAAAATTTTAAATGTGCCAAAGTTAAACATTTCCATGAATGGAGGCAAAGTAATGTAATTAATTAATAAACGGTATTACATCGAGTCACAAAATCTATCAAATAATAAAAATAATGTAATTAATAAGATAATGTATTACAATTATGGTACTTGGAATAACAAACTGAAAATTAAGCGATGGTTTTGCCCATTGGATCAATGAGAATCATGCCAATAACACCACCCGCTTCTCTAACAAAATGGCTTTTTTGATTTTAAGGTCTGGGAGTTCAAAAGCACAGACAACGATCTTCCCCTTTATCAAGCTACGATCAAGAGTGTTGTTCTTGCATAAGCTGAAAAAACAGATCAAGACATAATAATTAGGACTGGACTTAACAGAACTGAATGGTTTTCACGAGGAAACATGCTTCAGTAAAATTTCAAATGCATCGGGACATTAATCGTGGAATTTGAACACTTATATGGACTTAGTTCTCCTGACTATGCAAAAAGAATGCACTGAAGTGATGGTTAAGACCATTCACTAGGATTAATTTTCTGCGAGAGTCCAAAACTACTATTACTTACAGATCAAAGGGAAACTCATTAAACTAGACTTTTCATTTAGCAGAACAGAAAGAATACACATAGGTTTTTCTTATTGGAGAGCAGAAAATAGTGAGTTGTGCATATACCTGCCCTGTAGATACGATGACTGGATCCTTCATCAATTCTAGGGATATAGGACAACGGAAATCATCCAGTATGACAGGAGATTTTGGACTACCATCAGCTAAGACCAGTAATTTGACCTCTGGATGAAGACTTTTTCACTCGCAGAAGCACATAAGCTCGGATTCTCAATCTGCATAAAATCTTTGAACTTTTTCAATAGCATTGACATCTTTTCAATGGTTTCCTCAGGATCTCCACTTACAACAACCATCTCATGCAAAGCCAGCATACACACGTTCCAACCAAACGCTGCTACATACAGCAGCAAACGCGTCCCAGCAGCAGCAAACACAGCAGCAACAGCACTGCAGCACAGCAGCAACAGCAGCAGCAGCAGCAACGCAGCGCAGCAACAGCAGCATAACCGTGTCGCAGTCGCGCTTTCGCAGCATCATCTCAGCAGGCCGCATACCGTCACTAGACAGCACCCCGCATACATTCAAACGTCCACAGCCTCACAGCAAGTCGAGCCGCGGCAGACTGACCGCAACACAGCAGTGCACAGCAAACCAGGCCACTACAACGCAGCAAACATAAGCCTGGCAGCCACCATCACGCCATTGCCTAACCAGCTATCAATGGACCATGTAATAGACAGTTTAGTACAACTGAGGTGGTGAATCATAATTCCAAGTGTCAAAAACAGTCTGTGTAGCAGTAATTCGAAAAGTAAAAAACAAGTCAGTGAACGCATACCATTTCCTTGATTATCGACTTAAGTGTAGACCATGACTTGATGAATTAATATCCAGGTTTCCAATTGCAAAAATGATTCCAAGAGTTGTCAGATGTCCAACACAGGAAAGAAATTAATGACAAGTTGGCAATGTAAAACCTGTCATAGAAAATTAAAAAATGAGGTAACTCCAACAATTTGCAACTTGCAATCCAAATGTAAAACCTGTCACTATATACAAATAGCAAAAGGGCGTTACTTGAGTCCAATTTGCAACTTGCAATCCAAATCATGCAAGCACAAAACAACACCATGCAAAGCCGGCTCCCAGCCATATTCGAACCCGCACAAGCATAACCAACTGACCACCAAGACATCAGCAAATTCAGCACAAACATTCGCTGCCAAAGCAGCAGCAACTTCAGCAAGACAGAGCACTCTGTCCAGCAAGACAAAGTACTCTGTCCAGTTTATAAAACAGGCACAGTATGTAAAAAAAAAAAAAAAACAGCCTTCACATTATAAACATTTAAAAAAATAAATTTGAATCAAGGACTAGGCCAAATTCACCTAGAACTCATAAACAAGCAAATAGGTAGGCAAGCAAAGACAGTTTTAGCGCACAAGACAGTCAAAATGCAATTTTAACCTTGGCCAAGGCATGGGAACTGACCACAACACAAGGTTTAGTACCAAATTTGATCTGAAATATTGGTCCATATAGCTTGGTTAACTTAGAGAAGTAGCACAAAAGAAGAATCAAGCAAGGAATAACAACATAAAAGACATCATCCACATGCATCTAATGTGATTAATTCCAGATAGAACATCATTTTGACATCAGAACTACCAAAACACTGATCAATTTCTTCACAAAAATGGTAATAACAGTAAGTAATACTTACTGCTTTTCACCCACTGCCTACAAGTAATAACAGTAAGTATTATGATGGCATACCTTTCTTCTTCTGAATATTAGTCCATTTACCCCATCCTGGAAGTAAAACTGGTTTTTTAGGTTCAGGGTATTCCTCATTCAGAATAATATATGCAAATAAACCCTCAACCCATAATATCATGCAACACCACCACCACTAACTAACTACAAAAAGGCAACAACTAGAAAATATCAAAATCATGTGCAAGCAGCAACAACATTGTGCATATAGGGGATAGGGAACAATGAGTGCACCATGCTTAGTCATTTCCTTTCGGGTCCATAACAAATCAGCCAAGTCAACATGTCATTTTCAGGAGTCCCAGCTGCCATACATCTCTACGCCCCAGCTGCGCCAAAAAGGTAAATTAAAGTTAATCCAGATAGTTGTTGATCATGGTCTTGCTTGATACGATTAATCTGCAAAAAGGTAAATTAAAGTTAATCCAGAAAATGGTCTGTTATTTATATAAATAATATTAGAGCAAATCTCCAAACAGAGAACCTATTTGGAATGATTCTTTGAGAGATTTGTTCAACCTGGGTCCATAAATATGATGGACTAAACATGTAAATTAGAGAAAATTGAATTCCTTGCTCAAAAATTTTAAAACTTAATATATAAGTAAAAGAAGAAAAAAAAAAGGGGGAAAAAAACTGAAGACAACTAAACAAAATCACTGTTGACATTGGAGAAATTGACTGAATATGGAGAGCTCAGGTCTATTTATATGCTTACAAGTTGTGAGCATAATTCATAAAGGAAATGAAGTCTTGAATTAGAAATAATCTTAGTTTACAAGAAGTAGAGGAAATTTCAACATGACGACATCAAACAAAATTAAACTGCTAAAAGTCCATAGGATTCTGAGGATGCTACTTTCTCAGGGTACTTGTCACTTATGAATGCCTATGAGGTTGTGACCAACACAGTAATAGTGCATATTGTATATTCATATTAGAGTACAGGGATGAAGTATCAATTTACAGACATTTCTGTGATATGCTAGTTGTTAATAACCTCCAAGGAGTATGAAGTTCAACAATACTGAATATACACTCCAACAATGCCATTGGCATGCATCTTCTGAGCATACCATTGATGGCAAGAGGTAACTGTCCTTTGCAACTGCAAGAGATCTATCAGATAAGAGAAGAAAAATAGGAGAAAATAAAAAAACAGAGCAGACAGCAGAGGAGGAAGAGTCAAAAAGATGTTGGGCACCATTACAACAATACCCAGCTTTTTGAATTATCACAGGGCACCATTACAACAATATCTAGCTTTTTTTCCTGCTTGGAATCAGAAGCTTGAGCATAGAAAGGCCTGTTAAATAACTGATTTCCTTACAGGTGTATACAGTTCTAATAACAAAAACTTTTAGAATGCATTCAATAAAATGTTACCCCTTACTCTAATTTGAATAAAAGCATCAATTATATGAACAAATTTTGCTTAAACTAATGCATCCTTGAGAGCAAAATCAAATTCAGCACTATGGTTTCTAATGCCGATTTTGACAGCAAAACCATTAATGCCTAGCAAAAGAGTACACTAATAAGAAGAAAAATTAAGCACTTGGAACAGTAGACTATCAAATTCAACACTATGGTTTCTAATGCCGATTTTGACAGCCAAACCATTCATGTCCATTAGACTAATAAGAAACAAAGAACAATCAAAACAAGCAAAGCACAACACAACTGTTTCTAAGAATTGCATTGCTTTGCACGACACAACTGAAAAACAGAAAGGAAATAATAACTAACATAGTAAAAAAATATATATTATATATATATATATATATATTATATATATATATATATATATATATATATATATATATATATATATATATATATATATAATTAACATTCAAATTAAATCTCTAAAATACCAAAGCACCTCTTAACACTCAGAGCAAATTTATTGAAACATCTAGCAAGAAAGTATTAATTACTTTTTTGTTTTGTTTTTTTTTTTTTTAATTACTTTTTTGTTTACATCATGCTTCCACACTCAAGAGATGTCACAAATAAATTCAAAAGTTCAATAGAGAAGAGAGTAGAGTTCAACAAAATAAATATATCCAATCCCAGCCAGATGGTAGTATAGTGCCGCACACTAACTAGTTATTGAAACATTAAATGAATCAATCAAGAAAGGAAAAGAACCAAAAAGTAATTTAAATATGTGCTTTAGGTGGCAGTTACCTATTGGAAATATAATATCTCTACAACACCAATGATGCCGCTTTGCACAAACAAAGTAAAATTGTTAACACAGTTCAACTATGAAAGGCTCCTCAAAGCAGCAGTGAGTCAACTCTCAACAAAAGCAATAAATCAAGTAAGGGAACTCATTGAGCTGTTATTTTAATGGGTTATCGTCATCTTCACTAAAGACAACGATAAAGACAAAGATATTTTAATGGGAACTCATTGAGCTGTTATTTTAATGGCAATGAAATCTGTTATCCTTTATAAAAACAACGATACCTGTCATTCGAGAAAGCCATGCTTGGAAGGTTAAGATAGAAAAAATAAGAGCAAGCACTCCTCATTGAGATCAATTCCTGCAGTAAAGTATAATAATATAAGTTTCAGAAAAAAAATTTCCTCAAACCTAACACGGTTTCCACAAACACCATGACTCAACAACATTTTTTAAATTTTTTTTAACAATGTTTGAACTCTGGACTTGTGAGCTAGCATCCATGGCACACACACCACGAGCTTGGTGTATTCTTATCATGTTTTGACTCATCTTCTGATTGTCAATGTTCAACTAATCATACAAACTTATAGAAAGTATAAAGGCAACCTTATGTGACAAAATGATATCTCACTGAAAATACATGCTTGAAACCATCGAGATCAAGCCAAATTAGAGTACTATCATTGGAGTACAGCTGCATATGTGTGAGTATATTAGGTTTACACTTCTTGCTGATTAAAGGGTATGTTGCTATAACATGGACACGGTCTTCATGTCGGACAAGCCTCATGTCAGACATGGCAAACCTCAGAAAAAAAAAAAAAACTAGGCCATGGGCATGGCTACGGCACGGAGATTAAATAATATTTGATTTTTTGTAATTCATACTATGAACATCAATATTAAATCCTTAGTATTCACAATTTCAGACCATTCATATGCAAATAATTACCAATGAACTTCATTCAAACCATATGTTTGTTTTTAGTCGAAATCATGTATTCATGGTAGGGAATTAGGAATTCAGAGAGACAAGTCCTATGGAACAAATTAAAAAACTATGTACTTAGGATCTGATTTGTTGGTTGAAGTAAACTCATAAGGCTAAGAACAATGTATTACCTAGGCCGATAACACACACTCAACATAGTTCCAGTAGAGATATCATGAGCAGCAATTGCAAGTATGCCTAATTTGATATTCCTTTAGTACAATTCAAGCCCATTTAAATGTCGAACTCCAACACAAAGTTTTCCGTTCTTACTTCAGCGAGACAAGACGCTCCTATTAATTCAATAAATATTGTTGCAAGGTGATCCATAAACACATACAAAATGACGACACCTCATGAAGATGAAAGTATTTTCTTCACAGACACAAAATTTCCCCAACAGTTTGAAAGCGTCTCTTTGGTGAACCCACACTCATCAAGTACAAATTGAATATGCATACGACGGTGGAATTCAAAAATGCACTCGTGGTTAGAATTGATGAAACTATAAAATAGGTATAAACTGTGTCAGTTATACCCCGATAAATATGATGGAATTTTCGTTCAATATCATTCAAGTCCTTTGCCACCAACGCTTGTGTTGGTAGATCTTAAAAAATGTCCTGAAACAAACAAACATCGAAAGTGTTTGATCTTAGTTTTTACAAATAGTTCGGATGATTTGTATTTCAACCATAAAGGAGATTTATTTTGAAGGCAACTTTTGTGTTTCGTAATGAGAAATATCAATAACATCAAGAATATTTCAACCCAATTCCACTTACTACGAACTCCAATATTCTATAAGATCTCAAATCTATACACAAATGGATAGTTAGTAAAAACCTGTCAAACGCAGTAAATCGTACTAACGCAATTCCATTGTACTTGTCGTGAATTATCAAAAGTGCCACTAAAATCTACAATCCTCGACAAAGTCGCAATAATTAGAACACCAACACAGAACAATTCAATAGCAAATCAAACCATTGCAACCAAATCCTATCAATCAAACTTATAATTCACAATAAAAACACAAAAGTTAGATGATAGAGTTGGATCTTACTCGTTAAAGGTGCTAGAAACAGTATCATTGGCGGTTCTGACAGCAGATTCAAGATCGAATCCTAGATTAGAAGATCCAGACTCCTTTTCCAAAGCTCTAGAAACAACTTATGAGTTCCAATCGGGGAAAAGAGACAATCCTTTCTACTGATTGCTGCTGCTGCTCGGACCTCTCGTGAACCAAGACGGAGTTGTGTTCTGCAAAATTTGAAGAAAAAGAAGAAACACTGATTCACTGAGAGATGAGGAGATGAGCAAAGTGTGTGAAAAAAAGTGTGAGAGATCTGAAGAGCAGTGTCAGCTTACCTTGATGTCTCCATTGATGGAGTCTCGATCGAAAGAGAGAGAAATGTTGAAGGTGTTTTTCTATTTTTGAAGAGTGCAGACATGAGAAGGTTGTTGATGCAGGATGTCAACATGAGAGGGGGAGGGAGACATGAGAAGGAGGCATGGAGGAGGAGAATTGAAAGAGAGAGAGACATGAGAAGGATGTCGATGCTGCTGTGTTTTTTAGGTTTGTAGGTTGGAGGGAGTGGAGAATGGCGCGATGTGAATATTTGGGCGAGCGCCTTGAGCGTTTTAAAATCCCGCCCTATTTTGATAGCATTTTTTGATTTCAATAGAAACTAAAAATTGGCTTTTATAGCAAATGTGTGAAAAATGCTATTATGAAATGCTATAAAAGTGGACTTTTGTTGTAGTGGACTGATTCTCAACCTCATCAAACATAAATATTGTAGTACTCTTATTTATCTAATAAACACAAGTTGAATCACATGAAAATGTTTTGAAATGAGCAAGTTATGGTCATTTTACTAAAGTTGCGCAAATTTGTCCGAAAAATGAAAACGGGATAGTGTTCTTGATTTTCGGCCAACTTATGTGCTCGATCGAGACCGATTCTCAAGTTGATCAAAACACAAAAATTGTAGTACTCTGAGGGTGTGAGAAAGAGGAAATAATGATATAAGGCACTCATTGCTCTAAATAAATACTTGGGCAAATTACCAAAATTTTGTAAACAACCAGACCAGTTGCCTTTTATGAACTTTGAGGGAAAACAATAATGATGAAGGGTGAGTGAGGGAAACCTAGACTCATCAAATCACTTCTAGAAACTAACCATTATTTTTCTCTTGTGGACACCAACTAAAATTTTGTTCAGCTTTTGAAGCACAACAAGTATAAAGCTGTTCAATCCTTAACCATGCTCTATTTAGGTATGTCAATCTATTTTTTATTTGCTCCGTTTGGTATATACTCACTTCCACCGTTACTACCATCGCCACTACCTCCATGATCACTATTACCATAACATACTTATCACAACCACCACCAACTTCACTAGCACTACCATAATCGTCATTGTCGCTGCCACCACCACCAATATAGCATAACCATAACAACCACCATCACCTTCACTTCTACTACCGTTGCAACCACCATTGCCACTGCAGCCATCACCTCCACCACCACTACCACCATCATAATCACCATGACCACGACCACTCTCACCCCCAATTATACTCACCAAGCCACCATAGCTTAACCACCACAACCATCCCTATTTTAACAATCACCGCCCTTGCCACCACCACCACTACCCCCTGCATTCGCAATCACCATCACCACGACCACAACCACAATCACTGCCACCATGACTATGCCACAATTACAATTACTACCATCATCACCACCACCCACAATCACTTGTTTAATTTGTATTGATTTTTTTAATTACTACCAAGTGCCTATAAAGTAATGCATCACAAACCAATGCATTGCAAACTAATGCATATACATCGATTTGTAAAATACATTATTTTACAGTGTACCAAATGGAGCCTTTGTTTGCCTTTTGCTTTTTAAAATTCATTCGAAAAACAATAAGAAAGAGATAAAATATGGGAAAAGAAAAGAAAAGTTGTTACCACGATTGATATGTGATTTGAGCATTTTTTTTTATACAAAGTCATAAAGTTGTGTACAAGCTTTAAAAAATCCAAGTTTTCGAATTATTTTAAACACGAAAGTTACACTTCCAAGGTCTAGATATTTCTAACTATTTTAAAAAATTATTGGCGCAAAATATTTTTTTTGTTTGTGAAGGCTTAAAAAATGGAATCTGGAAAAACATAAAAGTTCCATAAGTGAGGTGTAACAAGTAGTTTGGAGCGGTGATTGTTGCACATGTATCACCATATAAGCACAATTCGGACATCATATCCAAACCCACTACCCAATTTCTTTGGCCCAAAACGAATTTCTTATACAAACATCAAAATTGTTATATCAAATTATTGTGATTAGGTGCTTTGTAAAGATTATTCCAAGGTTATCCAACTCACGAGGACCATTATCAAAAGACAAGAAGATTGAAGTCAAATCATGATGACAAGATAAAACTATGAAGACCAAGACAAGCCAAAATAGCTTATGAGTGACCAAAATTCAAATGAAGTGCCAAAAGCTATCTTGAGGCAAAATACGTAAGAGCCAAAGATTCAAGGTTTTCTCCCATATCAGAATGAATATTCTATTGGATATTCCCTCTTGAGACATATTTATGTGCCAAAAAGAGATGTTCATGTCAAGTACAAAGACATGTGACATAAGCGAATTTTTTGTTTTAAAAAGTTGTTTGAGGCAGGCAAAGTCGACTTCACCCTCTAAGAAGTCAACTTCAGCAGGTTATCGTTCTAAAAAAAACATGAGCTTTCTAAAAAGCATCTAATGATGCAAGCGATGTTGATTTTACTCTTTTTAGCTGAGCCTATAACTTGGCCTCAAGTTCACTAAGATATATTTCTCTATTTCTAAAATTTGTTGAAGCCATCTTTCTATCCCTTCGACATTTCCTTTGAGAGATCCATAAACTTACCCAACACCCATATCCCTTGTGAGAGATTCATGGTGTTTTAGGAAGAAACTATTCATCTCTTCATGAGCTATTTGATTATCTAAAGAGAAGAAAGAAGATAAGTGAGGAAAAAGGGTTGAAGGTAGCTTTGTATTGGTATACGCATGCTTTGAAGAGTTGTTGAGCCTTCAACCTCTTCATCTCATCCTTGAGTAAAAGTTTCATCTTTCATTAAGTGAGTGGGTGAATGCAAAAGAGTTTTTAAGCCTCTCTCCAACAAACGATTGTTACTAGAATAGATAAATCCTTTGAGTGTTAGCCTTGCCTAAACTTATTTTCACCCCGTGTGGGTTCTTGAATTCGTGGAGTGGATTCGTACAAGTAAGAATCACCTTAGTGATCCCAAGTAGATAGTAAGCATTGGTTGTGTCGTATTCCATGATAGTGTGATCCTTGGCTATTCAGTAAGTATTGCGGAGCACGAACATAAGTCCAAGTTGTATCTCCAAATTCCCAAGCACATGTTCATAAGATTTGGTTGTGGTGCATCCCACTGGTGATCGCCTAGGTGTTTGTAAGATTCTTGGAGCCGGAATACTTGATTTGTGTCGGTAAATCTCATAGGAGCTTCACGATTAGACCTTGCGAGGTTGTGGAACTTTTGATTGAGAGAAAATTTCTCATTTTAAACTAGTAAAAGACTTGAAGCTTGCGAGCCCTTTCCACCTAGGAAGTAAGTGGTCGGAGTCAATCAAACTACGGCTTAGGTGAACCTTGTTATATTATTGTTCTTTGTCTGGTTTGCTTTATTCTCCATATTACTCTACTGTTCTTGCATTCTTAGATAAGTTGTTTTTACTTTCTATAACTTAACTTGTTTGAATGTTCAACTTGCATGCTTAGGATTTCTTTAGTGGATTTTGCAAAAGACTTCATTTGATGTCCACTTTTAAATGAATCAACTAAAATTTTGAACATAGTCAAAACACAAGCTTTCAATAAGTTTAGTTAGAACTTTGAAGTCAAATATTTTCACTTGCTTTTCAAAACAAATTTGATTTTTGAAAAGTGACTATTCACCCCTCCTCTAATCGACATTAGCCTAGTGTCAGTGCATTTGAGTGAGTAGCATATAGCATACCTCACACTTTCATAACATATGTACAATTATAATATTTTATATTGCAATTAAAAAATTTATTTTACAGCTCGTGTCTAGGCTTCCCCTTGCCATTCCTAAAGGCAAAACAATCTAGTTTCTCATCCAAATGTGATAATTGCATGGTTTCAATTTGATTCAAGCGACAATATGTCAGATAGATTTCCTTTCGATCTATTTCATCTTCAGCAATCCCAATACATAACAAAAGCCCTTCGATGTTGATATATATATATAGTTTTAGTCTTCTCACAAGGTCTCTAAAATCTCAAGGATGACCAAACGTCTTTAGGTAGAAGATGTGATTGGTCTATTAGCAACTCCGCAATCTTCTTTTATCTCCAAAATGCCTAAACTCTTTCCCTCTTCAAAGATTTCTATATGGTGGGGACGACCCTCTTGTTAGAGAAAACCATGATATGGGTAAAGATCGAGAACCAAGACGATAAATTGTAAACCTCTCTTTATTTTGACTCAAAGAGTATTAATTATTGATGTTGAGTTTCCAAAGAAGATTGTTACCATTCATAAAATAAATAAAACCACTACAAGAAAAATTGTGTACCATAGCGTTTAAAAACCGCTATGGTAGGATACCATAGCGGTTTAGTAACCGCTATAATAGCCGGAGCTATAATAGACCCAGGGGATTTTATAGCGTTTCAAAACCGCTATGGTAGCCTCTGCCATAGCGTTTTAAAAACGCTATAGTAGACTCTAAAACCGCTATGGTAGACTCTACCATAGCGTTTTAAAAACGCTATAATAGCCTCTAAAACTGCTATGGTAGAGTCTACCATAGCGTTTTAAAAACGCTATGGTAAGTCTACATAGAAATTTTTTTTTTTTTTTTTTTTTTTTTTTTTTTTTTTTTTTTTTTTTTTTTTCTATCAACTGTTAATTATTTTCAACTCAAAAGTATAAACATTCACATTATAGAATCCAAATAGGATCACTAACAACAAAATTATAATTTTTTTGATATCAACTCAAAATTACAAACATTCGAATCATCATATATATTGTACTATATTGGTGGACATTAACATTATAGAAATCAAGCATTCCATTACATAGCACATTGCAACCCAATAGCAATATAGCAATGGAGAGTCTGTCGAAAGACATGGAGAGAGTGCTAAACTTCCCAGAAGAGATGGAGAAGATGCTTCACCCACTTGCACGCCGATATGTCAAGAATGCCAAGGCCATCTTCCGCACCCCAGCTGATATTTATGAGCACCCCACCTTTTACTCATTTGTTCTTGACATGCCAGGCCTCGAGGCCGCCAATATCAAGGTCACCTTTCTCTCTCACTAGTCTTAGACTCATTTCTCTAGTCTTAGACTCACCTTTCTCTCTGCAGGTGAAGGTAGAGAATGGGATACTCCATGTGGCTGGGAAGAAAAAGAAGAACCAGCAGCAGCAGCAGCAGGGGAATGAAGGAGGAGCTGTCAAGGCATTACGGATAGAGAGGAGGCGAGCAAGGTACATGAGGAAATTCACTCTCCCTGAAGATGCAATTCAAGAGGTACATCAGGTGTCCAGGTTCTACTGGATTTGTCAAAAAGAATAAGCATATGAAACAACTAACTAATCCTGGGCTTATTGGATTAAATGGAATTTCTACCACTGTCAAAGTCTGACTCCTAAAGTAATACTTGACATTGGAAAAGGACAACCATCATGGTGAATAAAAATTCCAAGGCCACATTTAGGTCTCCACTTTGGCTTCTGTTAAAGAGATCTGCTAAACAACCTGTCTGTACTACAAATATAACCAGAGATTCTTAAGGAGAAAACAGCAAGAACTAGAAAATGGATAAAAGTCCATCTAGTAGAACAAAGTTGTCATTCAAGTGGGAGGGACTTACAGTAGGAAACAAGAAATAGATTTCCAAGCTGACATTACGCAAAGACGAGTACTGAATATTGCTTTATGCCGATGTTCCACAGGTGCTGATGTAGGAGCGGCATGATGTTTATCTGCAGTAATAAAACTGCTGAATGAGCACATTAGTTGGAAGCTGAAAGAACCAGGAAACACCAATAAAATGATCGTCTGAAATGGCTTACCATTGTCATAGCATATGTATAAGAATGGTCCAACAGCTAACATCTTTTGCAATCCTGCCTCAGATAAACAAAGCATTGTAGAGGTGAACGATAAAGCGTTTTAATTAGTATGACATTATATACCACTGATGTTCTTATTTATCACAAAACTTGATGATTTGTTTTTAAAGGTCACATGTGTTTCATACAATAAAAACTATCATTGCGAGTGAGAATGTTTCCTTTTAGTTGGAAGAAAGAAAGCAACCAAACGAGTCCAAAATCTTTCAGAAGTTACACAAGATAGTTTGTTCCTCGCGGATGCTCAACGCCGAAGCAATAGGAGGCATTCCATGGGTATCTTATGATTCTTATCAACATCCACTGTAATGATCAAACAACAGCAGCAATGCGTAGCAGCAACAGCAGCACCTCAGCACAGCAGCAACAGCAGCAACAGCGCAGCAGCGGCATCAGCGACTCAGCAGCAGCATCCGCAACAGCAACACAGCGCAGAACAGAACAGAGCAGCTCTGTTTTGCAACAGAGTGCTCTGCCAGAATTCTGCCCCTGTTTAGATGTGTCGCAACCGCAATTCCCCGCATCATCCAGGCCGCATACCGTCACTAGACAACAAAAATGTGGGTTAATTTGCCATATTACAGCTCATAAAGAAGGCAAAAAAGACAGCCAAAGCACATGGACTTTAGTCTCTCCATAGAAAGTATTTGAACCCAAGCGAGATGTTCACTCGATTCAAGAAAATATTGCCTTCCTATTTGGAATAAATTGCAAAGGGTGCTTTTATTCAGTTAATTCAACCGAATCATAGTGAAGTGATAGTAGGTTAGTGTGTGACTCGATACAATACCTGCATATGGTTGAGGTTATCCCAAGGGATCTTCTCCGTGACTAGCTCCCATAGTATTACACCATAGCTGTACACATCAGACCTAAAGGTTTCCAGGTCATCAAACAAACAGAACAAGAACATTTGTTGAGTCATATAATTGCAAAATCAAAGATAGATATAATATCAAAGATAGATATTTGTTGAGTCATAGATAAATTAAAACATACCTTCACTGTCCAATTTCTATCAACTAGTACATTTGACGACTTCATATCACGATGGACAACAGGTGGGTTGCAGTGATGAAGATAGTTCATTCCTCTTGCCTAGTAGATGTCAGTTAGAAAATTGATCAGTCTAGAGTAAACTCTTTGGGTTAGAAATACATAACCGGCTCAAAAGAATAAGAAGATAGAAATATCAGATATCAGACAATCAATGGCTGTCACCTTCATAGACAATACTAAAATCAGATAACTGAAATCAGCTCACTGTCTGTGCCCAGCAAACCGAACAAAGCCAGCAATCTCTCAGACATAGAGCACGCAGCACACGCACGTTTCTGCGACCCGAGCGTACCCCGGATTGCCCAATAACAAATGCTCCAACCAACGCTGCGACAGTTCAGCGTTCAGCGTAGCAACAGCAACAGTAACAATTCAGCGTATCAGCAGCATCAGTAGCAGCAGCAGCAGCAGCAGCAGCAGCAACAGCAACAGCAGCGGCATCAGCAACGCAGCAGCAGCAACAGCAACAGCAATGCAGCGCAGAACAGAGCAAACCTGTTTTGCAACAGAGTGCTCTGCCTAAACATGTTCCTGTTTATCTGTGTCGCAACCGCGATTTCATAATTGTAACAAAATTCAAATGGAGGTAACATTAAGTGGCCCAAGATCTAACCCAAGCAAATGCCTTGAATAATGAAAATATCTTAAAAGAGTTAGAAATTTTTAACATTTTTTTTTTTGAGAAATCAAATTTCTTGAACAAACAATTGAGATTTAAGAATGACAATTAAACTGTAAACAGGTTTGCTGGTCTATGAAGAAGAGCATGATTCAACTTCTCCTAGCCGTTTTCATTATGGACACTTGGTTTGCTGATCTATGAACAATTTCTTGAACAAACAATTGAGATTTAAGAATGACAATTAACTTCTAAACACTAAACACAAACAAGTATAATCTCTTCCTTGCAAATATCAAACCTTTTGAAGCAAGACCCTTTACTATATCAAAAACAGTAAACTTCTAATAAACTCCTCTCAAAATCAAAATGTAGACATGTAAACTCCAACAGTTGAACATGTTTTACAGATGCCCAAACACCCAAATAACAACATAAACAAGCAAAAACTCCACGCAAAATGAAGAATTTCATCAAATACAGAGCAAAAGAAGAATTCTAGAAGAAAAGGAGTAAATGGTATACAAAGCACAAACCTTTGGCTTGAATCACCATCTGCAGGAGGCAAGAAATCACTGGAATGCTCCAATCAAATTCGCCCATAGGTGGCACTCACGGGTGACCCGACAATGGAAAACAAACCCCTCTGAGCGACTTCATATTCATAAAGAAACAAATCCTCAATGTAAGGGCGGCTGAAGGAGGAAGGATCTGTGAGCCCCCGTTCTATTATTGTTGTTCTTCTGTCTCTCGATCTCTTAGTGTCTTGATCTTTCTGTCTCCCCCGCTCTCTCCCCCGATATAGCTCTCTCCTCGATCGAGCGAGAGGTGAATCGAGAGTGAGAGCGACAATGAAAAGAGAGGCGACAGTGAGAGGAGAGAAGTGGAGAGGCGAGGCTAGGGCAGACCTTTGTAGCGAGGGAGACAGATCGAGAAGGAGAGCGGGATTTGAGATGGATTCTTCTTCCTTCCTTCCTTCCTTCCTTCTTCTTTCTTTTGCTTTTTTTTTTTTCGATTCGAGCGGGATTCTTGCCGCCTGCCAATTGAATTCCCGCCTACATATCTTTCATGGCATTTTACAACGCAAAAATGAATTTGGCCATACAAAGTTTGCATAGCATTTTGGCCCCATTGAACAAATTTAGGTTTTGACTTTTTATAGCACTTTAGGTAAAAACGCTATGGTCATATGCTATTAATGACCTGTTTTGTTGTAGTGAACTCTTCAAGATTCGAATCTGGGTCACTACAACACGAAAAAGTAAACTAGGTTTTTTTTTTTTTAAAGTTGTTTTGTTGATAGATACTTGTCAGAGCTTTAAATTATTTAATTCGACAAATAGTGGTTTTCGACGTCAAGAAGGGCCTTCCTTAGAAAGCTAAGAAGCACCGATGTACCAAAAACTTCAACCTACCCATGTCGGATACGCCTCTGATACCGATATGCACCTCGGATACACCGCGAATATAGCAAGGGTGTATCTCATGGTCAATGGTAAGGATACGACCCAAAATGGGCAAACACATTTCTTTTCTCTATTTTTCTTTGCAAATTGCCAGACTAGGATGGGATATGAGTTTTTTTTAGTCGGATGTGCATATTTAGGGTGCATATATTCACGATTTGTGATTTTTAGTGTGTATACATTTATGTCTAATGGTTTATAAATATGATTCATTAATTAATGCATATGCTATCAATTTTTTGTAAAAAAACATATATTTATTATTATTTTAATACCTTTTCCTCTTTGTAGCCTATCCTAGTTTGTTGAAAATTTTCACATTGACATACTAATTTTGCACCCATATTCGTCTCCAAGCCACCCAGTTAGACAATATATTGACCTTTCACATTGTTCTTGTTTCAGATAAAACCCAAATAACTTTGAGGTCCTAAAAGGTACACATATAATATTTATCCATGAGAAAGTATCGTTGGTTCTTCAACGTAGTGTTTGGGCTTCTAAAATGTTTCATCACTCTCATCAGTTAAAAGGAAGTCAACATCTTTCCCTTTATTAGCTTGAAAATAGGTCGCCACCACGTGAAGGTTTTGTAGAAAGAAATACTTCAATTTGTGTGTATTTTATTCATCCCACAATAGGGGTATATATACAATAGGGTTTCTTATCTTACAAGAAACAATCTTACAGAATATAGAAACAATCTTATAGAATATAGAAGCAATCTTACAGAAAATGTTCTAGATTACCTAAATATGAAATTAGAATATCCTAAATATATATATGTTTCTATAATCTATAATTAGAATATATAAGCTTTCTATACTCCCCCTCAAGTTGGTGCATAGATGTCTATCCTGCCCAACTTGTCAACTGAGCTGTCAAACACTTTCTGAGATACCCCTTTAGTAAGAACATCAGCTAATTGCTCCTCTGAGGTCAAGATTCTCTTTAATAAAATGGCGGTCAACCTCCACATGCTTTGTTCGATCATGCTGAACTGGATTATGTGCAATCTGAATAGCAGCGGTATTATCACAATATAAATCCATAAATTGCCAACTCTCTAAAAGCAGCGGTATTATCCACAATGTAAATCCATAATAGCAGCGGTATTATCACAATAGCAATCTGATAAATTGCCAACTCTCTAAAAGCTCGAACTTGTAGAAAAGGCGAATCCAATCATATATCAAGCGAAAGCGAGAGCGGGGTCGTGAGACTATAACTATATCGGTGGGTATCAATCGTACAACTACACCATAAATTCACACGGTACTACCGTGGATAAGAACATGGACAATTTTAGGCTCATGGATAATTGGAGTGGGTTTAATATTCCAACACTCCCCCTCAGCGTAAGCGCGAGGAAAATACTGAAAATTCTCGTAGCGATTGCGTTGGACGAGACTCGAACCCACGACCTCCGAGGACTAATGCTCTGATACCATGATAAATTTCCAACTCTCTAAAAGCCCAAACTTGTAGAAAAGGCGAATCCAATCATATATCAAGCAGAAGCGAGAGCGGGGTCGTGAGACTATAACTATATCGGTGGGTATCAATCGTACAACTACACCGTAAATTCACACGGTACTACCGTGGATAAGAACATGGGCAATTTTAGGCCCATGGATAATTGGAGTGGGTTTAATATTCCAACAGGTTTCAAAATAAAATGGCCTGGTGACACTACAACACCGACTAGTTTGAGAACCTATTTCCTACTAGTCAGCAAACACATTTCTACCAATGTTCGAATTATGTTTGGATTAGCCTCAACTCCTCTATTTGTGACTTAGTAGTCGAGGAATTTTTACAACACCACACCAAATGCGCACCTCATGGGATTCAATTCATATTAAACCTCCCCAAGTTGTTCTTTGTCCATTCTAGATTGGCTCTCTTGTGTGTGTGAGTGTTTTTTTTTTTCACTTTTGACTACCAAATCATCAATATATATAAACTTATATCGTCCCTCCGGTCTCACGGTGAACCTACTAGTCTCCTGCATGTGGCCCCCCAATCTTCAAAACAAATCACATCCACACATTGTATAGTTCATTTACCGTGTAGAAGGTGATCTTATGTTTGTCTGCCTAGGTTTCCTAGGCTACTAGAACTGGTCGTAGCTAGAATATCCACACATAAAAGGCAACAACTAGTATATGGTCATTCAGTTCGCCAATTCATCTTAGGCATGGGAAACTTTCTTTTGGGCATGTCTTGTTGAGTTTTGTGAGGTTGAAACATACTCTTACTTTATCAATCTTCTCGAATATAACCACAACAATGCGTATCCACTCTGGATTTTCATTTTTTTATCCTGGCTTTTTATAATCGGGATATCCTTTTTTACGACATCTAAAACTTCGATGGTACCCTACTAATTTCCATTATTCTAGTATTTCATTCACATTTTCACGCAAATACATCAAGATTCTTATTTAAAACAATATTGAATTCTCTTTCAACTTAGGATCTAACTCAAACTGTACATAAGTCAACTTTCTGTCATCTTCGCCCCAAACTTTATAGTTTCCCCCACCTTAATGGTCAATTTCTTTGTGGCCTTTGATTCGAAGTCGATGGATAATTTTTGTTTGCTAGCTTCAACCCGTGCTTCCTTCCAAGAGTGATGCTAAGGCAAGCTTTGATTGTGTCATGGTCTCCAATACTCTCTAAGATCCCATAGTCCATTGGAAATCAAATCACTTCGTAGCTTGTTAAAGTCACAGTTTTCCTAGGATTAATTTTTTCCCATCCCTATAAAGCATTGTAAAGTCTAGGAACGTCCATCACGACCTGTGGTAACTTATTGTAGGTGCACTTCTCCTGTTGGCATAGTATGCATCCACATTGTTAAAGTTGTAAGTTGGGTTTCCTGTTTGAAGAATGATGGCTCAAGCTTCATTCGGTAAATTATTTTTTAAACAAGATTTTTTTTTGTGGGTGTGTGGATCACATCCCTTCTATTTTTGTTATCTTCTTCTTCTTCTTATTTTCCTTCTTTTCAACTTTTCAAGATAGCAAAAAATGTCTTCCACTGATACTCTCTCAAAAAACATTTCCTTTGTTGTCATCGTTTTCTCTTTTTGTTCACCTCTTGCCCCTTGCCTGCCATGTGTCCAAGTTGTCACATGGCATTGCTCTCTTAGATCTAGACCTTCTTCACCCTTAGATTCAACTCTTCTCTTGCCAACCCAAGGCCATAATTGGAGCCTAACCAACCCCAATTTGTTGCATACTCAATCCCACCACCATGTCTCTCAATATCACCTCAGGAGATGCATTATATGCACCCACAAATTCCAACATGTTATTTAGGGGTGGGCAAAAATCGATTTAAATTCGGTTAACCGACCGAACCGATTTTCAAATTCGGAATCGAAATATGAGTAGAAAGAAAATAATTAAACCGAACCGAACCGATTATAAACGGTTCAAAATCGGTTTACGGTCTTGAACCGACCGATGAATTAGATATATATAAATAACTAAATAACAAGTAGGTGTCAATACTTGATTAGTGCAACAAATGCACTGCAGTACACCCTATTGCACTGAATTGCCCCCCTTCTCTCAAAGTTTTCAATTTTGGGCTAAAAATTAGGTTTGTAAAAAAATTAGGCCTATAAAAAAATTGGGCATGTTTTAATGAAAGTCTTTCAAGTGTTTGAGCCCGAAATTTCCGCCCAACCGAACCGATCCGAAATTCGGTTCAACCGAATTCATCGATTTACAAATACAAAATTTGGTTTCGGTTTGGGTTTTGGGAAAACCGAATGAAATCGATTCGAAATTGGTTTGGGGCTCAAAACCGAACCGACATTGCCCGCCCCTAATGTTATTGCAATCAATTGAGGTGTGCTTTCTTAAGGAGTCTACTATCACCATAAAGATAACGAGAGGGTCTTGATGAGGAATACTTATTGTCGCAATATATTCATAACCTTTTAATATGCAACACCTTTTGCATTTGTACCCTTTTTATATCAGACTTTAGGTCCTAGTGATAAATTTTATCCACCCCTTGTCTCGGTTTTGAGGCCATACTGGTATCTTGAGTACTATTTGTGTTTTCTCTAACTGGGCAAGTAAGTAGTTTATCATTCCCTAGTGAATTTTTTATGTATCTAAAACCATAACAGTCGTTAATATCGTAGTCATGTATATGGTAATACTCAAAGGATTTTCTAGGACACTCGATGTATGGGGTAAAAGACTCCTAAAAAATGGTAAATTTTGGGAATTTGGCCAATGGTCAATCTAGAGGGTTAATCTTCTTGCCCTTTTATTCCTCTTGGTCCTTTGTTTAGATTTTATGGTGTTTTCTTGCTCTCAAACCGTTTTCTCAATATGCACCTTAATTTTCCCAATGTTCATGATATTTACCTTGACTCATGCAATGAAATGTTAAATATATTCCTCTTTGGACAACTCATGGTCGGTAATTGCGAGATATTTGAGGCTCATTGACGTCTGTTTACATAACACCTGATGCTCTGGGATTCTGTGATAAAATTGAAACGTATTTGCGAATTCTATTAAAACCATTATAAAAATATGCAGTGTAATTATAGATCGTAGATAGTTTAGATCTTATGCTTTGTAAAGATTATATAACTCATAAAGACCAATGTCAAGGACAAGAAGATTGAAGTCAACTCATCAAGAATAGTCAATGCTACAAAGATTAAGTCAAAACAAACAAGAACAAGTCAAGCAAGTAAAATCAACCAAGTCAAAGGAGAATTTTGGTTAAAGAAGAATTCTCTACAGATGGTTCAAGACTTGAAATTCAAAATTTGAATTTGGAGATGAAGACAAGGACACAAGCCCATGTGCGAAATGGAAAATTCATGTAATACTTTTCCCATGTGACTAAGGAATTTTTTTTATAATAGATATGGGCATACTATAGTCGACTATAACCCTTGGATTATGTCCATTGAGCTGAAACATCGTTGTTAGTCAGAGAGGGTCGTTTTGAATCTAGTCGTTCTGCTTGTAGTCAGAGATGTTTTCTGGTGTTCTAGGAAGAAATTAGTCATCTCTTTATTGTTCTTATGGACATCAGAGAAAATACAAGAAAAACTTGGAAGGAAAGTCAAAGGGATTTATTGGTATATGCCTTATTTGGAGATATGTTTAGCCTTCAACCACTTCATTTCAAGAGTGAATCTTCAATCTTCTATTAGGCGACGGAGTGAATGTAAAGAGCTTATTGTCTCTCTATGCAACAAAACGAGTGTCACTAGAAGAGAAAAACCACTCGAGTGTTACCTCTCCTAAACTCGCCTTTGCCCAGTGTGGGTTTTTGCCATTGTGAAGGATTTGTTCATTCAAGTATCATCTTGCAGATCCCAAGCAGGTTGTAAGACTCGGTTGTGTGTCATCCATGTCAGTTAGCAATGATCCTAGGCAAAAACGATAAGATTCGTGGAACACGATCATAAGGCCTAGTTAGCACACATTCATTTGGTTGTTGTTGCATCCATTAGTGATCAACAAGGTTTTTCGTAAGACTCACGAAACAAAACACTTGGTTCGCATTTGTAGGTCTCATGGGAGTGCGGCGTTAGACCTTGCGAAGTTGTAGAATGTTCATTGAGAGTGAAGTTTTCATTTGAACAAGTTATAGAAACATGTGGCCTGTGTGTCCTTTTCAGCAAGGAAGTGACCAATTGCATGTTTAAATTATTTGTTTGGTCAACTTGTGTGCTTAGGATTTTCATTTGGGGGTCTTGCAAACAAATTTTTTTCACTTGAGTGTTCATCTTCAAGTGAATCAACTTAACTTGTAATTAACTCTGTGTTGTTGACCCACATGGAATTACAACATAAGTTTTTGACAAGTTACCACTTGATATTTTCAAATCCAATTTGATTTTCAAAAATGGATTGTTCACCCCATTCTAGTCGTATTAGCCTAGTGTAATTTATACTTTCAAAAACTACAACACACTCGTGTTGGTCAAGCTAAGACGATGGCAATTCGCAGTGAAGCCCATCACGTTTGAAATGCTCTTACTAATGCAAGTGGATAAGGTATTCCATGGGTTCAAACGGTCTATCGCACTTGAAGTGTTTGGGACTTATAACTTCATTGATAACTCAATGTTTTGGAATTTCTTGCTTTCATCACATTATACGTCGAACATCATTCCCAACATCTTCTGAGAACCTATTCTAATTGGTGTTTGGTTTTTTTGCTGGCATGGTTGGTACGATTCAATAAAGTCCAAGTGCATTATTTTGCTTAATTACACACTAATGATTCCAATCATAACGGTGTACTCGGTAGGTGACGTGGGAATCTCTTTACTGTTTTAGATGCACATTTACCTTTGGTCATTTTTATTATATAGAGGAGGGAAACTATATTGTTTGTCTTGTTATGAAAATGACATTCGCGAATGGTTTGTAATGAACGAGATTCCTAGATTACTCTTCTTGCGGTCCCTAGATGTGACATGGAGCTAATGTTTAGATTAGTCTTTGGCTAATGTATAGTATGGAGATAATGTGACACGGGACCATTCATTGGCTCCAAACTTACGCAGTAGCTAAAAATACCCATTACAAATGTAAGACTTTATCGTTGTGTTGCTTTCAAGTTCCAATAATGATGTAAGGAATATAATCTACAACCAAACAACCTACTGGGAAAGGTGTAGTTTGAAGCTTCTTTTGTCAAAATCAAACAAAACTACATTAGATTGCTTGAGTATGGTGGTGGCAGTAGTGGTTGGGTGTAGCGGTCGGTGGTGGTGCCTATTAAAAATGAATAAATTTGATGTTGGTCCCTTCTACTATTAGGGTAAATGTTTTTCATCTTGTATGTTAACTAACATCTTGTATGTTAATTTAATATGGTCATGGTCCCTTGTTACTGTTGATCATCCAATTAATGGTTATGTTGACACTGTGTGCCCATGATTTGTGTCTTGACACACTACAAGAAATCTGGCCATTAATAGCGTTCAAAAATGTTGTGTCTACCGAAGCTATAATAGACCCAGCGTCTATTATAGCATTTTAAAAACGCTATAGTAAGTTGGCCTTTTATAGCGTTTCAAAAACGCTATGGTAAGTATACATAGCATTTTTTTTTGCTATCAAATGACTTTTTATTACATCTTATAAGTTTTATTTCTAGAAAATAAAAATTTTTAATGTACCAAACTTAAACATTTCCATTAATGGAGGCAAAGTAATATAATTAATGAGATAATGTATTACATCGAGTCACAAAATCTATCAAATTAATAATAAAGATCAGCTCTCTATATTACATCGAGTCACAAAACATTTCCAGCTTTTCAAAACCTAAATAAAATACTAAATATAAAGTACCACAGCTCCCTGTATTAACACCTTAACCACCTCAACAGAACCACAGTCATCTTCATCAGTCCACCTCAACAGAGCGTTCCATTTTCCAGCAGAAGCTCGACCAATCAGCAACTTGATCACAACGCCTCTTGCCAGCCTCGCTCAATCAGCAAAGTCCTTGAAAATAATGTATAATCTATTAACTGGACCTAGCATTACATGGCTGCATAATCTATTACATTCAGACAACCACATTTCTCAAACTCTACATATTATAAGCTTAATCTATTGACATTCAACTAATTTTTTACACTAACAAGTAAAGGTGTTAAAGTATGAAATATTTACCCAGCTAACTAAGCTCTGGTGAGATCCATCGACAGGTTTTCGTCCGGAGATGATCTCCAATAGAAAAACACCAAATGAAAATACGTCAGTCTTCTCATCAACAATTCCATGCATGAAATACTCAGGAGCCAAGTACCTGTCAAAACAACGTACACATCACAAAAACACACCAATGAGCCTATCTCCCTCATTTCAAAACCAAGTTCAAATGGACAGGAGAAATCACATACCCCAATGTCCCTTCAATTGGATGGATTGAGTGATGAGTCAATTCGGTTGGAAGCCATTTCGCCAACCCAAAATCCGAAATCTATTACATTCAAACAACCACATTTCTCAAACTCTACATACAACCATCAAAAGGAAGAACAATAACACTAATAGTTCAAGACAAAATCACACCTGAGGTTCATAATCTAAAGTCAAGAGAATGTTTGAAGCCTTAATGTCTCTATGAATTATTCTCCTTTGGCATCCCTTATGTAGGTAATGAAGTCCTCTCGCAGTTCCTACCGCGATCTTGTGCCTTATTTTCCAACTCATTGGTGGTGATTTATCATATAGTACACAAAAGGTTCACAGAATTAGATAAACCACCACACCGAAACTTGCCTAAATTCGATCAAAATTTCAATTGGCTCTACTCTACCATGAAGAACAAAAGCAACTGAGCCATGTAGAGAGAACTCAAAAACCAAATATAGTCCATTGTCAATGCAACAACCCATCAAAGAAGACACATTTGGATGGTGAACATGACCAATAGTACTCGTACAACAGAGGGCCTCTCTCCGCAAAACTTGCAAGTCGAGATTTCTGGTTCCAAAACCAATGACAATGTATTATTAGCATTGAAATCACAAGTGCATCTTTTATAATCTAAAATATTGCACTAAGAATTTAACCGATAAACATAGACACCAATCAAAGACTTGGGGAGCATTAATGCAAAACCGTTCTCACCTGGAGAAAAACTTGAAATGAGATGGGAAGTTTAGAATCTGGATCACGGCAAAAAGAACAAACTGGCACCTCTTCAACATGCTTATCACTAGACAAGTCTTGCTCCAGAGTTATACTTTCCACCTTATATGACAAGAATTCATGACTTTCCATGAACTTGGATTGTGCAGCTTGAATTTTTTTTTCTGCATGCAAAACTGACTTAGTTTGGGATATAGAAAGTCAATCAAGTAGTGCATGCACTCAAACACACAAGATACAAAAGACAGATTAATATTCAGTAGACCATCCATATGCACTATGCGCTAACAAATAATGAGGTATGTTAATTAGTCAATTTCATTAGAGGATTATAGAATCTCAACAAAATCTAAACTCTTAACTACTGATGTGCCAACATGTCCACTCATAGCTAAAAGCTAGCCAAACCATGAAAAGGAAATGAAAACCTAACAAATCCTATCAGAGCTTCAGTACATAATGAAAACAAATAACAGATAATATATCTCACCAATGAGTCAGCTTGCTTCTGCCGCGCCATCACTTTGCGGTCTTCATTGAAAGAAGAGCCTGATGTCTGCTCATTGCCATTCGAATTAGATTGCAACTGACACACAACTTCTGGTGCTATTGTTCGTAGCTTGGTCATGCAACTATCACTGAGCTCAGCGAACTTCTTCAACAAATTCTCAATAAGGAAGGAATGGTCACTCTTCCCTGCTTCCATATATACAATCGGATCTTTTTCCTGGTGCATTCTCATAAGAGTAACTAGCAATGACAACAAGCTTTGGGGCTTTGTTGCACTCCCAAATGAACTTCTTCATCAACAAGAGCTAGCACAGGATGGTGATCATCTGTATCAGGTGAAGTATTATTACATGACTGGTCATCAGATTTTCTTTGCAGGACACAGATGTCTAATGCTAGTGAAAGGAGATGCAATGTTGTGATGACAACCATATCAGGAGCGCACTTATTGGTGAATACAGCATAGAACAAAACAGCACAGATGATTTTGAGGATTGTCCCACATGTAGCTATTCTAGAAATTACACTAAGGGGAAGATACACCTTTGTCCATCGAGGTGACTGAGTCTTCAAAGCAGAGACATTACAGTATCGAAGGTATCTTTCTTTTACGACATCCAAGTCTTTCAAGTCCCAGCGAGGATGATATAAATCTACTTCTTCCCAATATGCTTTTCGAAGTGAATATTTCGCCTGAGAAAACGTATAATAAATAAAAATGAGATTTTTTGGATACCAACACGGTTGCAGACATTTGAATCCATGAATCAAACCTGCTTCTTTACAGATGGATTGGAATACACAGCAACCGTATCCAAATTTTTTTGAAACTGATCATTATTATCAAGGTCGGGAGGAAGAGACTTTGCCAATTGACTATGAGTAGCATCGTCAATTGCTAGCTTATAGACCAATTCTCTTCGCAAACTTTCAGCAGTTGAGAGCCCACAGAAATGCCGTTCTTTGACTATTTGTATGATGAGAGTGAGCATCTCCTGCACTAGATGTGGTTCATACCTGAAATGCAAAATCAGTTCCTATATGTTAAAAATAAACTTTAAGCATAAGTGTAACAAGTGAAACAACATAAATCTAGTCAAAAGATAAAGAAGTGATAACTATATTCTAGTTTCAGATTAAATTTGATAAAGTTCCATTCCACATTCTCTATTATGCTATTAGTAATTGTTGAAGTACCATCATCTCTATGTTATTGGTTAGTTTATTCATCATATATAATAGACATGTTTATTCATTTTTAATATGTAAATGCAATAGCAAATTTCATCTCCGTAAGTCCTTGAGTTAAATTTTAGTTAAAAAATGGCATATGAGTTATTGTAGTTAAAAGGTATATAGGTTATAGTTTAATTGTATATCACTGGAAGCAGGGTAGATTGAGTTTCCTAAATAATTCACTGGAAACTATAATTGAGCTATTAGGAAGGGGGGCCACCTACTGATAGTTACATTTCAAAGATAGGTAGCTCGATAGCCCAAATCTATCCAGAATTCTTTCAACATACAGATCAGGTTGAGCTAAGGCAGCACAACACTGCAAGAGAAATAGATCGAGCTCTAATGCCTGCTCAGACCTGTACAGAAGAATAAATGAAACAAGTACCACATGAAAATGTAGTAAAAGTGGAATAGTAGCTTTAAGTTACTAAGATCATATCATGAAATAACCAAAGGACTTACCATCGATGTGAGTGATACCACTGACAACTTAGAAAGGCTGAATTACTATTCATCAGCCACATTGTTGCATGCACCTCAGCACAAAATACCCTTATTCGCAAGGGATAGTCCCCAGTTCTGATAAGAACTCCTTCTCCTTCCTTTCATCTGTTGCTGCTCTGGTTAGCCTTTTCACTGCAATCACCTCACCATCTCCCATCACTCCTCTGTCTGCATACCCTCCACTCCCCACCAAATTATCTGACACCCATCAAACAAAAAAAAAATCAAAACTTTACTGAAACAAACCCTCATGAGAAATGGTGTTTTCTTCATTTTGTCAAACAAGACTAAAAATCACAAATGGGTTATTGTTATTTATGATAAAAATCAAAACTTTAACACTAACAAGACTCAAATAGGTTTAGGTTTAGGTTTAGGTTTAGGTTTAGGTTTAGGATTTTGCAATTAGGGTTTTTACAGGAGGCGAAGTCATTAAGTGAGGCTATAGCAGAAAAACATAGTAAGGCTAAGCCTAAACTCTTAGTTATGTGTGCACATTGCTCAGATCAAGTGCGAAAACTGAGTAATATAGCAGACACTATGATTTGTTGATTGTTAACAGACACATGAATACAGTTCATGGATATGTAATAGGGTTCATTGAAAATCAAAGTTAGAGTTCGATGTAACACATAAAAGTAAGAGAATAAGAAAGGATAAACTACTCAGCAGAAAAATAAAAACAACATTTTTCTTATGCCAATATTGCCATCTTTATGAGAATAATATAGAACACGGATCCAAATTTGAAAGGCAAGCCTACATGATACAACCCTCTTTATAGTCCATGGTACCACCTATGTATTGAATCACTGTGTTTCAGGCTAAGGTTGCATGCAAAAAAGGGGGTACGTATCGGTGCCTTCTAAAAAGCAAGGATTTTTAACTAGGACTTACGATGATTTAACTCATAAATTAAAAAACAAAACTTGCCTTATGGACTGCTGTAATCCTTCTTTCAGCATCATTGAGTTGAACCGCAATCCCTTCTTCAGCTTTTAAGAGAAGCTTTTGGTGCATTAAATCTAACATAAGAGAATCAACAAAGTAGATGAGAACCAAATGCCCTAACAAGAATTATGTAAATATATAGATTTCATTGGAATCATTTCATTTGCAACGGAAGCTCGGATAGTGGTCAAGGATACATCCCCGGATAGACTAGTTTAAAGCAGAAATTGAGCAAGTGAAGTGATTAAGCAATAGCCAATGTGGCCCACATGCTGTGAAGCCTCATCTGGTATTTCTATGCCAAACTTTTTTACTTGGTTGTACCTGAACTAAGGTTAACACATGTAATTACTTGATTTTGATCTATTCTGAATTTCTTCGTTAGCTACATCAGATATTTGAGCCAAGGTGTCTATCCAACAATATCAATGTGGCAATCGCATCATACGAATAAATTACAGTTTGAAGGTTATGATAACTAAGAACGATTGCGATGAAGCCAAAGACTGGAGACATCTTACAAATATAGGTCAGACTTGGTTATGGTCATAAGCATATGATCAGGCTAATATTGCCATCTTTATGAGAATAATATAGAACACGGATCCAAATTTCACTGCATACTTGTCATTTAGAATTAAGCAGAAATTATGGTACAAAGCTGCAGTTAAGAAAACCCACTTGCATGCACATAAATTTGAAATGCATATAAACCAAGATAATGAAAACACCATATTGTGCTTTTCAGCATTTCCTTCTAGTTCCCTCTGATATGCTTCCATCTCTTCAACTATGCTCCTGCAATCCTGGAGATGTTGATTTATATCTTTTTTGAACTGGAGATGCTATAATAAGATGGCATCACTATATGTGATCTTCAGAACTTCTTAAACGCACAGTTAGGTGTTGTTTTAAATCTGAAAGAATGAACTTGATCTAACTACTTAGTCATCTTCCCCCATTAACTTGACCCATTTATGTAAATAACATTTAAATGAATTAAGTAAATACAAACTGTTTATGTAAACGTATAGAGTATAATAACCAAGTTAGTGATATCACTCGTTCACCTTTTTATGGTAAAGTTTGAGTGCTTTGTTTTACCTACAGACGGCCAAGGAAAGGATGTTCCAGTTGAAACATGTCATGATGGAGTGCTTAGAAGAAGGTGCTTTTAGCTGATGAATTTGTTATCATTAACACAAGACAAATGTGGAGTCCTCAGCGGGAAGGCATTAAAATAAATAAATGACTCCAAGACTACCATAATCACTTTAACCCAAATGGGGTGGATACTGGACACCTTCCTAAATCAGGTCGATGGCAGCAATGGGTGGACTTGAGCTACACCAAGATGAAAAGTGACCAGTTTCTTTCTGACGGTTTTGCTTTAGCAATTTCTGATGTCCAACACTAGATTGTAAGCACATAATTGATGAAAAGAAATATCTTCTCTTCACTAATCACCAATTAAAACTACCATATTTATATGTTAATGTGGTTAGAACCTAAATAACCTTGAGAGAATATTCCTAATTCGGATTTATTAAAGCTACTGGTTAAGTACACCCCTGATATGTATTGGGTGCCACACCATATGCATATTTTAATGTAAAACCTGCCTTGAGATTGATACTGCTAGATACATATTTAATCGGTCTAGATCTTGGGTGAAACCTGACCAATCAAAGCCCTAAAAGAGTATTGGGAAATGACACATAACATGTTATATTTAAGAGTTTTAGCATTGACTCCAAAATAAGTCAGCTTAGTAGGTTTCAGACAAGAGACGTGTTTGAACTTGCATGTCTAACTATATGACAAAAACACCAAAACCCATTTTCAATCAATTATCAAATGATACAAATTGAATAAAGCATAAAAATAGCCCATGAGAAATAGCTCGAGCCTCTTACCCTGTAGTGGTGATCAAATTCTTCAACACAACGGTTGCAAGTCCTACAATGCTTGCTGTGCTTCTTCACCCGAAAAAGATTTGAGGATTCAACTCAAACACCTTCTAATTCTACTTGAATAAACAAATATCGTTCACCTAAACACAATAAAGTTCCATATAAGTTTCAATATGAAGGTTGTATGCACTACCAACCTCAAGGTCACAGAGTGAGCAAAATGTGATATCGTCATCTCTCAAATCAGGCGAAACAACATCGTCCTTAAAGGCAAATAGGAGTGGTAGTAAGGGTTCGACCTGAACATTTGTTTTCCATGGATCCATGTACTTCTTCCTTATAAAACACCTGAGGATCTTCCTTTCCATCCTCCTGAAGAACCTCAGTACTATCTTACTGAATATAGACCAATAATTTAGGTTTGTAAACATGTTGGATTTGGTTTTTGTTCTCTTCCTAAAACTGGTTTTATCTGTTGGATCAATTGCAGTGCACCTTATAAATAAAAACATCACTGAAAGTGCTTGAAGAGTGAAAACCCAAATCAAACCAATATCCTTACTATAAAAAATTAGAACTTGGGAAGCAACTTATGTATCATGCCACAAATGAAAAAACTGAGAGTACTACGATCTCAACAATCTGATTTCCCAGGAAAGGCCCTAAAAATGCATAAAAGGCCACAACAAGAAAACTGTACACTGCCATCCCTACACTGCAATTCATAAGTGAATACAATAAGAGGAGCTAAATTTCAAGACATCCAGGATTCAAAAATTAAGTTATCAGCAATTGGGTTTACAGTATAAGGCCTAGTGGCAAACCAACAGATGAAAAGTTCAAAATTTGTGGGGTTCAATTAAACAAAACAAACTTCAAGACCAGATTTTGTGAAGTGGGTCTTGATGTTTCTTTAGTCTACAATCTATTTTCAAGTAACCTTAAAAGAAATTAGGGTTTTATAGTTGTAGATGCCAAATATGACATTTGGGGCTAAAGAAGTCTATGAAAAAATGACGAATTAGACATCTAAACCTAACAAACTAAAAAGTTGGTATTCAAAAACACAAATTTATACTGCAAATAAAAGAGAATTAACAAATGGGTATGTGGAATTAGACCTAAAAACATAGTTTCAAGCAATGGGGTTTGAAAATTTTATCTCCAAATAATGAAATTTTGAGAAGTTTGGTCTCATGGGCAATGAAAGATAGGATTTTATGTCAAGAAGAAGTACCTGTAATGGGTGAAGAGGGCGTTGCCAGCCATGGCGTCTCATGGAGCAGTGAGGGAGATGAAGATATTGAGAGAGCAGTGAGGGCGATGGAGAGATGGAGGGAGCAGTGAGGGAGATGGCGAGATGGAGGGAGCAGTGAGGGAGATGGAGATATGGAGAGAGCAGGGAGGGAGATGGCGAGATGAGGAAGCAGTGAGGGAGATGACGAGATTGAGGGGAGGGTGAAGGAGTTTCATCGAGCTCTACGTCGAGCGCCAAGTAAAACAAGAGAGGAAAGAAGCGAGCGCCAAAAAGCCCGCCCAAGTAAACATAAAATTTGACTTTTGATAGCGTATTTAGCAAAAACGCTATTAACAAATGCTATTAAAGGGCATTTGTGTTGTAGTGACATGTGAATATCCATGTGTTGAGAAAACCCTTGACTAGATGCTCAACTAACGACGAATAACCATGATAAAATTAAATTAACATACGAGACTAAAGCCATTTACATCAAGAATGTATTTGCGAATTATGTCAATACTATCATAATTCTTGTAAATATATATGGGATCGTTGTTAACCCTAAATCGAGCATTTGGGACTTTAGTCGTTAACTTAATTTGTAAAGATCAATTAAAGGCTATCCAATTATAAAGACCGAAGTCAATTCATGAATAACAAGTTAAAGCCTCGACGACCAAAAGTCCAAGGCAAAACAAGAAGTAACACAAGTAAAATAAATAAATAAAAAATCAACTCAAGTCAACAAGATGGTAAGTCAAAGTCTAGGATGAAGTCAAGATCAATTGAAAACCAAGAAGAATAGGATTGAGTGTGTCAAAGTAATTCAAAATTTGAATTCAGAAAAAATGCAATCAACCATGCTTTGTTGCCTAATCAGTGTTGGTTGACTTGTTCTTGTTGGTTTTGTTTATCTTCTGCTCCATGCATCCATCCATCGCTCGCAAGTAAACATAAACTATTTTTACTCTTATTTTTGTTTCTATTGCTCAATAGTTTGTAAATAATCCATTGCAAACTATAGGATCTATATTCTTTGCTTGGTATTGTATCTCAAATATGATGTATTTATTTATTTATGGTTGTTTTGCAGTTTTTACCAGTTTTGAGTTTGGATTCCAAGTTTGTCCAGCTTTGATTCTGGTTACCAAGATCACGTTGACCCTATTGACTGTCAACTCTCCGTTACAAATATTAGACTTAAACACAAAGCTAGTAGTATAAATTGTGGATCCTGAAGTCTAAATTTATAAATACCAAAGTCAATATTTTCATTCAAATACTAGATGGAGAGTTAACAATCAACGTGGTATTGGGACCCTGACTCAAAGTTCGACAAACTTTAATCTGGTCAACTTTCCCATGTATATATTATTTGTATGGTCAACTTGCATGCATAGGATTTTCATCTAGGGTACTTACAAACAAAATTTTTTCATTTGAGTGTTCATTTTCAAGTGAATCAACTACACTTGTAAACTTTGTGTTGTTGACTCCCTTGGAATTACAACATGAGTTTTCGACAAGTTAAGGCCAAGAACTTCAAAGTCGAATACTTCGACTTGATTTTTGAAATCCAATTTGATATTTAAAAAATGGACTATTCACCCCCTTCTAACCATATTAGCCTAGTGTAACTTGCACTTTGAAAAACTGCAACACACTCGTGTTGGTCATGCTAAGACGATAGCAATTTGCATTGAAGCCCATCACACTTAAAATTTTCTTACTATGCTTGTGGATAAGGTATTCCATGGGTTCAAATAGTCTGTCATATTTGAGGTGTTTGGGACCTAAAACTTCATCGGCAACTCAATGTTTTGGACTTTCTAGCTTTCATCAATATCATACGTCGATCATCATTCCTGACATTGTCTAAGAACCTAGTCTAATTGGTGTTTGCTCTTTTAGCTGGCATGGTTGGTACAAGTCAATTAAGTCCAAGTGAATTTTTTGCTTTATTACACACCAATGATCCCAATCATAACGGGGTACTCGGTGAGTGATGTAGGGATCTCTCTATTGTTTTAAATGCACATTTACATTTGGTTTTTTTTTTATTACATAGAGGAAGGGAAACATATTGGTTGTCTTGTTATGAAAATGACCTTCGTGAATGGTTTGTTATGAACGAGATTGCCAGGTGACTCTTCTTGCGCTCCTTAGATGCGATGTGGAGCTAATGTGCATATTAGTCTTTGGGCATATGCCGGACCGAGCATGAGACCATTCATTGGCTCCAAATTAAACAATAGCTAAAAGTACCCATTACGGATGTAACACTTTATCGTTGTGTTGCTTTCAAGTTCCAATAATGACGTAAGGAATGCGACTCTACAACCAAACAACCTACTAGGAAAGGTGTAGGTTGAAGCTTTTATTGTTGAAATCAAACAAAACTACATTAGATTGCTTGAGTATGGTGGTGGCGGCAGTGGTTGGGGGTAGCGGTCAGTGGTGATGGCTATTGAAAAAATTAGTAAATTTGGTGTTGGCCCCTTCTACCAATAGGGTAAATGTTTTTCGTCTTGTATGTTAATTTATATAGTCATAGTCCCATGTTGTCTTTTGATCATCCAGTTAATGGTTATGTTGACACTATGTACCCATGATTTATGTCTTGATACGTGAATATCCATGTGCTAAGATAACCCTTGACTAGATGCTCAACTGACGACACCATGATCAAATTAAATTAACACACGTGACTAAAGCCATTTGCCTTGAAAATGTATTTGCGAATTATGTCAAAACTATCATTATTCTTGTAAATATATATGGGACCACTGTTAACCATAGATTGAGCATTTGGGACTTTTGTCGTTTGCTTTGTAAAGATCGTTTAAAGGCTATCCAATCATAAAGACCAAAGTCAATTCATGAAGAACAAGTCAAAGCCTCGACGACCAAAAGTCCAAGGCAAAACAAGAAGCAACACAAGTAAAATCAATAATAAAAAGTCAACTCAAGTCAACTAGATGGTCAGTCAAAGTCGAGGATGAAGTCAGGATCAATTGATGACCAAGACGAAAGTATTGGGTGTGTCAAAGGAATTCAAAATCTGAATTCAGACGAACCACAATCGACCATGCTTTGTTGCCTAATCAATGTTGGTTGACCAATCAGTGGTTGGCTATCAACTTCAGTCAAACTAGTCATTTTAAATATATGGGTTAATTTGCATTTGGGTCGTACCATTTTTTAGCTTGGTTCCCAAGTTTGTCCAATTTTGAGTCTGGGTCCCAATACCACGTTGATTGTTAACTCTGTGTCTAGCATTTGTATGAAAATTATTGACTTTGGTATATATAAATTTTGACTTTAGCTCCCACAATTTTTATACTAGCTTTATATTTATGTCTAATATTTGTAACGGAGAGTTGACGGTTAATAGAGTTAAAAGTGATCTTAGAACTCAGATTCAAAGCTGAACAAACTTGGGACCAAAACTTAAAACTGGTACAAATTGCAAAGCAACCCACAAATAAATACATCAGCATTCAAGATACAGTACCAAGCAAATAATATAAATGCTTTAGTTTGCGATGGATTATTGACAAACTAGTGAGCAACAGAAACAAGAATAAAAGAAAATTTAGTTTATGTTTACTTGCGATGGAGGGAGCAGAAGATAAACAAATGGTAGCATGGTGCAGTAGCCGCGAAAGATGAGTGAAACCGTGTACTGGGCGTGGTCGGTAAGTCGGCTTTGCATTACTTGCGAAGGAAAAGAAGTGTTCGAGGTTTAAGCCAACCTTCTGAACCTCTTTCCCTCCTCTCATTTAATATAAAAATTTTGGTCATGGCTTACCCTACGTCATTTTCTTCTTTCATCACTTCCCTTCTTCTCTTATAAAAATTAATAAATAAAAATGGGGGATCGGTTTTCTTTGACCATCTCTTTGGATCCTTCCTTCTTCCTCTGAAACTTATGACTCAGCACCCCCATGCACCCTGACCTAAACCCTACATAAATCACGAAAATAACCTCACCATTCCTTTTTTCCTTTCAACTATTTGCCCTTCCATACCTCAATAAGTCCCCATGGAAGATGCTTAATCTAATGTTGTATGCATAATGAAACACTTGTGTCATTTTGCTTACTTTAAAACATACTTAAAGAATAAATAACTGGTGCTACATTTTGGTTACTTAATAGCTTTATACTTCATCAAGAAGTAAAGGGCTCTGATTGTAATTATTCATGTCTTGTAGGATGCATGTCACAAGATGATTAGAATGACAATGTTTACATTAATTGATATACATTAATTAAGCTAAATCTAATAGAGCCTTTGAAACCATATTTGATTTCTATAATCCAGTTATCAAAGACCCTAACTTATAATATGGAAGAAAGGCAACTTAATCATTTAGTTGATAGCTTAAATAACCAATGCGCCGATGCACATAAGTACCACTAGTACCTTGTTGCAGAAAATAAAAAAAAAAAAAAAAAATACAATACAATACAATCACAGATTACCAAATTTAAGGGCTTTCTTTTTCTTTTAATAAAGGAATCACATTCTCAAGCTCCTAACCATGAAACATGCATGAGAATTGAATTATTTAGGGACGCTATGTGATAAGCAAGAACTTATAAATTTTGCTGAAACAACAATGAAGAAGAAGAGGCTCAAATCAGAGTTGTTTTTTTCTCCCTCAATTCTTCTACTATATTATTTAAATGATGATTAGGATCTTTCAAAAATAACCTCTTGAGGCAAAACACTTAACAACTTCTAAATACAAGATAAATGTTTTATTGATAGAGATTTGTAGTATTCGAAAACCTCCTCCAAATAGAAACCTTTTCAATTTCCAAGAAAAAAAAATAACATTATGAAAGTTTTACAATTCTTAGACTTTTTGAACATTGCTCTGAACCTCCACTCCAACAAAGGTGGCGTCTTAGTATCTCGCTGAGTAATCACATCCATTTTTTAATCATACAAACTCGAAGATCATTTTAATTCTCAATTATATTAATATTGAAATGTCGTCTGCAACTACATTTTTTTCTCCCACTTTACTATCCTCTCCTTTCCACTTCTCCTTCTCCCTTACATTCTTATAGAATGTGATTCCATCAACCAAACACACATAAATTGTAATTCATTTAAGAATTTTATTATTTAGATGCCTGATGTTATTTATGCTTACAAATCATACTGAGTAACTACTCATTACTTCTACTGAGATTGAATCATACTTGTCTAATGTTTGATTTATGTTATTTTGTAAAATTATGTTTCGCCTTCTTATATAGTACATTGTTAGCTAAGTTTGGATTAAAAACATTTGTACTAATACACTTTGATTTGCGATCAAGTTCTCTTTATATATTCTTTTTTTTCCCCAATAATTTATCCGAATATTCGATGAGAAAGTTACAAATTCACCGACTAACTATTTATTAGTCCGTTGCATATACTACGTCACCTTATTTACTTTGAATTTATTTCATGTTTATCTCTTTCGGTCTACATTATGAAACACTATTAGAAATTAGTTATTAATCAACCCTACTTCTAGGATCAATTGTGTGGATATCAGCAGTCTTCATTGTTATCTTCTTACTAACTAGCTCACTAAATCTGTGTTATAGCTCAACAAATTTGTATCAACACATGTTAATAGGGTCTCTCTATCAAGACATTCAAACATTGACAATGGTCTAAGGGTACTCATGTAATTATAAACCATCTCTCATGCCTTCACATCAATAACATTCCCTTGTTGCCTTTAAATACCAAACTGGGCAAGTACAGCTTTCTTTTGTACAAACTAGAGAAAGAGAGAGGAGATAAGAAAAGGTTATTTTAGTTTAGAGAATAGAGAGTTGTTTGATAATTGTGCAAAGCTGCTTCTTCTTCTTCTTCTCTTTGCAATAGCCATTAATGGAAGATAACACACCAGATCAAAACCACAACTCAAGTCGAGGGTCTGAAAGAAGTGAGCCAGTGAGGTCAAGATGGACTCCAAAGCCAGAGCAAATCCTGATATTGGAGTCCATCTTTAATAGTGGAATGGTGAATCCACCAAAAGATGAAACTGTGAGGATTAGAAAACTTCTTGAGAAGTTTGGATCAGTGGGTGATGCCAATGTGTTTTACTGGTTCCAGAATCGAAGATCGCGATCTCGTCGGCGCCAGCGCCAGCTTCAAGCTGGCCTAATTAATGATCAAAGAATTCCCATTCAAGGCGGTGGTGGCAGTAGTAGTGGTGGCGGTGGTGGTGCAATTCAGTATGACCACTTACAAAACAATGCTTGTTTTGCTCCATCACCACCACCTCCTTGCCTTGTGGGGTCTTCTTCTTCTTCTTCTTCTTCTTCATCATTAGCATGTGGTGGTATTGGAGATGATGTTGTTGTTGTTGAAGATCTCTTCTCATCCATGTCTAATCAAATGGGTCTTCCAGATGTTGTTGATCATCACCATAACACAAGTTTAAATCAAATTTTGTGCCTATCAGACCAATCCAACTTGCACTATCAATCTGGTACTTGCATGCATTATCATTCCTTCTCAATCTCAGGGAAATTGTTTGATTTTATATCCATGTCTCATTTTACCAGCCCAAGGTTAAAAACATAACTACATATATATTTTTTTCTGAGGATTTTGTGTTGAAGCTGAAGATTTTTCCCTCTTCTAATGCTTTAGGTTTAATTTTGAAGTAATTGTAACTTTGGTATTTAATTGACTTTCCAAATTGGTGTTCTTTATGATCTCAAATTGTTTGGATCTTCTAAGATATTTTTCAATTCTATGTTATTTTAATGATCACTTCAATCACACCCATCTCCTGAAATAAAATTAAAATTTTTTTTTGTTTCATAACTTTTACTTTCATTTTCCCCCTTCCATTTTCAATGGATCCCTTGGAGTATTCATTGCTTATTGCTTGAATGGATCTAAATTTTCCTTTCTGGTGAATTTTGAATAAATTAATTAATGAATAGTTAAGTTGATTAGTCCCGTTATCTGCAGGAAACAAATAGATTTTGCTATTTACATCAATTTTTACATGACTTCTCATCCCCAAATTTTATCTTATTTTGTTTGCTTTTATTTATTTATCTATGTGGTGACCAGTACTGTATGACATGGATGCAGGGTTCATAACTGTCTTTATCAATGGAGTGCTTACTGAAGTTCCAAGGGGTCCAATTGACATGAAAGCTATGTTTGGCCAAAATATAATACTTGTCCACTCCTCAGGTGTTCCAGTGCCTATCAATGAATATGGAATCTCCTTACAAAGCTTGCAGCTTGGTGAAAGCTATTTCCTGGTAATTTTAAGCTTCTTGAACCCTCTTCTTAAACCCTATTAGACTAAGCTTTTACTCACTTCAATTTGTTTATTAAGCACTCAATCTCTTTGTTTACTTAAAATGGGTGTTGGAATCTTTGAAATTCTCTCCCTTTCCCATAATATTTTACCAGTTTTTTTTATTTTTTATTTTTTTTTTATTTTATGACCCAAGTTACATTGTTGACTCATCCATCATAGAGCTTTTATTATGAGGTGGTATTTTTGGGGGAGAAAAACAGCTTTCTTGTATCTCATTCTCTAATCATTTGACACATGTTTTATATGTACCCTCTCAAATGCAAATTAAATCATTATTATATAGAGTTAAGTCATTGGTACCACTACCTCATTATGCAATTAAATCTGTGGTTACAGGTTTCAGGACCTACTTAAATAGGAGAACAACTTGCACCGACCAATGGGAGCTTCTCCTATGTGTGGATTTTGGATATCAGAGCTAAGTTTTTGGGACTTCCAATACCAAGAAGAGAAGAAGGAGAGAGCACCTTAGTTGTTGACAGTCATCATGTCAATATCTATTCTCTAAGTATATTTTTTTTTTCATTTTCTATTTCTTTTTCAGTGTTTTTGATAATTATAAGGGTATATGACTATATCTCAGTTTGTTAAAAATGTTTCTATATTTCGAACTCCTACATAATTAGAGAAAAAATATATATAATCTTAGATAGATTTAGTTAATTAATTAGATGATTTCATGCAAATAGATGTTAATAATACAATGTGTTGGTTTGGTTTTAGTTGTTGAATTGTAACTAGTTCATTCCACTAGATTGTTTATTGAAAAGCAAGTCATGTTTTAATTAAGGATCCAAGCCTTGATGTTTATGCAAATGATGATGACATAGAATTCTATATGTTACACGATCAGCCTTATGTGATACTAGTATTGTATGCATAAATCCTTTTATTGATCGATGTATCAAAATGTTGTTTTTATTCATTTTAGTTGATTAATTGGTTGAGGCAGCAGCATGTTTGTAATGATTCAATAGTATTTATTGATAATGTGAATAAGGAGGAAAGTTTGCCTTTGTAATGAAGTTGATAAGATTGTAGTTTCCATATATAATCATGATAAGGAAAGCTAATAATGCTTGCAACACTGATGATTATAAAGGTGTAATTGTTTTTGTTCCTCTCATGGAAACAGAGGCCTGAGACACGAACTGACTAGATTAAGAGACAAAGAAACAAACACCCCATATATAAGGGCCGACTAATTATGATAGGATAAAAATATAAGAAGATTTTGGTAGAAAAGAATAGAGTTCTTGGAAACAATAGGGAAAGAGAAGAAATGGAGGAAAGAAGGGATGTTAAAAATGGTCTTACAATGATTTAGTTCCCCTCTTCTCTCCTCTCACTGGGCATCAAGTTATTCGGTCCACCTACCTCACCCATATATGCATCCATTCATAAGGAAACCTGGATACATGCATATACACCCATTGTTGGTGAGAATGAATGAATAAAGAAAGATTAGGGCATAGGTTTTACTTATGTAAGTCAAGGTCAAAGTCCAAGTCATAACTATGACTTCAAACAAGTTTAAAAAGTATGAAGTGTTGGTTTTCATCAAGGACTGTGTGATTTAGAGAAAATTTATGAAATTTTGCAAAATATTTCATGTTTTGAGATCTTGAAATTTGAAGTACTGAAATCGAAAAGTACATTATTTCTAAGAGGTATTTTCGAGATATTTGGTCTTTTTCGTAATTTTTGGCATTTTCAAGTAAAACTCAAAAAGTTATGAAGCAAGTTACACTTTTTTGGCCGAAATATTTTGTCAGATTTTGATATTTTTGTGTAAAACCCAAAAAATTATATTATAGGGATACTTGTATACTTAGGCTTCATTTAATATATTTATTAAGTTAATTTACTTGTATCTTACTTTTCTGCATATTTATATATGTTTGACATTCTCAAATTTTTTTACATTTTTCCTACATAGAATGAAATATTTCTTAAAATTAGAAACCGATATTACTTCGAAAGGCGAAATCATAATCCTTGGTTTTCATTAAGGATAAAGAATGTTGACTTTTAATTAGAGTAAGAAGTCATAAATTTTAATAACCATTTTTTTTTTGCTTATTGGAGTTAGAAGTTTTGTTTTTATTTAGAAGCCAGTAAGAATCAGATACAAACAAATTTTGAAGAAAAAACAAATGGTTTTAACTCATATGCAAGCTCAAAATCCCCACTATTGCACGGGCCCTATCATATTAATGGGTTGGCCCATGTAGAGAGAGTAAAATCCTTTTTTTTTTAAACATGCAATTTCATTCAACCAAGTTGGGAGATATTACAAAAATGTCTTCCTACCTACACAACTAAATTATGAGCATTCGAGTTGAGATCTTGATTAATATAGTTACAGTACCATAAGTTTTGAATAGAAAGTAAGCGATGAATATTAGTAATAATCGGACGCCACACCCACGAGTGGCAAAAAGTGAGTGCTAAGAATCCTGCTTCAGAATAATATTGAGAACACTTGAATCTCCACAACGTGACATTGCAATACACACTCAATCAAAATGTCTTAATTCAAGTTGTAATAAAGCCAATGGGCCAAGGAAAGAGAAAGAACGGAAACGGGATTTTCAAAAGACTTAAAAAAATAGTGACAGTGGACAATAAGATTAGAGACATTAGCAAAGAATCATATGGTTCAAGACATTTTTTTTTTGCAACTCTTTTTCTTGAACTGTCTACCATAATTGGGTTTTCCCCCACATTTGCTTTTCAACATACCTTGAACCACAATAAAGTCTCTGCAAATCAAATTATGCTCAACTCTTCTGATTAGGTTAGGGATAGAAAATCAGGGTAATGAAACAAAAGGCTTAATAACAGGCTCAATGGAGTTAACATAATGGAAATATATCATGGATCATACTTATTTGCCAATTGTGGAAATTAGGTGTCTTTATCATGTCAAGCATGTTATGCAATTCAATATGATGCTTTGAACGAAATCAATACAAGTTCTAGTGTTTAATTCTTAATTATGAAAGTAATCCAAGTAGCAACCAAAGCAAACAAAATTGAGATCATGCAACGAATTATTATTGACAAAAGAAATGAAAGATAACATAACTAAAAACTCTCAAAATCAAAGGAACAATATGTTCAAAACTCACATATGGGTTATAATGAGTTTAATTCAATTAAGCATGCTATGAGTACCAATTACTAAGTTGATTACATGTGAATTCGTATATGATAGCCATGAATAAGCATTAACTACAGAATAATATTATATCTTAAATCATGCTTATAAATCACCTTAAAGTCATGCAACTGAAAACCAAATTTCATCATTGTGTTGGAAAGTATCCTAAGACTCAAAACAACTATAAATATTTTTTTATTTTTTATTTATTTTTAATGACACTAATACCAACAAAGAAAATAAAAACCAACATTTTTTTAATGGACTGAGACTTTTTATTTTTAAATTATTTTTTAAATAAAAACATTGTTTGTTTCCCCCACACTTAAACCTAACATTGTCCTGAATGTTAATAGATTATAGCACATACAATGAAAGATTTAAAAGAGGAAAAACAAACTACTAACAAACAAAAATAACGAAAAGAATATAAAAGAATAGATAAAGCAAATTTGATTGGGTTGTCTTCCAAGAAGCGCTTGTTTTAACATCGTACAGCCTGACGGTATCTCCAATCAATCCTCATGGAGTGATACAACCTCCACGTCATGCTCCAAAAATGAACTCATAATAAGTTTTCTCAGGCTCCAGATCATATTATAATAAGTTCTCGCCAGATCTCCAATTGCGCATGGTACCTGAGATAAAGACAAAAAAGAAAAATTAATAAAAAGAAAATTTTAAATTAATAAAAAAAACTAACGAAGTAATTAGCAATTTTACTAATCCCCGGCAACGGCGCCAAAAATTGATGCTCTATTTTAGTAACACATAACTTAATACCCTGCTTTGTGATTGTAGTATAAAATAAGTAGAGATCGTTCTGGACCGGGGATTAGAGGGTTTGCCAATTAACACTATGAATTACTAAATGACGACTAACAACTTAATTAAGTAAATATTGGGGGATTAGATTTTTTAAGTTAAACTATGAAAATTACTATAAAGATAATAAAATTAAAGGGATGGCAAAGATGAGAAATTAGCTAAGGGTTTATCTTCACACACCAAACGTATGCTCATAAATCAATCTTCAATAATCACTTGCTAACTCATGAGAGACAATGCTCAAGATTAACCGTGATCAGCGCTGCATTATTCTTATTATTTTCTCAAGTTCGTTGAATTAAACTTAGTGTCGCTTTCAAACTATTTTTATCATGCTATCTAATCGGGAATCGCAAGTTAGATAAACAATCCAAGATCATTAAGTTTTGTAGAAAATATGAACACTGACTGGGCAATTACAAGTATGATCAACATCTTATTCTAACCTAGGTTTTTACCTAACCTTACCATCGTTCCTTGGTATGTGAGTACAAGATTATAACAATTAGGTGAAATTCTTTTATATTCTAGCCTCAAATCCTACCATGCTTACTAAGTTGGCCACCTTAACAAACATACAAAAAAAAGTTCTCTATAAAACAGTTAAGCAAAACACAATCACTAATTAACAAGAAAGATTAAATTCAATTAATTCATAAAGCACATGTTCAAGGATTTGAATCCACCCCTAACTAAGAGGAGTTTAGTTAGACATATTAATTATGTTCAAACAGTAATCCATAATCAATAATCAAGCGAAATAAGAAAAAGATAGGGTGAAGGAAAAACGTTGTCGTCGCTTGATCTATGGTGGTAAATAGAGGAGTGTTGGGTGCGGATAGCGGACTGAAGAGAAATAAGTTTTTTTTTCCTTCTTCGATCTACTCCTTCTTCAATCTCTGCTTCCTTCTTCAATCTCTGCTTTGTAAGAGAGAAATCAGACACAAAGAAATATGAACGGGGGTGGTTAGCCGACGGAGGGGATGCGAGTGTGTGGCGACAGAAGGACGACGATCGGCGGAGAGAGAAATCAGGTGATAAGGAGATGAAGAGAGAAAGGGGAGTTGTGGTTTGGCGATGGTGGTCTGTGAATTGGTGGTCGAAGATAGTGACGGTGGGTTGCGAGGAGTGGCTAGGATTTCCTGATTTGCGACAAACATAGATATGAAGGCGATGAAGGTGGTCGGCTGAGATGACGGTATGTGCTTGCGATGAGAGATGCGTGGATGGATTTGGGGTTGGCTGCGATGGATGAAAAGATGAGGGATGACGATGACTGGCTGGAACGATGGGTTTGATGGTGATGATGGAGGAAGGGACTGTGTGATTGCGAGGAGGAAGAGGTTGTTGATGTATGATGGATGTTGGTGTAGCTAATGTCGCGAGGATGGGGAGGCTGAGGATGGGTGACGGCTTGTTGTGGTTGCAAGCGTGATTGCTCCAGGGCAGGTATTGTCCATTTTATAATTGTTTTCTTTTCAGTTTCCTTCCTTGCGTTGTTTCCTTTTGCAATTAGTATTTCTAAATTGCTAATTTGCTTCACTTAGCTTTTATTTTGGAATCTTGTAATTGAAAACCTACACAAACACGAAAATAACAATTAGTACCATAATTAACAAGTAATAGCCAAAAATATATAGAAATATGGTATTAAAAATAACATAATTATGCTCCTATCATTCCTACATAGAACGAAATATTTCTTAAAATTAGAAGACCGAAATTACTTCGAAAGGCGAAATCATAATCCTTGGTTTTCATTGAGAAAAAAGAAGGTTAACTTCTAATTAGAGTAAAAAGTCATAAATTTTAATAAGCATTTTTTTTTTTGCTTATTGGAGTTAGAAGTTTTGTTTTTATTTAGAAGCCAGTAAGAATTAGATACAAACAAACTGAATATTAGTCAAAGTTTTGATTATAACTCAATCACAATTGTGAAGAAAAAACAAATTGTTTTAACTCATTTGCAAGCCCAAAATGCCCACTATTGCATGGGCCCTATCATATTAATGGGTTGGCCCACGTAGGGAGAATAAAATCTTTTTTTTTTTGTTAAACATGCAATTTTCATTCAACCAAGTTGGGAGATATTACAAAAATGTCATCCTACCGACACAACTAAGTTATGAGCATTTGAGTTGAGATCTCGATTAATATATACTACAAGAAATCTATCCTTTACCAACAAAAAATTTTCTACGAATTTCAAAATCCTTGTTAATAGGGTATCATTGTCAACAAAAAAAAATTCATTGAAAAAGCCATAAACTTGTTACTTTTTTTCAACAAAATATAATTTGTGAAAAACTTTCCTTGTTAAATAGGTGGCGGGAAGCATTCCCTCCAAACCTAATATCCCGCTGAATTGATTTAACAACGAAATATTTTTTTTATGGCCACAAAATACTAGTTCATTAGTAATTAAGACATCATCTGGAATGAAATATTTTGTTGCTAAAGAAGACTAATTTTAACAACAAATTACTTTCCTTGTTAACGGAACACTTATTCATCCCTCTTTAGTAAAGAAATATGTTTTCATAGACAATAATCACATTATTGGTAATGATTTGGTTCGTTGATAATGATTGATAATTTTTTTCATTAGTTTTTTTCTTGTTAAAGTTTGTTTATTAATTTATAGCAACAAAGTAATATTTCGTTGAAAATTATTACACTATTGGCAACATTTTTTATTTTGTCGAAAACAATATTTTTTTAAGGAAATTTTTGTAGCAAAGAAATAAGATTTTGTTGGTAATTATAACCGTGTTGGTAGCAAATTGTTTTCTAGGTAAGAAGTGATAATTACTTTCATGAAAATTTGTTTCTTGTTAAAGCTCACTAACTATTTTATAGCGACGAAACATTATTTTGTTGGAAATTGGTATACTCACTACAAGAAATGTGTAATTTACTAACAAATTTTATTTTTCTTGTTAATATGTTACTACTTCTAACATAAATAAATTTCATTGGAAAAACCATAAAGTTGTCACTTTTTGTAACAAAATCTATTTTGTTGGCAACTTTTTTTTGTTTAAGAGTTGGCAGAAAATATTCCTTCCAAAACTAATTTTCTGCCAATATTATTTAGCAACAAAATAAATCTCTGTAAACGAAATTTTAGTTTTTTAGTAATTATGTCACCATTTACAATAAATTGTTTCATTGCTAATAAAGATTAGTATTATTGACAAACATTTTCTTAGTAAATGCGCTATAACACTTGTTCGTGTCTCTTCAACAATGAGACTAAATTTTCTCTAATTAATTATCACATTATTACAACGATTTATTTGGTTACTTATAATGAAATTTTTTTCATGAAATTTACTTATGTTTATAACTCCTAACTTCTTTATAGTGAAAAAATATTAGTTCATTAAAAAAATTTATTAGTAGCAATGATATTATGTCATCTGAAAAATCGAAGAAAGTTTCTTTAACAATAAAATGTTATTTTAGTATTAATTATAATATTATATGTAACAATTTATTTTGTTGCTAAAAATTAATAAAATTTCCAAAAAAAAAACAATTAATTTTCTTTTATTGGGGATATAACCAATTTCAATAACATATCTAGCAATGAAATACTATTACTATTTTGTTGCTAATTATAATGGTGTTATTGTGAATTTTTTTCATTGGTAAAAGTTGTAAATATTTCACATAAAACTTATATGGTGAAACTATTTAGTCATAATTTATAATGACAAAAGATTATTTATTGGTCCATATTATATATGTAGTAATGATTTTTTATTGCAAAAGAAGAGTAATTTGATTTAATTAGCTATAAAGTTGTTTCACACAACACAATTATTCAAATGGCTCAACTAGTAAAGATTGCAACAGATTTTCCTGTAGGTCAGGAGTTCGATTTCTGTTGAGCCTAAAAATAAATAAAATCATATACGAATTTCCATAATGGGGTCTTACCACCAAGAGTGGTGTCCTTAGAGTTTGGGAGGTTGTGGGTGGTGTCCTAAGAGGTTGAGAAGTAGATTGGCTAAGCTTTTATAAAATCATATACGAATTTCCATAGTGGGGTCTTACCACCAAGAGTGGTATCCTTAGAGTTTGGGAGGTTGTAGGTAGTGTCCTAAGAGGTTGGGAGGTAGATTGGCTCGTATAAAAGACGAGAATGATCGTTTTGGTATATAACTTTTTCATTGAAAATAATTTCCTTGGTAATTGTTAACGGTACCTATGACAACTTTCGTTGGTATATATTCATTTTACCAACAAAAAAAATTCTATGATAAAGGTAGTTACCTTTTCGCACGACAATTTTTCTTGAAGATTCTAAGCTTTTTTGAGAAAAAAAATTCATAGGTAAATAAAGTTTTCTTACAACAAAACAATTTGTAGGTAAAGATATTTGATTTTTACCAACGAATTTCCTTGGTAGTTGTCAGTATTACTAACACCATATTTCCTTGACTTATCATTCGTTTTACCAACAAAAAAATTAATTCCTTGGTAAAAACCTTTAGCTACAAGGATGCCTCCGAGAACCCATTAACGGATTTTTTTTCCTTGTTAAAAGTTTTTTCCAACAAAATTTTGGTTTTTGTCAAGGAAATGTTTTTTTGAAAAATGCCTTAATTGTTGTAGTGATAGTTACAGTACCATAAGTTTTGAATAGAAAGTAAGTGACGAATATTAGTAATAACCGGACGCCACACCCAACGAGTGGCCAAAAGTGAGTGCTGAGAGTCCTGCTTTAGAATAGTGTTGAGAACACTTGAATCTCCTAGTAATAACTCTGATCTCCAATGATTTGCTTGTATCAACAAAAGTGTCGCCTCCGCTGCATGACACTCAGCCATAGTGATGTCCAGGATCCTCCCTGCAACCATACTAGCTATAGGCGCCAAAACATCCCCCTGTAGGTTGACTGCAAAAATACCCATGGTGCCCTGTTGTAAATCAGGAAAAAAAAAACTAGCATCATAAGATACTACAATCATATCTCGGTGAATGGGGTAAGGGAATGAGAGGGTAGGATTGTTGGTCTGGTTAATTGAATGGGTTCTTGTACACCATATTTTTCCATGGATAAGACAGACGCGAGAATCTCCTTCTTTGGTAAGTGGACCATATACGGGAAGCTTGGGGATTGGATTGTGGGGCCCTATATAAGTTAGCCAATGCTTCATGAAGGTTGGAGGTGTCTTGGGGGGTGGGGGAACTGATGTGAAAACCATTGTTTAAACCACATTTGCCAGTTGGTTGGGCAAAATTTGAGATTGCTAAAGATACAATCATTCTAGTCTTGGTTGTCTTCCACATGTAGTTGAAAAAGATAGGAGGGGAGGGTTGTTGAAATTCTAACGCTAGCAATTCTATAGGAATAGGTGACGCCCTCCACAGTCTGTGTGTAACCGAACATTGAAAGAAATTGTGACAAGTGTCTTCCCAGTGGTTATCGCAGAGGGGACAAACATCATCGACAGGAGTATAAAGTCTCAACAAATTGGATCTGGTAGGGATGATGTCCTTGGCAATCTTCCAGGCCAAGAGAAGGGTCGAGGGAGGGGCTTTAATCCTCCAAAGTTCTCTAAAGAACTTGTGGTCAGGAATGACAATGTTATGATTTGATGAAGAGGCACCCAAATTCTCATTTGAGAAGACTTTTGTGGCACTTTTAACAGTAAAAACACCATTTTTTTCGGGAGTCCATATGACCGAATCCGGAGAGTCCGTATGTCTGATATTGATATTCAAAAGATTATTTGCCACCGGGGTTTGGAACAGGTTGTGAATCAAATTGTACTCCAATTTGGGTTCTAATTCGTTGGGTTGTACCAAAGATCCTGAATGGAAACCGAGAGGTTTTGTTGATTACTATTAAGGAGAGCCTCTTTAAGGAGGAGATTAGGTTTGACCCAGCAATCTTTCCAAATATCAACATTTTGACCAGATCTAATCTACCAGACCACCAAGTATTTGATTTTTTGAAAAGCTATATGTTCCCTCTCCAAGCAAAAGAGGCGATGGATGGGGCTCTCGAGATCTCAGAGATACTTCTATTTCTGAAGTAGAGATTTTTTAGTTGGGTAGCTTGATTGATGTGGGGAGAAGATATGATGTTCCACATACTTTTCGCTATAAGGGCCAAATTCTTGTTCCTAATCAAGGGGATATTAAGACCTCCCAGAGAGTGGTGTTGCGCGATGCGCTCCCAAGTACACATATGTTTAGCTCTTCCTTTTTCTGTTTCATTACACCAAAAATTGCGTCCCAAGTTACCAATTTTGGTGGAGATGGAGCAAGGCAGAAGGGATGGTTGCATATTGTACACTGGGATAGAGTTGATAACTGCTTTAATCATTACAGTTCTACCAGCCTGAGAGAGAACTTTTGATAGTTTGGTGTTGACTTTGTCAATGATAAATTGGAAATCTTTGCCTTTATGATTTGACAACAGGAACGGCGAGCCAAGGTATTTATTCTTAGGATTGTAAAATTTTGATCAAAGAATCCTATTTATCATTTTGGCATGTTAGTAGTGAACATTTGAACTATAGTAAACGAATGATTTGTCAAAATTTATACCTTGTCCCAAAGTTTGACAATATTGAGTGAGCGGGTCCTTGACCATATGTGCTTCATTCAATGAAGCTCTACAAAACAACATCAGATCATCTGCATATAGGAGATGAATGATGGACGGGGAGTGTTGTCGAATTTTGATGCCCTTAATCAGGTTGCTGGACTCCACCCGTTGAAGGGTACGAGAGAGAGAGCTTCAGCAACCAATATGAAGAGATAAAGGGAGAGGGGATCCCCCTGTCTAAGACCTCGGGAAGGGGTGATCAGGTTGAGAGGTGTGCCATTAAGGAGAACCCGAAGAAATGTTGTAGAGATACATTGCTGAATCATCCGAATCCAATTTTCTGAGAATCCCAGTCTCTGGAAAAGTGAGAGGATAAATGACCATTCAACCCTGTCATAGGCTTTGGCCATATCAATTTTCATGGCCATCCAACCTTGCATTTTTTTACGGAAGTGTTTCATCTAAAAGAAAGTCTCGTGGGCAAGACTAACATTATCTGTGATAGAGCGGCCTTTGAGGAAAGCACCTTGGTTGGGAGAAATGATATCTTCCAACAGAGGCTTCAAATGATTGGCCAAATTTTTTGAAATGGCTTTATAAATGACATTGCACAAGGCTATGGGTCTAAATTTGTCTGGTGTAACCGGGTTTCCAACTTTGGGAATTAAAGCAATGAATGTTTCATTAATTTTAGGATCCATTTCCCGGGTGGTGAAGAAGTGGGTAATGACCCCAACGACGTCCTTTTTTACGATGTCCCAGTAATGTTTGAAGAAGAATGCATGAAAACCATCTGGACCCAGAGCTTTGTGGATTCTGAAGGCAAAAATAATTTCCTTAATCTCTTCCTCCGACGGAATCATAAGAAGATTATTGTTGACCTCGTCAGAGATAACCGGGGAGAACATAGATAGGATGTCCATGTCAAGAAGTGGGTTCGAGGTTTGATAAATGTCGTGGAAATAGTCATTTAAAACTTTACCCACTAAGTCATGACTATTATGCTAAACATTTGAATTATCTCTCAGTCTCAGGATCAAATTCCTTTTCCTGCGTAGCAATGCAGAGAGATGGAAAAACTTAGTGTTCCTATCACCATCTCGAAGCCAAAATTGGCCCGACTTATTTCTCCAAAATAGTTCTTCTCTTATATGGAGCTCATCAAATCTGTCTTCTAAGATCCCAATTTCTATAGCATTGTTTTTGGATGGTAGAGCATTTTGGAGACGATGGAGGGCTTCCTGGATATCTTTGAGACAGGTATAGATATTTCAAAATTCCAGCTTATTTCATTTGGTGAGTTTGTGGCTAAGATTTTTGGTCTTAAGATGGAGATTCTCAACTGGAAGAGTGTGGTAGTTAGTAGACCAGGTGGCGGTAAGTAAGGTGCGGCAAGACGGGTTACGAGTCCACATGTGAAAAAATCTAAAGGGTTTGAGACCTTTAGGACTAAAGTCTGAGACCAGCTGGAGAGAAATGGCTCGGTGATCCGATGTGAAAGTATGGATAGAGCGACCAATAGCCATGGGATATAACTGGAGTCAGTCTGTGGAAACTAGAACTTTGTCAAGTTTAGCCTTAATCCCATTATTATCTTTTCTTTTGTTGTTCCAAGTGAATTGGGTACCATTAAGTGGGATATCCATCAAATTAGTATTGTCGAGAAAAGTCCTAAGGTTTTGGAAAGAGGAAGGACCAGGTCTTAATCCTCCCAATTTGTCTTCAGGTTTAAGGATTACATTGAGATCTGCTATAATTAGACCTGGAAGGTGTTTACCCGAATAGAGATTTGTCAAGTGTTGTCAGAACTCGTGTCTCATGGCCGGATTGGGTTCTCCATAAACAAACATTGCGGACCAAGAAGTATTAGAATAAAAATCATCTATGATGCAGTTAAAATAGTATTTACATGAAGAAAGAATTGTAACTTGCGTACCTTCCTTCCAGAAAATAACAATTCCCCCAGATTGGCTAGATGCTGCAACTGAGACTCTGTGTTTGTAACCGAGTCTCCGGCGTATAATTTCCATCCTGGGTTCATTGGCTTTGGTTTTTGAAATGAACAAGATATCTGGATTGGACTGTCTAGAGAGGGACTTTAAGTTTCGGAAGGCTTTGGCAGTCCCTATGCCTCGAGCATTCCAATAGAGTATCATGATGCTTCGGACGGTCCTTCATCGACAGCCTCGATTGCCTGTGTCAATTGTAAAGCAGTTGACTCATTTGTACCCTGTCCCTCTTGCATAAAACCGAGACCTGTTTGCTCGGATATTTGTATTCCTAGATGTACATTAGTGCTTGACTGATTAGCCCCAGTGAGTTCCATCCTTAGGTATTGTTGGTTTCTCCATGTGGTACCCAGTGTCTATTTTTTCTGAGCTGACTTACTGTGATATCTCTTCTTCTTGCTTGGTGTTTCCAAATTAAGTGGAGCATCAACATCCCGTCCATATCTCTTTCCCAACACATTTCTCCTGGTCATGACCAAGGTTGTGGGTTTCCTCCTGGAGCTTGCCTTCTTGTTATTTCCTATAGAGTTGTCAAGGAAAGAAACTGATGGATTCAATTGTGCCACAACCAATGTTGAACTAAAATGAAGAATTTGATGTTGGTTCAATTGAAACTGAGCACCCTGGATGAAGTTATTATAGTCAATACCCAAACTGCTATCGGTCATTGTCCTGGCTTGTTGTGCTAACTCAATTTGATCATGTATTTGAGCCTTTTCCTGAAAGTATTAGGAGGTGTAATCTCTATTCTTTATGCAAGGGCGTAAACTCATGTGTGCATCAATAGGTACCTTAGAGAGAGAAAGAGAGTCATGTCGTTTCTATAATTTACCTCTTGCACATTTCTGAACTAACCTTCCTCCTCGGTTCTCCAGATTAGGGAGGTGGTCGTTGTAACAGGAACTATCGTCAGAACCCATGAGTGTTGTCCCTCTGCTAGCGGAGTGAGGTTGAGCTCCGAGAGGGGGAAGATGTCCGAAAATTGCTACGTCATTTGAACTAGATGGTGTTAGTAAGTAGCAAGAACCTGTGTTTGGGTTTGCTTTTGGGTCTGTAGGTGGAGGTCGTCAGTAGGGGTGGTGGTGTTGGTATGGGCCAAAGAATGTGGTCCAAAGCTTGGGGGCGAACTAATGAGTTGGCCTTGGGTCGGTATTGGGCCAGCAGGTGATGTTGGGCTAGCCATATAAAGGGTTGGATTTGGGGTGACACGGGCTTGCGTTGTAATGGGTCGGGTCGTGGTAGCTATTATATTGGTTTGGGTATTTTTTGGGTTAGTAGTTCGATACGCCAATAACTTTAGCGGGTGTATTCAATTAAGGTTTGGGAAGGATTTTAAAATCCAGGAGTATTCAATTAAGAATTTAAAAGAATATATCTAAATCCGGGAGTATTCAATATGGATTGTGAAAGAATGTTTTAAAATCCATCAAATCAGGGGGTATTCAATTCATGATTTTCAAAAGTTCACCAAAATCAGAGGTATTACAAAAATAGTGGATTTTGAAGGTTTTGTGAGTAAGTGGTATAAATAACAAAACCCCTTCCAAATTCAACCTCTCCCCCTTGGATTCTTAATGTCTTTTTCTCTATTCCTCTCTCATTCTTTTTATCTTCTTCTTCACTGAGAACACAAAGAACCCTCACAAGAAACCTCTATATCTAATGGATGACACGATGATGAGTTTGGAAATCTTCACACCGACATCCTTTGCCCCTTCTCGGCGGCTCCAACTCCGCTGATAGTCGTCGCTGCAAACCCAACCCGATCTTAGCCATCACTGCAACACCCCAACCCGAACCTCACCAAACCAATTGATCTTTCATCTTCGTTGTCGACCGGTAGTTCAATCTCTCTTTCCTTCCCTATATCTGCAACTTCTTTTAGGGTTAGGGTTAGGGTTTGTGAAAGAAGAGGATGAGACAACAGATTCTGATTTGGGATTATAGGGTTTTTTATCGAAAGAATAATTTTGAGAAATATTTCAGTGTAAAAATTTCGAAAATACATTAAATATATATAATGCATTCTGAGAGTATGAAATATGTGAAAAAAAATTACAAAATAAATAAATCTATTAAACACATTAGAGAAAGAGGTTGTTCCAACACCACCGTGTTCATTGTTGGTTCATCAAGTTCTTTACTCAACGCTTCAATCTTCTGTCTTATCTTCTAAGTTGCCGAGAGCTACAAAACTTTAAGGCTAACAAAGAGAGACGAAGAGGGAAGCTGCCAGAGGTGGGAAGAGGGTGGGAGAGAAAGGGGTATCGGGCAGTGAATGTGAATGTTCCCTAAAAGCTCTTTGGCTTAAAATTTAAATTAGTTGTTCAAAAACCCCTTTATGAGAAAGCTCACATCCATTTGCCGTCTTAGATCCAAATCTTGGGTGCTCTATTCGCTGTCATTCGAGAAACTCAGTGACACAGGGTTTCTGATTACTATGGCAAAGTCCTTAAAAATAGCCCAGTTGATCAAGAACATTCTGACGGGAACCCATCCTGCCTGAAGACCCTAGCAGTCTCTAGGCTGTTCAACTCCCTTCTAACTTTTAAGGAAATCTCCCTGATCAAATTCTCACACTGCTCCATTCAACTTTTTGAACTGCACAAGACCCAAATTAGGTCATTATTTTTCACATGCATTGTGTAGGATTTCTCTTTCACCATGCTATTTGAGTTCTTAATATGTTAGATAGAATTTAGAGCTAAAGAGAGAAACATTTGAGTCTTCCTAATTTCTAATACGACAATGATGAAGTTGATGATGCCGCTAGGGTGTAAATGAAAACTGTCCTCAAGATTCCAAAAACTACTGATCTTCAAGAAGAAAGTGAAACCGGTAGATGTTTATCTTACAACTCTCACAATACAAATTTTCAAGGAAAAAGGAAGTCAGATGAAAATGGTGGAAATAATGCCAAATAACATTTCACTAAAGAGGAAAAATAAATTACATTTTAGAATACAAATTATGGAAATATTCAAAACCTATCCTTTGGATAGCAAACAAGCCTGCAACTGGCAAGTGGGAAGACATACCTGAAGCAGCCTAAAGAATAAGATACACTATACACAAGGGAAAATGTAGATGCTAAGGGACAAAATCAGCTTGACATCTACCCTGATGATCTGAGACGACCCATTTCTACTTCTACTCCTGGAAACCCCGTTTGACTTCTAAACTTTTCAGCTTCCCTTGCAATCTGAATATCGCAAGGACTGAAGTATTGATTAAAAACCTTTACAACAAAACGAGGAACTAATGCCGCTATTAGGATGATAAGTATGCACAGCCAAAATAATGTGGTATCTGCAATATGGAAGATGGCCCTGTTCAACAATAACATAATAAGAAATTAGCTATCCAGATTATTATCAGGAAAAATAAAAATAAAAATAAAAATAAAAAAGAGCTATCCAGTCAATAATGTAGTCAAACCTATTGGGACATGTATACTATGTGCAAAAGAAAGTGAACATGAAATCTTAACCCTTTGATATATTTAGTCTCGTAAATATGACTTAAAAAGTGATTTTTTAACCCTTCATTGTTTGAAACCGACTTTCTAAAAATGCAGCTTATAGAGGATTGCAAGAAACCATATCATGGTACAATTCATTAAAATCTAGGAGTCTAATCCTAGGTCAGATTTAAATGATATCCAGAGCTAATAATAAATCACACTGCATACTAAGACAAATTAATGCAATAGCATGTGAAAAGATTCCACCCTATCCAATAGTTTCTTTTTCTGGTGCATGTTCATGCTTACACTCAATGAACAGCTGAGGGAGGCATGGGTTTCACCTTATGAAGTTCGGGGAGGGCATTAGTAATCAAGATACATGTAACAAAGACGGAAAGTCACACGCTGAATGACAGGGTGTCAAACACACTTCCTTAAACTAATCTCACAAGTTCTACTACAGGGATCATGCGTCTGACAAGTGGGGTAGGAATGCCATGATGTTCTACTTGACAAATTCTTTGAAAATGATATTTTGTTACTTAGATAATCATAATGCACATCGGAAGTATGTGCAAGGAGAAAGGCTTACCAATAACCAGGTAGAATAGGTATAGCATCAATAACAAGGACACAGATGAAGGTGGCAAGTATAGATCCCCATATGGATGCGTGTGCAATCCATGTCCATCTCATTACATCCATGGCTAAGTGAACATTGACCAAGACAACTACTGCAAGGGTCCAAAGATCACCAATGCTAGATCCGTCCACTGTATTATGCCTATACGCAAAGTATGCAACAAAGAAGACAACCATGCTTTGCCACAAAGTATCCACCATTGTCAACACGAATAGTTTCAAGCTGTAGCTTTCTTGTCTTTGTCCAGCTCCATAAAGCTCAGGACTCGTCAACAAAGATCTTCGGCTCAAGTCTTTGTCTAGGACACCAAGAACAATTGTTGGCAGCGATGTATAAAGAACAGAATATAACACACTGCTCCATTCATTGATTGCAGTCGTCAATGTGAACGATGTGTAAAACACATACCTGTAGAAAATTGAATTGAATATCAGCTGCTATACCAACAATATAAAAAATTAATAAATAAATCAAACGCATTCACACAGATTAGATCATCTGAAATAATTGCATGGAATTCAAGCAGCACCATCTGAGGACAAATAAGTTGGGCATATTCTTTTGTCCTCTACAAGTATGGTGATGACAAGTCAAGGACATGGCGACACGGGATATCAAAAAAAAAAGTACACATTGTAGATAAAAAGATATTATATCATATATCTAAGGTTCTTTGTGAGTGTGTGTGTGTATGCACTATCCCTAGGGTATATACCTTGTGACCCTCTTTATTTAGGTCTAATTATATTTTGGTGTCTAAGTTTGCACTATCCTTAAAACCCCCATTTTGGACGTATACTGTCCAATCAAAAAGGCATTGCATACCAAAATACCCTTCCATTAAAAGTTGCGTACAAGGTACAAATGAGTTGCAAATCAATGGCCTAAATTGATGTCCCTAGAAAAATCATGATGAAAAAAAAATGGTACAATTTAAAATAAACAATAAAAACACAAGATAATCTGATGGTTTAAATTAAAAATAATATATATATATATAAAACCAATAAACTGAAAGCTTAACTACACTCAGCTAACAATGAATGTTCAACACACAACTCAAGAGGATCGAAACTCTCTTCCTCATCTTCTTAAAACCTGTTGTAACACTAATCCTCAACTCCATTTCAATAAATCCCTCCTTCCCCAATTAGGATGTCTGAAACGTAATACAACAACCGAAGTAGAATCTATGCACGTCTTTACTAGGACTGTTGACCGTTCTGGTAAAATCTCGCGCCCAAGTCCCATTGTGTGGTATTTTGGCAACAATATCAGAATCGGTCTATGCGCGCAATGCACCAAACCAATAGTATTAGAGACGCTAACTCACTCGAACTTGATTAGTGTTCAAGGTAAAGAGTCATGCAGATAAAGACGCATGTTGTCAAGGTGGAGAGATAAAATCGGAAATAATGTGGATTCTCCATTTGAAGAGGGATAAGAACTCCAGGTGGAGTGATAAAAACACAGGTGTTCCAGGTGAAGCACAGTGTTGCATACGGAATCTAATATCTGTGTTTGTCAACCAAGGAAGCTCAACTAATGCCAAGATGCTGTGTTGAACTGTGGCTCAGTTCAAGCCGAAAAATCAATCTCACATAAGATAAAAGTAACATTGTGTGAATACTAATAAGTTGAGTTGTTCTAGCACTAAGGCAGAAAGGCCTATTCAGATAAATCCCTTCGGGACACTATCATGTAGTGCTGTCAGATGCAGCAAATAGATTATGTTGTATTACAAGGAGTACTCACCAGAATAGGAGGAGCACGAACACGGCATTCCTATAAAAGTTGTACAATATCATGTATCCCATACGCTGGTAATTCCAATGGCCATGGACCAACAGAAGGGGAACCAAGAATCTGAACTGCCCCATAGCAAAATCAGATGCCATAACAGCTTGTCTTCCCTCTTGACCACTGATTCCAATTCCCACATCAGCCATTTGGATCATTGCAACATCATTGGCACCTGAGTAGCACCCCCAGAGAAAATTTTATCAAATTCAAGGTTAACATGAGGCACAATATGTATTTACTTCTTATCACAAAATATCATTCCAATATCTATTTAAAAATCCTATAACAAACCCTACTTACCATCTCCAATGGCAAGGGTCATCTCATCAGTCCTGTTCTTTATGAGGGCAACAATTCCTGCTTTTTGTAATGGAGCCACTCGGCAACACAGGACCACGCTACACGCTGTAGCTAACTGGAACAGCTGCAGCAATAATAAATAGATTGAGTGGGCTAACACAAAAAGTAGTGGAAATTTAACGGGATCTTCTAATTTGAAGGTTCGCCGGATTTTACCTGTTCTTCTAATTCAGTCTCAAGAATATAGACAAGACTGGTACCATCAATTATTAATGCAAGAGGAATTCTACCAGCTCGAGAATCTACTTCGCTGTTGTGTTGTCCCACTGACATTGATACAAGCTTCTTAGACATTGAGATTGCATCTTCTAAGCTTTTCCTACAAGATTCCTTTGAATTGCTATTGATGACAATCTGGGTCATTTCACCAGTCAGAAGCTTACAGGAGTAGCCAATTGAGATGGCAGTTTCTTGCTTGTCTCCTGTCAAAACCCATACTTTGATCCCAGCTTGCCTCAGAGACTGTATTGCTTCAGGCACACCGTGCTGCAACTTATCTTCAATTCCAGAAGCTCCCAACAAGTGAAGATTGTTCTCCACATTTGTAGCTACAGCACGCAGTAAGTTTGCTCTTCCTATTAATGCAGTGCTTGCTTTCTCATACGAAGAATGCCAACTGTTGAACTCATGACCACTTAGTTGCCGCATACCGATGACAAGCGTTCTCAATCCTAATGAGGAGTAAGTATGGAGATGGGTTTCAGTCGTACGTGTAACAAACGTGTTTAGGGATTTATCTATCACGCTAAACATTGAAGTGTCTGCTCCTTTGACAAAGATCTTGACAGTTTTGTCCGGACAGCCAACTATGACTGACATCCTCTTTCGATCGCTATCAAACTCGTGCAAACCCAAAACATCAAACCTGCATTGCCAATAAGGTGAACATGCAGAAAATTAGAAACCTTATAGATTTCAAAACATTCTATACAAATGAAGGAAAACTCTATCTATAGAGTATACAGCAACCACTATTGCTACAAAAGAACCATTACTTTGATACAAAATTCCAGTTTCAATTGTTGAATTGTGTTTGCCACGTCAAGTATGCCAAGGAGTTCAAACACGTGAATTCTTAGGAAAGTAGAGTGCTATTAATTTTATAATGTTACTATTACAAAATTATTAAGGATTCAGTATACTATTGTTCAGGTGTCACCAGGAACATCAGAGAACACGGTAAATACAATGAAACACTACCAACAACAGTGAAATAAATTGCAATGACGAGCCAAGTGTAAATATTTGTGCTACTTTCTCAGAGGTATGAGACCAACAAAAGCAATTATTTGTGCTACAACATACCACCACAATCACCAAATGAACAAAATGAAGAACTACTGTAGAATAGAAAATTTACAAATATGCAAGTTTTAATACCTTTGTTTCACGCCTTGGATATCAACAATTATGTGCCCAGAAGTTCTTTCTATAAGCATGAATCCATAGGTGGCAGCAGCATAAACCAATGCTTGCTCATCAGGAGACTCACCCTGATAATCTACCAACTTCAGAGTAGGGTCTCCTGTCTCCACAACGAGGGGCACCACCGTGTTGCAAGTGGCAAGAGCAAGGAAGAAATTATAAGCATTCTTTCCCTCCCCTGTGTCCTTGCCAGTTTTCAGTAGCCGTTGGAGATCTGCATCCACCTTTACCTTCATCTTTGGTCTCCAAACTTGCCCATCCACTGATCCATAAAATTATTAAGTAATTAAATCAATAAGAATCGAAAACCTCAAAAAGGAAACAATAATGGCAAGATCCGAAAGAGTTTTAGTACCTTGGACAGAATATCCTGCATGCTCTAGAGCTTTGCCGCCACTATAGTCAACTCCTTTTATGCTTGCACATTGAAATTCCATCTTGTTCTCAGTCAGCGTGCCAGTTTTGTCTGAGAAGACATATTTTATCTGTCCGAGATCCTCATTAATATTCAATGCCCTGCATTGGAACCTCGAATTTGAGGCTTCATCATACATTGCAGTATCATTGATCATGAAGTAAGCCTGCCCAAGCCGGACTAACTCCATTGAAATGTAGAGCGAAATTGGAATCATGATCTGGAAAACAATGACTGACTTGAGGAACGTGAAGAATATTTCCATTGCTATACCGTAATAGTTAAAATCATCTTCCTTGCCTTCAGAAAAGTCCTTCTTCCTGTAATATGGTGAATAATCCAACTCATCCTTGTGGCGCTGCAGCCAGATCCCAGCACAGGTGGAGACCACTGCGCACAAGGCAATAAGAAACGTGGAGAGTAATATTATCTCCCGGTTCATATTCGTCTCCAATCGGCTCCTCTTAGATGGGGCCCCAGAGCTGTTGAGCATTGCTTTGGTCTCACGACCAGCATAAACTGCAACTCCAACAGCCCATTCAGTGTTCTTAAGCTCACAACCACGGAGAATAATATTTGAAGGTCCAAGTGAGACCCTTTTCCCATCAATCTCCATGAATGCCTGGAAACCATATATATTCCTATTGGGACGCTCACACTTGATCGTCCCCCGAATCTCCTCTTTCTCCGGTGTTTTTGAGAGGGTCTCCTGTTTTGCATAACGGGTCTTCAAATTCGACTCTCCATCCAAATTAATGGTCTGGACATAAGCAACCCCAGTGGGATCACTAGTAGAAAGCAATACCATGTCACATGGTAGAGTATCATTGGCAGAAACTTTCATTATCTCTCCCACCTGTATCTCCTTCCACCTCTTAGGCTGAAACTGACCATTTACTAGCACCGAAGCCAACCGATTGTTCTCAATTCGATCTGATCTGTGCCTCCTCCAATCCTCGTACGCATCTTTAACTGCTGTAACAAGAAGAACAAAGGCCAATGGCAATATAGATGCCCCCCTTCCAAACACGGCCAGCTGAGGGAGCTGATTCAGTATAGCAATCACTAGAAAATATATATATGCAACCCGATGAAATTGTTCAAACAGATTGCGGGGCAAGAATGTAAGAGCCGAATACTTGCCAGTCCGAATCGAATTGCCAGCAAACTCAAACTTCTCATTCGTCCTCACGGGATCATTCAAATAAATAAGCCTAGAATCCTCATCACTAATCTCCCTCAAAGACGAACTAAACCCTTCCGAATGGTTTCCTCTTGAACCATATCTCACCGGATGGTTAGATCCAGACCTACTAAAACTATCCAAAGATGAAGTAGCCGAGACAAATGAATTGGCATCCTCAGTTGACTTCCTCACAGAGTGTTTTGATTGAAGGGATGTAGCACTCCGCCGAGACGATGGATTTCTATAATTCTCAACTGGGGGTGCTCTTTCTCTATCCCTATGTTGACTATGATCCATTCTAGACTCAAAATTAGAGATATTGGAAGATGGGGTTGTTGAGGGATGAGTGGTCAAGATGGATACAGGTATGGGTAATGAAGGAAATTTTTGGAAGTGTTGATTTAGGGGAGAAGGTGGAGATTGAATCAGCAAAGGCCGCTCAGAAGCCATGATCCGAAGATCAAATGGTTTCTGAGCAGCTGGAAATGCTCCCCTTTACAATTCATATAAACTTGATTTATAATCTAATCTCAAGTACAAAACAAGAAGAAGAAGAAGAAGACGAAGAATAGTATGGCAAGTTATACACAATTATGGAGAAAGTCAAGTAGTTGAAAAGAGAGATGGTGATTTTGCTTTAATGGGGTTGCTGAGACTTACAGAGAAAGAGAATGGGTTGCTGTTGTTGATTGTATTTGTGTTGCTTGAGTTGATGTTTCTTCTGTACAGCTGAGGAGTGAGTTTTTTTTTTTTTTTTTTTTTTTTTTTATGTAGAGAGATGTGAGCAGTGCAAGGATGGAGAAGAAGAGAGAACTAAAAGAAGAAAGAGAGAGAGAGAGGGGGGGGGGGGGGGGGGGGGGGGGGGCGGCAAATGCGAGAAAATGGGAGTGGGGTCGGAAGGGGGAAGCTTACAGCGACGAGGAGAAGGAAGACAAATCAACAAATCACAGCGAGAGGACATCTCCTTAGACTTTCTTTTTCATATTCCATCCTCTTTCAACTTGTGAATTTCAATTCTCCTCCTCGTACGCATTCCCTTTTCTAATCTCGACTCTTCATTCATTATATTTCTAGTTTTCTACTACAGTGAAAAAAATTAATTTGTAAAGCTTAATTTTGACATTATTTACAAAATTATAACGAAAACAAGTGTATAAGGTTCTTATTTTATAACCCGGAGCGGATCAAAAAATAACTTTTTTTTTAAGGTGAGCGGGATTTTTATAGGATCTCGAAACCCATTAAAGACCAGAACTGATCAACACACCATAAACTAATAAAGATGCCGCAAGTTGAGTTCGAACCGTTCGAACTCATGACCAAGTGGTACCATCCGCCATGCTCCAACCGTTGAGCTGTCATGCCATTGGCAGCCAACTCTGACTGCATAGAATTGTTGATTCTAGACAGAGTGATTAATATGAATTGAAGTAGTCCCCTTTCTTACGCACTTCTTTTTTTTTACAAGATAAAGGCTTACACCTGCATTTTTTATTTTATTCTATTTTTATCATTAAGTCATCATTTTACTTGACAATGTAGGGCTGAAAACCAAACCGACGGTTCGGTATTTCACCTAAATCATGAAGCGAACCGACTTAGGTCGGTTTTAAAATTTTCAAACCGAAACCGAACCGACCATTAATAAAACCGATCCGAAATCGAACCGATTTTAATTTATGCAAACTGTAACCGAACCGAACCGACTAAAATCAAACCAAAATCGAAATAAAACCGAACCGACCGACTATTTTAAACATATTGTATTATTTATATATAAAATATAAATTATTTATTATATATATTCGGTCGGTTCGGTTTGGTCGGTTAAAATCACATAGAAATCGAAAATCGAACCGACCACTTCGGTTTTAAATTTTTTAAAACCGAAACCGATTCTAACCGAATTTAAACCAAATCAATTGGTTCGATTTAGATCGATTCGGTCGGTTTAATCGATTTTTTGTTCAACCCTATGACAATGTTTAGAAGGAACAGAAAACCATGCATATCTTCCTAGGATATTGAAGGATTAACCAAATTTATTCAAAGTGCAAACCAAGGAGTTCCTGCCCAATCTTTAATAAATAAAATAATAAATAATTTTCTATGTATCTTGCACTTGTTAGCATGTATTTGTCTTTATCACGATTTTATTTGCATCTTCTCGATACAACAATGCCTTCATTCTTAGTTTAGGTTGCTTTCTAACCATATTCCATGGAGTAGTTATTTTACATGAGTTTGCGTCTTCCCCCGTGGCTTTTCATTGCAATTATTTGATTGAATGGGTCATTTGTGACACATTTCAATGAATATTTTATTTGTCATATATACACTTCAAGCAACGTTTATATATTAACAACTAATTAGATTGTATGAAAACATGATGTTAATTATAAACTGATATTTTCAACTGATGATACAAAAAAAAAAGTGACTTCCCTGAGCCATACACGAGTTATGATTATCTCAAGGAATTACGGGATTTAGCGTCAGTCCAACATTGATCCAGCCCAAGCGATTTCAAACTCGCCTAATTCAGTCCGTCAGACGAACCCGAACTCTTACAACATGCTAGGCTCACACGTCTCACAGTCATCATCAATACATGTAAGTCCTACTACTAAGGCAAGTATCTCGAGGATCAGCTTTGGACAGATAATTATAGCAGTTATCCACTTCCAACTAGAAAGCAAATATCAGAGTACATTCCACGCAGGGAAACTTCCTTCTACGGATTGCTCTTGGATTAGGAACTATCTCCCGCGTATCTAGGAGCATAGGGCTAACAGGGAACTTCCTTCCTACAGCACGACTCCTAATTAGATAAGGATCTCTACAAAGATCTTCTTCCTAAACTACGTTTTCGATGGCCTGGTAGAACCATGACTCATGCAGTATAAATAAGACACGAAGTTGGTAAGCTAAGGTACGCTACAAATTTCTTATTTATAGCGTTACAGCTTCCTCAGATCCATGTCTGACTTTAGCATCGGAGTATCATCGGCCACCACAACGGTGGTCCGTGACTCACGTGTGTAACTTGTGCAGGTCAATGTGACTAGGTCAAAACAGATAGCAGAAAATGACTGCATCAGTTTGGCTTCGTCCATGAGGACGACAAAGTTCCTAACTTTTCACTAGCACCGTCTTCCTTCAAAACCTAGAGAGATGGTGACCACTAGATCATGCAACAACGAAGAACAAGGAGACACATCAAATGCTCAAGAACGCACTGAACCGCTTTCAGCAGTTTCGATCATGCACGAACAATAGACTCACGCCCCCACGCCGACAACAGCAACGAGGGACCCCAGAATAGATATGTTGTCTTCTCAAATACAGCAGATCACCAAAGCGGTGGAAGCTCTCACACGCCAAAATCTATCATTTGCTAGTGGAGACCAGGAGTAGTACGGGCCTCCATCTCTGGAAGATGGCAGAGAACAAGCACAGGATAGCCAAGCCCCCGCTGGTTCTCATTGGACTAAAGGAGGTTGCGAGGCTAACGTTGAGCCCGCCGCCAGGTCAGAGAGGTTTGGCCCTCAGAACCCCCTCCGCAAAGGGGCACACTACCCGGACGTGTTGTACCGTCTCTCTGTCCCACCATTTGTGAACTGAATCATGAATGAGGCCCTTCCGAGGAAGGTCACTCCCCCAAAGCTCGACTTTTACAATGGAACCACCAACCCATTCAATCACCTGCACCATTACCAGCACGTAATGACTTTCAAATAAGGGTCTAAGTCGATGATGTGCAAAAAAAATTCCACTAGCCTGAAGAAGTCAGCACTAACGTGGCTCCACAACCTTCCGTCGAGGTCGATCGACTCCTTCAAGTCGCTGGCAAAGGAGTTCTTAACACGTTTCGTTGGGAGCATTCATTTCTGAAAGGACCCACACTACATACTATCTCTAAAACAGAAGTCCAATGAGACACTCAGAGAGTATGTCACGTGCTTCAACAACGAGTTGACTCTCATTGACGGATGCAGCGACAACATAGCCATGCCAGCCTTCACTGCGAGCCTCAAGAAGGGAAAACTTTATGAAGACCTCACCTTGGAGCCCCCTCTGGACATGACGCAGCTCTTCAAGAGTGCCCAGAAACACATTACCTTGGAGGAGTTGAGGACCGTAAAGAGGAAAATTGAAGGCGAGAAGAAGCCCTCCGCTCCTAAGGACAAGAAGAAGGGGAAAAGCTGCGAGGATAAAGAAATGAGCAAGAGAAAGCGCAGTGACAATAGGTCATACCCTAGTCGTCCAGGCCAGAAAAAACCTCCAACTACGTTGGATCCAAAGCAGTGACACCCCTCAATTCTAGCCTATCGGACATATTAAACTTAATAAAAAACTGTGACGATCTGAAGTGGCCCCCAAAGCAGCGTGACAACGGCAAATATTGCGCGTACCACAAGGAGGGTGGCCACGATACCAACGACTACAAGAGTATGAGGTATGAAATTGAGTACTGGATCCGCATGGGCAAACTAAAAGAATTCATGAACTCTAAGAAGCGACCAAAACGAACCAGGGATCGGGGGAGTCAATAAAGAAATAAAGAAGGAGACTCCAAGGATAATCTATGTCCTTCATGGAATCAGACCGAGTGAAGACCAGTCGTACAGGTCTCGCAAGCGGACTCTACTTGATATGTGGACACGACCCGTGGTCGAGGATAGACGCATTTGCCACTCGAGGGTTCAGAGCCCCATTCCCACCTTGACCTTTACAGACAAATACCTCGAAGAAGTTCGAGGGCCGCACAACAACGCCCTAGACATCTCGGTCTCCATTGCAAGGTGGGAGGCAAAGAGAGCTCTAGCAGACACATGAAGCTCGCTCAACATCCTGTTCTACAACGCGTTCCGCAATATGGACCTCAAGGAGGAAAACCCGACGTCTTCGAATTACTCACTGATTGGATTCAGTGGGGAGAAATGTTTCCTCATCGGAAAGATAAGGTTAGCAATAGTGGAAGGAGAGTCGCAATTGAGAAATGTCATGTTTCTGGACTTCATGGTGGTAGACGCGCCATTGACCTACAGCCTTATCTTGTGAAAACCATGGCTTCACCAGATTTAAGCAGTAGTCTCCACCCTTCACCAATGCGTTAAGTACACCGCTAACCATTCTGAAAGGGACAATACGTGGAGACCAACCTACGGCACGAGGCTACCATTACGCCACACTGAAACAAATAGAATACTCCCAGATCCAACTACATCCTGCGTAGCAGCCTGAACCAGTGCTAGGTCGAATGACGACAGAGGCCAAGGCACTCAAGAACACAACCCCCCCCCCCCCCCCCCCCGACCTTCTGTCGGTGAGGAGACAAACCCCCTACAAGGTTTACTCTTCAGTAACCTCTGTAACGCCAACAAAGCCCAACAGTCCGTTGAGAACACTAACGATCCACAAGGGCCATCCGAATTCACATCAGAGCCAAGATCAATCTCTCTCTGTCAACAGTTAGTTTTCTACAGTTGTTTATTCCCCTTTCCATAGTCAATGTAGAGTTTTGGTTCTTCAAGACTTATGTGATTTACAATCATTTAAGAAATAGAGAAAGAATTACGAAAACAAACTCTTTTAATTACTGGAAAGATGTAACAATAAGCGCATTGAGGCGGATACAAAAGACTACATACTACAAGCATCTTAATTCAGTGCGACGTGAAATAAAGACTCACTTAAACGAACCAACTACGTAAGATATCCGAAAAAGAATCCACTCCTCAACCTCTCCACGAAGACTGGAATGAGCAAGAGCATGATGAAAACGTCATGTTTAATGCTTCCGCATACATACCCCTTAAATATGGCCTGAGGTGGTACAAAATCAACAATCAGGTGCACCGTAAAAATTTACGGTCAACTCACACACTCGATCCGATCAACCAGATGAACTTGGACAAGTATCAGGTGGACGCGGAACGTGTGCACCTTCCCACAGAAGGAAAGACAAAAACATCTAAGAGTCGATGGCCGACTCCAACAGGCCATGTCCAATTCCACCCCAACCCGGATGTTGACTTCTAGCACAAGGCGAAGTGACAAAGCTAATTGACAAGCGGTGGAGGCAGACGCTCTGACAATGGCTGCTAGTGTTATCTCTGAAATTAAACATTCAGGAACAAGGATAGGCACCAGCACATGAATGACAGACTCTTCCCTTGGAAGATAGTGCGTACTTCTTCTCCACAATATAAGAAGAAATTACGAGATCCCGACAAATCAACTGCGTGCCCATCTAGGATAGGTGACCACACATAACAGCAATTATGATCGGTGCAAATGTTAGAACATTCGAAGACTCCATTGTTGGAGATATCCTTTCAGCCTTTGAAAAACCTAAAGCATTTTCTTCAAAGAAGAACATTACAAGAGATAATGATTGGATGATTGGAGAACACCATTATATAGACATGATGGTTCACCAAACGGGCCTCCACCATTAACTGTCAAGCACTGAATACCGTATGAGAAACAATGAAACGACAGTTCCCGAGGAAACTGCACAGACCACGTTCGTCCAATTAATTACACTGCACGCAACCTCATCAATTGAGGGGGAGTAACCGATACTCAATCGTCCTGCAGCCTACGACGTACACATGTTACCGCGTGATCTACACCGTACATGTAGCGCAATCGTGCATGAAATCCTAACTCTTCCTCTACGGGCCCATGGGCTCGGCCTATTATTCAAGCAATATTCTACCACATGCTTAACACGAGCACTAGAAATTAGGGGTGGGCACGAGACGGGATGGGACGAGATATACCCATCCCTATCCCATCCCGTTCATACGGGATCGGGACGAGACGGGACGGGACGGGATCAGCGTGCTAATCTGGAGAATACATTTTGAGTCTGCCATCCTATTGAGTCTGCTGTAAGGAAAATCCTGTTAAGTAATTCAATGCTGGAAATTAAGAACGATGGAATTTTCTACATGTCTATATTGCATTGTGAATTTTAACAAATAAAATTCTACTTCAAAGCCGCATGGGACTTACTGCTTCTTTTACATCTCATCCAGAAGACCTGAAGCCTTCAAAATATAGTTCATTGCTCATGCAGAATACTTGTTCTATTTATGCTTTATATATAAAAGATGACAAGCGCAGCTAAGTACAGTTATGAACTCTGATACGTACAGCTTTCAAGAGGAGTGCATTATTGTAAACTAATTTTAACTACCATCTATCAGAAAGCGGCGAGACCATAATACTATGAGCAAGACTAGGTCACTAAAATTTGCAATATGTTCCCCTTTGCATAGGCAGAATCTAATTTAATGCATAAAGAGGCTTGCTACTTGAGGAGTGTCGATTACACCAATCTCATGGACCGCGTAGAGGAAGGGTGCAAATTCTCAAAGTTCAACTAAAATCTTTGTTTTTTTTTAGCTATTCCAGATTAACGATGATCAACATAAAGATCAAATCCCAAAGAGGAAACATGTCTTTCTTTCCTATGATTTTATACCTTGTATCATAAATTTATTTAAACGATTTATTTATACCATATATTTCAAATCATCTACTTTCATAGGAACAAGTGAATAACCACAAGCTGTGCAAGTTACATTCATGCCTCAGCTCTTATTGCACTTTAGGCATCAAAGTGCGTCGCCCCGAGAATCCATGTTAGAAAACATTATTTCTTAGGCACTCCATACATGCTACTATCACCAATTAAATTTTCCATATTTTCTCTGCAGAATATGATGAGATTAATTGTCACTTACAAAACTAACCTAACTATGATTTACTTATTTATCATCATAACCGAAAAGCAAAGAAAAAAAAAATTGTTCATATGTTGCATGATATTGGGGGAAAGAATGCATTCCACAATTACTGATGATATCTATTCAAAGCACTAAGTTTCAAGGAAACTAGCTGCATTAGGATATGAGATATTTTACTAGACAGAAAATTCCAGCAGGTTTATGCTAAAATCAGCTATATGGATTAAAATTCACAATGCAATATTAATAATTAATATTAATTAATTAGTTCGGGACGGGACGGGATTGGCGGGATTGAAAATCTTCATCCCATCCCATCCCATTCTAGATCGGGACGGGACGGGATCGGGATGAAATTATTCAATCCCATTAAGACCCGAAAAAATCGGGACGGGAACGGGATCGCGGGATGGGATGCCCACCCCTACTAGAAATCCTTGTCAACTCTGACATACGGAATGTACCTATGGATCGCAAGCCGATTTAAGGTAATCGTGTCCACACAGTGCACGACGCTAGCAGACACCACACGCCCTCTAGCAAGAGAAACCTCTCTCAAATCGGGCAAGCTTAGTCAGTCGAGGCTAATGACGATGGCTTCTGGTTCATCCCGATACCAAGTCCGTCTAGCGCGGATCACAATGGTGTAGGAAGTGAGAGTCTAATCAGCATTATCACGCCTGGTGACGACGACTCGCAAGGGATCGTTGCCCCCTTCGTGGTCAATGATCGCCTAACCCGATCAGGTAAGCCTAACTGGTGACGACTAACAACGAAAGATTCTGGTCAAAGCCCATATCTGTAGCCCCCAATGTGCGGGCATAGATGGTTTGGAAGGTGGGAGCCGAGTCATTAACCAACTGATTCCGACGGCTCACCACGGGACCAATGTTTTTCAGCGTGGCCACCGAATTGCCAACCCTGAACTTGTAGCCCTACTGAGCGGGTGTAGATAGTTTAAAAGGTGTGGGCCTAGTTAGTCACGAACTAATTCTGACGACTCGCCACGGGACTATTGCTTTTCAGCGTGGCCACTGAATTGCCAACCATGGACTTGTAGCCCCGCTGAGCGGGTGTAGATAGTTTAGAAGGTGGGAGGCTAGTCAATCGCGAACTGATTCCGATGGCTCGCCACAAGACCACTGCTCTTCAGCATGGTCGCCGAAAACTTCCAAATTTGTAGGTTGATGCGCACATGTGTAGATGATTTGGAAGGTGGGAGCCTAACCAGTCCCGAACTGATTCTGACGGCTTGCCACGGGACCACTGCTTTTCAGCCTAGTCGCCGAACCCTTTTGACTCGAACTTGTAGCCCCCACCGCACGGGTATAGATGATTCAAAAGGTGGGAGATTAGTCAGTCCCCAATTGACGTCAACGGCTTGCCACAGGACTACTACTCTTCAGCGTAATCTCCAAATCCTTACTCCCCGAACCTGTAGTCCACATTGTTCGGACATAGATGGTTCAGAAGGTGGGAGCCCCAAGCAGTTTCCCACGCGACCACCGCTTTCCTACGAAACAACAACCGCAAAATCGAATCTAGCTGAGTCAGTGTCTTCACGCTCAAACGTACTGGCATCTTATTACCAGCAAAGACAACTAGCGCCGACACATAGATCATCCGGCCAATGCCCAAATAAATGCTACATAGTGTGTCAGCCCGAGCTTACGACATCTGACTCGGTACAAACGCTTCAACACATACGCTCGGCTATCGCAACTCGCCCATAGCAGCAGCTGCAGCCAATCAATCAGACAAGCTAAGCAAGCCTCCAGCAACTTACCTCGAGGACAAGACACGGCTCAGGCAAACCAACCACAGGCTAAACTGTCTGCAACATGCCTGCTATCAGACATGACTATGCAACATTGAATGTAAGTCATTCGCAATGAAAACGGTCAATCTCCTGGCAGCAGATAGACCATTTGACATCCTAATGGTTCAACCAGCCTACGCCAAAGCAAGACGACAAAGCAAAACGAAAAACATACAATAGAGACAATGAGTACAAAACGGATAAAATTGTTTTCATTAATGGTCGAACAAAATGGGTACAAGAATACAGAGTTCACTCCTTATCAGGAGAAGGTACAGAAACATAAGAGCTAAGCTTAGTTGGGGAAGGAGCAGGAGTCGCGTCCACACGCACTATGGCATGGGCATCAAGGACCAAACTTTCCTCCTTGTCCGATGATGCAAAAGCAAGAGACAAGTCTACATACGACATCTTCTTATAGCGGCCAGGATCCCACTCCGAATGCTCCTCATTCTTCAGCACCAGCAGCTACAGCTTGTTGTGTATGACCCAACGGAACTCGTATTTACCTTGTTCCTGCAGAAGCTTTTTATCTCGCGCCTTCGCTTCATCAAGTTCACGCTCCAACAACTCCAACTAGCCTGTCAGCGCGTCAACCTGAGACTGCTCTGTGGCCAGACTACTCCTCACAGAGCTGAGCTCATGCCATTCCAATTCTAGCTGCTCCTCGGTCTTCCTCGCCTCCCAAGCATTGAACTCCACATTAGATTCCAATTGTTGCTTCTGAGCAGCCTAGTCAGCCACCTTCGAAGCATTCTCTTCAGCAAAAGACCGCATTTCAGAACGCGCCTCAACCGCAACTTCCTGTGTAGCCTCCGCGTCTCAGCAAATCCGGCTCAACTCCCGCTTGAGTCCGACTCTCTCGGACACCGCCTTTGCCAGATCATGCTCAAGGGCTTCCAGACGAGCCTTCTGAGTCTCGGTGACCACGGCTGACTGCTCCAGCCCCCTTTTCCTCTGCCTGCTCTGTAGCCGCTCAATTTTATAAAGAGCATCAAAATACATCGCCTGCATGTGCGAGAAGACGCGTTCCATGGTGTATAACCTCTCATGAGCTGCCCCAATTTTTGTCTCAGCAACAATCACCTGACTCAAGTGAGACATACCCAGCATAAAGTATTTTAAACCCTTATCCATCACCCTTCTAGCGTATCCTTCTCGGGTTTTGGAGCGCAATCCATCAGCCAGCTGTGACGCCTGCTTATATGCTTCCTCAAAGCATACTCCACATCAACCTCTTGGTGCCAGACCTGAGTGCTCATCCTTATCGAGTCTGGTGCAAACAGGCTTATCCGCACATCCGGATAAAGCTTTCCCGGATCAGGAATCACGCTTGCACCACTCTTCGCAGTTGCCATTGTTCCCAAGCTCTCCTCCACGACCTTTCCCTTGTCATGAACAATCGACCCTTTAGTGCGAGATGGCTCAACAGGATCCGAAGGGAGAAAAGGAAGCTAATTATCCAAATGACCTTCCAACACTTCGAGCTGTGGCCTGAAACGAGACGGTGAACAATGCAGTCTACATGAAACTTGGTTTGTGCAACCACTACCACTATCATATTGCACATGAATGGGACGATCAGATTCCACAACCTCAGGCAGATTTTCACAGGAACTTTCTATTGGAACAGTTCCGCGCGAATCAGCACCGGCAGAAGCTGCCATTGAAACCAGCACCAGTCGCTCATTCAAAGCTTCGCCCTGCGCATCACCAATATTGGACCTGTCTTCAACCCCTGCAAATCGCAGGTAATCTTTCTCTCAGCCGGATACAACAGTCTCCGCCTCGACGAGCCGATCAGACTTGCGTTATTCTCTCACTGGAGCGGGTCGTGCTGAAGGCAACCCAGTTCTGATACGGGACCTCTTCGAACTCACGAAAAGGGCAAACGTCTCAGACGACTACTCCACGTCGGACAGAACATGAGCTTTGGCCTCAACAACCTTTCTCTTCCTAGAAGGAGCCCCATCTTTAGGCTTAACCCGCGATGTTCGGTACAAAGTGAGGGCTACGTGCCAATTGTCCCACAACCCACTACAGATGAAGTTGGGACCCTTATAACATCCACCACACTCCTCATTGACAAGCCAGGAAACGTCTCCATAGTATTTTGCTCATCTAGGGTAAGGGGAGTAGTGGAAAACCTTCATGTGAATAAACAAAAGCAATGATTGGCTAACCTGCAATCAAGCATAACAGAGTCAAAAGAAAAAACTACCCTTACGAAGCGGCCTGAACTCTCACTCGAGCGAACGACCCTTGAACCGGAAGTACTTTGAATTCGCAGGGGCCAAGAAGCAATACTTTTGTCGGGACTTGAAGTCGTTTGGCAAATTCGTGAAGCAGGGTGGCGACATCATCTTACAGACGACATTACCCTTCAACCGAGGAGAAGTCAGCAACTGGATTACCCGCGGAGTCATGCGGACGCCAGCCTCCTTTGCTCTAATCAGAATGAGAAGGATAATCTTATATCTATTAGGCCTCAATTGAGCCGAAAGAATTTCAAGGAGGTCCAAGAATTCCCAAATCACGTCTAGAACGAGAAAACGCACTCCAGGTTTAAGAATCCCACGATGCAAGCAGATGAACCCTGCTGGTGGCGACATTGGCGTCTGGTAATCTTTCAGGACATACAGCGACAGGTCCTCGGGGACCCCAAACTTTGTACGGATTTCAGCGAGATCAGACTCATAAAGCAATCTGTTTTCGAAAAACTTCAGGCCCCTAGACAAGGTTGTGTCATCAAAAAGGTTTTGTTGAGACATGAAGAAGACGAACAATCTTTTTCTAATCAAAAGATGAATAGAGCAGTATCTTCAAAAGCAAAGAAAGTAAAAGAGTCAGACTCTGCACTACGGATGACCTAAATAGGGATTAGGTTCCCGCCTCTTTTCCGCTGAACGGACGCATGTTCAATTAATGCAACGCGCGGCTTAAGCAACGATTCTGACTCAATCATCATGAGCGGCGTATCTTTTCAAAAAATGACTTAGCGAACCGATGTGACGACCCACTAACTTGGGGGAGAAATTGATGATACACAAAAACGATCACATCATTGAGCCAGACACGTGTCATGATGATCTCAATGAATTACAGGCCCCAGCGTCAGCCCAATACTGATCCGGCCCAAGCGGTTCCAAGCCCACCTAATTCAGTCCGCCAGACGGACCCGAACTCTTATAGCATGCTAGGCCCACACGTCTCACGGCTATCCTCAATACCCGTAAGTTCTATTAAGACAAGTATCTCAAGGATTAGCTTCGGACAGGCAATTACAACAGCTCTCTGCTGTCAACTAGGAAGCAAATACCAGAGTACATTCCACACAGGAAAACTTTCTTTTACGGATTGCTCTTGGATTGTGAACTATCTCTTGCGTATCTAGGAGCACAGGGCTAACAAGAAACTTCCCTCTTACAGCAAGCTATTTCGGAGCAGCAAACAGATTCCAAAGGCAGATACAACTCTGAACAACTTCAACGCTTCAATGAACAAGATCGTGTTATTCTTTACGACTCCTAATTAGAAAAGGATCTCCACGAAGATCTCATTCCTTAACTACGCCTTAGATGGCCTGGTAGAATCAGGACTCTTGCATTATAAATAAGACATGAGGTTGGTAAGCTAAGGTATGCTACAAATTCTTTGTTTACAACATTACTCATTTCTCAAATTTCTGTCTGACTTTAGCATCGGAGTGTCATCGACTACCACAACGGTGGTCTGTGGCTCACGTGTGTTACTTATGGTGGTCAACGAGACTAGGTCAAAGCAATGAGCAAAAAATGACTGTATCACCAACCATAAATTCCTCTTTCATTATTCCTAGTTGTTCTCTAAGTCTTTTTTTAAAGCAATAAGGGTCTAGATTTCTCATGTATCCTCAATTGTTCTTCACTTTTTTCGTCTTTTTCTTTCCCACTTCTTCTTTATTCTTGATGTCATCGATTTTTTTTTTATCTCTTAACCCCTCTCACCTCAGATGCAGCTGGCTGGATTTGACCGTGTGACCTAGTGATACCATCCGTGATGTCATCGTTCGCCTTGTAACTTCCTTAAATAAATGGTTGACACTCAATTTAAATTGATTTGGTTTCTTTTTATCAAAATGAAAATTGAATCATCATTAGGAGATATTTAATATTTGTAATACCCTAATCAACCAAAACTCATATACATGTATGTTAGTTTATTAAACATATTTACCACATGCATACACCACCATCAATTATGCAACTTAGGCTGACTTAATCAAAGTCAATATTCAAATCTCCAAAGATTTCATATTTACTTTGAACGACAAAAATTGATGGATAATGAAGCTTAAAGAGGCAAAGGTGAATTAGACAAACAAATGAGGGAGGTAATTCAAAAAAAAATTCTGATTCATTCATAATCATACCCCAAACAAAAGTTTGACTAAGAGCCCTTCTAGAAGGATTCCATACCTTGTATTATTTATAATTTTAAACTTCACCGGCGCTCCCAGTCATTCATATTTTTGTATGGAAAATTTAAAAAAAAAAAAAAAGAAAAAAAAAAAAAAGGAAACTTCATATTAACTAGTGTCCAACCAACAACTTCTATTAATGTGTATATACCCCCACACCACACGCACACGCACACGCACACGCACACGCACACGGTCCCCAGGTTCTCTCCTTGATTACAAAACTCATAAATAAACTCTTGAGAATCTTTCATTTTCATGTTTATGTTATGCACATTTAAGCGTTCTATTAAATTATAATATTACAATTGCTAATCTGGAACTTCAATGTAGGTTTAAACAATTGTCAAAAAATATTTTAAAAATAATAAGGGGTTTTAGCATTTGTTCCGTGATAATGCTTGATTTCAGTTACCTCTAACTAAGCTTGTGGACTGTCTGCACTGCAAGATAATAATTTGCTTCAGATAACTTTCCAAGAAATTTTCATCACCTCCACATTAGATTTTTTTTTAATGTAACTGTTCACGTTAGATCTTATCAAAACGATATTGGAATTTTATCTTGGAGAACTTCAATTAGATTCTTGTTGACTATGGAAATTTTTTATTTGTTATTTTTTTTGACTTTGGCATGATTTTCAGTTAAGTTGGATCAACACATTGGATCAAAGTGTGATGAACACTTCAAAACCAAATCTTATTTGATTTTTTTTTTCTTTTAGACCATGAGATTCTAGAGCTTATATAAACATGTTGTTCCCGCTTTTTGGATTCATTGGGAAGTTTTCGACTTGAAAATCATGATGAGGAGTGAGCATTATAATACTTGAAGATCTCGAAGGGTGAGCGAGAAGGTTTTTCTCCAAGGGTGAGCGAGAGGGTTTTCTCTGTCGGTGGTGAAGAGTTGTCTCAGTGGCGAGAGGGTTTTCTCAATCGATGGTGAGGGTTGGGCTGCACGAGGCTGAATCGTGAGTATTTTTTTTTCAAACTCTTTAATGCAATTTTTGTTCTTGTTTGACAATGGAGTAATTGATGACGAGAGTAAATCAGTGGTTAAAATCGAATAGAAGGAGTTTGGAATTACAAAGACCATGGGTGGTTTTTTTCCTGTTTGAATCAAGTGCAAAGTTTTGGGCTAAGGTTTTTTCGAAATCTAATATAGGAGTTTAGTTAGGATTACAGCTCGAAAATCTGTGAGAACATGCAAACATAGCTTCATTGCCAGTTAGAAAGAAAGGAATCAGTGGATGGTGGTGGTGAAGGAGTCAAACAGAGGTGGTGTTTTCCTCTCAATCATGGTTGGCTAGTGCTCTGGAACCAAGACTTTGGGAGTTTCAGCGATCTCGATGGCAACGACTGGTTAACTCTGGTTAAACTGGTGAATGGGGCAACTATCAAGCATCAGAAACAGCTGATACCCAGGCCTCAAGAATCCAAATCCAAGATTTCTCTCACTCAGCAGCCCAGAGTGAATCCCCATCCCTATCGGTGGTTTCAAACAACAGTTTCTGTTATCCTAATTTCTCAGTTGTCAAGAAGGAGTCGGAGAAATCAGCTAATATTAGACACGATTTTCCGCTTGATTTCCTCTCCAGAGTTTTTGGGGTACCTCTTCCCAAGTAGAACATCTTGTTGAACTTAATGAGGTCAATTTGGCGAGGACGACGATTGACTCCAAGATCTATTGGTTACCAGTGGCGATGTCGGGTGGGCAATCAGCCTTACTGGTGTTTGTTAACAGAGGTTTGACAGTCAGTAGCAGCAGGTTTGGAAACCCAGAGGTCAGGTCTTTTCCTAAACATCTCTCTGACAAGCCGTACAGTCAGAGCAACCCCTATTGGTGCAACCGAGTGTTGTTCTGAGTGGTGAAAACTTGACGGCCGCGACTTCTCGACCGAGTTCGTTACATAAGAGGAAAATGCCTTCTGGTAAGCTCTCCAACCCAGGTATCTAAGTCGGAACAATGTGTTGACTCATTGGAAATTGTATCAGAAAAGGGACTTCGATTGGAAGGGGAGCTTATCAGAGCTGATGAAAGAGTCCAGGAACAGAGAGCTACTACTCATCGAATCTCATATCTCGAGGCAGTGGAGAAGGACCTTTTCAATTTGGACCCTCTCCTAAACAGGTTTGCAAAACAAGATAATGAAGCTCGTAAACAAGCCAAAAAATGCTCAAAAAGACCGATTTCTCCTTTGGGCCAATTTCTCAGTCTTCCTAACTAGGTCCTCTCTCATGTTAAAACCAAAAGCAAGTGAAATCGGGCATTTCTAAGAAATCGAGGCGATGGAACAATTGGATGCAAATGTTGAATTGGAGCGAAGCTTAACTTCTAACCCGATCCAAAAAAACAATCTTCCTTTCCCGCCAGGTTTTGAACCTTGCGCTGAGCATCTTGAGGGAAACTCTTCCACGCCTGTTCATTTGGGAGCTTCACCAGGTTTTAAAGCTCCTTTAACCGATCAACATTTTACTGAAGCCACCTCAAACCAGCCCATAGGGATTACTTCAGGCGAGTGTTCAAGGGTTAATCTTGACAGTGATCTCAGTGGTTTAGGGCGGCGTCCTGTTGAATCAGAGCTTAGCAGCGATGAGGACAAAGTTCGTTCATCTTTCAGAAATATCAGTAATATTATAAGGTTTGATCTCAGTGTAGATGCAGATCAGACCTTGGATATGGTGCAAGCTTTGTATTTAGGTTGAGATTTTTCTCCAATTTTGTGGTTCTCGTTTCTTTCAGGTCTGATTTTTGTGGAGATCTTGTGTCAATCTACTTCGTCTTGCGATTTGATCGTGGCTTTTGTTTGGAGTTTTTTTGGCTCATGGCTTTTTTATTAGTTCTTCGTGGGCCTTTATTGTTCGGAGCTCTATTTTTCGAGGATTTTTTGAAGAGCTTGCTCAGGTCTGTTTTGGTTTTTTTCTTTTTGGAGAGTTGATAATTTAGGCTCTTTGTTTTGGGTTTTCCTTGCTTTATGATTGTATCATCTTCTTTGTGGTTTGTCTTCTCCTTAAATAAAAATCTTCTTGTTTGAAAAAAAAAAAGATAGTAATTGATGCTTATGTATTTTTTGTAAGTAGTGCCGAACCATGTTAATTATGTCTTAATCTGTGTCTTCTTATTCTTCTTCCATTCTTTTACTTTACTTACACTGGTGCCTTTTTTTTTTGGTTGAAAAAAACTTACATCAGTGTCTTCCTTGTTTATTAGTTATTATGAAGCAATGTGAGGTTTCGTGTGCTCTTCACACTCACCACTCTCTATCAAAGGGAACACGTATTCAGTGTATTACAATTTTAAAGAGAACCCGTTTAATTGGTGAGGAAACCAGCGAGTATGTTTTAAAGAAAAAGCAAAACGCACAAAAAATTGTGACAATTATAGCCTTTGTGTAAATAACAATTATTACAGACCCTATGAAAACCTTAATAAGACAAGATCTTCAATTTGTGCCCATTAATATGATTAGCCCAGAGTTTTTTTTTTTTTTTTTGTTAATCATCACATACCAAAAGGACAAATTATAACCCTTTATAATCATCTCACAAAGGCATGAATCAATCAATCTCTGACTATTAGTATGTATTTATCACAAAGTATTTAAACTTTTAGGTAATAACCAATCAAAGGGAAGGGAGTGTTGGCAATGAGAGTACCAAGTTGGGCTTGTGAATCTTACTATAATGATTGGGAGGCCGTACAAACATACAGCCAAACAAGCCCTTAGGATAGAAGACTTGGTTGTGTCGTGTTGTCCTTGTCATCAACATGAAAATGTACGAGTTCAATCTGTGTTTGTGCCGAAGAAATGTCTCTCGGGTACGAGTTATAAATGGTCAAGTGACTTGTTTGATGGGCAAATGGTTCAAATCTAGAAGGGTTGCGTGTACCACCTGTGTTGACTTTAGATCTGTTTTACTAATTTGCTACATTTGGATTAGTCATTAGTTTAGTGGGAAAAGATTCACATTCAAATTTTGGTTGAAAATCTTCCACAAAAACTGAAACCGAGAAAACTGTCGAGGAAACCAGCGAGGGAGGGGGGGGGGGGGGGGGGGGGTGGTGACCACTCATCCCCCTCGAGATACGCGCCTACACCCTCGAGATGTGCAAAAACGCGAATCTCGAAAGGGATGAGCTGTCACACACCCTTCCCTCGCTGTTTTCCTCGCCATTTAGAATTTCTGTTTATCCCCAATTCTAATTGTCGAGGAAACCAGCGAGGGAGGGAGGACCCTCCATCCCCCTCGCGATACGTGCAAAGGATGGGATGCACGCATCGCGAGGGGGATAGAGGGTCCCCCTCCCTCGCTGTTTTCCTCGCCAGTTAGCCAAGTTCTTCCTTTATATAGTAGCATGAATGGGTGCAGTGTGCGAGGAGATGGGAAAAAAAATCACATTCCCTAATGGTAAGTTTATGATGATGACCGAGGAGGGGTAGAAGAAGAAGATGAGACCAAGTGACTCAAATATGATTTGTAAACAAGATCAAAAGATTTATCTTCTTGGTACAAGGGCCAATCATCAAATTCACCCTAAAATAAACCTCCCCACACAAGCCCTGAAATAATCTGTCATAAAACCATATTTCCACATTTTTTTCATCCCCATCTCATTCACAGACATTATGATACAAATGTAACATACAATACAACTTGTACTGATCAATCAGACGAGAATAAGAACCCAATAGAAGAGGCCTTTAATTACTAAAGCTATAACATCAAGACACGGATACAGATACAGATACAGATACAGATACAGATACAGACATAACTATATGTAACACCAGCAGTACCATTAGTTGGTTTCTATTATGCATGTCCTGGGCACATACAATCAGGAGCAGGATATGTATATATGGATTGCTTCTCCTTCCTTATCCTAATCTGCCCTTGTCTGTTTTTATGTCCATCCACAACTGCCTCCTGGAATTCCAACCATCCTATGCTCTTATTCAAGAAGAGCTGACCCAACAAAGCCATGTTTGGCCTTATCGTCTTCAAGTTCTCGAATGTCCGGTGTCCCACCTGATTGCACAAAATAAGGATATAGTTAGGGTGTCTTCCTAAAGGAAACAAATCCCATCGCTAACTTAACCATATAAAGCAAGTTCGCAAGTTAAAAATTACCAAAGCATTGTGCATATTGCCAGGGGATGCTGATATGAAGATGTCACTATGCATGCTCACATAATAATCAAGTGCAGCTAGTAAAGACGCTTTTCCCTTGATCTTCTCTCTTTCTACTTTTGAAGTGAGGCTTTTTTTATCATCCATCATTGGGAACAAATTGCGCAATCTTGAGATCCTCTCTTCCCCACCATAGACCTAGAAACATGACATGTCAAGATTATGCACAGAATGTTACCCAATGCATCAAAAAGGTAAATCTTGTACCTTGTGGGAGGCAAGATAAAGGCGTGTACTGTTGTCAAAGCCCAATGCTGCAAGCAGCAATCCAATCTCTTCCGGGGTCAATGGGCAACGCCCCTGACTTCTCAACTCCCCATCAGTGAATTGAGAGTTCAAGACCCTCCCCTGCCAGATCACTTGTCGATACTTGGCTAAAGCCAGCTTTTCAGCTTTACCCCCACCGAAGTCACAAGCTGAATGAGCAGCCATATCCTGCATATTCATATTATCGATATGAGAATGAATAATGAACAAATGTACAAATTAAGTGCTCAACATTGGCAAATGCCCCTGCCACTGAAAACATGTATGAATATGGATCCTTTATCCAAATGTATAATTCTAGCACAAGATGAAAACGGTTCCTTTATCCACCGGTGGGCTTGAGTTATTTCTTAATTAGGTTTAAGACCCTATTTTAAAGATTACATTGACGAAGCTGTTGGGGCCAAGTGAAATCACCATTATGCCCTCCATGAAAGGCATGTGAGGCCCTTTAAAAGCACAGATCTTTACATGGTTTCTGAGGCAGAACTCAAGAAAGATCTTGTGGTTATTTTAAATAAGTACTTTTCGAAAGGATCTAGATTTTAAAAAATGAAAACTTTAAGAAAGGAAATTCGATCGTCCAGAGATTAAGAAATAAAAATTAAAGCACCCCCAAACTGACATCACCACTTTCTACCACAGGTTGAAGAGATTGAAAGCTAAAAAATCCATTAAACCCCCGTCATCTTCCCCCAAGATCCAAAGTACCACTTTCAAGTTACAGCAAATCAATATGGTTCTTGGTGCTCCTTTTCAGTTATAAAGTTCTGAAACCCAGATGCAAAATATGTTTTTTACATTCATGGTTGGTTATTTTGTAACCAAAATTTCCCTAGAATTTAGAGATGGCATAGGATCCTGTTATCAGATATGTGAGACTTTTTTTTTGAAAGGCGTGCAAGGTTTTTATTGGATCCCAACACCATTAAATGCCTCTAGCAGGTTCGAACCCTAGACTAGTGATATCATCCGCCATAAATTTACGAGCTAAGCTAGTACACCACGGGCAGATATGTGAGATTTCTATATCTGAAATAGCTACTAAACCGCGAGTTGATAACGCAATAAGTATGATATGTTGCAATCCCATAAATAAATGATGTAGACCCATTTGAACCAAAGTGTTCAAGGTGTTCTGTACGATTTAGCTCGTTGAAAATAGTCTATGGTAGTTGATGCTTCAACAAGAGATTTGTTGGGCTTTGATGCATTTGGGGGAAATCAAAGCAAATGTTTGGGGGAGTGTTGGGGTTGAGACACCACCCACAGCAGTCATCTGCAGAAGAAAATTGTGAGGTTTTCTCTTATCTGTTCATAATTTGTTTCTCCTCTACTTAGTGTATGACCTGATCATTAGATCTCTCCCGACAAGAAGAAAGAAGAGAAAGTTGAATGAGGTAGTGGTGCGGAGAAGAAAATGAAATGGTAGGAGTCTTTATTTTAAACTAATTTAATCAATGGAAAGGGAAAGAGGAGGAGGTGGTGCTCAGCGGTCAGTCGAGATCATTTGGGGAAGAAGATAATCTGTTTTGGTTAATTATTTAATATTTTGGATTTGGTACACCGAAATTTCCTTGAGACTCGCCTACTGTTCATGTAAAGATTTGTGGTTTTTAAAGGGCTTCATATGCCTTTCACATGAGAGTGTCTGTCATTTCCGTTCAAAATGAATGGGGTTGAAAGTCTAAGATACCAAGTACACAGGATCTAAAGTTTAAACTGTTGGAAATGTAATTTGAAATCCATGGCCCAAAATTGAATGGTTGTAATGAACAGGCTATGGTCCTCAAACACACACAGTTGAGATGGTAACAAATAACCATAGTATGTAAACCTTAGCAAAATCTCCAATTAATGACAGTCATCAAATAATTGTTGACGCAACACAGAACTAATACTACATGCTAAGAGGCGTCATTCGTTTATAATTCTTCATGCCCATGTTGTCGTTGCTCATTGTAGAGGACCTAGAGTTTTAAAGCCAGGTATTCAGATATTTGTAACAAAAACAATCATGCATCTAGGTTATGACAATCAATGCCCAGCATTCCAGTTTCTACCCAATGCCTAGACTCACATTCTTGAACATCAATCCAACAACTCCAATGAGAAATATGTTTATTTAAGGAAACATACCTTATCAAATCGAAGGTGCAGCACAACAAACTTCCCAGCTCCCAGTTTTGGATCTGTTGTCAATTGCTCGGCACCTACAACTGCATTTTTCCTCGATGGAGATCGAAGGCGATTGACAAGAGCATCTCCCAACGCTTTAATATGGGGAACAAAAGCTAACGCTTGAAAATTTACTTTACAGCGCAAACGTTGAATTTCCATAGGCAAGTTATCAAATGCAAGACGATGAGAGAATGGGGCAATGGCAGCAATCCCATAACTGTTCCAATGGCAACAAAAATTCACATCATAACATTACACATAGTTCTAAGAATATTCATGAACTACACAAATAGCAGAACTAAGGATTAATCCATAAACCCACCATGAACTGCAATTCACATTACATTACTAACCTCTGTAATACAGGTAAAACATTCTCAAGATACCAGTTAGCTGAAGCATGAACTGGTGCTCTTTTAATTCTTGTCGCTCGAATTGCTGTAGCATAATACTCCCTAGTGCTCCATGAATATTCTTTAGGGAGCTCTCTAGCTACAAAAATTTCGTCCTTCAGGACATCAATAAAGTGATCCACATCAAATATTTCTGTGAATGAACTGCAGAATCAAATGTAAAATCATAAAAGGGCTTCCTTTGAAAATGAAAATAAGATTTAAAACAAGGATTAGAGGAAATTTTGCAAAGTACCTCGAATCTTGCCAAACAGGATTCACCTCAAGGTGTGGAATCACAAGTGTAGCATTCAAAATTTTAGCAACAGCAACCGCATCACAAATCTTCAAAACAAAACTGTAAAAGTAAAATTTCCAAAATGGACAACAAGCAATCAAACAATACAAAGAAGAGAAAATCTAACAATCTTCACATAGGAAAATAGATTTACTCACCCCCATTCTTTGCTGGTTCAACCCTCCATCAAGAAATACCTGGATGTACCCTTTAGATTTCCTCGGCAAGACTGCAAGTTAAACAAGCGAAAAACTGATTGATAGATTACTTCAAATTTCCAATAAATAAAAATTATTTACAAAGCCTCACGCTCTCATGACCTTATTTTTTCCTTTTTTATTCAACATCAGATTAGGTACAAGAGTTAGTGTATTGACCAACTTATACCTACTTTTTCACTCTCATAACTATTAGGGTAATGAAATTGTGTTTGTGCCTTGCTCAAAAAAAAAAAAAAATCCTCTTTTATCAACTATGATAAAGTATCAAAGGGAGAAGACATTATCTACCCCTCTTACTCAATGCTCGCACACATGGAACTTTCATTATCCAGAGAATTCACAGGATAGAACCTAGATTTCTCATTCTCCAAGTCGTTGACTGCCTTAATCAAGTCTAGTTTTCTTTCTTTCTTTCTTTTTTTGCCAAAAGCAAGCTACAGTTGAAGGACATTACAAACACCTCCTAACTCCACCCCACGCCAACAATAACACACAAGGCACTGATCTGCCCGTAGGCAGCCTGCCAACAGCAAGACAATACACCAGAACAGCACAACAACCCCACACAACAGCAAGCCAACACAAAAGCTTACTCTTCTCTTAGGTACCACTTCCGATTTGAATCACTGTCAACTCATGTAGCTGACTCTAAGTAAGAGGAGAGCATTCAATAATTCACAAGGCACTAACTAGTCTAGTTCCACTCATCCCCCTCAATCAGTCTCTTGATCGGAAGCCCTCGCTCGATCAAAGAGGAAATTTTAGTGATATGCTTTAAATTCGAAATGCAACGCAACTGCTCTATCAATCTCTCTAGTTCTCTTCGTCAAGGGGAATAATCCTAGGCCTTATGTCCATGTCAATCTCTCAATTCTCTGACTCCATTTTCTTAGCAAACAATCAGTTAAAGCAACAAATCCCACACAAATTTTTATAGTCAGATCCCAAGCACAAAAGTTTCAGCTCTAGCATTGTAAAAGACTCCCAAAATTTAGTTGTGTTTTATGTGAAGATTTGATCATAACGATGGTGGGGTAGCTGCAATTTCAAGACTTAGACGTGATCATGAACTTCAGAACCAAAATCAGTAATTTAAATATATTAAAGATAATAACTCGACCAAGAAATAATTGTGACCGGAAAATCATCCTCTAGCGATATTTGAAGACGAATCTTTATTGCTCTTAGATCCCCCTTGTTCTTCTCCTTTTGAGTTTCACAGCATATGATTCCCACCAAATCTGTGCAGAACATCTACCCTTTCATTGATTGACATTGTTCAAATAGCAATCAATTAGGTCACAGGTCCAATCCATTAACATTCTGTGTTGCTCTTCACTGCAGTTGGTGCAACTCTGAAGCTAATTTTTTGTCAACCTCATCTAACAGATGTCATATCTGATAATTTCAGTATGGAATATAGACAAAGAGCAATGGTTTGGCTTGAGGAATTTTCTCTCCACTGATAAGTGTCGTAGATTATCACAAAAAGTCTATTTCATGCAACTATTAGCTGTGATTTGATCGATTAGAGAGAGAGATGGCGCTAGCAGTTCGGGAAAGATATCACAGTGAGATCGAGTCTAAGTAAGACAGGTACAAAAATCTTTTTACATGGTTGGTTAATCAAGGTTTATAAAAGAGACTGTAATGTTTGTGAACATCTAACTATTGTTCCTAAATGGTTTACTTTATGAAGAAGTTAGCCTTCAAGGTCATGTTCCAAGTTGACATTATTGAAAGAAGAGTGACATACAAGAACAGGGCGCCTTACAAAAATTAAGGCTCTCATTACTTTTTTGAATGCCAATACAAAGGGTAAATTTCATTTATCACTTACCAGGGACGTACGAAGATTCAACACAAGGTTTCCATCCTTGGTCAGCCAAGGGAGACCAGAGATCGGACTGTTGTCCATATGACTACATAGTAAACATAAAACAAAATGAGTTTATCTACTTAACCAACAATTTCAAAGGTAAAAGTGAACTCCTATCCAAGAATCAAAGAATGCTACATTAGCACCTAGCATACTCACAGGTTTTCGCTGATATGCCCCCTTGAGTAGAGGAAGGTGCCTCGGTCTTGGCGCATTCCACTCCTGCAAAAATATTCATCATATGAAATACGGAGCAACTATTAATAATAATAAACAAAGATGTAACTGGCTAACAAATGTGAGATGTAAGTCTTCGTTTTCTATGTTATACATAATGGGGTGCATTTCGACCAAACTTGTAGGTGGACTTCACCTTTGGGGTTGCTAACATACATGACACAACAGTCACAACTATGCAATTATTGCCACTTTAGTTGATAGAGAAGCTCTTGATAAATCAAGACAAACAAGTATATGTTTCACCCACTTTAGACCTATGAGCTGTGTTCTAGTACCATAGAACTATCACAGTGATGAAATTATTGTCCATTTATTAAATTGATCAAGATGTTCCTAGGATGATGCAACACAAGCAAAAATTAACCAATTTCTATAAAAGGCCCCTTGTAAAATGATATAATAAGCAACACAGCCCTCAGATATGATTACAATATTTTAATCAGTAATATGATTTCAACAAAATTAGCTTGTATTTCTTCATTTTTTATTTGGTGTAGAGAATTCATTTCACACTTGGTACTCCACTCCAATCCAATCCTATTGAAGTGTACTCAACTTTATGAAACGTTACTTAAAACTACTACTACTAAGACCAAAACAAAAGGAGGGGTGGGGGTGGGGTGCGCTAAGGAGATTTGAGAGTGGAGCTACCGAGAATATAGAAGGGGAGGCGTGTCCCAAGGGGGCGAAAAGATCTGGGAAGAAAACCGGCAGAAGCAGCATCACCAACCCACTGAGACACAACATCGAGGATTGGCGATGAAGAGATTGTGGATGACTACTCAACAAAACCATCCTCTGTCACTCAAATTTCAGATCTTCAGAAGATTGTAACCTTCCCTCCCTTTTACACTCCAGAAAGTAACTAGTGTTTCGCCACACGGTGATTGATTGAGATTGCAACAGCTACAAAACAAACAAATGCAACACAACCAAGTATTAGTATTTGAGCGACCAAAATCCTGGAATGCATTGAATTCTCAATGTTGTAGCATCATTTTAACTTCTCATGCTCAAGAACAAATGCAATAAAGTTAATAATAAACCAGGAAAAGTTGAAAAATAGCATTGTCTGCAAAAATCACCACGAACACAACATAGGGATGTGGAGATCCTTTCCCATGAGACCTCCAAAGCCACCTTACACAAATAGATGTCGGTAATATATCATGTTCAAATATCCACTAGTGTGTGCCCGCGTTTTCAAAGATGCACACTTTTTATGATTCCCTAGAGATGTTTTCGGCACTCTACGTTAAGGACTCAGCTTTAGTAAAACACACATTTTTTACATAATTGATCTCATTGACACTACAAAATTCAAAACATTTACACTCCACAAAGGTGTGCACTCACACAAATGAAGTTTCTACAAATTCCCTAAGAACATTAAGAAGTATGATCAAAACAAAAGTGTGACCAACACAGCAACTATGGCGAAAGAAATAAATCTCATAGATGAAGTATGACAAACATAGTTCACGGTGGTATGCATAAAAACAAATTTGCCACAACCACTTACCTTTGGTGCTTTATGCTCCGCACACTTTCAGAATGTCGATATGATGGATTTTGATTACAAACAATATTTTACAACTTACTATTCAAAGATAAGAAATTTAACAATATTTAGCATTTTTAACTCAATTTTCTCTGTTTAGATTAAAAGAGCTGTTCATAACCCATCAAAACACACACACAAATCTTGAAGGCTAAAAGTATACTCTTTAGCACTGAAGTAGAAGCTCACTTAGTCACACAACAGATGTTTTCAGAAAAACATCCCTTGATGCATTATATTACAAACTGAAATCTTTCCAAGAACATATTTATAAAGTACTACTCATGGTCACTATAAATTTTAAACTTATCTTGAATTCAAAGTTGCCATTACCACCTACTCTTACTATTAGGTTCATAAGACAGATATCAACAGACCATTGAAATGATGCATCCTAACAGGTGGTTGTTTGTTTCCAAGCTCGGACATCAAGAGCATCAGCATTGATCTCTAACCTGGCAAATCTTTCGGATCCTAGCATTCAAAAACTTAAGGGAAAAACAGTTTTGGAATACCCTGTATCTAAGTTGGATTTAAAACATGAATAATAATGATAACATAGGATTGATTAGAAAGCTTATAAAGTATTTAAAAATAGACAAATAAAAATGTTTTAGGGTTGGTTAATATATTATAAAGGGGTTTGATATTCTTGTTTGACTCTGTATAGAGCAGACACCAAAATACCAAGAGAACGCTCACCCACTGGTTACCAGAACTTGAGAAAGAAAACTCTCCTTGTCAGGACTTAAGGAGAGGAACTGTGGATGAGTAGCAATAAGATTCAGGGAATTTCGAAAAGGAATTTTTCCTATTCCATGCAAGTGGTCTCCTCTCAACTTAACTTTAGTTATTGCAGAGAAATTTACCTTTCGAAACATCATTTTAGAAGCTTTTTTTTTTATCTCCTCTGTCTACCACCACTTCTAGACCTTCATCTTTTTTTTCATAATTAGGATACACCCAATTATGTCAATGCAATACTACTCAAAGTAAATGTATATTGTGCAGGATAAATTAGGAAAACTTGAACAAATAAATAGCACTCTCGGAAATTTACAGTTGGTGTAGTCTGAGAGTTACCATACCAAGTTTAAACATCACTCATTGAAAAATCTTGTTTAGTAACATACTATAATATTGGGACCAGATGAAGAGGGGGAATTTTCAGATTTAAACCCAAACAAAGATGAATCAAAATCATGTACTTACCATTATCACAGAAGTCACTCTGTAATTAACATCAAGCAAGCAGAAATACGAAACCCTCTGAAAACTCCCATTTTGTGTTGGAGAAAAGAATATCACACCTTAGATCTCATATTCTGTAATTTACTTTATTATTTCTTGGGGATTGCAAAAGAAGACACAATACAAGAACCAACAGAAGAGTAGTAACTTGTTTCATTCAAAACCAAAATTCCACGACAACCCATTCTTCGAAATTAACATAGAACCAGTCCCAGAAAAGGAAAATAAAATAAAATGAAATCTATCCATGAAAATAAATAAATAAAAGAGATAAAAACCTGAAACAAAGCAGCACAAAGGGGAAGATTATTTGCTGAGAGAGGAGCTTCCCCTGCTTCAAATGTGTGTGTGTGTGTGTGTGTGTGTGTGATGCTTGGTGTAGTAGCGGTGAGAGTGTAGAGATTTGTTTGCTGAGAGACAAAAAGACTCAAATTCCTTTAAAAAAAAAAAAAAAAATTGTGTGATAAATTCCGTTGAGTGACCACAACTGCAAATCTATCTATCTATTTATTCCAGAATTAAATTTCGGAGTATACACGCTACCGACAGAGAGAGGAGAGAGAGGGAGGGCGAGGGGTGGTGCCCCAAGGTCTGAGGCCCAGCCCAAGATAACTTTTGGGTGGGCCACAGGCTATGCCGAGACGTCCAGCTCAGGGCTGACTGGCCTGAAATTTAGCACCCGACAGGCAGACTATGCAAATCGAGATTTTTATATGGGTTATTTACCTTTTAGATTTCATTAATTTAGGCGAAATCGTACTTGGGGTGTCATTACTTATTTTTATTCCATCTAATCTCATAATGTTGACTCATTTGACTATCAGATTTCATTACTTCTTTGCAAATACTCGAATTACCCACACGTGTCAAGCACACGAGATTTAATTTTCTCTCTTTTCCCCAAACTAAACCTTAAAATTGATTCGATTAAGAGAAAGGGGAATCTATTCGACTGAGATAGAGGGAGATTGCTGGACGGAGGGGATGGAAATTGCTTTAGGGAGGGAGAGAGAAAGATTGTTGTTGGGAGGGAGATCTGGGGGAAGGATAGAGGGTTGTTCGATTTGCGTTGTTCATCGATTGTGGGAGAGAGGGAGTGCAGAAGAGAGGGTTCTTCTTTGTCGAAACAAAGGAGAGTGGGAGAGACGGAGAGTTGAGCTTGGACTAGGAGTGGGCAAACGAGTCGATGAATCGCAAAATCAAACCGAACTTGACCGTTTTACTCCGATTTTTATTGTGTAAATTAGGAAACGGTCTAAATCCGTACTATTACGAATTGAGTCCGGTTCCAAAAAATTGTATTCAGACGGTTCGGTTCCAACCCATTTGGTTACAAAGTTTTATTATTTTGTAAAATGAACCCTAAAATTAAAATCTCCCCAAATCGAATCCTTCCTCCTTCATTCTTTTCTCTTCTTCATTTTCTTCTGCAGTAGCCACATACTCCCTCACTCACACAACCACCGTCCTTTTTTTTGAAAGGCAAGCAGGGTTTTTATAGGATCCCAGAACCCACTAAAAATACCGCAAGCTGGGTTTGAACTCATGACCTAGTGGTACCATCCTTGATTTATTAAATCTCATAGCTTCCTCTGCCTCTTTCCTCCTTGATTCAGTTGAAGATCCCACCATGGAACAAGAAATTCCAACTTGATTCCGTTGAAGATCCCACATACTCGCCCTCACTCACTCACTCATCACCCTATCCTTTCTTTGTGGTTTACAGAGATACCTAGTTGATTCAGTGAAACTCTAGATTTGTATGTGTGTGCGCGCGAGAGTAGAAGAAAGAGAGAAATAAGGAACCATGCCTTCATTTTATTTCCTCTCTTAGTCGGCCAGTTGGTGTTGTTTTCCTCGTTACACCTCTTCTTTGATTCCTTTGTCTTGGATCTAATCTAATTCCCTCATATTTTATTCCTTCTTCCTTGGTCTCTCTCCATCCATCGATCTGAAGGTTTAACTTTGAACCAACGAACTCACTTACTGTTGTCTGGATCTGGAATTTCTTACCTGATGAGATTGGGAAGAAACGGAGAGTTTGTTCTTGTTGTTGAGTGAAGTGTGTTGGCTGTGAGACGAGTGATTGTGCACCGCCAGTGTAGAATCAATCGAAGAGGTAGGTTTGGTTGAACTTGTCTTTGAAGCTTGTTTTGCCTCCACAATCTTATTCAATATGTAGTATCTTTGATTGGGAAGAAGAAGAAGACAGGCGATTAGTTCAGTTGAAATGTTAGTTGAGTTAGAAAGTGAGTTTAATGTGTACCGTAAGGGAGGTGGTTGGGAAGAAGAGAAGAGAAGAGAGAAGAATATGAGGAGGAGATGAAACATTTCTTTTCTGTGTAACTTGGTATTGTGAGTAGAACAGAGAGCAAGTGTTTACAGAAACTCACTCTCTCACCCTCCATTCTCTTAATTTACTACTACCCTTTCTTTTATTCCAATTGTTTCATCCACAATAGATGGTTTGTTCTAGTTTTGCTTGCTCTCTACCATATATAGTACTGTTGTCATCGTCAATATCATCAAATCTAAGCTTCCAAACTTTGCAACTCAGTTACTGCATTCTGGATGCTGAACGATAGCTTTGTTACTGAACTCAAATTATACAGGTTCTATGAAATTTCCCTTAATTTCCTCGGAGCAACAAAAGTACTAAAATTTTTACGTAAATTTTTATAGCATAAGTAATTTTCTAACTGGACAAGACATGAAATGCTTTCCTGATACGTGAAATAAACTAATGTGCACTCTCGAACCATAGGAACCAGACCATTCAGTTAGGTTCGGTTCCAATGTTCAAAATGACGAAATTCAGACTGGACTGGATCTGTTAAATTTAAATTGTTCGAGTTAGGTTTTTAAAAATTTGGAACTAATTCGGACAATGCCCACCCCTAGCTTGGATTGAGCTCAGCTCAGCTCGTGCCTTCAAAGCCACTGCTACTAGTGAACTTCAGCAATTGAAGTTGTTTTATTATCAAATTGAGCTTGAGCACGTAAGCTCTAATTTTGTGCTTGATTTTGACTTAAACATTTTTATTTGATTTTGTCTATATAATTCTGATGATGATGAATTTGAGGAGGTGCATCATGATGAAGAGATTGTGGCTGACCTTGGTGATGCAGTTGGTGACTTTGGTGATGCTGGTGACTTTGATATTCTAGAAGAACTAACAATGGATGAACCATCAGTGGTTGAACCTTCAGTGAGTTGGCCAAAACCTATTCTATTAAGGGACTTTGCTTCATTCATTGATGGGTATGATGAAAATGAAGAAGTACCACCACCAGTGCCATTGACTGCCATAAATAGATGGGGTGTTGGTTGGACTGTGGATCTTGATAACCACACATGCTCTTGCTATCAATGGCAAATCACAGGCGTATCATGTGAGCATGCATGTGTTGTGGTTACTCCAACAAGGGATGAATTTTCAAAGTAAGTTTAATTTATTTCAAGTTGTTTGTGGTTTAATTTATTTCAAGTTGTTGGCTTGTTATTTTTTCAAGTTGTCTGTGTTTCATGTAGGCAGTGTTCTAAAAATCGGTCTAGGCGGCCGCCTAGGCGCTAGAAGGTGGAAAACCGCCCAGATTAATGCATGGGCGGGCAGTCTGGGCGGTCTGGGCAATCTGGGCGGTCTGGGCGGGGTCTAGGCCGGCTAGGCGGGGTCTAGGCGGACTCTATGCGGGGTCTAGGCGGTCTGGGAGATTTTTATTTTTTTATTTTTTATTTTTTTATTTTTTAATAAGGTTGATTGTGTTCTTATTTTATTTTTCTTTCCTATTTTTTAGAAATAAACTATTTAATTGTTTTTTTAGAAAATCTCGGGAATGGGCTTTGATGATGATGATGATATGTCTAAATGTAGCGAAGGATGATTACTTAATGGAATTCTCAAAGGATCTGCCGGTACCAATTTTACTAATGTAGATTTTATCAAACATAACTGAGGTTATTCATGCAATTTGAAGAAAAATAAAAGATTACACAAATTCAAATTTATATAAAGTACCCATCATGACCAACTTCAGTCATTTGAGTTTTAATAAATTTTGTTCACGATGGTTAATTTTTCATGTTTTTAAATTTTGCATATGTATATTGACATTAAATTGGATGTAATTGATAAGGTATTATGTTTAACTTTTGTAAATTATTAAAGTTATAATACAAAACCTAAGACCGCCTAGGCACCCGCCTAGGCCCCTGGGCGCTAGGCACCTGCTCGCCGCCCGCCCAGCGCCTAGCGATTTTTAGAACACTGATGTAGGTACTGTAGTCCATACTTTTCAATTGAAGCCTACAAAGCTACATATGACTTGTATGTTCACCCGCTTGACAATCCAAGTTATTGGCCTCAAGTAAAATACTTAATTTCATTGTATTTTTACATCATATTTAGTACTTCATGCTGCATAGTTATTCACTGTTTGTTTTGTTGTCATAGCCACAACATGTTGTTAAGCCTCCCCCACTTCATAGGCTTAATGGGAAATCTAGAAAGAATATGAAAAGGGGTAAAGACAAGGGGCCCAAGGGACCAAAGATGAACTCAAAGAGATGCAATAAGTGCAAATAATATGGGCATAACAAGACTGTTTGCAAATGCATAGTTGTTACTAATGCTGAGAAGAGGCCGACTATTGTAGGACTGACAATACACTTGGTGGTGGTGATGATCCAAAAAATAGGAAGAAAATGGAAGAGGGTATCGACGCAATGACCCTATCTGCTAGTGGAGAAAATATCTTTATGATGAGTTAGAATTTGACTCAGTCCCAGGGAAATAGGTAAAGGTTGGTGGCTTTTCCTCAATTTTTGGTATAGTTGGTACATATAGTTGTTGTTTGTAACTATGGCATGTCAGTTTTTGGGTAGATGTCATGTATATATTAGAAAAAATAGTTACAAACAATGTTTTTGGATATAGGTTTTAGTTTTTTGATATAGATGGTACATACCATGGCATGTCAATTTTTGGCTAGATGCCATATATATGTTACAATGTAAAAAAAAAAAAAAACAATGATTCAATGTTGACAAATGTAAGACAAACTGGATCAATGTGTGTTGTTCAGTATGTTAATTTGCATTACATTGCAATATGTGTTGTTCAATATGTCAATATATGTTGTTCAGTAGTGTTGTTCAATATGCGATGTTGTTCAGTATGTTTTGCATTGCACTGCTGCATTACATATTACAGGTTGCATTGCATATTCAGTATGTTGTTCAACGTGTATATTACAGGTTGCATTGCATTACAGGTTCAATGGTTGTTTGTGTGTTGCATTACATTATTACTGGTTGCATATTACAGGTTGCATTGCATTACATGTTCAATGGTTGTTTGTGTGTTGCATTGTATTACAGTTTCAATGGTTGCATTACATGTTGCATTCCATTGCATTGTTTGTTGCATTACAGGTTCAATGCTTACAAATCAGTTTGTTGCATTGCATTATTTGTTTGTTGCATTGTAAGTTCAATGGTTGTTTGTTGCATTGCATTTGGTTGCATTGTTTGTTGCATTACAGGTTGCATTGTTTGTTGCATTACATGTTCAATGGTTGTATTCTATTGTTTTTTGCATTGCAGGGTATAGATCAGTTACCAATCAGTTGTCATCCATTGCATTGCATTCCATAGTTCTTTCCAATAAACATTTGCATTGTTTTGTGTTGCATTACATTTGTGAAAGTTTATATAGACCTGAAACTCGATCAAGAAACATTTGTAGATAAACTTCATTAAACTTCCATACATTCATGGTTTACTATTACATACAAAATGAAACTTCATTACATAGACAAACTCCAATCCCCACTACTAACTCCAATCCCCACTACTATTTCATTCATTGCAGATAAACTCCAATCCCCACAACCCAAGCTTGCTATTGAACTCATCACAAAAGTCATTCAATTTCATTTCCACTTCAACTTTGACCTTTATTTTAGGTGGCATCACATTCATACTTTATGTTGGTAGACTCACACGTACAGTTGCAGTTAGTGTTAGAGCTTCCTTCACTGCTTTCAAATAGTCTTGTAACCACCGGAAGCTACCACAATTATTGCACACCAAAAATCTCTTACCTAAACTCCATGATGCTGAGATTTCAATAGTTGCCTGGGTGTTGAGCATCCTTTCGGCCACAAAGTCTTTTTCCAAGGACATTCTTTGTACCAGTGACCATCTAAGTCACAATGAAAATATGCTTTTGAGCTGCCACTCGAAGAAGAGGCTCCTCCAACCTTGATAGACATTCCTTTAAGATCAATGTTATCTTCGTCACCCTTTGCCTCAACCTTTTATAGCATCTTTCAACTATTTAAATTTGCCACAAGTTGGGAATTGACAATACCTAATGTTAGTCGTTCATCGGAAGTGGCCAACATCATCAATCCAGTGCATCGATTTGCGCCACAAATTATATACCCCTGAGCAAGTAGAAGAAGTGTGACCTAAAAAGTCACACATCTAACAAATATCCTGTCCATTGACAAACAATGCAAATCAATTAAACAACAATTTACATATAATTCTGTTTTGGCACCCACATAATTTCCAAATTTACCGTTTGGTACCCATCTTTTCCAGACAAAATTTTGAACAGTTCAACAGTCCAGCATACAAAATACAACAAGTAAAGATTTTACTTACCTCTCTAGCTATGTTATTAATACGCCGCTAAATCGGCGATTAATCGATGATAAATCATTTATCGGGGCCGAATTGGATATTTAGTGGTTTGATTTAGCGGTCACCGAGTAATTGGCGAGAAATTGGTGAGTCAACGAGTAATCGGCGAGAAATCGGTGAGTCACCGATAAATCAGCCCATCCAACTCGTTGATTTATCGCTAATATATATATATATATATATATATATGCTTTGAAAAATTAATCTGATTAAATCCAATTAATCGTAAATTGGTCATGGACCACGAAGGGTTCATTTTCCATTTTAACTACATAGCTCGCCATCAACACCGATTTGTCCACCAACCATACTTTTTAATTTCTCATTGTCCCTCTCGCAGTCTCCCTCTCATACTACAATTACAGATCGAATGAATGAGTGATCTCCCCCCTCTCTCAATCGATTTTAGGGTTTGGTTTGGGAAAAAAATGAAAATTGAACCTCAGGTGCTTGGCATGTGAGGGTAATTCGAGTATTTGTAAAGAAGTAATGGAATCTGATAGTCAAAGTTGTTGACTTAAGGTGAACAATTAAAATTAGGAATGGACGAAATAAAAAAAATTAATGACAACTAAGTAGGGTTTTACCTAAATTAATAGGGGCTAAAAGGTAAATAACCCATTTTATATTGGGGCAAGCACCCAGAAGCCCTTGCATGCCAAAATAATAATTGAGAAAGACAAGGTCATTGTTATGAATATTGTTAAGTATATGCGCATATTAGAGAGTGGGATGTACATAGATATTGTATTAGGGTTTGAATTGCGTTACTTATACAAAGACATTCTTTTTGCCACTAAAAGAATGCAGATGAATACGAGAATATATATTATTCCTCTACATTGTTTTCTCTTTCTATATTACTTTCTCTAGTGTGTTACCGTTGAGCTAATGGATGGATATGTAACACGTTATCAACAATTTCTCAAAGGTGGTTCTTCCTTATTATTATTATTATTAGTTTTGAAAGGCAAGCAAGGTTTTTATAGGATCTCAGAACCCATAAAGATGCCGCAAGCTGGGTTTGAACCCATGACCTAGTGGTACCATCCGCCAAGCTGTAACCGTTGAACTGTCATGCCATTGGCTCTTCCTTAATCTTCTTCTTTACTAGAAGTCTGTTTATCGAACAATTACAAGTGCATTTTATATCTTTATCTTTGAAGTTTTCAAATTAGTGCTCCTTGTTTCTTTATTAAACGATGGTATTGATCTCGAATCTTGTTTTTTAGATGAACACTCTCAAATTGATGGAATTTTGGCTTATTACTATATAACATGTCTTATTGATTGAGTTGATACAGTAACAATACACTCAAACTCAGTGAATTTGATGGCTACTTCCTATTAATTTTAGTCTGCATTTTTTTCTCACTTGGGTCCCATGGATATATTTTAAAGACATAATGAGTGGCAATTGAGTTAAATCGATTATCTACTCAATTCTATAATTTTTTGCAATTTGAATAAATTGGAGTTACTGTATCAACTCATTAAATTTAATTAGTCTAAAAATTCGAAGTGTTATGGCTAACTTAAAAATCAAAATTCACATGTATCCTTTATATAGTTTACTTCAAAGTACGATGCTTCCTATTTGGACTTTTGCTTTGGTACTCAAACTTTGTACAATCTATCATTGTTATTATTTTGGTCGACTAAGGTAAGTAAAAAAAAAGTAGTATATATCAATTTCTAATTTGTATCAGACCGAACTTAAGTTTGACTTGAGCTTACTTTAGACTTAACCTAGTGTTCAAGCTTAAACAAAAATACTAGCTAGACTTGAAACTAAACAAAATTTATTATTGGAGATTTTTTTTTTTTGATGCATGACTTTTTTTGTCAACTCGTTGATTTTCTATGTGATTTAGTAATATTTTTTTTACTATTGTTTAGTCAAAATAGCATGTGACAATCACTCTGCCATGGTCATATAGAAGTACATTGATTTCCATAAATTCGTATTTATGTTCAAATTTTTGTGGGTATTTGGAATTTTGGACCAAAGGTCTGTTAGGCATAATATTGATTACTTTTGACCCAAGTCATATTAGATACTAATTGTATCAATTGGTTATATGCATACATGTTACAGTTCCCATAAAACTCTTTTAGATATTGAAAATTCATAAAGGATGGTAATATTATAACATTTTTGGGGTTTACGTGATATTCGCTCAACATCACTCCAATTATAGTGCCAAGTTCTTATTTTCAAGGAAATTTTAGGTCATGATTTTTCTAATTTTATGCATGAAACTTAAAAGTTTCACATGCTAGAACCTGAAGTTCTTAGTATTAAGCCATGTTTGGTTAATCAATGGAATGAGAATGAAAATATTTACTATATTTGGTTACTCGATGGAATGTGAATAGGAATGATTTGTCTCTTTACCATTATACCTTCAATTATCAATCATGGATTTTGGATCTATAGTGTATAAGGAGGCAAGGAGGGCAAATAAGACAAATGGAGTGTTGATCATTACAATGGTCATTGTAAAGGGCATTTATAGGGTTTTGAGAAGGAATATCCATTACGATGAAATTTGTAATAGTATGCCATTTTTATAGTCAACCAAACAAAAGAATGACTTAAACCATTGTAACGGTCATTACCATTACAATGGCTACACCCATTATATTAAGTAACCAAACTCGCCCTTTGACTCATCATATTATTTGGATTTCTTTATTGAATATTGTTTATATTTATCCCGTTATTTGGACTTGAAGATCCATGACGTTATTATTTGAACTCAAAGTTCAGCAATTGGATGCTCAACTTATACCCATGATAACTTGTAAAGTTGAGCTTGTACTTTTGATTGAACTAGTGAATCATGTTGATATAGTTGTTTGGGTGATATATAAAATTCCTTGAAGTGCATGACACCTCTTGTGTACGATAGACCATCCATTTCTTAATAGGTTTATAAAGACAAACACATTATTTGAGATAAAGAATATTTTTTAAAATGATATTACCTAAAGAAATTATTAATATTATGTGAAAAAAAATTAATGACTCTTGAAGAATTATAATGTATCAATTGGTGATACAAAATTTATTATTCATCTAGAAGACATTTGTCATGCTTCCTTACCTCAATTAATTGAAAAGTTTTGAATCACAAGGTTATGTTATAATTTCATCGAAAATACTAGAAAATCAGGATTTTTGCAATCAGGGTGATGTGGCGTGATCTTTCAAAAATCCCCAAAGTGTTTATGTGTATCTCAAGGTTTTAAAAGACCCTCTGATGATGTCACATCATCCCGGTTGCATAATATAGTTCCCTAGCCTTACTCATAATTTCATAGATGCGATTGTTATTATTTGTTTTTTTTGTTTAGAATTTCTCCAGGATACTTCAGTAATTGCCGAATGCAATAGATATTAAGTGAACTTTCCATTTTGGCCCATAATATCAAATGGTTCGTTTTTCTTTGAAATTAATATAGCTTTTGATGTAATTTTTCATTGTCATTATTTTATACATATGAGTTCCTTATTGGTTAAATCATAATTTTATTTTTCTTGATTAACGGTAAGGATTTTGAATTGCAAATTATAAGGACAATACATGTCTAGTTGATTTTTTTTAATAATTTTTTTTATTTTTATTAATCATTGCCCGAAGGCTACATAACTGACCCTATAGGGTTGACCAAACCAGGCTTGAAGGCTTAAATATTGTTGCCACTTAATATCCTAGTCGCCTCCATCTCGCATAGAGACTTGCTTTCGCTCCGGTCCATCGCTTTCACCTTGCATGAAGACTTGCTTTTTCGCTTCACTCCGGTCTTGTCCATCTAAGCTAGGGCTGAACAAAAAACCGATCAAACCGACTAAACCGACCAAACCGATCAAAACCGAATCGATTGGTTCGGTTTAAATTCGGTTCGGATCGGTTTCGGTTTTAAAAAATTCAAAACCGAAGTGGTCGGTTCGGTTTTCGGTTTCTATGTTATTTTAACCGACCAAACCGAACCGACCGAATATATATAATAAATAATATATATTTTATATATAAATAATATAATATGTTTAAAATAGTCGGTCGGTTCGGTTTTGGTTCGATTTTAGTCGGTTCGGTTCGGTTACGGTTTGCATAAATTAGAATCGGTTCGATTTCGGATCGGTTTTGTTAATGGTCGGTTCGGTTTCGGTTTGAAAATTTTAAAACCGACGTAGGTCGGTTCGGTTCATGGTTTAGGTGAAAAACCGAACCATTCAGCCCTAATCTAAGCAACTGCATTCAATACCCGAAGGCTTATCTACGGCGGAGCAAATGTGCTCCTAATAATCGTGCGAAAACTCACAAAATTCTAACTGGTGAGTCTCGAACCCGCGACCTCTTACAAGGAGAGTGGATGTCCGACCAACTGAGCTACAATTGGTGGACATGTCTTTCTTGATTAACGGTAAGGATTTTGAATTGCAAATTATAAGGACAATACATTTCTAGTTGATTTTTTTTAATACTTTTTTTATTTTTATTAATCATTGCCCGAAGGCTACATAACTGACCCTATAGGGTTAACCAAACCAGGCTTGAAGGCTTAAATATTGTTGCCACTTAATATCCTAGTCGCCTCCATCTCGCATAGAGACTTGCTTTCGCTCTGGTCCATCGCCTTCACCTTGCATGAAGACTCGCTTTTTCGCATCGCTCCGGTCTTGTCCATCTAAGCAACTGCATTCAATACCCGAAGGCTTATCTACGGTGGAGCAAATGTGCTCCTAATAATCGTGTGAAAACTCACAAAATTCTAACTGGTGAGTCTCGAACCCGCGACCTCTTACAAGGAGAGTGGATGTCCGACCAACTGAACTACAATTGGTGGACATGTCTAGTTGATATTGCTTTAATTAACTCATAATTTATGAAAAAAAATTGAAATATTTTCTTTACGATAACACGTAGACAATGCATGTCATAGCTGTTCTGCACATTTTTTTTTTTGAAGGGTCCAAAAGAGCCCACATTTTGTTACCAAAGTAGTATCTCCCTATTTTTTTAGAACGCATTAGTTTCAGCTATTTTCTGAAGAAACTTGTTAAGTCTTTTATACAATATATGCGCATGAATAGGTAGTATAATGAATTTAATATAAGAGTAACAATTTTTTTTTTATATCATCTCTGAAGTTATAAACTAGAAACTTATATTAAACATGAAGTTTTGTGCAACGTCTTATCATCTCTGAAGGACTAGTGTTTAGGTGACTAACATATCCCTCAAGAAATCTAAGGCTGAAATTGAATGTTCTGTATCTTAAAATGTTCATCTCGAAAAAAGATCAAATGATCCAATTAAAATGATAACCGTATCTTGATAAAAATCTAACAATTAAAATAAATTAAAAAAAAAAAAAAAAAACGTATCTTCCCAAGCCCAATCCTCCCATTTCTTCCCCTTATTCTTCTTCATTTCTCTATTCAAGATTGTCCATGCAGATGCAAGTTTCATTTCATCCAAGCTTTGTATATAAGTTGATTGCTTCCGTACATGCCATAAACCCTATTTCAAAACTTGAGGTAGGTGGTGTTGCAAAAACTCCATGTTTTTTCACCCAATGCCTAGTCCTCAGTGGGGACAAAGCGTGAACTCCTTGAAAATTTGAAATTTTGGATTATGTATCCGCAGAGATTGGTTATTCTGTCATCTCATTGTTTGGGTTGGTGGAGATCAAGTAATTTTAATCATAATGCACCATCTAATTTGCTAAGAATCATGCAACCATCCAATACTTTCCACTAAAACCATCCATGGACCCACCACTTTCCTATTTTTTTTTTCATTTAAAAACTAGAAATTAGTGTCATGATTTGGGTTAAAGAAAATTATTAACCTCTTTCCATATTCTGATATAAAAAAACCCCTATTTCGAAATGTATAATATAATATAGAAATCTCTAAATATAATTTTTTTTACAAATTCCAATATTCCATAATAATAAACAAATGTTATTTGTTTGTGCATCACTACACCAAATTAACATATTTGTAACAACCAAAAAAAAAGTATCATTGTTGTGATGTAACAATTCACCAAACAGTTTCACACAGTTTGACAAATGAAGTGATATAATAATTGGATCTCCATGAATAGTACGGTGCTGCAAGTGGTACTATTCACGATGATTCAATTTATTATATCACTTTATTTGTGAAGCTATTTTTAAAATTTTGTCTGAATTTAGTTTTAACTCGAAAATGTTTGATGGACTGTTACATCACAAAAGTGATACTGTTTGGGGGTTGTTACAAAACTACTACCCATTTGTGTATTGCGTGTAGTCTTATTGATTTATATTTATGTTAAATAAAAATGGCATTTGTAAAATTGTGACATTTATTTCTTAAAGTTTTTTGAAATACTTGTAATATCATTGCTCTTTTATATATAAGAATTGTGAACAAAGCCCAATTAAAAAAATACCAACTAAATCACATTTGACAATTAGACGACTCCAAAAAATGCACAACAAAGTGCAGAAGATCAAGAGATCATAAGAGGTCGAATAAGTTGTGAAATGTAAAAATATGTGAATTGGTGTGCAAGTAAAATTATGCAAGCACTAATAATGCTAGCTCCCCATCCCCCAAATTCCTGGATCCGCTCCTGCTTGTCGTGCCCATCAACAACTATAAATCCATAAATAGTTGTGTAACTATGCAAAAGAAATCCTGCATCAGCATATAAATGAAATTTCTCTACATTTTGATTGCCACTTTATAAAATTGTGCAAAAATTCCATCATGTGGTGGAACATAGTGGTTATTTTGGCATGGTGGTACTAGGTGGAATACACACTTAGTTGCCGTAACAGTGAGGTTTATTATCTGTCTCTCCACCATTATCCAACAAAATAATTCTAGGGAGCCTTGTTAGGGGGCCCTTTTTGTGTTTTTTTGACGGGGAATTCTAATTGGCGAGGAAACGGGCGAGGGAGGGGGTGGAACCCTCCATCCCCCTCGGGATGCGCAAATGCACACATCTCAAGGGGGATGGAGGGTTCCACCCCCTCCCTCGCCCGTTTCCTCGCCAATTAGACAAGCCCTTTTTTGACACTTTCTATCCCTTCTATGGATAATACTTGTGGTTGAATTCATATTTTAGGGAGCCTTGTTAGGGGATCCAAAATGAGTAAAAAGTAGGGTTGTGTTTTAAAAAGGGGTGATTCTAAATGTCGGGATTTACTTTATGGCTTGATTTGTGGTTGAATGGGCAATGTCCAACACCATTGTGGATATGTTATCTTCTTGGAGCAAAACACATCTTTTTTTTTCAGTACTGAGAAAGGTTCTTTGGTCACCTGCAATTGTCTAGGGCGTGTGGCTCAGAAGAATTTTTTTTGGAAGGTAAATGGTGGAATATGTTGGCTTTCATATGGTTGTATACTTCCTTGATACTTGTTCTTGTCATATCCTAACTACTTGAGTCCCATTCTGAGCTGGTTATATTGTCCTCAGCAACAAATCTTTTAGCATCCCTGCCAGCCTTGCAGATAATAAAAGATGCTTACATTATAATGTGGCATATATTTGAACATTGATTACCTAAGAGTAACATAAAGTATTTTTTTTTTCTTTAGGTTTGGCAAGATCTACAAGAAAGCAGCTAAGAGTTGCCTGGAGAAAGGATTTGATTATGCCAAGAAAGAGATAGAACGTCTGCAGCGCATTCTTGAAAAGGTGACATTCAAATTCCTCAGTTCATTAAAGAGCCCCGTATATGTATTCCAGTATATTTGTTTCTTAGTTGAATGAGCGATTATCTGTCCTGACATTTCCTCAACAGCAAATATTTTAGCATCCCTGCCAGCCTTGCAGATAATAAAATATGCTTACATTATAATGTGGTATATATTTGAACATTGATTACCTAACATGAGAATATTTGAGCAATTTTCAAGATGGGGGCTTCTTAGAAGTTAGAAAAACCTAATAAACCATACATCAACATTTAGCACGGGGTTTTCAAACTTGAGAGCCAATTGGAAATTTGATTTTGCTATTCTTGATTCAACAACAGTGGAAGCTGTTATCTTACTTGTTACCGACTATTGATGTAGGCAACTTATCTTATCTAGTACTCATGTGTCTGTCTTTTTGTTTGGTTTTGCTTTTATGTGCATTTGGGAGAGTTTTGGAACAAATTGGTGTCATAGTCTAAAGTTCTGGTCAAAAGAGACAATGCAAATGTTCAGAGGAGAAAAATTTGGTGAATGCAATTTGCTTTCTGTTGTTTGTGGGTGGTTCCTTCAAGTGGTCATTCTAGCAATCTTCTTGTTAACCCTTTAGAATGGGTATCGTTGTTGCACATGCTTGATCTAGGTTCTTGCATTTTGGATTATGTATGTATGAATCATAATTTAACAAGAAAACCATTTAGTATGCAATGATTTCCATGGATATTCATTTTTTGGTTATCGTTGAATTTTCCTTTTGATTTATGCTTAGTCAATTTCTGGGGAAAATCAGGCGTATTTATCATATCGGTTTCTTCATATTCTACTCATGACTATGATCTTATTAATCTTTAGACATCTTATTCTTCTTCTTTGTTTGGAATCCAATTTCAGGGAGTAAATGTCCTTGCAATATTCACCAATGTCAGAAAACTCCGATGATGCTCGATATAGTGAAGCCCCTCCGAACACTTCCATGTCACAACCTGAAAGCCGACCCACCAGTCCAGGTTCTCCTCACAGGTACTACAGACCACTCAATGGTTACTCTTCGACGACTTCGACATTGTACCGTCATTTGGTTGCCCTCCCACTTCTGCAACCTGTCCCCAGCCCAGTGATATATGCCACTCAGCTGACTTGAGAAGGGATGCACTATTACGATCAGTGCAGATGAGAGTGCATCCAGTAGCTCCCCCTGCCTACGAGTTGTCATTCAGTCCAGAACATGAGCCCACAGGAAACATTGAAGCGCAAGAGCATCCTTGCTTGTGTGTAGAACTATTAGTGTTGAGTTAATCAGACTCAGGTTTCCTTTTTTCAATTAGCTGAGATAGATACACTGTTTCGCTAACTGAAAAAAGGAAACAGTTTACCTTCCAAAAAAAATTCTTCTGAGCCACATGCCCAAGACAATTGCAGGTGACCAAATAACCTTTCTCAGTACTGAAGATGTGCTTTGCTCCAAGAAGATAATATATCCACAATGGTGTTGGACATTGCCCATTCAACCACAAATCAAGCCATAAAGTAAATCCCGACCTGGTGAGCCAACATATAATCAAAGAAAAGGTCTGGATAAGTGATTTGAGGAGCGCCGAAAGGGTTTGTTAATGTTTTCAAATGCAGTTTTTCTAGATGGCGAGGAAATGCGAAACTGAAAACAAAATTTATTCTTACAAAAACTGAAAACGATAGTCGTCCTCTCGAAACCCACCACCTGAAATCAACCCACATTGAAAGAAAAACCCTAGATCTAAAAACCCACCACCTGAAATCAACGAAGAAACTCTAGATCTAGAACCCCACCATCTAAAATCAACACGAAATATGCAGTAGAAACCCTAGATCTAGAAACCCATCACAAGAAATCAAATAGAGACTTACCTTTTCTTCGAGGCTCTGTAGTGTTGAGAGATTTTAAAGCTTTTCGAATGGGACCAGTCTGAGCTTCTTTACCTTCTTCTGGTCTGAGCTTTTTCACCTCCTTCTGTTGAGCTTTTTCTCTTTTCTTTATTCGGTTGAGACGATGATGGGGAGAGGTAAAACTTCTTCTTTCTTCAGTTCTAAATGGGGAGAGGGAGTCTTTGTTCCCTCCCTCCTAAATGTGCTCTTAACTTTTTTGTTTTTTATCAAAACGCGTGCGAGGGAGGCTCCCTCGCCAATTTCCTCGACATTTAGAATCACCCTTTAAAAAGAATGGGTAAAAAGAACAATTCTACAGGGCTTGGGAACCAGCCTGGTTTTCCCTGGGGGGAAAATACAATTTTGCCCCCTTTTTAAACACCTTTCTAAAGAGTGTGTTTAAAGAGGAGGGGGAGGGGCAAAACTGTATTTTCGCCCCCAGGCAGGGAAAACAAGGCTGATTCCCAAGCCATTAAGAATTTCTGGGGTAAAAAATGTAAAATATCCCAAACAAGACAGCCTTGAATTACCTCTTTTCGTTCTCTCTATCTGAACTCCTCCTCCTCCAATCTCCCCCTTTTCTTCTCTCCTTCTGTATCGTCCAGGGTTATCGACTCAATCGGTCAAGCTTCAACCCTTCTTCACTCGATTCAGTCTATCTATACTCAATTCTGTAAAAAAAAAAAACCAATTCAATACATCCATCGAAGCAACCGAAAGAGGTACGAACCGCTTGAACCTTTTTATTTTTATTTTTTACAAGTATCTCTCATTTTTGATTTTTCAGCTATTACAGGGATTGACCGACTCCTCATCATCTCTTGCATCTCGGTAAGCTTTTATGTAAATCCTTATTTCGTTTCTCTTTACCAATATGTTTTGTTCAATGAGCTTGTAACCTTTACTGCGAAAGTTAGAATGTAAGAAAAACTGATGGGATGGGATGGATGAATCTCTTTCTCTTTTACTGTCAATAGAGCTTCCATTGATGTAGTTGTCAATTTTTATTTTTTTGACAAGATTATGATTTAAGTTGTGATCTGATCATGAAAGACACATTGTAGTCAGCAACTTCTATTGGGAAATTAACACTCTACAGTAAACACAATGTTTGAAATCACTCTCATTGAATTGAAACTACAAATTTGCGAGTTATTTATGGGGGCACTTTAATCATTCAGCCTTGGATGCAGGATGGGTATCATCATATACTTCTATTATATTATGGTGTCGAGATGGAGTGACTTAAAATAATCAGCAATGAATTCCAATGTCAAGATGGAGTGGTTCAAAATAATCAACATTATAACAATTGCAGCTAAGTATAGTGTAACCCCATCCTTTTTGGTTTCCCTATCTCACACTACCACTCATGGATTCTCTCTGGAAGGGAATTTTGAGTTTTAGAAGTTGTGTGGAGGAAGGTGTTTCTTTTGAAGTTCGTAATGGTGTGAGAGTGCAATTCTGGAACCATAAATGGTTGGGAGTTAAACCATTGAAAAGAGACTTTTTAGATATAGGGGAAGATCGCGGAGTTTATTAACACCCAAGAGGGCAACTAAGGCTGGAATTTCCATTTGAGAAGAGTTTTAATGACAGGGAGCTGCAGCAGCAGATGGCAATCATATTATTGAAGTAGTTGGATATCCAGATTCCTGGAATGGAATTGGGGTGGCAGTTTGGGACTGCCAAAAAGAGCTGGGTCCCCACTTGGAGTTTAGCCACATCGAACAAAGAATCAACAAGCCTTATGGCTTAGTTTGAGCTTGTTTTCTGATGTGGACTGCTCAATGGTAAAATTCTTTCATCAACAAGAGGGACTTTTTGATTCCATACCCCTATGTTATCTGTGAAAAGGCAGAAGAGACAATTGATCACGTCATGTTGTCTTGTGAACTCACTCAAGCTATCTGGCATGCCCCAGCCATTTTTTCCTTCCTTGAATGGGCATAAATTTGGAGCACCTCAAAGGCATATAAGTTGAAGCTTACACACCTGGGTTTTTAGGTTTAGGAAAGAATGCTTCATGCTTTGACTTGGGTAGTTTTAAAGGAAAGAAACAATTACATTTTTAAGAAGGCTGGTACTATGCCAGTTCTGCTTTCGAACCCCACCAAGGAACACTGCTACATTTCCTTGGAACACCACCACCTGCTGAGGAACACAACAATCACTTCCTCACTTTTCCTGTTGTAACGACAACAAGAAGCGATCACATCTTCTCTCCGTCCGACTTGCATCCAAGTACTCAACTAAAAATCATCACATTGAACAAGAAAAAAATTCCTCCTACCCAGACACTTCTTTTGATCTTATTGATGAAACCACATAAATCCCTGGCAAAGATAGGGAACTCCTCTTATGAGGTGACCTTAATCCACCAACATTGCCATGGAATGTTGATGAAATCACATTGCCATGGAATGTTTTTATAGAAACTTATGAACAAGGATGCACCGACTCTTTGAAAATCCACTGTATCAAGTATCGAACATGTGTCGGACATCGAACGCGCTCGACACGTTTTAGACACGTGGTCAATGGTGAGGGCTCGTTGACTGCTTTGGACTCGTCCCAGTCACGCCTCTAACACGGTTCAGACACACGAGTTCACATTTGTGAGGGGGGCATTTAGGGACCTAATGGGTGCAAATAGCAACCCATTACCTTTTTCTTTTTCTTTTTCTTTCATTCTGTGATTTTATTCTTTGAATCATCATACTTTCGACAACTGTTTTTATGCTGCGATTTTATTCTTTGAATCATCATACTTTAGACTGTTGTTTTTCACTGAACTAGTGTCTTTGTTTTTTAATCATCATAATCTGTCTTTGTTTTTTTAATCACTGATAATTAGACTGTTGTTTTTGAAACCATCATAATCTGTCTTTATTCGCTGATGATTTTGGTCATAGTGAGTGTAGATTGTTGTTTTTTCTCTTCTCATCCTGCTTCAATTACTGTAATTCAAAAAACATCTTATGCCAAGTTAGTCACATGTGTTTGATACATTTTAAGGCAATGAAACAATGAATTTGATACAATTTTAAGCTTTAGCTTGTTGTTTGAAGCAATGAATTCATGTTTTTGTCTCTTAATGTTTCTTTCAGGCCAAGTGAAATTATGTTGCTTATGATTTATGAATTATGATGCATTTGAATGAATGAATGTTTAGATTGTTCATTATTATTGTTTATGTTCATATGAGTTATAAAAAAAATAAAAAATAAAAAATATAGTTTGGCCGTGTCGCCGAGTCCTAATTTTTTGGAAATTACCGAGTCGCCGTGTCGTGTCCGTGTCCATGCATCCTTCGCTGTGAAGCCTTAATCCTTTTGCCATTCTCTGAGGGATGTGGTTGGAGCGGAAGAAAAAGACTCTTTCAACGATATGTGCACGAGATAGACAAGGTGATTGTGGGCAGGGAGAGTAATTTTTTTTATTTGTGTAAGGTGTTCTTGGAATTTACTGGTTTGCATTTTGATGATTTCATAGTCCGCTAGGAGATAGTGCTGGACTTGTAATTTCCCCTCTTCTAGGTGATTTGTTTTAGGCTACATCGGCCTCCCTCTTGTATCATTTTTGTTTTTGGCAACAAATTTGCTTTACCTGTCCAAAAAAAAGGTTCAGCTCTGTAGTAATGAGCTGCATTCTGTGCTTAAGTCAAGCATCCAGGTTTCTCTTCTTCACTGTCTGATATAGGTATACAATCCTCAGCCTGCAATCTTGTGGAAGTTAAAGGGATTCCAAGTACCTGCTGGGGAACTTCCCTACCTGCTAAAGTTCTGGACAACTCTCCACTTTCCATACTTGACCACTGACATACCAGCACTGAACAAAGTGTTAGTGCTCATATTAATCCTGACATCTTGTTAAATCTGCCCAAGATATTGGAGATGTTAAAATTTGGAGATCATCAAGAAAAGACAAATCAGTAACCAAAGTTCTTTGGCATTTAGGGTGAAGACTGAATCTGAGTTCGTCATAGCTCCAGAACATCCATGGCCAGGAAAGTAACCTTCAGGTGCCCCAGTACTGCGAATAGACAATAGAGAACCAAGCAGAGGTGATGCAACACATGATCCAGGATGCAAGTCTCTCAAGAATAGACTTTGATTTCAACTTTCATGCATTTGATTTTGGTTTCAGTTTTCTACCAGATTTCAGTTTTTCAATACTTGAATCCCCCTTCAAACACTATGTTTTCTCTTAGTACAAACGTTTCACCATTCAACTCTATATTTCCTCCTAGTACAAATGCTCAACTATCTGCTAAGTTGGTCCATTGCCAACGGTACTGGCTCAGCTAGATTACTGGTCGATGGTAACACAAGTTTAGGGTTCGAATCTTGTCAAAGGCATTTAATGGTTTTGGATCCAATAAAACTCTGCTTGCAGTTCAAAAAAAAAGTTAAAGTCCAATTCTATAGAGTGCATTGGGCTCTTAATATATTCTCAAAAGCAAGAGTTGTGCAACACTTCCTTCACAAAGTGCCTTTCACAAAGGCTTTCGAGAGGTCCTCCTGCCAGTCATATTCTTTGTATGATAGCCTCTTACAATCTCAATGGCATAAGCCTGATGGAGATAGGGCCTTGAGTGTACACCTGCCAGTTATATTCTTTGTATGATAGCTTCTTACAATCTCAATGGTATAAGCCTGATGGAGATAGGGCAGCAGATGGATTTTCTGCAGGTGGTAAGAGTAATCAGAGATGAGAGGGGTAGTTTTCCATTAGATTTTCATGCCTATTTTGGTGCAAGTACCAATAACCTTACCGAGTTTCAAGTTGTAAGCTTAAATCTATGCCAGGAGAATGGGTTTTTGATTGCTCAGCTGAAGACCGACTCATCTCTCACTTCAAAATGATTCTATAAAGTATCAAATGCGTTGGTGAAGAAAATAGAAGAAGCCTGTAATGGATTGTCAATCGAGGTTAGCCATGTTTTCCATAAAGCACTTCAGTGGCTAATAAACTTGCATCTTTGCGGGTGCAGAATTAGAAACCTCGCATAACATCTGATAGTGATCAGATGCCTGCTGAGAATAAACAAGTTGTGTGCCTTGGGAATTTAAAGGCATTTGGTTTTTATTTCTGTTGTTGGAGCTATGTGCATGATTCTGCAAAAATTCTCTGGGGTGCAGTTCTGCATGTTTGGATTTATAGCGTTGACAGCTATGTATAATAAGCATGTCTCCGTTCATGCATTTCAAGTTTTTCTCATGCATTTCTAGCTTTTAGGCTTGTCATTCATCTATAGATTGGTCGGGGTCTGAGATTAAACTCCCTCCCCTCTTGAGTGTTTTATTGGAAAAGGAAAGAAAAGCTCTTCCTGAAATAATATCCATTTTAGCAAGATAGGTTCCAGCCTGTTTGTTCATTATAACAGAAAATATGGCAATGGTTAGGATCAAAGAAATCAATTTGTTTAACGCTGTTCCCTTTCGGAGTGATGCAGCATTCAAATAGTTGAGATTGATACCAGTTAGTTTCAGTTCCTAATTCCCTTACTTATTGTGTATTTCATATGTTGATATCAAAATAACCCTAAAAACAAGTTGTTTATTTAAGTTGCCAAATTATTCAACATTGGTTGTCATATGTTGTCGTTCACCAGTTTTATTTTGACCAAGGATAGCTTTATGCACGCGCAAATGATGTCATACTTTGTGACTCTTAGACAGGGATGTAATTAAAAGTTTTTTTTTTCCAAGAGGTTCATTGACTACATAGAAAGTTAAGAATGCATGAATTAGCATCCTTGTTTGTTGAACAAGATTGCCTAAAATTACCGAGGAGCCATTCAGCAACAGACTGACATTTTATTCTTTGATGAGACTACTGGACATGATTATGGAGGCACCCTCTCTTGTTGATTTCTGTCAAAGCTATCTTCCCAGTTTTAATTTGTTCTTTGTCTTCACTAATACTAATTGACAGAGACCTGCATTACTTCATATTTTGATATAACACTTTTGAGTCACTGGAGATGATGGAAAAGCTTGTCACAAGCCTCATTCATTAGGTGCCTAAAGCCGGAGCTGTAATCCTAAGTTGTCAACCCAGCAGTATCAGGTGACAACAAGTTTGGTGCCAATTATCGTTACAGCTTACAACTTGGTAGATGTTGTGGTGACAACCCTATATTTTTATATGTTCCCCCCAATTTGTACGTGTTGCAGTGCTGCATGCGTTTTCCAAAGTTGAGTCATACTAATTGTCTGATCGGGCGCCAATGGTAGCCTGGTTGGATGGTTAAAACTGTGGTGGTATAACCTCCATGTCTTGGGTTCTATACCCACCGGCGGCATGCTTGCCTTTCAAAAAAAAAAAAAAAAAAACCACTCAAACTCATCTTAATGATCATAATTATTGTGTTAAGCTATTTTGATATTATTGGGGTTATGTTATCTAACAACACATTACCCTTTTCTATTGATACTTGTGTTCCTCTCAAATCTATGTTATTCCTCCAAGAACTTTCTATTTAAAATAGTCACAAAGCATGATAACAAACATCCAAGATATTAAGATGAGATCTTAACAAGAAATTGACTCAAATGTACATTCCCGATGTGCCTATACAAAATTACACCAAGAACCCTATGATGGTACCCCAAGTTCAATCATATTTCTAGGATAGGGACATTTGAGATTAGAGAGAGCGTGAGTGAGGGAGTCTTTCGATTAGAGTTATTTCTGGTTATCTTAGTTTCAATTATTAACAAACACGACTCGAAATCTATCTGACCATCTCTTTATCAACTTTCAATCCACTTCTTTCGGTTCTCAACTATTTTCATTGATTTATCAATCCATCCTTTTCTATCCCTCAGTTTTACCCTGATTTTCCTTTTTGGATTCATCGATCTTCAAAAATTTCTCTCCCCTTCCCTTCCCACATCTTCCTCTTTCCGCGATGATTCTTCCAACTTGTTTCTGTAATTGGTTTTTTGTTTCTCTGTGTTTGTGATGCAGGTTTCTGGCGTGATGCGGTGTCCATTTTCTGAGTTTATTCCAATCCGACCATTCCTTCTTACAACCATGAAACCTCAATCCTCATTCACATGCAAATAACCCATATAGTACGCAAACACTGCTTATGCTAAGCTCTTGTAACCCATCCCATACTCTAGCCCCATATCAAGTTCTATCAAACCTTTCAATGTCCCCCTCTCGGATCTCCACCATCCAAACTCATTTCTGCTTCCATGCAATCCTCATGGATGTTTGGGTAACTCATTGGGCTTTGATCCCTTTCCTCCTTCATCCCAGGTTAACATCTCCTGAACGGCCGGATCAACATCTTCTCTTATTCACCCCAGAACTCGATCAACAAGAGATCTATTAGGGTCATAAGCAAGTACACAAGGCATGAATACTGGATGATTCAATGGCAATCAACTGTTCTATATACTCTATCTTGCACTGCTTTTGATGGTCCAAAGCCAGATCTATTCCTTGTCGATGCGAAGAAGTCGTCAACGAGGTTGAATAACTTGACTGGTTCTCCTTATGCATTACATTACTCTGGTAGATTAGAGGAGTTGGGTCTTGAGAACCGCAATCAACGGCATGTACAAAAATCTAGATGAGCCTCATTTTTAGCTGTGCCAAAAACCAAGGTATCAACAACGATGACCTTGGCGTTCATCTCCCCACAGATCTACAAAGACAATATCACAGTTATCCAGGAGATCTACGGGATTTGGCTGGCATTGGGAGTTTTTGAGAACTCGAACCAACAACTCAAAAAAACTCCATTGCAGAAATTGTTCTCGTCAGGTCCTGGGTTGGTGATTGCTCGATCCGGATACATTCGAATCGACCCTGGAACCATCGTCATAAATCGTCGCCAGATAGTATCAGGACCGGTCCCTTCGTCCCAACGGCTCTGACTCCATGGCCGGTGAGAGCTTTTATTGCTTGCAGTCGATAATCCCCAACTGTCCTCTATTAATTTAATGCCACCCGAGACCTCAACAACCAAATTAAGGGTGGTTTTAATGACAGTGAGGAAGGACGTGGTGACAGTTAAGGGTCGTCATAACGGCAGTGATGACAGACGTGGTCGTCATAAAAAATGACAGTCAAGTTTGATGGCCATTATAAATAAAGAAAGCGGTGACAATTGTTCTGATAGTTATGGGGACGACAGTGATCACTGTCATAAGTTCCACTACTTTCAATTGATCTTCTCTGGCAACTTTAAAGAATGGTACTTTGTCAAGACATTTTGATGGCAAATGGCCCTCAGGCTAGCAAATGTGAATACAAATACTTCCCTCCCAAAATCAAAGGCAACTTCAATAGTTACCAAGCACAGCACACTCATGCAAGTGTTACTCATGTTCTCACCTGCCTATCTAGCTATACTTTTCAATTTCACGAGGTTGCGACAACCACCTCAACAGGGTCGCCTCCGTATTCATGATGCTCTCATGGAACACTCGAGGCATGGGGTTTGCCAAAACGTGCCGAAACCTGAAGGCCTTCTCCCAACAGTCCAAAGTTGATATTATTTTTTTGATTGGAACCAAATCTAGTTGTTTCAAAATGGACCGCTTACGCGGGAGACTGGGCTTCGCACATAGAGCATCAGTGCCAACATAGGGACTAGCTGGAAGACTTTGCATTGTTTTGGAAGCAGGTATTCACCTTACTATTCTTTCTTCCAGTAAAAATTATTTTAACTATATTCTCGATGATTTTGTTTTACTACCATTGCATGGTCTGTTATTTTTGTTTATGGTGAATCGAATCCCGCTTCTCGAAAACAATTCTCGAATTCCATATCCGACATGCACTCTATTCAGACTTTACCAGGGATCATTATTGGAGATTTAAATGTTATTAGTCAACCTGGGGAAAAATGAGTGGAAACCGACCTTTTTCTGGTCTCCATCACCTTAGGAATTTTTTGATACTCATCAAATGTTAGACTTTCCCCTTAACGGCTCTCAATTCACCTGGAACAAGAGAAAAGACAAAAATGGGGTTAAGGCTAAGCTAGATCATATCATTGTCTCGGCTGAGTGGTTGGACCTGTTCCCTTCTGCTTCTACTCGTACAATTCACACTTCTTCAGATCACAGGGTCATTTCCTTTCAGTTAGTATCTAACTTCAGCACCAATCCAAAATCATTTTGATTTTTCCATATGTGGACTAGAAACCCTTCTTGTCGGAGAGTGATTCAAACTAACTAGGCCCCTAGACAACACCCCTCCCCAACGCACAATATCCATCTCAAAACTAAGAAATTGAGTTACAACCTCTCTAGGTGGAATTAGAGAAATTTCATCTCTGACACTCTATCTTCCTTGGACAAACTCTAAAAGGAACCCCCTTAGCAGGACAATGCCAAAGCCATCTCCTTGCTGGAAGAACGTCTCTATGAACTTCAACTTTGAGAAGAGATGTTTTGGCGTAACAAATCTGGTTCCTTCTGGCTCAGAGACAGTGACAAGAACACCAAATTCTTTCACCTTGCTACCATGCTTCGAAGGAAGCGTAACCCGATTCTACGTCTTAAGATGACAATAACGTGTGGCAATCCACATCGAAAACTATCGGAGGCACAATTAATGACTTTCTCAAAAAAAATTCCAATCCTCCAATCTGACTCTTGATCCTATGATTCACGCTTTATTTAGTCTGATAATCTCGGATGAGGAAAATGCATATTTGTTGGCTATTCCCACAGTTGCAGATATCCAGTCAATTGTTTTTGATATAGGCAGCCACAAAGCTCCTGGCCCAGAAGGTTTTCACGCTTTCTTCTTTCAATATTAGTGGGATATTGTGAAGACGGATGACACAGACGTTGTTATTCATTTATTCTCTTCAAAGCAGTTAGATCTTAAGCTGAATGAAACCTTCATTGTTCTCATCCCTAAAGTGGGTAATCCGATAACACCGGATAAATTTCGCCATATTGGCCTCTGCAATGTTATTTATAAAGTGATCTCCAAAATTCTTGCCAATCGTCTTAAACCTTTGCTTGATAACATTATTTCTCCTAATCAGGGAACATTTATCTGAGGTCGCTTGATAGCGGATAATGTTAGCCTTGCTCATGAAACTTTTTATCAGATGAAACATTTTCAAAGGAAAAAACAAGGTTGGATGACGATCAAAATCGATATGGCCAAAGCCTATGATATGGTCGAATGGTCTTTTCTGGCTCAAGTGTTCAAACAACTTGATATTTTATAAGGATGGATTGACATGATTAATCAATGTGTTTCCACTACTTCTCTCCAAGTTTTTCTCAATGGCTCTCATCTACCTCCTATTAAGCCATCCAGGGGTATTCGCCAAGGCGACCCCCTATTTCCTTACATTTTCCTGTTGGTTGCCAAAACGCTCTCACGCTTTCTTAATAAGGCTGAAACATAGGGCAAAATTCAAGGTATCAAAATTCGAAGACATTCTCCTTCGATCAGTCATCTGCTCTATGCAGATGATTTGATATTTTTCTGCAGAGCCTCTTTAGCTGAAGCCCATTCAATTAAAGATATTCTATAATAGTATTGTCTAGCGCTAGGTCAAGGAGTAAATTATGACAAATCTTCTGTTTATTATAGTTCCAATGTGCACCCAAAACATGCTAAAATGATTAACATGATCTTGGGCACTAGGAACTATAATCCTAAAGATAAATATCTTGAATCTCCCTTTCTGTTTTCCAAAAAGAAAGCTAAGGATTTCGATTTTCTTATTGATAAAGTTAATGCTAAACTTTCTTCTTGGAAAGCCAAAATCCTTTCTCAAGCGGGTCGTACTGTGATGATAAAATTGGTTATCAATTTGATTCCCATTTACACTATGCAAACTTTTCTGTTGCCTTGCTCTGTCTCAACAAACTTGGACCACCTGACTAGAGACTTCTCGTGGAATGAGGCGACAGGGAGTAAGGCCAAACATCTTTGGGATCAGGTTTGTCTGCCCCCCGTACTCTCGGGGATCTCAATAGTCCTTCCTGTAGGAACAAAAATCTTGCATTATTGGCCAAAAACATTTGGAGTAACTCGTCAACTCAAGGTACTCTATTTTCGAGATAAGAGTATTTTCCAGTTAGGAAAATCCCCCTCATTGGCTTTCTTCGCTTGGAGGGGGCCTAATGACTCTTCTCTAAATGAAGCGATTTCTTTTATGGCAAATTATGTTTGGAAATCAAATCAACCTCTGACTGGACTGCTGGGTCAAACTAGATTTTGTTCTTGCGGATTGTGTCTCTGACACTACCGATCCCAATCTGCTTCATTCTTTTCGGGACCTTTGAACCACCCCTACCGAAGGTTCACTCTACTGGAATTTAGATCTTATCAACTATCTTTTTCCGGATCAGGTAGCTAGGGATATTCAAGACATTTTAATCCGACCCAATAATAATCCGGACAAACTTCTTTGGATTTTTGACAAAAGAGGGTTTTTCTCGATCAAAAGTGCAATGCGAGCTTTCACCATGGGTCATTTGGAAAGCTCTATTTTCAACCCCCTTCACTTTTGATCCTAAACTTTTGAGATCCATCTGGAGAATCAAAGCCTCTCCCAGTACCCAGTTTCTCCTCTAGAAGATTAGCCAGAATTTGCTCCCCACTAAAGCCAATCTAGTTAGGATCCATATACCCATTGAGGACAGCTGCACCTTTTGTCATGCCCAGAAGGAAGATGTGCTCCATCTTCTCTTCCTTTCCTATAATTTTTTGATTTTGGCTTCTTTCTCCTCTCCCTATTAATTGGGTTGCCCCAAATCTAAACACCCATTCTACTATGAGAGTTTTTGAATTAAGGTAGGATTCTGCCAAAGCTCATGTAATGAATTCGGATGAGACGTTTTCCTAGTTTAACGCCATTCTTGTGACGATCTGGTATTTGCATAATCAAACTATTTTTAACAATACTAAAGCATCCCCGATGACATTTGTTTCTCATTGTAATAATCTTTGGGGGTCTTGGTCTAAACAATGGTTCCTTACCAGATCATCCGAATAAAAAACACCCCATTTTCTATTGATTCCCCAAATCCTAGACATAGTCATCACGGACAGACAACTTGCTTCTCGCTCTGTTGTAAAACTGAACCTAGCCTCAGTGGTCCCTTTTCCTAGTTCTGGGTCTTCTTCTTCACAGTTGATCTTTGACCAGATCCACTCAGCTTGCACCCACATGCTCAATCTCAAAGCAAATCATGCTCATCCTCTTCCACTCAGCCTTGATACAGATGCAGTTATTGTCACTTTTGATGCTTGTTTCTTTGAGTCTGCCAAGCAGGGAGGCGTGTGGGTTTCATTGACCAGCTTGGCAGGGAATGTTCTAGCTTTTGTGGCCTGTCAGATAGGCGACAAAGTTTCAGATGGCGAAAGGATATGCAATAGAAGCAACATTGATGCTCATCCAGGCCCAATGTTGGAGGACCGAATTTCTTTTTGGAGACTCAACGACCCTTATTGATCTCACTCAGGATGACAATTTTCAACAGCTCTCTCCTATGCATTGGGTCTGGCGCCCTTTTATTTTTAATATTAAACGCATGCTCCTTATGCGTCATTTTTTGCAATATAAATATATATCTAGAGACCTTAATAGTAAGGCTCATCACTTGGCATCGGATGCCGGCAGACTTGGTTGTAATAGCTTTTAGTTTTTAATATATTGCTCAAGGCTTTTAACCAAAATAAAAGTTCTATAGTTTTATTTTCGATCTCTATATTGTCGTCTAATCTTGATTAATTATTGTTCATTTTTTAGTGTAGTGGTGTATGAAGGTAGGTAATTGATTGATATATGCGGGTGGGCTCAGAGGCTAACATGCTATCTTGGTATTATAGTTCCACATCGCTTGAATAAGGGAAATGGATGTGGTATATACGTGCTATGTTGAATCTCTTTGGTATGATGCGTTTTAAAATGGTGATGGTGAACCTATCATCAAATTGTTGACTGTGAACCTTTTTTTTTTTTTAATAATATTTATTTTTTGATCGTCTAAGTTGTGAAATCCAAACCACCTTGTAACCTCTTCTTCCAACTCTTGTTTATTCCAGGACATGTCAAATGAAGAAGTGGATTCTGCAGGGAGTATCCATGAAGATCTATATTATAATCTAGTTTCGACCATTTACCATTGTGGCATGTCCTCAAGCTGAAAAATGGATGTTTACTGAAAAATAGATGAATTGGTTGAGACATTTTGGTCAAACAAAGAGTTGCAGCAGCAGTTGGTGATGGTCCCAAAGGTGCTCTTGTCAACGAATGCTGCCAGACATTACTTTGATCATGCATGCATGCCCTTTTTTTATTTAGAAACAAGGGTGGGCAGTCCCCACAGATCCTAAAAGAGGATTTTGATTGTCTCCCATCCCATACATTCTCTATTCTCTATTTCTTAACTCTCCAAAATTGACATTTGACACCCACCACGTTTTGTAATTGGAGAATACAAATGTTTGTCAGGATAACGGTGGCCGACCTCTTTCACTTTCTTTCTGTTTTTTTGTGTGTGTGAGTGTGATGTGGACCTGATGGATTATGACAATCACTTCCATGCAAATTAAGCACATGAGTTTGAATAGGGAAAAGATTAGCTCCCATTTTCTACATGCACCCAGGGCCCAAAACATATATTGTTCATGGAATGTAATCATAGCGAGAAGAATAGAAACCAAGCATGCACATTTGGGTGTGCACGACTGTTTAGTGTGTGATGACCCAAATTTACATGTTAAAATGGGTTTTCTGTTGCAGCATTATTACTCAATATGCAAGACTTATCCTTGGTTGATTTATATGAAGTTTTGTTTCATCAAGTGCTTAATTTATATCCGTTCGCATTAACTTGATACAAAATGCAACTAATACTGAACAAGTTGTCACTGCTTGGGCTTACACTGTTTTTCAAGTTGATTTCAGTCAATTACTGATATCTAAATGACAGATTGATGGGAATTGGTTGATAGACATCCAGAGCAAAAGCATAAAACTCTAAGCATGTCACTAAATCTGTTGCAGAAAAAACTTAGACCGGGTATGAACGGTTAGACCCGACTGGTATGGACCGAGCATCCAGTCAAAAAAAAAAAAAACCCATCACAATCCTGGTTTAGGCCCAAGACCCAGCTCATTAGATCGGAGTAGGGGTGAGCAAGAATCCCGGTTCCAACCCAGACTGGTATACTTGGTGTTTCTGGCTCGGTACTTGGATCTTTAAATCATCCCTAGGGTTTCCTTTCCTTCCAACGAAATAACAACAGGTATATTTGAGGGTGATTCAATCTGTTAACTCATACATTAGATTAACGTAGCTAGTTGAAATGTTCACAGTTTCCAATTTGTGGTTTCTTCATTGCTCTTGCTAAGGTTCATATTTATTGATCGCTGCGCCACTGTGTGACGATTACATCAATTGTTGTTATGTGCAATTACTCCCAACCAAGGATTTATTCGTTTTCAGAAAGAATTTCTCCCCAAAATCTCTCAAAAAATTAGGGTTTTGAATCTCTCTCTCCCCTTAGGGTTCTGATCTCGATGTGAAGTTCATGATTGATTTGAAAAAAAAAAAATTGAATCAGAATGACATGGTTCCGTCCCGAACCGTCTCAATTCAAATCGGTCTGACCAAAATTTTGCACACTCCAATCATCTTTGTTTAAGCCAAAACACAATATAGGATTCTCTGTTTATTCTGTTTTCAAGTGCACACCTGCAAATCTTCAGATCATATAACTAAGTACGTGTGTTTTCGAAAATTGGATCATAGTTAATTATATAATTATTATGCTTTCAAGAAATGGAATCTAAGCAAATGTGGTGGTGCACCTGCTTACCAGAAAAAAAAAAAAACCATATTAGCAAATAATAAAGTAATTATTTATCATTGATCCATGCATTTTAATATGGTTAACTAGCAAGTCCTTGTCCTCTTTATGGAGCCCTTCTTATTAGCGAGGAAATAGGCGAGGCACACATCTTGTGGGGGATGGAAGGTTGCACCCTCCTCCCTCGTTACCCCTCGCCCGTTTCCTCGACATTAAGAAAAAGCGAATCCTTACTTATATTTCCATGAATCCTTGACTCTAGCCTCCCCTAACCTTCTCTATTATATAATAATTATTACAAAACCATGATAACAAACATTCAAAATATTAATTAGATAATATCATAACAAGAAATTGACATCCATTGTTTTCGCTTGAAGCCAAAACAAAGTGATATTATAGAAACCAAACCACTAAAAAAATTACCAATATTTCCTTGGACAGAGACATTGCGTGATTATAATAATCCACTCATATCTCTTATGAACTCTAATCTCAATAATGTGGGCTAATTTTTATTAATTAAGGTTCATTCAAGCCAAGCAGTCACTATCCGAGTTGTTGGTTTGGATTTCAAAATGGACATCCGAAACTGGAGATGGCGACCGGTTGAAATCGAGTCGATGGACATGTACCGACTTTGGTCACATCTACAAATTGATCGAAATATTCTCAAGCATTAACATAAATGTAATACCCGTCTAATTAAATAAATATAAATAATTATTATTTATTAATTGTGGCATATGTTGTAATCTCAATTATTGGGAAAAAGATTTGTTTTGTTTGTCATTGCTAAATAGAATAAGGTGTGTGTGTGTGTTTAGCCAAAATTTGAAAACCCAAAAAATAAGACATTTGCCTTAAGTAAACTAATTAGTCACACTTAAAAAAAAAAGTGCACATATACTTTAGTTAAACCTTAATCTTGATGGGTTTTATTCAATTTTCTTGGGCTTGAGTTTGGACTTTCATGAAAGTAATGGTTAGGGTATTGGTTAGAGGGAAATAAAGGTTAAAAGAATAAAAGATGAGTGATGGTTGTGTTTAGCCAAATAAACCCTAATTAAAAACTCATTTAAGCCCTAATCTCATTTTTCTATCTGGATACACACAGAAGAAAAGAAAAACTTACGTTGAAAAAGGTGGGAGGTGCTGAAGGAAGAAATTTGCTCAAATCTTGGGATTCTTGCAAAAAGAGGTGAGTAAAACTCTATCCCTAGACATTTTGATTTTATTTACATCTTTAATGGAGGGAAAAAAATTGATTTGACATTGTTGGTTTGATTTATATCTTTAATAAAAAATCGATTTGAAATCTTGGTTTGATTAAACCTTAAATGAAAAAATGAAAAAAAAAAAAAAAAAACGAATTGACATCACTGTTCACTGTTCATGTTCATAACACTGTTTCTGTTTGACATCACTGTTCCTGTTTGATATCACTGTTCACTGTTCCGATTTTACATCACTGTTTATGTTCCAGTTTGACATCAATGTTCACTGTTCATGTTCCGGTTTTACATCACTGTTTCTGTTCCTATTCCTGTTTCTGTTTGACATCACTGTTCCCTGTTCCTCTTTGACGTCACTGTTCAAAAAAAAAAAAATGAAAGTTATTGTCCTTATAGGGATAGTTTGCATGACATCATATGAGTATGTGGCTATTCCTATTACTCAGTGTACATTTTAATATTAGTTCATTTTTTTTTTGAATATTAGATATTTGTGCACAACAATGGTTTAAATAATAATATTATTTGCTTTATTAGTATAATAATCAAGTTTGTTTGATGTATGGTGTAAATTCCTTGATTTCTGGGTATGTTGATGTGGTGTAACGATCCTAATTATAGCCCATTATAAATTTTAGGGCTTTATTAAAATTTTCTAAAACTATGACTTTTGTTAGTGAAGGCAACTTTCTATGTGCCTCCACTATAGTGTGAATACTGACTCTATAGGGATTGGTGTAGTGAGTGAGACTTGGTACATGGGCTCAGAATAGGTTGAATGGAAGTTTATTTTTGACATACAAAATAATTTTGTATTGGTGGTTGTGAACATTTTGAACTCCCTTGCTATATGTTGTAATGTATGATAATGAGAATTTGAGTATGGTTTCATATATATACATGTGTTGGCTTTTATATAGATAACAATGTTATTAAGTAATGGTGCTATTTAATCGATTGAATTGGGCTCAATAAGGAGCTATGATTGAAAGTGTGATATTCTTCATGCGCATAGGAAGATGAATTTTATATTGAATGAGTTTGATCCCTGTTGGGTTATAGAAAATTTATTTATGGAAATATTATTTGTTTTCCCAAAAGAATGGTGGATACTGTGGTTGATTTATTTATGGTTGACAAAGTCTCACCATAAAAGAGTTTTGAGTTTTAGTTTATTTTTTTTATGCTCTTTTCCACAACTCCGAAAAAAAAATGTGAAAAATGTGATTTGTATACAGACTTGCTTATATACGTGTGATAGAATTATGGGTATGCAGACTTGCTTGCATATCGGTGCACCGTTCCATGTGAGTTCGGTTGTACGTGTAGAGTTAGGAAATGTTTGCCCTTGATCGAACGTCGGGTGAGATGACATGTTCCTCGATGTGGCACCCTACTTGGAACATGTACGCTCCGAGTGGTTTCGAATGCAAGGGAGTCACACTTGGGTGAGGTGTGTTCGACACAAGGAGGATAATGCGATTGTTGAAAAGAAGCGAGATTTCTTTTTTGTGTATGTACATGATTACCTTAAAGGAAGAAACTAAATGCTCATTCAACCATTGAATGAGAACTACATGTCTTCCTTAAGATAGAAAATGTGTTTTGTTAATATTTCAATAATAGTCTAATGTGACTATGAATTGTATCATTGTTTGAAAATAAATCAAATTTGTGAGGACTGATAACTTAGAAATATTATCCAGTTGCTTCTAACATTTTCATGCAGGAGGACAAGTCTACTCATATTTCTGCAGGCCAGACTTGCCATAGTCAATTTCTATTGTTAGGATGATAACATTTTTGCCTCATTGAGGAACTACCTGATGGTGTGGTTGTTTATTGTTTTGTTTATTTTGATGTTGTCATATGCGGATTTATTGATTTTGGGATGAAGATTTCTCACACCAGCTTTATTGCTGACCCAAGTGAGCTTTTGCTTATTTGGTACATTCCTTTGGGAATGTAGCCGATAAGCTTTTCAGGTTTAGAGATTTTTGGACAGCGTTACTGGAGTTTCATTAGTGGGGCTAGCAACATCAGAGTCTCTCCGGGTTAGAGTTTTATGTGTTTCAGTAATTTGATCATGTTTTAGTTGTTGTTGCTATTTGTTTATGTTGTTATTGAATTTTCACGTCCCGAGTTTTGGGGAAACGGATAATCCTACGTGGATTTTGGGATTTTCGTTTTCTTCGAAAATCGGGGCGTGACAGTTTGGTATCAGAGCATTTGGTTAGCCTAAGCTGGGGTAGAGTCTAGGTGATCCTCGGAATGTGGATATGGGAGAGTAGTAGTGTGAATGTCTAGAGACAAAGTGACAAGGGTAAACCTTGAACTTTTATTATTGTTTCTTTTTCTTCGTGAATCTCGAGATGAAATTTCTGTGACCTAAGTATTCGGGGCAAATCATAACTTATTTTAATGTCAATAGTGGATGGCATTATTCCGTGTAGTTTCCTTGTTGCGGTTTGTTATCCTGAATTTTTAGTTAACCTTTTTCGCGAATCTCCGGACGAGATTATTTTGAGTTGTATATATTGTAACACCCATACTTTTTCAATGACAATTAAAATTTATGCAACTAAAAAAAAAATTCAATTGAAAATTTTGTTTTAAAATCTTCTTTCGTTTAATAAGTTATTTTTTTCGAAATTCACTTAACTTTCTTTTCTATCGAATCTTGGGACGAGATTCTTTTGTGTTGTATATATTGTAATACCCGCCTAATTAAATAAATATAAAAATTTCTTATTTATTAATTGTGGCATATGTTGTAATCTCAATTATTGGGAAAAAAATTTGTTTTGTTTGTCATTGCTAAATAGAATAAGGTGTGTGTGTGTGTTTAGCCAAAATTTGAAAACCCAAAAAAATAAGACATTTGCCTTAAGTAAACTAATTAGTCACACTTTAAAAAAAAAGGTGCACATATACTTTAGTTAAACCCTAATTTTGATGGGTTTTATTCAATTTTCTTGGGCTTGAGTTTGGGTTTTCATGAAAGTAATGGTTAGGGTATTAGTTAGAGGAAAATAAAGGTTAAAAGAATAAGAGATGAGTGATGGTTGTGTTTAGCCAAATAAACCCTAATTAAAAACTCATTTAAGCCCTAGCCTCATTTTTCTCTCTGGATACACACAGAAGAAAAGAAAAACTTACGTTGAAAAAGGTGGGAGGTGCTGAAGGAAGAAATTTGCTCAAATCTTGGGATTCTTGCAAAAAGAGGTGAGTAAAACTCTATCCCTAGACATTTTGATTTTATTTACATCTTTAATGGAGGAAAAAAAATCGATTTGACATTGTTGGTTTGATTTATATCTTTAATGAAAAATCGATTTGAAATCTTGGTTTGATTAAACCTTAAATGAAAAAAAAAAAAATGAATTGACATCACTGTTCACTGTTCATGTTGATAACACTGTTCCTGTTTGACACCATTGTTCCTGTTTGATATCACTGTTCACTGTTCCGGTTTTACATCACTGTTTCTGTTCCTGTTCCTGTTTGACATCAATGTTCACTGTTCCTGTTCCGGTTTTACATCACTGTTTCTGTTCCTGTTTGACATCAATGTTCACTGTTCCTGTTTGACATCATTGTTCCATGTTCCTGTTTGACATCACTGTTCAAAAAAAAAATGAAAGTTATTGTCCTTATAGGGATAGTTTGCATGACATCATATGAATATGTGGCTATTCCTACTACTCAGTGTACATTTTAATATTAGTTCATTTTTTTTTTTGAGTATTAGATATTTGTGCACAACAATGATTTAAATAATAATATTATTTGCTTTATTAGTATAATAATCAAGTTTGTTTGATGTATGGTGTAAATTCCTTGATTTCTGGGTATGTTGATGTGGTGTAACGATCCTAATTATAGCCCATTATAAATTTTAGGGCTTTATTAAAATTTTCTAAAGCTATGACTTTTGTCAGTGGAGGCACATAGAAAGTTGCCTCCACTGTAGTGTGAATACTGACTCTATAGGGATTGGTGTAGTGAGTGGGACTTGGTACGTGGGCTCAGAATAGGTTGAATGGAAGTTTATTTTTGACATACAAAATAGTTTTGTACTGGTAGTTGTGAACATTTTGAACTCCCTTGCTATATGTTGTAATGTATGATAATGAGAATTTGAGTATGGTTTGATATATATACATGTGTTGGCCTTTATATAGATAACAATGTTATTAAGTAATGGTGTTATTTAATCGATTGAATTGGGCTCAATAAGGAGCTATAATTGAAAGTGTGATATTCTTCATGCGCATAGGAAGATGAATCTTATATTGAATGAGTTTGATCCCTGTTGGGTTATAGAAAATTTATTTATGGAAATATTATTTGTTTTCCCAAAAGAATGGTGGATATTGTGGTTGATTTATTTATGGTTGACAAAGTCTCACCATAAAAGAGTTTTGAGTTTTAGTTTATTTTCCACAACTCCGAAAAAAAAATGTGAAAAATGATTTGTATACAGACTTGCTTGTATACGTGTGATAGAATTATGGGTATGCAGACTTGCTTGCATATCGATGCACCGTTCCATGTGAGTTCGGTTGTACGTGTAGAGTTAGGAAATGTTTGCCCTGGATCGAACGTCGGGTGAGATGACATGTTCCTCGATGTGGCACCCTACTTGGAACATGTACGCTCCGAGTGGTTTCGAATGCAAGGGAGACACACTTGGGTGAGGTGTGTTCGGCACAAGGAGGATAATGCGATTGTGGAAAAGAAGCGAGATTTCTTTTTTGTGTATGTACATGATTACCTTAAAGGAAGAAACTAAATGCTCATTCAACCATTGAATGAGAACTACATGTCTTCCTTAAGGTAGAAAATATGTTTTATTAATATTTCAATAATAGTCTAATATGACTATGAATTGTATCATTGTTTGAAAATAAATCAAATTTGTGAGGACTGATAACTTAGAAATATTATCCGGTTGCTTCTAACATTTTCATGCAGGATGACAAGTCTACTCATATTTCTGCAGGTCAGACTTGCCATAGTCAATTTCTATTGTTAGGATGATAACACATTTGCCTAATTGAGAAACTAACTGATGGTGTGGTTGTTTATTGTTTTGTTTATTTTGATGTTGTCATGTGCGGATTTATTGATTTTGGGATGAAGATTTCTCACACCAGCTTTATTGCTGACCCAAGTGAGCTTTTGCTTCTTTGGTACATTCCTTTGGGAATGTAGCCAATTAGCCTTTCAGGTTTAGAGATTTTTGGACAACGTTACTGGAGTTTCATTAGTGGGGCTAGCAACGTCAGAGTCTCTCCGAGTTAGAGTTTTATTTGTTTCAGTAATTTAATCATGTTTTAGTTGTTGTTGCTATTTGTTTCTGTTGTTATTGAATTTTCACGTCCCGAGTTTTGGGAAAACGAATAATTCTACGTAATTTTAGGATTTTCATTTTCTTCGAAAATTTGGACGTGACAATAAACATCAAAGATACATACATTGCTAACATTTAATCTTGCGCGGATGCTCATCCAGTGTTCCCAACCTTGCTAAAAACATTTAAGCACTTCAAAAATCCACTAAGAACTTTGTTTGACCTTAAATCGAAATGTGCTAATAATTCCCCCTTGGATAGTAGTTTTAAGTCAATTTTTATAAAATTTAAAGTATACACACTCAATTGCACATTCTTCTTGATTATTAAGATAAAAAAAAAAATACTAGGGAATTAGGTTTTGTAATTAGGGTGGTGTGGCTTGATCTAGGGGGATAATGGAATCTTCGAGATATTGATGCGTATCTCAGGTTTCTATTAACCTTCTCTAATCATGCCCCTTCACACTAGTTGCAAAACCTGATTTCTTAGCCCATTAAATTATAATAAATATGGGATCACAAGAAGCTAGTAAAAGAATAGAGTGAATGACATATTGTTTTTACTTTTTTATTTTTAAATGTATATTTTCAATTGTATCCATTGAATAAGTTATTAAACATTAAACTATATATAGTGTCAAAGTCCGCATAGAACAAAAAACAATGTACAATATTCAATGGATCAAATGAAATTTACTTAGAACAAGAGGGGCCTTGGAGTCATAAAAGGTCAATTTAGTTGGAAGGGAAAAGAAAAGAAAAAAAAATAGTCATCTCCATCTCTTCCGAGATGGATGCATTGTTTTTAGGTTACGAGTCAAAACAATTAGTGTGGTAGCAAAAGTGGTGTAGTGAGTGAGTGGGTTTGGCCTGAAAGAGTTATTTTTCATTCAACAAAGGTATACTATACAATAAAGGGACAGCCCCAATAACAAGATGGATTTTGGATGCTTTCCAAAAAAAAAAAAGATGGATTTTGGATGTGTCTCATCCTCTACCATGTTTTGTAATTGCCCTTCATCTTCTTCAATTCCTATGCTCGTATAGATAACTTACTTAGTCTTGGGGGTGTAAAGTAAAATCACATTTTAATGATATGTTTGGTCCGAGGAAAAAAAAAAACCAAACCTCCATCTAGGAGCAAAGAAATTGAAAATAAAAATTTGTGCCTGCACATGATTTTAATTTATATATAAATCATGTGAGGTCACTTTTTCTTTTATTTTCTCCTCTCTCAGTAAAGTAAAGCGGCAGGCCTTGGGTTTTCATGTAATACTCATATCTCTTCCTCTTTTCTCTCTACTACTCATTATGACTAGAGTGATTCTAGCCAGCGAGGAAACCAACGAGGGAGGACCTTGCATCTCCCTTGTGATGCGTGCTTCCCATTACTTGCACGCATTGCGAAGAAAATGGAGGGACCTCCCTCGCTGGTTTCCTTGACAATTAGAATGGGAGACACGTATCACGAGAAGAATGGAGGATCCTCCCTCCCTCACTGTTTTCCTCGCTGGTTTCTTCGCCAGTTAACCAAACCCAAACACAAGCCTTATTGATTGATTGTTTTACAAGGTTCACGATTGGGCATTTGAAAACCGAACTACTGATGGGTTTTAAAGCGAGGTTACAGAAGTGCCACAATTGATTGGTGGCTGCAGATATTAATTTATGTAAGATATGGAGGTAAGCGTTTGAGCGTCACAGATTATAAATTATTGGGGTTTGAACTGCTTCTCAATCTCAAATACGTAGGTACATGATAGCGTTTATGTATGTCCTGGGTTAATAATGGGTTGTGCCAAAGGTATACGTAGTATCAATTGAATTTGCTAGAAGGCTAATAATGGGGATTTGACATGGATATCAAGGTTTCCCGACAAGGGCAAGTTATAGATTTTATTTTATTGGCGTGAGCAGGCAAATACAAGATTACTAGACTTCGAATGTGGCATGGGTTCGAGTCCTTTGACAACCAATGTCTGAGGGTTAAAGGGTTTGTGGTCATTTGACGAGGGTTGTATAGCTTATTAGCTTGTGCACATAACTTTTCATCTTCAACTTTTCTTAATTATCTAAAATCATAAATAAAATAAAATAATGTGAGACAATTATTACAGCAACACAACACACATTTGTGAAAAACTCTCTGAAATCTTTGGAACCTTGTATCGGTGTTCTAACACTCTGTTCCATGTTGCATGTCATTGTGATACTGAAAATGGTATTGTCACAATCAGGGTTGGACCGGGCAATGAGTTGTGTCAGGTTGGGTCATACAGGTTGGTGGGTCTTGACATACCATACATGAACCCTACCCATGACTCATTTAACAAAAAACCTATTATGATCCAACACAACCCAATATGTAATGACTCGAAATCAACCTGATAACCCAAAATGGCCCAAAAGTAACCTATAACTTGGCCTGAAATTGATCTGTTTGACACGAATGACACAAGATAATGGGTCAAAAGATCGGGATGAAACTAATTAGAATGGTAAACCCGAACATGATCTATTTGTGTAAAGAAATTCCCAAGCCAACCCAAAATGACATGAAAACTGTAAACCCATGACCATACCCCGTATATATCGGTTGGTTTCAAGTTGTGTCATTGTGTTCGGGTCAAATTGCTAGATCTAGTTATGGTGTTTCAGGTTGGGCTTATCTTTGTTGTCTTGATACCAATATTCACTTATAACTGTCAACAAAAATTCTAGAGAGCTAGGCCCCTAGCGCCAGGGAGGCTCTCTGTATGAGTGTGTTTGTATTTGATTAGTGGATTATGAGGATCTCTAGGATGATGGAGGGTATTAAGGTTCCCTGGCGCAGGCCTGACTCTCTAGACTGACTAAACTGCCAAACCACATGTCAATTTGATTGTTGTAAGCTTGAAGGATCCACATGTTCGCTTCGTATGCTTTGCTATCTCAAGGTGATTAAACTCATTTACCTAAGCGGATTGGTCAAATTGAATCGGCTGTTAATAACAAGTTAGTCTTGGGTCGTGTTGGTTCGTTTTAATAAAAAGAATTGAAATTTGGTCAAATTTTTCAACAACAAATACTGATAAAGTTAAACGGATGACATGTGAGATTAACAACACAATATATTATTAACAACACAACTGCCTAATGAAACGCTTAACAAACTGGGCCTCAGGATTTCACTCCAGGGGGGGGGGGGGGGGGCGAAATGACAAAGTAATATTGTTGATAATAATAATTTACTAAAATAATCATTTTCCAAAAAAAAAAATTTAAGTGACAAATTTAAATACTACTATTTACTTTCTTTTGTTAATCTATAAAATAAGATATTGTATTACTCACAAAAGATGGGAGAGGTGTGAGGAATTCATTTCACCAATTTACAAAAAGTATTATCTATAACTTGCAACTATGAAACTCATACGTACAAAAAGTATTATCTATAAAGGAATGTCCTTATAAAGACCCTTCAAAACACCTACTATTTCTTTCTAACCATATTATTTAACCACATTTTTACAAATCTTCACGTCGCGATCTCATGTTCTGGAATTGTTGCATGATGACTTTATTTTCAATGGTATCCAAAACATCTCTTTCAATATATGTCACCAAACAATCATTCATCCAATCATCTCCCATTCGATTTCTTAGGCGACTCTTCACAATATGCATAGCTGAAAATGCCCTTTCAACTGTAGCAGTGGCAACAGGTAGAATCAATGATAATATGATGAGTAAATAAACCATAGGATATACGACATCCTTTTTTGTTTCAACCATCTTCTTAGCAACACCACCTATATCGATTATATTTGAAAATTCACTATTTGATCGCACATCCATAATATAAGTTTTAAATTGATCTTGAAGCACCATCAAATCAAAATCTGAGAAATCCATTGAATAAAATTGAGCAAGACGGATCAAGTTCTGGTGGTCAAATGCTGAAAATGAATTGTTTGGACTTAAGCATGTCATACACAAAAGTAACTCTGTATTCACCTCGTCAAAACGATTATTGAGCTCTTGATGCTGCATATCTATGCATGTATAAAATAATTCAGCTCGATAGTGATGGAGATTTGTAACTATTTCTTGTCTACGCTTTGATCGCCCCCGAGGTACAAAGTCATCATCCATTCGAGGAACGGTGATATTATGTTTCCCACAAAATGAAGATACATCAGCAATGAGTGAATCCCATTCATTTTCTCTCATCATTTGGAACATTTGCTTAGATATTTCAACGAGATTGATGGCACTCACAATGTCTTGATCTTTTTTTTGCAATGATTTTGATAATTCATTGGTAATTCCTAATACATCCTTCATCATACTTGAAATCAGGATAAAATCAAAACATTGCATTGATTCTAGTAAAGCACAAGCTTCACCCCTTTGTTCTGAGCTGGTGCCATCTCCAACGACAATTTCAAGTACATCTATCACCGAAGAAAACATAAGAATCAACCTTATTATCGTAGTATAATGAGAACCCCATCGAGTATCACCGGCTCGTGTGAGAGTTGTCTCTTGGTTCAACCCTTTACCAGTTGAAAGTTCACCACTATTGAGTTTCTCAATAAGGTCAATAGTTTGTTTATCTTGAAGAATATCTTTGTGTTTGCATGAAACCTCAACAATATTCACTGCTGTAGAAATTAAGTTAAAGAATAATACGATCCGAGGATGGTTTTTTGCGACATGTACAAGTGTCAATTGAAGCTGATGCGCAAAACAATGGACATAAAATGCAGACTGGTTTTCTTTCATAATCAGTGCTTTAAGTCCGTTGAACTCATCTTGCATATTACTGGCCCCATCGTAACTTTGTCCACGCAACCTTGTTATGCTCAAATTATACTTGGAAAGAATTTTTTCTAGTGCCTTCTTCAGTGAAATTGCGGTTGTATTAGAAACATGAGTTATACCCAAGAATCGTTCAATAACACACCCCTTTTGTCCACAAAACGTAAAACAACTGTCATTTGCTCTTTGATTGAAAAATCACGAGATTCATCAACCAAAACTGCAAATAATGCATCACCAAGATCTTCAAGAATAACGTCGGAAGTCTTAATTGCAACCGCTTTTGTAATGTCTTTCTGAACTTTAGGTGAAATCAACTTGTGATTTTTAGGAGCATATTTTAAAACAACTTTTATGTCTTCACTGTGATTAGCTGTATACTCCAAAAGTTCAAGAAAATTTCCTCTATTCTTTGAGTTTTCAGATTCATCATGACCACGAAAAACCAATCCTTGATGCAAAAGAAATCGAATACAGTCAATTGAAGCATTTAAACGGGCTCGATACTCAAGTTTAGCTTGGTCTGATTGCTTAACGAAAAATGTTTGGATATGTTGCTTTTGCTTCATCAAATTTTGACTCATTGTATAAGCTTCATAATGAGTCTTTCCTAAATGACCTTGTATTTTATCCGGTTTCTTCCAATTATCAAACCCTTCCACTACAAAAGTGTTGCCACCACTTTGATCCCCGAAATTTGGTTTGAAGAGATAGCAATGTAAACAAAATGCAACATCTTTCTCTATGCTATACTCCAACCAATCCTTATGTTGGTCAAACCAAGCTACATTAAAACGTCTCATCCCACCTCCCATTTTCTTTTGTGGAAATTTGTGATTCTTAGGCTGACATGGACCCCTTTGTAAATATGCTCTTCTAATTATGTCCTGATCATTAGGATGATAGTTTGAAATTCGAGGTCTTGATCCGGGATCTGTTGGGAGATTTGACATATCATAATCCACGTGAATTGGCTTTGAGATTGGATCTAACTGACCACCCTCAATATTTTGTAAGCTAGGGGATGGTAACTCTGACACAGACTTTCTTTTCAAAAACTTGTCCATAGCTGAAAAAAATAAATGAAATATTAATTAAGTAAATAAAATATTAATTAAGTAAATAAAAATATAATATTTACTTTCAAGCATTGTTATCATGGAAAAACATACAAACTCTAACAATATTTATGAAAACATCCAATTCACAAGATTTAAGATTAATTTTCATGAACAAAATGTTAATGTACCTGAGCTGCAAGTGTGTAAAGCAAAATCCAAGTAGTCCTTCTCCTCCCTAGCTCTTCTTTAGTTACGTGATTTGCAATCTGTATATAACGTAACGAAGAAAACTGGGTTATACATTAATTCCTTAAAAAACATATTCAATTAAAAATACTTTTGGAAGAACAACCAATGTTGTTTGGCACTCTACCATGCTTTAATAGTTTAATTATGACGAAAGACAAGCATATCCAATTAAATTTTCTTTATACAATCTTTACAATAATTTAATTAACATAAAGGCAAAAGTAATGAAATCAAAATTTTTAGAGTAAGCAAAAGTAATCCTTATCTTAACCATCATAACATAGTAAGAAGGGAATCATATCATTGAGATAAAAGTTTTAAGTAAGTAATGTTTGAACATTCAACAAGAATACAACCCAAGGGGACCACCCATCGAAATAGACGAGGGGCTTATTTAGTTCTTTGTTTCCTCTTATTGACACAATTTTTTCCCCATTTTTTCTTCTAGCATCTCAAAGTCCTCTATAATTTCTAGAATGTGGAGCGCTACATAACTTATACATAATAGGTAAAGAACTAATTGGGTTCCAGTAAAGCATAATAAAGCAGAGTTGAGAATAAGATCTAATCATCTTAAGAGGAACAATCGAACAGACCTTGCGCGTGGTGAGAGAAAAGAAACATAGCTCAGCTGTGCGGTTGTGCGTGAGAGAAGAGGAACAGCCGAACATGCTGTTCCGCTTGAGAGAAGACCTTGCGCCTTGTGCGTGACTGCGTGAGAGAAGAGGAACCTGTGCCGTGGCGCCGCCTATGCGTGACTGCGTCTGCGTGAGAGAAGGGGAACTGTGCGGCTGTGTTTTTTTTTGTTTAGTTGATAGCCCTAATAGTCAACTATTTTATTTATTTTTTAAATATGAACCAATTTTTTTTAAAAGTTTAGGGGGGGCAACTGCCCCCCTGTTCCTGAATAGGTCCGCCCATGCTGGGCCTAACAACTTTCACGTTTTCTTTATCGGGAAATTCTAATTGTCGAGGAAACCAGCGAGGGAGGGAGGACCCTCCATCCCCCTCGCGATGCGTACAGGGGATGGAAGGTCCTCCCCCCTCCCTCACCCGTTTCCTCGCCAATTAGACAAACCCTTCTTTATCTTCGTCAATGGTATCAAATAATTCCATAACGTACTTACAATTTAATTCAAATTGGACTATATTAATTAGGGTCACGATGATGACCAAACAATACTTATCTAAAATAAGAAATACCATACTTTCGACCTTTAATCCGTCAATCTTGACCCTCTGATGCATGCTCGAGATGGAAAGAACTATCTTATGTTTCATATCAATTGACAAATCTGGAAGCATTTAATTGAAGGAAAGATTTAGGAGCCGTGTTATTGAAGTAATTATATAAGATGTCAAAAGCATCGTCACAATTAGGCCAACGTGACAGTCTCAGTCGGTGTCCTCTTTCTTGTGATTCTCGCCATCGCGATGATGATACCACCATTGTTAATGTTATACCTTTAAGGGAATAATTTTAATTCAAATCCCAAACTCTTAGTTAGAAATTCAATAATTTATCAAATCTATTAAAGATAAATATGAGATATATCAATGAACATGAACTTTTTCCTTGTGTATGTGATGCTTTTGTTTATTTATTAATTTCATAAATTAAAAAGTTCAAAAAAAAAAGAATATTAACTTTCCTTTTGAAACTGGAAATAGATAAAATACATTTTATTCTTATAAAAAGGGAGAAGCAGAGGGACTGAGTTTCTTGTCAATGCCAAGAGACAGAGCAACAAGGTTATATTATTAACAGAAATTCTAAGTGTCGAGGAAATGAGCGAGGAAACGAGCGAGGGAAGTGAGGTGGCGGGGGTGGGAGCCGTTCACCTCATTCGAGATGCGTGTATTGACTTTTTGTGCACGCATCTCGAGCAAAATGAACGGCTCCCACCCCTGCCACCTCACTCCCCTCGCTCATTTCCTCGCCCATTTCCTCGCTGTGTAGAATCACTCTATTATTAATGGGGAATTCTAAATGTCGAGGAAATGAGCGAGGAAACCAGCGAGGGGAGTGAGGTGGAGGGAGGGGAACCATTCCCTCCCCTTATGATGCATGTAAGAAAATTCAACGCGCGCATCCCGAAGGGAGGGAATGGTTCCCTCCCTTCCACCTCACTCCCCTCGCTGGTTTCCTCGCTCATTTCCTCGCCATCTAGCATTACTCATTATTAATATAAAAGGGAGTGAGTGAGAGAGAGTGAGTTCCAAAGTCCCACCCACACGAGTGGGTTTCGATTTGCATGAAGAGGATCGAAACCAACCCCACCGAGGGACAGTGAGAGAAAGAAAGAGGGATCAGTCTCAAAGTAAGGACTCTGACCTCACCTCCTCTTCAAGAGAGAGAGAGATGGGAAGAAAAACTATTTATTAATGTGTGTGTTCTTCAGTTCAGTTCTCTCTTTCTTTGTATTTTGGCTTTTACGGTAAAACCCATCTTGTTTCTTGTATTTATTAATGCCTGCCTCAAAGTCCTCCCTCAGTCACATAACACCCCCCCCCCCCGCTCTCTCTCTCCCAATGCCAAATAAACAAAAACAGGGCATTATTTATTAACATCCTTTTTTCTTCTCTTCTTCTCAGTACCATCCTCTCACTTTTTGAACTCTCTTCTCTTCTCTCGCAAAAAGAAAAACCCAAACCAAACCCATCTTTTCTTCTCTTCTCTTCGTCAGAGAAACAGAGGAGGGAACTGGGGTTTCTCTCTTTTTCTTCCTATTTTTTTGTGTTGCGTTGCTTGTGAAGATGAATCTGCAACAAATGCCTCAGTCCAAACTTGCATGTCAGACTGATGATGTTGATGGTTGCTTTAGAGGAGGGTTTGGAAGAGGAGAGATGAACAACTTCGTTCTTCATCATCCTCATCAAGCACCACCACCCCAATTACCTTCATTTTCTCCTACTTCTGGTGGTGGAGGCTCTTCATCATCAGGATCAGGAGGTAATTTCTTTAGTAGTCCTCAAATGGGGTATCGGATGATGAGCAACCATGTGGAGCAGGGTGATGGATGGAGTTTTCAGACACCCAAGGCCAATGGGGGTGGTTATGTGGGGAATCAAGCAAATGGGGTGGTTTGCATGAAACAAGGAGGAGGTGGTGAGAAGGGTGAAGGGAGTGAAAGCTTTGTTGTGGAAAAGAGAGATGAGCCTGTGCAGCACACCAAGCTTTGCTCAAGAGGCCATTGGAGACCTGCTGAAGATGCTAGACTCAAAGAGCTTGTCTCTCAGTATGGGCCTCATAACTGGAACCAAATTGCTGAAGGGCTTGAAGGAAGATCAGGTAACCAATCAATAAAAAAGAAACGATTTTTACTAACAATGGGGTTGTCATGATTTTGATTAACAACTCTTTGGTTTTTGCTAATTATGACGTCCATTTTCTTTTTTGTTTATGTGTACTTGCAGGGAAAAGCTGCAGATTGAGATGGTTCAACCAGTTAGATCCAAGGATCAACAAGAGAGCTTTCAGTGAAGAAGAGGAGGAGAGGCTGTTGTCTGCTCACAGGCTATATGGGAGTAAATGGGCCATGATTGCTAGGCTTTTCCCTGGGAGGACTGATAATGCTGTGAAGAATCATTGGCATGTGATGATGGCCAGGAGGAATAGGGCAGAGCAATCCAATACTCCGAATAAGAGGAGGAAGGCTTCTGTTCCTCCTCAAGCCATGATGATGATGGAGATGGAAATCAACCCAACTAATATGCAGCTTCTTCCTAATAGCAATGCATTAAGTGCTGATTCAACCATCTCAAGCACCATTGATGAATCTGCTTCAACAGTCACTCATGATCTTTCCCTCAACAACTCTGCTCATTTTGCCATGTTTAACAACTTTAGCCCATCCCAACACCAATCCCCTCTTGAAATCCAAATGGGTGGTATGTTCTCTTCTCTTCTTTCTTTAAAAACATTTTCTTTTCTAACTTTTAGTTTTCTTTTGTTGTTTGATGAATTCTCATGAGTTTTCTTGATTACAGGTTCATCTGATCAACAAAAGTGGGTGAATGGCATGATGATGAACACCCAACACTTTGGATCCATGAGCTTTGAGCATCAATCTGTCAATGTGGGCACAAACCTTGAAGTCTCAGCCACAGATTCATTTGGGACTACCAAAAGTGCTAGGAACAATTTCTGCAAGGGAAGTGGGGATCATGAGAAGATTAATCGTCCCTTCATTGATTTCCTAAGAGTTGGATCCGCTTGAACAATCAGGCTTTGGAGAAGAAGGAATATCAAGATCACTTTTAATTAACATTTGATGATGATGATGATGAACCAAGTTCAGTATAGGTAGTCTTGCAGTCTGATGTACAAAGAGTAGATAAGAAGGTAAAAAGAAAGAGGGAGATAAAAGGTAGAGACAGTTTCGGTTAAAAAAGTAAGATTAGTGTTCATGTTTAAATAACTCCTTTCAAAAGTCTCTTTGTTAATGTCTGAAGTTTCTCCTTTTGTTGATCTTGCCAATTTCTATTGATTTTTCTTTACATTGATGCTTGATTAATTATACTGTTATATATGTTGCAGTATTGCCACATTTGGCTACTAATCTAAATCACCTTTTTCTATGTAAAATTCAAGGTGTCTTCGTTACATGTTTTGCCATGGGTATATGTTGTATGTTCCATCCGAGCCAAGCAAATACGTGGCTCGAATCTGCCCCATGTTTAATAAATTGAATACTTATATGCATGGAATCAATTTCATGGAGTTTTTAGAGGTGAACGCTCTTCTTGTTTCGATTATGTTTATGTGATATGAGAGTGACCAGTCTAGTCACATTTCTTCATTTATATCTTTTTTTGTTTTTGATGGATTACATTTTATTTAATCAAACAGGGTTGATTGTGTTTGATGAATATCTATAATATTCATTACTTACATATAAAATACTATTTCATTATAAATGATTCTTAACATTAGTTCCTCGGTGTTGCAATGTAATATCGTCATCATTAAATAGGTTAAAATAGTTAACATAGCAGGGACATATTAATTCAAGTATGAGTAGGAAGGTGTTATGAGAAGTACTACTCCTAGTTACATCCCAATTGGAGAATGGAGTCATAGCCTAGCTAACAACAAATCATAGCTGAAAATAGTAAAAGAGAGAGATGCAAGCAAGCCTTGTCAATCATGACATAACTTTGTCATCACATCATACATATATCCAAAAACAAAAACTACACACTGCATGTATAACCAAATCAAAGGAGATATTGATTCTTGTCATGGTTTGTCCTCGATTGTGTTGTGTTGGTGGTGCTGCTATCGTTCTTTCAGTGTCAAATGGGTATGCTGTGTGGTGGGGTTTGCTATAAAACTGAACACCCACCCAGTAAGTACAGTGGGGTCGAAATGGGTGTTCATTCATATAGTTCCTTGTTTGACTGGTTTTTCAAATGAAATGAAAGGACTTTCCCATATGTGGAAACTGCACTGCACTGCACTGCACTGACATTAGAGACAGCTATTGGCCTCTCTCTCTCTCTTTATTCCCCTCTGTCTCTGTGTGTTGAAAGAGGTAGTAGAGGGGGGAACAAAAGTTTGTTTGTTTTTGGTGACGGATTCACACGTGTGGTCACACGCTTGAGATGTTCCTTTTTTTTGTTGTTGTAACGGATGAAGAGAAAGCGTTACGGAGCTTTCACGTGGGATATATTGTTACTTGAGATGCACGCATGCGTGTGGTTTGGAAAGGCAGAAGGAAGTGTTCAAAGCAACTTTAACGATTTTCGTAACGACTATTTTGTTTTTGTCATTTTTATCTGTGTTGTTTTAGACTTGGGGAAGACTGGGGGGCGTATTTGAATGAAGACTACTACTACACAAGGAAATGAAAGAAAGACAACAAGGCTATGATGCAATATGCAAGTGTAACTTAAAAGGTCTACTTGGTCATACGTAGAAGATGATATATATACATGATTGGTATGGGCATGGCAATAGGCTGGATTCGGGTTTACATTTTATCATATTGGATCGATCATTCTCAATGCTAAAATGTCATCCCTGATTAGAGGTTACGGTTACTAATTTCTAAAATTTCCCCAAGTTTCACGTCTCTAGGTCTTCATCAGGTTGCCCACCCAAATACTGGAACTAGTAGAATCAAGAATTATGAAATTGGCCATCCAACTCGCTTGTGGTCTTGACTAACCTGGGTTCAAGGATGAACATTGTGCAAAGTAATTGTAGGATAATAGTAATGTTATAAGCTTGATGTTGCCACGTCTTAGATAGTGTTTAATTATGTTAATTCATGGTCATTAGAGTGGACGAAAATGAACCTAATCAAATGCAGGGGCAACATTTTGATGTAAAAGTTTCAAATGCTTAAAATCAACTATGGGAGATTGTTAGTTAAATAAGTAACCAAGTAGTCAAGAAAACACCTTAGACGAGCAGTGTGAGATAACAATCAAGCTTACATCACTCGGGCATATTTACAAGGCAGAATAAGAATACACCCTACCGGCTACAACTAATATACAAAGTCAGTCCCAGACCTGCCCAAGTTGCAGATCTCAATTACCCCCCATGTTCACTTTCAAATGTTTTAGTTTCTGGGTTGCTCAAATGTTTGAACTAGCCGGATCAATGTTTTCTGATTCGTCATCTCAATTTGTCAATCACCCCATCATGTTGATTTACTGTTAACTTATGTGCACAAAATGGAGAATTTTTAATTTACATAACCCTCACCTGAATCGTCATGTTTATTGGAACAGAAATTCTAAATGTCGAGGAAGTGGGCGAGGAAACGAGCGAGGGGAGGGAGGTGGCAGGGTGGGAACCGTTCACCTCCCTCAAGATGTGTGCCATCGATTTTTGTGTGCGCATCTCGAGGGAGGTGAACGGTTACCACCCCGCCACCTCCCTCCCCTCGCTCATTTCCTCGCTCGTTTCCTCGCCATGTAGAACTGCTCTTATTGGAAAACAATGTCTTTGTCTAATTTTTGTACAAGCCAGAGAGCTGAAACTGAATATAGGCAAGGCTTAAGCTGGGCTTTACCTGATTTCTCAGTTTGGGCTCGAAATGTGTTCAAATAGATCCCTTCAGATTTTGATAGGATACTTCCAAAATGCTCCATGTACGTAGTATTTTCTTTACATCTAAAACAATATCATGAAAGTTCCCCCTTAATGAACAGTAGAGGACACTCAATTAAGGATTTTAATGAATTGTGAAGTATTTTAAAACCCATGGATTTGAAAAGATTTCGAAGGATTTTACGAGAAATCCATATGGATTTTGAAGGATTGAATTTTAATGGATTTTAAATGATTCTTATGGATTTCAACTGCGGTTTTCCATACCAAAAACAATGCATGAGCAATAAACTTAGTGCAATACTTTCGCAAATTTTTTATCATACATGTATGGATGTACCTTTCACCTATTGAGAAGAGGACATGCTCTTTGGTTGAGGAGGGGATGCATCATTTCATCTGCCAATGAGTGATATTTTACCCTTCGTCTATTGAGGAGAGTTTGATCCCATGCACCTGCTGAGGAGGATATACATTTTGCCTGTTAAGGAGAGGTATACTCTTCTTTGCTTATGAGGAGAATTGTCATACATTCTGCTTATATAAAAGAATAATTATTTCATACATTGCTGTACAAGAAAGGACTTCAAACTTGAGTCGTGATCTACCAATTTTCCTTTTACTAAATGGGGAATCTGGGTAGAATCACGAGTGAGAACTCAGTTTTGGGTTGTATTGTACGTACTCTCATCTGCTAAAGTGAGATATGTTTTTTATTTGAAAAAAAATACAAGGACACTTTTTATGGGACTTTTACATTCCTCGGCTTAAAAAAGAAAAGTGTAGCGCTTACACATTTTCAATAGGTACGTTCCTCTAATACAATCAAATCTATCTAGTATGTACATTGCATTTTATTTTCTAAAAAGCTAAAATACTATAATTTACTTGATAGGTAGTCTGTTGACGACAAAATGATCTGCTTGTAGAGTCCTTTGCTGAAGATGAAATGTCTATTATGCGAGTTGCACATAGTACTTCCTGAGGTTGTTGGCGTTCCATTATCTAGGGATTTCTTTGCCTACAAGAGTGTCTAGCGTATAACTTCCCTGACCGCCAACTCTACTCACTACATACGGTCCTTCCCAATTAGGATGTAACTTCTTTGACTCTTCTACCTTCTGGTGACGAAGGTCTTTCTTAAGACTAAATCCCCAGGCTGGAATTGTATGATTTTGACCCGCTTATTGTAATAGGACATAAGTTGCTAATGATAAGCGACAACTCTCGTGATAATTTTTTTCTCAGTTATCTTCTGCTAGATCCAAGTTAGTCACCATTTAATTATCATTTGCTACTAAGCTGGATACTTCCGTTCGCAAGGAGGGGACTACTATGTTGGGTGGGATGATAGCTTCGGTTTCGAAAGCTAAGAAAAATGATGTTTCTCTAGTAGGTCTCCTCTTGGTTGTGCAATAAGCCCATAATACTTTAGGTAACTTCTCAACCCATTTGCCTTTGGCTTTATCTAATTTTTTTTATGCAATCCATAATAGTTTTGTTGGATGCTTCAGCTTGACCATTTCCTTGTGGATACCTAGGAGTTGAATTTTGTTGCTTGATGCCGTGTTTATTAAAGAAGAGTGTAATTTCCATTCCCATAAATTGAAGACCATTGTTGTTCACAATGGAATGCGGAATACCAAATCGGCATATTATGTTTTGCCAAATAAATTTTTTTACATATGCTTCCTTGGTAGAGGCGAGGGCTTCAGCTTCAATCCATTTTGTGAAATAGTCGGTTGCTACAATCATAATATTCTTCTGCGCTGAAGTCATTGGCATTGACCCTACATGATCAATTGCCCATTGCATGAAAGGCCATGGACTGATTTGCGGATTCAATTCTTTTGTGGGCTGAGTAGGAATTGGTTTGAACCGTTGGCATTTGTTACATCTTTGTACGAAGTCTCTCGTATCTTGATGCATGGTTGCGCAATAGTAACCGGCACTCAAAGATTTTTGTGCTAGTGATATGCCCCCATAATGATTTCCACAAGATCCTTCGTGAATGATGCTCAGAACTTCAAGTACTACTGGAGTAATACATGTGAGGTTTGGCCCCAAATATGATATGTGGTGGAGCTTTTCTTTCTTCACATAATATCTTACATCATTATGCTGGAGTTTCTTGGCTTGTACCTTGTCTGCTGGCAGATTACTATTAAATAGAAAATTTATAATAGTATCTTGCCAAGTAGGATTAGCATCGATCATCATCATTTCAACTTATTCTTCTTCAATACTTGGCGTTTCCATGTACTCTTCTAGGATGGAGCGCTTTAATTGATAATCTAAGGCTGACCCCAAGTTCGCTAATGCATCTGCATGAGAGTTTTTTGCTCTAGGGACCTACTTAATTGTGAAAATTGGAAAAAACCTTCAAAAGTTCTTGGACTTTGTCTAGGTAGAAGATCATCCTTGGGTGCTTTGCAATGTATTCACCAAATGCTTGACTGGTTATAAGTTGAGAGTTTGAATAGATGGCTAGCCTTTTAACGGACAACTTCTTTGCTAGGCGTAGACCAGCAAGCAAGGCCTCATACTCTGCTTCATTATTGGAGATTTTGAAACCAAGTGTAATGGCTTGTTTTACCATGGTTCCATCGGGCGTGAATAAAACAAGTCTCGCTCCAGCACCCTTGTGATTTAACGACCCATTTACATATAAAGTGCCACATATCTTTGGGCTGACCTACCCTTGTTTCAGTACGAACTGAGGAATCTTCTGCTATTGAAGGGTGCGTGATATTCACGTAATTATTACATAATATATCCCTTAATTTATATATGTTAGTGTTTCGATTATTATAATTTATAATAATTATTTCATTTTCATGTCTTGGCAGGAATTTGAGCGTGAACGATGAATTCATATTAAGGCGACAATTTAAGGAATGACAATTGGTCGATTCTAGCGCTGGTACAAAGTAGAGAGTCACATATCTAAACCTAACCCTAATAAACCTAGGTCCACCTAATTTAACCTAAGCCCAAACCCAAAATGTTAACCTAAAAACCCAAGCCCAACGCCTTTTGGAGAACCCAAACCCAAGAAAATAGGAGAACCCTATTTAGCTCTCTCTAGTTTGGAGAAAGCCTCTCTCTCTTCTTCTCTATTTTCCTCCCCTCTCTGGGGGCTCTTCCAGCCACCACGCCAATCCACCCTGCCGGCAATCCTCGCTCGATAGGAGAGCCGGCAGTGCGATAATCCCGCCATCACCACCTCACCTAGCCAACAACCACCTCCTCCTTCATCCCACTGAAACAGGGGTGTGACAACCCTGTTTCACGTCATCACGCCACACAACCACCACCACCACCGAGCTAGAACCACCGCCGTGAAACAGGGGCGTGACAACCCTGTTTCACGTTACAAACCTCACATCGCCACCGAGCTTCGCCATCACCACCATCACCCTTCATCTTGTCGTCTCTCTCTCTCTCACAACCACCATCACCCTAGCACCACCACCACCACCGCGCGCATAAAACAGAGGAGAAACAGGGAGCAAGTCCCTATTTTCGCCCATCGCAGCCGCCCTCCTTCATGTTTTCCTTTCTTATCCACGGTCTCTCCCTCCTCCACTTCTCTCTCTCTGCTCCTGCATCACAACAGACCATGCAACCACGCCATCAGCCACTGCGAAACAGAGCTCGCGAGAGAGCACCACCGCTCCTCTCATTCTCTTCGTTTCGTTATCTCGTTGTTTCCTCACCCTCTCTCTGTCTTCTTGCAGGTACCAGAGCCAGTTAGGGAGAAGAGAACGCTCGCGAGGAGCGAAACAGCAGTGGCGGAGCAGGGCGTCTCGCTGGTGACGAAGAGCGCTGCTTTTCGAGCGGGAGAAAACTGTTTTTCAAAACAGTTTTGGCTATTGACACCCCGAGAACCTGTAAGAGCCACCACAGTGCAATTTTAGCATTTTCTCGGGATGCGCATTCATGCAGAGATGAATTCCACCTCCATTGATGCTATGGCCACCGCTACCATGGAGAGCTAAACCCTTCGCCAAGGCTAAGATGAAACCACAGGGTTTCCTAGAGTTTGTTGTATTTAAATTTATTGTTTTCTTTATGCTTGAACGTTAAACACATTTGATTTCTGAGTCTCAATAATTTGCTTTCACCGATTATATCCGGATTAATTATCTAGACTAGTCGGTAGTTAGAAGTACCCTTTGTTGACATTCAAAGCCTGATTTAATAATTTAATCTGAATCTGTGATTGTGTGTGCCGTAAGAAGACATGCAATGCTAGGGGTTTAGAATTAGTTAAAATAAACTTGTGATTGTGTGTGCCGTAAGAAGACACGCAATGCTAGGGGTTTATACCTTTGCTGAAATCAATTGCGAACTTAGATTAATATTTAGGTTAGTCATGTTAATTCTTGAAAATAATAATTTGGATTACACAAATCTCAAAGAACCTGTGGTGGATTCAATGCCTTGGTTTCCCTTATCATATTCTTAAAGACTTTTTATTTTGCTTTTTAATTTGATTTTTAGTTTAGATATTTTAATTGCTGTAACCCTCACTTAAATTAGTTTAAGTCAACTCTGAAACTTAATTGCAACCACAGTCCTTGTGGGATTGACCTGTACTTGCCCTTGTCTACCAGTCAGACACTATGCATTTGCAGTTATTACAAGTGGGTTAAATTAACCTATTAATTTAGGTTTGTTAAATCTGCATCAAGTTTTTGGCGCCGTTGCCGGGGACTGTAGCGGTGTAATTGAATTTAAGAGTTTATTTTGACTAATTTGTAGTTTAGGTTAAATATATATATATATATATATATTTAGGTCTGATATAGATTGCTTTTGCTTTTAGGATAGGCTTGATTTTATTTTTTTAGTTATTTCTTTTAAGTCTTAGAAGTTTTGATACTTGTTTTTGTTTTTTTTAATTTTTGCAGGTATTCACAGGTAGGAAACATATATTACAGGTTGCATAAAAAAAAAAAAAAAAAACAAAAAGCACAGAGTTTGAATTGTTTACAGGTTGCTATTGCGTGGACACTCTCAGAAGTCGGCGAGCTGTCAGGTGGACGGTGCTTTTGATCGACGTCAACTCGACTTCTACCTGGCATCGCAAGTAACCCAAGAGAGGTTCATGCCGGAGGTAACTTCTTCCCACCGCATCTGCACGCGGTTTCTGAGTGGATTACTGTGTGTTTTGCTTGTTTTGTTTTTAGCTAGAATTGCATGCAAATTTGAATAGATTGAGGATATTTCTGATGCTGTAAAATTCCGTGCTCTCTCCCGCGGATAGGTTAACCACCATCTATTTTAGGGTTAGGGACCTAAGCCCTCACTATTAAAATTTGTAGCAAGATAAATTAGGACAAGACGCTCATAGGACCCCTCTTTTGAAACTTGAAAGTTTAAAGTAGTCAAGTGAAGGAACATATCCAATCTTGGATTAGTTCTGAAACTGACATTACACTTTAAGCTGAAGGTAGAAAGGAGGTAGGAGCAATTAGATTTCAGGATATTTTTTATGCTGGGAAACTCCATGCTCTCTCCTGCGGATAGGCTAATTAAAATGGATTCCAACCATTGATTAGTAACAAACATAGGTAATAAAAAGGAGTGCTTGTAGGGATTACCAGACGTTACAGCCTCTACTTAGTAAATTAGTTTCTCACGAGATTAATTTGCTTCGTAGAAACCTCGACTTTTCGTGGGGCTATAACTATCAGCTGCGCAGTACCCGAAGGCAATCTGAATGATTGTATTGCTTGGTACTTATCTAGGGTCGTTTGCCATTCATCTTGCTTGCGCATCATATAGGTCCTGATTAGGTTTTCCCATTTTTTTTAGAGTTAGGTCATCTTCATATAGAGGTTAGGCTTGCATAAAAAATAATTAAAAAAAAAATGAACCTCAATAATTATCCAACTTGGTTTCCTGAGCAAGTCAATGCATTTAATGCCATGCGACAACCTGATTATGCTCCATATTTAGATTACTACAACTCAGGTTCAGCATATTATCCTGACTTCCTCTCCCCTTCTACCGAGGATAAAGACTTTAAGGATTACTTCTCCCCTTCTACCTCGAAGCTCGAAACAGTTATTATGACGATGACTCGAAAATTAGATGCACTTATGAATTTGACTCAACCCCTACCTCCCACTAATGTTTCATTTGAGGGTTGTGTTGCATGTTCGAGTCCTAGTCATTCTACAGCTGATTGTGATTTGCAATATGATTATCCTGAATATTTTGCTGAGCAAATCAATTCTTTTAACGCTAATTGGCGACCTAGTTATAATTCAAAGTCCAACTATTATAGCCCTGGTTTTACCACTAATCAAAATCTCTCCTGGGCTCATAACTCACACCAAAGGGGACATAGTTTCTCTCAGGCTCCTCAATACCCTCATCATGTTATGCCTCAATTTAACCAAGCTCCTCCATCAAACACATCAAGCTTAGAGGAAACGATTAATCAGCTTTTGCAGCGCTCAACAAGTATAATTGATCAGAATTCTAAGGACATATCTGAGTTGAAAGCCACGATTCAAAAACTTGAGATAGTTGTGGATCATATTACTGAGGCAGTATCTGAAAGTGAGTTAGGAAGACTTCCTAGTCACTCTGTTCAAAATTCAGAGGGTCAATTCATATCTGGTAACACATCGAAATCCGAGTCAGATGATGTTTTTGCGGATAATGTGATCGAAACTACTTTGCTTCCTGACCCATTCCCTTCCCCGCATTTTCACGAAGACTCACTCGACATATGCCTTCCTAGTGACTCATGCATAGAATCAAACTGTGAACATTCTTTAGAGTCTCCCCTTGAATGTTTTCATGATACACATGACCATTTAGATGCTTGTTTGACTCATTTTAGTTTAGACTTTGATGTTGATGATTCCATTAGGGAAGTCAATGATTTGCTTGACTCAGTCCCCATTGTGGATCCTAGTTATAAATGGAAGTCTAAAGTGGAGCCTCTTCCACTCAGTGAGTCAAAACTAGTCCCATCAGTTGAGCCACCTGAGCTTGACCTTCAACAATTACCTGACACCCTCAGGTATGCGTTTTCAGGTACTGATGATACTTTGCCTGTTATTATTTCATCTATATTGAATTCAAAACAGGTTGTCCCAAAGAAGTCGGGAGATATATCTAGTAAAAGAGTGCAATCCATAAGTAGTGCCAACTCTAGGGTTGGGGGGGGGGGGGGGGGGGGTTGTTGAGCTATCCAGCCCAACATCTTTGTGTGATTCATGTGATGAGCCTGTACCACCTGATATATCTATAGTTACATCTACCTGCATCACATTTCCATTGACTAGGGCTAATTATGTGGATCCCATGTTCCTGAGTGAGGATTTCAATTTTCACCATCCTGATGTGAAAATTATCCAATCTTCTGATTTGGAACCAGACTTAGGATGTTCCATTTTAGGAGTAAGGGAAGATCCTTTGTTGCATATTACTATTTGCGACCCATTCATGTTTAAGATCCCTACTGACTTCCAAGGAATGCAAGCTTCTTTACAATTTCTTTATGATTTTAGATGGTGTCCTTGCAACTTTTGGGATGTGCTAGTATATCTTGTGTCGCATGTGGTTGCTATTTTTGAGTGGACTGATCCTCAACTTTTCAGGTTGTTGGTATACGATTCCTTAACCCTTTTGAGGTGAATGTTCCCTATGTTATTCCTCTTCACTCTATGGTACATCATTTGTGAGGAAGAATATATGTCGGGCTGACGACGTTAAACCAAGCGCTCCTAGGAGGCAGCCTAGCTTCAATTGTGTCATTATGGTTAGTCTGGATTGATTTTCGAGTTCTTTCTAGTTGCATTCCACTCATACTCGTTAGCTCCGTAACAATTTTGACTTACAACTGATACATGTAATTTTTTTTAACTTTTTTATTTTTTTTTCATTTGTGTCCTGTATTGTTTTTATCAATTTATCATGATGAGCCCACAATTCTTATGTCTCTTAGCTTCATTGGTGGAAGATTTCATCGAAATTGGTAAAAACTTTCCCATGGTAATATCACTCTAACTCTCATCTTTTATTTTTCCTACATTTGTCATGATCATCATTTTATACATTGAGGACAATGTTTGGGGGTGAGGTTTAAGAGTTTTTTCTGCATTCTTCAAATTTTTTGAAATGAAATGTATTTCACAATTGACTATTGTATTCTACTCAATCTCCATTGAATACATAGTTAATTATGACTGTGTGAAAATTTTCGATTTGAAAATGCATTCATAATCTAATTTCATTTCCAATGAAGAGGACGTGCTTTCAAGTATGCCTTTAAATTTGAGGAATACATGCTTTCACTTTTCACTTTTATATATCAATAGGAAAACATATGATTTGATATTATCTTTAAGTTAAATATATTTCATGATATTTTTCGACTCGACCACTCTTGCACTATAATCCGAGTTAGCATGATTTGAAGTTAATCAGTAAGATATTAATTAGAAAACCTTAGAATAATAGTGGAGACTTAACCCTTGTGAGTTTCGAGACATTCTATTTTTCTTGAGGGTTATTAGATAAACTCTGATTTTTCTTGAGTCCGCATTTTCTCGTTGATGATCTCACCGTTCTTGTTTCTTTTATTGATTGCTTTGAGAATGTCGTTAAAATTGAATTATTACACTAGAACTTCTTGTTTTATTTAAGATGTCATAATACCGGCTAGAGCTTAAGAAGTGATATAGGCAATTTTTTTTCTTTGAACCGTTCTTTGGCCTTTTAGCCTACCTAATGATAAATATCCGTTTTCAACCATTTGAGCCTTTAAATAGACTTTTTCTTTGTTAACCCCATTTCCAGTACCTACTCCAGTTAGAGAGTAATATCCCATATTATTTTTATCCTTACCCAATGTCTCTGAGAATGTGTATGGTTGATGTATTTCTGAAATGGGCAAATAAAAAGAGTTGAAATTAAATATTCCATGAATCCTCGGGACTGAAATGTTTTATTGTGCAGAAGGGGAAAGCATGTATACAAAAATAAAAAAAAAGATATATATGAAGAAGAATTTCGAAGGAAGAAAAATTAATGGTGTACAACATTGGTTTATTCTTCAGAGCCCCACGTGCTTATTAAAGGGTGTATCCATTCTCGGAGAATTTTCTCGTATCCTTTTCCATTTCTGTTAGCCAAAATCTTAGCCTCATTACAACCTAATAAAAACCTAATTGATCTTAAGTAAAAGTTTGGTTCATAGACGTGGAGATTAAATAAACAAGAACTATGGCGTGTGATTCAATATTCTAAAAGTAATTGATATTCCTGTCCATGAGATCATATTCATTTCATTATTTGAAAAGTCCGTTTTTTCATGATTATTATATGTGAGATGTTTGTCTTTCCATAATTTATTCTCTTTCTCACATATAAACTGATTGATAACTAACCAATCTCTGAGTGACAAGAGAGATTTGTAGTCGAAGCGTAGAATTCAAAGGTTATCTAGTCGTATCTTTGCTGAGAAAAATAAAGTTATGTTGATAAGGCCATGCACACACACACTTCGAGTTGGGAATAATTGATGAAATTTATTTAAACTTTGGGTATTATTAAATTGTTGTGAGACTCTTTGATATATTATTGTGAGACTTTTAGCTGTTTTCAAAATTTTTTGGCAATTAGATTTTTACTCTGAGGATAATAGATCGAGTTACCATATTTTGGAAATTTATTGAGTCATAATGTTTGTGGGTAACATTTATGGAAACCCTCACGAGACTATAACTCGTCCACTAGAGGTAATCTAGGGGTTTAAAGCCTTGTTGCACGTTTAAGGTAATTGCAACCGATGATTCCTGCGAAAGTGAGTTAGATTTTTATTTTTATTGTTTTGCTCGAGGACTAGCAAAATATAGGTTTGGGGGTATTTGATATTCACGTAATTATTACATAATATATCCATTAATTTATATATGTTAGTGTTTCGATTATTATAATTTATAATAATTATTTCGTTTTCATGTCTTGGCAGGAATTTGAGCGTGAACGATGAAATCATATTAAGGCGACAATTTAAGGAATGACAATTGGTCGATTCTAGCGGTGGTACAAAGCAGAGAGTCACATATCTAAACCTAACCCTAATAAACCTAGGTCCACCTAATTTAACCTAAGCCCAAACCCAAAATGCTAACCTAAAAACCCAAGCCCAACGCCTTTTGGAGAACCCAAACCCAAGAAAATAGGAGAACCCTATTTAGCTCTCTCTAGTTTGGAGAAAGCCTCTCTCTCTTCTTCTCTCTTTTCCTCCCCTCTCTGGGGGCTCTTCCAGCCACCATGCCAATCCACCCTGCCGGCAATCCTCGCTCGATAAGAGAGCCGACAGTGCGATAATCCCGCCATCACCACCTCACCTAGCCAACAACCACCTCCTCCTTCATCCCATTGAAACAGGGGCGTGACAACCCTGTTTCACGTCATCACGCCACACAACCACCACCACCACCGAGCTAGAACTACCGACACTAACCACCGTGAAACAGGGGAGTGACAACCCTGTTTCACGTTACAAACCTCACCTCGCTACCGAGCTTCGCCATCACCACCATCACCCTTCATCTCGTCGTCGTCTCTCTCTCTCACAGCCACTATCACCCTAGCACCACCACCACCACCGCACGCACAGAACAGAGGAGAAACAGGGAGCAAGTCCCTATTTTCGCCCCTTGCAGCCGCCCTTTTTCCTGTTTTCCTCTCTTATCCACGGTCTCTCCCTCCTCCACTTCTCTCTCTGCTCCTGCATCACAACAGACCACGCAACCACGCCATCATCCACCGTGAAATAGTGCTCGCGACAGAGCACCACCGCTCCTCTCATTCTCGTCGTTTCGTTATCTCGTTGTTTCCTCACCCTCTCTCTGTCTTCTTACAGGTACCGGAGCCAGTTAGGGAAAAGAGAACGCTCGCGAGGAGCGAAGCAGCAGCGGCGGAGCAGGGTGTCTCGCTGGAGACGAAGAACGCTGCTTTTCGGGCCGGAGAAAACTAATTTTCAAAATAGTTTTGGCTATTGACACCCCGAGAACCTGTAAGAGCCACCACAGTGCAATTTCAGCATTTTCTCGGGATGCGCATTTCGTGCAGAGATGACTTCCACCTCCATGATGCTATGGCCACCGCTACCATGGAGAGCTAAACCCTTCGCCAAGGCTAAGATGAAACCACAAGGTTTCCTAGAGTTTGTTGTATTTAAATTTATTGTTTTCTTTATGCTTGAACGTTAAACACATTTGATTTCTGAGTCTCAATAATTTGCTTTCACCGATTATATCCGGATTAATTATCTAGACTAGTCGGTAGTTAGAAGTACCCTTTGTTGACATTCAAAGCCTGATTTAATAATTTAATCTGAATCTGTGATTGTGTGTGCCGTAAGAAGACATGCAATGCTAGGGGTTTAGAATTAGTTAAAATAAACTTGTGATTGTGTGTGCCGTAAGAAGACACGCAATGCTAGGGGTTTATACCTTTGCTGAAATCAATTGCGAACTTAGATTAATCTTTAGGTTAGTCATGTTAATTCTTGAAAATAATAATTTGGATTACACAAATCTCAAAGAACCTGTGGTGGATTCAATGCCTTGGTTTCCCTTATCATATTCTTAAAGACTTTTTATTTTGCTTTTTAATTTGATTTTTAGTTTAGATATTTTAATTGCTGTAACCCCCACTTAAATTAGTTTAAGTCAACTCTGAAACTTAATTGCAACTACAGTCCTTGTGGGATCGACCTGTACTTTCCCTTGTCTACCAGTTAGACACTGTGCACTTGCAGTTATTACAAGTGGGTTAAATTAACCTATTTATTTAGGTTAGTTAAATCTGCATCAGTGCGACACTACTCTGCTGGTTAACTTTGTTTCTTTGGCTGAGGAAGGTATGAATTCCGCTATGAAATCTGCCAAGACTTGAGCCTTTATAACTGTCCTCGGCCGGTAGATCAAATTGTATTGGCTTAACTCGATGGCCCATTTCATGAGTCTTTGAGAAACATCTGAGCTGTGGAAAATTGACCGTAAAGGATCACTCGATGGGCTTGAAAGTAAAGCCTTAACTTTTTTGCCGAAACCAAAAGTGCCAAAATTAGATTTTTCATTTTTGGGTACCTAGTCTCAGCATCGAGAAGAGTTTTAGATATGTAAAATACGGGAAGTTATGCCCCCAGTTCTTCTCTGATGAGAGCTGAACTAACTGCCACATTTGAAACTGCCAAGTAGAGGTACATGTCCTCTGCTGGTTGAGGTTTTGATAGTAGAGGAGGAAAAGATAAGTAAGTTTTTCAAAATTTTAAATGCAGTTTCACACTCTTCATCCCATTTTTCTTTTTGTCCTTTTTTCATTGCTTTAAAAGATGGTTTACATTTGTCTGTTGATCTACCTATGAGACTTTGGATTTATTTTGGAGTTGATGGTGACTTCATGTCAATGATGGCTTTGATTTGATTTGGATGAACTTCAATTTCCCTTTGGGTGACTAGGTATCCCAAAAATATTCCTGATGAAACTCCAAAAGTACACTTCTCTGGATTTAACTTCATTCGATATTTCCGTAGATGTCCAAATGTTTCTTCAAGATTTTTGATGTGATCTGCCCGCTAAGGACCCTTGATTGGCATGTCATCTACGTAAACCTCAAAGGTTTTTCCAATTTAATGCTTGAAGATTCTATTCATTAACCTTTGATAGGTCGCTCTAGCATTTTTAAAACTAAATGGCATTACCTTGTAGCTGTAAGTCCCTCTTTCGATGATGAATGAAGTTTCAACTTTGTCTGGTTCGTACATCATAATCTGATCAATGCGATGTAGAGTATAGTTGTCTTTGGGACATGCTTTGTTGAAGTCAGTGTAAACTACACAAATTTCCATTTTCCTTTTTTTTTTTCTTAACTAATACCACATTTGCCAACCATTCGGTGTAGGATACCTCATCGATGAAACCGGCTGCCAAGAGCTTGTCTATCTCGGCTTCAATGATTGCTATTCTTTTTGGCGCAAAGTTCCGCCTCTTCTGCACAATAGGCCTAAAGGTCGGTTCTACATGTAGTTTGTGGCAGGTCACAATTGGATCAATTTCGGGTATGTCTGAGGCTGACCAAGTGAACACATATTTGTTGCTTTGAAGGAAACTAGTGAGCTTTGCCTTCTCATCTGCGCTAAGGCGAGAGCCAATTTACGCCTTTCTTTCAGGCAGATCAGGATCAAGAATCACAAGTTTTGCATCTTCTTTAGGTTTCAATCCCTCATCAACTGAGGTTTCAAATTGAATTTCTCATTCCTGATCCTGGTGCTGTAATTGTTATTGGGAGGAAGGCTTCTTCCCTTTCACTTCGGCTGAAGTGATGATAATAAATTCCTTCTGTTGCGTTTCCCTTAAGACTCGGGTTGCACACCTCCTTACAATGACTTGATCATTTTTTATTTTTCCAACTCCACTTTTTGGGATTGGATATCTGATTTTTTGGTGTAGACAAGACGTGACAACATCAATTTTAGTTATCCACGGTCTCCCCAAAAGTCTGTTGTAGGGAGATGGCTCATCTATTATCATAAAAGTCTGCGAGCAGATGGCTGGTAGTGAGTAGACGTCTAGAATCATAGTGCCAATTGTTACTGATGTAGCCCCATTGAAGGCAGTCAAGACTTTTGTATTTTGGCGATAAGTGATTATTAATTCATTTGTTTGATAGCCGAAAGTTGAAGTATATTGGCTGCACTTCCTTCATCTACATGAATTCTATCAATCATTGCATGGATGATCTGAATGCTGATGACGAGTGCGTCTTCATGTGGTAGATCCGCATGTCACTTTTAGTGTAGTCGATCATCTGATTTTCGGTTGAGGAATTAGTTGTGGGGCCATCGACTGAGGCGATTAGCACTTGAGCAACCAAAGTTGCTTGTTTCATCTTTCGCTTCCTTTCATTATTTGTGAAACCAAAGAGTTTAGATTCAACTAAAATTTCATTGATTCTTATGACTTTTTTTGGGGGTTCCTTGGCTGCATCTTTTTCTTCAATTTGGTGAATGGGTTTTTTTGGCTACATACTCTGTGAAATGCCCTGTTTTGACTAAATCCTTAAGATGGTCTTTCCATGCTCGACATTTTTTTTTTATCAAATGACCAATAGCTCCATAGAATGCACAATATTTATTCGGATTTTTTTTCGCCGGATCTCCCTTCATGGGTGGTGGTATCTTAACCAAGGTTGGTTATTTATCTCGTGGAGAATTTGATTGATTGGAACCGAGAACTTTGTGTATGTTCTACTAGTAGACAAGTATTTTGTTGGAGAGTGTGCTCTACGCTTGTTACCCCTGTTATTTTTCCTCTCATTTTGATCTGCATTTTTTTGTGTAGGTAGGCTATCCTTTTTGAACGCATCAGATACCTTAACACTATTTTTTTCATCATCCCACAATGCTTAACGTTCTGCCATGGCGAAGATTTTTGCAAGAGTTTTGCTTGGTTTCATGGTCAGCTCGCCACACAACGAGTGATCTGCGGGCAGACCCTTCCAGAAAGTTGAGGACGCAATTTGATAATCACACCCAACTATGCTTGTTTTTTCTGCATTGAATATTTTAATGAAGTCTCTGAGCGATTCATTTGACTTCTTCTTCATGTTGAAGAGGTGATCAACATGTTTTTTGATGGTTCGGTAGGATGAATATTTTTTGTGAAAACAAGGGAGAGATCTCCAAAGTTGCTGATTGATTGGGGGGTCAAAGTGTGGAACCAATCTTGGGCTACTCCCTGTAAAGTCATAGCAAATACTTTGCATATAAGCAGGTCATCATTTTTGTGCAGAGTCATGACGCTTCAAAAATGCTTCAAGTGTCTCTCATGATCAGAATCTCCTTTGAAAGGGGTAAAGGTTGGTGTGGTAAACCTTGCTGGTAGAGGAACCCCTTCGATGTTATCTGTAAAAGGAGAAGTGTTCACCAAGACTACCTCTCTGCTCAGAGCATCATCTGGATTTCTCATAACTTGTAAGTTCCTCAACTGCTCTTTGACTATTCGTGCCACATCATCTGCCCCCAAGGGCCTGGATGTATCCTGTTGTTCGGCTGTATGATGGTTTCGATTCCGATCATCTGCAGTAAACGACTCCTCATTTTCTGAATTTGATTTGCATCCATCAGGATTTTGGTTTTTGCGCCGACTACTTATATTTGGCGTCGTATGTGGTCCCAACCTTGAGTGGATAGTTGCTTGGGAGCCCAACCTTGAGAATACTCCTGTTTGAGGCCCGAGCGTAGAGTGTACATTTACTCGTGACCCTAATCTTGAACGAATGCTTCCAGAGGGATTATTTCCCTTTTATGGATGACTAGTTCCACTCCCATGCGCATGATCTGTTGGTCGATGGCAATGTGTCATCTGCCTTGGCTGTTCACTCACCAATTGCTCTACCTCACAGGTATGTTCTTATAATATTTTAGTCAGATTGGCGATATGACCTGCAAGATTGACTTATTGTGTCATTTCCACTTGCCTTGGTTGTTGGGAAGAAGGTTGCAATTGATGGTTAGCAGGCGGTAGCAGACCTACTACCAGTGGCAGTTCGACCGGTAATGGCTGAACCTATGGTGACGATGGCGGTCTAGTACGAGCAGAAGACCTTGTAACATTATTTTTGCTAGTTTGTTTTCGAGTTCCCACCATTGTATTGAAAAGAGCTTTGAAAATAAAAGTGTTTGTGAAAGGAAATTTAAAGTAAATGAATGAAAGTTTTTTTATGGATGGAAGAGAACTTGCAATGAGTTCGATTCAAGTTCTCATTGAAAGCACCAATTTGTGGATGCAAATTTTCACCGGATCACGTGCTGATCACGCGAAGCAGATGCATAAGATATAAATGAATTCTTGACACCGGTGTAGTGCCTGCCACAGGGACTCCGATGCCAAAGTTTGAACAATGTCTTCAGAAAAATGTTCATATCTTTATATTTGAAGAAAGAATTGTAATTCAAGAAAGTGTTACCTCTAGAAGGCTTTGTGTTTGGCTATTTATAGAGGCTAAAATAGTCAACTGCTGGCTGATGAGTGAGACACGTGGCTGATGAGTTAGACACGTGGTAGATGAGTGAGACACGTAGTAGATGAGTGAGACGCGTGGTAGATGGGTGAGTCATATGCTTGCAGGTGGTTGCAACTTCCCTTAGATAGTTGTAACTTCCGTGGTTGTAACCTCCCTTTAGCGGTTGTAACTTTCTGTTTGGAGACACACTCAGCTGAGCATGGTGGTTGGCGCCGAACACTACTCCCTTGCTGAGAAAAGAATGTTCTACTGAGTTTGTGTTGGGCCCATGCTTGGGCCTTTTATGCTTGTAGCTTTCGTGGGTAACTCTCAAGCTTTTAAAAAATGACCCAAATCTTCGGGTTTTTTTTATCTTGTTGGGCTAAGGGTTTATTTTTTGCTCCCACAATGTTCCCACAGTCTTAAATAGTGTTTATCTTAATTCATGAGAGTTGACGAAAATCAACCTAATCAAATGTAGGGGCAACATTTTGTTGTAAAAGTTTCAAATGCTTAAAATCAACTATGTGAGATAGATAAATAAGTAACCAAGTAGTCAAGCAAACACCTCAGACGAGCAGTGTGAGGGAAAAATCAAGCTTACTTCACTTAGGCATATTTACAAGGCAGAATACACCATAACGGCTACAACTAATATACAAAGCAAGCCCTAGACCTACCCAAGTTGCAGATCTCAATTACCCGATGTTCACTTTCAAAGGTCTTAGTTTCTAGGTTGCTCAAATGTTTGAACTAGTCGGATCAATGTTTTCTGATTGGTCATCTCAATTTGTCAATCACCCCATCATGTTGATATACTGTTAACTTATGTGCACAAAATAGAAAATTTTTAATTTTTAATTTACATAACTCTCACCCGAATCGTCATGTTTATTGGAAAACATGTCTTTTTCTAATTTTTGGACAAGATAGAGAGCTGAAATTGAATATAGGCAAGGCTTGGGCTGGGCTTTACCTGATTTCTTAGTTTGGGCTCGGAATGTGTTCAGATAGATCCCTTCGGATTGTTGATCAATTTGATAGGATACTTCCAACATGCTCCATGAACGTAGTATTTTCGTTACATCTACATCTATATCTAAAAGTATAATGAAAGTTCACCCAAAAGAACAACGGAGAAATAGTAAAATTGTCTTAAACCTGACTTTTCTTTCCACGTTTGCCCTTTTCAATTCTATGGTACTTATCGGAAAAATTAAAATTGGGTAAAAGATGAAAAGGGTGTTTATTTTATTCAAATGAAAAACACTATTAAATATGTTTACCATTTTATTCTACCATAGTTAAACTATTTACAATCAAAACCAGCCCATTGTCTTCAATCTGATTTTTCTTTCCAAGTTTACTCTCCCAACTTTATGGTATTTACAAGAAAATTAAAAGTGGGTAAAAAGTGAAAGGGTGTTTATATCATTCAAATGAAAAAAATCGTTAAATATTTTTACCATTTTACCCTTGATGCATTCATTTTCCACTCCCTGCTCTGACCTAGTTTTTGCTGACCTACTGACCTGCACAAGTAACACACGTGAGCCATGGAGCACCGCTGTGGTGGCAAATGACACTCAGATGCTAAAGTCAGACAAGGATCCGAGGAAGGTGTAATGCTATAATAGAGAATTTTTAACGTACCTTAGCTTGCCAACCTCATGTCTGATTTATAGTGCAAGGAGTCTTGGTTCTACCTGACCATCCTAGGCATAGTTCAGGAAGGAGATATTCGTGGAAATCCTTTTCTAATTAGGATTCGTGTTGTAGGAGGGAAGTTCCTTGTCAGCCCCGTGCTCTTAGATACGCGGGAGATAATTCTCAATGCGAGAGCAATCTGTAGAAGGGAATTTCCCAGTGTGGAATGTATTCTGGTATTTGCTTCGTAGTTGGAAGCAGAGAGCAGCTGTAGTTGCTCGTCCGTAGCTGATTCTCGAGATACTTGCCTTAGTGGGACTCATGGGTATTAAGGATAGTTGTTAAACGTGTGGGCCTAACATGTTGTGAGAGTTCGAATTTGCCTAGCAGATGGAATTGAGCGGGCTTAGAACAGCTTGGGCCAGATCAGCGTTGGGCTGATGCTGGGGACCGTATTTTCTCGAGATCATCATGACACATGTGTGGCTTAGAGGTGCGACTATTTTTATGTATCATCAACTACTCCCCCCGAGTTAGTAAGGCGTTAAGTCGGTCAACTGACTATTTGAAAAGACAACTGAATCATTGTGATGATTGGATTCGAAATGTTTGTCTCGAGCGGTGTATGACATTAATGGGTATGCGACTGCTCAAGGAGGGAAAATGCAGTTTGCCTTCTCTATAAATATTCATTGTCTAGAGGAGGATTTTCCCATTGTTATCTGCGCTATCTTCTAATGGCTGACAACGTTAAAATTTCTTCCAAGGACCCGTTATACCTTGCTTGTATCAATCTCTTCGAAGGTAGTTTGGTTGACGAGGCTGAGTTGATCAGGCTCCGTAGTTTCTACCGCATTCAGAAAGATTTGTAAATTGTTCCTGTGTTTGGAGTTTTAGGTTCGACTGTACCTCCTCATGGGTTCATAGGCTTGTGCCGAGGCATGTTCGAGTTCGGGCTCTGACTTCCAGTGCCAGATGATGTCTGGCGCTTCTTTACCCATTTTCGAATGCCTCCTGCTCAAATGGAGCCGAGCTGGTTCAAGATACTGCTTGCAATTCTCCCGAGGGCTCATGACGCTGGCCTCCGTTTGACCTTGTCGGTGATCCACCATCTGACTGAGGCTCGATTTGATTTCAGGGGTATTTGTGTGTTGAAATGTCATTCTTGTCTGCGATTAGCGGCGAACAACACTGAATCTTGGGAGAAGCAATGGTTCTTTTCTTTGGCGAATTCTGGTTATTTCAAGCTCGGGAGCAGTAGAATGTCTTGATACTTTCAATTTGATCTCCATGAGTCTCTTGGTCGTCTGCGTATGCATATTTTTGTATGTTCCTTTTGTGATATTAATTTTGACGTGGTTCTTTGTTTTAGGGAGGTCTGTTATTTCGTCTCTCAGCGAGGAAGAGAAGCGGATAGAGATGGTGTTTCTCAAGCTCCCTTTGACTTCCGTTGAGGAGGTCATAATGCTAGGCAACGTCGCACGCTGCGGTATTCTTATGGTGCTCACCTCGTGTCAAGTTCATCGGCTGAGGGGGTGGTCGCTCGTCGCACGAGGAAGAGAAGTCTGGCCTTGCCGAGTCCTTCCGGGCTTGCTGAATTGGAGGCGAATGTTCCTCCCGTTGTTGTTTTGAGGAAGAGGCAAACTTTTGTCAGGGCAACTTCTCCCCCTAGTATGTTGCGGCCTCCAGTTTCCCTTGTTGACTTAACATGGGATGAAGTTGGACCGCGAGTTGAGGTTTTGCGTCGTCGTGGTCTCAGGACAACTACTCGTGCCCTAGAGTCATACAATCCTGTTCCGCTGCACCTCGAAGCCCGTGGGAGGGTTTTTGCTTTGGAAAAGGCTTTCATGGATTTGGGGATGTTATTTTTAGACGCTTTCTATTAGGCAGACTCCCTGGATGGTCGGTTGCAGGATTCTAGCACTGTCACAAACCACGAGGTTGTGGAGGCCGTGACCTTTGTTACTGAAGTAGAACTTGCTGGTATGAGAACTCAGCTAAGGGCTGTCGAGTCCGATTTGGCATCAACTTATGCCGAACTGAGGCAGACCAGGGCCAAACTAGAGTGCATGGAGGCTTTTGGGTACCAGAAGTCGTCATCATCAGTCGTGAACTGACTAGGCTTACCTGGTAAGTTCAACAATCATTGTCTGCGTTGGGAGCAATGATCCCTTGGCGAGTCGTCTTCATTAGCGGACAAGCGCTGAATAGACTCTCACTTCCTCAGCCGTCGCGATCCGCGCTGAGCGGATTAGGCTTTGGGCACTAGAAGCCGTCGTCATCATTCACGAACTGACTAAGCTTACCGGGTAAGTTCTGCGATCATTGTCTATGGTGAGAGCAATGATCCCTTGATGAGTCATCGTCATCAACAGACAAGCACTGACTAGACTCCCACTTCCTTAGCTGTCGTGATCCGGAAGGAGCGGATTAGGTTTTGGGCACCAAAAGTTGTCGTCATCAGTCGTGATTTGACTAAGCTTGCCTGGTAAGTTTGGCGATAATTGTCTGTGTTGAGAACAATGATCCCTTGGCGAGTCGTCGTTATCAGTGGACAAGCGCTGACTAGACTCCCACTTCCTCAACTGTCGTGATCCGCACGGAGCAAATTAGGCTTTGGGCGCCAAAAGCCGCTGTCATCAGTCCTGAACTGATTAAGCTTTCTTGGTAAGTTCGGTGATCATTGTCTGTGTTGAAAGCAACGATCCCTTTGCGAGTCATCGTCATCAGCGGGCAAGCGCTGACTAGACTCCCACTTCCTTAGCCATCGTGATTCACGCGGAGCGGATTAGGCTTTGGGCAGATATTCAAGTCTTTCCATAGCCAGACTGGTCGAGGGTTGTAACGGATAGCAGTGGAAGTTTTGGTAAAAGCAAAATATTTTATTGATAATATTTTTTGAGGTGCTATACATTTCATGGTCGTTTAAGTCCGTCGCCGTCTGCGTCTTTCAGCCAATACGTTCCCGGTCTGTTGACCTTAGCAACTTTATAAGGTCCTTCCCAATTCGGATTTAGTTTTCCCGCTCCGGCTTGTTTGGTGTTCTGCTGGGTCTTTTTGAGCACCCAATCTCCCACCTTAAATTCGCGTGGCTTGACCTTCTTGTTGTAGTATTTCTCCATCCGTTGTTGGTAGGCGGCTATCTTGGTGGAGGCTAGATCCCATTTTTCATTGAGGAGGTCTAGTTCCACGCGCAAGTCTTTGTCGTTGCCGTCTTATCTAAACTCTTTTGTTCAAAAGGTTGGCACTTTGAGTTCTACCGAAACCATAGCTTTCGACCCGTTTGCTAGGGCGAAGGGTGTCTCTTTGGTAGGGACTTTTTTAGTTGTTCGATATGCCTAGAGTATTTCTGATAGCTCTGGAACCCATTTTCCTTTGACTGCGTCGAGCTTTATTTTGATGGCTTTTAGGATCGTCCGGTTGGTAACTTCTGCTTGGCCGTTGGCTTGGGGGTGTCTTGGTGAAGAGAAGAGGTGATTAATACCCAGATTCTTGCACAGTTCCTTGACCTTGCTACCTTCGAACTGAGTTTTGTTGTCAGTAACCAATATTATGGGGATCCCAAATCTGCAAACGATTGTGGCCCATATGAATTTTTTGATTTGGAACTGTCCGATTTTGGATAGGGGCTCGGCATCAACCCACTTGGTGAAGTAGTCTACGGCCACAAGAAGGAATTTTTTACCAGCCAAAATCGGGAGTGGCCCGACGATGTCCATTCTCCATTGCGCGAATGGCCATGGACTAGTCATTGGAGTCAGTGGCTGGGCCGACATATGGGTGTATTACGCAAACCTTTGGCATTTGTCGCACTTGCGGAAGGTATCTTTGGCGTCTCGCTGCAAGGTCGACCAATAGTACCATAGAGTCAGATACTTATGGGCGAGGGTTCTCCCGTTTGGGTGATTCCCGCATATACCGCTATGGATTGTTCCGAAGACTTGGTCTGCCTCTGAAGGCAACAAACATTGGAGTAGGGGCCCTGTCACCGATCTCCTAAATAATTTGTCGTTTAGGAGAGTGTAACTTGCTGCTCTATTTTTAAGTCTTCTTGCTTCAACCTTCTTGGTTGGTAGGGCTCCGGTTGCTATATATTCCAGTATCGGAGTCATCCAATTTGGTTGCGATTCCGTAGCACAGATATCTGTACGTTCCTCTTAATCTATGCTTGATTGTTCTTGATGTTCGATGAGGCTGCTTGAGACTTCATCGGAGGCCCAGGCTTCTCTGGCCAGCACGTCGACTCTTTCGTTGTCATTTCTGAGGCATTGCGTGAGTTCATAGCTCTTAAACCTGCCCATTATGCCAAGTCCCTTGTCGCGGTAGGCTATCATGCGAGGGTCCTTGCTGTTGAAATCCCTTTTGACCTGGTTGACTACCAGTCTTGAGTCGCTGTAAGCTGTTAGGCGATCTATATCGATCCCTAATGCTAGCTTTAGGCCAGACAGGATGGCTTCGTACTCGACCTCATTGTTTAAAGTGGGGAAGCCGAACCTGACTGCCTTTTCAAGGTTGACGCCGCTAGAGGAGCGGATAATGATTCCTGTTTCGTTCACCTTTGCAGTCGAGGATCCGTCGCAGCGTAAGATCCATGCTTGGGCATCTGAGTCCGAAGGTTGGTGGTCTAGTTTCGGTTCTTGTCCTCCGGTGAACTCAGCAATGAAGTCTGCCAGCGCTTGGGCTTTGATGGCGGTTCTTGAAGCGTAGTTTATGTCAAACAGTCCGAGCTTCACCGACCATTTCACCATCCTGCCTGATAGCTCGGGTTTATGCAGTACCGAATGGAGTGGATGCTTTGTTAGGACCGTTATGGAGTGGGCCTGAAAATATGACATCAGTTTTTGGGAGGATACGACTAATGCTAGAGCCAATTTTTCCAGATCCGGATAGTGTGCTTTCGCTTCTACGAAGGTTTTGCTGATGTAATATACTAGTCTTTGGGTTCCTCGATTGTCTCGTATGAGGGCAAAACTTACAGCGTGTTCAGAAACAGACAAGTATAAGTAAAGTGTTTCTCCTGTTGCTGGCTTCGATAGTAGCTCTGGACTCCCCATGTATGCTTTCAAGCTTTGTAAGGCCTGTTCGCATTCTTCGTTCCATGAGAACCCTTTGTTCCCCCTTAGTATATTAAAGAAAGGCATGCATTTGTCGAAAGATTTGATATGAATTTGTTGAGTGCTGCTACCCTTCAAATCAGGTTGTGAACGTCTTTGATGTTGGCCGGGGCTTTCATGTCGAGAAGTGTCTGAATCTATTTTGGGTCGGCCTCGATTCCTCTTTTGTTTACTATATAGCCCAAGAATTTTTCAGACTCGAATCCGAACGTGCATTTTTGTGGGTTGAACTTCATCTGGTATTTCCTGAGTTGGTTGAACGCTTCAGCATGGTCGTGCACATGGTTAGAGCTATGGAAGCTATTGACCAACATGTCATCTATGTAGACCTCCATGTTCCTTTCGATTTGCTCTTTGAACATCCGGTTAACTAGTCGCTGGTATGTAGCGCCTTCATTCTTTAAGCCAAAGGGCATCACCTTATAGCAATATATCCCACTTTATGTCATGAAAGAGGTTTTCTCTTTATCTGGACAGTGCATCGATATTTTATTATAGCCCGAATAGGCATCCATGAAGCAGAGTAGCTTGTGCCCTGAAGTGGCTTCTACGATCTGATCGATGCTGGGGAGCGGGAAACTATTTTTTGGGCATGCTTTGTTTAGGTTAGTGTAGTCTACACACACTCTCCATTTTCAGTTTTTCTTTTTTTTCGAGAACGATGTTCGCCAGCCAGTTGGGGTATCGTGCTTCCTTGATCATGCCCACGTTGAGTAAACGTTGTACCTCATCATTTATGATCATGTTTCTTTCGGGTGTCACGAGTCTTTTTTCTTACCTAATAGTTTTCTTTGAGGAGTCCACCTCGAGGCGATGGGTTATCATTGACGGAACGATCCCCACATGTCCAGCATGGTCCGGGCGAAGATTTCCTGGTTACGCTATAGCAACTCCGTGAGTTGCTTCGTTACTACCTTGCTAAGGCGGGAACCGATCTGAATGGCCTTGTTGTTGTGAGGGCTGTCAAGGTAGACTGTAATGGTTTCTTCTTTTGATTGTCTGGCATTGGGCCTGCCCCGAGGGCTTACTGGTGCCTTGTTATCTGGGGTCAGCTATTTCTCTCCTACACTTTGGGTAGAACAGAGAGTCATATTAGCCGCTGGGCCAGCCGCAGATTGGTAATCGCCGGGTGGCAAAGTCGTCATGTACTGGCACTTCCTGGCAGCTACCTGATCACTTCTCAATGTACCAATCACTCGGTTGGTTCGGTACTTGACGCATTAGTGCAGGGTGGAGACCGTTGTTTCCTTCTAGTGTATCTAGGGTCTAGCTAGGACTGCATTATACATCGAGGGTGTGTCAATCACTATAATTTCTTGAAATAGGGTTTTCTGAGTTGGCCACTCTCTTGCTGTTGTGGTCTGATTTATCTTTCCCACCGGGGACCACCTTCTGCCATTGAAGTCGATCACCGGACGACTACCGGGGGTCAACGCTCTCTCTTCCAGTTGCATGTTGCGAAACGTGTGGAGAAACATGACGTTCATTGAGCTCCCAGTGTCCACTAAGGATCTTCTTACCTCCTAGCCTGCCAGAGAAATCGTTACCACGAGGGCATTGTTGTGTGGGAGTTCTATGCCCTGAGGAAGGTGTAATGCTGTAACAGGAAATTTTTAGCGTACCTTAGATTACCATCCTCATGTCTTATTTATAATGCAAGGAGTCATGGTTCTATCAGGCCATCGTAGGCGTAGTTCAGGAATGAGATCTTCGTGGAGATCCTTATCTAATTAGGAGTCGTGCTGTAGGAGGGAAATTTCCGATTAGCCCCGTGCTCCTAGATATGCGGGAGATAATGTCCAATGTGAGAGTGAATCGTAGAAGGGAGTTTCCTTGTGTGGAATGTACTCTGGTATTTGCTTCCTAGTTGGAAGCAAAGAACAACTGTAGTTACCCGTCCAAAGCTGATCCTCGAGATACTTGACTTAGTAGGACTTATGGGTATTGAGGATAGATGTGAGACGTGTGGGCCTAGCATGCTGTGAGAGTTCAGGTCCGTCTGACGGACTAAATTGAGCGGACTTAGAACCGCTTCGGTCGGATTAGCATTGGGCTGATGCTGGGGCGTGTTTTTCCTCGAGATCATCATGACACGTGTGTAGCTTAGAGGTGCAACTGTTTTTATGTATCATTAACCCTCCAATATTTAAACTATTTACTGTCAAAACTAGCTCATGTAAACTTTCATTAATTATACTTAAGCCCCTAGGATAATTTATTTGAAGCCCTCCAATTATCTATAAATTACAAAATAACCCTTAGATCTAACTTTTGGATTTTCCATTTTCCCTCCACATTTAACATTTTACAATCAAAACCAGGCCCTCTTAAATACTGATTACTTATGCTCTTAAAATTATTTGAAGCTCCTTATTTATTTATAAACTATACATCAGCCCTTAAAATTATATCTAACTATTTTGATTAGAAATCAATAATAATTTTGGCTTATTATTGAATTACTTATACCTATGCCCCTAAAATTATTTGAAGCTCCTTATTTATTTATAAACTATACATAAGCCTTGAAATTATATATAATTATTTTGTTTAGAAAGCAATAATAATTTTTGATTATTACTAAATTGTGATAATAAAATAAAAAGTTTGAATATCTACACAAGTAGAGCGTGCCGCCATCCTAGTAATTATAATGTAGATTAGTCATGATAATCATTTTTAATATTAGCTCAAGAATGTAAATATCATTGATAATGATACATGAAACAACCATTCGATCATGGCCAAACATGTGGCACAAACCATCTCTCAATAGGGACAATTGCCAGGTCCGATCAATAAAGCCCAAAGAGGCATTAGTAATGGTCCACGATCCAGGTTAAAGGCCCAGACCTCAGGCCCAGCGAATCTCTCCCCAGAGGACAGAGACGTTACGAAGGAGACAAGTCATGACGGGAATCTCTTCCCCAAGGATGCATCTTAATGAAAGAGGAGACCATTATAAGAAACATCCTCTTTATTGCGCCATGCATGCTTAAGTCACATACAAAGTTAATTACTGTTATTATATAAGGTAAAAGAGATAGAAGAAACAACATGTACGAAAAATCCTACAACTATACTCTGTCCAAGTTCATCTTCATACTCAATTTACTGACTTAAGCATCGGAGTGCCTTCGGCTACCAACAAAGTGGTATTTGGAAATCTAACCCTGTTTTGCAGGTCAGATCTCGATGAGAACAGATTTGGACACATCAGATTGACGTCGTTCATGGGAAACAACAGTTTCCTTTAAAAAACAAAGTTTGGTTCTCTTAGAACAAACCAACAACGAGAAAAACAGTGCAGAACCCTCTACCAACTCTCATGTTGGCAATACACATGATAACCTTCCCATTGGTGAAACTCAACAGTCAAGCGTAAACATCCCCAATTCAGCGTTGGGGGAGTCAAGTACTCAAAATAGTGAGTTGCCACTGCAAGATCTGGTGGTTCCCACCATTCATCAGGAACCCCAACAAGCCGCTACTCTTGGGGGAATAGTAATGGACCCTCGTGTGGATCAAATTTTGGCCCACATAGGCCAACTCACCAAAGTGGTTGAGAGACTCACACAAGGGCGTGTTCAGCTTGTTGAGCAAGCCAGAGATCCACCTCAATAGAACTCTGCCAATCATCTTCAGGAAAACTAAGAAATTTGTCATGCCCCAATTTTCGATACACCAGAATATCTCGAAAACTAAGACGCAACGCCATCCTAATTTTTTTGTCCATTTACTTTACTTGCCAATGGTTACCCTTGCTAGCACATGACAAAATATAATTTAAAACAAATCCTAAACCTGAGAGTTAAACATACCTCTGAACTGTCCGACCACATAGACAACCATACGATCACTCGACGCCTCCTGTAGCACCGCCACCAACAACACCACTACTTGCACCTAGGTAGGGGTACACCCGTTAGCCACAAAACAAGCAAACAGGTCAGCACTAGCTGGTATGAGGAGAACCAAAACATATATTCCCAAATTAAGGCATAATATCGAATACGAAATATAAAAGAATGATAATGACTTACGATGCACCACCACTTTTCATTTTAACTACTCAATCATGAGAGATGTGCACATGAGTTAAATAAAATACATAATATCAACCATGACAGTTTAAAGGAACCATAAAATTTAACAATGCACAACCACTTTTTCAATTTAACTACTCAGACATGATAAATATGCACATGAGATGCAATATAAGTTCAAAACCATATATTTTTCCACAATCGCACATTCGTGCCAAACATGTCTCACCTTGACATGCCTCTATACACACAGAAGGGATTACATGAGAAATAGTTGGAGGTAGATAAGCATTATTGTCGTCAGCATGATAAGTTGGAGAAAGTGAACCAGGATCCTCAATGTCTGTGGAAGAAGTGGAAACATCTTAAAAAACATGGTCAGCTATCGCACGGTACTTGTTAAGGTCCCAACCTTCCTCCCCTTCCATATAATCAATGAGTTCAATTCTGCCAGAAATAACCTTACTGAGTTCCAATTCAGCCGCATTAGCCTTCGATTGCTCTGCAAGTAAAGACAATTCATGCTGGCCTGAGCAAGATCTTTTTCAATTCCATAAAACTTCTGAGATGCCTGCTCTTTAAGGCTTTTCTCCACAGCCAACTGCTCCTTTTGCAAAAGTGACCTTAGCAATTATCTGTTCCACTTGCCTCTTAGCAGCCTCTCGGAGAGCGGACCGAGAACCCGCCATAGTCACTTCCTGATCACGAGGTTCCTTCGTGACAGTCAACTCACTTTCGGTGACAGACAACGACGACTGTAGCTTGACAACCTTCTCACGAAGGCGATCCATCTCCTTCACCACATAAGTCATTTTGGCAGCAGACTTATCATTGACGTCGTCCACCTCATTCAACATATCTTGATAAGCATTAACTACCTTTTCTTGAACAACAACCTTTTCCTTCAACTTATATACCTGAGAGAGAACATTAGAAAGCTGCAGCAGCTGTTGCGTGTACTTCTTATCCAAGGCATACATCTGTTTACGGGTAGCCTGATACTTAGACCCCCATCATCCCAGCATAATTGAGATGGGACATTCCGTGTTCAGAGCAAAAAAAAAAATCAAAAAATAATAATAAGGGAAGAAACAAAAAAGTTGAACCTTTTACCTCCATTATGTGTTTCACACATTTGTCAATGTGATCTCCAACAACACAAACTGGCATAGAGGCTTTATTCATTAACCACCGATGCCATGAGTTAATACGATTGTGTGCACTCTCCTACACGTCAATCTCTGAATGCCATGAAACCCCACCATCCTTATTAATACGGATAGGCCCGGGGATGGGTTGTTTTCGGCTGACATTTGGATGGAGCACAAAAGTGTCAAGGATGATAGATGAGCCACCCTTGGTCACCCCAGCAGTGACTGAGACATCGGAGATGATGGACACACCAGCTTTCCCCTTCTTGTCAATAGAAAGAACCACAACAGAAGACAATGGATGAAAAGGAGGCGAGTCAGACAAACGCCTCATACTTAGATCAACAGGAGGAGGAGAAGGATGACACTTTGTGCTTTGACCCAGGATCAACAAGAACCTCATAAAAAGATGGACCATACTTGAAGTTGTCCAAAGACAACACCGCGTTTGGATCCTGAGACTTCTTTAGCACAAACTGTCATTTTGTTCGAAAAGACATGAGCATCATCTTCTGACACCTTGCTGATGTCCGTCACACTAGCATAAGCAAGAAGTTTCTTTTCATATTCAACAAGCGGAGCATGAGGACAGGCAACTTCATCCTGATTCTTTTCCATAGCCTACTACAACTCTTCATTTTCGTGATTACTAAGATGGGAGTCATCCTCATGGTTCTTCTTCAAAGAACCAAAATCTGTACTCTTTGATTTCTGAAGAACAGAATGATTAGGACTCGTTCCACCCTCCGGAACCACACGACTAGGGGCAGTCGAAACAACTTCCCTCGAGGCAGAGACAACTCCAACAGAAGTCCCCAACCCAATAAGCCTCTTCCCCTTTGTAGGCTGACCAACATCGACCAAACAACTCATAACCTTGTTTTTGGAAGGATTAGGGGCCTCAAAGCCCTCATTTTCCTCGTGGTCAAATCTGTACCTTGACTACCAATGCCAGCAGAAGGACCAACTTCATCAACAGTGACACCATAATTGCGTTCATAAACATCCAAAGATCGTTCCTGAGCACTAAGGTCGTATACGCCACTCTGGTCAACAACTTCCAACTCGATCACATCTTCAAGTGGCGTCCAAGGAAGTGAGAGAAATTGATCCTTCGTCGACTGCTTTTCTGCAGTCAGTTGCAAGTTGTTCAAGTTCCTGAGGATCCCAAACGACCTGAGAATGAGTCTATTGCAAAGGTTGAAGTACCCAGACTCAATGGAAACATAGAACTGGGTCTTCTGCCAGAACTTGAAATCATTTTTTGCCTTGCTTTGCCAAGACAAGTAGGCGGGATCCGATAGCAGACAACATTTTTGTTGAACTTCAACATCAGCAAGGAATGCAACACATTCTCGTTTAGACGGATAATGGTTCGCAAATCCTTGACCAAGGTACCAACTAAGATTCTCCAACCATTGGGACCCAACTAAGCAAGAACAATACCGATCAAGTCAAGATAAGACCATATGATCTCCGAAATAGGGAAACGCAGACCAACCCTGAACATTCTAAGGTACAACGCTATGTAAGCATCCTTTGGCTGGATAGGGCTATCACCATCTCCTAGCAACATAAGATGCAAGTAGGATGGAAGAGAATCGCATGACGGAGGTCATCCAAGGTGGCCTGGGTTGTTAGCATCGAATAAAAAAACTCCCCATAGGCGGTCACTTGGTCGACACTATGAGCTCTCTTGGGATTCATGGTGAAAAGTTTATGAACTTAGAAAACAAGAGGAAAAGGAACAAACAAGCTTTGCAAATGAAAAAAAGGCGAAAAAATGATAACACACGTATCTAACGCCCTTATACAGGATTAGACAACAAAAAAAAACAACCAATGGAAGATCATGCAGGAAATGATAGTTGCATGAAACACTAAAATCATGCCAAAACGAGCTAATTAGTGGTGTCATGGAGTAACAGTTAAATCATGGCCATCGAGTCGACAACTATTAACGACATTTAAATGTTGCATAGAAAAGTGATGATGAACCTCGATAACCCACGACCACACAGTTCGTGCCCACGCAAGCGAGCCCACTAATTGGGGGGGGGGGGGGTAGTTGATTATACATCAAACAACCATTTGATCATGGCCGAACACGTCGCACAAATCATCTCTCATTACGGAAAACTAACAAGTCCAATCACTAAAGCTCAAAGAGGCATTAGTAATGGTCCACAATCCAGGTTAAAGGCTAAGACCTCAAGCCCAACAAATCTCTCCCTACAGGACATAGAGATTAGAAAAGGAGACAAGTCATGGCGGGAATCTCTCCCCCAAGGATGTATCTCAATGAAGGAAGAGACCGTTATGAGAAACATCCCCTTGATTGTGCCATGCATGCTTAAGTCACGTACAAAGTTAATTACTCTTATTATATAAAATAAATGAGAGATAAGAGGAAGTAGGTACGAAAAACCCTACAACTATAATGTGTCCAAGTTCATCTTCTTCCTCAGTTTACTAACTTAAGCATCGGAGTGCCTTCGGCCACAAACAAGGTGGTCTTTGGCAATCTAACCTTGTCTTGTAGGCCAGATCTCGAGGAGAACAGATTTGGACGCATCAATTGATTTACAAGCTTAAGTATATTATATATTTGCTTAGCGCGGGTACTAATTAGAAAAATAATTGCTTGAAAACCTAAGTTTAATTCATCATTTAAAATTTTATAAAGGACAAAAAGCCCAAATAGTGTGGGTTTGAGACACTGGGAAAAAATACTGCCCAACTCCTTCATTTGATATCCGACTATATTGTAATTTAAACAGCTGTACCTTGTCGAAGTAAATAATCATGTTATATGTTTGGAAGGGAATATGATGAGCCTTAACTCGAGAATCGTACTAAAATTGATCAAGGAGAGCTACTTAAGATACATTCAACAAAATAAAAAATCATCTGCAATGAAAAAAGTAATATCGGAAAATATACTCTCGAAGTTTTGCCGACAAATAAATATACAAATAAATTGCCCCCATGCAGGATCGAACTACAAACTTCCAGTTTACAAGACTGGCACTCTACCACTGAGCTATAAGGGCTTGGATGGATATACTATGATGGCATTTGATCAGGTCCCTCACTTTTAATAGTCTATCATGCAAATCTGTCAGAATCAGATCAAAATTCCATTCGGAGCTGGCCAAACAATTGATCCAACTGTTGAAAGACAATCACGACGTATTCGCCTTGACAATGAAGGACATGGTGGATATTGACCCCTTCATCATCACACATAGACTGCAAGTCGACCCAGAAAAAAGCCAATCCTACAAAAAGAAGGTCAGTCGCCCTAGAACGCAATCAGACAATCAATGAATAAGTGCATCGTTTGCTGAGTGCCAGAATGATCAAAGAGTCCCACCACTCAGACTGGCTATGCAACATAGTTTAGTTAAAAATACCAAAATGAAATGGAGGGTCTGCACGGATTACATGGATCTCAACAAAGCTTTCCAAAAGACAACTTTCCATTTTAGCGTATATATCAGATAGTAGATGCTACATCCGGACATGGACTCTTCAACTTCATGGACGCATATTCGTGCTACAACCAACTACAAATGCATCCACCAGATCAGGAGAAGACATCATTCATAATATAAAGAGGTATGTATTGTTACCGGGTGATGCCGTTCAGATTAAAGAATGCGGAGCAACGTACCAACACCTAGTTAACAGAATGTTCATAGATCAGATTGACAAGACCATGGAAGTATACATCGATGATATGCTAGTAAAAATCCTACACAAATACGATCACATTATAGATCTACAACAACCCTTCTCCAAAGTTCGCAAATACTTGATGAAACTCAATCCACAAAAGTATACATTCGGAGTAGAGTCAGGAAAATTCCTGGTACATGGTCAACCAAAGATGAATTGAAGCTGATCGAAATAGATACAAACACTCCTAAGCATGCATCGCCCACCAACATCAAATGTGCACAAAGCCATAACGGCAGGGTAGCATCCCTCAATAGGTTCATCTCCAAATGATCAGACAAATGCCTCCCATTTTCGAGTATTTGAAAGGGAACAAAATATTCAAATGGAATAAGGAATGTGAACAAGCTTTCCAATAACCTAAAGGCGTACATGGAGAGTACATAATTACTTTCAAAGCCAAAGCCAGGAGAGACGCCATACTTGTATCTATCAGTATCGGAACACGCAGTCAGTTCCGCCTTGATATGTAAGGAAAAGGGAATAAAGAAGCCAGTCTACTACGCCGACAAAACATTTGTGGACATAGAAGCTAACTATTCCGCCTTGGAAAAATTAGCACTGTTGTTGGTCGTGTCTTCCAGAAAGCTACGCCTCTACTTCTAGTGCCATTCCATCATTGTAATGATTGAACATCCAATTTGGTCAATATTGCACAAACCAAGGTTATCCGGCAAAATGGTAAGAGGGATGATAGAGCTTGGTTAGTTTGACATCAACTATGCTCCAAAAAAACAACAATAAAAACTCAAGCACTAACGAACTTCATTGCTGAGTTCACATGCAATAGCAAGTATCAACCGGACAATGATAAGGAACAAGAAACTGCTGAATCCCACCTTCACGAATGGATCCTGCGTTGTGACGGAGCATCTAACAAGAAGGGATGTGGAGCTAGAATTATTCTCTACACCCCAGATGGGATGACTTTGGAAAAAAAACCATCAAATTCAGTTTCAACGCTTCCAACAACGAATCTGAATATGAAGCTAGTAGTTGGACTACAGTTAGCTAAACATCTTGGAGTAAAAGACATCAGTGTTTTCACTGAATCCAAATTGGTGGTCAATCAATTGAACGATGAATTCCAAGTAAAAGACGCACGAATGAAAACATACCATCAAAAGCTAAGTGACTTGATCAAAGGCTTCAGTGCATTCGTTGTTCGATGTTGTGTGGAAAATCATAGAGTAGACAGTTTGGCGAATCAAGTGTCACATGCAATAGAAGTCTTCAGTCCCCTTATTACAGTACAAAAAAGCTCAATCTTCGAGAACGACATACATTAAGTCTATGCAACAGATCATGAAGACAGTTGGATGACTCCAATTCTGGCGTACATACAGAACAAAATTTTGCCAGCAGATAAGATTGAAGCTTGTAAGCTGCAGATGAGAGCAACACGATACACGTTGATAAGTGGCGGGTTGTATAGGAGATCTACCACAGGTCCGCTGCTAAGATGCCTATCACCAAGTGACTCTGACTACATTCTTCGGGAAATTCATTTCGACATATGCGGAAATCATCCGGGAGGTTGAACACTGGCACACAAAACACTATCATTAGGGTATTATTGGCTAACAATGCAAAATGATGCAAAAGAACTTGTCCGGTTGTGACATAAATGCCAACGATTTGCTTCATACACACACATGCCAGGTCAGAACATGATCCCGATGAGTAGTCCATGGCCATTTGCACAATGGGGAATGGACATTGTAGGTCTAGTTTCACTCTCTAACATGAAGCAATACCTCTTTGTAGTAGTCAACTACTTCACCAAATGGGTAGAAGAAGAACCACTAGCGAAAACAGGAGAAGCTCAGATCAAAATCTTATTTTGGAAAACAATAATATGCAAATTCAGAATCCACATAACAATTGTTCTGACAATGAGACCCAATTCGAATGCAAAAAGGTAAAGAAGTTATGTGAGAACTTGAACATCAATCACCACTTTTCAAAACCTGGTCATCCGGAAGAAAACAAACAAGCAGAAGTCACCAATTGAACAATCCTTGAAGCCATCAAGAAAAACTTGCAGCAGCAAGAGGATTATGGGTATCTGAACTGTCAGGCATTCTTTGAGTCTATAGGACAACAAAAAGACTCCAACAATAGAAATAACATTCACCCTAACTTACGGGTCTGAGGCAATGGTACCAGTTGAGATGGGCATGCCAACCTTCAGAGTTGAACAGTTTCGGTCGGAAGATAATGATAAAGCACTGTGCGCTAGACTAGATATTCTCGAAGAAAAAAGGGAAGAAATTCAAACCCCGCATATTCAAAATTGGTGACTGGGTACTCAGAAGCTGAATACGAAGAACCAGATGCGGGGAAGTTAGGCCCAAATTAAAAGGGCCATACAAAGTGGTTAAAATTAATAGACCAAGAACATACTGGTTAGAAAATACAAACATAAAACAACTTAAGAGGCATAGAATTGAGAACACACCTGAAAATGTATTATCAATAAACTATCACATTCCAACAAGTTTTCGTTTCTCATTCCAGCAATTTCAGCTAGTTAGGACCACCAAGTCAGACTAGACATTTCCTTTATACAAAACTTCTTGTCCAATAAACAGGTCGGACAACAAAGTGTATACAACTAATCAGGACCACCAAGTCATACTAGTTATTTAAATTAAAAAATCTTCTTATTTGATCAACAAGTCGAACAACGAAGTATATTCAGCTAGTTAGGACAACTAAGTCAGACTAGACAGGTACTTTAAAATTTTTCTTGTCCGATCACCAAGTCGGATAACAAAATGTATGCAGCTAATCATGACAACCAAGTTAGACTAGAAATTTACTTAAAAAATCTTCCTGCCCGATCATCAAATCGAACAACGAAGTGTATACAGCTAGTCAGGACCACAAAGTCAAACTAGATATTTAAATTCAAAAATCTTATTGTCCGATCAACAAGTCGGACAACGAAGTGTATTCAGCTAGTCAAGACAACCAAGTCAGACTAGACATTTACTTAAAAAAATCTTCTTGTTCGATCACCAAGTCGGACAATGAAGTATATGCAGCTAGTAGGGACAACCAAGTCAGACTAGACATTTACTTAAAAAATCTTCTTATTCGATCACCAAGTCGGACAATGAAGTATATGCATCTAGTCGGGATTGCCAAGTCGGACAACTAAGTGTATGTAGCTAGTCAGGACTACAAAGTCAGACTAGATACTTTATTCTAAAGTCAGGCTACACTTATTGTATTTTGTAAATCTGAAATACCAAGTCAGGTTACGACACATATCTATGTAGCCAGGCCTAATATATTACCTCAAACTATCGTCACATCACACACACTTAACGAAGCCGTCTAAGAAACTACTCCACTGAGCGGAACAATGATTCAAAAAAAGCATAAAAAAGGGTAAGACAAAACGCAAAGAGACAAACGAATGCAATTGTGCCAAAAAACATAAATTTTATTCACAATTTATTTGTTACATCATCAGAAGAGATTAAAGGAAAAATAGTTAGAGGTAGGGAAACATTATCGTCATCGACAAGGACATTTGGAAGAAGTGAAGTGTAATATCCATTGTTTTTGTTTAAAAAAAAATAAAAATAAAATTGTTTGGCAAGGGGTGTACTCAGAAAATTGTTTTTGTTTAAAATAGCCACCCACCTCTTAAGAGACAACACCTCCTCTTTCTTTTTTCTTCCTTTTTTTTCTTCTTCAAGTGAGCGAGTTCTCCCTTCGTCCTATTCTTCTCCAGCGAAACTCGTTGGATTTGCCGATTTCTCCCCCCCAAACCTCATCTCCTCCTCCTCATTTTTCTTCCTCTTTCTCCCCTCTCATTTTTGCTTCAGTTTTTCGTTTTAAAAATCGAAAATCTTAGATTGTGTGGGCAATCGGTGTTGGGTTGATTGATCGGATTGCGTAGCTCCTATTTGCCTTTGAGGGGCATTTGGAGCCCATAGACCTCACATGCAAGAGTGATTTCGAAGTTGGCCGAAATTTTCAAAAAAAAAAACAGGGTGCATGTCCGTTAGGAAGGTTCTTCAGTGTGAATCCGGACTTTGGGTGCATGGGTGAGCCGCACATTCGTGATTCCGAGTGTTCTTGGACCTATTTCCGGTCTGTTGTGCGATTTGGAGGCGATCAGACAGGAGTAGGGAGGGTTTTGGCGAGTTTTCACCAAACTTTTGGTTTCGTCCGGGTGTTTGCCGGATTTTATTTGCCTGTAAGTTTTTCTTACAGTCAGGCGCCAATTGTAACTTATTTATTTTTCCAGTTTTCGGCTAGTTTGCTCACCTTTGAGTCCGCCTTGCAGTTTTAAAAAATTTCCGTGGTCCCGCATTCGCTGTTTTGCGAGTTGGCAATTTCGACCGGTAGGATTTGGGTTCTGAAAACCCATTCTGCTAAGGTGAGTGTAACTATAATATTTATTTTGAGAAATAATTATTTTAAATCCTGAATTTAATTTTTACATTATACTGTCGATTATGTACAATTGAATCCAAGTCCGAAATTCGGGGTTTTTAGAGATTTCGAGGGTTGTGTTGGTTTTTTTGTTAAAGAATTACGTATTGAGTTTTCTGAAAGCATGATATACTTGAATGAAATCGAATAGTGGATGAATTTGGGTGTGATTAGGCTTTGGTGTAATTGCATTACCTCGAATTGATGATGTATTGGATCAATTGAGGGGAGCTGTAGTGTTTTCACAGTTAGATTTGCAATCTGGGTATCATCAGATGAGAGTTGAGGAACATTCCATTCCAATTACCGCTTTTCCGACTCGTTATGGCTTGTATAAGTTTCCAGTCATGCCATTTGGACTGACCAATGCACCAACTTTCTTCATGGATTTGATGAATAGATTGTTCAGTCCATACTTGGACAAGTTTGTGGTAATCTTCATTGACGATATCTTAGTGTACTCGAGGAGTTTAGAGGAGCACAGAGAGCACATTTGCATTGTTTTGCAGACACTTAGAGAAAATCAGTTGTATGCGAAGTTTAGTAAGTGTCATTTACGGGAGCCTGAAGTTCGATTTCTCGGGCATGTCATTTCTAGTGGAGGTATTGCAGTGGATCCCGAGAAAGTCGAAGCAGTGAAGTCTTGGAGATGACCAAGTAGTGTGACGGAGATTCGTAGTTTTCTGGGTTTGGCTGGTTATTACCGACGGTTTATCGAGAAATTTTCACTGATTGCGGCACCACTCACTCAGTTAACTAGGAAGAATGTTCATTTTGTATGGTCAGAGAAGTGTGAAGAAGCTTTTGAAACTTTGAAGCTTCGGTTGACTTCAGCACCAATGTTGACTATTCCGACACCTGGTAGCCGACTGATGGTATTTACTGATGCTTGCGGTAAAGGATTGGGTGGAGTGTTGATGCAAGGCAAGAAGGTCGTAGCCTATGCGCCTCGACAGTTGAAACCCCACGAGTGGAGATATCCGACACATGATTTAGAGTTGGTATCCATAGTATTTGCTTTGAAGATCTGGAAACATTATCTGTATGGTGAGAGGTTCGAGTTGTACACAGATCACAAGAGTTTGAAGTACCTATTCACTCAGAGGAAGTTGAATATGAGGCAAGAACGATGGATTGATTTTCTTAGCAGTTATGACTTCGAGATACAGTATCAGCCTGGTAGAGCCAATGTAGTTGCAGATGCCTTGAGTAGGCGACATGCAGTGATGGCAACCATGATGATTCAGGAGTACCGAACACTTGAGACATTAGTTTCATTTGCAGTTCAGCCTACATTCAATACAGAAGGCAGCATGATAACATGTTTAGTAGTTTATCCACCGTTGATCAGTAGAGTGGTGGAGAGACAGACCTCTGATCCAGTGATTACGAGGCAGATAGTAGATTTGGTAGTGGACATACTGGATGAGTGCCCTATCGATTGGTCGATGGGTTCAGATGGAGGATTGCGGTTCCGTGGGCGGCTTTGTGTTCCGTCTAATGAGGAGTTGCGGAGAGATATCTTACAGGAAGCTCATAAATCTCGTTTCACCATTCACCCCGGTGGAACGAAAATGTATCGAGATTTGAAACGTTCTTTCTGGTGGCGTGGCATGAAGAAATACATTGGAGAGTTTGTGGCACGGTTTGCGACTTGTCAGCAGGTGAAAGCCGAACATCAGAGACCATCTGGGTTATTGCATCCATTGGAGATCCCTACGTGGAAGTGGGAGTATATCACTATGGATTTCATTGATGGACTTCCACGGTCGATGAAAGGTCATGAGTCGATATGGGTCATTGTTGATCGGTTGACGAAGTGTGCACATTTCATTCCTGTTAGTATGAATCAGACGACAAACAGTCTAGCGGTGTTGTTCATTTGGGAGATAGTCCGCCTTCATGGGTCACTTGTTTCGATTGTATTCGACGGAGATCCGATTTTCACAGCCCACTTCTGGCAGAGCTTTCAGCAAGCTGTGGGTACTAGATTGGACATCAGTACAACCTATCATCCACAGACAGATGGCCAATCTGAGCGAATGAATCAGGTAGTGGAAGACATGCTTAGAACATGCATTTTAGACTTTGGGGGCAGTTGGGAAGATCACCTACCGTTGTGCGAGTTTGCGTACAACAACAGCTACCACGTAAGTATTGACATGGCACCATTTAAGGCACTCTACGGACGACCGTGTAGGTCCCCTGTTTGTTGGGCAGAGATTGGAGAGTCAGTTGTGATGGGGTCGGATGTGATCAGAGAAACTACTAAGAAGATTGAGCTGATTAGAGCGCGTTTGTTGACAACCCAGAGTAGACAGAAGAGTTACGCTAATAGGAGGCGTAAGGAGTTAGAGTTTGATGTTGGCGACATGGTTTTTCTGAAAGTTTCCCCGATGCGCGGAGTTGTTAGGTTCCGAAGTCGAGGGAAGCTTGCACCGAGATATGTAGGGCCCTATGAGATTATTGAGAGGATTGGACCAGTGGCCTACAGATTGGCTTTTCCACAGAGTATGTCAGGTCTCCACGACGTGTTTCACGTATCCATGTTGCAAAAGTGTTTGGCAGATCCGTCACAGATTATAGAGTTCGCTGAGTTGGAGATTTCTGATGAGTTGACTTATCCAGTGAGGCCAGTAGCCATTGTTGATGATGATGTGAAAAAACTTTGACGGACGATGGTAAAGTTAGTGAAGGTTCAGTGGAGCCACCGAGAGGGTGACATGACTTGGGAGCTGGAAGACCAGATGAGACAGAAATACCCTGAGCTTTTCGCCTAGTCTTTCTTGTCGTTGCTTTGTTTGATCTCGAGGACGAGATATCTTTTAAGGTGTGTAGATGTAATATCCATTGTTTTTGTTTAAAAAAAATAAAAAAAATTGTTTGGCAAGTGGTGTACTCAGAAAATATGGTGGGGGCACATAGCTACCCACCCCTTAAGAGACAAACCCCCCTATTTCTTTCTTCTTGCTTTTTTTTTTTTTTTTTTTTTTTTTTCCAGGGAGCGAGTTCTCCCTTCGTCCTCTTCTTCTCCAGCGAAACTCGTTGGATTTGCCGATTTCTCCCCCCAAACCTCATATCATCCTCCTCATTTTTCTTCCTCTTTCTCCCTTCTCATTCTTGCTTCAGTTTTTCGTTTTAAAAATCGAAAATCTCAGATTGTGTGGGCAATCGGTGTTGGGTTGATTGATCGGATTGCATAGCTCCGATCATTTTTTAAGGGGCATTTGTGGCGTCATTTGGAGCCCGTAGACTCCACATGCAAGGGTGATTTCGGGGTTGGCCAGAATTTTCAAAAAAAAAAAACAGGGTGCATGTTCGTTAGGAAGGTTCTTCAGCATGAATCCGGACTTTGGGTGCGTGGGTGAGCCGCACATTCGTGATTCCGAGTGTTCTTGGACCTATTTCCGGTGTGTTGTGCGGTTCGGAGGCGATCAGACCGGAGTAGGGAGGGTTTCAGCGAGTTTTCGCCAAACTTTGGGTTTCGTCGGGGTGTTTGCCGGATTTTATTTGCCTGTAAGTTTTTCTTTCAGTCACGAGCAGATTGTAACTTATTTATTTTTCCAGTTTTCAGCTAGTTTGCTTACCTTTGAGTCCTCCTTGCAGTTTAAAAAAATTTCTGTGGTCCCGCATTCGCTGTTTTGCGAGTTGGGAGCTTCAACCGGTAGGATTTGGGTTATGAAAACCCATTCTGCTCAGGTGAGTGTAACTATAATATTTATTTTGAGAAATAATTATTTTAAATCTTGAATTTAATTTTTACATTATACCGTCGATTGTGTATAATTGAATCCAAGTTCGAAATTCGAGGTTTTTAGAGATTTCGAGGGTTGTGTTGGTTCTTTTGTGAATGAATTACGTATTGAGTTTTCTGAAAGCATGACATACTTGAATGAAATCAAATAGTGGATGAATTTGGGTGTGATTAGGCTTTGGTGTAATGGCATTGAGCTTGTATGCTTCGTTTTTGAGTTTGCATAGTATGTCATGTTTTACCGTAAATTGTTGAGTCTTGAGCATGTATGATAGTTCGACTCGAATGAATTTATTGTGGTGAATTGGGTCATGTTGGGACCCTAGCGTAGTCGTGGATTTATGAAAATTGTGAAACTGATTATGGTTACACGTCTGTTACATTTGATTTTGTACAAACTCGTAGTTTGTGTATGTTGATATTAGTGTAAGTGTCTTTACCCCGCTATAATGCCTGTTGTGCCGATGCTTAGGAGCTTGCTCGCATCGTGAGTTGGATGGTGCTTGAGATGACTTGCACCTGACATTGAGGACGCTATTGCATGTGGCAAGCTTGCTGAGGTGCGGTGAGCTCCCGCACGCACTTGCCACTAGAGAGTGTAGTAGGACGGGTCCCGAAGAACGTGCTTTGGAGATTACTCGCTTTTCCTCCCAGCGCGCTTGAGTTTGATTTGTGTTAGGTTGGCCGTGTTAGGTCAGTCGTTCTGGTTGTTTAAGTTTGTATCCTGGCAGATGGCACCCCATTAGGATACAAACCACCCAAAGTGGTACCGGTGCACGTTGTGGGATGTGTCTGGGTGAGACACATTCGTAGGGTATGCTGATACCTACGATATGAGACACTTACATAGAAATTTTTGGTTTCGACTTGATTGTTATACCTAGGAGACTATGAAGAATTATGAGATTGTCCTTATTTTCATCGCTTGATATTTACCATGTTTGAATCACATGTAATGATCGACATATCTCGTAAACTTGTAGTTATTGTTGAATCTGAAATGCTTGAACTTAGAAATATTATCCTTAGAGACTCGGTGTGATTTAGACTTTAGAACTTGTTACTTATCCATTATTGTGTGGCATGAATTTTCCTTGTATATTATTCCGTTATTTGTATTTAGTTCGCTCGCACAAGCTAGCTTTGTGCTTTGCTGACCCCGCAAGGGGTGTGCTTCTATTGGAGTGCAGGCAGTGTTGGCGTTCCTGCTGATCGTGGCGCTTAGGCCCAGTTTTTCGCTGTAGGCGTGTTTTGTGCTGTTTGGTCGAGTCCACCCTGTACGGGTATGTTTTGCTTCCTCTGTATTATCAGGTGTATTATCTTGTTATACTAGATGTTTGTATATTGGTTTTGTCGCTATGACTCTGGCGGGGCGAATCAAATATACTTATTTTGTTCAAATTTTATCGTAGTTTTTATTTCCGTTTGATTTTCGTATCAAGAATGTGTTATATTATGATGTTGTGGCCGGTTAGGATCCGCCTGTATTACGGGTTAGTTTACGCATCAGCACGCTGCGATTTCCGTGGCGGGTCGGGGCGTGACATGAAGTGAGATCTTCAGTGTCCGCGGAAGAGTGGAAACATCTTCGAAAACGTGGTTAGCTAACGCATGGTACTTGCTAAGGTCCGAACCCTCCTCCGCTTCCATATAATCAAGGAGTTCAATTCTGCCATAAACAACCTTACTGAGCTCCACTTCACCTACATTAGCCTTCAACTGCTGTGCAAGTAAAGACAATTCATACTTTACCCGAGCAAGCTCCTGTTCAACTCTAGAAAACTTCTGAGATGCTTGCTCCTTAAGGCTTCTCTCCACAGCCAGCTGCTCCTTCACAAAAGTGACCTCAAAAGTCATATGCTCCACTCGCCTCTCAGCAGCCTCGCAGAGAGCAGACTGAGAACCCGCTATAGTCACTGCTTAATCACGAGCTTCCTTTGTGACAGTCAACTCACTTTAGGTGACAGACAATGACGACTGCAGCTCCACAACCTATTTATTATGGAAATCCATCTCCTTCTCCGCAGAAGTCATTTTGGTAGCAAACTTATCCCTGACGTCCTTCACCTCCTTCAGCGTATCTTGATAAGCATTAACTACCTTTTCTTGATCAACAATTTCCTCTTTCAACTTATTTACCTAAGATAGAACATCAGAAAGCTGTGGCACATACTTCTTCTCCATGGCATACACTTGTTCATGGGCAGCCTGTTACTCGGACCGCATCATCCCAACATAAGTAAGATGGGACATCCTCTGTTCAGAGCAAAGAAAAAAAATCAAATAAATAATAATAAGGGAAGAAACAGAAAAGTTGAAATCTTTACCTACATTATATTCTTCTCACCTTTGTCAAGGTGGTATCCAACAACACGAACAAGCATAAGGGCTTTATCAATCAACCACAGATGCCATGAGTTGATTGTGTGCATTCTCCTGCACATCAATATCTGAATGCCATGAAAACCCCCCATTTGTGTAGATACGGATAGCCCCAGGGATGGCCTCCTTCAAGCTGACTTTTGGATGGAGCACAGAAGGGTCAAGGATCATAGAGAAGCCACCCTTGGTTAACTTAGCAGTAACTGAGACACCAGAGTTGATTGATACACCAACCTTCCCCTTCTTGTCATTAGAAGGAACCACAACAGAAGACATTGGATGAAAATGAGGTGAGTTATACAACCGCCTCATACTTGGATCAATAAGAGGAGGAGAAGGATGAAACTTTGAGCTCTGACCTTGATCAACAACAACCTCATCAAAAGATGGATCACACTTGAAGTTGTCCAAAGACAACTTCGCGTTTGGGTCCTGAGATTTCTTCAGCGCAAGCTGTGTCATCTTATTCAAAAAGACATGAGCATCCTAATTTGACACCTTGTTGATGTCGTCACACCAGCATAAGCAAGGAACTCCTCATATTCAACAAGCGGAACACGAGGACGGGCGACTTCCTTCTGACTCTTTTCCATAACCTGCTTCAATTATTCATCTTCCCGATTACTAAGATTAGAGTCATTCTCATGGTGCTTCTTCAAAGAACCAGAATATGTACTCCTTGATATATAAAAAACAAAATGATAAGGACTCACTCCACCCTCTGGAACCACATGACTAGGGGTAGTCAGAACAACTTCTCTCGTGGCAGAGACAACTCCAGCAGAAGTCCCCAGCCCAATAGGCCTCTTTCGTTTTGCATGCCGACCAACATCGACCAAACCATTCACAACCTTCCTTTTGAAGGACTAGGGGGCCTTGGAGCCCTCCTCTTTCTCGTGGTCAGATATGCCACCAACGCCAGCAGAAGGACCAACTTCAGCAACAGTGAAACCCAAGTCACATTCATAAACAACCAAAGATAAATCCCGAGCACTAAGGCCGTATAAGCCACTCTGGTCAACAACCTCCAACTCGAGCACATTTACAAGTGGCATCCAAGGAAGGGAGAGAAATCGATCATTCGTCGACTGTTCTTCTGCAATCAGTTGCAAGTTATTCAAGTTCCTAGGGATCTTGAACGACCTGAGAATGGGTCTACCGCAAAGGTTGAAGTATCTAGACTTTATGGAAGCATAGAACCGGGTCTTATCCCTAAACTTGAAATCATATTTCACTTTGCCAAAACAAATAGGCGGGAACAGATAGCAGAGAATGCAACACATTCTAGTTCAAACGGATCCCGGCCCGTAGAGCCTTGACTAAGGTACCAACTAAGATCCTCCAGCCATTGGGACCCAATTGAGCAACAGCAATACCGATCAAGTCAAGATAAGACCATATGATATTCGAAATAGGAAAACAGAGACCAACCCTAAACATTCCAAGGTATAGGGCTATGTAACCAACCTTTGGCTAGATAGGGCTATCACTATTTCCTGGCAGCACGAGATGCAAGTCGGACAGAAGAGAATACGCATGACAAAGGTCATCCAAGGCGGCTTGGGTTTTCAGCATTGAATTGAAGAACTCCCCATAGGCGATCACTTAGTCGACACTAAGAGCTCTCTTGGGATTCACGGTGAAAAGTTTGTTAACTCATAAAGCAAGAGGAAAAAGAACAAACAAGCTTTGCAAATGAAAAAGGCGTAAAGAAGATAACACACCTCTCTAACCCCTTATATAGGATTAGACAGTGAAAAGACAACAAATGGGAGATCGTGAAGGAAATGATAGTTGCGCAAAACCCTAAAATCATGCCAAACGAGCTGATTAGTGGCATAGTGGAGTACCGGTTAAATCGTGGCCATTGAGTCGACAGCTGTTAGTGGCATTAAATGTTGTGCAGAAAAGTGATAATGAACCTCGATAACCCACCGCCACACTGTTAGTGGCCATGCAAGTGAGCCTGCTAACTGGGGGGAGTAGCTGATGGTACATCAAACATCTATTCAATCATGGCCGGATACGTGGCAAAAATCATCTCTCATTAGGGACAATCAACAAGTCTGATCACTAAAGCCCAATGGCATTATTAATGGTCCACGATCCAGGTTAAAGGCCGGGACCTCAGACCCAACAAATCTCTCCCTAGAGGATAGGGACGTTACGAAGGAGATAAGTCATGGCGGGAATTTCTTCCCCAAGGATGTAGCTCAATGAAGGATGGAACTGTTATGAGAAACGTTTTCGTTCATTGCGCCACACATGCTTAAGTCACGTACATAGTTAATTACTCTTATTATATAAGGTAAATGGGAGAAAAGAGGAAGCAGGTATGAAAAACCCTACAACTTTACTATGTCCAAGTTCATCTTCTTCATCAGTTTACTAACTTATGCATCGGAGTGCCTTCGACCACCAATAAGGTGGTCTTTGGCAATCTAACCACGTCAGATCTTGAGAACAGATTTGGACGCATCAATTGAGTTACAAGCTTAAGTATATTATATATGTGCTTAGCGCGGGTACTAATTAGAAAAATAATTGCTTGAAAACCTAAGTTTAAATCATCAATTAAAAATTTAAAGGACAAAGAGCCCAAATAGTGTGGGTTTTTGCCAAGAATATTGCCCAACTCCTTCAATTGACATCTGACTATATTGCAATTTAGACAGGTGTACCTTGCCGAAGTAAATAATCATGGTATATTTTTTGGAACGGAATATGATGAACCCGAGAATCCTACTAAAATTGGTCAAAGAGAGCTACTTTAGATGCATTCAACAAAACCAAAAATTATAATATCGAAAAATATACTCTCGAAGTTTGAGCTACTTACTTTAGATGCATACAACAAAACCAAAAAAAAAATGCCCCAATGCAGGATCGAACTACAGACCTCCAGTTTACAAGACTGGCGCTCTACCACTGAGCTATAAGGGCTTAGATGAACCCAAAGTGATGCCATTAATAAATATTCCTTTATTGATACTCTATCATGTTAAAATAATGGTATCAGATTGCCATTACTTTCTCAAATTACTTTCACGTTCATTACCAAAATTTTGGGTTGATAAAATTTTTTATTTTATTTTTTAACAGAGTATTACCCTAGCGTTTCAAGATAAGCATCCAACTCCCTGCACTATAATATCTAGAGGAGAAGCAAGAGATCTTTGTATTCAACATTCCAAACCAATGCCTCTCTCCACATGTACAAAAAAGAGTGAAGGAGGAGCTAGAGTGAGAAAACTGTAAAATGGAGATGAGCAAATATGTATGGAAAATGGTTCCATTTGCAGCCATGGTGATGTTAGAGTGCTTTGATGTGGGGTTGACCACATTAAGCAAAGCAGCCATGTCTAGTGGGATGAGTCATTTTGTGTTTGTTGTCTACTCAAATGCTCTTGCTACTCTCATCCTCTTCCCATCTTCTTTCATCTTCCATAGAACAAAGAGACCTCCTCTCACTAGGTCACTTCTATGCAGATTCTTCATCCTTGGCTTCCTTGGGTTAGTTGCTATATATTGTTTTATATATAATCTTAGTTTTGCATGTACAAACATAAATATGGTACTCTGGGTTTGATTTCTAGTATGTTACATGAGATGTAAGAGATAATTTTGATTGTTTTTGGCAGGATCACTTTGATGCAGAACTGTGTATTCACTGGTGTGAACTACAGTTCTCCCATTCTTGGTTCTGCCATTGGGAACTTGATTCCTGCTTTGACCTTCATCCTTGCAGTTATTTTCAGGTCATGCCATTTTCTTCTTTTACTCGCACAATGAGAACCACACACTTCCCACCATCAATAATGTAAACATAACAAAAGAATCCGGGTAGTTGGGAGTCTCTTTCAGAAGTTGATCTCTCTACCACCTGATGCCTCATTCATCGCTAGTCTTGATTTTGATACTCAGATATTTTCAAATAAGATTATGTTACACTCACCATTTGAGATATAATTGGTAGATATGCCTTGTTTAACAACTTACAGCTTTTAGAGTAGATGAAAATTTAAAAAGTTGATGATCCATTGCAAGGATAGGAAATTCCCAAATTCAAAAATTTCGGGTTGGTGTTGAATCATATAGGATGAATCTACAAATTAAGCCTATATTCATAGGAGTCTGGAATTGTCGCACATAAATTTCATCTAGGAAGGTTAGCTTTTTATCTGTTAATTTGGTTAGAACGTGAAAGACATGGGTGTAGGAATTATAAGATTTTTGGTCACAACTAGATTAGATATTTATGGTGTACAAAAATTATTGCTTGCAACCATTATCAGTGATAAGATTAAGATAAATCAATCACTTCAACTCTGTAGATTTATGGAATCAGTTGATATTCCAAAAAAAAAAAAAAAAAGTGAGACTGATAAAAGGTGTTAGAATGTTGTTAAAATGATCCGTAATTAATTCAAAATATACAAGTAGCTGAATTGAGAAAGCGATGGTCGAACCAAAATAATTACTTATTAAAAGGACACTCCAAATTACTGTGAGAAAAGTTGGCTGTTTATTTGAATGAAGCATATTATTCATGATCATTTATTAAATTTGAATAATTTTGGGCTAGGTAGGATGGAGAAGGTAGATTTGAAGATCTTAAGCGGCCAAGTCAAAATAATGGGCACTATAACTTCTATAATAGGAGCACTGGTGGTAACTCTTTACAAGGGTCCACCCATCGGATGGATTCAATCAACGCCATCAGTTCCATCTCTAAGTATTCTAACAGCATCACATGAACACTCGCATCTTAGTTCTTTGATAACAAGCAACTGGATTATTGGAGGCATTTTCTTGACCATTGCCTCTGTATCTGCTTCCATATGGAACACCCTTCAGGCAGCAACTGTAAAAGGATATCCATCTGAGATGACTATAGTCTCTTTCAATTGCTTCTTTGGGACAATTCAATGTGCAGTGTTATCTCTGATTGCTGAGAGAGACGTAAATGCTTGGACACTAAGGCCTGATATAGAGCTCACCTCCATTATCTACTCAGTAAGAAAATGATTATACTTACCTCTATGTGTTGGTAATTGGCATCAACTTCAACTATTTTATCCCTTATTTTCTGTTTAATTAACTAAGCTTGTGTTGTTCCCTTTGAATGCAACTTCCATGCATGGAGGCAGTATTTGGAAGTGTGATCACTCCAAGTGTGATAACATGGTGCATATACAAGAAAGGACCTGTTTTTGTTGCCATGTTCAAGCCGCTGGGGATTGCTATTGCAGCCATTATGGGTGTGATTTTTCTTGGTGATACTCTTCATCTTGGGAGGTGATAAAATTTCTTCAACTTTTTAGATTGGTAATCTCTCTATCAAGGTGGAAAGCATGAATACCTCTTCTAAACCCCTCTTAGAATGAGCAATGGTGCCATTGCTAAGAGTTGAATCTGGTTTTCATGCCAAACCAAATCACCTAAAACATGTTCCATGCTTAAGGTTTTGAATAGGAATGGCGTTGGATGGCCCTGGGTTCAGATCTAACTTTAATTTTTTTATGTTGATGTCGATATGAAGTCTTAGCATTTTGAAGGGTGCCGCTTGGCTTAAAAAAAATCCATCCAAGACCAGGATGAGGAAAACAAAAACCACTACCTAATGTTAATATTACCCTCGTAGATGACCGAGGAAAAGAAATTCTTCTTCTCTTTTCTTTCCTTGTACTATTTTTTTGCGTATCTGTTATTTTTCTTCTCTTGTCATCTTCCTTCCTTTTTGTTCTTGTTTATCTTCAAATTTTATTTTGTTCTTGTTCTTTTTCTTCCTCCTTTCTCAATACTATCACACTGACATTTAATTTTTTCACATACTCATAAATTAAGTCATCCTTTAATATTGTTTATCAAATGATTTTGCAGTGTGTTTGGAGCAATCATAATTGCCATTGGATTTTATGCTGTTATATGGGCGCAGTCTAAAGAAGAAAAAGCCGATAGTGATGATGAGGACATTGATGTAGTTCATGGTTTGGGATCCTCTGAGCATAAGCTCCCCCTCTTGCGAAACTATAGAGGCGAGTAATTCAGGGGGGGGGGGGGGGGGGGGGGGGGGGGTTCAACCATTCAGAGTAAAAAGTACCACTCAAGTTTCCTGAATGAAAAGGCCTAAGAGTAAAATACGTTCATGTATCATCCCTTTAAGTTTATGCTTTGAAAAGTATTGTAAGTTTAGATGAGCATGCAAATTAAACTATTTTTACAAAGTTTATGTTGATAGAGATATCTGGAACAATGTTCTAAAAAAACTAGGTAGTGGGCAGGCGGCGACAGGTGCCTAGCGCCCAGGGGCCTAGGTGGGCACCTAGGCGGTTTTAGGTTTTGTATTATAAGTTTAATAATTTACAAAAGTTAAGCATAATACCTTATCAATTACATCCAATTTAATGCCAAGATACATATGCAAAATTTAAAAACATGAAAAATTAACAATCATGAATAAAATTTACTAAAACTCAAATGATTGAAGTTGGTCATGATGGGTACTTTATAAAAAGTTGAATTTGTAGACAAATATCCAAACCAACTCTTTTATTTTTTTTCAAATTGCATGAATGACCTCAGTTATGTTTGATAAAATCTACATTACTAAAATTGGTACCGGCAGATCTTTTGAAAATTTCATATAGTAATCATCATTTGCTACATTTAGACATATACTGAATAAAAAACAATTAAATTGTTTCTTTTCAAAAAAAAAGAGGAAAGAAAAATAAAATAAGAACACAATCAGCCTTATAAAAAAACCCCGCCTAGGCGCCTACCCGATTTTTCACCATGCCCAATCATTAATTTGGGCGCTTTTCTAACGCCTAGCGCCTAGGCGACCGCTTAGGCCTTTTTTAGAACACTAATCTGGAATATATATTATACTGTTATTTGTGACTACAAATGTTGCCATACTTTCACTTTTATCATGCAAATAGTTGAACAGGATGGGAAATTCAGCTCAGTACATGGTTATTTCAAACTTGTGGGTAAGACAATATAGCAGTAATGTGTCTTAAATTTTGAATTGAACCATTCTTTAAGTAAAATTTAAGTGTCTAGAATTTTATTATTATTTTTTAGTCTCAAATCTTCGACCTATAGTTCTATTTTAGACATCATTTTTGGTTTTCATCTACTAACACAGGCTACGCATGCAAAAGATTGCTCTTTTCTTTTTTATTATTCACTAAGTACGCGCCTGCACTTCTTCATGTCGAGTGATTTTTTTTATTTTTAACTTATGTATAAACATATTCAGAAACATTTTGCATTCATAAAAAATCATTAATTACTTGTTATAGCCATGTCATGATGTTAGAGCATCTCCAATGGTAAAAGTTAAAATGGGGGATCAACCATTTTAACCAAAAGCTAAATTTAGGTGTACTTTATTTCTTCATCGCTCCAATCACATATTTTACTTTTTTATTATTATTTAAATATATCTTTCACTTTTTCATCCTTTATTCCTTTTGTTTTGATTTTTTTATTTTGTTTTTAATTTGGAAATTAAAGATTTTGAATATTTTAATGATATTTCAAATTTTAGGGGATGGTTGGTTGCCTCTAAATTTAGGGGAAAACTGAATGTGAAATTAAAATGGGGAATGATTTAGGAGATCAATTAGAGCATGCAATTTTTCATATGAGACCCCTAAAATAGCTTTTTGGCTATTTTAGCAGATCCATTGGAGATGCTCTTAAAGATTAAATGTTTTTATTTTATAAAAAATATCCGTAATTCAAAAGAAATTATATAGTAAATTATAACTGGTGAAAGAACATCACTGTATGTAATTGGTAAATATTCAAGGGTAAAACGTAAATTAAGACACTATCTCTGCTGGTGGATAGTAGGCCCATATTCGTATAGAATGACCGATATAATTAACCACAAAATAAAATGAGCAATTGGTTCTGGAGAGGGTAAAAGTAGATAGGACTTCTTTAACAAAAAAAAAGTAGATGCGATTTTTTTTCCCTGTAATTAATAGGGTTAGTTAGGGACATAATAGTCTTTTTGTTGTGATGATGACTCCCAACACTGTTCATCAAGACATTTTTTTAGGGAGTTGCTACATGTACCCGACTGTTTGGCTCGGTTGCACAAATTCTTTGTTGCACTGGCTTTTTGGGATGTTTCGCTTTGTTGCACCAATTTTAAATGTATAACACCAACTTATACTTTTTTTTTTATGAAAACAACTTTATTGGGTGCCCTTATTTATTTGAAAAAAAAATCTCCTTCAAAAATCTCTTTTTCTCAAGAATATATTGCTCTTCCTTATATTTCTGACTCTGGTCATGAGCCTTCTCTTGCCACAAGTAAATGATAAAGTGAATATCTACAAAATAGGTGTTGGAGCTTAAATTATGATCGATAAAATTTTTGACACAAGTTACAGGGGTATGTTTCTCTTATTTGCAGAGCTTATTAATGGACATACATCAGGGAATATACTATTGCAGAGTTAGTGGAGAGTAAAATAGCCAAAAAATGAATGAATAATCGTTTCTCTTACTCTTAATAATTAAGTATTGTTGTTTTAGGGTTAACAAATAGTGGTTGGGTACAATAAGCAACTTTTAAAAGTTAAATATGTAAACTAAAGTTGGTGCAACCGAGTCAAATGGTAGAGTCCACATAGCAGCTCCCTTTTTTTTTATAGTAGTAGATTAGGACTCCAACAAAGGCCAACCAACTATCTAGCCGCCTTGAGCATATACTAAGTTACACTTATTTGACGATTGACAATCTTCACCTAAGCTGACACAAAGAAGTTCTTAGTTGAAAGAACTCCACGTAGAACTCCACAAACACAAACCATAAATTGCCTAGAAAAAACTTTTTTAAGGAAAAAAGATATTCAATCATTCAAACGTGGCTAGTAATTGTGTAATCACAAAAGGGAGAACCGCATTAAGTAACCCAAAGGTATGTAATAGTGATATTGCTTCAAATTGATATTAAGTCTAATGGAGAAATAAAAGAGTTTTTTCTAGGTCCAATGAAGAAAGGTATGTAATAGTGTTCTTTTATTGGTGTGCATTTTAGTTGAACTTTTCTTGTGTTGATGTGCCATTAAGGAGAAATAGAAGTGTTCTATTTTCTATAGGTTAGGATCTAACAGAGTTCTTTTTGCAATATTTTGAAGCTCATAAGTTTTGACCCTTTTATCGTCCATATAATATGATGATACATCAAAATAGGCCGGTCATCACGGCCGTATACGTGGCATAGAGATAAATCATGAGGATATAGCGACCAACCTATTGGGCCAGTTCGTAAAGTGTAAGAAGAATAAAGCCAATTACAGAGGTCCACCAATGAGGAGACATAAACAGGGCCCGAATTCAGGTCCGAACGAATCAAAGCCCAAATACAGGTCCAACACGAGTTCTCTCATAAAGAAGAGGAACGTTGCACCAAAAAAGAGCCGTGGAGGGAGTTACGCCTCCACGAACGCATCTTCATTAAGGAGGAGACTGTTACAAGAAGTTTAATCCCTCCTCTCGTTGCACGGTAAGATTTCGTATCACTTCCTACATTTAGAGACACATTTAGTTAGTGAATATGAAATATAAATGGTAATGGATACCAACAATTTAAATTGAAAATAAAACTGATCGCCTTTTTTTGAGTGAATACTTCTAAATATGATCCATCTTTGCCTGTATAAGCAAGCTCAAACATCCTAATACGAGATGGGCGAACTCATGTCCTTTTCATCTGGCAACAATAAAAAACGTACACAAATGAGTAACTATATTTCTACTAAGTTGATATTCAATTCAAACCCAAAATCTCAAACATTTTGTACTTAACCTCTTCATCCTCAATTATGGCGAAGGATTTTTTGCCTGCATGATGAAGCATTTGTTGTATGTCACGTTTGTCTTTATTTTTATCACACAATTCCTGAATTTATTAAAAACGGATTTGAAAAACTATGTCATCAAGAATTAAGGTTTGGCTAGTATATTATAATCAAGTGTGATATTCAGGTTTAGGTACATACCTTAACTTTTGATGTTCCCCAATGTTCTTTTATCAACCATTTCCAATCTTCTTCTTTTACAAATGGTGGTCGATTTTGAAGTCGTTCCTCATCAGTCTCATGTGTATCGTAATAGTCCTTCAATTCAGATCGGCAGTCCCTCCATTAACAAATTTTTTCTTTCTGGATCATCCTCTATGTCGAACTTCTCCTGAATAAAAGAGAAAATTTGATCAAATCTAGCATATGTGACCAATATATATATACACATATTATAATGATAAGATACGTACCAATAACGACTCATGCATTTTGGCCTTTACATCTTTGTCAAGTTTTCTCCATGACGTCGCAGCAATAGATGTAACTTGCATGTTCCGGACGACAATTCCTTGTTGAGACGCAAATAATGGCATGTGTTCTCCTATTACACGATGTCTATCATCAAATTCCAAACTCAATTTTGTTCCTTTTGGTAGACTTGCTACCTTCTGTCCCAATGCTCGTCCACGTGCTTTCCTATTCCTCGTGCTACCTATGTAAATGAAATTATTAATGTTAAAAATTTTAAATTTTAAGTACAATTTCTATAAGAAAAATGGAGCTTATATTGTTTAGAGTGAGTAAAAATACCAGAAGAACTTGACTCAATATTATGGGAAGACTCCTCCGAATGGAATGGGGGTGACCTATCAGTTCTCGGTGGTCGTGGAGCCATACCTGAAAAATGCACAAAAAGTGAGCTAGTGCCAACATAATAATAATAATACATTATAACATTTGATGACTATTCAATTACCATAGTTCAAACATCAACTCTCTTATTTTCTTTTCCCCTTTTTTTGTGTTATTTTTGACAATGGAACTGTTTCCATTGGAAAATTAGCTCTATTCCATACAACATGATCCACATCATCACTTGGTGCACAAATGATTGATGTATCCCCTGGTACTAGGGGTTGCAATGCATCTGTTTCATCGACAGTTGCCTCGTAATCAAACCTCATCTTCCTTCTTTCTCACAACTCTAAAACCTCCCTACATATTTTATCTCACCTGCTGCCATCTTTACAACCCAGAGAAACCACATTAGTCCTAATTGTTCTGATATCTAGGAGTCCAACTTGGCAATGCAGGATGATTCACATGGCTAGGACTTAGGAGTTTAATAGTTAGTTGTGTAAAATTATTTTGAGTTTATGAATTGAACGAAAACCTTTTTAGGTTTTTCTACTCTCGTGAGAACTTGAATGAAAACTAATTTCATGTTCTGATATCTGTAGCTATTTAGGTTTCAATAAAATTTCAAACAAATTCTAATATTCGTAGCACTGTAAATAACTTGAAGAACTATATACTGTTTGTCTTCACCATTGACTTTAAGGTCAAATTTGATAGAGCTAGATGGTGTTATTTTCTGAAATGAAAAAATTCAAGTCATTCTGAAACTTCTAAACCATATAAGTTATAAACTACTAGTAAAGGAGGAAGTGGAAAACAGGAGATATTTAATCCTTAACCAAGTTAAAACATTTTCTACAGCATAAATGGTTTTGTCAGTTGGACACATCCATTACCCAACTCTCCTCACCACCAGTGTACTCATACCCCCTCTGTACAAACTAACCAATGAACTGTTACGGTTGTTTGTTAATGTTCCCGTTTTTATTGATCTGATTTCCAACAGACTGCGTAATCAGAAGTTTAGAACCAACTGTTTTTATGCCACCCCTAGTTTAAATCCCCACTCTTCCTCCTACGTATCCATGTAAGTCAATCCCTCTCTCTGCTTCTACAAACACATCGAGAAATTAGTTTTTGTTGGAATTGAAAATAATGCAATAGAGTTTGACCAAAGCCAAATAAACCATCTAGGGTTCTATATATGAAGTTATTCTCAAAAACCTATCCACAAATTCCTTCCAAATAAACCAACCTATCCACAATTCCTTCCAAATTCATCAAAAACCCATTCCCACATTTATCACCCAACACGAAACCCACCCCTCCTCAACCCCAAAGATCCCACCTTTGACACCTTCGGACCCTCCACTACCCAACCCAATTTCCGGATCCACCCCACTCCATCCATCCCTCTCTCAATCACTCACCAAAGACACAAACTTTCTCAAAAAAACAAAAAAAACTGGATAATAAAAAAACCCGAAGAAGAACCTATAATCGTTCAAGCCGGAGAAGAGAAACCAAGCTGGATGAATGGAGAAGATTGGTCGAGCTGCTCAACTTGGAGAAGTAATCGTTCAAGCCGTTTGAAGAGAAGCTAAATTTGATGAGAGCGAATCGCGAATCAGGAAGGAGGGAAGGGCGAATCGGGAAGGAGGGAAGTCGAGGAGGCTGGGTTATAATTAACCTCTAATACTGCGTTTTGTTAAAAATCAATTTTTTCCATCAGCAGGAATCGATCGCGGTTTTTTTTTTTTTGTTCTTTACCGGCGCTTTATAACATAAACGCCGTTATTGAGTAAGATTTTACCGGCGCTTTATAATAGAAACGCCGTTATTGCTTAAGTTTTACCGGCGTTCTTTCGTAATGCCGTTATAATGTTTAACTAAGCAGCGTTTTGGTTTAAAGCATCAGTAATGTTATGTATTGGCGGCACTTTACTGAAAACGCCGCCTTGAAAGTGTCGTTTTAGACTTCGATTTTTGTAATGTGTCATGTAATTTAGGACCTACACCGACTTGTTGGACATGAGTCCCAATATTGCCTATGGGATCAGACACTAAATCTCTATTGGAACTCATTTGTTGGTTGGGTGCAATTTGATTTTGTTGAACTATCTGTCTTTGGGGTTGTGGTTGCTTATTTTGATTTTCCTATTGACCACCTAAATTTTGTGAACGAGAATTAAGACTCTATTGAAAGTTAGGGTGAAATCACTCATTAGGATGGTAAGTATGACTAAACGAATTAGCTATTGATTTTCGGAAGTTTGTATAGGCACACATTTGTGCCTCAGAAGTGTCTGGTGTATTATAATCTTGACACTCATAAGCTTGTTAAGAAATATTTGAACAACCCTGATTTAGTGTAGTTATATAAATGACGGGGTGGGGTTGTTCGTAGTGGCAATGAGTGAAAATGTGTCAATTCACTTGAAATGTGAAATTTACAACTATACAAAGAAAATAAAATGCATTTTCCAAGAATAATGTTATAAATGCCATTGGAAGATACTACAAAAGTATTAATTGGCATTTGAAGATGACGCCATTTGAAGGCTCAATGGTTGACTACTGATAAGGTGAATAAATGGTTTAAGGCTTAGAATAGATTTTGAAGACATACTGCCTATATCATTTCTCAAGTTCAAATGATTATTTTTTGTGCTTTGATTGGTCGTCAGAAGATTTTCTAGTGTAAATCCAATTTTGTCAACATCATTGGTCTCAAGCCAAAAAACAAAAGATAATAAGATCAAACAACAAGTAGATATGAACCTAAAGAAAATAGCTAGTTATAGAATAACTCATAATAGCATATTAACCCTTGTAAAAAATAGAATGGTCATGTCTACAATGATTCATCAGAATCTCTAATTTTAATTAGTTTTTTAAATCATAACAAAACATCAACAAAATTTATAATTTCCATTGTGATAAATGTCAATTAATATCATTTTTTAGTATTCTTCTAATGGCTTTATAACATTATTCTTGAAAAATGCATTCTATTTTCTTCGTATAGTTGCAAATTTCACATTTCAAGTGAGTTTACGCGTTTTCACGTAATATCACAATATTAATGCAACTTGATGAAGAATGCATGTTAACATGTTTCAAAATTTCTCCAAATTTCTATATTTATAGTTCTCAAATTTTATAATTATATTAATAGGTGTTTTTATTTAATTTTAGGAACCCAAGCATATGGTGAAGAGATTCCGAAAAATTGCTACAGTGGTTATGGGCAAATGTTGACAAATTAGTGAAGTCTGAGTCCAAATGTCGTAAAGTTCAACCAAACATTTATGCAAGAGCCCAATTAAAGATCCATAAACCTTGACTTATTAAGATCCCAAATCCAACTAAACTCAACCTCCCACAATTCTACTTTTACACAACCTCCTAATTTTATTTCCTAATAAAACTCTCCTATGTCAATCCCATTTTTCTCTTTAAACACCAACATTTTATTTGCACCATTTATTAAAAAAACTTTAACTCCACTCACACACCAACAAACAATCCTATCCCAAATAATATTTATGGTCTCCTCATTAAAATACACCAATGTATGAGACTCAATACAAGGCACAATACATTCACAAGAAGATGATGGTCAACAATGTCTTAGCTGCTGAAGATGGAAGACTTGAAGAGTTTAAGTTATAAGAACCTCTCTTAGTAAATTTTGTACAAATAAGAGTTTCCTTTAATTCTCTAAAGCGACTTAATTAGAAAGAAAAAAAAAAGATTCTTATTTCAAAACAAGTATTCTAGAAAAGTTGTAATTTCCTTTCAGTTTTCTTCAATAAATATGTTTCTTACTTTTAATTATCCATTGTCCATGTAAGATATGTTAGCTTAATTAGTTGTCCTCAAGGAGAATATGAACCCTCCATGGCTTATACATAGCTAAGGTGTCGATATTCTTCTTCTACAATTTTTCCTCTGGAGATAAGCTTTAAAAGGTCTCAGTGATTAACCCTACGGATGAGGAGTTAAAAGATTAATTGCATATGTCTAGGTATGTGTTATTTTCTGTTCTTCTAATTGTTTTATTGTTAATAAGGGCAAAGAGATTATGATTTGTGATTGATACCAATACATAGCATGCCTACCTTTGTTCAACTTTAAAAAGAAACAATAAATTATATCAATCTGAAAAGTTATTTTTTCCTCTTAAATAAACAATTGTGTGACTAGAGTAATATTTACCTTTATTTGTCTAAGAACATAATTATATCGATGAAGTGCTTTGTTTATGGAGGAAAAATACTAGAGAAAGAGATCTTAGTTTATATAAATTCATGTTAGTGGAATCTAATCCTTGAGAACTTAATCTCAAAGTTTAGATCACAATTTTATCACTCTTTTAGTTATTCTTTCTTAGGTTAGATTTGTTAAATCACAATTTTGTTTAAAATTTCCCTTCTCATCCTTTTTTTTAGATTTGACTTTGATTTCTCATTAAGATTTTCACTCGTTCTGGTAGACCCCTACTCACCACTGTGCTAGATTTTAGTTGTGTTTTGTAGGGTAATTTTTTCAAGAGTGAAAATACAACAACATCTATATCAAAAGACTTTTGCACTCTTCAAAGACTGTGCCATTTGAAGAACGCAAAATTCTTGTGATATAGATGTCATTGTTGTCTTCACTCTTCTAAAAATTGAACACGGCTAAACTCTAGCACAGTAATGAGTGGGGGTTGACCAGAACGAGTGAAAATCCTAATTAGAAATCAAAGTCAAATCTAAACAAAGGGATGAGAATGAAAATTGTAAAATAAAGTTGAGATTTAATAAATCTAACCTATGAAACAATAACTAAAAGAGAGATAAAACTGAGATATAGACTTTGAAATTAAGGTCCCAAGGATTAGATTCCACCAACATGAACTTATACAAACTAAGATCTCCTTTTTCAATATTTTTCCTCCATAAACAACTCACTTTATCGATCTAATTAGGTTCTTAGACAAATAAAGGAAAATATTACTATAATCACAAGCTTGTTTATTTTAGAGGAAAGAATAATTTTCATATCTAAATAATTTATTCTTTCTTTTTAAAGTTGAACAAAGAAATGCATGCTATGTATTGACATCAATCACAAAGCATTCTCCCTTCTCCTTATTGACAATAAACAATTAGAAGAATGAAAATAACACAATCTGGACATATGCAATTATTCTTCTAGCACCTCATCCGTAGGGTTAATCATTGAGACATTTTTAAGGTTCTCTCCGGAGGAAAAATTGTAGAAGAAGAATATCGAGACCTTAGCTTAATTTGTTGGTTTCCTTGAATACAACTAATTAAGCTAACATATTTAATATGGACAATGTAGAATTAAAAATAAAAATCATCTTTATAAAAAAAATTATATATAAAAAAAGAAAAAAACTTATAACTTTCTCTTGAATACTTGATCTGAAATCACAATATTTTTTTTCTTCTAATTGAGCCACTGAGTCTCTCTACAGAATAGAAAGAAACGCTTATTTATACAAAATTTACCAAGATATGTTCCTAAAACTTAAACTCTTGAAGTCTTCATCTTCAGCAGCTGAGTCCTTATTGACTATGATCTTCTTGTGAATCTATTGTGCCTTGTATTGAGTCTCATACATTGGTGGAGTTTAATCAGGAGACTAGAAATAGTATTTGTGGTAGGATTGTTTGTTGGTGTTTGAATGGAGTTGAAGTTTTATTAAATGGTGGAAAAAAGATGTTGGTGTTGGAAAAGGAAAATGGGATTGACATGGGAGAGTTTTATTAGGAAATAGAATTAGGAAGTTGTGTAAACGTAGAATTGTGGGAAGTTGAGCTTAGCTGGATTTGGGATCTTAATGGGCCAAGGTTTATGGATCTTTAATTGGGCTCTTGCATACATGCTTGGTTGAACTTTACGACCTTCAGACTCAGACTTCAATTATTTGTCAACATTTACCCATAACCTCAATACCATTTTTCCGAAATCTCTTCTCCATATGATTGGCTTCCCAAATTAAATAAAAACACATATTAATATAATTATAAAACTTCAAGACATGCATTCTTCATCGAGTTGGAATTAGATTGTGATAGTACGTGAAAATGCGAAAACTCACTTGAAATGTGAAATTTGCAACTATACAAAGAAAATAGAATGTATTTTCAAGAATAATGTTATAAATGCAATAGAAGAATACTAAAAATGATATTAATTGGCATTTATCAATGAGGACTTACCGACACGAACCAAGTGCTCTTCTCCGCGAGTCCTACGAACACCTTAGCGATCACCAATGAGATGCAATCACAACTAAGACAAACGTGTGTTTGGGATCCCGGAGATACAACTTGGTTTTTTTATCGTGCTCCACAAGACTTATTGATTTGCCAAGGATCACCACAACATGAAATGCGACATATAGCTAAGTCTTACCACCTGCTTTGGATCTCAGGGGTGATACTCGTACAAACAACAAGGGATGAAACCCACAACGAGGCAAAGATGCCACTACTAAAAAAACAGTTTTTTTTCGACAGTCACCTTAATCACTAAAGCCTAAAAATCTGTCTAAAATATTTTGCTAACTACCATTTTTTTTCGTGATGGGTGTTAATAAAAACTTTGTCACAAAATGTTATAGTGACGGCAATGAGCAGTTGTCATAATAGTGGATACCTTTTAGTGATGTTGTCAACCATCATAAAAGGAATTTTGAATTTTGACTTTTTAAGTATTTTTTAAAAATTAAACATTAAAATAAAAAATAAAAAATAAAAAATAAAAAATAAAAAATAAAAAATAAAAAATAAAAAATAAAAAATAAAAATTAAAAATTAAAAATTAAAAATTAAAAATTAAAAATTAAAAATTAAAAATTAAAAATTAAAAATTAAAAATTAAAAATTAAAAATTAAAAATTAAAAATTAAAAATTAAAAATTAAAAATTAAAAATTAAAAATTAAAAATTAAAAATTAAAAATTAAAAATTAAAAATTAAAAATAAAGAAAAATGCATTTGATGACAACCCGGCCGTCACTATGTGTCCATTTGTGATGATGTCAAATTTTGATTGTGACAACACGGCCGTCACAATTACTTATGACGATATTAAAATTCGGAATGGTGACAATGTGGCCATCATATATTATCTTTTATGATAACATTTTTATCGTTACAAAAACCATAGGATGTGATTTTTCTTTGTGACGACATATGATTGTCACAAAAAAATATTTTTTTCTTCATCATTTTATTCAAAAATATATATTTGCTTGTATCACGAATTGCTCCGCTACCCATGTTTTGAGTTCCTTTTTTTATGTTGTTCTCTATCTTCTCATCATTTTCTTTGTTTTCCTTTTTCAACTTATCCACCTCTTTCTTCACTTCTATATTTTTACCTTTCAAGTTATCCACCTCTGTCAGCTCAACCAACTCTTTATTCAATTCTTCTTTCTCATTATCTCTCCGTGCTTTCAACTCAATCGACTGATTCTCAAACACTTTGATCTCTGAATGATTATCATCATTAAAAAATGAACTAGAACGAAAGAACATGCCAATCAAGACTTTTGAGGACATGCACTTTACATTGCTTGACTTGAACGACTTGATATATTCAATGTGAAGTTGTCTAGAACTTTTATGTCCTTGAGATATTGGCAAATTCCTATTTTCTCATTCAAAGACAAATTGTAACATGCAGAGGGTAGGTAGTATTTGTCATTCCCTTTAAATACTGGATGAAGGGATTTTCATATACTTATCAACTCTGTATCTTTTGTTTTACCTTCTACGTTTCATAGTGTACCGAACCAACTCTCCGCACTGTTATTTTCAATGCGCATAACAACGAGATTGTGCCTCAAGTAAAGATCTTTCCAACATGGGAGATCAAAGAAAATGCTAATATTTTTCAAATTATGTGGTAATTTGATCCCTCATTTTCTTTTCTACCCTACACAGTTTATGAGAAATTAAAGTTTAGAAAACTTAAACCAACCTCAATTTCATTGCAAAAGACAGAAACATCAAAAGACCTAGAGGTATTTTGAAGGATGTCTTGGTTCAGGTAAATCAGTTTATGTTACCTGTGGATTTTATTTTATATATTTGAAAACCTTCTATGCTATCATATTTTCCTATTATTTTATAAAGACCCTTTATGCATATTGCTGATACAAAAATTTATGTTCAAAATGGTACTATAAGCATGAAAGTAAATGGAGAAAAGATAGAATTTAAGATATTTGATGCATTAAAATTACCACATGATGAGCATGATTGTTTTAATATTGATGTAGTTCAAAGTGTCATTGAGCATGTTTATCAAGTACATACAATTGATCCATTGGAGGCTACCATCACTCACAATTTCACAAGGTCGAATCCTGAACATGAAAATGACAATGTGATGAGGGACATCATTAAAGTCGTACACTTTCTTGAGGCTTTTTAGGTTCATTCAAGTAATTATGCACCTCCATTTGAAACTCTTATGCCTACTAATACTATTTGTGACCCTTCCATTGTCAGGGCACCGAATGTGGAATTGAAGCAGTGTCGAGACCACTTGAAATATGTGTATCTAGGAGAGGATCAAACACTACCAGTGATAGTAGCTACAGATTTGAGATTGGGGGAAGAAGAGAAGCTCTTGAGAGTTCTCAGATAGCACAAAGTTGCATTAGAATGGACCATTGCAATACATCAAAGGAATAATTCCAGCTAAGTGCATGCATATGATCCTTTTGGAAGACAATGCAAAGCCTACCAAAGATGCACAAAGAAGACTCAACCCACACATGAAGGATGTAGTCAAAGCAAAGATTTTGAAGTTGTTGGATGTGGACATTATCTACCCCATCTCAGATAGCAAGTGGGTGAGTCCAGTTCAAGTGGTGCCTAAGAATAGTGGAATCACAGTGATGAATAATGAGGAGAACGATTTTGTTCCTACCAGAATGACCACAAGATGGAGAGTTTGCATCAACTACAGAAAGTTAATGAAACCAGGAAGATCACTTCCCTATCCCTTTTATTGATCAGATGTTAAAGACGTCGGTGGGTCACAATCATTATTGTTTCCTAGATGGGTACAATGGATATAATCAGATAGCTATAGCGCTAAACTACTTTCACATGTCCTTTTGGCACATTTGCATATAGAATGATATCATTTGGGTTATGTAATGCACGTGCCACATTTCAGAGGTGTATGATGAAAATATTCTCATACATGGTTGAGCGGTTCATCGAGGTATTCATGGATGATTTTAGTATTTTTGGTTCTAACTTTGATGAATGCCTTCACCTTTTGCAGCTTGTCCTTAAGAGATGTGAAGATTGTAATTTAGTGCTGAATTAGGAAAAATGTCATTTCATGGTACAACATGGCATTGTATTAGGTCATGTCCTTTCTAGTAGAGGCAATTAGGTGTGGATTATGTGTCTAAATGGGTCGAGGTTGTCCCTTCAAAGACTAATGATCACAAAGTTGTTGTGAAAGTTTTGCAGAATAATATCTTTACTCGTTTTGGGACACCAAGGGCAATAATAAGTGATGGAAATAGCCAGTGGTCGGGTGGAGATAAATAATAAAGAGATCAAAAACATCCTCGAGAAGACAGTGAATACTCAAAGAAAAGATTGGCCGCTACGCTTGAATAATGCATTGTGGGCCTATAAAACTGCTTACATTGAGTGGTTTTTGGGAAGGCATATCACCTACCGGTAGAGTTGGAACATATAGCTTACTAGGCCATCAAGAAATTCAATTTTGATATGAAACAGGTAGGTGACAAGAGGAAGTTGCAGTTGAATGAGTTGGAAGAATTAAGGCATGATGCCTATGAGAATTGCAAGTTATACAACGAAAGGACTAAGGCATATCATGATAAGAACCATATCAGAAAGGATTTTTATGTGGGATAGAAGGTGTTGATCTACAATTCAAAATTGAAACTTTTTCCTGGGAAGCTCAAGTCTAGGTGGTATGGTTCTTATGTTGTGGCCAATGTTTTTCTTCATGGAGCTGCAGAGGTTCATAGCAAAGAGAAAAATCTAACATTTAACGTGAATGGACATAGAGTGAAGCCCTACATTGAGATGAGTTTTGAGCCTAGAGATGAGGACTTGACTCTCAACTTCGTCATGTACATGGCATAAGAGTTACACAGTCTAGTTGAAGACTATAAACTTAACACTACTTGGGAGGTAACACAAGAGCAGAGGATAACTTTATGCTAAGGCGCTCACGAGTTGTACAAATCTAGCTAAGTCCTTCCCTTGTTTACTTTTTATTATTTTCATATTCCGTTTTGCTAGGTTGTTAGATCATTTTTTTCTCTCTCCCTCCTAATTACAACAAATTGATTTGACATTGAGGACAATGTCCGATTTAGGTTGGGGTGTAGAAAAGTTTTTTTTTCTTTTATTCAAAAATAAGAAAACAATAATTTAAAAAAAAACTAAAAAAAAAAAAGAATTTTGCAATGATGTCTTGGCATAGTTATGTTGAACTCAATGATGGATAAAGTTATTTTTTAGAGTGTTGTTGAACTTTAGTCTTGATTCAAAATTCATTAGCGAGTTTAAAATGGTGAACATATGTCTAGGAAATCTAAATTTGTACAATATAATTGGTTTTTCATAAAAAAATTGTATGTGGTTTATATGGCTTTGGGCCATATGGTCATTTGGTTTTCTAGGTACGTGTTGGATGAGACATATATTTTTGTCTAGATTTGCTGGAAGGGGCCTTAAAGGGCTCAAAACCATATTGTTGACAGAATGATCCAAGTTCGTTGTGACTGGATATACTTTATTTCTTTAGTTGGGCTTTGAGTTTAAGGTCATTGCATAAATTTAATGCAACTTCGTTGATCTTAGCAATAAGGTCACCTTTATATGAATCTTGTTTATGCTTAATCATCATATGCATGATTTTTATGAGGATTGTTACATTAGTAAATTTAGATGACCGAGTTTTGTGCCTATGCTAAGTGACAAAAAGAACCAAGTAAGATCGGTTATTAGAAATAATCAACATAGACCAAAATAAATATCATGTTTTGGGTTTTATGTTTTTGTAGATTTCCATTGATTTATGCATTTTTAAGGTGCAACTAGTAGATACCATATTAAATACTTTGAGAATGAAAAAAGTTAGAGTAGACACTCATGCCTAAGTCATTGTTTAGGAAAATTCATAACTTAAGGAGTGGACACCCATGCCCTTAGGTTGGCAAAATTTGAGCTTGGAAATTTAGTTTGTATTGTTGTGCATGTTGTTACTCAAAGGAAGATGACTAGTGGCGACATCGAATCCCTAACTCATTTCTCACTATTTGAATTTTTAGTTTTACATTTAGTTTTTCTCATTATCTTTTCATAATCAATTAATTACTAGATTTCATCGAAGTAGTAGTATTAGGAAAATTGTTTTAAACATAAATAATCTAATCCTCATGAGAATGATTTCGTTATTGCTATATATACTATTTTGTTTGATCTTGTGCACTTGCGAGTAAGACGTGCTTACATATGCATCAATCTGAAACTAACAATTCTTTCTAAAAAAGAAAATTCCTATTCGGACTCCCTACTACATTTGCTGAATATGTTCGTACCCAAAATTGCAAGCTGAATATAATGGAGAAATCCCATTTGAAAGGCTTACATATGGTGATCTTATTGCTAAGATCAACGAAGTTGCATTAAATTTATGCAATGATCTTAAACTCAAAACCCAACTAAAGAAATAGAGTATATCCAGTCACAAAAAACTTGGATCATTCTGTCAACAATATGGTTTTGAGCCCTTTAAGGCCCCTTCAAGCAAATCTAAACAAAAATATAGGTCTCATCCAACACGTACCTATAAAACCAAGTACCAAAAGACCATATGGCCCAAAGTCATATAAATTAACCTCATACAATTTTTTATGAAAAACCAAAAAAACATCATACCCACAAACCTTATAAGTAAACCCATAATGCAGGCCCCTCTACTAAAAAGCCCATTTGCTTCAAATGTGGAAAGTCCGACCACTATGCTAAGAACTGTAGATTACCTCAAAAAAATCCAAGAGCTCAATGGCTCAGATGAGATAAAAAAATATGTCAGAGATAAAAAAATATGTCAGCAATATTGTTAATAAATTCACAATCATCTGACATTTCTGATTCTGATATGAACGATTCATCTGATGATCTACTGATTTATCAAATGAAATCTTCCTCTGATTCTTCTATGAAAGAAGAAAGGAATCAAGAAATAGATGCTTGTTTTTGCAATACTATCAATATGATTTCACGACATAAAGAAGCAAGTCTTCTTTTAGATTTTGTTGATCATATTGATGACCCAAAACTAAAACATGAGTATCTCACTCATATCAAACAATCAATCTCTAAAAAAGATCAAATTGATATTCTCAAACCATTTTATAGTCGTAAATACATTATGAATCGGTTTACGAATACATCTCCACAATCAATAACAATTCAAGATTTACAAGCTGAGGTCAATATCATGAAGAAAAATATTTCACATCTCAAGCAGAGTCATTCTCGTCTTGAGCTTGAACTTGTGACTCTCCAAAATCACAATGTTCAATTATCTTCTTCACCTGATATACCTTCATCTTCAAAACATGAATCTGAAGACATTGGTCCACAGTTTCTAAACTTGATACACCAAATTACATATCATAAATGGTATATTAATATTTCTCTTGTGATAAATAAAGAATATACCATTAATACCACTGCTTTAGTTGACTCTGGTGCATATCTCAATTGTGTTTTAGAAGGTTTAATACCCACTAAATACTTTGAGAAAACCAAAGAAAAACTATATACAGCAAACACACAAGAATTACAAATCCAGTGCAAACTCATAAATGAGCATATTTGCACAACAAACTATGCATTAAACAAGATTTTTTGTTAGTAAAGGATATGAGACAACAATTAATTCAGAGTACCCCATTCTTAACAACGATCTACCCCTTTCATGTTACTGAAAGTGGTATTCAAACAAAAATTCTTGGAAAAGACATGACCTTCTCTTTCCTACTCAAACCAAAAGTTTCAGATTTAAATTTTATCAAAAAAAAGAATTTATATCTAAACTTTCTTGATTGAAAAATTCAACATCTCCATTTTTTAAAAGAAGAAGTTCAATACCACCGTATTGATCATCAACTCAAAGATTCAAAATTCAAATCCATATTAGCCATTTTAAGGAAAAGTTGGTTGCAGAACTCTGTTCTGATTTGCCTAATGCCTTTTTCGATATATGGTAAGATTACCATATGAACCCACTTTTCAAGAATCCAAAATCACCACTAAAGCTCGACCAATTCAGATGAATTCTGAATTAATAGAGTATTGTAAATAAGAAATCAAAGGATTAATTTCTAAAAAATTAGTCACTCCTTCCAAATCCCCGTGGAGTTGTTCTGCTTTCTATGTGCGTAAAGCTGCAGAAATAGAACGAGGAACTCCTCGTCTTGTTATTAATTACAAACCTCTCAACGAAGCTTTACAATGGATTAGGTATCCAATACCTAATGAACGTGATCTCATCAATAGATTATACCAAGCCAAGGTATTCTCCAAATTCGATCTCAAATATGTATTTTGGCAAATCAAGATCCATCCCCAAGATCGATACAAAATCGCATTTAATGTTCCTTTTGGTCATTACGAACGGACTGTAATGTCTTTTGGTCTTAAAATGCTCCAAGTGAATTACAAAATATCATGAATGATATTTTCACTCCATTCACCCATTTTACAATCGTGTATATCGATGATATACTCCTCTTCAGAATTCCTAGCTGATCAATGAAAACATTTGTATCAATTTTTCAATATTATCAAAATAAATGGATTTGTCCTCTCTCCAACAAAAATTGGTTTGTATTTCAAACCAATGTTCGTTTTCTGGGTCATAAAATTCACCATGGTACAATCATACCCATCACTGGGTCAATTGATTTTGCAGACAAATTTCCTGATGAAATCAAAGACAAAAACCAATTACAACGTTTTTTATGATCCCTAAATTATAGTGCAGATTTTTACAAAAACCTCAGAGTTTTACTGAAACCTTTGTTTGATAGACTTAAAACAAATCCAAAACCATGAACATCAACCCATACCCAAATTGTTCGTCAAGTCAAAGCCCAAGTCAAGAGTTTTCCTTGTCTAGGTATTTCAAATCCCAAAGCTATCAAGATCGTAGAAACAAATGCGTCCGATTTAGAATATGGTGGTATTCTAAAACAACGTCTCCCTGATTCTACAACCACACAATTAGTCCGATACCATTCTGGTATATGGATTTCTATTCAAACCAATTATTCTACAATAAAAAAAGAATTGTTTTCAATTGTTTATGTATTATGAAATTTCAAGATGATTTGATAAATCAGAAATTTTTATTACGTGTTGATTGCAAATCTGCAAAAGACATTTTACAAAAAGATGTTAAAAATCTTGTTTCTAAACAGATTTTTGCTCGATGGCAGGGTTTACTGTCTACTTTTGATTTTCAAATTGAATATATAAAAGGAGAATCCAACTCTCTGCCATATTTTTTGACAAGAGAATTCCTTCACAAAAGAAACCATGAGTTCACAATCTTTTACAAATCGGCAAGCTCTACCCCAATATCCACTACCACAATCCAAAGCCCAACATGCTATGAAGTCTTCTGCTTCAAAGCTCAAATCTTCTATCTCTTATGCCCTTTCACTTACAAATTCATACACTCCATTATCAAACGCAGAAGAAACAACCTCTGTAATGACATCCTTTACAAAACAAAAAACTTCAAAAACCCCAAACCCTTATATTAAAAAATCAAACCTTGATCCAATCACTTTGTTAGAACCAGTTCTGTATTCTATCTCCAAAGAACCCCTTCAAATAGCTAAATATCTTTTTGATACAAAGACTCCTTTTGAGGAAGCAAATATCCTCAAAACCCGTGAATTCTATGAGTTCATACAGATCGATTCTGACTCAGTATTGATCACTCATCACAAAACCTTACAAATCCATCAAAAATCACCCACTCCAAATGTCAAATTCTCCAAATTTTGTTTGAATCTGATTGGAAACAAAATCTTAGTTTCCATAAGAAATTTTCAGTCAATTACAATCACCAATCTTACAATTACCTTGATTATAAACAAGCCTGGTCTCGAGCTTTCTTGCTCGCAACCCCAAGCAGTTCTTACTCTTGGTTTTTCTTGTTTTGCAAGAAGTTTTCATCCAAATCAGTCCCATTATGGTTTCAACATACTTGGTGGAATCATTATGGTCCAGTACAAGATATTCTTCCACCTCCAATTTTTGAAGGATGGCAGATCTTCAAATCCAAATTTAATCCTCCTATTCCGTCCTCAGATCAAGTCCTATCGCTTTTGTTCTACATCAAGTTCAATCTCGCATGAACTTGCTGCTGGGATTATGTTTCTTCAACTCTCTCATTTCCATGTCAATCGGCTCAAGCTCCTTTCTGGTTCTGTCGCCAATTCAAAGCCAAATGATGGTCACAATTTGATTACTCCTGTGTTGCAAAAGAAGCCGTTACAAAGTTCTTTTCAAAAAGGGATTCTTCCCCTGCTCCTCAAGTGAATCCTATTCAATCTTCTTCTCCAGCTAAGCTTCTCAAGCAACATATCAAGAAGCAGCTACAAGGCAAGCCTACAAAATCTCAACTGTTGGAAACTCTGTCTCATATCTACTCCATGGAAGGATCAGATTACGACGATGAACCAACATGACTCGACAATGAGGATGATTGCTTTGGCATCTTCTCGCCACTTGCATGATTTCTGTCCCTACAATCAGTCTTGAGCATCTATGAGTCAGCATGATTCTAGAAGCTATTATTACAAATGTCAAAAAATTCAATCGAGCATCTTCTGCTCTGCAAAACGATGAAGTAATTTTCGACTCCAACCGACAACATCTTCTCTTTTCAAAAGCAACCGCGTGAATCAACAGTTCCTGCACTCAATCAAAGTCAACAGTTCAAGCACTTCAAAAAGCGAATAGTATTCACGTCTTTTCAATAATTGTTCTATTCTTTCAATTATTGTGTTTTTTCTTATTCTCTATTTAAGGAAAACCTTTCTCTTTATGAGAGGGCATCCGAAAAACAGAGAGAAATGTAATCTTTGTACTCCTTTCTTAGACTTGTAAGTTTTCTCTGTATTCCTTCCTTTCTTAGATAAAAGTTTTCATATGTATATTCTTCTCTTGCATCCTTTTCAAATGAATTTATCTAAGTTAACTGAATGTGTACCTATCTGTATAACATCTCTGGCAGTGTCCTTAGATGCAGCTTCGGTCCTTAGTTTAACTTAGAAAAAATCATTTGTTTTAAGAAAATTGTTTTACATAGTTCATTCTATTTACTTTTAGTGTTTTATTATTTCAATATGATTTGTTAAGTCTCTGTATCTTAGTCTCGAGTTAGTCTCATGGGTAGAATTGGTATCAGAGCCATGTGTCTTGCTGTTTTTCGGGGGGAATAGTGGTCAATGAATCCGAGGTAGCGTTGGTTAGCCGTTGATAACGTTGGTCAGCCTTAAGGAATGTTGGTCAACCGTTGGAAACCCTTGTGTAAGTCGCGAAGGTTAGCGCAGTCTGAGAGGGTTAGGTGGTCTAGTTCTAGTGGTCCCGTTGTAGGTGTTCCAGTTACAGTGTTCCTATCTCACAGTTATCCCTGTCAAAGCATCAAACACAATGTCTTTGTTTTCAAAGCTTTCTCGAGCTTCTAGCTCTAGGCACAGAAACACAGATTTACAAAATAGGTTGGAATGTAGAATTCCAGAAGTAGAACAAAATTTACAAAAATGGTCCATTCCTGAAGTTCCTTACAAAATTATTTTTGAAGTTTCAAAATCTATTTTCTCTCAAAAATTTGAAGATCTTATTGATATTGTCGAACAGACAGTACCACAAGACGGATCTTTAGAATCCAAACAATTGTTTTCTACCAAAACTCTTCAATTTCTACAAAATCAACAATACAAATATATCCATATCAGCTTAATCCAAATAGGAATCAAGCCCCTTACAAGATCAGGTCTCGACACGTGTGCGCTTATCGCGTTACGTGACTGTAGACATGATAAGTTTGAGGATTTGCTGTTAGGAATAGTAGAGTCTACTCTTGCGATGGGTCCAGTCTATTTTGACTGCTATCCCAATTTCGCAGTGTCTCTCAAGGATCCTAATGTCCTTGAAACACTCACACTGAATATTCAGTTCTCTGGTTTTGATATGTTACTAGGATCTGAACCCTTGGCACTAATTTACAAAATCACTTTTAAGGCTATGAAGACTCAGTTGAGTCCAAGGGCCCTAAAAGAATCAGAAAAATGATATACTATCATTTTTCAGGCAAATAAAGAAAAAAAAACTAGTGTTATCGTTCCTAGAACAACCAACTGGAATCAAGTTACTCTTCCAGTAACTTGGCAAGTACAATCACAACCTAGACGACCTCTCCCTAGTCCCCTTAACCAAATCATGACTCTTGAGGATGGAACTATTGAATTGCAGTTTTCTGAATCATCCACTAGACTTCAACCTTCAAATTTTCAATCAGGACGTAGATCTGAATCATCATTCAGAACTGCTCCTACTCAAATTCCTAGAACTCCTACTCAAGTAGTTCTTCCACACTTAGATCTGGCAAATCTAAGACAAAACCTTTCTTATCCTCAAATACCTCATTTTGTTTATGATTTTCAGACTAAATCTCAAGCAGAGAAGTCTCCTACTCAATCTGAGATGGGTGACCCTTCTCAATTGAATATCATCTCCTTATCCAAGTTTGTATCAGATAAACCTTGGATTAGGCATGAATTCATGCTTGAAAAAAAATACAACAATTTTATCAAAAATACTCCCTTACCAAAGACAGATATTAAGAGAAATGTTTTACAAATTCTTTGAAGAAACTCAAGTTAATTTACCATTCTTAGAATGGTATGAAAGCACGTTTCTTCCCATCATCAATGTTTTACAAAATACCTCCAAAACTGTTTGGAAATTAAAAAACGACTCGGTCGCAGAATCTGTTTTACCTCCATTTGAATCAATCAAATTTCCAACTCAAGGACAAACTGTTTTAGCCTCGCGTTTAAAAGATTCTTCATCCCAAACTGATTCTTATGGAATTTCAAAAATCATTGAACAAAACAATTATACAAACATTTTGATACATGAATTAGGTGAAAAACTGGTACAAGATTCAACTCATCACAAAGACCTTACAAATCCATCAAAAATACCCAATCCAAATGTCAAATTTTCTAAATTTTATTTGAATCTGATTGGAAACAAAATCTTCTTTTCCATAAGAAATTTTTAGTCAATTACAATCCCCAATCTTACAATTACCTTGATTATAAAAAAGCATGGTCTCGAGCTTTCTTGCTCGCAACCCCAAGCTATTCTCAATCTTGGTTATTTCTTTAATAATCCATGCCCGAAGGCTACATGATTAACCCTATAGTGCTAAACCAAACTAGGCCCGGAGGTTACAATATTGTTGCCACTTAATATCCTCGTCGCTTCCATCTCATATGGAGACTTGCTTTCACCCTGGTCCATCGCATCCACCTCGTATGAAGACTTGTTTTCGCTTCTCTCCGGTCTAGTCCATCTAAGCAGCTACATTCAATAACCCAAAGGCTTATCAACAGCGGAGCACATTGCTCCTAATAATCAGGCGAAAACTCACAAAATCCTAACTGGTGAGTCTCGAACCCGTGACCTCTCACAAGGAAAGTGAATGTCCGACCAACTAAGCTACAATTGGTGGACTCTCATTTGCTCATTTTAACTTGGGAGCTCAAGAGAAACTTATGAGAGCCTTTCAAAGACCCTAGAGATAAACTCTTTTATTTTCATCCAAAACCTTCGTACTTCTGAGGGTGAAGCCTCACATTCTATTCTATAAAGAAGCGAGATATTCAAGCTCAAACTTTTATCTAAACCTCACATTTTATTGCTAGATGAGCTCAACGAGTGTTAGCTTGCCTAAGCTCACACTACTAAAAAACAACTTTTTCTAACTTGTGCTAACACCCATAGAGTTATTATCACGAAAAGTGAAAGTGTCGACTATTGAGTCCCATCCCATAAAACCAAATTGAATACCTAATTGTGACCTCGGGCACCATTATCATTGCGACAAAATAAAATCCCTTCAAATTTTGGCACTCTTTGGTTGGAAGGCTATAGTGAAGGCATTTAGTGACAAGTAATGGCCATCGTCACAGAAACCCACCAAAATAGCGGGCACACCAATTACGTAGGTTGTGGGGTGGTTTTAAACTCTGTTTCTTTTTTTTAATTGTGATGGCCTTCTAATACTCATTGCTAAAACTATGTATTTATTAATATTACTATTTTTATTCTTTTTTAATTAGAAAGATATTAAAAAAATAATTTTGGTAAAAAAGATGTCATTAACAAAGAAGAATAGGAACAACTCTCCACTATAACAAAAATAGCCTTTAATGACAGTTATATAATTGCATTTTTACACAAATGCTATCTCTACAACAAATATGGCTTCTTATAACATTAATTTATAGCATAAAAACAATGTTTGTCACTGAAACTATTTTTCCCATCGCATAAACCATAATATGTTATAGTAGCTGGTGCCACGTATTTTCTTCTAGGGTTGAACAAAAAAATGATCAAACCGTTTAAACTAACCGAACCAACCAAAATCGAACCGATTGAGTGGTTGCGACTAATGAGTGCATAAAAATGCACTCTGAACTTCGCTTTTCTAAATATAATTGTTAGATAATTTGGTTAATTCAAGTATTTTTTATAATAATCCTCTAATTAGTTACATTATGTGTATTTTGATATTTGGCAGGTACTTTAATGATATCTAAAGAGAAAAAAGAACTAATGCCACGTGCAAGGAGGTGTCATTAAAAGGAAGTTTAGTTAAGGATGGAAACCTAATTTCACAAAGAATTTTAGGTCAAAACCCGATAGGAAACGGGGTGAAATTAAAAAGGAAAAAAAAGTTAAAAAAGGGGAAGAATGGGATCCGAATTCTACCCCTTTGGCTGCGAATTCACTGTCTTCTTGTTTGTAGGTTGTGTAAGTGAAGAACTCTGATTTGAAACTCTCTCTTTGGCTGCTATTGAGTGAGGAATCAGAAATGTGCATAAGTCTGTTTCTGTTCGTGAACTGAATAAGTGAACAAAAAAGGAAGGAGGGTTGCTCTGTTCCTGAACTGAAGCAGGAAAGTAGTTGAGAGAAGCTTTGATTTACTCTCTCTGTTTCTCTGCGTGAGGAGCTTCTGCGTGATCTCATTGCTGTTGTTCGATTGTTTGCGTGAAGAGAAGGAGAGAGAAGATAAAATCTCTTCTCTGGCTGTCGTGACTCTGATTCTGGGCTGCAACTCGCTGAAGTTGCAATTGCATTGAAAATTTTGTGATAAGGAAGCAGCAAGGAGGGAAAACAGACGAAGATTTGAATCTTCTTTTGCTATTTGCACCACTAATTTTAGCCTGTACCACCACATCACAGTTTGTTTATTTTTTAAACTCCCAATGCTTTATTTGAATACCAATTTATCTTGCATTATGTGTAACTAAACAATTTAGTTAGGGATAGATTGAAGTAGTAGTTATGATTCATTAGATTTTTTACATGCCTTGATACACTATTTTTAAGATGCTCAATTGATTAATTTCTAATTTTTATTTAACCATTCATATGAATTTTGTTTATGCTTGATCACCATATGCATGATTTTTATGAGAAATGTTACATGGGTAAATTTAGATGACTGAGTCTTGTGCCTATGCTAAGTGACAAAAAGAACCAAATAATATCGATTCTCGGAAATAATAAACATAGATGACAGAAATAGATACCATGTTTTGGGTTTTATGTTTTTGTCAATTTTCATTGATTTATGCATTTTTAAGGTGCAACTTAGTAGATACCAATACCTTGAGAATGAAAAGAGTTAGAGTAGGCACCCATGCCTAATTCGTTGTTTAGGGAAATCGATAGCTTAAGGAATAGATACCCATGCCTAATTCATTGTTTAGGGAAATTCATAACTTAAGGAGTAGATACTCATGCCCTTGGGTTGACAAAGTTTGAGCACTAAAATTTAGTTTGTATCGTTCTACGTGTTGTTTTTCAAAGGAAGATGACCAATGGCAGATATCGAATCCCTAACTTATTTAAATTTACATTTAGCTTTCTTTATTGTATTTTCATATTCAATTAATTACTAGGTTTCATTGAAGTAGTAGTATTAGGAAAACTGTTTTAAAAACAATTAATCCAATCCTCATGGAAATGATCTCGTTCTTGCTATCCATAATATTTGTTTGATCTTGTGCACTTGCGAGTAAAACGTACAATTATAAGCTTAGTAATTGGGTTAATATTTGTACAACAAGTTTTTGGCGCCGTTGTCGAGGATTGCTCTAAATGTGTTTAATTTTTTTTCCTTTCAGTTTAGTTGTTTTTCCTTTAATTTTTAATACCTTAAATTCTATATTTTCTCCATTTACTTTCATGCTTACTGCTATTTTTAACACAGATTTTCGTATCACCAGTATGCATAAGGGGTCTTCCTAAAATAATAAGCAAAGATGATAACATAGAAGGTTCTTCCATATCTAAGACAATAAAATTCACATGTAATAAACTAATTTACCTTAACCAAGAGATCATCTAAAATACCTCTACGTTTTTTTATATGATTTTGTCTGCCAATTGCAATGAAATTGAGGTTAGTTTAAGTTCCCCCAACTTCAATTTCACATAAACTGTGTAAGACAACAAATTGATACTAGTTCCTAAATCAAGTAGAACACGTTCAAATATTTGATCACAATTCTGGAGGGAATAGTAAAACTGCCTGGATCTTTTAGCTTGGGCGTAATTTTTCAACAAAATCGCACTTACCTTTTCAGTCAATGCAACTTTCTCATATTCCTGAAACTTTCTTTTATGAGTACAATAATTCTCTTGAAACTTGGCATAAGGTGAAATCTTTTGAATTGCATCAAGTAAAAAAATATTAATTTATATTTTCCTTAAAGTATAAAAAATATCACGAAATTGGTTATCTTTCTTTTGTTTTACTGACCTTTGAGAAAATGGTGACAATATCACATTCTCACTTACCTTGTTGGATGTGCTTCCACTTTTTCCTCCTCATTTTCATCCGTTCTCACCTTGTTGTCAATAACTTTACCACTCCTAAGCATTGTCACAGTCTTGAGCTGCTTGTGTCCTCTCGGGTATGGTATGGTTTGCGCTGAAAACTCTCCATTCTTTATCTCACTCAACTCATTGACCCACTCAACTCTTTGACCATTTGCTTTACTAGTGTCTCCAATCTCTAAATGGTTTGACTAGTTTGACCATTGGTTTGTTGTTGTGTAGCAATTAAATGAAGTATGGCACCTTCGAGACCATTTTTGTTCTGCTCAGGATTTGGTTGTACCTCTTGTGGTGGAAGTTGAAAATTATTTCTCTGCTGAAAATTTTCTGCTCCCCTGTGGATCTAGACTGTTCTGATTTTCACTCTAAGCAAAATTGGGATTTCTTTTCTACCCTGATTGTAAGTATTGGATTAGGGATTGTCCTTGGGAGGATAATTGTTTTATCCCATATAGTTTGCATACTCCTGCTCTGTCAAAGAAGACATAGGACAAGTCTTAGTAGTATGATTAGAATGAGAACATTTGACACATACTTCTACTTGAACAATTTGTTGAACTGGATAAATGTTCTGGGTCGACATTGCTTTCACAATCATATCTAGCTTCATTTCCATTGCCGTCATCTGAGTTTGGATTCCCATATTAGTGCTTACCTCATAAACACCCTTACCTTTCAATCCCGACCCCCCTTTTGATGAGAATTGTTGTGAATTCTCACTCAAGGTCTCAAACAACTCAATAGCTTCATCACTGTTCTTTTTCCATAAGCACATCTCCACCAACGAAATCAACATGACTTTTATTAAAATCATTTAAACCTTCGTAAAAACTTGTACCTAATCATCTTGAAATAGATTGTGGTGTGGACGTTTGAGAAGTAGCTCATTGAAATGTTCCCATGCTTCAACGAAAAGGTCTTCATCTTTATGTTGGAAAGTTTGAATTTCCCTTCTGAGTTGCCTTGTCTTTTGAGCTGGAAAAAACTTATTTTAAAATTTACCGGCCAACTCCTCCCAATTATTAAATAAGCTGGAAAAAACTTATTTTAAAAAACTTCAACCTTCAGATTTTTAATCAGGACGTAGATCTGAATCATCATTCAGAACTACTCCTACTCAAATCCCTAGAACTCTTACTCAAGTAGGTCTTCCACACTTAGATCTGGCAAATCTAAGACAAAACCCTTCTTATCCTCAAATACCTAAGCCTGTTTATGATTTTCAGACTGAATCTCAAGCAGATAAGTCTCCTACTCAATCTGAGATGGGTGAGCCTTTTCAATTGAATGTCATCTCCTTATCCAAGTTTGTATTAGATAAACCTTGGATTAGGCATGAATTCATGCTTGACAAAAATACAACAAAAAAGACAACAATTTTATCAAAAATACTCTATTTACCAGAGACAAATATTAGGAGAAATGTTTTACAAATTCTGTGAAGAAACTCAAGTTAATTTACCATTCTTAGAATGGTATGAAAACACGTTTCTTCCCAGCATCAATGTTTTACAAAATACCTCCAAAACTGTTTGGAAATTGAAAAACGACTCGGTCATAGAATCTGTTTTGCCTCCATTTGAATCAAGCAAATTTCCAACTCAATGACAGACTGTTTTAGCCTCTCTTTTAAAAGACTCTTCATCCCAAACTGATTCTCATGGAATTTCAAAAATCATTGAACAAAACAATTATACAAACATTTTGATACATGAATTAGGTGAAAAACTGGTACAAGATTCAATTGAATCTCAACCTCAGTCTTCATCTAAGTGTCAAAATTCAAAACCTGTTACATATTTTACTCTTACAACAATTGAACCAAATACCTTATCATCCTCTACAAATCATATAGATGTGATAAAACGTAAACTTGAAGTTTTAGGATTGCAAGACACGCCTTCATCAATAAATCAATTTAACACTTTATCAAATCACTTCAAATTTGATGAGTCAGAACAATCTGACACATCTTCTCATGCTGAAATAGCTAAACTTCGTATAGGACGAAAAACTAAGCCTTCTCAGCCTCCGTTACCCACAACTAGGAATTTTTATCCTAGACCACTTTTCCTGATATGCAATATGAGGAAAAATCCCTTCAAACTTCGGTTAGTTATGCCACATGAGCTATTTATGAATGGAACATAGATGGTCTTACTAAGAAAACATAATTGATCTTACTCAAGAAATGGTAATGTTAGCATCTGCTCATCGCAATGATAACAAAGGTAGCAATCTTATTGCCCAAGTTATTATTGCTGGATTTTCTGCCCAGCTCAAAGGATGGTGGGATAACTATCTCACTTCAGAAGAACAACAACAAATTTTACAATCTATTAAGGTTGATTTCAACGGTCAACCTATCAAAACAGAACAAGGTCTACCTATCCCTAATGATGTGTCAACCTTAGTGTTTGCCATTTTAAAGCATTTTATAGGTAGCCCTAACAAACTCCAGAAATACTCTAAAGACCTTCTCATAACCCTTAGATGTCCTCAACTTAGTGATTTTCGCTAGTATAAGGATATCTTTCTCAAGCCTGTTATGCATCAATCTAAAGCTAACAATTCTTTCTGGAAAAGAAAATTCCTTTCCGGACTCCCTACTACATTTGCTGAAAATGTTCATACCCAAAATTGCAAGCTGAATATAATGGAGAAATCCCATTTGAAAGGCTTACATATGGTGACTTTATTGCTAAGATCAACGAAGTTGCATTAAATTTATGCAATGACCTTAAACTCAAAGCCCAACTAAAGAAACAGAGTATATCCAGTCACAAAGAACTTGGATCATTTTGTGAACAATATGGTTTTGAGCTCTTGAAGGCCTCTTCCAGCAAATCTAGACAAAAATATAGGTCTCATCCAACACGTACCTATAAAACCAAATGACCATATGGCCCAAAGCCATATAAACCTCATACAATTTTTTATGAAAAACCAAAAAAACATCATACCCACAAACCTTATAAGAAAACCCATAATGCAGGCCCTTCTACTAAGAAGCCCATTTGCTTCAAATATGGAAAGCCCGGCCACTATGCTAAGAACTGTAGATTACCTCAAAAAATCCAAGAGCTCAATGGCTCATATGAGACAAAAAAAATATATGTTAGCAAAATTGTTAATAGATTCACAATCATCTGACATTTCTGATTCCGATATGAACGATTCATCTGATGATCTACTGATTTATCAAATGAAATCTTCCTCTGATTCTTCTATGAAAGAAGAAAGGAATCAAGAAATAGATGTTTGTTTTTGCAATACTATCAACATGATATCACGACATAAAGAAGCAAGTCTTCTTTTAGATTTTGTTGATCATATTGATGACCCAAAACTAAAACATGGGCATCTCACTCATATCAAATAATCAATCTCTAAAAAAAGATCAAACTGATATTCTCAAACCATTTTATAGTCGTAAATACATTATGAATCGGTTTACGAATACATCTCCACAATCAATAACAATTCAAGATTTACAAGCTGAGATCAATATCATGAAGAAAGATATTTCACATCTCAAGTAGAGTCATTCTCGTCTTGAGCTTGAACATGTGACTCTCCAAAATCACAATGTTCAATTATCTTCTTCACCTGATATACCTTCATCTTCAAAACATGAATCTCAAGACATTGGTCCACAGTTTCTAAACTTGATACACCAAATTACATATTATAAATGGTATATTAATATTTCTCTTGTGATAAATAAAGAATATACCATTAATACCACTGCTTTAGTTGACTCTGGTGTAGATCTCAATTGTGTTTTAGAAGGTTTAATACCCACTAAATACTTTGAGAAAACCAAAGAAAAACTATAGACAACTAACACACAAGAAACTATGCATTAAACAATATTTTTTGTTAGTTAAGGATATGGGACACCAGTTAATTCTCAATACCCTATTCTTAACAATGATGTACCCCCTTCATGTTACTGAAAGTGGTATTCAAACCAAAATTCTTGGAGAAGACATAACCTTTTCTTTCCTACTCAAACCAAAAGTTTCAGATTTAAATTTTTTCAAAAAGAAGAATTTATATCTAAACTATCTTGATCGAAAAATTCAACATCTCCATTTTTTAAAATAAGAAGTTCAATACAACCGTATTGATCATCAACTCAAAGATTCAAAATTCAAACCCATATTAGCCATTTTAAGGAAAAGTTGGTTGTAGAACTCTGTTCTAATTTGGCTAATGCCTTTTGGCATCGCAAAAAGCATTTGGTAAGTTTACCATATGAACCCACTTTGCAAGAATCCAAAATCACCACAAAAGCTTGACCAATTCAGATGAATTCTGAATTAATGTGAGTATTGTAAAGAGGAAATCAAAGGATTAATTTCTAAAAAATCAGTCACTCCTTCCAAATCCCCATGGAGTTGTTCTACTTTGTATGTGCGTAAAGCTGCAGAAATAGAACGAGGAACTCATCGTCTTGTTATTAACTACAAACCTCTCAACGAAGTTTTACAATGGATTAGGCATCCAAAACCTAATGAACGTGATCTCGTCAATAGATTATACCAAGCCAAGGTATTCTCCAAATTCGATCTCAAATCTGGATTTTGGAAAAGCCAGATCCATCTCCAAGATCAATACAAAATCGCATTTAATGTTCCTTTTGGTCATTACGAATGGACTGTAATGCCTTTTGGTCTTAAAATGCTCCAAGTGAATTCTAGAATATCATGAATGATATTTTGACTCCATTCACCCATTTTACAATCGTGTATATCGATGATATACTCCTCTTTTCAGAATCCCTGGCTGATCACTGGAAACATTTGTATCAATTTTTTAATATTATCAAAACAAATGGATTAGTCCTCTCTCCAACAAAAATTGATTTATTTCAAACCAATGTCTGTTTTCTTGGTCATAAAACTCACCATGGTACAATCATACCCATCACTAGGTCAATTGATTTTGCCGACAAATTTTCTGATGAAATCAAAGACAAAAACCAATTACAACGTTTTTTAGGATCCCTAAATTATGTTGCAGATTTTTACAAAAACCTCAGAGTTTTACTCAAACTTTTGTTTGATAGACTTAAAACAAATCCCAAACCATGAACATCAACCCATACCCAAATTGTTCGTCAAGTCAAAGCCCAAGTCAAGAGTCTTCCTTGTCTAGATATTTCAAATCCCAAAGCTATCAAGATCGTAGAAACAAATGCGTCCGATTTAGGATATGGTGGTATTCTAAAACAATGTCTCCCTGATTCTACAACCATACAATTAGTCCGATACCATTCTAGTATATGGAATTCTACTCAAACCAATTATTCTATAGTAAAAAAAGAATTGCTTTCAATTGTTTTATGTATTATGAAATTTCAAGATGATTCGATAAATCAGAAATTTTTATTATGTGTTGATTGCAAATCTGCAAAAGACATTTTACAAAAAGATGTTAAAAATCTTGTTTCTAAACATATTTTTGCTCGATGGCAGGGTTTACTGTCTGCTTTTGATTTTCAAATTGAATATATAAAAGAAGAATCCAACTTTCTGCCAGATTTTCTGACAAGAGAATTCCTTCAATAGAAACCATGAGTTCACAATCTTTTTCAAATCCGCAAGCTCCACCCCAATCACCATTACCACAATCCAAAGCCCAATATGCTATGAAGCCTTCTGCTTCAAAGCTCAAATCTCGTCTCTCTTATGCCCTTTCACTTACAAATCCATACACTCCATTATCAAACGCAGAAGAAACAACCTTTACAATGACATACTTTACAAAACCAAAAACTTCAAAAACCCCAAACCCTTATATTACAAAATCAAACCTTGGTCCAATCACTTTGGTAGAACCAGTTCTGTATGCAATCTCCAAAGAACCCCATCAAATAGCTAAACAACTTTTTGATACAAAGGCTTCTTTTGAGGAAGCATATATCCTCAAAACCCATGAATTCTATGAGTTCATACTGGTCGATTCTGACTCAGTATTGATCACTCATCACAAAGACCTTACAAATCCATCAAAAATCACCCACTCCAAATGTAAAATTATCCAAATTTTTTCTGAATCCGATTGGAAACAAAATCTTCGTTTCCATAAGAAGTTTTTAGTCACCTACAATCCCCAGTCTTACAATTACCTTGATTACAAACAAGCCTGGTCTCGAGCTTTCTTGCTTGCAACCCCAAGCTGTTCTCACTCTTGGTTCTTCTTGTTTTGCAAGAAGTTATCATCCAAATCAGTCCCATTATGGTTTCAACATACTTGGTGGAATCATTATGGTCCAGTACAAGATATTCTTCCATCTCCAGTTTTTGAAGGATGGCAGATCTTCAAATCCAAATTTAATCTTCTTATTTTGTCATCGGAACAAGTCCTCTCGCTCTGGTTCTGCATCAAGTTCAATCTCGCATGGATTTGTTGCTGGGATTATATCTCTTAAGCTCTCTCATTTCCATGTCAATCGGCTCAAGCTCCTCTCTAGTTCTCTCATACTTTACAAATTTCTTTTCAAAAAAGGATTTTCCCCTGCTCCTCAGGTGACTCCTATTCAATCTTCTTCTCCAGCAAAGCTCCTCAAACAGCATATCAAGAAGCAGCAAGGCAAGCCTAAAAAAGCTCAACCGTTGGAAACTCTGTTTCAGATCTACTCCATGGAAAGATCAGACGATGAACCAACAGAACCCGACAATGAGGATGATTGCTTTGGCATCTTCTCGCCACATGCATGAATCGTCTCCCTACAATCAGTCTTGAACATCTATGAGTCAGCATGATTCTAGAAGCTATTATTACAAATGTCCAAAAATTCAATCGAGCATCTTCCAGCTCTGCAAAACAACAAAGTAACTTTCGATTCCAACCAACAACATCTTTTCTTTTCAAAAGCAACCGCGTGAATCAACAGTTCCCGCACTCAATCAAAGTCCACAATTCAAGCACTTCAAAAAGCGAATAGCATTCGCGTCTTTTCAATAACTGTTCTATCCTTTCAATTATTGTGTTTCCTCTTATTCTCTATTTAAGGAAAACCTTTCTATTTATGAGAGGGCATCCGAAAAACAGAGAGAAATGTAATCTTTGTACTCCTTTCTTAGTCTTGTAAGTTTTCTCTGTAATTCTTCCTTTCTAAATAAAAGTTTTCATATGTATAGTCTTTTCTTGCATCTTTTTCAAATGAATTTGTCTGAGTTAACTGAATGTATACCTACCTTCATAACATTTTTGGCAGTGTCCTTAGATGCAACATCGGTCCTCAGTTTAACTTAGAAAAAATAATTTGTTTTAAGAAAATTGTTTTAAGAAAATTGTTTTACATAGTTCATTCTATTTACTTTTAGTCTTTTACTATTTCAATTTGTTTTGTTAAGTCTTTGTATCTATTACTTGAGTTAGTAAACCCGTGGGAGTGTTTATACACCTAATGCCCTAAAGCCATCTGGTTTGGGAGTCATTGGTCTAAAACTCGTTAAATGAGTCAATTAGAAAACTTAAGGGAGCAAAACATTACACAATTTAAGTCAGGTTGTGGCTAGGTTAACTTCGTAGTACTTTTGGCTCGAGTTAGTAAATGCGTAGGATGTTTCTACACCTAATGCCTTAAAGCCATTTGGTTTGGGAGTCATTGGTCTAAAGTTCGTTACATGAGTTAATTAAAAAACTTAAGCAGTATTCTAAAAATTGATCTAGGCGGGGCCTTGGGCAGGTTAGGCGGGTTTTTGAAATTTCTTTTAATTTTTTTATTTCCAGTTAGAAAAAAATTAAGACTTTTTTTAAAAGATTTTGCATATGTATCTTGACATTGAATTGGAAGTAATATATATGTTATTATGCCTACTTTTTATAAATTATAATAAATAAATAAATAGCAGCCTAGGCATTGCATAATCCTCTAGGCGGTAGTCCCATGCTCGTCGCCGGCCTACTGCCTAGCGATTTTTAGAACATTGAACTTAAAGGAGTTAAACATTGCACAATCAACACATATATCCTTGATAAGTATAAAAAAACAAAGTAAGTGAAAACAAGTCTTCATATGAGGTGGCGGTTATGGACCGAAGTGAAAGCAAGTCTTCATATGAAATGGAGGCAACGAGGATATTAAGTGGCAACAATATTGTAGCCTTCGGGCCTAGTTTGGTTTAGCCCTATAGGGTCAATCATGTAGCTTTCGGGTATGGATTAATAAAGAAATAAATAAAAAGGGTCAAAGACCCAATTAAAAAAAAGAAGCAAATGAGAGATCTAGTACTATTTATATATTACTGGATCTAGAGAGGTGAAGTCGATTTTGTTATCATCATCTTCTGCTTTTGCAAGCAAACCTATTTAAATGGTCACTTTTTCTCACAACAACTATTTACCGATGTTGACATCTTGATGTGTTTAAAAACCCTCTTGTAAGTGAACAAAATAAAAATTGTAAAGTAGATGTAAGGAGAGGCGATCTCACGAAAACCCGATTAATCGTGGCGATTGAAGAAATAATAAACTGAAAACTTAAATCTAGAGGAACAAAATCACTTAATGATTGAATTATGAAAACAAAATAGTTTAATTCAAATAAAGGGAAAACACTAGGCAACTTAGCAATAATACATGTTAACTCTAATCTACATCTTAGATAACTCAAAATAATAATATTATGACATTAGTATTTAAGTTAGATATTTAATTTACAACACCACATTAAAACTTGACTTTATTTCTTTTAAAAGAATCAATGTAATTGTTATATATCTCTTGTAAGCACATGAAATTAAAAGCTTAGCTTAGGTATTTCATGTCAAACTTTAGTATATATACCTAAGCAATTGATTATACAACATAACATGACAAAATCATAACAAAATAATGTTTCAATAAATCGAAGGAAAACCTTATTCATTAGAGATGTTTAGAACCTAACACATTAAATACTCATATTTATGCTATTTAACAAGATGGATACAAGAGGAAGAAAATAAAAGTATAACAATAATAATAAAATCCCTGAAAAATTTTCAACAAAAATACATTCTTTGTTTTTTTTTTTAAGCTGAGGGTGCAGCCGGTGGGTATTGAACATAAGACATGGGGGTCAAACAACCACAACCTTAGCCAATTATCCAGGCTACCATTGGCCCATTAATCATTCATCATTCCTCTTGTATAAATATATTTGGCTTTAAAGTGTAAGTATCTTGATTTGTTGCCTTCATTAGTTTACTTGTTTTGTGATATTTCTCATTCTTTATCCATCAGTGAAACTTCTGGAGATATGGAGATGTAATAGCAAATGAAAATCCAAATATTGGATATAAACATTGATAAAGCAAGATTTAGATATGGGAATCAAATGAATTATCAGAACAAAAATTAATATATGAGAATAAAATTAAATATTTTATGGGATTTGGGTTATGAATTTTGATGCAGTCATTTTTCGCTCCCTGCTTTGACCTGGTTCCTGTTGTCCTGCACAAGTAACACAATAAGCCACAGACCACCATTGTGGTGGCCGATGGCACTTCGATGCTAAAGTCAGACAGGAATCTAAGGAAGGTGTAATGTTGTAACAGGAAATTTGTAATGTACCTTAGCTTACCAACCTCATATCTTATTTATAGTGCAAGGAGTCCTGGTTCTACCAGGCCATCGTAGGTGTAGTTTAAGAAGGAGATCTTCGTGGATATCCTCCTCTAATTAGGAGTCATGTCGTAGGAGGAAAATTCCTTGTTTGACTTGTGCTCCTAGATATGCGAGGGATAATTCCCATACAAGAGCAATCCGTGGAAGGGAGTTTCCCTGTGTGGAATGTACTATGATATTTGCTTCCTGGTTGGAAGCAGAGAGCAGATGTAGTTGCCCGTCCGAAGCTAATCCTCGAGATACTTGCCTTAGTGGGACTTACAGGTATTGAGAATAGTTGTGAGTCGTTTGGGCCTAACATGTTGTGAGAGTTCGGGTCCACCTGGCTGACTGAATTGGGCGGGCTTAGAGTCGCTTGGGCCGGATCAGTGTTGGGCTGACGTTGGGGCCTGTATTTCCTCGAGATCATCACGACACATGTATGGCTTAGAGGGCTGACCGGTTTTATGTATCATTAGCTACTCCCCCGAGTTAGTGGGTCGTCACATCGGTTCGCTAAGTCGTCTCTTGAAGGGATGCACCACTCATGATGATTGAGTCTAAATCGTTGCTTGAGTTGCACGCTGCATTAATGGAACATGCGTTGGTTCGATGGAAAAGAGGCGGGAACCCAACCTCTATTTAGGTCATCTGTAGTGTAGAGTCTGACTCTTCTGCTTTCTTTGCTTTTGAGGATATCGCTCTGACTAGAAAAGATTGTCTATCTTCTTCATGGTCGAACACAACCTTCTTGACGATGCAATCTTGGCCAAGGGCTTGGAGTTTTTCGAAGTAGGTTGTTGTCCGAGCTTGGCCTTGTTGAAATCCATACGAAGTTTGGAGTTTCTGAGGACCTGACAGGTGACCAAACGTCAATGTCGCCTCCAGCCGGTTTCATCTGCTTGCATCTGGGTTGCTTCAAATCGGAGTGCGCTTTCCAGTTCTGAACGTGATTTGGGAATTCCTAGCGCTTTTAGGGATTCCTCCGGCCTAATTGGGACCTAATGGATATAGGATCATCCTCATGATTATGCTCAGTGCCAAGGAGGTCTGTGTCACCATGACTCCGCAAGTAGTTGAGTTGCTGACTTCTTCCCGGTTGAAGAGTAACAATGTCTGTAAGATGACATTGCCGGCTTGCTTCATTAATCTGCCTGATGACTTCAAGTTTTGGCAGAAGTACTGCTTCTTGGCTCCTGCGGACTCGAAGTATTTTTTATGTCGTCTGCTCGAGCGACACTTCAGGCCGCTTCGTAAGTTCAACCCTTTTCCTATGACTTTGTTATGCTTGATAGCGAGCTGACTAATCATTGCTTGTGATTCCTTGCAGGAAGGTTTCCTACTACTCCTCTTATCCTAGCAGAGCAAAACACCATGGAGACGTTCCGCGACTTGTCGAAAAGGAATGTGGTCGATGTAATAATAGTTACCAGCTTCATCCGTATTAAATTGTGGGAACTCTGGCATGTTGCCCCCACTCTATACCAAACGTCGCGAATTAAGGTGGAAGATGGGGCCCCTTCAAGGAAGAGGAATGTTGTTGGGGGCAAAGCTCCCACTCTGTCTGATGCGGATGAGCCATCTAAAACGCTTGCCTCCTTTGTGAGGAAAAATCTCGTGTGAGGATTGGGTCGTCTTCGGCACGACCCGCTCCAGTGAAAGAAGAGTGTGAGTCTGCTAGGTCTGTTGGGGCAGAGACTGACGTTTCCGGCTTGGAGAAAGATTACTTGCGGTTTGCAGAAGTTGTAGATAGGTCGAGCCTTAGTGACGTGTAGGTCGAAGCTCTGAATGACTGTCTGGTGCGGGTTGCAATGGCAGCTTTCGCTGGTGCTGATTCGTGTGGGACGGTTCCTATAGATGGCTCCCGTGTAGATTTGCCTGAGGTTGTAGAATCTGATAACCCCATTGCTGCTTTGCCTAAGAGTGGCCGCGATGCTGTCCATGTCTCTTATAGTCTGAATTGCTCACCGTCTCACTCTAGGCCATAGTTAGAAGTGTTGGAGGGTCTTTTGCATAATTTGCTTCCTTCTCTCCCTGTGGATAACATTAAGCCATCTCATACCAGAGGATCGGCTGTTAGTGACAAGGGGAAAGTGATAGTCACGTAATTATTACATAATATATCCCTTAATTTATATACGTTAGTGTTTCGATTAGTACATTTATTCTAATTATTTCATTTTCATGTTTTTGTAGGAATTTGAGCTTGAACGATGAAATCGCATTAAGGCGACAATTTAAGAAATGATCAATTGGTTGATCCTAGCGGTGGTACAAAGTAGAGGGTCACATATCTAAACCTAACCCAAATAAACCTAGGTCCACCTAATTTAATCTAAGCCCAAACCCAAAAAGCTAATCTAGAAACCCAAGCCAACGCCTTTTGGAGCACCCAAGCCCAAGGAAATAAGAGAACCCTATTTAGGTCTCACCTTTTGAAGGAAAGGCTCTCCTACGTGTGTTTCCTCCTCTCTTTTCCAGCCACCACGCCAATCCACCCTGCTGGGGATCCTCCCTCGATAGGAGAACCGGCAGTGCAATCATCCCGCCATCACCACTTCACCTCACCATCACCGCAGTCCTCCACTTCCCTGATCTCTCTCCGTTCCTTCGTCTCAACACCTGCACCTTTACAAACAGACCACGCACCACCACGACATCTCAACCGCACAAAACAACCATCACCTCCTCACCCTGTTTCGTACAACCAGAGCCCGCCATCACAAACAACCAAACAACACAGCAACAGGGGATCGCAAGCGCCGTCACGACCCCATGTTCCACTCTCCGCCACCTCGTCTTCCTTCTTGTTTCCATCTCTCTCTGTCTTTTCTTCTTCATCAGCGCAACCACCTCGCGCACAAAACAGAGGACGCAACAGGGAGCACGTCCCTGTTTTTCTCTCTCGCAGCCGACTAACAACCCACACACACCACCATCATCGCCGGAGCTTTCTCTCTCACGTTACTCCTCCATCTCTCCCTAATCCCTCTCCTCTGATCAACCTCGGACCATCTCACACACCACCATCATCGCCGGAGCTCTCTCTCTCTCTCACGTTACTCCTCCATCTCTCCCTAATCCCTCTTCTTCGATCAACCTCGGACCAGCTCGCATACCACCATCGAGACAGGAGGAGCAAACAAGGAGCACCACCCCTGTTTTTCTCGCCCGTTCTCGTCCTCCTTCTCTTGTTTTTCTCTCTCTCGTTTCTCCTTGATCTCTCTTTCGCTCTCGCAGGATTAGCAGCAATGAAAAAGGCATAGGTGAAGCAAGCAGTAGCGGTGGCGCAAAGCAGGTTCGCTGGAGACGAAGGCGTAGGTTTTCTGGCGGGAGAAAACTGTTTTTCAAAATAGTTTGGCTATTTACACCCCAGTGCTTATTCTGAGACGCCACAGAGCGTTTGTAACTATTTCTCGGGATGCATGTTAGTGCTGAGATGGATTTCACCTACACCAGTGTTGTGACCATCGCCACCATGATCTTCTAGACCCCGCGCCGAGGCGAAGATGAAACCACAGGGTTTCCTAGAGTTTGTTGTATTTGAATTTATTATTTTCTATATACTTGAACGTTAAACACATTTGATTTCTGAGTTTCAATAATTTGCTTTCACCGATTATATCCGGATTAACTATCTAGACGAGTTGGTAATTAGAAGTACCCTCTATTGATATTCAAAGCTTGTTTTAATCAATTAATCTGAATCTATGATTGTGTGTGCCGTAAGAAGACATGCAATGCTAGGGGTTTAGAATTAGTTAAAATAAACTTGTGATTGTGTGTGCCGTAAGAAGACACGCAATGCTAGGGGTTTATACCTTTGCTGAAATCAATTGTGAACTTAGATTAATCTTTAGGTTAGTCATGTTAATTCTTGAAAACAATAATTTGGATTACACAGATCTCGAAGAACCTGTGGTGGATTCGATGTCTCGATCCTCTCTCTATCATCTTATCAGTTTAATTTTAGTTGTCAATTTCATTTTCTTAATTTAGTAATTTTCATCTGCTGTAACCCCGAACTCTAAATTAGTTCAAATAAGTCTTAGTATTCGACTGTCTCGTCAATCCTCGTGGGATCGACCAATATTTTCCACTGTCTACCAGTTAGACAGTCGTGCACATGCGGTATTGCAAGTAGGGTTTATTAGCTTATTAATTTAGGTTAATAAAAACTCCATCAAGTTTTTGGCGCCGTTGCCGGGGATTGTAACGGTACAATCAAAATCTAGGGTTGTTTTTGCTAGTTTATAAATTAGGTTTAATTTAAGTTTTTTAGGAATAGTGTTACGAGTCACTTTTTTATTTCAGAAATCGACTTCTACCCTGCGTTGCAAGTAACCCGAAAGAGGTTCACGCCGGAGGTAACTTCTACCCACCGCATCTGCACGCAGTTTCTTTGTGATCACTTGTGTTTAGCTTGTTCTAGGTAGTATTGCATGCAAATTTGAATAGTGGCAGGATTGAGTTGAAACTTCTGTGCCGTCTCCCGCGGATAGGTTAATCACCATCTATTTTAGGGTTAGGAACCTAGACCTTCACTATTTAAAATCTGTAGCAAGATAATTATCTAGGACATGTGTGACGCTCATAGGAACCCTCTTTGGACGTTTGATAGCTTGAAGTGATCGAGTGAAGGAACATATCCCATCTGGGAACAGTTCTTGAACTAGCATTTCACTTTGAGCTAGACAGTGGAAAAAGAGGTAGGCATCCGTGCACTTGCGGTATTGCAAGTAGAGTTTATTAGCTTATTAATTTAGGTTAATAAAAACTCCATCAGAAAGCCACGGAGGAGAGCCTGTGGACGGTGGCAACCGTGAAGGGTGGCCTTGGCGTAATCCCTGACTCGGGGAAGCTTCATCCAGGTGCACGGATAGGCCGGTTTGCATCGAACTTGGTGAAAATGAGTTCACAGGTCTGGCACCAAGAGGTGGACGTAGAATATGCTTCGAGGAAGCATATAAGCAGGCATCGTAGCAGGCTGATGGATCACGCTCCAAAACCCGAGGAGAATACGTTGGAATGATGTATGGATAAGGGCTTGAAGTACCTTATGTTGGGTATGTCTCATTTGAGACAAGTGGTTGTTGCTGGGATGGAAGTCGAGGCGGCTCGTGAGAGGGTGTACACCTTGGAGCGTGTCTTCTCGCGCATGCAGGGGCTATATTTTGAATAAGTAGGATGAAGATAAGAGGCTGAATCAGTCAACCGTGGCCGCTGAGACTCAGATGGCACGTTTGGAGGACCTTGAGCGTAGTATGTTAGAAGTGGTGTCCGAGAGGGACAATTTTAAGCCAAAGTTGAACCAGATCTGTCAAGAATGAGGTTGCGCAGGAAGCTGCGGCTAAGGCGTGTTCTGAACCGCGGTCTCTTACTGAAAGGAGTGCTTCGAAAGAAGCTGACTGAGCTGCTAAGAAGCAACAGTTTGAATCCGATGTGGAGTTTTATGCTCGAGAGGCGAGAAAGGCTGAGGACCAGCTCGAATTAGAGTGGCATGAGCTTGGTGTTGTGAAGAACAGTCTGGCCACAGAGTAGTCTCAGGTCGACGCGCTGACTGGCAAGTTAGAGCTACTGGAGTGTGAACTTGTTGACGCGAATGTGTGAAAGGAAGAGCTTATTCAGGAGTAGGACAAGTGTGAGTTCCGTTGGGTTGTACATGGCCGGCTGGAGCTGCTGACGCTGATGAAAGAGAAACACCCAAAGTGGGATATCGGCTGCTATAAGATGTCATATGTGGACTTGTCTGTTACTTCTGCGTCATCAGACGAGGAAGACAGTTTGGGCTTTGATGTCTAGGTCGTGGCGCGTGTGGACACTACTCCTGCTCCATCTTCCACTAGGCTTAGCTCTTATGTTTTTGTACCTTCTCCTGATAAGGAGTAACCTTGGTGTGATTGTACCCCTTTTCGTTTTGACCGTTAATGAAAAAAATTTATCTGTTTTGTGTTTGTTGTCTCTATTGCATGTTTTTCATTTCGCATTGTTGTCTTGCTTTGGCATAAACTGGTTGAATCAATAGGACGTTAACTGGCCTGTCTGCGATAGAGAGCTTGACCGCTTTGTATTGTGAATGACTCAGGGTCATTGTTGTGTAGTCATGTCCTATAGGGGTCATGTTGCAGACAGTTTAGCAGGGGGTTGATTCACCTGAGTTGTGTCTTGTCCCCAAGGTAAGTTGTTTGAGGCTCACCTTGTTGGTCTGACCGGTCGGCTGCAGTTGCTGTTATGAGTGAGTTGCGATGGTCGAGTGTATGTGTTAGAGTGTTTGTGCCGAGTCAGGCGCCGTAGGCTTGGGTTGCCATGGCATACTGCTTTTCAACCTGGTCGCCAAACAAACTGACATTCTAATATTAGAGCTACTTAGGATAAGAGTTACTTCGGGGAGTAAAAGTTTGGCTCGACCAAGCTGAAAAGCAGTGGTCCCATGGCAAGCTGTGAGACCCTTGTGTGGGCGGACCTGAGGGTGAGGGTTGGAGCCCAATAGGCCCAACAGGCCTGTGGATCCCAAGAGGGGTTGGACTAGCTACCAAGGGGAGATCATAGTCCCACATCACCTGGGTGCGGGATGGTGATGTGCTATATATGTGCGAGGTTGGATCCCCATAGTAAGAGGCCTTTTAAAGCCGTGTGTGCCGGTTGGGCCCAAAGCGGACAATATCTTACTGTGCGGATCGGGTCGTTACACAAGCTGTCGGAATTAGTTCAGAACTTACTAGGCTCCCACCTTTCGAACCATCTACACCCTCCCCACGCGGTGGGGGCTACGAATTCAAGAAAGGAGTTCGACGACCAGGCTGAAAAATAGTGGTCCTGTGGCAAACCATCGAAATCAGTTCGGGACAGACTAGGCTCCCACCTTCCGAATCATCGACACTTGTGCGCATCAAGGTACAAATTTGGGAGTTTTTTTGTGAGCACGCTGAAAAACAGTGGTCTCGTGGCAAGCCGTCGAAATCAGGTCATGTTTGACTAGGCTCCCCCTTCTAAATTATCTACACCCTCGCGGTGGGGGCTACAAGTCCAAGGTTGGTGATTTGGCGGCCACGCTGAAAAGCAATGGTCCCGTTATGAGCCATTGGAATCAGTTCAAGACTTACTAGGCTACCACCTTCTAGACTATCAACACCCTCGCAGTCGAGGCTACAAGTCTAGGTTTTATGATTTGGCGGCCATGCTAAAAAGCAGTGGTCTCGTGGTAGCCATCGGAATTAGTTTCGGACTGACTAGGCTCCCACCTTCTAGACTATCTACACCCTCGTAGTGGTGTCTACCAGTCCAGGTTTTGATCAGAAGCTTTCGTTGCTAGTCGTCACCAGCTAGGCCTACATGATTAAGTTCGGCGATCATTGACAGCGAAAGGGCCAATTATTCCTGGCAAGTCGTCGTCACCAGGCATCATAGTGCTGATTAGACTCCACTTCCTAAACCGTTGATGCTCGCGCTAAGCGGACTAGGTGTCGCGTTGAACCAGAAGCCATTGTCATTTGTTTTGGCAGACTAAGCTTGTCTGGTTTGAAAAGAGGTTTCGCCCGCTAGGGGGCGTGCGAACCTAATCCAGCTGCCTAGCGCATGGGGTGGATGAAGTTACCTTAAAGCAGCTAGTGATCTGTAGGTGTGATTCGTATGTCAGGGTCGACTACGATTTCTCGTGCTCGTGCCAAACATGTGACAAAATATTGTTTGAGTAATAGGTCAAGACCATAGGAATAGCTGGGGCACGGTGCACTGTGTGTACGACGTAAATCGCGCGATAACACATGTATGGCATAGGCTACGTGACGGTTGAGTATGGCTACTCCCCCTTAATTGATGGGGTTGTGTGCAGCACCATCAATTTGATGCTTACTAAGTTGGCCACCTTAACAAACATACAAAGAAAACTTCTCTATAAAGCAGTTAAGCAACACACACTCACTAATAGCAAGGAAGATTAAATTCAATTAACTTATAAGGCACATGTTCGGGGCTTCGAATCCACCCCTAACTACGAGGAGTTTAGCAAGACATATTAATTATGTTCAAACAGTAATCCATAATCAATAATCAAACTAAAATTAAGAGAAAGAGATGTTTAGAGATGAAAACAAAACACTGATCCGTGGTGGTACTCAGTAGAAGCTGGGGTGCGAATAGCAGAAGAGAATCCTCTTTCTCTTCGCGATCTGTTCCTTCGCAATCTACTCATTCTTTCTGCTTCTTCGGCTCTCCTGATCTCTTCAGCTCCTGATCTAGTGTGAGGGGGATGGCGATGGGTGGCTTTGGCTAAGAACGGGTGAGAAGGGACGAAGAGGGAAAGACGAGGGTTTCCGTGCGAAGAGGTTCTGAAGGTGATGGCGATAAGGGAGTCAGGCGAGGGAGAGATGAGGATGGTGAAGATGGCAAAGACAGGGGACAGTGAGAGAGACTGTGGCAAGAGTTTTATCTGACTGGTGGAGGCGATCGGCTGAGAGATGATTAGATAATCAAGTAAGAGAGGGATGAGGCGAGTGGATGGAAGAAGGGACTGTGGTTGTAAGGAGGAGGAGATGAACAGGGTTCTACGGTGGTGGTCCGCGGCTGTGGATTAGGGCGGTGAAGATGGTTGATGATGGGTTCAGGGCGATGGGCTTGATGGTTGTTGTGAAGGAGGACAACGGCTGCTAGGGTTTGGCGAGGTGGCTTGCTGCGGCGGTGGATTAGGGCTTGGCGATGGATGAATGTTATTGCTAGATGGGTTCAGCACGATGGTGGCGGCTGTGGAAGGCTATGGATGGATGGAAGAGGAGGTTGTAGATGCTGTGGATGGATGATCTCTCAAAGCCAGGTATCGTCCCCTTTTTATTCTTGTTTTCTTCTTTCTGTGGTTTCCTTGTTTGTATGAATTTCTTGTGCAATTAGTATTCCTAAATTGCCACTTTGCTTCTATTTTAAAATATTGTAATTGGAAACCAACACAAACATGAAAATAGCAATTAGTACCATAATTAACAAGTAATAGCTAAAAATATTTATAGAAATATGGTACTAAAAATAGCCTAATTATGCCCTTATCAAATTCCCCCACACTTATCTTTTGCTAGTCCTCGAGCAAATCCAAGAAAAAAAAATAAAAGACTCAAATGGCTCAATCTATACTTTCCAACATTTGTCTCAGAGATTGTCAACGGATCATGACATGTTAAGATTCTTTGTAACCACAAGATTAAATCCACATCATTCGAAAATTAATACACGTTCATAGCAATGATATAAAAATTTACAATTAAATCAATCCAAGTGACTGTGAAACTCAAGTGCCTGCCAAGAAGAATTAACCCAAAAATCTCACTGGATGCACTCTTTTTTTTTTCACTGATTGTTTGGTAAAATCACTCTTCTTATTCTAGTTATATGTGAGAGGATTGATGTAAAAGGGAAACAAATAGCTCACATATGATATAACAAGAAAGAATGGCATTTTCTTACTTTTATTTTTTCTTTTTTTTTTTTTTTTAGATATATGATCTCATGGAAGGAATGTTACTATTTGAATGCAAGAACTAGGGACACCATATGCTCATACCTCATTCGAATCTCCACATCGTGACATTGCAAGACACGCTCAATCAAAAGATCTTAATTCAGGTTGTAATGGGGCCAGGGGTCAAGGGAAGAGAAAGAACGGATATGAAATTTTCAAAGGGCTTGAAGAAATGGTGAAAGCATGCAATAAGATTAGAGACATTAGCAAAAAATCATATGGTTCAAGACAAAAGTGGGAAAATGACGAGGTGGCTCATTGATAATGAAGAGCTTCAACAATTATTTTGTATCTACTTAAAAGAATTAAACTATTTGTATGGTACTGTAATACTAAATGGATATAGATAATGACTTGTATCCCTTTTGTAACTTTTTTTTTTTTTTTTTTTTTTTGCAACTCTTTCTTTTTGAACTGTCTACCACAAGGGTCTCCCCCACACTTGTTTTTCAACATACCTTGAACCACAATAAAGTATTTGCAAATCAAATTATGCTCCACTTTTCTTATTAGGTTAGGGATAGAAAATGAGGGTAATGAAACAAAAGGCTTAATAATGGGCTCAATGGGGTTAACCTAAAGGAAATATATTATGGATCAGGCTTATTTGGCAATGGTGGAAACTAGGTGCCTTTATCATGTCAAGCATGTCATGCAATTCAATATGATGCTTTGAACGAAATTAATACAAGTTCTAGTGTTTAATTCTTAATTATGAAAGCAATCCAAGTAGCAACCAAAGCAAACAAAATTGAGATCATGCAACGAATTATTATTGACAAAAGAATAAAAGATGGCCTAACTAAAAACACTCAAAATCAAAGGAACAATAGGCTCAAAACTCACATATGGGTTATAATGAGTTAAATTCAACTAAGCATGCTATGAGTACCAATTACTAAGTTGATTACATGTGAATTTGCATATGATAACCATAAATAAGCATTAACCAAAGAATAATATTAGATCTTGAATCATGTTTATAAATCATCTTAAAGTCATGCAATTAAAAACCAAATCTCATCATTGTGTTGGAAAGTATCCTAAGACTCAAAACAACTATAATTTCTTTTTCTTTTTTTTTATGACACTAATACCAACAAAGAAAATAAAAACCAACAAATTTTTTTTTTTTAAGGGACGGACACTTTTTTTTTTTCAAAATAAAACAATGTTTTGTTCCCCTTACACTTAAACCTAACACTGTCCTCAATGTTAATAGATTATAGCACATACAATGAAAGATTTAAACGCGGAAAAACAAACTACTAACAAACAAAAGCAAAAATAACGAAAATAAAATAAAATGATAAAGAAAGCAAATCTAATTGGGTTGCCTCCCAAAAATTGATGCGCTATTTTAGTAACACACAATTTAATACCCTGCTTTGTGATTTGTAGTATAGAATAAGTAGGGATCGTTCTCTACCGTGGATTAGAGGGCTTGTTAATTACACTAATAATAATTAAAAGACAACTGACAACCTAATTAATTAGATAAAAGGGGATTGGATTTTCTAAATTAAACTATGAAAATAACTACGAAAATTAATGTAAATATAATAAACTAAAGAGATGGCAAAGATGAGAAATTAGCTAAGGGTTTTATCTCCACACACCAAACATATGCTTATAAATTAATCTTCAATAATCAGTTGCTAACTCGTGAGAGACAATGCTCAAGACTAACCGTGACCGCACTGCATTAATCTTATTATTTTCCCAAGTTCGTTGAATTAAACTAAGCGTCGCTTTCAAACTATTCTTATAATGCTATCTAAACAGGAATCGCAAGTTAGACAACAATCTAAGATCATTAAGTTTTGTGGAAAATATGAACACTGACTAGGCAATTACAAGTATGATCAGCATCTTGTTCTTGCCTAGGTTTTTAATTAACTTTACCAACGTTCCTTGGTATTTACTACTTGTGAATACAGGATCATAACAATTAGGTGAAACTCTCCTATACTCTAGCCCCAGATCCTAGCATGCTTACTAAGTTGGCCACCTTAACAAACATACAAAGAAAACTTCTCTAGAAAGCAGTTAAGCAACACACAATCACTAATAGCAAGGAAGATTAAATTCAATTAACTTATAAGGCACATGTTCGGGGCTTCGAATCCACCCCTAACTAAGAGGAGTTTAGCTAGACATATTAATTATGTTCAAACAGTAATCCATAATCAATAATCAAACTAAAATTAAGAGAAAGAGATGTTTAGAGATGAAAATAAAACATTAATCCGTGGTGGTACTGAGTAGAAGCTGGGGTGCGAACAGCAGAAGAGAATCCTTTTTCTCTTCGTGATCTATTCCTTCGCAATCTCCTCATTCTTTCTGCTTCACTTCGCGATCTGCTTCTTCGGCTTTCCTGATCTCTTCAGCTCCTGATCCAGTGTGAGGGGGATGGCGATGGGTGGCTTTGGCTGAGAACGGGTGAGAAGGGACGAAGAGGGAAGGACGAGGGTTTTCGTGCGAGGAGGTTCTGATGGTGATGGCGATAAGGGAATCAGGCGAGAGAGAGATGAGGACGTTGAAGATGGCAAAGACAGGGGATAGTGAGAGAGACTGTGGCGAGAGTTTTATCTGACTGGTGGAGGCGATCGGTTGAGAGATGATTAGATAATCAGGTAAGAGAGGGAAGAGGCGAGTGGATGGAAGAAGGGACTGTGGTTGTAAGGAGGAGGAGATGAACAGGGTTCTACGGTGGTGGTCTGCGGCTGTGGATTAGGGCGGTGAAGATGGTTGATGATGGGTTCAGGGCGATGGGCTTGATGGTTGTTGTGAAGGAGGACGACGGCTGCTAGGGTTTGGCGAGGTGGCTTGCTGCGGCGGTGGATTAGGGCTTGGCGATGGATGAATGCTATTGCTGGATGGGTTCAGCACGATGGCGGCTGTGGGAGGCTATGGATGGATGGAAGAGGAGGTTGTAGATGTTGTGGATGGATGATCTCTCAAAGCCAGGTATCGTCCCTTTTTTATTCTTGTTTTCTTCTTTCTGTGGTTTCCTTGTTTGTAAGAATTTCTTGTGCAATTAGTATTCCTAAATTGCCACTTTGCTTCTATTTTAAAATATTGTAATTGGAAACCTACACAAACATGAAAATAGCAATTAGTACCATAATTAACAAGTAATAGCTAAAAATATATATAGAAATATGGTACTAAAAATAGCCTAATTATGCCCTTATCAAATTCTCCCACACTTATCTTTTGCTAGTCCTCTAGCAAATCCAAGAAACAAAAATAAAAGACTCAAATGACTCAATCTATACTTTTCAACATTTGTCTCAGAGATTGTCAACGGATCATTACATGTTAAGATTCTTTGTAACCACAAGATTAAATCCACATCATTCGAAAATTAATACACGTTCATAGCAATGATATAAAAATTTACAATTAAATCAATCCAATTGACTGTGAAACTCAAGCGCGTGCCAAGAAGAATTAACCCAAAAATCTCACTGGATGCACTCTTTTCTTTTTCACTGATTGTTTGGTAAAATCACTCTTCCTATTCTAGTTATATGTGAGAGGATTGATGTAAAAGGGAAACAAATAGCTCACATATGATATAACAAGAAAGAATGGCATTTTCTGACTTCTATTTTTTTTTTTTTTTTTAGATATATGATCTCATGGAAGGAATGTTACTATTTGAATGCAAGAACTAGGGACACCATATGCTCATACCTCATTCGAATCTCCACATCATGACATTGCAAGACATGCTCAATCAAAAGGTCTTAATTCAGGTTGTAATGGGGCCAGGGGTCAAGGGAAGAGAAAGAACGGATATGAAATTTTCAAAGGGCTTGAAGAAATGGTGAAAGCATGCAATAAGATTAGAGACATTAGCAAAAAATCATATGGTTCAAGACATAAGTGGGAAAATGACGAGGTGGCTCATTGATAATGAAGAGCTTCAGCAATTATTTTGTATCTACTTAAAAGAATTAAACTATCTGTATGGTACTGTAATACTAAATGGATATATATAAGGACTTGTATCCTTTTGTAACTTTTTTTTTTTTTTTTTTTTGAACTGTCTACCACAAGGGTCTCCCCCACACTTGTTTTTCAACATACCTTGAACCACAATAAAGTATCTGCAAATCAAATTATGCTCCACTTTTCTTATTAGGTTAGGGATAGAAAATGAGGGTAATGAAACAAAAGGCTTAATAACGGGCTCAATGGGGTTAACCTAAAGGAAATATATTATGGATCAGGCTTATTTGGCAATGGTGGAAACTAGGTGCCTTTATCATGTCAAGCATGTCATGCAATTCAATATGATGCTTTGAACGAAATTAATACAAGTTCTAGTGTTTAATTCTTAATTATGAAAGCAATCCAAGTAGCAACCAAAGCAAACAAAATTGAGATCATGCAACGAATTATTATTGACAAAAGAATAAAAGATGACCTAACTAAAAACACTCAAAATCAAAGGAACAATAGGCTCAAAACTCACATATGGGTTATAATGAGTTAAATTCAACTAAGCATGCTATGAGTACCAATTACTAAGTTGATTACATGTGAATTTGCATATGATAACCATAAATAAGCATTAACCAAAGAATAATATTAGATCTTGAATCATGTTTATAAATCATCTTAAAGTCATGCAATTAAAAACCAAATCTCATCATTGTGTTGAAAAGTATCATAAGACTCAAAACAACTATAATTTCTCTTTTTTTAATTTTTTTTTATTTTATGACACTAACACCAACAAAGAAAATAAAAACCAACAATTTTTTTTTTAAGGGACGGACACTTTTTTTTTCAAAATAAAACAATGTTTTGTTCCCCCCGCACTTAAACCTAACATTGTCCTCAATGTTAATAGATTATAGCACATGCAATGAAAGATTTATACCCGGAAAAACAAACTACTAACAAACAAAAGCAAAAATAACGAAAATAAAATAAAATGATAAAGAAAGCAAATTTGATAGGGTTGCCTCCCAAGAAGCGTTTGTCTTAACGTCGTGCAGCCTGACGGTATCTCCAATTAATCCTCAGAATAAGTGGGAACATGGAGTGATACATCCTCCCCGTCATGCTCCATAAATGACTCATAATATGGCTTAAGTCGATGATGTTTCACTTTAAACTCCTTCTCGGTTGTGACACTCTTAATCTGTATAGCACCATGGGGAAAAACATTAGTAATAATAAAAGGACCAACCCATTCAGAACGTAAGTTACCAGTTCTAAGACATAATTGGAAAAGCAAGACTTTCATTCCAATGACAAAAGTATTTCCATGGATCATCTGATCATGAAAAACTATGGTGTTTTCCTTATAATTGCTTTTACTATCATAAGCCTCATCCTGAATCTTTTCAAGCTCATTCAACTGAAATTTCTTCCGCTTCTTTGTGTCATAGGGAACTCCATTGCTCTCATATCCAACGGCAGTAATGATGTTGGTCTCAAGTTCATCCTCGTTTTTGAGGTCTGACAATTTCTGGGCCAAATTGTCATTCACATTAATAGAAAAACAAGAATGATTTTTATCAGGATATCTCGTGGCTTCAAAGATGTTGAAGCCAATCACATCACCATCAAATTCCATGGTCAGTTTCCCCGCATGTACATCAATATTTGTCTTCGTAGTTTTCATGAAGGGGCGCCCTAAAAGAAGATGCAAAGGTGCTGAAAATTCTGAATCTTCCATCTCAAGCACATAAAAATCTGCTGGGAATATCAAATGGTTAACCTGCACTAACACATCTTCCAACAAACCTCGAGGATAACAGTCAGCCAATTGAATAATAACACCTTCATTTTTTAACTTCCCAAGATTCATAGATCGATAAATAGAATACGGCATAACATTAATTGAAGCACCTAAGTCTAACATTGCATTTTCAATTTTAGTATTACCGATAACACAAGGGATAGTGAAACTACCTGGATCCTTACACTTCGGTGGCAATTTCCTTTGAAGAACTGCGGGGACATTCTCACTTACCTTAACTACCTCTCCGTCTCGAAGACGTCTCTTTGTTGTGCAAAGTTCCTTAAAAAATTTTGCATACTTAGGCACTTGCTTAATAGCATCAAGAAGCGGAATATTGACTTGGACTTTTCAGAAGGTTTCCAAAATTTCCTTATCCTGTTCATCTTTCCTAGATTTGGCAAACCTACCTGGAAAAGGCACAAAAGGTGGAACAAGATTAGCAGAAACTGAATTTGGAATGCTCACCTTCTTACCTTGGAGTTCTGGTGTTCCAATGATGGCTGGATCATCCTTTTGTAATTCAATTTCCCTTTTTCGACTATGTTTAGGGACTATTGGTTCATTCTCAATTTGCCTACCACTCCCCAATGTAATTATTTTTGCAGTTTCAAACCTACCCTTCGAATTTGGAGTGGTAGAACTAGGAAGTTTTTCTTGCTCGCGAATTTGTCCAATAAACTCAGGTATTTGTCCCATCTGTAGCTTCAAATCTGCTATATCCTTTGATTGGTTCTGCTGAGAAATAGTCAATGATTTCAGAATCTCATCATAATTAAGCGGCATACCTGAATTGTGCTGAGATGGTTCAGGTGGCCTTTGGGAGAAACCAGGGGTGGCCGATTCAAAGTCTATTGTTGAGTTTGTTCTGAATTTCTCCATCCAAAACTTGGGTGATTTCTCCAACCTTCATTGTAGGTGTTCGAATAAGGATTATTCCTATAGTGATTTTGCCCCTGAAAACCTATTGCATTGACATTCTTCCAACAGCCATTCTCAATCAGTTGAGGACATTGATCAGATGGATGTCCTGGCTTTGTACACACGCCACAAACCTGTGCAACTCCAAGCATATTCGGCTTCCCTAGGGCCTGAGTCACAAGTGAGGTAAGATTAGCCATTTGAGCTTCCAAACTAGAATTAGTACTTACCTCATTGACTTGGCGTGAAGGCTCTCCAATTCCTTCATACTGTTGGGCATTTAAGGCTCGGTTTGCAATCAAAGTTTTTGTTGCTGCTGGAGTTTTATCAACCAAAGCTCCTCCTGCCGCTGCATGTAACATCTGTCGCTCAAGAGGAAGCAATCCCTCATAAAAGTATTGAATCAGGAGCTCTTCCTTCATCTAATACTGCGGGCATGATGCTATGAGAGTTTTGAAGCGCTCATAGTAAGCCAGATATGATTCTCCTGGACCTTGTTGTATGCCACTGATTTTCTTCCTCAATAAGATAATTTTGGAAGTTGGGAAGAATTTCTCTAGAAACACCTTCTTCATGCTTTCCCAAAAATATACCGTTCCGGAAGGTAGTTCATAGAGCCAATCCTTAGCCCTATCAACCAGAGAAAAGGGGAATACTCTCAACTTTAGGATGTTTTCATCCACATTTATTGGCGTCAAACTGGAGCATACAACTTCAAATTCCTTTAAATGTTTATTTGGATCCTCCATAGAAAGACCATGATACTTCGGAATATGATGAAGTAGGCTGGATTTCAGCTCGAATGACTCAGTCTTGCCCTGCGCGGCTAATGGATACTGAATGCACAAGGGTGCGGCATTGTCCAAGGTGGATGTCGAAAGTTCTTTAATAGATCTATTATCTCCCATGTCGAACTCTTCAGATTCAGATTCAAAGCTAGATGTTTGTAGTTCTTTTGTTTCTCTTCTTCGTCTTCTAAATGTTTTCTCAGGATCTGAATCGTATTCTATTAAGTTTTCGCTGGATCTCCTATTGTGCATGAACTAGTACCTGAAATAAATAAATAAAGAAGAAAAAAATCAATAAATAAATAAAAACTAATTAAGTAATCAACAACTTTTCTAATCCCCGGCAACGGTGCCAAAAATTGATGCGCTATTTTAGTAGCACACAACTTAATACCCTGCTTTGTGATTTGTAGTATTGAATAAGTAGGGATCATTCTCGACCGGGGATTAGAGGGCTTGTTAATTACACTAATAATAATTAAAAGACAACTAACAACCTATTAATTAAATAAAAGGGGATTGGATTTTCTAAATTAAACTATGAAAATAACTACGAAAATTAATGTAAAGATAATAAACTAAAAAGATGGCAAAGATGAGAAATTAGCTAAGGGTTTTATCTCCACACACCAAACATATGCATATAAATTAATCTTCAATAATCACTTGCTAACTCGTGAGAGACAATGCTCAAGACTAACCGTGACCGCACTGCATTAATCTTATTATTTTCCCAAGTTCGTTGAATTAAACTAAGCGTCGCTTTCAAACTATTCTTATCATGCTATCTAAACAGGAATCGCAAGTTAGACAACAATCTAAGATCATTAAGTTTTGTGGAAATATGAACACTGACTAGGCAATTACAAGTATGATCAGCATCTTGTTCTTGCCTAGGTTTTTACTTAACCTTACCAACGTTCCTTGGTATTTACTACTTGTGAATACATGATCATAACAATTAGGTGAAACTCTCCTATACTCTAGCCCTAGATCCTAGCATGCTTACTAAGTTGGCCACCTTAACAAACATACAAAGAAAAATTCTCTATAAAGCAGTTAAGCAAAACACAATCACTAATAGCAAGGAAGATTAAACTCAATTAACTTATAAGGCACATGTTCGGGGCTTCGAATCCACCCCTAACTAAGAGGAGTTTAGCTAGACATATTAATTATGTTCAAACAGTAATCCATAATCAATAATCAAACTAAAATTAAGAGAAAGAGATGTTTAGAGATGAAAACAAAACACTGATCCGTGGTGGTACTGAGTAGAAGCTGGGGTGCGAATAGCAGAAGAGAATCCTCTTTCTCTTCGCGTTCTGTTCCTTCGCAATCTGCTCCTTCTTTCTGCTTCACTTAGCGATCTGCTTCTTCAGCTCTCCTGATCTCTTCAGCTCCTAATCCAGTGTGAGGGGGTTGGCGATGGGTGGCTTTGGCTGAGAACGGGTGAGAAGGGACGAAGAGGGAAGGACGAGGGTTTCCGTGCGAGGAGGTTCTGATGGTGATGGCGATAAGGGAGTCAGGCGAGAGAGAGATGAGGACGGTGAAGATGGCGAAGACAGGGGACAGTGAGAGAGATTGTGGCGAGAGTTTTATCTGACTGGTGGAGGCGATCGGCTGAGAGATGATTAGATAATCAGGTGAGAGAGGGATGAGGCGAGTGGATGGAAGAAGGGACTGTGGTTGTAAGGAGAAGGAGTTGAACAGGGTCCTATAGTGGTGGTCTGCGGCTGTGGATTAGAGCGGTGAAGATGGTTGATGATGGGTTCAGGGCGATGGGCTTGATGGTTGTTGTGAAGGAGGACGACGGCTGCTAGGGTTTGGCGAGGTGGCTTGCTGCGGCGGTGGATTAGGGCTTGGCGATGGATGAATGCTATTGCTGGATGGGTTCAGCACGATGGCGGCGGCTGTGGGAGGCTATGGATGGATGGAAGAAGAGGTTGTAGATGCTATGGATGGATGATCTCTCAAAGCCAGGTATCGTCCCCTTTTTATTCTTGTTTTCTTCTTTCTGTGGTTTCTTGTTTGTATGAATTCCTTATGCAACTAGTATTCCTAAATTGCCACTTTGCTTCTATTTTAAAATATTGTAATTGGAAACCTACACAAACATGAGAATAGCAATTAGTACCATAATTAACAAGTAATAGCTAAAAATATATATAGAAATATGGTACTAAAAATAGCCTAATTATGCCCTTATCAGTTTTCATATGATAACCAAGACATTCAAATGGTGAAAGGTAAACAAAAGTAAAGTGCTTCAATCATTGTCATTGAAGTCAGTTGTGTCATATTGTCTTCATGACATTGTCAATTATGTCATGAATTTAATGGATACTTGGCTTCATTTGTTTTTCATCAATGCAATTATATCATGAATTTAATAGATACTTGGCTTCATTTGAATGCAATTTTGTTCCATTTTACGGTTGATTTGGTATTTATCTAGCATATAGTTTGTGGAATCCTATTCGTGCCGGATGCATGACACGGTAACCGTGTCGTAGGCACGGGTACACGCCACATGGCAAGTTAACTAGGACGGGGGTACTACTAGCATTATATATATATATATATATATATAACATTTTTAAGACCATCAACAATGTAGATTGAAAGCATTAAATTGTTTTTCTTTTGTGTTCGCAAATAGCAGATGGTATTCAAAGTTGATGGTCTTAGAGCCTTGTAAAAAATATACATTTTTCCATGGAAGGAGATTATGAAGGAGAATGATGCGCTTTTATGAAGATAGATTATAGGGACAATTATGGATAAAACACAGGTCCAAATTGATGACTAAATGATCTTTTAGGAGAAGACATGTATACCATTATTACGTTGTCGAAGTTGTGGCAGCCGTGTGGTGCTCTGAATAGATTTATATATATATATATATATATATTTATTTATTTTATATATTTATTTATTTTATATACGTAAGAGATATATATATATAACATAATAATGCTATTAATCAAAACCCCACCTATGAGAGATTATGAAATTTTATTTGTTTTCAAATGTACTCGGCCTAAGTAGAAAAATCAACTCCAAAACTAATAATTCAAAAAAAATATATTAATAAAAAATTAGGATTCTAAACCAATGAAAAGGTAAAACCAATAGTTATTCCTGCTAGTTTTTTTGTGGATAAATAGTTAGCCTAGTTGTTGGGAGTGCTAAAGCGTTAGATAGAAAAATAATTTGCTGAAAACAGAATTAAGTATTAGTATAAAAACAAAAACAAAAACACTTTTGTTAATCGGAATAAGAAAAATATGTTGTTCACCAGAACAATAGCTCTTCAATTAAAGGTTGCATAATAAAAATAATAAATGGCAACCTTTAGAATTGTTGGTAAAGCTATTGTTCTTTCTTTAGTTTTATTTTGTTCTGCAGAAGGTGGTCCTCCTCCAGGTGGTGGTGGTGGTGGTGGTCTTCTTCCTATAATAGGTGGTGGTGGTGGTGCTAATCCTATAGTAGGTGGTGGTGATGGTCCGATAATAGATGTTGTACAATTTGGAGCTACGCCTGGTGGTAAGAAGGATGGTAACATGGTGAGTCAATGATGTTACAAAACATTGTGATTTTATTGTGAATGAATCAGTGTTTCAAGCATTGCAATGATTTTCCATGAATTGTTCATGCAGGCATTTATAAGGGATTTTAAGAAAGCGTGCGAAACTCCAGATGCAAGGCTGGTAATTCCGGAGGGAGAATTTCTAGTTGGGCCAGTAGTATTTCAAGGGCCATGCAAATGGCCAATCACTGTAGAACTCGCCGCAGTCCTAAAAGCACCAACAAATAGCAGCTTATACGAAGAAGATTTCTGGTTTTCATTCGAAAATATTGATGGTCTGATGTTCACTGGAAAGGGAACTTTAGATGGACAAGGAGCTGAATCTTGGGCATACAACGACTGTAAACAAAATACAGGCTGCCAAATGCTACCTGCCGTAAGATTAATTTCTCTTCAAACTGATCTAGTTGAATAATTCAACATGGTTTTATATTGTAGAGATTTCTTTTTTAAACAGCCATTTTCCACAAAACTTGGGCTCATTGCAACTTTTTGGGGGAAAATTGCATGTTTTTATAAAAGGAGTTTGACTGAATGTTTAGACTTGTTGGTGCAGAACGTGAATTTAATAGATACTTGGCTTCATTTGAATGCAATTCCAAGGTTCCATTTTACGGTTGATTTTGTATTTATCTAGCATATAGTTTGTGGAATCCTATTCGTGCCGGAGGCATGACACGGTAGCCGTGTCATAGGCACGGGTACACGCCACATGGCAAGTGTCTGGTCGATCTTAGTAAGGACTGATTTTGCTGGTGTGGGGCTGTAATTTTGCTGCAGCAGCAAAAAAAATGTAATTTTTTTTCGATTATATTAATTTGCAACGGTTTCAAACCCTCACAACAAACCAGATTTCTTTCTTTTTTTTGAATTTTGTTTTGACTGGCAATGGCTTAAAATCGTGATCCTTCATGCGTGCAACGGCTTAAAACCGTGTCCTTCATGCTTGCAACGGCTGTGAGACCAAAGAAATTCAAAATAATTGATATATGTTGCCACGGTTAGGGAACGTGGAGCATCTAGCCATGTCGGGTAGCCATGGCTAAACCGTGACTAAATGCAAAAAATAATCAAACGTTCTCAAACATAAAACCGTTGCTAATAAGTGTTTCCACGATTTATAGCCGTCAATGGTGATTTGGCGAAGCCTCAAATGGCCAGGCCTCTAAGCCATGACAATAGGTTACCCCCATGGTCTCAAACCGTTGCTGATGGGTATTTTTGGTGTAGTGATAATTTGGACATTTTTAAATTAATATTTCAAAAAATTTATTTTTTTCATTTAAGTAACTTCAAATTATAAAAAATAAAAAACAAAAAAAACAACAACAACATAAATATACAGCTCATGATGATCAAGATTGAAAATATAAAGAAATATCATTAATTTTTTGTTGGGTCACTTATCTCTATTTTTGTAAATTAAGAATATATAAAATTACAAATAAGAGTTGCTAAGGTCAAAGAAGATGAAAAAAACTTGAAAAACAAAGGTTCTACAGGTTGTAAACTATCTGCAGTTAGTAATGTACAATAGAAACTAGGTGAAAAAAATTCTCTTATGTATTTGTATAATATTAATAGAGAACATACTTTTATATAACCCAACCCTAATACATAAATAGATGTACAAGTCATTATCTATCATAAAATTTTACGATTAAAATAATCATAACAATTTATCATATTAAATTACTACACCAAAGTACATGGTATCATAGCAACATGAGTTTTATATTATAATGGAACTAAATGATGGATTGCAATGCTAAATGTATATTGCTCTGATACCACTTTGATTCATCATTTCAGGGGCATAAATTAAAAAAATTGTCTAATTGCAATTTTCAAGTCTTCCATATTTAACTTTAAAAAAATGAAAAATTCATCAATTTTTCCTTTTATGATTCAGATGTGGAAAAAATAATTTGTGTGTTAACAAATTCAGACCGTCATCTATATCTTCCAAAATTTTCCTAAAATTGTTCTACCACTAAATTTATTCACTCGTACAATATTTTATATACTTACATAAAATGTGAATTGAAAAAAATATATATTGACTTAATTCTCTATTTGCTATTATTTTTAGATTTATTGGTAGGGTTATGTACTAAAACTCGTTCAATTTTCTTTGAAATATTAGAACTTGATTTTAGTTTTCTTTAGGATTTAGCTTATAATTGTTTATTAGTTAGTTTATGATTTGATTATTAATTTATAAAATAATTATTTTTATGTTTTAATGAGAAATTGTAAGCACATATTTGCATTTAAGCTTGTGCAAATGTATATTTTATTCAACATTTCAATGATATATTGTGTAGAAGTTGACTTACACAAAAGAGAAGATTGTCAGGTATTATTATAATATAAAGTTGTTAAGTATTTGTTTCGTGTTGATGTCTATTATAAATATAATAAGTAGTTATTTAAAAGGAGATTTTAAAAAGCTTTTAGAAAATTTGAGAGTGGATAATGAAAGAAGGATAAAGTACCACTTTATTTTAAAATAATACGAATAAAATAAAATGCAAATAATTATAACTTTTTAAATCATTTTAAAACTTTTAGTTAATTAGTTTTCATTATTCAACTGAAATTAGAAGACAATGTAGTAGTTGAATCGTGTGGATGATCAAGATTGTTTAAATGTGTGGTCAAAACAAAGTGTTGTAGCTAAATCGGGTGGATATAAAAGGTTGTTAAATTGTGTGGTGACAAGTAAATGTGGTAACTGTAACGACCCTAATTTAACACATTATAATTTTTATTTATTTTTAGGCTTTATTAAAATTTGAGGTTAAGTCAACTTATAACTATAAAAAAAAAATGTGTCATTAACCCTGAGCAAAACCCTAACCTTGTAGGGTTTGTCTCTAGTTGGATTAAATAGATATTTGGGGTTTTTTTTTGTTTCTTAGCCGCACAAAAAGAGAGAGAGCGAGAGAGGGAGAGGAAGAAGAAGAGAAGGAGCAAGAAGGGAGAAGAACAAAAGAAAAGAAAATGAAGATTAAAGCATAAAGGTGAGTTTCCTCGTTTCCCTAGATTCATCTTATTGTTTTATTTTTGTTTATCTTTTGTTTGGATGCTTTTTGGGAATAAGGGTTGAAATGGCTGTGTTGTGTCTGTTTATGTCAGAAGAAGGAGTGTGATTTTTTTTTGCGTCAGTAATCACATCTCTTTACCCTTTTCTTGTTGAAAAATCCAGCTCAGATTTGAGCTTCATGCCATTTTTGTTCAACTTTGATAATGACATCCACTTGAGGATTTCAACCTTGATAGTAACCTATGTTGATAATGACATTCAATACTGTTTCAATGAGAATATTCCTCAACCTTGATAGTGACATACCTTGATAAGGACATTCAATACTATTTCAATGAGGATATTGTTTCAATCTATGTTTCCACCTTGATAATGACGTCCACTTGAGGACTTCAACTTGATAATGACATTCCTTTGCCATGTGTCAGAATTCCAATACTTTGTCATATGATATCACCTATGAATGATCACATGCCAGAATTCATTTGCAATTTACTTTAACCTTCCTATAATGACATTAACTTGATTAAGATATTACTTGAGGATACTGCTATATGTCTAGAAATATTACTCGAGAATAGACTAGAAATACTACTGTTATATGTTAAATATGTGTATGTTATATGTTAAATGCCTTGTGAATACACTAGAAATATTATTTGAGGATACTGTTATATGGCTAATATGTGTATGTTAAATGCCTTGCATACACTAGAAATCAGACTGTTAGGAATTCTGTTGCCACATGATGTATCTGGAAAAGTAACAGTATATGTGGGCTTTTATACGTTAACAATATTTAAAGTAAAGACATATTTCCTGATAGATTTTATTAGGCTAAAAAATGAGCTGCTATTGAAAGTATGATTTCCCCATGTGCATAGTACCATAAATATTTATGGGTTTGATCATCATGGTTGTCATAAAGTATGGTCTATGAATATGCTATGTTTCCCCGAAAGAATGGGTTGATAAATGAAAAAATGTCATTGTGTAAGAAAAGTGAGATGTCACAATAAAGGATAATGATTGACTTTGGTTCCCGAAAATTTAAATCACCTAGAATTGTATCACTTTGAACTACCACACCTCTTTTTGTCTATTATTTCCCCTCTCTTATAGAGAAACTAAATAACCTGCGGGTTGTCTTGCGAAGGTGGGGCGCCAATTTCTTATAGAGAAACTAAAACAACCTTCGGGTTAGTCTTGCGGAAATGAGGTGAATTTTTATGCCTAAAATAGGCTTTGATATTTATTCGTAAAAAATGTGACGTGAGTTTATGCGCATTGATAGCCCAAGAGTGACTTTTTGTTACTCATATAGTTAGGAGTATCCGGTGATGCATGCATGTATGTGATGTTTCCCCACTTGGGCATGAATGACGGAGAAGTCCTCCTTTATATGAGAGAGGCATACGGGCATGTATGTTCAGCACGGAGGTGGTGCGAATGTTGTATCGTCTAAGTGATCAATTCGTTAAAAGATGAATCAAATTTTAAATAAAAATGAGTAAAATTAGGTTTATATTGTTTCTAACCCTTTTCATGCAGGATGGCAAGTCCACTAATATTTCTGCAGGACAGACTTGCCATAGTCAACTCCTACAGTGTAAGTGTAAGTAAATGCATTTTTACTTATTAGGTTTATATAATGGCCTCGTGGAGGAACTACCTATTTGTATTTGTTATCTTGTCGCATTTTATTGTTCTGTCATGTCGTGCTATTTCTTTTATTGATTTTTGTGGAACAAAGAATTTCACACCAGCTTTATTGTTGACCCAAGTGGGATTTGGCTTCTTGGGTACATTTCTTCGGGAATGTAGCCGGATAGCTTATTTTCAGGATTTAGTAATCTCGGGCGAGCTTAGAGCAGTTCGTTCGTACGTGACGAGCATTGCTGGGAGTTGCACATTGTTCGAGAGATTATGTCATTTTTATTTGTAGGTGACAGTTTAATTTTTTGTAATAGAACTTGGAATTTATTTACTATTTCCTGGGAGAGATACATTCGTGATTTGTTGAATTTGTTAGCGTTGGCTCTACGAGCTTTAAATTTTCTTTTTCCTTTTTATGGGCTTTTAGATCAGTTGTTTTATTTTTCTCTAATTTGGTAAATTGTGCAATTGATTATTTCTCGTAGATGCCAACTGTTACTTTTAGTGAATGACAATTCATTTTCGAGTTTTGGGGAAACGGATAATCCTACGTGGATTTTGGGATTTTCGTTTTCTTCGAAAATCGGGGCGTGACAGTAACTGAATTGTGGTTCTAAACAACAATTATAATATATGACTCCATCTATAAATAAAAGTAATTTAGGATATCAACTTCACACATTTCTACTTGTTCTAATTGTAAACTCAAAGATACATATGTCCCAGTGATGACTTCCCTTTAATTGTTGCAACAGTAATGGAGAAAGAAGAATTAGCAATGCAATCTAACTGTCGAGTATGTCATTGTGGTTTCGTTCCTGGTCATGCTAGGATTTGGCGTGGTCAAGTTGATGGCCATAAAAAACTGTATTGTGACTACTTTGCTGCATTGTCTATATACTCTCCTCATATGTTTCGAAGAATGTTTAAAAGGAATCGTTCCCTCTTCTTTCGAATTGTCTCTGCCGTTAAAGCCTATGATCCATATTTCATACAGAAAAAACATGTTTGTGGCATTCCTAGATTATCTTCTCTTAAAAAGGTAACACTGCATTAAGGATGTTTGCCTATGGAGCATCCACAGATTCTATAGATGACTACGTGTGGATTGAAGAGAAACTGCAATTGAAAGTCTTACAAGATTTGTCAAGACAATTATTGAAATATTTAGTGAAGAATACTTAAGATCGCCAAACAGTAATGATGTTGTTAGATTATTACCGATGAACGAAATACGTGACTTCCCTAGAATGTTAGGGAGTATTGACTGTATGCATTGGCAATGGAATAATTGTCATAAGGTATATATATACTAGTCATGTTCATGAACCTATTATTATTTTAAAAATGTTGTTTCCTAAGAACTTTGGATTTGACATTCCTTTTTTTGGACTACCTGGATCTCTTAATGATCTTAATGTGTTAGACTAATCTACTATTTTTAATCAACTTGCTGAAGGTCGTTCTCCTGCTTTGAATTACTTTATTATTGGTAACAATCACTCAATGGAATATATGCAAGAAAGGATGTTGAGCAAGTTTCCAAAGAACATATATGCAAATTATTATTTGTAAACATATATGTGCAAGAACAATTTGATTTATGTCAACAATTTCATATCAAATTCAAGGCATGAGATCTCAAATCACAAATCTGATGAAGATAAAATTACATAGGAAAATAAATAAATTAGAAGATAACCTTGAGAAGACGAAAACAAGTTGATGGAGACGAAGAAGGTGGCAGGAGAAGACATCGCTATCGTTGGAAATGAAGAATGTGGCTGGAGAAGACGTCTTGGCTGCTAGAGATGAAGAATGTGGCTGAAGAAGATGTTGCGGTCACTTAAGACGAAAAAGGTCACAGTCGCTAGATACAAAAAAGGTGGCTGGAGAAGTCGTCGCAGCCGCTGGAGATGAAAATGCATGAGTGTTTAAAGAAATGCGTATAGGGTTTTGTGAGGTCTCTTTTGTTTTTAATTTGATAAAATAAAAGGAAACATAGTTTTTAATATTTTGTATATGACCGTTGGTATTTGGGGATGACATGGATGCCTTCAAATATATGGGGGAAGGGAGAGACTTGGATAAAATGGGGGTCTGTATGGGGTGTTCAACTGAAACACGTTTTTTCCCACATGAGACCTCAAATTAGCTTTTTGGCCAATTTGGGGTCTCCTTTGGAGATGTTCTAAGCCCAATTACAACTTAAACTCACTAAAGCCCAAATCAAGTTTACAATCCAATATTCCCCCTTAAACTTGATTTGTCATCCCAAACAACTTTCTCAATTTGATAAAATCTTCAAGCTTGAGTGGGTTAGTAAAAATGTTTGCTACTTTTAACCTGTGATCTCACATACTTTAGCTGCATTTTTTTTGTGATACACTCTTATGTAATGATATTGTGTATCAATATATTTGCTTCGACCATGAAAAACTAGATTCTTTGATAAGGCCATTGTTGATTTATTGTCGACATATACCTAGGTTGATTTTTTTGCGGCATTCCAAACTCTTTTAGCAAACTTCTTAGCCATATTGTCCGACAGTCATAGGAAGTATCAGCTACATACTTTGCCTCACATGTAGAAAGTGTTACTATTGGTTGCTTCATCGACATCTAAGTAAAAGTGGTATCTTATATGAAAAACATAAAGTCGGTTGAGCTTTTAAAGTGTGACTATTGGTTGCTTCTTCGACATCCAAGTAAAAGTGGTATCTTATATGAAAAACATAAAGTTGGTTGAGCTTTTTCGATCATCCATGTCCGCAGCCCAATTACTATTGTTATATCCAACGAGTTTATCATCATTATTACGATAATAGAATAAACTAATGTTGCTCGTACCTTTGATGTAACGAAGAATTTTTTTGTCGTCTTTAGATGAGTAGTTGTTGGAGATTCCATATATCGATTGACTAATCCGAGGGCATAAAGAATCTCGGGCCTCGTACAAGTTAAGTAGCGCAAACTTCCAACTAGGCTCTTGAAGTTTGTTGAGTTTACTTGTTCTCCTCCATCGTTCTTGGACAATTTGATTCCACATTCCAGTGGAATACTATGGACTTGCAATCTTGCATTTTGACCTTCTTGAACAAATCGTTTACAAAACCTTCTTGTGTGATGATATCATCTTTGTTTTGCTTTACTTCAATACCAAAATAGCATGACATAAGCCCAATGTTAGTCATCTCAAACTCCTTGATAATTTTTTCTTGAATTCATCAAACATATTTGGATTGGTTTCGGTGAATATCAAGTCATCCACGTACAAACACACGATCAAAATGTCTCCATCTTTCATTTTTGACATATACCGCATGCTCATAAGGGCATTTAGTGAAACCATTTTCTTGAAAATATTTAGCGATTCAATTGTTCCTTTCTCTCGGTGCTTGCTTTAACTCGTAACGGGCCTTGTTCAATTTGAGGACTTTGTCTTAATGTCCATTCACTTCATAGCCTAGCGGTTGTTCAATGTAAACTTCTTTTTCAAGAAGTTCATTCTGGAAACATATTTCACATCTATTTGATGAACCTTCCATCCATTTTGAGCAGCTAAAGAAATAATTAATCTAATAGTTTCTAAGCGACCAACAAAAGAAAATACCTCATCGTAATTGATGCCAACTCTTTGACTATGGCCCTTAGTGATCAGTCTTGCCTTGTATCTTTCTATTTCTCCTTTAGCATTTTTTTTGGTTTTGTATACCCATTTTACACCAATTGCCTTGTGTCCTTTTGGCAGTGAAGTAAGCTTCCATGTATCGTTCTTCATGATAATTTTGATATCCTCATCCATAACATCTTTCCACCTTTTGGTCTATACGGCTTATATGAAATTTACAAATTCGCAGTCGACTAAGATAAGGGTGTGAGATCGTCTATTCTTTCGGTTTCCTTAAAAATTTCTTGTAGACTCCTCGTGTGCGGCATGCTTCTTTCAATTGGTGGCGAATCTTCAATAGTTGTTGTTATGGGTGGAGTAGCGGACTCTTGTTGATATTCACTTGTCTGCAGTAAGCTTTGTTGCTCATATTCTTCAAGATAAAGGATAAAATTATAATTTTCATCATATTTTCCTCAGTCTCATTCGTCTTCTTTGTCAAACTCCACATCTCGACTTATCATAGTCTTTCTAGTATTTTGGTTTTACAGTTTGTAGCCTTTGGAGTTTAAGTCATACCTGATAAAGATGAACTTCTCATTTTTTTTATCGAGCTTCGTTTGTGTCTCGTCTGGTACATGTGTATAAGTTATGCTTCCAAACACTCTTAGATGAGAAATTCCAGGCTTTTTCCTACTATTCCATACTTCTTGCGTTGTTTTTCACCACACTTCTTGTTGGTGAGAGATTGGATAATTAGACCACACATGCCACAACTTCAACCCAAAATTCCTTTCGAATTCTCTTGCTCTTGAGCATGCATCACTCCATGTCGATGATAGTTATATTCTTCCTTTTTTCCACTCCATTTTGTTGAGGGATCTCGGAACGGTTAAAGGACGTCGAATTCCATTTGCTTCACAAAATTCTTGAAACTTATGAAAAGTAAACTCTCATCCTTGATCAGATCTCATGGACTTGATCTCACATCTTTCTTTTTCCACAACAGCTTTGAATTTCTTGAAGGCTCCTAAGACTTCTGATTTTTGCTTCAAGAAATATATCCAAGTTTTTCTTGAAAGATCATCAATAAATATAAGAAAATAGTTGCTTTTACCGAGGGAGATTGGCTTGATTAGTCCACAGACATCGATGTATATGAGCTTGAGAGGTTTCTGTGCATTTGAGTTTGACTAATTTGGAAAACCTTGTCGAAATTATTTTCCAAGTAGACATCCTTCGCAAAATTGGTCGGGGTATTTGATGAAAGACAATCCTTTCACCATCTCCTTCTTCGATAACAAGTCTAATCCACCAAATTTCAAGTGCCTAAACTGAAGATGCCAAAGCCAAGATGCATATTTGTAACAAGCTTTGAGACACTTTGGTACATCGTTTTGAATGTTTAACAAGAACATTCTATTTCTTGACATTGGCACCTTGGTGATCAAATTAATTTTCTTATCTCTTATAATTAGGCTACAATCATTCATGTGAATATCATAGCCTTTCTCTACAAGTTCACCCAAACTCAAGATATTATTTTTCATGTTGGGCATGTAGTAAACATTTGAAATAAATTGATGTTCTCCATTCTACAAATGGATTAACATTTTACCTTTGCCTTTCACCGGAATCTTGAACTCATCGCCAAACGAAACATTGTCATTCACTGACTCATCAAACTCCACGAACATGTTTCTTCTTCCACACATATGGTTATTTGCACCAATGTCAAGGTACCATGTGTTGTCTTGTCTTCAATGATCTCCTTTATATGCTAGCTATAGCTTCCCATTTTCTTGGCTCTTATCTTCAACATAGTTAGCCTTCTCTTTAACTTTATTTTTGGACTCTATATTTCGAAACATAGTGACCAAACTTTTGACAATTATAAGTCTTGATTTGAGGTTTGTCATAACTTGAGTTGCTCTTCCCACGACTTCTTATAGAGCTTTCTTTTCTATCTTTATTATTGTTGAAACCTTCTCGTCCTCATCTTTGGTCACAACCTCTTCCATGTTGACTATGTTTATTGTTGAAAAAAATGTCCTTCTCATGTGAGTAAACTTGCATCTTGAGGAATTGTTCCACAATCTCTTCTTTATTCTTATGGTTCTCTTCGTACGCTTGCAATGACAACATTAGTTGGTTCATAGTCATCTCTTCCAAGTCTTTTGTTTATTCAATCATCATAACAATGTGTTCGAATCTAGGATCCAACAAAAGTAATATCTTCTCCCTTATTCTCACATCTTCTCTTCACTTAATTGGAAACGGTCAAGACTCTTGAGAAATAGTCGAAAATAGACTCGGACTCTTTCATGTGTAAAGCTTCAAACTCACCAATTGGTGTTTAGTGATGCACCGTTTTCATTTGTTATGCTCATTCGAAAGAAGTTTGACGGTTCTCCCACACCTCATTGGCAGACGTTGTACTTGAAATCTTCTCAAAGCCATCATCATCTAAGACTTGATAGATGAGGAAAAAAGCTTTCTTGTATCTATTTCTTGAATCTTTTAAGTTATCTCTTTGTGGTTGGGATAGTGATGCCTCATCTTGTGGCTCATTATAGCATTTCTTCACTATCTCCCAGATATCATGTGCTCCAAGGAGAGCCTTCCCAGATATCATGTGCTCCAAGGAGAGCCTTCGTCTTGATACTCCAATTATCGTGGTTGCTCTTGTTAAGCATAGGGACTTGGAAGGAAGTCATACAATTACTTGCCATGATAATAGAAAGATGTCTTTTAGGTGTGTGGAAAATTTGTTCTAATACCATTTTGTTAGAAGCGGAGACTTTTAAAAAATTTTGGGAGGAAAAAGTAGTATAAATGAAAACTTCTTATTAATTCTCAAATTTTAGCTTGATACAAAATGGGAGAACTCACCCCTATTTATGCTAGTGGCACATTCTTAAACAATGGATAGGATTGTGTCAACACATTTTCAATCTAATGATTACAATTCATTGTCTAGAGTTTTCCACCAAAATATCTATTATTCTAGAATTCTCTACTTTTTTTTTATCCTAAAATATCTAGATTTTATTTAATGACTATTCTAAAAAGAGCTTTCTAGAAATCTGGCATTTATCTCATCTTTTCTAGAATTTGGGCTCTTTCTAAATTTGGGTTTTGCTCTTTTAATTTCTACTCCTAAGCCCAATTACAAGTTAAACTCACTAAAGCCCAAATCAAGTTTACAATCCAACAAAAATTCCCTCTTGAAATGCTTAACAAATCTTGTCTGTGTAATGCAAGTTCCAATTCTTGTTGAATGGTAATGCATACAGAAACCCTTGAGATAACCATTTTTTTTGGTTGATTGTACATTTGCAATGAAAAAAACTTTAACTTCCTAATCTCAACGTGGAATTGCATCACCACCACCACCACCTCTTGGACTTCTTCTTTGCCATTGCCAAACATTTCTCCCTCTAACAAAACTTTGGATTTTTCCATTGCCAAAATTTAGGGCCTTTTCTTAGTTATTGCAATTTTAGGGCTTTTTATTTTTCCCATCCCATTGCCAAGTTTAGGATTTTTTGCTTTTGTTTTGCAAACTGCTTCTTCCCAACTTTCACTTTCACAACTACCATCTCCTCTATCTCTTTTTATTATCAAGGCTGCAATTGTTAAGCTAATTGATGGCACTTGTGTACTCAAATTTTCACAATTCTAACTCATTGTCTTTGTTCAATTGGCCTGGATTTTCATGGTTCCAACACTCATATGACTTGAGAGAATATGCATGAAGATTAGTGAATTTGTAGTGGGATGCAAACATTAGAATGTAGCAAAAGTGTTGGTGGCTTGGAATGGAGTGGGTGAGTGTGAGGTATGCTACAAAAGATCTCCATCTCACGTCTAAGCCATTTTAGTAATATCAAAGCCTTTGCATAACATCGTCAACACCTCTTAAGACCACAATTGTGTTTAGTTTTGAGATTTGTCTATGATTTGATTTTGTATAGTTTGTTTGGTTTTGGACATTTTTCTATGATTTTGCGTATTCAATTTGAGTTTAAGATCTCAACCAGTAAAATGCTTCTAAACGATATTGTTTGTCATCATAAGGAAAAATTAGGAGATCATCCATGGAATAACAGTTATGCTTCAGGCTTGAACCCCTAAATCACATATTTGCAAGTCTTAGAGAGTAATTAAATCATTTCTTATGCTCTTTGTAATATGTGAGCAATTTCATTGGTATAGTTTTATATGATATTGTTGTATTGGGTTTCATCACTTTTCATATTTATCTATATTTGTTATGTAGCCTATCCTCCTTTTTGAAGAAGGCTATGTTACTAACATGTTTACCTCTATTGTGGGTAATGTTTTTGGGTTCAAAGCATTGTGCGTTCTACTTCTGGAGGATATGTGATTTCTTACTGCTTATGTTTCCATTGTTATGTCTTTGTAATTGGTTGGTTGAATTACTAACTTTTGTTTTGCAATGTCAAGTAAAACATTGCTAATGCTTGGGCATATGAACACTAATTTATGTAGCTTTGTTTCATCTATCTATGAACCTGATGGAACTCATTTTGTTTTATCTAACTTATTATAAAGTCGTTGTTTTAATGTGAAGTCACTATTTTAGAAACATTTCATGCCTCTCCTAGGGGTCCAATAAGGCCAAAATAACACATTCATCTAAAAATATTGAAAAAAATTAAAGAACAATCATTGAAAAAAAAACAAAAACTTATGAGTCTTTATTCATAAAAAAAATTAATAATAAGTTGCAAAATATACTTTTACTTTTTGTTGCATGTAAGGTTGGATGACTTATGTGGAGGACACGCCACTTTTTTAACGGAACGTAAGGACTCGGATTTGAAGCTTTAGATCATCTAAAAAAGGGGAGTTAAAATCATGAACATCAATGTCTTTTGAAATTAAAAATAAAAAGGCAACGACTACCTCGCACCACCAAAGCATTTTTTTTGTTTTTTGTTTTTTTACTTTCTCACACCACCAATAAATACCTTAAAACCTCAGAAACTCAAATGGTTCAAACGAAAAAATCGCAGTCAAACGACTCTCTCCCTTTTTCAATCTTCGCACTCCCTACTGCGGTTCGTCCCACACTCCGCAACCAACTTCTCATCTTCGCAAGGTTGCATCCTCCTCCTCTTCCCTATCTCTTCCTCTTCGCATTGGCCCTAAAATCGTGCTCCTTTTCCCTCTCTCGTCCTTTTCTTTCTTATTTCTTCCTCTTCCTTTGCATTTTACTAAAGTTCACATTGGAAGACTTAGTTCACTTTATTAGATGAAAATGAAAATGAAAAGGTTTACTGAAGTTGATGATGTTAGAAATGAAGATTCTAAGGGTTTTCATGAGGGTGAAGAAGAAGATCAATCTAAAGAGCAAGGACAATCCTTTTCAATAGAGGTAATTTGCCAAAAAAAATTCATTTAATTTGCATGTAAATTTTATTTATTTTGTATTTTTCAAAATAGGTGATTGATTATTGTATGATGCGTTGGTGCATAGACATTTATAATGGATGTAATAGATATGGAGATGCCTTTTAATGATCTTGAAAGCCCAAAGGCGAACCATTTAGAGGTAACCACCATTTTATTGTTAAGTAAATTAACATTTGATGATAATGTTGTTATTAAAATTTGATGATAATGTTGTTATGAAACTAATTATAAATTGAATCATTATGCAGAAAGTTGATGATAATGTTGACAATAACAATGAAGAAAGATCATTGGTGTTGTAGTCGATGATAATCATTTATTTGTTACGGATGAGGTATGTAAGTTTTTACTTATTTTCGTTTTCACTATTTTTCATTGGTATAAATATGTTGTTATTAACAATTTATAATTTTTTTTTAGGTATTCTCATCAAGGTCTGCATTGATAGGTTGGGTCCAAGGGATCGGTAAGGATAATAACATGGTCATTACTATCACTAAATCAGAACCGGCTAATCAAATAAGGAAGTGAATAGTCGATTTTGGTCGTGAAAGGGGAGGGAAACCCGATAAAATGTTAAATAATCCTATTTGATCCAGCAGTACAAAGAAGTATGTGTGCAAATTTGAGTTGAGAGGGGTCCCACTGGAGAATGACCATTGGAGATTGCAAGTGAGATGTGGAACCCACAATCATCCTCGACCAGAGTCACTTGTTGGTCATTCGTTTGCTGGAAAATTGAACGTAGAGGAGATTATTTATGTGAAGAATATGGCGAAGGCCGGTGTGAGCCCTAAGAACATCTTGTCTCGCATAATAAGAAGTCGCCGAATAATACCTCGACTCTTAAGCATATATACAATCTAGTGTGTCGGCTAAAGGTACTGGAACAAAAAGGCAGGACGGCTTTGCAACATACTCTAAAGTTATTGAGGGAACACAAATACGTAAAGTGGCATTCTGTTGATCAGGGGAATAGAGTCACAAACATTTTTTGGGCGCATCCTAAATCTATACAGTTGGCAAAGTGTTTTCCACAAGTAATGCTTATGGATTGCATGTATAAAACTAACCGCTATAGGATGCCGCGGTTTGAGATTGTTGGTGTGACGTTGACTGGGAAGACCTTCAACGTTGCATTCTGTTTCATGGGTTCGGAGAAGGGAGAGTCTTATGCTGGGCATTGGAGAAGCTTGCAGGAATTTTCAAGCCAGACAACCTGCCAAACATGTTTGTGACTGATAGAGAACTGACTTTGATCAAGGCTATTGAGCGAGTTTTCCCCAAGGCAAGGAGATTATTGTGCACATGGCACATCAATACAAATGTCGAGAAAATTTGTAAGAGACACTTTGAGGACAATGACCAGTGGGTCGACTTTATAGATTCATTTTCAGAATTGTATAGATCAAGTTCAGAAGATAAATGGAACAAGGCCACAGTTGAGTTTGATAGAAGATGGGCATAATATCCTAAGTGTTTGGAATATCTCAAGACAGTCTAGTATCCCCATAAAGAGTACTTTGTCTATGCATGGACGGATAAATTTATGCATTTTGGACAATGCACAACGGGTCGAGTTGAAGGTGCACACTCGAAGTTGAAGCACTCGTTGGAAAACTCCCAAGGAACATTCCTTAATGTCTGGAAAAAGATACATGAAATGATCGAAGTCCAACTGATTGAGATAGAGTCGTCATTCCAGTATAGTCTGACGAAGGTGAAGGCTGAACATAACTTCACTCTATTTTCCTTACTTCATGGGTCGGTGGCGTGTAGGGCAATTGATTTGATAAATGCAGAAATTTTGAGGTGTGAAAGTGTGGGGGTTGACCCTGTAAAGTGTGGTTGTGTGCTTCGAACGACGCATGGATTACCTTGCGCTCATGAACTTACAAGTTATCTAACTCCGACAAGGCAAATTCCAGTACGCACCGTAAACAAGTATTGGTTGTAGCTTGGCACAACACCTATTCGTGAATGTGGCGATGTAATTATAGACTCAGTGTTCGACGCCCTTATGAATAGGTTCAATGAGTCAAGTCTTGATCAGAAATTGGTCATGAAGAGGAAACTTATCGAGTTGACTTCTCCGGGTGACAGTGTCATGGTTGAACCATTAGCACTTTTGGCTAGAAAGGGGAGACCGAAAAAGAAGAAGTTGGCTAAGCACGAGAAGTCCACTAAAAGGGATCCCTCGGGTTATGAATACGCCATGACACAAGAAGAAATGAAAGGCAAGAGTAAGAAAGTGTCAATTAAAAATGAGAAGTCAATAATTCACAACAATAGATTGATACGACAAATTCCGTCTTAGATACGGGATTATGTTTACAACGTTGTCAACGTCCCAGGCGACGGAAACTATGGTTTCCGATGCATTGCCAAGTTCCTTCAGTATGATGACGAAAACGGTTGGAAACAAGCGCGGAAAGAGCTACTTATGGAGCTTGAGAGTAATGCAGTGTTGTGGCTTGCAATGTGGCACGCGGAAGGGGTAAAGGTTGTGAAGGACGCTTTGGTAATTCCAGAAAACCAGGTGCGGATAGATAAGAAAAGTTGGTTTATGGATCCCGACATGTTAGAGCTTGCAGCGACCCGTTACCAATGCGTCTTTGTTTGTTATGTGAACCAAAACACGACTTGTTTTACCTATGTTTACCCAACACCACATTTTATTTAGGACGCGTATGTTTCATGGCATACTTGGCTCAGAGCAGTCACTATATCGTCCTTCATATACAACCGAACCCACCATTGCCCTCTACAGTACCAACTTGGTCGTGTCAAATGTTTCCTTCGGCCCGCTTGTTGAAGAATAGTTTCGAGGTCCAACTCGGTATTGGTGCGACGATGTTGAACAAGTTTAATGAGAAGAATAAGAAGAACGCGAAGAAGTCGACCGAGGTGGTGACCATAGATTGATGCACATATTGTATATTGCTAACCATTGTTGTTATGAAAAGTTGTAAATGAAAGTCGAAACATAGTTTTGTTAGACAAGTCACCATTTTTTTTTGTCAACGGAAGACTTGTATGTTTCGAGAATTTGTTAATATATTATACAGAATTTCATACATATTAGTTTGATATTTTGTTTATGTATGATGCGATAATGCGACTTTGCGAAATCAGTATAAAAAATCAAATAAAAAAGGTGCACATGACCATAAAACACGCGACAAGTAAGCTCAGTCTAAGCCCATGGAACTTTCACATCGAGGTTTTTGGTCAAAAACATTAGAAAACTAAGTTTAAAATTGAATTACTTAGAAAAACTTCGAAATTTTATATTATCAGAAAAATTGCAAGGTTTTAGGGTCTGTCTGCAGTGGACAATGCGACCAAACCCACTATTCTCGCATTGGCCACGGTGGAAAGGACAATTTTTTTTAGATTTTTTACTATTCGCACTACGGAATGCGAAAAAAATCAAAAAACTCACAAGAAAGAATGCGAAAAAATTGGTATACTTTACAGCCCCCACTGCGCAGCATGTTGGATTCCTCGCAGCCCAGAATGCGAACAGTAAAAAAATTTGAAAACAAAATTTGTGTTCGCAGCAGGCACTGCGACCAAGCCTGGATATGTCGCAACAGCCATTGCGAGGAAACCAAGATGTTTCGCAGCATATGGTGCGACTAATTATGGGTTCTACGTCGTGTCAAATGCGAACAGTAAAAAAATTTGAAAACCAAAGTTGGTTTCGCAGCAGGCACTGTAACCAAACCATGATAGTTCACAGCACGCACTGCGACCAAACCAGGAAGTTTCGTAGCACGTAATGTGACTAAACATGGTTTCTGCGCGGTGACAAATGCAAACAGTACAAAATTTAAAAAAAATGTTCTGTTCGCAGTCCCAAATGCGATGTATCCCGGTTAGTTCACATTGTCCATTGCGAACAGTAAAAAATTCTGCAAAGTTTTTTGAAATTTTGTTCGTAAACTTGGTTTTAAACTTAGGAAACGATTTTTCTGAAATTTTGTTCTTAAACTTGGTTTTAAACTTAGGAAAATGGCCTAGAAAATTCATGTCCTTGATTTATCAAACTCTTGATGGATTTCATGATTTTCTTATGCTTCTTCTTCTTCTTTTACATTTTTATTCACCAGTTATACATTTTTGTGATAAAAAAAATTTACAACTCAAGTTTTTTTTAATCAAAATAATGACATTGGGGTCCCAAAATGAAAGAGTTAGGTCATGGTGGTCCTAATTATTAAGGGACACTTTTGTTTGGTGTAAATATTCAACAAAAAATATAGCTGGAAAATTGTCATGTTCCTCAGTTTAAAATCCAGAAGTGACATATGGTAGTTGTAGGAAATTCATATGGTACTTGTTTGATTGAGTGTTTGATTGGGGTACTTGAGTGTTGCAGTTTGAGAAGTAACAAGCTTTGAATAGAAAAATTAAGTAACAAGCTTTGAATAAAAATATAAATATTTAGTTTACAAAATTTCTCCACCACCATGAATACATAGAATCCTTGAATAGAACAGAATTAACCGAACAAAACAAAATGTTTATTGTCTTCGAACATAGAATCTTGGTTCATGCCTCGACTTGGTTCGACGCTCACTTCCTCAACCGCCAATTTTACCACTGTCAACACTAGTGAGAACGTTAGGCTCTTCTTCTGCTTGTTCCACGGTAACGGGCGTAGACATTTCATCTAACAAATCTCGTATTTTATTTTTCCGGCTAATCAAAATTAACTTGTCGATGTTCAACCCTTCTTCAATGGAGGCATTGATCAAGTCACGGGCATGAGCAATGGCAATTTTCTGCAGTGAAACATTAGATGTTAGTGCAAACCATGTAAATATTTTAAAATACATAAAGGTAAAATGTTTGTATTTACCCTTTTATTTGAAATAAACAAATGTTTTCTTAAGGGAAAATTTTTCCTCTTATTCGGTGGTTGTACGAAGGGATGAGAAATGCGGTGAAACCAGTTCAAGTAATCCACCACACTGTCCCATGGCAGCTTCACGTTGGCACCATATTGGTTAGATGGCACGACACTATACTGCCACCTTCGAGCGAACGAAGCTAACACCTCATACTGGACGAAATAGTGTTTGCCGGATCAAACTCTATTCTTCCTTTTGGCTTGGATTAGATGGACTAGGATGAATTGTACCTTTCCCATGTGTCTCATAACTCTATCGGGGTGATAGGGTTTTTCTATATCGAGGCATAACAGACATCCCGTAAACCATGTAATGCCATGAGGGGGAGTGTTTCTCTTGGACTCCACATAAGGGTCCCAAAGTACATGCGAATTATAATAATTGGGTTATTAATATATGACACATACAAAAATATTATTTAACTTAAAAAGGGTCCCAAACCATCCACCAATAATGCAACATATTCATCTATCGTCACTGCAGTTGTCGTTCTAACCGACTTACCAAGAATCGGTAAAATGAGTTAAACGATAGACATCGTCCAGGGTGATGGTCATCTCTCCAAAAGGTAGGTGGAAAGTGTTGGTCTCAGGTTGCCAACGCTCCGCGAAAGCACAAATTGTCACATTATCAGGACGTACCTTATGATATTTAACCAATTGATACATACCACTATTGTAGACCATTCTCTTTACATCCCTCGACTCTTTTTTAAATCCTAATCGATGAAGTTCCTATATTGATGCCGACACTACAATGCGCCTCATTCCTAAATACAAGAAACATATACATTAAGCAATTCAATGTCCAAATATATATAAATAATGCGCTTATATAATTTAACCAAATAAAAATATTGAATTACCGGCTCACCATCCCAAATGGCACGACAAATATGGCCATGGTAATCGACTAATGTGGAACAATCCACAGGACCACCGGGATAAGAATCTCGTCTGGATTCTTCTTTTTGTTACCCTTCTCCCATGCTTCCTCCTCATCGCCTACTTTCTCCTCATCCCCTGCTTCCACCTCTAACTCCTCATCTTGATGTCCAACACCTGCACCACTCGAACCTTCTTGCCCTTGTGATTGGGCTTGACTTTGCGATACCACTATTCGTCTGTATGTTTCCTGAGGATCTATTTGAATCCCCCTTTGCTCATCTCTCATCTTTCTCCTTATTTCTTTGTCCATCTTTTGTTTATTTCTTAATTTTTTTCGTTCTTCTACCACTTTTTTGCCCTTTTCTACTCTCTGTTTTTTAGCAGACATTGTCATGGGTCGTCTTTTACCTCTATCACCTTCATCATCCCCACCAACATAAGGCATAATAAACCTTCAAATAAAAGGAAACAAATACTTCCAAATAATTTTTTTGTGTAATATTCTATTAATTCTAAAGCAATACTATAACCAATTTGGATGTAAACAACAATATATATCTCATTTCTCTACATTCTAAAAAGAAAAATACCAAAAAAAATTTTGAACCCAAAGAAAAACTCACTTACTGAAGAGTTTGAGTGCAAGAGAGAATCGTTTTGCAAGAGATTTTTGAACCAAACAAACCGTTTTTCAGCTATTAGGTTTTGGAGACTTTAGGGTTTAAGGGTTTTGATTTTGAAAGAGTTTTTTTTAGAGATTTTCGAGGGAGATGAAAAAGATTTGCAAAGGATTTTAGTGTAGGGAGACAGATTTGGAAGGAATTTGAATGTGGGAGAGGGAGGAATGCTCGGTTTGAATGGAGGGAGGGAGAAAAAAGGTTGAAAATATTGGATTTTGGTTTATATAGGTGGTGTGAGAAAGTAAGTAGGTGGTGTGAGAAAGTAGATTGGTGTGAGGGAGAGGAATTGGTGGTGCAAGGTAGCCGTTGCCAAATAAAAAATATGTACATAGCCATTCTTAAAAACTTTATCAAAAACATGATACAATGACTAAAGTGGCATGCTAGAGACACAAGTACATGCTATAGTTGAAAAAAGGTATGTAGTTGTGTCAATGGCACAAATGACCATGTTGTTGAGATGCAAACCAAAGACTTGCAGGGCATGCCAAAAAACATGTCATATTATCCATGTCGAACACACTAAAAAAAGAATGTGGTAGTGCCAATGGCACGGGCATATCCTACTATGAAATTAATGTTAAAGTACAAAAATATAGTTGAAATGTTTAGATCTTCACGTTGTAAGATATTTGTTATAGATCACTCATCATAAAGCTCTCCTTGTTGAACCACCTAAAGTATTTACAATTGTCTTACACAATATCTATCATTGCCTACAAATAACTTCATAAAAATCTATAAAACATTGTCTAACAAATACCACAGTTTATGCCGGTGCCCATTAATTATTTTGTGCTTCAAGAAAAAGAAAATAATTCACATTATAGGAGAGAGTTGTGATATTCTCTCACCGTAATTTTCTAAAGTCTATATATATATATATATATATAATGCATGTCTGTAATGGTGATCAAGAAAAATAAAATAAAAGTAATTGATATATTGTGAAAAGAATATTGGAAGTAAAAAGAATAAATATAATATGGTGAATAACAAACCTATAAAAAAATCAAACACGATAAAATTGTATTAAAGCCTATTATAGATTTCCTAAAGTCATCAAACATATTAAAAATAAATAGTAGTCAATATATATTTCAACCTATTGTTTGTTTGGAAAATTTTAGCATTTTTGCTCGATTTTGAGCGAGATGAAGGAAGATTATTTGACCTTTCTTCACTGACAACACATCTTTCGACCTCTATCGACTCGCAACCCAAACATCTTATTTCTCCAATTTTCAAATATTTGAGGTTAGGATTTTGGAGTTTGAAACAATTAAGGGTGGTTGTCTTCCAACCTCTAACGAGTTATTTCAGTGCCTTTTCCAATCCATTTGGTTCTCCTCGTCTTCCTCAATTCTCTTTTTCCCCTCCTCTTTGTTTTGACCAAACCTGGGTAATACTTGTAAGTGGGGGTAGAAAATAGAATAGGTGATTGTAGATAGCCCCCAAAACAAAAATCAATCTTCTTATCCTAAAAATCGAGAACCAATAGATGCAGTATGCAGAGCCTTGGTTCAGTCACAGCAAAAAAACCCCCAAAACCTCTCATCTCAACTTCTCCTCTCCTCTCGCAGTGCAGACTCTCTTCTTCCCTTGCCTCCCCCTTCAATTACTGATTTTGATTTTTGATATCTTGCGTTTCTGATTCTCTTTGTTCACTTAGTTTTGTGATCGAACAGGACTCTCAGCGTCTCCTCAGCTAGCTAGCTAACAGGTGCGAACGAACCTTCTCTTCCCATCTCATCTTTTCAGTTTCTTCCTACTTACTAATGGTCTTACTTACTGGATTGATTCAATGAATATTGTAAAGGGTTTCATTGTATTTGACAAATTGAGAACCCCTTGTGATAAAAATTGAAAATTTTGCCTCTATTTATTGTTTTTAAGTGTGGGTTTGCATTCATTCTTTGTGAGATTATCTGTTACTATTTATTCACTCAATTCCTGGGTCTACCAAGTTCAAAGTTTAATTTTTCTAATGATATTGAATACTGATACTTGTGTGTGTGGCATTTATTTGCATTACCGCATTGCAGTATACTGGTTGAGGTTTCTTCTCCTCTGAGGAAAATCTCTCTTTGGTCAAAATGGTTGGCACTTCGAAGCTACTTATGTTACTTACCTCACCATTCCATCTCCTTGCCTCTCGACCTTCAGTTTTTCGCCTCACTCGTCACCCTCGTATTGCCATCAACACCGTTTCTTCCTTCTCCAAACGCAGTTACTCTTCTTCTTCCACTACTCGCCCTCTTTTACGCTGCTCAATCAACCCCACTTCCCGTAACATTCACGCCCAGACTGATGGTGTCAATAAGGAAGATTTTCAAGATGTGCCCAACGAGTTTGCTACTGATTCTAGGGCTTCACATCCATGGCCAGAGTGGTCTAAGTTGGTAGACAATCTAAGGGTTAGTGGGCATTTTGATCAAAGAAAGTTTTCTTCGACTACGTCTTTGGAACAATTGGATTGGGAGGATACATTCTCAATGTTTGAGAACATGTCCGAAGAGTTTCTACAAGCTGCAAACGCTTGTTTGGCATTTGCTCGTGCTCGGCCTGATCTGTTGGGGTAAGTTTGTTTAATGTTTGATTTACAGCCAAGCAACTAATCTATTGTGAAATGTTTGAATTTTGTATTAGAAGAAATTAATTCTTGGTGTAATTATGTTATGTTTTGTGCAGGTCGCTTTCTAGGAAGGATATTGAAACTGTTGTTGAACATGGGCATCCTTTTTTGTTCAAAGCAAGTGCTGATTCAATGGAGAGGATGCAATCATTTTTGGGAAGTGGCTCAGGCACTGTAAGTTCCCATTGGTTATTTATTTGGCTTGGTGATTGATTTATCCATATGATTGTGCATCAAATGTTTCTTTTTGTTGTTTCCCATTATTCCAGAACACCTGATCATGGTATTATTGTATGATAAAATACTTGTGGTTTAAGCTACTTGGTCAGGAAGATATCACTGAGTTGATTGAGGAATTATATTCCATTGCTGTTATGGTACTTTTGCAAGACTCTTAGGTACAATAAAAAGAGTAGTGTATGCATTTATATAAACTCTAGATAATATCAATTTTATGGGTTAAATGAATAATTAGCTTAACCGAAGAGATGATGAGCAGAGATGTAGAGTTATTGTGGTTTTGTTTATGGCCAAAGCCAAGCTGTCAAAGTTGCTTTAGCCTTGCTAATTTAAGGTTTCAAAAAAGTACTCCTCAAAACATGCCCCGAGAAGAAGGGTGTGACAAACGCCCAGAAATGTTGATGGAAGCTTTGTCTTGTAGAAGACATGTTGTGGCATTTAGGAGGGACACTTGAGCTTATTGCTGTAAAATACGTTTTGGAACATGGGGTTCTTCTATCTCCTTTGTTCTTTCAAAAGGTGTGACAATTAAGGAAGCACAGGCTCTTCGAAAACTTGTCGTATCTGTGTTCGACACGTATTCAACTCATGACACTCGTTCGATACGCCTCTGACACGCGTTAGACACTTCGTCAACGTGCCAGCAGGTGTCGGACACATGGTCAATGTGGTCAACGTGTCAGACAAGCCTCCGATACACCCGAAACTTGGTCAGGTTACAGTTAAGACTCGAAAACCAACTTTATTTTATTTTATTACTTTTAGATGTTCGCAAATAACCACGTAATATAATGGTTGTTGATCCATCTGAAGTGAATGACTATTTCAACTGCGATTTAAGACAAATAGGGCAAAAAGCCACTAAAGCATAAAGGTAGTCTATGTTTTTTCTTAATCTTTGCTTCTTATTTTTCTCTCATTTGCTTCTTTTCTCCTCAATTTCTTCTCTACTTTAATTTTTTCTTGCAACAGTGTCATCTTCTTCAAAGCACTCTAGGAAGACACTTTATTAAATTATTATTTATATCTATATAACTTATTAAAAAAAATAGTATGACGTGTTTCCGAGTCCTAGTTTTTGGGAAATTGCCGAGTCGGCGTGTCGTGTTAGTGTCCGACACGACGCACATGTCTGTATCCGTGCATCCTTGGTGACAATATTTGAACCCTAATGTAGTTTAAGAGAAAAAGATAAAGGAGAAAGGAAGTAGAAAAGAAGATAAAGAGGATTTACATGGGCATTGCGGCATTGCCATGAAGGGTTTAGGATGAGTTATTTTACCGTTATGATTGAGCTAGTGAAATTTGGTATTTTTTTGAACTATTTAGGGATTGTATGGTGGCTGCTTTTGAAGTCATTAAGAGAGGAATGACAATTCCCAACCATTGTATGCTATGTGGTGCTGCCTGAGAAACCATTGATCACCTCACCCTTTCTTGTGAGTTATCGGCATCCCCTTGGAGAAGATGCCAATATGAATTACGCATCAGTTACCCTATCCCTACCATTCTACTGAACCTAGCTGAAATTTTGAATGCAACTAATCCTGCCAACCTGAACTTATCTCTGATTGGTACCTGGATATGGAATAGAACCCCTCATGCCTTGGTGTGGATCATTTAGAACAACAGTCTTCAAAGATTTGGTTAAACATGTGAACAATCTGTGGGTTTGGGTTTCATGTGGGATATCTTAAAAGAATCTCATTTTCACTTCTTGTATGTTCGTTTGGGGAGTGATTGTGCATAATAGGAATACTTGACAGTGTATACTTGTATTTTTGGTCTAGCCTTCTATTTCAGTAAGTGCTAGCTTCCATTTTTTGAAATGAATATGCTTCTGTTTTCCTGATCAAAAATTAATATTAGTAACAATAATCAAGTTAAATGGAAAAAAAGGTGTACGAGTCCATGAATAATAGGGCTCTGAATCAAGAAATCTAAAAGTTTTCAATAGGGTCATGTGGTCAAAATGGCTTTGGAGATTCGGCCTCAAGGAATCTGCATTTTGAAGAATAATTGTGTTTGAGCAATACGTGCTGGAGAAGCACAACTGGTTCAGAAGCCAGTTTCTAAACCTTATGGGTATGCACTCTGGAGACCAATTCTAAACCTCATATCTGATTGAGAAGTTCATATCTTTTAGAGTGGGCAATGGTAGCAAGGTAGATTCTGGAATGATGAATGGTGCATCAATCAGTCCTTAGAAAATTTCAGTAATCTTTTCAGAATCTCAAATGTGAAAGGAGCAGTGGTAGTGACAATTTGATGGAATTGCTTGATCTTAAAGGAGATCTTTCTATAATTTTGCATGTGAGGGGTTATCTCCTCGTCCAGTAATTAACATATCTTCAAAGAGAACATGGGCTTGCATAGGATTGGGGCCTTAGCAGGAGGCTCAGTGATTGGGAAATTCCGAGTTCCATAGAGCTGATTCAAGAGCTTAATCTGATTGGCTTTTGGTAGAGCCTGATGATTGGGGATGAGAGCATTAAACAGGGTACTTCCCTGTCAAGTCTTGCTATGATTTGCTATTACTAATGCTGGAAGCAACCGGCAGATATAGATGAATCTGGCCACTTCTTTCTACTGGAAAACCAATTTTTTGCTTAGTCAACTTCTTTTGTTGTCCTACGCTAGGCAAGATTTTGACGGTAGACAACAAAAAACAAGGTCTATGGGGCCATTCTGAATTGTCTTGTGTATTATCATCAACAAAAACAAGGTCTAGGCAAGATCACCATTGCCAGATGTTTCTTTGGTGGTAAAGAAACATTTTTCAGTTGAATGGCTAATGTCCTCAAAGATCCTCCTAAAGTCAATCATAATAGAACCTTGGATAGGGCAGTTCCTCTTGAATTCTTAAGGAAACCTTCTGAGCATAAGGGGATTTGATAAGGATATAATCTGTTGTCTCCTCCTGCTAAGGGGCACTTGATAAGGATATGATCTGATGTCTCCTCCAGCTAGAAACAATTGACCACCTAATATCATCAATAAACCGAAACAATTGAACTGCCTTTGGGGGTCTTATTCCTGTTTTAAATGTAACAAATGTATAGTGGTTTGATCAATGAGAGGAGAGAACTATGCTGTTCAAAGGTAATTCGTATGGGAGAGGCTGCCATTTGAAGCCATCTTGGATTGTGGAAGGAGCGGTACTCTGGAGTGTTCAATGGTGACAAGAGAGATGTCGCTCAAGTTTCTAAAGAGATAAACATTGTTATTTGGCTGTTGGAAAATGCTTGGCGGAATTTCAAGAATTATGACTTCCTTTCCTGTTTGCTTGATTGGGGTGTTATTTTTAGAAATTAACTTAGTTTTCTATCTATTTCTTGGGTTTATATTTTGCTCATTTTTTTTTATCTTCAAACTTTCTCAATTGCAAGGTCAAGGTTTTTTAGTTAAATGACTTATGATTTGCTTATCAAAAAAAAAAAAAAAAACAATTACACTTCGTATATAATACTTCCGTAAAGTTAATTTGTAAATGATATTCAAATAAATGGCATCACCTAAGGAACATTTCCAATACATAATTGTATGATAAAGTGCTTTCATAGACTTTATCTTCTTGGTTGAAGTTCATAAATTTGAAAGGATTCAGACTTAAACGGATCCAATCTGAATTTAGTTGGTTTAGTAGACACAGCTTTTGGGACTTAGACAAGGATTCAATACAGAAATTATTTGATCCAGCGTCTTATGTGCTAAGGATCTGTGCCTAACCCGATTCATTGACAGCCCTAAGTAGCTATCCAGGAGATATCTATTTGAGATGTTAATTCTACTTTATAGACCTTAATTGTATGTATAGTATCATCATTCAAGGTCTTAGAATTCTGTCTTGAGGTGACTTTTGCCACCAATCTATAGCAGTTTCTTTTATATTTTTAATGGTTTGAAATTTTTTCATCCAAATTGCAGGAATCATTGTTTAAAGCAGATACAGTGGATCTGATGCGATTCCTTGTGAGCTATGCGCACAATCCTTCTGCTGTGAGAGGTGGGAGAACAGTTGGAAATGAACAACTTCTTGAATCAGCCGTTCGTAATTTGTTGAGTGAGTTGGTTGATGCAAGCACAGGTGCTCAAGGATCTAACCTTGCTAGTGAGTTGGGTGATTCAAGCACAGGTGTTCATAGATCTAACCCTGCTGGTGAGATTGTTGATGAAAGATTTTCAACACCCCACCAGTCTCCTGATGGTTATGGACAGATGACGAGGGCCCCGAGACAGAACATCGAGATGAAAAGAGGTGACTGGATTTGCTCAAGGTAAATCTGCATTTTATGGCATCAATACGTTAGAATACGTTGGCTGTTGACCTCTTCCTACTGCTTAGACTGACATGACATGGGTACACTTCGCAATAAGTATTTCGAAGTTCTACCTTTAGATAATTAGTTTGGTATCAATTATTTAGCTGTTAGAGTTTATCGACTTTCCTAGTAATATTGCTAGAGGGAAACCTACTCTGGTTGTAGGATTGCTGGTAGCTTGTGCAACCATTTTACCTTGCCCGAGGATAAAATACCATCTTTTGGTTAAGCACCTTTTACTAGGTGAAATACAGTTATTTGGATAAGTACCTTTTATTGAAGCCCTTGTATGAGAGTATCAATCAGTCACCTAATGTAATGTAGTTAAATTGTGTCACCGGAAAAGGAACCATACACTGTATTATTGGCCTTTGTTTATTTCAATAAATTGCATTTCCGTTGCACAATACAGGGGCCTTATTTGATTTTCGTTTTTGAGCAGATGCCAGTTCATGAATTTCGCCAGGAACATAAAATGCCTGGAGTGCAATGAAGCACGACCAAGGAGACAGCTTACAGGTGGAGAGTGGGAGTGTCCTCAGTAAGATCGTGTTTCTTCAGTTTGTTCTAGCACACAGTTTGTGTGTTTTTCATGGATACCTATTGACCAGTTTTAACACTTTCTTTTTTTTTCTTTCAGATGTGATTTCTTTAATTATGGGAGGAATGCGGCGTGCTTAAGGTGTGATTGCAGACGTCCTGGCGAGGCCTCATATGGAACTGCTGAATCCAAGTCCCGTATGGGGCATGGTGATCAGGGCAATGTAGGCAGGGCCGATTTTGCAAACCTAGGAACTGTTCCTCCACAGCAGAGGTTAGCAAATGAACAATTTAGAGGGAACTTTAGTAATGATGGTGCTCCCCAGGGTAACAATTTTCAGTCAGTAGAGGGGGCGAGTCCTGGTAAAAGCAGTGGTACATCTATAAATCAGAGCTTGGACAGGATACTGAGCCGTTCATCTACTTCAGAAACAAATTACAATGCTGCAGCTGCTGGGGAAAATTACAGTGGAATCAAGAGCAGTGCGCGGTCGGGTTCATCACCACAATTTAGTCAAACTAATGGGATCAAGTCGGACTATGTTCCCTTTGTGCCTTTACCTACTGATATGTTTGCTAAAAGTCAGAAAGATTCTAAAGAACTAGTGGGAAACAACGATTCTATTGAGCAAAAGAGTGCTGTCACTGGGAAGGCTGGTGACAGTTTCTCACTTTCAGAAGAGCCAGTAAACGAAACTGAGAGCAAAGAAGAAGCTGAAAAATCAGAGAGATGGTTTAAAAAAGTCTCAGAACTGCATGATGTTGCAGATCTTACTAGCGCGATATCAGATGAGGATTTCCCAGAGATCATGCCAATGCGTAAAGGGGAGAATAGGTTTGTAGTCAGCAAGAAGAAGGACCGGTCTTTGACCTCCCCCTTACACAAGAGGCGAATGGCCATGGAGCAAACCAATAGTAACAACTTTGTTCCATTTGTTCCATTTCCTCCAGACTATTTTGCTAAAAAGGACAAGGCACCAGAAACTGGAGCTGTTTCTGCAAAACAAGAGATGCAGCCTCAGAAGTCAGATGAGCACAATGTCAGACTTCCTACTTCTGGTTCAATCAGGAATTCTCCACAACCAGCAGATAATCAACAAACCAATGAAGGTAAATGGAGTACATTTTCTGGAAATAGCATGAATGAGAATAAGGCAAATTACAGTTATCCTGGAAATTCTGACCAAAAACTTAACAATCTTGGAAACACAAGTGGGGAGAGTTGGAATAGCAGTTCATGGAATGATAAGCAGTCAGATACAGCGAGTCCCACTGGGAGCTTAGCCCAATCTGCAAATACAAATGACACTAAAGAGAGTTGGAAGGGTGGGTTTACAGGAAAAAGCTTGGAAGGATCTTTAGTGAAGGAACCTGACCCTTTGGACATGTCAGAGGAAGCTAAAGCTGAGAGATGGTTCAGGCGAGCTGCTCAGATCAAAGATATCTCTGAGCTGAGTCAAATACCCGATGAAGATTTCCCCCAGATAATGCCTATGAGGAAAGGGGTGAACCGATTCGTTGTGAGCAAGAGAAAGACTCCACTAGAGAGGCGGTTGACATCACCTCAGTACAGAAGGAATTTGCCAATTGTTAGCTCGGAAACTCCAAAAAAGGAAAACAATGATAGCTGAAAATTCTTGGATTCCTTCTGGAGTGCATGAAATTATTGGATGTTTCATATTTATGTCCAAATTGATAGTTAGATTTCCAAAGGAATGTATTTTTGATCTTGAGGTGATTGAGGTTTAGATGTTGGATAGACCATCTTTATTCGTCTAATATATGCATATTCTCAATCTTTTGTTATTGAGAAATCTTTGGACGCTTGTGTTAATTATAATTCTAAGCATGTGGGTTTCTGTCTATGATACTGTGTACTTTAGTTATAACAATATTTGAAATCTGTACCTTTAGCATGTGGGTTTGTGTGTAAAATGGGTGGTGGAACGTGTGATTAACGGAAGGAAGACTGGTAGGGAATTACTAAAAAAGTGGTGCAGGTCATGTCCTGTAGTCTTGTAGCCCTTCCTGAAGTCTGAAGGCTGGGCACTGCCTCTCAAACTTCCATGTCTAGGAAAATGCTGAAGTCAGAGGTGCCACCAGCATTGATTCCATGGTGATACTTTACAGGTCGATGCCATAGTAACATGATCTGAACTCATATGCATATGCTGCAAATGCAGAACACAGTATGGGTTCCACATTCGTGTAATTATCTTTGTTCCATCATATGACATTACAGTGAGATTATAACTTTACCTTATGTTCTAACAATGATGATGAGGAGACAAGCAGGTTTTTAATGGATCGATGAGCCATTTAAATGCCTTTTAGCAGGGTTCGAATCCTGGACTTTGGTACACCATCAGCCACTAGTATGTACTCGTCAGAGTTAGCACCGGTTGACCAAACGGAAGCACTTACCTTGTTGCGGATGCTACAAGTGTTGTTATCTTTCTTCTAAGAAAAAAAAAAAAGGCTGAACAGAGGCTTAAGTAGCTCATTGGTATTTCACTCCCCAAAAATAGAAAAGAATAGTATAGACATGAGGTAGTCAAAACTCACACACCAAGCATCTTCATTTAAATAGTATTACATTACTTCAGTTGGAAGCTGATTACAATCATCTTTTCCTCTCTCAAACATCATCTTCGCTGAAACACCTAAAAATTAGAGTACATAAAGTTCTCTACTTACTTTTCTCTCTAGTAACAATACACTATACCCTTCCAACATAAAGAAATAGTAAATGTGGGTGATTGACCTTGTTCACCTCAACCAAATTTACCTTACAACCACAAAACATAAATAAACTCAACCAGTGGAGATATTCCTCAAAATATAAAAGAGGACTCTTCACTGTGGGCCATCTGAAAAAAAGACCCAACCATGATATCTCCACAATCATACTAAAACGCTAGCACACTAAGACACTCTAGAACCTATGGATATATAATTAGTTCAAAGTGGAGGTTGGTTCAAGAGGTGATGAGTTTGGTTAGTGTAAGAGGGATTTTGGTTCAGGGCATGGGGAGCTTAAAACTGTCTTCCACTGTATGTTTGACCAAAACCCCAACCTGAGGAAGCAACATTGTTGGAGACTAGAGTGCGTCCATCACTTGTAGTGACCTTGAATGAGAGGGCTTGACCATCCAGATAAGAGTTGCTCTGCCAGTTCTGCCCCCAGTTCCTAGACATGGCTTTCCAACCAGTTTTTGATCCTTTAATGGAGACGGCCACCACATCACCAGCACCACCAACATTGGTGATCAGAACAAGGTTGAAGTATGAGTGTCCATTGATGGTGAATCTGATTCCCCCCGTCTTTCTGCAAGCAACCCTGTGAGGAAAACAAGAAAACAAAGTTTTTAGGGAGCGAAGATGCATGTATATCTTGAATTATCAGTGAAAAATAAATAAGGATTGTCTAAGTATGTAAAAAGACTCGGACAAAGATCTGGGAACAGGTAGTGCAAAGACTAACAAAGATGTGCTCTAGAATTGATGGATTGGAGGTGTCGAATCCACCAAATTCATAGCAGGGCCCCATTTTGTGCTTTACAGACCAAAGTTTTTTGGTCTATCAAACTAAGCTCCTACTACTTCAGCACTTGGTAGGCCAAAAGAATTTAGTCTACCAAACTCAAGGACCCAATCTGAAATTTGACAGACCAGAGTTGTTACCAGGCTTGCTCTCAAATGGCCTAAATTTGCTTCTAGTTTAGTAGATCAAAGCCAACCCGGTATATAGATGTCTAGAAGAATTTGAGCCATTTCTTACCTTCTGAATTTGACAGGAACTATTCCTGCTTTGAACTTAGCTATATGCTGGAAAACAGGCTGAGCAAGATCAAAGTGTTTTTGGGGAGGATTACACCATCCTCCATTATTATTTGCGAGCGCAATGTTTGGTGGGCAGAAGTTTGTTGCAGTGACTATGATGGATCCAGGGAGACACCATCCGGGGTCATTCACACATTTAATCTCATAACATGCTCCACAAGTCAATCCATTGTTGAACAAAGCAGTGCTCAATGCAGCAGTGTTAGTCCCGTAGCCTTGACTATATAAATTTCCATAACCACAAGCTCCTCCTACATAATAACAAAACATACAAAATATGTCATGAGGTTTCAACTTCAAGAACTAGATGAAACCAAAAAGACGACAACTTGATTGAATTTTGCAATTTTTCTACTTACCCATTGTACCAGAAGCATCACCACCTCCATAGAAAGTAGCATGGGCACTAGACCACCCACCACTTCCATGAACGCTTGTCAACATGGTGAGAAGAGCTACTATGGAAAACCAAATAAATTCCATTTCTATAATGAAAAATGAAGGCAACTCCAAGTTGGCAAAGGAAGGAGAGAATGGAGAGAAGGCAGTGAGGAAGATGTGGTGAGGGGATAGGTGTATTTATAGATTGTATGAAGTGATCGAGTAGAGAAGAATATAGTTATTAAAAAAAAAATTAATTCAAAAAAATAAAAATGAAGCAATGGGAACAATATCCTAACAACTAACTGAAACTAAAACAACTGTAAAATAGGCAACGAGGGCCACCCGGCCACAACCATTGGGAACCTATGCTCTTTTCCATTTGACCCTTTTCATGCCAAATGCTGAAGTTCACTTATTTCCAATACCCTAAAGTTCCTTGTAACTCAAACCAGATTATTATATTCACATACACACAAAAATAGAATATATTATAGTAATACAGAAATTTCAGTCGTTAAATACACGGTTCATGTATTGCGCTACACACTTCATATCCAGATATACTTATTATGGCCAGATTTAAGTGTACCAATACATCGACTTATTCAAATGTACCGATATGTATAAACGATACAAAAATAAGAAGTCCTAAAGATAGATGGTGAAGCCAAGTTTAATCAATACTTCACTCTTTATTTTGTTTTTGTTTTTGTTATTAAAAAATAAGTTGGAAGTGAGATGTAGTGCATAAATCCCTTGTACATGTGTATGATGAAGCTTGGACTGATTATAGTTATGAGAATCATCACCCTTATGTGTTTCCAAGTCCCAATTCTGATCAGAATCTCATTCTATAAAAAAGATAAAAAGAGTGAAAAGGAACATATGCATGCTGCCATAAGCTTTGTTTAAGACTCAGAATGAATTAAAACAATAACACAAAAAGTTTATTTAAAGAAAAAATAAAAGACAATGAAACAAGAGGTGGAAAGTGGAAATCACTGAAAGTTCGTAGCTGATGGTTACTTGATCGTTTTGGTCAGCTGCTATTTTATTATTTCAAGAGGAAACTAAGAAGGTGACTGTTCCAAACCTCTTTCTTCTAAAAGAACTTTTGAATTGGTCATGCCATGCAAAGGAGCTTTTTAGCCACCCAGTGAAAAATTCCCAAGGGAAAAAGGAGGGATATTTTCACTTTGAAGCTAAGCATTTAGAATCGAGGTCGAGGCAATTCAAGGTAAGATACATTTCCTTTCCTCTTCATTAATACCTTATTAGCTAGGGGACTTTTTTTCCCCTGCTTAAACTAATTAATTTTCTTTATGAAGTTAATCCAGTATTTCCTTCAAATTTCAGTTCAAAGCGAGAAATTAATGGCATAGTTCATGTGCAAGTTTGATCAGATTTTCTTTTTCTTTTTTATGCATATCTCGAGACCACTTGTCAAAATGGACTAAAACTAATACACGTCATTCATGAGATTAATCCACACATTTCTTAAAATCTCAACTCAATCAGAGCGACGAAAGTCATAGCTCATGTACAAGTTTTTATCGCAGAGACCCAAAAGGCAACTGTCCTATATGCACTTTGTCCCCAAGGTTTCGACAACCCAGAGCCCATTCACATCCAAAATAGGAGGTTTCGGAACCCAAAGAGGGAACACTCCTTTTTCTTTAGGTTCGGGGAACAGTACTATCTACGAATGTAACACTCATTTTTCTTTAGGTTCGGGGATCCTTTAATAACCCCTGCTCAATTTTCAAAAAAAAAAAAAAAAAAGGGTTTCTATTGACACCACTGAGTCCTATTCAGTCCCAAAACCTCCGCAACTTTCTAGCATGTCCCCGACAAGTTCAAGCCACACACAGGTTTCTCTCCAACTAGTGTTGCGGATTGGTTTATGTGGGTTACTGGATACTGTATCTGTATAGGTGGCTAGAAGCCATTGATTTAAGGCTCGCCTCAAATCTATTTTTAATTACTAAGTGACCTACCATCAGATGCACGAATTTTTAATTGTTTGGAAACAATTTCTACCTTTTTTTTTTTCTCTGTGACTATTGGAAGCGGGAGAAGTTGCATAGGCCTGCGTAGGGTTCTCTGGGTTGACTTAACAAATATTGAGAAGAGTAATTAAGCAAGCTCTTACTGTGGTTGCTCTTATGCATGTCAGATATTCCTTAGTTGTATAGCTTTCATAATGGTTGTTCAATGGCACTTCGAGATTCTTCCTTGTTGGACTACATATAATTTTTTGTGGAAAACATCCTAACAATCTTAGATACTTTGACCGTGTCCTGTTAGTAATAATTTCAGTTGAATTTGACAAAAAAAAAAAGACAATTTATAAAATGTTTCCTTCCTGATCTAACTGCTCCAGTGCTCGTGGAAGGTGGAATGAAGTCTTCCATCATTGAAAACTTGACAATTCTTTATGGGGGTTTTATTTTATTAGAGGTGAACACCGTTTATCGATTACTTTATAGGTGAGCATCGTTTTTATTGGATCCAAGAACCATTAAGGATGTGTTTGGTTGCATGAAATCCTATATCATAGAATTCATGAGGGGACACTTAAATCTACGCTAATTTGAGATTCACTCACTAATCCATCATTAAATTTTGTAATTAAGGATTGTGATTTTCATGTTCATAAAACTTTCATTTCAACAATTGATCAGAAAATCTAATAGTGAATTAGTGAGTTAATATCAATTTAGGTGGTCCCCTAATAGATTCTCATGACATAAGATTTCATGCAAGCAAACACACCCTAAATGTCTTTGGCAAAGTTCAAACCTGTGACTTGTTTGTCATCTAAGCTAACACCCGTTGACTTCTAGAAATTTTTTATAAGTAAATACTTGTGAGCATTGTAGCAAAGCATAAAAATTCCCTAGATATTGGAATATTCCTTGGGATTTGTAATCACGATGCAACCTTTTTATTGTGCTAGAGATAGGCTAGGTCATTAGGCTTTGTTCAATGCTACCAGACTCGTTTCCGGTGTGGACCTAGTGCAATTGTGGTTTGTTTTGTACCTCACTTGAAATTGCTTTGATTTGGCTTTTGCATAATTAAATCCAATTGATTTTAAAATTAAATTATAACATATTCAATGCCGCAATTGTAATTTTCACCCATATATTTGAGTTAATACTTTCTGAAATCAACTACAAACTATATAATAAAAAGGGTAATTTGCACTTTGTCCCCTATTACATATAGGTAATTAATAAGTAGACTCATCATTAATCACTTTTACAATTACCCTCTTGACTAGTGGTCAACGTCCATTGACCGTCAATTTTCAAAGCAGATTACCAAAATGTCCCTTAGAAATCAAAGGTTGAGATTGAATCTTTCGTATCTCGTACATCTCATCTCGAGGAAAATCCTAAAGCTCAATTGAAATCATATCTCGAGAAAAATTCAATAGTTGATTTATAAAAAAATCTTTCATCTTTAACAACTCATCTCGAAAAAAATCTAACGGGCCAAAATTTAATAGTACACACATTTCTAGGTAAATCTAACGGTTCAAATTTAATTATGCACGCATCTCTAGAAAATCTGACAGTCCAGCACGTGTCTTCAGACCAATATGACGGTTTAACACACATCTCGAGAAAAATGTGACGATTTGGATTCATTCGTGCACACATCTCGAGGAAATTTGACTGCTCAGATTTACCCGTGTACACATCTCGAGGAAAATCTAACGATCCATCACACATTTCGGGGAAATATGACGGCTTATATTTATTTGTGCACGCATCTAAAGGAAATCTGACGTCTGAATAACTTTTAATTTACTTTTGCTCCTGAAATAAATTTGAATTTAATTTTACCCCCTGAAACATAACAGACCTGAGAGATGAAGGGGGATGAATGAGGAGGGAGGAGAAGGAAGGGGGAAGAAATAGGAAGGAGGAGAGAGGAGAAAGAATGAGGAAGAATGATGAAGTAGAGGAATGAGGAATGAGGCCCTAACTTTATTATAGGAGTTGTGAAACAGAGGAGGAAGGAAGAAGTGGAAAAAGAGGAAGAATGAGGATGAAGGAGAAAGTGGAGGAACGAGGAAGATGAGGGAGGATGAAGTGGGAGGTGGTGGCGAGGCTGCGAGATAGAGGAAGAAGAATGGGAGGAATAAGATAATCAAAATTTTCTTGATCATCTCTCAGTATGTTCTGTTTCAGGGGGCAAAATTAAATTCAAATTTATTTTATGAGGTTAAGTTATTGTCAGTAATTTATTTTGGGACGTTAAACACCTGCTCACCGTTCAACCACCTTCTAACACTTTTTAGAACACTGATAAATATTATAGTTTATCATATACATGATCTCTCAACTTGCCACATGGACGATGAGGGTGGCACATTTGACTTTATGTCTTTCACATTTACATTGCCCACCCTTATTGGGAAATACATTTGACTTTTTGAAACCACTAGTAAGATCAATAAAATCAATTATTCAAAGCAGAAGATTAGGCAAGTTAACCTCAAATTCAGGATCTTAACAAAGTGCCTTGCATGTGCCAGGCAAACCATCCAATTCCAAAAGGGAATCACTTGCAATCTTTTTTAACTCCTTCAACTCCCTTTTCTGTTCCTCTCTAATAATTTGCTTTGCCTTTGTTTTTTAATCAGACTTCATCTTATCTATTCCTTTTTCTAAACTCTCTCATCTTTTAAAGCTAGAAATAAATCTTAGCTGTGACCACTTGATGATCCTCAATCATTTTCATGCTGCAATCTCATAATTGTATGCACAAGCAATAGTCTTCTTTACAGCTTACATGATCAATTTAGTCCAAAAAAAAAAAAACACCCCGAAATCCTATAACCAACATTTCCAGGTTATATTATCATCTTGATTTTTAATTTCTCACATTCTTTTTTTTGTTATAACTATTAATAACAGCCATTGTTTTACCCATTTGAGAGTTGTTTTGCATATGATATACCGATCAATATTTGTGCTAAAATAATCGATATAGGAATTCTGACTATAACTCACATGTTATTGTTGTATATTGATATGCACCCATGTTCATGTTTTTGATTATCAAGCACCACTGAAGCTTATCATGCATGTTCATATCATTCCAGTTCATTATTATTAACATGTACGTGTATACTTCATAATGATTAAGATGTGGAATTTTTTATCTCCTGAAGAAAATCAATATTTTAATTTCATAATATTCTTGTTTTCCTTGTAATAATTGTATCAAGTGATCAATCTTAGTCTTTCGAGGAATACATGTATAATAAAATATTTCATAACTTCGAAGAAGCCTATAGTGTATATACTTAATGCGTATTTATTTCTCCCATTAATGTGAACATTTGACTTTGAATATATATAAAGAAAGGTGGTACCTTAATCTTCACATGAAATACACTTAATACTAATATTTATTTTATTTAATACACTACATCAAACTAATTAATCCATGAACATGCATAGACCTTATACCAAATGAAGTGAAGCATAGTGTGCTGATCCAAATCATATTATATACATTACATGTAAATGGAATATGATCAAGTTGGCTAGTTCAGTTTTACCAAAACGATCATATTAAGGAACAACATGATGTAGTTAATTATGAAATCTGATGAACTCACTACAAAAAAAGCATTTCTAGCTACGGAAACTAGCGACGGTTTTAAAAAACCGTCTCGATTTAAACGACTTGCGACGGCAAAAGACTGTCGCTAATGCTTCTGATACTGTTTCAGTACATAATTAAAAACAACCGTCGCTAAATATTTTGCGACGGCATAAAACGGTCGCTATTAGCGACGGTATCCTCGCCGTCGCTAATATCTACTAATAAATTTCATTAGCTACGGTAGATTACCATAGCTAATGGTTTAAAAAAAAATGAAATATATAAAAACCAATGTAGCCATGGCACAAGGGCCGACGCTAAGGTTTACAAATAAATTTCATTAGCCATGGTAGAATACCGTAGCTAATGGTTTTTAAAAAAAAAATGAAATATATAAAAACCAATGTAGCGACGGCACAAGGGTCGTCGCTAAGCTTTACAAATAAATTTTCATTAGCCACGGTAGAATACCGTAGCTAATGGTTTTTAAAATATATATATAAAAACCAATGTAGCCACGGCACAAGGGCTGACGCTAAGGTTTACAAATAAATTTCATTAGCCATGGTAGAATACCGTAGCTAATGGTTTTTAAAAAAAAATGAAATATATAAAAACCAATGTAGCGACGGCACAAGGGTCGTCGCTAAGCTTTACAAATAAATTTTCATTAGCCACGGTAGAATACCGTAGCTAATGGTTTTTTTTTAAAAAAAGAAATATATAAAAACCAATGTAGCGACGACACAAGGGTCGTCGCTAAGGTTTACAAATAAATTTTCTTTAGCCACGGTAGAATACCGTAGCTAATGGTTTTTAAAAAAAAATGAAATATATAAAAACCAATGTGTCGTCGCTAAGCTTTACAAATAAATTTTCATTAGCCACGGTAGAATACCGTAGCTAATGGGTTTTTTAAAATATATAAAAAATAAATTCTATTAGCTAATGGTTTTTTAAAAAAAAAATTATATATATATATATATATATATATATATATATATATAATATTTTTTAAAACATTTAGCTCAATCCAAAAAATAGCCAAGTTTTACAAAGAATATTTTGCTACGGCAAAAAATCGTCCCTAATAGAATATTTATAATTTTTTTTTAACAAAAATAGAACCTCATCGCAACTGTCAATAACACCTAAAAACTATAGCTCAATCCAACGCACTAAAACAAACCACGTCACTGATCCGCGTGAAACCAACTCAACCAATCTTTTTCAATTAACTCTCTCTCTATATAAATTTAAGCTTTGATCAAGTTCGGCGACCATCGTCTGTAGTTTGATAATGATCCCTAACAAGTCATCGAGATCAGGCGTTGAGAGTGTTAACTAGACTCCCACTTTCTAAGCCATCTTCATTCGTGTTCGACGAACTACAGTCTTATAGCGGACCATAAGCTATCGTCATCAGTCGAAATTTACTAAGCTTTGGTCGGGTTAGGCCTCCACTTGGCCTTGGGCATGTGAATCTAACTTGGGGTTCTGACTTTCTTAATTCGCCTAATAGTCCAACACGGGGATTGGACCAATGAGTCTGATTCTGGAGTCGGATTGCCATAGATTGACCAGACTGAATTTCATCCAGGTTTAATGAACAACAGCGTAATTTTAATATGGCGGATACCTTGGATTTATTGATAATATCACTGTAGGGGTGCTCTGCATTACATGGGCGCTTAAGGCCTTCACTGTTTGTGTATTTGCGTGCCTTGGGTCGTTCTCCATATTCTGGGTTGAATCTGGTAGGGCACTCCCTTAGGCCCACTAGTTGGCTGGGGCCTGTTGGAGAGATCGATGTGCCACGTGCACGACGCAGATTGCTAGGCGGTTTAGTATCGATAACTCCCCCCAGTTAATGGAGTTGTGTGCAGTGCCATTAATTCAATGAATGTGGACTCGTGCAGTTGCAATTGGAACCGTCGCCTCCTTATTTCCCTTACAGCATTTAATGTTAACATAACTGTTGGATGACTTCTTTACGTGAACCATCAGGCCTATATATAGGTTGTTTTTCACCATTTCAAGCATAGTCATAAATGTTGTAAAGCATGTCATTCAAATCCATCTTTCGAGAAAATATGTTTTGGGTTCTCCAAAGGCCAAAGGAAGATCTTCGTTGTTGGAGTCTTTGAATATTCTGACATTTGCAGCGATGAGTCTTAACAAGACCTACTATTATGTGATTGCACCTGGTTTGGGTGAGCATCCAATTGGTACCATGGGACCTTGTAATTTTTTCTCATATTGCGTAGAAGGAGTACAAATTCTCCCGAAGGGGACAAGTTTTTCTTCCATCTTCCGTTGCTTCCGAGTTGCCGCCCACCACCGCTTTTGGGATATATTAATCACAACAAGTTTTGGGGTGATTGTTCCTACAATATCTACTAGGCTTCATTCGTGATGTCACAACCGGAAGGCAGATTGGCGGAGCGGAGCTATGTTGGACATGACTTGGGGTCTTGTGGTGCAATCTCTGCATCACCCCAAACATCTTTCGCTTGAGAGACATCTTCATCTGCCTTCTTCTATTTTCACCTCCGAATTTTCTTTGCAAGGTAGATTAACGGAGCAAGGTGTCTGCAATCTATTTCAAGCGTCTTTGCCGCCACTTTCAAATCATCCCTGCGAGGCAGATTGGCAGAGCAAAGAATCATTTGTGTACTTGCAGCCTGTAGCCTACTTTGGGTACTTTTGCTTTCACTTCCTAATCCTCTTCTGGAGGCAGATTGACGGAGCAAAGTCTTGACATGCGTTTTAGAGGATCCATACTCGCACCGGACTTAGATACTTGCATTGTGTAAACTTTTGGACTAGTCAGTCGGGCAAGATTTGTAACAACTTTCTCAATAATCAACAAAGTTTATTTTCTATAATTCACATTTTATCCCTTGAATGAATTTGTATAGCATAGGTTTGTGCGAACAAATCTTCTAGACCTAAAATCAAAAGAAATCAAAACAATAAGATAGTTTGACTCTGAGCGGAGACTAATCTAATCTGGCCCTGAAAGAGATGCGCATAGTCTTGGCTCAGACTGTGTAGCTCCCTTGGTGAAGTGTCACATATCACCACTGAAAAATGAACTTTGTGTCAGTGGGCCATTCCTCGATGGTTACCAGCTTTTGGAGTAGACACATGTTTGTTGAAGTGTTGTTACTTAGCTTTGTACTAGACTAGATGGTGTCTCCAGTACTGAATTCTGGCTAGTCGCATAGTTGAGCCTTGGTTGTCGAAGCTTTGTCTTTGTCTGTGCAGGGTGATTTTTCCCCTTATATGGGCCTGAGCTGTAATTGCTAACAATCTAGTTGTTTTAGCGCTGCGTAGTGGCAGTCTCTCATTGAAGGTTGGTCATCTCGAATAGTTCATTGAACCTAGTTGGCAGTGTACTTGATGCATTGGTGCAGAGTAGAAACTACTGCCTCCATCTGATGGAGCCAAGGCCTTCCCAAGATGATGTTGTAAGTGGATGGAGCATAGACCACCATGAACTCCTTGACAAGGAACTTTCGTAATTGTGGCTTTTCCGCCACTACCATCAGACGGATCTTCCCAATAGGGAAGTATTTCTCTCCACTGAACCCGATCATGGGGTGATTGGCGAGTGTTAAGTTTTCCTCCTTGAGCTGCATATTGCAGAATGTGCTGAAAAACAAGACGTTAAAAGAGCTTTTAGTGTCCACCAAGGCCCTTTTCACTTCCCACTTTGCAATGAGGATCGAGATAACCAAGGCGTCATTGTGAAGAGAATGGACGCCTTGGAGGTCCTTGTCCGTAAATGTTAGTGGTGGGATCAGGCTCTGAATACATGCATATTACACTTGTCGGTCCTCGCAGGTGGGCTAAGCTTGCATCTCGATGAGCGTCCTTTTTGGGAACTGTTGGACTGCTCACCTTTCAAGCCGACTCCATGAAGTACATATATGATGCTAGGAACTTCTTTTTCTATCTCTTTGACGACATCTTCCTTTTCCTTTGTTCAGTCTTGCCTTTTATTCGGGCTCGGGAACTCTTTGAGCTTCCCTTTCTTGATCAAGTACTCAATCTTGTTCCTGCGATTTTTGCAGTCCCCAGTGTCGTGGTCACCCTCCTTGTGAAAGGAGCAGTATTTGTTGTTATCGCGCTATGAGAGATCTATTTACTGTTTGGTCGGCCACTTCAATTCTCCCCAATTTTTAATGGAGTTGAGGACGTCGGACAGGCTGGAGTTGAGAAGAGTGATGAAATTAGACCAGACGAAGTTGGAGGCCTTATCTTGCCTTGCGCGGTGAGAATCAAGCTTGTTGTCGTTGCGCTTCTTATTTCTGTCATTGTCTTCTTATTTCTTCCCCTCCTTATTTCTAGGACAGGAGGGTTTCTTTTCAGACTCAGCCTCCTTTTTGGCGGCCAACATCTCATCGAGAGTGATTTATTTCTAGGCACACTTCAGCAAATCCGCAATATCGATTGGAGGTTCCAGAGTGAGAAAATCGTAGAACTTGCGTCTCCTCAGACCCGAGGTGAAGGTTGTGGCCGAGGTGTCATTACTGCAGCCATCGAGGAGAGTTAACTCATCATTGAAAGTGTGTGACGTATTCTCTCAATGTCTCATTCAACTTGTGTTTGAGGGTGAGCAAGTAATGTGACCTTCCTGATTCGTTGGCTACCGACAAAGTGAGTGAGAAATTTTTTGCCAGAGTCTGGAATGAGTCAATGGACTTCAGAGGGAGGCTGTTGAACCAGGTCAGCACTGACTTCTTCAGGGTGATAGGAAATGATCGGCACATTACTGCTTTAGATCCTTCTTTGAGTGCCATTACATGCTGGAAATGGCGTAAGTGGTTGGACGAGTCTTTTGTCCCATCATAAAACTCCAGCTTTGGCGGGATGAATTTCTTCGATAGTGACTCATTCATGATGTGATCTATGAACGGGGGGGATGGTCAGGTTGAACAACACGTCAGGATTGGCGACCCTAAGCCCGAAGGGGGTTCTGCGAGGCGGGTTTGTCAGCCCTAGATGTTGAGTCTCTGTTAGCCGCTCATCCCCCCCGGTCAACTGAGAGCCCATAGGGGCAAAGTGGCTTTTCTGAACGCGTTCTCTGGTGTCTTCTAGGGACAGGGCTCTTCGTTGTTCTCGATCTCCTTCTGAGGGTGGAGGGTGCCTCCGAAACTGGCGATGCTCTGCCGGTTCAAGCATTCGAGGGCTCAGCGATGTCTCCATTATTACGAGATCTCGTGGTCACCATCTTTCTGGACTGTAAGGAAGGGTGATATCATTGTTTTCAAAGGAACTTCGTCGTTCCCCACGGATGACGCCCAACTGATGTAGTCAAATCATGTTCCTTGACCTTGATCTACATAGGGAACACATGTGAGGCAAATACCACCATTGTAACTGTCGATGACACTCCGATGCTAATGTCAGACAAGGCTTGAGTAAGGCGCAAAGCTATAAATTGGGTTATGTGGTGTACATTGTTCATCAACCCTGTGTCTTATTTATAATGCAAAAATCCTTGTTTGACTAGGCCTTTGGTGGCCTAGTTTAAATAAAGATATATTGCTGGAGATCATTTCCTAGTTAGGAGTCATCCATGTAGGAGAGTTTCCCTACACGACTTGTGTTCCCAAATTTGCGGGAGAAACTTTCCTTGTGGAGTGTTGTCCATGCAGGGGAGTTTTCATGCACAACTTATACTCCGGTATTTGTTTCCTAGTCAGAACCAATGTATTGTTGGCCTGCCCATCCTAGGTCGATCCCCCAGATACTTGCCTTATTAGGCCTTATGAGTATTGGGCCTGATCGTGTGACGTATGAGCTTAATAGGACGTTGCAATTCGGGTCCAACCTTCTGGACCTTGCCAAAATGGGCTTAGTGTTATCTAGGCTCTGCCAGATTGGGTGGGCAATCAGGCTCGCTTTGCTCTGCTGATGAGATTATGATGACACGTTTACAGCGCGGATTAAAGGACGATTTGGTGTATGTGTCACGGAATCGAATGTGACAAATTTGTTTATTTGTCTTCTTACGTACCTTCAAAGATTACTCTCGTCGGTTAATTATCCTACGTGCACTGGGAGACTACTTCCCATCGGTTATTTATCCTACGTGCCCTCGGAGGACTACTTCCTGCCAATTATTCATTTTATGTGCCCTCGGAGAAATTACTTCTCGTCGGTTATTCATTTTATTCTTTTTGTTGCTGCTAATTTGTTGTTGCTGCTGAGTTGTTGTCTTGTTGATTCACTTGTCAAGTCATCTTGTGAGGGAGCGTTAACAATTATAGTAATTATATAATTGCGAATACCTAATTAATAGAGATTTCAGTTATTTAGGAATACCGAATTAACCGAGATTAAAATTATTTTTGTCCTTTCTTACTTAGGTTATATTTGTATCCCGTAAAAGTTGTTTCATTTGACTGAAGACTTGTGAGAACTGAGAACGAACAATAATTGTCAGTGTTTGAAACCAGGTGTGGTGGTTGAAGACAAAGTCATTTTGATTCTTCCATAATTCCCAACAAATGTGGGAGATTAAAGTCGGAAGAGTCTTACGTTATGGACGTTGAAGAGACGTTTGAAGTGGTGGAAGCCAAGTTCTAGTCTACTGCTTAAAAACTGATATTGGTGAACAGGGGCGGACCCAGGATTTTAGTGGAGGGGGGGCAAAATGGAAAATACTTATTAGTTGATAATAGTAGTTATCAATGGTAAAGCCAATTTTTTTTTTTACCGAAGCTAATAACTAATAAAAAAAAATTCAACTATAAAAAATACAATTTTAAGCCAAAATAAGGTCACTATTGATAACCTTAGCAAAGAGCAAACAAGCATAATAACTAGAATATATAACTAATATCACAAAAAAGTTTGTCTAGACAGCCAGACTTTAAAGCCATTTTTTGGCCATGCTAGAGCATTTTTACACCTTTACTCATTCTCTTTAAAATACAATCACAAACGTTATCTATAGAAGGGATAGAAATGTAAAAAACTTAAAACCTGACCAAAAAGTGGCTATAAAGCCTGGTTGTCTAGAATTGAGAATCACAAAATAATTAGGATAAGTTCTAGGTGAAGCTAAAAAAAATTTGAAATTTGCGAATCTAATATGATCATAATACAATTTCAAAGAAAAAATAGTTTATATGAGGCTCAAATTTTATACGAGTTGGCTAATGATATATATTTTCATTGAATTCTATCGTTATTATTTTAGATATTAATTTTAAATATTTTTTTGTTAGGGGTTTAATATTACTTGTGAAAAACAATTCATTTATTTAATATTAATAAATTTTTATTAAACTAAACATTTTTTAATGTTTGCAATTACTAATAAAATTGCTAGGGGTGGGCAATGTCGGTTCGGTTCGGTTTTGAGCCCCAAACTGATTTCGAACCGATTTCATTCGGTTTGCCCAAAATCCAAACTGAAACCGAATTTTGTATTTGTAAATCGATGAATTCGGTTGAACCGAATTTCGGATCGGTTCGGTTAAGCCGAAATTTCAGGCTCAAGCACTTGAAAGACTTTCATTAAAACATGCCCAATTTTTTTACAGGCCTAATTTTTTACAGACCCAATTTTTAATCCAAAATTGAAAACTTTGATAAAAGGGGGGCGATTCAGTGCAACAAGGTGTATTACAGTGCATTTGTTGCACTAATCAGGTATTGACACACACCTGTTATTTAGTTATTTATATATATATATCTAATTAATCGGTCGGTTCGGTTATAAATCGGTTGGTTCAAAATCGTAAACCGATTTCGAACCGTTTATAATCGGTTTGGTTCGGTTTAAATTATTTTCTTTCTACTCATATTTCGGTTCGGTTACCGAACCGAATTTGAAAATCGGTTCGGTCGGTTAACTAAATTTAAATCGGTTTTTGCCCACCCCTAAAAATTGCATTGAAAATAAAATAAAAAATGCACTCGAAAAGTATCGAACTAAGGTCTTTTACTAAAAATGATAAACCTCCAACCACTACACCAACAAAGACATGTTTGAATATTTTCATAAACAATTAACATATTGTATTCTACTTTATATAATCGATTTTTTAAGACTAAAATATATATACTAAAAATATTTTAAAAATTGAGGGGGGCAGCTGCCCCCCTCGCCCCTTAGTAGGTCCGCCCATGTTGGTGAATGTAGTGAATGGAAAACTAAAAGAACAGTAGTGATCCCCAAGTTTTGTTGCTACAACTTGAAGCTTTGAACAAACCTTTGCGACTCCAGACAATATGTTATTATTATATATTCTGTAACTTCATTTGATCTTTAAGGACTATATAATTCAACACAACATTTAAGATGCATAAAAGTTTAGTTGAGAAAGAAGAAAAATAAACGAAATCCTCTACACTCCAATTTCACTCAATAATACTTCATTCAACCTCCTTCTCCCTCTCTACAAAGTGGTATCTATTAAAGCAAATTGGATCCTAAAACATGAAGTAACTAACAATATCAATGTAACACATACAAAAGAAAACCATTTTCTTCATCTTTTATTTGAGCTGTAAAAACATAATCAATACATGAATCTCTCCATTTAAAGATGTCGTTCATCGATATAATTTGACCGATCTGCAAACCATTTCTTGCCTGCATGTAGTGATCGATCTGTATTGATTGGTTTCAGCACACAATAACCAGTAGTTGTAGAACATGAACCATCAGTCTTTCCTAAGCAACCATTTCCACCCATAGAAAACCTGCTCTTATCCCTTTCATGCCTTTCAACTCTCCTTCCATTTTGCTTCCTGACTACAGAACCCAATCTTGCCTTGCTAAGTTTTCTAGTTATAGGCACTGGCATCACTTCAAGACCCATCAACTTAGCTACTACACCTGGTTTGCACCAAACCACACTTTCGCTCGCAAAAATTGGAGGTAAATTCATATTCCTTTCCATGTCGAAATCAAAACCATCCCTGCATAGCCTCCCTTCAAGTCTTCTGCTACAACAAACCGACTTTCGACCTCCTACAACTGGAAGAGATAAGTTCCGGAAAGAAGACCTGTACATGGCGTCCCTCCCATCTAGAGAAAACCGAGGATACTGATTCAATGCATTTCTTGCGGACTTTAAAACATCGGAATTGCTCACACAGGACATTCTGCGGCGGAACTCATTATCATGTTTTGTCTTCCTTGCAGCAGCCTCCTCTAACTCGAGCTGCAATATCATTTGTTCCAGCGTTGGGGCGTTGCCTACCAAATTGGCCTCATCAAAGTAAAAACTATCACGAGACGGAGTGCCCGTGCAAGACATGTTCTGATTTGCAGTGCTGTTCTTTTGTTTCAACGTCGATGTTGAGCCATCCCCATTGCAAAAGTTTCGGAAACCTTTCTTCATCTTGGATCCTACAAAATTCTTGAGAAGAAGGAAAACGAGTCTTTCACTGATGGCGGTGAATTATTAACAGGTATTGATGAATGAAAGATGAAGAAAACAAAGCTTTAAAGGGAACCGTGGTGGACAAGATGAAACGTGAATGCAGTGAATGCAGAGGTGGAAAATATTAATAACACTCCCATGATCAAAGAGGGACCCCCCACTGCACAGGATTCCTCACTAGATGGTACCTGCAAAGTTTAAAAGATCACTTCCAAAGAACATCAAACAAATACACCATTGTTTGAAATTTTGTGAACCAAGTCTCGCCACATTTCATACGGCCTTAAAGAGCTCCAGACAGTTGTAGATGGTCATGACAGTTCATACGCAGTATATAGCAGTCAACTCGGAATGTCTATACATTAAATTATAAACCTCATATTCTTAACAATACATGTATAATGGCTCCCAATTACTGTTTTTTAACAAAAAAAGAAGCTGAAAACACGTGATAAAAGATTAAGGGTATCCAATCCCTTTAACACAGTTACCTACCAAAAGCTACTTTCGGAAGGATCTGCCTGATGTCGAGCATCCACCTGGGTCATGATTTGAAGATGATATCGTGGATTTGCGAAAAATCTTTGTGCGAAAAATATCCTTGCTACTTTTGCCTCTAAATGTGAAACTCTTTTTAAGATTTTTCAGTGACGCGCTACCACCATTTCGTTGTGGTAGCGGTGGAGTCTGAAATTTCGTTGAAGAACTCTCTGTCTCATGTGTTGGATCAAAATCATTCATAGCTGAGGTATCAGAAAATACAATCCTCCGATGCCTCCTAAACGATCTCAAGGCAGTCTGCAAGGGTTCTGAGAGGAATGGTGATTCTACTGAGGCACCTGAAGCCTTCGAGCACACGGGGCAGGGGGGATCGTGAACTTGAGTCTTTGGTGTTGCTTGCTCCAAGCACTCTGCATGAAAGTTGTGACTGCAGGATAGTACTGCAGCAATAGGCATGTCACTACCTCTGACAAGTCGGTAGGAACTCCATGGTGATTTCTGACGCATGAGTCTGTTGCACAAACCACAATTGTGGTTACCTGCCAAGTCACTAGGTGATTTCAGGTCTTCTATACTAGATACATTCTCCATGACATCAAAACCTTCTCCATCAAACCCAAGATCATAACTGCTGGCATTACTCCACCTGAACCCCTCTCTTCTGAAGCTCATGCTTGGGTTAGGGGAAGCATCTGACTTTTGAAGTTCCATCATAGTTTTGTGAAACTTGAGATCATGACGTGAACTATTATCAGGCCAATCAGATTGTAGTTCCACGAGCTCCGCGGGGACAACCCGGCTAGTGCTACTTGTACCGGCAGAACTAAAGGCCTCGTCTCTATCTGAAATAGGATTGCGGAACCACAGTGGGTACACAGGTTTGAACATAAAAGAGCGCTTGCCTGAGAAGCTGCAGTGGGAGGAAGAATGTCGTTTACTAGTTGATTCCAATTCGCTGGACTCAGAAATTGAAGGAGAATCAAAACTAACGTATCTTGGACCTCCAGTATGAAATTTCCTCTGTCGTCATGAACAAGATCAATACAGGGAAGATGCTAAACAATACAAAAATCACTACACACCAAGTTGAACCATGAATTTACCTCAGCTGAAAGAGGAAACAGAATATCGTCCAACTTTGAACCTGATCGCAATTTTTAAACGAAAAAAAGAAAAGGAAGCTCTAAATGAGTACTGATATTTCGAAAATATAAGAAGTGGACCACAAAGGCAATCAAGAAAAGAAAAAGCTTAAAAAGGGAATAAAAAAATAGAATGATAAATGAAATAATTGAATGTTACTTGGCGAAATCTTACAAATATTATATGGGAGACCGTAACCTCCATATCCATGGTTATAGGTTATGTACCACAACATGGATATGGATATTGGTATCTGACATGGTTATGGAACAGTCGGCCAAAAAAAACACAATACGAGAACCGCTGGGACACTGTACATTTTATTTAAATTTTCAGCAATAAGTCTTGAATGATTAGTCATACTTATGGGTCAATATTGCTACTCATGTACTACTACCTTGCCATAATATGTTCCACTCAATGAGTGGCCAATGGGAGTATCCCAAGTGTCGACGCACGTATCGGACACAATATGTATCTTCACGCTTTTTTTGTCATTGTTACATATGTTACAGGACTTTAAAGTTTTAAAAGAAAAACTCGGATGAAAAGGAAAGATCGGTACAAGTAATCATGCCATTTTTGACATAGAGAAAAAAGATCTACTAATCTGCAGATAGAGAAACCCCCACCTGAGTTCCAATGTAAACACACCATACTCTAAATACTCACCTTTGCATAAGAAAGGAAGGCATTAGGCAACTTAAAGTTTCCATTTATTGACAAGTATTTTGGACACTTGACAGCAGAATAGACCCGCCAAAAGTAATCATCAGATTTGCAAAGAAAAAAAAAAAAAAAAAAAAAAACTTAGCAAATTAAAATGAAACGCTAAAGATTCAAAATCCTGATTTAGATAGAAATAAGCAGTAAATGTAAAATAAAAAACTTAGCAAATTAAAATGAGAAAAGATATGCAAAAATTTGTCAAATATCAGTATTAAGAAAAAAAAGCATCGTCAAATCTCTTTAAAGAAAAAGTCATTCAGTTTCAAAAAGAAAGACTTAACAACTGGAACAAGCACATATACTGTTCATTTCAATCCCAGCTCAAGATTTCAGACTAGAAAATGCAACCAAACAGAACCAAACCTAACACTGAAGAACAATTTCCTCAACCTACTTAAATTAACCATATGATGTAACCATCAAAACAATTCTAGCATACCTAAGTGGCTATGAGTTATATAATGTCCATATGATGCAACCATCAGCTTACTGGGAATGGACAGTGTTATTAGCATGAATTGCACATATATTTACGGCAACCACCAAGGTTTGTGTCATAATGTGCTCCAAGAAGACCATGCAATATTCTTGCAAGAGTAATATGCAAAAAAAACATGCACAACGACATTGCAAGGCAGCATGATGATGAGGCTTCTCTCAAAGAACACATCCTCTTATCATTTCTAAGCTATTTTGTAGTGCTATGGCATATATATAGTATCTCCAACCGATTCATCAAGAGTTATGGCACAAGGGATTATTAGATCAACTTCTTAGGTGGCAGTCAACTTGACCAATGGTGTTGGTGAAGGTCATATTAGCTTGACTTGGAAACCTATCTTATAGATTAAGAGACTGCTGCAATTTCTGAAGATTGGGTTGTAATATTTATCAATAGCAATGATAGCTTCTTCTTTTCTTTTCTTTTCTTTTTTTCTTTTTTTCTTTTTCTTATTTCTTATAAGCTTATCCTCAAAAAATAAAGTTTATTTCCTCAAGACAACCAAATATTTACGAAGGTACTCTTACAAAAGGGGATTGGGGATAAATTTCATATCAGTGTCACTCCGCCAACTGCATTTGTAAGATTGTTCCAGCTGATTAACACCAGAGGGTTGAACAGTGTGAAAGGAAAAGTGTCACATATACTAGAAGTATATCTAACTATCCTCCTTAGTGGGAGCCATGAAATGATTTGATCTGTTATCCAAAACTAAAAGGATCTATAAAGAAGCAGAAACAATCTAAGCATTTATGATTATTCCATCTCTGTCAGAAGAGAGAGAGTATATTACCTCCAACACGAGTGGAGAACTCGTCGGACTTGGGTTCCAGTAGCGGTGGTGTCCACCTAGGAGGCTGTAAGCCATCAGGACTTCTGATATATGAAACCACCCCATCAGACATGGAATGATGATGCTGGGGGCAATGATCCTTGTTCACCCTGCTTCTGCTTTGTTTACTATGTGAGGATAATGATGAACCAGGCTGTGAAACTCCTTGGTACCCATGTAGACCGTCGCACTGAAATCTACAATCCCATCTCCTTGGTGGCGGAGAAAAGCTTGAGTTTGTCCGCCACTGAGGTTCTCCAGGAACCATTGAACGGCTTCTAATCTCTGTATTAGGATTTGCTCCATGTGGCCCAGCGGCCACACAACAAAGTGCACCCGTTTTAGCTATTTTTTATGCAGCAGATAAAGTTGTTTACTCGCTTCAGTCAAGACTTCATCAAAGAATGGATGCACATGCAAAACAAGTTGGATGAAATGTCATAAACAAGCAAGGGTTGCGCATTAAAAGTTGAAGATTAACGAGGTTGGATACAAGGATAGCGTGTATGTTTTCCAAAACCGAATCTTGAAAAGAAAAGAAGAATGAACTAATAAATTCTCACCGTGAAGTTGAAGCCACAGACAAAAACCTACTAATTTCTTTTTCCAGCACTAGATCTATAGAAGTGAGTCTGGGGTACAAGAATAAAAATGAAAGTAAGATGTTACTTCTTTAATCTAATTTCCAATGTGATGATCCTCTGCAACTACCTTTTTCCAGGAAATCAGGAACCCTGTGGAAGGTAAAGGTATTCCTTTAGTCTGTATAATGAATATTTCAACTGAGGAGACAATGATCAGAAATGACATTAGAAAATGATGCGCAATAAAGATGCATTAAAATAACAAAAACCTGAACAGCCCAAGAATGACAGAAGGCTCCCAGGTTTAATTTACTTTTTCAAAGCATTCTCCACCGAAACATGACATAGCTACATAGAATTTGAAAGTTATCTAAACAAGTAAATACGAAGCAGAAAATTATACATAGTAGAATGTTTCATGAGTGAATACTGGATCTTTTAATCGTTTGTGGACTTTTAAGACAGTTTTCATGTAAAATGATGATATCTTCTGTTAAAAATCAATATTCTTGCTCTCTCCTAGAGTTGCTATCAATTTTGAGTGTTGTAGAAATTGTCTTATTTTTTGAACTAAAGCTACAAAATCTCAAGTACATGGCAGCCGAGAAGATGTTTAGACCCCTAAGAACCATAATCTTTTATTGATCAGCACAAAAGTGGATTATCTCAAGTCGCAGCTCCCATAACAATGGCAAAAAAACATTGCATGGGGCTCCAAGGAGATAGTAAAGAAATTAAAGTCATGGCAAATTGGCAAGGAAAAGATAATTGGTGTGCAAAATGGATGGTTTTATATTCTTCACTATCATCCTCAAGACTTTCAATGACTGACTTAGATGGTAATGCTAAAAAAGAGTAGAATAGGGCTGCTGAAAAGGAAAACAAAAGGGTGGGGAGGTGAGAGCTAGCACCCAAAACATTCCTAGAGAGGACATGGCCCTAATATCTCAAATCAGGGACAGTCAGCCAATTGGAGAGAAAAATAGGAGACATTCCTAGTTTTCACCATGAGGAATGTCCACACATCTTGGAACACCAGGTGGTTGAAAACCCCCCATAAGAGGAAACTAGATTAGCACAAGCTGCCACTGACTAGAGCAGTATGAGGTAGTTGTTTATTGGTATGTAAAAGTGTTGTATTTGCAAGGTAAGACATCTGAATGTGAAGTTACATGTTTCCATTGCCTATTCCCACAGCTCTAATGGAAAGATCTCTATGGACTTTATGTTGGGTATGGATGGCCTAGCGCAACAGGTTCAAATTATGTTCAAGGTATTCACCCAATCATAGCAACTAAAGATGAATAAAATTTAAGCCTTTTACAAATGTGAAGTGTTTTCTGACAATGCCTACAAGGTTGATGATATTCCTAGTGAGTTGAAGCATTATATGTACTTCTAGTCTTCTGGTATTTTTTTTTTTTTTCATGCATCTGCCATTTGGCTTGAAACAGGCTTTTGCTACTGGGGAGTTTTCTGCGCGTAGAGGCATAGAATTGCATGACGGATGTGTTTTGGCTAATGAATTAAAGATCGTTGTATTTTTGTTTGAAACAAACAGTAAATAAGGTTTATTGTATTCTGCAGTTTATGTCATTGAAATCTTTTCCTTTTTCATCTAAAATAATAAATAACAACCATCAACAGATCTAAAACGATCCCATTTCTGATCATCACCGACTATCCATCCATCACTCATCCACAAAATTGCCTCTCAAGTCTCATCACATAATATATTATTATCCAAAACAAAACAAAACAAAGCAGAATCTGAATTCAACGTGCTCAAATGGATTAAAGAGAGAGAGAGAGAGAGAGAGAGAAAACAGAAACAAAAAGAAAATGAAGAACAACACACCTTCAAACCCTTGCAGATTTCTTCTTTCGAAAATTGGGGAGGAGAGAAAGAGAGAGAGGGAGAGAACCCTAGCTTTGTTTTGATGAAAGAAGGTAAGGGAGGGACGGTGGTGAATGATGAAATGGTGGAAAGCAAAATAATGAAGAGAACAGAGGAGGACACGTAAAAAGGGTATGCAACAAAAACCTTTCCTGCGTTTGATGGTGAGATTATATTGCGCGCAATGTCGTAACCAACGCTTTACCATATGACGGAATAAGCAAAGCCAGCTCTATGCCCTCATTCCCCTAATTTCCTACACTTTTTTAAGAATTATATCCTTTTTTTTTTTTTTTAGTAATATTCTCCAAATCCCGAATCATTTTTGCCAAATTTAATATCATGTGAAAACCCACTTTCATCAAGTTTAGGATCACATACATTCACAACAACAAGATGGAGGCCTGAGTCCATATATAAATTCAGTTTTTAGAAGAACTCCCGCTTCTCCATTTTTGCAACTTTTTGTTTTCTCATATTTGTTTCATCCAATCATAACCATCCTCTTTCTTATTTTTGGTAATCCTATTCTTCTATTGAGGTTCAGATTAGGGAACCACAATAACTTTCAAACTAAGACACGAAATTGTCCGTGCAAATGATCAGCCCTTTAGTACATTATAAATAAAATTGGACAACAAAACAAAACAAAACAAAACAAAACAAAACATCCTGATGGCCTTGCTTTTGAAATTATGAAGACTACAACAAAATGTCGTGCATAAATACAACATTATGGTAGTCACAATATCATGATCTTGACGTCATGACAGAGAATTGTGCGCTAATGAATTACCAAATTTTTTTAAGTGTTACAGTAACTAGTAGGTTGGTTATGTGGTCACTGTTGGGAGTTAGGAATTAACAAGTTATCATTTTCCACCATGCACATTTTATCGCAATTTAATGAGCAAGTGTAATTATCTATTTTGATTTAAAATTTTCATAACTACAACAAAGGAGCATTCTCATCTTAATTGATGTAATGGATAATAGTAAGGGGAGTAGATGGTGATCAGGAACACCTCTCTTGGCACCAACACTATTTGATTTAAACTTTTCAAGATGCACCTTCATGCCCACTTTAGAACCTCTTTTACTGCTTGCAATTCAGCTTGAAATTTTGACCTGCATCTTAAATCCACTGTCCTTATCTATGCTTACTATTTCTAGTGCTACTGTAATCGTAATCGTGGTGAAGCCATAACATGCTTCGAAGTGTTGCTTCCAGAAAGATGATAGAGTTTTTGTGTGGCAAATGTTACTAATAGTACAGCGACATTTGTAATTCTCAAGTTTGAGCACTACATAAAAATCAGTGAGGCTAGGAAATTAGGTTTTGCAACCAGGATGATGTATTTTACAACCTCGAGATACACATAAAATTTTGGGGATTTTATCATTCTTTCGAGATCATGCCACGTCACCTTGGTTGCAAAAACCTAGTTTTCGAGCATTTTTTTTTTTATAAAAATACCGTTTTTGTAATTTGTCATTGATGATACACCAAACCGTGTTTTCATCCGCGCCGTACGCGTGTCATGAGAATCTCGTCAACAGATCAAAGCAGGCTTGGCAAGGCCCAAAAAACACTAAGCCCATGTTGGCAAAATCCAGAATGTTGGATCCAAATTGCAGCGCCCTCTTAAGCCCACAAGTCACATGGTAAAACCCAATATCCATAAGACTTAATCAGGCAAGTATCTGGGAAATCATCTAAGATGGGCATGCCAGCAATACATTGGTTCCAACTAGAAAATATATACCAGAGTATAAGTCGTGTAAGGAAATCTTCTCGCATGGACAACACTCCAAAAGGAAAACCTCTCCTGCAGATCTAGGAGTACAAGTCGTGTAGGGAAACTCTTCTACATTGATGACTTCCAACTAATAAAGGATCTCCAGCAAGATCTTTTTCCCTAAACTGTGTCACCAAAGGCTTAGCCGAACGAGGACTCTTGCAATATAAATGAGACACAGAGTTGATGAAGAAAGGTATGCTACAGAACCCAATTTATAGCTTTAAGTCTTTCTCAAGCTTTGTCTGACTTTAGCATTGGAGTGTCATCGTCCACCACAACGGTGGTCCTTGGCTTACGTGCGTTCCCTGTTTAGGTTCAGGTCAAGACCAAGGAGAGCAAGATTCAACTACATCAGTTTGGCATCGTCCGTGGGGAACAACGAAGTTTCTTGACAGACAGTGATATCACCCTTCTTCACAATCCAAAGAGATAATGACCACTGGATCTCGCAATAATGGAGACATCCCTGAGCCCTCGAACACCCGTACTGAAAAAGCGTCGCCCGTTCCGACGGATCCAACACCGCAGAGAACAAAATCAAACCCCACACCGGTAGCAGCCGTGGCGGACACCAGGGTGGATCTACTGTCAACCCAGATGCAACAATTTGCAATAGCGGTGAAGATGCTCACTCAGCAGAACCATCCACCCGTGGAAGGAGACCGGGAGCAACGAAGAGCCCCGTCCCCATAAAACACCAGAGAATCAAGAGAGTCGTGTTGCTCCTGCGGGCTCTCAGTGCAGTGCGACTTTTAGTGGAGCAGCCAAATGGAAAACCAACATCTAGGGCTGACATACAAGTCTTCCAGAACCCCCTCCGGCTAGGGCCACCAATCCTGACGTGTTGTTCAACCTCATTGTCCCTCTGTTTATGGATCATATCATGAACGAGCCTTTGCCGAAGAAATTCACTCCGCCAAAAGTTGGAGTTCTATGATGAGACGACAGACCGGTCTGATAACTTGCGCCACTTCTAGCATGTAATGGCGCTCAAAGAATGATCTGAAGCAATAATGTGTCGGTCATTTCCTACCAGCCTAAAAAAACAGCGTTGACCTATTTCCACAGCTTCCCTCCGAGGCCCATCGACTCATTTCCAACACTGGCAACAACATTCCTTACACACTTTTTCGGCAGCCAACGAATCAAGAAGGGCCCGCATTATCTGCTCACCCTCAGATAGAATCCTAGCGAGACGTTAAGGGAATACGTCACTCGATTTAACAATGAGTTGACTCTCATCGATGGTTGCAGTAGCGACATCGTGGTCACAACCTTCTCCTCGGGTCTAAAGAGAGGCAAGTTCGATGATTTCCTCACTCTAGACCCTCCAACTGATATGACGAACTTACTAAAAAGTGCCCAGAGATACATCATTCTCGATGAGATGCTGGCTGCCAAGAATGAAGCGGAGTTCGAAAAGAAACCCTCTGGATCCCGAGACAAGAATGAGGGGAAAAAACAGGATGATGCGACAGAAAGAGGAAGCGCAATGACAACAAGACCGACTCTGGTCATGCCAGGCAAGATAAGGCCTCCAACTATGTCGAGTCTAAATCCGTCGCTCCCCTCAACTCCAATCTGTCCGACGTCCTCAACTCTATCAAGAATGGGAAGAGCTAAAGTGGCCCGCCAAACAGCAAGGAGACCCCTCCTGGCTCGATAACAACAAATACTACTCTTTTCACAAGGAGGGTGACCACGACACTGAGGACTGCAAGAGTCTCGAGAATGGGATAAAGTACTGGAGTAGGAAGGGGAAGCTCAAGGAGTTCCTGAGCCTAGACAAAAGGCAGGACCAGGCGAGGAAATGGAAGATATCGTCAAGGAGATAGATAACGAAGATCCGGACATCGTGTATGTGCTTCATGGAGTCAGCTCCGAAGGCGAGCAATCTAAGAGGTCCCGCAAGTGAACGCTTTTCGAAATGCGGACGCAAGCACTTGCGAAGACAGACAAGTGCAATATGAATGAATTCAGAGCCCGATCTCATCACTAACATTCATAGACAAGGACCTCCAGGGCGTTCATTATCCTCACAATGACGCCCTGGTCATCTCGGTCCTCGTTTCAAAGTGGGAAGTAAAAAGAGCATTGATGGACACGGGATTACGAGAAGCTCTTTAAACGTCTTGTTTCTCAACGCTTTCTGTAATATGCAACTCAAGGAAGCGGACTTAACGCCCGCGAATGTCCCATGGTCGGGTTCAATGGAGAGAGATGTCTCCCTATTGGGAGGATCAACTTAATGGTAGTGGCGGAAGAGAGACAATCACAGAAGTACCTTGTCCAAGAGTTTATGGTGGTCGATGTTCCGTCTGCTTACAACATCATCCTGGGGAGGCCTTGACTTCACCATATATAAGCAGTGGTTTCTACTCTGCACCAATGCATCAAGTACACAGCCAACTAGGCCCAAGAAATTATTCGTGGAGATCAACCTTCAGCGAAAGACTATCAATACGCAGTGCTGAAGCAACTAGATTGCTAGTAATTACAGCTCGGGCCCGCGGGAAAATATATTAGACACCAAGCCCAAATTCGGGTTGAGGATCACTCCTTGCGGATAGAGATAACGCTCCGACAACCTAGGCTCAGTTATCTGACGAGCCAGAATTCAGCACTGGAGACACCATCCAATCCAGTACAAAGCTAAGTAATAACACTTCAACAACACAGGCGCTTCCTTCAAATGCTGACAACCATTGAGAAATGACCCGCCTGCGCAAAGTTTACTTTTTAGTAACTTCGCTAACATTGGCGACACGTGGCACTTCGCCAAAAGAGGTACACAATTTGAGCCAGGACCGTGCGTGTCTCTTTCAGGGCCAAATTAGCTTAGTTTCTGTTTAGAATCAATCTATCTTATTGCTTTGATTTCTTTTGGTTTCTTTTAGTTTAGAAGAATTGTTTGCACAAGACATATTCAAGGAATAAAAAAGACTTTATTGATTACAATGAAAGTTATTACAAAGCTTGCTCGACTGACTAGTACAACAGTTTATACACTACAAGTATCTAAGTCTGATGCAAGTATCAGCCCTCTGAAACACGCGTCATCGGAAAAGGATTTGAAAGTGAAAGGCTACAAATACAAGCTTAAAAACACTACTTGAAAAAGGCTACAAGTACAGTCTTAACTCTTTGCTCTGCCAATCTGACTTGTGAAGATGAATAGAAGGGAGCAGAAGAAGGCAGATGAGAAAGTCCCTCAAACGAGGGATGACTGGGGTGATGCAGAGTTAGCACCCTAGGTCACGCCCGTCAAAGCTACGCTCCACCTATTTGTCTTTCAGCTGTGGCGTCATGCGTGAAGCTCAGTAGATACAGTAGAAACAAACAACCCAAGGTTGGTTGCGTGTGTTATCTCTGAGATTGAATGGCGCGAGACGCCATTGGAGCACCGAAAGATGGAAGACAAACTTGAACCCTGGGGAGGAGTCTATACTTCTTTGAAATATAAGAAAAAATTACAAGGTCCCATGGAACAAATTTGATGCTCACCCAAACCATATGGCACCACATAATAGCAAGTCTTGTCAAGAATCATCGCTGCAAATGTCAAACATTCGAAGACTCCAACAACGAAGATCTTTTTTTAGCTTTTGGAGAACCCAAAGCCTGTTTTCTAAAGAGATTCATTTCAGAACATTCTCTAGAGCATTCATGGCAATGCTTGAAATGGTGAACACCATCCTATATATAGGTGTGACGGTTCATGAAACGAAATCAATCAACAGTTATGTCAGCATTAAATGTCGTACGAGAAATAGGGAAGTGACAGTTCCAATTGCAATTGCACGAGTCCACATACATCGAATTAATGGCTCTACACGTAGCCCCATTAAATGGGGGGAGTAACTGACACTGAACCATCTCCCAATCTACGCCATACACCTGGCATGCTAATATTTACAACACACCCGCGAACTAATGGGCCCAAACAAGTACCGCGCCAGATCCGACCCAGTACAAAGGCCTTAAGCACCCATGCAACGTGGAACATGCCTACAATGATATTATCAATAAGTCCAAGGTATCCGCTCCATTATCTATCGTCTATTGACCCTAGATAAACTTAGTCCGATCAATTTTTATGGTGATCCGACTCCAAAATCAGATTTATTGGTCCGACCTTCGTATAAGACTACTAGGTAAATTAAGTAAGTCAGTACGCCCAAGTCAGACTTATATGCCCAACGCCAAGCGGAGACCTGACCCGATCAAAGCTTAGTCAGTTTCGACTGATGGCAATGGCTTCTGATTTGCTCTAACCCTAGTCCGCCAAAAACGGATGACGATGGCTTGCCAAGGATCATTGTCCAACTATAAATAATTATCATCGATTTCGACCAATGACGATAGCTTTTGGTCCACTCTAACGAATAGTCTGCCAAAAGTAGACAACGACGACTTAAAGAGTGGGGGCTTAGTCAGCGCTCTAATGCCTGATCTGGAAGTATTGTCCAACCAAAAATAATGGCCATCGAACCCGACCAAAGCTTAGTCAGTGATGACTGATTACGATAGCTTATGGTATGCTCGAAGCCTAGTCCGCAAATAGCAGATGATGACAGCTTAGAAAGTGGGAGTTCAGTCAGCACTCTCGATGCCTTATTACGATGGCTTACCAGGGATCACCGTCCTTCCATAGATGATGATCGCTGAACCCTTTCAAAGTTTAGTCAGTGGCCACTGATGACCATAACTTCTGGTCTGCTCTAAGTCTAGTTCGCCGAACACGGATTATGATGGCCTAGAAAGTGGAAGTCTAGTCAGCGCCCTTGACGCCTGATTACGATGGCTTGACAGGGATCATCGTCTAACTACAAACAATGATCTTCGAACCCTACCAGAGCTCAGTCAACCCCGTCTGATGAAAATAGCTCCTGGACCGCTCTAACGCCTAGTCCGCCAAACGGAAGATGATGGCTTAGAAAGTGGGAGTCTAGTCAGTGCTCTTGATGCCTAATCATGATGACTTGCCAGGGATCATCGTCCAAATACAAACAATGATTGTCGAACCCGACCAAAGTTTAGTCATTTATAACTGATGACAACAACTTTCGGTCTCCCTTATAGCCTAGTCCGCCAGAAGCAAGCAGAAATTGTTTGAAAGACCAAGAAGCTTAACTTGGACAACTCACAAGGACCATCGTCCTATTATTTGCAGCGATGCACACACATGAAGACAATCTGAACAATTCGCTTATAGTAGCAACAACAACTGTTGGTCTGACCCCTAGCTTGACCTACATATGGCGGATTACAACGACGAATCTCAAAGACGGGTAATGGCCTGGTCCAAATTATCTATCACCAGCCGAGCTTATCCCCTTGCATGGAGTTTAACTAACTTACAAAACTTGGCCAATACGACTCTTCGATCTCTAAATAGTTCTAACTACTTGTGTTGCTCATCAACGGATCAATTATACGACTTCCTGACTCAATACAACCTTTTGTCTAAAAGCTAGTAACGCGGTAAGACAAAACAGAAAAAAGCCAGCAGGAGAAGTAAACGAATATGCAAGTAAATAATGCTATTATCTTTTATTGATAAGTCAAAATCACTCCTCATCAGGAGAAGGTTCAGATACAACAGAGCTAGATTTGGCAGGAGAAGAAGCAAGGGATGCAGATGGTCTTGATCACCTTCTTCTTCTGATTGATTACCCTCTTCTTCTGATTGATCAGAGGCTTCCCCAAACTCTGCAAAAGACAAATATTTATAACGAGAGAGGTCCCATTCGAGATGTTCCTCCTTCATAAGCTACAACAGCTTCGGTCACCCATGCACATCTCTGCTGAACTCGAACGTGCCTTAGGTCTTCAGAAGCTTTTCCTCGCACACTCTCGACTTAGCAAGCTCTCGTTCCAGTTGTTCCAACTTGCCAAACAACATATCAGCTTTGGACTGCTTGACACTCAAATTGTCCTTTGTAGCACTTAGTTCATTATGCGCCAGAAGGAGCTGTTATTCTATTGTCCGCACACTCTTGGCATTAGAGTAGATGTCTCCCAACTAGGAAAGGATCTCCATCAAGATCTCTTCCCTAAACTACGCCACCAAGGGCCTATCCGAACGAGGACTCTTGCATTATAAATATGACACAGAGTTGATGAAGAAAGGTACGCTACAAAAATCAATGTACAACTTTAAGCCTTTCTCAAGCCTTGATGACTTTAGCACGGAGTGTCATCGGCCATCACAATGGTGGTCCTTGGCTCATGTGCATTCCCTGTGTAGGTCCAGGTCAAGGCCAAGAAGAACAAGATTCGATTATATCAGTCATGCCAACCGGTCTGCTGGATAGTAGGTTTCCTTTACATCTTGCATGACTTTATTTGTTGCTTGAACAAACACAGGCATTTTAGGGAACTAATCTCAGGTCCCACATTTTGTTCATGCTCAATCCTTGCATGAGGATATCAAAGTCATTTTGAGAACTATTATGTAACAATGCCACTCCACTTTCTACCATCCACCCCTTTACAAGTAAATAGATAGATAGATAGATAAAATTTGAGTGACACTACCATTGAATACCTAAAATCTGTCATTTTTGCTTGGTTTTGAATGAGATGTGATTGGATTGTTCGACCTCTCTCTATCGGTTTAATCGACTTCCCTCAACCTTGTTTTCTCCTCAATCCTTCCCAAACATATTCTTTCTCCAATTGTCAAATATTTGGGGGTTCAGGCTTTGAAATTTGAAAGATCCAATGGTGATTTAGAAATGAAGAAAAAATTATGAAGAAACACAAGTAAGAATAAAAATAAATCAGACTAAAAAAAACTAATGAAATTTTTAAACGGTCGAAACTTCAAATCTTACAAGAATACACGATGTGTTTTCAAGAAAATTTTTTGCTAAGTAACACCGCCATTCTGCAAGATTTGTATTTATTAATCTCTTAGCATTTGCAGTTTCTAGCAAAAAAATGATAAATTTCGAGGCATTTAATGGTGCTGTTACTTAAAATTTGGGGGAGGGGGAGTTTGAAGGTTTTGCCTTTCTACTAGGAGGCCCATTGGTTCTGCAACCAAAGCCCCACCACCTACTATACCAACTGACCAAGGTTGCCAAGACTTGAGCCATCAATATTTGAAGTACATCAAACCAGGTGCCAGAGTTAAAATGAAATTTATGTCAACATGACTACTCCTCTCCTTTCTGATCCAGGTAGTTGTTATGTACACCCAAGTTTTCTTCCTCTTACCATCACCTTTTTCTCTCCAAAACTGGGTGAAATTTTTACTTAGTGCCACCATGCAATCAAAATTCTCTCTCCGACAATTTTTTGCCAGAAAATCACGAGGCTCTCTAGGGCACACCCAAAGAACCTTTGACTAGTGCATCTTCATCCATTTTTTACTATAATCGATCCCCATACCTGCCAATCAACGATGTTTGACCCTCTACTGCTCGATTTTGGGTTCATTTGGATTCAGTTTCGAATGAGAGAGGTTGAAGATGGAGGAATGAGAGTTTGAAGATTTTGTTGCTTCTTTCAAAAGTTTAAACAACTTTGAGGGAGATATTGGTTGCTCAAATCTTACTCAATCTTCTTATGATAGTGGAACAAATCCATTTGAGGTTTTTATTTGTAATAGTTTAATGTTGTTTGGTAATGAAGTCCTCCAAGTGTTGTTTTTACCGATAGCATGTTAATATCATTCCACAATTTAAGTGATACTCATTCGTGAGTGTTGATTTTTCTTTGATTGTAAAGTTTGTCAAATTTTGTTATTTATTTGTTAAAAGTTGCATAAAACCGATGTAGTATCTATTTTATTTTTGTTTCATATCCTACCATACTCATTATCTATTTTTATTTTGAGTTAAGTTTGAGAAGTCATTGTAGTAGTCTACTTTGCCCACTACCTATTAGTGTGAGCATTGGTTTGATATTAGAATTCAGCTTTCATGTGATTGCTTATTTTACCAATGTTGGTGGATTGTCATTGTTTGTTGATTGATCTTGTATATGATTGGTTGTATATAGGATGCCTTTGTCGGACATAAACGAGTCTACTATGCCCACTACCTTCTGCTTTCGAATGAGATAAGTCAAAGGAATAACGAAGGAAGAGATGAGAATGCAAACAAGTGTGGGGCTTACAAGACGAAATAATATTCCCCGATATGATGAGTGTGTCTCATACATTGTAGACTACGTTGTGAATTATATTGAATATGATTTTTAGGTGCAATCATGGAGTGAGGCAGACTAAAAGAAGTTGAAGAAACAGATAGATCATTTTAAAGATCGGACGAGCCTGACTGATTAGATGTTAGTGCCTTCAATTAGCCGCATCAGTATACAATTGTGGATTTGTCGGTGAGACGATCCATTACTTACCTTCTTTATCTCACGGGACTATTTTAGTGCCAATGTGAGTGTTTTGCATCGGCTCTTTTCGGGAATCACTTTGTGGGCTGGTTATGAAATTTGATGCATCAATGCACACTATATCAACAATGGGCTATAGGTGTTAAAAAAACTAAGCTCTGGATTACACCGTTCGCAGCGAGGATGATAAAATGGGAAGAGATTCGTCAATGCCACGCCAACTTTTGACAATTGTTGATTAGTTTGTGGACATGTATCATAGATTTGACTTTTTTTTGCCATAGTCAGTGAGACGGTTACATTGATTATATCACATTGTGAATGGATGCGCATGTTTATTTTTGTACAAAGTGTGTTATTACATAATGTTTATTGTAGTTTTCAGTTAAAATTGCAAATTTGTATTTTACTATCAAGTTGTTGGTTGCACATGTATTACGGATCAGGCTCAGTTTTTGTTGGAGGTTATGAAGTTAATGAGTTTCAAAAAAACCAAAAACTTGCGAGTTTAACTTATTAAACTCAAATGGTTTTTCACGATTGTATAATTGTATACTCACACATCTTTTATAAATTTGATACCTAAGAGGTCATTTTCAAGTTTTGAGTCTGAAAAATGTAAAAATTGCGAGTTTATCTAACAAGACCCAAACAAAGTATTTGTGAGTTTACCACAGTAATTTGGGAATCTTTTGAAGATTGGAGTTTTCAAGTTTCCAAAAAAACGAAAACTTGTTTATCTCTTTAGATAAACTCGAACGAAGGTTTTCGAGTTTACTTAAGTAAACTCAAAACTTTTTCAAATTTTGATGGGCGAACGTTGTATTTCTGTTCTTGAGCTTCTAACGAACTCGAATGAAGGTTGGCGAGTTTATTGTTTACACAAAACTTTTCAAAATTGTGAAGGTTGAGAGTTGTTTTTCATTTTTTGAGAAAATTTGTGAGTTTTGACAAATTCGAATGAATATTTGGTAAACTCGTAAATTTTTTCAAAATTCTAATGCCCAAGATTTTTATTTTTTTTGTTTTTGGCTTTCCAAAAAAATGAAACTATTTTGACTTTTTATTGACAAACTCGGATAAAGGTTTGTGAGTTTGCTCAAACTTTTTCAAAATTTTGATAGCTGAGTTGTTTTTAAGTTTTTGAGTTTCCAAAAAAAATGAAAATTTTGTGAGTCTCTATTGAGACACTCGCCTGATCTAATGTTTTGTCAACTCGTGTAAAATCATCTTCAACTTCAACCCAAGTCACATTCACTTTGAACGAATCATCTTCACCAAATATTTTTTTCAACGTTGTTAGAACACCTTAAGAATCCACAAAATGTTTCATCTTCAAGCTTCATCTTTAACCCTCCAAATCACATTCCAACAAATTTCAAAGTGAAATAGCTTCCAAATCACACTTAAACACTCAAAACTGAGCAAAGGGATTAAAAAATGATTAAAATGGAGCAAGATATGTAAAAATGGTTGACAGTGGTTGAAAGCACATTTAACCTAGAGAGCAATTGAGTTTTCAAGCGAAAGTGGCAGGACAAGTGGTATATGGCAAAAAGTGGTGGGATGAAAGAAATTTGTCTTACATGTGGGATGTGGTGGCATGTAAAAGAAAACGGGGGACATAGCAACTCCTTTCTCATCCAATTTTTCTTCCCTCTCTTCTTTCTCATGCATTGGTGTCCCATTTGCCTGGCTCAGCTTGGCAAAAATCGAAGAGACTTGATATATTGAAATTTAATCAATTATCAATTACATTGAAGCAAATAGTTTCATTTGTTAACTTTCCTCAAGTATAGTGAGGGTACAAAGTCGTATGAGAGAATCGAAAAAGTCTCTCATCAAGGGTAACATGAGGGAAGGAAGACACTTATCATGTGAACACCATGTTCTTATCATCAATACCGTACAGATTGGTCGCCTCCACACACGGTATGTAGCACTCACTGGTTTTGTTTTCCCAAGAGACTCTCCAACAACACTTGCTTCTCTTGATTACATTAATCAACATGGGTCATTAATTAGATAACTTATGGGCACAAGTTTAATGAATTCCAACTACATGAACATAACTCTGTACTGCTTGTGTTTCACTGGCTTTCGTAGATAAGCTTGAGAAGTGGGTGCCGTACTGGCGCCAGAAAATATTAGAAAATGCCTCAACTCTCTTATTTGATGCCAACTTGCCAATTAATCCAAAAAAACTTTAGCGTTTAGAGAAGGCAGATCGAGGAAATCTGAGACAACAAGAGTGGACTTTAGCATTCAGAAAACCAATTCACTAAAATGTTACCCTTTGCAAGCTTGTCCACACATCTCATCACAACCCCCTGGACACTGCAACAATTAAAAACCTGATTATCTAATTGATTATGTTTAAAGTCTTGAAGATCGAAAGAAAAGATGCGGCCTCTGAGAGCTAAGAATATAAATTATTTCAACAAGACAAGTTGAATTCGCAAAACTCAAGACAACAGACACATCTCACGGCTACTTCTTGGATGCTTCTTAAACGTGATCTCTCATCTTTCTACCCAAGTTTTTTTTTCTTCTAATTTTCTAATCTTCATCCCTTCTTTCAATTATAAATGCAACACACAATGCTGGCTTATCAATCTAATATTTGGTTTCTCATTTCTGCAAAATCATGGCTCTTCTCTTCTCTCTTTTCATTCTCTTCTTCTCTTCAGCACTCTTCAACAGTCCTGCATCCGCAGTTACACATCTAGATGGTAATTCACACACCCTTATATTAGATTTTACTATGTTGGTTACTTGAGTGTTTTAGGAGGAATCGGTATATATCTGTACCATTATAACCATCACTATGTAGACGTTATACTAGTTATAAAGGTCACTATTTACTGCTAGATTTAAGATTTAATGACTTTCAATGTCTTGCCTTCATTTTTCAGGAATATATAACTATTTTAGATCATTGTTTCTGTCATGCAGACAGTCTCTTAAAACTCTAGTTTGTTTTTTATTTCTGAAAAGTTCCATCCTCGCTAACTTGTTTTTCTCTTTTTTTGTCACTTGAACAGCATTACTTCCAAATGGAAACTTTGAACAAGGACCCAAACCATCAAATCTCAAGAAAACAGTGATCATAGGTAAATACTCACTCCCCAAATGGGAGATCACTGGCTTGGTAGAGTACATCTCTGGTGGGCCCCAACCAGGCGGCTTCTACTTCGCTGTGCCACGTGGAGTCCACGCCATAAGGCTTGGGAATGAGGCCTCTATTTCTCAGTCCATGTCAGTAAAACCCGGATCTATGTACTCTCTCACATTTGGTGCCACCAGAACTTGTGCTCAGGATGAGGTGCTAAGGATCACAGTCCCACCATTTTCAGGAGAGCTCTCCCTTCAGACACTGTATAGTAGTGATGGAGGTGACACTTATGCTTGGGCTTTCAGGGCCACTTCAAAGGTTGTTAAGGTAACATTTCACAACTCTGGGATCCAAGAAGACCCCGCTTGTGGACCACTTTTGGATGCCATAGCTATCAAGGAGATCGTACCTCCCTTGGCCATTAGAGGTATCTATTTATCCTTCCTGGTTTCACTAAGTCTGTTCTGAGCACCCTCTGATCCATTGTACTCATGAGTTTTCTCGACTTTCTTGCAGCTAATTTGGTTAAGAATGGTGGCTTTGAATGTGGACCTCATCTCTTCACCAACTTCTCGACTGGGGTGCTCCTCCCACCCAAACAGCTAGACCGCATATCACCATTACCTGGTTGGATCATTGAATCCTTGAAGGCGGTGAGGTATTTGGACAAGAAGCACTTCAATGTCCCATATGGAAAAGCTGCAGTTGAGCTTGTTGCAGGGAAGGAGAGTGCCATTGCTCAAATCCTAAGAACAGTTCCTAACAAACTATATAACCTCAGCTTTGTCGTTGGAGACGCAAAGAATGGTTGTCATGGATCAATGATGGTTGAGGCCTTTGCAGCCATGGAGACAGTAAAAGTGAGCTTCTTGTCACAAGGAAAGGGTGGGTTCAAGACTGCAAGTCTCAAGTTCAAAGCCATATCAAGCAGAACAAGGATAACATTTTACAGTGGCTTTTACCACACAAAGATTGATGACTTTGGTCATCTCTGTGGCCCTGTCTTGGATCAAGTCAGAGTGCTCCCGGTCTCTTAGATGCAAATTTTAATCATCATTGTTACTCTACAAGAGAATCAGATACTAAAAATAAAGTTTCATAGTTTCATACGAATCTTACATCTTCAGTTTGGATTTTATACTTGTTCTCTTCCCTACCTTTACTTGCATAACAAGTAGTTCAGGTATGCAATGTGCTCTAAGAAGGTTGGTGTTTGATGAAAGATGGACAGTTCAATTTTAGCACACATGGACATGGATCATAGATGTATTTTATGATTAAAAAAAACAAATGAGATTTTGCTATGATTTATCGGCAATTTTCTGTTTTCACTGCAAGTGTGACATTCACGGACACATACTTTTTTTCCATGAGATGACAGGGAAAAAAAATTAAGTCTAAAGGATCCACACAATTCAATTGAATGTTCATTGTGCAAATATCAGTTCATGTACATGCTTAGCTTAGATATAAATGTCAGTCGAATTAAGCAGTTAACAATTTGGCTAGTTTAATTCCGCAAGAAGATCTCGTTAAGGAATTTGGATTGTTCAGCATCTCTAATTAGTCATAAGCACTCAAGGGCCCCAAAAAATAAAGGCAAGAAAGATATCATCTAAATAGTTAAATGAAGTTGTTGGAGGAAAAGGAGTATCGTGTGCAAGAGTAATTTAGAGTGAGGCTAGGGAATCAGGTTTTGCAACCTGAATGATGTGGCATCATCAGAAGAGGTTTTTTACAACCTCGAGATATACATAAATATTTTGGGGATTTAATCATTCTTTCGAGATCACGCCATATCACCCTGGTTGCAAAAACCTGATTTCCTAGCATTTTTGGAGTAATTTTAAGTTGCCTTGTTTGGGTGTCTTTTTGTAGTTTTTTACACTTTTACTTCTCTATTTAAAACACAACCACAAACACCATCCACATAAGGGGTAAAAGTGTAAAAAGATCCCAAAAAAACACCCAAACAAGGTAGTGTAGAATTTATCCATGTGCAAACATGTAGAATATAAATTCATAATTAATACATGTAAATATACATTAAAAACTCTAAATACGAATATTCGGTTAATATCTAAGCCAAGTAACTGAAATAGGAAAGAAATGTAAAAAAAAGTATGGCAAACTCTAAATTTAAACAAGGAAACACTACATAAGAATCAATGTAAAAAAAAAGTAGGCCTTTTAGGGAGCAAGGGAAGGAGCGAGGAAAGGGAGCGAGTAACCACCCATCCCCCTCGAGATAAGCGATGGCGCACATCTCGAAGGGGATGGGTGGTTACACCCATCCCTCACTCCCTTTTCCTCGATCCCTAGAATTTTCGCATGGTTAATGAAAGTTATGCAACAGGCGTGGCAAATTTCAGTCATGGAAAGCAATTAAGCAATTGAGATGAGGACCCATTCTCAAATTGAAATCGCAAATAAACCCAAAGTTGAAAGGCAACAACTTTTTAACACCAAAGGTTTTACTGTTCCACACCACCAAACCAATTTATTTTTTATTTTTTTGTCCTACTAACTAACACTCGCGCGCAGCGGGTTGTTGCGGTGCTCTTATGGTGCTCACCTCGTGTCAGGTTCACCGGCTGAGGGGGTGGTTACTCGTTGCATGAGGAAGAGAAGCCTAGACCCACTCAGCCCTTCCAGGCTTGCCGAATTGGAGGCGATTATACCTCCGATTGTAGTCCTGAGGAAGAGGTAGACTTCTGTCAGGGCGACCTCTCCCCTTAGCACTTGCGCCTCAGATCCGTATGGTCCTATCTTGCCGCACCTTGAAGCCCTTGGGAGGGTCCTTGCTTTAGAGAAGGCCTTCACTGATCTACAGATGTCGTATTCGGATGCCCTCTATCGGGCAGAAGGTTCTAGCACTGTCACAAACCGTGAGGGTGAAGAGGCCACGACCCTCATTACTGATGCGGCAGTTGCTGATGTTATTGCTCGGTTGAGGGCTACCGAGTCTGATTTGAAGTCAATTCGTGTTGAACTGAGGCGGACCAGGGTTGAGCTAGAGCGCATGGATGCGGCTGTGGACAAGTGGTCTTCTGAACGAGAGGCTTAGGAAGCTGAGAGGAAGCGGACGGAGGCAAAATGGGTCGTTGAAAGGCAGCAGCTGGAGGTCGCGGTTGACGAGAGGCTTTGTCGTGCTCTGAAGGCGGAGCGGTTGCTGGCGGAGGAGCGCTCACACTATGAGGCCTTGTTGGGCGCGATGGACTTTGACGTGTTCGGCAGGAGGCCGCTGATCTCATCTGAGGTCATTCGGGGAAGACTAGAGCTCCTGAAATTGATTATAGGAGAGCACCCTGATATCAATCTTGACTTTGCCCGCTATAGGAGGGATGCTTTTGGGCCGATCAAACGAGGGGAGGGCTCTGGTACTGCGAGGCTAACAGATGAGGAGGATGTTTCTCCTTAGATTGAATGTAATGTTCTTTCCTGGGCGGATATTATATGGACATATTTTTTTAATGATAAGTGTTGTTTTTTGCCCTGTATTGTCATAATTGTTTTGGTTGTTTTGTAGACCGTAGAGTTTGTACTGCTAGGTGGAATGCCTATCTTCTTCGGTCAAACTATATTGTTATTGTGACAGATTAGGGGTAAACCGGCGGAAGTCGTTGTTGTCCAGGGGTTGACCAGATTCCCCCAATCATTGTTTGTAGTGACTCCTTTAGTGTTAGCGGACTAGCGCTGACTTCTACTTCCATTTGTTCGGCAATCATGACCCGCACGAAGCGGATTAGGCTTGTCGTACCATAAGCTATTGTCACCAGTCACGAACTGACTAAGCTTACCTAATAAGTTTGACGATCATTGCCTGTATTGATAGCAGTGATCCCTTGGCGAGTCGTCGTCATCAGCTGACAAGATCATACTAGACTCCCACTTCCTCAGCCGTCGTGACCCGCGTGGAGTGGATTAGGCTTTGGGCACCATAAGTCATCGTCATCAATCGTGAATTGACTAAGCTTACCTGGTAAGTTCGGTGATCATTGTCTGTATTGAGAGCAATGATCTCTTGGCAAGTCGTCGTCATCAGTGGACAAGGCTTACTAGACTCCCACTTCCTCAATCATCGTGACCCGCGCGGGGTGAATTAGAATTTAGGCACTAGAAGCCGTCGTTATCAATCACGACTGGCTAAGCTTACCTGGTAAGTTTGACGATCATTGTCTGTATTGAGAGAAATGATCCCTTGGCCAGTCGTCATCATCAGCGGACAAGTGGACTAGACTCCTACTTCCTTAGCCGTCATGACCCGCGCAGAGCGGATTTGGCTTTGGTCACCAGAAGTCGTCGTCATCAACCGGGACTGACTAAGCTTGCCTGGTAAGTTCGGCGATCATTGTCTGTATTGAGAGCAATGATCCATTGGCGAGTCATTGCCATCAGCGGACAAGCGCTGACTAGACTCTCACTTTGTCAGCCGTCGTGACCCGCACGGAGCGGATTAGGCTTTGGGCACCAGAAGTCGTCGTCATCAGTGCGAACCGACTAAGCTTACCTGGTAAATTTGGCGATCATTGTCTGTATTGAGAGCAATGGTCTCTTGAAAAGTCATCATCATCAGCGTACAAAACGCTAACTAGACTCCCACTTTCTTAGTTGTATGACCCGTGCGGAAAGGATTAGGCTTTGGGCACCAAAAGTCATCTTCATCAGTTGCGAATTGACTAAGCTTACCTGGTAAGTTCGGCGATCCATGTCTGTATTGAGAGCAATGATCCTTTGGCGAGTCGTCGTCATCAGCGGACAAGCGCTGACTAGACTCCCACTTCCTCAGCCGTCATGACCCAAGTAGAACGGATTAGGCTATGGGCACCAGAAGCTGTCGTCATCAGTCACGAACTGACTAAGCTTACCTGGTAAGTTTGGCGATTATCGTCTGTATTGAGAGCAATGATCCCTTAGCGAGTCGTCGTCATCAGCGGACAAGCGCTGACTAGACTCCCACTTCTTCAGCCGTCGTGACCCGCACAGAGCGGATTAGGCTTTGGGGAGAAATTCAAGTTTGGTTAGAGTCGGGTTGGTCGAAAGCTGTAACAAACGGCAGTGGAAGTTTCAATAAAAACAAAATATTTTATTGATAATATTTTTTTAGGTGTTCTACATTTCATGGTCGTTTAAGCTCGTCGCCATTTGCGTTTTCCAGCCAGTACGTTCCTGGCCTATTGACCTTGGCAACCCTGTAAGGTCCTTCCCAGTTCGGATTTAGCTTTCCAGCTCTAACTGTTCTGCTGGGTCTTTCTGAGTACCCAATCCCCCACCTTGAATTTGTGTAGCTTGACCTTCTTGTTATAGTAATGTGCCATCCGTTGTTAGTAGGCGGCTATCTTGGTGGAAGCTAGATATCGTTTTTCGTCGAGGAGGTCTAGTCCCACGCGTAAGGCCTCGTCGTTACCAAAACCATATCTTTTGACCCGAATGCTAGGGCGAAGGGTGTTTCTTCGGTAGGGATTCTTTTAGTCGCTCGATACGCCCAAAGTATTCCTGGTTGCTCTAGAACCCCTTTTTATTTAGCTACATTGAGTTTTCTCTTGATGTCTTTTAGAATCGTCCGGTTGGTAACTTTCGTTTGGCCATTGGCCTGGGGGTATCCTGGCGAGGAGAAGTGGTGCTTGACTCCCTAACTTTTGCACAATTATTTGACCTTGCTACCTTCGAACCGAGTTCCGTTGTCACTGACCAATACTTTGGGGATGCCAAATCTGCAAACAATGGTAGCCGATATGAATTTTTTGATCTGGACCTGCCATATTTTGGATAGGGGTTCTGCCTCGGCCCACTTGGTGAAGTAGTTGATGGTGACAAAAAGGAATTTTTTACCAGTCGATGTCGGGAGCGGCTCGATGATGTCCATTCCCCATTGTGCAAATGGCCATGGACTAATCATTGGAGTCAGCGGCTGGACCGACATATGGGTATATGGCGTGAACCTCTAACATTTGTCGCACTTGCGGACAATATCTTTGGCGTCTCGTTGAATGGTTGGCCAATAGTACCCTAGAGTCGGGGCCTTATGGGCGAGGGTTCGCCTGCCTGGGTGATTCTCGCAAATGTCGCTGTGGATAGTTCCCAAGACTTGGTTTGTCTCTGAAGGCGATAGGCATCGGAACAGGGGCCCTGTTACCGATCTCCTGTATAACTTGTCATTTAGGAGAGTGTACCTTGCTGCTCTATTTTTTAAGTCTTCGTACTTCAACCTTCTCGATTAGTAGGGCTCCCGACGCTATATATTCTAGTATCATAGTCATCCAGTTCGGTTGTGCTTTCGCAGTACAGATATCTCTGTGTTCATCCTCGCCGAGGCTTGACTTCTCTTGATACTCGATGAGGCCACTATAGACTTCGTTAGAGGCTGAGCCTTCTTTTGCTAGCTAGTCAACTCTTTGGTTATCATCTAGGGGGCACTGTGTAAGTTGGCAACTTTTGAATTCGTTCATTACACCAAGTACCTTGTTGCGGTAGGCTATCATGCGGGGATTTTTGCTATTGAAATCTCATTTGACCTGGTTGACTACTAGTCTTGAGTCGTTGTATGTTGTTAGGTAATCTATGTCGATCCCGAAAGCTAGCTTCAGGCCGGACATGAGTACTTTGTATTCGGCCTCGTTATTTGAAACGGGGAAGCCGAATCTAATGACATTTTCTAGGGTGTAGCTGCCGGGGGAGCGAAATGTGATCCCTGCTCCACTCGGCCTATCTGTTGAAGATTTGTCGCAGCTAGCGCAAGGTCCATACTTGGACATCTGATTCTGAGGGTTGAAAGTCTACCCTCGACTCTTTTCCGCCAGTAAATTCAGCAATGAAATCTGCAAGCACCTAGGCTTTGATGGCGGTTCTGGGAGCGTAGCTTATGTCGAACTGCCCGAGCTCTACAAACCATTTCACCATTCTGCCAGACAGCTCAGGTTTATGCAATACTGAGCGGAATGGATGTTTGGTCAAGACCGTTATGGAGTGGGCCTGAAAATAGGGCCCCAGTTTCTTAGAGGATACGACCAGTGTCAGGGCCAACTTTTCCAAGTCTGGATAGTGTGCTTCTGCTTCTACTAAGGTTTTGCTGGTGTAGTATATTGGCCTCTAGGTTCCTTGGTCGTCTCGTACGAGGGTTGAACTGATAGGGTGTTTGGATACAGACAAGTACAGGTATAGTGTTTCACCTATCGCGGGCTTTGAGAGGAACTCTAGACTCCCCATATATGCTTTCAGGTTCTAAAAGGCTTGTTCGCATTCCTCTTTCAACGAGAATCCTTTGCTCCCTCTTAGTATCTTGAAGAATGGGAGGCATTTGTCAAACGACTTTGATATAAATCTGCTGAGTAATGCTACCCTCCCAGTCAGGCTCTGAACGTCTCTGATATTGGTCGTGGATTTCATGTCGAGAAGAGCCTGAATCTATTTTGGATCAGCTTCGGTCCCTCTTTTGTTCAATATGTAGCCCAAAAATTTCCCCGACTTGACTCCAAACGTGCACTTTTGTGGGTTGAGTTTCATCCGGTATTTCCTGAGTTGGTCGAATGCTTCGACAAGATCTCATATGTGGTCGGGGCTGCGAAGGCTCTTGACTAGCATGTCGTCGATGTATACTTCCATATTTCTGCCGATTTGCTCTTTGAACATTAGGTTGACCAATCGTTGGTAAGTAGCCCATACATTCTTCAAGCCGAATGGAAATACCCTATAGGAGTATATACCTCTTTCCGTTACGAAAAAATTTTCTCTTGATTTGGAGGGTGCATCAATATTTGATTGTAGCCTGAATAGGCGTCCATAAAGCTGAGTAGGTTGTGTCTCGAAGTGACATCTACGATCTGATCGATGCTGGGGAGTGGGAAGTTTTCATTTGGGCTGGCTTTGTTTAGGTCAGTGTAGTCTATGCACATTCTCCACTTCCCATTTTTTTCACGAGAACGGTGTTTGCCAGCCAATCGGGGTATCACGCTTCCTTGATCATGTCTACGTCGAGTAAACGTTGTACCTCCTCGTTTATGATCGTGTTCCTTTCGAGCGCCACGTGCCTCTTCTTTTGCCTGACAGTTTTCTTCGAGGGGTCGACCTTGAGGCAATGAGTGATTATCGACGGGTCGATCTTCACCATATCCAGCATGGTCCAGGAGAAGATGCCCTAGTTACACTACAACAACTTTGTAAGTTGCTTCGCCGCTACCTTGCTTAGGCGGGAACCGGTCTGAATGACCTTGCTATTTTGAGGACTGTCAAGGTAGACTGTGACAGTTTCTTCCTCTGGTTGTCTGGCATTGTGCCTTCCTCCAGGGCTTACTGGTGCCTCGTTACCTAGTGCCTGTTGCTCTTCTCCTGTGCTTTGGGTTGTTCGGAGGGTAGTCTTGGTCGTTGGATTTGTTGCCTATTGAGGACTGTTGGGAAGCAAAGTTGAACTGGTATCCTCTCAGTATATCGCTGGTGCAGGTTAGACGTTCCCATTTGATGTATCCAGGGTCTTCCTAGAACCGCATTGTACGCCGAAGGCATGTCAATCACTATGAACTCTTGAAACAGAGTTTTATGAGTTGGTTGTTCTCCCGTTGTTATTGTCAGTTGTATCTTTTCCACGGGGAGCCGTTTCTCACCACTGAAGTCAGTCACTAGACGACTGTCAGGGGTCAATGTTGTTTCGTCTAGTTGCATGTTGTGAAGCGTGTGGAGGAACAAGACGTCCATTTAGCTTCAAGTATTAACCAAGGACCTTCTCACCTCCCAGCCCGCCAGGGAAATTGTCACCACCAGGGTGTCGTCGTGCGTGAGTTGTATGCTCTGGAGATCCTTCTGCGTAAATGCAAGCGACGCGAATGAGACGTGCCTCCGATCACATTGTAGCGGCTGCTCGCCGCGTATCGCTTGGATCCTCATAACTCATAGAGCCCTCTTTATGGACCTGTTAGATAGTTCAAACTCATAATGTGCTCCATAAAGCACGTGTACTTTGTCGACCGATGGCTCCCCAAGTTCGATTTTCATCCGTCTTTCTCCCAGGACGATGAAGTTTTGCGCTTCCTTTGTCATGTCTGCCATGATTGTTGGAGAGTCCAATGTCAGACGATTGTCAAACTTTATTTTTTCAACCCATTGATGAAGGCTGAGACGTCGTTTTGTCGCTGCATACTCGGACGGTGGTCATCCCGCTGTTGAAGCGGGTTAAATACGTCTCTAGCATCTCGTCAGGGCTCTACTTCAATGATTTGAGCATTTTAATCATCGACGAAGCATGGTGTATGAAAAAAGATTGTGCATCTGACTCGGGGTTCAACGGTGCTGCCATTGGCACGGGAGCTTGAGTTGGTTGCCCGTGCACGGCAAGATCCGTCGAGAGGGGCGGTACAGGGATGGTATGAGCTTCAGATGTGTCCCCTAGTTTTTTGTTGTTGCGTGACCTGGTGGTCATCATCTCTCTAGGGTTTTGATAGGATATGACAATTAGTTTAAAGTTATAACTATGTCGTCCCCACAAACGGCACCAAACTGATGCAGTATTTTTCCGCTCCCTGTTTTAACCTAGTCCCGTTGACCTGCTGACCTGCACAAGTGACACACATGAGCCATAGACCACCGTAGGGTGGCCGACAGCACTCTGATGCTAAAGTCAGACAAGGCTCTGAGGAAGGTGTAATGTTACTGAGAATTTGTAGCGTACCTTAGCTTACCAACCTTATGTCTTCTCTATAGTGCAAAGAGTTCTGGTTCTACCAGGCCATCGTAGGCGTAGTTTAAGAAAGAGATCTTCGTGGAGATCCCTCCCTAGTTAGGAGTTGTGTTGTATGAGGGAAGTTTCATGTTAGCTCCATGCTTCTAGATACGCGGGAGATATTTCCCAATCCAAGAGCAATACGTAGAAGGGAGATTTCCTGTGTGGAAGATACTTTGTTGTTTGCTTCCTAGTTAGAAGCACAAAGCAGTTGTAGTTGCCCGTCCGAAGCTGATCCTTGAGATACTTGCTTGAAGAAGGCTTACGGGAATTGAGGATAGTTGTGAGATGTGTGGGTCAAGCATGCTGTGAGAGTTCGGGTCCGCCTGACGGACTGCAGTTGGGCGGGCTTAGAACCGTTTGGGCCAGATCAGTGTTGGGCTGACGCATGAGGTCGTAATTCCTCAATATCATCATGACACGTGTACGGCTCCGGGGTGTGACCGTTTTTATGTATCATCAAGGATGATTGGACTTTTAATTAGGTTGAATTTCTTTGATGCGCACTATTAGGGGTGGGCAAAAACCGATTTAAATTTGGTTAACCGACCGAACCGATTTTCAAATTCGGTTCGATAACCAAACCGAAATATGAGTAGAAATAAAATAATTTAAACCAAATCGAACCGATTATAAACGGTTCGAAATCGGTTTACGGTTTTGAACCGACCGATTTATAACCGAACCGACCGATTAATTAGATATATATAAATAACTAAATAACATGTAGGTGTCAATACCTGATTAGTGCAACAAATGCATTGCAGTACACCCTGTTGCACTGAATCACCCCATTCTCTCAAAGTTTTCAATTTTGGGCTAAAAATTGGGTCTGTAAAAAAATTGGACATGTTTTAATGAAAGTCTTTCAAATGCTTGACCTGAAATTTCGGCCCAACCGAACCGAACCGATCCGAAATTCGGTTCAACCGAATTCATCGGTTTACAAATACAAAATTCTGTTTCGGTTTGGGTTTTGAGCAAACCGAATGAAATCGGTTTGGGGCTCAAAATCGAACCGAACCGACATTGCCCACCCCTACGCACTATGACTTGTAATTCGGTCGCACGACCGATCTGTCGTGGCAATGGGTATGTCATAGAAGCTGATTGATGCCAAAACCCGACAATAATGTCGTTGCATGATTTTCGCCATCAATCAAAGATATAACTATTGTTTTTATTTTTATTTTTTCCTTCAACCTGCAATACACTTCAACAATACATAGTGAAAGTAGGGGTTATCGACTACTTCACGTGGATTAGAAGACAAATCTGATTGTCAATTTAAAGAATAAAGAGAAAAGTAAAATAATGGATGGTGAGGATAAACTAAAAGTTAAACGAGAAAGAGAAACAATTGAAAAAGAGAAACAAAGATAAAACTTACTTCTTCAATAAAATTAAAATGTAGTACATGCACCTCTCTACCAAGCAAAAATATAAAGCCAAGAATTACAACTAAAAAAAACTCTCTAAAAAAACTATCCTTCATGAACTCCGTGTATGGAGTTTTTATAGGTAAAAAGGATTTGAGTGAAATAAGGACACATGGTTGAGTAAAACAAGGAAACATGATTGAGTAAAATAAGGAAACATTGTTTGAGTTAAACAAGGAAACATGGTTTGAGTTAAAAAAGGAAACATGGTTGAATGAAACAAGGAATGGTGTTAGAGTTGAATAAGGAAACATGTCTTGTAGAGATTATTTTATGATAAAGTTGGCCATGTGGACGTCCAAATCTTCATATTGATTTCTCGAGATCCGTAGTTGTTGTTGTTGTTGTTGTTGTTGTTGTTGTTGTTGTTGTTGTTGTTGTTTTGTGGGCTTGACTTAATGGGTCTTGGGATTGAAAACAGGGCTAGGTTTGCCCTCTCTGTTTATTAACATAAGCAACCACGCAATACAGAAACATAAACAAATATCAAGCAATGTCCAATCGATTTTCACTTGGCACCCAAGCCACTAAAACAATGTGTCTAAAAGATATACTAACTTGTGAGCTCGGACATAAGGTATCCACCGTGGAAGTAGAGAGAAGTGTTATTTGATAGCTACTCCTCCTAGGTTCAAGCAATTGCTCTCTTCCCCACAACACCACTGGTTGTCCACTACAAAAAAAAATTAGACCCTTTTAAAGAACAATTATTTTATTTTATTTTATTTCTAACTTCGATTACTATCTAAATAAATAAACACACAATCAAGCAATTACACATGCAAATATGTTTAATGGTCTTAGTCAAGAAGTCAGAATTTTTTTGTTTGTTTTTTTTAAAATTTTTAAAGTGAATTAATTCTAACCTAAAACTAACAATCAACCTAATGCTAAAATAATGCCTAACTATTACAAGTTGCACTCGACCATTCGAGGCATAATAAAAAAAAAATACTAAATAATAAACTCTCTTCCTTACTAGAAACTACAAATAAATAAATAAATAAAAAGTCTTCAAGCAAGTCTTAGGAATTCCACAGCTTTATCACCTACTTTTCCAAACAAATTTGTTCAATAGGCAATCGACTTAAAAACAAATCTGAAAAAATTATAAAAATTTAGGGGAGTGTCAAGAAATTTTCTGTAAAAGTTTCACGTTAAACGTACATTGTTTGAGCCGTCTACTGCTGTGTTGTTTCTGTTATATGCTGAAAATTACCCAAAACACACACACAAAGATGACAAAAAAAAAATTTTAAGAAAAGGGAAAAAATTTTAAGAAATTAAAAATCTTCTCTATTGTCTCCAAAGTTATATCTTCAAGAATATCTTCCTTCACCAAGTAATGTGCAACGATGCCATTTGATTGATGTCAAAAACCAATATTAATGTCGTTGCATGATTTTCGACATCAATCAAAAAAATAACTATTATTTTTTTTGTTTTTTTTCCTTCAACAATGCATGGTGGAAGTAGGGGTTATCGACTACTTCACGTGGATCAGAAGACAAATCTAATTTTCAATTTAAAGAATAAAGAAGAGTAAAATAATGGATAGTGAGAATAAACTAAAATTTAAATGAGAAAGAAAAACAATTGAAAAAGAGACACAAAGATAAAATTTACTTCTTCAATGGAATTAAAATGTAGTGCATGCACTTCTCTACCAAGCAAAAATATAAAGCCAAGAACTACAACTAAAAAAATTCTCTAAAACAAATTATCTTTTATGAACTCCATGTATGGAGTTTTTATAGGTAAAAAGGGTTTGAGTGAAATAAGGAAACATGGTTGAGTGAAACAAGGAAACATGAGGTTTTCTAGGTAAAAAGGGTTCGAGTGAAATAAGGAAACATGGTTGAGTGAAACAAGGAAACATGGTTTGAGTTAAACAAAGAAACATGGTTGAATGAAACAAGGAATGGTGTTGGACTTAAATAAGGAAACATGTCATGTAGAGATTATTTTATGATAAAGTTGGCCATGTGGACGTCCAAATCTTCATATTGATATTCTCGAGATTCGTAGTTGTTGTTGCTTTGCAGGCTTAACTTCATGGGTCTTGGGATTGAAATTCTTTCATCCTTATGAATGCATTTTAACTCCCATTGGGCCTTCTAATTGTTGAATTTAGTCTTATTGTGCCACTTTATGCATGATTTGAGATTTGTTCTTGAATTCCTACAAAATGCACAAAATACACGTAATGAGATATTTTTATTTGATAATTGGACTTAACAATTGTATATTTAGGGGTGTAAAAATCGATGTTTTGGGTGCTTATCAGAGGCGACACTCGCTTGGGAAGATACCTGCTAGGAGTGGTATCAGTGTGTATAGAGGCATTTCAGGGTAAGACATGTTCGACACGGTGGACTAGATGCGATTGTGGGAAAGTATATTGTATGAACTCATTTCACATGTCGTATGCATATTTATCATGATTAAGTAGTTAAAATGAAAAATTGTTGTGCATTGTTAAGTTTTATGATTATTTTGAACTGTCATAATTGATATTATGTGTTTTATTTGGGGAGAGTGTTTTGGTCCTCCTCATACTAGCTAGTGCTGACTCGTTTGCTTGTTTTGTGGTAAATGAGTGTATCCCTACCAAGGTGTAGGTGGTGGTGTTGTTTGTGGTGCTATTGTAGGAGGCGTCAGGTGATTGAATTGTTGTCTACTTGGTCGAACAGCTGAGAAGTAGGTTAAACTCTAAGGTTTAGGGTTTGGTTTAATTTATTTTGTTGTGTGCTAGCAGAAGTAACCATTGGCAAGTAAAATATCAATTTTGGATGTGAGAAGGGAGGGAAACCCAAAAAAACCCAGAGATACAATAATGAGGTTGATGGTCAATACAAAGAAGTGTGGCTGCCCATTTCAGTTGAGAGGGTGCCATAAGGTAATGACTATTTGAAGTTGCAAGTTACATGTGGAACCCACAACCATCCGCGAGCAAAATCGCTCGTCGGTTATTCTTTTGCGAGCAGATTGAATGAAGCAGAGACAATATTTTTGCTGAATATGTCGACGCCGGGTATCGCGCCTTGGTATGTCTTGGCCGCTATAAAAGAGATGTTTCCTAACATTGCATCCTATTTGAAGACTAATTACAATGTCATTGAGAGGCTAAAAACACTTCAACTACCAGGGAGAACGACTTTACAACACACCCTGCATTTGTTGATCAATAACAATTACATTGAGTAGCATATTGTGGATAAGGAGAATGGAGTAACCAATATTTTTTGGACACATCCTGAGTCAATTCAACTAGCGAAGTGTTTCCCATCAGTGATGTTATGTATTGCACTTATAAAACTAATCGTTATCGGATGCCACTCTTTGAGATTACGGGCGTTATGTCGACTGAGAAGACTTTCAATGTTGCAAGTTGTTTTATGTCTTCGAAAAAAAAAAAGTTGTACGCTTGGGCTACTTTCAATGTTGCAAGTTGTTTTATGTCTTCGGAAAAAACTTGTACGCTGGGCTTTGGAAAACTTGATGGGACTTTTTTAGCCAGACAACTTGTCAATCATATTTGTCACTGATAAAGAGTTGAGTTTTATCAAAGCCATCAAGCGAGTTTTTTCCCAAACAAGGAAATTGTTGTGCATATGGCACATAAATACAAATATTGAGAAGAATTGCAAAAAAACACTTTGAGGATAATAAGGGATGAAACAAGTTTATAAAATCTTTCTCGGGTTTGTATAGAGCAAGCACAAAGGAAAAATGAAAGAATACATTGTTAAGTTTGAGATAAGATGGGTATCACACCCGTAGTGTTTGGATTATCTGATGATGGTTCGGTATTAGCAGAATGAGTACTTCGTGAGTGCATGGAGCGATACTTTCATGCATTTTGGCCAACGAATAATTGATCGCGTTGAAGGTGCACATTCCAAGTTGAAGAAGATGTTGGAAGATTCTCAAGGGACAATTTTTAATGTATGGATGAAGATGCATGACATAATCCAAATCCCACTAATAGAAATTAAAGCGTCATTTCAACAAAGCTTGACGAAGGTGAAGATTGAGCATGTGACGAAATTCTTTGAAAAACTTCGATCATGGGTTCATGGCACACAAGACTCTTGACTTGATGTTGTTGGAAATTTAGAGGCATGAATCAGTGGGCAATAACCATGTGAAGTGTGGATGTGTGCTTCGAGCCACCCCTGAGCTACATTGTGCTCATAAAGTGGCAGAGAATCTAACCCCCAATGGATAACTTCCATTGGCTACCTAAGACAAGCATTGGATGCAACTTGGCAAAACACCTATTACTAAAGCTGAGGATAGATTATAGACCCAATGGTCAACGCCATTAAGCAGAAATCTAATGAATCCACTTCTGATCAACAGTTGGTGTTGAAGATGAAGCTTCTAGAGTTGAATTATCCGAGTTTCATTCTAATAATCAAACCATCCGAACCTGTGAAGGGAAATGAGTGACCAAAAAAGTAGAAGTTGTCACAGAATGAGAAGTCGACTAAAAGGAACCCATCAGGTCATTAGTACGCCAATACTCAAGAAAACGAGCTAAAATGTCAAAAAAGTATTTTAAGCCAAAGCATAAGCCGGATGAGTGCAAAAGTACTTTCATGAAGCAAATTACATCATAAATTCAGGATTATGTTCATAGCATTGAGAATGTACTTGCCAATGGGAATTGTGGATTCCGCTGCATAGCCAATTTTCTAGGTTACGATAAGGAAAATGGTTGGAAGTAGTTAAGGAATGAACTACTAATGGAGCTATAAATGAACGTATGGTCGTGGATTGGAATGTGGTAGAAGGCATGGTACGCTAGTGAAATTGGTTGTGTGAACCAGATATGTTAAATCTCGCCGTGAACTGCTACCGGTGTGTGTTTGTGTTATGGAAACCAAAACACTACATGTTTTTCGTATGTTGAGCCGCAATCATAGTTGAACGACATATGGGTATGTTTCATGGCTCACCTTGCCCAGAGTGCGTACTTTGTATTGCTCCATATGACACCCAAACCACCATTGCCTTGGTCGGTACCTACTTGGCCCTATCACATATTTCCAAAAGCAATCTCATTGGAGAGTTCATTTGAAGGCCAACTCAACATTTGTGATGTAATGCTTAGAAATTTCAATGCCAAGAATGGCTAAGAAGATCAATAAGTCAAAGGAGGCAATTGAAATAGGCAATTGATGCATGCATACACGTTAAAAATGGTCACACTCCTGAGCCGAACACGTGTCATGATGATCTTGATGAACTACGGGCCCAAGCATTGGCCCAACACAGATCCAGCCCAAGCGAATCTAAGCCCGCTCAACTTCAGTCCACCAAGAGGACCCGAACTCTCACAACATGTTAGCCCACACTTCTCACAGCCATAATCAATACCCATAAGTCCTATTTAGGCAAGTATCTTGAGGATCATATTCGGACAGACAACTACAGCTGTTATCTGCTTCCAACTAGAAAGCAAACACCAGAGTATCTTCCACACAGATAAACTCCCATCTACGGATTGCTCTTGGATTGTGAACTATCTTCTGCGTATCTAGGAGTGCAGAACTAACATGGAACTTCCCTATTACAACACGACTCTTAATTAGAGAGGGATCTCCACAAAGATCTTCTCCCTAAACTACGCCTACGATGGCCTAGTTAAACCAGTACTTTTTGCACTATAAATAAGACATGAGGTTGGTAAGATAAGGTACGCTACAAATTCCCTATTATAGCATTACACCTTCCTCAGATCCATGTCTGACTTTAGCATCAGAGTTTCATCAGCCACCCCACGATGGTATGTGGCTCACATGCATTACTTGTACAGGTCAGCGGGACAGCAGAAACAGGGTCAAAGCAGGGAGCTAAAACCAACTGCATCAGTTTGGCGCCGTCCATGGGGACGACATAGTTCTTAACTTTACACTAAGCGTCGTCTCCTACCTAATCCCAGAGAGATGGTGACCACCAAGTCACGCAACAACAAACCAAGGGACACGTCCGACACTTTGACTTTCCCTATACCAGTTCCTGCCATGCACGGGCAGCCTACTCACGCCCCTACACCAACGGCGGTAACGGTGGACCCCAAAATCGAGGTGCTGACGTCTCAAATACAGCAGGTCATCAAAGCGATGGAGACACTCACACGACAAAATTCACCCGCTGTTAATGGAGACCAGGAACAACACGGACCTCTACCTCCAGTGGATGATAGGGAGCAAGCGTAGGAAGGGAGGCCACCGTTATTTCCCATTGGACTAAGGGAGGTTGTGTGGCTAACGCAAATCCCGCCGCCAAGACAGATAGGCTCGATCCCGGGAACCCACTCCGCAGATAAGCGTACGACTCGAACGTACTATATCGCCTCTCCATCCCACCCTTTGTGAATCGGATCATGAGTGAAACACTTTCGAGAAAGTTCACTCTCCCGAAACTCGATTTCTATGACGAGACCACCGATCCTTTTGATCATCTACGCCATTACTAGCACGTAATGGCGCTCAAGGAAGGATCTGGATCCGTCATGTGCAGAACCTTTCTCACCAGTCTTAAAGGCCCTGCATTGACGTGGTTCCATAGTCTTCCACCGAAGTCAATCGACTCTTTCACAACATTGGCAAAGGAATTCTTGACACGTTTCGTCGGAAGCCAACATTTCAGAAAAAGCCCGTCCTACATACTCTTTCCAAGGCAAAGGTCCCTCAAGACGCTCCGAGAGTATGTCACAGCTTCAACAACGAGCTGACCCTCATTGACAGGTGCAACGACTTTGCAACTGTGAAGACATTCACTACGGGCTTCAAATAAGGAAAACTTTTCAAGGACCTCACCTTCGAACCCCATTTGGACATGGCAGAGCTCCTCAATAGCGTCCAAAAACACATCAACCTGGAGGAGTCAAGGACCGCCAAGAGGGAGACCGAAGGCAACAGGAAGCCCTCAACTTCTAGGGACAAGAAGGAGGGAAAGAGACACGAGGATGATGAGCGGGGCAAGAGGAAGCGCACTTACAACAAACTGGATCCTAATCATCCCATGTAAGAGAAATCATCCAACTACGTTGGATCCAAAATCGTGACACCCCTAAATGCTAGTCTGTCGGATGTACTCAACTCCATGAAAAGTTGGGAGGAATTGAAGTGGCCCCCGAAGACACGCGAAGACCCTGCCAAACGGGACAACGGCAAGTACTGTGCGTACCACAAGGAGGGCCACAATACCAACGACTGGAAAAGTCTGAGGTATGAAGTAGAGTATTAGATCCGCAAGGGAAAATTGAAAGACTTCCTGAAGTTTGAGAAGAAGTCGGGGACAGGGGGAGTCAGTCAAATAGATAGAGAATGAGACTCCTGGGATAATGTACGTCCTTCATAGAGTCAGACCGAATGAAGATCAGTCGCACAGGTCCCGCAAGCGAACTCTGCTGGATATGCGGACACAACCTGCGGATGAAGACAAATGCGTTTGCTATTCGAAAATTCAGAACCCCATTCCCACTTTGACTTTCACGGACAAGGACCTCAATGGAGTGCACGTGCTGCACAATGACGCCTTGGTCATCTCCGTTTCCATCGCAAAGTGGGAAGTGAAGAGAGCTCTCGTTAAGACAGGAAGCTGGCTCAATGATCTATTCAACAATGTTTTCCGCAGCATGGACCTCAAGGAGGAAAACCTAGTGCCATCAGAGCACCCACTGGTCAGATTTAGCGGGGAGAAATGTTTTCCCATCGGAAAGATGAGATTAGCCACGGTAACTAGAGAGTTGCGATTGAAGAAGGTCTTGTTTCTGAACTTCATGGTGGTAGACGCACCATCATCCTACAACCTCATCCTAGGAAGACTGTGGCTACACTAAATGGAAGCAGTGGTCTCCACCCTCCATCAGTGTGTTAAGTATACTTCTAACCATTCCGAAGGGACAATACATGGAGACCAGCCTACGACACAAGGCTGGCACTATGCCGCACTGAAACAGATAGAGTGCTCCCAGATTCAGCTACATCATGCAGAGCAGCCTGACCCAGTGCAAGGCCAAAAGATGGAAGAAACATCATTTTTTAGCGATACAAGAGCAGTCAACTCTCATGCCTAGCGATCGTAATGGCAATGGCAAGCGGGAACACATCCCCCCGACATTCCTTCGGCGCGGAGATCCGCCCCTTTGCAAAGTTTACTCTTCAATAACCTATGTAACGCCTCGACAGTTCGCTAAACGATACGTGAGAGCAACCCAAATTCACTTCAAGGCCAAAATCGATTCTCTCGTCAACAGTTAGTTTGCTCTAAGTTGTTTCTTTCCCTTTTCATAGTCAGTATTAAGTTTTAGTTCTTAAAAAGTTTATGTGATTCGCAATCGTTTAAGAAGTAAAGGAAGAATTGCGAAAAACAAACTCTATTGATTATCGGAAAGATGTAACAACAAACACCTTGAAATAGATACAAAAGGCTACATATCACGAACGCCTTGAGGCGGATACAAAGACTGAGCACTATAAACGTCTGAATACAGTGTGAACTAAAGTAAAAGACTCGCTTAGACAATTCTGCTATTGACATCATCCGTCGAAGACTTGCAAACCCTCCGATGCAAGCAATCTGCAATTGACAGCAAAGTTAAGAGAATGGGAGAGGTCGATACCTTCACAAGATAAAGACGAAGTTGGCAGAAGGGATTGAAAGACTGAGCAGTCATGCTGCTTCGTCAAATCACTCCAGGAAAGTGATCATACAATGATGTTGTAGACCTCACGACTAGCTGTTGATTTTCTCAAGATACATCCCACCGTCTATCCAACCTCCTCAAAGGGCTTGGAAGAAGGAAGATGAAAATGGCCACAAGCAGAGACGCAGTTATGGTCTCACAATGCCATCAAGAGCGACCACTTTTCCCATACGCGATGGCAGGTGTGACTGAGAACCACCACACCCGAAGACATCACACATCAACCAACACTTTGATCAACCACTGGTTAGTAGCGGGATCCGAGCATACGAAGACACAAGTGGTACGGTGTAACACCAAGGCATTTCCCTTGGTAGCAAATCCACACTACTTCACCGTGATATGAGAAGAAATTACGAGACCTCAGCGGATTAACTACATGCCCACCCACAACAGGTGACCACGCATAACAGCAACTATCATCATGATGGAGATCCACCTTCAGCCTTTGGAAAACCCAAAGCATTTTCCTCAGCCGTTGAAAACCCAAAGCATCTTCTCCAAATAAGAACATTACAGGAAACAAACTCAGCAAAAGATTGTGCATACAAGGATTGGAAAACACCATTATATAGACATAGTGCTTCACCAAACGGGCACTCGAGCATTAACTGCAAAGCATTGAATGTCGTATGGGAAAATGGAAGACGACGGTTCCCAAGAAAACTGCACATATCATTTCAATCAATTAATGGCATTGCACGCAACCCCATCAATTGAGGGGGATTAACCGTCACTCAGCCTACGCCGTACACGTAACGCACCATGCAAGTGAACCCTAGCCCTTCTTCTGCGAGCTCATGGGCTCAGCCTATTATTCAAACAACACTCTGTCACGTGTTTGGCACGAGCGCTAGAGATCCTAGTCAACTTTGACGTATGGACTTTACAACTCGCTGAGTTAAGGTAACTTCATCCACACCATGAACCACTAGGTTCACACGCCTCTCAACAGATGGAACCTCTTGTCAAATCGAGCAAGCTTAGTTAGCCAACACTGATTATGATAACTTATGGTTCACCCCGACACCTAGTCAGCTTAGCGCAGGCATCGACAGTTTAGGAAGTGCGAGTCTAATCAGCGTTGTCATGCCTAATGATGACGACATGCCAGGGATCACTACCCCAATCGCGTTCAGTGTTCGTCGAACCTAATCAAGTAAGCCTAGTTGGTAACGACCAGCAATGAAAGCTTTTGATCGAACCCTAGACTTGTAGCCCCCACTGCGAGGGTGTAGATAGTCTGGAAGGTGGGAGCCTAATCAATCCCGAACTGATTCCGACGGCTCACCACGGGACCACGGCTCTTCAGCATTGCCACCAAATCACCAACCCTTGACTTGTAGCCCCCATTATGAAGGTGTAGATAGTCTAAAAGGTGGGAGCTTAGTCAGTCCTGAACTGATTCTGATGGCTTGCCACAGGACCACTATTTTTTAGTGTGGCCATCAAAAAACTCCCAAATTTCTAGCTTGGTGCACTCAGGTGTAGATAATTTGGATGGTGGGAGCCTAGTCAGTCCTAAACTAATCTTGATAGCTTACCACGGGGCCACTGCTCTTTAGCGTGGTCGCCAAACCCCTCTTGAATACGTAGCCCCACTGAGCGGGGAGGGTGTCGACGGTTTGAAAGGTGGGAGCCTAGTTAGTCCCAAACTGATTCTGAGCTTGCCATGGGACCACTGCTCTTCAGCCTAGTCGCCAAACCTTTACTCCCCGAATTTTTCGACCGCTTTGCTCGATCATAAATAATTCTGAAGGTGGAAGCCTAGTCAGTCTCGAACTGATTCCGACGACTTGCCACAGAACCACTGCTCTTCAGCCTGGTTTCCAAACCTTTACTCCCCAAATCTATCGACCGCTCTACTCAATCATAAACAATTCGAACGGTGGGAATCTAAAACAGCTCTCCACACGACCTCCGGTCTCCCCAGGACAACGGTCGCAAATAAGAGCTTAGCTGAATCAGTGCCTTCACGCTCAAATGGATCGACATTCTAACATTAGAAAAAGGCCACTCGTGTTGATACAAGGATAGTACAACTGGTGCCTAGATGAAAATTAATTAGGATGCCAACCCGAGCTTAGGGCGCCTGACTCGTTGCGAACACTCTGACACGTACTTTCGGCCACCACAGCTTGAACGCGGCAACAACTACAGCCGACCAGTCAGACAAACAAGAAAAAGCTCAAGCAGCTTACCTATAGGACAAGACACATCTCGGGTGACTCAACCCCTAGTTAAACTGTTTGCAACATGCCCACTATCGAACATAACTACGCAACAATGACCTCAAGTCATTCACAATACAAAGCGGTCAACCTCTCTGCCACATATAGACCAGACAACGTCCTATTGATTTTGGTAGTCGATTTTCGCTCCCTGCTAGACTATCTACACCTTCTAAACTGATGCAGTCAATTTTTGCTCCTTGCTTTGACCCTGTTCCTGCTGACCTACACAAGTAATGCATGTGAGCCACAGACCACCGTGGGGTGGCAGATGACACTCCGATGCTAAAGTCATACAAGGATCTGAGGAAGGTGTAGTGTTGTAACAAGGAATTTGTAGCATACTTTAGCTTACCAACCTCATGTCTTATTTATAGTGCAAGGGGTCATGGTTCAACCAGGCCATCGTAGGCGTAGTTTAGGGAGGAGATCTTCGTGGAGATCCCTCTCTAATTAAGAGTCATGATGTAGGGGAGAAGTTTCATGTTAGCTCTGCGCTCCTGGATACGCGGGAGATAGTTTCCAATCCAAGAGCAATCCGTAGAAGGGAGTTTCCCTGTGTGGAAGATACTCTGGTGTTTACTTCCTAGTTGGAAGCATAGAGCAGTTGTAGTTGCCCGTCCGAAGTTGATCCTCAAGATACTTGCCTAAAGAGGGCTTATGGGTATTGAGGATGGTTGTGAGACGTGTGGGCCGAGCATGTTGTGAGAGTCCGAGTCCGCTTGGCGGACTGAAATTGAAAGAGCTTAGATCCACTTGGGCTGGATCTGTGTTGGGCCGATGCTTGGGCCCGTAGTTAGTGGGCGTCACATTGGTTCACTAAGTCATCTCTTAAAGGGATGTAGCGCTCATGATGATTGAGTCTGAATCGTTGCTTGAGACGCACGCTGCATAAATTGGGCGTGCGTTGGTTCGGCAAAAAAGGGGTGGAAACCTATCCTCTAAATAGGTCATTCGCAGTGTTGAGATTGACCCTTCTGCTTTACTTGTTTTTAAAGATATTGTTCTGAAAGTTTTGTTTGTCTTCTTCATGGCTCGAGAAAACCTTCTTGATGATGTTATTTTAGCTAAGTGCCTAGAGTTTTTTTTAAGACAGGCTGTTGTCCAAGCCTGGTATCGCTGAAATTCGTACAAAGTTTGGAGTTCCTGAAGATTTGCCATAGTACCTTCTAACGGACGACAAGATGCCAATGTTGCCTCCAGCCGGTTTCATTTGTTTACATCAAGGGATGCTTCAAACTGGAGTTTTTGGATTTCTTGGGGATTCCTTCGGCTCAATTGGGACCCAACGGATAGAAGATCATTCTCATGAATGCTCAGTGCTAAGGAGGTCGGCGTTAGTGTGACCCCGCGGGTGATTCAGTTGCTGACCGCTCCCCGAATGCAAGCAATTTTGTTTGCAAGATGAAGTTGTCGAATTGCTTCGTTAACCTGCCAGATGATTTCAAGTTCTGGCAGAAGTACTAATTTATGGGCTCTGCTGATTCGAAATATTTCTGATGCAAGGGTCGTTCGCTGGAGCGACAATTCATACCACTTCGTATGTTCAATTAATTTCCTGTGACTTTGATGTGCTTGATAGTGGGTTGAGTGATCATTGCTTGTGTTCTCTTACAGGAAGGTTTTCCACTGCTCCCCTTACCTTAAAGGAACAAACCACCATGGAAACATTTCACATCATGGCAAAAAAGGAGGCGGTTGATATCATAAGAGTTTCCAATTTTGTCCGTAGTGGGTTGTGGGACAATTGGCATGTCGCCCCCACTCTGTATCGAGCGCACATTAAGCTAAAAGATGGAGCCCCTTCCAAGAAGAGGAAGGCTACTAGGGCCAAGACTCCCGCTCTATCTGATGCGAATGATCCATCTGAAACTATTGTTTCCTTTGTGAGGAAGAAGCCTCGCGTTAGGACTGGGCCGTATTCGGCACGACCCACTCTGGTGAGAGAGGAGCGCGAGTCTGCAAGGCATGTTTAAGCGGAGACTAATGTTCCTAGCTTGGAAAAAGATTATCTGCAATTGGCAGGAGTTGCTAACAAGCCGAACCTTAGTGACACGCAGGTTGAGGCTCTGAATGTTCGTCTGGTGCAGGTTGCAATGGCAGCTTCTGCTGGCGCTGATACGCGTGGGGCCGCTCCGGTAGAGGGTTCTATTGAAGATTCGTCTGAGGTGCTGGAATCTGAACACCCCACCATTGACTCGCCTGAAAGTAGTCGTGGTACCGACCGTGTTTCCTGTAGTCTGCATTGCTCACCGTCTCGTTCTAGGCCACAACTAGAACTGTTGGAAGGTTTTTTGGATTCTACAGTCCCTCATCTACCTCCAGATCCTATTGAACCGTCTCGCAATAAAGGGTTGGCCGTTCTTAACAAGGGAAAAGCCACAGAGGAGAGTCTGAGGCCGGTGGCATAGTTCACTATCAGGGGAAGCTTCATCCTGATGCACGAATAAGTCTATTCCCGTCGGACTTGGTGAAGATGAGCTCACATGTCTGGCACCAAGAGGTGGATGTTGAGTATGCTTTGAGGAATCATATAAACAGGCGTCACAGCTGGCTGATGGACCACGCTCCAAAACCCAAGGAGGATACGCTGGAAGAGCGTGTGGACAAGGGTTTGAAGTATCTTATGTTGGGCATGTCTCATATGAGCCACGCGATCATTGCTGGGACGGAAGTAGAGGCAGCTCGCGAGAGAGTATATACTTTGGAGCGTGTCTTCTCGCACGTGCAGACGTTGTATTCTGATGCGCTCCATGAAATTGAGCTGCTTAAGAAGCAAGCCGAAGAGATGCGGTTGGATCAATCAACCATGGCTGCTAAGGCTCAGAGGGCTCGTCTGAATAACCTTGAGCATAATTTGACCGAGGCGGTATCCGAGAGGGAAGGACTTAGGAACGAGTTGAGCCAACTCCGCCTAGAAGTCGAGGTCGCGCAGGAAGCTACGGCTAAGGCGCATTCTTAGCTGCAGTCTTTTGCCGAAGAGAGTGCTTCGAAGGAAGCTGACTAGGCTGCTAAGAAGCAACAATTGGAATTCGATGTGGAGTTCTATGCTCGAGAGGCGAGGAAGGCCAAGGACCAACTCGAACTGGGATGGCATGAACTCAGTGTTGTGAAGAGCAGTCTGGTCACAAAGCAGTCTCAAATCGATGTGCTAACTGGCAAGTTGGAGCTACTGGAGCATGACTTTATTGATGCAAAGGTGCAAGAAGAAGAGCTTCTCAAGGGACATGGTAAATGTGAGTTCCGTTGGGTTGTCCATGGCCGGCAGGAGCTATTGGCACTGATGAATGAGGAGCATCCGGAGTGGGATCTTAGCCATTACAAGAAGATGTCATATGTGGACTTGTCTGTTACTTCTAAGTCGTCGGGCAAAGAGGACAATTCAATCCCTAATGTCCAGGTTGAAGCGCATATAAATGCAAGTTGTTCCTCTGTTCTCACTAGGCTTAGCTCTTCCATTTTTGTACCTTTTCTTGATTAGGAGTGTGTTTGCACACTTTTTGTCTTGACTATTAATGAAAACAATTTTCTTTATTTCATATTTAGCGCCTCTATTGCATGTTTTTCGTTTTGCCTTGTCGTCTTACTTTGGCATAGGCAGGTTGAATCAATAGGACGTTGTCTGGTCTGTCTGCAACAGAAAGCTCGACTGCTTTGTATTGTGAATGACTCGGGGTCATTGCTGCGTAGTTATGTTCGATAGTAGGTATGTTGCGAACAGTTTAACGAGGGGTTGAGTCACTCGAGTTGTGTCATGTCCCATAGGTAAGTTGCTTGCGCTTTTTCTTGTTTGTCGACTGGTCGGCAAGCTGTGGTGGTCAAAAGTATGTGTCAGAGCGTTCGCACCAAGTTAGGTGTCGTAAGCTCGGGTAAGCGTCCTAATTAGCTTTCATCAGGGCATCGGTTGTACTATCCTTGTATCACCACGAGTGGCCCTTTTCGAATGTTAGAATGTTAATCCGTTTGAGCGTGAAGGCGCTGACTCAGCTAAGCTCATATTTGCATTCGTTGTCCTGGGGAGAGCGGAGGTCATGTGGAGAGCTGTTTGAGATTCCCACATTCAGAATCGCTTATGACTGAGTAGAGCGGTCGATAGATTCGGGAAGTTAAGGTTTGGCAACCATGCTGAAGAGCAGTGGTCCCATGGCAAGCCGTCGAAATTAGTTTGGGACTGACTAGGCTTCCACCTTTCGAATTCGGGGAGTAAAGGTTTGGCAACCAGGCTGAAGAGCAGTGGTTCCGTGGCAAGTCGTCGAAATTATTTTGGGACTGACTAAGCTCCCACCTTTTGAACCATCCACACCCTCCCCGCGCGATGAGGGCTACCTATTCGAGATGGGTTTGGCGACCATTTTGAAGAGCAGTGGTGCCGTGGCAAGCCATCAAGATCAATTCAGGACTGACTAGGCTTCCACCATCCAAATTATTTACACCCGAGTACACCAAGCTACAAATTTGAGAGTTTTTCAGCGGCTACACTGAAAAACAGTGGTCCCGTGGCAAGCCATCGGAATCAGTTCAGGACTGACTAAACTCCCACCTTCTAGACTATCTACACCCTCGCAATGGATGCTACAGTCCAGGGTCGGTGATTTAACCCTCTTATGAACTGTGAAGGCTCTCCACTCGACCGCCTACTGAGTCATTAACAATTCGAAAGGTGGGATAGCAAACGCAAATATGAGCTTAGCTGAGTCAGCGCCTTCACGCTCAAACGGATCGACATTCTAACATTAGAAAAAGGCCACTCATGGTGATACAAGGATAGTACAACTGGTGCCCAGATGAAAGCTAATTAGGATGCCAACCCGAGCTTATGACGCGTGACTTGGTGCGAACGCTTGACTCGTACTTTCGGCCACCATAGCTTGCCTACGGCAACAACTACAGCCGACCAATCAGACAAACAAGAAAAAGCTCAAGCAGCTTACCTATGGGACATGACACAACTCGAGCGACTCAACCCCTAGTTAAACTACTAGCAACATGCCCACTATCAAACATAACTATGCAGCAATTACCCCGAGTAATTCACAATACAAAGTGGTCAAGCTCTCTGTCGCTAACAGACCAAACAACATCCTACTGATTCAATCAGCCTATGCCAAAGTAAGACGACAAGGCAAAACAAAAAACATGCAATAGAGACACTAAGTATGAAACAAACAAAATTGTTTTCATTAATGGTCAAGACAAAAAGTGTACAAGCGCACTCCTAATCAGGAGAGGATATAGAAATGGAAGAGCTAAGCCTAGGGGGAACAAGGGTAGAACTTGCATTTATACGCGCTTCAACCTGGACGTTAGGGATCAAACTGTCCTCCTCACCCAATGACTTAGAGGTAACAAACAAGTCCACATACGACATCTTCTTGTAACGACTAAGATCCCGCTTCGAATGCTCCTCCTTCATCAGCGCCAACAGCTCCAGCCGACCATGGACAACCCAGCGGAACTCACATTTGCCTTGTTCATGGAGAAACTCTTCCTTTCGCACCTTTGCATCAATAATGTCACGCTCCAGTAGCTCCAACTTGCCAGTTAGCGCATCGACCTGAGACTGCTTTTCACAACACTGAGTTCATGCCATCCCAGTTCGAGTTGGTCCTCGGCCTTCCTCGTCTCTCGAGCATAGAACTCCACATCGAATTCCAACAGTTACTTCTCAGCAACCCAGTCAGCTTCCTTCAAAGCACTCTCTTTGGCAAAAGACTGCAACTCAGAATGCGCCTTAGCCGCAGCTTCCTGAGCAACCTCAACCTCTAGTCTGAGCCTGCTCAACTCTTACCTAAGTTTGTCCCTCTCGAACACCACTTCGGTCAGATTACGCTCAAGGTCCTCCAGACGAGCCCTCTGAGCCTCAGCGACCATGGTTGATTGATCCAACTGCATCTCTTCGGCCTGCTTCTTAAGCCTCTCAATTTCTTGGAGCGCATCAGAATACAGCGTCTGCATATGCAAGAAGACACGCTCAAAAGTATTTATTCTCTCACTATCCACCTCTACTTTTGTCCTAGCAATGGCTGTGTGGCTCATATGAGACATACCTAGCATAAGATACTTCAAACCCTTGTCCACACGCTCTTCCGGCGTATCCTCCTCAGGTTTTGGAGTGTGGTCCATCAGCCAGCTGTGACGCCTGCTTATATGCTTCCTCGAAGCATACTCAACATCCATCTCTTGGTTGCCAGACATGTGAGCTCATCTTCACCAAGTCCGGCGTGAACAGACTTATCCGTGCATCAGGATGAAGCTTTCCCTGATCAGGAACTATGCCAACGACACCCTTTATGATCGCCACCATCCTCAGACTCTCCTCTGTAGCTTTTCCCTTGTCAAGAATTGCCAACCCTTCATTGCAAGACGACTTAACAGGATCCGGAGGCAGAGAAAGGACTGAAGTATCCAAAGGACCTTCCAACAGTTCTAGCTGTGGTCTAGAATGAGACAGTGAGCAATGCAGACTACAGGAAACACGGTTGGTACCACGACTACTTTCAGGCGAGTCAACGGTGGGGTGATCAGATTCCACCACCTCAGGCAAATCTTCAACAGATCTCTCTATCGGAGTGGCCCCTCGCGAATCAGCGCCAGCAGAAACCTCCATTGCAACCCGCATTAGACGGTCATTCAGAGCCTCAACCTGCACGGCACTAAGGTTCGACCCATCAGCAACTCCCGCCAACCGCAGATAATCTTTTTCCAAGCCAGGAACATTAGTCTCCGCCTCAACAGGCCTAGCGGACTCGCGTTCCTCTCTCACCAGAGCAGGTCGTGCCGAAGACGATCCAGTCCTAACACGAGGCTTATTTCTCACAAAGAAAGCAAGCGTCTCAGATGGATCCTCTACATCAGACAGAACGAGAGTCTTGGCCCTAGGAGCCTTCCTTTTTGGGAAGGGGCCCCATCTTTCAGCTTAATGCACGACTCTCGATACAGAGTGGGGGCTTCATGCCAATTGTCCCACAGCCCACTACTGATGAAATTGGAAGCGCCTCCCTTTTTGTCATGACGCAGAATGTCTCCATGGTGGTTTGCTCCTCTAAGGTAAGGGCAGCAGTGGGAAACTTTCCTGCAAGAGAACAAAAGCAATGATCACTCAGCCCGTTATCAAACACATCAAAGTCATATGAAAGGAGTTGAACTTACGAAGCGGCCTGAACTATTGCTCAAGCGAACGACCCTTGCATCGAAAATATTTCGAATCGGCAAAGGCCAGAAAGCAGTACTTCTGCCAGAACTTGAAATCATCTGGCAGGTTAACGAAGCAATTCGGCAACTTCATCTTGCAAACAACATTGCTCTGCAGTCGGGGAGCGATCACCAACTGAATCACCCACGGGGTCACACTAACACCGGCCTCCTTAGCACTTAGCAGAATCATGAGAATGATCCTTTATCCCTTGGGTCCCAACTGAGTCGGAGGAATCCCTAAGAAATCTAAGAACTATCAAATCATGTCCAGAACCGAGAAACGCACTATTGTTTGAAGCATCCCTCGATGTAAACAGATGAAATCAGCCAGAGACGACATTAGCATCTGGTCGACCGTCAGATAGTACAACGGCAAGTCTTCAGGAACTCCAAACTTTGTATGAATTTCAGCGAGACCAGGCTCAAACAACAGCCTGTTTTAAAAAATCTCTAGGCACTTAGCCAGAACAGCATCATTAAGAAGGTTTTCTCAAGCCATGAAGAAGACGAACGAACATTTCAGAACAATATCTTCAAAAGCAAGTAAAGCAGATGGGTCGATCTCAACACTGCGGATGACCTATATAGAGGATAGATTCCCGCCTTTTTTTGGCCAATCCAACGCACGCCCAATTAATGCAGCGTGCGGTTCAAGCAACGATTCAGACTCCATCATCATGAGAGTCGCATCCCATCAAGAGATGACTTAGCGAACCAATGTGACGACCTACTAACTCGGGGGGAGTAGCTGATGATACATAAAAAGGGTCACACTCCTTAGTTGAACACATGTCATGATGATCTCTAGGAACTATGGGCCCAAACATCGGCCCAACACAAATTCAGCCCAATCGAATCTAAGCCCGCTCAACTTCAGTCAGCCAAGCAGACCCGAACTCTCACGGCATGCTAGGCCCACACGTCTCACAACCATCCTCAACCCATAAGCCCTCTTTAGGCAAGTATCTCGAGGATCAGTTTCGGACGGGCAATTACAACTGCTATCTGCTTCCAACTAGGAAGCAAACACCAAAGTATCTTCCACACAGGGAAACTCCCTTCTACGGATTGCTCTTGGAATGGGAACTATCTCCCGCATATCTAGGAGTGCAGAGCTAACAGGGAACTTCCGTCCTACAGCACAACTCTTAATTAAAGAGGGATTTCCACGAAAATCTCCTTCCTAAACTACACCTACGATGGTCTAGTTGAACCAGGACTCATTGCACTATAAATAAGACATGAGGTTGGTAAGTTAAGGTACGCTACAAATTCCCTGTTACAGCATTACACTTTCCTCAGATCCCTGTCTGACTTTAGCATCGGAGTGTCATTGGCCACCCCACGGTGTTCTGTGGCTCACGTGCGTTACTTGTGCAGGTCAGAAGGAACATGGTCAAAGCAGGGAGCGAAAATCGATTGCATCAACATGTATACCAATTTATTGATTCGAAAAAACTGTATTTCTTTTGGTGACATAGGATGATCTTGTTGCTAGAGAAGTCACCGCTTTTGTATTTATGGATGATATCTATGCTTGTTATCATTAAATGTCATTAATATATAATTTACATTCCATTTATTGAGTACCCATCTTATTTATGATGTGTTCATATTTCAATTGCTTTTATGGTTATAAGCATCGTAATTTGAAGAACGTAAAAAGTTTCATAAACTTTGGTCATACAACCTCATAAAACATGATAATTGTCAACCTTACAAAACATGGAAATGTATTAAAATGCAAATATAATAGAAGTTCAAAAAACTTGAAAAATGACCAATCGCAATGATCTAGTCAATTGGAAACTTCCCAGAAACACCCAAACGCAGGAACCTCTGCGAGGGCAAGTTCTCCAATCGCAAGGACCACTGCGATTGGACAAATAATGGACTTGTCCAAAAATTTGTCTCTTTTGTGTGGACATTTATTGAACTTTTTATAATCTCTATGGTTTTCCTATACTTTTAAGAGATAGAATCTACCCTCCAAACACCTATTTGGCATTATCTGTAAAAATTCATAATTCCAACTCTTTAAAAGTGACTTTTTGAAAGAAAAAAAAATGTTTGGAGGGTGTCTTCTCTTATAAGTCTTGCAAAAACATAGAAATTAGAAAAAGTTAAAAAAATGTTTGCAAAAAAATAAATAAAAATGGACTATACATAAGATCATGCGACCAAAAAAATCTCATTCGCATGATCCCATGAGATTGGACATAAGGTCTAAAGGGAAGGAGGGTGAGGTTTGCAGTACTAGACTGATAACATGGAAGAGCACTATTTAAGACAGATATCGCAGCAATGATTGCGCCACTCCTATTTGTAATAAATTATACTGATTGCGCCATAAGTACAGTACTAGAGTAAAGGATGAACTACAAAACTGGACTCTGTCCAATTCTTTTTTTGTGTGTGACTATTTTTTGGGCTTCTATAGTTTTCCAACACTTTTAAGGGTTAAAATCCACCATCCAATCACATTCTTTACATTCCCTTTGAAAATCCATATGTTCGGACCTCCGAATTTTTGATTTTTTAAGTTTTCTGGAATGAATGTTAAAAGGAGAAAATGAATGTTTATAAAGTGTTTATTTATCAGTGGGTAAGCCATAAAAGAAAAAAAAAATTGGAAAAAAAATTAACAAAACTTAAAATAAACTGGTGTTATTTATCATGTCTAATCAATTTATTGTTTGCATTGGCAACTGTTGGAGGAGTGGAGCGTTAACCATCTAACCGAATTTAAGAGTTGTAGATAATGCTGGTGGAAAAAGTAAATTGATGGTGTGATTGGTCTTCATCTTGCACTTATAAATAACTTACAAATACAGATGACGAGATGAAACTTGATCTTCTTAAATTTCCCAAGGCAAAAACAAGAATCGACAAACACAAACTACACAATGTGGACTCCTCCTCTTGGTTTTCCTCCTCAAGCTACTAGTATGAATGATGTTCCTTCTCCCATTGTTGTTGTTATCGTCGAACTGACAGTTATCATGAGCTTGCAAGTCCAACCGAGGAATATCTGGGAATATACAGGATGACCCATATTCATGGATTGATGCAAGTGTGCACTTCACCTCCACTTCTTAAGGTAGAGGATGAACTATGCGGCGATGAGTTGATGCCTTAGCTTGAGTTTCATGTTCCCACTGGTAATGGGAAGTTGTACTGCGGTTGCAACAATGACTATGAAGCAGAATACTCGGAAAAGGGGGATCGTGCTAACCATATGGAGTAGTATTTGAACGACACGCAACATACCTTCGACATGGATGATTAGGTGGACGACGTCACTAGCGACATTCAAGATCAAGATGTAGATAATGCAAGGGACATGTATGATGACTACAGCAGTTACAATTCCGATTAGTTAAGGATGTTGTGGTGTGGTGTGGTGTCTAGTTTGTCTGTATTGTGGTGTGGTGTTTACTATGTTTTTGCTCACTCTGCTTACTATTTACTCTAATTATTCTATTTACCCTACGTACCTTTTATGAAATGAATAATGTTTTCAGTACATGAATTATATGTCAAAACACTGCTTTACTCTTTAAATTAATGGTCACAAAACATAAAATGGATAAATGTTGGAAATTTTGATTTCAAATATCCGAAAAATATGAAATTTTGAAGGGAATGTCAAAAATGTGTGTTTGATGGTGGATTTTATCCCTTAAAAGTATTAGAAAGCCATAGAAATTACAAAAAAAATGTTCACATAAATTATTTTTTTTAGACAAAATTCAATTTTGTGTTCAATCGTAGTGGTCCATTGATAAGCATATAAATGAGACATTTTATGCCCATAAATATACAATTGCTAAGTCCAAATTATTTAATATAAATATCTCATTACGTGTACTTTGTGTAATTTGTAGAAATTCAAGCACTAATCTCAAATCATACACAAAGTGGCACAATAAGGCTAAGTTCAACAACTAGAAATGCCAATGAAAGTCCACACGTGCATTATCAAATACCAAAAAATTTCAAGCCCAAGACCCATTAAGTCAAGCCCACAAAGCACCACCATCTACGGATCTCGAGGAAATCAACAAGAAGATTTGAACATCCACATGAACAACTTTATCATAGCCAAGAAAAATCTCTACAAACTCCAAAAGTGTCAAGTCAAACTCCATTATCCATTCTCACAGTTTTACTCCATTACTTTTACACTCTACCTTATTTCACTCTTAGGGTGTATTTGGTTGCATGGAATCCTATGCCATGAGAATCCACGAGGAGATCCCTATATTTTAGACTAAATTGAGGTATCACTCCACATCCACCATTTGATTTTGTGATCAATGGTGGGAATGGAAGTCCCATGAACATGGGAATCTCACTCCTTGGTCCCCTAAGGCATGTGATTCTCATGTTCATGGAACTTTCATTCCCACCATTGATCACAAAATCAAATGGTGGATGTAGAGTGATACCTCAAATTAGCATAAAATATTGGGGTCCCCTCATGGATTTCCATGACATAGGATTTCATTCAACCAAACACACCCTTACATTCATCATTATTTTTACTCCATCCCTTTTACACTCCACCTTATTTCACTCCAACACTCTTCCTTATTTTACTCCAAGACTCTTAGGGATGGCAGTGGGGCGAATTTTCACGGATATCCGCCCCACCCAATCCGTATGGGGCGGATTTGGATATAGCTAAATGGGTTTCGGGGCGGATACGGATATCCAAACAATATCCGTCAAATATTCGGGGCGGATACGGATTTTTCCATATCCGCCCCATGGATATCCGTTTAAGTATTGAATTTACATAAATACCCCTGACCCTTTAAAAGGAAAAAAAACAAAACCTACCCATTTGATCTCTAATCTCTTAAATCTCTCTCTCTCAGCTCAAACTCGCTGTCGAAGAAGAAAAAAACAACCCAGACCTTGCTATCAGACTCACTCGAAGAAAACCCCCTCTCCAACCCCTCTCCACTCGAAGAAGAGAAACCCCTCTCCACTCGAAGAAGAAACCCCTCTCCACTCAGAGAAACCCCTCTCCACTCGAAGAAGAGAAAAAACACCCAGACTCTCACTCTCAGAGTCAAACTCTCACTTTGTGTGGCGGAGTGACGATTTTGAAATGAGGAGAAGATCCGATGGAGTTCAAGAAGAAGAATCAGGCGGTGGTTAGATCAGAGCCGAGTGAGCAGGTGTACGCTGGTGGTGCGGATCTCGGGGTAGGGAGGGATCTGAATGAGAATTTGGTTTATTGGCATTTCTAGGGTTTCCGGATCTGAAAATCTCACTGTGATTTTTTTAAACGGGGAGATGATCTTGAGTCTGGGATGATGAACCCTTTTGGGTTAGCTTTCAGAGTTCAGAATGGGGTTATAGATGATGTTTATTGTGAGGAACGAAACCCATTCTTCTGTTTATTTCTGTTTTGTATAGATGATGATGTTTATAGATGATGTTTATTTCTGTTTTGTATAAAAAAAAATTTGGGGTTAAATGGGGCGGGGCGGATATCCGGCTATCCGTCCGGAGCGGGGATGGTTTTAAAAAAAATGATAAACGGATATGCGAGGCGGTTTCGGGGATCCGAAATCCCCAGCGGGGCGGGGATGGGTTTGCTCAAATCCGCCCCGTTGCCATCCCTAAACACTCTTCCTGATTTTACTCCAACACTCCACCTTCCACCTCATTATCCTACACATAAGTCTCAACCTTTTTCACCTATAAATACCCCACACTTTGATACAATTGGGAAGAGACTTTGGATAACACTTTTGAGAGAAAATATAATTATAGTAATTCTAGAGTTTAGATATAAATAAATGAAGTTTGGCCTAGAGCTTACCATGTTTGGCTAACATCCCACCATCGGGTATGGGTGAACCCATGAGAAGATAGCTTCAAGAAGGCTATTTTAGATTAGTTTATTTTCATTTTCATGTATTAGGGAAGCTTGTTTAGTTAGAATACTCTTGTTGTTTGGTTATGTCATGAACCTATGAGGTAAGTTAGAATGTTTTGTATTTCATTATATGAATTCAACTCATGTTTTCTTCTTCTACTTCTTAAGCTCAAGATTATTTAAGTTTCTATACTTGAAATGTTAACATATTGTTAGTTTTAGTTTCATTATGATTTGTTAGATATTTGGTGTTTCACCTTGGTAGATTCTTTGTATGCTTTTAAATCCATATTTGATTCTTAGGTTACTAATATAACTTAGGCTTGAAATCAATTTACTCATAATGTCATATTTTTCATCGTAAAGTGAGATGAGAGTCTACCTTAGGATGTATTAATGACTTTGGAAAAGATTAATCTAAGAGTGGCCTAATGGTGTCATTTACTCATGATGTTAAACACAATGTTCTTATTGTCCCATATACATATGTTTGGCATTTCACGTCTTACTTTTTTTATCTTGACAAAAGTAATTTGAGCACTCATGCAGTTTAACAGTAAAATCTTTTCATTTCTACTTATTATTGTCTATCTTTTGTTCACGGTCGACCCACGAAGTCCCAGTTAAGAACATTGAGGAAAATGTTCGGTTTAGGCTTAAGGGTGACTTTACAAATCAAGGTGTCTTATTTGAATGATATTCCAAAACCCTTTTTCATAGTTTCCAAAAAAAAAAAAAATTCTTTGTAGTTCGAATATTTATTTATGATGAGATTAAGTTCCATAAACCTTAATGCATAGGAACTAAATCGTAGGACCTTAGCCTAGAAGTCAAGTAGATAGTTAATTATAGACAAAAGTGAGTAGTACACATTGGCTATAAATTTCTTGATAGTACACATGTAAAGTTGTGCCTAGCTATGTGTTCTTGTTAAAGTGAAAAGTGAACCGATTTTTTAAAGAACTTAAAGAATACTAGTGGAGACTTGACCTTAATTGTATTCAAAAGCCAAAGAAATTACAAAAAGGTAAAAAAAAATGTTAACACTAAATAAGTGGACAAAGTCTAGTTTTATGTCCAATCGCATAGGATCATATGATTGGAAAACTTGCCATGCAGGGGATTCTGCGCATTTTGGTCCCTAACGCAGGATCCTATGCGATAAAAAGTTTTCAGTCACATGAATCTATTGTACAATTATTAACCTAATTAATAAGATTATAAATTTACCTTTTAACTCGCAAGTGCGCACGATCAAACAAATAGTATAGATAACAAGAACAAGATAATTCCCACAAAGATTGGAATAATTGTGTTTAAAACATCTTTCCTAACACTTTTATTTCAGTGGAATCTAATAATTTTAGTTTATCTTAATTTTTCGTATAAAGTGATTATTCGTTAGAATTTATGTCATATCCCTGGATTTGAAGTACGATTGATCTTAATGTTTCATACTTGAGGTGCTTGTTTCAAACCATATAGAGCTTTTCAAAGTCGATAGGTTTTGACTTCATTTTATTTTATAATGATGGATTATTAAGGTTATTTAACGAATACATTATTTTTAAGCTATCTCATCTAAGAATGTTGACTTGACATGTAATTCATAAGAGGAGACGATGGTTAGGGATATAAAGAAAGAATTCATCCATCCTTTGGTTGCATCATTATTTTGGTTTTTAATTTGAGTTAATTACACTTTCCCCCTAAAACATATAGCCAATTCAGCTTTGCCCCCAATTAACATTCATATTGCACTCTCTCCCTCAGACTACCAATCAACGTACCTTGACTGTCAAATACCTCACGTGCCACCATTCTTCATATTTTGCATGACGAAAGTGCCCTTCATGAATCTTCTTCAACTTCAATTTCTTATTCATCTTCTTCAATTGGGGGCAAAGCTCTTCTCCAATCTTCTTCATCTTCTTCCGAATCCAACCCTCTTCGTTGGAAACGAAAGGTTTGCCCTTCTCTCTCTACAAGTCTCCTATTCTTCTCTTTCAATTCGATACAACAAAACCTAAATTCGTCTATGTTCGATTAAAGTGAAGGAGAGGAAGCAAGAGATCCTCGGTCTCAAACAAGAACTCGAAGGTTTTGCTTTCGTTTCTATATTTTGAGGTTTTAGTGAATATTCAATAAGAGAAGTGAAGATTCGATGTCTGGATTTTTTGATTTCTTATTGTTGCGGATGGAGCCGCAAGACCTGTTTCCGCAGAGCGCGAATTGCAAGTGTTAGTTCTTTGAAAATTGCGGAAAGTTTAGCCCTACAAGAAGGTTTCAGCTAGGAGATGGATCAAAGTTTCAGATCAACCAAATCTTGCATTGGAGATTTCTCAGACAAGGTTTCATCTTCTTCTCCTTCTTCCTATTTCAATTTTCCTTAATTTGAACGTTTTGTTAAGATATTCTATGTGTTTTTGTTGAATTTGGCTTGTCTCAGTGAGATTGAAGGAGAGAAGGAGATGACGTGATGGATCTGCGAAACAAGGATTAGGTATGTGATGATCATAGTTTCAACACAATTTAAGTTTCAAAGCCAAAGCTTCATAATTCTTGTTTTTGTGTTTTTGTTCGTAATCCCTCTTTTTGTTTTGCTAACGAGATCAGAAATTGGTCCAGATGGACAACACCGTGCTCTACAGGTTCTCATTAATATTTTAGAGCACCTACACTGTCTTGTTGAATGTAGATTGACTCCCAATCAAACTATCAGACCACTTATCTCGTTATTGGATTCTCCTACTCCATCAGTACAACAGTTGGCTGCTGAACTTCTCTCACTTTTTCTATTAGAGGAAAGTCTTGGGAAGGACCCAATGACACAACGAGCAATTGGTCCCCTAGTACAAGTTCTTGGGTTTGGTATGCCGATTTTACAACAAAAAACAATAAAAGCTCTTGTCAGTATTGCATTCACTTGGCCAAATGAAATTGCAAATGAGGGTCGTGTCAATGAGCTATCGAAGTTATACTGCAAGCTGATCCTCCACCACCTCATACTCTCTGGGAATTTGTTTTTTCTGTTTTGGCTAATATTTTGCAGTTCAGTTCAGAATTTTATCTGGAGGTACCAGTTGCAGTGTTGGTCAGATTGCTTTTTTTTTTTGCTCAGAAAATACAGTAATTGGTGCATTGAATGCACTACTTGTCTTGAAAAGTGATGATGCAACTACAGCAAGGTTGCTGGAAGTTTTGCTAAACAATGTGAAGATCAGAGAAACAAAAGCTGCCAAGTCTGCAATCTCACCATTGTCTCAGTATCTTTTAGACCCACAAACCAAGCCCAACAAGCAAGGTTGCTTGCCACTTTAGCTCTTGGTGATCTTTTTCAGTCGGAGGTGCTTGCAAGATCTACATATGTCGTTTCAGCTTGTAGGCCAAACATGTGCCACAGAGTATGCAGAACTTGCTGTGCTAGGTGCAATTGTCGAACTTAAGCCACAACTATAATCTACGTTGTATGTTGTGGTTATTGATGCTTGAAATGCAATGTTGTTTATTAATGCTTGAAAGTGTTATGTCAGGTTTTGAATTGCAATGATGCTGCATTAATTGAATTGCTTTGTATTATATCAGGTTTTTGTAATGATGTTAAGGCATTTGACTACAATGTGCTATTAACATCCAATGAACATCAAATGAATTTACATTGTTGAAAAAATATCAAACTTTGTTGCAAGAATATCCAATGAACATCAAATGAATTTACATTGTGCTTTAACACCAAATGTACATGTACTCCTTAAAAAACTTGCCTACTTCAAACCTCTTATTCACTTGTTTGATTGTGCTTGTGACACCATGGGATCTGTAAGAAAATTATTTAAAAGTTGTTAATTAGCAGTAACTTGACCCCTTAAAATAAATTACTGGCAGAAACTTAATCCCTTAAAATAAATTTGAATGTAACTTTGTCCCTTGCAACAGAACTGACCTAACAGATGATGAACAAGAACTGCAACTCAAGTTTGTCATCAAAACTTGACAAGCTTTTTCACTTATTGATGCTTGAATATTTAATCTAAGTGAAATAACATGTAGATGTAGTACTAGCGGCAGAAGTGAGAGTTATTGGTGGTGAAGTGGAGACAGCGGTGGTGAAGTGGAGACGGTGATGGTGAAGGAAGAGTTGGCGGATTATCCCAACGTCTTAGTGGAAGTTTGAAACTTAGTCTTTAATTTTAATTACATAAACTTTGAATATCAGCCTTTAGATTATTAAAGAGTATTTTGGGCAGTAAAATATGACATTTTTAAATTTAGCACGTGCTTTGACAGTCAATGCACGTTGATTGTTAGTCTTAGGGGGAAAGTGCAATTAACCCTTTTAATTTTAAATGCGGTGTCTCCATATAGAAAGTGCAATTTGCCTAATTGATAATCTTTTTTTTAAGTAAGTCTAGGGAGTCTTGTTTGGAGGTTTTTTTTTTTTTTTTTTTTTTTTTTTACCTTTTCTCTTTAAAATACAATCACAAACTTAGTTCATAGAAAAGGTAAAAGTGTCAAAAAAAAATTTAAATAAATAAATAAATGGCTCCAAACAAGCTCCCTAAAATTGGTGTCTTTTTTTTAGACTTCACTCCACCCACCTCATTAATGATTTGCACATGTTGTAACAGGCTAACAGCTTGGTTTCATGAATTGTTCACATATATAATTTTTTAAAAAGGTTATATTTTTAACCAAGGAAAGGCAACGCTGCAAGGGCAAGAGCAAGGGCAAGGGGAAGGGGCAAACAAGGGGTGGGGGGTAAGGTAAATAAAATATTAACAGCCAGGCGGAGGGCACGGCTGTTCCCATGAGGAATGTAAAAAAAGGCGGTTTGTTAGGAAGGAAAGTCGTGTTTAAAAAGATCATGACGACCGGATTCAGCCCTCTACTCTATCGGCTCGGCTCGGCATGCCTCTTCTGCCTGCCTCCAAACCCTAACCCTAACACAACCTTCATTTCTTCTTCACAAACCTCACTAAAACCCTAAATCATCACATCAAATCCAGTCTTCTCCTTCTTGTGTTGTGTGTGGGTTTTCTCTTAGTATCTTAGCAAATCTACTAAGAAGAGAGGAGGAGGGTTGGGTTTTACAGCAGCAACAACAACAACATAAGAGTTGTTGAATAGGTTTTGGTCGTTGATTAGGTTTAGGGGGATGGAAGGGGGGAATTCGGCTGGGAACGACGTGGAACTGATCTGCAAAACCCTACAAGTGGAACACAAGCTCTTCTACTTCGACCTCAAGGAGAACCCCAGAGGTCAGTACTTGAAGATTTCCGAGAAGACTTCCGCCACCAGGTCCACCATAATTGTGCCTATTACTGGGGTTGTTTGGTTCCTGGATCTCTTCAATTACTATGTCAATTCCGATGAGCAGAACACTTTCAGCAAGGAATTGCAGCTCGACACCAAGGTACCTAAATTTCCTTTCTTTTTTATCTCGCTGGTTTTAGATCTCTTGTGCTAACATCAGTTGTTGTTTCTTTATCTGTCTGATTAGGTGTTCTACTTTGACGTTGGCGAGAATAAGAGAGGGCGCTTTTTGAAGGTAATTTTTGAATTTGAAGTTTATATTGAGTTGGGATTTCAATATAAATGGTAGTTGAATTTGGTATTTTTACTTCAGAATCTAATCATGTGTGACCGCATATTTGTTGAGATTTATCTTGATTGGAAAGGTAAGACATATCTTTGGGTTCTGATTCATTTATGAGTTTTGGTTCTTACACGACGGTGCGTTATTACCTGTTAAATGGTAACTGTAATGCGCCGGGTTTGTTTCTTATGAAATATTGACCTTTCGTTTTTCAAGTCTTATAACTATACTGCTCAAAATTTAATTGAGTGAAATTGTACATTGATTTTTTTTTACCAAGGATTGAACTTGAGTTCACTAAGGGTTTGTTTGGTTAGCCATTTTCCTTGGGAAATGGAATTCATTTATCTTGTTATGCAAATTTTCGCTGTTTGGTTATCTATTACAAAAAATCAATTCTTTGTAAGACTGTTTTCCCACTACTCATGGGGATCCAAGTCTAGGGGAGGCCTCATAATCAGATTCTGAGAAACGGTTTCAATTTCCATGTCTATTTTTCGTGCAACCAAACAGACTTAAGTATATTGTTTTTTTTATGGCATTGTTCTTTTAGGAAGATTGTAATTGGTAATAAAAAACAACTTATTATAAAGATGCGATAAGACTACTTTATGGATGAGGTTTCGTTGACGTAATATTCAAATTTAGCAAGATTAAATATTTATGGTGGAGCGCATTGATGATATCTGCATTTTTTTGCTCGCTATTTGATCTAATTCTTTTAAACATAGACTTTTGATATCTTTGAAAGTGCTTGACATGCCGCTTTTTCATTTTTTTATTTTTGTTTTTTTTCTTATATCATTATAAATGTAGACCTGAGAAAGGTAAAATTTGAGATTTGAATCTATACCACTTTAATTTTTCTGCATAGCTACCGAGCTTTGGTTGGGACCCACTAAAATTTACTATTGTTATGCAAAGCATATCTTAGTGGTTTGATTATAAGAGTCATTTTGGAAGGAAGTACTATAATTCGGTTTCCATAGTTCCCATATAATTTCGTCGTTATGTTGTTTTTCCATATTTGATGCACAAAAATGTACATGAATAGCATTCTTCTAAAATGGAGCTCCATTCCAATATGTGTAATAGTTGAAGGTAGTTGCATCATCATTAGGGAAGTACACCCATTAGGGATAAGTCTTTTTGGGTTATGACTTTGAAGTCACAATTTGAAGCTTGTCCTTTTGAACTCTACGTGTTACTTGGTTGTGTCTAGGGGTGTTAATTGGTCCATGTAAACCGACTGAATTAACCAAACCGAACTGAACAGAGCCGGAAAAAACCGAAACCGAACGAAAATCGAAACCAAATTGCCAAAATCGAACTCGTTTCAGTTTTGGTTTGAGTTTTTTTTCAGCCCCGAATAAATCGAACCGAACCGTATCAATTTTTTTATCTGTTTTTTAACTCCCAGACCCACCACAAACAACTCATTTCCTACCCTAATTCCCAACCACCCACCCCTATTTAATTCCCAAATTCCAACCCCACCAACTCAATTCCCAACCCATCCACCCCCATTTAATTCCCACCTACCCCATTTAGTTAAGCTAAAGTGAATATATAGATATTGGATCCAACTAGACAAGTAGAGAGATCCTCCATGGATGTCATAGATATAGGTGAGCCTGGTATGTTAAGATCCATTATTGATAATCTTGTAAATGTGCTTTGTTTGGATACAAATAACTTCGTGTGATCTTGATCATCTTGTTGTAGAGTTGTATATATATGTCAAAAACCTCCCAACATCGCTAGAGTTCCTTTTCGCCGAAGAAGTCGTCGCACATGGTCGGAGAATATCAGCTACTACAAAGGCAGCAGATACCTCTCTGGCATCATTTTCGGTGCGGCCAAGGGTTTCGTAGAGGGATCAAATTGGCCGAGAAAGATGACTCTTTGAAGCTCATGCCCGGGTCTTGAATTCTGGCGGCCAGGCTGGGCGGAGGTTCGGGAACTCATTGGGCACCATGTGTTTGAACCAGTTTTTCTTTTTGTTCAACTAATTTTCTTTGCATTAACACTCTTGGGGGTTTTGTCGAATTGTATGGTCATTTGAGCATGATTAATCAAAATGCAACAATGCTAATCTTTTTTATCATAATAGAAAAACTGGTATAATCTTGTTTTTTTTTGTTTTGGACAATTTAATCTTATTGAGGTTCAAATTTTATTTGAAATTTGTATGTGTGAAAAGGTTTTATCTTTGTGTTTAGGTCTAGCTCTATGGTAATGGCAAATGCAGAATTGTTTCAGTAAGAAGAAAGAGGATGGAAAAAAATAGAAAATAAAAAGGAAAAATCGAAACCAAACCGAATTGGTCGGTTCGGTTATGGGTTTTTGTTTGAAAAATCAGAAAATCGAACCGAACCGAAAACCGAATCCCAAGTTCAGTTCGGTTCGATTTTGATCCAATTTTAAACCGATTGAACCGATTAACACCCCTAGTTGTGTCTACCTCTAGAAGAAAAAAAACATTAATTGCATGGTGCAATATTTCCACTTGTCAAAATTTACTGAGAATACTCTTAGGCTATGCTAAAATTAGAGATTCTATACTTTTAGTTAATGTTCATACCCATGTGTTGGTTGAAAAGAGCATCTTGTCAATAAGTATCAACAAACCAACACCATATCCTGCCAAGAAATGAATTTTGAATCAATGTATATGGACAAGTAAAATGATCGGAAGGCTTAACATTGTCAAGTGGGCACTCCCAACTTTTGAAAAAAAATGTTTTGGTAGGTGCCAAAAATTTGGGGGTGCCAAGTGGCACTCTTACCTTAAAAAATTACTTTGGGGGGTCTATGGTGGGGAAACTCTACCTTTTATTTACTTGGGTATCCCGTTGGGTGTTAAGATTGCATTACACATCTACCTGTTAGGTGCTAAAACTGCATTAAGCATCTATGAAATCCACATGTAAGGCGAAACTTCCCACAAAGGTTGAAGGCTTGTCCTAATAAACCATATAGAAATGGATCCTAGTAAGCATGATTTTTATTATAAATGATGCATGTAGACACATGCATGGGTCGACCTTGAATGTTGGATGGCTATGATTGGGCTTTGGATCATCCTTGCTATGTTCTACCACCTGAAGCTCTTACCCACATTAATGCAGAGATAAACCTTGTTTCGTTCCCTCGCCTTTTGGCCACAAGATTTTTGGAAAACAAAAGTTCCTCCTAGGATAAAATTTCTCTGTGTGGGTAATGGGTCAAGGCAAGATCCCAACAGTGGATAACCGTCATACCTAATAGATGTCCCATGCTATGTAGTAAATGCAGATAACAGACATTTGCGGTCCAGGACCGATTTAAGATTAAGCGTATTAATCGGTCTACGTTTTCAAAGTATACATTTTATACTCTCACTAATATAAATTATAATAAATAACATATCCTGACAACAAAGATTAATAAGACAAGTATTATAGAGCAACAAAAGTCATATTATAGAGCAAATTATGTAATCATGTCCAAAACAGCACACATTGTTTAGCAACAACCACCATCACCCAACAAAACAATCTCGATTTATCATTGATTTCTCCAGATTTCTCACCAATTCGGTGACTAACAGATTTCTCACCGATTAATCGGTGGCTCATCGATTAATCGGTGACCGCTAAATCCAACTTCTAAATACCTAGTTCGGATCGGTCTACTCCCGATTTACACTAAATCGCCGATTAATTGCTGCATAAATAACCCAAGTCCCATGTGCCAACAATACTCAATCTATAGAAAATACTTTTTTTCTCTTGCCCGTTCTCCAAAAGCCTCCAGTCCTCTGTTTGCAATGAAGCTAACTGTCACCCACCTATTACTTTCAACCTGTTACAGTGGGTGGTAGCTTGGAAAAGAAATGACCTCACAATGAAAGGGAGTTAGCTTTGAGACATAGTCCTTATAGCTATCATTTGTGCCTTTGGTCCTTTGTTTGCAATGAAGCTAACGCCACCCACCTATTTCTGTCAACGTGTACCAACGGGTGGCAACTTGGAAAAGAATCACATCACAGTGAAAGGAATTGGCTTTGGGACATTCTCCTTCAAGCTACCAAAGAAATGGTAGGATTTCCAAAGGGAAAACAAGACATTCCCCACCTTACAAAATCAATCAAGTCCATAGTTTGCCAATGGAGTATCACTTGGGGGATCAATGGAGTATCACTTGGGTGATCATCACAAACCAACCTTATCACTTGTGTATCATTAGCTGGGATAGCAGTTTTTACTTGTAATTTGTAAGGCTTCCTTTGTGTCCCTTGGTAGCTATCCATCTCAGTCAGTAGCTTGTATTTGCTTTGCCTCTTTTTGATTTAATGAATTCCCTATTTTCTATTGATTAAAAAAACATCTTAGTAATGTTTACTTCAACAATTTGCTTTCATATATCATGTTTTTCGAATTTCTCCTTTAAAATCATACTTCCAAAACTTGTCTTTGCTATTGGACCAGAATGGTGCCAGAAAACTTTTCAAGGGCTTTTACTTATACATTGACATATTTGGCAACCTTGTATTACTCCAACAAGCATTACCCTAATGAAGACACTTGCGTAGAGTTGGGTACTTGATGTGCCTTGTGTAATTTAGGATTTTCTTGATTATGCCTTTCTCTGTTTATTCTATGGATATCTTCAAAAGTACTATTGTAATTCATTAACAATTGTTTGTCAGTAAAGAAGATAAGGATATCCTGAAACTCTTAAAATGCGAACACCCTGACCCCGACTCCCGAGGAGGTGCGAGGTAAAACACCACACATAAAGGCCCAATATGGGGATCATCCCTATTTGGGAGGTTAGTGGCTTGTTTGCTTGGTGAGTTAACCGTTGGGTTGGATTGGATTGATGATCAGACAAACCTTGATCACCTCTCGTGTGGCAAATCATTGGTTGTACGATTCGAGTCAAATCGCGATTTGAACAACACTGGAGCTAGCAACATCACAGTGAATGACATGGTCTTGATACTCCTCTATAAAGCACATATGGAAAGAGCCTTACCTTTATCAAAGTATACCTACTAGCTGCAAGATTCCACCAAAAAATCCCCATACAAAGAATGAGACTATTAGGGAATCTGATATTTCATACAATAGGAAATTATTGCTAGCCCCCAAGATTGGGTTGGACTTCACCAAATGATTGTATAAACATGACACTACTGGACCATCGTCACTTCCACCTAACTCCCCATTACCATGGCACATAAGCTCAAGGATCTGGCCCCCTTTCCACTCAAGACATTGGGGTATGGAAACCCCATCTTGAATGAGGCCAGTCAGAGAGAACGAGAGTTCTAGAGCATGCCTAGGCCTTGGGTGCCCCAATCAACGAGGGTCAGATACTAGAGGAAAGATGATTACTCTAAACTTGCTTGTGTACTAGTGAAAATATGCGTCTTTTATTATCTCAAATGACCTCGAAGAAATAAACTTGGCTCCAAATGGATTTTCCTACTTACATTAAATGGTGAACTATACAACTTGTGCATAAGAAATAAGTTTCTAAAAGCTTCTAAAACGAAATGCTCGGGCACTAAGCAATGCATGAAGATATGTATGGATTGATCTCAATTGTGGAGCGATTATGAATATGCCTTCGGTTGTCCTTATTATGTTTCACCACACACATATAAGTGGGGCTTGTGAGTTATTAGCCTCCTGGCGGTTGCTACAAAATTATTGCCAAGGCTATGACTCGATGTACAAATTTGTGCGTAAGTGTTAATACCAATTCTCAAGGGGCTTTTGTGGAGGATAGACAAATTCTCAGTGGTCTTATTTTTTTCAATGAAGACACTGAAGGTGTAGGGATGGTACGCCATGTTTGATTCACAAAGTTTACTTTGAAAAAACCTACGACCTAGTAGGTGTGGCAAATATCAATGGTTGATTGATCATATTCTTTTAGTATCAGCTCGTTAAAAATTTAAACTATGAACTGTAATAAGTAATAGCTTGTCATCGTTGTTTATAAACTGCTGTAGGGATTATGACATGGTAACTGAATCGTGTATATCATGTTGTTATATTAGCAGGCTGTGTGTTTGTATCATATATTTTCAGTTTGAATGTAGTAGCCTTTTGAACGTATTTGGCATTAGCTCTTTAAAAAATTTCCACCATTGAATATATTGCCTTCCATCTTGACACCATGTGCAACTAATTTGTACAACAAGGTTGTGGCACGAGCGTTTTGTATATGTTAGTGATCTTATTGAACTACTCTTTTGTCTACCAGAGAAAATGGTGATTGGACCTGGGTTTACTTTCCCCTTGGACTAGTATGTTGTTTTGGGATATGATCTGTACATTGAAACTACCTGGACTTTTTCTTGTAACTTACAGCCAAAATTTCTGTCACTACCCAAGCGCATTAACAGTATGCTATTGAGAAAAATTGGGTTTGGGAATTTCTTTGATATATTATTTATTTATTTATTTCTATTTTTTACACTTAAGAGGCAGTTTGGTAAAGCCATTTTCCATGGGAAATAGAATCCAATTAACATGTCAATCGGGTTTCTTCTGCTTGGTTGTCTATCTAACAACAAGAAACCAATTCTGCACGAGACCAGGGGTGAATTAAAAAGTCTAAACCATTATTATCTCAGTAGCTTATTGTAGATGTTCACTTTTCATTTTTTTTAATCCATGGGGTTAAATACCCAGTTTCTTGGCTTACGGTATCAAAAGATAAGAACCTGTGGTATATTTAATTTCCGCACGCATAACTCCATGCAGATTACACGAGTTAATTTCTGTTTGATCTAAAAAGATTTGCTATTTTTTTCATTTGGAGAACTGCATGTCTATCAGATTATTGCTTGTTCAGTAGCTTCCCCCACCCCCGCGGGCCCCACATAGTTGCTCCTTGCGTTGTTCTTATGATTCAGGTGATTTTGGCAGGTTTCAGAAGCATCTGTCAGCCGAAACCGTAGCACAATCATTGTTCCTGCAGGAAGTGCTAGAGAGGAAGGATGGGCAGCATTCAGGAACATATTGGCTGAGATAAATGAAGCTTCAAGGCTGTTCATACTACCTAATCAGGTTGTTGCATGTTATATGTTCTATTCAAAGCCATTACTCATACTTTTGGAACGCTAACCATACTGTTTTGATGCATTGAAACAGCAAACTTCAGAACCTTCAGAACGCCTGACGGGTCTTTCAGATGATGTTGGTGCGGGATTCATATCTGGACACAGCACTCAACCAGCTCCATCATCAGAACTGAATGTAGAGAGATCAGTTGAGTTGCCCCCGCAAGATGAAGTGAATAACGTGGGAGTGTCCAAGGTGATACGAGTTGATCAGAAGAGGTTCTTTTTTGATCTGGGGAGCAATAATAGGGGTCATTTTTTGAGGATATCTGAGGTATACTCGTGTACATAATAAATACCCATCAATTGTCTTCTGTTGCCCCAGTTTTGATTGTTTAAAATCGTGAATTCAGGTTGCAGGGGCTGATCGTTCTTCCATAATTCTTCCCCTGTCTGCACTGAAGCAATTTCATGAAATGGTTGGTCATATCGTGGAGATAACCAAAGATCGAATTGATGGGATGACTGGTGTGAATGTTAGGACAGTGGAACCTCCACAGAGGTGAATCTGATTGATCTTGGCTGGTTAAAACTCAAAACTATTAAATGTTTGCTAGGGCTATTTGCGTTTCATTAGGGTGCAGCTGTGCTCTGTTCTTTTGTTTCTTCTTAAATGTCTTTATTCAAGCCCGAGTGAATAATCTAGCTTCTCTATTTGATAATCATAGGAGAAACTGGAAATTGTTTGTGAATCGTAGTTCGAAGGTATAATAAATAGAACCAAAATCTTATAGTATCTGCATTTGCTAGTTGAAGAGATTGACTGTACAATATTTATTTCACTTTTGATAATGCAACTCGATTTTCATTTATTGGTATATGCAAACTCAAAAGCGTGAGCTCGTGCAGGATCAAGACGCATCGTGGTGAACTTTTTCTCACTTTGGAGGCCCTAAAGAACTAAAAAATATCTGATATATTCTCTTTTTTTTTTTTTTTTTTTTTTTTCTATAGGAGCCTATCCATACAAAATTGAACATTTATTTATTTATTATTATTTTAAGGCGAGCTGGGTTTTCAAGGATCTCATAACCTATGCCGCAGGTGGGACTCGAACCTAGGACATGGGGTACAAACTCACACAGCCCTAACCAGACCATAACACCATTGGCAAAAAATTGAACATTCATATACCAATGTGGTCACCGATCTCAAGGTTTAGTGCACTACTTTGGTTTGAGAATCCCATAATTTAATGCATTACCTTGTTAGTCTACTCTTTCGTTTTCAAGAATGTTACAGTCAATTATGAGACGAGAGCACTAGGTAGGTTTTGTTGCATGGAATCTTACCACTCAAAAGTTTTTTTGCAATAGTACGTATCACCCTGCTTGGAACCATTTTTTCATATTTCTTGGCAAATTTGTGAATTGGATGTATCACCCTGCTTGTAACGTGTTCTAATTGTTGAGCACGAAAGTGTCAAATATCGAAATGTGAACAAGAATATCGTAATACTAAAGATAACAAATTTATGTGGTTCGGAAAATTTGTCTACTGACACAAATTTATGTGGTTTGAAAAATTTGTCTACAGACACCACAAATACCAATCAATTTCTTAAAATAAATTTGAATACAAAACCTGAAACATTCAAATCACAACAGAGACAAATTGGTTATCATAATTCAGATAAAACAAATGAAAACATGCAAATAGACATTTGAAAATTCGACGAACAAAGGAACATTTTGATTCGGATTTTCCAGCTAACAAAATTTTCAAACTAATTTTGAATTCAAAACTCAGGTTTTCCACATGGGTTTGGTTTCTCAAATCTTTTGAGGCTAAATCAGATTGATGGATTAATTCAAATCAGAGATTAGATACAAAATACAGATTTCCTCACAAATTGGTTTCTAGAAAGAAACCCTAAACCAAATAAATGAAAATTCGACAAACAAACGAAACATATTTCAAATTTTCCAATTAGGTGGGTTTCACTCCGAACTTCACATTTCACATATTGGCTTGAAGTTCTTGAACCAATTGACATAGTCCCTAAATTGAAGAGGTTAGAAGGCACCCCTTCTCTTCCTTACTTCATCCTAAGAAAACTAATCAAAGTCAACAATAATGGTTATCTCCACTTATTTATTCAAATGACTTTTTTCTTTACTTCATCTTTAAGAAAACCAAGTCAAAGTCAACAACAATGGTTATCTCACCACTTATTTGTTCAAACTACTTTCTTCATTACTTCATCCTTAAGCAAGCCAAAGCTTACTCTAGAAGCTCCCACAAATTTCAACCCAAGTCACTTGAGAAGGAGAGGAAAAAAATTTTGTCGTATGCCACCACATTTTCTCATATTTTTCAACAATTCTCCACCTTGGTGAAGATTTCACAATTCTAAGTCGATTATCATAAACATAAACAAACAATTGATTGACGACAAACATAATCAAACCAATACTAATCATCCAAAGTGCGGATATCACCTATTTTAAACGCACTCATAAGTGCTATATACCCAAAGGTATGATACTGCAAATTCAAAGTGAGGACATCACAACTCCAAACGAGCTCACAAGCGCCATACGTCCAAAGGTGTCTTACCAACAAACCAAGAACTCCACCTTGGCCAGGATAGAGTTCCAAACTAGACTTTACATAACATAGTATGTACAAACATCCATATTGCAAATCTTCATACCAAACCCTCGAGGTATTCAAATGTACATGCTTGGAGCTATGTAACTCCACCTGAATCAACAACCACTGGGCCATCAACAACATAGGTTGCTTCACCAAATTCAAATTTTCGATCATATGTAACCATACTCCTCTAGAAAAAAAATACTAGCTACCTTTCAGAATAACTTTCAAAACTACAATTGCACCAAAAATTTTCAGAGCTCAAATATTTCACACAGCTTCAAACGAGCCCAAGAAATAACCTTCGGCTCCGATACCCCAATTTACTACGAACGGAAGCGTGTCAAATACCAAAATGTGAATAGCTAATAATGAAGACAACTTATTTACGTGATTCGACAAACTCGCCTACATCCACGACAAGTTACAACTCTTATTATTTCACGTACGAAATACAAATAGATTTCAGACTCCCTCTTGCAAATTAGTTTCTCAAAAGAAACTCAAATACAAAACTCAAAACATTCAGATTATAGACAAATTGCAAATACCTTCAAAAAAATTGGTTTCTAAAAAAACCCAAATACAGAACGTCAAACAAATACACCCATGGAAACCAATCAAAACCCCAGAAAAAACAAATGAAAACCCAACCAATAGACAATTAGAAATCTGACAAACAAATGAACAAACCAATTCCAATTTTCCAACAAACAAAATTTTCAAACTAATTTCGAAAATAAACTCGGATTTTCCACATATTAGATTGGGTCTCTCACATCTCTTGAGGCTATATCAGATTGATGGATTAATTCAAATGAGAGATTACAAACATAATACCAATTCCCTCTCAAATTGGTTTCTAGAAAGAAATCCAAATGAAACCCCAAACTAAACAAATGAAATTTTGACAAACATACGAAACATATTTTGAATTTCAGTTTGGGAAATGTGTTTCACCCTGACTTCAACAAAACCTCACATTTCAACCACTGACTTAAAGTTATTCAACCAAGGGACCTAGTCCCTATTTATAGACAAACTTATGAAATTGGAAGCCACCTTCTCTCTATTTTGCTTCATCCTTAAGAAAGATAGTTAAAATCAACAATAGTTGATATCTCCACTTACTTGTTCAAACAACTTTATTCTTTACTTCATCTTTAGTCAAGTCAAACTTAACAATAGTGGCTCTCACACCACTTATTCAAAATGTTTTCATCTTTGCTTCATCCCTAAGCAAGGCAAAGTTTGCCCTAGAAACTTCTACAAACTTCAAACCAAGTCACTTGAGGAAGTGATGAAAGTTTTTACCGTATTCCACAACATTTTCTCATATTTTTCAACATTAATCTAATCTCAATTTAGGTATGTGAGTGAGGTATGCCATTTCATCCACATGATTAGGTATGCTAGGTTGCAATTTCAGTATCTTCAAATTTTTATGTTTTTACTTCCCACCACCGATTTTAAGGTTATCAGAAGATCTGTAAGGTTGATGGTGCAGAGGGGAAAGAAGGGAGCGGGACAACGAGGACGGGTGAAAATGAATAAAAAAAGGAAAATTAGAGGAAAGGGAAGGTGTAGGGCAGTGGAAGTCATGGCCACCTTCATGTTAGGGGAACAAGTTACAAAGTCCCAAACATCCAATCTATTTGTTAGAGAAATAATTATCTATGGGAGTTGCTATGTGTACCTGACTATTTGGCTAAATGCCCCAAACTTTATTTTTTAGATTTAACATTTAAAAATTGCTTGGTGTGCATCCCACATTATGTTTAGCCTAAAACACTAGGGGTGGGCATCCCATCCCGTGATTCCGATCCCGTCCCGATTTTTTCGGGACCTTTTGGGATTGATCAAACTTATCTTGATCCCGTCTCGATCTAGAATGGGATGGGATCGGGATGGAGGTTTTCAATCCCACCCATCCTGTCCCGAACTTTTTTTTAAATATATTATTATTAGTTTTAATCAAACTATTCTTCTAAAGGAAAGTTTAGGATGTGTTGAAATTAAATCAAAACATCTATTTTGAAAACTTGTTTGATTTGATACTCTTTGTTTAGATAGAAACTTAAGTTTAAATATTTAGGTCAAATAGAACCCATGAAAATTTAAGTTTTTTTTTTCACATTTTAGGTTGATTTAGGACAATTATTCTTGTAGAAAATAAATGCAAGTGATGGTTTCGTTTAGTTTTGCACTATGAGTTATGCAGTTGGAAATTTGGTCATTGAGCAATATTTTTCATTTTTGAACTTATATTAAGACAACTTGAGAACTTATATTATTCATACAAGATAAATTAGAAGAAAAGTGATATGAAATTTTATATGACATTTTATTGTTATGACGAAAGTTATATGTACATAAATTATGCATTATTGTTATGTGAGCATTGTGAGATGAAATTTATTTTGTTATTCTTCATTAGAAGACTACTTAGTACATGCTCATCCTGTCTCATCCCTAATCCGTTTGGGATGGGACGAAATCGGGATGAGGTTTATCCAGTCCCGCTCTCGAACGAATGGGGTGGGATATGGATGAGATCCATCCTATCCTGTGCCCACCCCTATAAAACACCCATGTTGTTTGATTGTGGACATTGTATGAAGGATTCTTAATTAAAATTTTTAGATGTAGGATCTTTTTAGGTTTTAAATACAATTTTTTTAGAATACAATATAATTGCTGCAACAATTATGAAATTGTATTTTTTTTAACTTATTATTTTAATACGTATTAGTTTTGTCAATCCCTCTATGGTTGATGAACACAGTGAAATTTATAAATGCTTGACTGAATTTTAGTTTTTTAGATAATGGTTACTTTTATTCTTTCATTCTAGTATTAATTAATGTTCCTAAACCAAAAAATTCCATTATCAAATGATTTTTATTAATAAAAACTAATTAGTTGATTTTTATTATTCCAGAAAATTTCATTCAAGTGTTAATTATTCTTTCATTCAAGTTTTTATTAATAAAAACTAATTCCATTATCCCAGATACCTCGCAGTGCACCCTACGAACAAAAAAAATTTCTTGTTATGTGCGACTTTAGTAAAATGACCTTAACTTGCTCGTTTCAAAACATTTTCAAGTGATTCAATTTGTGTTTATTAGATAAATGAGATTACTACAACTTTTTTTTGAACAAATTGAGAATCGGTCTCGATCGATCACATAAGTTAGCCGAAAGTCAGGAACACTATCCTGCTTTCATTTTTCGGACAAATTGCCACTTTAGTAAAATGACCATAACTTGCTCATTTTAAAAACATTTTTAAGTGATTCAAGTTGTATTTATTAGATAACTCAAAGTACTACAAATTTTGTGTTTTGATGAGCTTGAGAATCAGTCTCAATTGAGGGTTTAAATTGGTTCGAAAGTTATCCTGTTTTGAGTTTTGAGTTTGGGTTATTCTGTTATGTTAAGTTACGCATATTTGTTGAGTTTGGGTTTAAGGGTTTCAACATTAAGGGGATTTTGAGAGTTTTCGAGGGAAAGGGAGGAGATTTGCAAGAGATTCGAGTGTAGGGAGAAGTTTGGAAGAGATTTAGAATAGATTTGCAAGAGATTTCGAATGGGGGAGGGAGGAATCATTGTCGATTTGAATGGTGGGGGAAAGAATGAATGATTTTTGTTTATATAGGTGGTGTAAGAAAGTATGGTGGTGGGAGAAAGAAAGTAGGTGGTGTGAGAGAGTAGAATGGTGTGAGAAAGAGGAAATGGTGGTGCGAGGTAGTCGTTGCCTTATTTTATTTTTATTTTTTTATCCCTTAACCCCTCCCACCCTAGATGTTGTGGGCTGGGTTTGACCCTGTGACCTAGTAATACCATCCGCCATTGCTCAACCACTGAGCCATCACACCTTTGACTAGTCGTTGCCTTATATATATTAGGTTGGTGAAAGTCGAAATATCCCAAAATATTAGTGCAACAAAGAGTTTGTGCAACCGAGTCAAATAGTCGTGTACATATAGCAACTCCCTTATCTAGTTCCAAATAAAAATTACTTTGATTGCCATTTTCGTTATGCCAACTAACTTATTAGGGCCTATTTGTTCTATGGAAATTTTGCCTCAACTACCAGTTGCTCCAGTCCAGTGTTAGATTAGCCAAATAAGTGGACAACGGTTTTATGTGTCAACTTGGTTTTCTGCATTTATATTTTTTTTACTCCCTCTCGCAAATGTTTTTTTCCTAAAAAATTAAAACCAGTTAAGACTCTCAAACTCCTATACAACAAAATCAGATTATTATTATTTTTTTATAGTAGCACAAAATCAGAATAGGTTATATATGAGGGAACTATTGTACCCATAACTATTAAAATAGTAATAATGCCCTTCAATTCAATATATATATGTATATTTCTTCTAAATTACTAGGATACCAGATTTTGGAATCAGGGTGACATGGCGTGATCTTGAAATAATGATGAAATTTCCAAAATTTTATGTGTATCTCGAGGTTGTAAAAACTGCTCTTATGATGCCACATCATGCTGATTACAAAACATGATTCCCTAGCCTCACTCATATTTCTTAGATCTCGTAACTCACTAGATTTTTTTTTATGAAACTGATACTATTAGAAAGCTATAATTAAGTTTACAGCTCATCATGGTTTTATATTATTCCAATATATCCTTTCAAACTTTGATGATTTTTGTTTTGATGTCATTTTTAGAAGTTCCATTTTTTTTTCCTAATCTAATAGGTGGTGCTAAAATTAGTATTTATGAACTTATAACACTACATTTTTGTTTGTTAAAGTGATAACACTACATTTCACTAGCAGTGACGTGCGGTTGCATGAACACATATAAAATGCTCTAGTTTTTTATTTATTTATTTTACTTTATTTTATTTATTATTATTTTTTTTAAGACATGTACACCAGAAAACCTACTTTTGGGCGCAATCAAACATTAGAAAATTATTTTACTGAAAAAATAATCTTTTTGTGCAATAAAAAAGACTTAGTGCTAAGAGAGGCTTTAATTAAAAGCTCTTTATCAAATTTAGACATCATAAGAAATACTTTACATCTCTGCTATAACATTTTATTTTTATACGTGCACATTATCAGAATCTCAAATATCTATTCAGCTTTTCTTAACAAAGCTATCAGCCAAGACAGCATAAGCTACTAAAAGTGAACAATCTGTAAAATCTTGTCATGGCAGCAAAATCGCACTAAAATTTTTCTCTGCAACTTCAAATGAAATGTCAATTGTCATGTACAATTATGAAAATAAATGTCAATGACAAAGACGATACATTCACATTCGATACTCAAAAGGAGTACATTGCTGTAACTCAGTAATCATCAGCCTAAGATCTAAAAACCCTTGCCGCTTTCAACCCTATATTTGGTGCAAAAACAATACAGCCCCTCTTTGCTATATTATCAACAAACAAAAAGAAACAAAAGAAGCTAAGCAAAGTAGACATGGCACAGAGGTCCAATCACCGATTGGGTCTTCAGTCTTCTCCTCAAGTGGTGATTCAATCGCTGGTTGGCTTTGTTACATAGTTGAAAGAGATATCTCTGCTTGCAGCTAAAGCGATGAGAGCTCAGACTCCTCCAGCCCTTTTGCTGGTCCAACACTAAACTTTTCTGTATTGTACTTGGCCAACGCATCTCTAAATTTCTTGATCTTTAAGATAACAGAAGAGTGTCACAGTGATGAACATGTTGGAATCAAAATGGAATTTTTAATGAAATAGATTTTGAGAACTTACAGTGGCAACATTGCAGCTGAAGTTGCATAGACGACCATGGGCACCTCTGTAGAACCTATATAAGGGCAAAACATGAACATTGAAGATGTCACACATTGCTTGGTGCTCTTTTTTGTTCACTTGAAGGAATTGAACACCTGGGTTCATCTCTGCAAATTGACATATTTGCACCAACAACAATACCAACAAACAATGTTATAATCACATCTTTCACAATAACTCTAGATATTATAGCCTACCTTCGGATGGAAAGCTCTGCAGCCGGGACAACCAGGGTCCAGGAAGAAAGAAATCTACTACAACAAGTTTATCTCCTGCTTTCAGCAATTATTCTTGAAGATCTTGTGCAGAAGTGATTTCTCTCATGTTGGGTTGATTCCCCTTTTGCCACCATTTCTGAACTCTTCCAATACAATGACTCATCTGCACTGTCAAACATAGAATCCCATTGAAATTTTCATTTTAAAACTGTCAAACAACCTATAAAAAGAAAAAAAAATTTAATAGGAATCCCACCCGATATTTCCTGAACAAAACATTAGTATAATGTCCTGTTAACAATCTTACATTGAAACTTTTGCAGGGACCGCTAAAGAGAAACTCCACTAAATATTTCATGTTGAAAATTTCCGAACATTACTCAACTATAAATCTCTCTATATCCTGTAATAATATCTGGAGCAACCCCCAGAAATGCATCTCCAGTCAGAAGAACACAACAAAATCTGATACTGAAACACTAAAAGGGGTTTGACAAACCTGGATAGGCCAAGCTTGAAGACTTTCTCTGCTGGATTTTCTTTCACTTTGTTGCTGCAGGACAGCATAGCCATAAAATTCATCACTGGAGGAAGATTATAGAAGTTGAAAGTTCCAGGAATAGGAATAATCAGGAGAATCAGAGATAAAGAGAACAAGGAATGGTGACAAAAACTTGGTTTTTCTCAGCATGCCATGGATAGCATGTTTGTCAGTTATGCAATTTGTGCACATTATCAGAATCTCAATTCTCTATTCAAACTCATATGTTCAACAAAACTATCGGCCATGGCAGAAGAGCAACAGCTTCTTATTCACCACCATTCCCTCTTATCTTTGCATGATTCAGCTATCTGAACTTATGATTGGAATGACATAATACAACTACTCTAAAATTATGAGTACAAGGTAATACATCTACTCTTAACATTACAACAACTGATTATTTAAGCGAAAATTCAATCTCAGAACCATAGACTAAATAAATTCAGATTATAAACAAAATATGACCTTCAAATCTTATGGACAATAGAAGAAAAATATTATTCAATTACAAACAAAACACTTGGATATGTAAAAATGATTATAAAGAGAGAGCATAGGCTAAATAGTTCAGATATCACAACTCAAAACTAAATTATTATAATACTTTAGTAACAGCAGATCTAAATCATTACAACTCTTAAGTGACAGAAAATCTAAAAACCCTTACAGCCTGCTAATCTGCAGCTCACTTCACCAAATACACACTATGGGAGGCAGGAGAAGACCACAAAAAACCAAACAGCCTGCAACCCCGTGTTGAAAACAATATGTACAACAAAGAGAACTTCAATAACAGCATCCCTTCGATGCTATATTATACAAAACAAAAGAAAAGACGCGAGGATGTACAGATTAAACAGGCACAGGTGTATGAGGTATAGAGTGGGATGGATGCATATTGTTTACATCACTTATCTCCCAAAAGTTGTTCTGGAAAATTAAAAATCATCTCCCAGAATTTGTAACCAAGGTCTTCTCCTTAAATTCTTTAATTGGAACTGGAGAAGGGGAAGGGAGAGGAATTTCTAACTTTTCAAGAGCCGGTTCGGCCACTGGTTGTTGCATTTCTGGTTTTGGTAGATAGTTGAAGTTGAGATCTTTGTTTGCAGCTAAAGCAATGAGCTCAGACTCCTCCAGCCCTTTTGGTGGTTCAAGACTACACCTGTCTGTATTGTGTTTAGCCAATGCATCTCTAAATTTCTTGATCTGCGAAGACCATAAAAGATAATCAGATTCAATACATTGTAAACACAAGTACTAAAAAGGGAATCCTTAATATAATAGATTTTGAAAACATACAGTTGCATTAGTGCAGCTGAAGCTGCAAAGCCGACCATGGGCACCCCTATAGAACCTGAAGAAGGGAAGAACATGTACATGAAGACTATAACACATTGATTTGTGCTCTTCATGGTTCACTTGAAGGAACTGAATATCTGAGTTCATTTCTGCAAATTGACAGATCTGCAACAACAACAACCAATTTTAAACAACATATCCCATTTTCCACAAAAAATGGAGAAAACGACACTAAATCTTGTTTGCATACTTTTGGATGGAGAGCTTTGCAGCCTCCACAACCAGGAGAAAAGAAATCCACTATTACTAGCTTATCTCCTGCATTCAACAATGATTCATGAAGATCTTGTGCAGAAGTGATTTCTTTCATGTTGGGTTGAACCCCCTTTTGCCACCATCTCTGAGCTTTTCCAATACAAAGACTCATCTGCAGTCCCAAACATAGAATCCCATCTTAAAACAAATTTCAAAGAACCCAAAAGAGAAAACCTATTAAGCATCTCATCTTTATAGCTTTTGAAAAAATCTCATCAAAATTTTATCATAAACACAAAACCCCCTAAACACATCTCATAAACAACCCCTATGCTAAACAAATCAATCCCATAATGAATCTCAACACTGTGATCAATGAAAGGACCCAAAACAGGACTCCCCTGAATCATCTAATAAAGAACCCCAAATCTATGAAACAACCCAAAATTGGAAACCCATCTTTATCTGTCTTGAACCATAGAATTAAATTTCATGTTAAACAAGAGAACCCCATCATGAATCTCAACCCAGTAATCTCTGAAAGAACCCAAAACAGGAAATAAACATATTTTATGATATTGAAAGCAAAGGGGGGTGGTTTGAGATTGACAAACCTGAACAGGCACAGCTTGAAGATTATCTCTCTGAGATTTCCTTCCAGTCTGTTGCAGAGCGATGGGGTTTCCATGAAATTCGCTGTCGAGAGGTTGAAGCTTCAAAGAAGATGATAAAGAAGAAGTCTCCTTGGAAGAAGAAGAATCGGAGAAGGAGAGAACTCGCTGAGACAAGAAGTTTGCTTTGCCCAGTAATCCGGCCGCCATGGATGAACGAATTTCACAACAGATCGATCGATCGAATCAATCAAGAAGAAGACTTCTTTTTGCTTCAGAGCTTGAAACTGAGAAACTTAGATGAAAAATGAAGATTGATTGAGAAAACAGAGCCACCTTAATAGATAGGCTTTTCAGTTGTTCTATTTTGAAGCAAAGAAAACGTCGAGGAGATAGGATCCCACGGAGATGTAGTAGGGAGTTTGTTTGTTACGTAGATTTAGAGAGTACTGGATCATGAGTTTGGATAATACGATGTACGTGGTCTTTAGGATATTTGACAGGTGGCGTCAGATGGGTGTGTTTGGATAAAAGAAAAGGAGACAAAAAGGTTATATCCCCAGTGAGGAAAACGACTTTTAGGCACAACACCAACAGATTTTGGGATTGAGGGGGCTCATGTGCACTGTGCACAGGACACCCACTGCACATTTATTTCAACCGTTGAACTAATCTGACGGCTCTCATTCTCTCTTCTCACAGAATAAAAAACAATCCTCCATATTCTATCTCTTATTAGAAATTAAATCATTCCTCACTATTGTCAACCGTTGGATTTCATCCAACAGCTAATATCGACGGAACTCAAAATCTCATTTAAAGCAAACGTTTTGGCAAGTTTTAATATGTTAGAGATTTTGGCTTTGGATGTTTGCTTTGAAAAGAGAGAGGGTCGCTCTCTGCGTTTTGAAAAAAAAAAAAAAAAAATTGTATTCTCGATCGAGAGGAAGAGGAAGAGGAAGAGAAGGGAGGAGGTCGACTTTCAGAGGGTGGATTTGCAAACAGAGATTCGATGGAGGAGGTCGTCATTCAGCCTGGTTAGGGTCGGGTCTGTGTTTTGAAAAAAAAAAAAAATTTGTATTCTCGATCGAGAGGAAGAGGAAGAGAAGGGAAGAGGTCGACTTTCAGAGGGTGGATTTGCAAACAGAGATTCGATGGAGGAGGTCGTCATTCAGCCTGGTTAGGGTCGGGTCTGCGTTTTGAAAAAAAAAAAAAAACTGTATTCTCGATCTAGATCTGAGGGAGAGGAAGAGGAAGAGAAGGGAGGAGGTCGTCATTCAGAGGCTGGATTTCGCTGGAGGAGGTCGTCATTCAGCCTGGTTACGATCCGTCGAAGAAGGGAGATGGTGATTGGAGGTACGCTTCGATGAACTTGTTTAAATATTTGTATCCTAATAAAGTGTGCTTTATAAGTTGGAGAATCGTGGTCTGCTGAATTTCGCCATTGTGTTGAAGACCATATGTGATGGAGTTAAAAATTTTGATAATCCATGAGTGTTTGTTAAAGTACAAATTTCTGTCTCTTGATTTCTTTTTTTCAAGAGCTTCAGTCAGGAGGTTCAATATCTCCTTATCTTTGTAACATTTTTTTTTTGGGTAGTTTTGAACTTCTAATTAATCAAGTGTAAAGTAAGGGAGTAGTGCTGATGGGGCAAACAAATTGAAGAGACCCTCTTCTGGAAATTGAGCCATGCAAAATCTCGAATGGCTAGAAATGTCTAGCCATGCCATTTTTTGTTTCTGCAATTTGTTTAACAGAATCAAATGCAGACATTATGCTCGATTTGTCTCCCGAGTCAAATTGTATGATCTCTAATTGTCGACAGTAGGACACACGGCAAGACCAAGCAAGAGAAAGAGAGAGAGAAATTTGTATTTTGATAGATGTAGTTCAAGTTTACACTGGAAGTTGCTCCTGATGTGTCAAACTAATGTGGATTGTCCTAAGTCATACAAGTTGAGATGGTTTAAATGTTCTGTTTGACAAACTTTAGTTCATATATATTTTCTTGTTGAAACAGCTCATGTGACACTGATTTATACTATATTTTCTCTAACTTCACTTGCAGTAGAAGTATTTGTACAAAACTATTTGAACATATGCTAGAAAGAAAACTGTGTATTAGCATATTGCATTGGACCTTTGCCTCCCCCAAAATGAAAATATATTTTGTGACTAACAATTATGGAATTATTAATATTATTTCTTCTTGTTAATTTTTGAAGACAGTGTCTCGTGCCTGTGTCCTTTCCCAATGAATCATTCTAAGCTTGTGAAAGAGGAGAACTTATCGAATGCTACTACTTTTAAGAGAAGACAAAAATGCTTCCAGTATTTCTTATGTAGCAATTTTGAAATTGGTGAACATGAGTCTATCAGAGCACATATTTTATCTCCCGCTTGGTAAAATATATATTTTTTTGGACAGATTAACAATGTCGGCATAGTTTCTTTGTAATTTTCATCTATTGTAATATCTCATTGTGTACATTACTGTTTCAAGTTTGTTTATTTCATAGCCATAATGTGTATTGGTTTCTTATTTCAAATTATCTTTTTGTTATTGTTTCCTACTGATACTGCATATATTAATATGAGACTGATACTGCATATATTAATATGAGACTCAGAACAATTAATTGGACATCACGTAAAAAAGGTTCTTCACTCATTACTATTTTGTCTTTGATGTAGGGATGTAGTTTCTGGTCTTGCACATTTACATGAACTGGGTATTATACACTGGGACTTGAAACCTCAAAATATTTTGATACTTAAAGAAGGAAGGTCTTTGTGTGCGAAAATCTCTGTTATGGGCATAAGCAAACGCCTAGATGGAGACAACTCTTCCATAGGTCATCATCCTACTGTTGGAAAACATGGAAGAGTTTGGAATGTTATTGTGAAGTATTTACAGTGGAGCAATCTCCTCTAACAAATGTGATAGTTTGAAGATCGACCTTAGCCTTTGTTACTATAAAATTCTTGTTTCAAATGTTTTCTCGGCTCCTTAACATAGTTGGCTTTTTGTTTCAAATTCTTGTGATAGTTGGCTTTGTTACTGTATTTATCATGTCCTTGTAAAAATTGTTTCTCATGTTTACTTTTCTTTGTTTCTAGATTGTATAGCAATCAAGTGTATGCATGCAGTCATGAAGATCTCTGGAATTGTATAGCAATCAAGTGTATGCATGCAGTCATGGGCTCCAAGTATTAACTTGTTTCTCCACAATGGTGGAATGCCTGCATTACAAATACAGAATTGTGAAGATCTCTGGAATTGCTTATACTCCTAGCTACCATTAATGAAGCTGATGAGAATTGTGAGGGCTTCCGTAGGGAAGGAAGAGCTCTGGAAATGGTTGATGAAGAAATTAGAAAATCCAAATTCCCTCCAACTGAAACTGTCAAAGACTGCCTGGACAACTACCTATTTCCATCTCTTTGTGGGCATAAACAAAAGGCATTGTTTCTTGGATACATGGTCAACTACCTAGTGATTCTTGTACTTGTTATTTTGAAGCTTTTGAGTGAATGATATGTGAGGTTCTATTTTGTAGTTTTATTTTGTAATGTACATGAACAGATGTTGTAATGAATTTCTGTTATGTAATGGGATTATGGATGAATAAATACACCTTTTTTGATGGTTTGGTTTTCTTTTGTAACAGTATTTGCAGATTGCTATTTTATTACAGTATTTGCAGTATTACAGATTGCTCTTTTATGGCATTTTTTACAGATTGCTCTTTACAGATTTGCTCTTTATGGCATTTTTTTTTACAGATTATAGGAATTGCATATTTTTTTTATGAGCAGATTCTTTATGGCAATTTTTTTACAGATTACAGTTTTTACAGATTACAGTATTTGCAGATTCTTTATGGCATTTTTTTTTACAGATTACAGTATTTGCAGATTTTTTTTTTTTGCAGAATGTTATTTACAATGCAGAATGCAGAATGCAGAATGCAGAATGCAGAATGCTATTTCAATTGAATTCTCTGCAATTACAATTGAAATTCTCTGCAAATTTACATATGAACAAAAAATCAGAGCATACAAAAAATTGTATTTCTTCCATATCTGTCTATAACCCAGAATGGAGATGGTAGAAATACAGAGCTGAACAAAAAATTCAGTGCAGAGCTATACAGAGCTTAACAAAAAAATACAGCAATTAATATAGGAAAGGCATTTTACATCAAACCAAAAGGAAGAGTCGTTCCTTCTACAGAGTCGTAACTTCTCAAACTCAAACTCAAGCTCAAACCCTCACCCGGGTGTGCTTGTTTTGGAGGTTGAAAGGGTACATTGACATTGCATACACCTTCTCCAACAACATTAAAGCTTGTGTTATCACCCTACAAGGAAATATACACATAATTATATAAGTGCCACAATTGGAAATATACATTTAGTTAGTATGAATTAAAGCAAGATTACCTTGGAGGACGAGGTCTTTGTTCTCTTAGCCTTTCCTATACGTATCTCATGTAGGGGTTTCATTCGTTTTGAACATTTTCGGCCTTCTTTTTTCTTCAAACCTTTCATGTTTCCAATTTGGAGCACACTATTTTCCTTCAAAGCTTCTTGGGGTGCACTGTCATTGTTCATGATGACCTCTTCATGCAACCTTGTATATTCATCTATAAACCTCTCCATGTTGGCCCGTGTGTCCTTATTCAACGAAGCTTGAAATGTCATTCGTAGAAGATATGACTGGATCCTACGAACCCAATCACTTACATTTTCTTCCGTACTTGAACTCACTTCATTTGATACACGTTTACCTTTCACTCCCCTTGTCCATCTATCCAGTAAGTACATTTTCGAAATTTCCATGATATCAAGTCGGCCAAACACTTTCAAAACATGACAACACAATATTCCCATTGTCTCAAACTTCATGCAATTACAATTTGCCACATTCAAGCTAGGGTCACAAAACACCTTAAATTCCTTCTCCTTTGTATCATGAAAAGCAACAATGTACTCATGTTTATTTTGATCTTCCTTTTTTATCAAAGCCATTGATGCAAGATCAAATTCTTCATGGAAAAGTTTGAAAATTGAAGGTGTGTAGATTTGTGAGGCTTGTTTCAACAAGGGGGATCTAGATAATCCCAATGTAGGCACTTTTTGCCTTGCAAAAAATTCAACCTCCAACTCATTATTCCTCTTTTGCTCTAATACCCTGTCAAAATGTTTGAAAAAACATGAAATGTTCAAGTCGGATTTCAAGTGATCTTTCAAGTCACTATTGAACGAGTCACTTAGTTGTGTACTTCGCATCCCTAAGGTCATTGTGTTTTTCATACAACACTTTGCCCATTTCTCCTTAAAAGCATATATGCGACCCAACCATTTATTCTCTTTTAAGTCAAAATCATTAAGCATTTTTTGCCAATTGACTTCAAATTCAACTTCATCCAAGTACTCAAACATACACCTTTTAAACTCCTTCAAAAACCCAACATTCCTGTTCTTCATGTGTCCTCCCAAATGCTTGATTCCATTTTGCATTATGTGCCAAGTGCACAACCCATGATATGTATCTGGCCATCCTGTAGCTAAAGCATTTCCTATCGCAGCATCTTGGTCAGTGAAGATCGTACGTGGTCTCTTACCACCATGTGCCTTCACAAAAGTTTCAAAAAGCCACAGAAATGACTCAATGGTCTCATCGTACAAAAGTGTTGCAACAAGAATCACAATTTTTCTATGATTATTAAATCCAGTGAACAGTCCCAAAGGTCTGAACTCTCTATTAGTGCCAAAAGTGGTATCAAACGTTACCACATCACCAAAGTCCGTATAATCTGCAAGCATTTTAGAATCTGCCCAAAATATATTGGTAACTAAATCATCACTATCAAGCTGAAATGAACTATAAAATGAGGCATTTTTGAGTTTTGTTGCTCAAAATACCGGAGAATACCTCCAAGCTCTCCATTGACCATCTCTTTCTGTCTCATTGATCTTAGGTAAGTTTTTTGATCTTCTAATAGAAACCCAAGATTACTTCTACCCCCTGCTTCCCTACTCAACAGTTCTTGTGTAGCCTTAGGAGTAATACCTGAGTCAGAAGCCAATTCAATCGCTAAGGCTTGTGATATGTTTACCTCCCTATGCGACCTTAGCATATGGGTTGTTTCATTGGGCTCCAAATCATGATTGTGCACAGTCATAAATTCTTTGACTCTGTATTTGCCAGTCACTCTATCCAAACCCAGTTTGAACATTACTTTGCAGTCAGTTCTAACATCCCATCTTTGTTGAGCGACAACACCTTTTTGTGGGTGTTTTTCTTTCTTGAGACCATGCTTACAACAAACATACACTGCATTGATAATTAACTTATCTGTTCTACTCTTATTCGAGTACTCCTTCCTAACTCCAAAGCCCATTTTTTTCCATAATTTTTCCAGTACTCCCAACCACATTTTAATGAATCAAACATCATGCCCACACTCGGATCATCAACATCCATAGCATCCATGCCAACTAACACAAATATTCTGCACAAAAACAAAAGAAATATATTCAATTTTCAAGTAGCTACATTGTTAAGAATAATCAACTATATAAAGTTTTAATGCAATATATAAAGTTTGACTTTGTCACAGCATAAATTTAACATAAAAGTTAAATAAACACACACGTCAAACAAAAACAAGATCCTTAAACTCCACCTCCAATATTATGTCCTCCTTCATTAAGTTTTCATACAAAAATTAACAATTTGATATTCACAATCTAACATAACTAATTTCCATCAACCCCATTTAATATTCACAATTTGACGTGAAAGGTAACACTGAAATTAACAAAACAACTAAAATCGAGTTTAAGGTGAAGATTCGGTGAAGAGATGACCTTATGACCCAATGAAAATTGGACCCAGGGGGCTCTTGCGCGTGGTGTGCTAGAGGGCGTTTCCCGACTCTCTTCTTCTTCTTCACGCTCTGTTTCCTCTTCACGCTCTGTTTCCCGCCAGTTTTCTTTGTTTCCTCTCTGTTTGCAAAACAAAACTCCCTCCCTTTTCCAATTCATAAATCTCAACTGTCGGATCTGATCCGACGGTTGTAATAGATTCAAAAACTGCCAAAGCCTTTAGCCAAACACTTCATTTGAATTTCTTTAATATGAGCCATCGGATGAAATCCAACGGCTCAAACGTGTGCAAACCCCCTCTCTCTCTCTTGAAATCTTACCTTTAATTAATGCTACAGTAAATCTAATTAATGCTACAGTAAATCTGACACCAAATAATTTGAAATGTTAACTTTAATTAATGCTACAGTGGATCTCTCTCTCTCTCTCTTTTCAAAGCAAACATCCAAAGCCAAAATCTCGGCCGTCGGATCTGATCCGACGGCTGCAACATATTAAAACCTGCCAAAACGTTTGCTTTAAATGAGATTTTGAGTTCCGTCGATATGAAATCCAACGGTTGACAACAGTGCGCAGGACGCGCTCCAGCACACCCCGCGCAGGAGCCCCCCTCGGTCCATTAAATTCACACTTCACTTATTACAAATTAAATTTATACTTCACTTATTTTTTCATCAAAATCTACACAATTCAATACACATCTCAAGAAAAATCAAACGGTTCAAATTTAATAAAACACTCATCTAGAGGAAATTTTAACGATCCAAATTTAATAATTCACACATCTCGAAATAAGTGCATAATTAAATTTGTACCGTTAGATTTAACTAGAGATCTTTTAACAAAATCTAAAAGGTTCAACACGTATCTCGAGGACAATCCAACAGTTTGGTCTTTCACAAAAATCTAACGGTTAGATTTACCTAGAGATGTGTGTTCTATTAAATTTGAATTGTTTATTTTTCCTCGATATGAGTGTCGAACCGTCTATTTTTCTCGAGATGCGTGCATAACCGTTAAATTTTTTTGAGGTACGTGCTAAATCATATAATTTTCTCGAGATGAGTGTATAATTAAATTTGACATGTATGTACTATTAAATTTTGACCGAGATGTTTGTACTAATAAATTTGGACCGTTAGATTTACCTTGATATGTGTGTTCTATTAAATTTGGACCATTACATTTTTCTCGAGATGAGTGTACTATTAAATTTAGATTGTTAGATTTACCTAGAGATGTGTGTTCTAACGGTCCAAATTTAATAGTACACTCATCTCGAGAAAAATCTAACAGTCCAAATTTAATAGTTCACACATCTCTAAATAAATCTAACCGTTAGATTTTTGTTAAAAATCAAACTGTTGGATTGTCCTCGAGATATGCATTGAACCGTTTAGATTTGGTTAAAAGATCTCTAGTTAAATCTAACAGTACAAATTTAATTATGCACTTATTTCAAGATGTGTGAATTATTAAATTTGGACCGTTAAAATTTCCTCGAGATGAGTGTATTATTAAATTTGAACCGTTAGATTTACCTAAAGATGTGTTCTATTAAATTTGAACCATTTGATTTTTCTCGAGATGTGTGTTGAATTGTGTAGATTTTGGTGAAAAAAATAAGTGAAAAATGTGGTTTAATTTGTAATAAGTGAAGTGTGGGTTTAACTTGTAATAAGTGAGTGGAGAGAGAGAGAATGTGCCAGATTGTTTTTAATTTGTAATAAGAGAGAGAGAGAATGTGTAGGATTGTTTTTAATTTGTGAGAGAGAGATAATGAGAGCCGTTAGATTAGATCCAATGGTTGAAATAAATGTGCAAGAGGGGGTCTTGTGCATAGTGCACATGAGCCCCCCTCAATCCCATATTTGGATGCTTGGCGTTTGTGAATAGCATGGTGGTTTGCCAATGGTAGCCCGGTTGAATCATTAAGACTATGGTGATTAAACCCACACGTCTTGAATTTTATACCCACCAGCGGCACGCTTGCCTTTCAAAAAAAAAATTAGCATGGTGGATTGTGGTTATACCTTGGTGCCACATCTCTAAAATGATAAAAAACAAAAGGTCATTCTAATATGTTATTTGTCTTTAATATAAAATTAAAGCAATATTTTTACCATTCTACTCGAAGAAAGTCGATGAGCAAACCATTGGCAATGTAAATACTCGTGTGACTGTAGTTATTCTTTAATCCTCACTTGTATCATCAATAAAATCCTCACTTAATAACCCCTATAAAGTTGTGAGCTTTTATAACTCGAACGAATTATCCAAAAAAAATTGTAATCGGCGGAATCGAAACTTGAATCTAAACCATCACCGAACACAAACTTGCACAATCATTAAATCCCTTCTTTGAGCTCGGTGTATTTGTCAATGGGGAGCCTTAATATGCCTGTTATCTTAAAATGTGGGTGCCTTTATCAATCGCCCAAAAACCAATTAGGTATAAACTCGTGTAAGCCTAACAATGGGTGTTGGGTCGTTTTTGGGATGACTCATGGCGGATTGGCAGGTTGAGAACCATAACCCAATCCATTTAACTTATCGTGTCAAAAATCTCAACCTTAACCCGACTTGCTAATTGATGGGTTACCTGACTTGGACTCGTTTATTAGCTAGTAGGTTGACATGATTGTCGGGGCATTTTTGCACCTCAACTCTCATGATCACCACTAGGTCTGGTTCAATTATTCTGATTGATTCCTTCTCGCAGAACTAGAACGGCGAAGGGGAGTACCTGCAATGACACTACGACTCTCAAGTCAATATGAGATCGAAGAATGCAAGTATGAGATGGGTTGATTTGATACCTCATGTGTTGCCAAGCGTTGTATTTATGTTTGTCTCATGTCTCTCTAATGATTTCTCTTGATCCTAGGGATGGTTATATGACGAACCTGGACACCTTTGGGCTCCGGTCCATCATGAGGCAGCTCCCTTTAACCAAGTCAAGTGTGAGCTCACGAGTTCATAGTGTCATCAAATGATCTCCAAACCCTAGTCAATGAAAGGAGATGTCGGTCAATATAAGTCATAGTTTGATTGGAGTCAACCATTTGACTTTGGGTCAATTGTTGACTTTTGGGTCAAGATCCATTCGGCAATGTTGTTCAGATCTTAGTCTCCTCTAGAAGCCTTGAGGCACCGTCTTGAGATGTGATTTGATCTTTGCGCATCTCGAGATATTAAAGCATATAGCTCAAGGTAGGCGTTTAATGAGAATTTTGTTTACTCCAATAAAACATGTTGACTTTAGGTCAAGCTCGATCTTCGATGATGTTGGATTGTGTGGGGATCCACAACGTAGTACTATTTCACTCATCAGGTACCTCGAGGCACTATGATTCTTGTCTCGAGGTGTGTGTGACATGGGTACGCACAATTACCTTAGGCACAGAGCGTGTAACACGAGCAAGTACGGGAGCGTGAGAGCCCTTAACTTCAAATTTTGTTAATGTTCAAAGTGTTTGAGAGTGTATACATGGAATGTACTTTTATGATTGGGTAAATTTGATGTTAGTCCATTCTACTAATCAAATTAATGCCTTTGATCCTGTTTACTAATCACATTTGAGTTTTTGGTCATTTGACCACGTTGATGGTCAAGTCAACAGTTAAGTTAGCATGTGACTTGCTTATGAGCATTTTTTTTTACTCAAATACCCCTAGTTTCATCTTCTTCTCCCTCTCCACACTCGTCATCATCAATTACCATTACAATTATGGAAGCATATGACATAAAAAGAAAGGAAAAAACTAAAACCCATTTTCTTATACCTCTTTCTCCTCCCTGAAACTCCCAATAATTCTCACAAATCCACTTCCGCCAATTTCGTCCATCTTCTTCTTTACTAATCTCAAGCAGCACAACTACCACCACCACAAACAACCAATATCTCGTATGTCACCTATTTCCTTCCACCAAACCCCACTTGTAATACCCGCCAAATCACTTGCCAATATAATATTACTATTTTAATTATTAATAATATTTATTAATTAATTATATTTACAAATATGTAAGTACTTTATTATATGAATTTTGGGACCTAGGTTTAGATTGGTGGTTGGTAAAAGATGAGTGGTGGGTGTGTTTAGCTAAAGCTAGCCTTAGCCACCTCTTCTCTTTGGATACAAAAAAAAAAAAAAAACCTACGTAGAAGAAAAGGAGGTGAAGAGAAAAAGTTTGCTTCAACTTTGTGATTTTCGACAAAATAGTGAGTTAAACTCTATCGAATTATTCAATCTTTGATATTTATTATTATTTGATTTTTTTATTATGTATGTTATTAGTATTTTGGATATATAAATGTGAGTCTTTTTCGTTCTCTTTTACTTTTTTTTTAGATTAATCAATTGAATAAGGTTAGGGTTTAATACAAATATAAATATGAAATATGAAATTTTTATTGTATTTTCGTAGGAATTGGTTGAATTAAAAGAGAAAACCTACAACTAGGTTTTTATTTAAATCCCGTAATAAAGACGGTTTTGCGCAGTCTTAGTATTTTCAGTGGATCGAGATCTTATAGAGGTCAGAATAATTCAAACTAAATCCGTAGATTCATAACACATATGAAAATATACCATTAGTTTTGAGTTCATCCAACGGTTAGATCTCCCTCGAGGCAGAGAAAAACGTCACTGATTGAATTTTAGAAATCCATGTATATAAAAGTTTTAGTAGAAATTAATGAATTTTCCTCCATTCTCTTTTCATATATTTTTGTTTGGAAAATTTTTTGTATGTGATATGGATTTTTTTATACCAAATAAGCTTGAAAATTATATTTGGGATGAAGTGGAGTTTGAGAAATCATGGTCGGTTAAAATGGGTAATTTTATTTTGATGGGGTTCTGATTTGTTAAAATAAATCATGTCTCTTTGTGTAACAATCATGCATTGTTTCTTGTTATTGAGTGTCTCTGTTTAAAGCTATTATGACCTATTTTGACCAGGTGAGGAGGTTAATTGAGTTTCTCAATTTTCTCTCTGTTAGAAATTAGGTATTTTTGGATATTTGTAAATATCATTTTAAGAAGAGATTTTCGGGATGACTTGGGTATTAGTATTATTTTGTAAAATTTGTATTTGCATTTTTGTGTTATAACTTGAAACGCGTGTTTAGTATGTGATCATACTGTAAACTTGAATTTTAAGGTTATGCAAATTGACATGCTAATCCTTATACTAAATAAGTGTGAATCCATGTGGTGTTATAAAAAAATTTACTTACGAAAATGTTATTTGCTTCCCCAAAAGAAAGGGTGGATATTGTGGTCAATGTGTTTATGGTTGACAAAGTGTCAGCGTAAAAGAGTCTTGAGAATTATCTGATTTTTATGCTCTTTTTCACAACTCAAAAAAAGAAAATGTATACAGACTTGCTTGTATACATGTGATATAATTTTAGGTATGCAGACTTGCGTACATATCGGTACACTGTTCCATGTGAGTTCGGTAGTACGTGTAGTATTTAGGAAATGTTTGTCATGGATCGAACTTCGGGTGAGATGACATGTTCCTCAATGTAGCACCCCACTTGGAACATGTACACTCCGAGTGGTTTCGATGGCAAGGGAGGCACACTTGGGTGAGGTGTGTTCGGCACAAGGAGGGTAGTGCGATTGTGGAAAAGAAATAAGATTTTTGTGTATGTGTATGATTGCCTTAATGGAAGAAACTAAATGCTCATTTTGAGAACTACATGTCTTCCTTAAGGTAAAATGTATTTGGTTGACATTTAAATAATGGTGATTATGAGTATGATTTGTATTTATTTGAAAATAATTGTATTTATGAGGACTGATAAATTAGGAATTTTATTCATTTATTTCTAAACGTTCTGTGCAGGATGGTAAGTCTACTAACATTTTTTTTGTCAGACTTACCATGTCCGACCTTCACTTTGTAAGTGTTGGTAAAATAAATATATATTTTAAGCATGATAGAACGTTGTAGTATGACATGTTTGCCTCATAGAGGAACTACCAGTTAGTGATGTGTTATTTATTGTGTTGAAACATTTCATTTTAAAACATGTAACTTATTTTATTTATAAGGAAATTGAGATTACTCACACCAGCTACCTCGCTGACCAAAGTAAGTTTATGCTTCTTGGGTACGTTCTTATTGGAACGTAGACGTTTAGCCTTTATCAGATTATAGAGTTTTGAGGCGGCATCTTTGGCGGTTTATTTTTATGGAGCAATCATCTTCAAAGAGTTACCCGGTTAGAATTTTTGTCTATGTTAATTTTATTTAATGTTTCTGTTGTTAAACTTTCACTTCCCGTGTTTCGGGGAAGCGGATAATCATTATCCTACGTGGATATAGGATTTTCGTTTTCTCGAATATCGGGGCGTGACACCACTAAACTCACATCCCATGACCACCAATAACCACCTTTTCCCTCCTACTCTATTCCTTTTAATTTTCCATGAAACCCCCTCTCACGACCACTGTTTAACCCATTTGTGAAGCCTTGTGGCGAATTGGAGTGTTTCGGTGATGAGCTAGAGTGTTTCGAATGAGAAGATTTGGGAAGCCGAGTTTACAAACCCATTAGGACGTGGTGATCTGTGACGAAGATCTTGAATATTTTTTCAGCCATGAATGGATCAATCTGATTGCAAGTTAATAATGCGTTCATCTGAGTTTGATGCAGTAGTGTAGTGGTGGTGGTAGTTTAGTTATGAGACTTTGAAGTGGGCTAGAGGAAGATGAAGTAGATTTGAGAAGATTAAGTGGAGATTATAGAGAAGGTGAAGTTTTGGGCAGATTTTAAATGGTGGTAGTTACAAATCAGATGGTCATGGAAGGGTGGGGTAGTTGGGCGGGTTGTTGTTTCACAGAAGGTGAATTGGGTTGTTGTTTTTGATGTTATTGCATTTTCGATGGAGAATGTCTTGGGTTTACTCAAACTTAGGGTGATGATGTAAATTTAGCCAACCTAAATAAATTGGATAAATAAACTCAATTTTAATTATCGCAAGTGTAGTTGTCTCACAAGTAGACAAAGCAAATACGGGTCTAAATCACAAGGATTGAGGTTGCAAGCAAATTTGAAGTCTACTTAAACTAATTTAAAATGAAAGTTATAACAATGTAAATCCTAAATTATTGGGAAGTAAAATATAACAATAAAAAAATTAAATTGAGAAAGTTGGTTGGGAAGTGGGCTAAGGCATGGAATCTACCATTGGTTTATTTAAGAATTGTTTTAATCTCAATTATTGTTTTCATAAAAAGAAATGTGTGAAGGATGAAAAAGCTTGTGCTTGCATCGATGATGTTATCGTTAAAACTTTCAATGAATATAAAGTCACAATCAATTTCAGCAAAAACTAAACCCCTAGCATTAGGTGTCTTTTAACAGTACACTATTTAAAAAAAAAAATCAGACTTCGAATATTTAGAAAGAGCAATCTAACCACCGACTAGTCTAGATATAAATCCTATATAACCAGTGAAAGCAATTCATCAATATTTTGAAAGAGAATATATTTTACAATTAAGCACACCAACATTTAAGATAAAATCTAGAAACCCAATGGTTTCATCTTTGCCTTGGTGCAGAGTCTAGAAACTCATGGTGGCGGTGGTGATCGTGGTACTAGCTCGATTTTTCTCCATCTTCCTTTGATCTTCAATTCAGCTCATGTATGTCAACAGAGAGAGCTCCAAATAGCAACAAGATGATGTTGAAACCGCACGTCCTAGTAGGGTGTGAATGAGAGAGTTTCGTCTAAAATCAGAGTTCTATCCCTATAAAAACTTCCCAATTTAGCACCATAAAAACATATTTTCCCTAACCAAAAGCTTCACATGTGAACCAAATTTTCCTTCTGTAAATTGGTATTACAAACCCACTCATAAATGACTCCCCCCCCCCCCCCCCCCCCCCCCCAAACTCCAAGCAATTTTCAGCTATTGTGTATGTCTTTGAAATAGAAGGTGATGTGTTGAGAATAGTCGAACAATGTGGATTTTGTTGGGTAAAAAAATGGAGGAGAAAGAGGTTGTGTGATGGGCTGTTGATTTTAGTGGTGAAGGAGGAAAGATGGGAGATGGCTGGATTGGGGGACAAAGGAACTAAATTGATGGAATGCATTGGTGAGATGAGAGTGTGGCGTGAGAGGTCGAATCTTAAATATAAGAGGGCTACGAAATGGTGATGATATTGATGGAGATAGGGGCTCGGAATTGGTGGTGGAGGGCTATTGCGTGAGAAAGGAATGGCGAGTAGAAAAGGACTAGATCAAGGAGAGGGAAGTGGAGAGAGCTCCCACTCCCTATTGGTTGTTCATGGCCAAAATGAGAACAACTTTGTTGTGTTGAGTTTTCAATTGTTTAAGTTTTGGGTTGTCTTGGGCTTGGTTTGATTAATCATGGGTTTGGATTTGGGTTTTAGCATTGGATTGTTGTAGTCAAATAATCCATTTTAATCCATTTTTTGAGTTAGTCAAATAATTGCTCCCTCGATTTTTCGTTTTGATACGATTTCATCGTTTAAGCTCACGATCCTACAAAATCATGAAAATAAGATAATTAAAATAAATAAAATACTTAAGCAACTAACAAGTACATGTAAGAACGTAATTCATTTAATGTTTAATTGTTTATGTCAATATCAGGTGATTCGAGGCATCAATCTAGATGTTCGTGATATTCACAGCAACGATCCACATCATCGTCAAGATTTGGGCAAACAAGTTGGACTAATTTTGATGAATTTAGCTTGCTTATACTACTTGACATCAGATATCATTTGGTGGAGTTTTGTATTGGATTAGCAAATAATCCATTTAACTAATTTGGTTAATTTTTCAATGATTTGGTTGATCATTATTCTATGTTCATGTGTAAAATTTTTTAGGGTTGAGAGATAATCATGTATGCTTTGAGTTTCTTTCTATCTTCGATTTGTTTATCGTGGGGATCTATGATGGCTAATGTTTAATAAGGTGGATTGGGAAAGAAGATGAAAAAAAAATCCTATTGGTAGTTGATGACGATGAAATAGGAAGGAAGATGAAGATGAAGTTGGGGAAAAAGATAAGAACAAGGGCATTTAAGTAAAAAAAAAATTGTCACCAACTTAACTGTTGATTGTTAAGGGACCAAACTCAAATGCAGCTACTAAAGGATCAAATACATTTATTCGGTTAGTAATAGTGATTAACAAAACATTTACCCTTTTATAATTTCATTCTTATATATTTTAAAACATTAAGTTGAGTTTCAAATATCAAATCAATAAAACTAATTACTAAATAATAGTTATTTAAGATTAATTACATGCATAAGATGAATAATCATAATAGAAATATGTATATAAATGGAAACTTGAAAGCTATTATGTACATGAATATTTTAGTAATATATACATCAAACTATAATAATTATTAAAAAAAAAAAACCAAAAAATTGATGAAACAAAAGCATTTGGACAAATATTCAAATTTTGGAGGTAAAGTTTTGTAAACCATAGAGCAGAAATTTGAGAAAAATCGGCTAAAAATTGTCACAATGGGTATCTAAGATTTTGAAAGTGGGGTTTGATAAACTATAGAACAGGGATTTCAGAAGAATTTGACCCATAGCGTCAGAGCGTAAGCATCACCATTGACAAAAGGTTTGTGTGAGTAAGGACATGACACGGCATATTTTGACTCTATAACTCATTTAAAATTGTTTAATGGACTTTATGAGAATAAGTTTGCTTTATATTCAATTACTTGTAAAACAAAACTAACACATTCAAATAAAAAGCTAATCATACGACACATGTCAATTTTCTAAAATGGGTTGGAGGGTGAAACCTGATTAGGCTTGGAGTCCCTCAAATTCCTAATTCATACCTACCAGGGCACCCTTTCATAACTTTATGTTTCAGTTCCATACCAAACTATTAAAATTTACTTAAAAAAAACTCATTTGAGCTGAATTTTTTTCAAAAAATTACAGATTACCAATAGAAACAATGTGTCAAAGTTTTGGACCATTTATCGCGATACATATTTAGGTCCCCACCATTAAATATCTTAATAAGCGGTCTTTGTTAGTGTTTAAACCACCCGAAGGGTGGTCTTGGACAATGGGTGCTAGCCGGCTTGTGTAGCATCCAAGTTGGGCCCTCGCTTACTTCATGATATTAATAGAAATTATCTTTATCCCATTTAGCACAGATCTCTAGGCACACATGTCGAAATGAGCCGAAACTTTGACACATTGTTTCCGATGTCGGTCTTCAATTTTTCTTGAAATTTCAGCTCAACCAGAGTAGTGGAAGGCTATAAAATAAAAAATATGATTTGCATAATGCAAAGCATGTGCAGTTTCAAAAACTTGAATTGGAAAAATTACCGAAAACTTATTGATACCCATTGTTGATGAGGGAACCCAATTTCAAAAAAATGATTTTTCATTTTCTTTCAAATAACGAGAGAAGCCAAACAAAACAAAGGACATTTTCGTCACGTTCATTGTTTGTTAACCGAATTTCTATCCCCACATTGAATTTTCATTGTTTTTCTCTTGTGTTTGCCATAACTCCTAATTTCTTTTTTCCCCTCCATACCAGTTCAAAGTATTTATTTTAATCCAGATTATGAGAAAGACAAAAAATGTAGGCAATGATCGAATCCGTATTATGAAAAAGACAGAAAATGTAGGCAATGATCGAATAGGGATCAACATATCAATATAATCAGCCCATAGATGGTTGCCCTTTCACAAATATCAACACAAAGATTGTCTCCTTGCCATCATTTTTTCCTTTCAACCATCAATATTAAGAAAAAAAAATTTAATTGAAGACAATGGTGTGGCAATCCTTGATTCATCTTTTTCAAAATCATGAAAACTATGAACAAGCTGTTTCAAGTAACATAACCTTTTCAGGTCTGTAGTAAACTGAAAAAATTTAATTTTTTAATTCACTTGAGCTAAGATTTTCAAAAAAATTACAAATTACTAACAGCAACAATGTGTCAAAGTTTTGGACTGTTTCTCAGTATAAGTATTTAGGTTCCCACCATTAAATATCTTAATAAATGGTATTTGCGAGTGCTTAAGAACCATCGTTTGGGTGGTATTGGAGAATGGGTGCTAGCCGGCCTATGTAGTGCCCAAGGTGGGCCATCGATTGCATCGTGATATTAATAGAGAAATTCTCTTCATCCCACTTAGCGCGAATCTCGAGGCATACGTGTCGAAATGAGTTGAAACTTTGACACATTGTTTACAATGTTGGTCTTCAATTTTTTTCAAAATTTCAGCTCAAACAGAGTAGTGGAAGGCTATAAGCTTATGAAATTAAAATTGTGACTTGCATAATGTAAAACATGTGCAAGATATTTGCAGTTTCAGGAACTTGAATTGGAAAACTAGGGAAATCTTATTGATACCCATTGTTTGATGAGGGAACCCAATTTTAAAAAAAAAAAAATTTCATTTTCTTTCAAATAATGAGAGAACCCAAACAGAATAAAGTACATTTTCATCATGTTCATTGTTTGTTAACTATAACTCTTAATTCCTCTTTTTTTTTTCTCCATACCAGTTCAATGTATTTATTTTGATCTAGATCATGAGAAAGAAATAGAAAATGTAGGTGATGCAGTCGATTTCCGCTTCATGATTTGACCCAATCCCGCTGACCTGCACAAGTAACGCACGTGAGCCACGGACCACCGTTGTGGTGGCCGATGGCACTCCGATGCTAAAGTCAGACAGGGATCTGAGAAAGATGTAATGTTGTAAATAAGGAATTTGTAGTGTACCTTAGCTTACCAACCTCATGTCTTATTTATAGTGCAGGAGTCATGGTTCTACCAAGCCATCGTAGGTGTAGTTTAGGAAGGAGATATTCGTGGAAATCCTTCTTTAATTAGGAGTTGTGTTGTAGGAGGAAAGTTCCATGTTAGCCCTGTGCTTCTAGATATACGGGAGATAGTTCCCAATCCAAAAGCAATCTGAATAAGGAAGTTTCCCTGCATGGAATATACTCTGGTATTTGCTCGTCCAAAGCCGATCCTTGAGATACTTGCCTTAGTAGGACTCATGGGTGTTGAGGATAGTTGTGAGATGTGTGGGCCTAGCACTCTATAAGAGTTCGGGTCCGTCTGGCGGACTGGATTAGGCGGGCTTAGAACCGATTGGGCCGGATCAGTATTGGGTTGATGTTGGGGCCCATAAATCCTCAAGATCATCATGACACATGTATGGCTCAAGGATGTGACCATTTTAATGTATCATCAGTTACTCCCCCTGAGTCAGTGGGGCGTTAAGTCGGTCCGCTGACTCTTCGAAAAGGATACTGTGTTTGCCTCGAGCGGTGCACAACATTAAAGGGTATGCGACTGCTCAAGGAGGGAAAGTGTGATTTGTCTTCCCTATAAATATCGGCCGCTTTGATGAGGATTTTCTTATTCTTATCTGTATTGTTCTTTCAAGCCATAGTGTTGCTGTGAAATTTGATTTGTTCTTTCTACTGATGGCTGATAATGTTGAACTTTCTCCCAAGGACCCGTTATCCCTCACTTGCATCCAACTCTTCGAAATTAGTTTGGTTGACGAAATGGAGTTGATCAGGCTTCGTAGTTTGTACCATATCCCAGGTGACTTGGACATTGTTCTCGCGTTTGGAGTTTTAAGCCCGACTATACCTTCTCAGGGGTACATAGGTTTGCATCGAAACATGTTTGAGTCTGGGTATCAATTTCTAGAGCCAGATGATGTCTGGTGCTTCTTTGTTTATTTTCGTATGCCTCCCGGTCAAATGGCTTCAAGCGGGTTCAAGATTCTGCTCACGATCCTCCTAAGGGTTCATGATGTTGGCCTTTGTTTGACTTCGCCGATGATCCATCACATGACCGCTGCTCGATTGGATCCCAGGGGTCTTTGCATATTGAACTGTCCTCTTTGTTTGCGTTTGGCGGTAGATGACACTGAGTCTTGGGAGAAACATTGTTCTTGGCTTCGGTGGATTACGGGTACTTCACGCTTGGGAGTGGTAGAGTGTCCCAATATTCTCAATTTGATCTTGGTGAGTTTTTGTGTCGTCGATGTATGCATACTTTTGTATATCCCTTTGCGGTGTTAGTTATAATGTTATTCCTGTGTTTCAGAGAAGTTCGATGTTCTGGCTCTTAGCGTCGAAGAAAGGCGGATAGAGAAGGAGTTTCTCAAGCTTCCTTTGACATCCGTTGAGGATGTTATAATGCCAGGCGATGTTGTGCACAGCGGGTTTATGCGGTGTTTTCATGGTGTTCGCCCTACACCAGGTTTACCGACTGGGGGGGTCGCTCGTCGTTCGAGGAAGGGAGTTGTGGCTCTGCCTAGCTCGTCTAGGTTTGCTGACTTGGAGGCGAATGTGCCTTTTGTTGTTGTTCCAAGGAAGAGGCAACCCTTTGACAGGGCGACTTCTCCCCATGGGATGTCGCGATCTTCCTAGGCGGCATCCTCAAGGGGTGTGGCTTTCCTCCAGATGCTTTCGCTTCCCTTGTTAACCTAGAGGGGAGGAAGTTAGTCCTCGTGTTGATGCTTCGTGTTTTCGTGCTTTTGAAGTGATCACTCGTGCCCTTGAGTCGTCCAATCCTTTTTTGCTACACCCCGAGGCTCGTAGGAGGGTTCTTGCATTGGAGAAGGCTTTTGCGGATCTGCGGATGTCATATTCGGATGCTCTCTATCGGGTGGATTCCCTGAATGGTCAGTTGCAGAATTCTGATACTGTTACAAACCTTGGGGCCACGACCTCCTTCATCAAAACAAATTTACCGGTATGGGGTCTCAACTGAGGGCAATCAAGTCTGATTTGGCATCGACTCGTGCTGAACTAAGGCAAACCAGGGCTGAATTAGAGCATCTGGATGTGGCCATGGACCGAAAGTCTTTTGATCTGGAAGCCCAGGAAGCCGAAAGGAGATGGGTGGAGGCGGAATGGGTTGTCAAGCGACAACAGTTTTAATCTGCTATCAGTGAGGGGCTCCGTCGCGTTCATGAGGCAGAACGACTATTGGCGGAGAAGCGTTCGCGCTACACTGCCCTGGTAGGTGCGGTGGATTTTGACGTGTCGGGCAAGAGGCCATTAATCTCATTTGAGGTTATTCGGGGTAGGTTGGAGCTTTTGGAACTGATCAGAGGAGAGCATCCTAGAGTCGACCTTGATTTTGCTTGCAATAAAAGGGCTGCTTTTAGCCCGATTCATAGAGGGGGTGCTCTGGCTCCGTAGAACTAGCTGCTGAGGAGGATGCTTCTCCTTATAAATGGTTGTAACGTCCTTTCCTGGACAGACAAATATTCTTCTTTTTGAATGAAAGTGTCATTTTGTCCCGTATTGTCGTGTTTGTTTTAGACGCTTCGTAGATCACAAAGTTTGTACTACTGGGCGGAACGCCTGTCAACCAAACTATATTTTTGTTTTTGATTATTGTTGTTGACCTTCTGACAGAAACCATCGCAGGCTGAGGGTTTACTAGACTTCCTCGATCATTGTCTGTAATTACTTCTTGGTGAATTCTCAGCAGACAAGTGCTGACTAGACATCGCTTCTTCGGTCGTTGTAGCCATCTCGAAGCGGACTAGGCTTTGGGAACCTGAAGTCGTTGTCATCAGTCGCAAACTGACTAAGCTTACCTGGTAAGTTCAGCGATCATTGTCTGTTGGAGAGTAATGATCTCTTGTCTAGTCGTCGTCATCAACAGACTAGCGCTAACTAAACTCCCACTTTCTCGGCCATCATGACCCTCACACAACGGACTAGGCTTTGGGCACCAGAAACCGTCGTCATCAGTCGGGAAATGACTAAGTTTACCTGGTAAGTTCGGCGATCATTGTCTATTGGAGAGCAATGTTCCATTGGCTAGTCGTCGTCATCAGTGGACTAGCACGGACTAAACACCCACTTCCTCAGCCATCGTGGCCTGCGCACAGTAGACTAGGCTTTGGGCACTAGAAGCCATCGTCATCAGTCGCGAACTAACTAAGCTTACCTGGTAATTTCGACAATCATTGTCTGTTGGAGAGCAATGAACCCTTGGCGAGTCGTCGTTATTAGTGGACTAGCGCTGACTAGACTCCTACTTCCTTGGCAATCGTGGCCCACGCGCAGCGGACTAGGCTTTGGGCATCAGAAGTCGTCGTCATCAATCGAAAACTTACTAAGCTTACCTGGTAAGTTCGGCGATCATTGTCTGTTGGAGAGCAATGATCCCTTGGTGAGTCGTAGTCATCAACGGACTAGCACTAACTAGACTCCCACTTCCTCGGCCATCGTGGCCCGTGCGTAGCGGACTAGGCTTTGAGCACCATAAGTCGTCGTCATCAGTCGCGAACTGACTAACCTTACCTGGTAAGTTTGGCAATCATTATTTGTTGGAGAGCAATGATCACTTGGCGTCATCATCATCAGCTAACTAGCGGTGACTAGACTACCACTTCCTCGGCCATCGTGGCCCGCACGCAGCGGACTAGGCTTTGGGCAGATGTTCGAGTCTAGCCATAGTCAGGTTTATCAAGGGTCGCAACGGACAGCAGTGGAAGTTTTTGGTAAAAGCAAATATTTTATTGATTATATTTTTTGAGATGTTCTACATTCCATGGTCGTTTAAGCCCGTCTCCGACTGTATCTTCCAACCAGTACGTTCCCGACCTATTGACCCTAGTGACTCTGTAAGGTTCTTCCCAGTTTGGGTTTAGTTTTTCTGCGTTGGCTTCTTTGGTGTTCTGTTGAGTCTTCCTGAGCACCCAATCTCTCACCTTGAACTCATGTGGTTTGAACTTCTTGTTGTAATATTGCATCATTCGTTGTTGGTAGGAAGCTATTTTGGTGGAGGCTAGATCTGGCTTCTCGTCGAGGATGTCTAGCCCTACGCACAAGGCTTCGTCGTTACCATCTGTCTGAACTCCTTCATTCGAAAAGTTGGCACCTCGAGTTCTACCGAACCATGGCTTTCGACTCATATTCTAGGGCAAAAAGTGTTTTTTCGGTAGGGACTTTTTTGGTTGTCCGATATGCCCAGAGTATTCCTGATAGTTGTAGAACCCATTTTTCTTTGGTTGCGTCAAATTTTCTTTTGATGGCCTCTAGGATTGTCCGGTTGGTAACCTCCGCTTGGCCGTTGGCTTGTGGGTGTCCTGGCGAAAAGAAGTGGTGGATGATGTTTAAACTTTTGAACTGTTTCTTGACCTTGCTTCTTTCGAACTGGGTTATGTTGTCGCTGACTAATACTCTAGGGATGCCAAATCTACAGACGATGGTTGCCCATATGAATTTTTCGATCTGGACCTGCCCTATTTTGGATAGGGGCTCGACCTCGACCCACTTGGTGAAGTACTCGACGGCCACAAGAAGGGACTTTTTGCCAGATGAAACCCAGAGCAGTCCGACGATGTCCATTCTCCATTGCGCGAATGGCCATGAACTAGTCATCGGAGTTAGTAGCTGGGCCAGCATATGTATGTATGGTGCAAATTTCTGACATTTGTCGCATTTGCGGACAATATCTTTGGTGTCTCGCTGCATGGTCGGCCAGTAGTATCTCAGGGTTAGGCTTTATGGGCAATGGTTCTCCTGCCCGGGTGATTCCCGCATATACCACTGTGGATTTTTCTCAGGACTTGGCTTGCCTCTGACGGTGATAGACATCGAAGCAAGAGCCTTGTCATTGATCTTCTGTATAACCTGTCATTTAGAAGAGTGTATCTTGCTGCTCTGTTTTTTAGTCTCCTTGTTTCGATCTTCTTGGTTGGTAGGGCTCTGATTGCTATGTACCCCAATATTGGAGTCATCCAATTTGTCTACGTTTTCACAACGCAGATATCTCTATGTTCTGCTTCATCGAGGCTTGATCGCTCTTGATATTCAATGAGGCCACTGGAGACTTCGTCGGAGGATGAGGCTTCTTTGGCTAGCGGGTCAGCTATTTTGTTGTCATCTCGGGGGCACTGCGTGAGTTCGCAGCTCTTGAACCTGCCCATTATGCCAAGTACTTTGTCGCGGTAGTCTATCATGTGGGGGTCCTTGCTGTTGAAATCCTCTTTGACGTGGTTGACTACCAGTCTCGAGCCGTTGTATGCCAGGTGATCTATACCGATCCCTAATGTTAGCTTTAGGCTGAACAAGAGAGTTTCATATTCGGCCTCGTTGTTTGAAGCGGGGAAGTCAAACCTGACAACCTTTTCTAGGGTGAAGTCGTTAGGGAGAGGAGTGTGATCCTTGTTCCACTCGCCTTTCTAGTCGAGGACCCGTCACAGCGCAAGATCCACGTTTGGACATCTAAATCTGAGGGTTGGTGGTCTACCTTTGGCTCTTGTTCGTTGGTGAACTCAGTAATGAAATCTGCCAGTGCTTGGGCTTTGATGGCGGTTCTTGGAGCGTAGTTTATGTTAAACTGTCCGAGCTCCACCGACCATTTCACCATACTACCTGATAGCTTGGGTTTGATGCAACACCGAGCGGAGTGGATGCTTTGTCAGGACCGTTATGGAGTGGACCTAAAAGTAGGGCCTCAGTTTCCTGGAGGATACGACCAGTGCTAGAGCCAACTTTTTCAGGCTCGGGTAGTCTGCTTCTACTTCTGCGAAGGTTTTGCTGGTGTAATATATTGGTCTCTGAGTCCCTCAGTCGTCTCGTATGAGGGCTGAACTGACAGCGTGCTTGGAAACATACACGTATAAGTAGAGTGTTTCTACTGTCGTAAGCTTTGAGAGTAGCTCTAGACTCTCCATGTATGCTTTCAGGCTCTTAAAAGCTTGTTCGCACTCTTCGTTTTAGGAAAATTCCTTGCTCCCTCTCAATATCTTGGAGAATGAGAGGCATTTGTCGAACGACTTTGATATGAATTTGTTGAGTGTTGCCACCCTCCCAGTCAAGCTCTTAATGAATCTGATATTGGTCAGAGCTTTCATGTCGAGAAGGACCTGAATATGTTTTCGGTCGGCCTCGATTCTCCTTTTGTTTGCTATATAGCCTAGGAATTGCCTAGACTTGACTCAGAACGTGCATTTTTGTGGGTTGAGTTTCATCCGGTATTTCCTGAGTTGGTTGAATGCTTCGACGAGATTTTGTATGTGGTAGGGGCTGCAGAGGCTCTTGACCAGCTTGTCGTCTATGTACACTTCCATGTTCCAGCCAATCTGTTCTTTGAGCATCCGGTTGACCAGTCGTTGGTACGTAGCGCCTGCATTTTTTTAAGCCGAATGGCATCACCCTATAGTTGTATATTCCTCTTTCAGTCACGAAAGAGGTTTTCTCTTGATCTGGGGGTGCATCAATATTTGATTGTAGCCTAAATAGGCGTCCATGAAGCTGAGTAAGTTGTGCCTGGAAGTGGCATCCACTATCTGATCGCTACGGGGGAGTGGGAGGATGTCCTTTGTTTAGGTCAGTGTAGTCTACTCATACCCTCAATTTCCCGTTTTACTTTTTTTACAAGAATAGTGTTTGCCAGTCAGTCGGGGTAACGTGTTTCCTTTATCATGCCGCGTTGAGTAGACGTTGTACCTCTTCGTTTATGATCGCATTCCTTTCAGAAACTACGGGCCTTTTCTTCTGCCTAACAGTTTTCTTTTAGGGGTCCACTTCTAGGCGATGGGTGATTATCGATGGGTCAATCCCCACCATGTCCTGCATGGTCCATGAAAAATGTCCTGGTTACGTTGTAGTAGTTCCGTGAGTTGCTTCACCAATTCTTTGTTCAAACGGGAATCAATCTGGATGGCCTTGCTGTTGTGAGGGATGTCCACGTAGATTGTAACGGTTTCTTCCTCTGGTTGTCTAGCATTGAGCCTACCTCGAGGGCTTATTGGTGCCTCATTGTCTGAAGTCGGCTGTTCCGCACCTATACTTTGGGTAGAACGGAGGGTCGTCTTAGTTGTTGGGCTAGCCATTGATTGAGAATCGCCAGGTGGCGGGGTCGTCATGTATTGGCACTGCCTAGTAGCTACCTCGTCTCCTTCCAACGTACTGACCGTTCGGTTCGTTGGATACTTGACGCACTGGTACGGGGTGGAGACCGTTGCTTCCATCTGGTGTATCCAGGGTCTCCCTAGGACCACTTTATATGCCGAAGGCGCGTCGATTATTATGAACTCTTGAAACAGGGTTTTTGAGTTGGTTGTTTTCCCACTGTTGTAGTTAGTTGTATCTTTCCCATAGGGGACAGTCTTTCGCCACTGAAGTCGATCACCGGACGGCTTTCAAGGGTCAATGTTGTCTTTTTTAGTTACTTCTTGCAGAACGTATGGAGAAATGGAATGTTCATAGAGTTCCTTGTGTCCACTAAGGACCTCATTATCTCCCAGCCCACCAGAGAAATCGTTATCGCCAGGGTGTCATTTGTGCAAAAGTTGTACGACCTGGAGGTCTTTTCCATAAATACTAGCGGCTCGGAGGGGCCTTACTTCCGATCGTGTGGTACCCGTTGTTCACCGCGCATCACTTGGATCCTTGTACCTCCTAGGGCCCTCTCCCTGAACCTGTTGGATAGTTTGGACTCGGAATGGGCTCCATGTAGCACACATATTCTGTTAACCACTTTCTCATTAGATTCGATTTTTCTTCACGATGCCCTCTTTACTCCTAAAGCGATGAAGCTTTGCGCTTCATTCGTTAGGTCTGCCATGCTTGCTGGAGGGTCCAGTGTCAGAAAGTGGTAGAACTTTCCTTTTCGCAGTACGTTAATGAAAACTGAGACGGTCGTCGCATTGTTGCACACGTGGACGGTGGTTAACTCACTGTTAATGCAGGTTAAATATGCCTTTAGTGTTTCGTCAGGCCTTTGCTTCATTGATGCGAGTGTCTTAATCATTGACGAAGCCTGGTATACGAGAAGAGATCGCACACCCGGCTCGAAGCTCATTGGCGTTGTCGTTGTTCCAGTAACGCCTACTCGATGTTTGCGCGTTACTCGAGTTGTCGAAGGTGGTGAGTCAGTGTCAGGCTGAGCGCCCAACGCTTCCCCTTGATTTCCTTTCTCGTATGGGATAGTCACCATCTTTATGTTTCGAGGGGAGACGATGCTAGTGAAAAGTTAGGAACTCCGCGGCCCCCACGGACGACGCCAAACTAATGTAGTCGATTTTCACTCCCTGCTTTGACGCAATCTCGCTGACCTCACAAGTAACGCACGTGAGCCATGGACCACCGTTGTGGTGGCCGATGGCACTCTGATGCTAAAGTCAGACAGAGATCTGAGGAAGGCGTAATGTTGTAAACAGGGAATTTGTAGTTTACCAACCTCATGTCTTATTTATAGTGCAGGAGTCCTGGTTCTACCAGGCTATCGTAGGTGTTGTTTAGGAAGAAGATCTTTGTGGAGATCCTTCTCTAATTAGAAATTGTGTTTTAGGAGGGAAGTTCCATGTTCCCCGTGCTCCTAAATATGCGAGAGATAGTTTCTATTCCAAGAGCAATCCGTAGGAAGAAGTTTCCCTGCGTGGAATGTACTTTGGTATTTGCTTCTTAGTTAGAAGCAAAAAGCTGTTGTAGTTGCCCGTTCGAAGCTGATCCTCAAGATATTTGCCTTAGTACGACTCATGGATATTTAGGATAGTTGTGAGACGTGTGGGCCTAGCACATTGTAAGAGTTCGGGTCCGTCTGGCCGACTGGATCAGACAGGCTTAGAACCGCTTGGGTCGGATCAGTGTTGGGCTGATGTTGGGGTCCGTAATTCCTCGAGATCATCATGACACGTGTATGGCTCAAGGATGTGACCATTTTTATGCATCTTCGGTAGGTAATGATCGAATATGGATCAACATATCAATATAATTAGCCCAAAGATGGTTGCCCTTTTACAAATATCAACACAAAGATTGTCTCCTTGCCATCATTTTTTCACTTTCAACCATCAATATAAAAAATAATTGAAGAGAATGGTGTGGCAATCGTTGATTCATCTTTTTCAAAAGGCAGGGACTACTCCACACCACCATTTTCTCTTTCTCACACCATTCTACTCTCCCACACCACCTACTTTCTTCTCACACCACCTATATAAACAAAAACCCAAATTTTTTTCTCCTCACCATTCAAATCGACAAACGGTTCCTCCCTCTCCCATTCAAAATTTCTCCTTTTCACACATTCAAATCTCTCCCCACATTCAAATCTCTTGCAAATCTCCTCCCTCTCCCTTGAAAATCTCTCAAAATCCCCTCTAAATCGGAACCCTTGCATATCGAAACCCTTAAACTCTCCAAAACACAACAGCTAAAAAATGCCACCTCTCAAAGTGCAAAATGCATCTCTCTTGCGACAAACATGGCGTCTTCATTTTGTAAACTTCGAAAAAATACATTTGGGAAATAATTATTTAGAAGCTTTAAGTTTTGTAAATCCATGGTTCACAAGGTACCTCTATTACATGAACTAGACACCCATAATTAACATTGGATGCTTTCAAATTTTGTTGATAACGCAATGGATTAGTTTAGTTCCGAAAATAATGTGACATCATGCCAAAATAATGTTTGAAAACATTGCGACAGTGTAGGTTCGATGCAACAATGTGAATAAGGTCATAAAAGAAAGATTGAAAAAAAAAATTATCAGAAAATTTAGTTTTAGCAAAAATGTGCAGATTTTTTGTTTGTTCGCATCGAACAATGCGGGCTATTTGACAAATCTTGCAGAGTTCCAAGCAGACTTATTCAGATACTCCGCAGAGTTCCAGGCGAACAAAAGTTTTTTTTCAAAAAAATTTCCTGTTCGCAGAGAGCAATGCGAGGATTTCCAAATTCCCCTCATGGTTCCCTGCAAACATAATTTTTTTGAAAAAAAAATTCCTGTTTGCAGTGTACAATGCAGGATAGTTGCAAAATCTCGCAGAGTTCCAGGTGAACAAGAAATTTCAGCAATTTTTTTCGGACAGATTTGCACGACTTTAGTAAAACAACAATAACTTGCTCATTTAAAAGCATTTTCAAGTGATTAAAGTTGATTTTATTAGATAACTCAGAGTACTAGATTTTTTATGTTTTGATCAACTTGAGAATCGTTCTCGATCGAGCACATAAGTTGGCCGAAATTCAAGAACACTATCCCGTTTTTATTGCAAGACAGATTTGCACGACTTTAGTAAAATGACCATAACTTGCTGATTTCAAAACATTTTCAAGTGATTCAAGTTGTGTTTATTAGATAACTCAGAGTACCACAATATTTGTGTTCTGATCAACTTGATAATTTGTCTCAATCGAACACATAAGTTGTCCGAAAGTCGGGAACACTATCCCGTTTTCATTGCGAGACAAATTTGCACGACATTAGTAAAATGACTATAACTTGCTCATTTCAAAACATTTTCAAGTGATTCAAGTTGTGTTTATTTGATAACTCAGAGTAATACAATTTTTCATTTGGATAAGCTTGAGAATCGATCTTGATCAAGCATATAAGTTGGCCGAAAGTCAGGGACACTATCCCATTTTCATTGCAAGACAGATTTGCGCGACTTTAGTAAAATGATCATAACTTGCTCATTTCAAAATATTTTCAAGTTAATCAAATTGTTTTATTAGATAACTCATAGTACTACAACTTTCTTGTTTTGATGAGCTTGAGAATCAGTCTTAATTAAGGGTTTAAATTGGTCGAAAGTTACCCTATTTTGCCTTTTTTCATTTTACGTTTGGGTTTCTTTGTTAAGTTATGCATATTTATTGGTGGTGTGAGTAAATAAATAAAAAACTCAATGGTGGTGTGAGAAAGAGGAAATGGTGGTGTGGAATAGTCGTTGCCTTTTCAAAATCATGAAAATTGTTTCAAGTAATGTATCATTTTCAGAGGGCAACGACTACCTCGCACCACCATTTCCTCTCTTTCACACCATTCTACTCTCTTACACCACCTACTTTCTTACTCACACCACCATACTTTCTCACACCACCTATATAAACAAAAACCATTCATTTTCCCCCCTCACCATTCAAATCGACAATGGTTCATCCCCATTCGAAATCTCTTGCAAATCTCTTCAAAATCTCTCTCCACACTCAAATTGCTTGCAAATCTCCTCCCTCTCCATCAAAAACTCTCAAAATCCATTCAAATTTGAAACCCTTAAACCCAAACTCAATAAATATGCATAACTTAACATAACAGAGAAACTCAAACGAAAAACCAAAAAAATACAAAATGGGGTAACTTTCGACTAATTTAAATCCTCAATTAAGACTGGTTCTCAAGCTCATCAAAACACAAACATTGTATTACTATGAGTTATATAATAAACACAACTTTAATCACTTGAAAATGTTTTGAAATAAGCAAGTTATGGTCATTTTACTAAAGTCACGCAAATCTGTCCGAAAAATGAAAACGGTATAGTGTTCCTGACTTTCAGCCAACTTATGTACTAGATTGAGACCGATTCTCAAGTTGATCAAAACACAAAGGTTGTAGTACTCTTCGTTATCTAATAAACACAACTTGAATCACTTAACAATATTTTTAAATGAGAAAAGTATGGTCATTTTACTAAAGTCGCGCAGAACAGGAAAAAAAATTTGTTCACAGAGTGCACTGCGAGGTATCTCGAAAGTTACCCTTTTTGCATTTTTTTTCGTTTTGAGTTTGAGTTTCTCTGTTATGCTAAGTTATTCATATTTATTGAGTTTGGGTTTAAGGATTTAGACTTTGAAGGGATTTTGAGAGTTTTCGAGGGAGATGGAGGAGAATTGCAAGCGATTTGAGTGTGGGGATAGATTTTGAAGGGATTTGGAAGAGGAGATTTCGAATGGGGGAGGGAACCATTGTCGATTTGAATGGTGAGGGAAAAATGGATGGTTTTTGTTTATATAGGTGGTGTAAGAAAGTTTAAAAAAAAATCGAATGGTGATGTGAGAAAGAGGATATGATAGTGCGAGCTAGTCGTTGCCTTTTCAGAGGAGAATATGTGAAAGCCAAAAACTCCATTTTTATATGAAAAATAGATGGAAAAGAGAAAACAAATAACTGTAATAGATTTGGAACATGAAGATCTTAAAAAGCCAATGAAGCAATTGTTGCTTATTTTTTAATTAGAAATGGAGGATAAATTTTAAGGGGATTATTTAGAGAAGATAAAAAAATCATGACCTAAAATCTCTTTACCTTTGTCAAATATTTAAGGGTTTTTAGTTTGATCCTCATTAGTTTGTAATTAATTAAGTTTGGTATTCATTTTGAAAATTAATTGAATTTAACCCTCAAACCCACGTTGACTATTCTAGTCAATGACAATCAATGTCAGTAAAAAATGTTGACATTCTCTAACTATTTCAATTGCTTGTAAACCACAAATACCCTTCACTTGTACGTCATGTGCGATGCACATGCCAGATATAAAATAACATAAATGCATCCTAAGGCCGATGATGACTTCACAAATCAAGAGGAGATATGACATTATCCCCTCATCTCCTTTGGAAAGCAGAACCAATTACAGCAGGAATGTTGTAGATGATGACATTGATAGATGTAAAGCAATGGTATGGAGAAAATAATATGCTAGGATAAAATTTTCATTATACAAACAAGCGTATTTATACAAGAAGTATCCTAGTAGCTTTAGGTAACTTTTGATAAGAATACAATTCAGTTTCCACAACTACAATATTCCTAAGATTTCCATGACTACAATATCCTAATCATATCCTTATATCATAGGAGAATCATTGATTCTCAACACTCCCCCTCAAGTTGGAGAGTGGATGTCGAGAACTCCCAACTTGTGCAACATGCCATTGAAAGTGTCTTTTCCTAACGACTTTGTGAGCACGTCCGCTACTTGCTGAGATGAAGTTACATACTTGGTTTCAACTGAACCATTTTTGAATTTTTTTCTCTAATGAATTGGCAATCTATTTCAATATGCCTTGTTCTCTCATGGAAGACTGGGTTAGTTGCAATGTCCAAAGCAGCTTGATTATCACAGTGAAGCATTGCCGTCTCCGGATGTGACACCTGTAGATCTCGCTATAAGTTGCGCAGCCAGGTTATTTCACAACAAGCACTCGTCATGGCTCGATACTCTGATTCTGCTGAAGAGAGGGAGAAAATTTTATATCTCTTTGTCCTCTAAGATACCAGTGAATTTCCCATAAAGACACAATAACCTGTTGTTGACCTTATAGTAGTGGGACAACCAGCCCAATCCGAATCTCAATAAGCTGTTAAACGCAAAGAATTATGAGCTGGGAAAAAAAGACCTCTTCCTGGAAAACTTTTAAGATACTTCAAAATATGGAGTGTTGCATCCCAATGTGGTTTCCTTGGTTCATGCATGAACTTTCTGAGGACATGAACTACATAAGTAATATCGGGTCTGGTGATGGTCAAATAGATAAGGCGGCCTACCAACCTTCTATATTTTTGTGGATCTACAAGCAATTCATCTGTGTCTGGCAATTTGAGATTTTGTTCCATAGGAAAGCAAGCTGGTCGTGTTCCTAATAAACCTCCATCTTTAATAATATCAAGAGCATACTTTCTTTGAGAAATTGCAATACCTTTCTTGGAACGAGATACCTCAATACCCAAAAAGAAATTTAAATCCCAAGATCTTTGATACGGAAACGATTATGAAGAAATTGTTTGAGAGTATTGATGGCACCCAAATCATTTTCTGTAATCAATATGTCATCAACATAAAACAAAAGAGCAGTGAATGGTTTCCCTCTATTAAGTGTGAAGAGGGAGTAATCAGTTTTAGATTGAACGAAACCAACAGCTTATATGGCATCAGAGAACTTAGCAAACCATTGACGAGAAGCTTGTTTTAGGCCATATAGGGACTTGTTGAGGCGACATACCAGATTCTCCCCCTAGCGCCGTAAACCGGGAGGTGGGAGCATATAAATTTCTTCATAAAGATCACCATGAAGAAAGACATTATGAACGTCGAGCTGATGAAGAGACCAAGATTAAGCTGCAGCAAAGGCAAGGAGATAGTGAACTGTGATAAGCTTGGCAGTGGGAAAGAAGGTGTCATTGTAATCATTGCCATCAGTCTGAGTATACCCTTTAGCAACCAAGCGAGCCTTATACCGCTCGATTGAACCATCAGAGCGATGTTTAATCTTATAAACCCACCGACAACCAATTGGTTCCTTACCGGGAGGAAGAGAAGTAAGAGTCCAAGTGTGATTTAGTTCCAACGCTTGAAGTTCGGAGAGCATAGCCTGTTGCCAATTTGGATTTGAGGCAACATCCTCATACGTTCGAGGCTCCACGTGACGGCTGATGTTATAAATGAAAGCTAGATGGGATGGTGAGTATCGATGGTAAAAAATAAAATTGGACAAGGGATAGCGAGTACCTGATGAAGGATTTGGAGACGAAGACTCTGATTGGATGGATGGTGGCAACGTGATGACATAATCCTGGAAGTGGCTAGGCAAATTTCTGGTACAGCCTGACCGGCGATGAGGTGGTGTTGTTGATGGAGAGACATGAACGGGAGAAGTAGGAAGCACTAGTGGGGAACTTTCAGATGAAGAAGAAGGGTTGTCTGGTGAGGGAAGGGTATGGTCAGTAAGAGAAAGGAGTTTTGTGTTAGCGGGTAAAGGAGTAGATGGAGTAGGGGAAAGGGACAATCCCGGTGAATCATCGGGTAGGCTAGTAGGTAAGGCATCATGGTGGGTCGGTGGTGGTAAGGGACCCGAGGAAGGGAAATGATTGAATTGGGTATGCTCGGTCTTGAAAGGAAAAATATTTTCATGAAAAACAACGTCGCGACTAGTAAATATTTTTCGAGTGGACAGATCATAAAGTTTGTAGGCCTTTTGCCCATGCGGATAGCCAAGGAAAACAGATTGCTTAGCACTTTCAAATTTGTGAGAAGTGTAGATATGTTTGACATGTGCAAGACACCCAATAACCTTTAAATGTGTATACGATGGTGTTGCATTATACAATTTCTCAAATGGGGTATTGTGGGAAAAAAGTAGGGTGGGCAACCTGTTGATCAAATGAACTGCTGTGAGTATGCATTCTCCCCAGAGATGAAGAGGGAAGTTAGCTTGAAAGTGTAAGGCCCGTGCAGTTTCAAGGATATGACGATACTTACATTTGGCAACACCATTTTATTGTGGTGTGGCGACGCAAGTATGTTGATACAAAGTTCCATGATCTTTGAAAAAATCCCTTAATGAAACAAATTCTCCCCCATTATCCACATGAATAGCTTGTATGGTGGTATTGAATTGGGTTTTAACCATGGAAAAAAGGATTTGAGTAGTCATTGTGTTTCATTTTTATGGTGGATAAGAAATACTCAAGTAAATCTAGAGAAATCATCCACAATTGTTAGGAAAAACCAAGCCCCGAATATTGAAGGAGTTCTGTGAGTCCCCCAAATATCACAATGAATAAGGGAAAAATGTTTCATAGTGGAAATTGAACTTTTGCTAAACGGAAGGTGAGTCTGTTTGACAAATGACAAGCATCATAAACATTATTGAAACTAGAGGAACAATTTAACAAAGTTTTGCCTAAAACATGTAAATGCGAAGAAGAAGGGTGACCTAAACGGCGATGCCATAAGTCTACGGAAGCGGAAGCAAGGTGGCAGGATGGTTTGTTGGTAGAAGGTGCTTGGTCAGAAGCCAACGCCACTAAGTGATAAAGCCCGTCACATTGTTTACCCAAACCAATCATCATCCTCGTTGCCAGGTCCTGCAAGATACACCAAGAAGGAAAAAAGTCATTGAACATTGTAATCCCTTTGTGATGTGACTGACATACATGAGATTGACTTTAAAGGTAGGAACACATAAAACATTTTTCAAAGAAATATGAAAATTAAGAGATAAAGTTCCAGTGGAACTAATGGGTGTTGTATCTCCGTTTGGCAACATTACTGGCTGCATAGAGGGATTTTTAACTTTGACTCTAAGCATGTGAGAAGTTGAGGTGATATGGTCTGTAGCGCCACTATCAATAATCCAATAGAGATCATGAAAAGGTTTGGTATTACCTGAGGATTGGTGGGAGTCTTTTTCACTCATCATATTTTGAATCTGTTGATATTGGATATCAGATAAGTTAGGCATGACAGCTTGGATTTCTTCTAATGTTGGGTTTGAGTTCACATGGTTCACAGTCCTAGTGCTTGCTCCCCCTTTGTTGCGACTTCCCTTAGGCTTATTAGAACCAAGCAAACGGTGCTCGGGTAGAAATTCATGCAACTTGTAACAAGTATCAGTAGTATGGTGGTCTTGGTTGCAGTATGTGCAATGCAAAGACGTCTTACTAGCATTAGTAGGTGTTTGGCCTCGACGAACTGCCATGGCTGCAGACTCAATGGAAGGATGGGTACCTTGACGAATTGCCATGGCTACAAATTTAATGGAAGGACGGGATGTGCCCAACTCTCTTTGTTTTTATTCCTGTGTAATAAGGGAATAAGCCTTGCGCAACGTAGGCAAGGGTTGCATGAGCAAGATCTGTCCACGAACTGCACTATAAGACTCATTAAACCCCATAAGAAATTGCATCAGAACATTGCGCTCATCACGCTCCATGTGTTTTTTCATAGCACCACAAGAACACAAGGGCAGATCATTATATGAGGCCAATTCATCACATAGTTTTTTTAGTTTGGTGAAATAACTTGCTACGGACATTTGTTCTTGAGAAAGAGAGGAAAGATCCCGCTGCAACTGAAAGATTCTTGGAGCATTGCTTTGGGAAAATCTTTCTTTGAGATCCTCCCAAACCTCATGCGCTGTAGATGAATAAATCACACTGTCTGCGATGTCAGGTTCAATGGAATTAAGGATCCACGAAAGCACCATGTCATTGAAACGTTGCCAAAAAAGAAACTTGTTCAAGTTTGTCTCTTCTGAGGATACCTCCAGCATTCCATCAATAAGCCCTAACTTATTTTTCACGCTTAGGGAGATGTGCATAGAATGACACCATGTTGCATAGTTGTCTCCATTAAGAAGTTTGGAGACTAGCACCATTCCAAGGTGGTCAAGGTGATGGATAAAAAAAGGGCTAGAAGTTTCATGGTTCCTCCCAGTCAAAGAAATCTTTGTATTATCGTCCATGGTAAAGGGATGACGAAAGAAAGATGGCCATAGTGATAACTGGCGGCTGAAACAAGAGCTAGGATTAACCTAACTCTAATACCATGTAAAGCAATGGTATGGAGAAAATAATATGCCAGGATAAGTTTTTCATTATACAAGCAAGGGTATTTATACAAGAAGTATCCTAGTAGCTTTAGGTAACTTTTGATAAGAATACAATTTAGTTGTCACAACTACAATATTCATAAGATTTCCACAACTACAATATCCTAATCATATCCCTATAGTATCCTAATCACATCCCCATATCATAGGAGAATCATTGATTCTCAACAATAGGGAATCAAGATCAGAACTAAGAAGTAGATTGATCAGTCCATGAGGACAAAACCTTCACATCCAAGTCCAAATTTCCCCCAGTTTCTCCAATTAGAACAACTAATTGAATGTTGGAGCCATGACCACTTCCACCACTGATGAGATCTCCTTTGACATGAAAATGGTGATCAAACACCGAGATCTGGCGAAGATCACGACAACCATTAAAGACTACTTTGATAATGATGCTTCATCTGGCGACTCAGTCTCGAATCTACTTGAGATCGGTCGAGCTCAACTTGATCAAAGTTTTCGCAAATTGAAGAGTAAGGTGTGTTAATGAGGGTTTTTTTAGTTCAAATTTAATTCAGTTTCATTGTTTTGATTCCAATTTGGTTTTGATGGAGAGATAGCTTATCACTCAAACAGTGTGTTAAGTACAATCAACTTTGGTTGGACTTCAAAGCCTCCGTTGGCGATCAAGTACAGGTTGGATGAGGATTAGCAAAGCGAACAAGCCATTTCTAGATTGGCTGAGTTGTATTTGATATATAGATGATTTCATGTGCAATTTGATTTGATTGAACACTATTTGATATTGTAGTGTTGTGTGTGATTTTTTCTTTTATTCTTAATTGGTGTTGTAGTGTTGAGTTGATACTTTGTAACAATTATGGTGTTGCAGTTGTTGGTTTGATGAAGGTGAAAAGAGATGAGAGAAAAAAATGTCAAATCTCTTCTTGATTTGTGAAGTCATTTTCGGCCCTTGGATGCATTTTCTGTTATTTTAGATCCGGCATATGCTTTGCACATGACGTATAAGTGAAGGGTATTTGTGTGGATTTTCAGGAAATTGAGATAGTAAAAGGAGGTCAACCTTTTCTATTGACATTGACCATCATTGACTGGGACAGTCAACATGAGTTTGAGGATTATACTCAATTAATTTTGAAATGAGTACTAGACTCAATTACACACAAACTAATGAGGGTCAAACTAAAAAACAACAATTCTAGGGAGCCATGTTTGGGGTCACTTTGGGATTTTTTTGACACTTCTACCTCTTTTATGGTTGATACTTGTGGTGGTATTTTTAAAGATAAACGGTAAAAAATGTATAAAAAAAAAAATCAAAAGTGACCACCAAACATGACTCCCTAGACTTACTCAATATTTAATCATGCAATAGAATGGGGCTTGTATGAATTGGTGTCCATATGACACACACATTCAATTTATGGGGAATCTAATTAGGTTGAAATTCCCAATTAAATTCCTTCAAATTTTGTCTCAAGTGCTTCCTATTTTTTCTCCATTATTTCTGATGCAGTCAATTTTTGCTTTTTGCTTGACCTTAACTTACTGACCTGCACAAGGAATGCACATGAGCCACAGATCACCGTTGTGTTGGCCAATGACACTCCGATGTTAAAGTCAGACAGGGATCTAAGTAAGGCTTAATGCTATAAACAGGGAATTTGTAGCGTACATTTGTTCACCAACCTCGTGACTTATTTATAGTGCTGAAGTTTTGGTTCGACCAGGCCATCGGTGGCGTAGTTTAAGAAAGAAGATCTTCCTGAAGATCCTTTTCTAATTAAGAGTAGTTTTGTCTAAGGAAGTTCCCCTGTTGGACTTGTGCTCCTAGATACGCGGGGAGATAGTTCCCAATTGGAGTGTCGCCCATAGATGAAAGTTTTCATGTACAACGTATACTCTGGTAATTGTTTCCTAATTGGAGACAAAGTATTATTGGCTTGCCCATCCAAAGTTGATCCTCGAGATACTTGCCTTAATGGATTTTACGGGTATTGGGGATGGTTGTGTCACGTGTGGGCTTAGCAGGACAGTAATTTGGGTCTGTTTGGCGGACTGCGCTATGTGGGCTTGAAGCCGCTTAGGCCGGATCAGTGTTGGGCTGACTCTTGGGGGTGTTATTCCTTGAGACCATCATGACACGTGTACAGTGTAGAAGATAGGTCGTTTCGATGTATCATCAGTTGCTTCGCCTGAGTTAGTGGGGCGACTAGTCGGTCCACTAAATCTCTGAAAAGTAACTGTATTGTTGTAATGATTGAACTCAAAGCATTATCTCGAGTGACACATAGAATTAATGGATACACGACTGCTCAAGGAGAAGGGGTATGGTTTATATTCTTTATAAATAACCATTGTTTCAAGAAAGATCTTTTTTGTTCCTTCAGTGGCTTTTTCTTGTCTCTGCCTTGTGTTTTCTTTTGCATGAGTGTTCTTTTGCAAAGTTTGATTTGTACTTTCCTTCAATGGCGGCTAACGTCGAACTTACTCCTAGACAGGAGTTGTCTTATACTTGTCACAAGCTTTTTGAAAAAAGCTTGGTTGATGAAAACGAGTTAATTAGGCTTCGGGGCCTATATCAAGTTCCGAGAGATTTGGAAATCTTCCTTGTGTTCACGGCTCAGACTCCAACTACACCCCCAAAGGGGTATATAAGGTTGCATTGGGGCATGTTTGAATCCGGACTTAGGTTTCCAGTGTAAAATGACATGTGGTGTTTCTTATTTTCTCTCTGTATACCTCTCACTCAATTGGCCCCGAACGGGTTTAAGATTTTGATTGCGACCCTTATTAGAACACATGAAGCTGGCCTTCGTTTGACCCCGACGATAGTAAGTTCAACGCCTGACCTATGCTCGGTTGGATTCTAGAGGCATTTGTGTGTTAAGCACTCCCGGTTGTCTACATCCTATAGTAGATGACATTGAACCTTGGCAGAAGTATTGGTTTTTGGCTTCAGCGGATTCTCCATACTTCAATTTGGGAGGACATCGAGTCTCCAAATTCTTTCAGTTTGATCTTAGTAAGTGTTTTATCACTGTCTCCTCGTCTCGAATTCTGGATGTAGTGCTAACTTGATGTTTTGTTTCTTTTCTCATGAAAGTTTGTGACTTTGATCCTCACTGAGGAGGAAGAATTGATAAAGAGGGATTTTAATGAACTCCCATTGATGTTCATTGATGAGGTTATAATGTCGGACAACATCATACGGAGCAGGCTGCTCAGATGTTCCCATGAGGCTTTTGTTACACTCAGCTCAGCGGTTAAAGAGGTCGGAAGTCGTCGTTCGAATAAAATGGGCATGTTTATGCCCAGCCCGATTAGGCTGGTTGAGTTGGAGGCGGGCATGCCTCCTATTGTTTTTCCTAAAAGGAGACAACCCACTAATCACATTGCCTCTTCTTCTGAGCCGCCATCTTTATTAGCGGTTGTTGCGAAGTATGAGTTATTTTCGTCTGCTCAAGAGGTGGTCCTAGGGGATCATAGTCTCTAGCTGGATCTTGTTGTCCCCCCCCCCCCGATCGACTTAGAGAGGAGCACACTGGACTCAAGGTCGACGCTGTGAGTCACCATGGGTCTCTGGCGAAGGCTCGCGCTACCGAGTCACATGATTTTGTTGTGTTGCGCCTTCTTGCGGATGTCATATTCGGATGCTCTCCACCGGGTGGATTCTTTGACCGATCAACTGTAGGATTCCAGTGTTGCTGCGGACTTGGGGGCCATGCAAACCGCATCGTCCACGTCTGAAGTAGAATTAGCAGCCGTAAAGGCTCAACTGAAGTTGATCGAAGTCGAATTGGCTTCTACCCGAGTGAAATTGGTGCGGGCCCGTGCTGAGTTGGAGCACTTAGAAGGTGTTGTGGGCAAGTGGTCGTCTGATCTGGAAGCTCGGATTGCTGAGAGGAAGCAAGCCAAGATCGAATGGGTTGTTGTACGACGACAACTTGAGTCAGAAGTTGCTAAGGGACTTTGTTGTGTTCGTGAAGCAGAACGCTTATTGATGGAAGAGTGTTCACACTATGCCACATTGGTAGGTGCGGTGGATTTCAGAGCTTTAGAACGGAAGCTGCTGGTTTCGTCAGAGATCGTTCGGGGCAGATTAGAGCTTTTGGAGCTTATTAAATAAGAGCGCCCTGGTTTTGATATTGACTTTGCTTATTACAAAAAGATCGCTTTTGAAAATATCATGCTGGAAGAAAGTCCTGGCTCTTCGAGACAGGCTATTGAGGAAGTTGTTTTGTTCCATACTATTCCAAAATAGTTGTAATGTCTTTCTCAGGACAAGAACATAACTTTTAACGAAAGTCATATTTTGTAACTTTGCTTATTTGTCTTATACTATTGTGTCATTATGTCTTCCTTAGAGATTTCGACCCATGCTGTAGTCTGTAGAATTAGTATTTTCAGGCCCTATATGCTGGCAGATGGTCTGTGTTGTTAGTTGAGTTGCATCGAAACTGGCTAAGTTGAGCAAACTTTGTCTATAGTTGAGCTGCTATGGTCCCTGACGAGTTACTGTCGCGAGTTGTGGAACCAGCGAACACACTCTTACTCCCTAAGCCACTGTTGCTCGTGCATAGTGGACTAGGCGTTGGGATATTTCAAAAGTCGTTGTTATCAATAGGAACTAACTAAGCTACTTGGTGAGGTTTAGAGATCATTGTCTGTTGGCGAGTCGTTGTCATCAGGCGTAAGAGCGTTGACTGGGCTGTAGTCAAATTCGACGACCATGGTCTACAGAAGAGCAGTGGTCCCGTGGCAAGCCATCGACATCAGTCAGAGCTAACTAGGCTTCCACCTTCCAAATCATTTACACCCGCGCAGAACGAGCTACAGATTTGGGGTTTGTCCAGATGTTGTTGTCGTCAGTCGTCACTGACTAGGCTTACCTGATCGGAATCGGCGATCATTGTCTGTAGAAGAGCAATGATCCCTTGGTGAGTCATTGTCATAAGGCGTTAGAGCACTGACTTGACTCCCACTTCCTATGCCATCGTCATCCGTGCGCAGCCAGCTGGGCGTCGGGCGCACCAGAAGCCGTCATCATCAGTCGTGAACTGACTAAGCTTACCTGGTCAGATTCAACAATCATTGTCTGTAGAAAAGCAATGATCCCTTGGTGAGTCATCATCATCAAGCGTGACAACGCTGACTAGACTCCCACTTCCTAAGTCGTCGTTGTCCGCTCACAGTGGACTAGGTGTCGGGCGCACCAGAAGCCATTGACATCAATTGTGAACTGACTAAGCTTACCTGGTTAGGTTCGCAATCATTATCTGTAAAAGAACAATTATCCATTGGCGAGTCGTTGTCATTAGGCGTGAGAGCACTGACTAGACTCCCACTTTCTAGGTCATTGTCATCCGCGCGCAGTGGACTAGGCGCTGGGTGCACCTGAAGCCATCGTCATCAGCAGCGAACTGACTAAGCTTACCTGGTCAGGTTTGGCGACCATTGTCTGTAGAAGAGCAATGATCCCTTGGCGAGTCATCTTCATCAGGCGTGAGAGCGCTGACTAGACTCCCACTTCCTAGGTCATTGTGATCCGCGTTCAGCGGACGAGGCGTCGGGTAAACCAGAAGACGTTGTCATAAGTCGCGAATTGACTAAGCTTACCTGGGAAGGTTCGACTATCATTGTCTGTAGAATAGCAATGATCCCTTGGCGAGTCATCATCATCAGGCGTGAGAACGCTAACTAGACTCCCACTTCCTAGGGTGTCGTCATCCACGCATAGCGGACTAGGCGTCAAATGCACCAAAAGCCGTCATCATCCGCGCGCAACGGACTAGGCGTCGGGATTGAACTTTCGGATATGGCCACGGTGGGATGATTGGACGTTGCGATGGTTGTAACGAACAACGGTGGAAGTTCAGTAAAAGCAAATATTTGTATTAATAATTTTTTTGAGGTATTTTACATTCCACGGTCGTTTAAGTCCGTCACCGTTTATGTCTTCCAACCAGTATGTCCCCGGCTTGTTGACCTTGGTCACCCTGTAAGGCCCTTCCCAATTTGGGTTCAACTTTCTTGCGCCTGCTTCTTTGGTATTCTGCTGGGTTTTTTTTAGTACCCAGTCTCCCATTCTAAATTCGCGTGGCTTAACCTTATTGTTGTAGTATTGTGTTATTCGTTGCTGATAGGCACCTTGGCAGAGGCTTGATCCCATTTTTCCCTTGGTTGTGTCAAGTTTTCTTTTTTATCGTTTCCAAGATCGTTCGGTTAGTAACCTCCGTTTGGTCGTTGGCATGTGGATGCCCTAGCGAGGAGAAATGGTGACTGATGTTCAAACTTTCACATAGTTTTTTAACCTTGATAACTTCGAATTGAATTCAATTATCACTGACCAATACTCTAGGGATGCCAAATCTGCAGACGATGGTTGCCCATATGAACTTCTCTATTTGGATTTGCCATATCTTGGATAGGGGCTCTGCTTCGACCCACTTGGTGAAGTAGTCGACTGTCACAAGAAGGAACTTTTTACCAGTTGATACTGAAAGTGGTTCGACGATGTCCATTCCCCATTGTGCGAATGGCTAGGGACAAGTCACAAGTGTCAGCAATTGGACAAGCATGTGCATGTATGGCGCGAACCTATGTAATTTGTCGCATTTACAACAATATCTTTGGCATCTCGTTGCATTGTCGGCCAATAGCACCCGAGGGTTAGAGCTTGTGGGCAAGGTTTTCCCACCCGGATGATTTCCACATATCCCGTCGTCGATCTTTCTCAAGACCTGATCTGCCTTGAGAAAGGACATGCATCAGAGCAGGGGTCAGGTTGTTGATTTCCTGTATAACTTTTCGTTTAGGAGAGTGTATTGCACTGCTCTGCTTTTGAGTTTTCTGGCTTTAGCCTTCTTGGCTAGCCGGGCTCCGCTTTCAATGTATTTGAGAATCAGAGTCATCCAACTCGCCTTTGTGCTTGTGGTGTAAACATCATTGGGCTCTTCTTCATCAAGGCTCGATTGCTCTTGGTATTGGATGAGACCGTCTGAGACTTCGCCGGAGGCTGAGGCTTATTTGGCTAGCGCAGCAACTCTTTTATTGTCGTCTCGCAGGCATTGTAAGAGCTCACATTTCTTCAACCCACTTATTGCACGGAGTACCTTTCCGTTGTAGGCTATCATGCGAGGATCTTTGCTATTGAATTCATCTTTGATCTGGTTGACTACCAATCTTGAGTCGCTATACGTCGTTAGCTGATCTATCCCGATCCCCTTTGCTAGCTTTAGGCCGGACATGAGGGCCTTATATTCAGCTTCGTCATTTGAGGTGGGAATACCGAACCTGTCGGCTTTCTCAAGGGTGAAGGCGCTTGGGGAGTGGAAGGTGATTCCAGCTCCGCTTGCTTGACTCATTGCAACGCAAGGTCCATCCTTGATTGTCTGAATCTTGGGCTTAAATGTCTGCCCTTGGTTCTTCTTTGCCAGTAAATTCGGAGATGAAATCCGCCAGCGCTTAGGCTTTGATGGTGGTCCTTGGGGCATAACTTATGACAAACTGCTCAAGTTCTACCGACCATTTCACCATTCTGCCAGATAGCTTCGGCTTGTGCAATATCGTGCGGAGCGGGTGCTTGGTCAGAACTGTTATAGAGTGGGCTTGAAAATAAGGCCTCAATTTTCTCGAGGATACAACCAGTGCCAGAGGTAATTTCTCCAAGTTTGGGTAATGTGCTTCCGCATCCACGAAGGTTTTGCTGGCGTAGTACACTGGTCATTACGTTCACTGGTCATCGCGCACAAGGGCTGAAGTAATGGCATGCTTGGAGACAAACAAGTATAAGTAAAATGTTTCTCCTGTTGCCAACTTTGAGAACAGTTTGGGGCTCCCCATGTACGCCTTCAAATTCTGGTAGGCTTGCTCATATTCTTCATCCCATGAGAATCATTTGCTTCTTCTCAGTATTTTGAAGAAGAAAGGCATTTGTCAGACGATTTGGATATAAACTTGTTGAGTGTTGTCACCCTCACAGTCAGGCTTTGAACGTCTCTGATATTGGCGGGGGGCGGGGGCGGGGGGGGGGGGGGGGGGGGGTTCATGTCGAGAAGAGCCTGCATTTGCTTTGGATTAGCTTCGATTCCCTTTGGTCTACTATGTAACCTAGGAATTTCCCTGATTCGACTCCGAGTGTGCAATTTTGTGGGTTGAGTTTCATCTGATACTTTCAGAGTCGATTGAATGCTTCGGTGAAGTTTGCTATTTGGTCGGGGCTGTGGAGGCTCTTGACCAACATATCATCTATGTTGACCTCCATGTTCTTGTCGATTTGTTTTTTGAATATTCGATTCACCAGTCGTTGATACGTTGCAGTTACATTCTTCAAGCTGAACGACATTACCACGTAGCAGTATATTCCTCTTTCAGGTATGAAAGAGGTCATTTCTTGATATGGCGGTGCATTAATATCTGGTTGTAGCCCAAGTAGGCATCCATGAAGCTCAGGTTGTGTCCGAATGTGGCGTCCATGATCTTATCAATGCGAGGAAGTGGGAAGTTGTCATTCGGACACACCTTGTTCAAGTTCGTGTAGTCTATGCAGACTCTCCACTTCAATTTTTTCTTTCTTACCAGTACAATGTTTGCCAGCCAGTCCGGGTAGCGCGTTTCCATGATCATGTGCGCATTGAGTAGCCTTTGTACCTCCTTGTTGATGATTTTATTTCTTTCAGGCGCCATAGGCCTCTTCTTCTGCCGTATGGTTTTTCTCATGGGGTCCACCTCTAGGCGATGAGTGATCACTGATGGGCCGATTCCCACCATGTCTCACATGGTCCAGGCAAAGACATCTTGGTTCTGCTGTAGTAGTTGTCAGCTGCTCTGCCAACTCTTTGCTTAAGCGGGAACCTAGAACGACCCTATTGTTGAGAGGGCTGCTGAGGTAAACCGTGACTGTTTCTTCCTCCGATTGATCGATGTTGGGTTTGCCCCGGTGGTTTTCTGGAGCTTCGTCATCTGAGATTGGTTGCTCTATTCCAACTTATTTGGCAAGATTAAGAGACACTCTGGCCGCGGGCTTAGTCGCCAGCTGAAAATTATCAACTGTTGTTTGGTCACATATTGGCATTCTTTGGCCATTGCTTGGTCGTCTCGTATGGTACCAACTATTTAATTGAATGAGTACTTGATGCACTGGTGCAGAGTGGAAACTATTGCTCCCATTTGGTGTAGCCAGGGTCTCCTCAGAACAACGTTATAAGTGGACGGTGCGTCGATCACTATAAACTCTTGAAATAAGATTTTTTGAATCGGTGGCTCTCTCGTGACTACGGTTAGTTGTATCTTTCCCACCGAGTAGCGCTTTTCTCCACTGAAGTCAATCATCGGACGACTATCAGGAGTTAGGACCTCTTCCTTTAGCTGCATGTTGCGAAACGTGCGGAGGAATAGAACGTTTAACGAGCTCCCCATGTCCACTAAGGATCTCCTTACTTCTCAGTTTGCTAGGAAGATCGTGATTACCATAGCGTCATTATGTGGAAGCTAGACGCTCTGGAGGTCTTTGTTCGTAAAGGCTAGTGATATGGGAGGATCATGGCTCCTAACACTGGACATCTATCGGTCGTCGCATATCACTCAGGACCCTCATCTCCCCGAGTGCTATTTTTTTCGACCTGTTTGATTATTCGGATTCGGAGTGTGCCCCATGGAGGACGCATCTCGTGATTGTCGATCATCCCTTACACTCTTATAGGAGGGTTTCTCCTCAGACTCGACCTTTCTCCTGTTGGTCTGTTCCTCGTCTAGAATGATGTAACTCTGTGCTTCCTTTACCAGGTCCGCCATATTTGTCGGGGAGTCCAAAGTTAGGAAGTTAGAGAACTTGTCGTTCCTCAGACCGTCTGCGGCGGCCGTTGCATCGTTACAAATGTTGACGAAAGCCAACTCATCATTGAAGCGCGTGAAGTACGTTCTTAATGTCTCATCCGACTTTTGCTTCATGGATTTGAGTATCATCATCGTTCGCAAGATCTGTTGTATATGTGATGATTGCAGATCCGTCTTGGGGTCTGATGCTGCTAGCATGGGGGTGCGAGCATGTTTCCCCCGTGTTGCCAGTACCACCGAAAGCGGTAGTATAGCGCCAGTCTGAGCGTTTGACGTATCCCTATGGTCTCCATTGTTGCAGGATCTGGTAGTCACCATCTTCTTGAGCTCTAAAGAGTGATGATGTCAGTGCTTTTGCTAAGAACTTTGTTGTCCCCACGGACGAGGCCAATCTGATGTAGTTGATTTTTGCTCCCTGTTTGACCTTGAAATGCGAACCTGCATAAGGAACGCACGTGAACCACGGAGCACCATTGTGGTGTCGATGACACTCCGATGCTAAAGTCAGACATGGATCTAAGGAAGGCTTAATGTTGTAAACATGGAATTTATAGTATACCTTTGTTTACCAACCTCGTGTCTTATTTATAGTATTGGAGTCTTGGTTCGACCAGGCTATTAGTGATGTAGTTTAGGAAAGGAGATCTTCTTGAAGATCTTTTTCTAATTAGGAGTAGTCTTGTAAAGGGAAATTCCCCTTTTGGACCTGTGCTCCTAGATAAGCGGGAGATGGTTTCCAATTGGAGTGTTGCTCATAGATAGAAGTTTCCATGTACGACATATAGTCTAGTATGTGCTTCCTAGTTAGAGACAGAGTATTGCTGGCTTGCCCGTCTGGAGTTGATCCCCGAGATGTTTTCCTTAACAAGTCTTGCGAGTATTGGGGATGGCTATGAGACGTGTGGGGTTAAAAAGACATAATAATTTGGGTCCGTCTCGCGGATTGCGCTACGCCTGCTTGAAGTCGCTTGGGTTGGATCAGTGTTGGGCTGACGCTTGGGCTTGTTATTCCTTGAGATCATCATGACATATGTACGATGTAGAAGAGAAGATGTTTCGGTGTATCATCAACTTCCTATTTCTTAACTTAAATACCCCTTTAGTTAAATTAACTTGTAACCCAACAAACTTAGATGACAAGGGAACCCCATCTTGTTTTGGATTTTCTAGTCCAAAGATGGATATAGAAATAATTTTTCAAAAATTAGTAGGTTGTCCTACATATTGCATAGAGTTATTCTAGAGAGCCAGTCCAGGCCCAACACCATCCATCATCCTAGAGATGCACATCTCGAGGATGATGGATGTCGTTGGGCCTTGCCTGGCTGGTATGGCCTCGCTCTTTAGAAAAGTTGTATTGCATATGTAGTGCAAATGAGGAACTTGATGTGTTATTTGCACTAAAATAAATGAGTCCGACAGTCCACCAATTGTAGCTTAGTTGGTTGGACATCCACTCTCCTTGTGAGAGGTCGCGGGTTCGAGACTCGCCAGTTAGGATTTTGTGAGTTTTCGCCACATTTGCTTCCCACTTGATAAGTGGGAACAAAATTCTCACAAGGATATTAAATGGCAACAATATTGTAGCATTCGGGTCTGGTGTGGTTTGATTAATCTATAGGGTCAGTCATGTAGTCGGACATGGATTAATAAATAAATAAAAAAGGGTCAATGACTCAATTTTAAAAAAAAAAAAAAAAAAATGAGTCCGGCATGTCATCCCTAAAGTGAGAAACCCCAACCCTAACACGACGTCATTGCCGGTAAATTTCGTGTCGGGTCGTGGGGCCAAAATCGAAAAAATCCCATTGATCGGTATCAATTGGAACTTGGATCCAGAATCTCCAGCCACCAGTGTGAAAACGCCGGACATTTGGATCCAGGTTCGTCAGCAAAACCGAGATTTGAGTCTGAATCTTCTCTAATCATGCTGCTTTCCCACCAATTCATCCTCAGAAAACTCCCCATTACCCATCTTGATCACAAACCCTCCACCTCTCACTCTAAAACACTAACTAATCCAACTCTAAACCCCCACTTCTCACCCTTGAAGAGTAACCCTTTCATCCATACAAGATGCAAAGCACAAAACCCTGCCATTCCATCTGTTAGTGATGTGGGTTCCCCTATCAAACCTTCAAAACCCAAAGTGGAGGAAGGAACCTCACATGAAACAAACTTCTGGGGTGCTGTTAGTTTGATCATAGGCACTGCTGTTGGACCTGGAATGCTGGGTCTTCCCTCAGCAACAATCAAAGCAGGCCCATTTCCATCCACCATTGCTATTCTCCTCTCGTGGGTTTATGTTGTTTCATCCATTTTACTTGTTGCAGAGCTCAGTTTTGCATTCATGGAGAAAAATGGGGTTGGAGAGGTGAGCTTCACTAGCCTTGCAACCAATACATTGGGTGGTAAAATGGGTGCTTTTGTTTCCGTAGTTTATGCTTCCCTTAGTTTCTCTCTACTTTTTGCCTGCATATCTGGTATTGGTTCTATTGTGATCCAATGGTTTCCATGGATGAACTCAGTTCTAGCTCATGCTTTGTTTCCTTGCTTTGTTGGAATGGTAATCAGTTTGTTTAGATTCAATGTCATTGATTCAGTCAATAGGCTTTTCTGTTTCCTAATGCTTATTTCCATTACGGCATTAGTATCTTTTGGTGTATCAATTGGGAGAGCGAATTTAGTGAATTCCTTTGGTTATGCTTCGTGGAGTCCCTCAGCAATCCTCCCTTCAATACCCATTACCGTTCTTACATTGGGGTTCCATGTAATCACACCATTTGTTTGTAAAATTGTTGGGAAGTCTGTTTTTGATGCTCGCAAGGCTATACTGTTTGGTGGGGCTGTTCCATTGATTATGGTTCTTTCCTGGAATTTAGTTGTATTGGGGCTTGCTCGAACCACTGCCACTATCTTGCCACAAGATCCAATTTCATTATTGCTTTCTGTGAATTCTTCTGCTTTACCTGCGGTTCAAGGCTTTGCATTAGCAGCATTGGCGACAAGTTTGATAGGTTACGCTGTTAGCTTTCCAAAGCAGCTTACGGATACTCTTGAATTGATTTGGAGAAATTATAATTCGATAGAATTGGAGTCATCTCTATTGGGGTGTAAAAGAAATAGCGGACAAGTTGGGTGGATTGTTTACTCGAGTCCTACCAACCTTGGAGCTCCTGGAAAAGTTTTGTTTATTGGATCACGGTGGACTGCAGATTCAGGTGTTGTTGGACCATCAGCTGATGCGAGGTATGGTTCACTCAGTATCTTTGTCATGCCAGTTGTACTTGGTGTGCCAGTCCTTATAGCTTCTTTCTTTCCTTCGACATTTTTGAAGGCTCTAAATTTTTCTGGCCTATATGCAAATTGTTTTCTCTTTGGCATCTTACCTCCAGTTATGGCTTGGATCCATCGCTCTCAGAAGAAATCCAGGTACTATCGAAAACCTGAATTGGTTTCCATTTGCTAACATTAAAAAATGAAGATAAAGTACAAAAAGTAATGTTAGATACAAGTGTGAAACTGGGGATGGTCTCTAAATTGATGTGGATATTTATACATAACATAAAAGGACTAAGAATTAAATTGATATTGAACTGTGAATCTGCCCCCCCCCCCCCCCCCCCCCCCCCCTGGACTGGTTATAAGCAGAGATACATGGGAAGGGATCCATTGACTAAGTTTCCTACTAAGTCATTTTTTGAAGTACTTGAAAAATCGAAACTCGTTGACCAAGGTTTAAAAGCTTAATCGATCACTGAGCAGCCCTTCATGAGGTGTAATCCTCACAAAAAAAATGAGGTGAAGCCCCAATTGTTTGTTAAAATTCAGTTGATGCAATGCTAAAACAAAGTACTGAACAAATCAGAAAAAAGTGAGATCATTATAAATGCATCAACTATTCAATGAAATAAACATAGTACAAGCACACTAAAGAAGAAATAGAGGTGTTGAGTGTTGTCTAATCAAACCTTTATCAAAATGGTAGTGACAAAAATATGAAGAACATATACCACCCTCATGCACAAAATGCTACAGTGCTACTAGATAACTACAGTCATAAATCAATTGTAAGTCATAACCAAAACACACTAGACATCATCTGTATCTTTAAAGTGTCCAATAAACCTTTGACATAAAGTTGAAAAGTAGTGAGAACTCATAAGTCACATAAAAATAACAAAAACACACACGACATGTAACACATTAGGGGAAGGGAGTCAAAAGTTGAAGTCTTTTGGTTTATTTATTAATTTATTATAAACACGTGTTGAAATTGAAGCTTAAGACTCACAATGCCTCAATTCTTAAGCCTCAGTACGTAAGTCTCAATTAAGTGAGGCGTACGCATATTTGCATTCCACTGGAGGAAATTATGGTGAAAAGGTCAAGTTATTATCTAAAGGGGATCATACTTGTTCTTATTAGAATTGGTCTTTCTGATATACCTATTTCTTATATGTCTATCTTTCACATGCCAACATCAATCACATAAGATTGAGAGGATGATCTGGAACTTCTTATGGTGGACAAGGGATTCCATGCTCTGAAATAGGAGTATATATGTTTACCTAAAGAAGTGGGGGACTCGAGATTCGACCACTTCAGTTAATTAACAAAGCATTATTAAGGTAAGTACCATACCTCCACAATCACTTACCTTAATAATGTTTACCTTCATTGTACCGTACAATGATGGAATCTCTATGGAAAGTTGCTCACAAAGAAACCAACGGGTATTCACAAAGAAACCAATGGGTTCTGTTGGAATTTCAATCTCTACTAGTAAAGTTGATTTTATGAAAGGGATTGAAGTGGTTGTGGTGAAGGATGACAAGGTAAACTACTTGCAAGATGTGTGGCTAGGGAATACTACATTTGGAAAAATGTTCCCTGGATTTTATGCTTTATGCAATAAGAATCAAGGGATGGTGGAGGAGTTCGTTGCACAGGCTAAGGGGATAATGGGACTTTCATTTTAGGAAGAGATCCCTATCAATATTCAGTGGGGGAGGTTAATGAATTTGTGGTGTTATTTGATTTGTTGGAAGGCACAGGGCGAGATGTTTTCATTCAGGCTATAGCTATGGAGCATATGTCTCCAGTGTTTATAACGACTTTCATTGAAGTTTGTTCAGACAAGAGGGGTGCTCTCTATGGTGGCTTTCTTCATGTGCACAACAGTATGGATTAAGCTTCCACCCAGCGCAGAGTTGATTGATAAACGGATTGATATTGATGAAAATTGTTGTCTATCTCTTCTTCATTGCTTCATTGTGAGTGGGTCAGTAGCTTATGGGTTGCATTGTATGCAGGGACGGATCCAGAATTGCAGACAAAGGGGGGGCAAATAGTACATAACTATTTTACTATACAACTATTCAACTATATATACTTGTCATACTTGATTCACTTGTAGCTAGCAAATGAAGAACTTACCTTTTTGAATTGGAGAAAACAGAAGCAAGCATGGTGGTATAAGATGAGAGTTGGCGAGTAGCGGAGTAGCTTAGGTAGTGTCTATTTTCTGGACTGAACTGGATGGAGAGCTTTTTCCTTTGGGGCTAGCTCAGAGAAAGCAGACAAACAACAACTTTTGAAATCTTAATTTACAATTATTTAATCTAAAATAAAAAGATTAAATAGATAGAGATTAAAAAAAATAAAAATCTTTGAAATATATAATTTCCTTTCCCCCGGTCCTCAACTCAATAAAAATGTTAATATGAATATGATGGGAATTAAAATAGAGAGAGATGGTGGATGGATAGATGGGAATTAAAAAGAGAGAGAGAGAGAGATAAATTAAATAAAAGAGAAAGAGATAGAGTGGGATTGGAATTGGTGAAGGGGAGTTTAAGAAATAGAAAACAAAAGTCTTTGTTATAAAATGACCTGGAGTCAAAAGCCAAGATTGTATATAAAGAGAGGCAATATAAAATTTTAAAGGGGGCAAGATAAAACATATAAGTAATTTGGAGAGATTTTTCAAAAATATAAGGGGGGCAATTGACCCCCTTATCCAACCCATAGATCCGCCCATGAATGTATGACTATTTTTGGAGATCGTGCAAGAACCCAAGTCACCTTACATGTAAAGGAAAGGTGTCATGGAAGAACCCTTTTATTCGGTGTGGTTATTATGGAAGTTTTAATCTCCCTATGGGTATGGGTTCCAGCCATGCATCTTTTAGTGGGATTTATTTTGACTCCTTGGTTCAAAATTGGGATACGCTGGGGCCATAATGCTTAAAAGTCGCTCCACTGTATTCTTGATATCAATAGATTCAGTAAATTTTTTTCCTTCAAAAAAATAATGATAAAATATTATTCGCCTTATTTTCCTTGAAGAGTTTTTAGTTTTGAGCAGCTGTCCTTTACTCATAATGTTAAATTATTAGTGGAAGGAACTGTGAATTTATCTGGAAAAAAAATTGAAAGATGAGCTAATTTGTAGTTATCCTTTCCTCGTTCTTTTAGTGATCCTTTTTTCTATGCTTATAATGTCTAGATGTCCATAAGTTTCGGAGATTTGATTCAATTGACACAAACTTGGGTTCGTGAAAAAGGTCTTTTCAGAGAAGTTTCTAGTAGGCATCCATTGTTTACGGCTTTATCAAAGTATAATAGCTATTTCAAATTATTCTCACTAAAATCAGCTTCAAATTGATGACGATCAGTTTTATCTTTGTATGTTTTTCTAGAGATGGATCATGTTCTGTAGGTAGTTCAATAAGAAGTACCCAGTACCAACTAGATTAATAGGCTGTTGTTGCAGATGTTCTGCATGATCACATTTTAACAGAAATGGTTGCATGTTGCAGATCTTTTACTTCTGAGGATGTAAATCTCCTGCCAGGAGGCAATATCACTCTTCTGCTACTCTTTGTGAGTGCTGTCATATTGGCGATCTGGCACTGAATCTGCATGAGAAAAAAAAGTTCTGGACTAAATCATCTGGCTTCTGAGTTTGCTGTTTTTTTGGATGCTGTAGATGTTTCGAAGACATTGCAAGGTCGTCATACTGATCACCTGCACTGGAAGCAATCCCTCCATGCTCATGAATTTAGGTCTTTACATCTTTATTATTTGGACATGTTCATTATAAATATAGCAATATACACTCCTGCACCAATGCGATATAATTGTTTTTGGTGTTACTTGCATGTTTAGTAGCTTATACCATCTTTGAGTAAATGTGTGTGAAAGTCTCAAAAGAGTTGTGCTCATTCTCAAGCTTGGAAGCAATTTTGAAACATATTTTGAGTCCCAGTTTCTTCTTTTTGGAAATTGGGAAACCCTATTTGTGATCAAAGTTGAAGATAGTACAGACCTGTTTTTGATTGAACATTAATTTTGTAACGGGCTGAACAACACCTTGTAACTTAAGATTAACCCAGGGTTTGGTTTCTGAATTTCATCAAATAGTTTTCCATTCTGATGGGTTTTGGTTTTCCATGTAAACAAGCCACTTTTTATTTTTTAATTGGCTGTGTTGCTTAAGCGGTACATTCAACGTCCTACTTATAGAGTTGCATGTAGAAAAGTAAAAAAAAAACAAAAAAACAACTTCCTTAGGCTGGTACTCATTGGCATCACCACCTGGCTTTTCTAATCATCCAGTGGTAATTGGTCTGCAGATTTCATAGCAGCTATACTGTACATGAGAAATTATTTTTTTTCAGGCAAAACAAGAATGGATTTTTATTCACCGTGAGGTGAGGAAACTGGGAAATTTTTTTATTTATTATTTTTTTTTTTTTTTTGAACAAAGGTTAATAGTTAGCTATTCACTAGCAGGAAGCAGAGAGATAATCTAAAAACACATTACTTAAAATTTAAACATACTAGGGTGTCGACGCACTCTATTCAATACTTTTTATTTTATTATTTATTATAATTTTTCAATAATAAGTAAAAATTATTATTGAAATTCTAAACAAAATAATTATTTATAATTTGAAGGGCTTATGCATAATTTACAAATAATTATGGGCTTCAAATAAATGATGTTAGGGACTTATGTATAATTAATAATATTTAAGAAGAGCAAACTTTTTTATCGTAAATAATATGAATTTGGGAGGGTTTAAAATGACAAAAATACCCTCAACTACTATTCACCTAACTATTGATTATTTTTGTAAATATGAGAGTTGAACTCACATTATATGGTATAAATAAATTGAAAGTTTAGATTTCCTTTTACTCATACAAGGTGAGGCCAAGATTTTGATTATTGGATAAGATTCTCCACGAAATGTGTGCATTTGTTGTATCTCCATAAGATCTATGTTGCTGGGTGGGGAATTCTTTCCATTCCTTCACCAATTGATTGAGGGGATTGAAATGACTTTGAACCCTCCTCAAGGTTTTTGACTATCTCACAAGGAAGAGGTCTTCATTGAAAGCCTACTATTGGGTTTTCAAGGAGTTAATTTGGTAGATGTTTGGAAGGAGGAAAGTGTCTCAATATTATGTCGATATCATTAAGAATATGTATGAATATGACTTAACTAGTGTTCGTTCAGTAGGCGGGATGTTCAGTGAACTCCAAATGTCAGTAGGACTACATCAAGGGTCGACCTTAAGTCCATACCTCTTTGTTTTGATCATGGATGAGTTGACGAGACATCTGCAAAAAGATGTACCTTGGTACATGTTATTCACAGATGATATTATCTTAATTGATGAGACTATCGAAGGCTTAGGTCAAAAATTAGATAGGCGGCGGGAGGCTTTAGGGAGTGACGGTTTTAGAATTAATCGTTCGAAGACAGAATATTTAGTATGCAACTTTGGTTGTGAATCACGATGGAGGAGTAATGCAATTGAGATCGAATGCGTGGAGGTCCCAAAGTGTGAGGTCTTTTTATATTTAAGATCTATAATTCAAAAGAATGTGGCTATTGGAGAAGATGTAGACCATATGATTAAAGCTGATTGGCAGAAATGGACAATAGCGTCGGAAGTATTATGCGATTGAAGGATGCCTGCAAGGTTGAAAGGGAAGTGCTATAAGACAATTGTTTGATCGGCCATGTTATATAGTTCAGAATGTTGGGCTACTACAAAACAACTTACGTATAAGATGACGATAGCAGAAATGCGTATATGTTAAGATGGATGTGTGGTAAAACCTAAGGGTGGGCAAAAACTGATTTAAATTCGATTAACCGACCGAACCGATTTTCAAATTCGGTTCGGTAACCAAACCGAAATATGAGTAGAAAGAAAATAATTTAAACCGAACCAAACCAGTTTACGATTTTGAACCGACCGAATAATAATCGAACCGACCGATTAATTAGATATATATAAATAACTAAATAACAAGTAGGTGTCAATTCCTGATTAGAGTGCAACAAATGCACTGCAGTGCACCTTATTGCACTGAATCACCTCTTTTTCTCTCTCAATTTTCAATTTTGAGCTAAAAATTGGGCATGTTTTAATGAAAGCCTTTCAAATGCTTGAGCCCGAAATTTTGTCCCAACAGAACTGAACCGATCCGAAATTCGGTTCAACCGAATTCATCGATTTACAAATACAAAATTCGGTTTCGGTTTCGGTTTTGAGCAAACCGAATGAAATCGGTTCGGGGCTCAAAACGAACCGAACCGAATCGACATTGCCCACCCCTAGTAAAACCTGTACAGATAAAATTAAGAATGAAAGAATTAAGAAATACTTAGGTGTAGCCTCCATAGAGGACAAAATTAGATAAAGGCATTCACTGTGGTTTGGTCAATTAGAAAATGTCTAGATTGACAAGTTAATGGCGAGTGTAAACGAAGGGAACGACTGTTGAAAACTTGGATGAAAGCAGTGAAAGAAGACATCTTTGAGCTTGGATTATGCGAGGATGTGTGGAAAGACCGCATTGCTTGGAAAACAAAAATTGGTGTAGCCAAACCCAAAAATACTGAAAATGGACTTTGATGATGATGACTGTGAATCATGTACAAATTGCTAATTTGCATTCCTCTGGTTGCGAGATTGTCTCAAGAAGAGTGCTCTGGAACGCAATCCACACAAAGAAACATATCTCGAGATGGGAAATTCTTACCGGATGCTCTGTTGCAATCATGATTCCCAGCAGCAGTATCACACTCACATGTGGTAAAATGATTTTGCAGAGAAGCCCTGTCCTTTCTTTTGCCAAACCCAGCTGTCAACTCCTCCTTGAGGATGGCCTGACGGAATACATTATTTATGAGGCCAATTTGCTGCTCCATTTCCCACTTCCTTATTTAGCACCCACAATCTGCCTGTGGTTCAGTGCTGAATCCCCATTTCCAGTTCCCAGAAGAGCCATCTCCTTTTGCTTCGCACACGTTATTCAATGAGATCATGGTGCCCTAATTTATAACACTGGTCCAATAAGGTGCACTGCCCAAAATTTTGGCTGGACGTAGTGCCATTCTCAGGTAGGATATGTATTTATCCAGGGTGTTCAGGTGCAACAAAATGTACTGCAATATCGAGTTCCATTTCTGCAAAACATCCCTCTATAGTCATTTGATTATCCTCAGCAGCTAATAAAAAGTAAAAATTCAAAAAATTTCATCAAGACCCTTAATAGAATTTACAATTGAACAATTACACGAGTAAGAATAGAAACATATGCCGACCTTTACATCCACAAACTTTCTCTGTGTTGCCTCCAATCCACACCATATTCCACGAGACTATGCAATAGTCCCATATCCCTATATGTACTGTTGCATTATAATTTTCTTGAATAACTTCTTATATTGTCATGTAACTGTAATTTATTGTTTCAGTTTCAAGGTCACCATAGGAAACCAAAGATTGACAGACGCTTTCTTCAAGATGTTAACATTGTTGATGGAAGACCAATTTCCCAGTCTACTCCCTTTACTAAAATCTGTCCGTGGAGACCGAGAAGCCCTGGGATTGTCAATTCTAGTGTATTCAGCCTCATTTCCCATTTCTGAGAATCAGATGCTGCAGGAGTCATAATTGGATAACAGATGAGTAAACTTGTAGCAGATTCTCAGTAACCAACTAAACAGAACATGTAAGTATCTCTTCTTACACTCTGGACTTGAACTGAGGCCCTGTAATTGGATGCACCCCACAGCCATCACAAGAAACTCACCATTGATCATGCTTTTTGGTTCTTCCACACCATATAAAACATGTCAAAACTGAGCTTTCTCTACACCTGGTAAACCACTGGTTGCAGTCTTGAAAACTTGACGACTGAAACATACATAACATATTCTTGAAGTCATTGGAGACCAGCAATTCACTTTCTAAATAACCTGCAGGGGTAAGATAATAATGAGCAAACAACTTGAGAACTTAACATGCATTTGTATGTTATAGATAGAACAGACCCCCATCTCATGCCAAGAAAACCAATTACTCGATGTTTAGGTGCTTGCAAGAGTGAGTTTCTTCATGAATTTAATTTTTTGTTGCGAGGACTATCCGGCTTGCAATATACTAGAATATTACCCATGCCGTTGGCACTCCACATACATTTTTTTTGTTGCTAAGTATCATGCGCTGGACACCCTCACCAACATCTCTACCATTGCCCTCAATTAGTACCATAAAAATAAAATACAAAAATCATATTTCAGAATGTAAACTAATTGAGATGCATGACTTGTTTACGGTAAAAATACTAATTTTTTTTAGAGTCAAACTCTGTTAAAATTAGAATCGATTGAATGTTGGGGGTCTTTGTTTGAATGTTCATTAAAATGTTCATCCGTTTCTTTAAAAAATATTATACTTAGGCACGAAAATATTAAAAACACTTACAAAACCAATGATCGATGATGCAGTCGTTTTTCGCTCTCTGCTTTGACCTAGCCCTGTTGACCTGCACAAGTAACGCACGTGAGCCACGAACCACCGTTGTGATGGCCGACGACACTCCGATACTAAAGTCAGACAAGGATCTGAAAAAGGTGTAATGTTGTAAACAAAGAATTTGTAACGTCCCTTAGTTTACCAACCTCATGTCTTATTTATAGTGTAGGAGTCCTGGTTCGACCAGGTCATCGATGGCGTAGTTTAGGAGAAGATCTTCATGAAGATTCTTCTCTAATTAGGAGTCATACTGTAAAAGGAAAATTCTTTATTAGCCATTTGCTCCTAAATACGGGGGAGACAGTTCTCTATCAGTGGGTAATCCGTAAGAGAAAGTTTTCATGTGTGATATGCATTCTAGTATTTGCTTCCTGGTTGGAAGCGGAGAGCTGCTGTAGTTGTCTATCCGAAGCTAATCCTCGAGATATTTGCCTTAATAGTGATTACAGATATTGAGGATAGTTGTTAGACGTGGGCTTAGCGAGCTGTAAGAGTTCGGGTCCGTCTAGCGGACTGCATTGGGCGGGCTTAAAATCGCTTGGGCCAGATCAGCGTTGAGCTGACGCTGGGGCCCGTAGCTCCTCGAGATCATCATGACACGTGTATGACTCAGGGATGTGACCATTTTGGTGTATCATCAACTACTCCCCCGAGTTAGTGGGCCGTCACATCGGTTCGCTAAGTCATCTCTTGAAAAGATACGCCGCTCATGATGATTGAGTCTGAATCGTTGCTTGAGTCACGCGCTGCATTTATTGAACGTGCGTCGATTCAGTGGAAAAGAGGCGAGAACCTAATCCCTATTTAGGTCGTCCGCTGTGCGGAGTCTTGACTCTTTTATTTCCTTTGCTATTGAAAATATTGCTCTGTTCATCTTCTGATTAGAAAGTTTGTTCTTCTTCATGGCTCAACAAAACCTTCTTGACGACGCAACCTTGGCCAAAGGCCTTGAGTTTTTTGAAAACTAGTTGCTTTCTAAACCTAATCTTGTGTCTCTTTGATTAGGGCAAAGGAAGCTGGCGTCCGCGTGACTCCACGAGTGACCCAATTGCTAACTTCTCCTCGGTTGAAGAGTAACACCGTCTGTAAGATGACGTTGTCGGCTTGCTTCGTGAATCTGCCAGATGACTTCAAGTTTTGGCAGAAGTATTGCTTCTTAGCCCCCACGGATTCAAAGTACTTTCAGTTCTGGGATCGTCCGGTCGAGCGAAAGTTCAGACCACTTCGTAAGTACGACTTTTTCTTCTGGTTTCTCTACGCTTGATTGCGTGCTAATCGTCGCTTGTGTTTCTTTACAGGACGGTTTCCCACTACTCCTCTTACCCTAGAGGAGCAAAACACTACGGAGACGTTCTGTGGTTTGTCAATAAGGAATGTGGTGAATGTTATATGTGTTATCAATTTCGTTCGCAATGGACTGTGGGACAACTAGCACGTGGTCCCCACTCTTTACCGAACATTACGAGTTAAGCTTGAAGATGGGGCCCCTTCTAGAAAGAGAAAGGCCGCTGGGGCCAAAACTCATGTGTTGTCTGATGCGGAGGAGTTGTCTGAGACATTTGCCTCCTTTGTGAGTTCGAAGAGGTCTCGCATTAGAACTAGATTGTCTTCAACACGACCCACTCTAGTGAGTGAAGAGCGCAAGTCCGATCGGCCCGTCAAGGCGGAGGCCGATGTATTTGGCTGGGAAAAAGACTACCTGTGATTTGCAGGGGTCGACATGTCAAATTTTAGTGTTGTGCAGACGAAAGTTTTGAGTAAGTGGTTGATGAGGGTTGCAATGGCGGCCTCTGCCGGTGACGATTCGCACAGTACTGTTCCGGTAGAAGGTTCCCGTGAAGATCTGTCTGAGGTTCTGGAGCCTGGCCGTACTGCTGATGCGCTGTCTAATAGTGGCCATGGGGGCACAGGCCAAGTTTCTTGTAGTCTGCATTGTTCACCGTCTCGTTCCAAGCCACAACTCGAGGTGTTGGAGGATCCTTTGGATAACTCGCTTCCTCCTCTGAATCCTATTGAGTCGTCTCGCATTAAAGGGTCGGTTGTTCGTAACAAGGGAAAAGTTGCGGAGGAGAGCCTGGAACAATGGCGACTTCAAAGGGTGGTGTCACGGCCACCCTCCTTGTGGTACGAGCAGTATTTGTTGTTGTCACGCTTGAAAGTCTTCGCGCTGCTTCGGAGGCCACTTCATATCTCAGTTTTTCATGGAGTTTAGTACGTCCGACAAGCTAGAATTGAGGGATGTCACAGCTCTGGATCCAACGTAGTTGGACGCTTTCTCTGGCCTGGACCGACCAGGGTCTGACCTGTTGTCACTACACTTCCTCTAGCTTCTTTCCTCATCCTCGCGTCTCTTTCCCTCCTTGTCCTTCGGAGCGGAGGGCTTCTTCTCACCTTCGGTTTCTCTCTTTACGGTCCTCAACTCCTCTAAGGTAATGTGCTTCTGAGCGCTCTTGAGGAGCTTCGTCGTGTCTAAAGGGGGTTCCAAGGTGAGGTCTTCGTAGAGTTTTCCCTCCTTTAGGCCCGCGGTAAAAGTTGTCACGGCTGTGTTTTCGCTGCAATCGTCAATGAGTGTCAGCTCGTTGAAGCGAGTGACACTCTCTGAGCGAGAGAGTGTGTAATGTGGGCCTTTTCAGAAACGCTGACTCCCGACGAATCGCGTTAGAAACTCCTTTGCTAGCGTCTTGGAGTCGATCGATCTCGGCGGGAGGCTGTGGAACCATGTTAGTGTTGACTTCTTCAAGCTGGTGGGAGAAGTCATGCACATCACCGACTCGAATCCTTCTTTGAGGGCCATTACATGCTGGTAATGGGCGCATGTGGTCAAATGGGTCGATGGTTCTGTTGTAGAAGTCGAGTTTCGGAGGAGTAAACTTCTTTAGAAGGGCCTCATTCATAATGCGATCCACGAATGATGGGACAGAGAGACAGTAAAGCACGTCTGAGTCGTGTGCCCCTCTACGGAAGGGGTTCTGAGGGTCGAGCCTCTCTGCCCTGGCAGTCGGCTCTGCGTTAATCGTGCATCCTCCTCTAGTCCAATGGGAACTAGCGAGAGCTTGACTCTCTTGTGCTTGCTCTCTAATGTCCTCCGGAGATGGAGGCTCGTGTTGCTCCTGTTCTCTATTAGCAGGTGGAGGTTTTTTTGAGCGAGAGCCTCCACCGCTTTGGCGATCTGCTATATTTGAGATGACAGCATATCTATCCTGGGGTCCGTAGTTGCTGTTGTCGGTGCGGGGGCGTGAGTTTGCTGCCTGTGCATAACCGGAACCGCTGAAAGCGGCGGTACAGTGCCAGCCTGAGCGAGCTGTAAGAGTGTGGGTCCGTCTAGCGAACTACATTGGGCGGGCTTAAAACCGCTTGGGCCAGATCAGTGTTGGGCTGACACTGAATCTGTAGTTCCTCGAGATCATCATGACACGTGTATGGCTCAAGGATGTGACCATTTTGGTGTATCATCAATCGATATAAGCGCTAAAATTTTAAAAATATGTATTTTAATATTTTCATGCCTAAATATAATATTAAAGTATTTTTTATATTCATGCCTAAATATAATATTTTTCAAATAAACGGACGAACATTTTAATGAACATTCAAATAAAGTTTCCAAACATTCAATTGATTATAATTTTATCCAAGTTTGATTCTAAAAAAAATAGTGTTTTTACCGTAAAATAGGCTTGCACCTCATAAAAAATAGTTTACATTCCATAATATATATTTTTTGGAACTGATTGAGGGCAATGATGGGGATGGTGGTAGTGTGTCCAATGCATGATAATTATAAAAAAAAAAAAAAAACTCATTTATCTCCAAACCTCAAATTTGTCCCAGTCAGCAATGGATAATAAAACACCACTCTGAATCACAATATAGATTTATACAATTTAAACATTTAAAACCTATTTCAGTCGGCATTTCCTTTTATTGCAGCAGAACCTATTAGTTTGATAGTCCTAGTAGTCTTATAAAGAGTGTAAATCCTCCTAACTAAAACCGCAAACCCTGATAATACGTATTTGCAAAATGTACAAAAATATTTCCATTGCTGAAAGTGTTTCAATAATATTGCTTAATCCAACCCTGTTCCCTATTAATAAACAAATTTAATATACTTGATAGCTACTTTATATTACTTTTCAGTAATTGAAAGTTTGAATAAAATGAAAAATAAAATAATTTACACAAATATGGGCATATTTTTGTTTCTGTTGTTTCTGGATGAAAACATGTCAGAAACTGCTCATCTATGCTTGGCAGTGTCTTCAGTCCAGACTAAACTCTAGTTCAATACTTAACTTAGACGTGAATATATAAGTGTTTCAGAAACCTTAACCTAGATGTCATTCATACATTTGCAGTTTTAAATACTTTTATATATCTGTCGTTGCTTTTCAGCACTAGTAGAGTAGAATTGGAAAACATGCATCTAGAGACCACAACTAATGCAATTGAAATAACAAATAACTTCATTGTAAATTTCAGTAATTTGAATTCAAAAAGCTAGCATGACCAAAGCGATATCAACACAGCCAAGCAGCCTCAGTGCAAGTAAAATGAACAAAATAAATATACTACAATACAGGATCTAGGCCTAGAAAAATTAGTAAGCTATTGCACTCCAGGTATTACATGAAAGATTAGCAATGCTATATAATATTTATTCAGAAAATCAAAAATATATATATAAATATATATATCAGCAGAAGTAAGAAACTAAGGAACCGAGGGTTATCAAAGCTGCGGATAAAGTATCATTTGAATTAAGAAACAAATGAACTGAAAGAAGAAATGAATCAGAGAAGATAAATGACCTGTCAATCTTCACTCTGATTGAAAGAAGCAAATTCAGTTAACAATTTAGTGCCTGAAGCAATTGCCAAAACCTGATTCTTACATATGGATGATGAGCGCTTTTCAATACTAGTCTAACGAATGGATGAGATAGATATATATACATCAGGCATGGCTCTTTAGGATATTTATATCTCAGCCATAATCCATGAAAACCAAATTAGGCATGGCTTCAGGTATTCAGCCACTAATTTCAACTGAGCTACAGCCAGGTGCTTTCTGCACATCTCTCTCCTTCATCAACATTCTAATGTTTGCTGCATCATCCCATCTATTGGTGCCAGAATAGGTGTTTGATAAAAGCACATAGCTACCACTATTACCAGATTCCAATTCAAGAACCTTTTTCAAGGCAATCTCGGCCATATCCACATTTCCATAAAGCTTACTTGCACTAAGTAATATCCTCCATAATACAGGATCAGGGGTCAAAGGCATGTTCTCGATGAACTCATGTGCTTTAACTAGATTGCCCGAGCGGCTCAGTAGATCAACCACACATCCATAGTGCTTCATCTTTGGCTCTATGCGATGGACTTTTGCCATGCTTTCAAAATATTTTAATCCTTCGTCAACCAACCCAGCATGGCTGCAACCCAGTAACACCCCCATAAATGTAACATCGCTTGGCTGAACACCTTCCCTCAACATTTGCAAGAACAACTTAATGGCATCATGGGCATGCCCGTTGATACCAAGTCCTAATATAACAGAACCCCAAGACACAGTGTCCTTCTCTTTCATGTTGTGAAACACTTCAAGTGCATTTTCAATACACCCACACTTGCAGTACATGTCTATGAGAGAGTTCATCACATGAAGATCTGCTTTTATATCATATTTCCCAATGTAGTCATGAATTTCCTTCCCTAGATCAAGCGAGCCCGTATGAGCACAGGCCGATAGTACAGTAGCTAAAGTAATCTCATCCGGTTTTACCTTAGCCTTCATCATTTCTCTAAAAAGGGACAAAGCATCAGTGAATCTGTTAGTTTGAGAGTAACCCGTGATCATGGACGTCCACGATATCACATCCCGTGTGGGCATACAATCAAATAATTTCCGAGCAGTGCCCAAGTCTCCTGCTTTTGCATACCCAATTATCATAGTATTCCAAGAGACCATATTCTTCACATACATTTGATCAAAAACGTTTCTAGCTGGTTCCACAGACCCACGACGCCCATATAAGTCTATGAGAGTGTTTCCCAAGTAAACATCAACCTCCACATTATTCTCTTCGATGTACTTAACCACAGAATTCGCAAATTCTTGATCGCCCAAATGAGAACAAGCTAAAACAATCTTAACCATTGTTACAGCATCAGCCTTCACATTTTCAGCCTGCATTGCTTCAAAGAGACGCAACACCTCTTTAAACTGATTACTTTGACTATACCCACAAATCAAAGAGTTCCAGGAAACCAAATCTTTCTCACTAATTTCATCGAACACTTTTTGAGCAAAACCCGTTTGACCGTGAGAACCATACATATGAATCAAAGCATTAGAAACAAAGAGATGAGAATCAAGCCCAAATTTCAAAGACTGCAAATGAATCATCCTACCATGCAAAATCTCAGGTACTCGTGCGCAGGCCTTGAAGATGAAGATGAACGTTAAATGGTCTGGAAACACCCCTTGGACTCTCATTTGACTATAAGTAGGAATTGCTTCAATGGGTTGATTGCTTAGGGAAATTGCCCGGATCATAGAATTCCAATTAGAAGTTGTGGGTTCTTGAATTTGATTGAAAACAGCAAAGGTTTGATGCAAGTTGGCTGGATTGAGAGAGTAGGAGCGAAAAACATCAGAGATTGAAGATGGGTCTGTGTGGAGTTGGTTTCTTATCAAATGAGCATGTAGTTCTTTGACAGAAGCCATGGATTTGTTGGTGTATTTATGAGGTGGTGGTGTCATAGGACTGCTGCTAAAGAGATGACACGTGGTTTTCCTGAGTTTCATTGTTGATTGGTTTGTTTGGTTTATTACCAAGGAAAGAATGAAGTTTGAATTTTAATGGAGGAAAGGCAAGACAGACAGATTTCTAATATGCGTTTTTGGATGGTGAAAGAAAAATGGCCTCATATGCTTTGCTCCAACCAATATCTGAAGAAAATAAATGCAAAAAAACAGCCACGTATTAGTATTCAATTCTTGGAAGGGAAACAACACTCAGTTAATCTTTCAACTTGTTGAATATATCTAACATATTATCATTTTTGTTCTAAGAAAGCAAATATGAAAGGGCGCTTTTTTTCAGCACTAAGTGCTAAGCGCCTCCTTGGTGCTTATTAAATCGTTCTGAATTCAAAACCTATTAAGAACTTCTGATTCTGATTAGAAGTAAAAACAAACAATCGGTCAAAGTGGACCACTTCTTATTCAACCAAAGTTCTGATCAGAACCAAAAACAAACACCACCGAAGTATAGGTTATAAATAAGGAAAGTGAAAAAAGTACTCCATACTTCCTTCACAATTAGAACCAACTAAAATGTGCAAAAGGATAAGTTGGGCACTCTTTTCACATGGTTTTCTAGGATCAGTTGATCTTTTGTCGTCATATCACAAATGTCATGGTTCCAACAATGATACCAGTAAGGTAAATTACTTCCAATACAATAATCAGTTTTCTGAACATTGTAAGCTTAGCTTGAACCTTTGTTCCCCTAACAGAAACCAAATGATAAATATGATGACACGGAACCATTTGGGTTCATCCTCAAATTGCAGAGGTTCAAACATAAAATGGTGTCAATGTCAACCACATCAACTTAAAATTTGACTAGTCCAAATTTTGTTGACCAAAAGACAAGAGTAGTCACCTTTAGATAAGTAATATCCTATCGGGTAATACTAAATCTCTAGAAAAAACAAACTGCTTCGAAAATGCTTTTTCGAATATCAAATAATATATGTATTCTAAACACAAATAGGGCACATGTAGTTCTTACAACTTGGAAGATATATAATTAAATATAAGCACTATCCCAGTGATACTTTGTATTACCATGAGTGTGAATAACTTTCTGGGAGAAGTCAAAAACCTAAACACACACTATAGAAATGTGAAAATTATATACTGGTGCTTAACTGAATTGACTAAGTGTACAAAAACTGTTTAAAAGACAGGTGTATCCTCTCTATTTCTTAAATCAAACAATGCAAATCTTCATTTCGAACACGTTAATAATAAATTAAACGAAGTATAGGGAGGGAAACATGGTTACAGACAAACAAGGGGTACCAATTGAACTTCCTCGGCTAGAAAAGAGGGTCACTTCCCAAACGAGAAAACTCATCAAGGATCTAATGCCATATTTTTAAGAAATCTGAATATTCAATCCAAATGGATCTCATTTGCATTTAGGAGAAATACTTAAGCTATGACTATTTCCTCCATTACAAGAAGAAGAACTCTGATTCAAAAACTTGGAAGGGCATCTTGGAGGGAAGAAATTGCTTCATTAAGGAGCTTCTTATTCATCCAAGTGACGGAAAAAAAATAAAAAATTTCCTTTTGGTTTGATCCTCGGTTCTTTCATCAATCTCTTTTAGAAATTCGCCAACCAAATTGTGATCCTAACATCTTGAATGATACAGTCCAAGCTTGATTGGAAGATGGAGAAGCTCACCAATTTGCTCCTTCTCCATGTCTCTGCGAAGCTCCGTAAATTTGTTTCGAGTAGTGAACCACAAGAGCCAAAGTTCATATGGAGCCCAAACCCGCAAGATGAAGTAACGGTTAATGCGATGTACCAATATCTTTAGTCTTTACCCCTCCTTCCTTAAAAACTGGAAGTTCACTCTACTTAACAAATCGGATGATTTGAAAGTGACACCCAAAATTAAGAATTTCATCTGGCTATGTGTCAACAAGCGAGTGCCAACTAACATTCTCCTTAACAATAGGAACTGCAAGGAGTTGCACAAGTTGTGCGTTGAAAGATGAGAATGTCAAGCATCTTCTTTGGGACTATAAATGGGCTAAAGGGGTATGGATTATAGCTGCCAAAAATGGTTTTGTTGTTCAAAATTTTTATATTAATATGAACACATGGGTTAAACATTGGAAAAATAATAAAACCTCGACTAATGAAATTCACTTGGCAAGTACTCTTTTTGCTAACATTTGATGGTATATTTTTTGAGAAATTGAAATAATCAATATTTTAGTAATATTGTTAGGACATCCCTGATAGGATTGATAGGCCCCAAATCAAATACACTTATGCAAGAAGGAAGAAGAATCAGGGGACTACTAGCATTCAATAGAAGGGAATAGAAGGATGAGGTGTCCAGGCTGTTAGCTAAGTTGTTGGGTTGTTATTGTAGGAGTAGTAACTATAAATAGGGAAGGAATGGGAGTAAGGAAAGCAGAGAGGAAAAATATTGTAATAGAGTGGAGAGACCACGCTCTCCAAATCCTGGATTATCTCCTATTATCAATACAATTTGCTTCTTTCTAATTCCCTTATTAGCATCATGTTCTACTTAGAAACTTAGTGTGATTTCTAATTACTATTTTCATCTCAGGTTCTTATCAATTTGGTATCAGAGCAAGATCTCTTGGACCTTAATCATGGCTCAAAAAAAAATAGAAGCACTAGAGGAAAGACTAGAGATGGTACAAGGAGAATTGCATCAGGAATTGACTACGGTACAAGTAGGGCTCCAAAAATTACCTGATATGGAGAGTCGCCTCGAGGTAATTGAGAAATCCTTGGGATATTTGACAAGCAGGATTGAACAATTGCTGAAACAGGCCGGTGTTGGTCCTTCCTCATTCAGCGTTGGACCTTCATCAACAGTAAAGGACGAACTCAAGCAAGTGGAAGGAGAGGTGAACACGTCCTCAGGCTTAGAATCTCTTCTTCATAGCCAAGAGACCCCAAAGGAGATGGATAGCCCAGAACCAAGAGGGCTACGAAGGTTGGAATTCCCGATTTTTACGAGAGAAGACCCGGACGGCTGGATCTTTAGGGCTGAGCGATACTTCGCAATGAACAATATGATGGAGAAGGAGAAGCTAGAAGCAGCAGCGGTAGGTATGGAGGGCCGAGCACTTGCTTGGTTCACCTGGATGGAGGGTCGACGACCTTTGGGAGATTGGAAGGAGTTTACGAGGCTTCTACTGACTCGATTCCGACCTCTTGGCGAGGGTACCTTGACGGAGAAGTTCCTTGCAATCAGGCAGACCGGCACTGTGGACAAGTTCGTCGAGAGCTTCGAAACCCTAGCTTCGCCGTTGCGTGAGCTCTCTGATGAAGTGCTCGAAAGCACCTTCATCAATGGGTTGAGAGCAGAAATACGAGCCGAAGTAAGGTTGCTAAAGCCCAGGTCCCTATTTGAGTTAATAGAAGCGGCCCAGATGGTAGAGGCCCGAAACCAAGTTGTGGGCTCGAGTGGGCCGGGTAACCAGTGGGCCAAGTCTGCCCAAAACCGAACCTTCTCTCACGGCCCAACCACCAACCCTAACAACCGGTTCACTCCGCCATTCTCCTACACTCCCTCCCCGCAGCGCTTCTCCATTCCATGGGAGAACAGAGTGGTTCCACGGCGACCACCAGTCGCAGATAGGACCGACTCGACGAGCCACCGCCGAGATGGAGGGTTCAAGCGCCTCACTAAGGCTGAAATTCAGAGCAAGCGACCCGAGGCCTCTGCTTCAAATGCGATGAGAAGTTCGCTCCTGGCCATCTTTGTCGAAATCGACAACTGCAAATCCTCTTGGTGGATGATACAGAGGTTACCGACACCGACCACAAGGCTGAACTCGACACTGAGGAGCCCGACCCCGACCCACCATCCGAGGAAAGCTTCGAACAGATAGAAGGGCAGGTAGAACTCTCCCTGAACTCAGTGGTTGGTTTCACTTCCTCGCGTACGATGAAACTGAGGGGCGAGATATCTTCCCACCCAGTCACCGTCATGATCGATTGTGGGGCAACGCACAATTTCATCGCCAAACACTTGGTGGAGGAATTAGGGCTCCCCCTTACCATCACTGCAAGCTATGGGGTTCTAATGGGGACGGGTGATTCAATATGCACGGAAGGTATTTGTAAGGAGGTGGTGCTCTCCCTTCCAGAAATTGAAGTGGTTGAGGATTTTCTTCCTCTGGCGCTAGGAGGGGCTGACATAATTCTCGGGATGCAATGGCTGGAAAAATTAGGGGTTACACATATCAACTGGAAGGCCTTAGTGATGAAGTTCACCGTGGGAAGGACTCCGGTCACTCTTCGAGGAGACCCGAGCCTGTGTCGCACACAAGTGTCCCTCAAAGCATTGGTTCGCGCCATCCGCCATGAAGGGCATGGGGTCCTACTTGAGTTTGGGTCTATGTCCAGGGAGGACCAAGGGCACGGTCAGAACAAGGAACCCCTCTTCCCGAGCATCGCTACAGTGCTGGCACAGTTCTCCGACATCATGAGTCTGCCTCAAGGGTTGCCTCCCCAACGACACTATGATCATGCCATTTCTCTCAAGGAAGGTACCAACACTATCAGCATTCGACCTTATCGCTATCCTCAAGTTCAAAAAGATGAAATTGAAAAGTTGGTTGGGGAAATGCTAGCAGCAGGAATTATACAACTCAGTCGCAGTCCTTTTTCAAGCCCCATTTTGCTTGTCAAGAAAAAAGATGGCAGTTGGCGTTTTTGTGTAGATTATCGGGCTCTCAACCGTGCTACAATACCCGACAAATTTTCGATTCCAGTAATCGAGGAATTGCTAGATGAGTTGCAGGGGGCTGTAATTTTTTCAAAATTGGATTTGAAGTCAGGCTACCACCAGATACGCGTGCGGCCACAAGATATTCCCAAAACGGCATTTCGGACTCACGAAGGACATTATGAGTTCCTTGTCATGCCGTTTGGCTTAACCAATGCACCAGCCACCTTCCAGGCCTTAATGAACGACGTCTTCAAGAAATTTTTGCGTAAGTTCGTTTTGGTATTTTTTGATGATATCTTAGTTTATAGCAAAAATGAAGATTAACATGCACGACACCTACACATTGTGTTAGCTACTCTGCGTCAACACTCACTATTTGTAAATCGACGTAAGTGTTTATTTGGTCAACTTGAGTTGGAGTATCTGGGGCATATAGTGTCCGCTTCCGGTGTGGCCGCGGACCCGTCAAAAATAGCAGTTATGCAATCCTGGCCAGTTCCTACTAGCCTCAAGGAACTACGGGGCTTCTTGGGTCTTACAGGCTACTATAGGAAGTTTGTGAAGGGGTATGGTCAGATTGCAGCTCCCCTCACAGAGTTACTAAAAAAAGATAGTATGGGATGGAACGACAGGGCACACGAAGCCTTCTCTAGGCTAAAGGAAGCCATGGTAAACTTATCGGTCCTGGCTTTACCCAATTTTTCAAAACTATTTGTCATCGAGGCCGACGCCTCCGGGTCAGGGTTAGGGGCGGTATTGATGCAAGACCACCACCCTGTGGCCTACTTTAGTCAAGTCTTGGGAGCTCGGGCTAGGTTGAAATCGGTTTATGAGCGGGAGCTGATGGCCATAGTACTGGCAATTCAGAAATGGAGGCCTTACCTCATGGGTCGGCGATTTCTGGTTCGCACCGATCAAAAAAGCCTGAAATATTTGTTGGAACAACGCTTAGTGGCGGAAGAACACCAGCGTTGGCTTTCTAAATTGTTGGGCTACCAATTTGACATTGAATATCGGCCGGGCATCGAGAATAAAGCAGCTGATGCGTTGTCCCGCCAGCCCACAATCATAATTTTTGTGTTTATTTAGGCTTACAATGATACAAAATTTTCTTCAACAACTCAGTAAGGAGCCCAAAAAAAAACTCAAAGAAGAGCTCATCAAATGTTGTCCTCTCGATGCGGAGTGGCATGACTTGAACATTGACGGAGCAAGTAAAGGAAATCTAGGCGAAGTCTGAATTGATGGCATCATGAGATTTTTTAGGCCAATGTATTGGAGCATTCAATAAATATATTGGATCTCAAGCTAACAAAATCATTGAATATCTTACTCTTTGGGATGGACTTAAACTTGCTTTGTTTTTAAATATCGAAAACCTTATTGCTCAAAATGACTTATAAGTGATTGTCCAAGGGATACGGGAAAGCTCAAAGCTCCAATGTAAATTGTGTTCACTAATAAAGAATGTGAACAATCTCCTGTAAAGGTTTCATGCTGTGAAAGTGATCAAGATATTTTAGGAAGCAAAATCTCCAGTAACGTTCAGGGTCTTCGCAAGCCGTCAACCGATGAATTATATTTTCAAACATAGTTATCAATATCTTGCGATAAATACGATATGTATCGTATCTAAGTTTCATCGATCTTACAATATATCAATATAGATGCAAGGATGTGTTGTTAGTGACGTGAATGAAAGGATGGACGATAACCAATAGCTTGTTAATATGTGTAACACAAGCCATATATCAATGAAAGTGTTTTTGGGATTCGTTGCTTGAATGAGTCTTATTTATGTGTTTTAAATGCATAAATACATAGTATATATATTTGTATCCATATATTAATATTTGCACCGTATCTTATAATACACGATACATTACGATACATGTATCTTAAATTTAGTTTCCTGATATACGATGCGCTAAACGTTTTGATGACTATGCTTCCAAATATGTGGTAATGCAATGGGATGGGGTCAGAAGGGGTGAAACAAATCTCTCAATGGTTACAGTTGTGTCTATGGAGAAGGGGATGGGTGTTTGGCTGATATATCATGTTTTCGATGTTCACTTCAAAAGAACAGTTTTTGGGTATTTCATCTTGGGTCGTCTACTATCTAGTATGTGTTAGTTACCGTGCTTGTCATCGCATCTGGTATTGTGTCCTTTGCTATCATCAGAGTTGTGTTAAGTTGCTTGGGTTGATGATTGATATCCATCATTGTAAAACCAATGTTCATGAATCAACTTTGCGTAGTTCATAAATAAAAATATGGTTCAACAATTACAGTTCAAAATCTAAGCTTTTTATCTTACCAATATTGACCACATAGCATGACCATATATGATAATATAGACATATGACCGCTTAAATACAAGGGTGTTAGGTATAGAAACCATCTAATATCCTAATTGCTACTAACTGCAATGTTGTTGCTAAAATTAAGAGAATTTTTTTTCTAAAGACGGTCAGTGATTTCGTCATAGTTTGATAGAACCTAGGTTATTTATGTGGCGATTAATCGACGATTTAGTGTAAATCGGGGGTAGACCAATCCAAACTAGGTATTTAGTTGTTTGGTTTAGCGATCACCGATTAATTGATGAGTCGTCAAAAAATCGGTAATAAATCTTTAATGTGATGGTGGTGGTGGTTGTTGCTCTATAATGTGATGTTTTGGACATGATTAAATAATTTGCTCTATAATATGACTTTTGTTGCTCTATAATACTTGTCTTATTAATCTTTATTGTCAAGATATGATATTTTTTATAATTTACATTAGTGAGGCTATAAAAATGTATACTCTGAAAAAGTAGACCGATTAATCTACTTAATCTTAAATCGATCCTGGACCGCAAAGGGTCTGTTATCCGCATTACTACATAGGATAGAACTGAACTTGTAAAATAAAGAAAAATCGAAAACAATTCAGTAAAATAAACTAATGTAAACGAAATAAACTTTTATTCAATCAACCAACTTACAATGAACAACCTAAGCTTCTATTTATAACTGACTTAACTTCTCTAACAAAAAACAAACTCTAAACCTAATAGAAAACAATGTCAGAACCTAATTGGAAACCCTATTACAATAATAATAGAATGTCTAATATTGCTAAAATACTATTACTGTTAATATTATTAAATATCCTAATTACATCAACCTTCCCAGTTTGAAGAAGCTCATCCTCGAGCTTAAAGCCGAAGAAGTCCAATAAAAAACATCAGAACATGGTGAAGTGTCCTAGTAGAAGTCGACCTCGAACATTTCCTTTGTAATTACTGGGAGCATCAACAATCAAATCAAGAATGCGCTTTAAAAATAATGTCTACAATGAATCGTTGTCGCGCAAGAAACCACCTCATGAATTGAATATTGCGCGCAAACTTGTCGCCAGAATGAGCAACGAAATTGTCCCAAATTGAATCCGAAAATGTATCCTACGATATCAAGTGTGCAGTCTGTTAGCAATGCATAGCCGGTATGGGAACCATCGACTAGTGGTAGCACGAACTGATACTTAGGGTTGCAATTAGCCTGGTTTACATTAGAAGACTTCAGTGGTGACATATGAAACTTCTAGGGGAGCCCATAGCTGCCCATACAAAATTCATTATCTTCTTCTCGATCTGAAACAGGGATGAAAAATGAGGAAAGTTGATAGACTATGTTCGACTGGAACAGATGAAACTTTGATGGAGGAATGTGGAGAGTTAGGGTTTTGAAGAAGGACGTGAGGAGGTGGGGAGGCGATCAAATTGGGGAAGCAGGGAGGAGTTTCAATCAAACTGTAAGATGGGGTGGGGCTGACGTTCGATGTGATGTCGATCTAACGGAGTTGTGGCCTGTGGGGAGGTTGGGGTCTATGGTAGAGGAAGAGGGGCATCAAAGGCAGTGGAAGGAGGAGCAGCAGGGAGTCGATCAACTGGACTGGTGGTAGAAGTGGGTGGGTCTGTGGTGGTCTACCTACCTGCTATGGTGGTTGGCAGGAACGATCAACAAGGTGGTGGACAACCTGTGAACTGGTCGGTTGAGGTAGCAGCAAGAGGGCAATCTAGAGTTCGACAGAGGATTGGTTCAACCCTTCACGGTTTAGCACCGATTTACGATTAATAGTCTATTTTTTAAAGAATACATTTTTATACCCTCACTAATAATGTAAATTATAAAAAATTCTTTGACAATAAATATTAATAACAAGTATATAGACCAACAACACCATAGAACTACAACTACACATAGCAATAGAAACTCCAACAACAACAACAGGGCAGTAACAGAACAACCAACAAAGCAGCAACGCGACAACAACAGGGCACCAACATGACACAACAGTAACAGAATAGATCAGTAATAAGATAGTAACATGACAAGACAACAACATTACCACAACAAGACAACAACATCAACACACCTGGGTTAATCAGATTGTTTTCCCTTTTTTCTTCTTTCTTCTCTCTTATTTTTTCCCTTCTGATCCTCCTTTTCTTCTTCTCGTCTTTCTTCTTCGTTCTTCTTATCTCTTCACAACAACAGGGCACTCTATTCTTCTTTCTTCAGTAGGTAAGAAGAGTGTGAGGGACCGAGGGTTGTTTGCTTCAATTTCTTCCGTGAATCGATTTCTATAGATGGAGAAGCATGAATCAGAGTTTTTTGAGTGATTTTTCACAGAAAATCAACAAGTGATGAAGTATGACGAAGACTTACCTGAATTTCGAGTGTTTTGAAGTCTGACTGAAGCTTGGGTAGCTCGATCACAGTCAGCTTTGATGCAGATTTTAACTAACCTAAATTAATAAGTTAATTCAGCCCACTTGTAATAACCGCAAGTGCACGGTGCCTAACTGGTAGACAACGGCAAGTACGGGTCGATCCCACGAAGAAGGTGGATGCAATTGAAATTTTAGAATTTAATTAAACTAATTTAAATGGAAAATGGGGTTACAGCATTTTTAAAACTAAACTAAAAATAAATTAAAAATAGGAAAAATAAAAGATAGATGAAATGAGATGGGTTTGGTGGGCTTGGACTCACCAATGAGTTAGCAAAATTATTTAATCTAAATTACTGAATTTACGAGAAGCTTTAGGGATGAAAATTCCTTGCTTACACCGAATATGTGATCGTTAAAATCCAATTTAAATTATATCATGTTCTTTTAAACCTTAACAAAGTATTTCAAGCAAATACGCTTTTACCAAGTATTAAGTGTCTTTTTAGGGCACACTTAATCAAAGTTTAAGCTTAATATTTTTAGCACATGCTTTGAATATTGATAAAGGGTAATTCTAACTACCAAACATATCAAGTTTAATTACTCGAACATGCAAGGTGAAAGCAATTTATCAAAAATTCAGAAATAAATTGCAATTAACAATTAAGTACACAATTCAGTAAAATGAATCAAATTAATTTATACAACCCATTTAGTTCGTCACAAACTCGATGTGGTGGCACTCAGCAAATCAGCAGGTGGTTGTGCACGAATCCCGAGGAAATGGTCCCAAAACGCTCTGTGGTGGTACAGAGCAAAACCGGGGGTGTGAATAGCCGAATAACCGAATTTGACTCTTTCTCCCGCCCTCGCTACAGTACTGCTACAGTACTGCCTCGCCCGGTCGTCTTCTCCAGCGCGACAGCGCCTGTTCTCGGGGCTTTCCTTCGCTCCTCGCGGCCTTCCTCGTCCTCAAATCGTCTCCAGAACCTGAAAAAGAGAAATAGAGGGTGAGGAAACACCAATAAAACCGCAAAAACAGAGAATGAAAACGAGGACAGGAGCTCCCTGTTTCTGAGTTGCGAACGCTGTCTCGCGAAGTGGTGGCGGAATTGCTCGGTCTGGTCGTGACGGTGGTCGCGAGAGAGGGGGTCAGGAAGAAGCTCGAGACGAAGAGAGGCCGAGAAATGATGGGAAACAGGGTCTGCGAGGCGGAACAGAGTCGCGGTGCGGCTCTGTTTCGCGGCGTGGTTGCGGTGGTTCTGTCGCGGCGAGTCGTGGTCTGTTGTGGTGGTGGGACTCGTGCGGAGGTGGTGGCGGTTGTGTGGACAGGGGAGAGGAGCAGAGAGTGGTGGTGGAGGGAAAATTGGACGTGAAACAGGGTTGTCACACCCCTGTTTCACGGTGGTGACGGTGGCGGTTGCGGAGCTCGGTGGTGGCGATGGTGAGGTGACTGTGTGCTGAGTGAGTGGAGTGAGTGAGAGATGGATGAGTGGAAGAGGGATAGGTGGTGGTGGTGAGGGTGAGGTGAATTTGAGAGAAAGAGGATTGAATTTTTCTTCCTAATTTGCTTCTTTTCCCTTCTCTTTTCTCTTCCCCTCTTCTCACCCCATTATCCTCTATTTATAGAAAATAGCCAAGATGAATAAGGATGAGATGAGGGGAAGATTCATCAATGAGGGTAGGATTGGGTTTGGTTTTAGGTTATGGATTAGATTATGGATGGGGTTTAGGTTATGAATTAGGTTTCGGGTTTAGGTTTGTGGGTTTTAGGTTAAGAGCTAGGTGTTGGGTGTAGGTTTGTGGATTTTAGGTTGTGAGCTAGGTGTTGGGTTTAGGTTTGTGATTTGTTTTATACCACCATTGAAATTGCCTAATTGTCGTTTGTGACTGCTTAATATGGATTCATCGTTTAAGCTCAAATTCCTACAAAGACACGAAAACGAAATAATTACTATACAATATAATAATCGAAACACTAACATGTATAAATTAAGGGATATATTATGTAATAATTATGTGAATATCAAGCTTCTCTCTTCTTCTTCTTCATTATTCAGTTTTTTTCTCAGTTCTCTCTTCTTCTTATCTCAGTCTCTCTCGATCGTAGCTGCAGTGTTGTCATCCCAACAACTCCTCTCCTTTTTCCTTCTTCTCACGAACTGTCAAACAGCCTCAGAGCCTCTGCAATCGATCGAACAGTCTAGTTTATATATAGTGATAAATCGGCGAGTTTGATGGTTCGATTTCGCGGTGACTCGCCAATTTATCTGAGCCCATTAAACCCAACCGATAAATACTCAATTCACATTGGACACCCCCCATTAAACGATTAAGCGCCGATTAATCAGCGATTTTATAACACATGATTCAACTCTGTAGGGTGTGACCCTATGGCGCTGACGGTGACGGTGGTGTTGCTTGAGTCTATCCCACGGCAGGTAGTTCTCGAATATTTGATCCAACCTCTTCTCAAATATCATATTCGCACTTTCAATGGCCTTTTCTAGTTGCGAGTCTTATTTCTTCGGTCATCTAAGACTTGGGTTGGTTTTCTTCCGTAGCTCTCTCTCCAAAACCATATCTCACTTTCTCCTTTCTTTCTCTCTAGAGGGAGATGATTTACTCCATACAGCAGTGTGTGCTTCCATCAAATTTTTTAGTCCAAAATCTATATGGGTTTAATTTGGTTTCTATCCTCCTCAGCTCAACTCTTCTTATAGTCCAATCCAAGATATGGGTTTTGTTCTTCTCTGGTTTTTCCTTAAAACCCACCTCTTGCACTATTCTATCTTGATCTAGAAGAGTTGTTCTTGCTGTGTATTTGTCTCAGAAGCCAAGGCCAGTCGATTTCTATAAGGGGGAGGTGAGAAGAATGATGATTGAAATCGTCGATAATGGGGTTTTACAGACTCAGCAGCAACAACACATGATGCTTGGTGAAAGCAGTAGCGAGGAACATGAGATGAAGGCACCTAAGAAGATAGCAGATACATGGGTTCAGGAGGAAACTCGAAGCTTAATCAGTTTTAGGCGAGAAGTGGATGGCCTTTGCAATACTTCCAAGTCGAATAAGTATCTCTGGGAGCAAATTTCTGCGACAATGAGAGAGAAGGGTTTTGATAGATCTCCCACTATAGATGTGCAGTTAACCAGAACAATGGCTTCACATAATAGTAGGTAAAATTTTAATTCTAGAATTGGCATGAAGACCTTTCCTTCACATTGCCTGACTTTCCTTGTATTTTCAAAAGGATCTTTCCGTCACCCTTGTACATCTACTTGTTTCTCACTGGATTACATGTTTTAACTTAGAACTTTCATTTAGTGGGTAGGCTTGTGGATGGATAATTACCTATTGACTTTTAACATTGTAAGTATCACTTGTTACAGTCTTTCCTGTGGAATGTTTCACAAATCATCAAAACTCCGTTCATCTAACCTACATTTTTGTTTGCTTCGGAGCTCTTCTTGCTCTTTGGCTTGGCGAGATTCAGTGAATGGTAATACTGAACCACAGTGTTGCCACAAACATATCAAAGGAATGTGGTGGTCAGATTTATTTCTTTTGCCTACCTTGAATTTTTTTTTTACTGACAGGGTGATTCTTGGTTCACTTTATGGATATCGCTCAAGAAGAGCTTGCTAAAAGGCCTGATGATATTTCAGTGGAAAAATTACAGGTTAAGTTTCACTTATTCTGGAAAAATTACTGTCACATTTTTCTACCGCAACTTGATGTGGTAAATATTAACAAAAGTTGAATACTCGAAAATGGAAAACATCATCCACAACGCACAAAAGCATGATGGGCACAAAAAACCCCATGAATTGCAGTAATATTCAAATTTCAGTGACGAATTCCTCATGCATCAATTATAATGTACGATACAAATGAAACATGAAGGATCAATAAAACCAAAAAAGTGAAATTCCGAAAGAAACAAAAAATAAAAGTGAACCGAATCACTCGATTAGCCCAATAAATGTATTCCAATGGGGGGTTCTATTATGGTATTTTCTAGTTCCTAATCAGCGAAACTGAAACCCCATATCAACCAAATCATATGAGAACTTGAAAACAAACAAGTAAGAAAGAGATACCGAAATGGAAAGAGGAAAGTAAACATGAACTCGCACCTGACGTTCGAATAGTTTTGATTGTTTACTTGGATGTCTCGAGTCAATTTATCTGATTAGTGGGAAAAAAGCAGAGTAGTGTTGCAATCAAAACAAAACAAAACCAAACCAAATGAAATTGTTGGGAAGAAGTGATAGAGTTAGTTGGATTGGTATTCATACCTCTATAGATTGGGTGAGAGATGGGTTGAATGAGTTACAATCTCGCACCACCAAATTGTTGGAGTTAAACACAACGGAGATGAAGAGGAGGGCCAAATCAATAAGAAATCGTGAAGTCAATTGGGCTTGAAGAGGATTGGAGAGTCGTAGCAGTACATCTATCGAGGGTGAGAAAGATTGGTTTGGTTTAGGGATTACGACGAAGAAATCAGTGAAGAAGAAAAAGATTGTTTGGATTTGGATTTTGGAGAGAGGGGCTCGGCCTCGGTCGGTCTGGCGATCCCAAACTCTTCTTTGGACTCTACCCAAATTTAATGCACTGTACAGCTCATGGGCTACACTGGTCTAGGCCCGTCCAATCTACCCCAACTCTTTCATATCTTCGGCTTGGCTTTATAGGACCCGGGGGGGTTCTTGCGCGTGGTGTGCTGGATGTCACGGGCTTTCTTTTCACAAGGTACTTCCCGTGCGGCACTAGCAAACTTTGCCCCAAGTTATCAAAGAAAGCTAGTCAGCCTTGCCCACAAAAGACTTACTTAGACTTTGGAAAACTAAGCAAGCTAAGAACACACAAGAGAGCTAAAGAGAACTAGAACTTGTATTGCTTGAATTCTCTGAGGTGATTACAACAAATGAGGCCTTAGCCTATTTATACAACTCCACCTCCTCAATGGACGGTGGTGATCGTTTTAATCTAACGGTCTATATTGAGTTTCTACACACTTCCTAAGAAATATCTAAGGACTAGATTCTTATGGAACTTTATGGGAGGTTCTAGAGAACTCTCTCTAGAACAATGTGGAAAACTCTACATTATGTACACTTGGCTAGGCAAGAAAATAGTTGTGACATTCTCCCCCACCTAATCAGGCGACGTCCTCGTTGCCTTCAAATCCTCGTACGCTTTGATTTGTTCCTTGAATTGCCACAAATGTTGGATTGGCTCCCAACTAGCTTCACTTTCTGGCAATCCCTTCCACTTGACGAGTAACTCATGTGTGGGAGGTTGGTTGGAATGACGCACCACACGATCCGACAAGATAATCTCTGGTTCCTTGTCATGTTGGATCCTCATGCCCATTGGTGCTCTTTGTGAAATTCCTCTGTTTGGATCATCCTGATCTTCCTTATACGGTTTCAGTAGGCTTACATGGAAGACTGGATGAAACTTGATCCTCGGCGGCAACTCGACCTTGTAGGCTTGCTTTCCCACTTTCTTGACTATGGGGAAAGGACCCTCATATCTCCTGATAAGGCCACGATGCAGTCCAGAAAGTCTGGCATGAGCATGCATCTTGACAAGCACAAGGTCTCCAACCTGGAACTCTCGAGGCCGTCTCTTCTTGTCGGCCCACTTCTTCATCCTCTTGGAGGCCTTTTCCAGGTAAGCTCGAGCCTCATCAGCTTGATCATTCCATCCTTTGGCAAACTTATAGGCTGATGGACTCACTCCTGTGTAGCCAGTGGCAATAGAACTCGGGGTCATAGGTTGTTGTCCCATGACAATCTCAAATGGACTACGACCCGTTGCTTCACTCTTCTGCAAGTTGAAAGAGAATTGGGCAACATCTAGCAACTTAGCCCAATCTCGCTGGTTGGCACTCACATAGTGCCTAAGATATAACTCTAGCAAGGCATTCATCCTTTCCGTTTGACCATCCGTTTGAGGATGAAAGCTAGTAGAGAAATTAAGGTCGGTACCCAATAACTTGAACAACTCAGTCCAAAATTTCCCCGTGAACCGAGTATCCCGATCACTGATGATAGATTTGGGAACACCCCAATACTTCACCACATGTTTGAGGAATAAATGTGCGGCTTGCTCGGCTGTGCACTCCTTTGGTGTGGGAATGAAGGTGGCATACTTCGAAAATCTGTCCACGACCACAAGGATCCAATTGCAACCCTCTGATGCAGGCAACCCAACTATGAAATCTAAGGAAACACTCTCCCAAGGTCTCTCTGGGATGGGGAGGGGTTCAAGTAAGCCGGCAGGTGATTGTTGCTCCACTTTGTCTTGTTGGCATACAAGACAAGTCTTCACATATGCTTCGATATCATCCCTCATATGTGGCCAGTAATAGGAATCTTCAACAAGAGCAAGAGTCCGATGTATACCTGGATGTCCCGCCCACTTGCTATCATGGCATTCTTTCAAGACTTCCTTCCTTAGGTTGTCATGAGGTGGAACATAGATTCGCCTTCCCTTAGAGTATATCAAGCCATTCTCCACCCAAAACCGCCTTGTCTTCCCATCTTTGACAAGAGCTATGATGGTTTGAGCCATGGAATCATGTGCCAATCCTTCCTTTATGCGTTCCTTCAAGTTGCTTTGAGGTTGACTTATGTCAGCAAGTTCTCCTTTTCTACTCAAAGCATCTGCAACCAGATTAGCTTTGCCAGGCTTGTACTCCAAAGTGTAATCGAACTCTGCCAAGAAATCTTGCCACCTAGCTTGTTTTGGTGTGAGCTTCTTCTGTGTCTGGAAGTAGCTAGTGGCAACATTGTCGGTCTTGACAACAAATTTGCTCCCAAGCAAGTAGTGTCGCCATGTTCGTAGGCAATGTACAACCGCAGTCATTTCCTTCTCTTGTACTGTGTACCGCCTCTCAGTGTCATTGAGCTTCCTACTTTCAAAGGCAATAGGATGCCCTTCTTGCATCAATACCCCACCAATAGCAAAGTCAGAAGCATCCGTGTGTACCTCAAAAGACATAGAATGGTTGGGAAGTGCCAACACCGGTTCTTCCACAATTGCCTTCTTCAATCCTTCGAAAGCTTGTTGGCATTTTGAACTCCAATCCCAACTTCGTCCCTTCTTGAGCAAGTCCGTCAATGGAGCGGCTATGGAAGAGTAGCCTTTGATGAACCTTCTGGAATAGTTCACCAAGCCAAGGAAAGATCTTAACTCGGTGACTTTGGTTGGTGGTTCCCAATCTTGGATGGCTTGTACCTTGGACTTGTCCATACGAAGCTTGCCCTTGCCAATGATATGACCCAAGAATGTCACCTCCTCTTGGGCAAATGAGCACTTCTCCTTTTTGACATAGAGCTCGTTCTCCTTCAAGGTTTGGAACACTTGTCTCAAGTGATCCACATGTTCCTCCAATGTCTTACTATAGATGACAATGTCATCAAGGTACACAACTACGAACCGATCAAGGTAAGGAGCTAGTACCTTATTCATTAGAGTGCAAAATGTGGCCGGCGCATTAGTTAAACCAAATGGCATGACTAAGAACTCGTAAGACCCGTACCTTGTAACACATGCCGTCTTTGGTTCATCTCCTTCGGCTATGCGGACTTGATAATATCCCGAGCGCAAGTCAAGCTTGGTAAAATACCTTGCATCACCAAGTTGATCAAAGAGATCCGCAATAAGTGGAATCGGGTACTTATTCTTGATAGTGACCTTGTTGAGTGCCCGATAGTCAATGCAAAGCCGTAGGGATCCATCATGTTTCTTTTGAAATAAGACCGGCGCACCATATGGAGCTTTGGAGGGTCGGATATAACCAGCATCTAGTAAATCCTTTAGTTGTCTTCTTAACTCCTCGAGCTCAGGAGGTGCCATACGATAAGGAGCGAATGCGGGTGGCTTTGCTCCAACTTCTAACTCAATAGCATGATCCACCTCTCTCCTTGGTGGAAGCTTCTTAGGCAACTCGGCAGGCATAACATCCTGGACGACCTTAGGTGCATTCACCTCTCCATCCATGGGACCTTCATCTTCCTTGAGGGTAGCCAAGTAAGTAGGTTCATTCCTCTTTACTCCTTTAGAAAGTTGGAGAGCGGACACCATTCTCTCCTTACTTATCTCCCTTACTACGGGCACAACACAAAGTTGTCCCTTCTCCATGATGCACATGGTGTTGGCATATGGTACCAGAAAAGCCTTCACCATGTCCAAGAAATCTATACCCAAATAGAATTTGTGATCATCAAATGGGGCAATAGTTATGTCGACTTTACCTTGCCATTGTCCAAGTCGAATATCGGTGCCACGAGCTACTCCTTCAATTGGGAGACTCTTAGCATTGACTCCCTTGATATATCCTTTCTCCTTTGTATATGATAGGCCAATTTCTTCAGCAAGGTCTTTGGCCATGTAGACTGTGTCGGCTCCGGTATCCACCATGGCTTTCAAAGTCTTGTCCCCGATCTCGGTCTCCACGTACATCCTTCCACGTGGTTGTTCTTCGACCTTAGCTTGAATGGCACTTAGGAGATTCATTGAGGCGATCCTCCTTTCCTCCTTTGCTTCTTCCTCCATGACAAGCGCGGCAAGTTTCCCTCGGTTGGGACACTCAAATGCCCGATGGGGTCCATTACATAAGAAGCAAGACATCTTCTTGGGTGATCCATCTCTTTTCTCCTTCCCCTTGTCTTTGGAGTACTTGTGTTCCTTGGAGGACTTTTCTTTGTCTCCCCCACCTTTGCCATCATTACTCGACCTTTTCCCTTGTCCCTTGGATGAGTCCTTTCTTTTGAACTCAATCAAGGATTCGGCCGCAGCCATAGCCGTTGCAAGGTCTTGCACACCTCGCCTCTTCAATTCTAATTTGGCCCAACCCGTTAGGCCATCAAGGAAGCTAAACAAAGCATCCTTTTCTCCCATGTCAGGAATCTCCAAGAGCAACTCCGAGAACTCCTTCACATACTCCCTTATGTGGCCTTCCTTATGTTGAAGGCGACGAAGCTTGGCCCTAGCTTCGTTTTCGGCATCCTCCGGGTAGAATTGTCTCTTGAGTTCCTTCGTGAATTCTTCCCAAGTGTCGATGGTGCACAATCCTTTCTTGACATCTTCGGACCTTCTGCGCCACCAAACTGTAGCAACATCATTTAAATATAAGGAGACACTACGTACCTTTGATGCTTCATCTATTATGCCAACCGCATCAAAGTAGCGCTCCATGTTCCACAAGAAGTTGTCTATCTCCCTTGCACTCCTTGCCCCACCATAGGCCTTAGGTTTGGGAGCTTCGACTCTGTGGGGGACTGTCCCTGGCGTAGTCCCACCATTGGCTACCGCAGCCATGCACACCCTGAGTTGAGTTTCAAGTTTCTCAACTCTTTCTTTATAAGCTTCCATCTCCTCTTCTTTAGCAACAACTTTGGCTTCTAGGGACTCGATCTTTTTGGACACCATGTCCACTACTGTGTTTAAGGCTCCTTGCATCTCTTCCCGGAGCTCTTGGTCCTCCCCGTTGGACGTTTGCCCCTCGATGCGTAGGTCCATGTCTTCAACTTTTTCCCTTAAGTCGGACATGGTGGCACACAACTTGGCCAACCTTTCATCCATTGCAGCGATCATGTCCTTAGACTTGTCCTTGCGGACTTTCCCACCTTTGTCAGTGTTGCCAATTGCTGGGTTGTTGACCTCTGACGACATTCTCTTGTGTAGAATGATTTCACCAACCTTGCCAAACTTTGGCTCTGATACCAACTGTCACGGGCTTTCTTTTCACAAGGTACTTCCCGTGCGGCACTAGCAAACTTTGCCCCAAGTTATCAAAGAAAGCTAGTCAGCCTTGCCCACAAAAGACTTACTTAGACTTTGGAAAACTAAGCAAGCTAAGAACACACAAGAGAGCTAAAGAGAACTAGAACTTGTATTGCTTGAATTCTCTGAGGTGATTACAACAAATGAGGCCTTAGCCTATTTATACAACTCCACCTCCTCAATGGACGGTGGTGATCGTTTTAATCTAACGGTCTATATTGAGTTTCTACACACTTCCTAAGAAATATCTAAGGACTAGATTCTTATGGAACTTTATGGGAGGTTCTAGAGAACTCTCTCTAGAACAATGTGGAAAACTCTACATTATGTACACTTGCCAACCTCACTTGGCTAGGCAAGAAAATAGTTGTGACATGGAGGACGTCCTGCGCACGTGTGTGAGCCGTCGGATGAAATCCAACGGATCATATCGATTGAATTCAAAATCACTTTTAAATCAAAAGTTTTGGCAGGTTTTTAATCTCTTAAAGCCGTCGGATATGATCGGACGGCTGAGATTTATGGATTGAAAAACAACATTTTGCAAACAGAGTGAGAGCGACCTGTGCACGTGTGTGAGCTGTCGGATGAAATCCAACGGCTCATATCGATTGAATTCAAAATCACTTTTAAATCAAAAGTTTTGGCAGGTTTTTAATCTCTTAAAGCCGTCGGATCTGATCCGACGGCTGAGATTTATGTATTGAAAAACAACATTTTGCAAACAGAGAGAGCGACCTGTGCACGTGTGTGAGCTGTTGGATGAAATCCAACGGCTCATATCGATTGAATTCAAAATCACTTTTAAATCAAAAGTTTTGGCAGGTTTTTAATCTCTTACAGCCGTTGGATCAGATCCGACGGCTGAGATTTATGGATTGAAAAATCTCATTTTGCAAAAAGAGAGAGAGAGTTTTAAATCAAAGAGGAGGAAACAGAATGTGAAGAGAAGGGAACTGGGCGGGAAAGAGAACGTGAAGAAGAAGAAGAAGAATAAGAGAGTCAGGTGTATATCAAATGTATATTTGAACGTGAAGAAGAGGACGATGTACCCTTGTTTTGTTAATTTCAGTGTTACCTTTCATGTCAAATTGTGAATATCAAATGGGATTGATGAAAATTAGTTATGTTAGATTGTGAATATCAAATTGTTAATTTTTGTGCGTCATGGATGAAAACTTAATGAATGAGGACATAATATTGGATACTTGAAAACTTAATGAATGAGGATATGATTATTTTATTTTTTTTTATGCAGAATATTTGTGTTAGTTGGCATGGATGCTATGGATGTTGATGATCCAAGTGTGGGCATGATGTTTGATTCATTAGAATGTGGTTGGGAGTACTGGAAAAATTATGGGAAAAAATGGGCTTTGGAGTTAGGAAGGAGTACTCGAATAAAAGTAGAATAGATAAGTTAATTATCAATGCAGTGTATGTTTGTTGTAAGCATGGTCTCAAGAAAGAAAAACACCCACAAAAAGGTGTTGTCACTCAACAAAGATGGGATGTTAAAACTGACTGTAAAGTAATGTTCAATCTGGGTTTGGATAGAGTGACTGGCAAATACAGAGTCAAAGAATTTATTACTGCGCACAATCATGATTTGGAGCCCAATGAAACGACCCATATGCTAAGGTCGCATAGGGAGGTAAACATATCACAAGCCTTAGCAATTGAATTGGCTTCTGACTCAGGTATTACTCCTAAGGCTACACAAGAACTGTTGAGTAGGGAAGCAGGGGGTAGAAGTAATCTTGGGTTTCTATTAGAATATCAAAAAACTTACCTAAGATCAATGAGACAGAAAGAGATGGTCAATGGAGAGCTTGGAGGTATTCTCTGGTATTTTGAGCAACAAAACTCAAAAAATGCCTGATTTTATTATTCATTTCAGCTTGATAGTGAATTCCCACGGTGATTGCACATTGATTGACTGAACGGTGTCACATGTGTTACTAGCAGAGATGATTTGATTTTGCAAATTAAGGAAAACAAAATGTAGCTGTCGAGCACCTAGGCAAAATTAGTCAAAGGTTTATGATGAATATTGTAGAAAGAAATACTTCAATTTGTGTGTTATATTGATTCATTTCACAACAGGAGTATATATACAATATGATTTTTTGTCTTACAAGAAACAATCTTACAGAATATCTTCTAGATTACCTAAAGTTACAATAATATATTACCTAAAGTTACAAGAATATATTACAGAATATATTCTAGAATATCCTGAATATATATTAGAATATATACAACTTTCTATACTCCCCCTCAAGTTGGTGCATAGATGTCTATCATGCCCAACTTGTCAACTGAGCTGTCAAACACTTTCTGAGATACCAATTTAGTAAGAACATCAGCTAATTGCTCCTCTGAGGTTACAAATGGAAAGCGAACAACTTTCCTGTCAAGATTCTCTTTAATAAAATGGTGGTCAACCTCCACATGATTTGTTCGATCATGTTGAACTGGATTATGTGCAATCTGAATGGCAGCTGTATTATCACAATGTAAATCCATAGGCCTTTGTAGCTTGAAACCCAATTCCTTCAGGACATTACGGATCCACAACATTTCACAAACTCCATGTGCCATACCTCGAAATTCAGCTTCTGCACTTGATCTAGCAACAACTTTCTGTTTTTTACCACGCCAAGTTACAAGGTTCCCACCAACAAAAGTGAAGTACCATGATGTAGAGCGTCTATCAATTTTATCACTAGTCCAATCTGCATCTGTGTATCCAACAACTTCCAATTCTTTTTTTTCAAACAATAATCCCTTACCAGGCGCCATCTTCACGTATTTCAAAATAGGAAAGACTGCATTCATATGCTCTTCACTAGGACATTGCATAAACTGACTAACAACACTCACAGCATAAGCAATGTCAGGTCTAGTATGAGAAAGATAAATTAACCTTCCTACAAGGCGTTGATACCTCCCTTTATCAGTAGGGACTTGATCAGGAAGAATAGCAAGTCCATGATTCATCTCAATGGGTGTCTCTATTGGTTTGCAGTCCAACATCCCTGTTTCAGCGAGCAAATCAAGAACATACTTCCTTTGTGAAAGTGAAATCCATTTCTTCGACCTTGCAACTTCAATACTCAGAAAATACTTCAGTTGCCCGAGATCTTTCATTTCAAATTCCTTCGACAGATACTTTTGCAAATCATTTATTTCTTTCGGATCATCGCCTGTAACGATCATGTCATCAACATACACAATTAGAGTTGTAATCTTACCATTCTTGTGTTTGATAAATAAGGTATGGTTAGAGTTGCTTTGTTTGTACCCAAAAGCTCTCATGGACTTCAAAAATCTTCCAAACCAAGCTCTTGGAGACTGTTTCAGGCCATACAAAGACTTCTTCAATTTACACACCTTACCAGCGTCTCTTGGGTTATTCTTCACGCCTGGAGGCATATCCGTGTACACTTCTTCCTCTAAATTTCCATTGAGAAATGCATTTTTCACATCAAGTTGGTGCAAGGGCCAATCTTTATTTGTTGCAAGTGAAATTAAAATTCAGACAATATTAATCTTCGCAACATGTGCGAAAGTCTCCTCATAATCAATTCCATGGCGCTGTGTATATCCCTTGGCAACTAATCTTGCCTTGTATCTATCAATAGTTCCATATGCATTGAGCTTCACATTAAACACCCAACGACATTGTAACACCCCTACTTTTTCAATAACAATAAATAATTTATGTTTCTAAAATTAAATTGAAATTGTGTTTCAAAATCTTCTTTTGTTTGACAACTAGTATTTTCGAAATTCAGTTAACTGTCTTGCCATCCGAATCTCGGGACGAGATTCCATTTAACGTGTGTATAATGTAACACCCCTAAATTTCATAAAGATAATTTATTTTATTTTTAATTAAATAAAATAGGGTTACATTAAATTGATTGTGAATTTCGAAATTTTAGGGTTTATTTGGTTAGTTAAAGGGCGGGTGTTCTCAGAATTTTAGTGGGGGCGAATAGCCACCCACACTACATAAAGAGAAAACCCTATTTTTATTTTCTTTCTCCTTATTCTTTTTCCCCCTTTACGATTTCTTCTTCAATGGCAGCCGATTGTGTGATGGTGATGATACGTTGAGGAAGGGAAAAAGAAGAAGAGTTGAAGAGAAGAAGATCTAAAAATAAGGGATTCATCAACATAGATTGATTGACACAGAGTGCGATCGAACCCCTATGCGATTTCTCTGTCACTGAAAGGAAGAGGGAAGAAAAGAGAAGGGAAGGAGAAGAAGAAAGTTTGGGTCTCTCTGTTCAGTCCCTATAGAGTTGTAAGATCGAATCCTCCTATTGATCGATCATGGAATCATTTCGCAAAAGATACATGTTGTTCCAGTTCGTTTCTTTGCCAAAGAAGCTGCTACTGCAGGTGTTGGCCTTAAAGGAGATGAGATGTTGAAGAACATATTCTTTGATGTTAAGAAGAAATTTGAGAAAGCTTTGGGGGTCCTTCGTGAAAAGAAGATTACTATTGATCCTGAAGATCCAGCTGCAGTCAATCAATATGCAATGCAGTCAATCAATATGCAAAGGTCATGAAGACTGTTAGAGAAGAGGCAGACCCATGAAGCTGAACTAATGGCTCTTTCTTCCAATTCACAGCCAATTTCTGAAAGGGCATCATCATTTATGAGGGATAGTTCTCCTGTTGCATCGGAATCCTCGGTTGATTTTCCTGATCTTAGGGGCAAAAGACATGTTGTCAATTCTGGATCGAACTAAATCAGTTGTTGTTCATGAGTTATGAGAAGGTGCAAAACCAATTTAAGAAGGATGACTATGGACTCCTTCATGAAGGTTGTCCTGATATGTCGGGTTAATGGACAGCTGATCAGTGTGTGATCAACTGATTCATTGTTGAGGCCATAGGACGGATGTTTGTGATCTCATTCCCTCATCTTCTTAGGTTGTTGATTGTCACATGCTGTTGAAAGAAAGAAAACTGACTGGGGGCAGTTTGGTGATTCATATCTTTTTGCTGAGATCCTATGTTGAATGGTGGTTTGGGGTATAAGAGATTTCATTTGAAAATTGTAAAAGATTTAACCTCAAATCCGTTATCATTCTTCTTCCACTTAATGTTGTGTGGCTGTCATTGAGATTGGATAACTCTTGGATTTTCCTTCTCTGAATCCTCTTATGTGGTATAAGCTCCATGGGATCCTTCATCTTGTTGAAAAAATTCTGAGATTGTGCTCATCTTTTCTAAATAGCGATGAAACTTCCAGATTATGCAAATATGTTGAATGCCAACAGCGTGAAGGATTTGCGACTTGTGGAGCTGTATTTCAAATGGAATTGGTGAGTTTTCTTCATTCTTTCTCTTTTACTGTGAGTTTTTCTTATTCCCTATATTTTGCAAATCCTTATTTCTTGACTGAAGTAGTGATTGTATTTGTGAGGATTTGATGATGGGGGTTGTGAGTTTTGTTGCGAGGATGTGTGGTTATGATTTGGATTTTGGTTTGGCGGTGTGATGACCTGTATTTGTGTGTCATTGATGATTTTTAGATTGGATTCTTAGGCTTGTTATATTGCTTGATTTAAATCCCATTTCAAAGATTTTGGGTGTAAGGTGTAAGTGAAACTCTTAGCCCATTTATCTCTTTGGATGAGCAATTCAGTATACTGTATGTATATTGCTTGTATGGAAATGACGAGTTTCATTTCAGGTAATCCAATTGTGAGATTTTAGACATGTTGAGTATGAGGTTGCCTTATTTGTGGTGTTTTGTGTTGCAAACGCTTGCTCTCCAATATTTGTGATCTGTTTGATGTGTGAGATTTTTCTAGCTTGCTGGGTTCATGTTTGGGTCACCCATGTTTACCATTTTATGGATTGGGTGTGACTTTGCTTGGTTGGTGTTTGAATGGTTGATGAATATTAATGCATTGTGATAAATTTGGAGAATTGTATTTGTATGCATATTGACTTGTTTATGCATTATGAAGAATTTGGATATTTGAATCAAGGAGTGGCTTGATTGCCATATTGTTATAAAGCATGATTGATGTATATGCTATGTTTTTCCCCAAAAATGTGGGTGGATAGATTGTGAATCAATTCATGTATGACAAAATGTCATTGTGGAAGAATTCTGAATTATGAAAAATAAATGATATTGGTAAACCTGGTTTTTTTGAAAATACAAACCACTTGGACTTGTATCACTTAGAACTACCACATCTCTTTGGTTTATTATTTCCCCTCTCTTACTAGAGAAACTAAATGACCTGCGGGTCGTCTTGCGGAGTTGGGGCACCCATTTCTTACTAGAGAAACTAAAATAACCTTCGGGTTAGTCTTGCGGAAATGTGGTGAGTTTGTATGCCTAAAATAGGCTTTGATATTTATCCGTAAAAAATGTGACGTGAGTTATGCGCATTGATAGCCCAATGGTGGCTTTTGGTACTCATATAGTTAGGGGTATCTGCGATGCATGCCTGTATGTGATGTCCCCACTTAGGCATGGATGACGGAGTAGTCCTCCTTTATATGAGAGAGGCATACGGGCATGTATGTTCGGCACGGAGGTGGTGCGAATGTGGTATCGTCTAAGTGATCAATCCGTTAAAAAGATGAACCTAATTCAAATAAAAAGAATAAATGACGTTGCATTGTTTCTACTCCTTTTTATGCAGGATGGCAAGTCCACTAATATTTCTGCAGGTCCGACTTGCCATAGTCAACTCCTATAGGGTAAGTACAGGTAAATGCATATTTACATATTTGGATGATGAAATGATTGCCTCGTTGAGGAACTAAATTCTTGGAACTGTGTTTTCTTGCATCACATCTTTGCCTCGTTGAGGAACTACCTATTGGTGTGATGGTTTGTTGTTTGTGTTTAGCTTGATGTTTATCACGTGCTATTTTATTGATTTTTGGGATGAAGATTTCTCACACCAGCTTTATTGCTGACCCAAGTGAGCTTTTGCTTCTTGGGTACATTCCTTTGGGAATGTAGCCGATTAGCTTTTCAGGTTTAGAGACTTTTGAGCAGCGTTACGGGAGTTCCGCTAGTGGGGCTAGCGACGTCAGTTTTTCCTGGTTAGACTTTTGTATTAATTTTAGTTTATTCCTATTTTCTAAAATATATTTTGTCTTTGCTGCTAAATGTCTCTGTTGTTATTGAATTTCACGTCCCGAGTTTTGGGGAAACGGATAATCCTACGTGGATTTTAGGATTTCGTTTTTCTCGAAAATTGGGGCGTGACAGACATCCTACAGTCTTATTTTCAACAAGCTTGTCTACTACATCCCATGTGACATTCTTTTGAAGAGCTTCCAATTCTTCATTCATTGATGTTGTCCATTTTGGATCCTTCAATGCGTCCTGCACGTTACTAGGAATAGATACAGTAGATAATTGATTAATAACAAGTGCATGTGACTCAGAAAGCCTATGGTTAGACATAAAGTTAGCTATAGGGTATTTAGCTTGGGCTTTGATGTCTAGTTCATATTGCTTTTTAGGAACTCCCTTACTAACCCTTTGTGATTTCCTAGGTTCAACACTTTCTAACACAGAAGACTCATTAGGGGTTAAAGGTACCTGAGGTGGATCATTCTGAGCGAGATATTCAGTTGCTGATGTAGAAGGGCGAATGTCGTGTGTGTGAGTTTCAGATACATTTTGATCATTCGCTTCTGTCTCATGAGGGAATTGATCGCTAGGAACCAAGTGGTCAATTGTCAGCCCATTGGAAGTGTCTATATCTCAAGACAAGTCATTTTCTACTGCTACAGGAACTTCAAATTGTTCCTCCAAGTGTTCCAATTCTTCAAAGACATCAATATTAGCAATAGAACGAGGATTCCCTTCACTATCGCTCTCCCCTTGAAGGGAAGACTGGGAAACTCCCCCTGAGTAATATGGCTCAGATTCATGGAATGAGACATCAAGAGATATATGCATTATGTCAGTGAGCGAGTCATAACATCTGTACCCTTTTTGGAGCTCTGCATAACCCACAAAAATACATTTCTTCGCACGGGGATCAAGCTTGCTCCGTTGTGGTTTTGGTATGTGGACATAAGCTGTGCACCCAAACACTCGGGGCTCCAAATTAGGCATAGATGGGATGGACAAAAGTGTATGAAGCTTCTGATGAGGATTCTTGAACTCAATTACTCGTGAGGGAGTACGGTTGATAACATATGTTGCAGATTTCACTGCTTCACCCCAATAGGACCGAGGTACATTCATGCCAAACAGGGAAGCACGAACAACTTCTAACAACTGCCTGTTCTTTCGTTCTGCTAAACCATTTTGTTGAGGAGTACCAGAATTGGAGGTTTGATGACGAATTCCATTTGACCAGCAAAACTCAAACATAAGGCCATTTACAAACTCTCCACCATTGTCAGATTGAAACACTCCGATGGATTGTTGGTACTGTGTCGCCACCATTTTGTAAAAAATCAGTAAACATTCCAAATACATCTCTCTTACTTTTCAGTAATGACACCCAGGTCATCCGAGTGCAATCATCAATAAAAGCTACATAATATCGAGCTCCAGAAAATGAAGGAATTTTTGCAGGACCACAAACATTGGAGTGAATTTTCATAAAGGGAACATGACATCTATTAATACTTGGCGAGTATGGAATACGGTGGCTCTTGGCCAGTTCACAAATGTCACAATGAAATTCTGAATCACTAACAACCGAAAACAAATGAGGCTGCAACTTCTTAAGATAACTAAAAGACAGATGTCCTAAACGACGATGCCATAACCATACAACTTCCTTCGCATTATCGACCCTTATGACTCGATTAGCTTGCCCCAAAAGATTCTTGTGTTTCTCTCCAGTCTCTGTCAGATCCAATTAGTACAATTTCTCCCTTCTAACACCATAACCAAGAATCTGCCGAGTCAGAATGTCCTGAAATACACAGAAAGATGGATAGAACGTCACAATACATGCAAGTGTTAGAGTAATTTGACAGACAGACAAGAGGTTATAAGCTAGTGATGGAACAACTAAGACGTATTCAAGAGTTAGGGTATCAGATAACACAATAGAACCTTCTCCGCTAACCAGAGTTGGAGTACCATCAGCAGTAGAGACATCATTTTGAGGGGAAGCTCTAAGATTTTCCACAAGGTTAGGGTCATTTGTCATATGATCAGATACACCTGAATCAATTATCCATGTACTATTTGAAATAACTTTATCATTCATACCTGATTGTGCAACATTAGCAGAAGCACTGTCTAGATGTTCAATCCCAGCAGTAGCAATGGCAGTCTTGCTTATATTCTTTCGTGGCTTCTTGGTGAAGTCCCACCAATCAGGATAACCAATCACTTCATAAAATCTCTCCTTGCTATGGCCTAATTATCCACAAACATTACACTTCTTATTTGCAGATGGATTTGATTTACCTGTAGGACGACGAGAAAGAGGACCGGAGAAGCCTGGAGGAGTACTCTGAACAACCAAAACAGAGGATTCAGTAGATACAAAACGCCCCATAGCCTGTTTCTCAGATTGCACCTTGCGGATGTAAGCATAGCTTTGTTCCAAGGAGAATTTAGGTTCCTTGCGCATGATTTCTCCACGTACCTGATCATACTCTGAGTCTAGTCCACTCAAAAACATATGAACACGCAATCGTGACATCATTGAAGTATCATGGACTACACCTGCAACATTATTATTCTGAGAGGTCACCTTTTGATCAATCTCCTGGAACATGGCCACCAATTCGTTGTAGTAGGTAGGAATAGGTCGACCATTCTGCTTTGCTTCAAAACACTTCTTGTTTAATTCAAAGATCCGAGTTTCGTCAGAGTCGTCATAAAAAGTTTTCTACACAGCTTCCCAAATATCTTTTGTTATTGGAAGACGAATGTATCGGTTCATAAGAGAGGTCTCCATGGAATCAATAAGCCAACTTTTTACCTTTTCATTGTCTGTGGCCCAAACTTCATATCCTAGAGAATTCATATGGGGTTCAGCATTTGCGTCAGTCAAATAACCAATTTTTCCTCGTGCTCCAATGCGCATCTGCATGAGGGGAGCCCATATGGTGTAGTTGGATTCATCCAATGAAATAGTTTTTGGAAACGCAGAGTTGTCTTGTTGGGTGTAGTGGTGATGAATGACTTGTGAGGATGATTAAGTTTTCTGGCATAATTGAATTTTCGGGATTTGACTGATTGTCATCAAATACAGATCGTCATCAAATACAGATCCGACCATTGAGGAATTCGGGTTTGAGATTCAAGGATTCGGGGATGGTTTGATTTCACTGGTTGTAGTACGCAGCGGTTTTGTGGTGTTCTTCGAGATTCGGGATTCAAAAAAAGAGAAAAATATGCAAAACAAGTTCAAAGGATTGAACCTGTTCTGATACCATGTATAAAGAAATACTTCAATTTGTGTGTTATATTGATTCATCCCACAACAGGGGTATATATACAATAAGGTTTCTTGTCTTACAAGAAACAATCTTACAGAATATCTTCTAGATTACCTAAAGTTACAAGAATATATTACCTAAAGTTACAAGAATATATTCTAGAATATATTACAGAATATATTCTAGAATATTCTGAATATCCTGAATATATATTAAAATATATACAACTTTCTATAAATATAAGGATGGTTCATGGATTTAGCAAAGATTAATTTGAAATGGAAAACTAATAAAGAGTGTCCATGATAACAACAAAAGCTAGCTAGCAATGGAGAAAGTGTACGTGCATGTCAACATTGAGGGCCTTGTTTGCGATTTGAAAATGTTATTATTAGAAGACTAGAGAGACCATTGTTGTGAAAGCTCAAGTCATTCGGATGTCGAGTCAAAATTTGTATATGAACAGAGAGCTGGTTTTCCTCTGGCCCATTTAGTGCTTCTACAATCACTACAAAAAAAATTGACATCAGCCGGCTAAAACCCGTTGCTAATTGTCCCAAAACCGTAGCTAAAAGGAATCAGCGACGGCACAACAACTGTCGCTATCCCGTAGCTACAATTATCGTCGCTATTTGAATCAGCCACGACATAAAACCGTCGCTAAAGTGTAAAATAGCCGTGGCTACTTGATTTTTTTATAAAAAAAAATTAACATTATTTTACATTAGCGACGGCATTTTGCCGTGGCTAATTGATTTTTTTTTTTTAAATTTAACATTATTTTTATATTAGCGACGGCATTGTGCCGTGGCTAAATGGTATTTTAAAAAAAATACTTTAATGTTAGCGACGACATTTTGCCGTGGCTAATTGATTTTTAAAAAAAAAATTTAACATTATTTTTATATTAGCGACGGCATTTTGCCGTGGCTAAATGGTATTTTAAAAAATATTTTAATATTAGCGACAGCATTTTGCCGTGGCTAATTGATTTTTTTTAAAACATTTAACATTATTTTTTTATTTTAGCGACGGCATTGTGCTGTGGCTAAATGGTTTTTAAAAAAAAATTTACATTATTTTTATATTAGCGATGGCCTTTTGCCGTGGCTAAATGGTTTTTAAAAAAATAAAAAAAATATTTTCGATCTATAGAATATCGGAGATCTCTCCGAGATTAGAGATCTCAGATCTCCGAGATCAGGTCTCAGATCTCCGAGAGAGAGGCGGCGGAGGAAGGGAGGGGAGAGAGAGGCGGCCGGGATCGATGTCGAGGGAGGCGGCCGGGATCGGTGTCGAGGAAGCGGCGGACTTCTCCTCTGTGGGTTTCTTCTCTAGAGGTTGAGAGAGAAAAAAAATTTGAGAGAAATTTTTTGTTTAAGTTGGTTTGTAGAAAAAATTGAAATTTATATAGAGAAAGGTAATTGAAGGGGATTGGTTGTGTTAGTTTCACGCGGATCGATGACGTGGTTTGGTTTAGTGCGTTGGATTGAGCTAAATTTTTGGGTGTTATTAACGGTTGAGATGAGATTTCACGCGGATCGGTGAATTTTTTTTTTTAACTTCGCTAATATAAAAAATCAAAAACCAATTAGCCACGGCAAATTGCTGTGGCTAATCTCTTTAGTGTTAATTTGTTGTTTTTTTTTTAAACCACTTAGCCACGGCAATTCGCCGTGGCTAATCTCTTTAGTGTTTAATTTTTTTTTTTTTAAACCAATTAGTCTATGATGTTCTTTGATCTGCTCTGATCTTCTTTGATCTGATCTGATCTGATCTTCTTTGATCTAATCTTCTTAGATCTTCTCTGATTTGATCTTTTTGTTATCTTCCTTGATCTGAACTTCTTTGATCTTATTTGATCTGATCTGATCTTATTTGATCTTTTATGATCTTCTTTGATCTGATCTGATCTTCTTTCATCTCATTTTCTTTGATCTTTTTTTATCTGATCTTCTTTGAACTTCTTTGATCTTCTTTGATCTTCTGTGATCTTCTTTGAACTTCTTTGATCTGATCTTCTTTGATCTTCTTTGAACTTTTTTGATCTTCTTTGATCTAATCTTCTCTGATCTTCTTTTAACTTCTTTGATCTTCTTTGATCTGATCTTCTTTGATCTTCTTTGATATGATATTCTTTGATCTTCTATGATTTTCTTTGATCTGATCTTATCTGATCTTCTTAGATCTTATTTGATATGATCTTCTTTGATCTGATCTGATCTGATCTTCTCTGATCTTCTTTGAATTTCTTTGATCTGATCTTCTATGATCTTCTTTTATCTGATCTAATCTTCTTTGATCTTCTTAGATCTTCTTTGATCTCATCTTATTTGATCTGATCTTCTTTGATCTGATCTTCTTTTATCTTCTTTTAACTTTTTTGATCTTCTTTGATCTGATCTGATATTCTTTGATCTGATCTTCTTTGATCTCATCTTCTTTGATCGTCTTTTATCTTATCTGATATGATCTTCTTTGATATTCTTTGATCTGATCTTCTTTGATCTGATCTGATATTCTTTGATCTGATCTTCTATCTGATCTGATCTGATATTATTTGATCTGATCTTCTTTGATCTTCTTTGAACTTCTTTGATCGTCTTTTATCTAATCTTCTTTGATCTCATATTCTTTGATATTCTTTGATCTGATCTTCTTTGATCTGATCTGATTTTCTTTGATCTGATTTGATCTTCTTTGATATTATCTTCTTTGATTTGATCTGATATTCTTTGATCTTCTTTGATCTGATCTGATCTGATATTCTTTGATCTTCTTCTTCGATCTTGATCAAGATCTTATCTTCTTCTTCGATCTTGATCATATCTCATCTTCTTATTCGATCTTGATCATATCTTCTTATTCGATCTTGATCATATCTTCTTATTCGAAGGGGATTGGTTGTGTTAGTTTCACGCGGATCGGTGACGTGGTTTGATTTAGTGCGTTGGATTGAGCAAAATTTTTGGGTGTTATTGACGGTTGATATGAAGTTTCACGCGGATCGGTTAATTTTTTTTTCCAAGAGCAACCACTGATAATACCAATGAGTGAATGACTCTGTTCAAGAAATCTTGAATGGTCTAATATACATAGAAGTCGTAAAGAAAAAACAATTTAGGGGGATTGGAACATGTTCTAAAGTTGAAAGCAGTTAAAAAAAATAAAAGAAAAATAAAGTCGTAAAGAAAAAACAAGCGGCTTGGAGTATGTTTCAAAGTTGAAATAAATAAATAATAAAAAATTTTCATTCCTGGGATTCGAACCCGAGTCGCCTGAATGAAAGCCAAGTTTCCTAACCGGGCTGGACAACAATGGGTTGGTGGTGATTTAACCAGTGTATATATATATATATATATATATATATATATATATATATATATATATATATATATATATATTTGCTTTATATAAATTTTTTTTAAAAAGAATTAGCTACGGTAAATAACCGTGGCTACGATAAAAATATTAATATAAAAAAAGTTTCATTGGCGGGATTCGATAAAACTCATTAGCCACGGCACACTGCCGTCGCTAAGATAAAAATATTAATATAAAAAAAGTTCCATTGGCGGGATTCGAACCCAGGTCGGCTGGTGAAAGCCAGGTTTCCTAATCGGGCTGGACGGCAATGGGTTGGTGGTGATTTTATCCAGTTTATATATATATATATATATATATCTATTTGCTTTATATAATTTTTTTTTTAAAAAGAATTAGCTACGGTAGAGAGCCGTGGCTAATGAGTTTTATAAATAAAATTCATTAGCCACGGCACACTGCCGTCGCTAAGATAAAAATATTAATATAAAAAAAAGTTTCATTGGCAGGATTCGAACCCGTGTCGGCTGGGTGAAAGCCAGGTTTCTTAACCGGGCTGGATGGCAATGGGTTGGTGGTGATTTTATCCTATATATCTATGTGCTTTATATAATGTTTTTAAAAAAAAGAATTAGCTACGGTAGAGAACCGTGGCGCTAAGATAAAAATATTAATATAAAAAAAAGTTTTATTGGTGGGATTCGAACCCGGGTCGCCTGGGAGAAAGCCTGGTATCATAACCAGGCTGAACGGCAATAGGTTGGTTGTGATTTTATCCAGTGTTTATATATAGCTATTATCGTATTTATAATTTTTTTTTAAAAACAATTAGCGACGGTAAACAACTGTGGCTAACAAATTTTTTTTGTAAACTTTAGCCACGACCTCTATACCGTCGCTAGTTTGATTTTTATAATTTTCAATTCTCTTTTAAAAACTGTTAGCGACGGTATTCTACCGTTGCTAACAAATTTTTTTTGTAAACTTTAGCCACGGCCCATTTACCGTCGCTAATTTGTTTTTTATATATTTCATTTTTTTGGAAAAACTATTAGCTACGGTATTCTACCGTGGCTAACCAAATTTTTTTTTAAAATCTTAGCCACGGCCCCTGTATCGTCGCTAATACTCGTATTAGCGACAGTTTTATACCGTCGCAAAATATTTAGCGACGGTTTTTTTAATTTATGTACTGAAACCGTATTAGAAACAGTAGCGACGGTTTTATGCCGTCGCAAATCGTTTAAATAGCGACGGTTTTTTAAAACCGTCGTTAATTTCCGTAGCTAATAATGAGTTTTTTTGTAGTGAATAACTTTTTCTGTGACAGGTTGATGCATATCACTTTGTGTCATCAAGATTAGCTATTGGAAGCACTTCAACCTTGTCACTCAAACATGTTATAAAAACCCCTGTCAATGCTATTTTTGTGCGAAAATTCTAGGGAGCGAGGGATGGGTGGTTAAGGTGTTCTATGATCTTTGTCGAGTAACTGCTCATCACCATGAATGAAGTTTTAACACAGTAAGTAATTATATGAACAAGACATGGTTTATTCGAACCCAATGATATCAAATACCAACAATCTATACAAACTCAAGCCTTTTAGATTAGATTTGTATGTGTCACTTGAATGATTTTCAATACATCTTAATCTTTTTTTTTTTTTCTCTTCATATCCTTAAATAAAATATGAATTTAAACAATGACATCTCTAAGAAGGAGGACAAAATGAAATGACATCATGGTGATGGTTGATCCAACGGTGATTGTGGAGTGAAGTTTTGATTGACGAATTTGTCTCCAAGTAAAACGGAAACGGGAACCCACCACCCGACTCCAACTAACTTAACGGCCAATATCAAAACGGCTCTTTGGACCCACCACAATATTCCCCAAGTGCTTTTTAGCAGAGACTGACGTATCAACCTCAGATCACGCGAATAGCGGAAGCTGACGTGTGGTGACATCAGGTGACGTATTGTATATGTGTTGTTTGATAGAATGAGTTTTACGGTACATTTTCTTGTTGTGCGGGTCGGTTGATCCCACGTGGGCGGCTTCCGCGCTTGACGGGTTGGGTTGGTTCATTCCTTCTAGTGTGGTGACCCGCATATTCCCACTACCCAAATTTTATCTCCTACACCACATTTTATTCTTAAAAAAGAACAAAAACAAAATGATATTCGTAAATAAGATTTTTTTTTATAACACCACCAAAACCAATTCATCTCCTTATGTGTGTTTTCTCTTTTTATCGTTAATGTTGTACATGTATATTTTCCTCGCCAGATGACACCGCATTTGCTCAATCTCATTGTATCTTTTATTTTTATTCTTGTGTCCTGTTTAACAACTAAAGTTATTGCATCTGGACAAGTTAAAATATTTTTTTTTATTTGCTACTCCAATCATCGCCAGAATCTTTACCAATTGTTCTAGAATAATCATAGTCAACTATCTATAATAATGGAAATGACGAAACTCTGATTAACGGAAACGCAATATCTTCCTTATAGAATCTTAAAATTGCGCTAGCATAATCATGGTCAACTTTCAAAAGACACAATTTTGTATGTTAATCTACCTATTTTTTTAGAATAATGATCAGTTACTAATTAAGAAGAAAAAGCCTAAGTTACTGGAGATATATATTTCTGTTTTGAAAAGCAAGCAGGGTTTTAAGGAATCTGCAACCTTTACATTAATGAAAAATAAAGATGTCTTAAATACATTTTCTCAAAAGGTAGTGATTTGTTGCGAAACAAACACGAAAAATGCTTAACCTTCACCAAGGACTATTCTAATCTCTTTACTCTGACACTCAATTACTATCATTGGATAAAGGCAATCCATGCATTATTTCATTAGGATGAGGTAATTTAAAACTTACCCTTTTTTTGTTGTGGCAGCGGGTGATCCATGCTCCATTTTTTTTTTTTTTTGTTCGCTTTCTTTGTTTGAATGTTCAAATTATTTTGAAAAATAATGGTCAACTATCAATGAAGACAAAGAAAATCACATTAACGGGGACACAATGTATCCCATGTTGTATAAATAATCTATGAACTGTTCTATTACAATCATCGTTGAAAATGAAGAAACCCAAGGCATAATATCTTTTGTAAAAAAATCTTTAATAAAGTAAAAGATTGTCCTAAAGTATTGTTATTGACATGTTAGCTCTACTTTAGCTTTCCTTGAAGATTTGAATTTTCTTATATGAACCCGAAAGTTCCTTTGAAATTCCTTATAGAAATTGAAAAAACTAAAATCAATAGTTTAAAGTAAAAAAGGGGATATTACAACCACTTAAGCCAATGACTTCAAAATTAAATGCGTTGTACGCTTTATGATATAAATGAAGGAATTAAACTCTTGAGTACAAGGCGTTTCACGAAAAAAGCACAATTTATGTGCAATCGTGCCTTATGCATGACAAAGGACTCGAGAAGCACGCCGTGACAAAAACATGAATAGGTATGTGGCCATGCCATTGGCCCCGGTTACACATGAGCTTTACTTGATTGTAAAAGGTTAATTTGTTGGCTTTTTAAAAATTGCAAGTTATAAAATTAGAGTAAGTCTAGGGAGTCTTGTTTTGGGGCCTCTTTTGTGTGTGTGTGTGTGTGTGTTTTTTTTTTTTTACACTTTTTCTTTACAACCACAAAAAAGTGTCAAAAACCCTCATAGAGGCACAAAAAAGGCCCCCTAACAAGGCTCCCTAGAATTATTCATAAAATTATGTGCTTGAACTTTTACTTGGTAGGTTTTGGACTATGGATATTGTCGGAGTTTGACAACTAATGACTAATAAAACAATTGTATGACATTTTCCTAAGGTTTCTTCAAGTTTGACTCATTAAAATTTGCTCCGTATTATGTGCATGTATATTTTTCTAGAATAACACTTTGGCATTGTTTTTGTGTTGGAAAAATTTGTTGTTGATACAAGGATTATTCATTTTAACATGTAAAATCATTTCACATAGAGTAACATTTAGGGTGTCTTACACTTTTGATCCCAAAACGTTTAAGCTTTATATCGTGATTTAGAAAAAATAAAAAGCTCTTTCGGATCTAAGTTCCAAATTTTTTACTTTGATTGTCAAGACGTTGACCTAACTGCTCTACTAAAATACCATTACTTTGACATCACATGCAAAGCACTTGACTCTCCAAATGGCTTTCAAATATTATTGATTTAATGGTTGTGGATTTAAAGGGTCGTCCCTATCCGTTCTATCTCAAAAACTGTTGCACTAGCTAGTTCCACACAATGGTAGCACCATCAACATCAAAACTATCATCACCAGATTGAATCACATTCACATGCATAAACACACTCCTTTCAATTTGAAATGGAGATCACTTATTTCCGCATGTAGGATAGTCACGTCAATTTCTACGCCCCAAAGAAATTGCACATTTGCCCATATATTTGTTAGTATCAAATTAATCTATAAAACAATGTTGTAGCATGCTCTTTTTTAGGGTGTTGAACTGACATCTTAATTTACACCTAGGGTGTAGACTATCCAGACTCTCAATTCGGCTAGTTGATCTTGTAATTGGAGGTTTTCTCTAGCTAGGTCCTGTCAATTACTATCCGTTATTTCGAAAATGATCATATTTCCATAACTCCTGATTTTATTTTATTTTTAAAAGTACATATATAGTTCAATACTTATAAATTATAGCACCATTTGTCAAAAAATGAATCCCATAAATAATATTCTTGCAATAGAGATAAGAGACAGAAGTGACACTTGCAAAAATATTGATTCTCACTTTGGTGGGTCTCTTGATATATGTATTATAAAGTAATCTAAATCCTGTAGCATTGAAAGATAGATTATGCTAAACACTGTGAAGAGGCGGTGAGATAAACTTGAAAGTCTTAGGTAGCTAGCATGTGCAATGCTCCAGGAGGACAACGAGATTCTGTGTGTGTAACACGTGACTGGACTGGACTGGATCAATGAGGAAGCCAGCCTGCCCGGTTTTCATGCAAGAAAAACGAAAATTGAAAGAGAGAGAGAGATAGACAGTTTTCCATTTCCATTGATAGTAAAAGAAAGAAATATAAACAAGAGAGAAAGCAAAGAGAAAGCTTTGCTTTGAATAGAAAGTAAGTTATTGGTGGAAGCAAATCACATGAATCAAACATTTCTTCTCTTCCAATATCAGCACCTCCCCCCCCCCCCCCCCCCCTACACTATAACGTACTCTAAAACTTTAACTGGCTCACCACCCCCACTTTCTTTGCTTGATTTCATGGAAAATTGTATGTTTTCCCATACAAAATTTTAATATATAATGTATATTCTTTTTTCCTACAAAAATGAAACCCCTTCTTCACACTTAAATTTACATAATATGTGAAAAGGGATTTTTCTAATTTCTTTGTATATTACGGAGAATCTTTTGATTGATGAAGCTAGTTTGAAATTGTGTATGGTGTGACATGTGAGTACTCAAGTATAGCTTAGCTAGCTAGTGAACAGCTCATGAACTACATGATCATTTTCCATCCATCCATAGCAAGGAGAACGCGTGAATTGTGCTAATTTTTTTTCAAGTACTGGGTTGGTGTTAAAAGTGCATGTGTTTGTTCGATCGAGTACATGAACCTAAAAACACACCATTTTCATTGTATCTACAAAGGCCAGTGCAAGTTACATGTGTGTGCAGTGAAAAGTTGGGAACCAGCGTATTTAACTGAAGCATAAAGTGGTGCAAGTAAAGAACCTTTTGAGTATTATCTATAAATGTTTAGACCATCCATGAGATGCATGAATTGATATGATTTAATATCTCCTGGCATGGGAACCTAATTTGGAGAGAATTCAGTACTGCATAAGAAATCAAAGTACATGAACATATATATCTCTGGCGTACATCAAACACGAGAAATCGATGAGCAAAGATGTACGAATAACTTAATATGATCTATTGAATTCTCGTTTACAAGTAATAAGAAGATCATGAGAACTGAATCCACCCAAGTTTGAATGAAGAGACAAATTGACTAGATTCACTAAATTCAACAAAAGAATTGATGTACATGAGGGGTTATATTTATGCAATATTATCTCAATAAATTAAAAGTACAGTATGAATTGGGCACCATGTACAGAAATTCTAACATCCATGACATTATATGTTCTACGTTTCCCTGTTCTTGATCAGTAGTTCCAAAGGTTTTCCAAATCTACAACTGGTCCGGATGATGAAGGCCCTTCGAGATCATCGTAAGACCTACTACCACCTCCCATGTCATGCTTTGAAACAACAGATGAAATCTCGGTGTTTACATCGTTGCTCAATCCAGTATCCTGAGACAAGCTAACCATAGACTGGTTGGATGAGAATTGCTCCATTTTGCACTCCTTCTTTAGACCATATAGATCACTGTGAGCAGCGAAGCCTCTTAAAATGTTCTGGTCATTGAAGTTCATGTCTTGGTGCAAGTAGGTGCCAGAACTCGGTGAGCCATGAAAGGAGAAGAGAGAGTTTGATGATGGGAATGGCATTTGAGAGTAGTAATTGAGATTTTGAGATGTATTGGTATAAGGGTTTGGTTGGTGTTGTGTTGAGAAGGAAAAATTGTTCGACGAAACCAAGTTCTTATTGTCATATTGATGATAGTTATTGTCCATGCTGGCGGTTGAGTAGGAGAGCTGATTTCCGTCTGATGTTCTCATCATGGATGTTGTAGTAGCTGTAGTAGTTGCTGTCCCATCAAATTTCTCACTAAAAGGATGATCATCCAAGAGAGATGGCAACGAAGTTGTATCAAACAAGTCATCCCCAAAAGAGTTCATTCTCAATAAATCAGAAATGGGACTTTTCTTCATACCACTGCTCTTGTGAAACACCCTACACACAACCCATTCATCCTGCAATATTATACCAAATTGCAAGTTAGCTAATAAGCACAAACTAATTATAAACAAAAACCAACATGACTTAAAATTAACCGAAACACACAAAGTAAACAAATCTGTAATACCTTTGCAGTTCTAGGTAGGTTGTGGTAAGAGAATTTTCCTTCAAGTCTGTATTCATGCATGACCCAATTAGTCTTCTCTCCCTTTGGAGCTCTTCCTCTATAGAACACAAGGGTCTTCTTCATACCAACAAGACAGTTCTTCCCTTTGAAAATCTCCTTATCTTTCCCGGTTGCCTTCCAATACCCAGAATCTGTAGCTCTATTGGTTCTCATCCCTGTCGGGTATTTTCGATCTCTCTGACAAAAAAAATACCACTCCTTTTCCCCCATCTTACCTTTCTCTGCAAGATCAAATCACATAATAGATAAATACCAATTAATATAACATGTACAAATGATGAATACTATAAGAAAAACGAAAACAAAACTCACTTGGCAAATCCCATGGTTCACTCTTGTTCAAATCTACTTCCCCAATAGCTCTTGCACTGAAGTTGCTATTAACAACCTTCTCTGACAAATAGCAAGTTATGATCTCTTCATCTGTGGGATGAAATCTGAAACCAGGAGGCAAGTACATGGGGTCATCACCTTCTGAAATATCAACCATGATTGCACCACTATACTGAAAATCAATCTCAATAGAAAAGCTAAAGAACCAAGGTACCCCAGATACCCAAATATTAATTACAAATAATTTGAAGTTTGAATACTAGAAAAAAAGAGAGAAAGAGAAATGGAAAGGTGGGGGGATAGAGATAGAGGAGATGTAGATTGGATGAGCAGTTAAGAAAGAAGAACAAAATAGGCAAGGAAGAGGTCTTAAATAGAGGGAAATTACGTGATAAGCAAGCAACTTATGAGAGAAGATTGATGGGTATTTTTTTTTTTTTCCTCAAATATTTCATTTTTGTGAATTATTAGATTTTTCTTTTCTTCTTGTCATGTAGTTTCTGAGCTATCTACAGACTGAAAATCAGTTGTAAGAAGGACAAAGAAAAATGATTTTATGATGTGTATGGAAGGGTCCCTCATGGGGCTCTGGTTGCCATTTTTACCCATTAAAGAAGGGAGAACTAAAAAGTATGGAATATCCAGGTCAGCCTCAACCTAACCTTTTAGAATTTTTTTCACACTTTCAAGCCTCTCTCTGTTCAAAGTTTGGAAAGTTTCTTTCCTTTATGAGCTGCCAATTTGCAATGGGGGAATTCTAAATGGCGAGGAAACGAGCGAGGGAGGGTGGTGGAACCCTCCGTCCCTTTGAGATGCGCGAGTGTACACATCTCGAGGGAGATGGAGGGTTCCACTCCCCTCCCTCGCCCGTTTCCTTGCTCGTTAGACAAGCCCTTTGCAATTTGAGTGTAGTTGTGAAAACAGCCTTGATAGGGAAAGGGGGAGCGAGGAGGATGAGCGGAGGGAGGCCCTCCCTCGCCTCCTAGAATTACACTTGTGAAAATGAATATGTCATTCTTGCTAGGGAAGATGGGATCATTGGCTTGGCTCAGGATGCCCACCCTTAGTTAACTAGCAGTAGCTGTTTTAAGCAAAGTTGAAAAAAATTTACATAATGTACATTTGTGTTAAGGGATATTTATCCTTGCGCGTATTTTGTGCGCGTTGTTTTAATTATAACAAGTGGTCTTTAATTGATATGATGATTATTTATTTATGCATTAATTAATCACTTATATAGAAATAACTCGAACATTTTATTATTAATTTTTGAGTTATGAACGTTCAAGTGAGCCCAATGATATTACAAGTCTAGGATTCACACTCCACAAATTGCATTTTATATGGTTCAGAAATCCATTAAGGAGCTAGTTTTGCCCTTAAAAAAAATTTTGAAATTCAAGTTGAAAATTAACTTATTCACGATATTAGGTAGTGCGCATAGATGTCATTTGAATTTCCCCCCCTTGAAATTGTTAAACATTTTAAGATTCTAGTTGGACTTCAACCTTCACATATAGTCATCACATATGTTTTAATTATTAGGCAAGTAAATGTAAAAGATCCTCAAACTTCCTAGTTTCTTCCGTAAGGTTCAACAATAATACAAAATGATATTCTTAGGATATTTGAAAGTTTTGGTATTACACAATTGTATATATAATAAACATGAGACCTAAAATAACAAATGCAACGATTAGAACTACCAACGATTAGAAAAATACAGATGAGCCTCCTTACTAACGCAGTCTCCTTCCTCCAGCCTCCTTGCTAACGTAGTTTCTTTGAAGAATACAGATTTCTCTTCTTGCAACGTAGTTTCCTTCCTAACGTAGTCTTTGAGAAGAATACAAAGTCTGATCACACTTTGTCAATGCTTGGGTTTAAGTAGTATGGTTAAAGAGACCTGAAAATTTAATAGTGTTTTCCAATTTCATTTTTGTTAAAATGCTGAGGTGGATATACACTTCAACATGGCTACGAAACATGTTTATAAAACATGGTTTCCTAGCATTATTGTATTGAGAGATTTCAATTATAACTAATTATATGGCACAATAATTAACTTGCTTGATCAACAACCTCTTCGTCGTCTTAAACCATATCAATGAAGCCTCTACATCATCCTGGGGAAAAATGACAAAACAAATTAATATGTTAGGTTCTTGCACCTAACATTTTGAACATATACCTTAAAAAATTTCCCTCATGTGCGGCATTTTATTTCGATCTTGTAGCGTAGAGAAAAACATATGTATTCAATGGCCTTAAAAAACTAGAGTGTGGAAGTGGCTTAGCCACTCGCCACGAAATAGCCAACTTGCAAGCCAGGCCAAGCCGCGTGAGCTGTCTGCATCACAAAAAACGCGTTAAAGCCAGAACTATCGTCTACGTGGCATCCCTTTCGAATATCCGTTTTTGGCCTCGTAGACGGTAATTTAGCGCCGCAAACTGTCAATCCTACGGATGCCGTCGCTGCTACGTGGTCCAACCACAGCGTGCCATCATTTCCCGGTAATTTAACTTCCCACGGTTTTAAATATTCCAAAATGGATAAAAAGTGAAATTAAGAAATATTTATGGGGAACAGAGAGAGAGAGAGAGCGCGTGTGGGACCCGCTTGGAGCGGATTGGAAGCTTGGGCCTAACTAAATAAACTGTTGACTTTCATCAGACTCCAAGAAGCTTCTACTCGTGACGGTTGCTGATGTCATAACGCAATCCTTTTCGATATCATCGCAGTTTGACGTCGTTTTGGACAGTGGTTTTTTTTTTTTTTTTTTTTTTTTTTTTTATAGTTCGATACAAATTTGGTTGGATTTTTTTTTGGACAGTGGTTTGCTACTCTCCAAAACCAACTACTAGGATTTTTATTTTTTCTTTCTACAATATAGTTCGATACAAATTTGGTTGGATTTTTGTTTGGCCACTTGGATTTGATTTTTTTTTTTGTAACTTTTAGGGTGTGTTTGATTTTCAGAAAAAAAAAAAAAAAAAAAAAATTCTATGAAAAATTTTTAATTTGAAAAAAAAATAACATTCAAAATATTTTTTCACTGTTTGATTTTACACCAAGGGAAAAAATTTTCTTTAGATAAACATTTCTACTTTGTGGAGGAATTTGTTCCAACAAGGCTTTGAATGTTTAGACGTTGAGTCTTTTTGGGCTTTGAGTCGAGGAGAGATTCATTGGTGAGTAAAAAAAAAAAATCAAACATGAAAAAGTTTTCATAGTGGAAGCCTAAACAAAGTTTTCCTACTTCAAGCGGGAAAACATTTCACTGACAGAAAAGTTTTTTGTCATAGAAAAATCAAACACAAGAAAACTCAATTTTTGGAGAAAAGTTTATTTTTCCATGAAACACCCAAAAATCAAATACACCAGTCCAATTTTATTCGTAACTTTCGGTGTAATCCAACATAATTGATTGCATTTGTAGTTTTAAAAATAAAGAACAAAAAGATATGATATCAAAAACTACAATGAGCCAAAATAGAGATTTAATTGAATAGTAAATATGGTGATCAAATACAGTTCTTCATGTTTCATGGTCGATTAATAAAGAGGAACTAAAACTAGATTAGTATTTTTATTTTCTATTTATTTTTAAATGAAATTACTCTATTAAAGTATTGGAAATAAAGCTGGAGCATACATTTACAACATTGAGTCTTGGGATATGCATTTTGTTGGAGACATTGCTTGTTCTATAGTCGAGATAATAGTTTTACATAAGTTAAAACAAAATAATTAATGTAAGATTAATGAGTTGGGACATTTTTTTATTAGCTACCAAGTCTTATGTATAATCACGCCTAGTGTCATGGGTTTGTGGACAATATTTTTGTTATGTTTGAGGTGGGACACGCCCAAAGGTCTATTATATTAGGTACGTGGTGATAAGGTTGAACAAAAAACTGAATAAATTGACCGAATCAATCAAAATCGAATCTATCGGTTTTCTCATTCTTGGTGAAATAATCATGATTTTAACCGAAAAAATTGAGCCAACCGAATATATATATATATAACTGATATAATATGTTTAATTTAGTCAATCGGTACGATCAGTTTAATTGGTTTATTCAAATTTTCGTTCAGCCCTAAGATTTTCTTACTTTAGTCATGCATCCCTGTTTAAAAAGTTTTAGTTGAATTTTTTCTACTTATAAAGTTTTCAATTAAAAGAGGATTCTTAATATATTTTTAAATTAAATAGAAGGGTTTTATTAATTTTACTTGAGTATGTGATTTGTATGAGGTTAGCTTGAATTTAAAAGTTGATGCGTCAAAATAGTAGCTTATGTAACCGCATACCAGCTAATCTGCACTCTTCTTCTATTTACAACCCACAAATCTAATAAATATGAAAATTGAGGTCAAAATTATCAAAACCAAACTATTAAGTAAAAATTTATTTGACCATGCTAACTAAGGACCACCAAGATATTAATATCTCAAAAAAGTGTGGCTAAACACAAAATTACTAAAAGTACAAAAATGCTAGGAAATCAGGTTTTTGCAATCAGGATGACGTGTCATGATCTGGAAAGAATGATGAAATCCCCAAAAATTTTATGTATATCTCAAAGTTGTAAAAAACTTCTCTAACGATGCCACATCATCCTGATTGCAAAACATGTTTACAAAACATAATTTCCTAGCCTCACTCCTAAAAGTAAACTTGCTAAAAGAAGGAAAGAAAATTCATGTAATGTAACCATTGATTGTGAAATCAAACATTTTCTTGGGCTGAAAAGGTACATGAAAATCACAACAACTCCATAGAGGGCGGTGACGGTAGTAGGAAGTTAAAATTAAAACAAAAGTGATTGTGATTGTAACAAAACACAAGTTTGTCAAATATTAGGCTGCTATTGACTTTTATGTTTATATCTCATCATATCATATATTGTTCACCCACTCATTTTTAGCAGCCAATTAATGTTTTGACCTCAAACCTTATTGGTCAAGTTTTGGGCTCCTAAAACCAAAGCACTCCTAACAATGTTGACTGCTAATTCGTAATAATAAAACATGAGTTTATTTGGGTCCGGGTCTAATAATTAAAATTCTATCTCAATCAACCTCAACCAAACCACATTACATCAAAGAAAGCTTGAATTTAAAGTACAACTTCTTCTACTCTGTTTTGTACAAGTGGATGCTCTTAATTCCCCCTTTCAAACTCATGAATCACCCGCACGTGGCCATGATGTGTCTGTAATTACATTTTCTTGTGGGTCCTCTTGGGTGTTCCAAACTATCTCATTCACTTTTTATACAAAAATGATGATATATGGTTAGCTAGCAATCAATAAATTATTTTTCGATCCATCTCAAGTTGATAAAGTCTAGGGTTGATAATGAGTCGGCTTCAGATAGATAGAATTACATGTAAGTTAAACTCAAACTAATAAGAAATGTAATTGATCCTAATTGTGAAATATGGATTATTCAAAGGTCGCTTTTATATGATGAAACTAAGAGAAAAAATGGGACACATAGGGTGGATACAAACACATTAAGCATGTGAAAAAACAATAGTTCTTTAAATCTGTCTAGTAAATCGACTAATTTTTTTTTGCGTGGCCAGAATATACTTTATTTGTTATAGGATAACTCTATTGACATGGGTGAATGCAAATATCATAAGAAGTTTATTAATTTAATTTTTGTTCTACTTCTTTTAATTCTCCCAATATCTTGTGTGGTATAATTCAAGTGTTGTAGGTACATTACAATATTGCTTGCTAATACTTGTAAATGCTTGAAGATTAAGATTTACACTTAAGAAACTCATTTCAATCATATGTTTTCTTAATCGATTTGTCAATCATATTCACTGTAAAAACAAAAACCTAACCACGATAACAAATTAATTGGCGAGAATTTAATTAATTTGCTTATTAGTTTCAAGTTCTTGCGGTTAACTCTTAGATCTTATATTTATCAATCATACTAATATAAGATTACTCCCCAACCTGGAGAACATTGAATTATAACTAATTAGGGTTTTCGTTCGAATTTTTAAGCAATTTTATGTTGCTATTGATGATGTATTAATGAGTGAATATTTGAGCGATAGTTATCTTCACCATCTTTTATTATTATTATTATTATTATTATTATTATTATTATTATTATTACTGATAATGCATCAAAATAGACTGATCATCACGATCGCACACGTGGAATAGAGACCTATCACATTAATACAACGCCCAATCTATTGGGCAAACTCATAAAGCCTAAGAAGAATAAAGTCAACTACAAAGGCCCATACGAGGTCTGCCAATGAGGAAACGTGAATTGGGCCCGAATCCAAATCCAAACGAATCAGAACCTGAGTCCAGGCCCAACACAAGTTCTCTCATAAAGAAAAGGAACGTTGCACCAAAAAAGAGCCGTGGAGGGAGTTACGCCCCCACGAACGTGTCTTCTTTAAGAATGAGACTGTTACAAGAAACATCTCATTCTGTTGCGCCTCACATGCTTAAGTCTTGTTGAGAGTTAACCATGACTATTATAAAAGGTAAAGAAAACATTCGACAAATGTATGCAACTTTAACCAAGTTTTGTCCAGATTTACATTCTTTTTCCAACAGAGTTACTGACTTAAGCATCGGAGTGTCTTCGACCACCAAAAAGGTGGTCCTTGACAGTTTAACAATTGTTTTGCACGTTAAACTCACAGGAAGACGATTTTTTGACGCATCAGTTTGGCGCCGTCCACGGGAACACGGCGAGTTTCTTTCAAAAATAAGATTCAAAGTAACAAAGCTCACACAACCCGATAGAAGATCGATGGAATACTCCACAAATCTTCAATCTGGCAATGAAAGATACGACGTGTTGTTCAATATTGATCCAACGACGACTATTGAAACAACCATACCTACTGACAAAAATAGCTCCAACAAGTAATAGTTCAGACATCTCTGACATCATGGGGACTCCCCTCAGATCCTCGAATAGAGATGCTCATGGCCCAGATGAACCGCGCTATCGAGATGGTAGATAAGATCATTCGAGACCTAAAGGGCAACAACTTTCAAGAAGAAATCACCAAACTTAAGAAACATTGGTCTAATAATAGTTCTAAATGCAATCAATGGTCATCTGAAAATCTACAACTGAAAAACCCCAAATACAGGAGAACGTTCTTGACTCTGATAGCGAGTTGGAGTGAGATCCTTGAAGCTATGGAAAAAAGACAAGATGTCAAATGGTCGCCGAAGATGAGAGGAGATCCGGAAAAGCGGAGCAAGAGCAGACGCTGCCTCTTCCACAAAGATTACGACCACGATACTAAAGATTGTCACAGTCTGAAGGACGAGATTGAACGTCATACCAGGGAAGGATGACTCAGAGAATTCGTCAAACTCAAACGCGAAACAATCATTTCGAAGGAGCAAGCAAAAGAAACAGTCTATGTCTTGCATGACACGGGGGAGAAAAATGAGCAATCCAGTCGATCCCGAAAGCGTATATTCAGAGACTTACGTACAAAGGTCAGATTCCAAAAACCATCCTCACAACGTGCAAAAACAATGCAAAGGACTCTAACATTCTCAAACGAAGATGTTGATGCAACTAATTTCCCACACAATGATGCTTTGGTGATCTCTGTCATGATAACTAAATAGGAAATCAAAAGAGTATTAGTCGACACCGGCAACTCGACCAACCTCTTATACCTAATAGCTTTCCGAAGGATGTGGTTCACCACTGAGATGTTCTTACCAAACGATCAATCCATGGTAAGTTTTAGTGGGGAACAATGTCACCTACTGGGAATGATTCAACTACCAGTCAAAGCGGGAGAGTCGAGAAAGCAACGACTATTAATGATAGACTTTCTCATCGTCGACATTCTCGCTGCGTACAAGATGCTACTCGGGAGACCGTGGATACACAAGATGGGCGCATTTTCCTTCACTATGCACCAATGGTTGAAGTACCATATCGACAATGGTATCAAAAGGATAAAAGGAAACCAACCAGCGGCCTGGGAGTGTCATTTTGCAGCAATAAAGACTCCCCATAAATAGTAATTACTGCAAGGACTGGAAGAGCCTTCACAACAACTTGATGAAACAAGTTTGGAGTCTCCAAACGACTATACGGCTCCAACCAGTCCGCGAGATCAACCCAACACTGGGCAATCGAAAGAAGAAACAATCGATGTCTACTTAGACAACGAAAGAGAAAAGGCAGTCTGAATCGGCACAAAGATTCAACCTGAACTTGCCAAGGAACTGATCCAATTGCTGAAAGATAACCAAAATATTTTTGCATGGACGATGAAGGACATGGTGGGAATAGAAATATCTATCATCTCTCACAAATTACAAGTGAATCCAGATAAGAAACCAATTCGACAAAAAGGAAGATCGGTGGCCTGGAGCATAATCGGGTGATAAACGAAGAAATGCACCGACTGCTCATAGCAGGAATGATAAGAGAAGCTCATTGCAAGGATTGGTTGGCGAACACAGTACTAGTAAAGAAGAAAAACGAAAAATGGAGGGTGTGTGGATTACACCAACCTAAATAAAGTCTGCCCCAAAGACAACTTTCCACTTCCACGAATAAATCAAATAGCGGATGCAACTGCTGGACACGAAATGTTGAACTTCATGGATGCGTACTCCGGGTATAATCAGATACAAATGTACCATTCCAACCAAGAAAAAACTTCTTTCATAACGGAAAGAGGTACATACTGTTATCGAGTAATGTTGTTCGGATTAAAGAACGCGAAAACAACGTATCAACTGCTACTAAACAAGATGTTTAAATATCAGATCGGCAAAACAATGGTTTACATCGACGATATTCTCGTCAAAAGCTCACGCAGAACAGACCACGTCGTGGATCTTGAATAAGCTTTCTCCCAGTTTCGAAAGTACAAAATGAAGCTGAACCCGAAGAAATACGCATTTGGAGGGGAGTCAGGGAAGTTCCTCGGATACATGGTCAACCAACGAGGAATTAAAGCGGATCCAAAGTAGATACAAGCGCTTCTCAACATGTAATCACGACAAATATAAAAGATGTTCAAAGTCTTAACGGGAGGATAACAACTCTGAACAAATTTATTTCCAGATCATCAGACAAGTGTCTGCCGTTCTACAAAATCTTGAAAGGGAACAAGACACTCGAATGGAATGATGAATGCGAGAGAGTCTTTCAAAGCCTTAAGACATACATGAGAAGCACGAAGCTACTAACAAAACCTAACACAGGAAAAGCAATGTATCTGTATCTATCTGTTTCTAACCACGGATAAGTTCAGCTCTGATACGAGAAGAAAACGGCTTGCAAAAACCAGTGTACTACATCAGTAAAACACTCGCAGATGCATATATCAACTATTCGGCCCTAGAAAAATTGGCGCTCGCTCTAATCGTGTCATCAAGAAAATTGCGACCATACTTCCAAGCAAACCCAATCACGGTCATGACCGAACAATTGCTTCGGTTGGTATTACACAAACTGGATCTGTCAGGAATAATGGTAAAGTAAGCGATAGAACTTGGACAATTTAACATCAGCTATGCCCCCAAGATCAGCCATCAAAACTCAAGCGTTAGCGGATTTCATTGCTGAGTTCACATGAAGCAACAACAACATAAGGATAAGGAAAATAGAACAGAACAACTTGAACCAATCCCCGAAGGATGGATCCTCCGCTGTGATGGGGCGACAAACGACGCAGAAAACGGAGCTAGACTAGTCTTATACAACTCGGAAGGCATTGCATTAGAAAAGGAAATAAAATTCAGTTTTAGAGCCTTCAATAATGAAGCCGAGTATGAAGCTGTGATAGCGGGGCTACATTTAGCAAAATACTTGGGAATATAAGACATTAGTGTCTTTACTGATTGCAAGCTGGTGGTCAATCAATTAAACAACGAGTTCCAAGTAAAAGACACCCGAATGAAAGCCTACCACCAGAAAACCACAAAGCTAATAGAAGGCTTCCAAAGTGCTACCATTCAACGATGCGTGCGAGCGGAAAACAAAAGAGCCGACGAACTAGCAAAAGAAGCCTCAACAACGAAGAATAATGACAACACACTCGTCATGACACAAGAATGCTCCATACTCGAAAATCAATCGGAGATGCACCGTAAAACAAGAAACTGATTGGACAACTACAATCCTTACATATATATTAAATGGTGAACTCTCAACAGATAAGATGGGAGCCAGAAAACTACGAAATCGGGAAGCAAGATACACAATGATCAATGATAAACTGTACAGGAGGTCCGCCACGAGCCCATTACCGAGGTGCCTTGCATCAGGAGATGTCGAATACGTCTTGTAAGAGATACACCACGGTACATGCAAAAATCATCTAGGAGGAAGAATATTGATCCACAAAGCTCTCACATTAGGTTATTATTGGGCAACAATGCAAGCGGATGCTAAAAAACTAGTTTGTAAATGCGACAAGTGTCAGTGATTCGCCCCATACACCCACATGCCGGGACAAAAATTTGATCCCAATGATCAGCCCCTGGTCGTTCGCACAATTGGGAATGGACATCGTAGGACCACTCCCAGCGTCCAATAAAAAATGTTTCTCCTAATCGCAATAGACTATTCCACCAAATGGGTAGAAGCAGTGCCCTCGCCTCTCACAAAGATAAGGGAAGCACAAGTCGAGAAATTTCTTTGGAGAGACATCATATGCAGATTCAGGATCCCAAAAGTAATCGTCATGGATAATGGGAAGCAAGTTGAAGGCAAAAATGTTAGGGAGTTATGTGAGAATCTGAATATCAAGCAACATTTCTCCGCGCCAGTTCATCCGTAAGCAAACGGACAAGTTGAGGTTACTAACAGGACAATCTTGGAAGTAATCAAAAAAAGACTCGAGGCAACAAATGGGCTATGGACATCCGAATTACTTGGCGTCCTTTGGGCGTACATAACAACAAAACGAACTCCGACAAGAGAAACACATTTCGCCCTCGCATATGGGTCAGAAGCAATGAAACCCGTGGATATCGGAATGCCAACATTCTGAACCGAAGAATTATGCGCTGAGGGCAACGCCGAAGCGTTAAGAGTCGGGCTGGATCTCCTCGAAAAAAAAATGAGAAGCAGCCTCCATTAAAACAACAACCTTCCAACAACGCATGACAGGGTATTACAACAAGAAGGTGCAAATCTGATTTTTTAACGTTGGAGACTAGGTGTTACAAAAAGTCCAGCTAAACACAAGTAAGATGCGTCATCCCCTCCATAGGATGCTGGAGGCCATCGTCAATATGATGACGTGGTTGTCGTACCAGCATAGGGGCTCTATTGGCCAACCGTCCATGACAGCCGCTAATGAGGTTGCGAGCACTGTCCAGCACATCAGCCTCGGAAGGCCAGAAGGTCTCACCAAAGATAGTAGAAGCAGGACGAGATGCAGAAGGAACAACAGGTGATCCCTAATCCCAACCACAACAGAAACAATAATGAACTTGAGATCTCAAGTCCGGGGAGCAACTTGATCCTCTACTGATGGATCATACTCGAAATCATCGAAGGTCTTAGCACCCTTCGGATTCTTCGACAACCAAATACCTAGCTGAAGCATTTTGTTCTCAATAACATGTGAATCATCAATTAGAAGGCCGATAAAGTCCGGCAAGCCATAAGAAGAAATGAGTTTCTTCTTATGGTCATCCAGAGGATGAGAAACTTCCTTTTTACTTATCTTGAGAACTCGATTTACCTCCTCATCCTTGTGGGCAGAATAATCATTCCCCGAACCACGACCTCATTTCTGGAGAGAAACAAGATGAGAAAGGGTCCTAGCGGATTCAAGGACGGAGGAAGCAAGCTTTTTCCTATTTCAGACGCGGTCAGAACTGACAGTCGACATCTTGGAGGGACTAGGAGGCCTAAGAACTTTCCTTTTCTTAACAACTGAACCAATATTCCTAGGGCCTCGAGCAGAGATCGAAGCAACGACTCTTACATCACTAGTGCGTGCAACAGTAACCTCTGAAGCGAGGCCTGCTCTGCCTGGTGAAAGCAAACCACCACGGATAATGGCATCCGTAGTAAGGAAATTTTCCACTGATACTCGGGGAAGATCGTAACATCGACTACAAAACTCCTGCTCTTCCAAAGACAGCGACAACTCGACCGTCTTAGGCTCCTGGAATGATCACAAAATCTAATTCCCACGGAACCTAAATTGATTGGAAAAAATATATGCATAAAACCAGGACCTTGACCAGCCTGCATACTCGTGTCGCAGGTCCTCAAAACAAGGAGAAGAACACAAGCGATAGGTGTGATTGGGGTTCACGCTGAACCCTACCAGAGAATGCAAAACCATGACATTCATGAGGATACGAGCCGAGCAGCCCTTGCTAATGTTGAAATTATTATTTTCCAACCATTAGGGACTATTTGAGCCGGAGCAATACCAATCAAATCCAAGTACTCCCAGACAATCGTAGGAGTTGGAAGCCTGAAACCAGAATGGAACATACCAGGATACAAAGCAATGTACCCATGCTTAGGACAACAAGGACTGTCGCCCTGTCCGGGAAGAACAATTTTCAGATCAGTTGGCAACGAGTAGTCGTGACGAATGTTGTCTAGAGTCGCGTGTGTTGCCCGTTTGGGCATAAAGAAAGCTTCGCAAGCATCAAGAACATCGCCGCCTAAAATCCTGAAGTTAGACATGACTACAGAACGAATGCAGGAATCAAAGGGTTAATGATCAAAAAATGAGGAAGTGCATAAGGAAACAGGGCATACATAAACTTCTCATTTTATAGAAACAGACAATGAAAATACCACTTTTGGGAGAACGTGCAAGGTATGACAGCCGCACAAAATCCTAGAAATCGCTCCAAAACGAAAAGAAAGATGAAGCACAGAAGAGACAACAACAACAATAGATAGCAAAAACACTAAATGTGTTCGTAATCAAAAGCAAAACCGCCACACAGTTAGTGGATACATGAACATACCCACTAATTAAGGGGGGAGTAGCTGATGATACATCAAAATAGACCGATCATTACGATAGTACACGTGGCATAGGAGACCCATAACGAGAATAAAATGCCAGTCTATTGGGCCAGCTCGTAAACCCAAGAAGAATAAAGCCAACTACAAAGGCCTAGACGAGGCCCGCCAATGAGGAAACGTGAACATGGCTCGAATCCAAGCCCAAACGAATTGAGCCCGAGTCCAGGCCCAACACGAGTTCTCTCATAAATAAGATGAACATTGCACCAAAAAAGAGCCGTGCAGGGAGTTATGCCCTCACGAACGCATCCCCTTTAAGAAGGAAACTGTTACAAGAATCATCTCTTTCCATTGCGCCTCACATGCTTAAGTCATGGTGAGAGTTAACCACGACCATTATAAAAGGTAAAGAGAACATTTGACACATGTATACAACTTTAACTGAGTTTTGTCCAGATTTACATTATTCTTTCAACAAAATTACTGACTTAAGCATCAGAGTGTCTTTGGCCACCAAAAAGGTGGTCATTGACAGTCTAACAATTGTTTTGCAGGTCAAACTCGCAGGAGGACGTTTTTCGACGCATCAATTATTATTATTATTATTATTATTATTATTATTATTATTATTATTATTATTATTATTATTATTATTATTATTATTATTATTATTATTATTATTATATGTTTCGGGGATCCTTCAAACCCCTGGTCGCTTTAAAAAAAAAGACAGGGTGTTATTGTCTTAAAACACCAATAATAGTTTTCTCATAAAAAAAGGAACAAAAGAAAATCACTCAAAAGCTCCAATGTTTATTTTAGGGTTATTTAACTTTTAGCCTCCTTTAATTCAGGTGTAATCCTAGTTAGATGCCACTAATAATCTAAATTCCTTCTAACCCCCATTTGGCCCTTGACCGTTAAGTCAACTCGATTGACTAGTTGGAAACATTATATATTTTTTTAAATCATTCATTTACCCCTCACCAGCACGTGCTTGGTACGTGTTTTTTCCCTCTATTCCCTCTTCTTTCTTTATCCCAGTGAAACCCTAGGTTTATCCCCAACTTAATAATATACTGAAGAGGTGAGAGAACCACAATATGAAAAGGGAGACTACAATCGAAGCTGAGGAACATCAAAGTATGGCCGATGGACACGTCAGTGTTGATGGAGAGGTCAGTAAAACTTGTACTTTGTGTATTTACTTCGTTGTTGGTTGAACTGGTGCAAAAATCGGTTTGGGGAAGATGGGTACCAAATGGTAAATTTAGGAATTATGTGGGGGTCAAAAAAGAAGTATGTGTTTTTCTTTGTTAAAGAATTATGTGTAAATTATTGTTTAATTGACTTGTATTGTTTGTAAATGGCCAAGATATTTGTCAGATGTGTGACCTAGAAGATCACACTTCTTCTACTTGGCTTTGGGTATACAATATGTGTGGGGCAAATCGATGCCTTGGATTGATGATGTTGATGACTTCGTACGAACGACTAACATTAGGTAAGAGGTACCTTCAATGTAAATTCCCAACTTGTGGCAAGTTTAAGTGGTTGGAAGATGCGATGAAAGAGGTTGAGGCAAAGGTTGAAGAAGATATCATTGATCTTAATTAAAGGAAAATCTGTCTAAGCTTTGAGGAGGGTCTATTTTGAGTGGCAACTCGAAAGTATGTTTTCTATGTGATTTAGATGGTCACTGGTACAATAAATGTCATTGGAAAAATACCCCGTGCCTGAAAGGATGCTCAACTCCAAGGAAACTATTAAAATCTCAGAAACCATGGAGTCTAGGTAAGAGATTCTTGGTGTGCAATAAATGTGGTAACTTCAACTAGTTTGAAGACTATTTTAAAGCAGTGAAGGTAACTCTGACACCAAATGCAAGTGTATGTGTAAAGATCAAGGTTGAAATGGAAATGAATTGAACGACTTTTGTGATGAGTTTAATAGTAAGTTTGTAACAAAAAAGATTTGAATTTATCGACAAAAAGTGTAATAGTAGTAAGAATTGGAGTTTATCTTTGTAATGAAGTTTGATTTCTATGTAATGAAGTTCAATAGTAATCTAATGGAGTTTACCCTACAAATGTTTCTTGTTTGAGAATGCAATGGATGTCAATGCAATGCAACACAAATGTAATGCAACTTGTAATGCAATGAATGTCAATGCAATGACAGTGATCAATACCCTGCAACATCATCAAAATCACAACACAATCTACAACTCAGAAATAGTGATCGATACTCTGCAATATCATCAAAATCACAACACAATCAACAACCCAAAAAAAGTGATCAATACGCTGCAATTAACTCAAACACACAGACTAGCAAATCACTGATAGGCCCTGCAAACAAGAAATGAACAACCTGCCAAACACAATGCAATGAACAACCCCAAAACAGGAAATGAACAACCTGCCAATGCACAATGCAATTAACTCAAACGCACAAACTAGCAGCTCACTGACAGACCTTGCAAACAAGAAATGAACAACATGCCTCACAATGCAATGAACAACCAAAAGCAGGAAATGAACAACCTGCCAACACATTATGCAATTAACTAAAACATACCTCAAACAAGAAATGAACAGACCCTGAAACATCAGCATGAACAACCTGCCAAACAAAATTGAATAGCCCATAAACAATGATGAATACCTTGTCATTGAAGCATTGAACCAATGCATTGTTTACATACTAAACAATGCATTGTTTGTATTACATCAGTTATCCAGTTAGTCTTACATTAGAACCTATCAAACCATAGTTTTTCTTACACTGCTTGTCTTGCACATACATTTGTCTAAACCATTGTTTGTATTACATTAGATTTCCAGTAACCAGAAAACTGAACCATTTGTCTTGCACATACATGGCATTTACCAAAAAACTGGCATGCCATTGTATGTACCATCTATACAAAAAAACTTAAACCTATACCCAAAAACATTATTTGTAACCATTTTCTCTAACATATACATAACATCTACCAAAAACACTGACATGCCATGATTATAAACAACAAATGTATTTACCAAATCTTGTCATATGTACTAACTATACCAAAAAGGTGGAAAAAAGCCACCAACCTTTACCTGTTTCCAAGAATTATCCTGGCCATTTACAAACAATGCAAATTAATTTACACATATTTCTTTAACAAAATAAAAAAAAATACACAATTCTTTTTTGATCCTCACATAATTCTTAAATTTACCATTTAGTACCCATTTTCCCTAAACTGATTTTAGTACCAGTTCAACAAACAGCAAAGTGAATACACAAAATACAAGTTTTATTTACCTCTCCACCAACACCGACATGTCCACCAACCATATTTTGATGTTCCTCAGCTCCGATCGCAGTCTCCTTCTTCAGATTGTGGTTCTATCTCCCTATTCAACAAATTGTTAAGTTGGGGATAAACCTAGGGTTTCGTTGGGATAAAGATGGAAGAGGGAATAGAGAGAAAGACTGGTAAGGGGTAAATGAGAAATTTTTAAAAAAATAATATTTTCTGCTAATCAACCGAATTGACTTAACGGTTAGTTTTTGTGTATTTCTCCATGACATCCATTAGTTCTTGAAATCTAGTTAGACCATCATTTTGAGTTTTGACTGTTAAGTCAAGGTCTTTAACTAGCGGAAAACATCCAAAAATTTCTAATATCAAAATTGCCTCATCTTCTTCATCACCCTCTCATTCCTATCCCATTTCATTAATTCCCCACTACTACAATCTTTCTCCCTTCTTCCCCAACTATCCCTCATCTCTTCACAATGCCTTCACCACCATATCTACTAGAGACCCCCTCATTAAAACCCTAAATTTGTTTCCCATAATTACTTAAAGTAATAATCCTCTGATCATAAATTGAACCAAATGACTACTACATACTCAAATGAAAGAAAAACTCATGAAATTATACTTTGCAAATATACAATAAAATCAGGAAACAATTAAGAAAACCAGTCACTCTCTCTATAGTGGACTCAAAGGACTTAGCAAAGTAGCCGAATGCGTTGCAGGTTCCGTTGGGAGATGTTGTCGCGTAATTGAAGCCAATATTGCGGTTGGGTTTGCTCGAAACAGAAGTGGAGGTGGTGGGGGTTTCAGAATGGGAAGATGAACTGATAGAAGCAATAATTGGAAAAGAACAGGGGCGTTTAAGGTTTCGAGGAGGTGAAGAGTGGTGGAGGAAAAGTGAGGGTGTGGCGGAGATGGTCCTGAAGAAGAGAACCATTCTTGTTGAGCAAGAAGGAATAGAGGAGAAAATGGAATGAAAGAGAGTTTTGTTTGTGTGGTCCCCCCTCTCTTCCTCCCCCATATCTCTCTGTTTACTGGCCCTATGACTTGATAGAAAATTCATCAAATAATATATGTAAACAATTTTCATTTTGATTAAATATGCTAACTTTAGCAAAATCTGTCTTATTAGTTGCGATCCTGTGCAATATCGTTATTTTATTAGGAATAAATGAAATCCAATCCTTCAAAGATGTTCAATTCTTCAATCATAACTTTTAAAACCGATTCCACTTCAATGATACACATCATGAAAGCAGATGATGAAGAAATTTTGGTTAAGGTTGCGTTTCGGGATGCCATAGTACATGAACAAAGTTGCATTAATGCTCCAACTCGTTTTCAGTATCTTGGATTAAGTTGAACCCACCTTGCCCATTGAATTTGAAGTGTTAAATGAGAAGAAAAATGGGGAAGTTGATGGGTGGGCAGAAAAAAATGAAGGAGGGGGTCTCTGGTGGTAATAACTTTGTGAAGAGACGAGGGATAGTTAGGGAAGAAGAGAAGATGAGTGGTGGTGGGGAATCAACGAGGAGAGAGAGATGAAAGGGTTGGTGAAGAAAATGAGGACAATTTTAACATTAGAAATTTTTGGATGTTTTTTTGCTAGTCAAAGACCTTGACTTAACAGTTAAAACTTAAAAATGGGGGTCTAACTAGATTTCGAGAACTAATGAGAGTCATGGAGGAATACATAAGAACTAATGGGAGCCAAAAGGTAAATAACCCTTATTTTTATTTCTTCAAAATTTGTCATATCATCATGAAATAATAAACAAGCTTTTATTATACAATACTCGAAAAACTAAAATCCAACTAAACTAACATCTAGCTAATAACTTATAAGAAAGAAAAAAAAGAAAAGATTGATAAGTATGATACAATCAACATAACATTAGTGATCCTTAAAATAAAAGTGCTCATCCACTCTAATCTCTTTCAAATGGATTCTAACACCGTTTCTTAGGGTGAGACAGGAAAGTCCACCACCATGGAGACAGAAGAGAAAGGAATGAAAAGGAAGCTGGGGTTGCCACAAATGCCATAGTTGACAACCAATAACTTCATGTCAAATGGATCAAGAATACCAAATCTCATACTTCTTAATTAAGTGGTTTTGTTTTGATTATTTTCTGATTAAAGTTAAAAAATGACTTTTTTCCGCTAATTGATTTAAGAATAATGTATTATAGCTAGGGTAGAGGAGGATGCTCTCATCTCATGTTTGATGAGTAGGCAAGTGAACTTTCTCTAATAAATATGTAAAAAAACACAATTTCAAATTGATAAGCTTTGATTTGGCCTGTTCTCAAGGCTGCAGGTACATATTCTCTAATTCTTTTTACTTGTGAGAAATTTAAAACTATTTACTTACTCATCAACGTATGTCAACATACCTTGTTTTTTCACTAGAGTATAAAAATTAGTTTCCATTGAAAAAAATAATCTATCATAAAAAATAAAATAAAAAAAATGTATAATCCATAATCTTTCCAAAATTAATTCACCTCACTCTGATCTCTGGCCTAGTTGCTTGGCATTTTTGTTTTGAAAAATATATACATGTTGCTCAGAAGGCCTCTCTTATGTAATTTTCAAGAATTCATAACCAAAAAACTAGAAAACAATCTCAACACGATTTCGATCTTAAGTGTGAAACATACCAACCAAAACCTAATTTGATTTCATAATGAGATGGTCAAGCTCATGAATTCTTCCAGGTTATCCAACTTGCACGATTCTCCGAATATTCTATGCTTTTTATAATCCTAATCTTCTAACAGCTCGAAGTTATCCAAGGATGCTCTCATACAAACCAGCAGGTTGAAGCAGTGAAGCTCTTATTAGTTAGTTCATCCAAACACTACTCTCTTAACATTTGAGTAAAGTCATTTTTCCAATACCTACCCTAATAATATAATAATCAAAACAATATTTAACCAATAAAATGTCGGCCTTAATTAAACATATAATTCAATCTACTCAATAGCTAACTCAAAGTTCATAATTGAAGAGAAAATCTTTGTAGAATCATCTAATGGGGGTACTCTAAAGTCATTAAAATAACACGTGTTTCACCGGTAATTAAACTTCATTATTTGTCACTCATTTTCTTTGGACTTTAAGTAATGATTTGGCTTTGTTGTTATTTAATCATGTTTATCTCTTAAAAAAGTATTTATAAATTATTCTATCCATTGTCTTTTCTCATAAAGAAGAATGATTCTACATGGCGAGGAAACGAGCGAGGAAAACAGCGAAGGGAGGGAGGTGGAGGTGGAGGTGGGGGGGACCGTTCACCCCCCTCGAGATGCGTGCCATCATTTTTGCGCGCGCATCCCAAGGGGGGGGTGAACGGTCTCTCTCCCCTCGCTGTTTTCCTCACTCGTTTCCTCGCCATTTAGAATTTCTGCATAAAGAATGTAATGTTGCCCGCCAATATGTCGTGACACATGCAAATTTCTTAATTAATAAGGAATTTGGTTGGCAATAATTCCACATGAACCCCACCCCAATACAACCATTAGGATTAGGGTTTTGCTTCTGTTAAGGAAGCCAAAGAGCATCATTATGCACTCATATTAATGGGGAAAATAGTGGGTGATGATGGCAAGCAAACAGCAAACTAGTATATTAATTTTTGATCATGTAAAATCTTTATTTAACCAATGGGACAATCGCCAAAAGATATCAGGAAAGGATCTCAAATAACAATCAATTTTTGGAAGTTGTTTTGTGCATCCACTATTCCAAGTCAACCATGTCTTCTCGCCAAAAAATACTAAATAAAACACTAAAAATCCAAAATGAAAATTACTAAGTTCTTCCACTGCCATAAAATCTAATGCAAGTCTTAGTTGGGCAGTCAATTGCGGCTTATATGCTCAAAATGTTGGAGAGAGGAGAAGATGTTCAATTTTGCGGCTCTGCCCTAGGGAGATGGTGGTGAGACTGCCTGTTGCAGATGGGGGTGATTCTTGATGTAGTCACATACCCCATCCCATGAAGGAAGGTCCCAAACCTGATGATTACTTGGGGGAATGGAATCTAGAGTTTAATTGGTTTTGGGCTTGTCTTTTGGACTGAAACCCAAACCCGCAATGACCCTCAGTTCCAATCACCATGGGCTGAGCTTAACCTTCAAAATTTTCATTTCTAGCAAATATATTATCCCTGAAAATAGATTTTGTTTGATTTTTTTATTTTTGTGTTCATCTAATGCTATTTGACAAAAGGATTGTGAATGCCAAATCAAAGAAATCTCGGGCTCTTCCCATAATTGCCCCTACAAAATTCAACCATTCTGAGATAGCAATGTCACTCTGTACCGGCTACACAAGTTGGAGAATTGTCAAACTCTTGTATTTTTTCACTTGATCGTTACATTGAATGGACTCAGCAGCATTTCCAGGTAAAATAATAAATCCAATCAAATCAACTTATAACTAAAATTTTGAGGTTCCAACTGAGTTCAAATTTTAATTTTTCTCTGTAAAAAACCTTTCCCAAAGGCAAATTCATAACTTACAAGGGGAAAATATAACAACACAGTAAGAATGAGAAAAAAAATCTTCCCTTCTGAAGGAAATTGACAAATGACAATCTTAAAGAATAATATCATGTACAGTTTGTTGAAATCAAACACCGACAACAAGCTTACAATCATAAGAATAATTTCTTGCTTATTCAGATGCAAAAATAACCAGGTAACAAACAACTGAAAACATGGCGGGCTGACATAATCGTAGAGTTGGAACAAATTAAATGTTTTAAATTCTCTAATTCGGCAGGTTGGCTGGATCCAAGCTTGGAGACTTCGTGGCTTCTTGTAGTACCGGGTTAATGGGGGAACAACTGACATATTGTGTGTAATGTGACATCAGTTGATCTACAAGAACCAAGGTTACCATAGCTTCCACCATAGGCACCGCTGAATCACCAGATTATTTAGAAATCAATACCAGCAGATTTCATTCCCTAGGTAAATTCACTAGGACATGGCAAAGGGAAGCAGTGAACATGAGATCATAACAGAATGAAGAAATTAGGCAGTTACAATTAACCTCTAGAGACAACACATGGATCACGACAGCCACGTGCTATGAGGTTTATTTCCTGCTTTTCTCTGGTCACTGTCTTCTTTTTCTTCTGAAAAATACCTAACCATAATTTTTCGTATTAGCAACTAATATACCATCCTAGGCATTTCCTAAATGTAAAGCCAACCAATCATATGAGACATCAGATAATCACTTGGTATTGAATTTTCCAAAACTGAGCTGAAAGGGACAAAGAACGACTAGAAAGTTAAGTTCAGATTCACAAAATCACACCTACTCCAATAGTAGATGTTGGCTTGAACGTTATTCTCATGGTAATGGTTTCTCCATTGGATATGCCACCCTAAGGATCATCAACAAAAACATGTCAGGCTGCTGGATAAACTCATGTCAATAAAGGAACAGAAAAGGCAAAGGACTTTTACCTGTATTCCATCAAATCGATTAGTTCTCGTCTAATACTACACCAAATTGGCATATTTGTAACAACTCCTAAAATAGTAAAATTTTGAGCTATAACAATTCACCAAATAATTTCAAGTCAAAACTAGATTTAGTAAAAAAAAATGATACAATAAATTAGATCACCATGAATAGTATCACTTGTAGGCCCATACTCTTCATGGTGATACAATTATTTTATCACTTTGTTTGTGAAAATGTGTAAAATTGTTTTGTAAATTGTTATTGTTTTGGGGGTTGTTACAAAAATGTCAATTTGGTGTAGTGTAATTCTTCCTTGCTCATCTGTATAGAACTCATCATTATGCTCGCTACCAATCAGGAAGGTACCTGCAAGGATTTAAGACAAAAGCAGTTGATTTTTAATAATGATGACATACAATGATGGCTCCTGGTCCCTAAATTACATGAGAAAAAGGAAATAATTATACGAAAAGAAACAAACTTGGCCTTGAAATTTTCACTTTACCTGCAAAACCACTTCCGAATTCGAATCCCTTGGTTGCAGGTAGTGACAGATCGGCTTTGGCCAGCTCAGCTTCAAGCTTATCGAAGACTGGTGAACCAAGACCCTGAAATAACATTAAAAGACAATTCTTTAGTCAACACTTATCAGTTGGCAACGACAACAAGCCGCAAAAAGGGATAGAGTTCAATTTGTTCTTAACCATCCAACCAGGCTACCATGCTGGAACTGAATAAACTAGACAAGGCTCAGAAAAGCTAAATGGCCAATTGCTTAAAGCAATACCATAGAACTTCAATATTTTTTTAGCAACTTCAAAATTTCAGTAACATTTTTTTTAGCATCACGAGCTAGGGTTGAAGGGACCCCTCCCTACTTATCAAAGAATGAAAGGAAACAAGAGGGAGGACATACCCAAACCTCAAAGAAACGTAGAACAAAAGGGCACTGACAAACTTAGCCTCTAGGACCCAACAAAGCAAAGGAAAACACAGTCAACTCTTGAACATACTAACACAAGGTTACAATTTAGTAATCAACCTAGACAACTTGATTTGTCTAAAACTCCTGGTAAAAATTCGGTGTTGGAGTTTCAAAGTCCTCATCTTTGGGTGAACATCTCAATGCTAACATATTATATTCACTGACATATGGAAGGACGAAAACATTCAACTTAAGAACGCCCATCTTGTTGAGATTTGTTTAACAACTGACTTAGTATCCCTAAACACCAAAGTGCTGTATACTCACATGTCCTCTCAGATCAGTGTTTGGCGCACTGACATGAATAGGAGACCCATAAGTCACACCTGTAGCAAATATACTATGCATCAGTATATTCCTTACCCCAAGAAAATAAATAAAATGCATGTCAATGAGAAAGGGAATTATACAAAACAAATACTTTAATATAAAATGGAATAACAACTAATCATCGACAACTCCAGAATATGTTCAACATGTATCAGTAGTCTCCTTTCTTGGAGTAGTTATTCGGCTCTGACCAGGCGTCCTACAGATCACAGTAAACCATTTTCGATCAGTCACATACTTTATAGCACAGACAAAATCATTTATTGAACAACTATAAGCGACATAATCAAATAGAGATAGTAATTTTGAGCCCTATACTCGTCCTTTCAAAGTAAACATAAACTCCATTATCAGTTATCATCAAACCAATCTCCGATGTCTTATCACAAAAATCATGATATTCTATTCTTTCCAAATTGTCCAAGACAACATATTAGAAGCAACTTCCATAACTCCCTCCCGTAAAAAAATAATATGATTTGAAGTCTTCCAACTACTTCACAAAATCTGCACAGATCTCGACAGTGCGCAACTCAGATAAAAGAATCCCAGGAAACGCATCCAAACCATGTTACAGGCTCTTTTCATAAACCTTTCCCTTTTAAATATTTGGGGGTACCTGTGTATGAAGGGAAAGGGAAGATTATTTTCTTCAAGGAGATAGTAGAAATTATTTTGAAACAAATTGGAGGATGGGCAAACTTATTGTCCCCTTGTGGGGGGTCTAGTGCTTATTAGATATGTTTTGTCTTCCATGCCAATTTACAGGTTGGCGGCTACATGTGTTCCACGGAAACTTTTAGATAAAATCTGGGTCTCATTGCAAAATTTTTTTGGGGGACTCTGAAGGAAGATGTAAAAAGAAATGGGTAGCTTGGTTTCAGTTGAGCTGCTCGGTTAAGGAGCGTGGATTGGGAGTTAGAGATTTGTGGTTGGTTACTAGAGTGTTACAGCTGAAAGCGCTTTGGAACCTAGTGCACTCCAAATCCCTTTGGGTAGTTTTTATGAGGAGAAAGTATGAATTAGACGTTGTTCCTTTAATGGCGTACAAAGAAAAACAGGACTCTTCCAAAAAATTTAAAGAACTTTTGAATAAAAAATTGGTTGATTAATAACTCGACTTGGTTTGTTGACAAAGGAACAAACATTAGCTCTTTCTTTGAAAATTGGAGATATATACGCTTGACTCTGTCTCTAAGGGAGATTGGCCGACTTTGGATGATTGTGCTCGAAATAGTTTTGTGCTAGTAAATGTAGAGGCTCGAGAGGAAGCCTTGAGACTTTAGATACTGCTAGAAGCAGCCAGATGGCGGAGGAGATGTGCTTTTGGTCGCACACACCAAGTGGGAAGTATTAGGTGAAAACAGGTTATGAAGTTATGAGAGGCCAGAGGAGAGGGACACAAATATAATTTTTGAAAGCCTTTGGCACCCTTTATTTACCGTCCAAAATTTCAGTCTTTGTCTAGAAGTTACTTCGAGGGGCAACACCGATTGATGGTAATACTAGAAGGATTGTCCATTTGGCGTCTAAGTGTCATTGTTTTGTTAGTCCATCATTTGAATCATCCAAGCACATGTTTATTGACAATCACTTAGCTTCAAGAGTTTGGCTTCATTTCCATATTTAGAATTCACCTTCATCGATCGAGAAAAGTTTTCTCCATGCTGCAAGTTTGTTTTTGGCGAGCTGGGAAAAACACCCAATTGGGCGTTCTGTATAATTTGATTCCTCTATTTGTGATTTGAGAAGTCTAGCTCCAAAGGAATGGAAAAATGTATCGAGGAAAGGAATGGAAATCGACTTATGTGATTGTTCGAGTTCAGAATTGGTTGTAACTTGTGTCGCAGGTGCTGATTCCAAAGAAGAAGTCGATTAATCCAAATGAGGTTATCTCTGCTCTTAGCCAGCGAAATCAGACAGTTATTAGTAACAGAGCAGCACCACCATTCACAGTTTTTTGGACGTTCCTTCCTCCGGCTTAGGTTGTGCTGAATGTCGATGGTTCTGCCAAGCATTTGTTGCTGATTGCTGGGGGTTGTCTTGAGGGGAAGTGATGGGTCTTGCATTGTGGCGAAACAAAGTTTCTTTGGGCGTGGAACCAACAACAGAGCAGAGTCGTTGGCTTTGCTAGATGAGTTGAACTTGTGTGTAAAACAGAGGTGGTGAGAGTAGCGGTGTAGACGAACTCTTTACTAGTCCGACAATGGTTCTATAGCAAATTCAAGATCCCTCATCAGCTATAATCTATTTGGAGGAAAATAAAGGAGAAAAGTCAGATTCTGGAATGCACATGTATTCATGTTTTTTGGAGAAGTATTGCCGAAGTGGAGAAGATAAGCAGGTCGTACAATGCTCAAACTTTGCCTAGACACCCTAAGGCTTTGCTCAGATTAGATCAATCTCACATGGCTTATATTAGAGTACCAAAGGATGTTTTTGTAGGTAATAGTTATGGGTAACGTCGGAATGTTCCCCCATTTGTAATCAATTTCTTTGAGTAGTAATGAAGGTCTAGCATCCCAAAGTTGCCCCTCCATGATGGAGGTTTAATTAAAAAAAACTTGGATATAGTGAAAGGCTCACTAGATCTAGACCAAAAATTTACATCATAGGCGCAAGGGATCCCCAATAAAACATACATGAGGGGCATTGAGAATCTTTTAGCATTCATAAGTTTACCCCCAAACTCACAAGTAACTTTCATTACTATCCACAGGGTATCTACATCTTTATAATTATTCCAAATTTTTTGTTTCTTTCCCTCAAAATAACCCAAGCAAATGCATGAAGAGTTCTCCCCCATGTCCACTTCCCTACTATAGAGAGGGTAAAGTTAGTGGAATTAGCTAAAGTTCACACCTAAAAGGCAGGTAAGGGAAAGTTGATTTGAAAAACTGCATAACATTTCCTACAAATCATATTAGAAAAGTTGCAATTTAGGAGAAGGTGATCTATTGTCTATTGAGATGTTCCACACATAACACAATCGTTGGGATTAGCCAGACCTCTTCTGTTATCCAAGACTCCAAGTACTAGGGCCAAACGAACCTATAGGATGTCTAAGAAGCCAAATTGTACTGAACTAATCATATTTGGCATTAAAAAACTTGTTTCCATAGACAATCCATTTCTGTACCATATCTTGACAACCATTTACACAATAACGCCTTATCATCACCTGAAGAGGTCGAGTGCCCGAACCACACGCCTCCTTAAGGCATGCACACCAACTCCTAGTTTAAGGCATTAAAGCCTTTATCTTCCTCAACCCTACACCAAAGAAAATTCATAATCATCCCCTTGAATCTCTTAGCAATCAAAACGGGCATGTGGAACAACATGTAATAGATAGGCATATTCAGCAGAACACTCTTTTTAAGTACCACTCTACCACCTTTCGACAAGTTTTACCTTCCAAACGATAAGTCACTTCCTTTTCATTTCCACTACTAGATCTCATAGTTGCTTGTTTATGTTTTTAGCCCAATGGATGCCCCAAATAAATAGTTGGTAAATTTCCCACCTAACAGCCTCTGAAATCCTGCCCCCATTGCACTATTAGCTTATCACCAATACCACAGTTTTAGTAAAACTGATGTTCAAACTTGAATATGCCTTTCAGAATAGAGAATCAGAAAACTGAAAATGAGTGACCCTTGGTCCTCCCTAGGCCACCTGAAATTCAGCAACCCTGCCTCCATAGTCTTGGTTGTGGACCTTCCAGGTGCCTCTACTACAATCGCAAACAAGAATGGAAAATAGGATCCCCTTGACAGATTCCTTGGGAAATTTTGGAAAGCCAACTAATGATCCGCCAACCAGTCCTGAAATACACATTTCTTTAACAAACATCAGCGATCTTTCCCCAATACCCATTTTCCTCATACACCAAATAACAAAACCTCAATTCAGATGGTTATGCCTTTTCCTAATGACTCTTACGCAACAACCCTAACAGCCGACTTCTCAGCCACAAATACACGAGCTCATTAGCCACCATTACCCCATCGGATCTTTCTATTTAACGAAGTCCCTTGGCTTGCTTAGATCCAGTAATAGAATATGCAGTTGTGTTAGATTAGTACATAAGTACTTATACATGATCAAAAGTAGAACTTTTTATTTATAAATTTGTTGTCCAACAAGCAAATAAAATAATAATGTTCCAAATCAAATGATACAAAAAATGAAGGAGTTTAAAACGTAAACAATCAAGACTATGTCAAGAAAAAAATGTTGATTGAATTGAATTGAATGGAGTTGAAGAGTGTGACTCACTGGTCCAGGAAGCATTTTAGAAGAGATTCTGTTGGGTGCCGGGAGACATCTGGTCGAAACATAACTTGCGGAGCTCCGAAGAATGATTTCCAAGTGAGAGTGGAAAAAGAAGAAGACAGACGCCATTGAAACGTTGGACAAGACGATCTCGAATGAAAGTAGAAGAGAGGGATAATTGGAAAATTTACTTAGGATCCATTATTTTGAGATAGTTAGATTAGATTTTGGAATTAGTTTCCAACTGGGACCATGCTAAGCCACCGACACTTAGAGAGAAAATATATTGATTAATTTCATGCTAAGAAGGAAATAACGAATAAATAAAATTATACTTGTACATAAATGCTTAACATTGAGATTTGAGACAAAATAAATTATCAAATCCTCGGAGGGAGGATCCAAATATTGGAAATGAGGTTTTATAAATCATGTAACTATTGGGTTGGGTCCAGCCCATTATGGTGGACCATGCCCTAAGAAGTTAATAAATAGTAGCTAGTGCTACCTTGATAAAAAAAATATAATTGAGAGGAAAAACAGACTATGAGTGTGTCTTGTGTGTGCAGCTGCGAGTGCGACGTGCGCGTGACTCCATTAAGAGAGAAGAAAGAAGGGAATGAGGAATTGACTGTTGGGGTTTGATTGAAGACTCACAAGTGTGTTTTGGATCTGTTTTTTGTCGGATTTTGGTGTCGTTCGTTTCGATGTACTCTCCCTTTGATTGGAAGTTGATTGAAGCTCTTGTGAGGTAACCATTGTATTGCTCCTTGTATTCCTCAAGACTTGGGCAAAATGCTTGAAAAGAACATTGTACTTCTGTAATTGATTAGTGGATTGATCGGATTTGCCCCGTGGTTTTTTACCCTTCACCTTGAAGGGTTTTTCACGTATATCTTGGTGTCCTTTATTTTGCATTGATTATTTGCTTGCATTGAATATTTGTTTGGCGATATTACTTGGTTCTTCCATTGGTAGAATTTCTTTGTAGTTGTTTGCTTTGTTTTCCCCAACAAAGTGGTATCAGAGCAATTGTTGGGAGATTGTCAGTTTGTGAAATTGACATGGAGAATAACAATACAAGGATGATTAGCCTTAACGGCTCTAATTATGTGATATGGAAAGCAAGGATGGAAGATATTTTATATTATAATGATTTGTATGTTCCGATTGAAGGGGATAATGCCAAACCAAAGGATATGTCTGAAGGTGAGTGAAAGAAATTAAATAGAAAAGTCATTGGCTATATTAGGCAATGGCTAAATGATACAATATTCCACCATGTGTCCGCTGAGACGTTTGCCCATTCTCTTTGGACTAAACTCCAGAATTTGTATGAAAGAAAAATCACTGCGAACAAGGCTTCTTGATTAGAAAGTTGGTGAATCTGAAATTCAAGGAAGGTGATTCTACTGTTGAGCACTTGAATGAGGTGGAAAGTATAGTGAATCAGTTGTCAAACATGAAGATAGTATTAGATGATGAAATGCAAGCATTGTTACTTCTCAGCTCGTTACCAGATAGTTGGGAAACATTGGTGGTGTCTGTTAGTAATTCGGCACCGAATGGACAACTTACCATGGAGTTAGTTACGAGTAGCTTACTCAATGAAGAGACTAGAGGAAAGTCTGCAGGTACTAATCAATCCCAAGTACTTGTAACTAAAAACAGGGGGAAAGATAAAAATAGGAAATATCATGGTTATGATAAAAACCTTGATAAGTCAAGAGGGAGATCAAAGTCAAGTGATACAAGGTTTAAGTGTCATTATTGTTGTAAACCAGGTCACATGAGAAGAAACTATTTTCGTTACGTAAAGGTTTTGAAATAGGGAAAAGTGATTGTAAAGATGCTACAACTGTTATTTTAGATAAACAAGCCGTGGTTCTTTTGTGTGACGAAGGTGAATATTTGCATATTGCAATCGAAGGGAGCGAATGGATTGTTGACACCGGTGCATCTTATCACGCTACTCCAAGTAAATACTACTTCACTACTTACAAAGCATGAGACTTTGGTAGTGTAAAGATGGGTAATACTAGTTTCTCCAAGATTGTGGGAGTGGGTGATGTATGTATCAAAATAAAAATGGGATGCATTTTGACTTTGAAAGATGTACGCCATGTTCCTGATCTTCGTCTAAATCTGATTTCTGGACTTGGTTTAGATAACTAAGGATATATGAATTACTTTGGTAATGGTGCTTGGAAGCTTACCAAAGGTTCACTTGTTGTGGCAAAAGGAAAATTGTGTTGCACCTTATACAAGACTTAGGTGAAGATGTGTAAGGGTGGTTTGAATGTAACTGAAAGTGATACTTCTCTGAACTTGTGGCACAAACGACTTGCACACATGAGTGAGAAAGGTATGTAGCTCTTAGCAAAAAAAATTGATTCTCTCCTTGAAAGATACCCCTCCTAACCCCTGTGACCATTGTTTATTTGGTAAACATCATAAAGTTTCATTTCATAGATCATCAAATGGAAAAACTGGTTTGTTAGATTTGGTTTACACTGATGTTTGTGGTCCCATTGAAGTAGATTCTCTTGGTGGTAGTAGATATTTCTTGACATTTATTGATGATGCATCAAGAAAGGTGTGAATTTATTTCATTAGATCTAAATATTAGGTTTTCCAGTGCTTCCCGCAGTTTTATGCCAAGGTTGAAAGAGAAACAGGTAGACTTTTGAAGTGTCTTCGCAGTGATAATGGGGGTGAGTACACATCAAAAGAATTTAAAGCTTATATTGATGAGCATGATTTACGGCATGAGATGATAGTTCCTCGCACTCCACAATATAATGGTGTGGCAGAAAGAATGAATTGAACTATTGTAGAAAGGGTCTGATGTGTGCTTCACATGGCTAGGTTGCCGAAGGTATTTTGGGCTGAAACTGCTCGTACTGCTTATTACCTCATCAACAGGTCTTCTTCAGTTCCTTTGGATCGTGATATTCCAGAAAGAGTGTGGAGAGGTAAAAATATTTCATATTCTCATCTGAAGGTGTTTGGGTGTAAAGCATTTGTTCATGTATCCAAGGAACAAATATTAAAGCTTGATGAGATGGCATTTCCATGTATTTTCATTGGCTATGGAGATGAACAATTTGGTTACAGATTGTGGACCCTGAGAATAAGAAGACTGTTAGAAGCAGATATGTGGTATTTTATAAAGATCATACCACTGCATATTTTGAGAAAATTGAATAGCCCAAGCAGATAGAGAGTAAGGTACCGGATCTTACCCTACTTCCTCTTCTTTCGTCGCATGTTGAAAATGGGGAGAGATGCTAGATGATATAGTAGGTGACCATATGCTAGAAAATGAAGTTGTTGGCGATGATCATGTACAAACAGATGAAACTTAGCAAGAAGATCAACCCCTTCAGCAAGAAATATTAGAGACTCAGGTAAAAAGGTCTACCAGAGAGTGCCAACCATCAAAGAAGTACCTTGATTCTGAGTTGTTTTGCTTACAGAAGAAGGCGGGCCATAAATTTTGCAAGAAGTACTAGCTCATAAAGATAAACATAGTTGGATGAAGGCTATGCAAGACGAGACGAGTTCCTTGCATAAGAATGGTACTTATGAGTTAGTTGAGATTCCAAAACGTATAAAACATTTGAAGAACAAATGGGTGTACAAGCTGAAAAGGATAGTGATGGGAAAAATGTGAAGCACAAAGCTCGGTCAGTAATGAAAGGCTCTGCGCAAAAGAAGGGGATAGACTTTGATGAAATATTCTCACCAGTTGTGAAGATGACCTCTATTAGAGTAGTGTTGAGTCTTGCAGCTAGCCTGGATCTTGAGATTGAGCAGTTAGATGTTAAAACTGTGTTTCTTCATGGAGACTTGCATGAAGAAATTTACATGGCACAACCAGAGGGTTTTGAAGTGAAAGGGAAAGAATGTATGGTTTTCAAATTGAAGAAAAATCTTTATGGGCTGAAACAAGCTCCAAGATAGTGGTATAAGAAGTTTAACTCATTTTTGGTGGGTCATGGGTACAAGAGAAAACTTCTAGATCATTTTGTTTATGGCATATATTTTTTGCATGGTTGCTTTATTATTCCCTTGATTTATGTTGATGATATGTTAATTGTTGGAAAAGATTTCGATATGATTGGCAGGTTGAAGAAAGATTTAAGTAAACAAATGCTTGAGCTTCTGTTTCTGTTTCTGGTTTTTTTTTTTTTTTTTGTCCACTTTAATCCCACGTGCCTGGCATGCGTGGATGGTGCACGTGCCTAGCACCATCCAGGCGAAATCCCAGGTAAAATTCCAGTGCATTTTAGAATTGTTGTTATTGATATATCATTTTTGGCATGTTACAATATTTGTAATAGTTTAGCCAGGTAGCCACTGTTTTTGTATGATACAAACATCTGCTAACCCTCTCAAAGTCTCTCGTGATACTAATATTTCAAAATCTCTGTAATACAATTACTAACAATCTAACATCTCATCTGTTTGTTTGGATAAAACAAAAATCTCAAACTCTCCCTTCCTCGACGAGCTCTCCCTCTGCAAACTCTCCCTCAACGAGCTCTCCTCCTACAAATTCTCCCTCCCTCGAAACTTCACTCTCCCTCCCTCCCTCGACCACAATCTCTAGGTTAGGGTTTCGACTCTCTCGAATTGATCGGCGAGGCAGGAAGTTTCGATTTCATTCTCTCGCTTCAACTCAACGATTGCTCCAAGGCTAGGGTTTTGATACACTTTGAGTAGATCTCGATTCCACTTCTTCCAAGTACTAATTCTTCTTCTTCGACTAACTCATACGAATTTGTGTTGTCGATTCTCTCATTTTGTGTGTTTCAACTAATTTAAAATTCATATCAAGAGTTTTGCAGGATTCGGTGATTGAACTCAACCTGTTGATCTAATTGTATGCCCGAAGTGAAATTCTAACCATTATTTGGCAATATTTGTTTAATGTATGAAGTATTTGATTGTTTGATTCGATTTATCTATGTGGGGGTTAGTTCAATTGTACATTATTATTATGTTGATCAAAGAGAAGAAAAAAACATGAACTTCTGTGTATTTTTGTTGATTATAGAGAGTAGAAAGAATGGTTTGTTGTCGATTATTGTAATATATTGATGTTTTTTATTATGAATATATTACTAATAAATTATGCTACAATATAATGTTCTTGAAATTATCGATTTTATGTTTTACACTGGATTTATCAGCAAGGAAGTTTACTATGAGCCCAAAATTGGGTTTTGCCAAGATAATGACACTGAGTGAGACGATTAAGAGATGCTTTGAACTAACTTTAGTGTAGGTGTTTGATTATTTTTTTAATGGTATTTGGGTCTCATGGATGAGCTTTAGATGCTATGGATAATGTCGAACAATGTGATATAAGTGATTCTGGTTAGATGTATTTTCACAGTGAAGAATAGGTGCAAGTTGTGGTTGTTAGAACTTCTAATTTGTTGCTGAGAAGCTAATGAAGATGAACAAATAAGAGTATTTTGACAAATATTTGTTGGGTGGTATAGGGATGTTCTAAATTGAGGCATGTTGTGCAGCTTGTCACATAATCTACTCGACTAAGCTTTATTTGCAAGAACATACAATTAGGGACAACCAAAGTCTCACCATCAAATCAAATCATGGCGAAGGTAAATGCGCCTAGCTGGTTGGTTAGCTACCCGCCATGAATGTGCCTTACTGGCTGACTACCTGCAGTTGCAAAACATAAGGGATGTTAGGGCACATTATGACATTATACTCATAGCTTGATTTAAACAATTATAAAAAAAATTCGGTTCCAAGAAATTTTATTTTACTGTATGATATGCATATATGCGATGTCATGGTCCTTTGTTTGGTGCTCACAAGTGATGTATTGCTTATTGTCACTTTGTAGATACGAAAGTAAGGGTTGAACAAGTTTGATCTTATCTTTGCAGTATTTCAAAACGAACCCACAAATAAGTTTCTTTAACTGTTTGTATATGTTCAATTTGTAGATGTGTACATTTGTAGATTTTTAATGAACTAGATCTGTATTTTTTACTAAGAGAATCTTTAGATATTGCCCGGATACTTATTGGTTTAATTAACTTGCTAGATTTGTAGTTTTTGCTGGATATGTACCTAGATTTTGATGAACATCTGAAAACTGAAAACCATTCAGTTTATATAACAGTGCCTGTTATCAGCTTGTACATAACAGGAGCATCACTGGTATGTATTATGCTTATAATTTATGATAATGTTTCATGAATATCGTGGTAGGAATAAATGGTTACCATGTAGATGGTTTTCAATCAATTCGGTTTCATCTACATAAGCATAAGACATCACTGGTATGTCTTATGCTTATAATTCGAGAATGCCTTTTTAACCAAAAGTACATCAAAATATACAAAATATACCTCATTTCATCAGGATGTGGTTGAAGATGTTTTTAACATTATCTGCCAATTAATTTTCGTATATAATTGACATAATTTGCTTCTCAGTGCTGAAAAGGAGGAAAGCCAAAAGTGTCCAACATAAGGAAACAATAACAAAAACTGCTATACATAATTACATAGAGCTGTGCTGAAAATAAGCTACGAGAATTCTGTGCTGAAAGTAAATAAGCTACGAGAGACACCGTTGACTTGAAGAGTTTGTAATATCCGTTTAAGGTTCCTAGTTTGCCTATAAATACTCAACTCACTTTGCTCCATTTCTCCCCATTCATCCTTTCTCCTCTGCTCTTCAAAGAAGATAAACAAACCACAACAGATAATTAATGACACGTAACTCTTTGTGTTTCTTTGAGTTAACACACTTTAAAGACTACTTTGAAACACAGGCTCTCTAACACTTTCATGTATTTACACACAGGTTATGTGTTCTTGTCATCTCATGGTGATATTGTGACGTGAAGGTTCTAAAGATCAACTTAGGAAGAAAGTGAGCAAATCCATTTCACTTTATTGATTAGTTTATGGAGATATTTTGTTTAATGGGTTTATTGATCTGTTCTTTTTTATAAAGTTTAGGATTCTCTTGTTTAGTTACTTGGTTTAGGAGTTATACAATATGATTTGAATTGCCAAGTAGAACTAGTTAAAGAGAAAGGATTGGATCAGGAAGAAAAGAACTCAAATACTTACAGAGATAACCTTAAGTTTTGTATGGTTCATGTTGAAAGATAGTGACTTTTTGTAGGTTGTGAATGAGTTTACTTAGGACTGAACAGTTAAATTTTATAGTCATTGTATTGTTTTAATTTCTGTTGTATTATTAAATTTATTGATGTGTGTTTCAACAGAAAAAAAAGAGGGACTACTCCACTGTTATTTTGGAATGTAAAAAGTCTCCCAATCGCCTGGTTGTAGACCAGGCTGTAACTGATGATAACTCTGTTGCTGCAATGCACCCTGAAACAATGGAAAAACTTCAGCTTTTCCGATGAGATACCATAATGATTAAGGTTAGTTTTCCATTCACCTTGTATAAGAAAGAAGTGTGACTATTATTGTTTGATGCATTGTCGGGTTTTCTTTATAGAATGTACTAACATTTGTTTACAATACAGGGCAAGAAACGAAAGGACACAATCTGCATTGTTCTTGTTGATGACTAATGTGATGAACAAAAAATCAGGATGAACAAAGTTGCACGTGCTAATCTAAGGGTGCGCCTAGGGGATGTGGTATACTTGGGAAAACAAGGTGGTGCAATCTGTTTTCGAGATATTGGCGAGACTGGCTTTGTAGTATGGTTGAAGGCACTGATCAAATATATATAGGTTAGTAACTCATGTTTACTCTTACCATTTTAAAGATTTTTTGTCCTTAAATAGTTATTGTCAAACACATAATTAGTAGAGGATGAATTTTCTGACCTACAACAAGGTTCGAAGAATCATTTTTAAAATCATTAATGCTTCCCTATTATTAAACTTAGATATCAAAAATCTTTCTTTCTTAGGTTTTCTCCTCTGTCTCTTTCACCGCTCTATTCTCTCATGTCTGGATCTACGATTTGGAAGCAAAGCAAAGAACCCCAAACTGTCTTTCTCTCATTTGAAAGCACGGGGAAGAAAAGTAATACAAAAAGGTCTCATATTTCTCTCAACTTTTTTTCTCTGTCTTTACATTTCAACAACTTTTCTGTCAAATGCCGATGAACATTCTATCTCATTCACAAAATCAGTCATCTCTTCATGTTATGTAGTGTGGTTCAATCATGAATGTTTGCGGTGTTAGTTCATTTGGGCTTGAAGTACTCACCATCATTTCTTTTCTTGACTCTTTGATACCGATTATGCAATTTACTGAATCAACAATTGTTGCCTTACCCATTGTGGATTCATTTACTATTTCAATCCCAAAGTCTAATAATGATTTAATTGCAATGGGTTTGTAGGGAAATGGTTAAGAACTAATTTTGATTGTGGGTTCATTGCGAAGGAACAGTCTTGAGTGAATTGAAGGCTTAAGGAATCCCAAAACATGTAATATCTATCTAACAGGACAGAAAGATAAAAGGTCTTAGTGAAAGAATAAAAGAAATGGGGATTTTTGGATCCTGAGAAACCCAAAGTAAGAAAACAGATTAAGGGGAGAGGGGTCTTAGAGGGAATTTACAGAGAAGTGAGAACCTATGGGAAGGGGAGGTTGAATATAATTTGAGTTTTTGTATTGGAGTTTGGTACACCCCACGTTTGCTTAAGATAATGTAAAAATGGGTGATTATAATAATAGTAACATTGGAAGCTTGCTTTGTCTTGAAGTGCAGAGGATAGAGGAGAGGTTTCATGAGATGGCCTGAGAAGGTGTGAAAACAATTTGTTATGAAAATCCTCAAAAAATTGCTGATTTTGTAGTTTCTTGAGATCCCTTACTTTGGATTTAAACAACCCTTTCAAGGAGAGCAAATGAAGAAGTAAAACTTTTCATTCAAAAAAATAAAATAAAATCCTTTTTCTTGACTTGGGTTTCTTGGTAGTTGTCCTTGAAGGGCTTGGCTTAGCTTGAGCTTCTCCCCCAGTCACCACGATCTTTACAAATATGATCCATGGGATTTTCCAAGTAAGCTAATTAACTTCCATGCATAACTTGATCCAAGTTTTTCGTTTTCTTCAGTTAGAAAGAGTGAAAATAGTTTGAGATTCATTTACTGTTTCTTCTGTAACCAACTGATAGTTAATATATCTAAGTTTTCAATGTTATTTTATTTTACCTTTGTATACATGAAGTCTGACAACAATATAAAAGCTTTTAACTGATTCTTTTGACCTGACAAATTTGTCTGTATCTTTTATTGCAGGAACCCTGAGCTGAGAGGAAAGCGTTGAAGATATACATAGATCTGTTGTCAGAAGGTTGCTGGGAAAAGTAAGGTTCTTCAAATGTTGAGACACTATAATTTTTTTCTTAGTTTATCTACCACAAACTAGTGTAATTACTTGTATTGAGCTTCCTGGTTGTAAGACTTTTGGTATATGTTTTGTTTCAACAATATATTTCCAGGTTGCACTTGGTATGCTATTTTGAAATATAAGAGTACAAGACATTAATTCATAAGCAATTTAATAAAATACAATGGTAGCACAGGTGAGATGTCTCTGATTGGAGAGTTTTCATTATTTGATATGTTTTGCTATTATTTATCTTAATCGAAGCTCTTGATGAAAAACATGTTGAATCGAAAAGTTGATAAAAGGATGTGGGGAAAATGAGCAGCACTCCAAAAGCATTGGTATCTAAATTAGAGAATGTGTGTTGTTTTGCGTAATTTTAGATGTGTACTATCCATTTTTTAGCTTTTTTTATTTGGAAAATCTGTTAAATTAGATATAATTTTTACATGATACAAAGCAAAATTGAGTATCAACTTCATTTGAAATTAGTATTAGGTAGTGTGTGTAACTATATAAAATTTAGTATGGGTTGGTTGATGATGCAACTATTCCATTAGTATGGGTTGGTTGATGATATAAATACTAGCATCACCTCATTTGGTATGGGCACAAAAGTGTTACAATTCATTTTAGCAACATGTAAAAGCTATAACAAAAACCCCTTTATGGTGTACTGATTCTTTCTAGTATGTTAGTATTTTATACATTGATCTCATTTCTGCTAAGTAATATTTGATAGATGAATGACATGGTTATGGTATTTCATAATCTTGTTGAAGGCAAGTAATGACAATGGTTCATCTTGCGAATGCAAAAAAAGAAACTATGTTTTGATTTGGAATGTGTTATACACAAATTATATTTAACACTGATTGTAAACCAATTGCCTACCTAATGCTTTATTATTCACAATCCGGATCAATGAATTTTGGCATAGAATGTGCGCATTTTTCTATCAGTGATGCTTCCTTTGTACTCGCTTTTTGTATAGAAAAGCAATGATTTATATCTCTACTTTGTTCTTCATGACCACGTTACATTGTCTTAACAACTTCAATTTAATGGCAACAAATTTCACCAAATATCTGCTTAGTCTTTCTGACAAAACATCAAGGATAGATGATTTCTCCTTTGTTTATGTTTCTCTTGTTCTGCTTGATATGTTTTTTTCATTATTCTATCAGAGAATGAGGCAGAAGATGCGTAGAAGTGTGTTTGCATTAAATACATCTTCCTTGAGTTGATTCAAGTCAAGTGCACATTATAGTCTAAGCCATGCAACTTCCTTATGTGAAGTCCATTTTTTACAAAACGTTAGGTTATCAAAGAAAAATAACATATCTAATAGGTTATCGGAGATGTGATGACAAGTCTGGTCAATTTTTTGAATGAACCATGATTTCTTGACTTTATTTTTACTCTAGATCAAGTCTACAAGGAAGTTGGAAAGATAAATGATCGAACCATAATCAATTCAGCTCGACAGTTTTCAGTACCCATTAATCCAACACAGCCACAATAAACTTATTATATTTGTATAAATTGTTGGAAAATATTATATATATATATATAGTAGAATTGGTTGGGGGGATTGTGGGTTCTTCATAATTTAAATAAATAAAGATTCTCATGATTAATTTTAGGCAACCAATCATTCACAATAGGAATTGAAATCCAATTCCCATGGATAACCAAACATCAAAGTTGGCCGAGTCTATGGCATGGATGAAATTTCAATTCCCATCTTAGGATTCTATGCAACCAAACACACCCTAAATTCATGCCCCAAAAGGGATCAAAGAGTAACTTAGCAATACAACAATTAAACACCAACTAGCTAACAACAAATTGACCAAATTCTCACTCTCACTATTAAAACAACTAATAAAGCATCAAAATCCAGAGTATCAATCAAAATTTCTCTCTCTCTCAGCTTCTTGACCTGCAATATCCAAATGTGTGGTTACATGTAAAATTTTATTACCCTCCAAGTATATATAAACTTTGTCCACCAATTGTAGTTAAATTGGTTGGACGTCCACTCTTCTTGTGATAGTTTGTGGGTTCGAGACGCAGCAGTTAGGATTTTGTGAGTTTTCATCCGATTATTAGAAGCACATATGTTTTGTCGTTGATAAACCTTCGGGTATTGAATGTAGCTGCTTAGATGGATACAACCGGAGCGAAACGAAAACAAGTCTTTATACGAGGTGGAGGCAATGGATCTGAGCGAAAACAAATTTCCATGTAGGATTGAGACGACAATGATGTTTAAGTGGCAACAATGTTTTAGCCTTTGGGCCTACTTTGGTTAGCTCTATAGAGTCAATCATGCAGCCTTGGGGTAAAAATAATAAAAATAAATCCAAGCTTCATTAGTGACAGGCATATATATGGTAGAGCTAGTATTTTTATCTTATAATCATTGTTGGTAAATATTTGAAACCATACAAAATTTACTCAATATTTTCAAACTTTATCGGCATGTGGATACCAAAAAAATAATTGAATTAAAAAATAAAGAGAAATATGACGAAGAAAAAATATATGAGAGGATGTTAATTTATTGATTTGAGTTTAGCAAAAACAGTGATTTTAAGACCATTTTCTTGCAGCATTCCATCATTGAACTTACTTATATTGGTATGAGTGATTCTACCTATCGAGGATACCAGCGAGGGAGGGAGGGTCGACAATTAGAATTTCCCTATTGGTATAGGCAAATACAAAATCGGTTATAATTTTGACCTCATTTTGCATTTAGCAATTTCAATACAAAAATAATTCTTAATTCCGAATGAGTACTTATATGTATTACTTCTAACACAAGAAAAATGTTTATTGTGACATTCATATACACATATCTAAATTAAAAGAATGAGTGAGTCTAGGAAACCATGTTTTGTAAACATGTTTTGCAACCAGGATGATGTGGCATCGTTAGAGTGAGGTTTTTACAACTTTAAGATACACATAAAATCTTTGGGGATTTCATCATTCTTACAAAATCATGACACGTCATCATGGTTGCCAACCATGTTTACAAAACATGGTTTCCTAGCATTTTCCTTAAAAGAATAGCTAATAATCACCACAGAAGATGTAACTATTTCAATAACTTACTCAAGATTTCAAAACAAGAAAAACACAACTTACTGCTTAGGAGTGCTGATTAACTTTTCATAAAGTTTATAAGCGCCCCAATGAGTGAAAAAATAAACTTTTTTTTGAAAGGCGTGAAAAAATAAACTTTAAAGTCCTAATGTAAATGGAGTATGTTGAATTGTCTCAAGTGAAGTTGTTATAAGATGTCCACCAATTGTAGCTCAGTGGGTCGAACATTCACTATTCTTGTGAGAGGTCTCGGGTTCGAGACTCATCAGACTAGACCGGAGCGAAGCGAAAGCAAGTCTCTATGCGAGATGGAGGCGAAAAGGTGGAGCCGAAGCGAAAGTAAGTCTCTATGCGAGATGGAGGCGAAAAGGTGGAGCCGAAGCGAAAGTAAGTCTCTATGCGAGATGGAGGCGACGAGGATAATAAGTGGCAACAATATTGTAACATTCAGGCCTGATTTGGTTAATCCTATAGGGTCAGTTATGCAGTCTACGAGAATAAATTAATAAATAAATAAAATAGGATCAACGACCCAATTAAATTTTTTTTTTTTTTAAAGTTGTTATAAGATAAATCGTTATAGGCCGCCCACAAATAATATTTTGTTTCACAATAAACATATTATAGTTCTAACTGAAATCAATGATACATTTTTAAAAAAAAATTATAATATATTAAGTTAGGTGCATTGTCTAAAGTCAAATGGGTAAGTAACAAAACAAGATTTTTTTTTTCAATTAAACATTTAGGGTGTGTTTGGTTACATGGAATCATATGCAATGGAAATTCATGAGGGGATCCCTATATTTTAGGCTAAATTGATGTATCACTCCACATTCACTATTTGGTTTTGTGATCAATGGTAGGAATGGAAGTCCCATGAACATGAGAATCACATGCCTAAAATGAACAAAATTTATTAAAATTCAAATGACTGAAGTTGGTCATGATGGGTACTTTATACAAAATTGAATTTGTAGACAAATATCCAAACCCACTCTGTTATCTTTCTTCAAATTGCATGAATGACCTCAGTCATGTTTGATAAAATCTACATTACTAAAATTAGTATCGACAGATCCTTTAATAATTTCATTAAGTAATCATCATTTGCTACATTCAGACTTATAATGAATAAAAAATAATTAAATTATTTATTTCCAAAAAAGGGAAAAAAATAAATAAAATAAGAACACAATCATCCTTATTAAAAAAAAAAAACTCGCCCAAACCGCCTAGACCTCGCCCAGACCGCTTAGACCCACCCAGAACCCGCCTAGGCGCCTACCTTATTTTTCACCCCGCCCAGCCATTAATCTCAATGTTTCTCTAACGCCTAGCGCCTAGGTCATTTTTTAAAACACTGATTTTCATATTAACTTTTAACATTTCTTAAACTTCAATTTAACCAATGATTGTATACGAAAATAAAAACCATTAGGTTTTGGGATGATTTCTTTTTGAGAATGTTGTTTTCGAGAGCATTAAGTCACTTGGTATTCTCATGAGAGTTGAGCTATCTTAGCAACAAATAGTTCTTCTCTGATCAAGTACTCAAACTCACCAAACAATGGCATTCATGAAACTCATTTACACAGTGAACCATAATCAGAATTACATAAGAGGTTCTGTAAAGAAAATAATTGATAATTGTATTATTGTTTTTTTTTTATTGACTGAATACAAATTTATAAAGCTGACTTTGACTTAATTTTGTGGAGATAGAAAATCTAAGATTTTTTATTCTATTCTGACTTTTCTAACATAGTCAATACTGATTTTCCTATTCTGTAATATAGGTAGACTTTCTTTCTTTAACATATTCACGATGATTCCAACCTCAGTTCAACTACGAAGTTTGTTCCTAAGATGAGTAATAGTAAGTCAGCCAGCAATAATCGTACGTTATGAGTTTTCGTTCCATCCAAAGTGTAAGAAAAATGTTAGAGTCTTGCACGATTATATATATCATGAAAATAGCTTCCATTGGCACAATCAACATATTTGAAACATATCTTTATAATAATCTTGTTGATTATCACTCGGGGCCACCAATTATGTTTAAGCATATGTCCTTATGCATTTGACACCTTAACAATTGATATCATTGCGAGAAAAGTCACTGCACGAATCCCGAAGGGGATGACATGCATCTCGAGGGAGATGGACGCTCCCCCTCCCTCGCTGTTTTCCTCGCCATTTCCCTCGACAGTTAGATTTTTTGGTTGTTTTCATATGAAAGCAAATATTATATGACGGTTCAAAGGACTTGGAACAGAGGGTATTTTCTTTATAGGCCTCCAAGGACTAAGACAGACTAACTTGATTGTTGTCATTGCTAATTTTCTTAGCCTCAAATATATACGACTTGAAAAATTATGGTCATACCTGATAAAGTAATAATAAGAAATTGTGGAAGTTCATATCGTCCATAACTGAGAAATTCACGATTGTAGTCGAAGATATTGATTGCTCACTTAGTGTTTTGAAGCGCAAAATACAGTAAAATGCGATAAAGAAGATCAGTGGTAAGACTGATGGAAAAAAAAATGTGGTTTTGTAGATGGCATGACAAGTATTAGTATATATATGAATTGTTGAACTTTTATTTTCTCCAGGGAGAGAATGGTTTATGATTTTTACCGACAAATCTCAAGAACGTGCGTGAGCAAGCATTACTGAGACCGAGTTTGATGTAGGAGGATCCGAGTCAAATGATGCTGAGCTATCAGATAGCACGTTGTTGGCACTGAGATACCTTGAGTTGGCAGATCAGCGTAAAGATGGCAGAAAATCGTGATTTTTTCCTAATTGAGGCAGTTTTGGGTGCATTTTTGTATTTTAGCCATAACTTTGGCTATGAGTATCAGAATCGCGCATATGACCCTAATTCGGAAAGCTCTTTTCAGTGCGCACATCGTGGCTCGGTGCACATCTTTTCGAGGCCAAAATCCATTGTTTCCCCTTCCGAATCCACAATTTTAGTAAATTTTTTCCTTTTATGGTAAAATTTCATTGATCGTTTAGGAAGTGATTCTGAACCCGATTTGGGCAAAATTTTTGGCAGATTATTTCTTTTATTACGTATTTTGTTTTAGCATGATTATTGGGATTTTGTTATTTTTGGTAAAATTCTAATAATCACGAATATTAGCTATAAAGCCCGACATGTGGGTTGATTTTAGAGATACTTTGATTTGAATAATTATAATTGAACATCATAGGTGTTTCTCTGTGTTTTGGGCGAATCTCTTGTGTCTTTTCCCTGTGAATTGTATGTTAAATTAGTCTGCAGAATAATCGTTATTCTATCAGGCGTTAGAGTTGGATCACACAGTGTGCTCTCATTACTGTGACCAAGTGTCATATCTGAGATCAGTGACGGAGCCAGGATTTTTGTCGAGGAGGGGCGGAGTGATGTCATAATTAATTAAATATAATATAAAAATTAGTTATTTTAACATGAATTTTTTTTAAATCCGAAATTCTTCCTGGCCTAGAAAAATCAGCGAGGTTGCTGTCTGGGGAGGCAAAAATACACTTTTGCCCCCCTATTTAACAACCTTTTTGGAAAATGTGTTTAAAGAGGGGGGGGGGGCAAAAGTGTATTTTTGCCCCCCAGACAGCAAACCAAGCAGGGGGACCCAGGCCCTGTAGAATTATTACTATATTCATTGATTACTACTATAGCAAAAAGGGGAGTACAACAAAGACAGTCATTGAAGATGATTACTATTATATTCATTGAAGATGATTACTACTTATAGAAACACAACAGAAGAGAATGGTTTGAATCATTGATTACTACTACATGAAGAAAATGAGGAAGAGATTGAGTTGCTTACGATTTTTTTTGTGGAGATGACCAACACAGTGATTAATGAAGGCACCTGGTACCTAGAAGAAGAAGAATAAGGTGGTTTGGATCCTACTGGATCTTGTGAAGATGAGCTCAAATAACTCAATAGTTATAGATCTTTGAAGATGATGAAATATAGGGGTTTCCCTCATCTTATCCAATCGATGGAGTGTGAAGAAGAAACTGTGAATTTTGGTTTCTTTGAGGAGCAGTTCTAGCTGGTCTGGGAAACCAACCTGATTTCCCTGCCTGGGAGGCGAAAATACATTTTTGCCCCCTCTTTAAAACATCTTTTTGGAGTATGTGTTTAAAGAGGGGGGCAAAAATGTATTTTCGCCCCCCCCCCAGGCAGAGAAGATTTGCTAGAATTTTTGTTCTTTGAGAGATTTGAGGGATTTAACCTCTATCTCTAACTCTAAAAGTATAGTTTGAATTCCCAAATTCTAGACAGCCTGGGAGAGGCTGCCTGGGGGGCCCAAAATACAAGTTTGCCCCCCCCCCTCTTTAAATACCTTCTCCAAAAAGTTGTTTAAAGAGGGGGGGGGGGGGGGGGGGGGCAAATTTGTATTTTGGCCCCCTAGGCAGCAAACCAGGTTGTCTACCCGAGCTGTCTAGAATAACTCGTTTAAATTTGATATGTACATGATTTGAAGGATAAAGTCCTGGTTAAAGTGAAAAGTGAGAATAGAGGGGCACATAAAAAAACTAATTGGGGGACAAATAAATTATAAATAAATAAATAAAATTCTCAAAAGTCAGTGGGGGCAAGTGCCCCCACTCGCCCCCTCGTAGATCCGTGCCTGTCTGAGATGACTGAATATGACACTCTGGATTGAGATGATCATGCATCTATCAAGAAATGCGATTTCTTGAAAAATGTCAAAATTTCAAATTTTTTTTTTTTTTTTAGTTATCAAATTTTTTTTCGAAATTTGAAATTTTTTTTTTCATTAGGTCAATTTCAATTTCCGTATTTTTTAATCCGTTATGACCTTAGTTTAGTATTAAAATTTTGTTATATAAGTGATTTTTATGCAATATGTAATTTCTAAGACATTATGAATCTTGTGGCACTTTTATGTGATATGTAAGTATTTAAAATACTTCAATTATATTGATAACTTCAAAATTACAATCAAAATTTTTACATTTTTCTATACACAACGAAATATTTCTTAAAATCAGCTTGCTGAAATTACCTCGAACAACGAAATCACAATCGTTGACATCTATATATATGAAGTTTTGTTTAAGTTTGACTATGTTTTATCAACAATTCTAGCAAGCCATGTTTGCTAGCCACTTTTGGACAAAGTTTTGAATTTTTTACAATTCTACCCCTTCTATAGGTGGTGTTTTAAAGAGAATGGGTAAAAAAATGTAAAAAGGCAAAACTTGGCCCAAAAGTAGCCATCAAACCTGACTGGCTAGACTTACTCATGTTTTATAGTGCAATAAGTCTAGGCAGCCAAGAAACACAGTCATTTTTGGCTAGGTTTGTGTTTTTTTACATTTTTAACCATTCTCTTTAAAACACAACCACAAATATCATTTATAAAAATGGTAGAAATGTAAAAAACCCCAAACCTGACCAAAAAATGGTTGTATATATTCCCTGACTGCCTAGATTGTTGTTTATAGTGTTCTTGTACCGTCATCGTACTTGGTTATTTCTCGCCCATCATGACAAATCATGAATGTCACAAATAAAGAAAAAAAAACCAAAAAAGCTTGAAGAAATATAAATTCTTAGTTTAGATTCAGTTTCTTTGCTATTTAACATCTCAACTTGGTTTGAGCTTAGCTGATCATTTAGATTCATTTTAAAGCTTTCATTCTTTACAAACCATCAAATCATCCTTAAAGGAACACAAATTAACTACTATTGAGATTATTTTAACAAAAAAAAAAAACTATCATTGAGATTAGAACTCCACTGCACCCTTTTCGTAGACCAACCCCCCCCCCCCCCCCCCCACTAGATATGCTAGCTTTCACGGAAATTGACAATTTAACATGATAGCATAGCTTTGGTTAAAAAAGGTAGGTCGAAGGTTATATTCTTTCCCAGCACAATTGCTGACATATTTTTTCCGCCATTGCGCTCAAGGGACTCCACCCATTTTGTAAACCCTGACCTTGATATATGCTACCAGATGTGAATCAATCCTAAAGCTTGTTAGGCCCCATTAGATTGTTCCACGAAGGTATTCTCTTTTTCTGCAGAAACAGCTATTTTCATTAGAATTTAACCTTTTTTTTAAAAGGACCCATTGGGAATCTCGTAAAATAAGTATGACGATGTCATTGAAATTTGGTATAATACTGGAAAAGAGAGATTCCCATATTTGAATACATTACAGTTTTATCTTACTAGAAACGCAATTAGTGTGCATAGATACATATTATATCCACACAGATACAGTTGGAATACATAACCACATAGAATACATATTACCAAATCTGTCGCAAAGATGCTTCCGTCTTCATTCATGCTAGAGTAATGAAACACGAAGTAAAAGAAGTTCATATCAAAATAAAACAAGCAGCAATCCCTCCCAAACACTGCTTCTCTCTAACAGAAAGTACTTCCAAATATCCTGCAATTGGCAACCAAAAATGTATGAGATAACAAATTAACAACAAACCAGCAACAGAGAACCTATGGTTGATTTTATTTTCAGTTCTTCCATGGAGCCGATATATGCAATTACATTTTCCAATAATTGTTCCATGCATTACAATCATCTGGTTGAATAACCAATTTACTAAAAACCAATTCTAGAGATTGATTTGGGGTTTGGTTGGAGTTACTTTCAGTTAGGAATCATTTGAACTTGTCATTGCATTTGAGTCTTTTACTTACAGTAAGATGCTATCTTCCATCGTTGGTTATCTCCTTTCTTCCACTCCCAGAGGACAGCAATGGTTCCATCATGAACTCCCCCATGGTTTTTATCTCCATTGAAAGCATCCAAATTCAAACGAATGTTGTTTACCATCCTAATGCACCTGTAAGTATCACCCAGGTCCCTGCTCTCAGTCCACAAAACTGATTCATCGAGAACATTTGGGTTGTAAGGTGTCAGTTGTACCTGCATTAGTTTAACCAAAGATTGTGATCAGAATCATGTGCCTTATATATGTGCATGTAGAGCATCTAATGTATGCATTGTTGTGTTGGGCATATCTTGGTATCACCTTTATGTACACTTTACATCTCTTATTCTATTTAGTATTTCATATAAACTTCAACTGAGCAATTATATTTGCTATAAGCCTTGTTCATAATCTAAACATAACTTCGAGCCTAGATAATAAATGCAAAAGGCGTACTTAACTTGGTGATCTCTTCCAAGGGTCAACAAATAATCTATAACCCCCTTATCGGAAATGAACAAAACTGATTTGTGAAAAGAGCAAGTTATCCCTGGGTTGGTAATCAAGTTCAACTTTGTGAAAGCTTTCAACAATGTTTCTTGGCAGTATCTGGACTGCACAATGGGCAGGACATGTTTCGATCTAAAGGGATTTGAGATGAGGTGATTGAATGTACAACGTCTAAGCTCAGGAAAATATAAATCTTACAAAGATGTCCAAGCATATCAACATTGATGTGGTAAAACAGCAATATCTAAAATGCCAGTAAATTACATCTCAAAACAACATCTTTAGATTCATGAACACTAGTCTACAATGGGGTACTAGCTTAGCTGATAGACTTGGGGTGGATGATATTACAAGTCCAGGGTTTGAACCTGCTAGAGGCGTTATATAGTTTGGGGATCCAAATAAAAAAACATGCTTGCCTTGCAAAAAAAATTTTTAATTCAGATTGCTAGTAGCTGATTCTTTTAATACAAAATTCCAGTCTCACTTTTCATATGGGTTGCAAAAATGAAAAATACCCACTAATCATCCATTGTTTGCCTTAAATTTGCATATGTTGAACTCCAGAGCTCAACAACATTACCAGTGCTAGAACTCTCTGTTACCTCACCACAATCTTCAATCACAACAGGTGAAGAAGTTTTGCTCTCACCGGACCCAACTTTCTCCATACCCTGAACTACACTGTAACCATCCACAACTTCACCAAACACTATATGCTTCCCATCAAGCCACGGAGTCTTATCAGGTGCATATATAGAAATGGGAACCATTTGTGTTAGGTCCTAATTACGCCATTGATAGCACGCATGGGACTCTATGCTTTGCCTTAAAGTTCTCATCCTCAAGTTTCATCCCATAGATTGATTATCCGCCTTGGAAGTGATGCTCCTTGTCCAAAATCCACCCTTGGTAGGATTCAATCTACATGTTTTCTCTTGTCCAAGTTCCATTATTGCCAAGTTCATAGTTATCAATATCTTACAATAAATATGATACGATACACGATATGTATTGTATCTAAGCCTCATCGATATGGTACATATATCTTAAGATATATCGATATAAAATGATGATGTATCAGTGATGTGAATGAATGGATGACAATTAATAGCTTGTTAATATACAAGCTACATATCTATGAAAGTGTTTTTGGGACGTCCTTGCTTGAATGAGTCTTATTTATGTCCTTTATATGTTTAAATATATAGTATACATTTGTATTAATTTTCGCACTCTACCTTACGATACAAGATACATACGATACATGTATCTAAATTTAAGTTTCCGATATACGATAGGATAAACGTTTTGATAACTATGGCCAAATTGGAATAAATCATGTTGAAATATTGGTTTGAATTTTAAAAACAAAGGGAAATGGTTTCTTAACTTTCAAATCTCTCTCTATATGGTTTAGTCTCATATCCTCTATGTAACTCACTTTGGTGGAGTTAATAAGGATAGTGTTTGGACCCCAAGGGGTACCCACTTTAGTGAAGGAGGGAGGAGATAGACCAATGTTAGTCCACTTCATGCGCGCCGCCGCCGACCGGCCGAGTCGGGTCGGATTGAGATGAAACCTACTCTTTTTGCTGAAATTTTATTTGAAAAAATAAAATATCTTTCTTTATTTGCTTCAGATAATAAGACTATCCACACATTTCTCCGTGATTTTCGCTGTCTTTTAAGGCACGTTTTCTCTCAAACAAAATTTTATCAGCCTATAAATACTTGCTCTCTCTCAGTTAAAAAAAATATATCAAAAGCATTCATTTTAATTTTCAGAGAGCTTTAGTTTTGTAAACAATCTATTTCAAAGAGTTTTCTAGAACTCTGTTTTATCAACAGAATTCCAGTTGTTTTGTATTTTCGTATGTACTTATTGTTTTTCGTGATTCCGAGCAAAAGAAATGGGGTGAATAGATTTTCGTTCTTCAACAGTGCATGTGACTGAACGAAACAGATAAAGAATTCTGAGTTGCTTTATCCTGGAGACGACGGGGCCATCAGACTGCTTGCACAATCTTGGGCAAAGCCGCGAAACGTCTTAAAGAGAAGACCTAGTCCGCGACTCAACCCAAGAAAATTTCGGTAACTTCGTTCCTATTTTAATTTGCAGTAATTCTATTTCCAACAATTTTAAGACGTTATATATCTGCCATGTCTACTACTACTGAACTTGTTGCTAAGTACGAACCTAAACAGACCCTTTCGTTTTGAGGGTCAACACTTTAAAAGATGGAGACAAAAAATGTTGTTTTTCTTTACACAAAAAGTTACTTATATCTGTAATGCCAATAAACCCGAATTGCTTGTTGAACCTGATGAAACCCGAACTAAGGAACTAGATTGCTGGATTGAAAATGACTTTTTGTGTAAGAATTTTATTCTGAATAGTCTGTCTGATGAATTGTATGATTATTACTGTTCTGAAAAAACTGCTCAGGATATTTGGGAAGCCCTTAGGAAGAAATATGACACTGAGGAAGCTGTCACAAAGAAATATGCCACCAGTCACTACCTGAAATACTGAAATACCAAATGACTGGTGACAAATATGTGAAAACCCAATCTCACGAGCTACAGAAGATTGTTCATGAAATTATATCTGAAGGCATGACTTTAGATGAGCAATTTCAAGTAGTTGTTGTGATAGATAAACTGCCCTCTAGCTAGAAAGACTTTAAGAATGCACTTAGGCATAAAACCAAAGAGTTCTCTCTAGAAAGTTTGATTACCCGACTTCGGATTGAGGAGGAAGCTTGGAAACAAGAAGATGAAATTCTTATTATTTCTAGCCATAAGAAATCCACCCATGGCTCTGAAACTCATTGGAAAGACTATGAAAAATCAGAGTCACTATAGAAACCGAAACAACCAGAACAACAACCAACAAAATCAGAATCCTTCGCGAAATCAGAATGGGCAAAAACACCCCTCAAGAAATGGAACAGCACAGTTCCTACGTTATACCTGTAACAGGCCAAGGCATATGGGCAGGAACTGCCGGAATGGGACTCGTCCTGCTGCGCAGGCGAACCTAACCGAAGACCAACTTATAGCCATGGTCTCCGAGATCAACTTTGTTGGTGGATCCGAGGGATGGTGGGTTGACACTGGTGCTTCTCGACATGTCTGCTATGATCGAGAAATGCTCAAGTCCTATTCTGAAGCTGAAGACGAGAAAGTGTTGTTGGGTGATTCCCACTCCACTATCGTTGTTGAAACTGGCGAAATAGAATTGAAGTTTTCCTCTGGAAAGACCGTCATCTTGAAGGATGTCTTGCATACTCCGGAGATAAGGAAAAATTTAGTTTTTGGTTACCTTTTGAACAAGGCTTGGTTTACTCAAATAATAAGGATTGATTTGTATATCATCACTAAGAACAATGTATTTGTGGAAAAAGAGTATGCCACTGATGGTATGTTTAAATTGAATGTTGAAGCTAATAAATTTTTTAATTCTGCTTACATGTTGTGTTCTTTTAATACTTGGCATGCTAGACTCTGTCATGTTAATAAGCGAATAATTAAAAACATGAGTAACTTAGGACTAATTTCAAAATTGTACTTAAATGACTTTGAAAAATGCAACTATTGTAGCCAGGCTAATATAACCAAAACACCACATAAATCTGTTGTTAGAGAATTTGAACCCTTAGAATTAATACACTCAGATATATGTGAAGAACTTGATGGTGTTTTGACTAGAAATGAAAAGCGTTACTTTATTACGTTCATTGATGATTGATCCGATTATACCTTCATCTACCTAATGAAAAATAAGAGTGAAGCATTTGACATGTTCAAAATATTTTTAACAGTAGTTGAAAATCAGTTTAATAGAAAAATAAAGAGGTTTAGAAGTGATAGAGGCACTGAATATGACAAGGTAATTTCATAGAGTTTTATAATTCTCATGGAATTATTCATGAAAAAACTGCACCGTACTCTCCTCAAATGAATGGCAAAGCTGAAAGGAAAAATAGAACTCTTACTAAATCAGTAGTTGTCATTCTATTTAACTCCAGTGCTGCTTCACACTGGTTGGTAGAGATTATTTTAACGGTCTTTTATGTGCTAAATAGTCCCTAAATCGAAAAATAAAACTTCTCCTTGTGAGATTTTGAAAAATAGACAACTGAACTTATCATACTTCCAAACTTGGGGTTGTTTAGCTTATGTAAGAATTCCTGATCCAAAACAGTACGGCATATGTGTGTATTCATAGGCTATGCTGTTAACAACAAAGCCTATAAATTCTATAACCTAAATGATCACGCTGTCATAGAATCGAACGATGTTGATTTCTATGAACACAGATTTCCTTTTATTTCAAGAAATTGTGGGGGTACATCCTCTTGTAACGTACCAATGATCAGGATGAATGAAAACGATAAAGCAACAAAATCTGAGCCTAGGAGAAGTAAACGAAACCGAACTTCTAAAAACTATGGCCCTGACTTCTATGCCTTTACAGTAGAGGAGGATCCCCTTAACTTCCAAGAAGCCTTGTCTTCTATAGATGCCAACTTTTTGGAAGAGGCTATTGATGATGAAATGGACTCTCTTGAGTCTAATAGATCTTAGCATTTAGTTGACTTGCCACCAAGTTGCAAGACAATAGGTTGTAAGTGGGTATTTAAGAAGAAATTTCCATGGACCAACCTGAAGGTTTTGTAATTCCAGGGTAAGAAAATAAAGTTTGCAAACTAGATAAATCTCTTAACGGTTTGAAACAAGCTCCAAAGCAATGGCATGAAATTTTTTGATAATCTTATTATCTCACATGACTTTAAAGTGAACAAAAGTGACAAATGCATTTATTATAAATCTGAAAATGGCATTTGCACTATTATATGTCTATATGTGGATGATTTGCTTATCTTTGGTTCTAATATTCATGTCGTAAATAATGTGAAATTTTTATTGCATGCGAACTTTGATATGAAAGACCTTGGAGAGGCGAGTGTAATCCTTGATATTAAGATTACTAAGTCTGAAAATGTAATTTCTTTGGATCAATCACACTATATTGAGAAGATCCTAAAGAAATATAATTACTCTGACTGTAAACCTGCATGTACTCCTAATGATCCTAGTGTAAAGTTGTTTAAGAACACCGATAATGGTGTTAGACAACCTGAGTATGCGAGCATCACTGGTAGCTTACGATATGCTATTGATTGCACTAGGCCAGACATAGCTTATGCTGTGAGACTACTATGCAAATTTACCAGTAGACCTAGTATAAAACATTGGCATGCTATTGAAAGGGTCATAAGGTACCTAAAGAGGACTAAGAACCTTGGATTGCTCTATCAGAAGTTTCCCGCTGTTTGTGAAGGACATAGCGAACAGCCGAACACCCTCTCAGATGACTCCAAAGCAACCAGTGGCTATATTTTTAGTATAGCTAGTGGAGTTGTTTCTTTGAAATCAAAGAAACAGACTATTTTGGCACAGTCCGCGATGGAGTCAGAGATGATAGCACTAGCCACGGCTAATGAGGAAGCAGGTTGATTAAGAAACCTGCTAGCAGAGATCCCTCTATGGGAAAGACCGATACCAGTTGTCTTGATCCATTGCGATATTACCGCGACTATTGCAAAGATACATAACCGTTATTATAACGGCAAGAGACGACAAATACGTCGTAAGCACAGTACGGTTAGAGAGTTTCTATCTACTGGAGTTGTTAGAGTGGATCATGTATGAATTGATGAGAACTAAAGGATTAGCTAGAGAGAAGGTTTTCAAAACCTCGAAAGGAATGGATCTTATGCCCTCAGATTGATGAGTTATTCATGATGGTAACCCGACCTACAGCCTGAAGATCCCAGGAAATAGGTTCAATGGGTAATAACAAGTCGTGAATGATATGAAGTGCATCATGTTGACTTTATAGTAATTTCATTCCTAGATTGAAGCATGAGTTCCTAAAGCGATAATAGATTTTCGTGATTGCGGGCAAAAGAAATAAGGTGAATAGATTTTTGTTCTTCAACAATGCATGTGACTGAACGAGACAAATAAAGAATTTTGGGTTGTTTTATCCTGGGGACGACGGGGCTATCAGAGTGCTTGCATAATCTTGGACAGAGTCGCGAAACATCTTAAAGAGAGTGACCTAGTCCGTGACTCAACCCAAGAAAATTTTGATAACTTCGTTCCTGTTTTAATTTGCAGCAATTCTATTTCCAACAAATCACGTGAGACTTCCTATTGGGATTGTCTTCCTCTACCGCGAAATTTCATTTTATCAATTGGGAGATGGTAAGTTGCCTGAAAGGTTGTGGGGGGCTGTGTATTGCACGTGTTTCACCATTCAGATTTTAGCTCACACTATACCAAATCAGTCAGTATAGATATATCTGAATACATATCATCTTGATTTGTTTGCACAAGTCATTAACAAAATACCCAACAATGTGTAATTCAGATTTATTGAACCCGAGTATACTAAACGTGGCATCACACAATATTCTCTTTGACACTTAAAACTAATCCTCAGCTTTATATTCCTTGCATGGTCAGAGCGTACTTTCTCCCAATTAGTATATCCCATATCGTTATGTATGAAGTTTAAAGCTCATCCTAGCAGGCAAGTGCATAACTAACATTCTTGCAACCAACTTAGACTCTTTTAGGAACATCCAACTTCTTGTAGTCCAACACTTTTATTTTATCTTATTTTTCTTTTATTTTACTTTTTCCAATCAAAAGAGTAGAGATCCACAAATCCATCAAGCTTCAAGACATCAAACTTATATCACTTAACTGTTTTCTCCATTTCCCGCAAAAGAATTGTTATAAGACGAATTTGGATTGACATAATTGGGAAACCAATAAAAATGTGGATCACTTTGATGCAACAATGATTGAGGCATCTTTATGGGTTCTGGGATCCTATAAAAACCCTACTTGCCTTTCAAAAAAAAAACAATGATTGAGAAAGGGAGGAATGTCCTCCCGGAAGACTTGAATATGGGTCCATGAGGTGCAAGAACATAAACACCATGAATACCGCAATGAACCATATGAGCTCGATCAAGTCCTCCATGAAGACCATGAAATATTTTCTAAGAAGTGAGCGCAGTCATGAGAGTTCCCAGGTGCAGTTTTTCAAGGTGGTCATGATGGGGTTGGAGCTGTGCAAGATTCCTACCATGATGGTGTGGCTTTTCATGACATTCAACATCCTCGCAAACATAATCTTGTTGGTCAAGAAAAAAATTCCCAAAAACAAGCAGGAATGCCCTCTCAAGAGGCTTAGCGAATTCTTGGGGTGCCAGACCATGAACACCATAATGAAATATATGTGCTCGACCATGTCCTCCATGAAAACCATGAACATGAAGTTAAGGGTAGTGATGATCGTTGATTGTGGGAGTTTCAATGGTGTGATTATTTTCACACTGCTAATGATGGTATTGGGTGCAAAATTTCAACCACAATGGAGTGATTGTTAGTGGTACTCAACAACCCGACAATAAACCTAATCTCATGTGTCGACATGTCAATCACAAGCCACTAGGGATTGTCCCTATAATTTGTCAACCATCTCCAGCTATACACAAAGCAAATGTGACTAATTGGGCACAGATGGTGTGTTACTCAACAACCTGATGACAATGTCAAATTGGGCTATCCCTACAATTTGTCGACCATCTCTCACTATACACAAAGCAAATGCAATTAATTGGGCATAAATGGCGTGTTACTCCACAGCCCTCCTAGAAAGACTCGTCATTCCAAAAAAGAACTACAATTGATTGGCAGTTGTTCGATCAGTGGGTAAGTGCATCTATGATGACATTCCACACCTTCCCTTAGATCATTACCCTTCTATAAAATAGGATCAAGCTTTAACTGGAAACATCAGGATTTAACAGATATGTGTATATCAACTGGGACAGAAGATACCACAACAGAATACAGCTCTAACCATAAATCACTTACAGGGTGAGTTGCTCCAATGGAGTGCTTTAGGGCCTGACCAGTAGCCTGATTCACCAAAGCAAAACTAGGGAACCCCTCTTCATCCTTCACCTTTGTGCTGTACTTCAAGTCTTTGATCCAGTGCTACAAGAACCACAAACCATACAAACAATAAATCAAAGTGATAAAATCCCACATAACAACAGAGTATCCCATATCAAATCAGCCAGATGAGAAACCAAACAACATTAACATAATAAATAAATAAATAAATAAATAAAGAAGAGGTAAAGTTAAAAAACACGATACCAACTTATCAAATTAACCAGAACCCAAGATGAAAATTCCTACATTAAGAAGCATCATGATTAAACATACAAAAACTCAAAAAAAAAAAAAAAAAAAAAGTGTATACCCAGATTAAAAACAGCAAAAGCTAGGTGGTACTTATGATCAATACCTGAAACCTGTCACTTGGGTCGGATCGGGTGAGAACCACTTTCCCATCTCTAATGGTGAGTGAGTAGTTGACCTCTGCCTTGGAGTAAACCCTGACAGTGGTTTTATTAAGCAGTTCAGAAGAACCACCTTGATGGCTCTCATGATAGACAGAAGGAGGAGGAACAGGGCCAGGGCCTCCATGGTGGTGATGATGCTCATGGTCATGGGGATAGGCAGGTCGATCTGGCTCATATGCTGGGTTGTTGTACTCATGAGAGACATGTTGCACAGGTGGTGAGCCATAACCATAGGCAGGAGGAGGTGGTTGTGGGTAGCCACCACCCATGGGGTTGGGATTGAACCTGTCAGGGTCTGGATCTTGGTAAACATTGTAATGGGGAGGAGGAGGAGGCTGTTGGTATGGTGGTGGTGGGTATTCTTCTTGTTCTTCTTCTTCCCTGTTATGGGGTTTGTGGTGGTGATGCCCAAATGGGAATTCCATGGTGATCAGATCAAGTGAGATGAGAGAAAAATGGAGATGGAAAGACAGAGGAGGATGACTAGTATAAATGGTTGATTTGGGGAGATGAGTGACGTTCCTCCCATAAATGACCTTCTGTTTACTCTTTTTTGGTGGCATTATTTAGGGTAGAGTTGTCTTTTTTGAGAGTATTTAGCTTAAGATCAAAGTCATTAAGGTACTCATGAGAATGAGAATATCTATCTGTAGGTAGGGGTATCTGGATTGGATTGGATTGTGCGCATAAGCTTTGTCTGATTGTTAATTTTGCATCTTAAGTGCTTGGCACGATGGTCAAGAACTCAAGATAACAATTTTTACAAAATAATAGGAATAATAACTCAAGGGTGTGTTTGAGTTTGAATGATAAGAAAATTTTAATTGGAAAAAAAGAAAATATTTTTGTCCTTTGTTTGGTTGTCAATAATTTTTTAAAGGAAAATACAAAATTTTCATGTTTTCCACTATTTGGTTGGAAACATTGTCCATGTCTGCTTGTCATTGCTAAATTGTACAAAGACTACCTATGCAAATATAGCAGCAGTAGGCTGACCATGAGTTAAGGTATATGTCAAACTAATAAAAACTACCTATGCAAGCAAATAAGATCAAGTATAGGAGTCCCTTTATAGCATGTAATCTAAACTCTGCATAGTGTTCACTTGAAATATATTATGTTTAGTTGAACTTCTCCGGGTCATTTACACAAATACCATACATGCACATACATATAGAATATTTTAAAGAAATAAAAGTTTGAACATACATGTGTTTGAAATCTATAAGAGAAGAAGATATAAGCTTTCACTATTCCTCTTGTAATGTGAGGTTTCTAAATGTTCAATACAAAAAATAAAAATAATCCAAATTTAATCGGTAAAATTGATACATGACATAGAAGAAGGATAAAAAATGAGCTTATATGCAAAAATAGACATAGGACTAACAAAAATTGATAGAATAAAACTTGCGGAATAACAAAAATTGAAAGATAATGTGGAAAATCAAATAAAATAAATTGAACCATAAAGTACTTTCCAAAAAAAAAAATTTGAACCATAAAGTAAATAAACGATAAATAAACGAAATAAACTTTCATCAATTAACTAACTAACAATCGACAACCTATGTTTTATTTATGGGTAACTTGACTTCTAAAACAAACTCTAAACCTATTAGAAAACAAAGATTTTCCATCAGGCAGATTGAGGAAGGTTGTTTGGCAACAATGAAAGGCTAGTAAAGGAAAAGGAACATAGGAACTCAAAATCCCTAAACTTCTCTCTCCATTAAGAAACCTTTGACTTTTCGGAGATGGAGGATATGGGTGCCGCAAAGAAAACACTACAATTGTTTGTTTTGGAGCTCTAAGGACATTGCAAACCTTCTATGATTTGATTTAACTAAATCGCAACATATATCATTATACTACCGAAAAAATTTCCTCATTTCCTTGTTAAAGAAAGTGTTCTTCTATAAAAATGTTTCAACTATGTTCACAAATTGCACAAATTGTCAAGTTAACTAGTGGGCATTTGTACGTGTTATGCTAGCATTCAAATTGAAGTCATCACAAACCATTATACATGTGCAATTTGAAAAATCAGAATTAAAAAAAAAAAAAAAATCAAATTGCTTTAGAACAGTCAAAATACGAAGAAACAGTGCAAGAATCATGCGATGTCAAAATATATAATTTGGGATAAGTTGGTTATTTGGCAAAATAATTGTTATCATCGATCACATTTTTCCTTTCTTTGGCATACAATGTGATTCCTTCCAATACGTGAACCGCCATGACATTTTTTCACTTTGTTTCATGTAAGATTCTATGATATATGTGACGAAAATGAGGGATGACCTAAATTGGCAAAATACACTATTAAATATTTATCTGGTAAAGAATAATAAAGCATAAACAACATTGATGGTAAAAGGAAGTTCCATGTACACAAGAGTTTTGTATTATAGTTTGTGATCACATATAATTAATGACATAACTAAACCAAACCAAACCAAAACATTAATTTGGACCATTGTCTTGACCACCAGGGGCGGATCTACAGCTTGGGTAAGGGGGTCAATTGACCCCCTTAGGTTTTGAAAAAACTCTATCAGAGCATATACAATTTCATTCTTTGCCCCCCTTAAAAATTTCATCTTGCCCCTCTTATAAAACTAAGAATTACAATAACACTAAGAATTACAATAACAGATCTCGTATCACAATTGAACGAAAAAAATTGAGTCGCCGCCTCTAATCTCCGCCTCCACGCCTTCGATCCTCAACAATAGCTTCTTCTCCGTCCCTGCAAAACAAGGTGAGTTTGTTTGATTAAGGATTCTAAATAAAATCAACAGGACAACAACAAAATAACCTTAAGCTTTAACATCTCTTCCTACCTTGGTCTCTGTCTCCCTCTTTGGAGATCCAAAATTGAATCAAGGAGATCAAAGAAAGATCAGAGAGATCATAGCAGGATCTCAGAGAGATGTGAGCAAGATCAGAGAGAGATCTGAGCGAGTTCAGAGAGATCAGAAATATCAGAGCGAGATCAGAGAGAGATCTCAGAGAGATCAGAGCGAGATCGATCTCAGAGAGATCAAAGAGGGATCTGACTGAGTCTGGTGAAGAAGAAAGCAAACTCCTTGATCTCTCCGAGTCTGATCTCTTGATCTCTCTGACTCTGAGTCTGATCTCTCTGAGTCTGATGAAGAAGAAAGTAAACTCCTCGATCTCACTGAGTCTGATCTCTCGATCTCACTGAGTCTGATGAAGAAGAAAGCAAACTCTTCGATCTTACTCCGGCAGGGATTAGCTTTCCGTGGTCATGATGAATCTTGTGATTCAAACAACCGAGGGAATTTCTTGGAAATGTTACATTTTCTTGGTGATCACAATAAAGACATCAAAAGGGTAACCTTGGATAAATGTCCTGGGAATCTCAAATTAATAGCACCGGAAATTCAAAAAGATATTGTGAATGCTTGTGCAACCGAAACCACAAATGTTATCATTCAAGACCTTGGAGATTCTTTGTTTTCCATATTAGTTGATGAAGCTCGTGATGTATCAATTAAAGAGCAAATGGCTTCCGTGATCCGTTATGTGGACAAACACGGGTATGTGATTGAAAGACTTTTAGGTATTGTACACGTTTCTGACACTTCTGCTCTATCCCTAAAGGCATCAATTGACGCTTTATTTTCCAAGCACAAGTTAAGCATTTCAAGACTACGTGGCCAAGGGTACGATGGGGCAAGCAATATGCAAGGTGAGTTCAACGGTCTTAAAGCATTAATCTTAAAAGAGAATGGAAGTGCATTTTATATTCACTGCTTTGCACATCAACTTCAATTAGCACTTATTGCCATTGCAAAGAATGAGGATTTCATTGTTTTATTATTCTCTTTGATCACGAGTGTTGTGAATGTGGTTGGTGGCTCATGTAAGCGTCATGATATTCTTTTAGAAGCACAATCTATTAACACTCTAAAAGCACTTGAAAGTGGTAAACTTGCAAGTGGAAGTGGCCAAAATCAACAATCAACTCTTAAAAGAGCCGGAGATACACGTTGGGGCTCACATTACAATACTTTGATAAGCTTGATTAAGTTATTCAATTCTATCATCGATGTGCTTCAGTGCATTAAGGAGACCTCAAAATATGCTGAGCAAAGAGTTGAAGCATGCACTTTATCAGATTCACTACTATCTTTTGATATTGCATTTGGACTTCATTTGATGAAAAATACATTATGAATCACAAATGAATTGTCACAAGCATTGCAAAGAAATGATCAAGATATTGTAAATGCCATGAGTTTGGTCATAGTAGCTAAGAAACGCTTACAGTTGATGCGAGATGATGGATGAAATAATTTGCTAGATGAAGTTTCCTTATTTGTAGCATACATATTATAGAAATGCCTAACCTGAATGAATTTTATGTTGCTCGGGGACGGTCACGACGTAATGTTGAAAAAGTGACAAACATGCATCGTTATCGGGTTCAGTTATTTAATGTTGTTATTGATTTGCAACTTCAAGAGCTCAACAACCGTTTCAATGAAGTGAATACTGAATTGCTTTTATGTCTTTCATGCTTGAGTCCAAATGATTCCTTCTCGAATTTTGATAAGGGAAAATTGATTCGTTTTGCTCAGTTTTATCCAAGTGATTTCTCAGAAGTACAACTTGATGCTCTTGATAATCAGTTGGAGACATTTATCATTGATGTGAGGTCGAATAGCAAGTTCTTGAATTTGACAGGAATTAGCAATCTTGCTGAGAAGATGGTAAGGACAAAAAAAAAAATATTTTGTATCCTTTGGTCTATAGGCTTATTATTTTAGCCTTAATATTATCAGTTGCAAACTTGCAACTGCCAGTGTCGAGAGAACGTTTTCTGCTATGAAGATTGTCAAGAATCGATTACGTAATCGTATGGATGATCAGTGGATGACAGATAGTTTGATTACATATGTTGAGAAAGATATATTTAATGGCATCGATGATGAGGTGATTATGCAGCATTACCAGAACATGAAAACCCGCAGAGAGCTTTTTACCTAAATCTACAGCACATCTACATTGACTCATTATGTATGTTTATCTTGTAACACTTTTAAAACTCTATTTTAATCATATTTATCTATTTATTTTATGAATTAAATTATCTATAATTTTTTTGCCTCCCTTTGTCTGCAATCCTAGATCCGCCCTTGTTGACCACCTTAATCTATTCGAACTGGGCAAAGACTTAGTGATGCTGAAATTGTTTGTACATCAACAGAGAAAACAACAAGTGAGATAAATTGGGAATAAATTCATTTGCTCAAATCGGTTTTATTTTACCATCGATTTTGAGAAATCCAGCATTTTTGGTTTGGTTGACAGTTTGAATGATTTCAAAACTAGCTAAACCGAACGCCATTTTGTACGTGTAATATGGATGTTTGATAAAGTAAAAGTTTATTTTTTTAGTAAAAAAAGGAAATGCACTCGAAAGAAAGTAAAGTTATTTTCAATAAATAGTACAAAAGAAATTAAAGTTATTCCCAAGAACTTTTATAAAAGAAATTAAAGTTATTCGCAAGAAAAGGTGAGTTGACTAAAAGTGAACAAAATAATAAAAATTATTAAAGGAGAGGAAAAGACATAACTTTACACCAAAATATCTTAACTTTTGTATCACTAAATGAATTATCTTATTTGAAATTGTGCGAACAAAGGATAGATACAATATTTTAAACATTACACATTATTATAGACTAGGGTGTTGACGCGCTAGACATGCGCGGATATTCAATACTATATTATTTTATTACAAGAATTCAATAATAAAAAATATATAAATTGAATTTTTACACAAAATAATTATATGAAATTTTAAAGAGCTTACATATAGTTTATAAATAAATAAGGGGTTTCAAATAAATTATGTTAGGGACTTAGGTATAATTAATTAATATTTGAGAGAGACTGGTTTTGATTGTAAAATTGTGAAATGTAGATGACAAAATGAAAAATCTAAAAATAAAATGTTAGAGTCTTTTTATAATTTATAAATAATTTGAGGGCTTCAAATAAATGGTATATAGCGCTTAGGTATAATTAGTGACATTTACAGGGGACTGATTTTGATTGTAAATAGTTTAAATTTAGAGGGAGAAATGGTAATAATATTTTTAATTTGAATGACATGAACACCCTTCTCACTTTTTGATTTTTTTTCCTATAAATAACATTTAGTTGTGAGGGCATTTTTGAAACCTGAAAATCAGGTTCAATACGCAATTACTAATCATTGAGGAACTAACGTTATAACTATTTATGTTCATAAATGATCAATTGAAGTAGATAACTTGCATTCATTGTGAATGAGAAAATAGAAATTCCAGGGAAGATGATAGTCACTTTCTCTTTTGTAGAAACATTTTAATATCTAAATATATGTTTAACACTATCTTTCTCCCTTTCTTGTTCCTTATTTGCTCTCCATCTCCTCCAAAACACAACTAGTTGAAACCGAGGGTTTGATGGCAGTAGAAAGGTGTAAAATAAAGGCAGATTCAACAATGATTTATTTTATCATAGCAATCTTTCTCTTAGCATACATGAATGACTTCTCTGCATCTCCAAATCATTCCTGAATTCCCTTCTTTTTGGTGTTTAGATGACTTTTTTCTTTTCTTTTTAATCATGCGATTAGGTATAAAAATCGACATTTTTTATTGAACCGAACAGGCTTAGTTCGGCTTGGTTGCAAAACTAATCGGTTTAGTTTCGGTTTGGACAAATTGAAAACCTATTAAATCGGTACAGTTGGCGGTTTCAGTCTAGAACCGAGCCTTGAACAATCCATCATCATACAACCTCATACTTGGAAGACCGTGGATACACCAAATGGAAGTAGTGGTCTCCACCCTTCACCAGTGTGTTAAGTATACTGCTAACAACTTATAAGGGACAATACGTGGAGACCAACCTATGGCACAAGGCTACCACTACGCCGCACTGAAACAGGTAGAGTGCTCCCAGATTCAACTACATCATGCAGAGCAGCCTGACCCAATGCAAGGCCTAAAGACGAAATGGCACCGTTTTCAAGCGGTATAGGAACAGTCAACTCTCCCGCCCAATGAGTCGTAATGGCAATGAAAAGCGGAAACACATACCCCGACATTCCGTCGTTGCAGAGATCCGCCCCTCTGCAAGGTTTGCTCTTCAGTGACTTATGTAATGCCTCGATAGTCCGCTAAATGATCCGCGAAAGCTATTTGAATTCGCTTTGATGTCAAGATCAGTTTATCTCCATCAACAATTAGTTTGCTTAAAGTTGTTTGTTTCCCTTTTTCATAGTCAATATTGAGTTTAGAGTTCTTAAGAGACTTGTGTGATTCGCAATAGGGTTGAAAACCGAACCATCGGTTTGGTTTTTCACCTAAATCGTGAACCGAACCGACTTAGATCGATTTTAAAATTTTCAAACCGAAACCGAACTGACAATTAACAAAACCGATCCGAAAACTGAACCGATTCTAATTTATGCAAACCGTAACCGAACTGAACCGAATAAAATCGAACCAAAACCGAAATAAAACCGAACCGACCGACTATTTTAAACATATTATATTATTTATATATAAAATATATATTATTTATTATATATATTCAGTTGGTTAGGTTTGGTCGGTTAAAATCACATAGAAACCGAAAACCGAACCGACCACTTTGGTTTTGAATTTTTTTAAAATCGAAACTGATCCGAACCGAATTTAGGTTTTTTGTTCAGCCCTAGTTCGCAATCATTTAAGAAATAAAACAAGAATTTCAAAAACAATATCTATTGATTATCGAAAAGATCTAACAACAAACACCTTGAGGCGGATACAAAAGACTGAGCACTACAAACATCTGAATACAGTGCGAATTGAAATAAAAGACTCACTTAGACAATTCTGCAACGGACAGAGTCCGGCGAAAACCTGCAAACCCTCCGATATGAGTAATTTGCAAGTGAGAGCAAAGATAAAAGATGTTCAACCCCTTCCGAAAATGACAACAGAGTTAAGAGAATGGGAGATGCTCGACCCCTTTCCAAGATAAAGACAAAGTGTAATAGGGGAATGAAAGGACTAAGCGGTCAGACTGCTTCGCCAAATCACTCTAGGAAAGTGTTCTTCTTACAACATCGAGGACCTCGCGACAAGTTGTTGATTTCTTCAAGAGACGTCCCACCATCTATCCAACCTCCTCAAAAGGTTAAGAAGAAGGCAGATGAGGATGACCACAAGCAGCGACGCAGTTACGGTCCCATAATGCTTTCAAGATAGACCATTTTTCCCATATGCGATGGCAGGTGTGATTGAGAGCTACCACACCAGGAGACATCGCACACCGACTAACACTTCGATCAACCATTAGTTAGAAGCGGGATCCGAGCACATGAAGACACAAGTGGTACGGTGTAACACCAAGGCATCTCCCTTGGTAGAAAATTCGCACTACTCTATGATATGAAAAGAGATTACGAGACCCCAGCGGATTAACTATGTGCCCACCCACAACAGGTGACCACGCATAACAACAACTATCACCATGCTTGGTCGAGGTAAACATCAGAACTTTCGAAAACTCCAATGATGGAGATCCAACTTCAGCCTATGGAAAACCCAAAGCATCTTCTCCAGACATGAACATTACAGGAAATAAACTCAGCAAAAGATGATGCATACAACGATTGGAAAACACCATTATATAGACATACTGGTTCACAAAACGGGCACCCAGCATTAACTGCCAAACATTGAATAGACATAATGTTCATTCTCCTACTCTGTTTTTTCTAGGGGTGGTGATGGTGAGTTCAATTTCGAGTGTGGCAGCTCAATTGGAACTCATGTGGTGGACTCTGAACTGGTGACTGGTGGATGGTGGTCGGTGGGTTGGCTTAGGGGTGGTGGTGGAAAGGTCGATTGGAGTGTTGGTGGTGGTGAGCTTGATTGGGAATGAGGTGGAGCAACCGAGCAAGTTGGTACAGAGGTTTTGCTGGTGAGGTTGATTGGGGAGTGGGGGCGGTGGTGAGGTCGATAAGGATTTGGGGTGGTGATGCTGAGTTTAATTGAGTGTGGAAGAAGAAGAAGAAGAAGAAGAAGAAGAAGAAGGTCAGTCAACTTGCATATCTGAAGCTTTCTTCTGATTTTTTCTTCTTCTTCTGATCCTTTCTGCTTTGAGAAAATGGATCAGTCCAAGAGACCTTAATTTTCTCCACCTCCTTTGCTTTACCTCACCAAAGAAGAAGAAAAATAAGAGAACTGGTACTAGAAGAAGAACAACAACAAAACGTTCGTTGTGTTATGTTGCCCTGGGCCTTTGTGGATTTGTTTGTTGGGTTTTGATTGGTTTTTCCAAAGTACTATCTCTATTCTCTGAACTAATATAATCACATTTATTAATTTTTATTAGTTGGCCACCTCTTATTTTGTTAATTCTTCCCCAACCTATTTTTCAAATCAAATATTTATTTCCTTTTTTCATATTATAAATAGATCATCAGATTAGAGATTGATTTTCAATGAGTGAATTGTGGAGGTCTTCTTGGTGTGGTTGTTGTCCCTTCGTTCTTTAATGTGTACACAATTGCACCTTCTAACAAGCTAGCAGTATTTATGTTCATAACATCAAGAACAAAACTTAAAGAATATTGTTCTACTTCTACAAGAAAAACTCAATGATTATTTCTTATTAACATTACTTAAACCTATGCTTCAATTTTTTAAACACTTGGGACAATGTGATTGTCATTTTAAACAATAGTGTTTCTTGGTGCAAAAGATTTTTCGCCAGTAGTGATTGATGTGGATTCACAAAGTAATGCGTGTTCCCCAATGATTTTGGTGTTGTTGGACGGCCGATCAAGTAACTTCAGTCTTCATTTTCATTTTGGTGCTTCATTGCAATCTGCAAAAGACAAGTACGAATGGATACTATTATTCTAACAGTTAAACCTTTCTTTGATATAGATTTGCTATTCCTAATTGTTGCAGCACAAAAATACAGAAAGGGACAGCCTAGGCATGAAATTCAGAATTGTTTTAATTAGACTGCAAGTCTTCAAAATACATAAAATAAGATAAACAAGACTGCAAGTCTTCTAGGATATACACTATAATTAGGTAATTCTACTGCCTCAAACACTTTTATGATTGAATTCATGTTATCTCTTACATTGATGATTGTTTATTTTATTTTATTTTAATTTTTTAATTTTTTATATTTTGTCATCAAATTTTTTTTATGAAAAAAGCCTCGCTTCGCCTCAGAAAAAGCTTGATCTCCTCGAGGCTGAAAAATACTTTTTAAAACATTTCCCTTGATGATCACAAATAATAATTCCGCCTACTGCATTCTCCTTTGACGACCCATCAAGATTCAAAACAAACCACCCCAACGGTGGAAATTGCCAAAAAGTGCTGAAGAAGGCTTCTTTATGACTTGTTTGATGGTAAAACCCAACCGATGAAACACTTCCTGGTCGTGACTCCTACCCTTCGGCATGGCACCAAAATTTGATTAGCCAAACCTAGCCAGTCACAAACTTTAAGAATTGTGTATTTTGCATTTGAAATCTTATCGCTATACTGCTTATTGTTTTTCTCCAACCAAATCTCCCAAAGAATAAACAAGGGAGTCAATTGAAAGAGGCAACCAACTTGAGAATTTTGATTTGCTTTTCTAAACCAAACCTGCAATAGAGAGTATACTTCAATGGGTCTTCGCACATGGACTTCATACAACAATTCAAAATGAGTCCAGACCCTCTTCGCCAAGTCCCTTTCAATAAACAAGTGCTTCATGGTTTTGACATCCGAAGAATAACAACTACACCTTGAAGCTAATGGAATCCAGACTGACTGAAGTTCCTGATCAATTGGCAAAGCATGTTTCAAGATCTTCTACACGATACCAGATATTCTCCTAGGCAATAACGGGTGCCAAAATTTCGAAACAGGGGATTCACTCACCCTTTTCCCTGATTTCATCTAGCCTGAACGCGACGAGAAGAGGCCATCCGAACTTGGTTTCCACACATGCTCATCTAACGTGCATGAATCACCCCTTAACCTGGCTTCATAAGCAAGCAACGCCCTCGCCTTTGCTTTGATTGTTGATCCAGCAAAACAAAATTACAATCAACCATTATTTAATACTCGACAACCCACCTTAGTAGCAATTGCTATTTGGTTGATGAAATGCCTCCACTTCCAACCAATTTTCCCATAGAAACTGGAATTATCGACCCCCATTCTCCATGTTGAAAGTCTCCACATCTCCTCACACAACGTTAATAGTTCTTTGATGTACGACGAAGAAACCTTGCATTCATCACATTACCACACTGAAATTCTGCCCCCAGAAATACTTCCTCCGAATATAAACAACCCGTAACGATTTGGAAACTAACATATTCAACAACACTTTTAAGAGGGACACTTTCACCACAGGGAAAAGATTTCTCATGCCCAGACCTTCCTCTTTGACTGGAAAACAAAGTCTACTCTAGCTCACCCACTTTCTCGTAGCTCAACCTTCATGGTCACCTCAAAAGAAATTTGTAATGATGCTCTATAAACGATCCAACACGTCCAACGGAACACAGGTCGTCGCCATCATATGCAATGAGATAGAACATCAAATATGCAATGGGATATAACACAGGTCGTCCAAATTCACCCACCAGGTCACAACAATCTGGCTTTCCAACCCTCTACTCTTCGCTGAATTTAGTTATCCAGATCATCAAAGAACACAATCTTACACCGACCTTGGTAAATAGGGACACCAAGATAGATGAAAGGTGATTGATTATGATGAAAACTTGTCCATTCACAAACTAAATCAATCCTCTCCCTGGAAGTCTGCTTATCGCAAACAAAATAGTTTTTAGCCGCTTAAGCATCTACCCATAAGCCGCGCATTAACTCTTAATAAAATCCAAGCACACCAAAATAGAAGATTTCTTCTCATTCAGAAAGATGGGCATATCATCCACATACAGTGAGTGAGAGTCACACACCGCCTTGGGTATAAACATAACCAATCTGTTCCTTATACAAGGCTCTCGTTAATCCTCTATTGAGAACTTATGCGATAATGCCGAATAGTAACGAGGAATGTTGATCTCCCTACCTGAGCCCTTTAGTCGATTTAAAAAATCCATTGTAAAAACCTTGTAGCAACACCGAGAAACCACAATGTGCCATACAATTAGACAGAAGATGACACACCTTATTATCAAAGCCAAACCTTCTTAAGACTGAAATAAGAAAACCTCATTCCATTATGTCATATGCCTTTTCCATATCTAGTTTAAAAACCAAATTTCCCCAAATCAATTTCTACCAATTGACCCCATATTTTTTTGTGCTAGCCCAATGTTTTTTTACATCAATCTACCTCTGACAAAAACACCATGTTCATAAGAGATAATATTTGGGAGGAGCCAGCCAACCTCTCACAAATAATTTTTGAGAAAACCCTATAAACCACATTACATAAGCTGATAAGATGGAAATATGTGAATAAAACCGATTCTTCCGTCTTCGGAATCATGGATATGAAATTTGTTGTAAAGGTAGAAGGAAGAGAAACTCCGGGGAAGAATTCAATCGTAGCTTCCCATAAATCCAATTTGACAATCTCCCAACAAATCTGATAGAAACCCGAAGTGAGACCGTCCGAGCTTGGAACACTATATTGTGGGATGTTGAAAACCACCTTTATGATTTCTTCAAGCTCCGGCGCTTTGTAAAGCATTTGACAAACCTCCTGATTCACAAGTTATACAATCTTGTAAGTCGCGATTCTCACTATATCCCTGTGAAGGTAGAAGGCTTTGGAAAAAATTATTAGCTGCCCTTCAAATCTCATTGTGCTCAATTATCACTCTTCCATCCATGCCTGTGATCTTATTAATGATCCACTTTTTTTTTTTTTAGATTTGATTGAGGCAAAGAAATAAGTAATGCAAGTTTCCCCTTCCTCAATCTCCCTCTCGCCTGACCTCTATTTCTAGTATGTCTCCTTTTGTTGAAGAGCCAATTTATGCTCTACCTGGAACCTATTATGATTACAACATGCATCCGTGTCCCAATCCGCTTGTAAAACTGGTTTCCAAACTTGAATTTTTGCTTTTAATCTCCTAATATTGGTAAGACATTACCAAACAACTCCTTATTCCGACTTTTAAATCCTTGCGCAATTTCTTAATTTTTCAATCTAACCTGCCAAGAGCACTACCACCACCAAAAGTAATATTCCATATCCCGTTTGCTTTTCACCCACAAACAACAACAACAACAACAACAACACAATCACAACTTGTCCCTACATCTCTCTTTAAATAGATTAAACATTCTCATAATTTCAAACTCTCATGAACCGATAGAGTTATTAAACCTTCCTAAAATAATAAAATATTTGGAGAACACATTTTTCTTATTTTAGAAATTATTAATTCTTCTAAACTACCAAAATATTTCAACCTTTCGTAAATTTTAGTATTTCAATGTAAATATTAAAGATACTATACATCAGGCTTCCAAAGAAAGAACTTGTCTTCAAGTTATCAAGTGTGGGCTAAAGATGGTTAAGCTTAACCTTTCCTAATTTTGCTAGCTCTGTTTGGTAGCACTTCATTCGTGTTTGCGAGGTGGATTGGGTGACGTCGAGGTCTGTTAAGGATGTGCTTCATGGTGGAAGTGTAAAGCCTTTGCAAAAGCAAAAGAAAGAGGATGGGTCTTATCTTCTATGCAAATGTTTGTCATTTGGCATAAATCTTTCAGAGTTCCTTCCTTTCATTGGATCGTGTTGTGATGCATGTTATGGGTGTTTTTTAGTACGTGTTGGTCCTATTATGTATTTAGGGCATTTGATCCACTCAATTTATGCTAGAGTAGGAACAAGTTATGCGGATTGAATAATGTCTTTGTTCTTTACACGAGCTTTTTAGTCATTGTCTTGTTGTTCTTTTCAATAAATATTGAACTTCTAAAACAAAATTTATCATGTCTGGGCTATAGAGACATGGGAAGTTTGCAGGAATCGAGTAACTTAGTCTGGATGTTGTTTCTGTCTCGTGGTATTGGGGTTTAAGCACTCATAATTTGAAATGGGTTATGTTTGAGCAATTGCTTGTGAATTGGAATTTATATGTTTTGGAACAATAATAATTTGGTATGAGGCAGTTTCAGGTTTGCGGTAAATTTTAGAAAGTCATATGTATAAAGTGGGAGAGATTCAAAGCATCCATCAACTGGCAACATTTCTTAATTGTAGAAACAGTTTTCTTCGAAGAAATTGGGAATGCCTCTTGGATGTAATTACAAGGATACAAGGGGTTGGGATCAAGTCATTGAAAGAGTTCAAGCGAGATTAGCTATATGGCAAAGAAAGTGCAGGGAGGGTAACTCTCATCTACAATACACTCACCACCATTGTAGTTTTCCTTGTGTCACTACTAGTGTTCTAAAAAATTGTCTAGGCGGCGCCTAGGCGCTAGGCGTTAGAGAAACGCCCAGATTAATGGCTGGGCGGGGTGAAAAATTGGGTAGGCGCTTAAGCGGGGTTTGGGAGGTCTAGGCGGGTTTTTTTTTAATAAGGCTTATTGTGTTCTTATTTAATTTTTCTTTCCCCTTTTTTGGAAAGAAACAATTTAATTGCTTTTTATTCAGTATATGTCTAAATGTAGCAAATGATGATTACTTAATGAAATTCTCAAAGGATCTGCTAGTACCAATTTTAGTAATGTAGATTTTATCAAACATGACTGAGGTCATTCATGCAATTTGAAGAAAAATAAAAGAGTAGGTTTGGATATTTGTCCACAAATTCAACTTTGTATAAAATACCCATCATGACCAACTTCAGTCATTTGAGTTTTAATAAATTTTGTTCATGATTGTTAATTTTTCATGTTTTTAAATTTTACATATGTATCTTGGCATTAAATTGGATGTAATTGATAATGTATTATGCTTAACTTTTGTAAATTATTAAAGTTATAATACAAAACCTAGGGCGCTAGGCACCTGTTCGCTGCCCGCCCACCACCTAGCGCTTTTTAGAACACCGGTCACTACTATGTCAATCATTAATTTAAGAAACACACATTGTGAATAGTCAATATCTTGCATGGAGTCCTCAAATATATTCTCTTTGAACAAAACTATCTTCAAGCTTTGCTCAACATGAGTGCAAATGTTATCCTCCTTTTTTTTTTAAAAAGAAGAGGGAGAAGGGAAACCTTGGGAAAAATGATAAGTGCACGGAAATGTTATGAAGGCTCTAAGGTTATGCAAATAGTGATTTTTGGGTTGGGAAAGGATGTCAATAAGTGGGCATGGTTTTGGGTGTTTGTTTAATTTCGGGTTGGGGAGGTGTTTATTTTTGGGCAAGTGGGTTATGGTGCCAATGGCATGACAACTCAACGGTTGGAGCATGGCGGATGGTACCACTTGGTCATGGGTTCGAACCCAGCTTGCGGCATCTTTATCAGTTTATGGTGTGTTGACCAGTTCTGGTCTTTAATGGGTTCCGGGATCCTATAAAAACCTCGCTCGCCTTCCAAAAAAAAAAAAAAAAAAAGTGGGTTATGGTAGGATTTGATAATTTGGGGTGTAGTGGAAGTAGTTGGTTGGGTTTATTTAAGAATAATCTATTTGTTCGTCTTCAAAAGTTGCAATATCAACCATATGAATAATTTATCGGTTCAGGAGTTGCACTTTTGTAGGAAAATCTAATACTTATTGTGGTTCATGCTTCGAAGTTCAACGGTTGGACGTGGTTTTTGTGATGGGGGTGTTACGTATGGTGTCGGGAATGAAAAGAGTGGAAAGATTGATTGAAAAGAGATGGAGTAAATGAAGTTTGAGGTGGTCTAGGAGTTTTAGGTCAACCTTGCTTGGCGCAACAAACATTTCCCTTCGTGAAGGCAAAACCTTAATGCTCGGCAAAATGCACATTAAAGTCTGAAATCCATGGAGACTCGAGAAAAAAAAAAGGAAAAATCCATATCGACCACATCATGTAAAATTTCATAATGAAGGGGGTAGATAGATGAAGGGGATTTTAAAGGGAAAGATTTAAAGATTGGACATTTGACTTTAGTAGTAAGTGCACAAACCTTTGCTCAAACTTTTGGTCCAAAGATGAACTGAAAGCTTCAAGTTCCTTTTTGTTGGTCACATAATCTTCAAGATTATCGGCTTGGACTGAATGTGAATGTCACATGTCAACATTATTGTCTCACTGAGGGCCTCGGCAGGCTCACTGTGAAGGATCAAATGGCACAAACTACCTAGTCTATACAGGAGTGGTAATATGAAGCTAAACGAAAGGTACCAATTAAAAAAAAGGTAAAACATGGCATGTTCTTGGGCAGTAGTGTCAGTTGTGATAATCTCCACCTCATTCATAAGTTTACACAAGAAGATTGCTAACAGATTAAATACTTTCAAATCTGAACCCCCCCCCCTACTGGATAATGAGCATTCAGCAACAATACCCTTTTTTTTTTTTTTTTTTTTTTTCAGGCTTTTATGTTTTCCCATCAGAGTCTCCCAAAAAAGGATGTAGAACAAGGCGATGGAAGGAAGGATATTTGCTCTAGAGATTATAATCACTATCCAGCAATATGTCTTCCACTCATTCGTTAAGGTCATTTTTTAGTAAGTGAAATATATGTGTTTATTATCCAATAAATAGAGTAATCGATCATTAGAAATAAGTATGCATATCGGAGATCAAACTTTTCAGACATTAGCATTTTGTTCTGCAAGGGCATCCGAGTTTGTACCTCTGTCTTTCCTAAGTTAATTTGATTTGAAGTTATTGCAGTGCTGCAATAATCCATCTTAGTCGTATGTGCTTCTTTCTGGAGTAAACCCACCAACAAAGTAGTTGAAGTAATGTAATCAGCAGTCATGACTTAATCATAATACTAAGTTCAAAAACTTTTCCTATGAGTTGGATCAATAAAACGGGCTTGGTTCTTGTCAACCTTCGACAGTTATTGTCTGCTAAGTTGTTAGAGCGGACTAGCTGTCCCAACCATTTACTTTGGTTCTTGTAAAACCAATATTTATTATATATAAAAATGGAAAAGTTTTCATTGTCATTGCACCAAATGAGCAGTAATTTGTAGCAATGCCTAAAAAATATCACTTTGTTAAAACAATTTCAAGTCAAAATTAAATTCAGTCAAAATTTTGAAAAAGAGCTTCACAACAAAAGTGATGCAATAAATTGGATCACCATGAATAGTATCACTTGTAACACCATACTATTCATGGTAATTCAATTATTGTATCACTTTATTTGCGAAACTGTGTGAAATTGTTTGATGAACTGTTACAGCACAACAATGATAATGTTTTGGGATTGTTACAAATATGTCAATTTGGTGTAGTGTGTGCGACGTAGACAGATTCATTGTTAGTGAGACTCAAACACGCAACATCCTACAATGAGGAAGGATGTCAAAACCCGACTTAGTTGACTGAACTGCATATCAACAAACTTAATCTCATAGAGGGAATGTCCGCAACTTCAACTCCAAAGAACTACTTAACAAAGTCGGGAGAGGTAAATATTAATTCCTCCTGCCATCCAAACCAATATACACATCATAATATGCTATTTTGGATTCCATTCATATGATTAAGATCCCACGAACAATTCCTCAAACCTTTGGGTTTGATAATACAATTTGTCAACATCCACTGATCTCATGAGGTAGGTGAATACCCCTAAAAAAAAGAAAAACACATACCTATTTATATTGAATATTTATACGCCTACCCTAGTGGCCTAGTCCATCTATACACATTTCACCAAAAGAATCTTGCTCAAGTAGTATTTAATCATCTTCATCCCTTTTGTTTTTGGTCCCTCTCTTTTTCATTTTTTTTTATTTGACTTCGACAAGCAATAGTATCTGCTTATGATACCATTCACTCTTCCCATATCAACACAACTTATTCACATTCATTCTTCACAAATTGTAGTGAGAACTTAGTAGTAACTGCTGCTGGTTAAAGAAAGGCTGATTGACCAAATACTGAGAGGTGTCGAAGTGACTAGTATCAGTGAAACTGCAAGTATTCATGACTTTCTTCATTGGGTGTAAGAGAGTTTCATCTATGTTCATCGACATGGATCGGGCACGTTTAAGTTGATTATCCATGAGTTGGACGGAACTTGTATCAACTTGATTGGGGTTCCCTTGAAATAAGTAGCTATTAGTATCATTGTTATTGGGGGGGTTGTTTATCAGGATAGGATTTTGTTCAAATGTAATCAGATCAGAGTAGTCCACGGCATTGAACAGATCAGAGAATGATAATGATTTTTGAGGTTTCACTATGTTTTGGTTCGGAAGACTTGATAAGGAGGCATCTTGCATCAAAGGGTATTCTTCTTCTCGATCAATTGCCGTAGACTTCTTGTAAATTCGGCATAATACCCAGTCATCCAACTGAAAAACAAAATCAGATGAAGTTGGTTTAGTCACAGAATCATACTTTCTAGTCACATTAGCCATAGTTCAAAACCACCCCAGATAGATATACCTTCCAAGTTGGGGGGGCATTATTAGGTAGGTGAGTTTGAACATTTTATGTGAAATTAGAGTATTTTGACATTCTTACCCTCATGGATGAATCTTTGGGCTTTATGGGCTTTATCTTAGAAGTCTGAGCAAGGCGATACTCATGCATGATCCAATTAGTCTTGATACCCTTTGGAGGTTTTCCCCTGTAAAACACAAGGGCCTTCTTCACACCAATGATCTTCTCTCCTCCATCAGATGCAAATATTGATTTATCAGTTCCCGTTGCCTTCCAGTATCCCGAAACTGCTGCTCTATTGGGCCTTATACCATTGGGGTATTTTCTATCTCGAGGACTGAAATAGTACCACTCTTTCTCACCAAACATTGCTTTAGCTATAGAACAAAAGAAAAAAAAAAAAAAAAAAAAAAAACATTGCATATCAATATGATGTTGATAAACATAATAAGAATAAGAGCACATGTTGTAGAAGAAGTGCATGAGCAAGTAACAAAATTTAAACCTGGTAAGTCCCATGGATCAAACTTATAGATATCAACCTCTGCGATAATTGAGACAGGGCATGGTGTCGACTTGGCCTTGTTTCTTAGGTAATGAATAATAAGCTCTTCATCGGTTGGGTGGAAACGAAAGCCGGGTGGGAGGGATGACTCGGGGTTCGACATATGGCAACTACTGAGTTCTCAAGAAGGGATTAGCTAAATGCTTAAACATAAACAAACAAACAAACAAACAAACAAACAAACACACTCTTGGAGGAAGAAGGCGAAGGATGAGGGTTGAAAGTTTTGGGCTTGGAGAAAGGCAAGGCATTTTATAGTGGTGTGGGGTAGTGAGTGACTTAGTGAGAGAGAGAGAGAGAGAGGATTAGGGATATGGATGGAATTATGGAAATTTGTTGTTGTTTTTTCCAGTTATGGAAAGGAGGCGTGCTTGACTAATCAAAGTGAAACTATGATTATGATAATTATACACGTGTCCCTTTAGTATGCTCTCCTCAAACAAAGGTGACTGAAAAAAATGTTTTGGATTTTGTTAACTTCTCATCTTGGCCGTACACTATGTTAGATTCCAGTTGGATTGCTCTAATCCACCTTAAATGTTAAACTTCAAGATAGGAATATTATTGTAAAAAGTTGAATAGAATTAAAATCCTTTGATATTATAATTTCCAATTGTAGGAAAGATACTTTAAGCAAAGGTTTAATTTCAGTGGAAAATAAATCGGGAAACTGTCATTGGTATTTTGAATCACAAATTAAGAGAGTATCTTTGGTTGCATCGAATCTTATTCCATAAAATGTAATGTAAGATGAGAGTGGATAGAAGATAAAAGAAAGTGAGGTTGTATAATATGTTTGGATTTAGCATTTTCTTTCACATGGTTTGATATTTTTTTGTGCATGCAGTTTTATAGTACTGCATCTTCCTTGTATTGATCTTAAGAACAAAACCTTCCTTCTGAGACCTAATATTGACATTTCTGTTTTTTCAAGTAGCAGGTAGAGTTTTTTTTTTAATATAGATAGGAATTAAAAAGAGCCTTGACAAAAGATTGGGGGCATGTCCTGTATCGTTGTCTGTAAATTAATCAGGCCTTGGCCATTACAGATGAGTATATGATAAAACATGACGACTCTAATAGCTTAAAAAGCTGTTAGAGTAAATGTGTGAATTTGTGCGATATTTAAAAAAAAAAAAAAAAAAAAAAAAAAAAGAGGTGATTATCGGATTTCTTATTATTTTATAACTCTGTAGCTATCAGGTGTTCTGCTGTACTTTCCTTATAGTCCAAAACTAATAGCAGCACTAAATATCAAGGAGGGATAGAAGTAAGAATAGAAAGCAGGTTTGTGGCTAGCATGGATTGTGTATGTGGGGGCATAATAACCAGGGCCCCTTTCCATTAATCCCTTCCCTTGCCACGCAACCTTTGATTGCGATCTTCGCAACAAACTCAAAAACAAATGTTTCTTTCCAAACCTTTCTATTTCCTTTACTTTTTGTGAGATGAGAGAGGTTTGAAATTGATGGGAGCACACGTGTGACCACCTCATATTCTCATTCTCATCTTCACTCCACAAATCATAATCGAGCAATAGAAAAGTAGTTCAGTACTAGTCCAGAAAATTAGAACCAAATCCTCCAGGCGTGCACTCATTTTGTTGGGTATTTTGCAATTGGATCTCGACACGTATTGTTAATTAGTCAAACTAACTAAGCTATTAGGATTGGAGGAAGAGGATCCATGGATAGCTATGAATAACAAGTAAAAGAAAACAAATCAATGAGTGTGTAGTGTTGAACAAATCCCTTTTTTGGCTAGCATTTGGAGTTTATTCTAGATAATATGCGCTTGGAACAAATTCATTAACACAACTTTCGTACTAGTTTTGGCATATTTTGGAACCATCTCCCATCAAACTTTCTGGAGTTGATAATTGAGCTAACAGGGATCATTTTCTGAATCACATGTTCTTAATTATGGAATAAAAACTCTATAACATACAAATCCATGGTTTCTTGAAAAAAACACAATTGTTAGCAAACTATAGGACTAAGCTAAGAATGTCCTGATAGTCCAGTGATATTCATAACTTAGAAGGTCACGTCAGTCTATTTTCTTATAAATAAAATTACAAAAACTATTAACTCGTTTCTTCTATTGCTCTTAACAGATAAGCACTCAGGAATTATTATACCTGTAAGTACTATAGTCAATATTTGATTTTCTTCGTCGACATCTATCTGATTTTTCATATGCAACGTGTAATTGATATAGAGAAACACGTACCTAGTCAGAGAGGATTGTGCGCCTTTCGATTACTTTGATTAGTCTTACGATAACAACATCCCAAGTCCTGATCCATCAACCTCCCTAAAAAGATAATTCATAAACTCCAAAAAAAAACCATCAATTTAGTTAGCACAAATGATAAACAGCTCATAAAGAGGCTTTAACACTATATATATGCCTGCAGGACCACCAAAGACTGTTTGAACAACGAGGAGGATGCCACGTCGATCCAAATTGGACCAAATAAAATGGGGTTACATGCATCCAGCCTCTCTAGATTGATCCATTATATGCTCTGATGCTTAAGTACCAACTTTTAGCCCAAATGGAGTTGATAATAATGCAACTTAAGGTGCATATATTATGAAAAAGAAGGGATGATAGTTAAGTTCAGACTTGGAGCAGTATCTACCATTCTCTGTGAATCCTAACATGAGAATGCAAAAGTCTCGTTCAAAAGAAAAGCTTTACTTGCATGCTGTGTATGTGGACAATTACTCAATGAGGTAACCATCTTACGCTTTCCTAACCTTCTTTATTTGTTAATAAATTAAAGAACGCTATCCATCTGGTTTTCCTTAAATTTTTTTTTTTTTTTTTTTTTTTTTTTTTTCCATTTATATCCATTTTTGCTTTGATGACAAAGACCATAATATAAGCTTTCTGATGAGGTGGCTGAAGTCGATCATAATGGTGATGATTAGAATATGATCCAAGAGTTCAGGATAAACACTAACGATATTGACTAGAAACTAACTAAAATACAACGAGGATTCAAACATGAATTAGGGATTCATAAGTTTTTTTTTCCAGAAACATAGTAGCAAACAATATTTAATTAACAAATTTCCGTCCACGTAACAATCTCTCCCATGCATACTTACTCATGAGTATATTGATCTTAAGCAAGGATGCACGGACTCGGACACGGACACGGACACGACACGGCGACTCGGCAATTTTCAAAAAAATAGGACTCGGCGACTCGGCGACACGGTCAAACTTAATTTTTTAATATATATTTTTTGTAACTCATCAAATTCAAACATATCAATAATACATTCAAATTCATTCATTCAAATTTACACATGCATCATAAAGTCAAGCTCAACTGCTCAAATAGTCAAGTCATACTCATAAAGCATAATTTCATTAACTTGATACTGTAAATTGATATTGTAAATCTCATAAAGTAGTCAAGTAGTCAAGTCATACTCATATAATTTCATTAACTTGATACTGTAAATTGATAATTTTAAAAACTCACCGGTCACCAGCAAGGCGGCTAGATCTCTTCTTCATTAACTAGCTCATCCACTGTCACATTTTCTGCATCCAACAGTCCAGCCTCTAGCTCATGGTTGGATGCACCTCTAGCTCAGAAAGAGATAAGTTCTCCAGTTCTTTACATTCAACAAGTGGCAAAGAAATAGTTGGAAGTTCCTCTAAAATATGCACACCTGTGACCAACCTTAGACAGCCTCACTCTGAACGCCAAAACTCATCTTCCCGTAAAGAAACAGTACCTATCCAACCCGATAATATGCAGATGGAGGGACCCAGTTATTCATCTGAAGTTGATGAGATGGGGCTTGAAACCATTGGCACAGACTCCTGGGTTCTAAAAGACTTATCTTTAGAAACATTTGCAGAAGTGGAGAACAATAGTTTAGCCTCAAGTAGAAGAACTAGAAAACCAACTAATAAGCGATCTGGACAGGGTAATGAGGAGACTTCTCCCAGTCCTTCCACCCGATCTTCTTTTGCATATAGAAACACCAGCCAAGTTGCAAAATCTTCCTCCCATGGCCAGAGTTCTAGCTCAAGCAAACCATCCTCGTCGACTTCTAGCTCGAGCAGGTATGGTCTTAGAAATCTCAGATGCACATCCATATCTGATATCCTCCCACCAGGTTGCTCATCTTCAGACCTAAGTCACACTAAAAGGACTGAGATGACGACAAAGAGAAGACTTGATGGAGAGTATTCTTCTAGAGGAAAGATTGTGAGTGAATCATCAAGCATTGGAAATTCAGGCAGTCGGAAGAGTTCCTTTGGCAACACTAGCCTTTCTCTGTCTGAAAAATCGCTGTCTCAGCCATCGATGAAAAAAAAAAAAAAACAAAACAGAAATCGATGAATCGATGAAATCGATCGATGAAATGGGTCGATGAAATGGGTCGACTCACATAACAGGAACGATCGATCGATCGATCTCTACATCTCAGGAAAAAAAAAAAAAAAAAAAAAGAAATCGATCGATCGAATCGATCGAACGTACCTGGTCCTGGTGTCGATGAGGACGCCATCACTCTTCTCCTCCGCTCCGTCTGTCGATCTCTTCTCCTCCGTCTCTACTCTTGACCTTGGCGATCGATCGATCGATCGATGGCTGCGAAAAGGGTTTGAGTTAGGGTTTCTTTCGGGTTTTTTTTTTTTTTTCTCTGCTCTGCCTCTGACTCGGTCTGTGTGGGAGGAGGAAAATCGGGCGAAATTAACATTTTGATCAGTCAACGAATTTTGACTACCCCCGGACCGTGTCTGACCGAGTCTGGACCGTGTCCGGACCGTATTTGACCGTGTCTGGACCGTGTCCAAGCCGTGTCCAGATCAGTCAACGAATTTTGACCGTTGACCCCGTGTCCAATACGTGTCCAGCGCGTGTCGTACACGAATCCGTGTCCGACACGTATTTGACACGTGATTCGGGGGGTTTTCGGAGAGTCGGTGCATCCTAGATCTTAAGGGTGTGCTTGAACTTTATTCATTTGACCTAAACTACTTTACTTTTGTTGTTGGATATTCCAATTAATGTTTGATTTTTTGATTTTTTTTTTCATTTGAAACATGCATTGTTTCTCTGAAAACTTCAAACTTCAATTTAATACATCTCATAATGGAAAGCTAAACTTTAACAGTTTAACCAGTTTTTTCATCTTTCATCCTACCTTTAATTAATTGGCACATTTAGTCCTTTTTAATGATCCTGTTTTTAGAGTTAGTCAAACAATATCATATTCCCTTCTCTTTTTGTTTCTTCATTTTTAACAAAGTTTGGGCTCTGCGTGGTTTATCTGTAAATGAAAATGATTTGATTTAGAAAAAACATTTCAAACGAATTCATTTTCATGTCCATTTTCACTATGCTTGGTTGTTAATGAAAAACATCTTGCAATTTTTTTTAGAGTTGATTTACTATATAAAAAATAGCACTTGCAAAAATTGAATTTTTATTCATTTTTATTTCCATAATAAGATCTTTATGACATGCACATTATCATAAATTAACATGCGAGTAAATGTGGATAAAGAAATAAATGCTTCAGCAAATTGATTTCAGTGTCTTGAGAAATTGATTTGCTAAAAATCCTTGCACATATGATGAGTCTTGCGAATCAATTTTTCATTAAAAAAATTTGTGTGACCTATCAAGCACCAGGAAATGAAAATTGTAGCAGATCAATTGCATTTGCAATGAATTTGCAGTGAAACAAGCAGGGCTTGGATAGGAAATTATTAGTGTAAGGATAAATAAATAAACAAATAAGTATTAATGGGTCAAATACAGTCTATGATAGAAATACGCCTATGCGCCAATCGAAAAAACAACTAGAACCAAAGTGAACATTTCCTTTGAACGCTGGAAAATTGAATAAGAATATGGAGTTTAGTTTGTCAATATCCATTTGCTTTCCTGTAAATGACCAAGTAGGAGGATCTCCTAAATTTATGGAGCATACCTAGATCACTAAGGAAAGAGTATAATAAGGTCAAATGGAGAGCTTGGAAATGGTAATATGTCTCATGTATATCCTATTAATATTTCATCAGTTGGTGTTATGTGGGAATTGAATATTTCTCTACACTCACACACACCAATATTGTTGTACAAAGCCACCAAAAAAGAATTGGTAGGTTGGTTGTCAAGGTGATTAGGCTAGAGTTTGTGTTTTTTTTTTTTCTTCTTTCTTCCTTTATTTATGCACCCCATGCTCTTTGGATAGCTTGTTTTCTCAAAATTTCAAATACCCATGTGTGAAATATGCAATAAAATACTTAGAAAAAAATTGTTGTTTGTATGGGAAGCCGATACTGCCATGTTTGAGTTGAATTATTCAAAAGAAATATTAATTTTGAACCAAGTTCACACTATCGGCGCTGCATGGAGAATGTCACAGGCTTTTGCGCTGTTTGTGTTGGGTGTTTAATTTTGACAATTATCTCAAATTAATTAACATGTTAAAAACGTCTCCTCCGGTAAGGTGGACCATATATTTTTAATGTTCTTTAATCCATTTAAAAAAAATGTCGAAAGGATTTATATAGAGGAAGCTGTCTTTTACTTAAAAAATGAAAAATAATTAAATAACTCAAATACATACTTCAATATCCTGATTGGGCGTCGGCTAGTTGTAACGTAGTAATCAAAAACCTTTATTTGGGGAAAAACAAATTATTTGCAAGTCCTGTAGTAATCAAAAACCTTTTTTTGAAAAGAAAAAAAAAATTAATTTGCAATTCCTATATTTTGTACAAGTCATTCTTTACTTATATGTAGATTTTTTTTTCCAGAGGAATCAGATTAAAAAAAAAAGTGTTCCAGTTTTCATTACAATAAATTTTGTAACTGAAATTCGTGTTCAATTTCCATTTTCAAATTTAGGAATTGATATGGAAATGTTTCAAGAATTTTTTTTGAAAACTTCGGAATTTTCTGGAAATCTTCATAATATTACTTTTCGGATATTTGAAGGGTTTTTTTTGGGAAAATTTTGGAATTGGTATTTTTCGGGAAATGAGGTTTCAATTAAATTTTCAGAATGTTTTTGGAGCTTTATAAATTTTCATTTTCAATTCCAAAACTCAGCATAATAACTCATCTTTAGTTAAAATTTTCAGAAAAAATTAGGAATTTTACATTTTGGAAATTTTAATTAACAATTTTATAATTTTAATATAATGATTACGATTGAATTCATTTTTAAATATAAAATACCCCCACTTCTTAAAAACGAATGATTTAATTAAATCTCAAAAAAATAAGAGACAAACTTTATTGCACGCGTTGGGGGCTCATAACGTATGTGATTTTATTTTATTGGTATGATTTGAGCAAATATATAATTATAGCTTGTAAATTATAATACATTATTTTATTTTTATGATAAATGCATACATATACTTATAACTTATATTTATGATACAAAATTTTATTTTATTAATAGGATAAATTAAAATATATGGATAAATTAAAATATATAGTTATAACTTACAATGTAATATATGATAACGACATCTTATTTATTGAAGAAAATTTTGGAACAAATAGGAAAATTTTCATATTGGAATACTTTGGAAGATAATAATCGGAATATTTTTTAAAATCGAAACACTTTCGTCAAGTTTCAAAATTGTTCGGATCATAATCAAATATTTCAAACAAATTTCGATTTCAATTCCAATCCAAAAAATTTCGGAATTGTCATAAATAAAAAATTTCAAATTTGGATAGATTGGAATCAGATTTTTTTTTTTTTTTTTTTAATTCGGCTAAAAATTGATCGGAATCAGTTTTCCAATCCATCTTGCAGCCTTACCTATATGCTTTAGAATATAATACTTGGTCACCTTTGCTAGTAGTCTAGTATTACCTCTTGGATGTGTTATCCATCCTAGTGTTTTTCTATCTGATCTGTCCTCTATCTCCACCCACCTTTAGTTTGCATCCTATAAGGATTTGGCCTTCGATTTGTCATTAATAGTTGTAGTTCACTGGTTCCCAAATTCCACCTATGGTATCCATTTAGATGTTTTCTTATGCTAACCTATTTTCAATGACTCGTACTTTAGCTACATCTGTATAGCCCTAGTTTCAAAATGTGCTGAATTTTGTATAATGTTTTAGGTACTAATTTTGTTTTTAGTCTCGTCACTTAGTCGTCTTTGGTTAAGGGTAATTTTTTTATGAAAAATTGTCAAAAGTGAATAGGGAAACGAGGAAAAGAAGAAAAACGAATGAAAGAACATGAATTTGACAATGGTTTTCATCCTCTTTGTTTGATGAAAATGTTTCTCGAGGGAAAGTAAAGAATATTTTCTGAAAACCACACTTGTATCGACTCCAGAGGTTTTTTTTTTTTTTTTACTTTCTCTTGCATTTCTTCTTGGAACAATTTTTACTTTCGCTTGGTTGTCTTTGGTTAAGGGTAATTTTCCTATAAAAATTTGTCAAAAGTGAGAAGGGAAGCGAAGGAAAGAAGAAAAACGAATGAAAGACCTGAATTTAACAATGGTTTTCATCTTCTTTGTTTGATGAAAATGTTTCTCGAGGGAAAGTAAAGAATATTTTCTGAAAACCACATTTGTATTCGACTCCAGCGCCATTTTTTTTTCTTACTTTCTCTCGCATTTCTTCTTGGAACATTATTATTTAGTAATATTCTAATGAAAATTTTCTTTGAAACCCAACTTGCCCTGAATGCCCAATTTTCTCTCCAATTTTTTGTTTGCCTTTCACCGTTCGAAAATGCTAGAAAACCAGGTTTTTTCAACCATGGTGACATGACGTGATCTCAAAGGAATGATGAAATCTCCAAAATGTTTATGTGCATCTCGAGATTGTAAAAAACCTCATCTGATGATGCCCTAGCCTCACTCTCACCATTTTTTGTAAAACAAATTTCCCGTGTTTGTTCTTCTAACTGCTAAAAAAACAACGTTTCCCAATCAGACCTTCAAAGATTAATAAATTGAGCTATTGCTTTTCTTTATGATAAAGATGAATAAATTTCAATTTGATAGCATTACCGGTGTCTTTTATAGACGCGACAAATTGGAGTTGCTTAGCACTGCTAATTTGTCAATAGTAAACATTCGCAGGGAATCCATCATCAACAGTATTGCACTGCTTAGCGTTGCCGGTGTCTTATTTGTGTTTGTATAATGTTCTCATTGTCAATTTTTATTTTTATATTTTGTCATTGTCAAATACAAGTCATACATGACACTTATATTTGGTCATGCACGAGCAATATGTGGTGTTGATGAACCTTTGCATAACTCCATGTTCCCTTGAACAAAATTTTGGCATTGAACCTGTGCAATTTGTCGATGGTCAACATAGATTTCATTCAGTATAGTCATCTATGACCAAAAACATAATCCTTGTGCTTTCCCCATGGATCAAGGAAGAATTTGCTTGATTAGTGTGATAAACAATCTCACTTTTTGTTGTGAAAATGAATAAACATCAAGCCAAAACTAGAAACGTGACTACAGATTCAAAGCCTGCAAATGATGCTTATCCAATTTATCTGAAACTATCAATCAAACTGATGTTATTTGAATCTCACCATTTGTTCAGTTGTTATGTTAAATACTGTGGAATTTGATAATTTTAAGGCCTATTTCTTATTGACTTTTGCAGCTCGATGAAAAGTCCAGATGGCTACGTCCAGCTGTAGTATTCCACATGGAGTTCACCTAAATTGATGACGATTAGCTCTTCAAAAATTTCAACTTAATGTGCTAGTTTTCAAAGTTTAAATGGTAGTTTGTCTTTGAAAAAAATTTAGACTAATTCAAGTGATTTCGACAATGTTGTTGCTAAATAACATCACCATTTCTGCTGAAGGATATCACCACCTTCACCTTCTCTTTTCTCTTCACCAGAGCAACACCACCTTGGAGGAGGATAGGTGGCGGGATGGTAGTGGTGATTGAAAAAGGAGGAAAAGAAAAAGAAAAAGAAAAGATGGGAGGAGGAGAGGTGGCGATGGTGGGGATTGATGAAAAAAAGGTGATGGGAAAGAGGATGAGAATTGGTAGGGTGGTGGTGGTGATTGATGGAGAAGGAGGAGGAGAGGTGGCGGTGGCGGGGTGGTAGTGGTGAAGGGAGGATGAGGAGATGAGAAGAGAGGTGGTAGGGTTTTTTTGTTTATATTGGTGGTGTCATTCAGAAAGGTGGTGGTGTCTTTCAGAAAGATGGTGGTGTCCTTCGAAAAGTAGGGTACTAGTGGTGTTCTTCAGCAGAAATGGTAGTGTTATTTAGTAGCCTTTCAACAAACCTCAGGCTGATTACCGAAAATTTAGTACTTTGCTTATTTAATTAGAATTGTAAGAATTGGGCAAGCAAAATAATTATGGTTCGGCAAATTAATATATTAGTTTTCCAGTGAAGAATTTTGGGCTGATCCTTTAGCAACAAGCAATCCATGGGTTCAAAATATGCATGAACAATCTTTAATTCCTCAAACCCAAAACCCTGCACCGACCTTGGATCATTGTTCCCCCAAGTTATCACAACACAGAAAAATGAGCAACTTCTAGCCATCCCCACATAGGAGGAAATCAAAGATACTATATTCTCTATGGGAAATCACAAAGCCCTAGGTTCACATGGCTTTCACGCCTTTTTTTTTCCAACATTACTGGGGCGGTGAAAACGATTTTTATCACGCGCCTCCTGGACCCTATACTCAATGAAACATTCATCGCGCTCATCCCGAAGGTCATAAACCCCACTATCCTGACAAATTCCGACCTATTGACCTTTTGTAATGTCGTCTACAAAACCATTTCAAAAATCTTAGCCAATAGACTTAAGCCTATCCTGGACACCATTATCTCCCCCAATCAGGGAACCTTCCTTAAAGGCCAGTCAATTTTTGACAATGTCACCATTGCCCATGAAACATTCTTTAAAATGAAACATTACCGGAAAAAAAAAATAGGGGCGGATGGCAATAAAAATAGATATGGCCAAAGCGTATGACAGAGTCGAGTGGTCTTTCCTCTTCAATATTATGAGAAACCTCGGCTTTGATGAGAATTGGATTGAATTGATCTCTCAATGTGTCTCCACCTATTCTTTCAAAGTTCTTCTTAATGGTAGCCATCTCACGAACTTTACACCGTCCCGAGGTCTTCGACAAGGAGACCCCCTTTCTCCTTATTTGTTTATTCTTGTTGCTGAAGCACTCTCTCATAAATTGGCCAAAGCAGAACTTAATGGGGTAATCAAAGGCATCAGTATACGTAGAAGATCTCCATCCATCAGTCATCTACTGTATGCATACGACCTTATGCTGCCTGTCGCACGTCCCTAACTGAAGCCCATTCTGGAAAAGAGATCCTCTCCTTTTATGCAACGCTCCAGGACAAGCAGTAAACTATGATTAACCGAATGTCCACCACATACATGCTAAGATGATTAACCAAATCTTAGGTTCCAGAACTTATAATCCTCAAGACAAATACCTAGGATCCCCTTTCATCCTCTCCAAAAAGAAAGCTGTCGACTTCCAATTCTTGATTGACAAAGTCAGTACTCGTTTGTCTTCTTAGAAGGCTAAAGTTCTTTCACAAGTAGGAAGAACAGTCATGATCAAAACAGACATCAATTAAATCCGGTTTACACCATGCAAACCTTTCTTCTACGAAGCTCTATCTCCACCAAGCTGGACACCATATCCAAAAACTTTTGGTGGCAAGGATCTGAAGACAACAAAGCTAAACCCCTTCGCCCTTGGCACCGGACCATCCGTCCTCGACATCTAGGGGCCTACCAAGTGAATCACTTGCCTCTGCATCCTCCAATCTTGTCTCATCAGGCTTTACCCCCAAGCTCTTTCGAGAACTTTGGCGGTTGAAAGCCCCGACAAGTGCCATTTTTACCCTTTGGAAAGTCACTCAAAATTTGCTCCCAACAATGACCAACCTACAAAGAGTCCACTTGCTGATGGACAACTGTTGTATCTTCTGCCACCACCATCAGGAGGATGCTTTACACCTCTTCTTCTTATGCCTTCTCATAGCTCATATTTGGCAATTATCCCCAAATCCAATTAATTGGCCAACGGTCACACTTCCTTCTCAAACTGTTGACAGCTTTATCATTTTTATGTGAGCGACAACCAAGGCTCACTCTCATATTAAGGAGGAAATGTTGTTCCAGTTCACTGCAGTTATCTAGACTATCTGGCAAACGCGTAACAACATTCTTTTCAAGAAATCCCGGTTGTGTTTTAGCAGTGGATGACAGTGGCAATGTTCTCGCTAAGGTGGCTTCGGTCTGAAAGAGTTTTGGACAACACCATGGCAGAGTGCCATACAGCAGAGGCGACACTTTTGCTGATCCAATCGCGCCAATGGAGGACAGGTTTTTTGTTAGGTGATTCTAGTTCCCTCAGTACTATACTTAATGACAAGAACCAGGATGAGCACACAAATGTGTGATGGATGTGTCACCCTCTGATTAGTAGTATAAAACATTTATTTGTTGTCAATTGTAAGTGTTATTGTAACTATATTCCCCGAGATCTAAACTCTGAAGCTCACGAGCTTGCTGCACTAGCTGGATGTAACCTTAGTTTTTTTGCTTAATATATATAGCTACAAGCATTATAAAAAAAAATGTGACAAGTTCAACTGTAGTTGTTGGGTTGACCTCGTAGCCTGCTCGAGTTGCAGCTGATAGGGGTATAATTAGGGTATTTTTAGTACCATATTTCTATATATATTTTTGGCTATTACTTGTTAATTATGGTACTAATTGCTATTTTCGTGTTTCTGTAGATTTCTAATTACAAGATTCTAAAATAGAAGCTAAGTAAAGCAAATTGACAACTAATTGAACAAGGAAACCACACAAACAAGGAAACCATACAAACAAGGAAACCAAGCAAATATGGAAACCAAGCAGAAAACAATTATAAAAGGGATGATACCTTGCTTTGGAGAGGATCCATCCAGCAATAGCCTTCATCCATCGCAGCAGAGATCATCGATCCACAACATCATCTCAACACGATTCAGTAACAACCTCCTAATCTACCGCCGCAGCAAGCCAAGCATCCTCCCACAGCCGCCATCGTCCTGAACGCATCCTTCTACAGCCTTCATCACCACCTCATGCCTGTGTTCATCTCCTCTTCCTTACAACCACAATCCCTTCCTCCATCCTCTTTCCTCATCCCGTCGTCCTCCTTCACAACACCCATCTGATCTCCCTATCTCGCTGTCCCTCGTCATCCCCTTTTCTTTCACACTTTGATTCACAAGCAGAAATCGAAGAAGAAGGAGCAGTGAAGCTCGCGTGAGGAAGGAGCAGATCGTGAAACGAATAGGAAGATGAGAAGTTTATTTCTCTTTGATCCACTATTTGCACCCCAACAATCCTCTTTCTACCACCACGGATCAGGCGACAACGTTCCTTCTAATCTCTTTTACTTATTTTAGTTTGATATTTGATTATGGATTACTGTTTAAACATGATTAATATGTCTAGCTAAACTTCTCTTAGTTAGGGGTGGATTCGAAGCCCCGAACATGTGTTTTATAAATTAATTGAATTTAATCTTCCTTGCTATTAGTGATTGTGTTTTGCTTAACTACTTTATAGAGAACTTTTCTTTGTATATTTGTTAAGGTGACCAACTTAGTAAGCATGCTAGGATCTGGGGCTAGAGTATAGAAGAGTTTCACCTAATTGTTATAATTTTGTACTCACAAGTAGTAAATACCAAGGAATGTTGGTAAGGTTAAGTAAAAACCTAGGTAAGAACAAGATGCTGATCATACTTGTAATTGCCTAGTCAGTGTTCATATTTTCCACAAAACTTAATGATCTTAGATTGTTATCTAACTTGCGATTCCTGTTTAGATAGCATGATAAGAATAGTTTGAAAGCGACGCTTAGTTTAATTCAACGAACTTAGGAAAATAATAAGATTAATGCAATGCTTATCACGGTTAATCTTGAGCATTGTCTCTCACGAGTTAGCAAGTGATTATTGAAGATTGATTTATGAGCATATGTTTGGTGTGTGGAGATAAACCCTTAGCTAATTTCTCATATTGCCATCCCTTTAGTTTTATTATTTTTTCAGTTATTTTCATAGTTTAATTTAGAAAATCCAATCCCCCATTATTTAATTAATTAGATTGTTAGTTGTCTTTTAGCTATTCTTAGTGTTAATTGCCAAACCCTCTAATCCCGGTCCAGAACGATCCCTACTTATTCTATACTACAATCACAAAGCAGTGTATTAAGTTGTGTGCTACTAAAATAGCGCATCAGCAGCCTTAACAAAGTTAACTACTGTGGGTTACGCACGCCACAAGGCCCAACTTGTAGCCCTAGCAAAAGTTACTAGAATAGATTCGGGCTTTTGATTTTCAAAATTTTAAAATTGTTTGGAATTTCAGCAACTAACTTTGAGAATTAAGGCAATCCAAAATCATAGCTTAAAAAATCATACTCGGGTTGCTATGCTTGGGCTCAACTATAGCATGTACGGGATATGGGTTGGCTCTAGCCTGACTTCCTAGCCCGCCCAAGTTTCAGCCCTAGCAAAGTTTACTGCAGTGGTTTCTGCATGTCACGAGGCCCAACATGCATCGTGGCAAAAGTTACTACAACAGGTTCTGCATGCCATACGTAAGTCTGCAAAAGTTTGGAATTGTGTCTTTTGTAAAAATATGCTTTTCGCAAATTTGATCAAGCTGAAATTTAGTGAAGTTGTGTGGATTAGTATCATCCATATGTTAAATTTTGAGCTCGATTCAACAAGCCTTCTATGAGATATGTGTCAACAAGTGACCTAGTTGCTCATGAATTATACTTTTTGTTGCTCCGTTTTGCTTATTTAAAAAAAATGCATATTAATATTTAGGAATGTTGTGTTTAAGTTTCACTTCGTTTGACTAATTTATAGAGTATTGGTTTAAATCAAAGCAAGTTGACTATTTCTTTTTAATAAGTATAGGATTAAAGGTCAGTTGTAATCATCCACTCATTTTCATGGGGCAAATTCTCATACTACTACTCTAAGCTGTATTAGGAATTTTTTCAAAACCACACACATAAAACAAACATTTTTTTTTTTTTTTTTACGATTCTTAAGCGTTTGCGTGAGATCTCAATTAGTTGTTGTTTCTTCCTTGTCTTCAATTGCACTTTTAACACAGAGAACCATTGATCGGCCTCCTTTTAATTTTATTCTTTATATGTTATATTTTGTTTTCAAGATGCAAACTCCTTGTAGATCCATTGTTTGAATATTTTCTCATTTTATCCTCTCATTACTTTATTTTTAGTATTCAAGATACACACCACCAAAATCGCTTTCTCACACTACATTGAGTTTTTTTTTTTCTTACTTACTCAAACCACCATAAATATGCATAACCTAACAGACGTTCCAAACTCAAAACTCAAAATGAAAAACAGGGTAACTTTCGAACCAATTTAAACCCTCAATTGAGACTGATTCTCAAGCTCATCAAAACACGAAAGTTGTTGTAATACCCGCCTAATTAAATAAATATAAAAAATTTCTTATTTATAAATTGTGGCATATATTGTAACCTCAATTATTGGGAAAAAGATTTGTTTTGTTTGCCATTGCTAAATCGAATAAGGTGTGTGTGTGTGTGTTTAGCCAAAATTTGGAAACCCAAAAAATAAGACATTTGCCTTAAGTAAACTAATTAGTCACACTCTAAAAAAAGGGGGGTGCACATATACTTTAGTTAAACCCTAATCTTGATGGGTTTTATTCAATTTTCTTGGGCTTGGGTTTGGGCTTTCATGAAAGTAATGGTTAGAGGGAAATAAAGGTTAAAAGAATAAGAGATGAGTGATGGTTGTGTTTAGCAAAATAAACCCTAATTAAAAACTCATTTAAACCTTAGCCTCATTTTTTCTCTCTGAATACACACAGAAGAAAAGAAAAACTTACGTTGAAAAAGGTGGAAAAAGGTGGGAGGTGCTGAAGGAAGAAATTTGCTCAAATCATGGGATTCTTGCAAAAAGAGGTGAGTAAAACTCTATCCCTCTTCAATATTTTTTTTTCAATGTAAATACGATTCACTAGACATTTTGATTTGATTTTACATCTTTAATGGAGAAAAAAAAACCGATTTGACATCACTGTTCACGTTGCCTATTTCGACATCACTATTCACTATTCACGTTGCCTATTTTGACGTCACTGTTCATGTTGACTTCACTATTCCTGTTTGACATTACTGTTCATGTTCCTGTTTGACATCACTCTTCACTGTTCTTGTTTGACGTCACTGTTTAAAAAAAAAAAAGTAACCCATACTGGTTTTATCCATAGGTAATAATTTATCTTTCCATTGGTGTATAAGGTACATAAAAAATATTTATCCATCTAAGTCACTGTGCATGAATTAATGGAAGTTCAATACAGTTGAGTTCCCAACATTTCATTTTTATGTTATTATATCTATAATTTGTATAAGCTTATAATGTTATGAACTGAACAGAGGTATGGACTTGGATGTAAGTTGATCCTTATGTGATTGGTTTTCTCAAAAAAAAAAAAAACAACGACACATAATCTTTTTCACTGTGATGGGTGAGCGTGGTCGGGAGTCATATTGTGAGTTTTCTTCATTCTTCCTTTTTATGTATATTTTTGTATGAATTTAACAATGTTGAGTTTGTTGATTAGATATGAAATCTGTGAGTGTCTTTTTGAGAAATGGGTTTGGTTTAATTTTTATATTATATAGTGGGTTTTGATGTTTACTGTGTTATGATCGTGTTCTGTTTTTTTTTATAGTTAAGCATATTGTAGGGATACATGGGATTTGCCAATTCGCTTGATGATTGGTCTTATTGTAATGTACATAACTTTATTGTCAATTGTTTATCAATAAAGTTTAATCGTTTTATGACAATATGTATATGGTTAGTTCAAACGCATTCTAAGTGTGAGTTTCATTTGACGTGTGATATAAGTGACTTGTGCGCGATGTTGTGAAGTGTATAACTTAAGGCTTGGTAATTATGAAACTGTTATTTGTTTCCCCAATAGAATGGGTGAACATTGTGGTTGATTTGTCGTGGTTGACAAAGCATCACCATAAAAGAGTTTTGAGGTTTTATTTAATTTTTATGCTCTTTTCCACAACTCCGAAAAAAAAATGTGAAAAGAAAAGAAATTGTTTTGTATACAGATTTGCTTGTATACGTGTGATATAATTATGGGTATGCAGACTTGCTTGCATATCGGTGCACCGTTCCATGTGAGTTCGGTTGTACGTGTAGATTTAGGAAATGCATGCCATGGATCGAACTTCGGGTGAGATGACATGTTCTTTGATGTGGCACCCCACTTGGAACATGTACGCTCCGAGTGGTTTCGAAGGCAAGGGAGGCACACTTGGGTGAGGTGTGTTCGGCACAAGGAGGATAGTGCGATTGTGGAAAAGAAGCGAGATTTCTTTTTGGTGTATGTGCATGATTACCTTAAAGGAAGAAATTAAATGTTCATTCAACCATTGAATGAGAACTATATGTCTTCCTAAAGGTAGAAAATGCGTTTTGTTGATATTTTAATAATAGTCTGATCATAGTTTGAAAATAAATTACATTTATGAGGATTGAAAACTTAGAAATATTATCCGGTTGTTTCTAACATTTTTATGCAGGATGGCAAGTCCACTTATATTTCTGCAGGTCAGACTTGCCATAGTCAACTTCTATAGCTTAAGTACTAGTAAAGGCATATTTATTTATTAGGATGATGACACATTTGCCTCATTGAGGAACTACCTGTTGGTGTGGTTGGTTATTGTTTTTGTTTAGTTTGATGTTATCACGTGTGGATTTATTGATTTTAGGATGAAGATTTCTCACACCGGCTTTATTGCTGACCCAAGTGAGCTTTTGCTTCTTGGGTACATTCCTTTGGGAATGTAGCCGATTAGCCTTTCAGGTTTAGAGACTTTTGAGCAGCGTTACTTGAGTTTCGCTAGTGGGCTAGCAACGCCAGTCTTTTCCTAGTTAGAGTTTTAATTTGTTTCAGTAATTAAACCATGTTTAAGTTGTTGTGCTGCTAAATGTTTATGTTGTTATTGAATTTTCACGTCCCGAGTTTTGGGGAAAACGGATAATCCTACGTGGATTTGGGATTTTCGTTTTCTTTGAAAATCGGGGCATGACAATTTGGTATCGGAGCATTTGGTTAGCCTAGGCTGGGGTAGAGTCTAGGTGATCCTCGAAATGTGGATATGGGAGAGTAGTAGTGTGAATGTCTAGAGACAAAGTGACAAGGGTGAACCTTGAACTTTTAGTATTGTTTCTGTTTCTTCGTGAATCTCGTGATGAGATTCCTTTGACCTATGTATTCGGGGCTAATCATAACTTATTTTAATGTCAGTAGTGGGTGACATTATACCGTGTAATTTCTTGTAGCGGTTTGTTATCTTGAATCTTTAGTTAACCCTTTTCACGAATCTCGGGACGAGATTCTTTTGAGTTGTATATATTGTAGTACCCCGTATTTTTTAAATATTTAATAAATTTAATAAATTATATATATATCTTTGTGAGATTGTCTTCATGAAGTTATGGGCATATGCATGAGCTATTTGTTTGTCCATGTGATGTGTAGTTTGTTTCTTAAGGAGGGTGAATTGAAAATCTATTATGGAATAGTTTATTATTTGGACTCTAGTGTTGTTTCATTTGGTAAGTTGTTGGCGTATTGAATAATTAATTACCTACTTACCCCTTCTATCGAATCTCGGGACGAGATTCTTTTGAGTGGTATAAATTGTAACACCCCTACTTTTCCAATGACAATAAGTATTTATGTTCATAAAATTCAATTGAAATTTGTATTTTAAAATCTTCTTTCGTTTGACAAGTTGTATTTTTTTCGAAATTCGCTTAACTTTCTTTCCTCTACCGAATCTCGGGACGAGATTATTTTGAGTTGTATATATTGTAATACCCGCCTAATTAAATAAATATAAAAAAATTCTTATTTATAAATTGTGGCATATATTGTAACCTCAATTATTGGGAAAAAGATTTGTTTTGTTTTCCATTGCTAAATCGAATAAGATGTGTGTGTGTTTAGCCAAAATTTGGAAACCCAAAAAATAAGACCTTTGCCTTAAGTAACTAATTAGTCACACTCTAAAAAAATGGGGGGGGGGGGGGGGGGGGGGGGGGGGGGGTGTGCACATATACTTTAGTTAAACCCTAATCTTGATGGGTTTTATTCAATTTTCTTGGGTTTGGGCTTTCATGAAATTAATGGTTAGGGTATTGGTTAGAGGGAAATAAAAGTTAAAAGAATAAGAGATGAGTGATGGTTGTGTTTAGCCAAATAAACCCTAATTAAAAACTCATTTAAACCCTAGCCTCCTTTTTTCTCTCTGAATACACACAGAAGAAAAGAAAAACTTACGTTGAAAAAGGTGGGAGGTGCTTAAGGAAGAAATTTGCTCAAATCTTGGGATTTTTGCCAAAAGAGGTGAGTAAAACTCTATCCCTCTTAAATTTTTTTTTTCAATGTAAATACGATTCACTAGACATTTTGATTTGATTTTACGTCTTCAATGGAGAAAAAAAAACCGATTTGACATCACTGTTCACATTGCCTATTTTTTTTTTTTTTTTTTGAAAGGCAAGCGCGGGGGTGTAAATGGGCTCCCCAGACCACTAAAAAAGCTCAAGATTACATTCTGTAGTATTTCATTCCTATTGCATCATCAAAAATAATTTTCTTCAGGTCCTCTGCAAAGGAGCTCGGAGTGATCTCTAAGAACTCTGCCGTAGGTAAGAGTCCTGCTAGCTTGTCCGCAGCCTTGTTCGTTTCCCTCATGACATGCTCCATGTTGTAGTCGTCAAACGCTGCAAGTGCTCTCTTGATTCGGCGCGTAATGTGTCTCGCTTCCCATGGGGGAGCTTTATTAGTTGTAAGGTACATAAGAGCGTTTGCTGAGTCCATGCACATGGTAACTCTTCTCAGTCCATATTGTTGTGCTAAAATGATGCCCATTTCTATTCCTTGCAGTTCATGTAAGATCACTGAGTTCGCCTATCTGGAGCCTGCAGCGGCTGCTATTACTGTACCACTATGATCCCTGATGATAGCCCCATAGCCACCTCGAGTTTCTGTCAGAGACCCATCGGTGTTGATCATGTACCAATGATGTGCTGGTCATGTCCAACTAACCTGTTTAATAGACTTGTGCATGAATCAGACATGCATACTCCATTTCTCACAGAGCTTCCTGGAAGCATCATTATCGTCTACTTCTAGGTCCATCACAGCAATACGTAGCCTTACATCTTCCACTATCAGAGCAATGACCTCAAGAGAAACTCAGTGTTTCAATTGGAATACTCTTCTGTTTCGCTCTTGCCATATGTGGTAAATTGTGGCATTAAAGCACAACTTTTTTATCATTGTGATGGCAGAGTCACCTGTCATGTGCTGAGTGCACCACTGCACCTCTTGCTCCCAATGCAACGGCTGTCTGTTATACCCCATATAGTGCATAATGTAGGACCAAACCATCCTTGAATACCAGCACTCGTAGAATAGATGTTGCTCGTTCTCAGAATCTGTGTTGCACAGACTGCAAGTGGAGTGTTCCAACTTCTTCCACAGTTTCAGCTTCTCTTTTGTCTTCAAGGCTTTGTTCATGACGAGCCAAGTGATGAAGCTGTGTCGAGGTACGCGGCCCTTGAACCAGACTGGTCTTGCCCATGGGATAAGAGTACCTCTCTCGCGGATGGAGTGATAAGCTCCTCTACTAGAGAACTCTCCATTTTGTCCTGCCTTCCATACTATCTCATCCTGGTATTCTGCATCTATTTCCACAGCTTGTAAGTCATTGTATATCTCTGGAATTGCTGCTCGCACATGATTCCGGGCTTCCCACTTGCCATGTCTAATAAGTGCACTCGCCCTGGCATTCTTGTGTAACACTGAATCATATCGGAGATGCTGAGGGAACAAGTCCATAAGAATGCCCCTTGGGTGCCAAGGGTCTTTCCATAGATAGGTACTATCTCCATTCTCTATAGAGTGCATAATAAGCTTACTGGCCGTAGCTCTACTTGCAAGAATACGCCTCCAACACCATGAACACTCCTTGGGGATAACCATGAGCCAGAAATCACGATCTCTAATCAGATTTCGCCATACCCATTTCACCCACAAGTTGTCTTTGTTAGAGACTATGTTCCATATGTGTCTCGTCATGGCAGCAGTATTTGAGGTCTCAATGCAGCGAACGCCGAGCCCCCCTTCGTTGTATGGTCTGCATATCTTCCGCCATCCCACCAAAGGAGCTTTAGCATAAGTATCTGTGGCTGACCAGAGAAAGTTGCGCATCAATGACTTGAGCTCGTTTACAGTTTCCATGGGAAGAACATAATAGGAAGTCCATTATATGTGTAAGCTGTTCAGTACAGACTTAATAAGAGTGACGCGGCCTGCATATGACAATGTTCTGTTCTTCCATGAGATAATTCTCTTTCGAGCTCTGTCAACTAGAGGAAGACAGTCGCTGTGAGAGAGCCTTGTAGTTACAAGTGGGAGCCCTAGATACCGTACAGGTAGCTTACCCACATTGAAGCCCAGCGTGCTAGTTATCAGTTGTAGTTGGTCCTCATGGACTCCCGCAGCGTAAAGATTGGTCTTTGTATAGTTAATATCTGGGCCGATGCATGCTCGAAACTCAGTTAGCACACTTGCAAGGGCAATGGCCGATTGTTGATCACCATGAAAGAACGCTATGAGGTCATCGGCGAAGCTCAAATGAGTAATAATTGGGTCATGGCACTTATAGTGGAGTTTATATAGTCCTGCTGCTACCTTTTGTTTTAGCAAAAGATGTAGAATTTCCATTACTAGGACAAACAAGTAAGGGGACATAGGGCAGCCCTGGCGAAGGCCTCTTCGTGCTCTAATGAAGCCCTTTGGAGACCATTAACCGCTATCGAGAATCTTGCAGTAGAGACACACGTATTAACCCAGTTGATAAAGCCGGCTGGGAATTGCATCTTCTGCATGATGTGGGATATAACATCCCATCTGATAGTATCATATGCCTTTCTCAAGTCAATCTTGACTGCGCACCTTGGCGGTCCCTGGTCTCTATGGTAGTTCCTCACCAGTTCGTGCGCAAGCATGATGTTATCATGTATGAACCGGCCCTTGATGAATGTTGATTGATTAAGACTGACAAGCTTGTGTATCATTGTTTTCATGCGGTTCATCATGATTTTTGTTATGCTTTTGTAAAGAACATTGCAGCATGATATAGGTCTAAAGTCTCGAAGGTATGATGCATTAGAAACCTTTGGGACGAGTGTGACATAGGTAGCATTGACCTCCCCCAGTAATCGGCCGCTCCTATAAAAGTTGTGTATAGCCTTTACAAAATCTGTACCTATTATTCGCCATGCTGACTTGAAGAAGAGAGAAGAGAACCCATCAGGTCCTGGTGCCTTGCTGGATTCAATGGAGGCCACAACTTCGATAATTTCATCCCTTGTGACTTGTTTGACTAGCTCGGTCCCTTCGTCACTGGTTAAAATATGTTCCACATTCAAGTTGTCAATGATCGAAGGGTCATATGCGCCATGGTCGCTGCCAAAAACTCCCTCAAAATAGCGTACACATTCAGCAATGATTTCCCCAATGTCCTCCAGCTTCTCATCAGCTTCATTGTAAATGGATATGATGTTGTTTTTTGAACGCCTTGCACGAAGACAATTATGAAAGTAGGCCACGTTCTCATCCCCGTCCTGCATATGCTTGGCTCTTGACTTTTGTTTGATCTCAGATTCCGCATTCCTGAGTGCATAAGCGTAGCTTTTTACTGCCTCTCGCTCTTGCCTAGCCACAGTCAGGTCCAGAGGGTTTGTTTGGAGGTGCGTCAGCATGTTCTCCATAACCATTTTTGAAGTTGTAACAGCTGTAGCAGCTGTGCTGAATTGAGTTTTCCGCCAGTCAAGTAATGCTCCTTTGACACGTTTCAGTTTTTTCACGAAACCATACATAGTGGTTTCGAATGCAAGGGAGGCACACTTGGGTGAGGTGTGTTCGACACAAGGAGGATAGTGCGATTGTGGAAAAGAAGCGAGATTTCTTTTTGGTGTATGTGCATGATTACCTTAAAGAAAGAAACTAAATGCTCATTCAACCATTGAATGAGAACTATATGTCTTCCTAAAGGTAGAAAATGCGTTTTGTTGATATTTTAATAATAGTCTGATATGACTATGATTTGTATCGTAGTTTGAAAATAAATTACATTTATGAGGATTGATAACTTAGAAATATTATCCGGTTGTTTCTAACATTTTCATGCAGGATGACAAGCCCACTCATATTTCTACAGGTCAGACTTGTCATAGTCAACTTCTATAGCGTAAGTACTAGTAAATGCATATTTATTTATTAGAATGATGACACATTTGCCTCATTGAGGAACTACCTGTTGGTGTGGTTGGCTATTGTTTTTGTTTAGTTTTATGTTATCACATGTGGATTTATTGATTTTAGGATGAAGATTTCTCACACCGGCTTTATTGCTGACCCAAGTGAGCTTTTGCTTCTTGGGTACATTCCTTTGGGAATGTAGCCGATTAGCCTTTCAGGTTTAGAGACTTTTGAGCAGCGTTACTTGAGTTCCGCTAATGGGCTAACAACGTCAGTCTTTTTCTGGTTAGAGTTTTAATTTGTTTCAGTAATTAAATCATGTTTAAGTTGTTGTGCTGTTAAATGTTTATGTTATTGAATTTTCACGTCCCGAGTTTTGGGGAAAACTGATAATCCTACGTGGATTTTAGGATTTTCGTTTTCTTCGAAAATTGGGGCGTGACAGTTGTAGTACTCTGAGTTATGTAATAAACAATACTTGAATCACTTGAAAATATTTTGAAATGAGCAAGTTATTGTCATTTTACTAAAGTTACTCAATGAAAACAAGATAGTGTTCCTGACTTTCGGCCAACTTATGTGTTCGATCGAGACTGATTTCAAGTTGATTAAAACACAAAAATTGTAGTACTCTGAGTTATCTAAAAACACAACTTGAATCACTCAAAATTTTTTTGAAATGAGCAAGTTATGATCATTTAACTAAAGTCACGAAAATTTGTCTCGCAATGAAAACGGGATAGTGTCCCTGAATTTTGGCCAACCTATGTACTTAATTGAGACCGATTCTCAAGTTGATCAAATCACAAAAGTTGTAGTACTCTGAGTTATTTAATAAACACAACTTGATTCACTAGAAAATGTTTTGAAATGAACAAGTTATTGTCATTTTACTAAAGTCGAGCAAACATGTCTGAAAAAATTTGTTGAAATTTCTTGTTCACCCAGAACAATGCGAGTTTTTGCAAAAACCTTGCCTAGAACAATACGAGGTTTTTGCAAAAACTCGCATTGTTTTGGGCAAAGCAAATTTTTTTACTGTTCGCCCTGATCAATGCGAGGTTTTGCAAAAATCTCGCATTGTCTCAGGCAAACAATTTTTTTTTTTTTTTGTGATTTCTGAAGTTTCCATGAGATTACTTTGTTTTCTAAAATTTTTTGGGGAGGTTGCGACATGGGGTTCGATTTTTAAGGGTTTAAATTTTGAGGGAGAGGGAAGAGATTTGCAAGAGATTTGAATGTGGGAGAGGGAAGATATTCGAATGGGGGATGGAGGAATCGCGAAATTCTGAAGTTTTCTCATATACTTTTGGATATATTCTGCAGCGTTGATGCGGCTTGTGCAGCACACCCAACTGCTGATGTTTTTATCAACTTTGCATCGTACAGAAGGTCAGTGGTTATTTCTGCTACTGTGTATCTTTATTGGGGTGACTGAGGAGTCATTACTCATTTTGTTCAAAATATTTGCAGTGCTGCCGCTTCTTCCATGGCTGTTCTGAAACAGCCTACAATTCGAGTTGTAGCCATAATAGCAGAAGGTGTTCCAGAGTCTGACACCAAGCAGTTGATTGCATTTGCAAAAGCAAATAATAAGGTGAGACCAAATGATTTTGAACCACTGAATAGGTCATGTTGTCTTGTTTCCAATCCAATTTCTAGAGAAACAAAGTGACCAAATATAAGACGTATTCAAATAATTTAATTAGTTGAAATTGTAAAGACTGGGAAACTTCAGAGTATTTGGTAGTTGATCTTAATGCTGATATTTTCAGGTTGTTATTGGCCCTGCCACTGTTGGAGGCATTCAGGCTGGAGCCTTTAAGATTGGTGATACTGGTGGAACAATTGACAATATAATCCAATGCAAGCTTTTTAGACCTGGGTCTGTTGGATTTGTTTCAAAATCTGTATGTATCCATTTCAGCTTCTCTTTTTTTCCTCTCGATTTCTATCCACACATTGTCTAACCGCCTTTTTCTTGTCCTAGGCAAGTGGTCATATCAATTGTAGTTCACATATAATTCATTCTAAGCAATTCAAGAAATTGCTTATCATTGATTCAATTCTATTGTTTAGCCTAGAAGTTTTTGAGAAACCCCTAATCGTACAAAGCTTCAATGTTTCCGTTTTCCAAATAAGATTCCAGTTATAGTTACTTTGGTATTGTATGTGGTCTAGAGAAGTTCTTTTAATTTCCAGGTGACCTGGTTTGACTTTTTTATATCCCATTTAGCATGACCTGGCTTTCAACTTGAACTCTCAACTCTTTAATATTTGACTTTCTTTTAAGCTCAAATTTGATTGATTCTTGTATGTCGAACAATTAAGTTGTAGTTTACGTGTCCATTTGAAAAACATGTCATATCTAATGTGTTTTTCAATCACAGAGTGGCATGTCCAATGAACTATACAACACAGTTGCACGTGTGACAGATGGAATCTACGAAGGTGCTTAAATGATTTGGAATATTTTTATTCAATTGTTATCTTCCTCGTGGCTGCATCTTATGTGGATTCAGGGTTCGGATAATTATTGAAAGTGTGAAAATTTCTGCAGGCATAGCAATTGGAGGGCTCGTCTACGAGTATGTCAACAATGGCAACTTGGAACAATGGCTTCATGGTGCAGTGCCTAAACTGAAGCTTGCTTGCTGCAGCTTTGTTCTTTGGTGTCCTTGCAACGCTATACAAAGGCATTGTCCACATTCCAGATTTGGCATGCAAAGGCAGGAAAAGTGTGTGTGGCATCATTTGTGAATGGAAAGCAAAGGCAGGAAATGTGTGTGTGGCATCATTTGATTGGGCATGCAGTGGGATTTGAATATTGTTGTTCAAAGGGCGTTGGATTTGTGAATTACGCAATGCATGACAGTGCCAAAAACGCTATTGAGGGGATGAAGGGAGTGGCACTTGGTAATTTAGAAGTGTAGTATCATTTTCTGTGATTAATGAAATGTGGTTCTATTTGTCATATTAAATGTTGTTTATTTCTTGTGTAGGATCAAAGGCTTTATATGTGGCAAGGGCAATGAAGAAAGAGGAGCAGGAGAGAATGTTGAGCCGCTATTTTGAGGAGCGGGAGGAAAAAAAATATAGATATAAGGTAGTTTACTGGTTATTCATTTCATCACAAACATGCACATTTGCATTGCTTACAAGTTTTTGAAATGTGTCATTCAGGGATTGAATATCTATATAAAGAATATAAATGATGATGTGGAAGAGGAAGAGTTTAAGCAATTGTTCAGTATGTGTGGGACTGTGCGCTCAGCCAGTATGGGAGGACTGCAAACCCAATCTGTAAGTGATCAATCTTTCTATTACCCCCTGAAATTTATAGGTCATGTTTGTCTGTCATTGAGTACTGACTAATTTTTATACTGCAGGGCTCTGAAGATTTGAGCCAGTACGGGCAGCAGTATGTTGGACAGGAGAATGCGCATACATTGCTTGTTTCTGGGGTGCAAAGTGTGCCGTTGTATCAACCATCACCGGTGCCATATACAAGCAACTACCAGGTGCTGCATTCTCATCATTTTCAGTATATTGAACAAGCTTACCCCAGAGAAATTTGATCTTCTGAAGGGCCAATTGATTGATTCTGGCATAACAACTCCTGAGATATTAAAGGTTCGGATTTCGGATAACTCTTGTATTACAAATATACGAGATCTTTGGCTTCAAATTGCCAACTAAACTCACAGATCTACTTATTTATCAGCAGTCACTGGCTACACAACCTGTTTTGTTGACCATGCTTAGGATTCAATGTTAATTTCATTTTGCCTATTTTTATACAGATTGTCCATCAGAAAACTGTCCCTGGATTGTGTTTGACTTCAGTTAAAAACGAGAATAAGTTGGAATTCAGCAGGATTCTAGAGGCTATCAAGGTATGCTAATATCTAGATTAGTATTGTCTGACATTGTTTTGCTTTTGTGATTATTTTTCATTTGTGTCCTTGACTTCTTGTTAAAAATTTGTCTTGTGATTGTTTTTGCAGGCAAACTTCAATGACAAGTATGATGAGTACCGAAAGAAATGGGGCATGTTCCTAAGGGTATTGTGTATGGTAAGCCTAAGAATCAAGGTATTACCCAACTGAAGTTCCAGAGGAATAAGAGATCAGTTGCTGAGGAGGGCTTGGGTTCTTCATGGGTATGCTTCTTGGGGCATTGGATAGTCCTCTGATGCAAGAACAAATGACTGCAAAAAAACAATTTGTTCATGAAGCCAAGCAAATGGGAAGAAGGAGCTATAGCTCTGCTAAGACATTTGCAGTGATGGGTTTGATATTTTCAGCTTGAATGTGCAGTAGAGAAGGTATGAGAGAAATCAATTTGCATCAATGTATTTTCTTACATTATAACTAGGTGGATTTGTATTGTTGGAAAAAACATAGAGAAATTCTTTTGTTTTAGATGCGAGCGAAACATGATATAACAAGGTTCCATTTGTTCAGGTTAATCTTGTTATTGTACATTAGTGCTATTTGTTTACATGTTTTTGTTTGGCGTTAAAACTTGACAAGTTCCTTTTTACGGTTGATTTTGTATTTATCTAGCATATAGTTTGTGGAATCCTATTCGTGCCGGAGGCATGACACAAACCTTAGTAAGGACTGATTTTGCAGGTGCCACGGCTGTGATTTTGCTGCAGCAGCAAAAAAAATATATAATTTTTTTTTCGATTATATTAATTTGCAACGGTTTCAACCCGTCGCAACAAACCAGATTTTTTTTTTTTTTGAATTTTGTTTTAACTGCCAACGGCTTACAACCGTGGTCGCATCTTGCCACGGCTACAAACCGTGGTCTTTCTCAATCAGTTGCCACGGCTTAAAACCGTGGCCATGCCTTGCCACGGCTTAAAACCGTTGCTATGATGTTTACCACGGCTTCTTTCTCCATGTTTAGCCACGGCTTAAAACCGTGGCCATGTTTAGCCACGGCTTAAAACTGTTGCGAATTTGTTAGCCACGGTTTACAACCGTTGCTATTATCCATACCTTATCACGGCTTAAAACCGTGGCTATTTTGGCCACGGCTTAAAACCGTTGCTATTATTCTTACAACGGTTTAAAATCGTGGCTAAATGCTGAAAATCATCACGCCTACTCGAGCATAAAACCGTTGCTAAAATGTTTAGCAACGGTTTATAGCCGTTAAAAGGAATTTCGCGACGCCTCTACAGCCCACGGCTCTTAGCCGTGACAATGGGTTACCCCCACGGTTTAAAACCGTTGCTAATGGGGATTTTTGGTGTAGTGCTCACTTGTCGCGTCATTTCTATGATCAAGATACACACCGCTCATCCTCTACGGTCAGCAATATTTATCGACTGAGATTATCACTCAGACTTTCGAATTCTCAATTGACACTGATAATAGAGGTGGATGGGAGGAGAAACCATATATCGTTGAGATCCAAAGCCATATATGAAATCGACAGCTAGATTTAAACGAGTGAGGATAGGGAATCAGATTTTGCACCCATGTTTTATAACCAGGACGACATGGCATCGCTAGAAGAGGTTTTTTACAACCTCAAGATACACATAAACACTTTAGGGATTTCATCGTTCTTTCAAGATCACGCCACGTCACCATGATTACAAAACCTAGTTGCAAAAACATGATTTCCTAGCATTTTAAATAGCCGTTTGTGATTGACCATTATGGTACTCAATGAAGGTCCTTATCTCAAATCAAAAGCTATTTTTGTGTAATTCAATTCAACTGAATCACCTTCTGTTCACCCTCTTATTTTGTTCCCAATGTCATAAATTCCTTTTATTTTGCTTAAAACAAGCCTATTTCCCTTCATTTTGCTTCTACAAATGAAATCCTTAGGTCCTAAGGTGAGTTTCTTCCATTCCATTTAACCTTATGTCAAATAAGAGAGTAGATATGGTCGTTCATACACTGACAACATCAATGGATGGTCAAGATTTAATTATGTAGGTACGGACGAGGTCACATGTTGTGAGCATGAAAGGTAGTACCGTTGTATCATGAAGATTTGAAATGGGTTGACATGCTTGTTAACACTGGTTACGTGGAAGGTGCTACTTGTAGGGAAAACTAGAGTATGCCCGTGTTGTTGGGCACTCCATATAATTTTATTTTTATTAAATATTTTGTACTAAACACCTCTTTCACTATCCCCATTTTGACTCTGAATCAGTATTGAAGTGTAAGCTATTTTAAGTAAAATATATATTATAAATTTTAGAGTTAGACTCAGTCAAATTTGAATTAGTTGGGGAAAAAATTTAAACGCAAAGAATGAGTTCTCCCCAATATTTGAATTCACCAAAACATGAAGTTTAGAGTTTTTGATTAAATGTGTTTTAAGATGCCAAACTCATTTTTTCTGGTATGATCGCCCCGTCTCATTGCTTTGAAAAATATTAAAAACGTGAAATACTTTATATGTTTTTTAATTATAGAATATATATTTTTAAAATTTTAGAGCTCGTGTTGATCATTGATTTTGTTGGAAAGATCTTAAAAATGCATTTCAACGATATTAACTTTACCAAAATCTGATAGCGATGTAGATAGTTATGATAATTTTCATTTTGCTAAAAGCAAAACACAATATTTTCTCTCTCTGCCACATATACATTCCACCAACTTTTTTCAAAAGTTTTTCATTATTTTTACCATTTTACATGTTTTATATTTACAAATATGCCATCATGGGAAATGAATCTCAACCCTCAAATTCAATATATTTCCCAACTTTTAATCCTAACCATCTTTTATCTCTAATTCTTTCGATTTGACTTTGTTCCAGTCAACAATGAATAGTAAAACACCACTCTAAATTGTAATATAGATGAATAATAATTGAAAAGTGGAGGTAATGCAATAAATGAAACAAAAATAGGGCTGCAAATTAAAACCACTTTAAAATTTTGTGTCTATTAGTGTAAACTCAAGTAAAATGAGGAATGTAAATGACTTTTTTTTTGGAAAATAAAGCTATATATAGGTTGCATGTGGGTTCTATTACCTCTTCAATATTTTCTTACTTTTTCTTAATGTAATGGGATACACTAAACATAAACACGATGTTATTCAAAAGTTAAAAGCCTTACGCATTTGTTTTAGGGGTGGGCACGATGCGAGATGGACCTCATTCCTATTTTATCCGGGTTTATTCAGGACCATGATCGGATAGGGACGGGGTCGAGTTTATCTCGACCTCGTCCCATTCCAAACGGGTTCAAAATGGGACGAGATGAACATGTAAAATACTCTAACCCTAATTTAGAGTACCATTTCATCCAATTCACTCATTCTGCATCGAGATTTATATTTTATCATATGTTTAAAGCAATGTTGAATGTTTTAGCTACTTGAGCAAATGTTTATCCAAAACAGACAATACAATGAACATGTGAAAGTGACAGACTTGTTCAAATGATCTATTTCTAAGGGAAATTGGTTTCCCCATCTTCATGCATCCATAGTAAACATAACAAATTCCCCATTTTCATGCATCCATAGTGAAAATAAAATGATAGAAAATGTGAAAATTGCGTGATGTAAAAAATGGAAAAGGTGTTTATATGTCATGCCATTAAATTAGTAGAATACAAGAATATGTTAAATGATATAGTTATGACCAAAGGCAATTAGTAGAATACATGAATGTTTTATTTATTTATTGAACAATACTAATGATTTGAGAGTAACATACTAACCTAATTTTAGGACTAGACATGATGGGCGAAATTGAAAATCTCTATCCCGATCTCATCCCACTCTAGATCGAGACGAGATGGAATAGAGATGGGTTTGATCAATCTAAAAAAGACCCCAAATTTGAGATATGACGGAATCGAAATTGTGGAATGGGATGCCCACCCCTAATTTGTTTGTTTCTCATTCTCCCAATTTATCCATTTCTACACTATTGGTTTAAGCTAAACAACTTTTATTATGAAACAACGGTTAGTTACTTCAATTAAACTAAACTAATTCGTTATTTTTATTTGGGGTTTATAAACATACCCCTGAAACTAATTTTTGGTTAGGGATACCCTCCTCAAAGATGACTAACTAGACTTACCCCCTTGAGTTGGCCTTTTCTGGTGTAGGATCATATATTTTGTGACTAAAATTCCCATCACTTGATGAACACACTTTTGTTTCAAAAATTCACCAATATACATTTATAGGTAAGTACACATCTCGAGATACTATAAAGCCCACCAAAATTGGATACAGTTCGATAGGAATACACATCTCAAACACCTCCCTCCCCACCACATACCTAAGCCCTTCCCATCCTGCAATACCTCACCTCCAACACTCAGGGAACCCAATCTCCAACTCTATCCAACTGAACAAACAACCCAACCCACCAATCCATCACTGCTAGATCCCCTTCCCCCTGTGACTTACTACTGCCAGACCTCTTCTCCATCAACAATCGCACACCACAAGCCTCTGTTTCAACCACCAAAACGTCCACCTCGCAACCCCATTTTGCAACCAACCCAATTTAGCCCGTATTTCAGCCATCAATCGCACCACCACAATCCCCTGTTTCAGCTACTAAAATAACCACAATCGCCCACTTTGCAACCTTGTTTCACAGCCATAAACGACCACCTTGCAGCCTCCATTTCAGCCCATAAACCACCACTTTGAAGCTTTTGTTTCAGCATATTTGACAGTGAACCAAGCGATAGACACGACAAAGGCAGAGGATGGTGGCGCTGTTGGAGGTAGGGCAGCATCCGACGATTGAAGCTTGTCCTGCTAAGTGGATTGTAGGTAATGGGGTGAGAAAGGATGGGTCAACGATGTTGGTGGATGGGGAGACTTTGGAGCAAAAGTGTATTCATCGTGTGATAGGCATTTTGGTCACAAAATATGTGACCCTACCAAAAAAAGTTAGTCCCGGGGGTAAGTCTGATTAACCATATTTGAGGGAGTATCCCTAATTGGAAATTAGTTTCAGGGGTATCTCTAAAACCCATTTTTATTTATTTACTTTAATTATAAACCAATAGTAAAAAAAAATTAACTTTTTTTTTTTTTTTTTTTTTTTTTTTTTTCCAATTTTCGCAACTTTAATCATTTAGTATGTGATTATAGGACGATTTACATGCATGAATTTAAAAAAAAAACGAAATCAAACATTTGTTCAAGTAGTGTACTTCAACTAAACTATATATGACTCTTATTTCCTGTGTAATTTATAATGAATTTGCGCAACCTAGAGTCATGGGAAACGGTGACAAAATTTTAACTTTTGTAAACTTTATTTTTAGTAAAATTTTAAACATGCAAGTAAATAAATCTATTAAACACATTAAATGAAGCTTAAATACCAAGACATGAAACCAATATGAAATCAATATATAATTAGAAAATTAGGGAATGATTTCAAAAATCAATATATATGTAGAAGAAATGATAATTAGAAAATCAAAGAGGTGGTCTTAAAAATCAATAAATAATTAGATGAAATGATACAAAAAAAACATAGAAATTGACGAAAAAAACCTCGAAATTTTTCAAAAACCCCTCTATATTTTTTCTTTTGCCCTTTTTCTATTCGTAATTTCAAAATACGAAGTTTAAAAGTACAAGTTTTAGGGAAAACCGATGTTTAGGATTGAATTAGTGAATTTGTAGCATTCACTAGATTGAATTAGGACAACATGGTAATCTTTTTGTTCGGAGATCTCCTGGATTTCATCCACATAAATTCTCTATATAAGATCTAGTTTTTAGGAAGCAATCAATGAAAACACTGTGAGGTTTCTATTTTGTAAGTATTTAAAAAAAAAAAAAGAAAAAAAAAAAAAAACATTTGCAAATTCACAATGTGGCGTTAGCTTTTATCTGATTCATCTCTAAGGGTTGTTTATATTATTCATAATCCAAAGTATGTGATCAAAATGCATATCGTAGTCAATGGTATTATGGTCTAGTGGTTAGGGTTGTGTGTGTTTGTTCCTCACCTCCTAGGTTCGAGACCCAATTGCGACATGATTTCTTTTTTATGATTGTTAACTTGTAAGTGACACCTTATTGATAGGATCCTTAAAAACCCAAGTCGCCTTCAAAAAAAAAAATGCATATGATATGAACATAAATAAATTGAATTTAGAAATTAATTTATTCAAGTTTTAGCTCATATCAATCTTTCAGTGTAATTGGATTAAAACAACACCTAGATGCTAAAAGACATCTAGGAACACTAATTCAACGGGAAAATTAATCACAACAATTCACTCAATAATACCATAAAGAGCTCAAAACAAGTAATTTCAAACATCAAATCACAACAATTCAAAGCGTCATGCTTCAATGATGAAAATCCAACTTCTAATATTAAATAGCGGGTGTCACACCTGGAAATTTCTGGATTGTTGCCTCCAGCCTCATCAACACGAAATCTCCACCGAAAATGAATTCCCCCCTCAAAATCACACAATATCTGTTTTGATGGAACTTGGAAAACAAATGGAACTAAAATGAACAGCCTTGGATTAACTGGAACATGCTCAAAAGCTCCATCTAACCAAATTAAAGTTGCAAATGAGTAGTTGGTCCTCCAAGATCACGCAACCCGCGCCCTTTAAGTTAGAGATGAATGAACATGGTGAAAACCCACCCCTTGAAACAGAAGTAGGAAACTGACTGAAATCACAGAGTAATGCTCTCATTTCCTCTGAATTTTCATTACATATGATATTTAATTAATATTTAAACTAATATGAATCATTGCAAAATAAATTTGTTGTGTTTATTTTTGATAGAGAAAAAAAATTTGTATTATTTCATATTTGATATCATCATTAATATGTTTTTAAATGCAAAATCCATAATGTAGTTATTACGATTAATAGTAAAAATCATTTATAGCTAGGTTTGTACATATACATGGCACACTAAATATATCAAACTACTCCATCATGGGGTGGAAAAAATATAGTGACTGCTTAATGTGATTTTTAACAAGCATTTTAAGAAGGCAACGCCTACTCCACACCATTACATTATTCCATATCACTTGTTTTATTTCCCACACCATCAATATAAACAAGCATCTACTATCTCCCCCATTCAAAATCGCATCTTCCCTCTCTACCCTAATCAAATCTTCCCCCATTCGATTGGTTCGATTGTTCTCCCCCTTCTCTTGTTGTTCCACTCTCTCCTTCATTCGATTGGTTCGATTGCTTCACCACTCTCTCTCCCATTCGATTGGTGGGATGATCGAGATGATAGAGGTCAAAAAGGGCAAAGAATAGGCGGAAGAACGGGAAAAAAAAAAAAAAGATAACTCAAATTTCTTTTTTTAAACAAATGTAAGGTTAAACTTCAAAAAAATTTTGTTGAAAAATTTACTGTTCGCTAGGAATAATGCGAGGTTTTGCCATTTCCTCGCCTGGTTCAATGCGAGGCTTTGGAAAAATCTCGCAACATTATAGGCGAGGAAATGGCAACACCACGCCTGGGGCAATTCGAAGGTGAAAAACAAACTTTTTTTTTCTTGACAAATTTGCCCGACTTTAGTAAAATGACCATAACTTTCTCATTTCAAAACATTTTCAAGTGATTCAAATTGTGTTTATTAGATAACTCAGAGTACTACAATTTTTATGTTTGATGAGCTTGAGAATCGGTCTCGATCGAGCATATAAGTTGCCGAAAGTCATGGACACTACCCTGTTTTCATTGCAAGACAGATTTGCGCGATTTTAGTAAAATGACCATAACTTGCTCATTTTAAAAAAAAATTCAAGTGATTAAAATTGTGTTTATTAGATAAATCATAGTACTACAATTTTCATGTTTTGATGAGCTTGAGAATTGGTTTCGATTGAGCATATAAGTTGACCGAAAGTCAGGGACACTATCCTGTTTTCATTGCGAGACAGATTTGCGTGACTTTAGTAAAATGACCACAACTTGCTCATTTTAAAACATTTTTTTCAAGTGATTCATAGTGTGTTTATTAGATAACTCAAAGTACTACAATTTTCATGTTGTGATGAGCTTGAGAATCGATCTCAATTGAGGGTTTAAATTGGTCAAAAGTTACCCTATTTTTATGTTATTATACTGTTTTTTTTTCAAAAACAGTTTTTTGGGTGGTGTGGGTTAGTAGGAAAAAAAATACATGGTGGTGTGAGACAATATATATGGTGGTGTGGAGTAGTCGTTGCCTTTTAAGAAGGCCAAAATTTTCTCCCTTGAAACAATTTTGTGGGCTTGGGCTCAATATAACAATAATAATAATGGTTGGGATCGGACCAACTTATTGTAACATAGCCTACATGCAAGAGCTGCTTGCATTTGATGATTCAAAAATAAGTTTTCAGGAAAAAAATAATAATAATAAGCACTTGGCAACTATTATCACAAGAAAGTAACTGAGATGACAAAATTAGGGACATGAGTCAATATTTCATTCATAATTGAGAAGACAAAAATAGGGACACGAGTCAATATTTCATTAATTATTAATGGTTTCTTCTTCTTATATCTATTTCTTTGAATAACAAATTTAGAGAGCCAGGCCCCTGGCGACAGGACAGTGTAAGGGGGGCTCTCTGTGTATGTGATTGTGTTCGATTGGGGCATTATGAGCATCTCTAGGATGATGGAGGGTATTGGGTCTGGCACGTCAGGCCTGGCTCTCTAGACAAGTTCTTCTTTGAATAGAAATCTTGCGTACAACACTTCTCATTTGTCAGAGAGTTTTTTTGTATGTCATTTCCACCTCAGAGGATTTTTCCTTTATTGATCGAGTAATTCTAGCCAGCCATGTTTGCTAGCCTTTTTTTAATGTCTTTTTTTGTGTTTTTACACTTTTTACCCCTTCTATTTAAAATACACCCACAAACACTATCTATAGAAGAGATAGAAGTGTAAAAAAAACTCAAAAAAAGGCTAGCAAACATGGCTGGCTAGAATTGTTGTTAGTGATCATCTCTGCAACTTTCCTCTCTTTTCCACTCTCACCTTTTTCATCCTCTCTACTTCCATTACTCTCGATCTTTTTGGAATTATCTCTTTAATGGCGTCTTCCACACAACGCCCTATCGAGACTCTGAGTTTCACTTACTAGAAAACTCAGTCTCCATTCCATTCTCCTTAGGCTCTCTGATCTTTGTCGTCAATACCTATGTTTGAATTTCCTTTAGTTTCTTATTTTCTTTCTTTCTTTTTATTCTTATTTCCCATTTTTAATCTATTTTCTTTCTTCTATCTCCTTACTTTACACACGGTTCATGTGGAATTACTAGAAGGTCATGAAGATACTCGGTGTGTTTACTATCTGATACAATTCACCAATGTAGAGGACAAAGACAAGGTGTTCCTCACAGGCCCTTGGTCTCTTTTCGGCTGGCTAGTGTCAATCAAAGAATGGTCCCCAAATTACACGGCTTGTATTTTTGACACAATCCCTTGTTGGATTAGATTCTACAAGTTCCCTCTTCATAAACTTTTTATCCCAAATGTGGAAGTGTTGGCAAATTGTATTTAGCCTTTTGATGGAGATTCATCAAGCTCTCAACCAAAGTACTATCCCGTATATTAGATTTAAAGTCTAGCTCGATGTCTCCAAACCATTGCCTAGTAAGATGCACACTTCTTTTGGCATTGAAAATGGCAGAGTTTTCCTAGTTAAATTTTGTTACGAAGATATGCCCAATTTCTGCTTTTGTTGTGGTATGGTCGATCACAAAGCAGGAAAACAATGTCCCATCTATGCTCAAGCCTTAAATTCCATGCAGGAATCAAACCCAATCAAGAGGTACTCAACGAACTCCTCTTCTTCGGTCCTCATTCTAGGATTAGACACATGAAAGCCTTAAGGTTGAGCATGGCCATTTCCATTGGTACTCATCAAGCAAATTGATTTTCTTTCACACCGGTCACTCCCACCTCTGTGGAATAGTGTCCACATCAGGATATCACTCCCACTGTGGAAGGTGAACGGATGGTAACTAACAATAGGGAATGTGCCACTCACCCTTATTCTCCAAATCTCCATCAAACTTGGTGCACTTTTGATCTAAATGCAATGGAAGACAATGACCGAGCTGACTTGATGATTGGTGAGTCAAACTCGGTCAATCCCACAACCACCCCGCAAACAATTGACCTCAATTAACTTAGCAGGTATACCCTACCACTATTGCTCAAATACCACAATCAAACCTTTCAGTTCCAAATTTGGCTGGTGTGAACCAACATTTTCAATCTACTTCCCACCATTTGTAGGTACAGTACGAGATGAGTTGCCACCAAGTTCTTTGGGTGACAACAGCGCAGGTGGGTCTAATATTGGGACGACCAAGCAAATGGGCCTTTTAGACACTTCTAATGTTGTGGGCTTCTCAAACAACAATCACACAATGGGCTATTCTTGCAGCACTGAGCTTTATTTAAATCAGGCCACGAGCTTGCTCAATTTTACCCCACAGGCCCAAACGCATTCTCAATCAGATCAAGTGCTAACTAATGGACCTATTATTCAGGCCTCAGCAACTGAAAACACAAGTGCCCAAGCCATTTTGCTTATCAATTGAATGCGCAGGAGAAATCTCCCCCTAAGTTCCCAGTAGAAACAGGGAGTAACAGCCATGAATACACAACTCCTGATGGTCGTTCAATAACCCACTTTCACCCGAGTACTACCAAGACAGTAATCGAGCAAATCTTCGGTCCCCCGTCGCCAACAATCAATGCCATATTGGACTCTTTCAGATTTGAACCGCCATCACTGAAGCAAGTTATTGTTCACAATACACAAACAGAAGAGGTACAATTCAGGCTGCAATTCCTCATAATCCTTCTCCGACTCCATATGAGCAGCAATCCCAATTGCAAATGGCACAATCTACTCACGATAGCTCCAAGATTGATTCTCACCAGACAGTCGATTTTGGTGCGCAAATCAGAGCTAACATAAGGAGGTCCATCCTCAATATGCGTGCTCGCTTCCTCAATCGAGGTGTTTCAGGACCTCATCACCATGCTCAGAGGAAAAAACAATAGCCTATTCAATATGTTATCCCTTCCAGCAGCAGAGTACAATCAAAGCAAGTTACAAAAGGAAAAGGGAAGAGGAAATTGGAAGTTATTCAGGATTCCATTCAGGAAGGGGGTTTCTTTTCAGGAGGCAAGAGACCAACTATTGGAGTCTCCTTTAGACAGGTGGGTGCTTTGACCCATGAAGACAGATTGCACTCTGGCTCTATCACTCATCTTCAAGATCAGGAGCAACAATATGAATTGGCTCCTACCCACCCGACCCCTTTGGGTCTCCCAACACTGCTGGGCTCCGATATCCTATTGCGCACCACTGCTGACGCATCTCTACCTGCTCAACCAGGCTCTTCCAGCCAATTCTCTATTAATTTGGAGGAAACCATTGAGGAAGAGGCGACCCTTACAAAGTGTCGCCCAAGGTGCCATGATCCTCAATTGGAATGTAAGAGGCATAGGGTCGTCCTGCGCATTCAGAACCTTGCAGGCCTTCTCACGACAGTCCAATCCCAATGTTATCTTCATCTCTGAGACAAAAGCATCTACATAAAAAATGGATCGTATACGCAGGAGGCTGGGCTACAAATATGAGCTTCGGTGCTAGCTAATGGTCTGTCGGGTGGATTTACCTTGTTCTGGAGAGAATGTGCGCATCTAAGTATTATTTCTTATTGTACATATTTCTTTTTTTGTACTATTGATAATTTCTACTCTCATGAATCATGCTCTATTATTTTTGCTTACAAATAGCCTAATCCTTCACTTAGAGTCTATTTTTGGGATACACTTTTGAACATTACATCTCTATATCTTACCCCTGTCATGATTATTGGTGATCTCAATGCTTTAGCATTTCAAAAGGACAAGTTAGGATCACTACACCAAAAATGCCCATTCGCAACGGTTTGGGAGCGTGGGGGTAAGCTATTGCCACGACTTAGAGGCGTGGCCATTTGAGGCGTCGCCAAATCCCCATTGACGGCTAAAAACCGTGGCAACGCATATTAGCAACGGTTTTTCGCTTGATGATTTTCTGCATTTAGCCACGGTTTTAAGCCGTTGCAAACACGATGGCCACGGTTCTAAGCTGTGGCAAGTGATGGCCACGGTTTTAAGCCGTGGCAATCATGAAGTACCACGGTTTTAAGCCGTAGCAAGCATAAAGTACCACAGTTTTAAGCCGTGGCCAGTCAAAACAAAATTAAAAAAAAATCTGGTTTTTGCGAGGGTTTGAAACCGTTGCAAATTAATATAATCGAAAAAAAAATTACATTTTTTTTTGCTGCTGCAACAAAATCAGTCCTTACTAAGATGAATATTTTCTTCAAGTTATAGAGTATATCATTAGCAGTTCGCAATTGTCAAAGAACAAATGAAAGAACTATATAGGCTAACTTTCAATCTGATCAAAACCCATGTACCAAGGACATTTTGTATTCAAAATCTTCATATAGACAGAAAGAAAATCCAAAAAAAAAAAAACAGAGTTAGCAACTCTGTTATGGAGTTAGCAATCCATAACAGAGAGCACCTCCCTGCTCAATGAACGTCCTCGCACCTGCAGCTCCAGCCCGCACTCGCACTGCCAATTGGGAGCTTAGAGTAAGGGACCATTTAAGGTTGCCATCTCTTATAAATTCTCTTCTTTACAATAATTTTACCTTTAAAAAAAATGGCACTAAAAGAGCTTTGTAGTTGGACATGATGCTCAACATTTGAGAGAATATACACAAAATATCTGGAGGAAAAAACTTGCCATCTTTTGAAGAATATCGCACTTGAGGACCACTATAAACCGCTTTGTGCACAACTGCTCTTTTCTTAACTTCTTCTTCCCTTGCTAATACATGCTCCAAGTTCCTCAAGTTCATGATTTCTGCATTATGTCATTTCGGGTCAATGGAGATTGCAACCAACAGAACTCAAAGAAACCTATTACTTCCAAACTCCGCAATACAATATTCCTTCTAAAGGGAATGAAGAACCACTACCTGTTTGTGCTGCTTCTAGAAGCATCTCTTCCTGAGTCATTCTCTTCTCCTCGCCTTATTTCTTTCTTTTTATTGGCTGAGTAATTTAAAAAATCAGTGGTTGTTAGAACTTACATATTTTTTACAAAATATCTTTATGAGCATCATAAATAAGGATTTAACATAAACCACAATGATGTAGAGGGAAGGAAATGCAGACACGGAAAAAATGAATAGCATACGTGTGAAAAGACTTAGTAATGCACAGTTATACGACACAATGTAGCCGAAACTAACCTTCATGGTTGCTTGCATGGCTGCTTGTATAGCTTCTCTTTCTGCTTGCCTCACAATGACTGAAGTTCGTGTAGATTTCCTCACAATTCTTTCACTTTCTAACTCGTCATGATGATCAGAGGGACTAGGTTGCTCTGTATTGGAAGGCTTTTCTTCATTTGGAGATTTGTTTAACTTTGAAAGAACTTTCTTTTTGGTTTTCTTTTTTGTCACAGGCTTTCCTCGATATACTAGACGCTTCTTCTTTGGCTCCCTGATAGACACAACAAGATCTCAATAGCCACCCTTGGTTAAAACTCTAAATAAAGTACAATAGAAGAAGTCAAACCTGACATCTGCATCATTTTCTGCTCCTTCATCTGGCTCAAGTTCCTGATATCATAGTGAAAGACAGAGAAAATAAGCAATAGAATACATTGAGTCAGAAAAATGCAACCATAACACAACAGCGGTATACTCACATCTTCATCAAAGTCACTATCAAACACATCAACGACCTCTCCTTCTTCTTCGTAACTTGTATCATTCTCTTCCTGAAAATTATCAACATCATGAGCACAAAAACATGTGCAAAATATCCAACCTTAAATGGTAAGAACTTAATTCTTGCCCACCAAAAATGTCATCTCAACGAATTAGTTTCACTCATTGTTAAAAATGGAAATTCATTCACCATGAAGCTCTAAATTAGATAAATAGACACTGCAACCAAACTCTGCCCCTCAGTTCAGTTGCCTGCACTCTAGTTCTTTGATCAAGCAGATACCATCCTTTGGTCAATCAATTTTAACTGATATATTTATAAATAAAGAGCTTCTTTCATACCTTCGAAAATGGCTTGAACTTGGCCCCAAGCTTGCCTGCAGAAAACTGTTTACAAGGAGTAACAAATGAGACACTTCAACAGATGCAGAGGTTGAAAAACTAGTCTTTCCATTATACGCAGAGGGGATGTAGTAGGGTGGTAATAATAAACAACATCACTACAAAACGCTAAAAAACTAACAACAACACAACCAATTGCATTAATGGTGATTAGGGCCACAACATGGGTTTTAATGAATCCATAGTAGAACCAAAGCATGGCACTGAACAGTGCAACCACATAAGGAACTGATTGAAATCCTTCAGTTGATTTTCTCTTGTAAATTTGATAAAATGTCGGACTGCAACAAAATTAATGGTGATCAGCACCCACAACCTCAGCTAATTTGTACATGGACAAAAAAAAATGCAGTTAGGCAAAAGATAGGAAGATGGACTTACGCTGGAGCTGCAAACACACAGCCGGAGACAATGTTTCATGATAACATCAATTACAGAAGAACATTAGTAATGAAGTAAAAAAAAGAAGTTAATAATAATATAAAATAAAAATTCTACGACTATTTAGCATGAACTCATCAATATAATTCAGTAGGGAGTAAACCAATAAAAGGGAAGTAAAAATATTGGATGAAGAGTTCAAATCAGCTTTAAACTAACAAAAATGAGTTTCATACGTACATGTGAAACAAAAATATATTTAAAACATAATTAAACTGTAGAGTCAAAGCAATATATGAATATCAAGCAAAAGAAATAGGGATAAATCAAATAACATACATAGCACTATAAGAGTATTACCCTCCATTTTGGTAAATATATAGGTTGGTGTTCCTCCAACCTACTTGTGATGTCAGAAATAAATAATCTTAAAGAGTATGCTGGACTGGACCATTGTAATGTTCCTTCCCCAAGAACCTCTTCTCATCCATTCGCAATAAACCTCCTAAATAAACAAAATTTGAAACAACCACTACTTCCCAATCCGTCATTAGCATCCATGGTTCATTCCAACAACACCGAAGGCATCACCGACGGAGCAGTCAAGGGACTGTGAAAGACTCAGACACACACACCCAGTCAGATTCCAGACAGCCAGCAATATCTTGCAAGGCAAAAACTATTCTCATACTTTTCTTAGAAAAACTATTCTCTTTTGCAGACAGTAAGTAATATGAAATGATGATAATCCTATATGCAGGGTGCATAACTGGGGTGAAAAGTCATTTAGAAATAACGATAATACTATATGTAGGGAGCATAACAGGGGTTGAAAACGAGCAAGAAATTGAATGACTTGTAGCTAATGAGTACCATGGATTGATTTCAGACATCATACACAAAGGAAACAAAATGCCATAAAAACAGGATATCATTAGTCTTACTAACCAGCCAATGTGCCAAAGACAACCCCAACCTATTATTTCAAATTCATATTATATAAAAAAAAAAAATGAAATCTGAAAATACTGTCAAGTAAACAAGTCCATATCGCCAGTACTTCGTACCTTATCAAGTGCAAGGATTTTTGTCCATATGAAAACAAGAATCTGCCTTAATTCGATAGTCGTCGATGATTGTTTCCGATGAATCTAACTACAATGTGTGCCCTCAATAATCTTGAGTGTCTGCCTTATAGCTCAGTTGGCTTGGTGAATCGCATGCAAGCCTCCTTTTCACTGCCAGAGTGACCTTGGCACTGTCAATTGCCATTCCGAGTTGAATATCACCACCCTAGTTCAGATGAGAGGAAAGCTGGAGATTAGATGATATCTTGTAATATGTTTAAAATAGTTCCATCTGCAAGACAAAGTCTGCAATAAATCCTGCTCCAGAGAATTAAGAGATTAGCATGTCAATTTCCTATAGACAAAAATAGATACAGTGGTTGTACACATTATGTCAAACTATCAGGGTATGACAGAGTAGATAAATTTATACTACTGAAGTCAAATATTAAGAAAAGTGGATAGTTTTAACTAACGATGTTTTAATGAATCGGAACAGATAGCCAAAGATTACAAAATTATCACTCACTTAAAAACTGATGAGACAATCATGAGATAATTTGTTCTTAGTGAATAAAAGAATCACTAAGAATCACTTAAAACCTGAAGCTATAAGGCTGAATTCCAAAGGTAGGGTATGGTCTATAGCCTCAAGGGTCTAGCTTGACAGGTGTGCAATCAGATTACTCAACAAACAAATGTCTAAGCCAATAACCTTTGTAATAATAGTAACTATAATATTTTACCAGGGAAAACACCCATACATTAATACATAACTCTAAATTTGAAAGTAAAATGCTAAGTCACAAGCTGAAGTAGATTACACAAATATTGAGGAATACCTTATAGCCTTTATCACATCTCTACAGTGCCTCAAGTAAACATCATCGTCACCTTCCCACTCAGGCTCAATAGGAGCAGCTATCAGATTCTGCGAAACAAGACTCACACAAGAGAAACTATTGGACAGTTCAGTTTCGACCAGGGTTGTTCCACGTGCCTCTCCTGTCTTCGTGTCACAAACAGAGTCCTCAAATACAGAATTCAGTGCTGCAATATCCACCAGATTTTCTGAAGGAAGACCCTTCCCTGCCTGTTCCATCTCATTGTTACCAAGAGAATCATAAAAAGGAGATCTCTCTTCAAGCTCAGTGTCTAGAACTAGTTTGATGACTGAGAAATGCATACTACATACAAAAAATATGGAAGACATACCTCCAGCTCGTCATCATTATCTGCTGAAGAATCATCAGATACCTCACCAGTCTCTTCTCTCCTCCTTTTGCCAGGTAATGCATCCAACAGTTCTGTTATAGATATGAAAAAAAAAACATTCTGCTCAATAACACTAGAAAAAATTACATAATATCTACAAAACAGGTCATAGAAAAATGCATATATAGGTGTGAAGCTGATAAGAAGCCATGGAAGATTGATGAATTACCTCTGTGGCCTTTCACAGCTTTTGGGTCTTTCTTTTCCTTAGTAACGCCAAAAACATCAAAGCATAGGTCTTTCATTGATGTTGAGACCTATAATTGTAGTTCAAATAAAAATATCAATGAAATTGAAAAGAAAAAAAATTAGATTACAAGACAGAAAGAATAAGAATATCATCGTAATAATTTGATGCTTGTCTTACACTTTTAAATTCAGATTCTGAAGTGCCACAGAGCTCGATCAACTTCAACTTATCTATTTTAAGCTGTGAACAAAATAACCTGCATCACATAACCTAACAAAAAAGAGAGGGAAAACATCTTGGGAAAAAACTAAACACAAACAGGACTAAAAACACACTGGTCACTAACCTTGTGTTTCTTTGCACATAAATAAAATGCAACACCTGTAAACACAGGCCTGGTGAAATCTGCACTTGTTTCACTTAGGTGGGTGAATGAAGCAGGACTCATCTAGCTATATATGGGATTGCCGAGGTTCCATTAACAAAATCGAAAAAATGTAAGTTAGTTCAAAAGTCTCATAGTATGTTTCAAATAGGTCATGCTTTCATATGAGGGCTTCAATGGTTTCTTTAGCAGTTTCTGTTAGCTAGCCTGTGTTTCAAAGTGTTGATTTCATGTTGAAATTTGTTGATACATTGCATATGCACAACTCTTTTGATATAATATTCAGGCTCGTTGGTGGGAAAACAATTTTTATTTTCTTTTATTTTTTTCTTTTCCTGGTTTAAGAAAACCACCTAGCTTTGGGCAATGCCAAGGGGACCGCAGTCACATTGTAAACTAAAATGTAAAACTCAAGCGTAAAAAGTTGGTAACTAGGCAACCCGCTATCAAGAGAAGGCGTATGATGGAAGACATCCGCTTTCCGACAAAGTTTTTAAGCCCTAACCAGACGTCACTACAAAAAAAAAGACAATTCAGCAACGGCTAAAAACCGTTGCTAATTGTCAAAAAACCATTGCTAAAATGAATTAGCAACAGCTCAACAACCGTGCTTGTTTTTCTTTAGTTCTGATCTCTCATGTTTTGTTTTTTATAATGTTCTATTATTTTTAATGTTAGACAACTCCTTCCATTATTCTAATGTTTTTGTTTGTTTATAATTAGGAACATAATTAGTCCCACATTTTATTGACTGTTGAGAAACTAAGGCATGACAATTTCTAAAATAAAGCCCTGCTAACTGGGCTTTCAACTTCTATATTAATCTAACATGTCTGACATAATCATGCATCTAACATGTCTAACAAAATCATGCATCAACAAAGGTTTCTCAAACAATCAACAGAATCATGCATCAACAAAGGGCTAAAACATTACTTCAATCTAACATGTCTTGAAAAAATTCAAATAAAAAAAAACATTCAAGAACCCAAGAAGTAAAAAACAAATTCATTACCAGACCAAGCCGTTCCCCGGCCCAAAAGATCCTCCACTGATTGATTATGGTTCACTTCTTCTTCTTTCTCTTAACACTCTCCTCTGCTCCTCTCTCTGACTCTGAATTTCTAACAAACCCTAAAATGAAAGCATCAACACAAGTTTATCAAACAATCAACAGAATCATGCATCAACAAAGGGCTAAAACATTACTTCAATCTAACATGTCTTGAAAAAATTTTAAAAAAAAAAAATTCAAGAACCCAAGAAGTAAAAAACAAATGCATTACCAGACCAAGTCGTTCCCCAGCCCCAAAGCTCCTCCACTGATTGATTATGGTTCACTTCTTCTTCTTTTTCTTCACACTCTCCTCTGCTCCTCTATCTGACTCTGATTTTCTAAGGAACCCTAAAACGAAAAGGGAAGGAGGCGAAAGTGTTTTCGCCAAACCGTGAAAGTGTTCTCCACAATCTGATTTGAAACGAAAATGGAGCTCCTCGATCTCTCCTGCGCCAATTTTTTTCGCAATACGTCGAAACTGTTTTTCGCAATGACCGCGCTCTTTTTCCGCAATTTTTTTCGCCAAAGCGCGAATTTTTTTTCGCCAGAGCGCGAAACTCTTCTCTCCACACAGGCGCACGTGCAAAACAATCTTGTTTAGCCACGGTTTTAAGCCGTTGGCAGTTCAAAACACGCTTATAGCCACGGTTTTAGACCGTTGGCCATTATAACCACGGTTTTTGGCCGTGGCAAATGAACCTACGGGTTACAGCCGTGCCCATGGGGTAGTGATTATAGCCACGGTTTTTATTTTTATAGCCACGGTTTTAGGCCGTTGACCACGATATCCACGGTTATTGACTGTGGCAAATAAACCAACGGTTTAGAACCGTGGCCATCTCCGTGTAGCTAAACATGCCTTTTGGTGTAGTGGATGTAGGAGGGTTTCGGACTCGAACACTAAACACCTTAGAAATTATGTCAATACCTATAATCTTATTGACTTCTCTCTCAATGGTTCCAAATTAATTGGAATAACAAAAGAAACGATGGTCATGGGATCAAATCTAAACTTGACATAATTCTAGTGTCTACTAATTGGATGGTTAACTTTCCCTCAACTGTAGCACATTCAATTCATACATTATCTTCAGATCTTAGAGCTATCTCGCTCCAATTGTTGACAGACGAAAAATTGGGTCCAAAGCCTTTTTGATTCTTTCACATGTGGACCGGATACCCACTATGTAGAGGCCTAGTCAATGAATCATGGTTTTCAGGATCCTGCTCTCAGCACTTTTCTTCAAAAACTAAGAACCTGAGCTACAAACTCTCCCGATGGAACAAATAAGCCTTTAGAAACATAGATAATATCATTAAGGAAACCCTGCATAATCTAGACAAACTTCAGAACTCTCCTCCCTCTTGTGAAAATGCTACCGCCATCTCGATTCTGGAAGATATGTTGGTTGAGCTTTATTATAAAGAGGAACTCTTCTGGAGGAATAAATCGGAGGAATCCTAGATCAAGGATGGTAATAAGAACACCAAGTTCTTCCATCTATCCACCTTGTTGCGAAGAAAATGCAACCACATCCTTAGGCTTCGTGATTCGAATAACAATTGGCAGAACACACACTCCTTGATTGGTCAAATCATTAAAGACTATTTTCAAAACATTTTCCAATCTTTGAATCCGGATCTTTCTTAAGACTCAAGTAGAGCCATTATCTCCTTGTTCACTCTAGTCGTGTTGATTATGGATAATGAGCAACTCCTTAAAACTCCTGGAGAGGAGGAAATCAAATCTATTGTCTTTGGTATGGGTCTCACAAAGCCCTAGGGCCGGATGGGTTTCATGCTATATTTTTTCAACATTATTGGGATATCGTTGGGAAAGATGTCATTGATGTGGTCACCAATTTCTTCATTACTAAAACCCTGGATCTTAAACTCAATGAAACTTTTCTAGCTTTAATCCCAAAAATCTCCAACCCTACCACACCAGACAAATTCCGACCAATTGGGCTATGTAATGTCATTTATAAAGTTATCTCAAAATTGTTGGCTAATAGGCTCAAGCCTCTATTGGACAACATCAACTATCTGAATTAATGAGCCTTTCTTAAAGGTAGATCTATCTCAAATAACGTTGACCTAGGCCATGAGGTCTTCTTCCAAATGAAACACAGCCGCCGAAAAAAAATGATGGATGGTCATTAAAATTGACATGGCCAAAACATATGATAGAGTTGAATGACCCTTTCTTCTTCGAATTCTCAAACAACTAGGCTTTGCGGAAGAATGGACCCACCTTATTGAACAATGCATTTCAACCTCTTCCCTCAAGGTTCTCCTTAATGGTTCGCCTCTTCCTAACATCAAACCTACCAGAGGCCTCCGACAAGGAGACCCATTATCACCCTATCTTTTCATCTTAGTGGTTGAAGCCCTTTCCTAGATGTTTGTGCAAGCAGAATCTTCTCTCACTATAAAAGGAATCCGGATTCGGCGCCACTCCCCCTCCATAAATCACATTTTTTATGCAGATGACCTGATGATCTTTGGCAGAGCATCCTTTGCTGAATCTCACTCTGTTAAAGACTTTCTGTCGAATTATAGTGCGATCTTAGGGCAAGCAGTGAACTTTGATAAAACCCTTGTATACTATAGCTCAAATGTTCACAAAAAAATGCCAAAATGATCAATCGTATCCTAGGCTCTAAGTTTTACAATCCTAGGGATAAGTACCTTGTTTCGCCCTTGCTCTTATTAAGAAAGAGAACCTCAGACTTTCAATTTCTGGTAGATAAAATTAATTCCAAATTATCTTTTTGGAAAGCAAATGTCCTCTCCCAAACAGGGAGAACGATGATGATTAAGGTTGTGATTCACTCTATACCGGGGTACTCAATGCAAACTTTTTTTTCTCCTGTAATGACCCCCAATTTTGACAAATGATAATGTTTTAGGGCATATTTATTTTGAGGTTGGGTGTTTAATAAACAAATAAAATGGTGTCAATATAATGTTGTGCAAACCCTAATCTTGTAGGGTTTTGCCATTGGATTGGTTAAATAAGGATTTGATTCTTCCCAGCCGCATAGAAAGTCTGTAAAAAAAAAAAACTGAAGAAACAGAAAAGAAAAAAGGGGAAGGAAGAAAAAAGTAAGCAGGTGAGTTCTTTACTTCCAAATTCTATTAGTTTTACTTTTAAAGTTTTGTTTTGCAAAGTGTGCTCAATAGTCAAAGATTCAGTAACATATAAATTTGTCCTCCAGTGGTTATGGGATTGATGGACGTTGTATTTAATACTTTTGGTTATGGGATTGATGGATGTTGTATCTAATACTTTTGGCTTATGGGGTTGATGGATGATGGAGTTGAACCATGTGCTTATGGGATGGGATTGAACTATGTGCTCATGTGATCGATTGGCTTAACCTAACATGGCCCCTTTAGAAGCTATGACATCATTGGGAGGAAATCAATACATTAAAGGATGGTGGGGTACATCTAATAAATTAATATAAGGATTTTAATTCTTGCAATGTTCTACATCCATTCAAAGAGAGAATTTTTTTTTTTTAATAAAATAACAAGAAGTGTGGAGAATAGTATATAGGAAGTAGTACCCTATTTTTGTACATATTCTATGTGGTCATTCAACACATAAGTGTCAGCTTTAGGAAGAATAGTAGGATGGACCCTGGTACCCAATCCCACACTTTACAAAAAAAAAAATTTATCTCAGTGACTACTCAATTTCAAGTGACCCCCAAATCATATATATCCTTTTTTTTGTCACAATATGTACATGACTACAATATATGATCAGATTACTTGTATGTCAGTGATTACTTTAGTAGTAGTTATGATTATAGTATAAATATATCTACTATATGTAATAACATGTTTATGTCATTTATGAACAATGATTTTACTGTGTATAAATTATTCCATTGATATTGTTAAGTGTATTTTTATAGGATTGCATTATAGTGACACATAGAGTTTAGCCTTTGTTAATATGTGGGTAATTACTTCGGATAAATTAGTTAGATACGGATAAAAAGACTCGATGTGTTCCTGAGTATTGTTGGGTTTCCTAAAACGATGGGTGAACTTGTCTTTGATTGACAAGGTGCCAATATATAAGGATTATGAGATATCACAATAAATTACAAAAAAAAAGGTGACATTCCCCAAAGAACGGGTGGATTTGTTTATGATTGACAAAAAATGTCAAGCGATATGAATAAATTTGAATTTATCGCTTTAAATAACATCGAATTGTATCACTTGGAACTACCACATCTCTTTGATGTTTATGATTTTCCCTATTTATAAAGAAACTAAATAACCTTCAGGTTGTCTTGCTGATGTGGGGCACCTCTTTTCTATAGAGAAACTAAAATAACTTTCGGGTTAGTCTTGCGAAAAGATGGTGATTTTGAAATGCCTAAAATAGGCTTATTATTTGTCCGTCAAAAGTGTCCGGTGATGCATGCCTGTATGTGATGTGTCCCCACTTGGGCATGAATGACGAAGAAGTCCTCATTTATATGAGAGAGGCATACGGGCATGTATGTTCAGCACGGAGGTGGTGCGAATGTGGTATAGTCTAAGCGATCAATTCATTATAAACGGATAACTGGGTTAAAATAAATAATTTATTGGTAAATTTTGAGTAAATAGAATAATACAATTATTGTCTTATAATCACTTAGTACAGGATGGCAAGTCTGCTAACATTCTCTACAGGTCTGACTTGCCATGGTTAGTTTCCACAGGACGGGTGTCATTATCATCATCATCATCAAAGCCCATTCCCAATATTTTTGGGGTCGGCTACATGGATTTTGGTTCTCCAAGCAATGCGGTCTTCCCACATATCCTCGCCTAATTCAAGCTCAATGATATCTTCATTCACCGTCTTCATCCAAGTTTTCAACGGTCGTCCCCTCCGTCTACACCCTCCATTAACTTGCCAATCTAGACATTTTCTAATTGGTGCCGTGTTTGGTCTCCTTCACACATGACCAAACCAAGTTAAACGTCTTTCTCTAATTTTGTCATCTATGGTTGCTACACCTAAGTATCTCCTAATTCTTTCATTTCTAATTTTATCCTTACGAGTTTTACCACACATCCACCTTAACATACGCATTTCTGTTACTGCCATCCTATGTGTATGTTGTCCCATAGTAGCCCAACATTCTGAATCGTATAGCATGGCTGGTCGAACAATTGTCTTATAGTTACGAAAATATGTTAGAAACTGTAATTAGCTTTATACATTCACCTGTGGAGGAACTACGTGTTTTGTTTTGGTTATTTTGTCGTACTATATTTTCCTGTCATGCCATGCTATTTCTCTTATTGATTTTTTTTTTGGGAACGGAGAATTTCACACCAGCTTAATTGATGACCCAAGTGGGCTTTGGCTTCTTGGGTACATTCCTTTGGGAATGTAGCCGACTAGCTTGTTTCAAGATTTAGTAGCTTCGGGCGAGCTTATAGAAGTTCGTTTCGTACGTGACGAGCATTGCTGGGGAGTTGCACGTTGTTCAAGAGTCTAGGTCATTTTGTTTGTTAGGTGACAGTTTAATCTTTTGTAATTGAACTTGGAGTTTTTTTCATTATTATTTATTTATTGGGAGAGATACATTCATGATTAGTTGAACTTGTCAGAGTTGGTTATACGAGATTTAATATATTTTCCTTCATTTTGATGGGTTTTTTAGATCAGTTGTTTTATTTCCTTCTAATCTGGTAAATTGTGCATTTGATTATTTCTCGTGGATGCCAATTGTTACTTTTAGTAAATGACATTCATGTCCCAAAATTTGGGAAAAACGGATTATCCCATGCGGATATTAGGATTTCATTTTTCTTGAATATCGGGGCGTGACATCTCCCCTGTGCCACCACCAACCAAATTGATGCTATTGCCAGGAACTTTTGGTGGAATGGTACAAACGATGGAAAAGCAAAACATTTTGTTTCCTGTGACAAAATTACCCTTCTGCGCCACATGGGTGGTCTCAATATTCCCTCGGCCAGAATAAAAAAAATTTGGCTTTAAAGGCTGCGTGTTATCACGAATCCCCTCAATCCCATAAATGCGCAGCCAAAAGCTATCTATTTTTGCAACAAAAGTGTCTTCCAAATCTCAAAACCTCCCCCGGTCGCTTCTTTTGCATGACGCGGTAATCTGACTGCCCTCGCTAAGATGCGTTGGCATTTGATCCGGTAAATCCATTCGGGTAACGAGATACACATGTGGAATGATTGTTGGGTAAAACAAGATTTTTTTTCTGGCAGATTCTGACACTCTATCCTCTTTGGCCTCCTCCTACCACACGGTCCGCGATCTATGACAATTTAATGATCGTAGACCTTACTGGAACGAGGGACTCGTCTCATCGCTATTTCCGCAACCAGTGGCCCGAGACATCCTTGATATTTGCATTCGCTCCTCTGATACTCAAGACTCTCTAGTTTGGAAATTTGACAAAAGAGATGTTTTTCAGTTAAAAATGCCACAAACTCTTTCGTTGTGGACACCTTAGAATCCTCCTCCTCCTCTCACAATCATAGGCAACTCAAACCTAATATCTTAAGAGAACTATGGAGGATCAAAGCGCCTGCCAATGCTATATTTCTTCTTTATAAAGTCTTGCAGCATGTCTTGCCCACGATGTCGAATTTGGCGCAGATTCATATGCCAATTGACGATTGCTGCATTTTTTGTCTTAACCATAAGAATGATGTGCTTCACCTCTTCTTCCTTTGCCCTATGGTTCACAGACTGTGACTGCTTTCCTCGCTTCCTATTGACTGGAGGACTTCCAATGTTCCACACCAATCAATCCATGGCTTCTTTAATTTTCTCTAGGAAACAACGACTATTTAGTCAACTCTTCGATAGGAGATGCTCTCTCAAATCAGAATAGTGATTCTTGCCATTTGACAGACCCGTAATAACCTGATATTCCATAAGACCAAGTTCTCCTTTCATAAATTCATCCAATCGGTAAATCATACCTGGTCACTATGGAAAAAGCAATGGTATATGACTCCCCCTGTTCCTCATCATGACACACCTCAGTCCACCTCACTACATCACCATCTTGAAACAACCACTTTGGGAACCCATCTTAGATCCTCCCACTTTGCACAGAACCAGGGTCCTCCTTCGGATCCTGGGTCTAACATGCAACTCCCTAGAATTCAATTGATCAATCAACAACTCTTTGCTGCTACATCTCATAGGCTCAATACTGTGTCCAGAAACCCCATCTTAGTCCCCATTTCTCTTTCCTCTGAGATGATTTTGGTTACTTACGATGCCTGTTTTTATGCCACCTCTCAGCATGGAGTTTTTGGAGTATTTGCAGTGGATGCTTATGGTAGGGTACGCGCCAGACTAGCAAACACGATCTCGGATCGGGTATTTGATAGTACCATGGTCGAATGTTTTGTTGCAGAAGCTGCTCTTTTGTTCGTACAGGCCAAACACTAGCTTGCTGGATTGATCTTAGGTGACTAGGGTGCTCTGAACACGATTTTGCGAGTTGACTCGAAGGATCAGCAGATGGAGCTTTGATATTTGTGGTGACCTCTACTCTATACTATTAAGTCACTTCTCTCTAACAGTGAAGCCCATGTTTTGGCTTCAAGTGCAGGACAACTATGTAATATTTAATGTTTTTAATTGCAAGAAATTATCATTTCACAAAAAAATACTTCCATTACTCTCACTAATTCAATTTATACGGAAAAACGATAAAAAAAAGTTCAGCAACATAAGTGTATAATAACACTGACCATATAAATGTTCCATTTATAACTGCAAGATATCCCATTCATATTTTTTCAAAATTAGAAACTAACATTTGTTCTTTTTCACCAATTACTTAAATTACTGTATGAAATTTTTTTTTTTTTTTTGTATGAATGACTATTTTCTTACACGCAGCATAACCACACAGACTAGCTTGTTTAATTAAAGATTTTAGTGTTTATTCACTAACAATAACTTGTAGAATCATGTAGAACCAAACCAACAATTAGCAAATCATCTCTCATAAATACCACTAACAGAGCGTATAACCTATCATGGGCTAGATAGTAGATGGTCTTCAAAATCTCATTTACACCTCATGGGATTTAATAAATAAAATTCAAAAAAAAAAGTTGTTAGAGAAAACCCAATCCATAAAATTGTTTTAATGTCAAGTACTAACTCGTATCTCAAATAGTATTTCTCGAAACACTATTCTAAACATAGCATATTCCCTCAGTTAGAGCTAAGGCAAAAGACGATGTAGAAAAGTTTTCATTTGTCTTCGATGTCATTTGACGCGCAAAAATATTTTAAGTTAAGTTATATTTGTCTTCGATGAAGAAATTAAAATTCAGAAATAAACCTACAAACTTCAAATTGATTTATTACGTGATGATTAATTTAAGTTATATACAACCATGTCCTCCATGGGGGGGGGGGGGGGGGGGGGGGGGGGTAGGTGGCCTAACATACATATAGGCGCCTAACACTAACAAAACTTCTTTGACATTATATCCATTGCTTGGAACTGAAATTTGAGGCAAAATATGTGTCACAAACCATTCATTCTTGAATTTTTTTTTTTTTTAACGTACATACAAATTACAATTTTAAAAATAAGAGATCAATCTAGGAAAAAACTACAATACATTAGTTTTGTTCAAAATGATTGCAAGCTCGCAGACAAACATATATAAGATAATAAAAAAATATGTGCTTATTGGCAAGAATGACATTTAGCTTCCACAGTGGTGGAATGACTTATACTCTTCCCATTTGCCTCAAAACTCTATCAGTGTGATATGGTTCGTGGATGTCATAGCAAACAAGACATTCAACAAACCAAGTCACGTCATGCAAAGGAACTTCCTTCTTCGTTATCTGCATAGAGATCTCATATCACCTGCATATAAACAACAAATGTTATAATATTACTTGTTATATTGTTTCAATATTGTATTGCCCGTGTGTTGGCCCCATCAACTAATAAAATTTGAACATTAATAACCTCTTCAGCTGACAAGTCATCTAAATGTTCTCTTAAAGCAACGATCTCGTCCACTTTATCGCCAACTTGAACATGGGATTGTCACTTTCCAAGAGTCGAGTCACCTTGTTTGTAGTTAACCTCAACCTTGCTAAGCAGACGAAAGTGATCTCGATTCAAGTCTATGAAAAATATGAATGGTTAATATACCTCTTATTATTAAGAAAAAAAACTAGATACAATACAAAATGAACTTACATCCAACATCCCCAAATAACCTGAAATCTGTTTCTCCGATTCTCGACTTGCTAAGCCCAATAAAACGGCTAATGCAAACGAGCCACACGCTATTTTCCCAACCTTATTCACATCAGTTAAGGAGTCCAAATAATAAACTTGCTGGACCCTTGTGCCTAACTTAACTGCAAATAGATTACATCCCAACAAATGAAGCAAAAACCCTCTCGCACATCTAACTTTCTTCTCTCATGAATCCTCGTCCTTCTTCTTTAATCAAAACTATAGGCTTAGGATGTTAGATTTGTTATATACAATCTCCTCATTTGTCTCGGCATAAGAGCTACCCAACTTCTTAACTTCTGAGCTTAAAGCTACGACTTCATTCATGTGTGTCTCACCAACAAAAGGCTATCCTATTATTGGAATCCCACATATACGACTTACATCGACTAGTGTTACTATCATTTCACCGAAGGATAGATGAAATGTGTTCGTCTTGGGATGCCACCTCTCTAAAAATGTCATTATCAAAACCCGATCTACATGTCTCTTTACAAAATCTAACAGTTTTGATCCGCTAGAAAACACCATGTCTCTAACATCCTTCACCTATTTATGTATATCCACGAAAATAGTCGATTGTACTGATAGCGACAAATGAGTGGATCTCGTTCTCAATTCAAAAACACTAAAACAACAATGTGATTGACATTTAATAAATAATTATATGGAAAAGAAATCAAACTAACCATGAATTTATCATCCCATTCCAAAATACATATGGAATGTGGTCCTCATAGCCAATCAAGATGAAAAGGCCCTTTGGTCCTCTAGGGTACCCATCCTCATGAACATGTTCTTTCTCCTCTGCCCAAACTTCTTCACCATTTTACTCACCTTATTTCTCTCCAACCTATTCTACTCCATGTACAGGGCTTGCTTTCTCTTCAACCAATTTTTCTGCCTGAGGAATGACTTTCTGTTTTTTCTTTCCCAAATCTGCCCGAGGAACAAATTTTTGTTTTTTCCCCACTTTGTTTGGCAGCTTGGTTAGCACGGTCCTTTCTATAATAAGAGGTTGGACGCCGTCGTTCAGTCATACTAGTACTGCCATCCTTAATTGATAAAGAATTTCCTCACCCAAGTCCTCCACGATTAGTGTTTTAACGGTTACCTCTTCCACGACCACTTCCTCTTATTGTCTTAACCATCTTATTTAAGAACAAAAGAGAAAATCATTAAAACCCACACAGACATAAGGATATTATTTTGGATTGGATATTATTTGAATACAATTTCACAAAATTCTGAATCTTTAACAATGGAGGGGAGTTCACTTCACCATAATCAAATGGGGGTTGGCTAGTTTATGAAAACTGACTTGTGTGAATTTTGGCGAGTATATGGAAGCAGACTCGTCTAAGTTTGGGTGAGTACATAAAAGCAAAGTGGAAGGAATATGCGTGAGTATGCCTCTACATAACCGCAATTGTATAAAAATTGGGGGAATCATTTGTATACAATTTCAAACCCACGAACAATTCTGCCATTTTATACTCTCAATACCATGTTCGATTAGGTATACAAAAAAACTCGAAATTGTTTGATTCATGGTTTTAGTTCATGCATTCATACCTTATAGTGATTTTAGGGCTATCTTTCAGGAGAAATTGAAACAAAACCACTATTCGAAGTTCAAATGAACTTAAGGTGTATTTGGTTGCATGGAATCTTATGCCATGAAAATCCATGAGCGAACCACCTAAATATAAACTAAATTGAGGTTCACTCACCAATCCACCATTAGATTTTGTGATCAATGGTGGAAATGAAAATCCCATGAATATGAGAATCGCACTCCTTGGTCCCCTCAAAGCATATGATTCTCATGTTCATAGACTTTCATTCTCATTATTGATCACAAAATCTAATAGTGGATTGGTGAGTGAATATCAAATTAGCTTAGATTTAGGTGATCCCTTCATGGATTCCATCATGCAATCAAACACAACCTTAGTTGTTGGTTTTGGCGAGCAAATGTTCGATTCCAAGCTTTGCGATGAATTCAAAAACAGTGGCAACCTCGCAGCCACCATAAACAACCCCAAGCTTTGTGATGAAGCGCAATACAACTCTAAAATCATGCACCAAGGGAGAGAAGAACCTCTCAAAGACAACAAAGTGGACGATTTGGAGTGAGGATTGGAACAAAATGCGCAAATGGAAAAGGGAACTTCAACTGGAATGAGAGGAAAAACGTAGAATTAGAACTGAAATTTTCAGTTTTCTGGTAGGTGGTATTAAGTGAAATGTGGTGGCTTGCAGCAAAAAAGTCTGACATGTACGACATGTGGAAGTGTGGGTGGACATAGGATTTTATGAATTTTAAGGTGGGATGGGGAAGGGAATCCTTGGGTGAAAATAGCAGTTGGCACCAGGCCCTGAGCGAGTGTTACTGTTGAGTGTGCTCCGTCTAGCTCCCCTGTTGGTCTGTCTAGCTGCTCTGTCTCCATCTTCCGGTCTCACCTGCTAAGATTTAGCTTAGAACTTGTGGTGAATAGCTCAAACTGTGGGAAGTAGTTTAGAACGTTTGGTTGACAAGAGGAGGAAGAACTTTCGGACACACGTTTAAATTTCCTTCTGAAAGTTGAATGGCCAGTTTGATTTTGCAAAAGAAAAGAGACGCAATTGGTTGGTTCTAAGTGACTTTTTCCATTATTATAGTGAAAGGTCCTCTTTCCTTATCAAACCCCCCCATATTAGTTCTAGACTCACACCAGCAATCATGAAAAAGAGAATATTGCAAAATTTGTCCATAGATGCTTCTGTTTCTTCGGATTTCGTAGATTCCATTCATCATTACAAGCATTCCTTATGACCTTCTTGTGCTGTGATTCAAAATCTTACTGAAGAAAAGCAGTTCAGTTCAGTTCAAGATTGCTCAGAGTTTGCTTGAGAAATTTGCTCTCAAAGATTTCATTTCTTCGCCTTCAGTTTTGAATGTGTATGAGCAAATTTACATTGTACATTTGAGGAGTTTAGAAAAGGGGTTCAATCTGATCACATTGTATTTAACTTTTTTTAACTTAAGCTGATTTTTTGGTTGAATAAAACATTTTATTTCAATTTTTCATTTTTTTTACTCGGTTTGCATCATATTCTTCTTTCTTTGAAGAAACCGATCAAGATGTCTTCCTATTTACCCCATAATTATTATTGGTAGTTAAAATTTAGTTAGGTAACGTATGGTGCTTTGGGTGATAATGGTCATTTGTACTGTGATCCATTCCAAAATTACTATCACCTCTGCCTTCTTTTCCTTTTTACTCCCTCGATTCTCTCTTCACTAGAATCCATTTTCTCCCTTCATTGCATTTTATATGTCCCTTCATTATGAAGAAACACCTCCCCTCCTCATTCATCTTCATATACTCTCCTCTCTTCATCACCCGGTCAATAGCAAGAAAACAATCTTTTTGTCCTCCCCTCACCAAGCCTTTCATTGGCTCTTTGTTCTCACTTTCTCTCATCTCGCTCAATCTTCACCACTGCACAGTATACTAATAATCTATTACTTCATGCTTGTTGTAAGCCTGGGGATGTGGAGAAGGTAGAGGGTTTGTTGGATGAGATGACAGTAAAGTGTATTTCACCCTCTTTTCTCATATAATATGTTGATATCACTCTTCTGTAAGAAGGGTATGCATTACGAAGCATTGGTTGTTCAAGAGAGAACGAAGAGAGAAGGAATAGTTCCTGATATTGTAACTTACTTGTGGGTTATGTAAGGAAGGGCAAATGAGAGAGGCTTCGAGAATGCTCAGGGAACTCAATGGAGTGAATCCTAACCAGGTCACATACACTACCCTAATTGATGGGTACTGTAGAGTGAATGAACTTGATGAAGTTTTATGATTGCGCGAGGAAATGGGGATCAGAGGGATGCTCCCTGGGGTTGTTATGTACAATTTGATACTCCGTAAGCTGTGTGAAACAGGCCAAATAAAGCTTGCAAACAAACTGTTAAGTGAAATGAGCGATAGGAAGATTGAACCTGACAATATCACGTGCAACACCTTGATTAATGCTTATTGCAAGATAGGAGATATGGGGTCTGCCTGGAAAGTTGGGAATAAGATGTTAAAGGTTGGCATACAAGGCCTTGATTCATGGGTTCTGCAAAGCTAAGGAAATGGACAAAACTAAACAACTTCTGTTTCACATGCTTGATGCAGGTATGTATGAATTCTTTTCGATGTGGATTCTTAGCCATAGAATTGTGAATGCCTGCATAAATTTCCTTCTGATTGATGTCACATTATACCTTACAATTCATATTGGATATCCATGTACTATAATCATCTAAAATTTGTTTCCAACAACAGTTTACACCCGATTTAGTGTAGCATACTAGATTAGGCAAATCTAAATGTAACATATAGAGCTGATGCCGTTAATGCATTGCATTCTGACGCATGGAAAGTATGCTAGTAATTTCATCTGCTTCTCATTTTTCCTGATTGGATGTTCTGGATATTATTTGTAACCCATGTAGAATAATAATTCCTGGAATTTCAATGAATTAGGTTCATAGGAATTGCAAAGTGCTGTCTTTTCTGGCTACTACAACCAAGGCAAAGAAGAAGCAGTTCTAAGTCTCCCTGATGACCTAATGGTAAGAGGCTTTGTTGTAGATATCGCAGTTTACAAGGCACTAATAAGAAAGTTTGCAGTAGAGAAAAGACTGATTGTGCACAAAAAGTACTTAGTATTATGCAAGGGAAGGGTATGTTAGGCGATTATGTTGTCTATACCAGTTAGGCTTATGCTTACTTGAAAGCTGGGAAGCCAGAGATGTTGGATGAAATGATTAAGAACTTGATGACAACGAATAAGATATACAAATCCTTAAATGCTTCTTATGCAAATGACGTTGACATCTTAAACTTGTTTTGGGATGAAGTAGTCAAGAGAGGCCTGGTCACAAAGAAAGTTCTCAACTTAATGAGGCAGTCAGATTCTAATTATTGAGACAACATCCATGATGCTCATGTGTTGCCTGTTCAAGTTACCTTGTAATCTGCAACTTCTTGTAATGCACAATTGGGCAGAATTACATGGGTTGTATATACAGTATTTGCCATGGGTCTGCTCAAATAAACTGTTGGGTACCTTATGCAGGTGATGCCTTTTGAAAATTGATATGCTCTTAGTCTCTTTATTGGAATAGAGATGGCATTTGTCTTCACAATGATCATGCTATCATAGAACTAACCTAGCACCCATTCTCTCAGTCATTTGCAGATTCTTTGGGTTGGTGGGTTGGGGAATTCTCAGTATTGCCTCTTTTTTTTTTGGAGAGCGAGCGGGGGTTATTTAGGATCCCCAAACCTAAAATAAAGAAAAACGTTACATTCTCATATATATCTTCCCAATTCTATCTTCATATACATTTTTTTTTTTCAATTAATCCTTCGCAATTGAGCTGGGAATAATTTCCACAAATTCAGTATTATGATATAAACTCGCCAAGTGGTCCGCAGCTTTATTTGTCTCCCTGTAGTCATGCTGAATCTTGTATTTCTTCCAACAGTATCAGCTCACGCTTGATCCTCCTAGTGATATGTCTAAGATCCCAAGGTAACGCCCTATCATTGGTTATAGGAGTAAGCAAATCAATAGAATCTGTAGTTTCCTATGCTACATAAGATTCATGGTAGTTCTACTCAATTGAGTTGTAAGTGTAGCATTGTTATTTTGGCGATCGAAAAATATTTCATTTTTGTGTGTAAAGTTCCCTCCTAGCAATAATGCAGTTTCTCATTTTCTTCGCAATGGATGTAGACTGGATGACCACAAGATGAGCACATTATGACGAAGCTTCCAGGATGAATGGTACTGAGCTTTTGGAACTGTCCTTAGTTTGGCTACTTATCATCATCATCTGTCATATTGCAAAACACAGTTGGTTATGAACAGTGTCATCAAGGTTGGTGCCTTAATTGTACTGCGGTAACTTTAATACAGAGGAATATGCATATACAAAGTTTGGATTGTTATGTGTCTTTACAGAGATTCAAGGAGCAGCCAGTGCGAGCCTTATTTGTGTTGGAGAACAATTAGAACAATGTATAAATTTATTTGAAATAAATAATATAACAAATCAAATACTATTTGCATTCTAAATTGATTACAACGAAATCAAATAAAATAAATAAATCTACTAACTTGTATTATCACTATCTTGAATTGGCAGAGTTGGTACGTCTTGATTTGTAGATAGAGGCTAGCAGATACGCTACGTCCTACAAACAGAATTCGCCCCTACTCAGTGTTGTAGTTCTTTAGGTATCTGACTACCAGGATTCAACTATCTAATACCAACACCGTAGCACAAGGGTGTTCGCTCTGGCGAATTTACTGAATGCGATCTCTCTCATAAGTAAAGAAGAATGAATAACTCTAGAAAATATTAATGTGTTTGAAGAACTTGTTTTTTCTCTTGAATATTCAGAGATCAAAAGGGTGTGTTGATCAGACACATCCTTTCTTAAATCAAAAGACACATATTTTCTCTTCAAGTGCAAAAGACACATCTTTTGTCTTTAATGTTGGTTATTTGTTATACAAACTCCAACAATACCTCACATTTGTATAGTAAATATACAAAGTTGTCTTTTGGAGAGAAACTTAGACATACTATGCATCGGGAGAGACGTCTTTTGGATTTGAATCTTCCTTAGTGAATACTTATCGGATTTACCGGTGACGCAGTGTGTATAAGAGACATTGAACTGTTCACCATGTTTAGTAAATCAAGACAATGAGCATCACACATATTATATCTTCACATTTTTCAATTCATACGGTTGTGTTCATTTTGGTCTTGAACAAATCCCGGATTCATGAGAGCTTTAGAGAACTCAACCATATCATTCTTATAAATGCGACCCCACATTTACTCCCATATAGGTGACACTTAGATTATTAATATCCTATTGTATTCATCTTATCTCTCTAGAGATTAGTGTCATTAAGAATAAATAAATATTCACCCTGACCATCACAGGTAGTATACATTTCTTATCATAGGAATGAGTAAGTGTGTACACTTTATTCTTTGAGTTTCACTAACTAGTTTGCCTTTTTGAACCTAGGCCTTAAAATATCATTTAGCTAGGTTAGGTTTCTACCAGGTATACTCCTCATTGGATTGGCTTTAAGTCAATTCCCCACGATAATTTTAAGACTTGCTCTTTTGGTATACCCTTTGTAAGTTGATCCACAATATTCTCCTTTGACTTCACATAGTCAATTGAAATGATCTCAGTTTTGAGCAATTGTTTTATTGTGTTATGCCGCCGTCTTATGTGCTTAGACTTGGCACTGTAAATATTATTTTTCACTCGCGCAATGGTTGTCGTGCAGTCACAGTGAATACATATAGCAGTCACAGGTTGAGGCCATAACGAAATATCTTCTAAAAATTTCTCAGCCAATCTGCTTCTTCAGCAGTCTAATCTAAGGCTATAAATTCATATTGCATTGTACTAGACGAACCTTATATTTTTCTATTGTACCATCAGACTTTAACTTTCTTTTAAAAATCCATTTGTAACCTATTGGCTTACAACCTGGAGGTAAATCTACTAATTTCCATGTATGATTTTGTAAGATATAATCAATTTCACTATTTATTCTTTCTTTCCAATAAATAGATTCAGGATAGGTGATAGCTTCTTTGTAGGTTTGTGGTTCACCCTCAGTGAGAAACGTTAAAAAGTCAGGTCCAAAATCTTTAGCAATCTTGTCTTTTTTCCCTCTTCTTGGCTCTACTTGTTGTTCTTGGACAACTGGTGTAGACTCATTCGGTTCCAAGTCTTTATCTTGAACACCAGATGATGAAGCGTCATTAGCATGATTAAAATCATATGTTTTTCTTTTATTTCCAATAAGCCTATCATTGTAAGGAAAGATATTCTAAAAAAATTCAGCATCATTGGACTCTGATAGTATTCGTATGAATATCTAAAATTCCTGATTTAATGACTAGAAACTGGTATGCTGCACTATTATTGGCATATCCAATAAACACACAGTCAACCGTTTTAGGTCCAAGTTTAACCCTTTTTTAAAGTGGTACTTGAACCTTTGCTAAACAACCCCACACTTTCAGTGACAGGAACATCTTCCTTGACAATATGAGCAAGGTTCAAGGTTGTTAGATAGAACAACATCTTCTGTTGCTAGTGTTTGAAATCCATACCCTTGAACTTGTATGGTTTCTCAACATGGGGTTTGACGCCATAACTGATTGTTCCATAATTCTCTTTATAGATTGTTGGAGAACAATCAGAACAATGTATAAATTTATTTGAAATAAATAATATAACAATACAAATACTATTTGCATTCTAAATTGATTACAACGAAATCAAATAAAATAAATAAATCTACTAACTTGTATTGTAGATAGAGGCTTGTGAAATCACTATCTTGAATTGGCAGAGTTGGTACGTCTTGATTTGTAGATAGAGGCTAGCGGATACGCTATGACCTATAGACAGAATTCGCCCCTACTCGATGTTGTAGTTCTTTAGGCGTCTGACTACCAAGATTCAACTATCTAATACCAACACTGTAGCATAAGGGTGTTGGCTCTAGCGAATTTACTGAATGCAATATCTCTTAAAAGTGGAGAAGAATGAATAACTCTATAAAATATTAATGTGTTTGAAGAACTTGTTTTTCTCTTCAATATATAGATAACAAAAGGGTGTGTTGATCAGACACATCATTTCTTAAATCAAAAGACACATCTTTTCTCTTCAAGTGCAAAAGACACATTTTGTCTTTAATGTTGGTTATTTGCTATACAAACTCCAACAATTTGTTCTAGAACAAGTCGGATAATCGATTTTGTTTAACTTGTGCTTGCATTGGATGTGTGGAAAAACTTAGGAACATGAAAACCTAGAATCCATTAGACGTTTCTACAAGCATTACAATTATAAATAAGAGTTGTGGCTACAAGTAACAAATAGTCTGCGTTTATATGAGCATTACAAGTATAAATAAGGCTTGTAGCTACGAATAACAAATAGTCTGCATAACACAGTAACACAAATGTATTACTGTCTCAACACAAAGAATATTTGGCTTATGCATTTCCATTGATGTATTTTGGGGATTTTATTGTATTTTTCAACTTATAGATCATACATATCACAAGGTGTAATGCCAAAATCATTGGATAGATTTCCAAGCTAAAGATGGTGTCCTTGAGTATAATTATTTTGTGCCAATTCTCTAATGAATTCAGCATCTGCTTAATATGACTAGCCATAGATATAGATGGTCGCTAGAGGAACCCTCTTTTAGAGGCACCACTTGATCTTATTTGATCCAAATCCATCCTTGATTGTCCCCTATTTTCTGCCTCATTCAGTTGTTTTCAATATCTAGAGGGAAACGTTTTCACTCTCGCACCATTCGCAAGTCGTGGCCTTGTCTAAAGCCTAACACATTGAAGCTGATCTACATCTTGCATCCTTTCAAACTAATCTTGACTGTAGTATAAATTGAAGATGGAAAATTGTTGTGGATTGTCATCAATTGAATCGACTCAAAATGATAGTTGCAAAAGTAAGTTTTCGTTCTCCTTGACCTTGACCTACACAAGGAACACACGTGAGCCAAAAACCACCGTTGTGGTGGCCGATGGCACTCCAATGCTTAAGTCACACCTTAGTTTCTCAACCTTGTGTCATATTTATCATGCAAAAGTCCTTGTTCGACTATGCCTTTGGTGGCGTGGTTTAAGGAAAAATATTTGTTTAGAGATCATTTCCTTGTTGGGAATCGTCCATGTAGAAGAGTTTCCATACACGACTTGAACTCTGATATCTGTTAAGGATTCTTTCCTTGTGGAGTGGTGTCCATGCAGGAAAGTTTCGATGCACAACTTATACTCCGGTAGTTGTTTCCTAGTAGGAGTCAATGTGTTGCTGGCTTTCCTACCTTAAGCCAAACTCCTAGATACTTGCCTTATTAGGTCTTACGGGTACTGGGCTTGACCATATGACTTATGGGCTTAATAGGGCACCGCTGATTGGGTCCAACCTACTGGAACCTACCTTAGTGGGCTTTGTGTTATCTGGGATTTTCCAGATTGGGCGCTCATCTAGGCCCGCTTTATTTTGTTCACGAGATCATCATGACACGTGTACAGTGCAGATTATTGGACGGTTCAGTGTCTCATTAGTTGCTCCCCCTGAATTAGTGAGTCAGCTTGTCAGTCCACTAAGTCACTTCATGAGGGAACTGTATAGTCGTGATGATTGAGTCTGAAACATTTCCTTGAGCGGTGTGCGTCATTAATTGAGTACGTGACTGCTCGAAAAGGGCGTGAATCCTCGCTTTTATTTAAGCCCCCTTCTTTACAGAGTTGAGTTTCTTTACTTCTGCAACTCTTTTGAAACTCCTTGCTCTCTTGCTTTCGCATTCTCGCTTTTGTCTTGTCAAATATAGTCGGAAATCCGTACCTTCTTTGATGGCGGATAGGAGTGAACTTAATCCCGACCAGAAGTTGTCCCTCTCTTGCTATGAGTTCTTCCAGGATAGGTTGATCGATAAAGCTAGTATGGTTAGTCTCCGGGATCAATACTGGACTTTTGAGGACCTGGAACTTGCTCCATTGGGTTGAGATCAAACACCACTGAGGCCTCTGAAGGGATTCATCGCCTTGCATAAGGACATATTTCAATCGGGACTCCACTTTTCAGTCCTAGAAGATATCTAGCGCTTTCTGGCGTATCTTCGCATTCCGCCCGTTTAGATGGTGCCGAACGGCTTTATAACCTTGATCATTGTTCTTATCAAAGGACACTGACCTTCAAGTGACTCCGAAGGTGATCCATCTGTTGACTTCCCCTTATAGGAACACTCATGGGGCCTGCCAGTTTAGCACGACAGTTTGTCTGGGTTCACTGTCGAACGATTTCAAGTTCAGGCAGAAATACTATTTTCTAGCTCTTTCGGACTCTCCATATTTTAAGCTGGAGGGTCATCCGCTTGTCAGAGGTTTCAAATTGGATAACAATAAGCATAGTGTTCTTCTTCTTTTTTCTTGCCCGATTACTATGGATGTTGCACTGAACTGTTGCTTACTTTTTTGCAAAGAAATTTCCATCTCCATTCCTCTCTGAGGAGGAGTCAATGCTGACAAAGTTCAATGGTCTAGTTTTTATGCATGTTGGAGAGGTTATGCAACCAAGCAACATCACGCGGAGTGGGCTATTTAAGAATTTCATGAGGCTCTCACTCTATTCAGAACGTCGACCAAGTAGGTCAGTGGTCGTCCTTCAAAGAAGAGGAAGGTGACGATGTCCAGTCCAACAAAACAGGCTGAGTTGGAGGTAGTTCTGCCACCTATTACTCGACCAAAAAAGAAGCGGGCTAAAAATGTAACGACCCTAAATTTTATTTTACCTTTTTGAAAATATCCTAATAATATTTTGTCCATTACTAGTTATTTTTTATTAAGTTATTAATAATAAAACTGGGGTTGCAAATAGAAGTTTGCTTAAAACCCTAATCTAATATGGTTTGAGTTAAATATGGGTTAATCCTTCTCCCAGCCGTAAAAGAGAGAAAATGAACTGAGGAAGAAGGGGGATGGGAAGAAAAAGAGCAAGGAGAAGAGGTGAGTCTTCTTCCATTATCTCTATGAGTTCCTGTGATTTTTTCTTTCTCTTTACGGAATCTTTTATGTTACTTTATAAACCCATTTCTATAAAGTATAATAATCGTAAATTGTAAACTATGTTTTTGTCATTTTTTTTTCTTCTGACAAACTATGTTGGGTAGATAGAGTTTGTAGTTAAAAAGCACATGCCAGGATGTCTTTTTGGTGTGATTTTACTTAGAAGGCAAGAGATAAGTTGGGGAAGCCAAGGTGTCAATGCAAGTGTGTCAGAGAGTGGGCCATTACCCATGTGAGTAGCATGCATCACTTAGATGAACAAAACACATAATATTTTTTTGATCGAAGGGGGCAAGACATATGAAAACATAAAAAACAGGGTGTGATGTCAAATTTGTGTGGAACCACTATATGTGAGAACACACAGTACATTTATCATCTACTTGAAGTCAGAACACAATGCCAATTAAATTAATGACAGTCAAGTAGCACTAACTTGTTTCCATGATCAAACAGTTGATTAGAGATTTAATCTACTTATTTTAATGAAACATGAAACTTATGATCAAACAGTCTTGGATAATCAGTTTGGTAATTACTTATAAATAAAATGATTAGATAGGAATAAACAAACAAAAACAAAATTTACAATGTGGCCATGAACCTTGTGGTGTTCCCTAAAAGAATGGGTGTACTTGTTTTTTATTGACAGCGTGTAAGAATGATGAGATATCACAATAAGCCGTATTGAAAATCTTGAGTTCATAAATTTTAATCACATGAAATTGTATCACTTAGAACTACCACACCTCTTTTTGTTTATTATTTTTCCTTTCTTATAGAGAAACTAAATAACATGTGAGTTGTCTTGCGGATGTGGGACACCCCTTTCTTATAGAGAAACTAAAATAACTTTCGGGTTAGTCTTGCGAAAAGGTGGTGGTTTTGAAATGCCTAAAATAGGTTTGATATTTATCCGTAAAAAATGTGACGTGACTTATGCGCATTGATAGCCCAAGAATGGCTTTTTATTACTCATATAGTAAGGGGTATCCCATGATGCATGCATGTATGTGATGTGTCCCCACTTGGGCATGGATGACAGAGAAGTCTCATTTATATGAGAGAAGCGTGCTGTCACGTATGTTCGACACAGAGGTGGTATGAATGTGGTATCGTATAAGTGATCAATTCAATAAAAATGAATAATATGCTCAAGTATAATAATGTATGAATACATCTGTATTAATTGAGGAATACTAATTTTTGGTAAAATTATATACATGTGTTTCTAACAATTCCTTGCAGGATGTCAAGTCCACTAATATTTCTGCAGGTCAGACTTTCCATAGTCAACATCTACAATGTAAATACATATTTACTTATTAGGATGACATGATTGCCTTGTTGAGGAACTAAATTCTTCGAACTTGATTTTCTTACATGACACATTTGCCTCATTAATTAATTATTTGTGTGGTTGTTTTTCGTTTCCTACCATGTCCTCATCGTCTAGGCGAAGATATATTAATTCTCTCGCAACAACTTTATTAGTCGTTCTGCCAATTCTTTGCTCAGACGGGAACATATCTGGACGGCTCTATTGTTATTGGGGCTGTCAAGGTAGACCGTGACCAATTCCTCTTCGGGCTGGCCGACATTTGGTATTCCCCTCGTACTGACTAGTGTCTCATCGTCCGAGTGAGGACACTCTTCTTTTTTTTCTCGTCACGGGCTCTAAGATGTCTGAGCCGCGGGCTCAGACTGTGATTGCTAGCTGTGAAGCTACTTCAACGCTGCATAGTAGCAGTCTCTTGTTGACGGGTGGTCTCCTCGAATGGTGCCTACTACCTAATTGGCAGGGTACTTGATGCATTGATGAAAAGTAGAAACTACCGCCTCCATCTGATGGAGCCAAGGCCTTCACAAGATGATGTTGTAGGTGGATGGGACATCGACCACCATGAACTCCTGGAAGAGGACTTTCTACAATTGTGGCTCTTTTTTCACTATCGTTAACCTATTCTTCCCGACCAGGAAGCACTTCTCCTCGCTGAACCCTATCATGGGGTGACTGGCAGGCAACAAGTTTTCCTCTTTTAGCTGCATGTTCTGGAAAGCGTTGATGAATGGAACATTCAGATAGCTCCCGGTGTCAACCAAGGATCTCTTCACTTCCCACTTCGTTGTGAGGACTGAGATAACCATGGCGTCATTATGAGGAGAATGGATGCCCTGGAGATTTTTATCCCTGAATGTCAGCAAAGGGATTGGGCTCTGAACACGAGCATATTGCACTTGTCAGTCTTCGTAGTTGGATTGTGTCTGCATCTCGCAAAACGACCTCTTTCGAGACCAATTGGACTGCTCACCCTCCGAGCACACCATGTGCAGGACATATACAATGTTCGCCGTCTTTTCTTCAATTTCTTTGATGGCTTCTTCCCATTCTCTCGCCCGATCTTGTCTTTTATCCGGGCTACAAAATTCTTTGAGTTTTCCTCTCTTGATCTAGTATCATTCTCGCTCCTGAGATTCTTGCAGTCTTCGGTGTCGTGGTCATTGTCCATGTGAAATGAGCAGTACTTGCCATTGTCTCGCCGAGAGATATCTCCCCAGATCTTGGAGGGCCACTTTACTTCTCCCCAATTCTTAATGGCAAGGGGAGTGTAAAATTTGGATACAACGAAGTTGGAGGCTTTATCTTGCCTCATCCGGCCAGAGTCTGGCTTACTGTCATTCCACTTCTTCTTGCTTTTGTCATCGTCTTCCTATTTCTTCACCTCATTTTTACCTCTGGGCTAGGGAAATATTTTTTGTCAGTTTCCCCTGCTTTTTTGGCGGCCAACATCTCCTCGTCGGCAATGTACTTCTTGGCGCTTTTCAGCAAGCCCGTCATGTTAGTCGGAGGCTCCAGGGTGAGAATTTATAGAATTGGCCTCTCCTCAAACCCGAGGTGAAGGTTGTGACTGAGGTGACATCACTGCAGCCATCTATCAGAGTTAACTCATCATTGAAGTGGGTAACGTACTCTCTCAGTGTTTCGTTTGGATTTTGCTTGAGACTGAGCAAGTAATGCAGGCCCTTCCTGATATGTCGACTGCCAACAAAGTTAGTAATAAATGTTTTGGTCAGTGTCTGGAACGAGTCAATAGACCTCGGAGGAAGACGGTGGAACCAAGTCAATGCTGCTTTCTTCAGGCTGATGGTAAATGTCCGGCACATCACTGCTTCAGATCCTTCTTTCAGCGTCATCACATGATGGAAATGGCACAGATGGTCGGACAGGTCTGTTCTCCCATCATAGAACTCCAACTTTGCGAGCAGAACTTCTTTGGCAATGGCGTGTTGATGATTTGATCTGTGAATGGGGGGATGGTGAGGTTATACAGCACGTCCGGATTGGTGGCCCAAGTCGGAGGGGATTTTGTGCATTGGGCTTGTCTGCCTTAGATGTATGGTTTCCATGGACCGCTCCAGTCCCTTGATTTTCACCGTTCCTGATCCCGTGAGAACCAACAGGGACATTGTGGCTCTTCTGAACGCGCTATTTATCCTCCTGCTGAGACAGGGTCCTTTATGCCTTCTCATCATCGTTTGCGGGTGGTAGGTTCTGGTGAACTAGTGTCTCCACCACTCGAGCGATCTGTTGCATTTTGGGTGAAGAGTTGATTCACCTTTGATTTCGTCATGGTTGTAGCCGGGCAGGGGCTTGGAGTTGTTCTCCCCGTGTGGCTGGTACCACCGAAACCGGCGGTACTGTACTGGCTCGGGCGTTTGAAGGATCAGCGATCTCACCGTTATTACGAGATCTTGTGGTCACCATCTTTCTGGATTGTAATGAAGGTGTGTTATCTCTATTTTCTTAGTAACTTTGTCAGTCCCCACGGATGGCACCAAATTGATGAGTCAGTTTTCATTCTCCTTGACTTTGACCTACACAAGGAACATACGTGAGCCAAAGACCACCGTTGTGGTGGTCGATGGCTCTCTGATGCTTAAGTCAAACAAGGCTTGAGAAAGGTGTAATTCTTGAAATTGGATTTTGTAGTGTACCTTAGTTCCTCAACCTTGTGCCCTATTTATCATGCGAGAGTCCTTGTTCGGCTATGCCTTTGGTGCGTAGTTTAAGGAAAGATATATGTTTAGATATCATTTCTTTGTTGGGAGTCGTCCATGCAGGAGAATTTCCATACACGACTTGTACTTTGATATTCGTTAGGGATTCTTTCCTTGTGGAATGTTGTCCATGCAAGAGAGCTTTCATCCACGACTTATACTCTGGTATTTTGTTTCCTAGTAGGAGTCAATTTGTTGTTGGTCTTTCTATCTTAGGTCAAACTTTTAGATACTTGCCTTATTAGGTCTTACGGGTACTGGGCTTGACCATATGACTTATGGGCTTAATAGGGCACCTCTAATTGGGTCCAACCTCCTGGAACGTGCCTTAGTGGGCTTTGTGTTATCTGAGGCTTCGCCAGATTGGGCGTTCATCTAAGCCCACTTTAATCTGTTGACGAGATCATCATGACACTTGTATGGTGCAGATTATTGGACGGTTCGTTGTATCATCACATTGAGTTTTGTTCCATTGCAATGAAGTTTTGGCATAAAAACAAGTTTCTGCAAAAACTGTTGTGTGACGATTTGGAAAACCAAAATGTGATACAAGGTTTTCTAAACCATCTGACAACCTCATAAAAGCGATTTTTAGCATTATGCGAGTATTTGAAGTACTTATTCACATTTGTATGAAACGTTTAGACCTCACATGAACATTTTGGCAAATCATACCATTTGTAAATCATACGGATTTACAAAATGCCAAATACCAACATGTGTTGCTATTGCTAATTCTCTTTTAGCCTAAATGTGAACTGACTAGCCACGCATTTCTATGAAACACTTTAAAAGTAGGCCTTTTTGCATTTTTCTTGATGTTTTGTTTAAATGTTTGGGTTAATTTTTAAGAGATTTTTGTATATATTATTACTATTTTTATTTTGATTTGTTGGTTGTACGGACAAAGAGTAGAGGGTTCAATTTCGATTTCTATTCCGAGTTAAAAAGAGGATGATGGTGTTAATGTTCTATTGTTGTTGTTTCAATTTGGAGAAGAGTTGTGCAAAGAGGAGATGGATTTTGTTGTTGTTTCAGGTTGGATAAGAGTCGCACAAATAAGAGATGGTTATCCTACAATTGTTAGGATTGGAGAGATATGCGTGGAGAGGAGAAGAGAAAACAGGATGATGGTTGCATTTAAATATGCAGTTAATATTTAAGGAAGTTGTTAGAGTCTTGGAGATACTTTTATAGACTCCTTTAGGGGTTGGCGTCTCATCCCATGATCTTGATCCCATCCCGATTTTTTCAGATTTTTTTTAAAATTGATCAAACCCATCCTGATCGTGTCTCATCCCAATCCAAAGTGAGATGGGATTGGGATGGATATTTTTAGTCCCGCCCATCACGTCCCAAACTTTTTTATTTACTAATTATTATTTTTTTTTTTAATTTTGTAACTGAAAGAGAAGTTTATTTAATCTATTATAAATTTGTCTACATTCATATCATCGTTGTCCCCAATAATAATAATTAAAAAAAAATCGGTATAGGAAGCAATGTCTGACTTTGTTTGCAAATACAAACTGTACCAACTGAGTTGGTAGAGGTGTGGTTGATGGAATCACACGACACGAATTCGAACCCGACCGGCGGCATGGGGTGGGGAGGGTTAAGGGTAAAAAAAATTAAAAAATAAAAACATCTACACAAACTGTGACCCAACAACTTATTCTTTTTCTTCTCATATTTCCTTGAGTCTTGTTAGAAGCTTATCTCACAATTGTCAAAGAAGAATCTACTTTAGTTCTTCCCTTATCTTTAGAAAAAGAGCAAAAACTACATCAAAGAGCTATTTATCTTTTTAAAAGCTCCACAAACTCATCATGTTTCTTCGTCTCTCACCTAAAATTTTATGTTCATTTATGAGTTGAAAATTCTGGGGTCATCATTTTTATTGTCAGATTCTGAACTGCTTGTGAATTGTCCAAGGATTTTGATTTCGTTTTTCGAGTTAATTTCGGTCTCCTGATTTTAAGAAATATTTTGATGAGTAAAGAAAAAATGAAAAAAAAATATTAGGATACATGAAATATATAATGAATTTTGAGGGTATATTAAATATGTAAAAAAAATATGCAAGTAAATAAATGTATTAAACACATTAAAGGAAACCAAAATATCTATTATTAGAAACTCAAAGTAGAATAAGTGATAATTAGGAATTTAGGTGGTGGTTTTAAAAAGCAATAAATAATTAGAATAAATGATGATTAAAAAAAATAAAAATAAAACTCAAAGTTTATGAAAAAAATCCCGAAAAGTTTTGAAAAAATCCTCAAAAAATTTAAATTTTGGTCAAGGAATGTGTTTTCGTGAAATCTCTCAATTTCGGCGGATTTTTCGTTTTTTTTGAAAATACAAAAACAAAAATCCCTTTTTTACGGTTTTTTCGGATTTTTTCATAAATTTCGACAAAAACACACAAAACAGCAAAGAAAATATTTTGGATGGCAAAGATTTTCGACCAAATCTCTTGTCTTCCTGTTCGATCTGATCGAGCTGCGATGCAATTATTATGATCGACCTTCCTCTCTGATCAACCAAAATTTATAATCGATCTTCCTCTCTAATCTCTAATTGAGCTCCTCTTGGTCGATCTCTGATCAACCTAACCTGCTCTTTGTGTGAAGATCTCCTTCTGAAGAGTTATTTCTCGAGATCTCTTTTTGTCTTGTTTTGTAGCTCATCATCAGTTTTTTCTTCTTGACAGAGAGTGAGAGATGAAAGAAAAAGTTAAGGAGAAAGGAAGGAAGGTGATGCAGGAGGATTTCTAGAGTTTCTAATTTGGGTTCCTAGAGTTCCTAATTTGCTCTCAAAGTTATTTACTAAATAACTTTGAGAGATCTTTCAATTTAATTAGGAGTATTTTTAGTTTCCTTTTAGGATTAGGCTTTACTTTTATTTTAGGAATAGATTACTTGTTATTTTAGTATTTGATTCTATTTTTAATTTTAGAAATAGGCAATTTCCTTTTAGGATATACTTTTTTCTTTTAGGTAATATTTCTTTTATCGTTTAGGAAGAGATTCTGAACCCAATTTGGGCCAGATTTTTGGCAGATTACTTATTTTATTACGTATTTCGTTTTAGTATGATTATTGGAAATTGCCATTTTTTTGGTAAAATTCTAATAATGAGTTTTAGCTATAAAGCCCGACTTGTGGTCTAATTTAGAGACAATTTTTTATTTGCATAATTTTGAATTGACATTAGAGATATTTCTCTGTGTTTTGGGAGATTATTTTGTATTCTTCCTTTTGAATTATCCGTTAGAACTAGCCCGCAGGATAATCGCTATTCTGCCCGGCGTCAATTGGTATCAGAGCTTCAGCATCTTCTTGGGGTGAGATTTCATCAATTTTTATGACTGGTGGTCGTGATCGTGGTCGTCGTGGGCAGGTTTCGAATGTGGAAGCCCCCAACCAGGATCTTCACGTTAAGAATATGATGATTGAGGATTTACAGAGGCAAGTTGCAAAGTTAACCCAGTGTCTAACGGCGCAGGATTTCGGTAATCGTGAGATAAAAAATCACGATTCTGAATCTAGTTTCGAAAAACCATATCACAATCGTGCTCGACTCTGGGAGTGCCGTGGTCGGGAGGATCGTCATGAAAATCTCGATTTCAAAGTGGATCTACCCAAGTTTTCTGGTACATTACAGGCCGAATGATTCATGGATTGGTTGAATGAAGTAGAGCGTATTTTGGAGTATAAGGAAGTCCCAGATTGTGTCAAGGTGAAATTGGTCGCCAAAAAACTCAAAGGTAGAGCATCTGTGTGGTGGGAGCAGTTGAAGCGATCACGCAACAGGCATGGCAAGGCCAAGATCATTGATTGGGAGAAGATGAAGAGGCACTTCCTTCCTTTCGGCTATACTCAAACCTTATTTTAGCGACTTCAATCGTTGAGGACCGTTTCTGAAACATACCAGCGTGCACTTGCTGTAGAAAAATAGCAAAACAGGAAGCCAATGATCAGAAGTGATCAAGGCAGTCTTCTAGTTTGCCCTCAAGAATCCTGTCATGCCCAGCAACCACTACATGGTAATTCTAACTCAAATATTAGATGTTTCAAATGTGGTAAACAGGGACATAGAGCGACTGGGTGCAGGAAGCATGCTATTCAAAAGGGTAACAATCTCCTGATTGAGGGAGACATGGTAGACGAAACTGTAGAGCTTGGAGAGCCTGTGTATGACACTGATGAAAAGTTGGATATTGTTGATGCAGATGGTTTGCAGAATGGGGAAGTTGGAGTTGTTATTGAAGATGGTGAAGTACGCTCCTCACTACCCTCAAAACACTTTTCCGCGGCAATGGATTATTTCAAACCCGTGGTCCCTTCTCAACTCATCAACGAACGAGACGCTAATCTAGTCATCATCAATCAAGGTTCTGCCAACTTTAGAATTGGCCTTGCAGCACAACAGGTCCCTTTGAATGTTCCTCATTGTATCGCTCGCCATACGAGTGGAGAGAACCGTGTTGAGATCATCGCCAATGCCAATGGGAAGCAGATTGATCGGATGCGTGCTCTCTCTGAAGAGATATATTTTTCCATTATTCAGCCTCACGCTGTACTCTTAAAGACCTTTGTTTTGGTCAATAGCAAAAGTGGTCTTCTAATGGAAACAGAACAAGTTTTCTTGGAGTTCAAAAGAAAAGGGCACTCACCTGACATAACTATTCTTACCGCCATGGTATCCATATATGGGAAAAAGCCGATGGTTGCAAAAGCGACAGAGATTTTGAAGTTTATGAAGGATAATGGGTTCACCCTTAGCATGACCACCTATAATAGCTTGATGTACATGTATAGTCGTTCAGAAAGCTTTGATATGTCAGCACATGTCCTCACAGAAATCCAGTCAAAGGGATTAAAACCAGATCTTATCTCACACAACACTGTGATTTTTGCTTGTGGAAGAAAAGGTCGAATGCAAGATGCTAAACGAGTTTTCTGGGAACTTAAAGCTTCTGGGCTGAGCCCTGATATAATCACTTACAATACCTTTGTTACAAGTCATGCAGCCCAGTCCATGTTTGTGGAAGCTATTGATATCATTAAATACATGATCCAAAGTGAATGTAGGCCGAGTCACAGCACCACGAAAACAGGGCAGTCCCTAATCCTCTTCGCTTCCATGCCACCGTCCAGCCAGCCGTCGCAACCACCAGCTCTCTCATCCCTCCCCCTCGTTTCCCTCTCTCTCGTGCAGGTATTGGAGCCAAACGGTGATCAAGAACAACGAGCAACTCGCGAGACGCATGACGTGGCTCGCTGAAGACGAAGAACACGCATTTTTGGCAGGAGAAAACTGATTTACAAACCAGTTCAGCTATTTGCACCCCGGACACCTGCTCTTTGTACCACCACAGTGCACTTGCAGCCCTTCGCGTCGCGTGTTCATGCAGGAATTGATGGATTCCACCTACACCAGTGTTGTGTTGTCATCCACCATGGTTTTCTAATCCCTGCAGACGTGAATTCAAATTTACCAGCAGAGGTGCAGCAGCTAGCAGAGTTTTCTGACCTGGTGCCAGAGGATCTTCCTCCTGGGCTGCCGCCTGAAAATTTCGATGAAGCTGTTGTGAACTCGAGGAAGAGTTCTTTCCAACCCGGGGTGACTGATGCAGGAGGATTTCTAGAGTTTCTAATTTGGGTTCCTAGAGTTCCTAATTTTGGTTCCTAGAGTTCCTAATTTGCTACTAAATAACTTTGAGAGATCTTTCAATTTAATTAGGATTATTTTTAGTTTCCTTTTAGGATTAGGCTTTACTTTTATTTTAGGAATAGATTACTTGTTATTTTAGTATTTGATTCTATTTTTAATTTTAGAAATAAGCAGTTTCTTTTTAGGATTTACTTTTTTCTTTTAGGTAATATTTCTTTTATCGTTTAGGAAGAGATTCTGAACCCAATTTGGGCCAGATTTTTGGCAGATTACTTATTTTATTACGTATTTCGTTTTAGTATGATTATTGGAAATTGCCATTTTTTTGGTAAAATTCTAATAATGAGTTTTAGCTATAAATCCCGGCTTGTGGGCTAGTTTAGAGACACTTTTTTATTTGCATAATTTTGAATTGACATTAGAGATATTTCTCTGTGTTTTGGGCGATTATTTTGTATTTTTCCTTGTGAATTATCTGTTAGAACTAGCCCGCGGGATAATCGCTATTCTGCCCGGCGTCAGAAGGGGAGGTCAGATGAGTGTGGTTTTGGTACACAGGCAGGATTGACGCAGTGCCTCTGGAAGGCTCTGATCTCTGATCAACCTGCTTGGTTTTGCCTTTCATCTCTCTGTAACTCTTTCATTTATATGTAGCTTCATCTCTCTGTAGCTTTACCAAATAAACAAATACAGTCAATAACAACAATATAGTGTCCTTTGACAGATGACTTGGTGAAAATTTTCCATTATATTTTAACCATAGTAACAAGATTAATAATTCTTAATAAGTTGATGGAGTCAATGGTCATTATAGTTTTATTGTGATTTGATTCTAATGTAGGTAGAAACATACCAATACAAATTTATTTTTTTCACATATTTCATATGTCGTCGAAAATTATTATATATGTTTCATATATCCTCAAAAATTTTACATTTTTCTTTACATACCAAAATATTTCTTAAAATCAGGAAACTGAAATTAACTCAAAAAATGAAATCACAATCCTTGTTTTTAGTAGTTGATTTCTGTATTTTTACGAAAAAACTAAATTTTCCGAAAAAAAAACCCGAAATATACAAAAAACCCCTCGAAAATTGTAATTTTTTCTTTCGACCTTTTTCTTTTCGTAATTTCAAAAAAAACGAAAATTTTGGCGAAATTTTGTATTATTTCGCGAATCACAATCCTTGGAATTGTCTATGCATGAAAAATGGTGACATGACCATGGGCACAAAAAATCTATCATTGATTTACCATTGAAATGGATGAACAAGAATTGTTATAAAATTTATATCTTAATCCTAAACCAGAATGTAACACCGAAATCATTTATGGATATATGACTTTCACCTTCTAACCTTGTTTGTTATGTGAAGCACATCTGATCATCAAGGCCTAATCTACCTTATTATGCTTTTTATTTTTCCACACTGCAAACCATGTAGAATTTGATGTTTCACTTACAAGGTCCAATCTACTTTATGCTTTGTGAATGTATAAAACATGAAATAAACAGAAATTTTGAAGGTGTACGACCATGGTGTTGTGAATGTATAATATGTGAAAGAAATAGAACTTTTGAAGTGTGTATGATGGCGCGAGGGCTTTTTGGATTATTAGATGATTCCATAACAACGTGTAAAAAATATAAAACAAAATCACATTAATTAGCCCATTGTAATGAGCGTGCGCGCACCCCTTGGTCCACTATACATAGTAACGATATTGTTGCCAACTTAAACACCACCATATTGGGCCTTCCATCCGGGCCTAGGTGGTGTGGGATTTTTCCTAAAAGCCATCGTTGCTATTAGGGAGTGAATCATTCCTTATAAACCTTAGTGACAACTCCTCCTTACTTGATATGAGACTATTCAAGCCAACAATATCCTAATAATCTTCACCTTTGGCGCGAATCGTCACACATCTTACAATCCATCCACTGGTCTGCAACATCTCAAGTACACCTCCTCCTCGAGTGCCATGTGCGACCACGATCTTGTGGGTAGCACTCAGTGTACGGGCTCAACTATTCTCGATGTTGTTGGCTCCACCTAGTTGCAACCACCACACTAACTCCACCTCGTCTGAACTTGTTGGATACCACATTGGCAAGGATCCGGAGTCTAAACTTGCGCCTGATCCCCTAAACAATGTGGCGTCTGCACCTCCACCTCGCCAAGTCCCCGCCGAACCATCGGCTCTGATATCACTTGTTGGGGCGTCACGCACGTGCACTTGCACGCACCCCTTGGTCCACTATACATAGCAACGATATTGTCCACAACTTAAACAACACCTATCGGGCCTTCCATATGGGCCTAGGTGGTGTGGGTTTTCCTTAAAATGCCTTGTTGTTATTAGGGAGTGGACCATTTCCTTGTAAACCTCAATGACAACTCCACCTTAGTTGATATGAGACTATTCAAGCCAATTTCATCCAATATATACAATCTGGAAGATGATTGTAGATGGTATGGTTGTCAATGGTGGTAAAGGGATTTGGGATTTTGTAACTGGGTTTAACAAAGGCACCCCTATAGCTTGGTTTGCTATAACCAACCAACATTAGAGTTCTACGAACCAGTGCATTACGAGGTAGGGATTGTTCGAGCCAATAAAATTTGTTATCGGATAGACTAAAGAAATTGCAACTGACAAAATTGGTTTTGTGGTTAGAAAGCATTAACCACATAACACATTGAGCTAGTTTTGGTTGAGTAGTCTATTTCACTGACAGTGAAATAGATTGCCAAGAAATGCAAACCGCTCCTAACCAGATGATATCAACGAAGTGGTTGCTCAAAAACTTTCTATATTATGATCATCCCTTCCCATCCCGAACCCGTTTGGGATGGGATGAGGTCTAACCCGTCCCAATCTCATCCCAAAGATAACACAACGGGATGGGATTGGGATGAGGTTATTCTCGTCTCGTGCCCACCTCTATATTCCTTAAAGCCTCCTTAATGCATATGTGGCACTTTTTAAGGGGATATACTACTTTTTTGCTCCAACAACCTCCTTGAATATGACATGACATCTCTCGCTAAACTATGGAGCTCATTAATACTAATTTAATCATATTTAACCTATGTGAATTTCATTATCTACTCAAAATAATAAATGCTTCGTAGTGTTGTATAACTATTGGGCCCACATACTAAGAAAATGAATAAGGGGTTTTTAAGGAGACTCTTGAAAGTCATTTGAAAATCCATGCTCCTTATTATCTACGAGAGTTGCGTATTATTTCAATGAATTAAGGAGTTTCTTTCAGGAGACTCTCGGAGATGCTCTACAGCAACCTCCTTATAAGGAGCTCATTGTCTGAATGGCAACATTAGTCTGTGGAGGACAAAAAATCATGTTCAGTGAGCCTCTTATCCTAGATGGCATGGGGAGCCTCCAAAGAGTTTCGCTTCACTAGTTAAATGTATCTAGCCATTTTGGCTCACTAAATTTTTGTGTAATACTTTATTTTGTGGGTTCCACTCACTTTCTACATTTCAAACCAATTTTAAATTATAAATCTCACCCACTTTAAAGATGAGGAAATGAAAATACAATATAATATAAATTTAAAGAGTGGGTTTAGGAATTTTTTGGATAAAAAAAAACAACAGAGTGAGCACGGAGCTCCTTACTTTATATGATTTTATTAAATTTAGAGAACATGGGAGGTTGTGTTGGAGATGCTTTTAGAAAGTAGGGAACGGTGGTGTTAAATAGCAACTCTCTAGATCTCGTAAGAGTTTGCGAGGGCAATAAAATATTATATATAGTCAAAAGCACATTGTGTTCTTGAAATTAGAGACGATTTATTTGATTATAAGACTAATAGGTCCAACAAAATGTTGATGCAAAATTGAAGTTGGATAGTCAAAGTGTACAACGCAACCAATCCATTCCTAATCGCCCCACCTCTTGTCAAGATATCTACGTTGTCCACTCAGAGCACCCTCAATGGAATGAACGCTTATCTCTTTCCATCATCGATAGTGAAAGACGTTCAAAACATTCTTCTCAGGTCTTTGGATGCTCCCGACAAACTTATCTGACTCTCTGATAAAAATGTATATTTTCTGTTAAAAATGCTACCCAGACATTCATACAGGAATATTTTGAGAGCATCACATCTAATCTCCCTGCCAATAATCTTGATGTCAAGCTCCTCAGAGAGTTATGGAAAATCAAGGCACCACCCAGTGCTTTACTTACTCTAGAAGATTGGGCAAAACATATTTCCTACCACTTCAAACTTGCATAGGCAACACATTGCTATCGAATATTTTTGTTCTCGGTGCCACAATCACTTCGAAGATGTTACCCACCTGTTTTTCACTTGCCCAGTCATCATCAAACTCTGGAGTATCACCCCAGTCCCAATCAATTGGAATTATAAAACCTTTGCCACTCACACAGCCCCTTATTTCATCAAGTTCATGCGTGATAGTGCTAGAGCCCACCCTATATTCAAAAATGAAATGATCTCAGTTCACAACTATGTTCCACATCATCTGGCGCACACGCAACAATTGTGTTTTTCGCAAAGACAAATTCAATATCCACCAAGTTATTTCCTCTTTTAACCATACCTGGAAGATCTGGCAAAATCAATGAATTTACCTCTATCTCTACGTCTGCTAACCATTTGGGAACCCTGACAGCCACAAACAATAAACCAGTCTCCCTATATCACATCCTTGAAACAGCTGTAACGGCAACCAAGCTCTCCGCCCGCCCTAGGGCCACACCTTGTCCTACCTTCGGCCCATTCACCGAGTTGAAAACCACTAGGTTAGAGCTGATCTAGACCCAAATCAAAACTGTCAGACAACATTGTCTTAATGCTTGTACCCTCCAGTTCAACCCCTTATCCACCACCTTGGATCCTGAAACGATCTTGGTCACTTATGATGCAAGTTTCTTTGCATCTTCTTAACAAGGAGCTATCGAAGTTTTTGTGGTCAATCTTTTGGTGAAGTTCTGGCACGAGTAGCATGCCCCATCGTCAGGAAAATTCTGGATAGTACAATATCAGAAGCCATGCGGCGGAGACTGCACTATTACTTATCCAGGCACGACAATGGAGAACAGGGATCATGATGGGAGATTCAGGGACGTTGGTTTCTATTTTACATGATGTCCACAAAAATACGTAAACGACCTTTTGTTGGCCATGGCGTCCTCTCATCAATAGCATTAGGAGATTGTTTTCTACTAATAGTCTTTTGGCTTTGTAATTATGTTAATCAAAAACTCAATTATGAGGCACAACCTAGCCACTTTGGCAAAACAACAGTATTGTAATCTTATTATTTAATATTATTATGTGTTATGCTTCAACATTGGAAAAAAAGGCAATCAACACAAGGGTCGCTCACACACAGTAGTGCGACACTTTGGCAATATGGGGTACATAGCAAGCAAGTATGATCATTTAATAGCATGAATGGAGTGGTCCACTAGAAGCAAGAAATCCATATCTTGAACTTCCCCAAAACTATCGTCCAGATTTTTATTTTTTGGAGATTTTCCAAAAATGCTTGAGATATAGTTTCCTCTCGACTTTAAATGGGTTGACTATCATTTTTGGTAGGTTCTGTCACTTCTAGCATGATGTATAATTGTCTCTCATTTCACAATGGCTCGGGAAGCAACCAAAATAAATTAAACAAGTTAGTTGTAACTTGCAAGTCTTTTATGATTGAAGAAGTTTTACCTAAATTATGTTAGAAGCTTAAGTATAATTTATCAATGTTTAAGAGGGACTAATTTGAATTGTGAAAATTATGAACTATGAAAAGCAAAATGGAAAATCCAAACATTAGACGAATGGTTTATTTATAATTAAGAAGCACAAAGTAATTTGGAGTTTAATTATAATTAACAATATTTGAAAGGGGCTGAATTTGATTGTAAATAATCTAATTTTGAAAGGGTAAATTGTTTGAAATTACAAAAATACCCCAAATTTTCACCTAACATTTATTTTTTATTGTAATAAATAAGGAATTGAGAAGGCATTTTAGACATTCCAAATATCAGGACAAAAACACTCATCTTTTACTATTCATAAGCCGACCTAGCGTTGTCATATGTTCCACTTTCAGATATTAAGCAAAAAGTTTCTATATTGCACAACCATACAGACGCACTGAAAACAAACAATGGTTTTTTTATAAGCACTAGTTTTTAGTTGATGTGTAATATGAAGGTTTTATAAACACTGATTAGGGACGAATCCCTTTTGGCAAGTATGAGGAGTGCAACTTCAGTGCTTCGAGGTTTGTCTAATCATCATCTTGGGCTTCATCAAAATCTTTGACCTTCACGTCTGCATCTTCTCCATACTGAATGCAGTAGTCAATTTGGGACAATATGTATTGTATACTGCAGTAGATCAGAGCAGCTAAGAGTCACTATTTGAATACAAACATAACAGAAACTGAAGCTGACAGTTCAGAAACAGAATAAGCAGTTGACAATAATCAAACTGTTCATGCATGAAATATGTCAAGTTATCTGGGAGAATGATGTCCAAACAGTGAAGACCAAGGTTGTCAAAGCGCAAATCAAATTGAAAATCATATGGGTCATTTGAAAATTTGAGGCGGTATTCAAATTGTAAATCCTCAAATACAAGTTGGGATTTAAAATATAACATAAAATAACTATATCTTAAAGATGCATGAAATAAATGTTTAGTTGGTGAAAATAAACATTTTTTTTATAAATAGGTTCAATAAGATTTATACACAAATTTATTTATTGATAGAAAGATCAATTTAGTCCATTTTGTTAAATTTAAAGTATATAAATTATCATGTTTTTTTCATTTATAAGCTCATTTATGTTGGTCCAAGGGGTAGGGATTAAAACTTGGGCTTAGTGTTTGAAGTCCAGCCCATTAGCCAAATACCTTAATAGTTTTTTACTAAGCAGTTGGGTCAAAGCCCAACAAATAAAGATGCTCAAACCAAAAAACCCTAAACGAGGTTTTCATCAAAAGTTGCCGCCTCCAAAGAAAATGTCTGCAGAGACGCAAATCAGGTACACCGACGCCTCACTCTTCTGCTTCTTCCTCTTCCTCTTCCTCCTTTACTTTCGTTCTTCTTCATCCTCATCTGGCGCTCCATTTTAGTGTCTTTTACTACACAGTTTGCGATTTTTATCATGAATCTTGAGTTTTGAGTGCTTCGCGATTCAATCAACCGATTCAAATCGCACATAGGCCGATTCAATTTGACTCGCGATTCGACTCGTGCAATTCAAAGGATTTTGACAACACTGGTTAAGAAATTCCTCAGCTCAAAACTAGCTCTTTAGAATTAGGACCCACACCTAGGGGAAATTTCTGTAACAACCTCGACCAATTATATATATATATATATATAAACTTAACAAAACGGCACTCTCCCTCTCACAAGTGATGACTTCAACCACACTGGTATTAACTGTACGTGATACATTTAACATCTAAATCAAAGTAGGAGAGTATAATTTCGAGCAATGATTTTGATTGTCAATACTTTGAATATATTTGACTCACTAAATATCATTTCAATCTCCATCTTCAGTTCAAGTCTGGGTTCCTGATTGGTTCATTGGGTATAAAAACCGAATAGTGTTCCCAGATTTAGATGTTAATTTTTGTAATACCAACAAAATAATCCTATGAAGGGGCACTCATGTCTAAAAAGACCCTCATTCCAAATTTTTAGAAATTGGTTCTCATAGCTATTGTTCTTTCGCATTGAAGAAAGAGAACATGATTTAAAGTGCATACATGTAGTCTTCATTTTTTATCTTATAGTTTTGATAAATAAAACGGGAAATTATATTAAGAAAACGTACAACCTTGTCAAGGAGAAGATCACTGTGGGCCCAAAAAGAGAAAAAAAAATATATCTTGCCAGGATGTTTTATGTTTACACTTGAACCCCAAGCTTACGTGAAAGAACATAGAGGATCGTGTTTCAATGCACCTCAAGTATACTCCTATATCCACAGTAATTGTTTGATGTCAGTAATCAATTGTTGTAAATTCCAGTTTGTTTCGGTAAGTTCTATTTTTTTTTCCTCCGCACTGTCCAAGTCACGCCATGTACAAGTCTTCTCCAAATTGAAGCACCTTTGGTAGATAGGCCGACTCCAAAGGTATTTGTATATACCCAACAAATAATGAGGAGAGAGGTGTCCAAGTCACCCAACAGCCTGTTCCAAAAGTCCTCAGTAAACGGGCGGGCAATTGACCATAATACAGTAAAACAAGATCAATGGACTCTACGTCAGTTCCACTTAAGCAGTAAGCACACAACTGTTTTAAGTCTATCAGATCATGTTTGATAATATTATCAATTGTGAGTGAGAATACAGCAGCGCAATACAGTCCATGATAAGAAGGATGTGTCGGGAAACTCTCTTCACCATATGAACTTATATAGATGTCTGAACTCTGCAGTTAAAACGACGTTATAACACCGATATAACGCTTAACGGGGGTGAGCCATTACGTTATGACATTATCACGTTATGGTATCACAGCTCCGATATAACGGCGTTATATGGCCGTTATTTGAGATAACGTTTTTTTCAATAACGCCATTTTAACTTTTTGTTCTAATACATTTAAAAAATACTCATTTCATTCTCCATCGAACCAGAACCCTAGTCTCATAGGAAAGGACCAGAGCTCACCATCGCCAATTGACAAAGAACTAGATAAGGGAAGAAGACGAAGAGTAGATCGCACTCACTGCTGCGATCTCACTCTCATACAAAAGGAAAATGTTTTTTATTAATGTTTTTTTTGCTTTTGAATTAATGTTATGAACATGATTTACTTTTTTTACTCTATAATACATTAATACTTTGTGGGGTATTAAAAATATATTTAAAAACTATTTCGTTATATACCGTTATATCTCGATATATCCCGTTATAACCTATAACGCTTTTGGACCGTTATGGGTCCGTTATCCGTTTTAACTGCATAGTGTCTGAATATGCTCCGCTGCTTGTCCTTGAATGTTGTGCTGAACTCTCGGTGCAATGACATTGCAACAATATTGGACTGGAAAGGTGGGATTGCCCTGATCCCAAACTCACTTATCTTGTAGACTGTGAAGCTCTTTGTGAAGGAAAGTCATGAGATCAGAGAGTTGCTTCAGCTCCCAGTCAATAAGAGGAAAAGTATGATTTAGATCCCAATCAATTAGTGGACTGTTTTGAAAGAGAAATTGGTTCACTTTCCCTCTTTCTTGGAAACATTGTAGATGAGAAGGAAAGGGATTTTCAGATATGCATCTCCAATCCAATAGTGTTCCCAAAATTCAACTCGCTCGTGTTTATGAACTTCCAAAGAAGTATCATCCTCAATAATCTGTTTATGATTCATTGCTGCTTTCCATATAGAGCAACCAGAGGATGATTGGTTAAAGGAGGCGGCAGTCTCCATGATTGGCACCATATTTTGCAAAGATAATGCTTCTCCACAAAGCATCTGTCTCGATACCAAATCTCCACACCTTTTTAGATAAAAGAGCTGTGCTGAACTCCCTTACCCTTCTAATCCCAAGGCCACCCCTTTGGTTGGCACATCTTTTTCCAATTAAGGACATGATATTTTTGCTTTTGGAATCGTCTTAAAGAAAAATCCTCAGGAAAAGGATGGGAATTGGTGGACTGACATTGCTGACCTTAAACCGAGAAATTAACCATTTTTGCAAGTGCCATTCCTTAAGCCCCTCTCCAACTATTGCAAATAGTAGTGGAGACAAGGGGTCTCCTTGTCGCACCCCAAGAGAGGCCTTGAAGTGCTCAATGGGACTGTCCTTGAAAGATATAAAGGAGGAGGATCGTGTGATCCTGTTTCCATTAGCTTCGGAACCCAGATTGTTCATCATAATATCAAAAAACTTTCAAGATATAGAATCAAATGCTTTGAAGAAATCAATTTTTATTACAAATCCTGGTTTGTTCTTCCTGGTTCTAGAACCTACAATTTCGTTTGTGATCAAAACTCCATCGAGCAGCTGTCTACAAGGGAGGACCAGCAGACTAAAAAGGGGAGATGACTTAATGAAGCACACTCACAATCACTTAGATAGAACCTTTGAAATAATTGATAAGGCTTATAGGTCTGAAATATTCAATTCTGATATCAATTGTTCTTTGTTGAAGCTTCATACCATCATATGGGTAATTCACACCCCAACTGCAAACTCAACACAGACAGCATGACTCCACCGCAACGCGATCATTGAATGGGTTGGACTTGTGTTTGTTGCACCAACTAGTTAACACATCTCTACACGATTAGCTATCTTGTTAATATAATTATAGTGTGTATCAAATGTAACCTTATAGGCTTATACACCCCTTTATATGGTACAGACTTATAGATTAGAGCATGTTAAAATCACTTAATAGTATAATTAATAAATTTACTAATATCAATTCAAGTAAGTCTCAACAAATTATGTTTGCATGTAACCTATTTACAAGACTAAGTAAACAACCATGTCAAAATGACATGACATCAGGATGGGTGTGCATCAGCATGACCTGTTGCCACCCTAATCTATGCCAAATTTGCCAATAAATTCAAACTTTACTCAAATTGTTGCAAAGCATAAAATTAGGGGCCAGACATCCAATTAATCATGTTTGTATTTCTGTTGATTTCTACTGATTATCCCTCACTTTATCTCCATATAGGCCCCATGATTTGTGACAAAAAAAAGTGTTGACGGAGAGATGCATAATCCCTTATCAACTCAAGAAAAGACATACACAGAATACATAGGTTGGCAGACAGATACCTGCTATCCTTCCGCAAGTCAAGAGGCAAAAAGTTCACCATATTATAGTCATCGACCTAACCAAAGAAAAAATTACAGAAGTTATGCAGAATCCAGAAGTCAACTAGTAATAATGGTTAGACCAGAACTAAATTCTGGGATAAACAAAATGCTTTCAAATATGTGAACGATTGTTTGAAATTTGATACCAAAAAGTCAAATATGATAATCTAATTCATCCTTGTTTATAAAAGTGACTTCCAATTAAATGAGGACCTGGTCCAGAACTCACTTATCCTCGATTAACCTCAACTGATAAATATTACATGAAGTTTAGTTAACGACAGATCACAGAGTATGTGACTTACTGCCTTGAGATGTTTTCACCATAGATAAACCCACAACTGCCACTAGTTAAAAACAAAAACGAAAGGAACTCAGCATCATTAGGATGAATGAATTCTAGAAGTTGCTCTCGTTATCATTAGGGGATGATTCCCGTTTCTCCAATTTCCAACCATCACCCCAGGCTTATCGATTCTCTTAACAGACAATCCAAAATTATATCAAGTAAAGTTGAAGATGATTTGTTACGGAAATTGCAGCAGTGAGTTGGGCATCATCAGTTTATAACTTACCAGTTCAATCAAAGCTTTATTTAGCTTTGCAAATTGAGGTGCCATATGTTGATTCAACTCTGACAATAAAACCTGTGGCTCAGGATTCAGGTAACTACAAGAGGTCAAAATATTAACATTAATTGCGGCACCTATGAACATAACCAAAAAGAAGTAAAGCAAATTGCATAAAGAACCCACTCTTCAAGACCCCTTTTGTTTGTGACCAGATCCATCTTGGAAAGAACATTAATATGAGGCAATTCTAGTTGAACCATGGCAGAAAGTGATGCCATGCAGCCACTTATAAACTTACTTACATCTGTTACAAACTGATGCAAAATGAAATAGAATATTTCAGAATCTGTAAGTGTATATATTTTTCGGAGATGGAAATCAGGAAGTATAGTTATCTCTGAGACAAACCTGTGAATCAAGCAAGTAAACGACACACACATTGAAATTCTTGCGCTTCAAATGATCCACAAAGTTGCGAAGCACTGGAACATGCGAAAATAGCTCTATCTGGCCTACAAGTTTAATATCAAATACATCAATCAATTGCATGATCCAATGAAGACCAAGTACACTTAGCATCACCCAGGAATGCTTCGGATGGTGATAACCAATAAGCAACAAGTTTTAATAGCCAAGAAAGACAATGAACTGGTCAGTGAAACTGCATTGCTGCCATCGAATAGACATACTCAAAACATGGTTACATGAAAATCAATCTGACATGTATAATCATCAATAACATAGCAATGAGGACAGACCTACAAAATATAGTTATAGCCTCATTGAAGATCACTGAGGGAACTGAAAACAGTTCCACACATCCCATCGTACAAAATTGAAACTACAGTTTCTCAATTTGATACTTCCCTGATAGAGATATGAAAATGGAAACTATAGTATCTTAATATCAATGCAAGAAGTTGAAGAAAACACTACTGAGACACAATTCCGGAACTTAAGATGCATTACATGGGAATAAAGCAGTATATCTGTTACTAAGCTAAAGCATCAAGTTCAACGTATGAATACCTGGGCAGTCAAAAACAAGATAGTCATCGTCCAAGAAATTGTCCAATTCTTCCGTCAACCAATCATCCAGATTTTCTTCAAGATGTCTAACAGTAGATGGTGAAGGGAAAAAAAACACAAAGTTCCAATAAAACAAAATGATTTGTGTTTTCACTGTCCATGTCAATATATAATTTGGGAGGGGAGCACTCAAGTTGAATTTGTTTTCAGCTCCCATACAAATGTATCAAGTTGATCCCCATAAAGTTCAATGTGTGATGTGTTACTTTCGTACTCTAATTTGCAATGAAGCCAAGAATAAGATGGCAAACAAGTTAAGTTGTCAGATATCTGAAGAACGCTTAACAAAGCTTAGACGAATTATGAATATCACCATCTATGTGATTTTATAATTTAAAAAAAAAAAAAAATAGAACTTTCACCGTCATTCAACCTATGAAGTTTACACGGACCTTACTCGGCTTATTCAACCGACTAAGGTTTTTCTTGCATCCCTCTTAACATTTAATTGGTAAAAAATAGATATAAAAGAGTTTTTATATCTACATGTATACTACAATATAAAGTTATTAACATAACAGCACGTATACCTCAATAAGAAGTCATTTATAATGCAACAACTACAAAACAAAGATAAAAGAATCACACTAATAATTGGTAAAACATAAACTAACATGAACATCACCGTTGTTATGAAAGCATCTCAAGTTACAAAACACAATATTGACACCAACATTGTCATCATCCTTCACTTAATCCCTTAACCATGTTCCACAGCTTCCACCTCTTCATGGTCCTTATACAAAGTGTCAATATTCCACCCCTACTCGACTTGGGTCCCACATCACCTACCATCACACCAGCCCTTTGGTCATAAATAAAGCTTCTTTTTTTTGTTGTTATCACTTTATTCTCCAATTATACAATTCATGAATATTCAGCGTACTATAAACTCAATTTGTTAACAGCAGAAGGTCTTTACCCTTCTGTACAACACAAGGGACTTCGACTATGAAGATTCACAATGATTGTATTTCCATGAGATTAAAAATCGCTACCATTATAAAATCATACATCACCATATTCTTATCAGCACCAATATAGTCAAAGAATAACAATAGTAAGAAAGGATACTCCATGCAGTAAATAAGGCCACCATTTGGACCTAACCCAAGTTCCTCCATGACATCATCCAAGGATACGAGTTCTCTAATATCTGCACAAAGACGAAGTATAATATTTTGTTATCCATGCGTTTGTTTTCATTGAAATAGGAAAAGTTGAAAATTTCAACAAAACAAAAGAGTGATCACATTCCAAACTACTGGGGAAAAAATAGTCACATGCGTAACAGGTGAAAAATTGAAAAAGATTCTTGAGATAGTCATGTTGATATTCCATCTTGTCAGCAATCACAGCTAGAACTCCTTTTTCCCAAACAAACCTTGGCATGTATTTGAAGGAAATTCTACTTACCCATGGCAACCGGATAGTCAAAATGTTCCGCTGCAGGATCAAGGTTCACAATATTGATGCTTCGGCGAACAGCTTCACAGTGTCGGTACAAACTAGAACAGTAAGTGGACTGGTCCAAGATTCAGACAGTGTCAGTCCTTAACAATCACAGAGATATAAAAAAATAATAATAATAAGAAAAAAAAATAATAAAGTAGGAAAATTAAGCAACAAACTAATATAGGAAAGTTAATTACCTTTCCACTCCCTGCAGGACCAATAACTAGTTGTGCATAACCCATGATAGGTAGATGTGTTGAGAATGATTTTTCACTGGCTTGCAACTGATAACAAATATAGTTGAAGACCTGAAAAGTGGCAAGAATTGTAACAGCAGCGTATGCAGTACACCACACAGCAGCATCAAACAGTAAGCTCAGGAAGCTTGAGTGTGTCCTACAGGTGGTCAAGCTTTTTCCGCAGTGAAGCGAGGCATTTTTTCATTAAAAAAAATGATGAAAAAATATTACAAACAAATAAAAAATAAATAAATAAAAACTCACCAATGTATCTTTGGCTTTAGCACTTAAGTTCATATTAAAAACTCACTAACAAAGCTTAACAGTAAAAACACTAACAACATCAAGACCAACAAGTAGTCTTTAGCACTTGAGCCAAAAAAACACTAATACCCAATTATGCCCTACAAAATCCTAATTTGTCATCCCATTAGGAAAAAAAAAATTTAACAACGTGACTAGCAAAAACTAAGTATGACATAATACCTCCAACCATGCTTCAATTTTCAGAATAAAGATAATAAACAAGAATTCTTGTAAGATTCCAAAAACTGTGCATTCTCCTAAGCTCCTTATTCCTTGTATGTACTATTCTAGTCCTTAACCATTTATCACTTCCTTGGATGCTTTTCTCCTAAGCTCAATGATCTAAACATGATGCAGCATGCTGGTAACTAGCATGAACATAAACAGAGCAGAGTTGCAGTGAATAAGAAGAAGTGGAAGAACTGAAGAAGAAACAAAGCAGCTGAGCGGTACGAGCGAGGAGGAAGAGTTGAAGTTACCTGATGAGGGATGTGCAGCAAGAAACAGAGTCGAAGAGATGAGCAGCACAAGGAGGTAACAGGAAGGTTCAGTTCTTCTTCGTTTCTGAAACTGAAACTGAAACTGAAACTGAAACTGAAACTGAAACGATCGCAACTCGCCTTGTTCTTCTTTTTCGTTTCTTCTTCTTCTCTTATTTTCTTCCCCAGTTCTCCCTCTTCTTCTCTGAATCAAACGAAATCTACAGTATGCAACACAAACGGGGTAAATGTAATTAGGTTTCGATTTGGGGGATTAACTACAGCCGTTAGATCTTTCTCTTAAACAGATCAGAAATCCTGATCTAAATTACTCGTACGCATCAGGACGAGTCGACTCGTACGCTCTGGCTCGTTCGAGTAAAACATAATTCTCGTTTTCCTGGCGCTTCGAGTCCACTTGTGCGCCTCAATGCTTTTTAAAACAGTGTTGTCATACCTCCGCTAGGATGAGCAGAGCTGTATCTACTGAAACTCGAAAGATTTTTGTTGTTTGCCTACTTAGGGCGTGTTTGGTTAGCCCATTGACCGTCGTAATGTAATGGGTCAAAGGCATTCCTGCGTTGGTATCACATAAAACCATCGTAATGGTCATTCCCATTACAGATTTGGTTGTAATGACCATTCCTACCTCCCCCCTATGAATGGCCATTACCATTCTCATTGTAATGGTCAAAGTTAAATAATGACCATTTTTATCCTCCTCACCCTCCCCCATTTTAACTAAGTGAGGGTATTTTTAGAAATAAATTTTACATTACCACCTTACCATTTTAAAAGTATACCAAACATACATATTCCCATTACCATTCCCATTACCATTCTCATTCCCATTACCATTACCATTCCCATTCCATCGAGTAACCAAACGAGCCCTTAGTTTTCTAGTTTTACCTAGTGGTGGGCATGTCATCCCAATATCCTGATCCCGTCTCGTCCCGATTTTTCTTGGTCTTATTGGGATTGATTTTTTCAATCTCGTCTCGTCCATCCCGTCCCGAATTGATTTTTTAAATATTTAAATTAATATTATTCATGAAAATAATAACACATGGATTCTATACTAGAAGTAATTGTTTTCTATTATTGTATTATTGATGAAAATAACAACACATGTATTCTATTCTAGATAAAATAAAAATTGTGTACTAAATAATGTTCATTCACAGAATGCTCAATTTACTAAATTTTCCAAATAAAAGTTCACATGTTAAAAATGCATAGCAAAACATATTCATATCTAAAATCATGTGTATCTATCCTTTCATATAAGTAAAAGTTAATACAGTTATTTACATTTGAAAATAAAGAATAACAGCAACATGAAATAAAGCATACAAAGTATTTTGTTTTCTTGCTGATATCGTCCCGTCCTAAACCTGTTTGGGATGGGATGAGGTCGGGTCCATCTCATCCCATGCCCACCCCTAGTTTTACCTCCAGATTTTAACCCTAATTGGCTACCACCCTTCTTTTTCTATTATCTTGTCCCTAAATCTTAGAATATTTTTTTTTATCTTGCCCCTCTAAGGTAGAGATTCAGACAACCATTTTTCCTAAACCAATCACTCTCATCTCCTTCCATTATTAAAGTATTTTCTTTTATGAACTTTATAAATCTAATTTCAACACTTTGAATATTTTCTCAAATGTTGATCTTTTACTTCCATGGTTTTTTTTTAACAGTGTTATTTTCTAAATAGTAAGACATTGGACATTGAAACAATTAAACCAAAAGCAGCAAAATGCAACCTTTTTAAGCTGAGTTTTAGATTTTTGTTTGTTGATTATGTGTTTAGTTTACAAAATAACAATTTTTTTTGTTATTGTCGTCTTTCCGATGTTGAAATTTGTTCACTAATTAAAGTAATATTAATTATTTGACATCTTAAGATTTTCAGTAACATCACAACATCCATGAGACAAGTTACTTATTGATTTAAGAAGCATATGTCTTACCTTTCTAATAAGAACTTTCATAAGATAACATCACATAGCAAACACCAACATTTTGTTAAAAAAAATTAGGTTATATTTCATTATATTTATTGACATAGAGCGAGGTGTGTGTGTGCATGCGCAAGAGTGGTTATTGAGCCTAAAAATAATGTATAAACTTCACAAATTGTCAAGAATGAAAGTAAGGAATTTTACATCTTTATTGATGATACATCAAAATAAACTGTCATCACAGCCACACACGTGGCAGGAAACATCCATCACAAGGATCAAGTACCCCACCTACCAGGCCAGCTCATAAAATCCAAAAAGGCAAAACCAATCATAAAATGCCCAAATAGGGCCCATCAGAAGAAGTCGTAATTATGGCCCAAATCCGACCCGCACGAGTTATCTCATAAAGAATAGGAACGTTGCATGAGAAAAGAGTCGTGGAGGAAGTTACACCTCCACAAACACGTCTTCATAAAAGAGGAGACTGTTATGAAGAACATCTCCTTACGTTGCACTTCTCATGCTTAAGTCACGCGGAAAATTAACAACGACCATTATATAAGGTAAAGGGAACATTCAACAAAGGTAGACAACTTTAACTGAGTTTTGTCCATATTTACTTCCTTCTTCGAACAGAGTTGTTAACTTAAGCATCAGAGTGCATTCGCCCACCAAAAAGGTGGTCTTTGGCAGTCTAACATTTGTTTAGCAGGTCAAACTCACAGGAGGACAAGATTTGGACGCATCAGTTTGGCGCCGTCTATGGGGAACGACAAATTTCCTTTCTAAAAAAAATATCCATGGTAACGAAGCTCACCAAAATCTGATCAACGATCGACAAGCTGTCAGAATAGATGGAACACTCTGCATACCCTCAACCCAGCGACAATCACAATAACCCTCTTACTAACAGCACTATATTACCAGCAGCTCGCGATCAAAACTCAGCAGTGACCACCGAGCTAACTGCACCCGACAATCAAGATCCACAGCATGCAATAGCTCAGACAACCCAAACATCCGGCAACACTGCTACTGACACTTGGGTAGATCTACTTATGATCCAGATGAACCACATGATGAAGATGTTGGAAAGACTCGCTCAATAGCGCATTCAGCCAGCAAACCATATCCAAGCGTTGCCTCAACAAATCTCTACCAACCGAACTCGAGAAAGCAACGAGGTTCCTGCAGAAACCCAATAGGGAAATCTCAAAAGTGATGAACTTCCCCAAGGTAAGACTCCACAAAGTGATGAAACGTTTGTTGAAATCCCGTTCAGGATCGGAGTCACAAATCCCAATGTATTGTACGAACTAGCCAAGTCGTCGTTCTCTGATGCCCTCATGATAACTCCCATACCAAAGAAGTTCACTCCACCAAAATTTGAGGCATATGATGGCACCATCGACCCGACAGAACATTTGCGACATTTTCACCAGATGATGGAATTAAAGGAGACTACGGAGTCAATCTTATGCAGAACATTTCCGACTAGTCTTAGCTCTACAACGATGAACTGGTTCAACAGCTTACCACCGAGGTCAATAGACTTCTTCCAGGCACTAGCTACCGCCTTTATCACAAGATTCATCGGGAGTCAGGAATGACGAAAGGACTGCACTACCTCCTTCACATCAAACAGACGCCTAAGGAACCAATAAAGGAATATGTCACTCATTTCACTAACGAGCTGACAATGATTGATGAATGCAGCGACAACACCACCACTGCTACTTTCACCGTCAAGCTAAAAATAGGACCTTTCTTTGATGTTCTCAACTTGGAACCCCCAAAAGCATGGCAATCCTGTTGAAAACCGCCAAAAACACATTTCTTTTGAGGAGATGAAAGCTACCAGAAAGAAAAATGACCAAGAAAGATAAAATCACTCAAAGAAACAGGAAAGAATAAGAGACGACGGGCCCCGAGAAGATAACATTTAGTCAAAGAGGCATCGAAATAATGGGAGATCCGAAACTAACCAGCAAGAGTCCGAAAAGCTGAAGTCAACAAGACCCAGACACAAGCGGATAACAAGTGTGATGAACAAAACATACAAACCATACACAGCCCTGAAAACGAATCGGGCCAATATACTGAAATACATGGCAAAATGGGAAGACGTCAACTGGCCACTCAGAATGAGAGGAGACCCAGAAAAGAGAGACAAAACAAGTATTGTTTCTTCCACAAGGTTCACGGGCACGATACTGAAGATTGCTACAAACTAAAAGATGACATTGAGCATTGGGTTTAGAGAGGCGACTCAGCGAGTTCATCGGAATGCCAGACAAGCAGCTCAAAGAGAAAGAAAAAGCATATCTCACTACGGGATCAAAAGAACAACCCAAGGAACTGATATACGCCCTACATTGCATGGCCAAAAGGAACAAAATGATCAACCCAACTGAAGAAGCAGTCGGAACACCTCTCACTCAACCTGATATATATCTAAGTAGGAGCACTGACGCCAAACGAAACCAAACAAACCATTTTACCGATGTGCTGTAAAAGAAAATGGATAAACTTGCACCAATCAACTAATACAATTCAAGGACCCTACTAATGGATGCAAGCCCAGCCCAAATTACCAACGACGAAATTGACGGCAACAAACTCGATTAAAACTCGGCAGTTGGTGCTGATGCAAGCATGATTGGACAATTTGGCGTTGATGTGAGCATGATTGGACAATTTGGCGCTGATGTGAGCATGATTGGACATTTTGACGCTGAAGTGAGCATGATCGGACAATTCAGCATTGCTCAGCTAGCGAGTCAAAAAGCATCCCGAGTCCATTAGCTACAATAACATATCCAACGAACAACGAAACATAACCAATAGCAAATCCGGTGACTTGAAGACATAAGCGATGGGAGACAAAACGACAAAGACATAAATCTCTAACAACACGAGGATCGACTTCAACCAAGCAAATGTCAAAAGGATGAAGCAAACCACTCTACAATCTAGCAAAACTTTTCAAAAAGAACAACCGCTAGGGTTGGTTGGAATATCGAGAAAGGAATATCAATAGAATTACAAGCTTTGAATCCCAATCTTATACAAGGACAACAATGCTCGACAATACAGAGCAATCGACATATCAAACCAAAAGAACTCAGGACACGAGTCGGATACATATAATAAACTTCTAGTTTGATCAGCCATGAAGTGGAAGTTGGACAAACAAGTCAATAAAAAAACAACTTCGGGTTGACTAGAGCATCAAACCAACAAAGTAAAAGTTGGATGGATGAGTCGACTAGTACGTCAAACCAACAAAGTAAAAGTTTGACGAACAAGTCAATTTAATTAAAAAGCAACTTCGGGTTGACTAGCGCGTCAAACTAACGAAGTGAAAGTTGGACGAACTAGTCAACTCAATCAACTTCGGGTTGACTAGCGCGTCAAACCAACGAGGTGAAAGTTGGACGAACGAATCAACTCAAAAGGTTTGGTTCGATTAATACGTCGAACCAACGAAGTAAAAGTTGGACGAACAAGTCAATTTAATTAAAAAACAACTTCAAGTTGACTAGCGCGTCAAACCAACAAAGTGAAAGTTGGACTAACGAGTCAACTCAAAGAGTTTTGGGTCGACTAATACGTCAAACCAACAAAGTAAAAGTTGAACGAATAAGTCAATTGAAAAGAAACTTCAGTTTGACTAGTGCGTTAAACCAACAAAGCGAAGGTTGGACGAATGAATCAACTCGAAGAGCTTCGGATCGACTAATACGTCGAACCAACGAAGTAAAAGTTGGACGAACAAGTTAATTTAATTAAAAATCAACTTCGGGTTACTAGTGCGTCAAACCAACGAAGTGAAAGTTGGACGAACGACTCAACTTAACTAAAAAATACCTCGGCTCGACTAGAACGTCGAACCAACGAAGTAAAAGTTGGACGAACAAACCAACTTTCTCATAAAAGCTTCGAGACAACCAATACAAAATCGAGACGGAAATATCAACTTGCTCGAGTAAGCTCCAACACATCGGGAAGAAAGGATGAAGTCAAACCACTTCGAGGCAACCAACGCGTCAAAGCATAAAAGCAGCCATAAAAGAATTCATGTCAAGAAATTCATACATGTAGTTGTAAAGGCTCTGTTGCCAGTAATCAAACTATAGATATGCAGTGAAACTTATTTTAACAACTACGACTTACCTAAAAAATGTATAAGCAACATGCAACGAGTCAACAAGCCAAATTACGAGTACGAAGAAAAATAAGAATATCGAAGAGAAAATTTATTTTCCTTAATAAAATTATTTTATTACATTCGAAGAAGAAGATAAGGGAGTAGGAGATAAAGCAGAGGCAATTATAACATCATTGGTGAAATCAGCTGACGAATGAGAGGCAGTCGGATCACTAGCATGAGTTATCTCTTCAAAAGGATATGGAAGCAATGGTTATTCAATCACTGGATCACCAGAAAAACTCGGAATGTCTTTGTCACCATCTTCATATTCAAAGGTCTGATCGACCAAGTGACGATACTGGGATAAATCAACACCCAGCCCCTCGATATAGTCAAGAAGCTCAGTCTGTCCATCAATGATCCGCTACCAATCTGCCACCTCCATAATGCGAAGCCTGTTTTTGACGGAAGCAAGTTTGTTCCTAGCTGCAATAAGTCGTCCCTCAGCGGTGGTAAGCATCGCGGAGTATCTGCCTTGACCTCGTCAAGCCCAGCCTATAATTGTTCCACCATTTTCTTAGCAGCGCCTCGATTGGTAGACTGCTCAACCACGACACGTGCAACCTCATCATGAATTGCCTTATCGGCAGATGGCTCCCTCTCCACATCGTGCAAGCATGCATAAAGACCATCCAAATTGGTTCTTAAATACTCGAGCTCAGTGGCAGACTGGTCCTGTGCGCCCTTCGCCTTAATCAATGAGGCCCGAGCAATACCGACCACTTTCTCCTATTATACGTATCATGCTCTTAACACGTTAAATTGACAAAGAACATGGGAAAACACTAACAACAGCACCGCGAACTTCCTCTCCAAAAAAGACACCTGATTTTGACTAGCTTGGTAATCTGAGCCCATCACCCTCGCATAAGTGAGATGATTCATCCCATCCATTATTAGTCTACGGCCATCATCAAGATGAAGGCCCGGTCCAACACAGGGCATCGAAGGCCTTTCCACCGATCGCCTGTGTCATTCATTGATCAACCTGCGTGCACCATCCTACACGTCGAGCTAGGTAAACTAGCAAAACTTCCCATCCAACTTAACATGAATCTCTTCAGGGATAGGTTCCCTCCAACTAATCCACGAATGAAGGACATGGGGATCCGGAAGCACAAAAAAGTCACCTCCAATGGCTAGGAAAGAAGACAGAATGACAGAAAATCATCCTTACCTTTTCGCTGCGTAGTAGTCACAACAGAAGCAAAAGTAGTAGTACAAGCTGGGGCAGAAGAACCTAAGCAGGCAGGAGAAGGTAAGACCTCGACCGCAGGAGCAGAAGGAGATCGAGGAGACGACACCTCGAGAATTCGGCTGCGATCATCAATCTTTTTAGATTGGACAACTGCCTGTTGGAACATCTTATCGTCAATGGATCTACGATCATCAATAGAACATTCGGTAGCGTCGGGCCCACCATATGCAGAAAGGAGCCTCTTTTCATTATCATCCAACGGGTAAATAATCGTTTTTCACTCCTTTCCAACGCCAACCTTATATTTTCAGCCTCCTTGACAGATAAGCGATCATCTCTTGCAGGCTCCCTGTCAACAGAACTCGAATAAGGAATAAAGCGACGAATGGAGCCGAGGAGTCGCTTCCTCTTCGGAACACATTCAAAACATATAAACAACCACTTTGACGGATTAATAGGCCTCCAAATTTTTTTCTTTCTAGAAGTTGGGCTAGCAATGCCAACGCTAACAAGTGCATCGAGATCTGTAACATCCGAGCTCATTTTCCCATCAACGCCAACAGAAGCGGCGCGAGCAACAATCTCCTCAACTTGCCTCTCGATCAACAAAGCACGCTCAGACTCATTCATGTTGTAGAAACCACTGTGTTCTACCATAATAACGGAAAGAAAGGTCTCCAAAGGAACTTCGGGAAGTTGCAAAAAACAATCGTTAGGAACCCAGAATGACATTACTATTTGTTGAACTCACAAGTCAAAGTAGCCAGAGCGGACAGATGCATAAAACCAGTCTCACGACAAACCCTTGATATCATAATTAAAATTACAAAAACACGCAAGAGAACGAAGAAAACATATACTCTTGGTCACCAACAAACCAACCACAGAGTGCAAAGTCCTAACAGTCAAAGGAATCCCAAAAAGGATGGCTCTCACATACGTGGAAACCATAACCTTCCAACCAATGCATTAGGGCCAATTTGAGCAGGAAAGATGGCCAAAAAATTTAAATACGCCCTGAATAACTCTGGAATTGGAAATCGAAGGCCGGATTGAAACATGCACAGATATAGCTTAATATACCCCTTCATCGGACAACAAGGACTATCACTCTGCCGGGGTAAAATGATCTCAAGGTCAGAAGGTAAAGAGTAGTCATAACGAACGTTATCCAGTGTCGCCTGAGAAACCTTATTGGGAGAGAATTGGGCTTCGCAGATAGCAAGTTGCTCATTGTCCAATAAATCGTCGGCAAACATCATGAATGAACAAGAAAAGAAGAAAAAATGAAAAGGGAAATAAAAAAGAACCATAATTTCAAAGATGGCGTAAAGAGGGAAACAAACTTGTCACATCCCTATTTTATAAAGCCAAACATTGAAAAGACTGCTCATGAGACGACGTGCGGGATATGATGGCGCAAAAATGTCCAACTATCACGAAGTTAGTGGCCACGACAGCATACATTAAATACAAGACAAGATATCGAAATTGTGCGCAAAAATGTGCACAAAAACGAACGGATAAACAAGATATCGAAACACCAACTAAGCAAAGGTTGATGACAAACATTAAATACAAGACAACGATGAAATTGAAAGTCCAACTATCACGAAGTTAGTGGCCACGACAGCATACCCACTAACTAGGGAGAGTAGCTGATGATAAATCAAAATAGACCGCCATCACAGCCATACACGTGACAGGAAACATTCATCACGAGGATCAAGTACCCCACCTACCGGGCCAACTCATAAAACCCAAAAAGGCAAAGCCAATCATTAAAACCCAAACAGGGCCCATCAGAAGAAATCATAATTATGGCCCATATCCGACCGAACCCACACGAGTTCTCTCATAAAGAAGAGGAACATTACATGAGAAAAAAGTCATGGAAAAAGTTACGCCTCCCCGAACACATCTTCATAAAAGAGAAGACTGTTACGAAGAACATCTCCTTCTGTTGCGCCTCTCATGCTTAAGTCATGCAGAAAATTAACAACGACCATTATATAAGGTAAAGCGAACAATTGACAAAGGTAGGCAACTTTAACTGAGTTTTGTCCAGATTTACTTCCTTCTTCAAACAGAGTTGTTGACTTAAGCATCAGAGTGCCTTCAGCCACCAAAAAGGTGGTCTTTGGCAGTCTAACATCTGTTTTGCAGGTCAAACTCACAGGTGGACGAGATTTGGACGCATTTATCAAGAATAAAAATTTATATGCATCTTACTATGTAATGTAAAATATTTTTTTAACTAACTATTGGCCCCCGCTCAACTTAAATTCTAGCTCCGTTGCCAAGGATGAGATACACATCAACTATTGTACAATTGTAATACCGGGAGGAAACAAGGTTTCTAACAGTTTAAGAGCTTTTTGTAGTATTCCAAAGACAAACTGCATACATTATTTACTTGGATTAGTGACCATGTCTATGCAGCAACATATAACTGTATGTGTTCATGAACTATTTGTTGTTTATGAGTACTCTTATGTAGGCTTCAAACAAGCAACACAAGTAGCCAAGAAAATGGTTTTCGTTAGTGATTAATTTTCAACTATGTAGACCCCATTGTGGGTTCATATGTTCAGTCTCATTCTATACTTGTCTACTCTACAATTATATATCATACTTATTTTCATCTCTTCAAAATTTATTTTAAGATGCCAAAGTTAAATTGGGTTGCAATTTACGATGACCATTTCCTTTAAAATTTAAACCACTAGATTTTTTTTGTTTGATATAAAAGTTAACGAGAATAACAGTCTCAACTCTCTTTTACGATATTTCAGGAAGAGGGCATGATGTCGTATTCCCTTGGATTTGAAGGTGATACTCCTTAAGTCGGTTAATCCAAGTACAACTTTTGCAACTCTTTCATATTACATTACCCCGCTTATTTGGAACTGTAAGTTAACCCCAATCCCATGCCATATCTCTTTCTATAAGAGCCTTTGAAGATAATGCAGCGCCAGAAACATTTCTAGTACATAGATGATCATCACATTTAAATTAAATATGTTAGTGAAAAAAACCCCTACAAGATGAAAATAAAATCAAAACATTATGAGAAATACACATGAACAAAGCAAAACAGAAGCAAGTTTTCACAAAAACATACCAGAGCCGACCATTGTAGACTCAAAATAAAACATTGTGATAGCTCTCAAACACAGACGGGATAGAGGGGGAGAAGGAAGAAGAAATCGTTGCAAAATAGAAAGACAAACTGAGTGGAACAAGTACTAGTACGAATGTTACTCTGGCTTAAGCTCGGTGGGCTTTGATTAAAAGAATAAGAGGGAAGGGCAAAGCTTACCCTAATTTATTGCAGAGTGATCAATGTCAACCAACCAAGAATAAAGTATACAAGTAGAGAAAAATCGGAAAACAACACCCTACAACTTTTTTCTATTGAACCATGGAGAGAGAGAGAGAAACGCTTACAAGACAAAAAGAGAAAAGCAATGCTTCTTCTTCTAGCGCGCGGGATACAGCGATAATGGCTGCAGTAAGAGAAGAGAAAGGGAAGTGAGGATAACAGATTCCTAGGTGTTGAGTTGACGAACCAGCTAAGTGTTGAACCGTGGGAACCAAAAAGCAGTGAGCAACTAGCACACTACTATATAACAACCAAAGATACTAGGTCTCACGCCCCGATTTTTAAACAACCTAAATTAATAGATTATCCGAAAATCCTTGCACGACATAAACAATTTATGGTACAGACATGAGACAACTAATAAATAAAATAAGACACACTTTCTCAAAATTCTTCTGCTCATAGCCAGTGTCCACATTATCACATGCTAATCCATAAAAAATAAATCATAAGTCAAACCAATCTAAGTGTATTACATCAATCAATCCAAAATCCTTGACTTAATAAACAAAAAATAAATAATTGGATCCTACATCTTATTACCTACGAAATCGACAAAACAAAATTTTTAGAAAATGTCCCGACCATAACTAACTCCACGAAGCTAGAACCGCTTGCCTTCACACTCCAACTTAGGGCTGAACAAAAAACCGATTGAACCGATCTAAACCGAACCGATTGGTTCGGTTTAAATTAGGTTCGGATAGGTTTCGATTTTAAAAAATTCAAAATCGAATTGGTCGGTTCGGTTTTCGGTTTCTATGTGATTTTAACCGACCAAACCGAATCGACCGAATATATATAATAAATAATATATATTTTATATATAAATAATACAATGTGTTTAAAATAGTCGCTCGGTTCGATTTTATTTCGATTTTGGTTCGATTTTAGTCGGTTCGGTTACGGTTTGCATAAATTAGAATTGGTTCGGATCGGTTTTGTTAATGGTCGGTTCGGTTTCGGTTTGAAAATTTTAAAACCGAACCGACGGTTCGATTTTCAGCCCTACTCCAACTAACCTTGATAAGTCTATGGGGCTGCGTTCACCCAAATTTGTAAAACAAATACAAACTTTGGGTCAGTATTTCAATGCTGGTTGTGCAAACTTACTTTCAACAAAATACACATCATGGTACAATTAGAGGAATATAAAAATATCAATGATAAGTAATTTACCTTAAGGAAGGCATGTAGTTCTCACTTAATGATTGCATGAGCATTTAATTTCCTCCCTCAAGGCAACCATACAAACGTGCTATCAAAGTAATCAGTACATACTTTTGTGCTATGATATGATCAATGTTTTCATTTGTGTCTTAGTGTTTCACTTTTTTTCCACAATCGCACTCTCCTCCTGTCTCGAACACATCTCACCCAAGTGTATCTCTCCTGCCTTGGAAACCACTCGGAGCGTATATGTCCCAAGTAGGGTGCCACATCGAGGGCCATGTGATCTCACACGAAGTTTGATCATTGACAAGTATATCATTATACGTACATCCGAACTCACATAGAGCGTCATACCCAGTATGCAAGCAAGTCTGCATACTAAAATCATATACCAAATATACAAGCAATTTCTTATATCCAAATAATTTTTTTCTTTCCTTTTTCTTTTAACATTTATTTTTTTCGAAATTGTGGAAAAGAGCACAAAAATGAATTAAGGGTCTGTTTGGTCGCATGGAAAATAGACAAGGAAAATGAAATCATTTTCGTAAATAGACAACCAAACAGCGAAAATCTGCATAACAAGGAAACATATTCCATTTTCCCAAAACAAGTGGCTAACCAAACATACCCTAAGTATCAAATGTAGCTTAACATCAATTTAACAAATATTATATATATATATATATATATATATATATATATATATATATATATATATATATATATATACATATGATGAGTCCAAAAATCGTCCTCCTGTGAGTTTGACCTGCAAAACAACTGTTAGACTGCCAAGGACCACCTTTTTGGTGGCCAAAGGCATTTCGATGGTTAAGTCAGTAACTTGTTGGAAGAAGGATGTAAACCTGGACAAAACTCAGTTAAAGTTGCATACATGTGTCAAATGCTCTCTTTACTTTTTATAATGGTTGCGGTTAACTCTCTGCATGACTTAAGCTTGTGGGGCGCAACGGAATGAGATGTTTCTTGTAACAGTCTCCTCTTTAATGGAGATGCGTTTGTGGAGGCGTAACTCCCTCCACGGCTCTTTGTTGGTGCAATGGTCATCTTCTTTATGAGATAACTCGTATTGGGCCTGGATTCGGGCTCTGATTCGTCTGGGCCTGGATTTGGGCCAGATTTATGTCTCCTCAGTGGTGGGCCTAATCTGGGCCTCTATAATTGGTCTCATTCTTCCTGGGCTTTATGAGTTGGCCCAATATATTGGGCATTGTATTCTCGTAATGGGTCATTATGCCACGTATACGGCCATGATAGTCGATCTATTTTGATGTATCATCAGCTACTCTCCTCTTAGTTAGTGGATATGTTCAAGTATCCACTAATTGTGTGGCGGTCTTGTTTTTTTATTGCAACGTTATGGCTTGATTAGTGCTCTTGCTATCTTTTGTTGTTGTTTTCTTTTCGGTGTTCCATCCGCCTGTTCGTTTTGGCGCAATCTCTGGGATTTCATGAGGTTGTCACACCTTGCACATTTTCCAAGAGCGATCATTTCATTGTTCATTCCTATAAAAAGAAAAGCTTTGTGTATGTTCTGCTTCCTTCTGCATCTTCTCATTTTCTGATTGTTAACCGTTTGATTCCTTGCATTCGTTCTGTGGTCATGTCTAATTTCAGGGTTTTGGGTGGTGATGCCCTTGATGCTTGCGAAGCTTTCTTTATGCCTAAAATGGCAACACGCGCAACTCTGGACAACATTCGTCACGACTACTCGTTGCCAAACAATCTGGAGAATATTCTCCCCGGAGAGGGTGACAGTCCCTGTCGTCCTAGGCATGGATACATTGTTTTGTATCCATGTATGTTCCATTCTGGTTTCAGGCTTTCAGCTCCTACTATCATCTGGAAGTACTTGGATTTGGTTGCAATTGCCCAAGCTCAACTGGTCCCTACGGTTGGAAGATAATGATTTCAACCTTAGCAAGGGTTGTTTCGGCTCGTATCCCTATGAATGTTAGGGTTTTGCATTCTCTGGAAGAATTAAGCGTGGACCCTAGTTACACATGTCGCGTGCATTCTCCTCCCTGCTTTGAGGACTTGCGAGAGAAGTATGTGGGCTGATCGAGGTCTTGGTTTTATGCCTCTATTTCTTCCAATCACTTTAGGTTCCATGGGAATCAAATTCTGCGATCGTTCCGGTAGCCTAAGAAGGTTGAGTTATCACCGTCTTTAGAAGAGCAGGAGTTTTGCCGTCAATTTTGTGATCTTCTCCAAGTATCGATGGAAGATTTCCTCACTACGGACGCCATTGTCCGTGGTGGTCTTCTTTCATCGGGTAGGGCAAGTCTTGCTTCGAAGGTTACTGTTGTGCGCACTAGTAATGTAGGAGTCCCCGCTTCTGTCTCTGCTCGAGGTCCAAAGAACACTGGTTTAATTGTTAAGAAAACGAAAATTCCTAGGCCTCCTAGCCCCCCAAGATATCGGCCGTCAGTTCTGCTGTGTCTCGAAAAGGAAAAAGCTTGCTTCCTCCGTCCTTGAATCCGCCAGGACCCCCTCTCATCTTGCCTCTCTTCAGAAAAGAGGTCATGATTCAGGGGATGATTCTTCTGCCCGTGAGGTCGAGGAGGTAAATCGAGTTCTCGAGATAAGTAAGAAGGAAGTTTATCGTCCTCTAGATGACCATGAGAAAAAACTTGTTGCTTTTTATGGCTTGTTGTACTCTGTCGGCTTCTCGATTGACGTTTCGTGCATTATCGAGAATAAAATGCTTCAGCTAGGTGTTTGGTTATCGAAGGATCCGAAGGGTACTAAGACCTTGGATGACTTCAAGTATGATTCATTAATAGATGATCGAGTTGTTGCTCGCGTTCGAGACCACAAGCTTATTGTTTCTTCTGTCGTGGCTGGGACTTCGGGATCTCCTGCGTCTCCTTCTGCCTCTCACCCTGTTTCTTTTGTCCTTGGTGAGACCTTCTGGCCTTTCGAGGCTGATGTGCAGGAAAGTGCTCGCAATCTTATTGGCGACTGTCACGAGCGGTTGGCTAACAAAACTTTTATGCCCGTGCGTCAACCACGTCGTCATATTGACAATCGCATACAACATCTTATGGAAAGGATGACGCATCTTACTTATGCAGCTGTCATGGGGTTAGATTGTAAGGTGTCTCGTGACTAGGCTGCACATGTCGAGTGAAAGCTTTCAGGACACATGCTGGTTCTTCCCCATGTTTTTCGTCTATTGGATTTGTTGAAGGCGCAGTGCATGAAGCATGAGAAGGCCGCAAACTCTGCGCGAGTGTTGTTGAGGGAACTCAAGGTTACGCATGATGTGTTTGCTTTCGACCTCGATACATTCAAGGTGGAATTGGGCAGGTTACGTTCCTGGTTGGATGTTGTTGAGAAGGAGTAGTCTGATCGAAAGGCCGAACGTGACGAGGCTATTCGTTCCGTAAAAGATGTTCTATCAAGCTTAAGGCTGCTACTGTCTGCATTGTTAAGCTGAATTCCGAGTTTGTACAAACCAAATCAGCGGTCTCTACTAAACTTGTCGATGTTGACAAGGAGTTATTGTCAACCCAAGCCGAGTTGTCAATTGTTACTGAAAAGCTGAAGGCGGCGGAGGCCGCGAATTTTAAAAGAGTGGTCGAGGGTCGTCATGATTTCTAGGACTTCCTGAAAACGTAAGGTTTGGACATGTTCCCATACCGTTGCTTTGTTGAGCAAGAATTCGAAGATGTCAAGGAAGTTGTTTCGGATTCAATGGCTGATCCAGATGTCGAGAAGTTTGTTGATCCTATGATGCCTGAAGATGTTGTTCACGACACTGATACCTCTTCTTAGTTGTTGTTGTTTTTTTTTTGTAATCTCAATTTTTAGATGATAAATGGAAAATTTATTATTTCGCATTTTTGTGTCCCGTATGTTTAGCTTGTTAGCTTTTATTAATGACATTTCTGGGAGATTTCCGACTTTGGTTGTCCGAATTTTTGTGGGTGGCTTCGATACTCGACATTCTAGTCGTATAGAAGCTGTAAATTATAGAATCATGTTTCTCATTCGGATTACGATGTCACCCATTACAATCGACGTAAAAGTCCGGCTCTTATGTTCAGGGACTTTATTACTTCGTGGTTGATTAAGCCAAAAGTTTTTTATTTTATGTCTGACTCGTTCGTCCAATATATGTATTCGTGTTTGCTTGATACTCTAGCCATGCTGAGTGTTTTCTAGAGTCGGTTTTAATCTTTTTGTCCTAATTAAATTCTTGTCGTTTCAAAATTGATAGCAAAAGAATTTATTGCAAGTGTTTTACATTCCATGGTCGAGGTATCATTTCGCCATCTTTCTCTGCCAACCAGTATGTTCTTAATCTGTTGATTTTTGTTACCCGATATGGTCCTTCCCAGTTTAGGTTCAGCTTGCCCGCACCGGGCCGTTTCGTGTTTAGTTGAACTTTTCGTAACACACAGTCTTCGACGTTAAAAGTTTGGATTCACACATTCTTGTCATAATACCCTACCATGCGTTATTGATAAGCTGTCATTTTAATCGTGGCCGCTTCTCGTTTTTCTTCGAGGAGATCCAGCCCAACTCTTAATGCTTCGACATTGTCTTTAGCGCGGAATTCTTTGGTTCGGAATGTTGGCATTCTGACCTCTACGGGTATCATTGCTTCTGACCCGTAAGTGAGTGCGAAAGGTGTTTTTCCTATCGGAGTTCGTTTTGTTGTTCTGTACGCCCAAAGGACACCAGATAACTCGGATGTCCATAGTCCTTTTGCTGCCTCGAGTCTTCTTTTGATTGCTTCCAAGATTGTCCTATTAGTGACATCGGCTTGCCTGTTTGCTTGCGGATGAGCTGGTGCGAAGAAATGTTGCTGGATATTCAGGTTCTCACACAACTCCCTTACCTTTTTGCTTTCAAACTGTCTCTCATTGTCCGTGACAATTAATCTTGGGATCTCAAATCTGCATATGATGTCTCTCTAGAGAAATTTCTCGACTTGTGCTTCCCCTATCTTTATGATGGGCTCTACTTCTACCCATTTGATGAAGTAGTCTACTGCGACGATGAAAAACTTTTTTTTATCGAAAGCTGGGAGTGGTCCTACGATGTCCATTCCCCATTGTGCAAAACGGCCAGGGGCTGCTCATTGGGATCATATTTTGTCCCGGCATGTGTGTGTATGAGGCGAATCTTTGGCATTTGTCACATTTACGAACTAGTTTCTGAGCATCTGCTTGCATCGTTGGTCAATAATAACCTAATGTGATAGTTTTGTAGGCCAATGTTCTTCCTCCTTGGTGATTCCCGCATGTGCCGTGGCGTATTTCCTATAGAACGTATTCAACATCTCCTAGTGCAAGGCATCTTAGTAATGGATTCGTGGCAGACCTCTGTATAATTCGTAATTGATCATTGTATATCTTTTGCCCGATTCCGTAGTTTCCTGGCTTTCATCTTATCTGTTGGGAGCTCCTCGTTTAAAATATACGCCAGGATTGGAGTTGTCCAGTTGGTTCCTTGGTTTACGGTGCATGCTTCTTCTGGTTGATTTTTGAGTATGGAGCTTCCTTATGTCATGACAAGTGGCGTGTCATTATCCTCTGTTGTTGAGGTTTCTTTTGCTAGCTTATCTGCTCTTTTGCTTTTCGTACGTGCGCATTGTCGAATGGTAGCATTTCGGAAGCCTTTTATCGGCTCTAAAGTTTTATGGTGGTAGGCTTTTATTCATTTGTCTTTTACTTGGAACTCGTTGTTTAGTTGATTGACTACCAGCCTGGAATCAGTAGACACTAATGTCTTTTATTCCCAAGTGGTTTGCTACCTGCAGCCCTACTATAACAGCTTCATACCCAGCTTCATTATTGGAGGCTTTAAAACTGAATTTTATAGCCTTTTCTAATGTGATGCCTTCCAAGTTGTACAAGACTAATCTGGCTCTGCTTCCTGCCTCGTTGGATGCCCCATCACAGCGGAGGATCCATCCTTCAGGGATTGGTTCGGGTTGTTTCGTTTTGCTTTCCTTATCCTCGTGTTGGTTGTTGCCTATTGTTATTTCGCCGATGAAATTCGCTAAGGCCTGAGCTTTGATAATAGTTCTAGGGACATAGTTGATGTCGAATTGTCCGAGCTCTATCGCCCACTTTACCATACTTTTCGACAGGTTTCGATTTGTTTAATACCAACCGAAGCAGTTGTTCGGTCATAACCGTGATCGAGTGAGCATGGAAGTATGGTTGCAATTTTCTCGATGACATGATTAGAATGAGCACCAGTTTTTCAGGGCCGGATAGTTGATCTCTACATCAGCGAGTGTTTTGCTGATGTAGTATACTTGTTTTTGCACCCCCTTTTCTTCTCGTATCAGTGTTAAACTCACTGCATAGTTGGGTACGGATAAGTACAGATACAATGTTTCTCCTGTGTTCGATTTTGTTACCAGCTTCGTGCTTCCCATGTAACTCTTAAGGCTTTGAAAGGCTCTCTCGCATTCGTCATACCATTCGAATGTTTTGTTCCCCTTCAAGATTTGGAAGAAATGCAGACACTTGTTTGATGATCTGGAGATAAATTTGTACAGAGCTGCTATCCTCCTGTCAAGACTTTGAACACCTTTCATGTTCGTCGGCGATTGCATGTTGAGAAGCGTTTGTATCTGCTTTGGGTTGGCTTCAATTCCTTGTTGATTGACCATGTACCCGAGAAACGTCCCTAACTCCACTCCAAATGTGCATTTCTCTGGGTTTAGCTTCATCTTGCACTTTCGAAGCTGGGAGAAAGCACGTTCGAGGTCCGTGACGAGCATATCGTCGATGTAAACCTCCATCGTTTTGCCGATTTGATCTTTAAACATCTTGTTTACTAGTCGTTGATACGTTGCTCCCGCATTCTTCAATCTGAAAGACATTACTCGATAACAGTATGTACCCATTTTCTGTTATGAAATATGTTTTTTCTTGGTCGGGGAGGTACATTTGTATTTGACTATACTCAGAGTACGTGTCCATGAAGCTCATCATTTCACGCCCGACAGTTGCATCCACTATTTGATCTATTCATGGAAGTGAAAAACTGTATTTGGGGCATGCTTTATTTAGGTCTGTGTAATCCATGCATACCCTCCATTTCTCGTTCTTATTCTTTACTAGTACTGTTTTTGCCAACCAATCTGAGTAATGAGCTTCTCTTATCATTCCTGCGCTGAGCAGGCGGTGTACTTCTTCATTTATCGCCTGATTGCGTTCCAGGGCCACTTGTCTTCTTTTTTGTTGAACCGGTTTCCTATTTGGATTCACTTGGAATTTGTGGGAGATGATGGATGGATCTATTTCCAACATGTACTTCATTGTCCATGCGAAAACATCTTGGTTATCTTTCAGCAGTTGGATCAACTCCTTGGCGATTTCAAGTTGGATATTTGTGCCAATTCGGACTGCCTTTTCTGCTTCGTTGTCTAAGTAGACCTCGACCGTTTTTTCTTTCGGTTGCCCAGTGTTGGGTCGATCTCGTGGAATGGTTGGAGCCATATTGTTGTTCGGAGAATCCAAACTCGTTTCATCAATTTGCTGTGAAGACTCTTCCAGTCGTTGCGGTAATTGCTATTTATGGGAAGTCTTTATAGCAGCAAAATGACACTCCTGGGCTGCTAGTTGGTCTCCTTTTATTCTTCCAATGTCATTGTCGGTACGGTACTTCACATATTGGTGCATAGTAGAGGATACTGCGCCCATCTTGTGTATCCACGGTCTTTTGAGTAACATGTTGTACGCAGCAGGAGTATCGTCGACGATGAGAAAGTTTGTCATTAACACTCGTTGTTTCCCTAGCTCTCCTGCTTCAATTGGTAGTTGAATCATTCCTAGTGGGTTACATTGTCCCCCACTGAGACCTACCATAGACCGATCGCTCGGTGAGAGCATCTTAGTGGTGAATCGCATTATTCGAAAAGCTGTTAAGTATAAAAGGTTGGTCGAGCTATCGGTGTCAATCAATACTCTTTTGATTTCCCATTTAGCTATCATGACTAAAATCACTAAAGCATCATTGTGTGGGTAATTAACCCCATCGACATCTTCATTTGAGAAGGTTAGGGTCCTTTGCATTGTTTTTGCATGTTGTGCGGATGGTTCTTGGAATCTGATATTTGTGCGTAAGTATCTGACTATATGCTTCGTGGATCGATTAGATTGCTCTTTTTCTCCGCCCGTGCCATGCAAGACATAGATTGTTTCTTTTGCTTGCTCCTTTCAAATAATTGTTTCGCTCTCAAGTTCGACGAACTCTCTGAGTCGTCCTTCTTTGATATGACATTCAATTTCGTCTTTTAGGCTGCGACAATCTTCGGTGTCGTGGTCGTATTCATTGTGGAAGAGGCAATATATATTCTTGCCCCTCTTTTCCGGATCTCCTCTCATCTTCGGCAGCCATTTGACATCTTCTCCTCCCGCCATAGCTTTTAGAATCTCGCTCTGACTCGCTATCAGAGTCGAGAATCTTTTTTCATATTTGCTGTTGGAGCTATTCTTAGCCCTAGGGGTGGGCATCCCATCCCGCGATCCCGTCCCGTCTCGTCCCAATTTTTTCGGGTCTTAATGGGATTGAATAATTCTATCCTGATCCCGTCCCGTCCCGATCTAGAATGGGATGGGATGGGATGAAGATTTTCAATCCCGCCAATCCCGTCCCGTCCCGAGCTAATATTTATTATTAATATTTATTATTTATTTATTTTAAAATTGCAATATTAGTGTAATTGAAGAAAAATGCATTTAGTTGAAATCAGTGTAATTGATATTAGTCTATATCTGCAACTACTTGATATTGGTTTATTTCTATAATTCTAAATTAATTATTTAATTGCAAACTCTTTAAAACTCAAAATGGGATTGCTAACTACATTGGAGAGTTTTATTTCGTGTCAAGACAATGAATTTAATAACTGTTTTTTTAAAGCAATAATGAAACATTCTTCTTAGCACCCCAAATCTACTCATCCTTTTGTTCATTATTCGAAATAGTAGAGCAGGTCCACCATTGCCATTATACTGTCCACCTCTTAGTCATTCAAAACTCTGCAGAAATCTTAATTACAGGGTGAATTTCAGCTATCATTTATAGTAGTTTATTATGATGTTGCATACTCAATCTGAGGCTATCATTTATGTATAGTTCTACGAATTGCCTTTGCCTCTTTTCAACTAAGAAAATTGGGTCTTGGGTAAGCAGTAATTTGTAAAAAAAATGAGAGCACACTGATCCCGTCCCGAACCCGTTTGGGATGGGACGAGGTCGGGATGAGGTTTTTCCCATCCCGTCCCGTCCCGATCCCGTATGAACGGGATGGGATAGGGATGGGTCTATCTCGTCCCATCCCGTCCCGTGCCCACCCCTACTTAGCCCGGTGTCTCTTAAGCTGGGTGATTTCTCCTTGAAAGTTGCTGACCTGCAGGTCTTGGATGATCCGATCCTATCTATCATCTCGATCAACGTTGTTCATCTGAGCCACAAGCATCTCCACTCGGGGATATGAAGGGATTCCCCATGATGTCAGAGATGTCTGAACCATTACCTGTTGGAGCTCTCTTCCAGTAGATATGGTTGTTTCGATGGTCATCTTTGGATCAGTGTTGGGCAGCATGTCGTCAGATTGAAGATTTGTGGGGTATTCCATTGACCTTCTATCGGGTTGAGCGAGCTTTGTTCCTGTGAATCTTATTTTTGAAAGGAAACTTGTCGTTTCCCACAGACGGCGCCAAACTGATGCGTCCAAAAATCGTCATCTTGTGAGTTTGACCTGCAAAACAATTGTTAGACTGCCAAGGATCACCTTTTTGGTGGCCAAAGGCACTTCGATGCTTAAGTCAGTAACTTTGTTGAAAGAAGGATGTAAGTCTGGACAAAACTCAGTTAAAGTTGCATACCTGTGTCGAATATTCTCTTTACCTTTTATAATTGTCGCGGTTAACTCTCTGCATGACTTGAGCATGTGAGGTACAACGGAAGGAGATGTTTCTTGTAACAGTCTCCTCCTTAATGGAGATGCGTTCGTGGAGGCGTAACTCCTTCCACGGCTCTTTCTTAGTGCAATGTTCATCTTATTTATGAGAAAACTCGTATCAGGCCTGGACTCGGGCTTTGATTCGTCTGGGCCTGGATTCGGGTCCTATTTACGTCTTCTCAATGGTGGGCCTAGTCTTGGCCTCCATAATTGGCCTCATTCTTCTTGGGCTTTATGAGCTGGCCCAATAAATTGTGTGATGTATTCTCGTAATGGATCTTTATGCCACGTGTACGGCTGTAATGGTCGGTCTATTTTGATGTATCAAAATATATATAATATTTACCAACCCATTCTCCAGTTCTGGTGAAAGATCTTTAACAAACTATACATAAGAGTACTTATCAAATGCAACTGTGAATGTTTGAGTTTCAGTGGGACCAGGTCATGGATCAGCATGTGATTTACACATGCTATCACTCATATCATTTTGGCCATCTGCTAGCACCAAGATTGCATCCGCACTGGAAGCCTAGGGGTGGTGCCAAACCTCACACCTAGTAATCAAAGTTATGCTAACCACTTACTTGAAATACGCAGACATCTGTTAGTCTCATTCCCAATAAAGAATGGAAAATTCAATTCTCGTGTGGGTGTCCTTGTTCAGCCTCATCTTACACAATTTGTACTGCAACCGAATTCCTAGTTCCTTCATTAGATTCATTTGTTGTTAAACAATTCATTGAACTCCAACTACAAATCATTGAAACTGATTGCATTACTGCTATATTGTCTTAAAGGGATATTAAAACATAAAGCAAACTCTCAAAATGGTGAATCTTGTTGCTTAACTAAAAACACATTGGAGTCGGCTCTATGAAGTGTTTTCATCCGATTCACACACACACACACACACACAAAGCTTTTTCTTATTTCACCTCTTCTCTACGTAGGGTTTTCCCTCATTTGATATTTTGTGTACCAAAGAATGTGGCTGGGTATTCCAAACTCTTTTATAGGATTCTAATTATGGTTTCCTAGTTTTTGGTAAACACGCCCTCTTACTATTCTTTTAACCTCTACAAACAAAATAATAATTTACACAATACATATAGTTATTATATATATATTTACACAATACATATAGTTATAATAATTTACACAATACATATTTATATTTACATAATTAGGCTGGTATTACAATATACAAACCTTAAAAGAATCTTTGAAAGATGAGAGTTGGGCAAATAATTCCCGGTGCATCTGTTTTATTTTATCCTCTAGCTCCTAGGTAATATCGTTTTATTTTTCGCTCCACCGAACTTTGAACAGGTTTACTTTCTTTCGTCGTAGTTGTTTCACATCACGACCAATTATAATCATAGGCCCAACAATGTAAGTCAAATCCTCATTAAGTTCAATATTTGTAGGTTGAACAACCTGGGTGAGATCTTTCACACATTTCCTCAATATCGAAACATGAAAAACATCATGGATCATCGACAAAGCTAGGCGAAAATGGAAATTTATAAGCTAAATGACCAAGACATCCAATAATCCCAAACGACCCACTGTGCTGAGGACTCAACTTCCCTTTCTTGAAAAATTATTACACCTCTCATGGGAGATACCTTAAAAAAACTAAATCACCAACTGCGAACTTTACACTCCTTGCTTCTGATATGCATAGCTTTTCAGACTACTCTGAGCAGTTTTTATCCTCCCTAATTATCTCAATCTTCTCCGTCGTCTCTGACCTTTACCCAACAATTAGGGGATCTACACGGCCTACCATACAAAGCCTCAAAGGGTTTCATGCCAATGCTTGATTGATAACTATTATTGTACGAGAACTCTACCAATGATAAATGATCCTCCTAGCTACCACCAAAATCCATAATGCAAGCTCGTAAAATATCCTCCAAATTTTGAATTACCCGTTCTGTTTGCAGATGATACGCAATGTTCATAGCCAAGTTAGTGCCCATAGCACGTTCAAAGTTTTCCCAAAACGCTAATGTAAACAATGAATCTATCTAACACAATGGTAACAGGGACACCATGTAACCTTACCACTTCTCTGATATACATCGCCTCTAACTTGTCGGTATTACGACATGCACCAACTGGGATAAAGTGTGCACTCTTACTCAACGATCAATAATTAACCAAATTGATTCATTACCCCTCCGAGATCTGGGCAAACCATCAATAAAATCCATTGAAACGTGTTCCCACTTTCACATGGGTATTTCCAAAGGCTGCAATAAATCGAAAGGCCTCTGGTATTCTGTTTTCACTTGCTGACAAGTGAAACAATGAAAAACATATTCTCCAACATCTCGTTTCATGCCTTCCCACCAAAAACTCCTCAAATCTTCATACATCTTCATACCCCCTTGATGAATAGTAAATTTGGAACGATAAGCCTCATCCATAATTCTTTCTTTAACGTCGTAATATCTAGTACACAAACTCTACCATGAAATCGCAATCTTCCATCTGCGTCAATTGACCAATCATCCAACGTATCAACTATCAAATCATTCACGTTGCTTATAAGGAAAGGATTGGTGTATTACACTGAAATTACCCGAGTAATCATAGTAGGTTTCACGGTCAAACTATAAACATAGGCTCCCTTAGCATGCTGAACGGTCAAAACATATGAGCTGCAATGACCTCAAGAATCTTCTACTATTGCACCATAATAAAAACACTTTGTTCTCGGCTAGGAGTATCCGCCACCACATTCCCTTTACTTGAATGATAAATGATTTCAAAATCATAACTACTAATGAACTTCATCAACCTAATTTGTTGCCTCGTGTTCAAGTCCCATTGTGAAAATAAATTTTTTAAGCTTTTGTGATCAGTATCAAATTTCTCTCCAGATAAATAATGTCTCCAAATTATTAATGCAAAAATACCGCTGCTAATTCTAAATCATGTGTGAGATATCGCCTCTTATGTGGCTTCAATGAGAAGCATAAAAAACCACTTTCTGGTCTTGCATCAAGACACAACCCAAACCTATTTCGCTAGCATCTATAAACACCACTAACATTCCGCTATGAGTGGGAAGTACTAAAATTAGATCTGTAGTCAATCTTTGTTTCAACAATTGGAATGCACGCTCACAATCATTAGTCCAGATAAACTTGACATTCTTTCGGGTCAACCTCTTCAAAGGTGTTCCAATCAACAAAATATTTTCAATAAAAATCCTATAATACCGAGACAACCTAAGAAACTCCGAATTTCACTGGCATTAGTTGGTTGTTTCCATTATTTAACTGCTGCGGCTTTTTCAGGATCGAGTGTTATCCCTTTACTAGAAATCACGTGTCCAAGAAATTTGATATTTTTTTCTCCCAAAAGTGGCACTTACTAAATTTAGCAGACAAGTGATCTCTTAAAGTTTACAAAACTATCTTCAAATGCTCTCGATGGTCCTTCTTGCTTCGGGAATATACCATAATGTCATCAATGAAAATAATAATGAATTTCTCAAGGTAGAGCGAAAAATAAGATTCATCAAATCTATAAAGAATGCATGGGCATTTGTCAATCCAAAGAGCACTGAATATTCATATAACTCATACCAAGTATGAAACGTTGTTAGGGGTATGCTTTGTTTTCAATACTCATCTGATGATACCCAATCCTCAAATCAAATTGTGAAAAGTACAACTGCCACTTTCAACTGATTTAACAAATTATCTATCCTGAGAAGAGGGTACTTATTTTTTATGGTTACTTTATTTAGTGTCGACACACATTTTCAATGTACCATCATTCCTTAAACAAAAATAGCAGGCGCACCCCAAGGAGAATTACTTGGTCGAATAAACTTAGGTATACACACCTGAAAAAGATTAACCATATAATTATATACAAAATTACACATATAGATAACTATTATAAATAAAATATATGGGAGAAATTTCTTGCCCCTTCTGAAGTAATTCCTCTAGTTGGGCTTTCACCTCATCTAACTTTTTGGAGCCAATCGATATGCAACTTTTGAAATGGTGTTGCCCCAGGCAACTGGTCAATTCGAAATTTAACTTCTCGCTTGGGTGACAATCCAAGAATCTCCTGGAATACATCTACATAATCCTTCACCACCTCAACCATACTAATATTCTTCTCAGGTATATCGATAGAGTATAAAGTGCATGTCATTATTGGATCCTCACGATGTTCACAAACATGACTAATCTGCGACAACCTTAGTGTATCTATCAAAACAGTTTTTGCGACACAATTTAGAGTAACATGGTTTTTACTCAACCAGTCCTTCCTAAGAATAATATGTAAACCCTCAAAATTCATAACTATCAAATCCGTAACAAGTATTCAACCCATTAAAAAGATTTCAAAATTTCTATATTGCTCAGATAATATGACAGGACCTCCTAGGGGTGTCTCGACGCGTAAAGGTTTGATAAGTGGCATGGTTTAAAGGATTTTATTTTCTATCATTCGACGAGAAATAAAAGAATGAAAAGCACCATAATCAAATAATACTCGTAAACGAAACTGAGGATGGTGCATTCAACGCTATCTTGTCTTGGTAATATCACAAATGCCCGAGCTGGAGCCTGCAAACCCTATGGAGCGCCTGGTCGATTGGGACAATCATGAATGAAATGCACCGACCGACCACATCTGTAACATAACCTAGGGCCGGGCCGGGCCGAAAACCAAATACCGAAGCCCGAACCGACATTTTGAAAACCAAGATTTTGAGGACCGAGACCGGACCGAACTAGGCCGGTTAACCGAATTTCGAGTCAGGGCGGGTCGGTCTCGGTCCAAAGCCCAATCTTGTTCACCTATTAATTTTCTCAAATTATACATCTTAATTAGATCACAAACTGTAATCTGTGATTTTGTATGCATTTGTATTTTGTCCACTTTTATTACAGTATGTAAAACATGTCCATTAATCTATTACAATCTGTATTTGTAATTTATTTAAAGTCTACTACAGTCTGTTTTTAAAGTCTATTAAAAACAGTATGTAATCAAAAGTTTGTAAGCTATTACAGTCTGTAATCTATTACACTCTGTAATCAAAAGTCTATTACAGTCTGTATCAAAACTCAAAAGTCTGTAATCTATACAGTACGTGATCAAAAGTATGTATCTGTAAAAACTTATAAAAACTTGAAGGTGTTACACAACCAAGTGATAAAACCACATCAGGCATACATTTGGCTCATCAACTATGCAGAGTGATCAAAAAAGGATGCTCACACAGGGGTCTAACATTAGATAAAATGTGTTCTGTTGGTAGCTCACATACTATCTGGTTTAGCATGCATTTTAAATTTAAAATGCCATTTTCAAATTTAAAATACATTATCTTAGAACACAAATCAAACAACACATGTAGCTCACATACTATCTGATTCCAACTATATTTTGGTTTCTCTTGGAACTTGTCATGTAAAATGCCATTTTCAAAGGTCATGTAATACGGAAATATATTAAAACTAGATTTGACAGATGACGATCTGATCACTCCCATTTCAGACAATGAATATGTCCTCAAAGGCTTTGTTATTTCCCTAATCATATTTGGTATGTATGTCTTTCCCGCAACAATTTAAGCAAATATTCAATCCCTACATGAGCAAAATCATTTGGTCCATGGCGACAGTGTTACTATGACTTCCATAACTCTTGACTTAGTTCTTGGCTCTACGGAGGCAGAAGTTGGGGTCAAAAAACAGTGTTAGCCCAGTAGAGCCAACCAAAGGTCATGGACCTCGCCATGGCTTCATTATATGCATCCATGTAAATGTGTTAGTATACCGATCAATTTGGTTAAATGAATCGCATTATTGCAACAACAGATTCTTCTGGCTCAAGTGGTGAAAAGCGAAAATCATCAAAATCAGACAAGCCTCAACAAAACGCTTTGCTCAAAGATCAGGGTACAAACGAAGAAGAACAACCATTTGATTTAGGGTAATTAAGGATGAGTGCAGTTAACAAATGAATAAAAAAAATACCTCAATCTAGATGACTGGATTAGCCAAACTAGTAGTTGTAATATCTTCTGCAAGTTGCAATATTTCAATTTCTACAAGTCAAGAACATATACGCATACATGAGAATTTTTTTTGACAAAGTTGAAAGTATTCAAAGATGAATAAAAATTTCTTACCTTTCTCCAAAGAGTTGTAAAAATCTATCTCATCCTCCGTGAGCTCTGTAAAAAAGTCAAAAGCCTCGGCTTTAAGCCAGTCATTTGTGCAAATAAGAGCTTCCACCGTTTTAGGAGTCAAACAGGCCCGAAGGATCCACAATTTTTTTTCCGGCACTAAAGGTGGCTTCCGAAGCCACACTTGAAATCGAAACCACAAACACGTCCCTTGCAACCTTATAAAGGATGGGGAACCTTGAAGAGTTCTCTTTCCACCATTTTAGCAAATTAAATGTTTAATTCTTTGGATCTCATATGCCTCTGTCAAATACTTATCACCTTCATTTGTAATATGAACCACATCCTTCCCTTTTCTTATTTTCATAAAACCATCTATTAATGGATCACTCCCTTCTTCATTTCCAACGCCACCATTGTCATCCAAAACCTCTAAATAAGCATGTGGTTTATTTGGATTATCATTTAATACGCTCCATTCAAGCGTATTAATAGATTTCTCACCCCTTGTGTTAACTCATCTTACTTCCAAGAATCTTCAACTAAGAATTATAACTCGTAATTGATATAGTCAAGTTTGTAACGAGGATCAAGAGCTACCGCCACAAGCATAACTTGATTTACATCATTTATATTTCCCCAATACTTGTCAAACTTTAATTTCATGAAACTTGCAACCTTTTTCATAAATGGATCACAATTTCTCATTGTGGACTTTAAATCTTCCACAATCTTGAACATTTCTTGGAGTGGTGCATTGGCCGTCACCTTTTGGTAACAACTAAACCTCAAAGTAGCCTCATATAACTTCTTCAAAAACTTGACAAAAGCCTTCGCATACAACCAATCCGTGGCACATGGGATTTCAACTCTTTCTTTCTCACCTCCCTCGACCCTTCTTTTCTTATTTCTTGATTTCTCACAATGGTCATCACCACAACTAAAGTAAGAAACAAAGTCCATATCCTCCTTCGCCAACCGTTCAAAGGCCTTTTGTACCTTTAAAACCGCCTCTAACAATAAGTATGTGGAATTCCACCTAGTTTTACACTCCAAAGGCAAAAGACCTTTGCTCTCAATTTTCTTGATGGCTAAACATTGCCTAAATCTCTCCAACCTAGCCAGGGAAGACCTCATGTACTTGCAACCCTACGAATACTCTTAATAGAAGTATGCAACTCAACCAATCCATCACAAACAATCAAATTGGTGATGTGAGCACAACACCTCATATGCAAAAGCTTCCATCCAACAAAAGTATATTCCACCCATTCAACTTCCTATTCATATGCCTAACGACACCATCCTTCAAACTAGCATTATCAAGAGTAATAATGAATAGCCTATCTATGCCCCAATCCCTCAAACACCTCTCTAAAAGTCTCCCAATAGCATCCCCAAAATGGTTTATAATTTGGAAAATTTTGGTAACTCTTTTATGCACATTCCAACCATCATTAATAAAATGGGTGGTTATAGCCATATAATTTACATTTTGGATTGAAGTCCAAGTGTCGGTGGGGAGAAAAACTCTTTGATTGTTGTAAGAAATGACATTCTTGATCCTTGCATTTTCTTCTTGTAAAATAGACCACACATCTCTAGCAACGGTTCTACGAGATGGTGGATCAAACTTAGGTTGTGCTTCCTTCTTAAATCGCTTAAATCCTATCCCTTCCACATGCTTAAAATGAAGCTCATCAATAATAAGCTTTCCACATACTTCCTTCTATATTTCTCTTTATTAAATGAGTGTGAAACTGGAGTACCCCTATTATAAAAAGAAATGACTTTTTGGTTACTTGCGGCTTTTAAAGGAGATTTTGGACAAGACACGCGTAAATGTCTGAGTAGGCTAGATGTACCATTTCTTAGACTATGGCATGCCAAATCACTTTTACAATGCACCTCCGATGTTTGTGTAGTAGGAAGGGGGGAAGTCGTCCCACTTGAGTAGGTGGTGGATTTTGAGATAATGATCCCTTTTGACTAGGTGGTGCATTTTGAGATGGTGTATCTTGAGTTTGTGGTGACGGTGATGAACTTGGAGTTGTTAAAACACCTTACATGGTTGAGCGCCTTGCGCTTAACCTAAACCACATCAACAATAGTCATTTGTTATTCACAAACATTTAAGAAACCGGAAAATATAATCCAATAAAAATGCACAATATCGAAGAAGAAAAAACACTCACGGCGTTTTTTTCCTCATTTTTGCCTAGTCACCAATGTCAACTTATTTATAATAAGTTAATGACCTAAAAAATAAAATCAATATAAGTCTTTTGGTGGACATTATAAAAATTCTTTAATAAACCATAAAACTAGGTTCAAATAACATTTCCTTTCTGTCTGTTATTCACTCACATCAAGTTATCAAAAATAACACTTTAGAATAATGTTTCGTAAAATTGATAAAAAGTGAAGTAGTTTTATAAATTGTCTGACTGTTTCACATGACATGCAAGGTTTTTGCATATTGTATGGTATAAATTTCATCTGCCCAGCTTTGTTCTAGTTATTTTGCTTCTTGAATAAGAAAGTATGTCATTTCCTTCTATCATCATTTAAGCTTTGGTTAAACTCCATGAATCATAATTGATATTGAATGTTGAACTGATATTGAATAAGAAAGTATGTCATTTCCATGAATCGGAACTTATTCAATAAGTTCTGATTTATAACTTATTCAGAACTGATATTGAATAAGAAAGTATTTCATTTCCTTGCTTCTTGAATGTTAAACTCCATGAATCAGAACTTATTCAGAACTGATATTGAATAAGAAAGTATATCATTTCCTTCTATCATCATTTAAGTTTTGGTTAAACTCCAAGAATCATAGCTGGTATTGAACTGATATTGAATGCCCACTATCCAGGTTAGTGAAATGCAACAAACTTATCATAAATTTCACCATGAGGGTGTTCCCCGTATCTTATAAATGTATAAATTTATACTTTTAGTAGTTAAAAATTGATAAGTAGAGCCATGGACATCATTATCATGTCCATAATGTTGGAGACTTTGTGATTTTCTTTTGCAAGGAAGAAGAAGTGGAGAGTTTGGAGACTGTAGTTACATGATGATCCTGATTGACAACAACAGCTAGCCAAAAACAACACCAAGCAGCCAATAGCAACAAGCAAGCAGCAACAAGAAACACCCTTCTTCTGTCAACATAGTAAACAAGCAACAACCGGGCTTCCTCCCAGTCATAGAGGATGGGGAGTAGCAGAGGAGGAGGAGGAGTCACAGGGGAGGTAGAAGAAGAGTGGAATTTGGAGGAGTAGCAGAGGAGGAGAGGAGTCACACAAGTTTAGAAAAAGAATGGTTGTAAAACCCTATATTTTTTTAGGTCTTTAATCATACCCGGGCCGGTTACCCGATGGGTTTCAGAAAGTGTAACCGAGGACTGGACCAGAAACATCGATCCGAGGTGGGTTTTAGGACCGAATATTAAATAACAAATAAAAAACTGATTCGAACCGACCCAATCAGTCTGGTCCAGGCTTTCAGTCTGAAATGCCCACTTCTAACATAACCTATCAATGTGAGTCGACCTCTCGGTGCTGCAAGTGCCTGAGGTCGATGAACATAGGGTTGAGGTTGCTGATATTGGCCTTGCGGGCCTTGGTTTTGAAATCCTGGTCTCTGCCATTACTGTCTTTGGGGCCTAAAACCACCCTGGGCCTGAATCCTCCTTGGAACCCAACTTCTCCCTTGGGCCTATGTTGGAATTGGCTTCTAGATTGGAACCTCGGCTCATGTTAAAATCCTGATCCTCGCTGATTCTAATCATAAGGCTTGTACCTACTTCTTTCCGTTCTCAAGTGGACGCAAGTTTCTAGATGGTTCATCTACCTTGTTCTTCTCCCTAGCCTCTAAAAAACATCTTATTGTTCTTCAAACTTGAGAGCTAGGTCTAAAACTCTGTGAAGGGTTCTCTATCAAAGGGTAAAAGAGATTTTGATAATAATAGCCTAAACCCCTGATAAACTTTTGGTTATTCTTTGATGTAGTATTCACCAAATATGGAGCATAACGAGTCAACTCATTAAGGTTAGTTAAAGATTGAATCACGATCTTTGTACCTGGAGTCAAACTATGAAATTTCGCAACCAATTGAGATATCACAGCTTCAAGCACAAACTGGCTATCAAATTTAGACTTAAAAGTCTCCCAAGTCATAGTGGCTGTATCCATACTCTCCTTGATAGAACCCCACCAATATCGGGCATCCCCATCCAAATTATGGGCAACTAACTCTTGTTTCTGATTGCATCCTATTAATATCATTTCACATTTTCGAATCCATTTATCAGGTGCAACAGGTCCATTCTCTCCATTGAATCTCTGACCATCTAGATTCCCAAACTCCTTATTTCTCATAGCAAATGGGTCACCACGATTTTCCTGATGGTTGTTTTGAACAGATTGTAGAAGTTGCATCATCGTAGCTCCCACATCTACCTGAACCATGCTAGAATTCTCCCCTTGAACATTCAAATCACTTGGCCCATTAGTATTATTCCGCCATTTACCACCAATCATTTGAGTGTTGCCATCACCTTCAAATGGAAAATAAATAGATAGTTAATACTCAATAATCCAAAATGTTCATAACCTATTACCATATTTTCGATGATCACCTAAACCTACCCTAGATCTAAGGTAACCTATTGCTCTGATACAAAAATGTCACGCCCCGATTTTAAACAATCTAAATTAATAGACTATCCAAATTTTTTGAAATTTCCCTCCAAAATATTTTGGAATTTCCTCTTTGTACCACCCACTAGAAAAAACAAAAATTTATGGCGAGTTTCATCGAAAAACCAGAGCTCTCTCTAGGGTACACACGAATCCCGCCTTTCCAGCCATTTTTAATCCATTTTTTCAACCTCATTTGCTTGTTTGTATTGTTTCTCACGTTTGGTGCTTGATTTGGAGCTTTTTGTGTATTTGAAAAGCTTAAAAATGGTGGTGATTTGTTGAAGGTGAAGATGATTGTAGATGGATGAAGCATGAAAATGCATGATATAAGAGAAAACAAAATGGGTGGAGACTTTGTGGGTTCCCAAAGTGTTCTAAAAGCTATGAAGGTGAGTTGGTGGTGGATTGATGAGAGGTTGTTTGATGGTGGAGGATATGGACATGGTTGAAAGTGGAAAAGATTGGTTGAAGATGGAGTTGAAGTTGGAGATGATTTTGGCTCGGGTTGCAAAAAAAAAAAAAAATAGATCTAGGCAAGTAATCCAAAATACACCCCAAACCTCCGAGCGAATTTCTTATTTTTTCAAAAAAAAAAAATTTTACTTTGTACCACCATATATGAAAAGTTGTGAATATTAGTGCATAAACTCGACCAAAGGTTTGCAAGTCTCTTTTGTGGTCAGGATATAGTGTGGGTGAGATTTCTAGAAAAAAAATTTGTAGTATTCTCTTTACAAATATTTCAATTCAAAATTCGCCCTAAAAACCCTTAACATTATGTTTTTTTAATAACAACCCTTGATTTTCAATAAAGTTGAAAACATATAATTACGGCAACATCGTAATTTTCTATTTGAAGATTTTACATTTTTCCGCCACATAAAAAATTCTCTATAAAAAAATCTAATGTCTAGGAAACAATCAATAAAAACCACCATGAGGTTTCTATTTTGTAGGGAAAAAACAACAATTGCAAATTCACAATATGGCATGTTGTATTATAATTTTGAGTGTTAATTTTCATCTGGCTTATCTCTATGGGTTGTCTATATCATTCACGAGCCAAAATATGTGACGAAAATATTTATCGTATTAAAATAAATTATTGAGCTTCAAAATTATTTTCGTCAAATTTCAGCTCATATCTTCGAGATTAATTGTACTCAAACAACACCTATATGTTAAAAATATCTAAAACCCTAGATCAATAATAACACAGCTTCAAGGATCAACAATTAACCCAAGAAAACTATAAAGAGCTCTAAAAAGAAATTTCAAACACCAAATCACAACAATTCAAAACGTCATACTTCAATATTAAAATCCAACTCAAATCGACAATTTAGCACATGAAATTGCACCTACTAATGGTCTCACTCTTTTGGAAATTTCAACATTGTTGCCTCCGAAGTCATCATCAGGAAATCTCCACCGAAAATGAACTTTCCCCTCGAAATAACACTATCTAATTCGACAGAACTTCGAAACCTTTGAAAACACTTGGATCTAAAATGAATAGCTCAAGAGTAACTGGAACATGTAAAAAAAAAAAATCCCTAACCAAATTCAATTTGCAAATGAGTTGTTCCTACAAAATCATATGACCTCCACCCCCTCAATTCCCCTTAAATCAAGCTCCAAAATCCTTAGATTTTGCTTGAGTTAGAAATGAACATGCATGGTAAGAAAACCTTGAAAAAGAAGATGGGAATTGAAATCAGAGAATAATGCTCTGATTTTCTATTAATTTTCATTACATATGGTATTTAAGCTAATATGAGTTATTGCAAAAAAAAAAAAAAAAATTGATTAACTCAAGAATTGTATTTTTGACATAGCGAAAAAAAATATTATTTCATATTTGATATCATAATTAATTTTTCTTTTTCAATCAAAAAACTATAATACTACTCATTGGCTATATAAGTAGTCAATATGATTAATAGTAAAAATAATATATATACACTAAATATATCAACCTACTTCATTGTGGGGTGGAAGAAAATTTAGTGATTGCTTAATGTGTTTTTTCCTTAAAAACTTTTATGGGCCTGGGCTCAACATAACAAGAAGAATAATGGTTAGGAGTTAGACAAACCTACTATACAACAACCTACCTGCAAGAGCTGCTTGCATTTAATGTTTCAAAAATAAGTATTCAGAAAAATTAGCAAAAAGCAATACGACTTTTATAGCAAGAGACTATGAAGACAAAAAAAAAAGACACGAGTCAATACTTCATTCATTCTAATGATTTATTTTTCTCATCTCTCTTTCTTTGAATGAAAATGTGACGTATGCCATCTTCTTATTTTTCTGAAGCAAGGAATATGATTTCTCGGAAAATGTCAGAATTTTATTGAATATTTCTTTTTTTTTAGTTATCAAAATTTATTTCGAAACTGAAATATATTTTTTTTTCATTAAGTCAATCTCAGTGTCTCTTGTAATCCTTGTACAAAGCTGCTATAGTATTTCAAGTTTCAATCTCAAGAATTCTGTAAGTATTTCAAGTTTATTTCAATATTCTGTATTTCAATTTCCATCAATAAAATTGCATGTTTTTAATCATGATGTTTCGTAGCTAAATTTGTTATAAGGGATTAGGCATTGTTGTTACTATTGCTCTATCTTAAGCACTTACATATAAACTAAGAATTATCTTTGATAACATTTCCCACAAGTCTGTAGTCCTGGGTAACTTCTGGTATCAGAGCCACGTGTCCAGCATTTTTTCGGGGGGAATAGTGGTTAGTAGACGAAGTCTTTTTTGACAGAGTCTCTGGGGGAAACCCTTGCAGTCAAGCGTTGGTAGGTGTCACAACTTTGTAGCTAGCGTTGGTCAGCCGTTGATACCCTTTTTACCGTGGTAGGCGTTGTTTTTGGGTGTAGGTGGTCCCACTCAGTGGTTCCGTTTGATGGTCCCGTTTGGGGTAAACTCATTACTCACTTCTGAAAATATGTTGTACAAGTGTCTTTAGAGTCTAAGATAACCCATACGTCATCCTTCAGGCAAAGAACATCAAGTATAATTTATGATTGATATGCTAAATATTTGAAGTAGAATGGGAGTAGCAACAATAGCTGAATCTCTTAGTTTTCAATATCTTGAAATCATGCTTTCTTTCAAAAATTATTTAGATAAAATAATGGAACATAAATTTGCACAAGAATTCAAGTTAAACAAAGCTTACATTCAAAAAGAATTTATGCAAGATTACAATGCTACAAAAAGACAACAATTTTACTCAACTACCAATGAAACCCAAAAATATCAAATAGGGGAATATTTTATAAATTTTGTGAAACAACAAAGTCAATATTCCGTTTTTCCAATAGTTCGATAATCATTATTCAAAACCTCAAAACAACTTAATAAACACAAAACCTTCAAACTTAGAAGAACAAATTAATCAAAGATTAGCTAAGTTAAAACAAATCTTAGAATCACAAACTTCAACTTTAGATTCAAAAAATCTTGTTCCACCAATCTTAATCAAGAATCTCAAAATCAAACTATTAACCAAGAATTCTAATTGAAACAAAATAGTCTTAATCAAGATTTCTCTACACAAGATAATCTTAACGATCCATCCCAAAGTTAAAACATGAATACCAATTCAAATTAGACAAATAATTTATAATATTAGAATTTATGGCAACTTATAATATTCAAAAGAGAAATGAATTTTATTCAAAATACAATGAACAAAAAATAGATAAAATAGGTCAACTATTTTATGATTTCTGTGAACAATTTCAAATCAATAAATCATTCTTTCAATGGTATGAAAACGATTATTCAAAGGATAAATATGAAGTTACATCACGCTTATCTAGTCTAGAACCAAAAGAAACAAATATTGAAACAAAATTTAGCCATGTCACTTTCAATCACAATTCACAAACATTTCGAACACAAATTATTGAGCCAAAATCATGTCAGAAGTTAAATATCTCAACTTTTTCCACACAAGACAATGACAAGCACAATAATTCTCCACCAAGCATACAAGAAAATAATCGTAAACAAAAACCAAAACATCGTATCACAAAAAACCAAATAAAGAAAGTAATTGAAAAGCAAAAACATTCTCCAGAAAAGGCTTTGCTTAAAATGTGGACAATCAGGCCATATCAAAAGAAATCATAACAAGTGGAAAAGAAAAAAACAAAATACTCAAATCACAATCAAGGATATTGCGATCTGAATCAAAATCAAGTAATTTACAAGACAGAATCCAGTCTAGTCAAGATAAAGTTCAAGTTAAAGAATTCAATGAACTTAAACCCACTATAAAACCAACATCAACTAAGAATCAACAAGTCACTTTGCAAGATGTCCAAAGAGAAATCAATATTCTCAAAAAATAAATCCATTATATTAAAATACAAATCCCGAAGATATCAAGTTACAATTTAAAAGAAAATTTTCAAAAATAAAACTGTAAAGATAGTATGTCAATATTACATTAATAATAAACAAAGAATACAACTACATTTTTAGATTCAGGTGCGGATCTAAACTGTGTCTTTGAAGGATTAATTCCTTCCAAATATTTTGAAAAAACAAAAGAAAAATTATACGCGACAAATGAAGAATAATTACAAGTTAATTATAAATTATCAAATGCTCATATTTGCCACCGAAAGTATTGTATCAATCAAGATTTTATCTTAGTAAAAAACATGGGTCAAGAAATCATTTTAGGAACACCCTTCCTAACAATAATCTACCCCTTCAAAGTAAATCAAGATGGTTTAATAACAAAAATATTATGAGAAAAAATTATTTTTCCTTTTATAACAAAACCTAAAACTGCAGATCTCAATGAAATAAAGAAAGAAATTAAAATTGCCAATTTAATAAATAAAAAATTTAAACAAATCAATTATTTAAAAGAAGAACTCAATTACAAACAAATAGAAGAACAATTAAAAGATTCAAAATTACAAACTCAAATTAACAAATTTCAAACAAAATTAGAAACAGAAGTCTGTTCTGATTTGCCAAATGCATTTTGGAATAGGAAATAGCATATGGTCAGTCTTCTCTATGAAGATGGCTTCAATGAAAGTAAAATTTCAACAAAATCCAGACCAATTCAAATGAGTGCTGAATTAATAGAATATTGTAAAGAAAAAAATCAATCTTTTAATTAGTAAAAAACTAATTAAAAAAACAAATCTCCATAGAGCTATTCAGTTTTCTATGTCTAGAAAGCAGCTGAAATAAAACGTGGAGCCCCAAGATAAGTCATCAATTATAAACCTCTCAATGATGCACTTAGGTGGACCAGATACCCAATTCCAAACAAAAGAGATCTAATCAACCGATTAGCTCAAGTCACAATATTCTCAAAGTTTTATTTAAAATCAAGTTTTTGGCAAATTCTAATAACTCCATAAGACCGATACAAAACAACTTTCAATGTACCTTTGGTCGTTACGAATGGAATGTGATGTCATTTTGTCTTAAAAATGCCCCATCAGAATTTCAAAACATAATGAATGATATTTTTAATCCTTACACAAAGTTTTCAATTGTCTACATAGATGACATTTTAATCTTTTAAAAAACAATTGCAGAACACTGGAAACATTTAGGCAAATTCTTCCAAATTATCAAAAACAATGGATTGGTGTTATCTCTAACAAAACTACACTTATTCTAAACAAACATTAGATTCCTTGGTCACAGAATCAATAATGGTACAATTATCCCAATTAACATATCAATAGCCTTTGCAGACAAATTTTCAAATAAAATCAAAGATAAAAATTAATTACAAAGATTTTAGGAAATCTTAACTATGTGGCTGATTTTTACAAAAACCTCAGGGTTTTAGTAAAGCCATTATATGCCAGACTTCGTAAAAAACCTCCGCCATAGTCAAATATTCCTACAAAGATTGTTAAACAGGTTAAAGCAACCGCCAAAAGTGTACCTTGCTTAGGTATACCCAATCCAACAACATTCAAAAATGTTGAAACAGATGCATCAAATATAGGGTACGTGACCTTAAACAAAAAATTAATGACAATGAACAATTGGTCTGATTTCATTCTGGTTTTGGAACAAAACTCAATTAAATTATTCAACTATCAAAAAAGAGATTTGATCAATTATTTTCTGCATCATGAATTTCAAGATGACCTTTATAATCAACCATTTTTATTACGAATTAATTGTCAATCAGCAAAAAAAATTGAAAAAAGATGTTCAAAATCTTGTGTCAAAACAATTTTTTGCCAGATGACAAGCACTTTTGTCTGTCTTTGATTTCAAAATCGAGTTTATAAAAGACAGCTCAAACCCCTTTCAGATTTTCTCACTAGAGAATTTCTTCAGGGGAAACAAGAGACTCGGCCTTCTGAAACCCCTGACCCTTTTCCTTCAAGTGAAGAAATTCACTCAAACCAACTTACAAAGCTCTTCACTCTCCTACAAGCAATCACGAGACAATAAGTCATTCATGGCTTCTTCTTCAAAGCAAAAGCCCAAATGGTCCGACATGATTGACGACGGCAATTTTCCAAAGCTTCCTTCATCATCATCATCATCATCATCATCATCATCATCATCATCATCATCATCAATAGATTCAATCAGAGATTCTTATGTTCTAATAGTCAAGAACCAAAATAAGTTTGAACCACTTCAGACCAACCCTTCAATCCCAAAACCAATTTCTCAAACTAACCAAGTTGTCAAACAAAACCAAAATCCTCAAAAAATCCAAACCTCTCATTACTTCCCAACCCCTACAATTGAACCAATATGTTCCATAGATTGTTACTATGGTAATTCAAGTGACAATCCCATCAAAATAGTCAATAATCTCCTTCCTCAAAAGTCTTCATTCATCTATGATGATCCTGACAAAATCCGACTATTCTATGAGTTTATCCTCGTAGATACAGAATCAATTCTAATCACCCATAACCAAGACAAAAATAACCCTTCCAAGATTACTAACTCAAAATGCCAAATTTTCAAGGTTCTTTAGCTTCAAGAGTGGATTCAAAGTCCTTTCACTCCCAAGCGTTTTAGCGGAACTCTTAAACCTCAATTTTACAATTACTTAGATTATCAAAAGGCATGGTTTAGAGCATTTTTGTTTTCAACTCCAAATTGCTCTCACTCATGGTTTTTATGTTTTGTCCAAAATTTAAAGTTCAAAGTTTTCCTTGCTGGTTTTCTCACCAATGGTGGAATCAGTACGGTCCAGTTCATGAAATCCTTCCACCACAAGTCCAAGAAAGATTCAAAGTTTTCAAAGCAAATTTCAAACTACCACAGCCTCAATTTTTACAAAATCTACCATTATGGTTTTTCTCAAAATTCTCCCTAACATGGATTTATGCTGGGATTATGTTACTTCACCAATGGCAGATCCAAGTCTATCTGCTCATGTTCCTCAATCACTATGCCGAAAGTTCAAAGTCAAATGGTGGACAGACTTTGAATTCTTAGGAGTTACAAAGCAAGCAATGGAAAAATATTTCCAGATTACAAATGATTCTTCCAAGTTAGCAAGACTCAAAACACAAGTCCAAGCACAAGTTCTAGCTTCTACTTCAACAAAAAAATTTTATGAAACCGTGTCACATATTTGCTCATCGGATGGTGATGACAACATTGATGATACGGCCTCTCAAGCAAATGATAATGAAGATGACTGTTTTGGCCTATCTTGGCCTTAGTATTTTTATTTTTCAATGTTCCCTACACCCATCAATCTCTTGCCCAAATCCAAAGAAAATAATGTTCAAAAGAACCAATTATGGACAAATCTTTTTGCCATCAAAACAAGTCTCCAACAAATTCTTCAAATAAAATGTCATTATCATGATAATGACATTTTACCAAGTTTCTTTCCTCTTTATCTCCAAACCCACCAAATTCCACCAAAATATTGTTACAAACATAATCCTGACATTCCACCAACCTATCATTTTCAAATATCTTTTCAAACCATTATGTGTCCACAAATCATGGCCCACCTTTCAACATCCAACCACCAATAATTCTACAACCATCCAAATGCACCGAAAGTGTATTCCTCTCAAACTCAATTATTGTGCATCATGCCAAAACCATCTCAATCCATACCTACCCACTTGTCCAAGTTACAATCATGGTGTCTATCAATTATCAAGGAATCCAATGTTCCAATGAGGCTATAAAAACAAGCAAGTATCAAGAATTCAAGGCATCTTTCAAAATCAGTTTTTACATCCGATTTTCCATCTTCTCAAAGCCTCTATGATCCCCCAATCTCTTGTAATCTCTGTACAAAGCTATTATAGTATTTCAAGTTTGTATTTCAAGTTTCAATCTCAAGAATTCTGTATGTCTTTCAAATTTATTTCAATATTTTGTACTTCAATTTCCTTCAATAAAATTGCATGTTTTCAATCATGATGTTTAGTAGCTAAATTTACTATAAGGGATTAGGCGTTGTTGTTACTATTGCTCTATCTTAAGCACTTACATATAAACTATGAATTATCTTTGATAACCTTTGTCACAAGTCTGTAGTCCTGGGTGACTTCTATTTCATATTTGATATCATAATTAATTTGTTTTTCAATAAAAAAAAACTATAATACTACTCATTGGTTATATAAGTAGTCAATATGATTAATAGTAAAAATAATATATATACACTAAATATATCAACCTACTTCATTGTGGGGTGGAAGAAAATTTAGTGATTGCTTAATGTGGTTTTTCCTTAAAACAATTTGTGGGCTTAGGCTCAACATAACAAAAAGAATAATGGTTAGGAGTTAGACAAACCTACTATAGCACAGCCTACCTGCAGGAGCTGCTTGCAGTTAATGTTTCAAAAATAAGTATTCAGAAAAATTAGCAAAAAGCAATACAACTTTTATAGCAAGATAATATGAAGACAAAAAAAAAATACACGAGTCAATACTTCATTCATTCTAATGATTTATTTTTCTCATCTCTCTTTCTCTGAATGAAAATGCGGCGTATGCCATCTTCTTATTTGTTTGAAGCAAGGAATGTGATTTCTCGAAAAATGTCGGAATTTAATTGAATATTTTCTTTTTTTAGTTATAAGAATTTCTTTTGAAACTGAAATATTCTTTTTATTAAGTCAATCTCAATGTCAGTTAATTTTAATCTGTTATAGTTTTAGGTTAGTATTAAAATTTTGTTATATAAGTGATTTTTATGCAATATGTAGTTTGTATGACATTATGAGTCTCGTGATACTCTTTATGTAATATGCAAGAGTTTAAAATGTTTAACTTATATTGATAACTTTAAAATTACAAGCAAATTTTTTTTACGTTTTTTCTATACACAACGAAATATTTCTTAAAATCAATTTACAAAAATTATCACAAAAAATGAAATCACAATCCTTTGTCCAAAGGTTTTTTTTTTTGTCCTACCCACCTTAAAGGATTTGTCCTTTGTTGATCCTCGCTGCAACTTTCCCCCTCTTTCATTTCCACATTTTTTTTATCATCTCTACTTCAATTACTCTCACTACTTCCATTGTTATATATAGAGAAAACAATTGAACTAGTCCCCAACATAAGTGTATAATACACTAACCATATATAATTTTTTTTCTTCAGAATTTGAAATAACATTTATTCTTTTTCGAACAAAACTTAGTTTTTTTTTTATAAATGATTATCTTGTTAAACACAACATAACTACTTTGTAAACTTAATTGAGATTTGGCGGTGTATTCACTGACTCTAACTTATAGAATCATGTAGAACCAAACCAACAAATAGCAAATCATTTATCACAAAGGTCACCTACATTAGAGTATAACCCATAATGGGCTAGATAGTAGATGAGTCATACAAGTCCTAGTTACATATGGTATTTTGTACCCTTCATCAAGACTAAAATAAAAAATGGAACACTTCCCCTCTGTAAATGCAACTCTTCTTTTTCTCTTCATTTTACAAAGATCTTAGTGAACCACCCTACTGCTCCCCTTACTCTCTTTCACTTAGGTTTATGTGTGTTTGTTATTTGTTTTCCTTCTAAGGGCACTGAAGTGGTATACAATGTGGAAAGAGTTTTCATGAGAGGGAAGAACATGACAACATATATGCATAAAATGGATTCATTAGTCGTACATGTTGGTTCTCAACTTGCACTTACTCTTACTAGTCTCAAACCCATCTAGTTTCGTCGATGTCATCAAGCCATGGAAAATGTTTGACGGAGAGTGTATCTGGAGTTTGTGAGGAAGCAATAAATTGGGGTTTATCTCATCATGGTCTTTGGAACACAAGTGAAGGTGGTGAAGTTTGACAACCCTTCATTTTGGGGTAAGAAAGGATTAGAGGAGTTGAATATCATTGCTAACCCACTATCTACTTTCTTTATAAAAAAAATATTTATGCTTTCGACGTCAGAGCGCAAAACTTGTTAACTAGTGTTATGGGTGTCAATGTTAGAAATTTTTAGATGTTGGCGGCAGTGGGATGTAAAGGTGCATATTATGCATACTTGGTCGATGACCTTGTTTATGACAAGCTTGTCATGGCGGTCTCGAGGCCACCGCAAAACATGTTGTTGCTCAAATAGGAGTTGCGAGTAAGAAGCTGATCAGTCCCGCATGTGCTAATCATGTTTATGGGCTAGACTCTAAGGAGGTTTTCCGGGTTACTCAATTTGATTTTTGCGCCAATATGAGTTGGTGGTCGTATATGGATTTTAATATTGTGGGGCATGTTTTCAGTTTCATTTTAGTGTCTAATAATAATCTTAGGTTAGTCTACTCTTCAAGGTTATTCAAATCAAGTTGAGTTGAAAGCTTTGTTTAGTGTCTAATAATCTTAAGTTAGTCGAATCAAATCAGAGTTTTATTTTGTATGATGAACTAATAGGACATATTGTAGCTTGAGAATCACCATAATCAGTGGCAGGGCCACATACAAGATATGGGGGGCAATTGCCCCCCCCCCCCCCCCCCCCCCCTAAAATTTTCAAACTTCATTTATGCTACAGTGAATTTGTTGGGATAGTTAACTAATTGCCCCCATCAATTTTGTTTATTGCCCTCCTATTTCTTGAAATTAATTAGGGTCTCAACAACAAAAACTTTACAACAAATTAGGAGGAGAAGAGAAAACTAGAGAGAGTTTGTTGGAGAAGAAGAGAGAGTGAAGTGAAGTGATGATTGTGTGGAGGAATAGGAAATGGACAGGTGCTGGGCTTGGGCTTGAATTGGCTGGGTTATTTAAGGCTTTAAGCTTTGAGAAGGCTAATGTAGGATAGTAATGCATTTGACATATGCTTAGTTACTCTTTTACAAAATTTGATTTGCCTAGTGTTATAAAATCTTGCTAAGATGCAATCAACAATTCATTTGTTCCTTAGTGAACAATATTATCTGCACCTTTTATTGGATAATTTGAAAGCTTTGTTTATCTTTTGGACTTGACGCTTTTATTAAATCTTCATTCATTTTCATATTTGTGCTTTTTATTGAAGCTCTATTTTGCTTTGACTTTTGCGATTTCTATACAAATCAAGTGGAGAATTTCAAGTATTCTACTTGTTCAATAAAATATTATTTATTTACCTTTGCACTTGTTAAGTTGTTATGCAACATTGGTTGATTTTAAAGTGTTCTTTAATGACTACATCTCTTTGGTTTTGGTTATTTATCTTCACGTCCATATTAATAAATTTTATATTTAAAAGATCAACCCATAGTAAAAAAAATATATATATTTAGCTATTGTCTATGGATAAGTATCTTAAAATAAAATAAACGCCTCAAGTTCCTCCGATCGAAGAAGATGAGCAAGCGAAGAGGACAATTATAAACTTTTCATTTCTTATGCTTGAGATATATGAGAATGAGTTTTTGTTTATTTTGATAAAAGTTAATTATGTAAACGTTATTTGTAAAAAGTTTATATGTGTTTTACTTAATTTATGATAAGTTTTACTTTACTTGAAATCGGCAAAAAAAAAATTTAATATTGTTGAATTAAATAGGATTTGCCACTTGCCCCCCCCCCCCCCCCCCCTAATGAAAATCCTAACTCCGCCACTAACCATAATCAATTATATTGTTTGTTTAAGTAGGTGTTGGCGTATGTCTGTATTCTAATACCCTATAGTTATAGTTGTTGGTTCAAAGATTTCATTTACACCTCATAGCATTTATCGGACTCTTCAACTTACGAGATTAGAATCTAGCCTTTATCCACAAAGAAAAATTGAACTTGGTGCATTTAGGGTCTATTTTAGGGGGGGGGGGGGGGGGGGGGACTATGGCAGTGTCTACAACACATTTTCGATTTCTTGAAAATCCCCTCCTAAAATACAGATAATTAAATAGAACAGTGATGTAAAAGATAAAAAAAAAGTTATATGGGCATTTTTGGCGTTTAAAAGTTATATATTCATAAACCCTCCTCAAATAATAAATATTTAGTTAGAAGCCCTTACAAACAATTACAAGTTGCACTTTATTATTATTATTTTATTATAATTTTGTACATGAATTTTTCACAATTAACATTGATGTTGTCGTTTTTCGCTCTCTGCTTTGACCTAGTCCTGTTGATCTGCACAAGGAATGCATGTGAGCCACGAACCACCGTTGTGGTGGCTGATGGCACTCTGATGCTAAAGTCAGACAGGGATCTGAGGAAGGTGTAATGTTGTAAACATGGAATTTGTAGCATACTTTAGCTCACCAACCTCATGTCTTATTTATAGTATAAGAGTCCTGGTTCGACCAGGCCATCGATGGCGCAATTTATGAAGGAGATCTTCGTGGAAATTCTTCTCTAATTAGGAGTTGTGTTGTAAAAGGGAATTTTTCTGTTAGCCCTGTGCTCATAAATACGTGGGAGATGGTTCTCAATCTCAGGGTAATCCGTAAGAGGAAGTTTCCATGTGTGATATGTACTCCGGTATTTGCTTCCTAGTTGGAAGTGGAGAGTTGTTGTAATTGCCTATCCTAAGTTGATCCTCGATATACTTACCTTAACAGGGCATGCGGGTATTGACGATAGTTGTGAGACGCATAGGCTTAGGAAGCTATAAGAGTTTGGGTCTGTTTAGCAGACTGCATTGGGCGGGCTTAGAACCGCTTGGGTCGGATCAGTGTTGGGCTGATGCTTGGGCCCGTAATTTCTCGAGATCAACATGACACGTGTTTGGCTTAGGGTTGTGACCGTTTTGGTGTATCATCAACTACTCGCCCTGAGTAAATGGGGCGCTTAGCCAATCCACTGACTCTTTGAAAAAATAATTGTACCGTCGTGATGATTGAATTCGAAGCGCTTGTCTCGAACGGTGCATAACATTAATGGGTACGCGACTGCTCAATGAGGGAAGGTGTGATTTGACTTCCCTATAAATATTTGTTGTTTCGAGGAGAATTTTCTCATTCTCGTCTGCAATGTTTCTTCGAGCAATAGGGCTGCTATAAAGTTTGATTTGTTCCTTCTACCAATGGCAGATGATGTTGAACTTTCTTACAAGGATATGTTGTCATTCACTAGCCTCAAGCACTTTGAGGGTAGCATGGTTGATGAAACTGAGTTAATCAGGCTTCAGAGTTTATACCGTATTCCAGAGGATTTAGAAATTGTTCCCGCATTTGGAAATTGGGCTCCAATTACACCCCCTCAGGGGTATATAAGTTTGCATCGGGGCATGTTTGAGTCAGGGCTTCGATTTCCAGTGCCAGATGACGTATGGCATTTTTTTTCCTTTCGTATGCTTCCCGCTCAAATGGTTCCGAGCGGGTTTAAGATTCTTCTAAGAGCACATGACGCTGGCCTTTGTTAACCCCAGCGGTGATCCATCACATGACCACTGCTCGGTTGGACCCCAGGGGTCTCTGCATATTGAACTGCCCTGCTTGTCTGCGTTTGATGGAGGATGGCACTGAGCCCTGGGATAAGTACTGGTTCTTGGCTTTAGTGAATTCTTCGTACTTCAAGCTTGGGAGTCGTAGGGTCTCCCGATACTTCCAGTTTGATTTTCCTAAGTTTATTTGTCGCCGGCTTATTTTTATCCCTGATGCGATACTGGTTTTGATGTCACTCCTCTGTTTCAGGGAAGTTTGTTGTTCTGTTTCTTAATGAGGAGGGGAGGCGGATAGAGAGGGGGTTTCTCAAGCTCCCTTTGATATTTGTTGAGGAGGTCGTAATGTCAAGCAATGGTGTGCACAACAGGTTGTTGTGGTGTCTCAAGATGTCCACGTCGTGCCAGGTTCACCGGGTGAAGGGGTTGTCAGTCGTCGCTCAAGAAAGAGAAGTCCGGCCCTACCCAGCTCGACTAGGCTTGCAGAATTGGAGGCGGGCATGCCTCCTATTGTTGTTTCGAAGAGGAGGCAACCCTTTGATCGCGCAGCTTCTCCCCTTGCACTATCGCGATCTGCATAGGCGACAACCTCAGGGGGTCGTCGCTTCCCTCTTGATGTTGCTACTTCCCTTGTTGACTTAGAGGGGAAGGACATTGAACCATGAGTTGACACTTCATGTCACTATGGTCCCGAAGCAGTCATTTGTGCCCTTGAGCCGTGTAGTCCCCTCGCGTTGCATCTCGAAGCTCGCGAGCGAGTCCTTGCTTTGGATAAGGCTTCCACGGACCTTCGTATGTCATACTCGGACGCTCTCTACCATGTGGACTCCTTGACTAACCAGTTGCGGAGTTCTTGTATTGCCACGAACTTGGGGGCCGTGAGGGCCGCAGTTTCCGCTACTGAAGCGGAGTTTGCATGCATAAGATCTCAACTGAGGGCGGTCGAGTGAGATTTGGCGTCAACCCATACCGAACTAGGGCGGACTAGGGCTGAACTGGAGCACCTAGATGCGGCTATGGACAAATGGTCATCTAATCTGGAGGCCCAAGAAATCGAAATAAGGCGGGCGGAGACGAAATGGGTCGTCGCATTACGGCAGCTGGAGTCTGAAGTTGACGAGGGGCTTCACCGCGTTCATGAGGCGGAACACTTATTGTCGGAGGAGTATTCACACTATGTTGCCTTAGTAGGTGCGGTGGACTTTGACATGTCGGAACGGAGGTCGTTGATCTCGTCAGAGGTTATCCGGGGTAGATTGGAGCTTTTGAAGCTAATCAGGACTAGCTTTTATAGAAGGGCTACTTTCGGACCAATTTCTGGAGGGAAAAAGTTCTAGCTCCACAGGACTAGCTGTTGAGGAGGCTGTATCTCCTTGAAATAGTTGTAATACCCTTCCCAGGACAGAAAAACATTTTTTTAATGAAAGTATTGTTTTGCCTTTTATTGTCGAGTTTTCTTTAGATGCTTTGTAGATCGTAGAATTTGTACTACTAGGTAGAGCGCCTGAATTGTATTGACTGCCTGTGGGTGCTTTCATTTATTGATGAGTCGTTGTTGTCTGTGCGTCGCAGACTGTGTTGAGATGCTCTAAAGACTGCTATATTTTGAGGACCGTCGATTGTTTGGCAGGTTACAACCGTTATACATTGGCCCTATCACTGCCTTCGTGTGACAGGTTAAGTGTTGAGCAACAGAAGACACCGTCATCAGTGGAGGGTTGACTAAGCTTTCTCAGTAAGTTCGGCGATCATTGTCTGTTGGAGAGCAATGATCCCTTGGCGAGTCGCCATCATAAGCGGACAAGCGATGATCATTGTTTGCTAGAGAGCGATGATCACTTGGAGAATCGTCATCATCAACGGGAAAGTGCTAACTAGACTTTCACTTCCTCAGTCGTCGTCGTTCACGCACAGCGAATTAGGCGCTGGGCACTAGAAGCCATCATCATCAGTCGCAAATAGGGCTGAACAAAAAACCGATCAAACTAATTAAACCGACCGAACCGATCTAAATCGAACCGATTGGTTCGGTTTAAATTTGGTTCGGATCGATTCGGTTCCGTTTTCGGTTTCTATGTGATTTTAACCGACCAAACCGAACCGACCGAATATATATAATAAATAATATATATTTTATATATAAATAATACAATATGTTTAAAATAGTCGGTCGGTTCGGTTTTATTTCGATTTTGATTCGATTTTAGTCGGTTCGGTTACGGTTTGCATAAATTAGAATCGGTTCGGTTTCCGATCGATTTTGTTAATGGTCGGCTCGGTTTCGGTTTGAAAATTTTAAAACCGACCTAAGTCAATTCGATTTTCAGCCCTAGTCGCAAATCGACTAAGCTTACTTGGTAGGTTCGGCGATCATTGTCTGTCGAAGAGCATTGATCCCTTGGCGAGTAGTCGTCATAGTAGAAAAGCGCTGACTAGACTCCCACTTTTTTGGCCTTCATGGTCTACTCACTGCGGACTAGGCGTCGAGCACCAGAAGCCATCGTCATCAGTTGCGAACTGACAAAACTTACCCGGTAAGTTTAGAGATCATTGTCTGCTAGAGAGCAATGATCCCTTGGTGAGTTGTCGTCATCAGCGAACAAGCGCTGACTAGACTCCCATTTCCTTGGTTGTCGTGGTTCACACACTGCGGACTAGGCGTTGGGCACCAAAAGCCATCGTCATCAATCGCAAGCTGACTAAGCTTGCTTGGTAAGATCATTGTTTGTTATAGAGCAATGATCCATTGGCGAGTCATCGTCATCAATGGATAAGTGCTGACTAGACTCCCACTTCCTCGGCCATCGTGGTCCGCGCACTGCGGACTAGGCGTCGGGTACCAGAAGCCAACGTCACTAGTCGCGAACTAACTAAGCTTGCATGGTAAGTTTGGTGATCATTGTTTGTTAGAGAGCAATGATCCCTTGGCAAGTCATTGTCATCAGCGAACAAGCGCTGACTAGACTCCCACTTCCTCGATTGTCATGGTCCGCGCATTGTAGACTAGGCGTCAGGCACCTGAAGCCATTGTCTTCAATCGCGAACTAACTAAGCTTGCCTAGTAAGTTCGGTGATCATTGTCTATTAGAGAGCAATGATCCCTTGGCGAGTCATTGTCATCAGTGAAAAGCGTTGATTAGACTCCCACTTCCTCGATCGTCCTGGTCTGCGCATTGTGGACTAGGCGTCGGGAACTAGAAGCCATCGTTATCAGTCACGAACTGACTAAGCTTGCCTGGTAAGTTCGGCAATCATTGTCTGTTAGAGAGCAATGATCTTTTGGTGAGTCGTCATCATCAGTGAACAAATGCTAACTAGACTTCCACTTCCTTAGCCGTCGTGATCCGCGTACTACAGACTAGGCATCGTGAACCAGAAACCATTGTCATCAGTCGTGAACTGACTAAGCATGCATGGTAAGTTCGGCGATCATTGTCTATTAGAGAGAAATGATCTCTTGAAGAGTCGCCTTCATCAGTGGACAAGCGCTGACTAGACTCCTACTTCCTCGGTCGTCGTTGTCCGCACGCAGCGGACTAGGCGTCGGATTGACATTCGAGTCGGGTCATAGCTGGGATGGTCGGGTCGTAACGGACAACAGTGGAAGTTTTAGTAAAAGAATATATTTTATTGATAATTTTTTTGAGATGTTCTACATACCATGGTCGTTTAAGCCCGTCGTCATCTGCGTCTTTCAGCCAGTACGTTTTCGGCCTGTTGACCTTGGCAACTCTGTATGGTCCTTCCCAATTTGGATTTAGTTTTTTCGTGCCGACTTCTTTGGTGCTTTGCTGAGTCTTCCTGAGTACCCAATCTCCCACATTGAATTCGCGTGGCTTGACTTTCTTGTTGTAGTATTGCGTTATTCGTTGTTGGTAGGCGGTTATTTTGGCGGAGGCTAGATCCTACTTTTCGTCGAGGAGGTCTAGCCCAACGCACAAGGCTTCGTCATTACCGTCTAGTCTAAACTCTTCCGTTCGGAAGGTTGGCACCTTGAGTTCTACCAGAACCATAGCTTTTGACTCGTATGGTAGGGAGAAAGGCGTTTCTCTAGTATGGATTCTTTTGGTCATCCGATATGCCCAGAGTATTCCTGGTAGCTTTGGAATCCATTTTCCTTTGGCTACGTCAAACTTCCTTTTGATAGCCTCTAGGATTGTTTGGTTGGTAACCTCTGCTTTGCCGTTGGCTTGGGGGTGCCCTGGCGAGGAGAAGTGGTGATCAATATTCAAACTTTTGCACAGTTTTTTAACCTTGATACATTTGAACTCAGTTCCGTTATTGCTGACTAATACTCTGAGATTCTAAATCTCCAGACGATGGCGACCGATATGAACTTTTTTATCAAGACCTGCCCTATTTTGGATAAGGGCTCGGCTTTGACCCATTTGGTGAAGTAGTCGATGGCCACAATAAGAAACTTTTTTACCGGCTGATACTGGGAGCAATCCGACGATCTCCATTCCACATTGTGCAAACGGCCACAGACTAGTCATCGGTGTTAGTGGCTGGGCAGGCATATGTGTGTATGGCACGAGCCTTTGACATTTGTCGCACTTGCGGACAATTTCCTTGGCGTCTCGCTGCATGGGTGGCCAATAGTACCCTAGAGTTAAAGCTTTGTGGGCAAGGGTTCTTCCTCCTGGATGATTTTCGCATATACCGCTATGTTTCCTTTCCAAGACCTAGTTTGCCTCTGAAGGCGACAAACATCGGAGCAGGGGCCCTGTCACGGATCTTTTGTATAACTTATTGTTTAGGAGAATCTATCTCGCTGCTCTGTTTGTTAGTATTCTGGCTTCGACCTTCTCAGTCGTTAGGGTTCCAGTTGCAATTATTCAGTCTCAATTGAGGGTTTAAATTAGTTGAAAATTACCATGTTTGCATTTTTTTCGTTTTGAGTTTGAGTTTCTCTGTTATGTTAGGTTATGCAAATTTATTGAGTTTGGGTTTAAGGGTTTCGACTTTGAAGGGATTTTGAGAGTTTTCGAGGGAGAACGAGGAGATTTGCAAGCGATTTGAGTATGGGGAGAGATTTTGAAGAGATTGGGAAGATGGGATTTTGAATGGGGGAGGGGAAAAATAGATGGTTTTTGTTTATATAGGTGGTGTGAGAAAATTTTAAAAAGAACACACACACACACAATGGTGGTGTGAGAAAGAAGATATGGTGGTCTGAGGTAGTCATTGCTTTTAAGTATAGTTAGATGATCACATCAATCCAACATTCAAGATGGCAAGACTATGTGACCTTGATTTATCACATGGTATTAGAGCATCTCCAATCATCCACCTAAAATAGCCAGGTTTCCTGCCATTTCCCAAGAATACAAGCAAAGATTTAAAAATAGATGATGACACAGAATGAATATGAATGTTAAAATTGCAAGAAAGTAAAATTAATTGTACAGTCTATTTTGGAGAACGATGCCGCAACTAGGGATCCACCAGAGTTGTTATACAGGTAGTTCCGACCAAATAGATTCTACAATATAGAATGGAAATAAATAAAGAACTGATAAAAACTTTGATTTATTGAAAGCGTGGAAACTTACAGATGATAAAAGTAGGAGATTACATTCCTAAATTTCGTCCTGCTTACAAATGAGGAACTACAAAGCTTAAATAATAAGAAAAGAGGTAGGAGACCTCTATCATTGCAGAAGATTTGTTGTCTTGTGAATAATTGAAGTAGTTGGGTGCGAATATTATTCGCTTTTGATTAGTGAAAAGATTGTTGAAGATGCTTGCTTTGCTTTTGATGAGTGGAGAAACTGTTGAGGATGCTTTTGATAAGTGGAGAAATTGTTTGAAGATGCTTAGGAGAAACTATTAAAGATGTTTGTTTTGCTTTTGATGAGTGGACAAACTGTTGAGGATGTTTTTAATAAGTGGAGAAACTTGTCGTTTGTCGTTTGTAATAATGGGCTTCTAGAATCATGATGACTCATAGATGCTATTGAATAATAATGCAAGAGGAATCATGCTGCTGGAGAAAAGACGCCAAAGCAATCGTCTTCATTGTCGGGAACTGTTGAATCATCTCCTTCATCAGAACTATCAAATGAACAGATTTGAGACAAAGTTTCAAGAAGCTGAGCTTTTGTAGGGTTGCTTTGAAGATGAGCTTTTATGTGCTGCTTGAGAAGCATTGACTTAGATGCAGTTTAATGCATAAAATCCACTTGAGGAGCTTTAGGTGGAAGATCTTGAATTTGGAAGAATTTGTTGACTGCATCTTTAGTTACACCGGAGTAATCAAATTGTGATCATCATTTAACTTTAAATATACGACAAATCCATAGAGGAGATTTTGTTGATTGACAAGGATTAGGAATAGAAGTTGAGACATAAACCCAACAACAAGTCCATGCGAGATTGAATTTGATAAAAAAACAGAGTAAAGGAACTTGCTCTGCTTGAGGAATAGGATCATGGAATTCGGATTTGAATATAGTCCATCCTTCAAGAACTGGAGAAAGAATGATGTCTTGAACGGGGCCATAGTAACTCCACCAAGTGTGTTGAAACCATAATGGAACTGATTTGGAGGAGAACTTTTTGTAGAATAAGAAAAACCAAGAATGAGAGCATTTGGATGTAGGAAGCAAAAATGCTCGATACCATGCTTGTTTATAGTCAAGATAATTGTAGGATTGGGGATTGTAATTGACGAAAAACTTTTTGCGGTAACGAAGGTTTTGTTTCCAATCAAGCTGAGAAAGGATTTCGAGGATTTGGCATTTTGAATGAGTGATCCTATTTGGGTTAGAAGGATCTTTGTGACGAGTAATCAATACTGAGTCAGAATCGACCAGTACGAACTCATAGAATTCATGGGTTTTGAGGATATCAGATTCTTCAAATTGGGTTAAATGATCAAAAAGATGTTTGGCTCAGGTTTGGATCATCTAAGATAGAGTGAAAATATGGTTCTATCAAAGAAACTGGTTTAAGATTGTTTTTTGTGAAATAAGGGTTTGGTGTTTTTTGTATGGGTTTCTTGGCAATGGACATTGAAGAAGCAATTTCTTATTCTCTTGAAAGAGGGATATAAGGATTTGAAAGGGAAAGAGCATAAGATAAGGGATTCTTGAGTTTGGATGGAATTGCAGATTTCATGGCATACTGTTCTTTTGATTGGGGTTGAGGAGAAGGTGGCTTTAAAGACGAAGATTGAGAACTCGTGGCTAATTTTGAAGGAATTATCTTGTCAGAAAGTCTGGCAGAGAATTGGATTCTCCTTTTATATATTCGATCTGAAAATCAAAAGTAGAAAGTAGCCCCTGCCAACGTGCAAAGGTTTGTTTTTAGACAAGGTTTTGAACATCCTTTTTTAAAATTTATTTTGCTGATTTACAATCAGTTCGTAATAAAAATGGTTGGTTTAATAAATCATCTTGAAATTTTATGATACATAAAACAATTGAAAGTAATTCCTTTCTGACAGTGGAATAATTTAATTGAGTAGAATTCTATATACCAGAATGAAAATGAACCAACTGAATAGACAAAAAATTTGTGGTTTTTTTGTTTAAGAATACCTCCATACCCGATATCAGACGCATCGGTTTCAATAATTTTGAAAGCAGCAGGATCGGAGATACCAAGGCAAGTAAGACTCTTAACTTGGGTTTTAACTTGTCTGAACATATGGGTGTGAAGAGAGGACCATGGATTAGGGTTATTTTTAGCCTATTATACAGAGGTTTGATAAAGATACGTAGATTTTTGTAAAATTCAGAAACATAATTTAGGCTACCTAAAAATCTTTGTAATTGATTTTTGTCTTTAATTTCGTCTGGAAATTTATCTGCAGATTCGATTGCCCTATTAATAGGTGTAATAGTTCCAAAATGAATTTTGTGACCTAAAAACCTAACATTAGTTTGAAATACATCGATTTTGTAGGAGATAAAACTAAACCACTTGATTTTATAATTTGATAAAATTGGTACAAGTGTTTCCAATGTTCATCCAAAGTTTTTGAAAAGATTAATATATCATCGATATGCACAATTGAGAAATGAGTAAAAGGAGTAAGAATATCATTCATAATGTTTTGAAATTCGGATGAAGCATTTTTTCGGCCAAATGGCATAACAGTCCATTCATAATGGCCAAAAGGGACATTAAAAGTCGTCTTATAACGATCTTGATGATGAATCTGGATTTTCCAGAATCCAAATTTAAGATCAAAATTTGAAAAAAATGGTGGCTTGATGTAAACGTTTAATAAGGCCGCGTTTGTTTATAATAGGATATCTAATCCATTGTAAAGCTTCATTAACGGGTTTGTAATTAATAATAAGCCTTGCTGATCCTCTTTCTAGTTCAGCAGGCTTACGAACATAAAAAACATAACAACTCCAAGGAGATTTGCTTGGGGTAATTAATTGTTTAGAAATTAAATCCTGAATTTCTTGCTTACAGTATTCCATTAATTCAGCGTTCATTTGAATAGGACGGACTTTTGTAGGAAACATTTTTTCATTAAAATTTGGTTCATAGGGTAATCTAACCATATGATGCTTTCGATGCCAGAAGGCATTTGGTAAATTAGGACAGAGCTCTGATCGGAGTTTGAGTTTAAATTGTTCAATATCATGTTGTATTTTGCAAGTTTTTAATTGTTTTTCAATACGATGATAGCCAAGTTCTTATTTTAGATAATTTATTTGTTTAAATTTTTTAGTAATAAAATTAAGATAACAATTTGTTTGTTTTAGTATATTGATATCAATAATTTTGGGTTTTAGTAAAAAAAGGGAAGATTATATCTTCTCCTAGAATACTCGTTTGAATACAATTTTCAGTGATATGAAAAGGGTATATTGTTGTTAGGAAAGGAGTTTCGAGAATGATATCCTGACCCATATTTTTAATTAGTAAAAAGTCTTGTTTGATACATAGTTTACTGTGGCATATATGTGCATTAGATAATTTATATTTGATTATTATTTCTCCCGATTAGCTGTAAATAGTTGTTGTTTGGTTTTTTCAAAATATTTTGAAGGAATCATTCATTCTGAGACACAGTTAAGGTCTGCACCAGAGTCAACTAATGCAGTGGTATTGAGATAATATTTCTTCTTTATCACAAGAGTTATATTAATATATCATTTATGAAATCTGATTTGATTAATTAAATTTAGAAATTGGGGTTCCTCAGTTGTTGATGGCAAATGTGTAGTTGAAAGTTGACTTGTAGGATCATCATGTTGCGAAGTTAAAAGTTTATTTGTATAATCAATTTGTTGATATTGAAGGCCTAAAACTTCATCTGCTAACTGGGAATGATTATGTTTAATCTGTTGTATTTATTTTTTCATTAGATTTATTTCTTGTTGTAAATCTTGTATGGTAATAGGTTGCTGCTTAGTAATTTGGAATTTATTGAGAATTTCTTGATGATTATAAAAGGGTTTAATATTATCAGGAATTTCTTTTTTAGAGATTGATTGTTTAATATGTTGTAACTATTCATGTTTGAGTTTAGGATCATCAATATGATCAACAAAATCTAATAATAGACTGACTTCTTTGTTTTTAGAGAGCATATTAATGGATTTACAGAAGCATCGATCGATATCATGGGGTTCTGGCTCGTTTTGTGATTTAGAAGATGTATAGAGTTGATAAGCGTGAGGATTGTCTGATAGATCATCTGAATTAGATTCAGAAGATTGGGAATTTATTAATAATTTTTCAAACATTTGTTTTATATCGTCAGGGCCTTGTAATTCTTGTATTTTTTTAGGTAATTTACAATTTTTTGCATAATGTCCAGGTTTACCACATTTAAAACATATAGATTGTTTTGTGGAAGGATTTGGATAATGCTTATTATGATGAGGTTTTTTAGTGCTATGTTGTTTAGGGTTTTCATAATAATTGGGATATGTTTGTTTAGACTTATGATATCTTTTATGAGTTTTGGATTGAATTTTTTGTTTTAATCTATTTTTTGTGGATGGAGCCTGTATGAGTTCATATCCATATTGTTGACAGAAGAAACCAAGTTCTTTACGGCTGGTCGAATTCTGTTTCTTTAATTGAGCTCGTAATTTAAGATTCTTGCATAAATTTAATGCAACCATCTCAATATGAGCGAATAATTCACCATAGCTTCTGATCTAGTCATAACTCTGTTAATAAAAATATCTTTGTACCAACGAAAATCGAGGGCATCTGAGATTAATTAAGATATCTTTTGATTTTTCTTGGAAGTGAATTGGGTTACCTATAAAGTGTTTTAGAATTGCAAACATTAGGGTAGCAACAACATCAGGGATAGATGATCCTTGTTCTGTTTTAATAGGATTGCCTAAATTATCGATTTTGACTGCTTGTAGAATTTGTTGTTGTTAAGAGGAAGTGAGATAATTGTCCCACCATCCTTTAAGTTGACCAGTAAAATCAACAATTATAATTTGAGCATTATGATTTTCATTTTTATTGTTACTGCGATGAGCACAGGCCAACATAGTCATTTCGAGAGTTAAATCTATGATATGTTGAGCAGTTAGACCATCTATATTCTATTCATAAATGAATCTAGTAGAATAATGGGCTGAGGTTTGTAAAAAAATTTCTTCATACTGCATATCTGGTAATGAAGGGCGAGGATAAAAATTTATAGTAGTAAGAAATGGTTGATTAAAATTTGTTTTTCTTTTCCTTTTTATTAGATTGGTTTTAAGTTTTGCCAATTGGGTAGGAAAATCAAAATCTCCCGACTCTTGTGAATCTTTTGATATAGTATTAATTTGTTTTGGTGTAGATGGTAAATCATTTATTTTTAAAGTAGCGAGGTTTTTATTGATTATATCTATAAGACGTGTCGGAGTTGAAAGTATTTCTTGATCAATAGTAGATGGAGTAAAATAAGTATTTGGTTTTGATTGTAAAGTGTCAGAAGTGTTAATAGTGTCAGTATTTTGTTGAACTATAGTATTACTAACTTTGTGAAGTAAAATATTTGTATAATTATTTTGTTCAATTATTTTTGAAATACCATGTGAAGTTGTCATATTGGTTTTGGTAGAATCTTTTAAGGGAGAAGCGATAATATGTGTACCTTGAGTGTAATATTTGATTTCTTCTAAAGGAGGAAATACAGATTCATGGATAATACTGTTTTTTATTTGTCAGTGTGTTTTATTGGTGAATGTATAAATTTATGGTAAAAAGACATTTTCATACCAAGTAAAGAAAAATATGTTTTCTTGGATTTGTTCACAATATTGATGAAATATTTTTCCTATTAATTGTTGACCAAAAGTATATTTTTGTGAAAAAGGCTTCATGTCTTGTTATATTATAATTTTGCCTATATTCATTCCGAATTAAATATTTATTTAAAACAAAATTTGTAGAGAGGACATTGAGCCGAGTCTCCCATCTCAGAATGTGTTGGTGATATGATAGATTCATTTTGATTGTCTGATTGAAAATCATAAATAGGTTGAGGAATTTGAGGAAAATTTGGATTTTGCCTAAGATTTGCTAAATCAAGTTGTGGTAGAGGAGATGTAGGAATCTTATATGTGTAGGCGCAATTCTGAATGATGATTCAGACTATCGTCTAGATTGAAAATCAGGTAACTGCATTTTAGTTTTTCTATCTTCAGAAAATTGTAATTCGACAGTTTCGTTTTCTAAATTACAATTTGATTTAGTATACTAGGAGGAGGTTTCCTACGTTGAGATTGTACTTGTCAAATAACTGGAAGGGTAATTTGGTTCCAGAAAATTGTTTTTGGGACAATAACATTAATTTTTTCTTTGTTTGCCTGAAAAAGGATTGTGTACCCTTTTTTAGATGCTTGGTGGGCACGAGGACTCAAATAAGTCTTCATGGCTTTATAAGTAATTTTGTATATTAGTGCTAGAGGTTCAGAACCAGATAACATATCGAAACCTGAAGTTTGAATACTTAATGTTAATGTTTCTAAAACATTTGGATCTTTAAGGGAAACAGAGAAATTTGGGTAACAATCAAAATAGATTGGTCTCATAACAATAGCAGATTTTGCTATTCCCAGTAGAGAATCCTCAAATTTGTTATGTCTACAATCACGCAATGCTAGAAGAGCACAGATGTCTAGTCCTGATATAGTAAGAGGTTTAATTCCTATTTGGATTAAACAAATATGGATATATTTGTATTATTGTCCTAGAAGAAATTGTAATGTTTCTTTTGAAAATAATTGCTTAGACTCTAAAGATTTTGTCTATTGGTATTGTCTTTTCTACAATATCAATTAGATCTTCAATTTTTTGAGAAAATATAAATTTTGAAATTTCATAAACTTGTTTGAAAGGAACTTGGGACAGACCATTTTTGATGATTTTGTTCTACTTTTGGAATCCTCTAATTTATTATGAATTTCAGGATTTTTAGATCGAGAGCTTGAAGCTCGGGTAAACTTTGACAACAAAGACATGAAGCTCTGATACCATATATTTAAGTTGAAATTGATAATAATATTTATTTAATAATATTATAATAACATAATTGAAACTAATATAAAATTATTAAGATGAAGTTAATAATTGAAATTAAATTGGTATAGAAAAATTGAAGATATATTAAAATAATGATCCCATGACAACTAGGTCAAGAAGAACCAATCTAAACTGACAAAGAAGGAGAGACGTAGGATAACAAGAGAGAATAAAATATATACAAAAACAAGAATATAATCAACTAATTGCATACAAACAAGATAAGATGTTTTGAAGATTTCTTATTCAAACTGTAAATACAATCGTGGGCTCTCCGAGTGTTACCTCTCAAATGGTGCCTTAACATGATTCAAAAAACAGATCTTGGAAGAGTTTTACTGAAATCTAACAGATATATAAATATGCTTTTATTGAAATTAAAATAATGTACAGGAGACTTACAGGAGAGGAGAGGAAAGCTTATAGATAAGTCTTAGGGATACATAGCAAGATTGGGGTTCTAATTCCGTCTGTTGTAAACATAAGAGGGAAGACTTTATTTATAGCCTCAAAGAGATAAGGCTTATTGATCTTTGAGTGATGGATGAGCTGGATGTTTATCCATTGCTTCGCTTCTTGTGATAATTGAAAGGAAAACTGTTGAAGATGCTTCACTGTTCGCCTTTTGACTTTTTTGTATGAGTGGATCTACTGTAGATACACGCGTCCTCTTGTAAACAGTAAAAGAAATATGTTGTCGGGTACTGTGGCCGAAAGCATTTTTGTCTGCTGGCGAGTGCTAGCAGGTGCTTGGAATAATGGAGAGACACCATTATTATTGTGGGGTCAGACTGGCGTGAATGGCGGAAAGATGCCATAACAGTCGTCTTCATTGGAGGGCCCGCTAGAGGACTCTGTAGCTTCATCGTCTTCCTCGGAATTGTATGAAGCTATCATAGAGAGAGTCTCAATGAGCTGAGCTCTTATTGGTTTACCTTGAAGTTGCTTCTTAATATGATCCTTAAGAAGCTTTGCTTGAGTTGGAACCTTGGAGGGCTTCATGATTGGAGCAGCCGGAATGGACTGTCCGGAGAAGAACCTTAAGACTCCATCTTTTGTAGCATGACTGTGGTCGAAAGTCGGCCACCATTTGATCTTGAAATGCCGGCAAAACCATAAAGGCGGTTGAGCTGACTGATTGATAGTGGTAAGTGCAGAGACAGAGAAATCCCAGCAGGAGATCCATGTCAGATTGAACTTGATAAAAAACCATAGCAACAGGACTTGTTGAGGGACTGGAGCTGGTGGTTGGAACTTGGATTTGAAAAGGGTCCATCCTTCGTTGACTGGACGATGAAGGATCCCATCTTCAGAGCCGAAATGATTCCACCATGAGTGTTGGAACCATAAAGGAATTGAGGTTTGCTTGAATTTCTTGCAGAAGAAGAAAAACCATGAATGTGAGCAGTTCTATGAAGGGACGAGAAAAACTCTTTTCCATGCTTGCTTGTAATCTTGATAATTGAAAGATGCAAGAAGAAAGTTGACAGAAAACTTCTTGTGGGAGCTTGGATGTTGCTTCCAGTCTGCTTCTGTCATAATCTTCAAGATTTGACACTTGGAATGAGAAATCTTATCGGAGTTATATTTCTCTTTGTTATGAGTAATCACCACAGAGTCGGTATCGACCAGGATGAACTCATAAAATCTTTGAGATTTGAGACCATCAGCTTCTTCATAGAGCATCTGTGAAGAAAAGACATGACGGGCAATTGATTGAGGGTCCTTGATGAGAGGATAAATACTTTATTCGAGCATGAGGAGAGGCTCGAGGCAGGTCTTTGTCACATATTGATTTGCATGAATTTGAGGCTTTTGGAAAGAGGTCATTGTTTGACTTGATACAGCTTCCTTAAGGGGCTGAAAAGGATTGGTAAGGGTGGTTGCATATGAAAAAGGAAGTTTTTGCTGTGTCGCAGAAGGCGGCATAGCATATTGGGACTTGAATTGAGGCCTTGCAGAAGGAACCTGAGAAGAAGATGAGCTCTGCGAACTCATTTTTGGATAAACTCTCTTGTGAGGAAGTCAGCAAGAGAATTGTCTGCTCCCTTTATATATTTGGTGTCAAAATCGAATGCAGAAATCAAACCTTGCCATCTGGCGAAAATCTGTTTTGAAACGAGATTTAAAACATCTTTAGTTAAAATCTCTTTGGCAGATTTGCAATCAACTCGTAAAAGAAATTTTTGATTTGTTAAATCATCTTGAAATTTCATGATGCATAAAACAATCGATAAAATTTCTTTTTTCACAGTGGAATAATTGATCTGTACAGAATTCCAAATACCAGAATGGTACTGGACCAACTGGATTGTTGTAGATTCAGGTAGACGTTGTTTCCTAAACCAGAAGGCATTAGGCAAGTTAGAACATAACTCGATTTTGAGATGTTCTTGGTATTGGACAATCTGGGATTGTAATTTAGGATCTTGAATTTGTTCTTCAATTCTTTTATACGCAATTTCCTGCTTGAGAGAGTTTAAATGTTGTTGTTTCTGAGATATGAAATTAAGGAATTGAACCTGTTGATTCATATGATTAACTTCAAATATTTCAGGTTTAAACAAAAACTTAAACTCAACATCAGTGCCTAAATAGGTAGTTTTAATACCATCTTTAATAACTGTAAACGGAGAGATTGCAGCTATAAAAAGTGTTCCTAAAATTATTTTTTGTTCCATGTTTTGAACAAGGAGAAATGTTGCTTGATACAAACTTTGTCTTTACAAATATGTGCATTTGTAAGTTTGTATTGAATATTCAATTGAGAATTGTCTGTTGTATATAATTTTTGATTTGTAATTGTAAAGTATTGTGCTGGAACAATACCTTCTTGGATGCAATTCATATCAGCTCCTGAGTCAATCAGGGCAATGGTTGATATCAAGATTTCTTTCTTAATAAAAATATGAACAGAGACATACCATTTCTGGATTGTCACTTGGTCTGGTATGCTTTGATTAATATTGCACAAAAATTGAGGAGTGGGTACTTCTTGAGAAACAGGTTCAGAAGAAGAAGCTTCTTGTGGAACTGTTTGAAGATTTTGGACTTTAAGATCTAAAAACAGTTGTGATTGTTTAAGTAAAGCAATGTCTTTTTTGATATTGTTTACTTCATGTTGGAGGTCAGATATACTGACAGGGGATGAAGTAACAGACGATCGTTTGAATCTGTTTATAACTTCTTTGTGACTATAGAAGGGATTGACAACCTCATGCATGTTTTGAGGCTTGGTTATTGAAGTCTTAATATGCTGAAGGTTTTCAGTTTTAAGACTGGGATCTTCAATTTTGTCAATAAAATCTAACAAGATGCTAGATTGCTTTTTGTTGGACAACATATTGACAGTTTTGCAATGGCAGGCTTCTGAGCATGCCTTTGAATTGTCAGACATATCTGAATCTGACGAGAATCGATTGATATTGAAGAGCTGAAATTCTTCATCTGAAGAATCAACTTCTGAATCCATTAAAACATTGAGAAACATGTTTTTTATGTCATCAGGGGCTTGTAAAGCTTGAATCTTTTGGGCCGTTCTACAATTCTTGGCATAATGGCCTGGGCATCCACACTTAGAGCAAACAGGCTTTGAAGTTGGATTGGGCTTGTACTGTTTTTTGAATTGCTCAGGCTTGGGTTTATGAGTCCCATGCCTTTTGGGTTTACTGTAGTACTTATCTAAATTCTTGGGTTGTTTAGGCCCATAGGGTTTTTTAGATTTGTATTGTCTTGCAGGATGAGATCTGTATAGCTGTTTGGATTGGGATTTCATATTGGGTATTCGAAAGTCTTCAAATCCATATTGCTGACAGAAATCACCAAGTTCTTTAGGCCCATGAATATGTTGTTTCTTAAGCTGGTGTTTTAGCCTAAGATCATTACATATTTGCAAAGCACATTTATTAATAAATGAGATGAGATCTCCATATGTTAGACGCTCATATGGAATATCTCCTTGATACATTTCTTGAAGTTTATTCCTAACTGTTTCTGCAAAGATAGCAGGTAAACCTGAAAGAAACTTTCGTTTCCAAAAGGGATTTCTTGCTTCAGCTTGTTGCATAACTTTCTTGAGGAAAATGTCCTTATACCATCGGAAATGACTAAGGGTTGGACATTTGTGAATCATAAGTAAATCTTTCGACTTACCTTGAAATTCACCTGGATCCCCAATAAAGTGTTTTAAAATGCTAACAATCAATGTGATAACAGAGTCAGGAATAAATTGACCAGATTCAGTTTTCATTGGTTGACCATCAGGGCCAACTTTAATTGCTTGTAAAATGGCTTGTTGTTCACCTAAGGTAAGGTAATTATCCCACCATCCTTTGATTAACCCAGAGAAATCAGCGATGATAATGTGTGCAATGGTTTTATCATCCTTGTTCTCACTACGATGGGTAGAAGCCATCATAATCATTTCTTGAGTTAATTCAATGACACTTTCCTCAGTTAATCCATCTATATTCCAGATATAGAGATTACCTGTAGAAAATGAACCAAACGTTTGCAATTATCGTTCTTCATATTGCATATCTGGTAAGGAAGGTCTTGGATAATAATTTCGAGTTGTAGGAAGCGAATTTTGATAAGATTTTGTTGTTTTAGCATACTTAATTTGATTAACCTGATATTGGATAAAATTTAATCTATCCAATTCGGCCATTGGATCAAAATCCTCACTAATATCAGATTCAACAGACATGTCGGGATTTGACAGAGTGTTGATTCTGAGTTTTGAATCAAGGTTTAAGGCTGCTAATTTTGCATCAATATCATTGATTAATTGTTGTGAATTAGTAAAAACATTATGAGAAACTGATGTGGGTTTGAAGTATGAAGTTTGCTTAGTTTCTTCAACATGTTTTTCTTGTATTCTCTTTTCTTTAAGAGCATTTTGTAATAACTGATCTTGAACCAATTTGTCTCCAATTTCATGGAGTAAAATATTGGTATAATTATTCTGCTGAATAACTTTGCTTATTCCTTTCATTGGATTTTCAGAAGAAGAATCTTTGAGCGGAGAAGCAACAAGATCTTGTCCCATAGTAGCAAATGTAAATTCGCTAAGAGGGGGCAGAATTGAATTAATTGTCTGGTTCTCAGTGGAATTCCAGATTTTGGAAGAAACATTGAAAACATTAACATTTTGAAGATGAAGATTAAAATACCAATCTAAGAATGGTAAATTTTCTTTCAATTCTTCACAACATTCATAAAATTTCTTACCTAAATCTGTTCTCTGAGATTCAGTTGTTTGAGCATAAAACGTTTGACGTATTTGCTTATTATTTTCTTGCATGAATTCTGCTATAATCTTTTCTTTATTTAATTGAAAAGGTTTAGACGGACAACAGAGTTGAGGTGGAAAATTCATTTTCGATTGGGTAGGAGATTGTTGTGCTTGAGTCTCCTGATCATGTTCAGGAGGATTGTACATAGGTTGAGGGATTTGCGGATATTGAGAATTTGGTCTAATATTCGCAAGATCAAGATGAGGTAGAGCATCTGGTGTAGTTGCTCTAGTGAGATTAGTAGGAGTAGTCCTGAAAGATGCTTCAGATCTGTGTCCTGATTGGAAATCTGAAGGATTGAGTCGTGTGACTCTAGCTTCAGAAAAACGTAATTCAACTGACCCATCTGGAAGAGTGAAAACATGATCAAGCTGGCTAGGAGGAAGTCTCCTAGGAACAGTGGCTCCTTGAACCTTCCAAGTGTCTGGAAGGGTGACTTGGTTCCAATGAATTGTTTTTGGGACAATAACATTGGTTTTCTCCTTATTGGCTTGGAAAAGGATTGTGTATCCTTTATCAGACTCTTGTAAAGCTTTCGGGCTTAACTGAGTCTTCATAGCCTTAAAGGTGATTTTGTAGATGAGTGCAAACGGTTCAGAACCTTCGATCATATCATAACCAGAGGTCTGAATATTGAGAGTTAGTGTTTCAAGGACATTTGGATCCTTGAGAGACACTGAGAAATTAGGGTAGCAGTTAAAATAAACTGGACCCGTTGACAGAGTTGACTCTGCGATTCTAAGCAGAGAGTCGTGAAACCTATTGTGCCTACAATCGCGGAGTGCGATTAATGCACAAGTATCTAACCCTGTTCTTGTAAGGGGTTTGAGTCCGATCTGGATCAACCCAATATGGATATACTTGTAGTCTTGACTATGCAAATAGTCAAGTGTTTGAGCAGAAAACAATTGTTTTGAATCTAAAGATCCATTGAGAGGCACAGTCTGTTCGACTATGTCAATTAGATCTTCAGTTTTTTGAGAAAAGAGGGATTGAGAAATTTCATAAATCTTCTTGTATGGAACAGCTGGTATAGACCAGTTTTGTAAATCTTTTTCAACTTCTGGAATTCTGCATTCCATCATATTTTGTAAATTTGGATTGTTTGCCCTAGAACTAGAAGAACGGGAAAATCTTGAAAACAAAGACATTTTTCTTTTTCTTGAGGTTAAAATGGGAACACTGTGCCTTGACCACCTACAGCTGGAACACCGGTATGGGACCACCTTACCCTCTCAAACTGCGCTCACCATGGTGACTTACTCAGGGTTCTTAACGGCTGACCAACATACTTTTACTGGCTTACCAACGCTATCAATGGCTGACCAACGACACCTAGGACTCACCACTATCCCCCCTGAGAAAAAGAACAGATGACTCTGATACCAATTTCATCCCAGGACAACTAGGTCAAGAAGAACCAATCTAAACTGACAAAGAATGAGAGATGTAGGATAACAAGAGATAAAGAGATACACAGAAACAAGAATATAATCAACTAATTGCATACAAACAAGACAAGATGTTTTGAAGATTTTTTCTTCAAACTGTAAATACAATCGTGGGCTCTCCGAGTGTTACCTCTCAAATGGTGCCTTAACACGATTCTAAAAACAAATCTTGAAAGAGTTTTACTGAAATCTAACAGATATATAAACATACTTTTACTAGCTTACCAACGCTATCAACGGCTGACCAATGACACCTAGGACTCACCACTATAATATTATAATAACATAATTGAAACTAATATAAAATTATTAAGATGAAGTTAATAATTGTATAATTGAAATTAAATTGGTATAGAAAAGTTGAAGATATATTAAAATAATGATGAATAAGTTAAAATATGGGATGTGATTGGAGTGATGAAGAAATATGAGACCTCTAAATTTAACATCCTTCATTTTAACTTTTACCATTAAAGATGCTCTTATTTTGGCAATTTCACATTGTAATTTAACAATTAAAGCAAAATTATATTATAAAAAAAGGTGAAAAAAAAGATGATAAAAATTGCTAGTAATGTGGGTTAGTACTGTGTAATTACACACACCGGTCTGCGATGAAACACGTATGTGAGACTTGGCGAGGACCATGAATGATGTTTTCCTGTGGAGGTCACGGACGAGCCTTCACTTCAGACACGCAGATCCAAATTCCAGATCCCGGACATTTCTCAACTCGGATCTACCTCTACAACTCATGAGTCAACTCGCAAAACACCCCCGTTTCCAAATTTTCCAATTTAAAAAAGCTGAAACCAATCTAAAATTGCCAGCAAAGCAACCCGGTCCACATTCCAATCTCTACCATTCGTAAACTTAACACGCATCTCGTGTATGCATGATCAACGAATTACATTACACTGTCATCAACTGTGAACAAATACAAGGAGAAAATGTCCTCTCTGTGTCTCTGTGTTTAACATTTGCAGAAAGGCTGGACAGAAAAGCTAAAAAAAAAAACTCAGTAGTTAGTAGAACAGCCAAACAACTCCCATTGAACAGAGAGAGAGAGAGAGAGAGAGAGAGGGGTTTGTTGTTTTAGGTTTCTCACATTGACGAGTGTGTGAGAGAGATTGCTGAAGTTGGAAGCGATTACAGCTCGAACACCACTAAATCTCTCTGTTTGGTTTACTTACTTTACAAGTCTAATTTGTGCTTCCTTGTGCGCACTCACTCTCTCTCTCTGGTATCTCATCAACAAACACACTACTAAACCTTAAAGCTCAATCCATCCATTTTTCTGTCTCTCACTTGTCCCACTTCCTCTTCAACTACCAACAAACTAAGATACCGAAAGTGTGAGTGAGAGAATGTATGAGACAAGGAGAGGGAGATTTTGGGTTGTTGTTGGAAATAGAAATGGTGGGTTCTAGGGTTTCTGCTTTGTGCTGGATCTGCCCGCTTTGCTACCCTAGAAGGAGTGATTGACTGCAAATAAAGGTTTGAGCTTGCTTGTTCTCAAATTGCATTTCTGTTCTTTTTGTTTGGTTTCTGATTTCAGCTGGTGGTTTTGATGTTTGAATTTGTATGGTTTTAGTTTTTGGAGATTGACTAATTTTATTTGAGTAGAGATGGGGGTTGTGTTGTTTCACAAGTGTGTTTAAAATGATGTTATCTATTTGCATTCCAGTGTTTTCGACCTTTCTTGCTAGTTACAGATTTGTTTTACCAGCATTATTTTTGTTTTCATAAACTTTCCCCATCTCCACAAGGAAGAGAAGAACACAGCAAAAAGAAAACAAGCACAAACTGTTTGCCTATGTAGTAACGGAGTTAAAGGGCATGCATACTGCCGACCGCACCCCCCTCCTTTCACACACCCACCAACCCAAACACACACACACAGACATGCGAAAAATATTAGCAACAAACAAATAGGAAAACTATGTAGAGTCCAAATGAAATACATATGAATGCTGAAACAATGATAGTATCATCCAAATGTAGTTATGGTACATCTACAAACAAGTCAATTGGTGCATATGAGTAACTTGCTTCAGTAACAATGCTTCACTAACAAGGCGTATGCCTTACTAAATTCTGCTTTGCGCTTGAGGTGCATTCACTATACTGTAAGGCACTCACTTGAATTTCACCATTGAAATGCATGGCACGTTCATACCTGATGAGTACATAGAGGACCATTTCAAGTTGCAAGGGTGAGTATTTCGGTGGACTAGTGGGTAAGGAGAATAAAGTTGGGTTTTGGAATGATGTGTGGAATGAGAATGTCTCTTAGAGAAAGATGCCCCAGATTAATTGCGCTATGTGATAGGAAGCAAGGTTTGTTGGAGTTTGTTCGTTTGCTTTGGGGAGATGTGGATTGCGATTTTCGCTCTAGATGAGATACTCTTTTGGTGTGGGAAGGAATGAGTTTGTGATTCTCACTAATATTTTGAAGAAAATTGGGGATTAGCTGAAAGAAAGATAAACTTGAGTTTTTTTAAGTATATATATGTATGTATCTATATTGGTTAGGTTGGTTAGGGAGAATATTCACATTGGTTTGGTCCACAATTTCCTGTTGAAGTTAGTTTGGAAGAGATTCTATCAAGAGTCTTGTTGTGTGGACAACTTGTAATAAATTCCTTATAAGGTTGAGTTGTTATAAAGAAGAATGGATATTGACTTGGCAAACCCTTTTTGCATGTTAGATTGGGAGAGCACAAATCATCTTCTTATTCATTGTGGGTGGGTTGGTAGGTTGTGGATGCACTATATGAAGATCTTTGGGTGATGACTGCTTTGATAAAAGGTCTCGTAAGATGTTGGAAGCCCTTTTGGCTTTTATCGAATGTGCTTCTTCATTTTCTTTTCATCTTCTCGTCTTCTTTGCAACCAACCCTATTCTTGTTGATATTTATTTATTTTATTTTTCTCTTTTCATCTCAACTTTGTTGACCCTAAACTCTTGGAGTGGTATGGAACCTGCCTAAATAACTTATTATCATCTAAATTTGCTTTTGTGGCTTGTTATCATGCAATATATATATAAAATGTGAAAAACTCATTCCAATGAGGCTTACACCTCACCTCGCCTCTCCTTACTAGCTAGTCCAGCGCTTGCCTCTCGTTTCAACATTTGAAAACAATTGTTATGCACAATCATGGAGCATGAGTTCAACTAGTTGTTAGAGCCAATTGGGTACCAAATTGATCATGGGCCTTCTGGATGGGTTGTCGCAGTGATTGGGTTGACGACTGTTTAAGAAAAGCACAAGTCTTTGCTAAATCGTAAGACCATGTATGAGGTCTGATGCCTGCCCATGCTAGAAAGTTGAGGAAATTGGTGATTTGATGAGAGGAAAGCCGACGACTGAAGCCTCGTTGCCTGCAGTACCAATGGTACCACCAATGTTCTAATATGTTTGTTTCTAGGTCCTTTAGCGTTCTGCATCGACTTTCAAAAGAGCAAAAGACTTATAGGGTGAACAAGTTTGAGGGTTTAATACGAGTCCAAACCTGGTGAGCTTCTTTCTTATTAGGTCAACTCTATGTTTTGGAGATATCAATTAGGATTCTTCCAGTAATGGACTTCATTGACAAGATCCCTCCTTTCTAGTATAGAAAAAATCATTTAAAAAAAACTTCTAAGGTTACAATTTATGAGTTTTTCCATTTGTATTCGGAGGACCGGAGGTGGAGAGTTCTAATCTCTTTGTCATATTTTGATGAGATATGGTGTCAGTTCTTGGCCCTCGAGTGTGCACACTTCGTTGGAGGCTCCTTTGAGGTGTAGGAAACTCTCTTGTCCTTTCTCTTTGAAAGGAAGATTTTTTTGACTCTTTGAAATCTTGCTCCCTTTGCAATTTGGTGGGTTAGTTGGAAAGAAAGTGTATGTTAAGATGGATTTGTGGTAAAACCCGTAAGGATTAAATTAGGAATGAAAGAATTATGAGATATTTAGGTGTAGCGGTCATAAAGGACAAAATTAGAGAAATGCGTTTAACGTGGTTTGGTCATATGCGGATGAGACCAAGCACGACGCCAATTAGAAAATATCTAGATTGACAAGTTAATGGAAGGTGTAGACGAAGGGGACGACCGTTGAAAACTTGGGTGAAGGCGGTGAAGGAAAATATTCATGAGTTTGGATTAGGTGAGGATACGTGGGAAGACCGCATTGCTTGGAGAACCAAAATTCGTGTGGCCGACCCTAAAAGTATCGGGAATGGGCTTTGATGATGATGATAATGATTTGGAAAGAAAGCGACAAAAGGGTATTTAGCAGAAGTGCCGTGGGCTTTCGAGGTCTTGCAATGGAAATCTTATGCACCCTTGTAGTTTTGGAGGAATGTTCTTTGACTCATTGTTGTTGGGTTTCCCTTCAGTTTTTTTTTTATAATATTGAACCTTTCCATTTCTTTCTTGTCAATATTCTTTGAGGATGGCACACTCTAACACGCCAGATATGGACATTGGTACAATACAAAAAGATTTGACACAAATTGTAGAAAATCTTGGACAAAGTTAGATCATCTCCAATGGGAACCTTCATCTATCACCCATTTTTTTCAAAAATTTCTAATATTATTATTATTATTACTATTCATATCTGATCATTGTTGAATGAGTGTCACTCATGCAACAACATTGAAAGTCGAATCAAAATTTACATTTAGGGGACAAGCGTCATTCTCTCTCTCTTTCCACCTCTCTTTCCATGGGTATTCTAAGATTATCTATATTGTAGGCCATCTAAGGTCTTCAAAAAATATAATGAAGTTATAATATGGTTGCTAGAAAATAATATTGTGTCATTTGTCAATAAAAAAAAAATACAAATTATAAGATATTTATGTGCGCGTACAGTTTCCTATACAAGTACAAGTGCCGTGTCTACGGAATACCTGGTGGTTGCATCATGTCTACCACATTCTGATAAGCATTATGAAATTTGCAGAGCAATTACTGATTTCCTGTCTAAGAATAAGGTTTCTCCACCAATAGAGTTGAGCCTCTCTGAATCCTTCTTTCCACATTCTTCTAATTCCCCAATTAGTTGCTTCTATGCTTGTTCTTCTCATAGGCATTACCTTTATTACTCGAACTATCCTCTGGCTTCCTTTCATTCTTATCTTTTTTTCCTTTCCTGGGTAGCAACGATTGACCAATTTTTTCCCCGGACAATAGTTTAGCTAGCATGCTTAATTTTACTTATATCAATTGCTTCTAGTCAGGGCATGAGCATCTGATGTAAATTCATGGAGAATGTTTCTTCGTTGGTTGGTTGCACTATAACATCTTGGATTTCAAACTTTAGAAATATGTTTTATTTGGTCAAGATTGCATATAGCCAAAGCATGCCAGTTTGTTTACCATTTGCACATGATGCAGTGTATTAAGGGGAAAAAAAATCCATAAAATGCAGTATGGTTTCACCTCATGGACAATGGTTTCTTAGACATGTGTTTTGGTTTTACCACTCATAGCAGAATCAAGGAGGGTGGTCATATTGCATGCATCAACCTAAGGTGATTTGCAGTAAGTGATTCCATTTGTTCTTGCATTTCCCAAAAGCCATTGAAGTCCAAAAGAGTCTAGAATCTTTTGTTAGATACATTATTTAGGTTGTTGGGATAAGTGTTGCGAAAAGATCAGTACTTCTTTCTTTATCACTTTTTACTGGTTTTAACATCTTAACAAATTGCAAGATGTGTACCTCTGTCAATATCTTACGACTTCTACATGTCTTTTTAGGTATGGACGAATTTTCATCTGATGGGCATCGTTTCAAAAGAATACCACGTCAATCTTTGATTGGGAATCCGGATTTGGACCCTTCGGTGAGTTCTCTATTCAAATCCTTCTACCATAAGATATTATCAGGTTCCAACATATAAATAAGGTATACATTGTGCTCGTACATTGAACTTTGCGAGTCCGAGCTCATGTGTTTTCAGTTTGTTAGAATTTGTTGATAACTTTAGCTAATTAAAGGGGAGATCCAAGTATGCTAGTGCCCCTCAACTTTGGGAAGTTCAGTAGTTTACAAAATGGGTCATTTAACAAACCGTGTCATTGTACCTTATTAAGAAAAATAAAAGTAAAAGTAGAGCTTATAATCTGGTAATTGTTTTTGGATAATGGAGGACGTGCTACCAATTTACTCAATATTGAGTAAAGGTTTGATCAATGGATTTCAAGATCTGAGAATGAATTGTTCTGTTTGATTTTGGGGTTAAGAAACAAGGGTTGACACTGAAAAACGGCAAATGGGACACCCAGATGAAAATCTCCCATTATTACGGACTCAATATCCACCATCTCGTCACAAAATATCCTACTATTGCATTTCTTCCATATTATTAATTGGGCTGATTTAGTCTTGGGACCTTAACACTATCAGTTTACCGTATTGTAATCAGTGTTCTAAAAAACGCTAGGTGGTGGGCGGGAGGCGAGCAGGTGCGTAGTGCCCAGGGGCCTAGGCGGCACCTAGGCGGTTATAGGTTTTGTATTATAACTTTAATAATTTACAAAAGTTAAACATAATACCCTATCAATTACATCCAATTTAATGCCAAGATACATATGCAAAATTTAAAAACATGAAAAATTAACAATCATGAATAAAATTTATTAAAACTCAAATGACTGAAGTTGGTCATGATGGGTACTTTATACAAAGTTGAATTTGAGGACAAATATCCAAATCTACTCTTTTATTTTTCTTCAAATTGCATGAATAACCTCAGTCATGTTTGATAAAATCTACATTACTAAAATTGGTACCGGCAGATCATTTGAGAATTCCATTAAGTAATCATCCTTTGCTACATTTAGACATATACTGAATAAAAAATAATTAAATTGTTTATTTCTAAAAAAGAGGAAAGAAAAATAAAATAAAAACATAATCAGCCTTATTAAAAAAAAAAAAAAAACTCGCCCAGATCGCTTAGGCCGTCCAGAACCCGCCTAGACCGCCCAGACCCACCCAACCATTAATCTGGGTGTTTTTCTACCTTCTAGCGCCTAGGCCAATTTTTAAAAAACTGATTGTAATACCACAAGAATTACGAAATATAAGTTTTACCTTTCAAAAAAGGGTTAGAACACTCAAAATCAATCGTAGATTAAAGATGAGGGTGCTCAGGTTGATGGCTGAAAAAAGAGGGGTTAGGAAACTCAAAGATAGTGGACCATATTAGGAAGTGAAGGGGATCAATATTTAGTGCTTGAAGTACGTGCCAATGAAGCAGATAGGTTTATCAAACCCTCTGGTTGGAGTTAGTAAACAAATCTAATGTGTGGTTCTCCATTAGAGCAAAGAAGGCATGGGGCGGAAGAGAGTGGAATTTTTCCTTAAAAAATAAAAAAGGGTGAAAGAAGATGGATATTCTACTTAAATATCACTTGAATCAACATTACTAATTATTGTTACATAAGTCCACTTATTACATAAAATTTTCATAAAAAGAATTGAAAACTAAAAAAACCCTCTTTTGTGGTCACAATAACGCCTCCAGCTGCTCAGACACCAAGCGTCTTCAAGGTGGTGGGCGCTATATAGAAGGTGATTTTTTTTAAAAAAAAAATTGTTCCCTAACCTTTAGCAACTTAGCGACACCCTTGACAACATAATGCTTTACAAAAGCGTTGTATATATTTTAAGCTTGGAGAAGCAAGGGCGTGGTGAAGTTGGATGCTTTGTGCAAAAGAACAAAATAAGGGAGGTATGCTTAATGGGTTAAGGAGGATGAGTGGGAACTAGGGCCTATCAACCGTTTTAGTGTCCAGACGCGACCCTAGAGGTTCTATTTTAACTCTAAAGCGCCTCAATAGTGCCGCAAAGCCATACACTAGTCAATGTGGAGGTTACTACACTAAAATCTCTATCTTATAAACAAAAGGCTCCGTCGCGACAGCACTTCACCTTGCCCACTAGAAGTCTAAGTGGTCACATTTGTCGATTTTGTTTGGGACTGGAGGTGGTTGATTCAGACCAGAGTTGTTCCTTGGAGTTTGAGATCTATTTGGTATCAATTTTGGGAATTGGTAGGTTGGTATTCTCCTTATCAATAAGATGCAATAGGCTATTGCAGGTAGTTTTTTGAGGTTCATTGTACTTCTCCCTCTCTTGATGAAATGATTTTTTGACATTTTAAAAATAGAGAAAGACGAAGTTCATGAGAAATAGTAACTAGAACTAATTAGGTTCTTTATTGAGGTTTTGAAGCAATTTCCTGTTTCTATTAACGATGTAATGAGTGAACTTATGATTATAATCTTCATCATTTTTTTTTATTTTTTATTAATATAAGGTTTGGGGATCCTCAAAACCCCCACTCGCTTTCCAAAAAAAATAAATACAAATACACTATTCAGGAGCATCTCCTGAAATTCGGATTCCATTTTGCTGAGCTGTGGCTAGGAGTTCATAACAACTCTTAACAGGTGAATATGCCACCTCAGTCCATCTCCATTTATCTGGATCATCACTAACCGGCCTCAACTGCAGAATTTCCAAAAGACAAAAAACTCTGCCCATTTCCCAATCTTTAAAACCTTGGTGAGGTTCAAGATTCCACAGTGTTCCTTTGTCAGTATATTAGATCTAGCCTCACTGAAAAATTTATTATTCTATCCTTAGCTCTTACCCTCTGAAATTTAAATGCTTGAATGAATCATTGGTAACTTGTCTGAAAACGTCATCATCATATAAGCCTTATCACACAGCACTGCAGAAGTATGCACCAGGAGAAAATTTTATTAGATCAATTTTTTCATCTACCATAGCAAAGTTCATAAAGTCTTTGATATTTTTTTATCATAGCATGCCATCTGTGAAGAAACTCTCTTGGAAGAGAAATTAGTTCATTGCTATTTTTCATGGATAATTGATACACTCTTTATCAAATTGATTTTTCAGTTATTCAACACCGTAATTAACGAAGTGCATATATTTCTTAAATGGAAGTAGCTTAAGCTTGTTTGGTTGGTTGATCCTGTTTAATATCTGTTAAAGAACACAAATCTGTGATAATGGCTAAGCCTCTTTTTTTTTTTTTTTTTTTTCCTCTTCTTTTCTATGGTTGACCTCCAAAAGAAATTGTCAAAGACTAATAACATCTGCATGTTTTTTGTCAGCTAACTGAAAATTTGGAGCAGTGGCCGCATCTAAATGAACTGGTTCAGTGCTACAAAGCTGACTGGGTTAAAGATGAAAGCAAGTATGGGCACTATGAAAGCATTGCTCCTGTTACATTTGAAAATCAGATTTTTGAAGGCCCTGATACTGACATGGAAACAGGTGAGAGGAAATATGTGTTTTTTTGGGATTGATTTATTCAAGTATCTCCATTTACACATACACCTTGAACTATGTACATTGCTGTAGCCTGAATGAGAAATTGTCGGACTCATTGAGTTATAGGCCTAGAGAAAATATCCATCTCAGATATTTGCTAGATTACCTGGGTTTGTTCTGGTTTGCAGTTTTGTATGTTTGGTTCAGAGCTTCTTCGTTTGCAACTTCTTTAGGTTAGTGGTCATATTCTGTCATATCTTATATGATGGGTTTCTTTTGCTTTTTACCTGGTTGCAGAAATGCGTCTTACTAGTGCAAGGCAGTCAAGGGGCGAAGAGGCTACTGACGATGAAACGCCCAGTACCTCTGGAAGACAACCGTCTGAGGTAAGATAATCTGCAACGGCATAACTGAGAGTTTTGAAGATGGACAAATCGAATTTCCAGTACTTTTTTATTTCTCTCAAATGTATTAGTTATTCGGACCTCTAGCCAAAAGAAAGGTGGGAATAAGCTATGTTTCTTCTAGTGTAAATACAGGAAAAGTGTAATCCAACAACTCGCTTAGAGAGCAGAACGCCAATACTATACAATCATGGACCACCTCGAAACAAAGAACTCCAAAATTCAAGAGCCTTACCTTTTAAAAAATGAAGGAAAACCCCTATGCTCCTCCCATGACCTTTACCTGCACATAAATGAGGCTTCACAACCGCTTACTTATGCCATGAAAGCTCCAATGTGCATATCTGTACCACATTTTGTTTTGAGTGGTAAAATTAAATACATTGCCAACAAAAAGAAAACAGATGCAAGGATGCTGAGATAAGCTACAAAAGTGATGAAAGAAACTGAAAAAATTGACCCAATCAAAAGAAAAAGACAAGTACATAAAAAAATTCTTCTGATTTGACTATGGAATCCTCAAAGTTATCCCCTTTAAACTCGTGAATGATCCTACAACAATAAAGAAAGCTTTTGATACCCAAATTCAACTGGTCCTCTTGTTGCAATGCGCGCCCTCAAGAATTCTGTTTCTGCAACTCCTTAAAATAGTAAAAAGGATGAGCTTCCACAACTTCTCGACTTTGGAGGCTAATGTCCCATGTATTTAGCAACTCTCAGCTTTACACTTTCGAACCGATAATTGTGGAACTATAGCAAGAGGAGTTGACTGTGAACCTTCAATTGAGTAGATTCCTCAAATACTGCAACCCTCATCACCGTGTTTCTCCTTTATGTTTTTCTTAAAACAGTGTTTCATAGCTCTATCAGACCTATGTTTCTACCGTGTCAGATTTTTATTTTTTATTATTAGTTTTATTTAATTTTTTTTATTTTAAATATTTTTGCATTGCTGAGTTTTTGTTTAGGAATGAATTCACAATGGGTCTCAACTTGTTCCGTAGTTTCTTATTTATGAAATAAATCATTGCAGCATTTTGGCGAATCCCCTTTGCCTGCTTATGAACCAGCTTTTGACTGGGAAAATGAGAGGTCACTGATCTTTGGCCAACGGAACCCAGAATCTCACCCAGTGCAGGGCAGGTTTAGCAATCTACTATGCACTATACTTGTTTATTTGTTACACTGCTGTTTTATGCTTAATGATCTGTGTTTACTTGTTTATTGTAATCTTACTGTTTTTCATGTATTATATTGAGAATATAGCATGTATTTATATACAAACTATTGAGGCTATTCTAGGAAACTATATCAATTTAGGATCTCTACAATTAACCTAATTGACAGCTATATACACACACTTTAACACTCCCCCTCAAGCTGGAGCATAAATGTTAATCATGCTCAACTTGTTACAAAGATAGTCAACCCGAACCCCATTTAAAGCTTTCGTGAAGATGTCCCCTAGTTGTTCTCCAGTTTTCACATATCCTGTAGAAATCAAGCCTTGTTGAATTTTCTCACGAATAAAATGACAATCAATTTCAATGTGCTTAGTCCGTTCATGAAACACAGGATTAGAAGCAATATGAAGAGCAGCTTGGTTATCACACCACAATTTCGCTGGTACTGTAGCTTTAAGTCCTACTTCAGTCAAAAGCTGATATATCCACATTATCTCACACACAGACTGTGCCATAGCCCTATATTCAGACTCTGCACTGGATCGTGACACAACGGTTTGCTTCTTACTCTTCCATGAGACCAAATTCCCGCCAACAAAGATACAATAACCTGAAGTGGATCTTCTATCCATTTTGGAACCTGCCCAATCTGCATCTGAGAAACATTCAATATGAGTGTGCCCGTGATTTTCATACACGATACCTCGTCCTGGTGCTCCTTTCAAGTAACCCAAAATTTTCTTTAACGCTGTCCAATGATGAATTGTCGGGGATGACAGAAACTGACTGACAACACTGACTGAGTATGCAATATATGGACGAGTCACGGTAAGGTAATTCAACTTTCCAACCAACCTTCGATATCTTTCAGGATCTTCAAATGGTTCCCCATCACCTGTAAGTTGCACATTTGGAGTCATTGGAGCACTACAAGGCTTTGCTCCCAATTTACCTGTCTCAGTTAATAAGTCAAGAACATATTTTCTCTGAGATAGAAAGATACCTCGTTTATTCCGAGTGACCTCAACTCCCAAGAAATACTTTAACACCCCCAAATCCTTCGTGTGAAACTGAGTATGAAGGAAAGATTTAAGAGATGAGATTCCTCTAGTATCATTCCCAGTAATTACAATGTCATCCACATACATCGTTTGTAGAATACAGAATGGTCAGACTTGCTTTTCATCATACCAAATTTCTCAACAGTCTGACTAAACTTTCCAAACCAAGCACGAGGACTCTGTTTCAAACCATATAAAGATTTTCGAAGACGACAAACTCGCCCTGACTCCCCCTGAGCAACAAAACCAGGAGGTTGTGCCATATACACCTCCTCCTGAAGATCGCCATGAAGAAAAACATTCTTGATATCAAGCTGATGTAAAGGCCAATGATGGGAAGCCGCCATGGAAATAAATAACCGAACAGAGGTCAACTTTGCAACAGGAGAGAAAGTGTCAGAGTAATCCACCCCATAGGTTTGAGCATAGCCCTTAGCGACAAACGAGCTTTCAATCGGGCAACTGACCCATCCGGATTGACCTTAACTGCGAAGACCCATTTGCAATCTATAGCCCTTTTTCCTGAAGGTAAATTGACCAAGTCCCAAGTACCATTGTCATCTAAATCATTCATATCCTCTATCATTGCATTATGCCAACCAGGATGAGATATGGCTTCACGAACAATTTTAGGAATAGAGGTAGAATCAAGGGAAGCAATAAAAGAACAAGAGGAAGACGACAAGTTATTATAAGAAACAAAGGAAGAAATAGGATAAGCACACTGGCGTTTACCTTTGCGTAATGCAATAGGAAGATCATTGCTCGGGACTGGATCTGATGACGAAGGAGCAGGTGCAGGACATGAATCAGGAGGTTGACGCTTGGAGTAAACCTGAATAATAGGAGGCTTGACAGGAGCTGGTTCCGAGACAGGTGCTGGTGCTGAGACAGGTGCTGAGGATGTTGATAGAATAGACCAACAAATCATCATCCTCCCCCTGGCGAGTGGGAATGGGCGAAGACGAAAAATAAGGTGTGTCTTCCAGGAAGGTAACATCAATTGAGACCAAATATTTGTTAAGATTGGGACAATAACACCGATAACCTTTCTGAAGACGAGAATAACCAAGGAAGACACATTTCAATGACTTGGGATCTAATTTATTGACATGCGGACGAACATCCCGAACAAAACAAGTGCTACCAAATATCTTCGGGTCAACAGGAAACAATGACTTATTGGAAAAAAGGATTTTGTAAGGTATCTAACCATGAAGAACAGAGGATGGCATGCGACTAATGAGAAAACATGCTGTAGACACTGCATCGGCCCAAAAAGGTTTAGGAACATGCATTTGAAATAAGAGAGCTCGTGCTGTTTCAAGAAGATGTCTGTTTTTACGTTCTGCCACACCCTTTTGGGATGGGGTATCAACACACGAAGTTTCATGAAGTATGCCATTCTGAGTCATATAAGACTGAAATAAAGCTTGTGTATATTCTTTAGCGTTATCACTTCGCAAGGTTCGAATGGAAACATTAAATTGAGTTTTAATTTCAGCACAAAACGCACAAAACAGAGAAAACAACTCAGATCGTTTTTTCATCAAATATAACCAAGTAACACGAGAATAATCATCCACAAATGTAACAAAATACCTAAATCCAGGTTTAGACAAAATAGGACAAGGACCCCAAACATCAGAATGAACTAATTCAAAAGGAACACTAGCACGTTTATTGACTCTAGGACTCGAACTAAGGCGATGATGTTTTGCAAACTGACATGACTCACAATTTAATGAAGACACCTTATTATATTGAGGACAAAGCTTTTTGAGTAGAGGGAGAGACGGATGACCCAACCTACAATGAGCCTCGAAAGGAGACGTGACACTGGAACAAGCAATAGAACTCGGTACCGATGTATCAAGAATGTAGAGGCCTCCAGACTCATGTCCTTTACCAATAATCTTCTTCGTCGTAAGATCCTGAAATAAACAATGATCAGGGTAAAATGAGACACAACAGTTAAGATGACGAGTAAGCTGGCTTACAGAGAGCAAATTAAAGGATAAATTAGGTAAATGTAAGACAGAAGACAGAGATAGCGAGGGGGTAGGATTGATGGTGCCAGACCCGCGAACACAAGATGGTGACCCATCGGCTAAAGTGACGGTAGAAGTAAAAGCATTGGATTGAAAAGAAGAAAATATACTAGAATTACCTGTCATATGATCTGTGGCACCAGAATCAATGACCCACTTGGAGGATGATGAAAGAAGACAAACTTCGGGTTTACCTGAATCGGCAATAGCTGTGACAGAAGGAGAGGAAGACTTGAGTGATTCCTGATACTTTGAGAACTTTGCAAATTCATCAGCATAGATAAGGACTGATTTGTCAGAGGCATCAGTAGTGATCGCAACATGAGCTGAGTGTTTTTGCCGGTTTTTAAACTGTAGCTTTCTACAGTCAAACTTGGTATGGCCTGGCTTCTTACAATAGTTGCAAATAATACTTTCAGAATCCGGCGTGCGAGTTTCAAACCCTTGTGAGCTGCCTCCTTTGTGTCCACTGTGATTAGACGGTCTCCCAGGTGCATAGCTGTTATTTCGACTTATCAAAGCACCACTAAGCGGAACAGTGGGAGTACTCTCGGTGCGGAGAACACGACTAAAGACATCTTGTAAAGAGGAGATATCAGACCCAGAAAGAATTTGTGCCTTAGCAGAATCAAATTCAGGAGAAAGCCCTGCTAGAAAACTCATGATAGCCATTTGCTCCCGTTGGCGTTGTTGAACCTTCACATCAGGGCTAAATGGCAGCAACATATTAAGCTCCTTATACGTTTTCTTAAATGCCATAAAGTAGTTGATAAGGGACTGATCTTGTTTTTCCACACGGTAGAATGCTTGGCAAACCTCATACATGCGAGAGAGATTCCCTTTCCAGAGTACAAAAATTCCAAATAATCCTTCTTTAACAAATTCACAATGATTGATCAAGCCAATTACCTCACTATCAATAGAATTCCGAATCTGAAGGAACAAGCGAGCATCTTCCCTGAGCCAGGTCTACCGTGAATCCTCAGGAGGATCATTAGTCAAATGGTCATCTTTGTCAATACTTCGTAAATAAAGACGAACAGTCTTACTCCAGTCGTGATAATTCGAACCATTTAACTTATGGTCCGTAATTTTAGACATCACAGGAACCAGATCAGATACAACTACTGACTTTGTCTCAGCCATAACAGGTCAAATAGGTCAGAACTCGGAATTAAAACCTCCAAAATCAAATTTTACAAATGGGGTTTTCAGAAATCGTGCAAAATCTCCCCCAAATAAAGAGAAATCAGGAAAGAGGCTTGAAAAGCAGACAAACAGAGGATGGATCAACCTGGTGAGGGCGAACGGCGGCTGGAAGAGCAGCTTCGATCGACTGGAAGAGTCGATCGGTGACTGGAAGGGTCGAACGGCGGCTGGAAGGGTCGATCGACATCGAACGGTGGCTGGAAGGGTCGATCGACTTCGATCGATGGCTGGAAGAGTCGATCGACTTCGATCGGTGACTGGAGGGTCGAAGTCGACGCCTGTTGGAGGGTCGAACGGCTTCTAGGAGGATCGAAAGACGCCTGTGAGAGTCGATCTGTTGCTGGGAAGGTCGGACGGCTTCGAACGTCGCCTGGGAAGAGAGATCAACGCCTGTGAGAGTCGATCTGTTGCTGGGAAGGTCGAACGGTCTTTGACCGGTGCTTGGGAAGATAGATCGGTGGCCTGGGAATTCGAACTACGGTGAGAACCAAACTTCAAACTTTGAATATTAAGCCCTAACTTCAAAATTCGAATCTTAATCTCAAACCCTAAGTGGCTCTGATACCATGTAATCAGAGATTAAGAGAATACTGTTTTTCATGTATTATATTGAGAATATAGCATGTATTTATATACAAACTATTGAGGCTATTCTAGAAAACTATATCAATTTAGGATCTCTACAATTAACCTAATTGACAGCTATATACACACACTTTAACATTTATCATATACCTTTATGTTTTGTCTCTGAGATTCTTTTTTGCATGTCAGTGGATTGAAGATCTCTGTGAAGATCTTGTCCTTAACATTTCAAGCTGGATTAGTAGGTGAGTTCTGTATCTTGAAATGATAATTTGTAAATTGTTTACTGACTGTTAATATTTCCTTAAATAGTTGTTACAATGCTGATTCATAATAACTTTTATTTTCCAATGATCTTAAACGTGCTCAATTTACTTTGTAGAGCCTTTTCATGGTACCATTTGCTTGTATAATAGAGGGAGACGAGAGAAGTTGTCAGAAAATTTCCATTTTCACATACTACCAAGTGAAATACAGAATGTAAGTTCCAAATATGATGAGCATCTTTTTCTTTGTGGCCTATGGTTGCTTATGCAATTCCGTTTTCAGCAATTTAGCTCATTTTCTTTTATTGAATTAATATCTAATCATGCAATTTAGGTTTTTTTTTCCTCAATTGGAAATGGAGTTACATTACTATCTTCTGGGCATTTACCAGGTTAGGCTCTCCTCTGAACGCCGCGGTATTTTCTCTTTAGACGCTCCATCAGCATCAGTTTGCTTACTAATTCAGCTTGAGAAGCCCGCCACAGAAGAAGGTGGGGTTACCCCTTCTGTATATTCACGCAAAGATCCAGTAAGTCAAACGTATACATGTATGTTTTATAATTAGCCCTTTGTGTGCCTTTAAATGTGTCTGGGTAATATGTCTACAGTTACAAGAAAAAACAACTACTAATCTGTACCTCATTATGTAAATTTTGTCTAAATCCCATTTGGTGGGTGAAACCATGATGGAGGTGTATCCAAGGACGGAAATTAATAAAGTTAGAACTCATTTTGTATTTCTGAATCTTTTTCACCAATAAACTTGATCCTTTTTTTTTTTGTTTAAAGAAAAAGGCACGGAGTTTTGACTCTAAAAAATGTTGACAAAAAGGAAGAGACAAAAAGTAAGGGAGAAAACATAACTTAAAAAGATTGAATTGGTGTATGTAAAATTACATAAGCCTTTCTAGATTTGTCTGAATCGTCCGTACATGGGTGGAGAAATACAAGCTCTGACCCTAAGTAAGATACCAGATCAGCATTTTATGGTCTAGTTTGGTAATACTTGTAATACATGGGTGGGTTTGTGAATAAGAGAGTTTTAGGGTGCAGGAGTCAAGTTTCCTAGCTTGGTGTAGGTGATTTTGATTCAAGAACTTACTAGTACATTTTATTCAAATGCAACATAACTAGAGGTGTCAATACTTCTATACATGTTACACATATGAACTGGAGGAAAAAATAACAACTTTGATTCCATTTTTATTGAGACCGTTTAGTAGTCTACTAAGTAGTTTACCAGTTTGGAACCATTTACATTCACTTCTCAAATGGGTAGGAACTGATGGGCATTTGTAGGCAGACAAGTATATAATGAAATAAGAGACTACATTAATTAGTCGATTGGAATAGTTATACCATATTTGGAGGTAAAAAGGTAATGTGATCAAGGTGAGCACACACTCTCAGCAAAATTGACAAGCACAATTTAGAAAAAAAAATTGCTTATTGGAAGCCCAAATATAAGATATAAATATCGTTGCGTAATTCTTACTGTAAGAGATGCGTAGGCATGAGGATTGCATGTAACGATCATTGACATAAAAAAACCGATGGTGCAAAGGGTTTGGGGAGACGAGGAGATGAAATTGTTGCCTTCTGAAACTCTAATTTTTCAGTTATTAGTAAAATAATGCCTTCTTTAACGTGTCTTTGGTTTTTCTTGTTGTTGCTATAAGGTTTCCTTAACCTATTCATGGTGTTTCCGTTTTCTCTATTCAAATGTTTCAGCTCAATACATATAATGAAAGTACTATTTCTAGTGTTTAATTATTATTTTGTTTATGCTGCTCTTTATAACTTGTGTCAGATCCACTTGACTGAGAGAGAAAAACAAAAACTGCAAGTCTGGTCTCGAATTATGCCGTATAAAGAGTCCTTTGCTTGGGCTACGGTTCCATTGTTTGATAACAATGCTCCAGCTTCCGGTAGAGCTGCCTCTCCCAGCAGTCCCCTGGCTCCAAGTGTGTCAGGTTCAAGCTCCCAAGAAATTTTAGCTGAACCTGCTGCTAAGACGGCTTTAGATGGGAAGGTGTCCCAGTACTCCGCTGGAAGTTCTATTGTTGTTGAAATATCAAACTTAAATAAAGTTAAAGAAAGCTATACTGAGGATTCACTTCAGGTGATTTCTAATGGTGCAGTTTCTTTTAGTTTGAATCCTCTTTTCCAGGCTTCAATTAATTTATTTCTGGTTCTTGGTTGATTCATTACTTTTTCAGCTAATGCTCTCATCAATGCAGAACACGTTGCATTCGTTTGTATCCTGTAGTCCGTTAAACTGAAGTGCCTTTTGAATGAATACAGTTTGGGTGGACTATCTGTCATGTTACATAAGAAGTAATATGCTGTGCTTTGCTCAGTGTCTGAAGGATATGCACTATTTCCTGCAAACTTCAGTCAAAATATTGACTCTTCTTAATTTTGACTTCAAAGGCATCCATAACTGCCTACTTTTTCTGGTTCCTTGACTGTTTTGTGTTCCCAGAGCAATCTCTTACATACCTTTTGCGTTTTATAATGCCTTGTTTTTAGTGAGTTTATTACTTGTTTTCTGCTGTTATGCAATATTCATATATCAGTTATGCCTTTTTCGATTTCAAGGCTTTTGGGTATCAGTTCCAAACGATTACTCAGATATCAATGGTTATCATTTTCCATTGCAAATGTTGCAAATGAAACACTATAGTACCATGTTGCAAAAGTACGTTCTTGATGATTAGGTTACATCTCTACAAGTTTGATTTTTCAATCTTGAAGTTTATACCAAAACTTTTTAGATTCAGTATTTTTTTTTTCATCGGCGAAAACAAAAAGGGAGATTATGTTAATAAAAGAGAAGGAAGAAACTCCCACGGAACAAAGGAGAAGTATATTTCTGTCTAGTTTACAAACAGGTTCGATCAATGAAACATGAAACATGTGATATGGTCAAGACCCTGCATGTCTTACTCCATAGCCAAGCCAACCCTTTGATATGCCTGCAAATCTTTTCAACACCCCCACTGTTCGTATGAAAGATGTGAGCATTTCATTATTTACATAGAACCTGAGCGTCATAATTAGAATGTGATCCTGTATCCAGTTGTCAGTCATGTTCAATGTTCTCTTTTCCATTGGCTAGACATTTTCATTTCACTTCCCCCCCCTATTCCTTCCTATCTGTTGCATGCAAAGAGTACTTTGATTATGCAAGGAATCTACGTGATGTGAGCATGTTTGTCCTTCTGACTGAATTTCTACGGATCTCTGGAATGCTTTACATTTTTTTTGGTAGACATTGGCACATGAATTATGGTTGCAGTCTTTTTGTTTGCTTCTTTTCTTTCTTTGTCTTCTAACATTTGGTGTTTCGTCCTTTATTTGGTCATTTGTAATTTTGTTTCCATGTGTGAAATTTATTCTAAAGGAGACATTGCTTTACGTATTCTTTAACTCCTTAGAGAAAGCAAATTGATATGGGTGGAAGCCTTAATGAACTGAATGAATTACATTTACAGGTGTCTCAACTCTGAAGTTGATGTGCAGTCCTTGTGTTTGTATACTCATGCATTTTTGTTAAAATGATAATGTGTGGTACTGTGTCATTTTATTTGCTGAAATTAGATTTTCTCATATATTCACTGTTTTTGTGTGTAATTATGTTTAGGATCCTAAGCGGAAGGTCCATAAACCAGTAAAAGGTGCTTTAAGGTTGGAAATTGAAAAGCATCAGGCTAACTATGCAGACTTGGATAATATTTCTGAAAGTGGCAGTGTGATCACTGAAACCATTGATGCTGGGGATTGTTTTACTGACTCAGCCGCTAGAAGATGCCTTAGTAATGGAAACTCCAAGTGGAACATTGTGGATGGAGGGCACAAGGGCAGAATTGGTTCAAGTTGTATTTCTGGAAACATTCCAGATCTTAGTGCTGATGATGTGAGTTTTGAACCCTTCCTAAACTATGAATTTCTTCATGTGATAACATATGCTTTAGCTGATGATATGGCACACATTATATGATGGAAAACAGTTTGAACAATCTAAAATGAGATCAGAAGAATCCACTTAGTTTTGGGGTGGTTGAGAAAATAATGTTTTCTAAGGAACAATCAAACTAAACTAATAAAATAAAAGGCTGAATTTAAATAAAAGCCCCAACCCTAATTAATAACCATGGACTTAGTAGCCCAACCCAACAACTAAATAAGACAACTAAATTAAATTAAATAAATATCCTACATTCCATCAAAAGATAGACTTAGAAATAGATAAATCAATTAAGGTAGAGACTGATAAGAAGATTGTTCTTTATTCCACTGATTACACTCCATAAACCTTATTGAGTAAATGTACACGCTGAAAAGATTTAGTTTCACTGTTACCATTCCTTTGCCACAATCCAAACAAAATTTTAATGACTTTTTCTTTTGGTGGTGGTGGTGGTGGGTGGGGATTTGGGCAGGTGCTTTAATTAGTATGTACCTAGCTCAACTTGCCTCCATTTAAGTTTCCACCAAAACCTATATATGGCAAGGCTGTATGTCATAGCCATTTTGGCTGTAGCTTTTATGTATGCATGAGTAGTTCAAAAACAAAAGAATTGCGAAGTACATGTGCCCACTACACTCAGCCTAGACGTAAACCCTTGTCAACAAAATCAAGTTTCATAAGCATACTGTAATAGCTACAGCCATTTGGGGTACTTGGTGAACTAATCTTAATTTTTCTTGTCTAGATGGTGGAAAGTTGAAATGATTTTAATTAACTATATGATTCTGTTTTTCCCCCCCAGATATTAGTGATTTTAAAAGAAAAGAATTATTATCTAGATCAATAATTGAATACTTGACTTTCTACTCTGACAGTTCAAATCTCGTATAATGTTGACAGTTCCAAGCTTTCGATTTTCGTACTATGACAAGAAACGAGCCCTTTTCACAGCTTCTTCATTGTCTTTATGTATATCCGTTGACTGTCAGTTTGAGTCGTAAAAGGAATTTGTTCATACGTATTGAACTGAGAAAGGATGATGCTGATACCCACAGACAACCATTAGAGGTACGGTATATTTATTCATGAAGTGTAAATTGCATGGTTTTTTTGATTAAAAGTTGTTAAGCTGTGTGATGTATTTGTAAGGCAATTCATCCAAGGGATCAAGGTGCGCCACTTCAGAAATGGGTTCACACACAAATTGCTATTGGTGCTAGGACAGCTTGCTATCACGATGAGGTTAAGCTTTGCTTGCCTGCTATAATGGCTCCTCAGCAACATCTATTGTTCACCTTTTTTCATATCGACCTTCAAACAAAACAAGAAGCTCCGAAGCCAGTAAGTGATTGTTATTTGCCAATCTTCTGTATATCTGAATTTCAAATTGTTGGCTATCATCAATTATCTTCTTTTCATCGTAAAATCCAATTCGACATTACGTTCCTGCATTCTATTTTATTTTTTTTATTTTTTGTCTGCTTTAGTTTATATTGTTTACTTCTTGTTACTTTTCGTATTTATCTCTGTTTTGATCAGTTTATCAATTGCCATCTATTCAGACAAGTTATCTATGGCTTTAATTTATCTTTGCCTTATTTTTGAAGAAAATGTTCTACATTATTTTTTAAATTTGCAGGTAGCATTAGGATATGCCGTGCTTCCGTTGTCTACACATGCTCAGTAAGTCCGTTTTCCATCTATTTTCAACATGAAACTTGTAAAATGGTTGGCTGTTCCCTAACTTACGTTATCTAGTAGTTAATTATATACGTTACTGAAGAAATTTGTGATGACAACCTTTTGTGTTGTCTTGAATGATACTGCACATATAAACCTGATTGCTTATAACAGAGCTTGACTGTTGGTGCTATTAGGGTTTTTCTTTAGATTAACGGATTGGATATCCTAAATTTTTGTCATGGGCATCTTGTGTTTGTCTAGGATTTTTATCTTATATTATTTATATTTGGTGACACCACCAAGTGATACTTAACCTTATAGCTTTCCATGTCTTTTAGCTACAAAGAGATGAACCTGGTGTAAATTGATTTGCCTAGTTTACTATCACATTGATATAGGCGTAAACATTCTATATGATTTATGCATTACTTGACATAGTATTTGATATTTTTGCTCCCTTGGTGTTGTATATTGTAACTCGATGTTGGCTCTAGACAGCCTGTAGCTTTAGAAGCTTTGTATTCATCTGTTATAAAAGCTTGCCCTTTGAAACTAGTCATGTTGTTATCATGTTATGTTAATGTAGTTTCTTATATTTTCATGTCACCATGTAGATGTCGTGTGACTTGAATACGCACTTTTATTACAATATGCTTTAACAAACGTCTCTATCGCATACAATATGAATTCACTGTCATTGCCAAAACCAATCCTTTGTAGTTTATTATATTTGTGGATCCTAATGCCTAAATATATTTACAATTATTGTAATTATTCAGTGGCTCTTTTTAAAGTGGAAAACTTACCATTATTTTCAGGTTGCGATCTGAAATTTCCTTGCCTGTCATGAGAGAGCTAGTTCCACATTACCTTCAAGATAATGGGAAGGTATTTAAGGAACACTTTCTTTCAGCTTTCCTTTTGGAGTGGTAGATTTCCAGAAATATTTTTTGTTTCTCTTTTTCTGAATTAATATTTGGATATTGATCCTGAGATGTTATTGATATCATTGTTCATAGCATAAATATCAAGAGGTTTTTATTTATTTTTATTGTATATTGAATTAAATTTGTTTTTATGAAATATGGGTTTCAAAGTATTTTGAGACCAAGTCATGTAGCTGTGCTAATCCTCGAAATAATTACCATAATCTAAAATGTGTCGCTATAACAGATGTGGTCTTAATGTTTTTTAAAAGTAGGTCAACGACTGAAGGAGCTGATGTTTTTGTCAGGAGGACCTGCATAATAGGGACACAGTTTGTGACAAATGCTTGGGTTATTTAGTTGTAAAACTGTTGTGTGTTCTACAACTGGAATGAGATTGTTGGGCAAGTTGCAATAGAGAGAAGAGTATAGCAAGAATCGAATTTTCCTTGGTTAACAAAAAAGAATCCTAGTATCTTGCCATGGAGGATTTCTTAAACGATATTTGACGAATCGTGGTGCAGCCATCAGCCATCATCTCCCTCGGGACACTGTACTGTGAATAACCTGAATGATGCTATTGTTATAAGAAATAGAGAAAATAGTAAAGCCATGGGAATATAAGTCTCTCTCTCATTAGGTCGTTTTCTTTATTTAATTTGTTTTTTTGCCAAGCCTCATCATGAAATAATCTTTTTGAGAATGTGTATGCGAATGGGAAATATATTATCAGGTGGTCTTAAAAAGTTTGACCTGTTTTCTTTTGTACTCTTTTCCACATTTGCAAAATATTGGGCCCGTTAAAAAGAAACAACCAAGTGATGTTTCCATTTAACAAGTGTCAGAATCGTCATGACCGTTCTTCACATGTTAGTGTTGCCGTTATCGTGTCATAATACCAATATGGTCCTGTTGGAGATTAAACAGTGTTTCACATATTTTATAGTGTATATGGACTATGGAGTAACATGCGATGCGCGGATGTGTTTTATATCGCACTTATTGGTTTTTTTTACAGAGTGCGATAATGAATTCAAAACATTTTCTAAGTTCAGATGCTTTGTTAATTTGGCTTGACTTGTGCTCTAATCCTGACCTCCGCAACTGTTTCATTTCCCGAATGCTAGTCAAATTTCCAGGCATCACACTTTTGGCTCTTATTGTTACCATCATCTGGTGCTTCGTTTTGACACTATGGAATTTATGTTTCAGGATCTGATTTAGCAATTTCACTGTCTAAATTGTATTGTAGGAGCGGCTGGATTATTTGGAAGATAGGAAAGATATTTTTAGATTGCGGTTAAAGATATGTTCTTCTTTGTATCCAACTAATGAGCGCATTCGAGATTTTTTTCTGGAATATGATAGGCACACTCTTCGAACAAGCCCTCCTTGGGGTTCTGAGCTTCTTGAGGTATACTTATACAATGTTTGCGAATATTGGATATTAGTTACTGATGAATCTTTCATCATCATCATCGTCAATTTTTTACCATAACCATCACCATCACCAGGTCATGAGAATTTTCTATATTATTCATTATAAGAATGATCTGAATTGGATTGTTTTTACATTACAAGGATGAACTTTCATGTCCTGTAAGGTAATGGTTTTGAAACTGGGACTTTGTGTTACTTGCCTTCATTTTCTGATTCCAGTTTTATGTCAAATACTAGAGAATATCATTTGATACTAATGTTCCCCCAGCTGAGAGCCTCCTCCACATGGCCTCAAGTTGGGGAAGGGATGATTATTCTCTCAAAGGTAGTTTACTCTGGCAAATGGTCTTTTTTGCTGGTCTTTGGTGCTTATGGAAAGAGAGGAATACCAATGTTTAAGGGAGTCAAGAATGACTGCCAGACCTTGGCCAATGAGATTAAGACCTTGGTTTGGCATTGGGGTACCATTTGGAGCATCCTCAAGACTGTATATTTTCATGTTTGTATAGTTGATTGGGCAGAGGCTCAGAGCTGCTATGCAGTTACATTCTTCCCTCAGTAATTTTGGCTTTTCATTAATATATATCTTGTTTGTTCGATTGATTAAAAAAATAAAAAATAACCATTTGGTCCCGTGAAAGCGATTTTTTACATGACATTGTCATCACGTTCACGAGCCTATCACACTACTGTTGTTTCTGAGTTATTCGAGTGTTTAAGTTTTTAATGTATGCATGTATCACACTACTGCTGTTTCTGAGTTATTGGCACGATAAAAGTTTAAAACTTGTCAAAACATGATCACCCTTAAGTTTTCATCCTTCGTATTTACATGCCTAATCACCACCATCAACAATTGAAGAAAAATAAGTAAATATAAAAATATTGGGTATAAGAATCGAACCCATGCACTCTTGGTGCTTTAAGTTTCATATGATTCGTTAGATTGATATATTTTGGTAAATCTTAGCCGTCTTTTATCTCCAACCTCAAACATCATCCTGATTTGTAATATAGACTAGGGTATTCATCGTGCCCTTGGCACAATAAAAGTTTAAAACTTGTCAAAATATGATCACCATTAAGTTTTCATCCTTCATACTTACATGCCTAATCACAACCATCAACAATTGACGAAAAATAAATAACAAATTGTTGGTATAGAAATCAAACCCATTAACTCTTGGTGCTTTAAGTTTTATACGATCCGTTAGATTCTTATAATTGGGTAAATCTGAGGCGTCTTTATCTCCAACCTCAAACACCATCCTGATTTGTAATATATAAATATATATATATATATATATATATATATATATTATACAAATAAATCAAATACTTAAAGATATAATTCACACAGGGTGACGTAATTGCTACACTGATAGAACAAATTATGAACTCGAAACAATGTCTAGCAAGAGAATAACATTTATTTAGTATATAAAACTTCCTTTCTAATACAAAAGGGTTACAAAAATTTATACATAATACATACTACTTAAAAGGTCACAAAAGCGAGTCATAATGTCCTGCATACTAGATGAGCATTACTCACACAACAAACTATTAGTATAAAACTCAGGTTCTCTTGGTTCAATGTATATACAAAAATTATTTGAAATCATTTCAAAATATAAACCATATTTAAAGAAACCTAGATGCAATACATTACTTATTAAATACTCAGCCCATCTCAAAATATAGTATGAAAAACATAAAGTGTACGCGCAAAAATGTAGTTGAAGGGTTACAAGGGATTTTTGGAAATACCCACTAACAATAATTTCAGGAAATCATATTCTCTGTATATATATATACCTGATAACAAGTTTTGATATTTGATCATTATATTGGAAGATGCCATGGCAAACACACGTGTTCTAGCTAGTATTTGATGTTTTTCTTATATACAGTAATTTAATGTTAAAAAATCGGGAATATATAGTGGCAATGCATTTTTCACATTTTTTTTATGAAATAGTGGTAAAATTTTGTTACATTTTCATGCAGGCCATCAACAGTCTGAAGAATGTTGATTCCACTGCCTTACTGCAGTTTCTACAGCCAATTTTGAATATGCTTCTCCATCTAATAGGCGATGGTGGTGAAACCCTTCAGGTATATTTATTGCTTGTCTTGAATCTTTGCATAATCTCTTAGTTATGGCGAACCATGCAAAAGTTCTACGCAATTTTCTTAACAATGTCAGTGTTCAACAACGTGCTATATTCACGTGGCAACTTGCAATGGTAATTGAATCAAATAAGTTAGCTATTTTAATTTGCTTTCTGTTATGTTTATTCTAGTTAATTCTTTTGCATATTAGGTAGCTTTATAAATGTTTATACTATGTTTTTAGATCATTAAATTTTGGAAACATACACATGCGATGATTTATACCGACCTGTCAATATGATCTGGAGATATTGTGTTGGACATTTAGCATGAGCTTTGGGTCCATCGATATAGTGATGTCCTTGTTTCACTGTGTAGATTATGGCCACAGTGCAATGGATTTTCTTTGGACATCATTCACCATCTTGTGATTGCTTCATTTGAAAGCTAATGATATTTTGTCATCCATTACATTTTCTTTCAGGTTGCTGCCTTCCGAGCAATGGTTAATATCTTAACCAGGTACAGTTCTTGATCTCAAATATATATATTTATAGTATCTGACAAATTTTTATTTTATTTATTTATGTTTTATGGAAATTCATGGGAAAACTTGATTTGTTTCTCTGTGAACATTCTGTTGCTCTAGGCCAATGCACATGAGCTTATAGGTGGTTGTAAGATAATAGAGGGCCTGTTTTGTACTAATTGAAGTCAAGGCCATGTCAGAAATATTGGGCGGACCTTACCATAGGCAGTCCAAAAGAAATCATCTGCATCTGATTGAAATCAATATAAATGGGCTGGGCTTGTACTTAGGCGACTTTGATTATGGTCGATGTTAGGTTGTATTTGATTTGATGGGTTTCATGCAAATCATTCCTATTTGTTGCCCTTTTGTATACTGCCTAGCCTATGTGATGCCAGTTTAACATGTTATAATAAACTTCTGTGTTTCTTGTATGTCTTTTATGCATATGTAACCGTTCTTGCTGTCAATATCTTGGCTCTTCAGTCATTTTCTTGTTGTCACAGTCAGTAGTTGTGCGTCAGTGTGCCTGAGGCTGGCTTTTTAGTTTTATCACTCCGTGAGATCATTCTTTCTGAACTCAGTTTCTGTCGTCAATTGCAGGGTGCAGCAAGAATCATCAGATGGCGCAGAAAGAAATCGTTTTCTTGTTAACTACGTCGACTATGCTTTTGATGATTTTGGGGGTCGGCAACCTCCAGTTTACCCTGGATTGTCCACAGTCTGGGGAAGCTTGGCTCGCAGTAAGGTAAACATAACCTTGAAACGTGTAATTTTTCCGCAAAGAATAGTATTTAGTTTCCTTGCTTCTCTATTTAGTCTGGTCACTGTTCATTACCTGTAAAGCATGATTACATCCTCAAGGTTTTCAGTCTTTCTGGTTCTAGAATTTTGTTTCTCATCTATAAATTGATAACATATCTTTCATATAACATTTTCGGTGAATTAGACTTTAGAGATTGAATAATATTGCGTTATTGAGTTTGGACCTGTGTTCGTTGACCCTAATTTAACGGATTTTGGATGGAGGAACTTAGGTTACGACCCAAAATGCCCTCACATGCAAGAAATATTTTGCCCTTCACAAACTAGTGGTACTTACACACTTCTCCAGGAAAATCTCTAGAAAGATTGAATACTCCTGAGCAGATTTCAGAAGCATCTCTGTTAAGAGTGGGAAATGGTAATAAAGTTATGTTTTGGAAGGATGTTTGGTGTGCTCAGCAATCTCTCAAAGTGTTGTTTCATCCAATCCCCTCTTTCTTGCAGCTAACGATTTTTATCATTCGATTTTTGAGTGCAGTAGGGGAGGTCTTTCAGTCAATGGAGTCAAAGGTGTCCGGATTTGGGAGAAAGTTCTCCTTGCCATTGGAAAGAGAGAATCACAGGATTTTAAAGTGGAAACGAAGGACATCATGTAACGACTCGATCCACATAGTACTATATTGCCTGCTTTGGTCCCAAGGCCCGCACGATTTTAAAACACGTAGTATTTTGTAGATCCAAACTCAAATATATATAACACCTCTCTCCCTATATAAGACTATAATCTCCTATTTGTAGCTTGCCAACCCTCTTGGGATTCATGGGCATTTGAACTTCTTTCGCATCCTCCCCCTCAGGTCCACCCACACAAGAGTATCACAAATCAGTTATCTTACAATACTATTAAATCAATACGGTGGCAATGGGGTATTGCTTGGGGGATGATCACTGACCTGCCTTGTTTTACCATGTGTGTATCTTTAACTCGGTTAGTCTCTTTAAACTGTAATAGGTCTTGGTAGAAGTGATTTTTCTCTTGTATTTTCTTTATTTTTTGCCCTCGCCTAACTTAGCAGTTGTGTTATGATCTTTGATATATTTTAGCCCGTGTTTTATTGATAAAAAAAATAAAGGAAAGTATTTAAGCAAAAATACTTTTAAGAGATAATGACAAGGGAGAGTTTTATGATCCAGACTAAAAAGAAAATAAAGAATAAAACTCATTGGTCATCTTCTTTCCTAAAATGTGGAGATATTAGGGTTTCAATTGTGTTTTCCTGTCAAACACAAAGCCTTTTCCCCTTTAGATACATCGATTGGCAGAAATGGGGGGATGAAAATCAAGATGGAGGGTGAAGGAGCAGTTACTCACGCTTGGAGGAGAAGGCCGACCTTGGGAGGTTTGTGATGGTGCAAATTTGTGCACTTTGTTATTTTGAAATCCATACAGCCAGAGGCATCTAATTGATTAATTTTGTAGCAAATTTTTTTTTAGTTTTAATTTTTATTTTTAATCAGTCTTAAACTTCTTGAAGCTTCGATACGACAATACCTATGTGGAAGAGAAATGTATATTAACACCAAATGAATAAACAAAGCACCTGCAACTAATCAAAGTTTGTTTTGCAATGGAAATGGAAAAATAAAAACCCTAGCTCTCAATGAACAATGTCTCCAAACTTAAGCTCAAGAACCAAGAAAATAGTACGGAAGAGGATTGTCCATGGACCGATATTATAAGAGAGAATTATGATCCTAGGGGTTAAATTGGATTCTTCGCATTGTGCGGGGTTTACGGTTATAGTATGTGGAAACAATTTCCAGTTACAAGATGGTTTTAGATAAACAGGGTGGGAGGGAAGAGGGATCAGGTCAACTTTTGGCATGATATCTGTGTGGTCAGGAGAGAAATTTTAAAGATAGATTTCCTCGGCCACTCTTTGTAATAACTAATAAGAAGGGGGTTGGTTGTGGAATTCGATGGTGAGATTAAGGACGGTTATGAGTTGGAATTTGCATTTTGGACAAGAATATGTACTAGAAAACTGAACTAGTATGTATTGCTTTGAAGTGTATTGGTCGGTGTAATTGGGGGACGGCGAGCATAGATGGGTTTGTACAAGGGCTGTTCAGAGTATGTTGGTACTTCTCTAGATTGAAAGTGGTTCCATCTAGAGTTTCATCACTTTGTATATTAAGTTATTAACAGCATTGTGGACTTCCATCCCAGGTTGATCTCTTCATGGAGGCACGAAGATCGATGTTGGTTTGCTCATGGGCCATCACTTTTTTCTTGGGCTAGGTGCTTTTCACCTTTCCAGCACATCATCTTCTTCTTGTGATGCAGGAATCGCAATTCTATATTTGGTTCATTTGAAGGATGTTTCATTTGTGTTTGTTTTCATTTATGAATGATATTTAACTTAAAATAATTAATAGGTTCTGTATATTTCTGGTGTGTTACGGTGTGTATATAGTTGTCAATAGGCTGGCAATTAGGCTGTCAATTAGAGATTCTAATTGATATAGTTTCCTAGTTTAGATTTAATAGTTTGTATATAAATACATGTAATACTTCAATGAAATACACAAGAAAGTATTCTCTTAATATCTTATAACATGGTATCAGAGCCACTTAGGGTTTGAGATTAAGATTCGAAGTTTGAAGTTAGGGCTTAATATTCGAAGTTTGAAGTTTGGTTCTCATCGCAGTTCGAACTCCCAGGCCACCGATCTATCTTCCCAGGCACCGGTCAAAGACCGTTCGACCTTCCCAGCAACAGATCGACCCTCCAACAGGCGTCGACTTCGACCCTCCAACAGATCGACCCTCCAACAGGCGTCGACTTCGTCCTCCAGTCACCGATCGAAGTCGATCGACTCTTTCAGCCGTCGATCGAAGTCGATCGACCCTTCCAGCCTCCGTTCGACATCGATCGACCCTTCCAGCCGCCGTTCGAGCCTTCCAGTCACCGATCGACTCTTTCAGTCGATCTAAGCTTCCAGTCGACGCTTCCAGTCGATCGAAGCAGTCGATCCATCCTCTGCGTGTCTGCTTCCAGTCGACTCTTCCAGTCGATCTAAGCTTTCAGTCGATTCAGTCGATCGAAGCTGCTTTTCAAGCCTCTTTCCTGATTTCTCTTGATCTGGGGAGATTTTGTACGATTTCTGACAACCCAATTTGTTATAAAAAAAAAAAAAGTTTGATTTTGGAGGTTTTAGTTCCGAGTTCTGACCTATTTGACCTGTTATGGCTGAAACAAAGTCAGTCGTTGTATCTGATCTGGTTCCTGTGATGCTTAAAATTACGGCCCATAAGCTTAGTGGTGCTTTGGTAAGTCGAAATAACAGCTACGCACCTGGGAGACCGTCTACTCATATTGCGGTCACTACTGATGCCTTTGACAAATTGGTCCTTATCTCTGCTGATGAATTTGCCAAGTTCTCACAGTATCAGGAATCACTCCAGTCTTCATCTCCTTCTGTCACATCTATTGCTGATTCAGGTAAATCCGATGTATGTCTTCTTTCATCATCCTCCAAGTAGGTCATTGATTCTGGTGCCACAGATCATATGACAGGTAATTCTAGTCTATTTTCTTCTTTTCAACCCTATACTTCTACTTCTACCGTCACTTTAGCCGATGGGTCACCATCTTGTGTTCGCGGGTCTGGCACCATCAACCTTACCCCCTCGCTATCTCTGTCTTCTGTCTTACATTTACCTAATTTATCCTTTAATTTGCTCTCTGTAAGCCAGCTTACTCGTCATCTTAACTGTTGTGTCTCATTTTACCCTGATCATTGTTTATTTCAGGATCTTACGACGAAGAAGATTATTGGTAAAGGACATGAGTCTGGAGGCCTCTACATTCTTGATACATCGGTACCGAGTTCTATTGCTTGCTCCAGTGTCACGTCTCCTTTCGAGGCTCATTGTAGGTTGGGTCATCCGTCTCTCCCTTTACTCAAAAAGCTTTGTCCTCAATTTAATAAGGTGTCTTCATTAAATTGTGAGTCATGTCAGTTTGCAAAACATCATCGCCTTAGTTCAAGTCCTAGAGTCAATAAACGTGCTAGTGTTCCTTTTGAATTAGTTCATTCTGATGTTTGGGGTCCTTGTCCTATTTTGTCTAAACCTGGCTTTCGGTATTTTGTTACATTTGTGGATGATTATTCTCGTGTCACTTGGTTATATCTCATGAAACGTCGTTCTGAGTTGTTTTCTTTGTTTTGTGCGTTTTGTGCTGAAATTAAAACTCAATTTAATATTTCAATTCGTACTTTGCGAAGTGATAACGCCAGAGAATATACTCAAGCTTTATTTCAGTCTTATATGACTCAGAATGGCATACTTCATGAAACTTCGTGTGTTGATACCCCATCCCAAAATGGTGTGGCAGAACGTAAAAACAGACATCTTCTTGAAACGGCACGAGCTCTCTTATTTCAAATGAATGTTCCTAAACCTTTTTGGGCCGATGCAGTGTCTACAGCATGTTTTCTCATTAATCGCATGCCTTCCTCTGTTCTTCATGGTGAGATACCTTACCAAATCCTTTTTCCCAATAAGCCATTGTTTCCTGTTGACCCGAAAATATTTGGTAGCACTTGTTTTGTTCGGGATGTTCGTCCGCATGTCATTAAATTAGATCCCAAGTCTTTGAAATGTGTCTTCCTTGGTTATTCTCGTCTTCAGAAGGGTTATAGGTGTTATTGTCCCAATCTAACCAAATATCTAGTCTCAATTGATGTTACCTTCCTGGAAGACACACCTTATTTTTCGTCTTCATCCGTTCCCACTCGCCAGGGAGAGGATGATGATTTGTTAGTCTATTCCATCACATCCTCTGCACCCGTCTCGGCACCAGCACCTGTCTCGGCACCTGTTTCGGCACCAGCACCTGTCTCAGAACCAGCTCCTGTCAAGCCTCCTATTATTCAGGTTTACTCCAGGCGTCCACCTATTGATTCATGTCCTGCACCTGCTCCTTCGTCATCAGATCCAGTCCCGAGCGATGATCTTCCTATTGCATTGCGCAAAGGTAAACGTCAGTGTGCTTATCCTATTTCTTCCTTTGTTTCTTATGATAACTTGTCATCTACCTCTTGTTCTTTTATTGCTTCATTTGATTCTATCTCTCTTCCTAAAACTGTTCGTGAAGCCATATCTCATCCTGGTTGGCGTAATGCAATGATAGAGGAGATGAATGCTTTAGATGACAATGGTACTTGGGACTTGGTCGATTTACCTGCAGATAAAAGGGCTATAGGTTGCAAATGGGTCTTCGCTGTTAAGGTCAATCCAGATGGGTCAGTTGCCCGATTGAAAGCCCGTCTTGTTGCAAAGGGCTATGCTCAAACCTATGGGGTTGATTACTCTGACACTTTCTCTCCTGTTGCAAAGTTAACCTCTGTTCGGTTATTTATTTCCATGGCGGCTTCCCATCATTGGCCTTTACATCAGCTTGATATCAAGAATGCTTTTCTTCATGGTGATCTTAAGGAGGAGGTGTATATGGCGTAACCTCCTGGTTTTGTTGCTCAGGGGGAGTCAGGGCGAGTTTGTCGTCTTCGAAAATCTTTATATGGTTTGAAACAGAGTCCTCGTGTTTGGTTTGGAAAGTTTAGTCAGGCTGTTGAGAAATTTGGTATGAAGAAAAGCAAGTCTGACCACTCTGTCTTCTACAAACGATCCGCAGCTGGTATCATTCTGTTAGTTGTGTATGTGGATGACATTGTAATTACTGGAAATGATACTAGAGGAATCTCATCTCTTAAATCTTTCCTTCATACTCAGTTTCACACGAAGGATTTGGGGGTGTTAAAGTATTTCTTGGGAGTTGAAGTCACTCGGAGTAAACAAGGTATATTTCTATCTCAGAGAAAATATGTCCGTGACTTATTATCTGAGACAGGTAAATTGGGAGCAAAGCCTTGTAGTGCTCCAATGACTCCAAATGTACACCTTACAGAAGAGGGGGAACCATTTGAAGATCCTGAAAGATATCGAAGGTTGGTTGGGAAGTTGAATTACCTTACCGTGACTCTTCCAGATATTGCATACTCAGTTAGTGTTGTCAGTCAGTTTCTGTCATCCCCCACAATCCATCATTGGGCCGCGTTAAAACAAATTTTGGGTTACTTGAAAGGAGCACCAGGACGAGGTATCGTGTACAAAAGTCATGGGCACACTCACATTGAATGTTTTTCAGATGCCGATTGGGCAGGTTCCAAAATGGATAGAAGATCCACTTCAGGTTATTGTATCTTTGTTGGAGGGAATTTGGTCTCATGGAAGAGTAAGAAGCAAAACGTTGTGTCAAGATCCAGTGCAGAGTCTGAATATAGGGCTATGGCACAGTCTGTCTGTGAGATAATTTGGATATATCAGCTCTTGACTGAAGTAGGAATTAAAACTACAGTACCAACGAAACTGTGGTGTGATAACCAAGCTGCTCTTCATATTGCATCTAATCCTGTGTTTCATGAACGGACTAAGCACATTGAAATTGATTGTCATTTTATTCGTGAGAAAATTCAACAAGGCTCGATTTCTACTGGTTATGTGAAAACTGGAGAACAACTAGGGGACATCTTCACGAAAGCATTACATAGGGTTCGGGTTGACTATCTTTGTAACAAGCTGGGCATGATTAACATTTATGCTCCAGCTTGAGGGGGAGTGTTACGGTGTGTATATAGTTGTCAATAGGCTGGCAATTAGGCTGTCAATTAGAGATTCTAATTGATATAGTTTCCTAGTTTAGATTTAATAGTTTGTATATAAATACATGTAATACTTCAATGAAATACACAAGAAAGTATTCTCTTAATATCTTATAACATGGTGCTTTAGACTGCAAGTTTGTCCTTGTTGCTGATCTAGGAATACCATTAGTTAATGCTATGCTATGGTAACTCAATACCAAATTGAGTACTTACTATCCTTTTTTTGGATGCCGTGCTACAATATATTACGCATATAAATAAAGTTGTACATATGTTATGATGATAAGATTGATGGCATTAACTTGATATTATTTGTTTATTTACATTCCACTTTGAACTGTATTCTTACTGTATGCAGGCCAAAGGCTACCGTGTAGGGCCAGTTTATGATGATGTCTTGGCAATGGCTTGGTTCTTTCTTGAGCTAATTGTAAAGTCAATGGCCCTGGAACAGAATCGTCTTTTCTTTCACAATCTGCCTTTAGGTAGTTGCAAACCCCACATAATTTCTGGTCTATAACATTCCAGTATTCAGTTCAATTTTTTGATTAGATGCTTCGGTACATAACATGCTTTATGAATTCATTCCTGAAAGTTGTCATTCTTTTTTCTTTCGGTTTTTGGTGAGTAAAGCTGGGGTCAGGACTACCTACTAATTTTCGAAGGTGCTATATGCTGTTAGTGATTAATAGAAAATTACATGAACCTGGATTTTCTCCTTTCACTCAGTAAATGATGTCATTTATTTACTTCAACAATTGACACATCTTGTTTTCTATGCTCTTAAGTGAGATCTTGGCAATTTCTGGATCAGGCGACGTACCTAGTTAAAATACTGATTCCATTCTTTCATTGCCAGTTTACTGCACTAGTAAGTAAGGAGACATATTAGAATCACAACCCTTAGTAGCTGCCCTCTAAGTTACAAATAATGTATATGCGTCTTGATGCACTCAACCAAGTCAACTCAAGTCAACCATAAGGGCAAAAGCTCATATTGGTATCATGATCCATTTTGATTTCTCTTTCCATAGTTCATCCTGGCTTCTTGAAGTACTACAAAGTAGGTGTGTAGTAGCTTAAGGAGCTATTTCTCGCTTCCAATTCATTAGACCACTATAGCCTGCAGGTGCTCAGCCTTATAGGGCACCTCGTTCTCAAAATTTATTTTGGCACATTAGACAGTATGACTTTGAGAAGATAATAACAATCATCCAGATATTGGAACCTTACCACTAGATATGTTACATTGCGATGAGTTCCACGTGGCAGAGACTTGTGTATTGTTTAAATCATGGTTTTACAAAACTTATGGAACTTACCATCGAGGCTTGTTTCGAGAGGAAACCTATGAAAAACACGTCAAAACATGAGGGTGAAAACTTCACATCATAAAAACCTAGTTTTATGTTTTGAATCCTGCATTTGGTAGGATTGAAGTTGTTGAATCCCTTTGTGGAGTTTTGTCCCTCTCCATCCAGCTCAAACTTAAGGATCATCACATCCACTAGGTTGGTTCTAATATCTATGGTCCTAGTGATTACTCTTTTAGAAATCAATTCTAGGAGGAGCTTTATGATGTTCATGGTTGGGCAGATGGTCTTGGCTTCGTGGTGGTGATTTCAATGTGGTGAGATACATGGATGAAAATAAGGGTTTTAGTAGGAGAAACTCTAGTATGAAGCAATTCAATGATTTGATTAACTCCTTGCAGCTAATGGATTTCTATCTTTAAAGTTGGCAACTTTACTTCGTTATGTTGATGATGGGCAAACCCAAGACCCATTTTAGTAATATGAATAACAATTATTTTTTTAATATTCATGCTATTAGTTTTTAAAAGTTAACTAGACATACCTTCTCGATCTCTCATATTTGACCTCGACTAAGCATGAATGCAATCCGAAGTCTGTAGTGAAGCAAGCTCCACCTTACGATCTTCTACGATATTCCTCCAAACACTTGGCCTCAAACAAAGAGTCTAATCGTTCAAGGCCTCTCATTCTTACACTCTTGTTCTGTGAAATTTCTATAGGGTTTTGATGACGTCACAGAAAGTTTATGGCATTACATAAAGGCTATGGTAGTCTGGTAGAGACCATAAAGAGAAAGTAGGGTTCAAGCTTCTTATGGGTTGGGAAAACCTAATTCGACTTGGATTCTATTCCCAAGCTCATAAGTTATAATTCACACCACTAAAAAATTATAACTGTACTCCTGACCGTATCTTGAATTTTGAGAGCTCTACATTATTAAATACTTAATAATCTTCTGACATTTAGAGATGTCCGTCAATTAAATTAAATCATATCACTGACAATTCTATTTAATTGACCTCTTTGTTATCCTTAGACTTTTCCACTTAACTTATTTGCCATGTCGGATAATTAAATCCACCTGTAGGATTTGACATGTACAAAACTTATAAGCTTTTTCAAAAGGACATCATCAATATCTATTCCAAGACTTGGATTCTATCAATGGTCAATATCCATCATACACATTATGTCATCACCCAATACTCGCTATCGACCCACAAACAAATATCTCTCATTGATAAATCAAAGTGACATACATGGTATGTACATTTTTAATCTTCTCAAGATTAAGAACTTAATTACTTATAATAATCATGAGGTGTAATTTTCTAATATAGTCGGTATATAGAAAATTACCTTAAGACGGTTTTGTGTGTTTGGGCAATAGTCCGAGACATCATACAGTCTCCCATAGCCAAGATAGACCATGCCAAAAGTTTGCACTACAACCCTACCGATAGCGTGTCCAACTCCATTTAAGGTTGTGAATCAATAACTTATATTCTACAAGAACCAGATAGTCTCATTTTTTTGTAAGCCAAACTCTACACACTAGCTCATTTAAAATGTTGAATAAAAGACACTTAAACAATCAAAATTTAATGCAAACATTTGCACACAAAGATTCTTATTAAAACAGAAACATAATGATTTACATAATGATTTTTTTTACTAATAAGCAAATCATAAACTAAGTTCTAAACTGAATACTCAAGAAAACTAAATTTGAGTTCTAAATGGAAAAGTAAATGCACAACTTTTAGTATATATCCTCATCAGGTCAAACCATAGGCAACAACTCCTTTGCAGGTTTGATAGATTTCTTGTCAATGATGAGGGGAGGAGTTCGATTTGTTGACCCTATGGTAAATAAGAGCCTCAAGGTCTACTTATATCCACCGTTAGATTGTTTCATCAATCATCTCATCTAACTAGAGTTAGTTATATGTAGGACATATAATAACGTAAATAAAAAGGAAATAAAATCTGAAATATAACCCCTTGATTTTCTCTCTTACTTTCTCTTTCCTCCATTGCTGAGTCAAAAACAAAAAAACACACACACACACAACAACTCGTGCTATATCTTCCCCTCTCTAAAGAAAAACACAAATCAAAACTCAAACACCATTTACTTTGATTATTCTGTGGAATCTAATGTGAGATTTGATTAAAAAAATCCCTACAAAATGAAACTCAAACTTAAACACTCTAACTAGAATCTAATGAGTCAGATTTTGGTGATTGCAACTTTTTTGAGTTTCACGGTTTGAGAGTTTTTTAATTTTTTATTTTATGTAGAGGATAAAAGAGTGGGAAGATGAAGGGAAGAGAATGTGAAAGAGAAAATCAAGGGATTATATTTCAGATTTTATTTACGTTATTTACTATAATATAACTAACTCTAGTTAGATGAGATGGATTGATCAAACAATCTAATGGTACATATTAGTAGACCCTATGTCCTGATTTGCCTGAGTCACAAAATCGACTCTGAGTGGAGTCACCTCTTTGGGGAAAAGGTGGAGATCCTTCTTGATGAACTCGGCTATGACGACCATGCCATTCTTCTTTATAACCCTCAACCTACCCACTTGAACCACTCCTATTTTGACAATTCCTGGTTTGAAGAATCCTCTCTATTTGCTCCATTGGAAGAGTGGTGGAAAGATATAATTATTAAGGGGAATGCAGGATAAAGTCTCTGGTTTAAACTCAAAGCAATCAAACAAAAATTGAAAAAGTGGAGCAAGGAAGTGTTTCGGAAGTCCTCTTGGTTGACTGCTTTCCATTATTAAGATAAAAAAGAGCAAGATAGTTTTCTCTTCCCTGATGAATTTGTGGAAAGGATGGGTTTAAAACTTGATTTACAAAAGCTTCTGAAGAGGGTTCAAAACTTTTGGAGAGGGGCAGATGTTAGAAAGAACATTGAAGGGGATCAATGTTCAAAATATTTTGACAAAATTACACATAGGAGGTTGTTCATCTCTGGTGATTCTCTTTTGATTCAGGATGAAATACTGAAGGATGAGTCTACCAATTCCACTCGCATCACCTCTCATTTATACACCGAGCAAGATAAGTGGAGGCCTAAGCTAAGTAGCTAACATGCATCTCTTTCAAGCAACTACCCCATGACAATGCTAAAGTCATCGAGTCTGACATAACAACTGCATATGTCACCAAAACATTTGATCTTCAAAAAAAATAAGGCAACTTGGATGGATGGGACAATGGAATTCTGCCTAAGTCACAACACTTTTATTAAGGATGAGTTTATGAAGGTCATCATTGACTTCAATCAACACTTCTACCTGGATTGGAGACTTTAACACCACCATCTCTTTGGTTCCTAAGAAGAGTGGTTCTAGATCGATCTTTGACTTCAGTCCAATTAGTATTCTTAATGGGGTATACACGGTCATATCTAAAGTCCTCGCTTCTTGGTTGAAGAATGTCCATCACATCATCTTCCCCTTCCAAAGTGCTTCAATGATGGGCAGACAGATTGTTGATAGTTCTCTTATGGCTAATGAATTGATGGCTTCTAGAAGAAGACAAGAACTCAAAGGTTAGTGGTTAAACTTGATTTTGTCGAAGCATTTGGCAATGTGGCTTGGTACTATGTTGACTTCATTCTCTCGGAAATGAGTTTTTCATACAAATTTATTAGATTACTTAAAAATCTCTAGGTAAAATGCCAACTTCTCCTTAAAAATTAATTGTAGTGTGTGGGTTTTATCTAGTTCCATGGGCTTAAGACAAGGGAGCCCTCTTTCTCCACCATTGCTCTCATGATCCAAGAATAAAGGCATTGGGTATTTTCAATGGTTTCAAAGTCTCCACTCCAACAACTGTATCCATATTCTCCAATACTTTGATGACACCATTCTCTTTTGTGATGCATGTGTTGACTAGAGTTTTAAGAATCCTCCTCTGGTTTGACGTCACATTTAGCTTCAAAAAAACTTCAACAAATACTCTATTTTTGGATTAGGGACATCCCCAACATGCTTCCATTCACATAAACTCTTGGTGGTGACTCTAAACTTCCCACCATGTATCCGAGTATGTCCTTGGGGGTCTCGTACAAATGCTAAGTCTGTTTGAGATGCTATCATTGAAAGAATGGAGAATACGCTGGCCACTTGGCAACAAAATGGCAAAAAAGAGTTGTCCTTATCAAAGCCCATCCTAGCCTACTCCTATTTGCTTACTCTGGTGTGCACATATGTTAAAATATGAGGGCTGTTTTAGGGGTGTTTTCTATTAATTTAAAAACTCTTCATCTTATCTCTTGGAAGAAGGTTTGCATCCTAAAGATAAAGGGGGCTTGGGGATTATGTCTAAAGATAAAGATAAAGATAAAGGCATCCTAAAGATAAAGATAAAGGGGCTTGGGGTTTGCATCCTAAAGATAAAGATAAAGGCATTGAGGTGCATAGGCCTGAAAGCGCCTTTGGTGTGAGGCGCAAGGCGATGCACACGTCTCAATGACGCGAGGTGGTCTTAACATTTTTTTTTCAATTGTTTTATATTAAATTGAAGCATATCAGCATAGTAATATGCATTATCATTTTGATAAGTATCACAAGTAAATATGTGCAAAAAGTCATACAACTACCTAGATCGAAATGTAAACATAATAAATTTGCATAGCATAAATGATGCACTACATAAGAGCCAAGTAACTTGCAAATCATTAAAAAAAGAGAAATCAACAACAAAAACATCAAAGCATGATGTAAACTAGTTCACCAACTTCTCATTTCTCATAATTTCACTCATCCTCATCTTCATAATCCAATTTTAATAATCATAATTTTCATCATCTTCAAAATCAACCATATCTTCCTCTAAATCCAATAATCGCAATGGTATAGATGTAGATGCAAGTTCGACAAAACTTCTTCTTGAGTAAGTTGCTTGGAGTTGTACTATTTCTAATTTTTTGTGGTTGTGAATCTACATATCGACCCCATTTATCATTAGGAAATACCAATTCATCCTCTGCATTTATTTTCTCCTGTATCCTCTTGTGATTTAAAGTCTCAAGCCCTAAATGACTATCTAATAGTATAAAGTGGACTTTGGGTTTTGGCTTATATATTTATAGTGCGGTGATGTAAAATTTTATTTATAATATATAAAAAATGACTTGTGAATATGCAAAGTTAAATATTAAAGAATAAATATGTAAATATGTTCGAGGTTGGCAGACTGAAGCGCACAAAGGCAAATGTCTTATTACAACACACCACATTGTCTCACATTGAGGCGGATTCCTGTAAAAACGCCTTGAGGTGCGCCTCACCCGCGCCTAGATGGTCGCCTTGACTACAATGAACCTATTAGCACTTTTAATGCCAATCTTTTCAGCAAATGGTTGTGGATCTTTGAAATCGAAAAGCAAGCTTGTGGAGGTCTCCTATGGTTGATAAATATGGGATTGGTTTGGAGAACTGGAAGCTAGCAACTACATATGTTCCATATAGGTGTGGTGTTTGGAAAAAGATTCTTCCATTGAATGATAGATTCTACCATTGAATGATAGATTCTACCCTCTCTCCTCTTGGAAGTGGCAATCTCACCTCTTGGAAGTGGCAACCCCATCTTCCTGGTGTGATTTAGGTAGATTAAGGGAGGTTTTCCCCTCCATTTTCCAACTTTGCAACAACAAGAATGAAAAGGTGGCAAATGTCTAGATAGTTCAAATACCTAAGGTGTGTGGGTGTTTAATTCCAGAAGACACTTCAAATCTTAAATGAGTGGGAAATTTAAAACATGAGCAAACTTCTTGATTACCTTAGCACCAAGTTAGCCTTTGAGGAAGAGGATGTAGTTCTTTGGAAAGGGAAGAAAGAGGGCTTCTCAGTGTGGAAAATGTTTGAAATATTGAGGAAGCTGCCAATGTTTTTGACTGTAAACAATCTCCACGTAAAGGGTATGTCAATTCCAAAGCATTGTGCACTTTGTCACAACCAAGAGGAGACCACTGACCAGATTCTTCTTAACTTCCCCTATGCGCAACATGTGTGGAAGGCTATCTTATGTGAATTGAATGATGCTAAAACTGTGCAGGGTCCTTTCCAATGAGTTGGCTGCTTGGAGATTCAATAATCTCCCTGCAATGGGCAAGTGGATTTGGAAAAGAGGTGTTCATTTTGCCACTTGGGGTATTTGGAAAGAAAGGAATAAAAGGATCTTTCAAGATATTGCTCTTAGCCCCAAATGAATGCTTATTAGCCTTATCAAAGAGCTCATTTTGCAATGGGGGCCAGCTCATAAGACCACCACAACTTTATATTCAGTTGGGAAACCTCCTAGATTTCTGGTTTTTCTATGTTTTATTTTAGTTCCAGCTCTATTTTTTCTTTTTGTTTGCCTTTACATTGAGCCTATGCAGTTAAATCGGAAAGCAATCGCAGCGCGATCCATGACTGAATTACGATTAAGCGGGATTAATCGGTTAATTTTTTCAAAATATATATTTTTAAAATTCAATCATAGTCATAGATTACAAAAATAAATAATTAATCAAAATGGTGTAAATTTGTAATTATATAACTTTACTAATTAATCATAGTCTTATATTACTTTACTAATTAATCAAATGAATTTAATTTTGCAAGTTGCAACACTTTTATCACTACAAACAATCTAACTTTCCAACATAGCGATAAATCGGCGAGTCGGCTGAGCCGATTGATTAGTGACTTGCCAATTAATCGGTGACTACTGAATCCCAACCGATTTCACCCAGTTCGGTTCGGTCAAACCCCGAATTGCGATTAATTCGCAAATTTTCGCCGCATCAATAACTTAGCATTGAGTCTCTTACTCACCTTTATAATTCTTTTTTTCATTCAATGAAATATTGGTGTGTGATCACAAAAAAAAGTTTGATGTTTTAAAATGTACGTTTCAAGTTTCAAAATGTGTGATTTGGCATTTTTGTATGTATTTTTTGTGTGTATATATATATATTTTTTTTCTAGCCTTACTCCATTTACACTCGAGCCCTAAATCGAATAAAAGGGGTGACAATTTGGATTTCGCATGGGAAGATCAAAATATTCATCAAGGGGATAAAGTGGACGATGATGCTTTTGATGAAGATTCAAATTTAAGAACGAGAAGTTTGACTGTTTGGATTATGTTTCGCTCATGTCACGATGTTGTGTTTTTACAATATGAATTTTTATCTACCAAATATTTTTCAAAGGCAAATATACACTTTCGAAAGGCTTACATCTCACGCATTGACGCCTACGCTTTACATCTTGGTCAACTCGAATGCCTCATGTCACACCTCCACATTCAAAAATCTTGGTTCAAATAGGATAGAAGTCGTGTCGAATTTTATTTTCAAGCTCATGAAAGACATAGAGAGCTATGTAACAACAAAACGAATGCGAGTATCAATATATGACACGGATATGATGTGTCAAAATTTTTTGCATGAAAAACATAATATGAGATACCTTATGAGACACACTTGTACATTTTAGTAATATTTACTTTTCAACAATAAGTTTTGAACTGTTAGTCATATTCATTCTCTTGTAGGTCAATGTTTCTACTCATGTACTACTAACTTGCCATAATATGCTTATAACATTAGTATGGAATCAAAACTTTTTAAAGATAAGTGAAAAAGTTAATGATGGAAGTATGCAGTATCTGATGGAGTATCTATAAGTGTCGATACTGGTATTTGACAGGATAAGTGTCTAAAAATAGTCTTTCATTACATAGATAGAGAGTGAAGGGACCTGACTCCTAATCGCAAAAGCAGAAAATACTGTTTGCCACCCCTATACCACCATTCATGCACCTTGTTTGATAGGCTGTGGTCCTTGGCTCCTGAGCCGTGAGCACTAATATCACCCTTGTTCCACAACCATTATTGTCCAATAGTGGCTGGAGGACAATCCTTTGTGCACATACTATCTTTTCCTTTTATTTTTATGAGTTGTATTGTGTCGGGAGGATTACAGCATGATGCTCCTAAAATAGGATAGATGCCCTGGAGAACGTTCTTGTTAACTATTAAATTTTCAAGAGTAACAGGATTATTTTGGACATGGAGAATGTGGAAGAATATTATTGGGGATAAACATGATTTAAGTTTATTAGCTAGAGGCCGAGCAACGTAGATTGTTGTAGTTGTAGTGTATAGAAGAAATTCTTCAAGTTTAGTTGTGATTAAGAAGGGGACCAATTTGGAAAAATAGGGGTGACAATTATACCAAGGTACCTAGTCAAGGAGTCGAGGCAAAGAACAAAGGAATCTGAGAACTGAAGAGAGATTAGGAAGATGAAGAACATGGAAAAACAAAATAAAATTAATAACAACATAGTAAACATAAGGGCAGTACTTACTAGTTAGTTACATGGTAAAGTAACGATTAACATCCTAAGGTGCCAATTTCAAAATGAATCTACAAATTTGTGAAATTTTATGTCATATCACCATGAATTAATTTCCAGATCCCATAAATGTAAAGTATATGCTACTAATCTGCCTTCATGTTTTATTTTTTTATTTTTTATTTTTTAAAATTTATTTATTTTTTAAAATTTATTTATTTATTCAATGTTATTCTCACTTTTTGTGCTTTAGGTGAAGATGTCCCTCCATTGCAATTAAAGGAAGGCGTCTTCAGATGTATAATGCAGTTGTATGATTGCCTTCTTACGGAGGTCCATGAACGTTGCAAGAAAGGATTAAGCTTGGCAAAACGTTTAAACAGCAGTCTCGCCTTCTTTTGCTATGATCTTCTGTCCATTATCGAGCCACGTCAAGTCTTTGAATTGGTAAGCTTCATACTTAGAAAAAGTTTTGGAATTTGTAAGTGACATATATGTTGATATCGTTATCTCAATTTATGTTTTCTGGGCTGAGATTGTGGTACTATTGTACTTTAAGCTTCTCCCGCTGATATTGTTCTCTTCCCCCTAAAATATGATTTCTTTCTCTCTTTATGTTTTGTCAAATTATTTAGTTCATGAATGTACTGTTATTAAAGGATATCTACCTTCCAATTGGATGCCTGCTTAACTGTACACTTAACCATGTTTTGGTCATTCTTTTCCCTTTTTGAACGTTAATTTTCATCTGAGGCACCCATTTTGTCCTACTATTGACAAGTAGCATGGAGTTGGAAATATCACATTTACTTTTGGTAAAAGCTATTAAGGACATATTCTCTATTCTTACCCTGACATAGTGACGTGTAATGTAGAGCTTTGTTTAAATTGTTTTCTCTGACTCGTTGGGTAATTATATTTGTCATTTAATGCATTTGTAATTCCTTTGTATTCTACTAAGTTTGGATCATCTTACTTTGAAAATGACTAGGTTAATTTTGTGGTATTGTTTTTAAATAAGCAGTTGATCAGGGCAGTACTGTAAAGTAATCTAGATTTTTGGTGTTAACAAGAAACTTTGAGGGTCTAATTCATGTCAAATGTCATGCTGATCAGTGATCACCATGATAATCCTTAGATTGATATCTTGGTTTCAACTATCTAGCAAAAAAATACAAAATAAAAAATCAAGAGATTCAAGATAATCAAGAAACCAGGTGGAGCAGAGTAGTTGATTTGGTACCATATTAAAAAGAAAAAAGGAAAAAAAAGGACAGGAAAAAAGATTTTGGATTTAGAGATGGGAGAAGAAAAGAGAAGAATGGAGGGTAAGAAAGAAATACTTTGCCAAGCATTCTGTTGGGCCTATATTTTGAATAATGTCAAGTCTACTTGTGCCACCACTAATATCGGGGTTCCACACACATAATATAATCCGAAATCTGACTGTAAAATATAAACCCAACTGAACTACTTTAACTTGAATCAGGCAATGTGTCAGAAATGTGTATCCAAATGTAGCTGATGACTGTATGAATGCTTAATTCAATATGAAAAGCATAGAGTCCTGAATCATATTGGTTTCATGACCGTATTCCGTCTTACTGGTTAGGCAAGATTATATGATGACTAGGTCTTGTGTTGTTATTAGACACGAACTAGTGTGCCATGATAAGCACTTAATTTCTGACAATATATCTTATCTGAGCACTCTTCTTTCTTTTTGTTTTTCCCTGAAAAATCATGCTATTAAATGTTCACTTCAATGTGTACAGGTTTCATTGTATATGGACAAGTTCTCTGGTGTTTGTCAGTCCATTCTCCATGACTGCAAGCTTACCTTTTTGCAAATAATATGTGATCATGACCTTTTTGTTGAAATGCCTGGGAGAGATCCTTCAGATAGGTAATCTTGTAATTATATACAATTTTACTACAATAAATAAATTCTTTAAAAACACACACACACACAGATATATAATATATACATACATACATGTATATATATACATATATTATATACACACATATATATAGATGTTTCTCTATTTTTTACATATTGCCAATGTCGATCAATTAATGACAATCATCCGAAGTTCTTGAGTGATTTTAATATATTAAGATTTATATGTGGAACACATTTGACTTTTGCTCGTGTTATTTTTTAATGAAATTAAATTATACTTTTATAAGAAAATGGAATAATGCTTTTCTATTTAAATGTCTATAAAATAAACTAAAATTCCGTTGTTGATGCAAATTTTAAAATTATTAAGAAACCAGAAGTTGAGTTTATATTTAATGAGATGCTAGCGAGAACATGAGTTTACATTAAAGGGATGCTAGCAAGAAGACAAGTTTTCATTAATGGTATGCTAGTGAGAAGTTGAGTCTACCTCCATTGTCTAATTTTTTGGTGTTTTTTGCATATTTATTCTCGCCTCCAACCTATGTTATCCTAGGCGCTTAGGCAGGTCGAGGGATGTAAAGGACAGGACTCGGTGTTGGTGCCTAGTATTTTCAAGCAATAAATACATGTCTACAAGCTGTGCAGTTAAAACAACGTTATAACACCGATATAATGCTTAACGGGGTGAACCGTTATGTTATGACATTATCACATTATCGTATCAAAACTCCGATATAACGGCGTCATGTGAACATTATTGTGATAAGTTTTTTTCAATAACGTCGTTTTAACGTTTTGTTCAAATACATAAAAAAAAATCACCCATTTAATTCTCGATTGAACTAAAACCCTAAACTCATTGGAAAGAAGGACCAGAGCTCACCGTCGCCAATCGATAGAGAAACAAACCTCGCCGTTTGACAGAGAACGAGAAAAGAAGGGAATAAGGCGAAGAGTCGATCACACTCTCTATTGCGATCTCACTCATACGAAAGGAAATATGTTTTTTATTAATTTTTGTTTTGTTTTTGAATTTAATGTTATGAACATGATTTACTTTTTTGACTCTAATACATTAATACTTTGTGGGATGTGTTAAAAATATATTTAAAAACTACTCTGTTATATATCGTTATATCCCAATATATCTCGTTATAATTTATAACGCTCGTGGATCGTTATGTGTTCGTTATCCGTTGTAACTGCATAGTCTACAAGAACCAAACACTCAGAGTTCAAACATGTATATCCATAATCCATAATCTAGAAGCCTTGAGGAGACTAGTATCAAAAGCTATGGAGACAGGTTTATCACAAGGATTTCAAGTCCGCTTCTGGTAAAAGAGTTGCACGCCTTCGATTTGTGGATGATATACTTTTTTTCTTGGATGATGACATGGATCAAGTGGAAAACCTGAAGTATATTTTGTTGTTTTCCAAGTTCTCGGATTTGAATATTAATTTCTCCAAGAGTGGTGTATGCATAGGTGAAGAAGCTAATAGTGGTGTGGGGGAAGGGATTTTGGGGTGTCAAGTGGGTGTGTTGTTGGCTATTTATTTGGGGCTTCCATTGGGAGCAAAGAACGGGTGCAAGCACACGTGGGATCTGGAGTAGAGGTGATTAGAAAGAGATCAGCCATGTGGAAGGCAAAGATTTTACCCGAAGGTGGTAGATTAATGTTTAGTAGGAGTTTTTTGGGCCAATATGAGTATAGACTATATGCCTATGTTTTCATAAGCTATCATTAGTGGCCAAGATGATTGAAAGGATGATTAGGAACTTGCTTTGGTGTGGTGGGGAGGATGACAAAGGGTTTCATGTCTTGAATTGGGATTTAGTGTGTATCCCAAATAAATGAATTGAGATTTAGTGTGTATGCCCAAATAAATTGGAGAACTTGGCACTCAGCTTTTGTTGATAATGGATAACACACTTCTTTGTAAGTGGTAAGGAGGTATGGTGCAGAAAATGCAAAGAAAGCTCATGGAAAGAGGTTATGAGAACGCATGTAATTAAATCGTTAATCGGACCATAATCGGCTCAGGAATGATATGTCGTTGATCGGTATTAATCAAAATTAATCAGCCTAGATTTTATACACATATTTTCTCTATTCTTGTATATATATATGTATATATATATATAGATTTTTTTTTTCTCTTAAACCTTTTTTTAGAAAATTAAATTAATTCTCTTGTTTATTTATGACATATTACAATAGACCGATTAATCGGTGAATTTTAAAAGCGATTAATCGGTAAATTGGTGAGAAATTGCCGATTACTCGGGTTAGGGATTACATAAACAATTAATTAAAAAATCGTAACGCTTTACTAGCGAGGAGATTAATTGCCGATTAGTCACCAATTTAATAACATGGATGAGAACGAAATATGACCCAATAGGGTCAAGGTGTATTCCTAATCATCCGACTAGCTCTTATGGCACAAGTACTTGAAAGACGATTGCTAATTTCAAAAAGAAGTTTCTTAAACGAGTTGAGGTGGTTGATGGCAAAGGTAACAAGGTTAAATTTTGGCGTGATGTTTGGTGTGGAGATGAATTTCAAAAATAAATTTGCAACAATTTTTGCCGTATGTGTGAGGAAATATGGTGTGGTAATGGAGTTTGTGAGTGCATCAATGGTGTGATGAATTTGGAGTTTTATCTTCATAGTACAATGCTTTCTACAGGATAAACGGCGGAGTTTGTTGAATTATTTGGGATTTGACAAGGTATTATGTTGGGGAATGAGGATGATAAATTGATTTGGATCGAGGATTAGAACAATGGTTTCTCGGTGTGTTCACTATTTTTATTGGCTATGAATCAGGTATTTGCAGCTCGTCATCTTGATTTTCCTTTGAAGTTGGTGTGGAAGAAAAGGCTCCTTTATGTGGACGGTTGTTTGGGGTAAAATTTCGACCAAGGTTGAGCTAGCTCCTAGAGGTATTGATATCGGTGTCACTTGATCCTTGTGTGACAGTTTCCTGAGAATGGTACACATTTTCTTCTTCACTGCGAGTGGGTTAGTTTGATTTAGATATATATTATAAGCATGTTTGGTATATATTGGGTGATGCCAGCAAGTGTCACAATGTTATTGCACTCGTGGAAGACACTAAACTAGGATCGGTTTCAAGGTGAAACTGAAATCGAACTGGTTTCGTCAGTTTGCAATCCAAAATCAAAATCGAATCAGTTAGTGTACAAACCGAGCCGAACTAAAATTTTTGGTTTGATTTGGTTTATTGCTTTTGTCAGTTTTAAATTGTGTAAAGAGGACTGAAATCACTATACATGGAATTTTCGTTGAGAACTCATCTAAATGAACAACGCCATCTCACTTGAGTTGCTAGAGAAGATGATGAGGAGATAATCTAACACTGCCAACAAATATTTTAATATAGATCGGTTAGAGAGAGAGAAAGTTCCTCCCATTTAATTGACAAAGTTGGAAATGGTGCCTATAAGAGATGTTAAGTTCATAGCATTCCTGAATGTATCATCTTGTTCATAGATGAATGAATAAACAATGAAAAGTATATTCCCACATATTCCTTTAGGGGTATGGGAGTATAAACGAATAAACAATGAAAAGTAATACCCAACACTAGGAATTGATGATCTATGTTTTGAACGAAAGTCAAACAATGATAGTTGAAACTTTTTATTTCATTTTAAATATTTGTAATGATCATGGTTGTAGAGATTTTCTATTTTTTCTAATCAAATAGTATTATAATATATATTTTCTCTTTGGGAGTACAAAGTTATTTTGGAAAATGACAGTTGTGCAAGATTAAAAGTGGAAAGGTGTTATGTGTTCGGTCGGTCGACTTCATAACGGTTCCCTAGTTTGAAAACATGACCAAAACGACTTCAATCGGTTTTGAATTAGTATCAATTGAAGCCGAACCACACCGATTGGTTCAATTGGTTTTGTGGGTTTGATCGGTTTTTCGAACAACCATACACCAAATCATATTACCCCAAAAGGGAAGATTTTATGGAAGTTGGTTTCTTTCGTGGTATGTTGGGTGGCTTGGTTAGAACACAATTTCAAAATTTTATGGAATAAAGCTTCTAATTGGGAACAATAACTATGGAGATTTTTATTTTATTGTGGAGTTGGGTGTTTCATCATCCATCCTTTAGGGTTTAGATTTTGATTTCTTGTATGCTAATTGGAATTCATTGATAGTAGGACCTTGATAGTCTCAAGGCGGCCTTTCTTTATTTCTATAGATTTTGGCAATAATATTTTGCCTTAAAAAAAGAGGCATAGTCCTCCCCCACCCCCCCGCCCCCAAAAAAAAAAAAATTTGAGGTTGAGACCATCTATTGAAATACTAGAACAGCTTAGTAATCATTACCGTGTGCGTTTGCGGTGTGGGTTATGTGGACGAATGTTTGAAAGAACTAATGAGGTTTACAACTTGATGAGGCTTAAGAGTCGTGTTACCAGTATGAAGCGTAAGTACTGAAGCTTAAGCCTCCTGTCCAAATCCTCTTCTACTACGCTTCTTTTTCACTCTTCAGGTCTTGTTCAGATCTTCTTCTTTCCTTCTTCAATCTTCAGTTTTGTTCCAGCTTTAGCAATTGAGGTCAAATCCAATGCCTCACTTTTATGATTTTACATGTCATATTTTGCATGTATGAACGTTTAGAGAGACCCAAACATCTAAATTGAAGAATAGAGGCTAGCCTTGATACTTTAGAAACCCAGACGTCTAAATTCCCAAATTAGCCTCTTCAAACAATGGTGGGAAAAACTATTAGTTGAATCATTTGCTTTGCCTTGCGTGTGGAGCTTTGGTGTTAAAGCTGAGCTCTACCTTTTTTGCATCTGGATGATTTTGTTCTCAACTCCAAACCAGCTTAGGTGTTTGAGATGTGTGCCTAGAACCTGCTATGCTTACCTGGTTTGAGACATAAATTGTCTCTTATTTTGATTTCCACTCGTTTGAGTAATATTTATAAGATCTTGTCATTGTGATTGTGTCACTGTTTTACACCTTAAAGCGCTTTTATTTTTGTTGTACAAAAGAAAATTCAGATGCCATCTTTTCTTGCAGGAACTATCTTTCATCCGTTTTAATACAGGAACTTTTCCTAACTTGGGATCATGATGATTTATCTCAAAGGGCTAAAGTGAGTTTTCTACTTATGTTTTTTAAATGAATCATTCAAAGTTCCTTCATACTGTAAATATTTTCTTTCCAGTTATGATCCATTGTTGAATGAGCATTCTTAGATGAGATTGTATTATAAATAGTAATTACTTTAATTCTAAAACCCATTGGTTGTCCTTTGTTTTCTCTAGGCAGCTCGGATCTTGGTGTTCCTGATGTGCAAGCATGAGTTTGATGCTAGATACCAAAAGCACGAGGATAAGTTGTACATTGCCCAGTTATATTTTCCCCTAGTCGGACAGGTTATTTTACCTATATTTTTAGTTTTATCTTCTCATATGACAATATCTTCTAGTTGGTTTTGCCAAGTTCTTGCTGGAAATCTTTGCTTGACCAGGTTTTTATTTTTATTTTTATTTTTTTAGTGACTTTTATAATGCTTTGTTCGTGCGGTTATGTTATTTTAAGAAAATTTCTTTGACTTTCTGCTTACCTAAGGTACGTGATTTATTCTGCGAGTTGTATTTTTGCAGATCCTAGATGAAATGCCAGTTTTTTACAATCTAAGCTCTGTGGAGAAGCGTGAAGTTTTGATTGTTATTATGCAAATCATCCGTAATCTGGATGATGGATCACTTGTTAAGGCATGGCAACAAAGTATTGCCAGAACCAGACTGTTTTTTAAGCTCCTAGAGGAATGCCTTACACTTTTTGAGGTTTGCCCCTACCTAAAATAGTCATTTTCTTATAAGAATTGGTATTGATAACTAACAAGAAATTGTCTTCTTCTTTGAGCCAATGTAACATGGTGTTTAATTCCGTTCAAAACAACATTGCCTGAAGCTAAGCTTTTTTCCATCTGTTATCTACTGACCTCATAAGATATATTTTATTTATTTATTTATTTATTTTGTTTGCTTTTAGATTGATATTATCAGTTTCATGGAAATGAAGGTTTGTTTCATTTGCATGTCTTCAAGTTTTTTTCTTTTGTTGTTGGATTACTTTACAGCACAGAAGACCTACCGACAGCATGCTTTTGGGATCTAGTTCTCGCAGCCCAGATGGTGATGGACCCATTTCTCCAAAGTATTCTGATAGGCTTTCACCCGCAATAAACAGCTATCTTTCTGAGGCTTCTCGGCAGGATATTAGAGTACGTTTATCATTTTTTCATGTTTGTTTTTTGTTTTCTCCCCCTTGACTGTGCATTAACCCCCAAAACTTTTGCATCATACATTGTTTAATATGGTATTGGTACTTGATATTCATACCAAAATAATCTAATTCCTGTGGACCTAGCGGAGAACAACCTTCTTAGAATGGCACAATAAATTCCGTGACAATATACTATTTGTCTAAATGTTTTTTCTTCTAGTACTTCGACATTTGATAAACCGCCCTGAAATTCTTTACCACAGCCTCAGACAACACCAGAGAACAGTTATTTGTGGCAGAGAGTAAGTCCCCAATTAAGCTCTCCCAGCCAGCCATACTCCTTGAGAGAGGCCCTTGCTCAGGCACAATCTTCACGGATTGGAGCTTCAACCCGTGCACTCAGAGAATCTTTGCATCCAGTATTAAGACAAAAACTCGTAAGCTTTCTTCTTCTAATCTTCTCGTACCTTTATTTGTGTTATGTGCTCGTGTGTGTGTGTGGTAAAATTTATTATCATTGCTCTATTATGTATTAGTGTTATTATCATATTTCACGGCTACAGTTTTCATGTCGTTTTTCTGGAGGTTTCCTGTATCTAGTTAGTAGAAACTGAGAAACTCAATACCTGATTACTTCTTCAGGAAATGTGGGAAGAAAACTTGAGTGCTGCTGTTAGTCTCCAGGTTTTGGAAGTAGCAAAGAAATTTTCAGTTGCTGCAGCATCTCACAGTATTACTACTGATTATGGAAAGTTAGACTGTATCACATCCATCTTTGTGAGCTTCTTCTCTCGAAGTCAACCTCTGGCTTTCTGGAAAGCTTTTGTTCCTGTACTCAACAGTGTCTTTAATCTCCATGGAGCAACTTTAATGGCAAGGGAGAATGACCGATTCCTAAAGCAAGTTGCATTCAATCTTCTCCGGCTTGCAGTTTTTCGTAATGATAATATCAGGAGAACGGCAGTAGTTGGGCTTCATATCCTTATCAGGGTAGGTTCTTTGATGTTCAGAATCATAATGCTATTCCTGATTCCAGTTTTTGATATTCTTTTTCTGTTAATTTTCTCAGAGTTCTTTCTATTACTTCATGCATACCACAAGGTTGAGGGTCATACTGACGATTACCTTGTCAGAGTTGATGTCTGATGTACAAGTGACTCAGATGAAGTCTGATGGATCTCTTGAGGAGAGTGGTGAAGCACGGCGTCTTAGGAAGTCTTTGGTTGAAATGGCAGATGAAGGTAGGAGCTCTGATCTTTTAACAGAATGTGGACTTCCTGGGGACTCTCTTACGGCGGTATCTGAAGGTTCAACTGAGAATCGTTGGACCTGGTCAGAAGTGGACTATCTCTCGAGTTGTGTTCTTCAGGTTCTAGATGCTAACCTGGAACATGCTCTCTTGGTAAGTTTTTTTTTAATACTGTCTATCTCCAGTTCAATTTTAAAATGTTTCATTTATATGATTTGATATTGGATGTATTACTATTGTCAGGCTTCTGTGATGACTTTGGATAGATATGCTGCTGCTGAGAGTTTCTACAGACTTGCAATGGCTTACGCTCCTGTGCCGGATCTTCATATAATGTGGTTACTTCATTTATGTGACGCACATCAAGAGATGCAATCATGGGCTGAAGCTGCACAATGCGCTGTTGCTGTTGCTGGTGTTATTATGCAGGTAAATATTTGGACTTCCTATGCAAAAGCAATACACAATTCACAGGAGTTATTTCTGGAGTTCCGCAAATCTAGCTACTGAACCCAATACAATTTCACATTCATACAGTTGAGAGATAAAGAGAATAAATCTCGTAGTGGTTGTGGGTCTTGTGGCAAACAATAACAGCATACCTTGTCCACTTAAACGTGAATTGAATAGGTAATCGAAGCATAAAGCACTAGCATGTGTCACCCAGAAGGTAGTGCTATAAAAGACACCCAGCCCAATGGGAGGTGATGGCATGATGATAGTTACACTAGGGACGCTTAGGCGTTGGTCCAAGTGAAAATTCTCCAGTGTGGACTTGTGCTCTTTTAAACTAGGAAAATATAATGTTTTGAAATTTGTTGGCAGTGTCTATTCTGAGTCATGCTCACTTAGCATAATCATCGATATGGAGAAAAAACCAAAATTAGTGCTGCCCCCCCCCCCAACACTTAGTTCAAAACGAAGTTCGCACCTTCATTTTTCAGTCTTTCGTCGGTCAGGCGTTAAACAACAAAGGTCAAATAAAGTCAAGACTAGGTTGCGGATCCGTTTCGGACAAAATCACCCTGCTCATGTGGGTCACCCTTAAATAAATCTCAACCATACATAGAAAGTAGATTGTAATCTGGCGATCTGCATCGTTTGTTTCAACAAATCCTATCTTCCTCATAAAACCTATCGGCTGCCTCTGCAATCGTCACCCCTTCCTTCAACAAACTCTCTAAGATCAAGATCGCTAGTGCCACCGAGATTATCGAATCTTACAAGGAAGAGGGATCAAAGAGGAGAAATAAGGGTATGCGGATTTATTTTCCCCATATTGGGTCCTCGGCTTTTAGGCATGATTGAAGAATAGATGTGTAGAAATATGAAGGGGTGGAGAGAGTTGGTGTTAGTGTTAGATCCTCTGAGACATTTGAAACAAAAAAAAAATGGAACCCATTTAAGGTCTTGGTGTCATGAAAACAACTGCCTTGTTAATAGTTTACTTATTTTTTATTTTTTTTGAAAGGCGAGCGTGCTGTCGGTGGGTATAGAACCCAAGACGTGGGGTTTAAACCTCCACAGCCTTAACCATCCAACCAGGCTACCATTGGCATTACTAGTTTACTTCAGTCCACTATAAAGGCCATAAAGACAATATTTTGCAAGTGATCCACCACCTCAATGTGTGCTAATGGAATCTTGTTAAAGACCTAAACCCATTTGTCTTTCCTGTTGTTTTTGCCACTAATCACAATTTCAAACAACACCACAGAGCGATCAGCTACTGCAGTGGAACTTGTGCCCTCTTGAGCAGATAACCTGATTCACTGGGCTGGTTATGGATGTCTTAAATTCTTAAGGTCAACTACTGAAACTACCAACAGACAAGAGTAAAGGGAAAAAGAATGAAGAAACAACCATACTGAATTCTTCTCAGTCTGCGAGACTCGAAGAAAGAGAAATCACCTGAATTTTTTTGGAAGAACATGGTGTGTTCGGAGAAGAAGAACAACAGTAAAGATATCCAAAGAGGCTTCAAATTAATTCATTGTAGTTTATCAAAGAAATCCAAATACATAATCCACCACCAACGAAGCAGAGCAGATAAATGTTGAGGGCACAGAAGGGGCTGGCGATATCAAATTCCTAGCTGAAGGATCGAACCCATCAATCTCTTCGATCCCTCTTGCTTGTCTGCTTAAAACAATGTCCCCTTTGTGTTTGTTGATTCTTTATACATCTTGTTGTTGACTCCTTGTTTTATTTGTAAAATTTCTGTTATTGCAAATCCTTGTTCAAGCCTATTTGATTAAGCCGTTTCCATCTTCTTACTGTTCATAAGTTTGGATGTGATTGTCTCTGCGTTAGAAGATCGGCAGGGGAGAATGGGCTTGGTTGAGGCTAGGGATGTACATTCACAAACCACGAGGGTAATTTTTTCCGTAATGGTTCCCTGTGACTAAAACGTGCATTAACTAACAAAGGTTTTGGTATTCTGACGTGTTACTAACTGGGAAGTGGGTATTGGGGGTGCGAACTTCGTTTGAACAAAGTGGGGGTCAGTACTAATTATGATTATTTTAGGGGGGCACTGTCAAAAGAACCCTAAACCATTTCCCTCAGCCTGTGGCTACCCAATCAGCTTCCATGTGCTACTATTGCCACCTCATTCCATGGTACAATTACCCCTCTGTCTTCTCTACCTCCCTGTCCCCTTCTCTCGGGACCTTGACTTTTTAGTCTCAGTACTCATGTTGCTACCACCTCGATAGTCACAAGCCTTTGCAACTACTGATCGCTCAGTTCTCTCTCTCAATACTCCAAATCTCAGACTCAAATAAAATTTGTATTAGAAACCAAGGAAAAACAATTGTTTAGTTTTGAAATTAAGTCTCTGGACATTTGTTTTCCTAAGAATATGCAGGGCTTGCATTGATCGTGCATTTACCTTTTGATGATTGGCTATCATTCGCACGTGTTCAAAGTAAAACTAAGCTGTCTCCACTATAATGTCAATGAAAATACTTGCACAACTCAATTTTTGTATTTCATTTCTTTTTAGGCCCTTGTGGGAAGAAATGATTCAGTCTGGAGCAGAGATCACGTGTCTGCATTACGTAAAATATGTCCTATGGTCAACAGTGAGATCACTTCAGAGTCTTCAGCAGCTGAAGTTGAGGGTTATGGTGCATCAAAACTCACCATTGACTCTGCTGTAAAATACCTACAGCTTGCAAATAAGCTTTTCTCACAAGCCGAACTCTATCACTTCTGCGCAAGCATTTTAGAGCTCATAATTCCAGTCTATAAAAGCCGCAGGGCATTTGGGCAGCTTTCAAAGTGCCATACAAGCTTAACCAGCATCTATGAATCAATCCTCGAACAAGAGTCAAGCCCTATACCTTTCACGGATGCCACATATTATCGAGTTGGATTCTATGGAGATCGATTTGGCAAACTAGACAGAAAGGAATATGTTTACCGAGAGCCACGTGATGTTCGATTAGGTGATATCATGGAGAAGCTTAGTCACGTATTTGAATCTAAGATGGATGCTGATCATACTCTGCATATAATTCCAGATTCAAGACAAGTCAACGCCGAGGAGTTAGTACCTGGAGCCTGCTATCTGCAGATAACTGCAGTGGATCCGATCATGGAAGATGAAGACCTTAACAGCAGAAGAGAAAGGAACTTTTCTCTTACCACCGGAAGTATGCGAGCTCGTGTATTTGACCGTTTCTTATTTGACACCCCTTTCACCAAAAACGGAAAGACTCAAGGTGGATTAGAAGATCAGTGGAAGCGTCGTACTGTACTACAGACTGAGGGTTCATTTCCTGCCTTAGTGAATCGGCTATTGGTGATTAAATCTGAATCGCTGGAGTTTTCACCTGTAGAAAATGCCATTGGAATGATTGAAACTCGAACTGCTGCACTACGTAATGAGCTTGAGGAACCTCACAACTCTGAAGGGGATCAACTTCCACGCCTCCAGAGTCTACAGAGAATACTCCAAGGCAGTGTTGCAGTTCAGGTAAGCTGCTGAAGTTCCCAATTGGCTATTTTAGGCTCATCCTTCATCTACCATAGTTCAAAGATGATCATGTGGCCTTTTATCCCAGGTTTAATTGTGATGTGGTTTCATTTGCATGACTTGGTTGTAGTCGGCAGAAAACAATTTCCATTATTCTGTTACAGTTTGATATTTAACCAAAGTGTTGATCTGCAGGTGAACAGTGGTGTCCTGAGCGTATGCACGGCATTTTTGTCGGGCGAGCCAGCAACCCGGCTACGGTCACAGGAACTGCAACAACTCATTGCCGCACTTCTCGAATTCATGGCAGTGTGCAAACGGGCAATCAGAGTACATTTTAGGCTGATTGGGGAGGAAGATCAGGACTTTCACACACAGCTTGTGAATGGTTTTCAATCCCTAACAGCAGAGCTTTCTCATTATATTCCTGCCATTCTTTCAGAGCTCTGACGATTCAACTGTGTATCCGTTGTGTTACCTTCTCTCCAAGGGGTTGATATACATATTTATAAAATATTTTTATTTTGTATATTATACACATGGGCTAGGTCATGTAAGGTTTTGTAAAAGTGTTTTCCTCCGGCTGTGATGTTGTGAATTTCCATTCTTTTGTCAGGCTTATTATCAGGTTTGTTTTCACTTTCGCCAAATGCATCCACGCCAAATGTTTTCACTTGTTTTCTATATTTTACGATAATATATATTGAAGTGCAGTTTCAAAAGTGCTCCACCAACTTCAGAATATTGGAAAGGTGGGAAGTGAGAGCTGTCTTGATGTCTCAAGTACATACTTAAAAAGCAGATCCTGATATTGTGCTTACCTGCTTCTGAAACTGCAACTTCTTTTTTGTTTATAGTGGCAATATTGAAGTCTTGCACTCAGCACCCAAATTTTCTTCCATCCATCCACACTCATAACACATTTCTTCAAAAGATGTTTAACCGCTAGTTCTACATAAATGCTTTAGCAGATCTGCTAGTTCTACATTTCTTCTTTACAGCGCATAATGATTCATCTTAGAATATGTTTCCAACCTGTCTGGGTTGGACTATGCAACCCTCTGATCACTTGTATGATTATATCACATCTCTTCATGAAAAGGGAAACAAGAAGAAAGTGAAGAATGAGCAAGACATTGATTTCGTGATGATGTCTAAGTAACCTCTTGCCTGTTTTTTACATTGATTTGTTCAAAAAAAAAAAATGTTCTCCAAATTACATGGTCATAATAAAGTTAAGGTGGTCTTTTCCACTCAGACAGCTTGGCTACTGTGAAGCGCGAAGGAGAGGGCCTTCGCCACTTGAGTTGTATGCGGGGGAACTCTCACGTGTGGTTATTAGGGGAAGAGGGAGAGAGAGCTAGTAGGAGCCATGCCATTCCATCCCAATAGCGTATATTTGGAGGACAATATGAATTCCAATTTTCTTGCAAGCCCATTCGGATAGAGGCAAACTCTGGAGATTGCTTCGAAGTAAGATCCTTGTGTTGACGCTTTTTGAACCAGAACCTAGGGGTGAGAGGAAAAGGGGGAAAATGTCCCATCAACAAAGTGAGGGGTTTTCGGACATTACCCTTTTCATAACGACCCCATGGTTATTCTCGACTAAGAGCATCCCTCATTTTAACTAAAAGTTAAATTTAGGGATTCGTTATTTTTTCATTACTCCAACCATATTTCATATTTTAATTTTTTTCATCATTATATAATTTCAATTATACCATAATACTCTTATTAATTTCAACTTAATATAATTATATTATTATTAATTTCAATTATACTATTATTTAGATACCTTTTTAATTATATTATTATTAATTTCAACTTAATTTTAATTTGATAAATTAAAAGAGTTTAGGGTTTTAAAATATTTTTTAGAATTTAGGGATGATATCGATGCCCCCAAATATAGGAGGAAGATAAAAGTCAAGTTAAAATAGGGAAAGTTTTAGTGATTCCCTTGAAGCATGGATTTTTCCACATATAAGCTTTCCAAAATAATATTTTTTGCTATTTTAGGGGATCCCTTAAAGATGCTCTAACCACAAGGATATAGGGACTCTATATTTTATCTTCAGTGCCATTGCTAGAGTGATGGCCACATGCGTCTCAGTATTGATTCATATGGAATTAGTACGACGTGGTGATCAAATTCTTGGTGGGAATCATCAACTTTATAGTGTTTTAATAACGGCTCATGTTGCTTTAGTGATTTTTTTATGGTTATGCTTGGGATGATAGGTGGATCTAGTAATTGGTTTGTTGCACCTCACATGGCATTTCCATTATCAAATAATATTATTTAATTATGGTTGATGCCACCAAGTTTTTTGCTCCTATTAACCCCATTCTTAATAGAATTGGCAATGGATCGGATTATACCGATATCCGCCCCGCACTGAATGGGGCGAATTTGGATTTGCTTGAACAGATTTCAGGGCAGAAAAGTTTATCTGTCACGGATTTGGCCATATTCGCCCTGCGGATATCCGTATTTTAGTATTTATATACGTTATTGCTAAAATAGTCATACAAGTTAAAACCCCTATATTCTATCCCTAATTTCATACTCTCTAGTTCTCTCACTTCTCTCCACGCATCATGCAAAGAACCGACCAGCCATTGCCACTCCATGCTTCCACCAGGAACACTACTAGCCACCGCCTTCTCCTTTTTTGTTTTTCTTCTTAGATCTAATTTGAGCCCAAGAAATGAGATTTCACGAAATTTCAATGAAAAAATCATTTTTTTTAAATTGCGAAACATGCCTAAAGAAAATATTTCATTATTTCGAGGATTTTTTCCTAAAAATTTTAGGCTTTTTTTGTAAATTTTGGGGTTTTTTGTATTATCAATTTTTTTTAATTATTTATTGATTTTTGAAACCACCTCCCTTGTTTTCTAATTATCATTTGTTCTACTTATATATTGATTTATTTACTTGCATCTTATTTTTTTTTCACATTTCATATACCCTCGAAATTCATTAGATATATTTTATTTATCCTTGAAATTTTTTACCTTTTTTCTTTAGAAACCAAAATATTTCTTAAAATTAGGAGGCCGAAATGAACTCGAAAAATGAAATTACAATCCTTGTCTGAGTCTCTCAATCAAAAGGTATGTTGCTCACTGTGTTTAATTCTCCATCCAATCTTCTTCACTTCAAGCGATTTTTTCTACTCTCTTCAAGAGGTAATAATCTCTCTCAACCCAAATTGAACTGCATAGCTTAATTTGCTTTGTCTGCACTTACTTTCAATAGATCCGGTGCTCTAGTTCTTATGGTCTTCTTAGTTCATGCTACTTGTTTGCTTATTTGATGAATTCGAACAACTTCTGACTTTGATTCTGGTAAAATTCCATTCATTTCACTGACTTTAACCCTTCCTCTGTTTTTCCATCGAAAATCTAGACTTATCCGCCATCCATGACGGATAGCACATGTTTTTTTTTTTTAAATACGCGATTAATCAGAATGGACTTGGGGATCCTCAATTCTTGGTAGGGCGGGAAGGGATTGGCGCCCCATTGCCATCCCTAGAAGTGGGTAGCGACACTGGGTGGATGGGTATCTGCGCTTAAGTGGTATTACCAGCCATTCTGGACGAGCAGTTGATTCAACAATTTCTAGTCCTCGTCCATTTCCATTTAAATATTTGTTTCTTAGGTCATTGTGCAATAAGAGATGAAGAAAATGACACGTGGCTAATCAATGCTAACATTGTGGTGAGTTTTTTTTTTAAGGGCGAGGAGGATTTTTATTGGATACTAGAAGCGTTAAACACATTCAGCATGGTTCAAACTTTGAACTTGTGATATCATCTCCCACGGGCCTTCCAGCTGTGCTAGCACTAGTTGGCAAATAGGTTGTGATTTTACATACAATACAATAACCATTGAGCAAAGATCTTTAGATTATTACTCTTTCCAACCTCTTCCTATTTTTTCATAGCTTTTTTCATGGCAAACTTTTTTTTAAAACCAAACACACCTTACAAAATTTTCACATCAATATCAATAAACTAGTAGTCAAATCGAATCTTCAAATGGAATCCCCCCTCCAATCTCATCCTTTTAGATAGGGTCGTCGGATTTCACATAAAAAATTATGAACCAACAGGCTATTAGTTAACATGGTGATCTAATCTATTTAGAGTAATTCTACTCTGATTTAATTTTCGTACTAAAAAATTTGTACTTGATGATGTGGCACATCATCATAGAATATCACAATGTTTAATCAAGTCGTATGCATGTTGTCACGTAATTGAGTACATATTTTTTAATACAAAAGTTGAGTCACAATATAATTTTATTTATTTATTTAGTGGAGTGTAATTCAAGTTTATAAAATTATTTTTTGAAAAAGGAAAAATAAAAATTGCAAGGATTCCCCTGGCTTATCAGGCTAGCACCTCTTGATTAAACTTTCTAATTTCTTTTTAATTATTTATCTTTATCAAGTGTATTGGTCAATTGACCTTGTATTATGGTATTCCCTACATTCCGTTTTACATGGGAAAGCCACTTCGTAGTTGAGAAATTATTTGTTTGGTAGTTAATACATGCTCCAAATTAGTCCCTATGGTTTATAGGTGTGGGTGCACACAATATTCAGTGGTGGAATTGGAATGAGAACTTTGGTTGGGGAAAACAGAGAATGGCTTACTGCATTCACTTGCCACCCAAGAGGAAATGAGGCCCAAGGAGAAATATCATAGAAGAAGAGAAAGGGTACGATAACTATCTACTCTCCCACACAATAGCTATACCGAGAATTTTATCTTAGGATTGTGTTTCTTCATATTTTGTTGTTTAGTGTTAGCAAGAATCTAACATAAAATTAATTTATTTCGACTTTTACTACCATGTTGCCAAACCTAAGAAATTCAATAGACTTCACAAGATGTTAATATATCTTACTGTTTCAAATTATCAACATGTGTTTGTTTAAATGGGAAATATCAGCAAAAAAGTTAACCTTGGAAAAAAAAAGTTTCTGATCCCAGCCGAGAAAGTTGTCACCAAAAAATAAAAATAAATTCAAAATTTCATGATGGGTTCCAAGGACAGATTTTGGACAAAGAAAGTTACACGCACCTACTTCACCTATCTAGAAATTTCAGAATGAGTTGATTTTTTGTAAGTATGATCTTTTTTCCTTGTAGACCATCCTCGCAAAAAATTAAAAGTTTTTGAAATTTCTAGCTCCATAAGTTGCATTCATCAAATTTACAGTGAAATTAAACGGTGGAAACTCTCTACCTTGTATATCATGTTATGGAACTCCAAATCAGTTAATTTTTCTCTGCATGATCTATATGGTTAAGGGATTATCCCCATAAAATATCAATGCATTCTGAAATTTTTAAATGGATGAAGTATGTGCATATAACTTTCTTTGTCATATTATTTAGGCAATGACTACTCCACACCACCTAAAGTACTGTCTCACACTCCAAAAAACTATTTTTGAAAAAGACTGTAACATAAATACAAGGCAACTTTCGAACCGTTTAAACCCTCAATTGAGACCGATTCCCAAGCTCATTAAAATATGAAAATTGTAGTACTATGAGTTATCTAATAAACACAATTTGAATCACTTGAAAGTATTTTGAAATGAGCAAGTTATGGTCATTTTACTAAAGTCGCGCAAATTTGTTTTGCAATGAAAATGGGATAGTGTCCCTGACTTTCGGCCAACTTATATGCTTGATCAAGAACAGTCCTCAATCACATTAAAAGACGAAAATTGTATTACTATGAGTTATCTAATAAAAACAATTTGAATCACTTGAAAATGTTTTGAAATGAGCAAGTTATGCTCAATTTACTAAAGTCGTGCAAACCTGTCTCACAATGAAAATGGGGTAGTGTCCCTGACTTTTGACCAACTTATGTGCTCGATCGAGACCGATTCTCAAGCTCATGAAAACACGAAAATTGTAGTACTCTAGGGGCGTGTTTGGTTACCCCATTGACTATTGTAACGTAATGATTGACCGTTATTTTCTTTATCTTCATCATATTCTTGAGGCTCCTCTGGCATGGATCTGGTGCTAGGAGCCTAATTCTTAAGAATTGTTGTCTTGTTTTTGTTGATAAATGAAGGAGAGAAATAAAGATGGGGGCACCATCCCCATCATAATAATACCACCTACAAACAATAATTGAGGGCATATTAACAATATCCTCATTTAATAGCACCATCCCCATTATTATATTATTATATCAACAATAATCAATGGTTTACAAGGAATCAACAAAACCAATGATTCTTAGTTGATGGAGTATCACAAAATGTGGCACATTCATAGTTATAATAATTGAGGGCATTTCGAAAAATGCACAAGTCATTTCCATTCCATTCCTACCATAAATTCACATACCAAACAATGTTATTCGCTATTACCATTGACATTCATAGGTATACCAAACATACACATTCCTATTCCCATTACTATTCCCATTCCCATTCCATCGAATAACCAAACGAGGCTTGAGTTATCTAATAAACACAATTTGAATCACTTGAAAATGTTTTAAATTGATAAAGTTATGGCTATTTTACTAAAGTCACGCAAATCTATCTAAAAAAATTTGCTAAAAAATTTCCTGTTCGCCCGAGTTTTTGTAAAAACCTCACATTGTTCTAGGCGAGATTTTTTGCATACACTCGCATTGGTCTGGGCGAACAAGAAATTTTTTTCGGACAGATTTGTGTGACTTTAGTAAAATGGCTATAACTTTCTCATTTCAAAATATTTTCAAGTGATTCAGATTGTGTTTATTAGATAACTCAGAGTACTACAATTTTTGTGTTTTGATCAACTTGAGAATCGGTCTCGATCGAGCATTGGCCAAAAGTCAGGGACGCTACTCGTTTTCATTGCGAGACAGATTTGCGCGACTTTAGTAAAATGACCATAATTTTCTCATTTCAAAACATATTCAACTGATTCAAATTGTGTTTATTAGATAACTCATAGTACTACAATTTTCGTGTTTTGATGAATAGAAAATCGATCTTGATCAAGCATATAAGTTGGCCGAAAGTCGGGTACACTACCCGTTTTAATCGCAAGACTTGCACGACTTTAGTAAAATGACCATAAGTTGCTCATTTAAAAACATTTTCAAGTAATTCAAATTGTGTTTATTAGATAACTCAGAGTACTACAATTTTCATGTTTTGATGAGTTTGAGAATCAGTATCAATCGAGTATATATGTTGAACCAAAGTCAGCGATAATATCCTAACAAATAGGGTGAGAGAGGTTGCGGGGTGGTGGTGCTTGATGGAGAACATATGGAGAAAGGTGGGGGTGGTGGGAGGGAAAAAAGTTGTGGAGTGATGGCGGTGTCTGATGGAGAAGAAAGGGAGGGTGGAGAAGAATAAGGGAAGAAAAGAAGATGAAAAGAGGGAAAGAGATAAAATTTTAAATTTTGAGTTTTTATTGGTGGTGTGGGAAGTAAAGTAGGTGGTGTGTGAGAAAAAATTGATTTGGTAGTGTGGGACAATACTTTAGGTGGCGTGGAGTAGCCATTGCCTATTATATAATGTTTGTGGTATTGTTGTGACTATGAAAAAATTGTGGAGCTGATCATGTTGGTTATAAGAAGTTTGTAGTTGCTACTCTTAAGGCGTGTTTAGTTAGATGAAATCCTATTCTATGGGAATCCTTGAGATGACCACTATATTTAAAGCTAAACTGAGGTGATACTTATATTACTATTAGATTTTATGATTAATGGTGGGAATGAAAGTCTTATAAACATATGAATCACACTCCTTAGTCCCTCCAAAGCATTTGATTTTCATGTTTTTTTTTTTTGAAAGGCAAGCAGGGTTTTTATAGGATCCCAGAACCCATAAAGATGCCGCAAGCTGAGTTTGAACCCATGACCTAGTGGATTGGTGAGTGAACCTCACTTTAGCTTAGATGTAGGTGATATCTTCATAAATTCTCATGAAATAGGATTCCATGCAACCATCACACCCATAGAAGACAGCAGATGCTAAAACAATCTCAAATAGAGAAACTCCATGTTATTAATGTTAAAAATATGAAAATTGAGAAGGGACTGCAATAACCTGAAATGTAAATGTAAGAACATGACTATGAAACCTGACTATTTGACCTCGAAGAAATTTATTAACAATATGAAACACAAAAGTAAGACTATGGAAGGGTTGATTATTAGGCTTCATTAACATTGCCAATACCAATTTGTGTTAATAAGGATATGGTTAGATCAGGAAATGTTTTGCTTCTTTGGTTATTTTTCAATAGTAGAATGAATACGACTTCGAATGCTCACAAATGGGGACGCTTATTGTAAATAAAAGAAATTTTCAAGTTAAGTCACACATCATCATCTTATTGGACAATCATGCAAAGAGCAAAATATTTGTTTCCATATAGGTCTCTCAAAATGGATTATATCTAATTAGAATTTACGCCAAGTAATTTAATACGTAAAAATGACCAAAAAGTGATCACATCAACTTAATCTCCCATGGAAGTATGGATGGACGGACGTAAAGTAAAAATTTGGTTAGAACCTATATTTCCAAGCGATGACATAGGTCAAAACACATGCCAATTCTTCCTGTCACGGGAAAATGCCCAACACATTAAGTAAATGACCAGGTCAAAAGTTAGGATCCCCAGACTAGTAAAACCTGATTCCCACCTTACCCAGTCAGATATTTTTGAGATGTTCCTGTTTCTTTTCGCTACGAGAGCATTGTCATAAATTTTAAGAAAACACACCTAAAGTATCATATGATGAGCAGGTTTCACTAAGACCAAACTACAGTTTCAAATGACATGAACTGGCCAAAATAAACTAATGGTCAAAGACCAATTGAACCCACCCAGGTTGCCGCCTACATATGGCAAACTTTACTAAACTTGGAGTTTTGAATGCATGAATGGTCAAAATAGAAAAACATCGTCTGCAATGACACCAAGAGCAGCTGATGCTCTCAATGATGTCATGAGTGACATCAACATAGGTAGGTTGTTCAATGGACATGAAAATAAACCCACATGCCCAAATTAGTGGAGCTTTCAACACCCTCCCTCCCAACTATTAAAAAAGACAGATAAACCGAATACAAGAAAGTGAAGAGGGGAGATGTATTTAGGATCTGCGCTGTGTTCCACGTCGACCAGACGCATCTCTAGGATATTTCAACGGTCAAAGGACTAGGGAATACCTTCCTCTTCAGGTATCCCCCAAAAAAAAATCGCGTATTTAGTTGACCTTAATTAGAAGTATCAAGCGTCGGCGGTCTTCGGGTTACGTTTTTGACCCATCAGACCCGACCCCACATGTCCAGCACACAGACAGACTCGACTGACAAGAGCAACTTCAACGAACCACACAACACACCCACATAAACAATCACTTCGTTCTTGACCACTGCTGCTGATAATATCTTTCCTTTTGATAAATGATAATGCACGTGCAGTCTCCTCCCATGTAGGTCCCACTGACAATTAGTTGGGGTATATATTCACAGTGCGTGGAAACAGAGATTTTCATTCACACAAAACATCAGCAGCCTTCATACAGCTTAACAAGATCAAAGAAGAACAGAAGAGTAAATGATGAGGAGAGAAAGAGATGCAGAAGCTGAGTTGAACTTACCGCCGGGATTCCGCTTCCACCCGAGTGATGAAGAGCTTGTGGTTCATTACCTCTGCAAAAAAGTCACCTACCAGTCTTTGCCTGTTCCAATTATTGCAGAAATCGATCTCTACAAGTACAACCCATGGCAATTACCAGGTATGTTATTGAGAGAATTACGATATAGTTTATGAACACTTCTTGTTTTATCTACTTCACTGTTCTAATTGTTTTCTTGGGTTCAATTGAACAGATATGGCGTTGTTTGGGACGAAAGAATGGTACTTCTTTACTCCAAGGGATAGAAAGTACCCGAATGGATCGAGGCCAAATAGAGCTGCTGGTAGTGGATACTGGAAGGCAACAGGTGCTGATAAACCTATAAGACCAGCAGGGAGTGCTAAGAATCTAGGGATAAAGAAGGCTTTGGTTTTTTACTCTGGGAAAGCACCTAAAGGAGCAAAAACTAATTGGATTATGCACGAGTACCGCCTCGCAGATCCGAACAGGACATCCAACAAGAAAGGCAGTTTAAGGGTAAGAATCCATAACCATATAAACCAATCTACCTTTTCTATATTCTGAACCACAAATAAGTACATTACATGCAACAACAAGAACTGTTTTACTTAAGTAACACATGACTGACATTGAACTCTGCTTCTTCTAGCTTGACGACTGGGTTCTTTGCCGAATCTACAATAAGAAGAACAACTGGCAGACAATTCAAAACCAAAAGGAAGAGCCATCAGTTGAAGAAACTATGGACTCGGTTGAAGTTGCAGATGACACTGGATCAGACAGTTTTACAGCTCCAGAATCAGATATAGAGCACGAGTCTCATGCAGAGATGAATGGAACAAAATACAACATCTCTCAAGCAAGTGGAATGGAGCAAAAACCCATAGAAACAAGTGGAAACTTACAAATGGGAGAGTTGGTGAAGGAGGAAGATAATGACTGGTTTATGGAGTTGAATCTAGAAGATTTGCAGAATTCTTTTGGGGTATTTAGAGCAACACCTGCACCAGATCTGTCTTGCCAGGATTACTACTATTCAGCTCTCTTTTCACCACGATTGAAGCCTTTCTGATCAGACAAAGCAACTACCACAAACCATGCAAGAGAGAGAAAAGGAATAGATAAAACTCGAATGGTCATTCTCTGTGAAGAATTTGTATCTGATTCTTTTGTTTTTTTCCCAGATAGAACAAGATTAGTCTGGAAAGCTCTAGAGTAGGATGGTGGTTAACATGTGTATAGCATTTCTATATATACGATTAGTCTAGCATTTGTATACTTGTCTGGATTCTTTAATCAAATTCTTAGAAGTTCAACTTCACAAAAATACTTCGCTTGAGCTCCATTTCAGCTCATATTTTAGACTAGTATTCCAAGGCATGCACTTTCAGACAGCACCATAATACTTGCTTCTTAAGAAGTTCTTGGCCTAGAAACCTCTACAAATAAATTTTATGCATATGTTGAGCTGTATTCACAGCAATTACTATTTTTGAGACTTGCTACAATTTAGAGCATACTTTCTGAAGCGACTTAGTAGCACTGGATGCTCTCCAAAAATGCAGGAGCATACACAAGTCTCGCTAAAGGATTATATGTAAGTTTGATAAAGGGAACCATACCATAACATTGTGCACTTGCCACGACAGAAAACATTCCTATATCATAGTTAAACCATCCCAACCCACTCTGCCCTTCTCCTTCATGCATGCCCATCCACCCAAAAATCGAAGAGCAGAAAATAACTGCAACAACAAAAAACAACCAGTGTAATCAGGATGTTGCACGCCAATCTACCTTAAATTGATTTTTCTTCTTGATACCCAGGGGGGTAAAGAGAGGAATTTGACATAACTGGAGTGTGAAATAAGAATTTTAATTATCATATAGTATATAATAAAAAAAATTGATTGTGGTAAAACAGATAAAACATTATATGTTCCATACAACGATAAATGATTTAATAAAGTTCAATAAAATAAGGTTTTTTTTTTAAAAAGTTTGGCACTCATTAGTTTATACCTATTAGATTTTGGTCCTCATTTTGACAACTAATTGAGTCCTAACATTTTTTTTTAACGGAACCGTTAAGTCCACATGATTCCCTAAAACCCAAAATTGCCCCTCTCATTTCTTCTCTCCTTTCTCCCTGCAACTATTCTTCTCTTCCGACAGCATCCCCACCCCAAAATCACAACCCCCATTGCCAAATAAAGACATTTTTCTTCACTAGCTGTCCTTCACCATGTAGCTAGCTTTAACCTGGTTTGAATTAATATTATTTATACACAATCAACAAATCCCTCCCATCATCTCTGTCTTTCTCAAATCTGATTGGCGATGAAGGATCAAATCTTCGCTCATAAGAACCTCTTCTGCCTCTGCTTCCTTCCTTACAAGAACCCCATTCAAGATCAGCCCAGACTTTGCGAAATTTAGTTCAATTTCGAGTGTTTGAAAAAATTTCCTGTTAAGATTAACAAACAATGCAATAATAGTACAGGAACAAAAGTATAACTTTTATTTTGAATGAAAATGAAACTAAGGTGTTTGCATCCATCAAGTACTTGTGGTTGTACTATTTTCTAATGGGTCTCATTTGAGGAATTTGAAGGGATGTCTCTCTGATGATAACAGCTTTAAGCAACTTGCGCAAAAGTTCCTGTGACAAACTTTCCCAGAACAATCCGCTAACCCTCGTACCAGAGCAATCATTGTTTATGAGTCCCTACAATATGCTATTTGGGGGGCTTCTTCTGCCATAATATTCTTGAGAGTCGATTTTTGGTATAGCATGTACTCTGTCGTTCCTACAAAATCTTGAAAATTTGAGGCTTCAAATTTCGCAAAGTCTGGGTTGATCTTGAATGGGGTTCTTGTAAGGAAAGAAGCAGAGTAGAAGAGGTTCTTATGAGCGAAGATTCGATCCTTCATTGCCAATTAGATTTGAGAAAGATAGAGATGATGAGAGGGATATGTTTGGTTGGTATAATATTAATACGCACCTGATTAAAGCTAGCTACATGGTGAACGACAGCTAGTGAGAGAGATACATGGTGAACGACGGGTAGTGAGAGAGAGATGTCTTTATTTGGTAATGGGGGTTGTGATTTGGGGGTGGGGTTCCTAAAGAAGACTTGCAAGGAGTAGGAAGATAAGAAAAGTTGTTGGGAGAAATAAGAGAGAAGAAATGAGAGGGTGGGGCAATTTTGGGTTTTAGGGTAAAATGGTCCAAAATTTAGTCTTTACCAGTTAATCACGTGGACTTAACGGTTCCATCAGAAAACGAGTGCTAGACTCAATTTATTTTCAAAATGAAGGCCAAACTCTAATAGGTATAAACTAATGAGTGCCAAACTAAAAAAAAACCCAAAAATAATGAGGGACTACATAATCGAACCCTGGTTGATGACATAATATAAAAAATGACTTACCATTACGGTACAACCAATGATTGTATATTTAGTTCAGTATTATACACTTAATATAATTTGAATGTTAAAAGATATTTTTTAATAATTAATCTATTTATTTTTCTTCTTAGATTCTCAACCAAGTTGTATCCTAGGGTATCCTACCTATGGCTTCTCCCTTGTTGATACCTCGGAGAGGAGTCTCCATAGCTACCTTTACTACAGAAGGGACAATAGATACAAGTATATAAATAATCAAACAAAATTTCTTTGATCCTGCATACGCGGAAGAATTTACAAATCAGACCCTAAACAACACTTTCTACACTCTAAGAGCAACTCCAATGAGCTAGTGTCTATTGTATAACGGTGGCATACTGTATTTTGAACCCCCTCCGTTTCCCCAACAGCAAAATAAGGTTTAGTGTAAAATTTTGGGTTGGATGATCTATGGGAGGTCATCTGGCCTGTGAGAATATGTTTGAAAATTGCTTTAGATGCACCTGGAACCCTTAAAAACTAAAGTGCAAACAGCCTTATGCCACTTTGAACCCTTGACCTCGCGCTAAACTCGCATGAGCTCTACTGTTGCACCACACAGTATTTTTAAAAGTGTAGGGGCCTGTGGAACCTTGAATCGTTGACCTCGTTCCCACAGGTCGTTCGCAATGGTATAGATTTATGCCATCTAGGAGGTGGTATAAGCCAATGTACACCTTTTAAACCTCCTATTCGAGCATTTTTTTTTTGCTTAGGTGGTCTAAAAAGTGAACCTCTTGGCATTCAAACATTAGTAATGTAGCCTAGTTAAATGCATCAAATCATCATCATCAAGGCCCATTACCGATATTTTCGGGGCCGGCTACATGAACTTCAGTTTTCCAAGCAATGCGGTCTTCCTACATATCCTCGCCTAATCCAAGCTCAATGATGTCTTCATTCACCGCATTCATCCAAGTTTTCAAAGGTCGTCCCCTCCGTCTACACCCTCCATTAACTTGCCAATCTAGACATTTTCTAATTGGCGCCGTGCTTGGTCACCTCCGCACGTGACCAAATCAAGTTAAACGCATTTTCTCTAATTTTGTCCTCTATGGGGGCTGCACCTAAGTATCTCCTAATTCTTTCATTCCTAATTTTATCCTTACGGGTTTTACCACACATCCACCTTAACATGTGCATTTCTGCTACTACCATCCAATGCGTATGTTGTCCCGTAGTAGCCCAACATTCTAAACCGTATAGCATGGCTAGTCGAACAATTGTCTTATAGCATTTCCCTTTTAGCCTTGCAGGCATCCTACTATCGCATAAGACTCCTGACGTCATTCTCCATTTCAGCCAACCAGCTTTAATCCTATGGTCTACATCTTCTCCAATAGCCCCATTCTTTTGAATTATAGATCCTAGATATCGAAAAGTCTCACACTCTGGAACCTCCACACATTCGATCTCAATTGCATTACTCGTCCCTCGTGATTCACAACCAAAGTTGCAAACTAGATACTCCGTCTTCGAACGACTAATTCTAAAACCCTTACTCTCTAAAGCCTCCCGCCACCTATCTAATTTCTGACCTAAACCTTCACTAGTCTCATCAATTAAGACAATATCATCTACAAATAACATGCACCAAGGTACATCTTTTTGCAGATGTCTCGTCAACTCATCCATGACCAAAACAAAGAGATATAGACTTAAGGCCGACCCTTGATGTAGTCCCACTAACACTAAAAATTCACTGGACATCCCACCCACTGAGCAAATACTTGTTACAGCCCATTCATACACATCCTTAATGATATCGACATAACATGGAAACACTTTCTTCCTTTCAAGCACTCACCAAATTAACTCCCTGGGGATCCTATCGTAAGCTTTCTTCAGATCAATAAAAACCATATGCAAACTCTTACGTTCCTCTCGATATTTTTCTATAATTTGCCTAAGCACGAAGATGGCTTCCGTAGTAGACCTACTCGGCATAAATCCAAATTGATTCTCCGAAACCATGGTTAAACTACTAAGTCTTCGTTCTATAACCCTCTCCCAAAGTTTCATCGTATGACTCATAAGCCTTATCCCTCTATAGTTTGAGCAATTCCCCTTTGTTCTTATAAATTGGTATCACAATGCTATGCCTCCACAAATCTGACATTTTTCTAGTTTCCAAAATCCTATTAAAGAGCTTAGTTAGCCATTGAATCCCAACTTTTCCAAGACATTTCCACGCTTCAATTGGTATATCTTCCGGTCCAACTGCCTTCCATGTCTTCATTCTTTTTAAAGCTTCTCTCACTTCTATGGCACTAACTCTGCGATGGAACACGCGATGTCTCCCTTCCTGTCAAGCATATCCCTCCAAGTTTAATTCCCCTACAAAATCATTTATTCATACCTAAAGTGTTGTTTTTAGTAAACAACCTTCCCTCAAATGTTCTCCATCCAAACCTTTTGGATGAGAAAAAACGATAAGAACGCTGAAAGAAGACAAGTAGTTGAAAATCCAAGGGAAGAGCCCTTTTGGACAAATTTTCCAGAATATTATAATACAAGGATAAACTGAAATGCCGAGGTGAATAAGTATCAACCATTCCCAAATTGCCCCATCCACTCTATATTAAGTTATTAACCAACACCCTCATCTACCTTTGATCCATCTTTTTGGTCAATGTCAGGTTGAAAACTTAATGTTCAAATTCATCAAATAGTCATTAACATAGAGTTAAATCTATTTTTTACACCAACCTTAAATTCCCCTACCAAACACCTTCTCTAAGAACCTGTGGGGTTCCATCAATAATGAGATCCAAAGTCAAGAAATCATTGTTTCTAATTGTTTCCTCTTTCTTTTGAAGTAAAGGTTTGTTATAAAACGTGAACATAGTCTACATAGCATACAAGAAAATTGAAAATTTTAGAGTTGTTTATGGTCATCCCAATGCACCAAGAAAATTTCAAAGCCTATCATGCTTGCGGAGATGTAGTTCATACCAATGCCAAACCCTGATAACATCCACAATGACCAATCTAGAGTTTAGACATTGCCCTCTTAAAAAAATTTATATATGTATATATATGTGTGTGTCTATATATATTCCCCGTGCTGTTGGCACGATAAAATTTTAACATGATAAATAGAGTTTATTCTACTTTAAATATCAAGATAAATAAATATCAAATTGTTGAGTATGAGAATCGAAACCATGCACTCTTGGTGCTTTAATTTCTATGTGATCCGTTAGATTCTTATATTTGGTTAAATTTTAGTCGTCTTTTATCTCTAATCTCAAACACCATCCTGATTTGTAATATGCTAGAGTATTCTCCATGCCGTTGGCACTCTACGTACTTTTTTTTGCTAAATATCATGTACTTAACAACCTCACCATCATCCCCAATTTCGTCCTCAATCAGTTTTGAAGTGCAAGCCTATTCTAAGGTGAAAATATATAATATAAACTTTACCGTTAAACTCGGTCAAAATTTGTGAATTCTTCCCTAAACCTTGATTTTGCCAAAATATGAAGTTCAAGATTTTGTTTAAATGTGCATTAAGATGTCTGCCTCATCTCTTCTTTTTATTTTCATGGGATAATCGACCCGTCTCATTTATTTGAAAATACTAATGACATTATATCATTTATATGTTATTTAGCAATAAAATATATAGTTTTTAAAAATTTAGCGTTTGTATTGATCATTGGAGAAGATGTAGACCATAGGATTAAAGCTGGGTGGTTGAAATGGAGAATGGCATCAGGAGTATTATGCGATAGAAGGATGCCTGCAAGGCTAAAAGGGAAATGCTATAAGACAATTGTTCGACAGCCATGCTATACGGTTCAGAATGTTGGGCTACTATGGGACAACATACGCATAGGATGGCAGTAGCAGAAATGCGTATGTTAAGGTGGATGTGTGGTAAAACTCGTAAGGATAAAATTAGAAATGAAAAAATTAGGAGATACTTAGGTGTAGCGCCCATAGTGGACAAAATTAGAGAAAGACGTTTAACTTGGTTTGGTCATGTGCGGAGGAGACCAAGCACGGCGCCAATTAGAAAATGTTTAGATTGGCAAGTTAATGGAGGTTGTAGACGGAGGGGACGACCGTTGAAAACTTGGATGAAGACGGTGAATGAAGATATCATTGAGCTTGGATTAGACGAGGAAATGTGGGAAGATCACATTGCTTGGAGAACCAAAATTCATGTAGCCGACCCCGAAAATCTCGAAAATGGGCTTTGATGATGATGATGATGATTGATCATTGGTTTCATTAGAAAGATATTCAAAAATGCATTCCAATAATACTAGATGTACCAAAATTCGATAACCAAGTAAATAGTTATGACAATTTTATATTTAAGAAAAAATACACAATTTTTCTCCCCTCCACATGTACATTCCATAATTGTTTTTCACAATTTTTCATTTTCTTTGCCCTTATAATTGTGTTGTATTCACAAATATGCCATTATAGAAAATAAATCTCAACCCTACACATATTTTCCAACTTTCAAATTTCAATCTTAGCCATCTTTTATCTCCAATTCCTTAAAACACCATTATGATATATATATACATATATATTATTTTTTATTTTTTTTCCCTCCTTCAATATCCTAATGTGTTGCACATGCATCGACAAAAATGATTTATCCATCCTATGATAGAATCCGCCAAAATCCTCCAGAATACTCAATCCTCTCTAAACAAGTCAAGGAAATGTTTCCAAGTGTCCATGCAAAGGTATACTGAAAGACCAAGCGATCTACATATTTTAGTGAGCTTCCACAATGTGTATTGGGCTGATCTATTTGCAAACCTGTTATCCAAGATGGGGCCCTACTAAAGCACGCTGCATGCAAAAAAGTTTGATTTGGTCTGAGTAGCTTTTTCCATTCTAATTTTCTGTCAAAAATGTCATTCAAATTTTTTTTTTAAATTTCCTGATCAACCATAAAAAAAGGCTTGCAGTGAACCTCCCACTATTTCTCTATACATGGTTACACACCCAAAAAATTAAAGAGCAAAAATAACCACAACAACCAAAACTATATTTTGGAAGGAAAATCTCCATAATCCAAAGGATTGAACAGATCTAAAAATGACGTGCGTAATCAGGTTGCTGCACACCAATCTACCTTAGATGATTCTTGCCATATGTTAAGACTAGAAGTTCACTCCACCAATTCATGTACCTCAACCCTTGATATATGCTAGATTTTCTCTTTCTTTTAACTTAGCTTTTAGAGCATGTGGCAATTTAACAAAGTCTCAAAGAGGGGTCGTTAGAGCTGTGTTTGCCACAGAATTCAGCTTAAGCAAAACCAAGTCTTAGTTCTTTCTTAGGAGAACAAATGGAGATCCACTTGGTGGGAACCACTGTTACATAAGACGGACCTATGAACCTTTTTTTTTTTTTGTATTAACCCGTGCTCTACTCAGAAGGGACAAATAGATACAAGTAAATAAATAATCAACAAGTTTCTTTTACCCTACATACACAGAAGACATTCTAAATCATAAACTCAAGGTCGTAAACAACTCTTTATATACTCTAAATGTCAAATGCAACTCCAAATCTACCCTAGGAAATCGTTTATTTATACCTAAAGCTTCATTTTCCTTTTAATTGTTAAACAAATAAATCTCGGCCCTTAGCCTTTTGAACTTGGATTGTGAAATTTTCCTCTAGTAGTCTTCATCCAAAGCTTCTGGATGACAAAGCAATAGGAACAATAGAAAGACAACAAGTGGTTGAAAAATCCATTGGAAAAGCCTCTTGTTGGACAGAATTTCTCACTTACTATAATAGAATGATAACCTGAAATGCCAAAGTGAAGATCGCCATGTACTTCCAAATTGCCCCATCCACTTTATATTTAAGCTATTAACTAACACCCTATCCATCTCACTCATTGGTAATGACATGTTGCAAGCCTTGGTGTTCAGGTCCATCAAACTATAGTCAATTAGATGAGTTAAATCTATTTTTGACATCAACCTCAACTCCCCTCCCAACACCTTCACTAAGAAGAACCGGTGCGGTCCCGTTACGTAATAAGATTGAAGGTCAAGAAATCATTATTGTTTGCTCTCTTTTGAAGGAAGTTTATTACAAAACCTGAACATAGTCTAGCATACAAGAAAAATGGAAATTTTGGATCCACAGATGGTAGAAATTACCCCAATGCACCAATAAACTCAAGGTTACTCCGCTTAAGGAGATATTTGTTCATGTCCAATGCCAAATCACGATAACATCCACAATGACCACTCTAGACATGCTCCTCTTTCAAAAAACCTCTTGTTTCTCTCCTTATATATCTCCAGCTGCATGTTGGAACCATCCCAAAAAAATGATTTGCCATCAAATTTTTTAGGCCCTAGCCCTACAGCAATCATCCTATAATAGCATAAGCAAAATCCTCAAATATGTGAACTTTGCCAATTGCATGTCCATGCAAAGATAGAGTAAAAGGCCAAGTGATCTACAGTTTTCAGTGAGCTTTCACACCATATATAGTGGCGATCTAATTGCAACCCTGTTCAACTAAAGCATGCTGAATGTAAAAAAAAATATTTGGACAGATTAGCTTGTTCCATTCTAGTTTCATCACATCAACTTCCAAAGCCTTTTCCATTGTCTTGTCAGCCAGAAAATAGAGTACAATGAACCTTCCAGTGTTCTTCTATACAGAATGCCACGCTTTTGGAGAATCTAATTCATCCCTTCCATGGTTATTAACCCGTCCAAATTGGAACAAATGTTCTTTCATTAAGAAGCAATTCTAGAATGTGTGCATGTATATATGTGTGTGTGTGTGTGTGTGTGAAGACTAGCTTTTGAAATCAATATTCTTTCATTAAGAAGCACCTCAAGAACGTGTGCACACACTTTTGCCTGGACTGATGAGGATGGTGTCTGAGGAAAAAAGGGAAACTTAAAAAGTAGAATGAATGCATCTGTGAACATGCAGTCCTATCACAAGCAGACTGAATAGTCTGTTCACATTCAACAAAGACAGAAATTAGCTCCAGAATATAGAATTTCACAACATAAACCTTCTACAAGAGTACAAAAAAAGACCGAAGAGGACAAGATTGCGAAGGTAAAAACAGATTCCAAGTATAGATTGGTATGGATGACCAGAACTAGTGTTAATTAGGCCCTTGCAAGTTAATCTCAAGGAGTGTAATAGACCAAAAAAAAGAAATAGAGAAGGACAAGTATTGAATTGCTTAACTTACTAGATGTTCTTGTATATATTATTGAATTCAGGGACAACATTGAATGGACATTGAACATTGCAATAGGGTTGTGATGGCAATATTAATTGCGCCTTTCAAATTTAGGATAGTTCATTATAGTCTGTGCAGTTAAAATGGCGTTATAACGCTTAACGGAGGTGAACGTTGTGACATTATCATGTTTTGGTATCACGGCTCCGATATAACAACCGTTATTGATATAACGTTTTTTAATAACACCGTTTTAACGTTTTGGTCTAATACATTAAAAAAATACCCATTTCATTCTCGTTCCAACCAGAATCAGACCTCGTCGGTTGATAGAGAACGAGATAAGAAGGAAAGAAGACGAATAGTCGATCACACTCTCATACGAAGAGAAGATGTTATTTATTAATATTTTGATGTTTTAGAATTTAATGTTATGAACATGATTTACTTTTTTTACTTAATAATACATGAATACTTAGTGGGGGTATAAAAAATATATTTAAAAAACTATTTTGTTATATCCTGTTATAACCTATAACGCTCCTGGACCGTTATGGGTCCGTTATCTGTTTTAACTGCATAGATTATAATAAAACATGTAATAAGAAGAATGTTTGCAAAGTTCACCCATGCAGGTCCCTTAGTTTTTTCAGTGTTATCATCGACATACAAGATTAAAACATTTGGGTGTCTACAAAGGTTACATCTTTTCCTAAGACTAAAAACCAAAAAGAACAAAGTGGTCCCAATGGGAAGTCAACATAGAAACTTGTCCCTTTAAGCCAAAATTCTAAATCTTTAATGAAAGACAACCTAACAAACTTTAGTTAAAATAATATATCAATAGTAATTCATGATGAAAATAAAAACATAAATAATATATCAATAGTAATTCAAGATGAAAATAAACCAAAAATTAGACCAAGAAGCGCAATAACTGAGGACCCAAAGATTCAAATCAGTAGAGATTCAAAAGCCTTAAACATGCATCCGAATATCATACATACTCCATAGATAAAGCAGATTAAAGAAGATTGAGAGCACCAAAATATCAAGTACTAGCGAGAACATTAATTCAAGATCTTCATTTGAAGTATCATGATGTATCATGAATCATGAATAAGATTTATTTTGAAACAGAAGAGTTTACTTGAATATAAGTTGTACCTAAGAAACTTTTAAAACTGATAGAAAATAAGCTATTTGCTTAATTGACAAGAAGAAAAAGCTTTGCTAAGTAGAATATGTACCTTTCCTCGCTTGTCTTCTTCCTCTTCTTTGCTAGCCTGGGGTTAAGCTTGGATTCTAATCAAGTCAAAAAGCAGTGCAGTTCAATAAAGATCAGGATGATCAATTACAATTAAGTTTTGTTTCAATCAAAATTAGAAGGAAAGTGTTGGAAGCAAACAAGGAAGAACATGTGGTATATAACTTGATAGGAAGAACATGTGGTATATAACTTGATGACACAAACTTTATCAAGGTTTTCATATTAATCATAAGAGCTCAACTTACTGTAAAATGTGTAAAAAGTAATGCAAGATCTGTAGTGCAGTTTTTTAAATGTTATGCAACTTTATTGCGACTTCTGTTACTTGTTTGCTGATGATTTTTTATCAAGAATGTATGCTAGTATGCTGTTGTTGTTAAATTTAAAATAAAAAAAATGAAAATTGCCTTGTGTCTCGTGCTCCGGGCGTTTTCAAGCCTATGTACCTCGATGCCTTAACTGCACTAATCTTCTCCTAGCAGAGTCAAATGTAAACTGCTGTTACAGAAGCTTTGATACGGAATTCCTGTTCATAAAAACTTCACTTCCTTTCACATGCTCTTGCAAGATTAAGCCAGTCTTCCCGGATATTGTATATAAGGCAGCTCTTCCAGGATATTGTGCATAAGGCAGCCTGGCGAGTGCTGAGTGGCAACCTACTTATGTCCATTTTATCAGATCAACACCATTCGAAATGTACAAGAACCATATCATGACCCTAGTCCTAGATATCTAGGGCGAACATGGTTTTTTTGTTGGATCCCTGAACCATAAAATGTCTTTGGCTTCAAACTGCCAAGTGTGTTGGTATATCCTATGTAGTCTCAGGTGCTAGGCAAGGAGCCTCTCTTGAGCGCCTAGCAACCTGGGCAAAAGGCAAGATGCCAATGCTAATAGTAAATGACAATGATAACATATAAAATAAAAACATAGTCAAAGAATTGACTACAATTTTTTTTAAACATCAAGGCAGCACCTAGGCTATGCGAGACTGTGAGGTCAAGTATAGCCAGCCTAGGCGTCGCCGAGACTTCATAGGGTATATCACATATCTATTTTGGACCCATTTCATATCGAATCAACCATACCATGTTGCAACTACAGTAAAATATCTCAATATTAATAATGTTGGGACCAAACCAATTTTATTACTATAAGAAGGTTATGATTTAAGGGAGGTGTAGTTACAGAAAATTGTTTTACACACTGCAAAATTAAGAAGATCACATGCAACAACTTCACAACATTAATCCTCAATCATCCAAATCTGCAAAGTCGTGTACACTTTAACTAAAGAAGAAATCATTGTTGCAATTCGGTAAGAAGAAGGAGATAATCCGGAGGATGACAGTAAGATATCAAAAGTTTCATCCCAAGAAGCTATAAACATGATTGAGAAGCTAGAAGCATTTTGACTTCAACAATAAGGTGTCTATGCTAACAAGTTGTTACATATCTGAAAACTCAAAAGGCATGGTATCACCTCTAAACTTAGTGAACTATTATATTCATATTAAATTTTAATTGTGATATTGCATATATATGTTTTATCTTATTCACAATTATTACTATGTGGAGGCAAATTTCAGGAATGAACTTTGATGATGATTCACAATTATTACTATGTGGAGACAAATTTCTTAACTTACTACAAGGTGGAGTTTATTCCTATTTATAACTGGTCCAAATTGGGATGCAATTTTTACGATTAGATGAAGGTTATTCCTATACAGAGTATCACAATAGGGAGGTTTTATTGTATATCAAATATGTAATGAAGGAAAAGTCATTGCATTCTAGTAACATAGTTTGAGAAGACCAACAGTAGTATTGTGTCAGGCAGTGAAACCAGCATGATATCAACAAACCACAAGGGAAAGATAAATACCTTCGATGTCCCTCAACAACCTTCGCCATGTTTCCATCATAGCTGGGAATGAAAACATCACTAGCAACTGAAACCATCTAGTCCAGGGCAGCCATCTGAGTTGAGTGATTTAGGAATGGCTTCAAATCCTCCAAACTCAGTAGCATTTCCTTCCTCAACTGAGACCAAAGATGGTCAATATGGGTGCATAAAAATATGATCATGATTTGTAAACTTTTCTAGGATTGCTTGTGATAATGCAACTGTCATGGCAAATACCTTCCTGCCTATCTAAAAATTAGTCCAGTGAAATCCTAAATTGTTTGTAGTGTTTTCTATATTAAGACCCCTGTATTATAAATTAATACTTGCAAGATTTGGATATGAAGCCCGCAAAGCAGCCAACTTTTTTTCACCACCAAAAATTTGACCAGAAGCAATGTATATCTGAGTATTTTTTTGTAAAGCCCAATGCTTGCAATACCAATGCAGTTTCCTCAGGTGTAAGAGGACAAAAACCCTCCATTTTCATTCCTTGGATACAATTTATTTTTCCTTCCATCATGGTTATGCATACCTACAAGTTTATTAGCAACGTCGCGACAAAAAGATCAGAAATAGATTAAAATATAAATAAATAAATAACAAGAATCGGATTTTGATAATGAAGAACTGGGCCACATGATTGTTCTATAACAGATTTTCCATCCAAACTAAACAGAAGCCAGCACTAGAACCAGTTAACCAGTAGAGTTTATGTCCATGATGAAATCTCCTTTAACCAAAAAATTGAAGGTCTAACCTCCTAATTTAGTCCTTTTGTATGGGATGGAAGCAAGTAAGGTCAATGTTGCACTCTATTATCAAATACTACCTAGCATACAATGGTCGAAGAAGTGACAAAACAGTTAGGGTTCTTATATCTAATAAAATATCTCTTCGTTATTCGACAAGAATGAAATAAACCAGAAGGCCCTTATATATACGACATATTCTTTTGGGAAAACCCTTAATTATAATTTCACAGTCTTTAAGCTAACCCCTAATTAAATGAAACAACTAATTACAAATGAAACAGAATTAAATATCAATTAAGAAAATGGAGAATTGCCTCGACATGTTTGTGACCGTCGACCACGTCATACTCTCCTACTTGAACTCGGCCTGAGTTAAAGCATTGACCCATTCCTCGTTACCACAACAGGCTCAAGTTCAGCCAAGAGAACCTCAGCAATAGATGGTTCCCCTTCAATATATTTAGGTGGCACTTCACTGTTAACAGTCATCAGTCTTTTTTGTGCTTAGTACGCTTCACCACACGATGTCCGAAACCCTCACAATTCACAAAATATGACACTAAAATGCTAAATTTAAGTGGGAAGTAGGTTTCACTTCATTGGCAAGAAGCAGAAGGAGGCATTGTAGTTAAGGTGTTGAGGCGGAAGTGAGGTAGACGGGCCTTAAAATGCCTGAGGTGTGGACACCTCAGTGAAGTGAAGTGAGGCGGTCTTAACATTTTTTAAAGATTATTTTTATAATAAATTAAAACATAACAGGATAGTGGTATATATCATCATTTTGATAAGTATTATAAGCAAATATGTACAAAAAGTGACACAACTACCTAGACTCGAAATGGAAATATAATAAAGTTATATAACATAGCAAAAAGATGCACTACAAAGTGTCAAGTAACTTGCAAACATCCACTAAATTATTAAAATCAATAATCTTGAAAAAATAAAACTTGTTAGAAGAAATTGTTACAACAGTTGGTAAAAGTCCACAAGTATGGTCACTAATACTGGTATTCCAAAAACATAAATATCATTGAACTATGCTATGAAAAATCAAGATTGATGTTGATCACAGATTGATCAAGACATGACATGTTTTCTCCAAAAAACAATTAAAAAAAGTGTGACAAATTTATCAATACTGAGTGTGTTGCAGTATCTTTTTGCTGCAATAAACAAATTTATCTTGTTTTTATCAAATTATCAAATATTATACCAATAAACATAAAACCCTATTATAGAGTGTGTTGCAGTCTCTTTTTGCTGCAATTGGGTTGTAAATGGGCTGGCTGCAACCATTTGTGGGGCTGAGGCAGTTGAGGCAGGGCGAGGCGGTCCGAAGCGGACGCCTTATTTCACCGCATCGCATTGCCTCACTTTCAGGTGGATTTCTGTAAAAACGCCTACGCCTTGAGGTGCGCTTAGGCGGTCGCCTTGACTACACCGGGAGGAGGAGACCCTACCCTATATGTAGCATTGTCATGGAAGTCTTGAAGTAAGCATCCACTTTCAAAATATATATGCCTTGCCCAGATAATTTATGTCTGACTCTCACAAAACCAAATCATTCCAAATGCGAACCTGCATACTAACTTTTGTTCCTCTAGCAAACTAGCTCTGGTGGAGAGCTTAAGTTCCTCCATACACTCACAATTTCATAACTCATGCACCCTAGTAAACAATTCCTTCCATAAGTTCTACAGTTAAAGCCGCTCATAATTTTTTATTTTTTTCATTTTAATTAAAATCACATACCTTGGCATATGTTTTTTCTTTATTTTAGTCACCAAGTAGCATGGCCACCCATTGACTCAAACATGGATACGGCAACATAATAAATCTCAAAAAAGTGGGACACAGATACATAAATAATATAATTTTATTATATAAAATTTTAAAAAAAAATTCTTAAATGCAATGAAAGACCTTAAGTAGAATGAACATCTTTTCATAACCACATTAAGATATAGGTTAAATCCAAAATATTCAGATAATTCGCATAGCTCAAACTTATAACTCGTGTCATAAGTCAAATCCTTAGTATGATGGCATTAACGTTCTATTCAACATCCGTCAAAATGCTTCATTCTTTCAATTACATGGTCAACTTTGTTGATTATATTTGATAATCATAAGTAATAAATCATCATCATCATCAAAGCCCATTCCCGATACTCTCGGGGTCAGTTACATGTATTTAATTCTCCAAGCAATGCGGTCTTCCTACAATGAAGAAGTATGTTAGCTACTATGGCTACCGATATTCGGCCCTCTATTGTGTTGTCTTGGCAGCCTATTAGGACTATCAAGAGCAAGTACCCTCCATAAATAAGGCCCTTCCTGTCCTCTCTACCTATTTTGCTACCTCCTACTCGCATAAACCCTTCTCCAACTAGATTATCACATAATTGAAAGTTTTGCATAAAGAGATTATGGTGTGAGGAGTATCCTTAGGAGCTTTGCAATTTTATTTTATATTTAAAATTTTTGTCATCAAAATTTTACCAAGAAGTCAACAAATAACAAAAGTAATTTGATGGTTGAGCAACCCGTCCTTAGTATACATAAAGCCATTATCGCTGACCGCTAATTTCTTTATCTCACTAGGTGTAGATCTGAAGGATCCATGGTCAAGATGCTAGAAACCTGACAAGAATCAATTGCCTCCAACAACGTATGAGCATGGGCTGAGGGTGTAAGCCCTTTTGTTGTGGAAATCAAGAGAATTGGAGGGGGGGATCGGCCTTTTCAATTTAACCTGTGAGCCACCTCCAAGGGTCAAAAGGACACAAAGCCGCCGCATGAGGAGGTGGTGTGGCCTGAATTGATACCCTCTTCGCCATGTTGTTTGATGAGGATCACCGAACTCCCTTCTCGCTCGTCGGATTGGTTAACAGCCTTACTGCTTCTCTCCCTTAAAATAGGTTGCAGCACACGCAACTCAGCCTGAACATTGACTACTGGGGTTGTTCTCCATTCCCTAGGGCTGAACAAAAAAACGATCAAACCGACCGAACCGATTGGTTCGGTTTAAATTCGGTTCGGATCGGTTTCGATTTTAAAAAATTCAAAGCCGAAGTGTTCGATTTTCGGTTTCTATGTGATTTTAACCGACCAAACCGAACCGACTGAATATATATAATAAGTAATATATATTTTATATATAAATAATATAATATGTTTAAAATAGTCGGTCGGTTCGATTTCGGATCGATTTTGTTAATGGTCGGTTCGGATTCAGTTTGAAAATTTTAAAACCGAACCATCGGTTCGGTTTTCAGCCCTACCATTCCCCTTCTGCAAGACTATCACTAAGATCTTCCGAATAGCCTCCCAAATCCCAAACTTTTCCACATAGTTACTTTTTTTTGCCTCCTTTGTCCAATGATCTACTTTGGCTGCCATGGCCTTGTGATGGGTATCCGCCATGTTCTTCCTTAGGTGTATCCTAACAGTTCACCTCTTTGATAAGATAACGTAAAACAATGGTTGTGGAACAATAAATCTGTTTAAAAAAAATCTCATTTACATATCACAAGTTTCTGGAAATACAAGGATAATACATACATGTACGGAGAGGAGAGAAGATCTTGACCTGTTTCAGAACTTCATCTCTTAATGAGTTAATGAAATGCTTAACATCAAACATATCCTTGAAATTGCTACAAAAAGTGAAAGGGAAAGAGTTATATAAATGCCAAGCAAAAACAAACGACTTCTAGCAGACAAATGCCACATAAAGCTCGACTAGACGATTTTTTAAATCCTGCAAAATAAGAACTCGAAACAAAATGCCATGGATCCTAAAAACTTTGCTTTTTTCAGTGCATTTTGTGTTCATCATTGCATACTTGAGTCAAACTATCGCAAATCATGGAAGCATGGTAGTAAAGGAATTACGAAGTTTGCCAATGTTCATTTTTGGCACAAATGGATCATTTTATGGTATTTGTATTTCAGTTACTAAGCTCATTGGATGAGGTGAGGTTTTGTACGTGATGCAAACTCATAAAATGAGCTTCCCATCCTTTACAGATACGATATAAAACAAAATCCCTTGGATCAGCCCAGAAAGATGTTTTATCAAGCTCTGGAACCAGTAATGTTAGATTAAGAAAGCGCGCAATAGTCACCATGTCACAGATCTGCAAGTAGGACTTGCAGGTATTAGAGTTCTAGTGCAATAATCAAAGTAACTTGGTTCTTCACAGGATTCAAACCCCAACATTACAGATAACTATCAAAAGATAATGAGCTCAAAAGTTGAAAAAAGCTAAAGATGTCACTGACCGCAGCTCTCATCTGGTTCAACCCACCATTGCAAGATGCTTTCAAATAACCATTACTTTTATAAACTTCTGCATGAAAGTATTTCAGGAAGATTTCAGAAGACTGCTCATAGTTTCAGATGAATGTTCGAGGTTCTAAGGACAGCCACAGGAGGACAAGGGACTTTATCATGGATACAGGCTAGAGATGTCTCTGAAACATGGTGCCAGGCCAGTGTTTCTTGTCTGGTGAAAATGTCATAGCGAAGGGAAAGAAAGGAAACCGTGTATACAAAGTTTAACCAGATTGAAAATGTTTGTCACGGAATAACACATTGCATTGACATATACGAAATGAAAATGTATTAGTTTTTACTTTTTACAAAGTTACCTGCCCTAACCATGGCAAAATTTTCCAAATATTTTGACCAAAAAACCAAACTATAACATTCACACCCACCTTTTAGTTTCTTGTGCATCTAAAATTACTCCAAATGGGAAACTCATGTACTTGGGCTATTCATGAATTAATGGACAATGAAGTTTTTTGCGCAAACCATATCCCAGGAATGATTTCTCATATCAACTCACTCTAATCCACAATAACTCAGCAAGTTAGGAACTTAGGACACAAGTTTGGTAACTAGTTTTTCCATTTAAAAACTAACAAAAACAAACCATGCTTACTATGTCATGACAATAAGAAGGTGGCCTCCCGAAACCAATTCCAATCATGTTTGTCAGTAACAGGGAGCTGCTGTCCAAAAGTTTTTCATACCTTTGAATTTCCTTCTACTTAATAAACAAAGCCTTGTATCAAACCCACTACTTTAACATTCCATAAAACTCTACCTGCTACAAAAGAGAATTTACAAAAGCACAAACCCAAATGTTGAGTTCAAGGACACTAAGAGGGTGTTTGTTTTTGCTTCTTAATAGGTCTGAAGTCTTAATAAGAAGTGGACCACCTTGTTTAGAGTGTTTGTTTTTAGTTTTGAAATTGGAGTAAGCAACAGGGAGGTGTTGAGTAAAAAATCATTCCAATAATAACCTTAACATAATTTTGTAATGACAATTGTTGCCCCCATCTTCTTAAAAACAAGTAGGGCTAACTTTTGACGGCACACCTTCATTATCTTCACCAAGCATTGTGGTTCCACCTACCTTCACAAGGGCTTGGTAAGAAATTTATCTCATTTCTCTCCATCTTTCCAACTCTCTGTCTTATGTATATTTTCAATTCTCTTTCATCTTTGGTCATATTTTGATATTCTTGTAATGAAATGTATTGTAACATTCTCTAGGATTTGTATAATTATTGGGTATGATTTTAAGCACAATATTTATATTACAGATAAACAGTTCCCATTCAGCACCTAAAAACAAACACATTTTAATTTTACAACAGCTCATTTCGAAGCAAAACAAATGGCTCGTTCAAAACTTTTAACTCCAATTAGAAGTTAGACGCCCTCTAAAATTTAACAGATGACTTTAACTTCCATAGGAGACCTCCAACACACAAAAACATAGCCCCCGCCTAGCTACAATTAAAAAATTTTCTTGAGAGTGCCACTTTATCTAAGTTCCCTCATTACACAATGTCTCCAAATTTATACCCAAATTAACCAAAACCTGTGAAATGATTATAACTTATTTCCATTCCTTGAAAGACTAGAAATCAAATTGAAATCTCCCAAAGAAAACCAAGAAACAGAAGGTTGGCATGACAGTAAAGAGAGAAGGCTTACGAGAGATAGGCAAAGGTGGATGAATTGGAAGGTCGGAATGGAGAGAGAAGTTGACACCATTATTGCACCTTGAATTAGTAGCACCAGTAGGCCATCCTTTTGGGAAGATAAAGATGGTGAGGATGCCAAAGCTCTACCACCCAAGTCAGCTGTGTGATCCCCGTCCACACTTGTCGTTAACCTAAGAAGCCACACTCGTGCCACCTGGTCACTCAAACCTCCCTCCTCCTCCTCCTACACCGCCACCTCTTCTACCCTTGTTGCTTCCACGACCTTCATCCATCTCTTCTTCTTTCGCTTCAATTCTTCTCCATTTCCTAAACTCGGAACCCTAGTTTTTCAAAGAAAGCGACGGAGGAGCGAATGCGGAACACGATTGATTGATTGTTGAGCGAGACAGACGGAGAGAGCAATGGAAGGGAAGTGTGGTTTTCTTTGTTTGATAAGTTTGCTTTCCCTCTCGAATGAAATAGATTATATTTTTTGTTTGCAATTCAAATCAGTCCGAAACCTAACCGTTTCCAATTCTTTGCTTTGATCCTTGTTTTGGGAGATACAGCCAATAAAGACGGAAAGAAGGAAAGAGGAGGTTCCGTAGGGTGTTCCCTGACACGTTCTCACTCCACCTCAACTTTATGGAATGGGTGTGCAAAAAATCTAAACAGCCAAGCCCCTAGTAGCAGGACAGCGCCGGGGGTGGGGGGAATTCTTTTCTTTTTTATCCTAACCTTACCAAACAACCCTACAAGTATTCTAGTATCCACATGCCTCAAAATTAAATGGCCCCAGCTAAATAACACTTATACTCATTAACACCACCAATCCCTTATTTTCTGAAGGGCATTACTATTTTTCTGAAGGATACCATCATTACTGAAGAACATCATCAATATAAAAAAAAAAAAATCTAATCTCTCTTCTCCATCAAGCACCCCCACCACCTTGCCCTCTAATCATTGGTCGAATCTCTTATTCTCTCATCTCTTCTTTTCTTCTTCTCATCTCTTTCTCTGTTCTTTTCTCTTATTTTCTTCTTCTCCTCCTCTCCTATCTTTCTCTATTTTCCATCAAGAACCACCACCACCCGGCCACCATCGACCACACCACCACCCCGCCGGCCTCCTCCTCCTCTCTTCATCTCTTCTGTTCTTTAATCTTATGTATATTTATTCTTCTCCTCTCTTATTTTTTTCTTCTTTTTCTCTTATTTTCTTCACAACAAAATATCATGAATTAATAAACACAAATTGGAATTTTAGAATTACTCATTTGAAATAAAATCAATGAAAAAAATGAGGAAGAAAGAAAACACTACAAACGATAGAAAAATAAAGGCAAGCCTACTTTCATTAATATTTTTAAATATCACAAGAAAATACAAAAACAAATATTAAAATAAAGCTAATCGTCTAAGAAGCGCTCAATAAAGTCCTGGCAGTGACTATTCCACACCACCATTTCCTCTTTCTCACACCATTCTACTCTCCCACACCACCGATATAAACAAAAACCCAAATTTTTTTCCCCTCACCATTCAAATCGACAAACGGTTCCTCCCTCATTGGAAATTTCTCACTCTTACACATTCAAATCTCTTCCAAATCTCTTCCCTCTCCCTCGAACATCTCTCAAAATCCCCTCAAAATCGAAACCCTCAAACTCTCCAACATGCAACAGCTAAAAAATGTCACCTCTCAAAGTGCAAAACACATCTCTCTTGCAACTCCAACTCTTCTGTAAGTGAGTCATCCATTATATCTTTGGGTTTAGGATTTTTGTTTGGATTGTAAGTGAGTCGTCAATTGTTTGCTTTTATGCATTGGTGTATTTGTTTCCATCTTTAAAATAAAATTGTTTATGCTTTTTGTGCATTAATCGTTTAGTTCGTCCCTTGGTAATGAAAGTAATTGTGAAGGCGGATTTGGTGGTCACTAGGCTCCAAATTGGTATTTTTCTTAACAAAATGTAGGAAAATGAGATATATAATGTTGTTTTACATCCAAATTGGCTAAAATATTGCTTAAAAGTTAGTAGAATTTATTGTACAAAAAACTTGTCTTGAAGAATTTGTTTCCTTTTATTTGAAGGTTTATCATATTTTCTGTTGGTCATGATGTTGGTGGGGATGATGGAGACGATAGAGGTCATAAATGACCCATGACAGTGTTTGCCAAAAAATAGAGAGCATAAAAGAGCAAAAAACAGGTAAAAGAACGAAAAAAAAAGAATGGAAGAAAATAGGGACAGAGAAGTAAGAAGGAAGATGAGGGAGGAGCAAATGGGGATTCAAATAGATCCTCAAGAAGCATATAGACAAGTCATTGTATCGCAAAGTCAATCTCAAACAGAAGAGCAAGCAAGTTCGAGTGGTGCATGTGTTGGACATGAATGTGAGGAGTTAGAGGAGCGTGAGAATGTGCCTATGGATGAGGATGGGGCAGGGGATGATGAAGAAACTGCTGCAAAGGAGGGTAAAGATGCTAGACGAGACTCTTATCCCGATGGTCTTGTGGATTGTACCACATTAGACGATTACCATGACCATATTTCTTGTGCCATTTGGGATGGTGAGCCGATAAGTTAATATTTTTAGTTAGTTAAATTAAATAAGTGTGTTATTTATATATATTTGGACATTGAATTACTTAATGTATATGTTTCTTGTATTTAGGAGCGAGATGCATTGCGGTGTCGACATCAATATAAGAACTTTATAGATCGAGAATTGAAACATGAGCCGAAAGAAGTAAAGCGATTGATCTACAATAGTGGTTTGTATCCCTTGATTAAATATTGTAAGGTACATCCTGATAATGTGACCATTTGTGCTTTCGTGGAGCGTTGGAAACCTGGTACCAACACTTTCCACCTACCTTTTTGGAGATATGAGCATCACCCTAGACGACGTCTACCGTATAACTCATTTGTGGATTCTTGGTAAGCCGGTTAGAACGACGGTGAAGATGACAGTAGATGAATGTGTTACATTATTGGTGGATGGTTTGAGGATTGAAAGTAAAGAAGCAAAGGTCCATGTCAGGAAGCATGGGAGATATGTGGAAATGAAGTTTATTCAGGACCATTGATGTAAACAGGCTACGGAAGTTGATTCTCTTGAAAGGAAACAACAAGTGTGTAGGGGTTACTTGTTGTTTCTTCTGGGTATGACTATATTTGTTGATATAAGTGGAACAAACGTTTATATTGAATATTTGAATATGCTGATGGAGGTGGATGATATTAACAAGTATGCATGGGCATAGGAGCTTTGGCAGTCTTGTTTCGTCAGTTGGGCGGTGCTAGCAGAGAGGGAACGAGGCAAATTGTTGGATATTTGTCTCTTTTGGCGATATGTTTCGAATTTTTTATTTTGTTAATTACCCTCATATTTCATCACATTTGTTTATGTTATTTTCGTTTATAGGCATGGATATATGATCACTTCAGACTCTGGGGTAATGCAAAACTGACGTGGGATGCTAGATTCCCCACCATGGCTAAGTGGGAACCCCCACAAATTGTAGGGGTTTTGAACGACCAAAACATCATTCTTAAGATCTTAATGACATGTCTCCTGAAGAGGTAAAAATGCATCTTTAAGTTCAATAAATTTTTTTGTATGCGTCATATATTAATAAGTTTTAATTATTATAATTTGCAGGTACTTTGGGACCCTTACGTGGAGTCCAAGAGAAACACTCCCCTTCATGGCATCACATGGTTCACATGATGTTTGTTATGCCTCGACATAGAAGAACTCTATCACTCTGATAGAGTTATGAGACAAATGGGAAAGGTACAAGTCATCCCAATTCTTCTAATCCAAGCCAAAAGGAATAATAGAGCTTGATCTGGCAAGCACTATTTACGTGAAGTATGAGGTGTTGGCTTCGTTCGCTCAAAGGTGGCATTATCAATTCGTGCCAACTAACCAACAAGGTGCCCCCGTGAAGCTTCCATGGGACTATGCGGTGGATTACTTGGACTGGCTTCACCGCATTAGCCATCCCTTCGTATAACCACTGAACAAGAGAATAAGTTATCACCTAAGAAGACTTTTTTTTTCAAATAAGAGGGTAAGTACAAACATTTTACACTTATGTAATTTCAAAATTTTACATGGTTTGCACTAACATATAATGTTTCCCTGCAGGAGATTGCCATTAATCATGCTCGTAACTTGATCAATGCCTCAATTGAATAAGGGAAAATGTCGACAATGTTATTTTGCTCGCCCGGCAAAATAGAATACGGGATTTGCTAGATGAAATTCTATGCCCATTACCTTGGGACAAGAGGAAGAGCCTGACGTACGCCCCAGTGTTGACAGTGGTGAAGTTGGTGGCGGAGGAAGTGAGCATCGAAGCAAATCGAGGCATGAACAAAGATTCTATGTTCAGAGGCGACAAAGCTAGTGTCTTTATTTTGTAAACTTCGGAAAAAAAAAACATTTGGAAAATATTTGTTTAGAAGCTTTAAGTTTTGTAAACTTCAGAATTTTTTTGAAAACTTCAGGTTTTTGTTTTTTAACGAGCTTTAAGTTTTTACTTATGTTCGATATTGATTGTCCATATGTTAAGATATTGAATGTGAGGCTATTGTTATGACAACGTAACAAACAATGCGACAATGACATAATTTGCAAAAATAATTATCAGTAGAGAAAATAATTATAAGAACATAATGAAATAATTATCAGAAAAAATTATTTCATCATGTCCAAAAGCAAATTATGCAAACTAACAGGTTTAAGCAAATAGGTTGTGAAGAAAGAGTAAATGATATAATTATTCGAACATAATGCGACATCATGTCAGAAAACAAAGCGACAAAGTTTATTTTCGATGCGACAATGCGAACAAGGTCAGAAAGCAAAAAATGAGAAAAAAATCTAGAAAAAATGCAGTTTTTTGTTCTGTTCGCAGAGAACAATGTGGGTTTTGTGCAAAACCCCGCAGGTTTCCATGTGAAACGCAAGGAGCGGTACTGGGATTCTCAAAACCTCCGCAGGGATTACTACGAACATAAATTTTTTTTTAGTGTACAATGCGGGACTTTTGAATATCCCCGCATTCTTCACTGCGAAAAGAAATTTTTTACAAAAAAATTATTGTTCGCAGTGAGCAATGCGGGGTTTTTGAAACTCCCCGCATTGTTCTCTGCGAACATAAAATTTTTTGTAAAAAATTTCATATTCGCAGTGTACAATGCAGGACTTTTGAATAACCCCACATTCATCGTGACGAACAGATATTATTTTACAAAAAAAAATTTGTTCGCTGAGAACAATGTGGGGATTTTAAAAAACTCCGCAATGTTCCTTGCGAATAGAATTTTTTTCAAAAAAAAATCATGTTCGCAGTGTTGACTGTGGGACTTTAATTTGCATTTCTCCGCATTCTTCTGTGCGAACAAAATTTTTTCTGCAACTCGAATTTTTTTTCTTCAGTTTGTGATATGTTTTTTAAACTTAGTTTTCTGAAGTTTATGCGCATTGTCGGATCAAACCTAAACTCGAACCATACAAGTCTTCCGAACTAATCATTTATGTGAATTCCATACAAGTCTCATTGTCACATCAAACTAGATTTTTCTAAATTTTTCCTGATATTATTTTCTAATTTCGCATTGTTGCATAAATCTAATCATTTTTTTGATATCGCATTCTCGCATCATACATAAACAAAACTCAAACTAATAAGAGTCAAATTCCATATAATATATTAACAAAATCTCGAAACATAGAAGTCTTTCGTTTAAAAAAAACGGTGACTTTTCTAACAAAACAATGGTTCGACTTCTTCACATTCTTTGTCATTTACATTTACATTTTTTCATCTCAATAATGGTTAGCAAAATATAATATGTGTATCAGTCCAATATGGTCACCACCCTGTTTGACTTCTTCACATTCTTCTTATTCTTGTCATTGAACTTCCTCACCATTGTCACACCAATACCAAGCTGGACATCAAAATTACTCTTCAACGAGATTGAAAAAAAAACATGCGACACGGCCAAGTTGGTACTATAAGAGGCAATGGTGGGTTCGGTTGCATATGGAGGAGGATATAATAATTGCTCTGAGCCAAGTGTGCCATGAAACAAACGCGTCCTTCGTCAAACTGTGGTGCCGGGTAAACATAAGGAAAACATGACGTGTTTTGGTTCCCATAACAAACAAAGACGCATTAGTAACAGTTCGCTGCCGGCTCTAACATATCGAGGTCAATGTCCATAAACCAACTTTCCCTATTTATCCACACCTGGCCTTCTGGAATTACCAAAGCGTCCTTCACAACCTTTACCCTGACTCGTGCCACATTGCAAGCCACAACTCTTAATTACTTTGAAGCTCTATCAGCATGTCTTTCTGTACCTGTTTCCAACCGCTTTCATCGTCATAATGTAGGAATTTGGCTATGCATCGAAAGCCACAGTTTCCATCGCCTTGAACATTGTCAATGTCATAAATATAATCTTGTATCCAAGACGGAATCTGCCTCATCAATCCATTGTTATGAATTTCCGGCTCTCTTTTTTTATTGACAACTTCTTACTTTTGCCTTTCATTTCTACTTGTGTCATGGCGTATTCGTGTCTTGATGGATCCATTTTTGTGGACTTTTCGTGCTTAGCCAATTTATTCTTTTTAGGTCTCCCATTTCCAGCCAAAAGTGCTAATGGTTCAATCATCACACTATCACCCGGGGAACTCAACTCTATAAACTTCCTCTTCATCATCAACTTCTGATCATGAGTTGACTCATTAAACCTATTAATAAGGGCGTCGACCACTAGGTCTATAATCATATCGCCACATTCAAGAATAGGTGTTGTGCCAAGTTGAAGCCAATACTTATCTATGGTGCGTACTGAAATTTGTTCTGTGGGAGTTAGATAACCTGTAAGTTCATGAATGCAAGGTAATCCATGAGTCGTTCGAAGCACACAATAACACTTGACAGGGTCAACCCCCACACTTTCACACCTCCGAATTTCTGAATTGATCAAATCAATAGCCCTGTACGCCACCGACCCATGAAGTAAGCCAAATAAAGTGAAGTTATGGTCAGTCTTCACCTTCGTCAGACTATACTGAAATGACTACTCTATCTCAACTAGTTGAATTTTGATCATATTATGCATCTTTGTCCAGACATTAAGGAATGTACCTTGTGAATTTTCCAACGAGTGCTTCAACTTCAAGTGTGCACCTTCAACTCAACCTATTGTCCATTGCTCAAAATGCATAAATTTATCAGTCAATGCACTGACAAAGTACTCCTTATGAGAATACCAAACTGTCTTGAGATATTCCAAACACTTTGGGTATTTTGCCCATCTTCTATCAAACTCAATTGTGGCCTTGTTCCATTTATCTTCTGTACTCAATCTATACAAATCTGAAAATGAATCTATAAACTCAGCCCACCGGTCATTATCCTCAAAGTGTTTCTTACAGTTTTCTCAACATTTGTGTTGATGTGCCATGTGCACAATAATCTCCCTGCATTTGGAAAAACTCGCTTAATAGCCTTGATCAAACTCGCTCAATAATCTCATTGCCTTTGGAAAAACTCGCTCAATAAACTTGATCAAACTCAGTTATCTATCAGTTACAAACACACTTGGCAAGTTGTCTAGCTCAAAAAATTTGTGCAAGCTTTTCCAATGCCCAAGCGTATGACTCTTCCTTTTCGGAACACATAAAATAAAATGCAACATTGAAGGTCTTTCTGGTGTGCACCAATAATCTCAAACAACAACATCCTCTAGCAATTTATTTTATACATGCAATCCATAAGCATTACTTGTGGAAAACACTTTGCCAACTGAATAGAATTAGGATGCGCCCAAGAAAGGTTGGTGACTCTATTCCTCTGATCAACAAAATGTCACTCTATGTACTTGTGCTCCCTCAACAACTCTAGAGTATGTTGCAAAGTTGTCCTGCCTCTTTGTTCGAGTACCTTTAGCCGACACAATACACTGTAAATATGCTTCAAATTTGAGATATTATTTGGATACCTCTCTTTCAGTCGAGACAAGATGTTGCGAGGGCTCACACCAGACTTCGCCATATTCTGCACATAAATCATTTCCTCTACATTCAATTTTCCAGCAAACTAATGACCAACAAGTGACTCTGATCGAGGATGATTGTGGGTTCTACATGTCACTTGCAACCTTCAATGGCCATTCTCTAGTGGGATCCCTCTCAACTGAAAATTGCACCCACACTTATTTATACTGCTTGATCGAACAAAATTCTTTAACCTTTTATCAGACTTCCTTCCCCTTTCACAACCAAAATGGATCATTCCCTCCTGTTTTTGATTAGTCGATTCTGATTTAGTGATAATAACAACTATGTTATTATCCCTACTGATGCCTTGGACCCAAGCTATCAACGAAGACCTTGATGAGAATACCTAAAAAATTTTAAAAACTTGTTAATAACAACATATTTATAACAATGGAAAATGGTGAAAACGAAAATAAGTAAAAATTTACATACCTCGTCCGTAACAAATAACTAACTATCATCGATTACCAGTACCAATGATCTTTCTTCATTGTTATTGTCACCACTTCCATCAACATTATCATCATCATTCTGCATAATAATTCAATTTATAATTAGTTTGATATATTAATTAAAATTTTAATTTACTTAACAACAAAATGACGGTTACCTCTAAATGGTTCGTATGTGGGTTTTCAATATTGTTAAATGACATTTCCATATCTATTATATCTATTAGAAATGCCTATGCACCAACGCATCATACAATAATCAATCAATTATTTTGAAAAAAAATTACATGCAAATTAGATGAAATTTTTTAATGCAAATTACCTCAATTGAAATGGATTGTCCTTGCTCTTTAAATTGATCATCTTCTTCACCCTCGTGTTCACCCTTAAAATCTTCATTTCTAACATCATCAATTTCACTAAACCCTTTCATTTTCATCTAATAAAATCAAATAAGTTCTTCCAAGTGAAATGTAGTGGAATGCAATCGAAGAGAGAGAGAGACAAGGAAGCGAAGGAGGATGAGGATGAGGAGATGATGGGTTTTTCCTATTTTCCTTTGCGATTTTGGGGTTTTTACGAAGAGGAAGAGATAGGAAAGAGGAGGAGGATGAGGATGACGAACCTTGCAAGGAAGTGAAGTTTGGTCACCGAGTTTGGGACGACACGCAGCAAGAAGTGCAAGAGATCAAGGGAGGGAGATGTGTTTTTGTGTTTTGCGTTTTCCTTTTTTGTTTCTTTTTAGGTTTAGCATATTTATTGGTGGTGTGAGTAAACAAAAAAAATGCAATGGTGGTGTGGAGTAGTTGCTGCCTAAAGTTCTTCAGGGGGTGACGTTCACAACCCTCTTCGTCGGAGTAGTAGTCCATTAACTAATTCGCACCATCATCATCGTCCTCCTTATCATCTAAAGACGGTGACGAGTGGAAGTCGTCATCCCTAAAAGAGTCCTCTTTTGGATCACCCATGTATCCCATTCTTCATATGAGTCTTCTTCTTTGAACATTGCCATTTTACTCTTTTCTTCTTTCTCTTAATTTGGTGATGAATACTAATAGACTACTCCCTTTTTTTTATAATGCTCAACTTAAATGACATTTGTCACCCAAAGTAATTTTCTTGTGATTATGCAACCATGGTGGTTTTCCCATGTATGCATCAGCACTTCCTAAAAGGCTACTTGAATTTCATAGATAAAGGAAAAAGTGGAAATAGTAGGAGGATAACGACCAATCCTACCCAGAGATACCCAAACACAGCAGAACATGCGAGCAACATAATCATATTCGCGTTTGTTTGAAACAGAGTTAGGATTTTGCCCAAACGTAGTGAAACATGCGAGCCTAAGGCACAAATTCGCAGGATCCGCTGCGTTTAGGTAAAAACCAGACTCTGTCCATTTAAAAAAAAAAAATTGTTTGACCCAAATTTTAATTTTATGCAATTTCTATGGTTTAAATACACTTTTAACAAATAAAATCTATTGTCAAACCACACTTTGGATAAGAAATATGGATGCTTGAAGACAATGTCCAAGATCTTCTTTAATAATAGATTTTATTTGTTAAAGAGTGTATTTAAACCATAGAAATTGCAAAAAGTTAAAATTTGGGTCCAACATTTAAAAAAAAAAATGGATTGAGTCTGGTTTTTACCCAAACGCAACGGATTTTGCGAATGTGTGTTAGACTCGCATGTTCCGCTACGTAACAGTTTTTCAAGTGATTTTGGATAGGGTCGCAGGAGCCGCTACGAGTTTTATTTTTATTTTTATTGTATTCGCATTTTAGTCAGCGAATGCGAGTGTGGAGCTCACATGAAACTGAAAATGGAAGTGTTCAGTATGCAAATGATGAGTTTTTGTTGTGTGTCAGTATATTATGCATGCAAAAAGTTCACCAAGGTGAAGTTTCTGTGTCTTTCTAACTACAAGCTTTTGTATTTTTAGCAAGGGGAAGCGGCAATGCAACTATATGATGGACTATTTGAATTTGATCATTGTTTTTAGTTACATGCTTGATGTTAACCATTAATCACGTGCATAATAAAACAAAACCAAATTTCAAAAAAAATTGTCCCCTTTCTTAATATGAGATTTTGAGCTTCCAAAAAATTTAGCTTTTAAGAATTTAGTTAAAGGAAGGGGTTGTGTGGCTAGTGTTTGGGAGGGTGAGGGTGAGGGTGACTGCTGGTGGGGTGCAGTGGTTCCTCATAGGAGAGGAGAATAGAGGAAGAGAAGAGAAGAGAAGACGAAGTGAGAAACACACACCACCCCCTACTAAAGGACACCACCACCATTCATAGGAGAGGAGGGGAAAAAAAGAGGAAGATAAGAAAAAACGAAGATAAGATAGAAAGAGGGAAAGGGGAGAAGAGAGGCAGGCAATGGCGGGGCAAAGTGGTTGTGTTGGTGGTGGTGGGAGAGGTGGTAGTGTTGTTTGTGATGGAGAAAAGAGGGAGATGGAGAAAAAATAAATATGAAGAAGAATAATATGAACAATGAATGAGAGAGGCTTTTATAATGCTGGTGTCCTTTAGCAAATCCAAAAAACACAAAATGTTGGTGGTGTCCATCAGTAGAAGTGGTGGTGTTATTTAGCAGGGGCCAAATTAATATAGTTGGTAAGTTTATCAACGTTTATCACAATTGATAAAGCTCAATTGACAAAGTTATCCATCCCCTAACTCTTTCCAAGGTGAGGGGAGGTTTTTGAATTGTGCACTAGCATTTGGTGCTCACTAAAGTTGTAAGTGGGTTTCGATATGTTGCGAGATCGAGACTTAGTATCGGAAAGCTTGGGATGAGGTATGAGATAAAAAATAGAAAATAAGAAAGAAGGGGAGAAAAATAACAAAAAAAGGGTAGGGACGGCGAGGCTGGGTTGGGTGGCAACCTATTGAGAATGAAAGAAAAGGTTGTCATTCTTGTTGCTTGTTGTTGAAAAGAAAGGGAAGATAGAGGAAAAAAGGAAAGAAAGATAGAAACATAAAAATAAAGGGAAGGGCAGCTAGCGATGGCAGTGCTAGGCAAGGTGACAGTTTACCTGATGTCATTCTTGTTGCTTGTTGTTGGAAAGAGATCGCAGAGGGAAATTTGATAGGAGGAGAGAGGGGGGAAACACAAGCTTTTGATTAAAATTTTAAGTAAAATGATGGAGTCAAAAAGTTAGTGTCAACAAAAAAATCCCCACAAGCTTTTGAAAGTGTATACTAGCTAGGGGTGGGCACGGTCCGGATTGGTTTCAAATTTTTAGGAACCTAACACGGACCGTTTAAATTTAATGGATCCGGTCCGGTCAAGATTCCCTTATTTTGAACACTGGGACCGAACCTAACTCGAACTGTTTGGAACGGTCCGGTTCATACGGTTCCAAAATGAGAATCTTAATATATTCATGGTATTGATTATTTGATTGTATTGATTCATATGTCATGGACTAGACTAAGACTCAATCCTTTTTTCTCCATTGAGAGCTGCATAGAATTGACAAGAGAACTGGTGCTAATGTTACTGAAGCGACTGCAAATGGTTTAGACCATTTTTCCTCACTGACAACTGGTATAGTTAGTCTCCTAGGTAGATAAAGAGGCAACTATAGTTGGTGAGAGCTTCAACACTCTTGACAAGCTATCTAGAGATGAACAAAAGTAATTTGCAGCTGTGTTTCCCAATAGATAGAAGAGTAAAACAAGCCAAATGAAGAGTACTATATAGCCTAGTACTGGATATCGCCTGCATACGCAGTAGAAGAGCTGAAGATAGTTTATGTACCCTTTGGAATTACACCCTTCCTTGGACTTGACATACTCACACTTAGCTTTGTTATCATGATATCTTTGAATGTCATTGCAAGTTTAATTGTCATTGCATATTTTCCTCAAGTGGTCTCACATACATACATAGCTTTATCATGGTGAGCTTGTTGTCCTTAGTGTAATTTTCCTCAAATTGTATCCAAGCTAAAAATTCAAATTGTATCCAAGTCCAAGCAAATTGTATCCAAGCAAGCAGCAAATTCACTCGCCTTGTTCATATCTTTTTATCAACAAATGTCATAAAGGAAAAATAATAATACCAATAACCCATTTTTTCCAGACAAGATTTTTCTTAAAATTGAGTTAAAATTAGTCAGAAATACAATACATTCTAAGAAACAGAGAAAACAGAACTAATTAAAAACATAACATTTAGTTTTTTCATGACCATGAGAACAGGCTTCCCAAATCTCTGTGAAGACTTCAACAATGACTCTATGATGATGCGAAGAGTTCAAAGAGAGGAAACACTGAAGCAGCTTTTCAAGATCTTGGCCGAAAACATCTGCTTTTCGACAATCATCTCAACCATAGCAGTTCTGAAATCACTTTTAGGATCTTTGGAATGTTTCACCACTGCAAAGCTCTCTTCAACCTTCCCTTTTGAGACTAATGGACTAATACTCATCTCAGAATTCCTTCTTGCAGCTCTTCTCCTACGCGAACTTCGTTTATTTCTCGACTCGGAAGAATCGGAAGAAAAGCTCTTAGAAGAGAAAAATGTCTCAGTTTCATCCTCTGTCTCGTTTTCATTACTAAACCAGCCATTGTTGGTTTCTCCAGAGGAAGAAGTCAACACATACTTCTCCTTCTTCTTTCTTCTCTTCTGAGTTTTCTTCACCTTCCTTGGTTTCTTCCTTCTTGTCTTCGAATCCAAACTACGATATTTAATGACCGAATTCAAAGGCGAAATGGGTGAAGTCGAAGAACATGCTCTTCTTCTTCTTCTACAGATTCTTTTTCTTCTTCGATCGAGATGGGGAATCAAACAAGTGATCTTCTTCTTCTTCGATTGAGATGCGGGTGCGGCTACAGAGAAGAGAGGGGAATCATCTCAGTTTCATTTTCTCCTCTTTAGTTCTAAACTTCTAACTTTCTAACTAACTTCCTATTTAGGTTTAACTTGTAAATGTAATTTGAAATGGGTCCAACTCGGACCGTTTCTTTTTAAATAATTGGAACCGGGACCGGACCGTTTTATAACGGATCTGAACCGTATCTAAAAACACAAAATGAAAATCCAGACCGTTTAGAGCAAAACGGTCCGATTCGATTTGAACCCGCAGATCCTCGACCCGTTTGCCCACCCCTAATACTAGCATTTGGTGCCCACTCAAAGTGTGAGTGGGCTTTGACCGAAGATATGGTACTTCATGCATGCAGTACAATTAATGTCATGGATTGGGCTTCTTGATCAATTCAAACTGCCCACCTGTAACTGAACCTTGCTAAAGAGGGACGAGAGTTATTTCTTCCAAAAGTGTCTCCAATAATCAAGTTAATCTTCAATGTGGACAAAGTAATAATCAATCAATCAAACTGACAAAGCAATAAAGAGAGGGGTGTTTTGCATATTTTCAAATGTTCAGTTATCTTGGACACATTTTTAAGCCTTTAAGGTGTGTTTGATAGGGGTAAATAAAGGATATCACAGAAGGGATATGAATTGAAAGAGATCTGAGTAATTAATTTTTGATTTGAGTATTAGAACAAACTATTAAATTAGCCAAAGATTAAATCTTGAGAGCTTGATTGCATATTAAAACATGGTCTTTCAACTGAAACCAAGAGTCTTGATGACTTGTTCTAGGAAACCAAGACCAGAATAGGCTAATTATTTGTTTGTTTGGTTGGTTTTTATAGTTTGCAGTATTCATGAAATGAAGCTCCTTATTGAATATTTACTTGTTTTTCTATTGTTCAGTTATGTACAAAAGTACTACTGTTTTCCATTAATTCGTCTAGGTGACTCGAACCATTGATACAATCACAGCCACTAGAATATGGGATTGTCCAACGGACCTCCAGCGACGAGTTCAAGAGAGAATTGTTTAGTAGCAGGGTCGGTCTTAACCTCCCCAAGAAAGGCGATTTAAACGTACGTTCAGTACTCCGTGGACTCTTTGACTACTGGAAGCTCTGGATCATCAGATTGGAAATCAAGCTTGAAGATTTTGATATTTGCAGAAGAACTGAAGGACAGACCCACCACTCTAGCCATGGTGCCCGCTGCTAGGTACGGTGCATCAAGCATCAAGGCCACCGAAGTTGATTTGTTCACGCTCTTGATGCACGTCATGGTCACTAGTACAGATCACACAGTAGTGTTTTATTGTTTATATTTATCTTTCTTTGGATCGCCTTATGTATCATCCATTCATGGAGATCCGACTATGATAAATTTGATGCCTCGTTCGGCCTTCCCTTCAGCAATCAAAAGATCATCTTGCGACTTGCTATGCTAAGGAAACTCTTGAATTTTTCGTCGCAAGGATTTATGAGCCAATTGAGCCCACCGTGTGCCATCTGTTATGATCTGTGAAACTGATAGGCCAATGAGACTATAGGGGGATATATTTTTTTTCTTTCAAAAATCGAAGTTAGATTAAAAAAATCATTAAGCAAAATTTGTTCAATTTTGAAGTTATTCGCATAAACACGTTAGAAAATAGTATTGCTACTCTAGATAAGTCGAATACAAATAATACCCCACCACTATTTTTAGTTGATTTACTGAATGAGCACAATAAGTGAGAAACCTTGATTCTATTTGAACGAAAATCAAGTTATAAAAGAAATAAAATCAAGACACTATTTGAGTATCTGCAGAAGCATGAGATAAAGTTTTTATAAGGAGAAATTCTAGGTGTCGAGGAAACCAGCGAGGGGAGGGAGGTGGCGGGGTGGGAACCGTTCACCTCCCTTGGGATGCGTGCCAACTTTTTCGGTGCGCGCATCCCGAGGGAGGTGAACGGTTCCCACCCCGCCACCTCCCTCCCCTCGCTCATTTCCTCGCTGGTTTCCTCGACACCTAGAATTACTCTTTTATAAGAGATAAAACCAATTAAAAATCCCTAAATTTTAGGTTTCAAACATGCAAGTTGTGAAATTAATGACGGCAAAATATAAGTGAATATACATCAAATAAGAAGGTCATTACAGCCGTACATGTGGCAAATATCGTCCACCGCGAAGACCAAATATTTTAAGACCAGGACAACTCCCAGAACCCAAAAAGGGCGGATCCAATCATAAAAGCCCAAACAAAGCCCATCAGAATAAATCATGGTCAGAGGCCCAATAGAGTTCTCTCTTAAAAATGAGGAGCATTACAGAGAAAAAGAGTCGTGGATGAAGTTACGCCCCCAAAGACACATCTTCATAAAGGAGGAGACTGTTAGATAGAACGTCTCCTCTCGTTGCGCCTCACAATTCGCACAGAGAATTAATAACGACCACTATATAAGGTAAAAGGAACATTCGACAAAGGTATGCAATTTTAACTGAGTTCTGTCCATATTTATCTACATATCCAACAAAGTTACTGACTTAAGCATCGGAGTGTCTTCGACCACAAAAAATGTGGTCTTTGGCAATCTAACACTTGTTTTGCAGGTCAGACTTACAAGAGACCAAATTTTGGATTCATCAGTTTGGCGCTGTCCGTAGGGAATGACAGTCTCCTTACAAGGAGAGAGTTTGTTGTTGGAAACTTTCTCAGTTATAATCAGCGATTAAAAAGCTCTTAGAACAAACAGAACACTCTACAGACCCTCAACCCAACAACAATCAAAACAATCCTCCCACCGGAGAAGCTGCACTGCCAATGGTGCATGCTTCAAATCTAGCGACAACCCTCGAGCCAAGCATGGCTAGCGACGGAGAGCCACAACATGTGGTAGCCCAACCATCTCAAGCACTGCCATGGATCCTCGCGTGGATCAACTTATGCCAACCGCGTTCGAGAGAGTAATGAAGTTCCTGTAGAACTTTAGCAAGTGAATCTCGAAAGCAGTGAACCACCGGAAGATGGCCCCCTCAGAGCGATGAGACCCCTGCTCAAATCCATTTAAGATCGAGGTCACAAATCCTAACGTACTGGACGTACGAATTGGCTATATCATTATTTTCTGACGCGCTCATGGTGACTCCTTTGCCAAAAAAGTTCATTCCATCAAAGTTCAAGGCGTATGATGGCACCACCGATCCGACAGACCATCTGTGACATTTCACCACATGATGGCATTGAAAGATAGCACAAAGTCCATCCCGTGCCGAACATTTCCAACCTGTCTCACCTCCATATTGATGAGTTGGTTCAACAGCCTGCCACCGAGGTCGATAGACTCCTTTCAAGCGCTAGCTACTGTATTCATCACGATGTTTATTGACAATCAATGGATGAGAAAGGGCCCACACTACTTGCTTCACATCAAATAGAAGCCCGAAGAAACTATAAAGGAGTACGTCACTCATTTTACTAAACAGTTGACCATGATTGACGGCTGCAGCGATGACACACCATAGCCACCTTCACCTCCAGATTAAAAAGGGGATCAATTTTTCGATTCTTTGAACCTAGACACCCCGAAGAACATGGAGACTCTATTAAAGACTGCCCAAACACACATAACTCTAGAGGAAATTGTGGCCACTAGGAAGAAAAACGAATCTGAGAGAGAAGGCCACTCAAAGAGACTAGAGAGGAGAGAAGAAAGAGGAAAGACGACAGACCTCGGGAGGAGAACATTCAGTCAAAGAGGCATCAGACTAATCGGAGATCCGAATTCAACCAGTAAGAGCCCGAAAAGCTGCAATCTGCAAGGCTCAGGCATGAATGAGTGACAAGTGTGGTGAAGGAGTCATATAAACCACACACGGCCTTGAAAATGAGTTGAGCGAGCATACTGAAGTCCATGGAAAAATGGGAAGATATCAACTGGCTGTTGAAAATGAGAGGAAACCCGGATGGGCGAGATAAGAGCAAGTACTGCTCTTTCCACAAGGATCACGAGCACGACACCGAAGACTTCTACAATTTGAAAGATGAAATTGAGCATTGGATTTAAAGAGGATGACTTGAGGAATTCATCGGGTTGCCAGATAAGCAACCCAAAGGGAAATAGAAGGTGGACGCCGCTGTGGAATCAAAAGAGCAACCCAGAGAACTGATATATGCCCTACACTACGTAGCTGGAGGAAATGACCAATCTGGCGATCAAAGAAGCGACAACCGCCCACTCAAGCTAATCTATAGTAGGAACGCCACCATTATCGAACGAGACCATAATAGGCACTACAACAACTCACAATGGGAGACACCGAGAAATTCACACTTCAGGTGGAGATCAACCAACTGACCGAGTTTGAAGGCCTCACTGATGAACGTGAGTTTGATCCACATTATCGCTGACAAGGCCAACAACGCCTCTTCCATTACTGACAACAGAATCAAACCAAACAAATTTGATTCGGCGAATAAAGCTTGATGAAAAAGTTTATGGAAGCCTTGGTAGCTGGTGTTGATGTGAGCATGATTGGACAATTCGGTGCTGAATTCTACTCTGCTTCCCGAAATCACTTGTCAAGAGCACACACCCAAGGATTTGATCAAGAAGCATTCCGAGTTTATTAGCTACCCTGTGACGACAACATGCGTAACGGAAGACTATCAAAACTACAGGAGAATCGTAAAGGAAGAAGTTGCAACGAACGAGTTAAGCACTGACACGGTCCACTCAAGGCAAAATGACACCAAAACATACTTCAGGGCAATACGAAACCAAATCCGATCTAAAATCAGACACGAATACCCCTCAAACAACAAGGGCACGCAAGAATCAACCCCCTATCGTCATAAAAAATGACATCAATAAAATAGCAGTCGAACAGAGAGACGCAATGCATATTCACAAGCGGACCCTACAACATAACATAACTTTATGAGAAGAGAATGACCACTACGAATATAGATTGTTAAGCACCTGAAATGAGATTATCAATAAAACTTTGAGTTCAAACCCTCCGTCTTATGTCCAAGTAGTAAAATTAAGGCATCAAAGCCAGATAATGCGAAACAATTAGAATGTCAAGCCACGACTAAAAGGTCAGGACGTATAAGTCAGACACAAACAACAAACTTCTTGCTTGATCAACCGCGAAGTGAATAAATAAAAGTTGGGACAAAAAAGTCAACTTACTCGTAAAAACTTCAGACCAACCATTGCGTCGGACCACAAAGTAAAAGTTGGGACAAATAAGTCAACTTACTTGTAAAGACTTCGGACCGACCAATGCATTGGACAACGAAGTAAAAGTTGGGTCAAATAAGTCAAGTTACTTGTAAAAACTTTAGAACGACCAATGTGTCAGACAAAAAAGTAAAAGTTGGGACAAATAAGTCAACTTACTCATAAAAACTTCAGACCGACCAATGCATTTGATGACGAAGTAAAAGGTCTAGATGTATAAGTTAAGATGACCAAATATTTCAAGACCAGGACAACTCATAGAGATCGAAAATGGCGGATCCAGTCATAAAAGCCCAAACAAGGTCCATTAAAATAAATCATGGTTAGAGGCCCAAATCCAGGCCCAGTAAAGTTCTCCTTTAAAGAGGGGGAACATTATAGAAAAAAAGAGCCGTGGAGGGAGTACGACCCCAAGGACGTATCTTCATAAAAGAGGAGATTGTTACAGAGAATGTTTGTTCTCGTTGCGACTCACATGCTTAAGTCACACATAGAACTAATAACGACCACTATATAAGGTAAAATGAACATTCGACAAAGGTATGCAATTTTAACTGAGTAATGTCTAGACTTATTTCCATCTGCAATAGAGTTACTGACTTAAGCATTAGAGTGCCTTCAACCACCAAAAAGGTGGTATTTGGCAATCTAACATTTGTTTTGCAGATCAGACTTACATGAGACTAGATTTTGGACGCATCAATAAGCATAAGGCAACTTAACTAAGCATGCAAGAATTAAAATAGAAGCATGAGGAGAAGAAAGTAATTAGCACAAAATCATCAATATAACAAGGTTTTCCAAAATCAAAGTTTGATAAGCTCCAATTGGCTACTTCCTCGATGGAAGGGCAATAACGTGCGTTGAGTTGTTCTTACTATGTTCTCCATGAACCAAAGTATAAAGCCCGCTTTCACGAGAGCTTATATCTAAAAACTACAATTTATGACTCAGCAAGGCCAAGTCGAAACTCACAATCGAGTTTGAAAATTAAGAAGAGTTAAGACAAGTTTAAATTTAGATTTCTTTCTTATAGTTTATCATGACATTATTTGTGTGATAAAAATATAATTTATACAATTATTCCCTTACTCATATGGAAGAATCAAAGCTTCAATCTCATGATGAGATTCTAGCTAGTGTTTTTTTTTTTTTTTTTTAATGATATTCCTAACAAACATAGAGATGGAAAGTTTATTTATTGAAAACAACTTGAATTTGCCATTGAATAGTGGTGTGATTGGTGTTTTGAGGAATGAAGAATCAAAACCTTTAAATTAACATTTTGTCGGGCATCTGAAAAGGCATGGTCGACCATACCAACATCTCCAATGGCCATATTAAAACAACTAGTTTGATTGATAATGGTGATAGTCTCGTACTACCTGCTTGACCGAGGTTAGTAAGACGATAAAGCCTGGTCGACTAGGCCAAAACCTATTGAATTTATTTTACTTTGACTGACCTATTTTTTTTACTTTAGTTGACTTTTCTGACTTGTGTTGACTTCTTGCTTTGGTTTGAGCTTTGGCCATTGAGGCTTTGACTTGGTCTTCATGATTCAACGTTGGACTTCTTGTCATTGATTTTTGTCTTTAAACTACTTTGATCGTCATGATTTAGATTGCCTCTAAAATATCTTTACAAAGCCTATGACCCAATTCTCAAACACTCAATATGTAATTTATAATTACATCAAATATTTTCATAAGAATCATGGAAGTTTTGACATAATTTACAGATACATTTTCGGTCTAGACTACCTGAGGCTTGTGAGAACCAAACATCCCACTGTAGCCGTTTTTGCCTTTGATACACCAACTCTTGCATATATAGCCCAATACATTTCCATTTGGACGTATTCTCACAATGCCTGCCTGCACTATTATCTATAATAGTTCGCGTCAAATGTTGATGTTTTGCACCTCCTTTTTGTCTGATTGAATAGTTTAAGTGAATATTGTTTTATGACATGTAGGAAATCCCAACATATCTCCCCCAAAACACACTAAAAGTCTCAAGTTCTGTATCAAAGCCCCATCAATCCTTATCTAAGAGGCTTATAAATGAGAAACCATGGTCAAATACCGATCATTGTTCTAAAAATTGGCCTTGCGCTATGCGTTAGAAAAACACCCATATTAATGGTTGGGCGGGTTCTGGGGGGGTTTGGGCGATCTAGGCGGGGTCTGGGCGGCCTAGGCGGTCTGGGCGAGTTTTTTTTAATATATATATATTTTTTTAATAAGGTTGATTGTGTTCTTATTTTATTTTTCTTTCCTCTTTTTTGGAAATAAACAATTTAATTGTTTTTTATTCAGTATATGTCTAAATGTAGCAAATGATGATTACTTAATGGAATTCTCAAAGGATCTGCCGGTACCAATATTAGTAATGTAGATTTTATCAAACATGACTGAGGTTATTCATGCAATTTGAAGAAAAATAAAACAGTAGGTTTGGATATTTGTCCACAAATTCAACTTTGTATAAAGTACCCATCATGACCAACTTCAATCATTTGAGTTTTAATAAATTTTGTTCATGATTGTTAATTTTTCATGTTTTTAAATTTTGCATATGTATCTTGGCATTAAATTGGATGTAATTGATAAGGTATTATGTTTAACTTTTGTAAGTTATTAAAGTTATAATACAAAATCTAAGACCGCCTAGGTGCCGTCTAGGCCCTGGGTGCTAGGCACCTGCTCGCCGCCAGCCTAGCATTTTTTAGAACACTGATACCGATATATATATATATATATATGGACATTGTATTTGAATCGAACAACTCAAGGTTTGGATGCGTCTTCCTTTTATTCGATTACACATGATGATCCTCGATCAAGTAAGGTGATGAATTAGATAAGATTGACTATAAGGAGCCCTTAGTGGGTTTAGGGGGAGTTGCAATTGAGATAAAACACCCCCTAGACCCAAAGATATTGGTTGGCTTCTCAAATAGGCAAATATAATGCCCCCATATTCAACGTGTTGAAGTTCTAATGTCTTAATGCAATAAGTACAAATGAGTTTCCAATGCGCCTAACAGCATGAAGTTTGCTCGTAAAACCTTGATAGCAGATTGTTTATACGAAGGAATAAACTCTTCAAGTAACCTACAACAAGAATTTAGAGTAATATAGATGAACAAGCAATTGTCAATCATTGTTTCCATAGTGACCGATACTCAACTGCTTATTGTAGCACCTGTTGTTGCCACAAGTCAATCGACTATACCACTCGCCATTGGTGATCAATTCTCATTGCCAACCCATTAAGATATCGCTGTTCAACCATCTACCTTAACTATTTTAAATTAGTATTTCTATGTGACTTATTTTGTATATTATTATTATTTGAATTTTGATAAATAAATTAGATTGGATACATTAATTATCTTATTTATTTCTAAAATACAATTTGTGTTTTATTTCAAATGCAAGTGACATTTTTATTAAAAAAAAACGATTGTTATAAAATAATACTTCACAATATTTACTATTTATCTATTTGTCATACTTTTATGTATTGGAGGATTTTTTTGTTTATTTTAATTTAGCGACTTTGATAGACCGCGATCTTCAATAATCAAAATAGTAAACAGTGAAAATAAATTGTACATTAACGAAATAATAATAATAATAATAATAATAATAATAATAATAATAATAATAATAATAATAATAATAATAATAATAATAATAATAATAATAATTGATGCATTCGATTTCCTCTCCCTACTTTAACCTAATCTCGCTGATCTGCTGACCTGCACAAGTAACGCACGCGAGCCACAGACCACCGTTGTGGTGGCCAATGACATTCCGATGCTAAAGCCAGATAGGGATCTGAGGAAGACATAATGCTGTAAAAGGGAATCTGTAGCGTACCTTAGCTTACCAACCTCATGTCTTATTTATAGTGCAGGAGTCCTGGTTCTATCAGGCCATCGTAAGCGTAGTTTAGGAAGGAGATCTTCATGGAGATCCTTCTCTAATTAGGAATTGTGCTGTAGGAGGGAAATTCCCTATTAGCCCAGTGTTCCTGGATACGCGAGGGATAGTTTCCAGTCCAAGAGCAATCCGTAGGAGGAAGTTTCCTTGCGTGGAATGTATAATGGTATTTGCTTCCTAGTTGGAAGCAAATAGCTGTTGTAGTTGCCTGTTCAAAGCTGATCCTCGAGATACTTGCCTTAGTATGGCTTACGGGTATTGAGGATAGCTGTGAGACGTGTGGTCCTAGCACACTGTAAGAGTTTCGGTCCATCTGGAGACTGGATTAGGTGGGCTTAGAATCGCTTGGGCCAGATCAGTGTTGGGCTGATGCTGGGGCCTGTAATTTCTTGAGATCATCATGACATGTGTATGGGTCAGGGATGTGGCATTTTATGTATCATCAATTACTCCCCCCCAGTTAGTGGGCCGTCACATCGGTTCGCTAAGTCATCTCTTTGAAAAGCTACGCCGCTCATGATGATGATTGAATCTGAGTCGCTGCTTGAACCGCACGCTGCATTAATTGAACGTGCGTCGGTTCAGCGAAAAAGAGGCAAGAACCTAATCCCTATTTAGGTCATCTGTAGTGCAAAATTTGACTATTTTATTTTCCTTTCTTTCGAAGCTTTCGCTCTGCTCATCCTCTAATTAAGGAGGATTGTTCATCTTCGTCATGGCTCAACAAAATCTTCTTGATGACGCAACCTTGGCCAAGGGCCTGGAGTTATTCGAAGACATGTTGCTTTCTGAGTGTGGCCTTGCTGAAATCTGTATGAAGTTCGGGGTTCCCGAGGACTTGCCATTGTATGTCCTGGAGGATGACCAGACGCCAATGTCGCCACCGGTTGGGTTCATCTGTTTGCATCGAGGGATGCTTCAAACCGGAATGCGTTTTCCTGTCCTGGATGTGATCTGAGAATTCTTAGATCTTTTGGGGATTCTTTCGGCCCAGTTGGGGCCTAATGGATATAGGATCATCCTTCTAATTCTTATTAGGGAGAAGGAGGCTGGCGTTTGCGTGATTCCGCAAGTAATCCAGTTGTTGATTTCTTTTCAACTGATGAGTAATGTTGTCTGTAAAATGATGTCATCGGCTTGTTTCGTGAATCTGCCCGTGATTTTAAGTTCTGGCAGAAGTACTGCTTCTTAGCCCTTGCGGATTCGATGTATTTCCGCTGCAAGGGTCGTCCACTTGAACGAGAGTTCATGCCACTTTATAAGTTCAACTTTTTTCTCTTGACTTTGATATGTCTGATTGCAAGCTAGCTGATCATCGCTTGTGTTTCTTTGCAGGAAGGTTTCAAACCACTCCCTTTACCCTAGATGAGCAAGTCATTATGAAGACGTTTCACGGCTTGTTGACAAAGAACGTGGTGGATGTCATAAGCGTCTCCAACTTCATTCGTAGTAGGTTGTGTGGCAATTGGCACATGGCTCCCACTGTTTACTGAGCATCGCAAGTCAAGTCGGAGGATGGGGCCCCTTCTAGGAAGAGGAAGGTCGATGGGGCCTAAGTTCTCGTTCCGTCTATTGAGAAGGAGCTGTCTGAAACGCTTGCCTCTTATGTGAGTTCAAAGAGGTTCCGTGTCCGATCTAGGTTGCCTTTAGCACGACCTGGTCCAGGGGGAAATGCACAAGTCTGATCGGCCTGTCAGGGCGGAGACTAATGCGTCTGGCTGGGAAAAGGATTACCTGTGGTTTGCAGGGGTTGAAGATAGGTCGAATCTTAGTGATGCGCAGGCTGAAGCTTTGAATGAGCGTTTAGTGCGGGTTGCAATGGCGGCTTCTGCCAGTGTTGATTCGCGCGGGACTGTTCCAGTAGAAGGCTTCAGTGAAGGTTCGCCTGAGGTTGTAGAATCTGATCGTCCCATTGGTGTGCCGTCTAAAAGTGACCATGGCACAGGCCAAGTTTCTTGTAGTCCGCCCTGTTTGCCGTCTCATTCGCCACAACTAGAAGTGTTGGAGGGTCCTTTGGATAATTCACTTCCTCCTCTTCTTTCGGACCCTGTTGAGACGCCTCGCACTAAAGGGTCGGCTGTTCGTGACAGGGGAAAGGCCACGAAGGAGAGTTTGGGAATAGTGTCAACTACGAAGGGTGGTGCCGGCATGATTCCTGATCCGGGAAGGCTTCATCTGGATGCGTAGATAAGTCTGTTTGCACCGAACTTGGTGAGCATGAGTTCTCAGGTTTGGCACCAAGAAGTTGATGTGGAGTACACTTCGAGGAAGCATATAAGCAAACATCACAGCTGTTGATGGATTGCGCTTCAAAGCCCGAGGAGGATACGTTGGAAGGGTGTATGGATAAGGGTTTAAAGTACCTTATGCTGGACATGTCTCACTTGAGCCAGGTGGTCGTTGCTGGGACGGAAGTCGAGGTGGCTCATGAGAGGGTATACTTTGTACCACCGCTATAATCAACCAATTGATCATTCATTAAATTGTCGCCTTAATGCGATTTCATCGTTCACGCTCAAATTCCTACAAATACATGAGAATGAAATAATAAGAATAAAATATAATAATCAAAACACTAACATATATAAATTAAGTGATATATTATGTAATAATTATGTGAATATCAAATACCCCCAAACCTATATTTTGCTAGTCCTCGAGCAAGACAATAGAAATAAAATTCTAACTCACTTTCGCAGGAATCATCGGTTGCACTTACCTTAAACGTGCAACAAGGATTTAAACCCCTAGATTACCTCTAGTGGACGAGTTATAGTTTCGTGAGGGTTTCTAGAAATGTTACCCACAACATTATGACTCAATAAATTTCCAAAACATGGTAACTCGATCACTCGATCTATTATCCTCAGAGTAAGAATCTAATTGCCAAATTTTTTTGAAAACAACTATTAGTGTCACAATAATATATCAAAGAGTCTCACAAAAGTTTAATAATACCCAAAGGTTAAATAAATTTCATCAATTATTCCCAACTCGAAGTGTGTGTGTGCATTGCCTTATCAACATAACTTTATTTTTCTCAGCAAAGATACGACTAGATAACCTTTGAATTGTACGCTTCAACTACAAATCTCTCTTGTCACTCAGAAATGAATCACTCAGAGATTGGTTAGTTATCACTCAGTTTATATGTGAGAAAGAGAATAAATTATGGAAAGACAAACAACTCATATATAATAATCATGAAAAAACAGACTTTTCAAATAATGAAATGAATATGATCTCATGGACAGGAATATCAATTACTTTGAGAATGTTGAATCACACGCCATAGTTCTTGTTTATTTAATCTCCACGTCTATGAACCAAACTTTTACTTAAGATCAATTAGGTCTTTATTAGGTTGTAATGAGGCTAAGATTTTGGCTAACAAGAATGGAAAAGGATACGAGAAAATTCTCTGAGAATGGATACACCTTTTAATAAGCACGTTGGGCTCTAAAGAATAAACCAGTGTTGTACACCATTATTTTTCTTCATATATATATTTTTCCTTTTTCTTCGAAGCATCAATTTTTTTTTTCATTTATCCCTTTTTTTTTTTTTTTTTTTTTCATTTATCTTTTTTTTTGACATGCTTTCTCCTTCTGCACAATAAAACATTTCAGTCCCGAGGATTCATGGAATATTTAGTTTCAGCTCTTTTTATTTTCCATTCCAGAAATATATCAACCATACACATTATCAGAGACATTGGGTAAGGATAAAAAAGTATGGGATCTTACTCCCTAACTGGAGTAGGTACTGGAGATGGGGTTAGCAAAGAAAAAGTCTATTTAAAGGCTCAAAGGGCTGCAAACGGATATTTATCATTAGGTAGGTTAAAAGGCTAAAGAACGGTTCAAAGAAAAAAATGCCTATATCACTTCTTAAGCTCTAGTCGGTATTATGACATCTTAACTAAATAAAACAAGAAGTTCTAGTGTAATAATTCAATTTTAACGACATTCTCAAAGCAATCAATAAAAACAACAAGAACAATGAGACTATCAACGAGAAAATGCGGACTCAAGAAAAGTCAGAGTTTATTTAATAACCCTCAAGAAAAATAGAATGTCTCAAAACTCATAAGGGTTAAGTCTCCACTATTATTCTAAGGTTTTCTAGTTAATATCTTACTGATTAACTTCAAATCATGCTAACTCGGCTTATAGTGCAAGAATGGTCGAGTCGAAAAAATATCATGAAATATATTTAACTTAAAGATAATATCAAATCTTATGTTTTCCTATTGATATATAAAAGTGATAAGTGAAAGCATGTATTCCTAAAATTTAAAGGCATACTTGAAAGCACATCCTCTTCATTGGAAAGAAACTTAGATTTTGAATGCATTTTCAAATCGAAAATTTTCACACAGTCATAATTAACTATGTATTCAATGGAGATTGAGTAGAATACAATAGTCAATTGTGAAATACATTTCATTTCAAAATTTTCGAAGAATGCAGAAAAAACTCTTAAACCTCACCCCCAAACCTAAACCAAACATTGTCCTCAATGTATAAAATGATGATCATGACAAATGCAAAAAAAAGAAAAGATGAGAGTTAGAGTGATATTACCATGGGAAAGTTTTTACCAATGTCGACGAAATCGTCCACCAATGAACGCTCAGAGACATAAGAACTGTGGACTCATCATGATAAATTGATAAAAAACAATACAGGACACAAATGAACAAAAAAAAATTACATGTATCAGTTGTAAGTCAAAATTGTTACGGAGCTAACAAGTATGAGTGAGATGCAACTAGAAAGAACTTGAAAATCAATCCAGACTAACCATAATGACACAACTAAAGCTAGGCTGCCTCCTAGGAGCGATTGGTTTAACGTCGTCAGCCCGACATATATTCTTCCTCACAAATGATGTACCATAAAGTGAAGAGGAAGAACATAGCAAACACTCTCCTAAAAAAGGGGCAAGGAATCATATAGCAACAACCTAAAAATTTGAGGATCCGTCCAACAAATAGTAGCAGCCACATGCGACACAACAAAGGCGCCATGCAGAATCATAGAGCAAATGCAAATAAACTCGCATTCTTAGAAAATCCGTGGGAACCTTGAGCAGAAAGGGGTCACAAACAATGATATCCAGCAAATGAATCCTACCTACTCCTAAAAAAAGACATCCTAAGTCAGGTTGCAAATTGGAAGATTGAATATGTATCACAATAGGGTGGTCAAAACTGAAATTATCTCTTACAAACAATGGATCCACATAGGTAGCATCAGTCAATATGAAAAGGATGGAAAGAGATATGTCTATAGATATATCGGGTGGTACAGGTTCATCATAACAAAATGAACTACACCAAGATGATGAGTTAGACAACGCAACAACACCCCCAAACCTAAAATTAGCACTACCTATGGCATGTTGTCTCTCATTAGATGCGTCATCCGGTAACGACTTGACTATTTCTTGAACCATGGGGTCATTCGTATCATGAAAATAGTCGATGCTTGACTCCAAAGAAGATTGAGAATTAGACTTCATGCAAGAGTCACTAGGAAGACATATGTTGAGTAGGTCATTATGAAAATGTGGGGAAGGGAATGGGTCATGAAGCAAAGTAGTTTCGATCACATTATCCTCAAAAACATCATCTGACTCGGGTTCCGATGTGCTACTAGTTATGAATTGACCCTCTAAATTTTGAACAGAGTGACTAGGAACTCTTCCTAAAACACTTTCAGACAATGCCTCAGTAATATGATCCACAACTATCTCAAGTCTATTGATGGCTTGAGATTGGTGTTGAATCATGGCTTTTGACTCTAACATAGCCCGAGAATCATGTTCAAGCAGTCGTTCTGTGCGCTGCATAAAATGGTTAATCGTTTCCTCTAAGCTTGATGTGTTGGATGGATGAGCTTGGTTAAATTGAGGCATAACATGATGAGGGTATTGAGGAGCTTGAGAGAAACTATGTCCCCCTTGGTGTGAGTTATGAGCCCAGGAGAGATTTTGATTATTGGCAAAACCAGGGCTGTAATAGTTGGACTTTGAATTATAACTATGTCGCCAATTAGCGTTAAAAGAATGGATTTGCTCAACGAAATATTCAGGATAATCATATTGCAAATCACAATTAGCTGTAAAATGACTAGGACTCGAACATTCAACACAACCCTCAAATGAAACATTAGTGGGAGGTAGGGGTTGAGTCAAATTCATAAGTGCATCTAATTTTCGAGTCATCGTCATAAGAACTGTTTCGAGCTTCGAGGTAGAAGGGGAGAAGTAATCCTTAAAGTCTTTATCCTCATCCATTTCCTTGTTCTCAAATTTTTTTTATTTTTTATTTTTTATTTAAATTTTTTTATAATTTTTTTAAATGCAAGCCTAACTGCTATATGAAGATGACCTAACTAAAAATAAAATAAAAACAACGAAACCCTAAATGATGCACAAACAAAATGAATGGCAGACGACCCTAGAGCTTTTCTTTAATAATGCAGGGCTGAAATTCAATTCAATTTACCTAATCGTGGGAGAGGCACAATAATTTCCTATCAATCCGCCACTACAGAATTGCTCTTACCTCTTTTTCCACTCTCTAGCTCAAAGTGAAATGCCAGTTCAAGAACTGTTCCCTGATGGGATATGTTCCTTCACTCGACCATTTAAGCTACCAAACGTCTAAAGAGGGTTCCTATGAGCGTCACACCAGTCCTAGATAATTATCTTGCTACAAATTTTAAACAGTGAAGGCCTAGGTTCCTAACCCTAAAATAGATGGTGATTAACCTATCCGTGGGAGAGGGCACAAAAGTTTCAACTCAATCCTCCAACTATTCAAATTTGCATGCAATATTACTTAGAACAAGCTAAACAGAAGTGATCACACAGAAATCGCGTGCAGATGCGGTGGGTAGAAGTTACCACCGGCGTGAACCTCTTTCGGTTACTTACGACGCTAGGTAGAAGAGAGTTTCCTCGCGAATCGCAAAATTTCACTTCGTTCCCACTTGAGCTCCTATGTGTGTGACCGCTGCAAAATAAATGCAAAAAAACAATTCAAACTCAAGCAAATAAAACAAATAAGAAAATGACTCGTAACTTCCTAAAAAGAAAATTAAACCTAATTTATAAACTAGCAAAAACAACCCTAGATTTCGATTGTACCGTTACAATCCTTAGCAACGGTGCCAAAAACTTGATGGAGTTTTTATTAACCTAAATTAATAAGCTAATAAACCTACTTGTAATACCGCAAGTGCAGGGCTGTCTAACTGGCAGACAGTGGCAAATACGGGTCGATCCCACGAGGATTGACGAGACAGTTGAATTCTAAGACTTATTTGAACTAATTTAGAGTTGGGGGTTACAGCAGATGTAAAGTACTAAAATTAAGAGACTAAATTGACAACTAAAATTAAACTGATAGGATGATAAGAGAGGGGACCGAGACATTGAATCCACCACAGGTTCTTCGAGATTTGTGTAATCCAAATTATTGTTTTCAAGAATTAACATGACTAACCTAAAGATTAATCTAAGTTCGCAATTGACTTCAGCAAAGGTATAAACCCCTAGCATTGCGTGTCTTCTTACGGCACACACAATCAAAAATTTATTTTAACTAATTCTAAACCCCTAGCATTGCATGTCTTCTTACGGCACACACAATCACAGATTCAGATTAATTGATTATAGCAGGTTTTGAATATCAATAAAGGGTACTTCTAACTACCGACTAGTCTAGATAATTAATCCGAATATAATCGGTGAAAGCAAATTATTGAGACTCAGAAATCAAATGTGTTTAACGTTCAAGCATAAAGAAAACAATAAATTTAAATACAACAAACTCTAGGAAACCCTGTGGTTTCATCTTCGCCTCGGCGCGGTGTCTAGAAGATAATGGTGGCGGTGGTCACAACATCAATGGAGGTGGAATTCATCTTTGCACGAATATGAATCCCGAGAAAAGGTTACAAACGCTCTGTGGCTGCTCAGAGAGAAGCTCGGGGTGCCAATAACCAACTGTTTGAAAAACAGTTGGTTCCCGCCAAAGTCGCGCGGCTGTCTTCTCCAGCACGATGCGTCCTGTGCCCCACTTCTTCCGTCATTTCCTTGCAAGCTCCCGCTTCCTATGACCGGCTCCGGTACGAGCTCTGTTTTGTGGTGGCTGATGGCGGTGGGAAGTGGCTCTGGTGGCGGTGATTGCGGCTCGCGTTGTTGCATCTCTTTCGTCTTCTTCTGTACCTGTAAGAGAGAGAGGTGAATGAGGGACTGGGTGCGTGAGGGAGAGAGAAACATGGACTGGGAGTCCTCCCTGTTGGTCTCTTGTCTGTGACGGGAACGAGAGAGAGAGAAACAGTGAGAAAGAGATAGGGAAACATGAAGGAGGGACGAGGTGGCGGAGAGAGGAACGGGGGTTCGTGAACCAGGGACGTGCTCCCTGTTCCTGTGTTGTTTGGTCACTTACGGTGAGAACAGGGAGGTGAGGACGGCTGAAGTTGTGCGAAACAGGGTGAGGAGGTGATGATGTCTACGATGGAACAGGGTGTGGCATCTCCCTAGTGAGCGAGGAAGAGCGGGTGAGGGAGGAAGGCGAGGTGACGGCTGATGGTGGAGGACGTGGTGATGGCGGGATGATCGCACTGCCGGTTCTCCTATCGAGCGAGGATTGTCGGCAGGGTGGATTGGCATGGTGGCTGGAAAAAGGAGAAAAACACACGTAGGAAAAGAGAGAGCTTTTCTCCAAAATGGGGAGAGCTAAATAGGGTTCTCCTATTTTCTTGGGCTTGGGTTCTCCAAAAGGCATTGGGCTTGGGTTTTTAGGTTAGCATTTTGGGTTTGGGCTTAGGTTAAATTAGGTAGACCTAGGTTTATTTGGGTTAGGTTTAGATATGTGACCATCTACTTTGTACCACCGCTATAATCAACCAATTGATCATTCATTAAATTGTCGCCTTAATGCGATTTCATCGTTCACGCTCAAATTTCTACAAATATATGAAAATGAAATAATAAGAATAAAATATAATAATCGAAACACTAACATATATAAATTAAGAGATATATTATGTAATAATTATGTGAATATCAATACACCATGGAGCGTGTATTCTCGCACATGCAAGCACTGTATTATGCTCTATGAAATTGAGTAGTTGCAAAACAGCCTGAGGAGAAGAGGCTGGAACAGTCAGCCATGGTTGCTGAGACTTGGAGGGCTTGTCTGGAGGCCTTTGAGCATGATCTGGCAGAGGCGGTGTCCGAGAGAGACGAACTCAAGCAGAAGTTGAACCGAGTCTATTGAGACGCGGAGGCTAGGCAGGAAGCTGTGGTTGAGGCGCGTTCTGAACTTCGGTCTCTTATAAAAGAAAATGCTTCGAAGGAGGCCGAATGGGTTGCTCAAAAGCAGCAACTGGAATCCGATGTGAAGTTCAATGCTTGAGAGGCAAGGAAGGTCGAGGACCAGCTCGAACTGGAGTGGCATGAACTCAGTGCTGTGAAAAGCAGTCTGGCCACAAAGTAGTCTCAGGTTGATGCACTGACTGGCAAGTTGGAGCTGTTGGAGCGTGAACTTGCTGAATCAAATGCGTGAGAGAAAAAGATTCTGCAGGAACAAGGTAGATGCGAGTTCCGTTGGGTTGTACACGACATACTAGAGCTGCTGGCGCTAATGAAGGAGGAACATCCGGAGTGGGATCTCGGCCATTACAAGAAGATGTCGTATGTAGACCTGTCCATTGCCTTTGCATTGTCAGACGACGAGGACAGTTCGAATCCTGATGCCCGGGCCATGGTGCATGTTGATGCAACTCCTGCTCATTTTTCTATTAAGCTTAGCTCTTCTTTTTCTGTACCTTCTCTTGATAAGGAGTGAACTTTATACTTTTGTACCCATTTTGTTGACTGTTAATAAAAAACTGTTTTATCCGTTTTGTGCTTGTCGTCTCTATTGCATGTTTATGTTTCGCCTTGTCGTCTTTTTTTGACATAGGTTGGTTGAATCAATAGGACGTTGAATGGTATGTCTATAGTAGATAGCTTGACTGCTCTATCTTGCAAATGACTCAGGATCATTGTTGTGTAGTCATGTCCAATAGTAAGCATGTTGCGGACAATTTAGCTGAGGTCGAGTTGCCTAAGCTGTGTTTTGTCCCCAAGGTAAGCTGCTTGAGGCTTCCCTTGCTTATCTAATTGTTCAGTTGCAGCTGCAGCTGTTGCTATGGGCTAGTTGCGATGGCCGAGCGTATACGTCAGAGCGTTTGGGCCGAGTCAGGCATCGTAAGCTCAGGCGGACACATTATGTAGCGTTTATTTGGGCACTGGCTGTACGATCTATGTATCGACTCGAGTGGCCTTTGCTAGTAATAGGGTGTTAGTTTGTTTGAGCGTGAAGATGTTGATTCAGCTAGATTTGTCTTGGCGGCCGCTATTTTGAAAGAGAGCGGGGGTTGCGTGGCGAGCTGTGTGGGGCTCGCACTTTTCGAACCATCTATGTCCGAACGACCTAGACTACAACTTCGGGGAGTTAGGATTTGGCGACTACGCTTAAGAACAATAGTCCTGTGGTGAGCCGTCGACATCAGTCGGGGACTGACTAGTCTCCCACCTTTCGAACCATCTACACCCACGCGATGGGGGTTACAAGTTCGAGTAAAAATGGTTCGATGACCAGGCTGAAAAGCAGTGGTCCCATGGCAAGTCGTCGAGATCAGTTCTGGACTAACTAGGCTCCCACCTTCCAAATCATCTGAACCTGTGCACATCAAGCTACAAATTTGGGATTTTTTGACGGCTATGCTGAAAAGCAATGGTCCCGGGGCAAGCTGTTGAAATCAGTTCATGGCTGACTAGGCTCCCACCTTTTAGACTATTTACACCGGCACAATGGGGGCTACAAGTCCAGGGTTGGTGATTCGGTGGCAGTGGTCCCATGGTGAGCCGTCAGAATCAATTCGGGACTGACTAGGCCCTCATCTTCTAAACTATCTACACTCGTGCAGTGGGGGCTACTAGTCCAGGATTGGTGATTTGGCGGCCACGTTGAAAAGCAGTGGTCCCATGGCAAGCCGTCGGAATCAGTTCAGGACTGACTAGACTCCAACTTACTAGACCATCGAGATCCACGTTGAGCGGACTAGGCGTCGGGAGATACCAGAAGCCGTCGTCATTAGCTTAGGCTGACTAAGCTTGCTCGGTTGGAGAAGGTTCCGCCCGTTTGAGGGCGAGAGAACCCATGTCTGCTAGCGTCGCGCACTGTGTGGACAACATTACCTTAAAACAAGTAACGATCGTAGCTACGGTCTTTGTGTCAAGGCTGATTTGGATTTGCGCTCGTGACAAGCATGTAGCAGAATACTGTTTGAATGGTGGGTTGAGTGGATCGAGCCTTTGGGCTCGCAAAAGAAGAATTAGGGTTTCCTGTACGGTTGCGCTACGTGTATGACATAGATTGCACGGTAACACGTGTACGACGTAGGCTGTGGGACGGTTGAGTACCGGTTACTCCCCCTAAATTGATGGGGTTGCGTGCAACGCCATTAATTGAGCGAACGTGATCTGCACACTTTCCTTGGGAACTGCAGTTTCTTCATTTCCCATACAGTATTTTACGCTTAGCAGTTAATGCAAAAAGCTCGTTTAGTGAACCATTACGCATATATAATGGTATCTTCAAATTGTTGTAGGCACTATCTTTCGCAGAGCTTATCTCTTGAATGTTCTTGATTGAATAAAATGCATTGGGTTTTCCAAAGGATGAAGGGAGATCTCTAGCAATGGAGTCCTCGAATGTTCTGACATTTGCACTGATCAGACATGACGATAGTTGCTGTTATGCATGGTCACCTGTTCTGGGTGGGCACGAAGTTGATCTGCCGAGGTCTCGTAATTTCTTCTCATATCGAGGAAAAGTGGTATGGATTCTCTCTCAAGGAAAGAGTTCGTCGTTCACTTGCTAGTGCCTTATCGCTGTTCCTGAATGTTTAATTTCAGAGATAGCAACAACAGCCATCGTTCGAGCGCCTGCTCCCACCATTTTTCGATTAGCTCCATCGCTTTGCCTTGCGTTGGAAGTCGACATCTGGGTTGAGGTGGAGTTCGACATGGCCTGTCAGAGTGGGCCATTGATTCCCAAATATTCCTACTTTCCTTGCGTGGGAAGGTATATGCGATCCGAGTTCACATGATACTTGTCCCAAGTTCACAGAGTGTGTGAGTTGGGCTTCAAATTTTTGCTGGTGTTTCTGGTTGCCTATTTCGTACCACCTATGACCATATTTGAGGGCTATGTCTGTGGCGTTTGAACATGACGCTTTCATCCAACTCTTGCTCAATCCAGTCTTTGTGGAGAAGTTGAGGAGTGTAGTCTTCTTCGGATGGCTTTCGTAGTTAGATGGTCTAAGCGAGTCTTTAACTTCATGTCGCACTGTATTTTGATGCTTGTAGTATGTAGTCTTTTGTGTCCGCCTCAAGGCGCTTGTTGTTACATCTTTCCAATAATCAATATAGTTTGTTTTCGTAAATCTTCATTTATTTCTTAAATGATTGCAAATCACGTAAATATTTAAGAACTAAAACTCTACATTGAATATGGAAAAGGAAACAAACGATTGAACGTAGACTAACTGTTGACGGGGAGAAATTGATCCTGGCCTTGAAGTGAATTCGGGTTGCTCTTGTGGATCATTCAGCGGACTGTCGAAGCGCTTCAGAGGTTACTGAAAAGTAAACCTTGTAGAGGGGTCAATCTTTGTATCCACGGAACGTCGAGGGATGTATTCCCGCTTGCCATGGCCTCTCCATTTTGTTGGGCGGATGAGCTTATTGCTCATGTGCCGCTTAAATGTGATGCGTCTGCCGTCATTTTGCCTAGCACTGGTTCATACTGCTTTGCAGGTTATAGTTAAATTTGGGAGCGTTCTATCTGTTTCAGTGCAGCGTAATGGCAGCCTCGTGTCGTAGGTTGGTCTCCACGTATTTTTTTTTTCAGAGTGGTTAGCGGTATACTTAACACATTGGTGAAGGGTGGAGACTACTGCTTCCATCTGGTGGAGCCATGGTCTTCCCAAGTTAAGGTTGTAGGTTGATGGCACATCTACTACAATGAAGTCTAGAAACATGACCTTTCTTAGCTGTAGGTCCGCTGCCACTGTTGCTAACCTTATCTTTCTGAGGGGGAAGCATTTCTCCTTGATGAATCCAATCAGCGGGTGATCTGAGGGTGTCAGGTTTTTCTCCTTGAAGTCCATGCTGCGGTATGCACTATAGAACAGGATGTTGAGCGAGCTTCCTGTATCCACCAGAGCTCTCTTTACCTCCCACCTTGTTATGGAGAGCAAGATGACAAGGGTGTCGTTGTGTGGCGGTTGGACTCCTTCGAGGTCTTTGTCCGTAAAGGTCAAGGTGGGAATGGGGCTCTGAATCCGTAAGTGATAGATGCGTCTGTCCTCGTCCACCAGTTGTGTCCGCATCTCCAGTAAGGTCCGCTTGTAAGACTTGTACGACCGGTCTTCATTTGGTCCGACCCCATGAAGGACATATATTATCCCTGGGGTGTCATTCTCTATCTTATTAGCTAACTCCCCTATCTCTGGTTCGTTCTGGCAGCTTTTTGGAGTTCAGGAATTTCTTCAATTTGCCTCTGTGGATCCAGTACTCAACTTCATACCTCAGACTCTTGCAGTCGTTGGTATCATGGCCACCCTCTTTGTGGTATGCGCAGTACTTGCCGTTGTCACTCTTGGCGGGGTCCTAGCGCTGCTTCGGGGGCCACTTCAGATCCTCCAAGTTCTTCTTCGAGTTTAGTACGTTTGACAGGCTGGCATTGAGGGGTGTCACAGTCTTGGATCCAACATAGTTGGATGTTTTCTTTGGCCTGAACCGACTAGGGTCTGATCGGTTGTTATTGCACTTTCTCTTGCTCCGTTCCTCGTCCTCGCGTCTCTTTCCCTCATTCTTGTCCTTAGGAGCGGAAGGCTTATTCTCGCCTTTGGTTGCCCTCTTCACGATTCTCAGCTCCTCCAAGGTAATATGCTTCTGAGCGCTTTTGAAGAGCTCTGTCATGTCCAGAGGGGGCTCTAAGGTGAGGTCTTCGTAGAGCTTTCCTTCCTTGAGGCCCGCAGTGAAGGCTGTCACAGTTGTGTCGTCGTTGCATCCGTCGATGAGAGTCAACTTATTGTTGAATCGCGTGACATACTCTTTGAGAGTCTCGTGGGACCTCTGCTTTAGAGAAAGTATGCAGTGTGGGCCTTTTCGAAAACGTTGGCTCCCTACAAAATGTGTCAGAAACTCCTTTGCCAGTCTCTTAAAGGAGTCGATCAACCACGGCGAAAGGCTGTGGAACCATGTCAGTGCTGACCTCTTCAGGCTAGTGGGAAAGGTTCTGCACATCATCGACTCTGATTCTTCTTTTAAGGCCATTACATGCTGGTAATGATGCAGGTGGTCAAATGGATCGGTGGTTCCGTCGTAGAAGTAGAGCTTCGGATAAGTGAACTTCCTCGGAAGGGCCTCATTCATGATCCAGTCCACAAATGATGAGACAGAGAGGCGGTACAATACATCTGGGTCGTGCGCCCCTCTACGAGGGAGCTTCTGAGGGTCAAGCCTCTCTTCCCTGGCGATGGGCTCAGCGTTAGCCGCGCAGCCTCCCCTAGTACAATGAGAACTAGTGGGGCCTTGACTTTCCTGTGCTTGCTCCCTGCCATCCTCTGGACACAGAGGCCCGTGATGCTCCTGGTTTCCATTGGCAGGTGGTGAATTTTTGCGTGAGTGCTTCCACCGCCTTGGCTATCTGTTGTATTTGAGATGATAGCCTATCAATTCGGGGATCTGTTGTTGCTGTCGTCAACGCGGGGGGCGTGAGTCTGCGGCCCATGTATGATCATAGCCGCTGAGAGTAATGGTACCGCGCCGGCCTGAGCATTTGACGTGTCCCCTTATTCTCCGTTGTTGCGTGACCTAGTGATCACCATCTTTCTGGGTTTTGAAAGGAGATGACGCTAGTAAAAAGTTAAGAACTCTGATGTCCCCATGGACGACACCAAACTGATGCATTCGATTTCCGCTCCATGCTTTGGCCTAATCCCGCTGACCTGCATAAGTAATGCACGTGAGCCATGAACCACCATTGTGGTGGTCGATGACACTCAGATGCCAAAGTCAGACAAGGATCTGAGAAAGCATAATGCTATAAACAGGGAATTTGTAGCGTAATTTAGCTTACAAACCTCATGTTTTATTTATAATGCAGGAGTCTTGGTTCTACCAAGCCATCATAGGCGTAATTTAGGAAGGAGATCTTCGTGGTGATCATTATCTAATTAGGAGTTGTGCTGTAGGAGGGAACTTTCCTGTTAGCTCTGTGCTTCTAGATACGCGGGGGATAGTTCCTAGTCCAAGAGCAATCCGTAGGAGGAAGTTTCCCTGCGTGGAATGTACTATGGTATTTGTTTCCTAGTTGGAAGCAAAAAAGTGCTGTAGTTGCCCGTCCGAAGTTGATCATCGAGATATTTGCCTTAGTAGGGATTACGGGTATTGATGATAGCTGTGAGACGTGTGGGCCTAGCACGCTGTAAGAGTTCGAGTTCGTCTGGCGGACTGGATCAGGCGGGCTTAGAACCGCTTGGGCTGGATCAGTGTTGGGCTGATGCTGGGGCCCGTAATTTCTTGAGATCATCATGACACGTGTATGGCTAAAAAATGTGACCGTTTTTTTGTATCATCAATAATAATAATAATAATAATAATAATAATAATAATAATAATAATAATAATAACACCAATGTCAGAAGTAACATGTGCGTGACTACAATCACTAATGCATTACCCTAAACTATACTAAACATATTTTTCTTACGTTGAAAAAATGATAATGGAAAATGAAACATATGAGTAGCATATTGACATATTGACTTCAGTTATCAGGATTACTACTCGTTTGTAGTCTTTCAATTGTTTTACTAACAATAAAAACACATATGATATTTTCTTGAATACTAATTTTGCATATGAAATAATCTTTGTAACATTATCGAGCTAAATCATATAAATAACAATATTGAAAACATGTTTGTATTTCTCACATGGTTATCTTATAATTAATTAATTTCATAAGTGTCATAGCTTGCACATTTTATACATTCATGCTCTCATAAGGAAGTTTAGAGGAAAGATCACCCCAAATATTACTTTTTGAACCTCATTCGAAATACAATCAATTTTGTTAAGCAATTCTAGAAAGTCCTAGTGTTCAAACATCTCATTAGTAGTTTTAATTTGAATACCTAATAACGCACACATGTTACAAAATTTTTGTTTGTAAATCGTGTGAACTCCTGTATGGTTCAAAATTTTAATGTTGTAATTTTAATTCACAAAACAACAGAAACAATATATATGTGGTAGATAATTCGTGTTTGTAAGTAGAGTTGACTCCATTGGGTCACATGGTTCAAACATCTCATTTGACAATTTTAATTTAGAACAAAAAAAAAATACATGCATGCGGCATATATACCTTCTGTTTGTGGACTCCGAAAATGTTAGGAAACCAGGTTTTGCAACCAGAGTGACGTGGCATGATCTTGAAAGAATGATGAAATTCCTAAAGTGTTTATGTGTATTTCGAGGTTGGAAAAAACTCCTCTGATGATGCCACATCATCCTAGTTGCAGAACCTGGTTGCAAAACCTGATTCCCTAGCCTCACTCGAGTGGATTCCATAAAAGCACAAAGTTCAAACATCTCATTGACTCTTTATTTTTCACAAATCAACAAAAAGTTTTATCAAAAGATTATGTAGAATATTTTTGATTCCTTTTCGTTTAGGCATGTAATGTTAAATGCATTCCATCTAGATATACAAACATATATGTATCCATAAATGGCGAAATATTTAACATTGTTGGATTAAAAGGCATACTATCAATTTAATATTTAACATTGTTGGATTAACTAACTCCCGCGTATCTAGGAGCACAAGGCTAACATGAAAACTCCCTTTTACAACACAATTCCTAATTTGAAAAAGATGTCCACGAAGATCTTCTTCCCTAAACTATGCCATCGATGACCTGGTCGAACCGGGACTCCAATAGTATAAATAAGACATGAGGTTGGTAAGCTAAGGTCCGCTAAAAATTCTCTGTTTATAGCATTACACCTTCCTTAGATCCCTGTCTGACTTTAGCATCAGAGTGCCATCGGCCACCACAACGGTGGTCTGTGGCTCACGTGCGTTCCTTGTACAATCGACTGCATCAGTTTGGTGCGTCTATGGGGATGACAAAGTTCTTAACCTTTGACTAGCGTCATCTCTCTTCAGAATACGAGAAGATGATGACCACCAGATAACGCAACAATGAAGAGCAAGGAGACATGTCAAACACTCAAACTGGCGCTACTTCACCACTTTCAACAGTGGCAACAATACACGAGTAGCAAGCTCACGCTTTCGGAACAACAACAGCAATGACGAACCCCGAAACAGATCCAAGATCGTTTTATATACATCAAATCCTGCTAACGATGAAGATGCTCAAATCAATGAAACAAAGGCTTGACGAGACACTAAAGGTGTACCTCACGCGCTTCAGAAGTGATCTAGCTTCCGTCAACGTGTGCAACGACACAACAACCATCTTGGCCTTCATCGACGGTATGAGAAAAGGTAGTTCTACAACTTCCTAACTCTGGACCCACCAACAAATATGGCGGACTTGGTGAAGGAAGCACATAGTTACATCGCCCTAGAGGAGGAACGGACAACCATGAGTGAAGCCGGGTCCGAGGAAGAATCCCCAGACAAAAAGGAAAGAGGAGAATTGATATTCATCTAATTATTACACAGAATACCACCTAATTTATATTTGTTATTCACTTTGACAATCTATTTTATATTAATTATTTAAATTTTGTATTTTTCAGGATTCACAACGTTAACGGATTAATGCGGAGTTCGAGGTGATAATAAGCAATTTGGTATTGACGAGCGGAGACGGGGGTGCAGTTAACCCTACAAAATTACCCTAATTTTCTATAAAACCCAATAACCCTAATTTCTGGACAGGCTCTTTTCCTACTGGTGTTTTTCCTTCTCTCTTTTCCAGCCACCACGCCAATCCACGCTACCGGCAATCCTCGCTCGATAGGAGAACTGGCAGGGTGATCATCCCGCAATCATCACCATCACCACCTCCCACTGCCACTACCCACCACGAAACAGGGGCGTGACAACCCTGTTTCACTTCACCTAGCCACCGTCCAACAACCACAGCCGCCACCACCATCAGACACCCCTACCATCATCCATCTCGCGCACAGAACAGAGGAGAAACAGGGAGCACGTCCCTGTTTTCCTCCCCGCAACCAACCGCGCACAAAACAGAGTCCCTGTTCTCCTCCCTCGCAGCCTCCCCTGTTTCTCTCGCCCGTTCTCATCCTCTCTCCCATCTCTCTCTGCCTGTTCTTCTTTTTCAGCAACGCAACCACCATCACCGCCACCATAGAGCATCGCGAGCCGCCATCACCGCCACCACAGATCACTTCCCACCGCCATCACCACCAAGAAACAGAGTTTGCAACCCTGCTGGAGCCGTTTGGAGGACGAGGGAGCTCGCGAGGAGCGAAGACGAAGCAGCGCGAGCGGCGCTGCTCGCTGGAGACGAAGGTGCGAAGTGCATAGCGATTTTTGGCTGGGAATAACTGTTTTTCAAGCAGTTCCACTATTGGCACCCCGAGTTCATTCCGAGCAGCCACAGTGCAATTGCAACATTTTCTCGGGATTCGCGATCGTGCTGAGATGGATTCCACTGATGCTGTGACCACCGCTACCATGGAGAGCTAAACCCTTCGCCAAGGCTAAGATGAAACCAATTGGGTTTCAAGAGTTTGTTTTAGTTTGACTTTTTATTTTATTATGTGCTTAATTACAAAATACATTTAATTTCTGAGTATTAGTAAATTACTTTCACCGATTATATCGGATTTGATCTAGACTAGTCGGTAGTTAGTGTTTTCTTTACTAATATTTAAAGCATTAGTTTTAATTGGTTAAGTTAGACTTGTGATTGAGTGTGTCGTAATAAGACACTCAATGCTAGGAGTTGAAACTTAATAAATTAGACTTGTGATTGAGTGTGCCGTAATAAGACACTCAATGTTAGGAGTCTATAATTTATGCTGAAGTTAATTGTAACATTGGATTTTAAAACTGAATTGTTCTTAATGATCACATCATCGATGCAATCAATGGATTCTCATCCCTAAAGCTCATCGCTTTAGAAAATAATAAGTTAGATTAAAATAACTTGAAAAACTGAATTGATGGATTCAATGCCTTGGTTTCCTTTCTCATATTCTTAAAAACATTTTATTTTGCTTTTTAATTTGATTTTTAGTTTCGATATTTTAATTGCTGTAACCCCCATTTAAATTAGTTTAAGTCAACTTTGAAATTTAATTGCAACCACAGTCCTTGTGGGATCGACTTGTACTTGCCTTTGTCTACCAGTTAGACACTGTGCACTTGCAGTTATTAAGACTAGGTTAAATTAACCTATTTATTTAGGTTATATAAATCTGCATCAAGTTTTTGGCGCCGTTGCCGGAGACTGTAGCGGTGTAATTGAATTTAAGAGTTTATTTTCACTAATTTGTAGTTTAGGTTAATAAAAAAAATTAAAAATTTAGGTCAGATATAGATTGCTTTTGCTTTTAGGATAGGCTTGTTTTTTTTAGTTATTTCTTTTAAGTCTTAGAAGTTTTGATACTTGTTTTTGTTTTTATTTTTATTTTTGCAGGTATTAACAGGTAGGAAGCATATATTACAGGTTGTATAAAGAAAAACAAAAAGAAAACAAAACAAAAAGCACAAGGTTTGAATTGTTTACAGGTTGCTATCGCGTGAACACTCTCAGAAGTCGGCGAGCCGTTAGGTGGACGGTGCTTCTGATCGACGTCAACTCGACTTCTACCCAGCATCGCAAGTAACCCAAGAGAGGTTCACGCTGGAGGTAACTTCTTCCCACCGCATCTGCACGAGGTTTCTGAGTGGATTACTGTGTGTTTTGCTTGTTTTGTTTTTAGCTAGAATTGCATGCAAATTTGAATAGATTGAGGATATTTTAGATGCTGTAAAATTTCGTGCTCTCTCTCGCGGATAGGTTAACCACCATCTATTTTAGGGTTAGGGATCTAAGCCCTCACTATTAAAATTTGTAGCAAGATAAATTAGGACAAGACGCTCATAGGACCTCTCTTTTGAAACTTGAAAGTTTAAAGTAGTCAAGTGAAGGAACATATCCAATCTTGGAATAGTTCTGAAACTGGCGTTAAACTTTAAGCTGAAGGTAGAAAAGGAGGTAGGAGCAATTAGATTTCAGGATATTTTTGATGCTGGGAAACTCCGTGCTCTCTCCCACGGATAGGCTAATTAAAATGGATTTCAGCCCTTGATTAGTAACAAACATAGGTAATAAAAAGGAGTGCTTGTAGGGATTACCAGACGTTACAGCCTCTACCTAGTAAATTAGTTTCTCACGAGATTAATTTGCTTCGTAAAAACCTCGACTTTTCGTAGGGCTATAACTATCAGCTGCGTAGTACCCGAAGGCAATCTGAATGATTGTATTGCTAGGTACTTATCTAGGGTCGTTTGTCATTCATCTTGCTTGCGCATCATATAGGTCCTGATTAGGTTTTCCCATTTTTATTTTTTTTAGAGTTAGGTCATCTTCATATAGAGGTTAGGCTTGCATAAAAACAAATTTAAATAAAAAATAAAAAAATAAAAAATTATTGAGACCAAGGAAATGGCTGAGGATAAAGACTTTAATGATTACTTCTCCCCTTCTACCTCGAAGCTCGAAATAGTTCTTATGATGATGACTCGAAAATTAGATGCACTTATGAATTTGACTCAACCCCTACCTCCCACTAATATTTCATTTGAGGGTTGTGTTGCATGTTCGAGTCCTAGTCATTCTACAACTGATTGTGATTTGCAATATGATTATCCTGAATATTTCGCTGAGAAAATCCATTCTTTTAACGCTAATTGGCGACCTAGTTATAATTCAAAGTCCAACTATTACAGCCCTTGTTTTGCCAATAATCGAAATCTCTCCTGGGCTCATAACTCACACCAAGGGGGACATAGTTTCTCTCAGGCTCCTCAATACCCTCATCATGTTATGCCTCAATTTAACCAAGCTCCTCCATCCAACACATCAAGCTTAGAGGAAACGATTAACTGTTTTATGCAGCGCACAGAACGACTGCTTGAACATGATTCTCAGGCTATGTTAGAGTCAAAAGCTATGACTCAACACCAATCTCAAGCCATCAATAGACTTGAGATAGTTGTGGATCATATTACTGAGGCATTATTTGAAGGTGAGTTAGGAAGAGTTCCTAGTCACTCTGTTCAAAATTTAGAGGGTCAATTCATAACTAGTAGCACATCGGAACCCGAGTCAGATGATGTTTTTGAGGATAATGTGATCGAAACTACTTTGCTTCATGACCCATTCCCTTCCCCACATTTTCATAATGACCCACTCGACATATGCCTTCCTAGTGACTCATGCATAGAATCAAACTGTGAACATTCTTTAGAGTCGCCCCTTGACTGTTTTCATGATACACATGACCAATTAGAGGCTTGTTTGACTCATTTTAGTTTTGACTTTGATGTTGATGATTCCATTAGGGCACTCAATGATTTGCTTGACTCAGTCCCCATTGTGGATCCTAGTTATAAATGGAAGTCTAAAGTGGAGCCTCTTCTACTCAGTGAGTCAAAACTAGTCCCATCAGTTGAGCCACCTAAGCTTGACCTTAAACAATTACCTGACACCCTCAGGTATTCGTTTCCAGGTACTGATGATACTTTGCTTGTTATTATTTCATCTATATTGAACTCAAAACAGGTTGTCCCAAAGAAGTCGGGAGATATATCTAGTAAGAGAGTGCAATCCATAAGTAGTGTCAACTCTAGGGTTGGGGGTGTTGTTGAGCTATCCAGCCCAACATCTTTGCGTGATTCATGTGATGAGCCTGTACCACTTGATATATCTATAGTTACATCTACCTGCATCACATTTCCATTGACCAGGGCTAATTATGTGGATCCCATGTTCCTGAGTGAGGATTTCAATTTTCACCATCCTGATGTGGAAATTATCCAATCTTCTAATTTGGAACCAGACTTAGGATGTTCCATTTTAGAAGTAAGGGAGGATCCTTTGTTGCATATCACTATTTGCGACCCATTCATGTTTAAGATCCCTACTGACTTCCAAGGAATGCGAGCTTCTTTACAATTTCTATATGATTTTAGATGGTGTCCTTGCAACTTTTGGGATGTGCTAGTATATCTTGTGTCGCATGTGGTTGCCATTTTTGAGTGGACTGATCCTCAACTTTTCAGGTTGTTGGTATACGATTCCTTAACCCTTTTGAGGTGAATGTTCCCTATGTTCTTCATCGTCACTTCATGATATATCATTCATGAGGGAGAATATATGTCGGGCTGACGACGTTAAACCAAGCACTCCTAGGAGGCAGCCTAGCTTCAGTTGTGTCATTATGGTTAGTCTGGATTGATTTTCGAGTTATTTCTAGTTGCATTCCACTCATACTCGTTAGCTCCGTAACAATTTTGACTTACAACTGATACATGTAATTTTTTTTTTTTCATTTGTGTCCTGTATTGTTTTTATCAATTTATCATGATGAGTCCACAGTTCTTATGTCTCTGAGCGTTCATTGGTGGAAGATTTCGTCAAAATTGGTAAAAACTTTCTCATGGTAATATCACTTTAACTCTCATCTTTTCTTTTTCCTGCATTTGTTATGATCATCATTTTATACATTGAGGACAATGTTTGGTTTAGGTTTGGGGGTGAGGTTTAAGAGTTTTTTCTGCATTCTTCAAAAATTTTGAAATGAAATGTATTTCAAAATTGACTATTGTATTCTACTCAATCTCCATTGAATACATAGTTAATTATGACTGTGTGAAAATTTTCGATTTGAAAATGCATTCAAAATCTAAGTTTCTTTCCAATGTAGAGGATGTGCTTTCAAGTATGCCTTTAAATTTGAGGAATACATGTTTTTTTTTTTTGAAAGGCATGGAATACATGCTTTCACTTGTCACTTTTATATATCAATAGGAAAACATATGGTTTGATATTATCTTTAAGTTAAATATATTTCATGATATTTTTTCGACTCGACCACTCTTGGACTATAAGCCAAGTTAGCATAAGTTGAAGTTAATCAGTAAGATATTAATTAGAAAACCTTAGAATAATAGTGGAGACTTAACCCTTGTGAGTTTTGAGACATTCTATTTTTCTTGAGGGTTATTAAATAAACTCTGACTTTTCTTGAGTCTGCATTTTCTCGTTGATGATCTCATTGTTCTTGTTGCTTTTATTGATTGTTTTGAGAATGTCGTTAAAATTGAATTATTACACTAGAACTTCTTGTTTTATTTTGTTAAGATGTCATAATACCGACGAGAGCTTAAGAAGTGATATAGGCATTTTTTTTTCTTTGAACCGTTCTTTAGACTTTTAGCCACCTAATGATAAATATCCGTTTGCAGCCCTTTGAGCCTTTAAATAAACTTTTTCTTTGCTAACCCCATCTCCAGTACCTACTCCAGTTAGGAGTAAGATCCCATATTATTTTTATCCTTACCCAATGTCTCTGAGAATGTGTATGGTTGATGTATTTATGAAATGGGCAAATAAAAAGAGTTGAAATTAAATATTCAATGAATCCTCGGGACTGAAATGTTTTAGTGTAGAAGGGGAAAGCATGTATACAAGGAAAAAAAAAGATATATGAAGAAGAATTTCGAAGGAAGAAAAATTAATGGTGTATAACATTGGTTTATTCTTCAGAGCCCCACGTGCTTATTAAAGGGTGTATCCATTCTCAGAGAATTTTCTCGTATCCTTTTCCATTCTTGTTAGCCAAATCTTAGCCTCATTACAACCTAATAAAGACCTAATTGATCTTAAGTAAAAGTTTGGTTCATAGATGTGGAGATTAAATAAACAAGAACTATGGCCTGTGATTCAACATTCTCAAAGTAATTGATATTCCTGTCCATGAGATCATATTCATTTCATTCTTCGAAAAGTTTGTTTTTTCATGATTATTATATGTGAGATGTTTGTCTTTCCATAATTTATTCTCTTTCTCACATATAAACTGAGTGATAACTAACCAATCTCTGAGTGATTCATTTATGAGTGACAAGAGAGATTTGTAGTCGAAGCGTACAATTCAAAGGTTATCTAGTCATATCTTTGCTGAGAAAAATAAAGTTATGTTGATAAGGCCATGCACACACACACTTCGAGTTGGGAATAATTGATGAAATTTATTTAACCTTTGGGTATTATTAAATTGTTGTGAGACTCTTTGATATATTATTGGTGAGACTGTTAGCTGTTTTCAAATTTTTTTGGCAATTAGATTCTTACTCTGAGGATAATAGACTAAGTTACCATGTTTTGGAAATTTATGAGTCATAATGTTTGTGGGTAACATTTCTAGAAACCCTCACGAGACTATAACTCGTCCACTAGAGGTAATCTAGGGGTTCAAAGCCTTGTTGCATGTTTAAGGTAAGTGCAACCGATGATTCCTGCGAAAGTGAGTTAAAATTTTATTTCTATTGTTTTGCTCGAGGACTAGCAAAATATAGGTTTGGGGGTATTTGATATTCATCTAATTATTAAACAGAATACCACCTAATTTATATTTGTTATTCACTTTGACAATCTATTTTATATTAATTATTTAAATTTTGTCTTTTTCTGGATTCAGAGCATTAACGGATTAATGTGGAGTTCGAGGTGATAATAAGCAATTTGGTATTGATGAGCGGAGACGGGGGTGCAGTTAACTCAACACAATTACCCTAATTTCTGGGATGACTCGTTTCCTACTGGTGTTTTTCCTTTCTCTCTTTTCCAGCCACCACGCCAATCCAACCTGCCGGCAATCCTTGCTCTATAGGAGAACCGGCAGGGGCGTGACAACCCTGTTTCACTTCACCTCGCCACCATCCAACAACCACAGCCGCCACCACCATCAGACACCACTTCCTCTCCCTGTTTCGCACACCCACAACCGCCACCATCTCCCTGTCCCTCTCCCTATTCCATCATCCACACAGCCGCCACCACCATCATCCATCTCGCGCACAAAACAGAGGAGAAACAGGGAGCACGTCCTTGTTTTCCTCCCTCGCAACCAACCGCGCACAAAACAAAGTCCCTGTTCTCCTCCCTCGCATCCGCCCCTGTTTCTCTCGCCCGTTCTCGTCCTCTCTCCCATCTCTCTTTGCCTGTTCTTCTTCTTCAGCAACGCAACCACCACAGAGCATCGCGAGCCACCATTAGCGCCACCACAGAGCATCGCGAGCCGCCATCACCGCCACCACAGATCACTTCCCACCGCCATCACCGCCAAGAAACAGAGTTTGCAACCCTGCCGGAGCCGTTTGGAGGACGAGGGAGCTCGCGAGGAGCGAAGACGAGGTAGCGCGAGCGGCGCTGCTTGCTGGAGAAGAAGGTGCGAAGTGCAGAGCGATTTTTGGCGGGGAATAACTGTTTTTCAAACAGGTTCGATATTGACACCCCGAGTTCATTCTGAGCAGCCACAGTGCAGTTGCAGCATTTTCTCGGGATTTGCATTCGTGCTGAGATGGATTCCATTGATGATGTGACCACCGCTACCATGGAGAGCTAAACCCTTCGCCAAGGCTACGATGAAACCAATTGGGTTTCAAGAGTTTGTTTTAGTTTGACTTTTTATTTTATTATGTGCTTAACTGCAAAATACATTTAATTTCTGAGTATTAGTAAATTACTTTCACCGATTATATCGGATTTGATCTAGACTAGTCGGTGGTTAGAGTTTTCTTTACTAATATTTAAAGCATTAGTTTTAATTGGTAAAGTTAGACTTGTGATTGAGTGTGCCGTAATAAGACACTCAATGCTAGGAGTTGAAACTTAATAAATTAGACTTGTGATTGAGTTTGCCGTAATAAGACACTCAATGCTAGGAGTCTATAATTTATGCAGAAGTTAATTGTAACATTGGATTTTAAAACTGAATTGTTCTTAATGATCACATCATCGATGCAAGCAAGAGATTCTCATCCCTAAAGCTTCTCGCTTTAGAAAATAATAAGTTAGATTAAAATAACTTGAAAAAGTGAATTGGTTGATTCAATTCCTTGGTTTCCCTTCTCATATTCTTAAAAAAAATTTATTTTGCTTTTTAATTTGATTTTTAATTTAGATATTTTGATTGCTATAAGCCACATTTAAATTAGTTTAAGTGAACTCTGAAATTTAATTGCAACCACAGTCCTTGTGGGATCGATCTGTACTTGCCCTTGTCTACCCGTTAGACATTGTGCACTTGCAGTTATTAAGACTAGGTTAAATTAACCTATTTATTTAGGTTAGTTAAATCTGCATCAAGAATCAGCAGCCACAATACATGTGCTTCATGTGGCCCCATTTCAAGTCTGAACTATCAAACATGTCTAGGAAAATAGGTCTCAGAGATATGAGGGTCCAAGTGATACACAGTGAACAACTAACACTGCACGTCCAAAGGCATGATCGTCCCATGCCACTAACGTTTACAGGTGAAGACCTTCGGGGCGTCCAACTCCCACATAATGACTCCCTGGTAATAACGATCTCCTTGGCAAGCTGGGAGGTAAGGAAATCCTTGGTGGACACAGAAAACTCATCGAACATTCTATTTTTTCGCATGTTTCTCAACGTGCAGCTAAAGGAAAAAGCATTGACCCCTGATAACCGTTCGATGATCGATTTCAGCGGTGAAAAACACTTTCCGGTGGGAAGAATACAACTGACAGTAGTAACGGGAGAAATGTCACTCAAAAAAACTTTGTTTCAATAATTCATAGTGATCGATGCACCTTCAGCATATAATGCTGTCCAGGGGAGACCCTAGATACACCAAATGAGAACATCAATATCCACTCTACACCAATGCATCAAGTATCTGATAAACCAAACAGTCGGTACGTTACGTGGTAACAAGAGAATGTAAATATATGATGGTACTTCCACTGAGTGACTCTCAGTCAACAGCTAGTCCCGTGGCCAAGATGTCTCAATCTCGCCCGTGAAGCCGAGAAATAACAACCCATCCCAGACGACGAAGCTCCTGTAAGCCCCCGAGGCATATTCAACACCGGTCAACCGGAGAAGAAAACCATCACGGTCTACCTCGACAACAGGACTATTCAAATAGGTTCTCGTTTGAGCAAAGAATTGGTAGAACAACTATCAAAACTGTTATAGCGGAACCAAAACGTCTTCGCCTGGACCATGGAGACATGGTAGGAATCGTCCCTTCAATAATCACTCATCGCCTAGAGGTGGACCCCACGAACAAAACCATACAACAGAAGAAGAGGCCCGTGGTACCCGAGAGAAACACGATCATAAATGAAGAGGTGCAGTGGTTACTCAAATCAGACATGATCAAGGAAGCACGATACCCAGACTGGGTGGCATACACCGTTTTGGTGTAAAAAAATGGGAAATGGATAGTACGTGTAGACTACATGGACCTGAACAAAGTTTGCTCGAAGGATAGCTTTCCGCTCCCCCGCATTGATCAGATTGTGGACCCCACATTCGGGCACAACTTACTAAGCTTCATGGACGCCTACTCAGGTTACAATCAAATATTAATGCACCCCCAGATCAAGAGAAGACATATTTCATAATCGAGAAAGGTATATACTGTTACATGGTGATATTGTTCGACTTGAAGAACACAGGTGCTAAATATCAACGACTGGTAAACCAAATGTTTAAAGAACAATCGGTAGGAATATGGAGGTCTACATTGCCGATATGTTTGTCAAGAGCCTCCGCAGTCCCGATCACATAGGAGGCCTTACTGAAGCGTTCAACCAGCTCAGAAAATACCAGATTAAACTAAACCCACAGAAGTGTACATTCGGAGTTGAGTCTGGAAAATTCCTAGGCTATATAGTGAACAATAGGAAAATCGAAGATGATCCTAAATAGATTCAGGCTCTTCTCGACATGAAAGCCCCCACCAACATTAGAAACGTTCAAAGCCTGACTGGGAGGGTGACAATACTCAACAGTTTTATATCTAAATCATCCGAAAAATGCCTTCATTTCTTTAAAATACTAAGAGGAAGAAAATGATTCTCGTGGGACGAAGAGTGAGAATAAGCCTTTCTGGGCCTGAAAGCATACATGGGGAGCCCAAAGCTACTCTAAAAATCGGTGACAGGGTAAATACTCTATTTATACTTGTCTGTTTCCAAGCACGCCGTCAGCTCAGCCCTCGTATCAGATGACCATGGAATCCAGAGACTAGTGTACTACACCAGCAAAACCTTCGTGGAAGCAGATGCACACTACCCGAACGTGGAGAAGTTAGCCCTGACATTGGTTGTATCCTTAAAGAAATTGAGGCCTTATTTTCAGGCCCACTATATAACAGTTCTAACCAAGCACCCGCTGCGCTCAGTATTGTACAAACCAGAGTAATCCGGTAGGATGGTAAAATGGTCAATAGAACTCGGATAGTTTGACATAAGCTATGCTCCAAGAACCGCCATCAAGGCCCAAACACTGGCTGACTTCATCGCCGAGTTCACCGGTGGGGAAGAACCAAAGGCAAATCTTTAGACCTCGGATTCAAGCATTCAGAAATGGACCTTGCATTGCGACATATCATCGACATGAAAAGCAAGCGGAGCTGGGATGCTTCACCTTCAAAAATGTCGTCGAATTCGGCTTTCCTGCTTCAAATAATGAGGTTGAATATGAGGCCCTCCAGTCTGACCTGAAGCTAGCCTTGGGGATCGTGATAGATTACCTAAGGACATACAACAACTCGAGGCTAGTAGTCAACCAGGTCAAAGGAGATTTCAACAACAAGGACCCCCGCATGATAGCCTACCGGGAAAAGGTACTCCGTGCAATGAGCGGGTTCAAAAGGTGTGAGCTCGTACAATGCCCCCGAGATGACAATAAAAGAGCTGATGCGCTAGCTAGAGAAGCCTCAACCTCTTCCGAAGTCTCAAGTGGACTCATCAATTATCAAAAGTGATCAAGCCTTGACCAAGAAGAACCTAGAGATGTTTGCGCTACAAGGGCATTGCCAAATTGGATGACTCCTATCCTCAAATATATCGCAATCGAAGCCCTACCGATCGAGAAAGTCGAAGCTAGAAGTCTAAAAAACAGAGAAGCGAGGTACACTCTCCTAAATGACAAGTTATATGGGAGATCAGTGATAGGACCCCTGCTCCGATGTCTGTCACCTTCAGAGGCAGATCAGGTCCTGGGAAGGATCCATGACGGTATATGCGAAAATCATTCGGGTGGGAAAACCCTTGCCTACAAAGCTTTAACTCTGGGATACTATTGGCCGAAGATGCAATGACAAATGTCAGAGGTTCGCGTTGTATACACACATGCCAGCACAACCACTGACGCCGATGACAAGTTCATGGTTATTCGCACAATGGGGGATGGACATTGTTGGACCACTCCCAGCATCAGCTGGTAAAATGTTCCTTCTATGGCAGTCGACTACTTCACCAAGTGGGTCGAAGCCGAACTCCTATCCAAGATAGGGCAGGTCCAAATAGAAGAATTCATATGGGCAACCATCATCTGCAGATTTGGCATCCCCTGAGTATTGATCAGTGACAACGGAAATCAGTTTGAATGTATCAAGGTTAAAAAACTATGCAAAAGTTTGAACATCAATCACCATTTCTGCTCGTCAGGGCACCCTCAAGCCAACAACCAAGCAGAGGTTACCAATCGAACAATCCTGGATGCGATCAAGAGGAAGCTTGACACGACAAAAGGGAAATGGGTTCCAGAGCTATTGGGAATACTCTGGGCATATCAGACGACCAAAAGAATCCCTATTAGAGAAACACCCTTTGCCCTGGCATACGAGTCAGAAGCCATGGATCTGGTAGTGATTGAAGAGCCAACCTTCTGAATGGAAGAGTTTAGAATAGATGGTAACAACAAAGCCTTGCGTGTTAGACTAGACCTCCTCAAAGAAAACCAGGATCTAACCTTCACCAAGATAGTTGCCTACTAACAACGACTTGCGCAATACTACAACAAGAAGGTCAAGCTACGTGAATTCAGAGTGGGAGACTGGGTATTCAAGAAAACCCAACAGAACAGTAAATAAGCTGGCATGGGAAAGCTGAACCCAAACTGGGAAGGACCCTAGAGGGTAACCAAGGTCAACAGGTCGATGACGTACTGGTTGGAAGACATAAATGGCGACGGACTTAAACGACCATGGAATGTAGAACATCTCAAAAAATATTATCAATATAAGTATTTGCTTTTACTAAACTTCCAATACTGTTCGTCACGATCAACACGACCTCCACTCATCCCCGCAATAACCAAACCTAAGAGATTATGCCCAACGCCTAGTCCACTGCATGCGGATGATGACGACAGAGAAAGTGGAAGTCTAGTCAGCAATCATATGCTTGATGACGATAACTCACCAAAAGATCATTGTTCTCCAACAAACAATGATCACCAAACTTATCAGGTAAGCTTAGTCAGTTCGCGACTGATGACGATGACTTCTGGTGCCAAATGACTAGTCCGCTGCACACGGATGACGAATGCCGAGGAAGTGGGAGTCTAGTCAGCAATCATACTCCTGATGACGAGTCGCCAAGGGATCATTTCTCTCCAACAGACAATGATCGTCGAACTTACCAGGTAAGGTCAGTCAGTTCACAACTGATGACGACGACTTTTTGTGCCCAACGCCAAGTCCGCTGAGTGTGGATGATGACGGCCAAGGAAGTGAGAGTCTAGTCAGCGCTCATACGCTTGATGACAATGACTCGCCAAGGGATCATTGCTCTCCAACAAACAATGATCGCCAAACTTATCAAGTAAGCTTAGTCAGTGCACGACTGATGACGACGACTTCTGGTGTCCAACGCCTAGTCCGCTGCTCGGATGACGACAACCGAAGAAGTGGGAGTCTAGTTAGCGCTCATACGCCTGATGATGATGACTCGCCAAGGGATCATTGCTCACCAACAGACAATGATCGCCAAACTTACCAGGTGAGCTTAGTCAGTTTGCGCCTGATGACGACTGCTTCTGGTACCCAACGCCTTGTCCGCTGCGCGCGGATGATGATTGTCGAGAAAGTGGGAGTCTAGTCACCGCTCATATGCCTAATGACGACGACTCGCCAAGAAATCATTGTTCTCCAGCAGACAATGATCACCAAACTTACCAGGTAAGCTTAGTTAGTTCGCGAGTGATGATGACAGCTTCTGGTGCCCAACGCCTAGTCCCCTGCGCGTGGATGACGATGGCCTAGGAGTGAGAGTCTAGTCAGCGCTCATACGCCTGATGATGATGACTTGCCAAGGGATCATTGCTCTCCAACATACAATGATTGCCGAACTTACCAGGTAAGCTTAGTCAGTTTGCGACTGATGACGATGGCTTTTGGTGCCCAACGCCTAGTCCGCTGCGCGCGGATGACGATTGTCGAGAAAGTGGGAGTCTAGTCACTGCTCATACGCCAAATGACGACGACTCGCCAAGGGATCATTGCTCTCCAACAGACAACGATCGCCAAACTTATCAGGTAAGCTTAGTCAGTTCGCAGCTGATGACGATGGATTCTAGTGTTTAACGTGTAGTCCGCTGCGCGCGAATAACAATGATTGGGGAAGTGGGAGTCTAGTCAGCGTTCATACGCCTGATGATGATGACTCACCAAGGGATCACTGCTCTCCAATAGACAATGATCGCCGAATTTACCTATGATCTTCGAAACACAATGACTTTTGGAGCATCTCAACGCCCAGTCTGCAATACACGGACAACAACAGCTAAAAGTGTATTCAGTGGTGCCACGACTTGTAGCAGCAACTCGTCAGGGACCACAACAGCTCACCCATGAGCAAGAGCATCTAAAAGTAGTCAATTTCGACAAGACTCAATGGATGAACACAATGATCTGCCAAAAATTTCCATGGCTCAAAAGTACTAATTCCACAGCCTGCGAAACTTCTAAAGAAGACATAATGACATGACAATACAAGACAAAAAAGCAAAGTCACAAAACAAAGCTTTCATTAAAAATTCCTTGTCTTTCTTTGTCCCTAGAAGGACGTTACAACTATTTCAATGTAGAAAGAAGCAAAACATTTTCCTCAGCAGCCTGTCCCACAAGGCTTGAACCTTCCTCTTGCACGTTGATTGCAAAAGCAACCCTCCTATAATGGGCAAAATCGAGGTTGATGCCAGGGTGTTCTTTTCTGATGAGCTCCAGAAGCTCTAGTTTGCCTTGAATGACCTCTGATGAGATTTGCAACCTCCGTCCTGAAGTGCCTACCAAGGCAGCATAGTGCAAACACTTTTCTAACAGTAAGCGTTCTACCTCGCGAACACGGCGAAGTCCCTTAGTGACTTCAGACTCAACTGCCGCTGTGTGACGTCCCATTCCGTCTATGCCCACTTTCTCTCAGACAACCACTTGTCCACGACAACGTCTAAGCACTCCAACTCAGCATGAGCTCGACCCAGCTCAGCACGGGTTGAAGTCAAGTCAGATTCAGCCAACCTCAGTTGAGCCCTTATGATTGCAAACTCTACTTCGGATGCAGACACCGCGGCTCGCACGACCCCCAAGTCTGCACAACACCAAAATTCTGTAGTTGACCAGTAAAGGAATCCATCTGATGGAGAGCAGCCAAATATGATACCTGCAGGTCTGCAAAAGCCTTTTCTAAAGCAAGAACTTTTTGGCGAGCATCAGGGTGCAACTCGACAAAACCATGTGACTCAAGAGCACGATCATCCGCCACAGACCCATGGTGACTCACAACGTCTACACCTGGTCCAATGCGTTCCGCCTCCAAGTTAGCAGAGCAGACAACAACATCAAGCGAAAGACAACGATCCTCTGAACTGGCTTCCTGAGCAGAGAAAGATAATTTGCGCTTCTCAATAGCCGCCTCATTTTCTGGCGAGGATAAAGGCTCCAAAAAAGAAACCACATGGATAGAAGGCTGGATCCACTTCAAAATAATAACAAAAGGCACGCTCGTCTCCAGTTTCGCCAACCTAATCGGACTAGGCATGGCCATGCTCATTTTCCTCGAACGACGTGTGACTACCTCTTCAGGCAAGAACGTCATGGGAGCACTGCAGCAATGCGCTCCGTATGACATTAGCTGACATTATGACCTCCTCAACAGACATCAATGTGAGTTTGATAAACTCCTTTTCTATCCGTTTTTCCTCCTTAGTGAGAATCAGAGCTGCAAACTTCCCTGAAAATAGAAACATCGTATCAAATCAGCATTACATCCAGGAACGAGGAGATGAGATAGAAACAAAGAAACTTACTTAGGAACTCGACGACCTCCAAACTTGAAGTATGAGGAATTCATCGAAGCCAAAAACCAATATTTCATCCAAGGTTCAATATCGTTCGCTACCGGATGCAAGCAAACAGGGTATTCAGTATGCAAATGCCCTTAGAATCCAATCGAGCGGCGGTCAGATGATGAACTATCCCTGTAGTTAAACGAAATTGTGTGCTCGGAAGAGGATCACAGTTAAAATCTTGAACCCGTTTGGAGCTAGTTGAGCGGGAGGCATGCGAAGAGAAAATAAGAAGCGCCAAACATCGTCTGGCACTGGGAACTGGAGCCCAGATTCAACCATGCCCCGGTGCAACCCTATGTGCTTCTCAGGGGGTGAAGATGGAGCCCTAGCCACGAGCGCATGAATGATTTCCAGATCCCCAGGAATATGGTATAGGCTCTGAAGCCTGATTAACTCGATTTCGTCAACCAAATGATTTTCAAAAAGCTTCAGGCAAGTAAAAGACAACAATTGCTTGGAAGTAACTTCAACATTATCTACCATTGATATAAAGTACAAATCAAGCTCCGCAGAAGCACAATCGCACAAAAAAACAACGCAGAATGTAAAGGGAAAAATCCTCTTTGAAGCGACATATATTTATAGAGAAACAAACCGTACTTCTTCTCCTTGAGCAGTCGCGTATTCATTATTGCTATGTGCCGCTCGAGACACCGCTTCAGAATCAATCATCACGATGGTATAATTACTTTCCAGAAATTCAGCGGATCGACTAGACGCCCCACTAACTCGGGGGGAGTAGCTGATGATACACCAAAATGGTATCTTTTCTACATCGTACATATGTCATGATGATCTTGAGAAACAATGGCCCAAATTTCAGCCCGACACTGGTCCGATTCAAGCGGTTCCAAGCCCGCACAATGCATTTTTCCAGAAGGACTCGAAATCATTACAGCCTGCTAAGCCCACACGTCTCACAACTATCATCAATACCAATAAGCCCTACTAAGGCAAGTATCTCGAGGATCAGCTTCGAACAAGCAAGACAACATCACTTTGCTTCCAACTAGGAAAGAAGTACCAGAATATATGTCACACGTGAAGACTTCTATCTATGGACTATTATCGGATTGGGAACTAAAACCCACGTATCTAGGAACACAAGGCTAACAATGAAACTCCCCTTCACATCACAACTCCTAATTAGATAAGGATCTCCCCGAAGATCTTCTTCCCTAAACTACACCATCGATGGCCTGGTCGAACTAGGGCTCCAACATTATAAATAAGTCATGAGGTTGGTAAGCTAAGGAATGCTACAAATTCCCTGTTTACAACATTACGCCTTCCTTAAATCCCCGTCTGACTGTAGCATCGGAGTGCCATTGGCCACCACAACGGTGGTCCGTGGCTCACGTGCGTTCCTTGTGCAGGTTTGCAGGTCAAGGTCAAAGTAGAGAGTGAAAATTGACTGCATCAAATGTAATTAGTATTATTAAATAAAAGTCATGGATCTATCCATTTTTGCAACAAACTAAAATTACATTTGATATATGCTTAATTAATTTGTTTAACCAAAACAAGTTCATAAATGTATTAATTAGTCTTATTAAATAGACGTCAAGGATCTATCCATTTTTGCAACAAACTAAAATTACATTTGATGTATACATCTTAAAATTCATAGAAAAATGACAAATAAGATGAAGTTGAAGACGATAGTTCTGTACTGGAAATTGTCTCGCACAAAGATGCACTCAAAATAACAATCACATTACATAATTTTTCTCTTGCAATATGAGAACACCACACCAAAGCTTTTTAACGCACTAAAGAAAGTTAGAGATGGGGTCCAAGAAGACATCAATTTCAAGAAGGAACAAGTCACATTGAGCTCAAATTTTACTGAGGCCTCCTAATTGAGTCATGTATATATAATTTTGATGTATAGATATATTATTAACTTATATATCAAGTGAGACCAATGTGTTTTTTTTTTCTTAAATGTATTATCTTATAAATTTTGTGAATTATTAATTTACCACATTTGTCTTAAGCCAGGACCAACTAAAAATATTATTTAATCATCAACATTATCAAAGCCCATTCCCGATACTTTCGGTGTTGACTACATGAATTTTGGCTCTCCAAGCAATGCGGTCTTCCCATATTACTCTTCACATTTCATATTTTTTTTACAATCAAACCAGCCCCTCACAAATATTTATTAATTAACTAAGCCCATGACATAATTTATTTGAAACTTCCAACTACCAATAAATTATAAATAGGCCCTTATCAACAGTGAGAATGTAATATTTGGTTATGATATTTTACTCCATTTTACAAATATTTTTGTAATTTAAATTTAAAAACTCTTATATACCATTTTATGCTATCAAATTTAGATTATTTAAGATCGAAATCCACCCATCTCAAATATTGTTAATTATAACTAAGCCTCTAACATAATTTATTTAAAACCCTTCAATTATCTATAAATTATAAAAAGTCTCTCACATCTAATTTTTTGATTTTTCATCAAAACCAGTCCCTGTAAACATTCATTAATTACACTTAGGCCTATTATATAATTTATTTGAAGCCCTCCAATTATCTAGGAATTATAAAAAGCCCTTATATCTAACTTTTGGATTTTCCATTTTGCCCTCCATATTTCATATTTTTACAGTCAAAACCAGCATCTCTCAAACATTAATTAATTATGCCTAAGCCCCTAACATAGTTTATTTGAAGCCTTTTATTTATTTATTTATTTATTTATAAGCTATACATAGGCACTTAAAATTATAAATAATTGTTTTGTATAGAAATTCAATAATAATTTTTTGTTATTAAATTGCTGTAATAAAATAAAAATATTGAACATCCACGCACGTAGAGCTCGTCCACACTCTAGTTTGAATAATTGGTTTTGATTACGACATCACACTACTCTGACTCCATCTACTTATTAGATATGCTATTTGATAAGTAACATAAGTTAGCAGTCATAGTGTATGTGCATATAAAACACGAAAAATTATACGCTACATTGTTTGGGTGTCTCTTTGGAATTTTTGACACTTTTACCCCTTCTTTGATGGTGTTTATGGTTGTCTTAAAGATGAGTAAAAAGTGTAAAAAAAACCAACGAGGCACAAAAGAGGTACCCAAACAAGGCAACATAGAACCATTCTATAAAACACCCTACAAGATCTCACTGCTGTGTTCAGATCTGTCCTTGCTGATCTTGAGCCTGTAAAAATGAGCAACGATTAGCCAGGGACCACCTTTGTGGTGGTCGAAGGCACTCTGACGCTTAAGTCAGATATCAATGCAAGGAAGAGTGAAGAGCACCAAAGTTCTCGCCCAAGATCTTACTTGTGCACGACTGAGTCTTTTCGGCATTTGGCTCTATTTAGGACCCAATGTTTGATTGGGCTAAGAGTTTATTCGTGCAAGTGGATCTTTAGCCTATGATTGCTTTGATATTCATGTTCGGGCTTTATTGTCCTGGGTCAAGCCCCAAGACCCGTGCTTTTTGGGTTAGCGTGACTTGGGCTTGGGCACCTGACTACGGGCTGAACAACAGTTTATGAATGGGTCTGCTTGGGATCGTGTTGGAGCCTTTCCCGTATTAGGGTTATCCCATGCCACATGTACTGCTGTGATTGTATGAGTGATTGATGTCTCATCAGCTACTCCTCTCAGTTAGTGGGTTTGTGTACTATGCCACTAACTGACTGTGTGGGGGGTTGTACACTGCCATGATAGCATATTTTTGGTGCCATTTCGACTTTCGCATCACATTTAATGTTTATGCAGCGGATAGGTAAATGTCTCCCCTTCGCACCAAACCTATATAAGCTTGCATTAGGGGAGATTTTACGTTTACTTTCTCAGAGCTTCTTTCTGTTCTTTATTTTTTTTTGGCCTGATTGAGCTTGAGTTTTTGTTCAACCATGTCTATGCAACTTGATTTCTCACGAGAACGGCACCAAGGCTATCTAGAATTCTACATAGGGTCAGTGTTGTCAAGGGAGGACCTGACTACCCTTTGTCAGCAAGTGATCTAGGAGTGTCACTCCTATCGGGAAGTGACTTTCATTCTGTTCCAACGGATGGGTGCATCTGTCTGTACAAGGCCATGTTTGAGGTCGGTCTATGCTTCCCTGTTCCTAGCTCATTTGGCGCTACTTGTCTTACTTAGGCATTGCCCCAACTCAGATAGTGTCGAGTGGGTGGAGTATACTGGTTGCTACTTTGGTCAGGGCAAAGGATGTAGGACTAAACTTGTTGACGAAGTTTCTTCATTCCCTAACTTCCATCAAGATGAACAAACGTGGTATCTACTGGTCGGTGAAGCAATGTTGTTTGATTGGTCAGTTCGAGGACCCGGATAATTGGCAGATATATTGCTTTTATGCCTCTGTGAAGTTTAGGTACTTCTCATTTGATGGTTTGTTGGCCAGTTGCCGCGTTGGAGACCTCTATTAGTTCCTTTTTGTTTTTCTATATAATCTCTCATTTTCTGACATATTCATTGTTTCTGATTAGGGCTGCATGGTCCTGTCATTTTTTCTCCAGAAAAAAATGAGAGCTGACTTCCTCGCTTCGCCGGCTATGCGTATCCTGAAAGTTATCTATCCAGATAATATTAGGTGGAGTAGTTTATTTTTCAGCGAGACCGGTGACGTGGGGCAGGCCCTGGTCGCGCCTACCAATTCTACTTCGAGCAATGAAGTATAGGTATCTGGGTCTCAGTAAAGGAAGGTGCCGAAAATGTTTAGCCTGTCAGAAAAGAATACTCTAGAGGGATTGCTTTCTCCCCCGTCACTCTAAGAGGCTCAAGTTGAGATCCACTCATCATCTTGTTGCTCCCCAGAGCATGGAAAGGGATGTTGTTGACCTAACCGTTGATGAGGAGTAGCCTGAGGTTCTGGCTCATGCTGAAATGGTTAAGGAACGGTCAGCTTTGGAGGTCGCTACCCCCGACTTATCTGCAGTAGAGAAACAATTTGTTCTTGAGGCATTGTTTATGATGTTTTCACTGGTCTGGGAGTTGGAGTATTGTCTGAGCCACCTTTCACTGTTGCTAATAAGGGGAACCGTGTTGTTGAGTCCTCTCCCTCAGGAAGTGCGGGGGACAGAAGGGATTTGATCCGGCCCTAGAGTTCTCCGTATTGACATTGGGGTCGACTTTCGTGCCCCAATGGGTGCTCTTATGAGCTATGGCGAACAATATGTGTGGCATCAAGGGATGGATCACAGGACTGTTACTATCGATCTGATGAAGACAAATTTCTCTTTGTTGGCTAACCAACAGTGGTCACAAGGATGACTGATTTGATAGCTTCTGATGCTGGTAAATTGATAACTTAGTTGCTTTGTCATCTAGTTTTTCATTGTGCTTTATCGTCTATACTAGTGCGTTATTTTTCCATCAGAAGATGATTCACCTGACCCATGTTGGTATTGGCGGGTACCGAGGTGGAGTCTATACGAGACTTTTTTTTTCCTTTGAGACAAAGTTCATCGATTAGGAGGCACAACTTGCTAATGCCCGTAGCAAGGTAGACTCGCTGACCGAGCGGTTGGCCATCTGGACTGATTTGGAAGCTCAAATGTTTGAAGCCCAGAGGGGTATGACTAGCGCTCTGGCTACCTAGTCGTCCTTAGAATCTTAGCTGAAAAGGATCCAAGGGAGTCTGAATGAAGCCCAAGCTGCCCGAGTTGAGCTGAAAGAAGCCAAGAACGTTGGGATAATGCGATAGATGAACATGCTATATTCGCTGAGTGCCTGTCAAATTTCATGAAATCTGTTGTTGACTCTCAAAGTGCGTTGGACTGTGAGCGCTAAGGCAGTTTGCCTAAAAGGGTTAAGGAGACCCTTCAGGTACAACTTTCTGTGCTCACCCAAGAGCTGGACTCCGAACGTGCACGTTGTGATGAGGTGGCCCGCAAGTTGGCAGACTCCGAAGAGAGCATGGCCAAGAAAGTTGGGTAGTTGAATAGCTCGAAGGCACAATGACTGCTAAAGAGAAAAAACTTCTCGAGGCTGCCGATAAAGCTCAATCCCGTGAGGTTGCTGCTGGGAGGCTGGATATGTTGGATTATAACGAGTAGGACCACGAGGGTTGGGATGTTTCCACTGATAGGTCTCTTGCTTATGCTCAATTTGAGGAGACACATGATTTTTTATTTGGTCCACGAGGTGGCCCTAAAGCCAGCTTGGGCGCCATGGGGACGACTACCCAACTCGTCGTCTTAAAGCACGCTGCCTCCAAAGCTGCTTATGATTCTACTCCCGCAGAATAAGTGATATATTTTTGTAATGAAAACATAATTTATTAATGAAAAAATTTTCATTTTCCTTTTTTTGTCAGTGCTTGTAGCTGTCGTACTTGCCATTTCCAAATCTTGCTTAGATTAGGCTGAGTAGATGAGTGTATCTACCCCCACTTGAAGTAAGGCTTTAGTATGGAATAAAGCCCTTTTTTAGCTTGTCCAAGCTCATATTTTGTTAACAGTATTAACTTAATCTTTTGGGATAGTTAACCTGTAGGATATTCACCTTTGTTTGTACGGGTCGTATTCCATTAGTGATGTAATTACTATCTCCCTTAGTAGTTGAGCTTGTGTAGGATCCGTCTTCGCGTTGAAGACTAGATTTCCTTGCTGGTCTCTGACCCTGTCACGCCCCGATTTTCATGAAAACAAAAATCCTTATATCCACGTAGGATTAGGATTATTCGTTTCCCCGAAACTCGGTATGTGACAGTTTAACAATAAAAACATTAAATAAAAAAATCAACATAAAAAAAAATTCTAACCAGGTAACTCTTTGGAGATGATCGCTCCATAAAATAAATTGCCAAAGATGTCACCCCAAAACTTTATAACCTGAGAAAAGCTAATGGCTACGTTCTTATAAGAACGTAGCCAAGAAGCATAAACTTACTTGAGTGAGGGAGGTAGCTAGTATGAAAAATCCTCAACTCTATCAAATAAAATAAGTTTCATATATTACATACAAAAGGAAACAACAACTAAAAAATATGTAGTTCCTCAACGAGGCAAACATGTCATATTAATAAGTACTATCGTATCTAAAACTAACATTTATTTTACCAATGCTTACACTGTGAAGGTTGACCATGGTAAATTTGACCTGCAGAATGTTATTAGACTTACCATCCTTCCCGAAACGGTTAGAACCAAATGGTCGAAATTTCTAAATTTATCAGAATTCATCATGAATACTATTTTAATCGATATTTCAATACGTGTGTGAGCAATTTACTTTTAACACAATACAACTCATAACCCTAAAACATCATCATAGGAATATCAACGACCAATCATTTTTATTTTCCTTAAGGAAGACTTATAGTTCTCATTCAATGATCGAATGATCATCCAGTTTCTTCCCTCAAAGAAATCATATTGTGAAATACCCACAACAAACATATTTACCTTAAGGAAGACATGTAGTTCTTATTCAATAATCGAATGAGCATTTAGTTTCTTCCCTCAAGGCAACCATGCATATACCCAAAAAAATTGCTTCTTTTCCACAATCACACTCTCCTCCTGTGCCGAACACACCTCACCCAAGTGTGACTCCTCTCCCTTCGAAATCACTCGGGGCGTACATGTCCTAAGTGGCCACATCGAGGGACATGTCATCTCACCCGAAGCTTGATCAATGACAAGTTCTAAACAGTACACGTACTACCGAATTCACATGGAACGACGTACCCGATATGCAAGCAAGTTTGCATACCAAAATTATATACCACGTATACAAGCAAATCTGTATACAAAAAACACATTTTCATTTTTATTTGGGAGTTGTGGAAAAGAACATAAAATCGACTAAGACTCAAAACTCTCTTATGGCGATACTTGGTCAACCATAAATAAATCAACCACAATATTAACCCATTCCTTTGGGAAAACTAGCATTTTTCATAAACAAATACTTTTTTTAACAATACGGCGATCATGTCCATTCAATATAGAAAATTCATATTCCTTAACAAGTCTATTCGCATGACAATAAAATTCGAGTCATAAGCGAATAATATAAATACAAATACACAATCACCATACAAATACCCAATACATCTCCCCAAATGATGAATACTTCCCATATAAATTTCAAATCATTTTAATCAAACTAAACTCAAACCACATTATAATCAAACTAAGTCCAGGTTGAATTTCATTATTAAGGTACAACTATCCAGCCCAGGCTTTTAAATAATGGGTGAGGGCCAAATCTGTAAATATATTGATTTGTAAACAAAATTGGGCCCAACCCAAAGCTCACACAATTTATTGGATAAGAAAAACTATCAGGCCAGAATGTTTGAGATCTAAGAGTTTTGGTCACAAGTTTATTGTACCATGTTATTTTTACTAAACCTAGCCCCTAATTAATACATTACATAAACCAGTGAGTCAACTCAGTGTATTTATTATTCAAAATAAATCAATTGAATCAAACACAAAATGGGCATTGAGGTGTGTGACAATACAAGAGATCAAAATAAAACATCTTTGCTTAAACCAAAAAAAAAACTTAAGGTTAAATTAATTAATTCAATTTTCATATTTTCTTCAAATAAGGAGTTGACATGGTTAATAAATTTTCTTCCCTTCTTTCTTTAAAGATAAAGTCTAAAATGTGTATTTTTTTTAATTTTTTTGTTAAAGTCTAAAAGGTTGATTGATGCCACTGTTCCTACATGGTTTAGTGGTCCACCAATTTAAACCTACAATGTCAATAAAAAACAAATGTTATATAAACCCATGTCATCACTGAAGAGCAAGATGAAGATGATCCCAAAGTTTAATACTATTTTTTCCTATTCTGGCCTTACATTACATAAACAAATAAACAAACAAAATCTCTAAAGACTTTAATGTACCTTAATTGTTATGAATCGTATTATTATTTCAAACAATTAAATTCTGAATTTATAGTTGAGTAATGTAGGCACGTAGTAGGGTGTGAACAATTTTCTTATAACCCCCAATTTATCTTATGAAGCAAACACAATGCAAACGTATGTATTGAATAATAATCACCTTTTGGTATCATCAATTTATTTATTTATTGTCTTATCAAGCTTATGTTATTTTCTATAGTCATCACTTGGGCATGAACACACATATCAATAAAAACCAAGATAATTTAATCCGGATAAGGACAAGTAAAATTTTGTGATTAACATGTGACAGAAAATAATAATAAAAAATCAGCATATTATTAATACAACATCCCCGACTAAGGCTATAAAATCAAGATGTAATAAAAAAAACATGAAATAAATCTATGAGAATTGATTAAAAGGTTTGGTCATCAAACATCCTTAAGTGCATACCATAAATGCAAACGAATAGTCCACGGACAAGCCCAAAGTAGGAGATTCAGGCACAATAATAAATTCACAAATTAAAATTATATAAATAAAAAAACTCACTAATAAAAATATCACTTAGAATGAAGAAAACTCACTTCTTTAATCGTGTAATAAATATCCCAAACGTCGCATTGGTATAAAATTCCACAAAGTCGAAAATCAAAACAAAGATGTGAATACCCGATCAATTTCTCGAAGTACGAACACGTGCACATCACCCATACAAGCACATGTCACATCCCCTTTTCCTTCTTTATTTTCACTTTTCTATATTTTCTTCCTTCAATTTATCGTTTCATATTCTCTCCTTCCCTTCCTCTCTTTCTTTTTTCTTTTTTCCTTTCTCTCTTTCGTCTCTTCATTTTTTCTTCTTCAATTTCTCATTCCCTACCTCTCTTTTGTCTTCTTCTTCATCATCTCTATTTTTTCTCTTTACTTTTTTTTTTTCTTTTCTCTCCATTTTCTCTTCTCTTTCTTTCTCTCATTTTTTCCTCATTATTTATGTACGGATCAGAGAATATAACTTCTCTATCATTCTCTCCCTTCTTTTCTATTCTCTTTTTAATTATTTTTCTTCCACATCTTTTTCTTTCTTCCCTTCTCTTTTCTTTCTTTCCTGCTTATTCTTCCTTTCATTTAATCTTCAATCCAATCTCCCTAACGCCAAAGAGAATTAGCCACCACGCTCAAACCAAACTAGGAGTAGAAACCAATATACTTAGGGTTTTTAATTAAGTATATTTGCACTCATTTTATTTAGCAAAAACCCACTCAATGTTAAACCTAATGCAACCATAGACAAAATCCAAAATCTGCAAACGAGTCCGAGCCCAAGCCCAATAAAAAGAATAACACAAGTTTATAAACTAACCCCACATTTTTATTCTATCCAGCAACTGCAAACAAAACAATTTTCTTTAATATTATATAAAATGTTAGTATATATCACAGATTAATAAATAATTAATATTAATATTTATTTAATTAGGTGGGTATTACAATATATACACCTCAAAAGAATCTATCCCGAGATTCAGAAGGTAAGAGAGTCATGTGAATTTTTGAAAGAAAAAAAATATTATACGACTTGGCAAACAAAATTAGGTTTTAAAAAATACATTTCAGATGATAAATTATTCAAAACTTATACTTATAGAAAATTCCACATCATATAAAGCCACACAACAAACATGCATGGACATGAGGCTGTTACATGCATATATCTACATTATTTTAACAAAAACACAAAAATAATAACTTGAAACTTTATTTACAAAAATACTTATTAAGATTAATGAAAAGGTACGAGTGTTATAGACCTTGTGTAGTGGTTAGTTGCTTGATAAACCATCTCTTGCCAGACTGGAATTTGGTACCATATACCTGCAATATTGTCAGTTATGAGGAGGACTTTGAGTAAGGGGTGGACCCAAGATTTTAGTCGGGGGGGGGGGGGGGGGCAAAATAGAAAATACTTGTTAGTTGATAATAGTAGTTATCAATGGTAAAGCCAATTTTTTTTTTCTACCGAAGCTAGTAACTAATAAAAAAATTTCAACTATAAAAAATACAATGCATATATCAAATTCGATCCAAGTGTAGTCCATTTTAAGCCAAAATAAGGTCACTATTGATAACCTTAGCAAAGAGCAAACAAGCATAATAAGTAGAATATATAACTAATATCACAAAAGAGTTTGTCTAGGCAGCAGGGCTTTAAAGCCATTTTTTGGCCAGGTTAGAGCATTTTTACACCTTTACCCATTCTCTTTAAAATACAACCACAAACATTATCTATAGAAGGGATAGAAGTGTAAAAAACTCAAAACCTGACCAAAAAGTGGCTATAAAGCCTGGCTGTCTAGAATTGAGAATCACAAAATAATTAGGATAAGTTCTAGGTGAAGCTGAAAAAAAATTGAAATTTGCGAACCTATATGATCATAATACAATTTCAAAGAAAAAAATAGTTTATATGAGGCTCAAATTTTATACGAGTTGGCTAATGATATATATTTTCATTGAATTTTATAGTTATTATTTTAGATATTAATTTTAAATATTTTTTTTGTAAGAGGTTTTATATCACTTGTAAAAAACAATTCATTTCTTTAATGTTAATAAATTTTTATTAAACAAACATTTTTTAATGTTTGCAAATTACTAATAAAATTGCATTGAAAATAAAATAAAAAATGCACTCGAAGAGTATCGAACTCAGGTCTTTTAATAAAAATGATAAATCTCCAACCACTACACCAACTATAACATGTTTGAATATTTGCATAAACAATTGTCATATTGTATTTTACATTATATAATCGATTTTTTAAAGACTAAAGTATATATACTAAAAATATTTTAAAAGTTGAGGGGGCCAGCTGCCCCCCTCGCCCCTTAGTAGGTCCGCCCATGCTTTGAGTCGAGGGGGAATCACCTCCGTCTTTATAGTTGGGCTTCCATAATAAACCTCACTCCTGAACAAGAGATAGGTTGTTGAGGAGTCATATTTTCCTTAACGAGCTAGACTCTTGCATTTATCTGGTTCAATCGCTGAGAGGAATTGAGTTGGGAAGAAGTTATCTATGCCCATTTGGGCTTGGACTTCGTAATAAACCCCAACCCTAAACAGGAGTTGGGTTGCTGAGGAAGCATCTTTGCCTGAACGGGCTAGATTTAATACTCATCTCGCTCAATCCTTGAGATGATTTGAGTTGGAGAGAAGTCTTCTCCGCCCATCTGGACTGGACTTCACAATAGACCCCAATCCTGAACATGAGTTGGGTTGCTGAGGAATCATCTTTGCCCGAACGGACTTGATTCTTGTATTCATCTAACTCAATCCTTGAGAGGATTTGAGCTGGGAAGAAGTCTTCCCCCCGTCTGGGCTAGACTTCAAAATATGCGTCAATCCTGAACACGAGTTGAGCTATCGAGGAACCATCTTTGCCTGAACGGGCTAGGTTCCTGTATTCATCTAGCTCAATCCTTGAGAACATTTGAGCCGGGAAGAAGTCTTATCTGCCTGTTTGGGCTAGACTTTAGAATATGCCTCAATCATGAAGAGGAGTTGGGTTGTTGAAAAATCATCTTTGCTCGACGGGCTAGGTTCTTGTATTCACCTGGTTCAATCCTTGAGAGGATTTTAGCTGGGAAGAAGTCTTCTCTGCCCGTCTAGACTAGGCTTCAGAATATGCCTCAATCCTGAACAAGAATTGGGCTACTGCTAAGCCATATTTGCCCAAACGGGGCTAGGTTCCTGTATTCATCTAGCTCAATCCATGATTGGATTTGAGCTGGGAAAGTCTTTTTCGCTCATCTCGGCTAGAGTTCAGAATATGCCTCAATCTTGAACAAGAGTTGGGCTGTTGAGGAACCATCTTTGTTCGAATGGGCTGGGGTTCTGTATTCATTTGGTTCAATCCTTGAGAGGACTTGAGTTGGGAAGAATCTTCTTCCTCTGTCTAGGCTAGACTTCAAAATATGCCTCAATCCTGAACAGGAGTTGGGCTGTTGAGGAACCATCTTTGCCTGAATGGCTAGGTCTTATTAAATGGACTAGGTCACTTATTAGGCAAGTCGTCAGTATCTCGAGTAGGATTCGACATGATTTCTTTGTGCCATCTTGGTCCCTCAGACCATATTATCCCGGTGCGATGAGTCGCCATTAGATAGGACTCGATCCGACTGTGATTCATTAGGCGGACTAGGTCACTTGGTGGCATGTTGTCGTCATCCTTATAAGGACTAGGCCTGGCCGTTGTGAGCCATTTTGATCCCCGTGATCGGACAAGCTTCATTTGAGCGGTGAGCTGTCTGTGGGCTGGGCTTGACCCGCTACATTCTACCTCGGTTCCTTGGCAGACTAGGTCACTTGTGTGGCAAGCCATCGTCACCCTCAGTAAAGCTAGGTTTAGTTGCTTGTGCACCATTTTCGTCCTTGATGATTCATCAAACCATCCTCGGATCAACACCGTACATGTGTCATGATAATCTCGTCAACAAAACAAAATAGGCCCAATTGCATGCTTAATCCAGCAAGGCCCAGACAACATTAAGCCCACTATTGGTAGATTTCAGAATGTTGGACCCGAATTGCAATGTGCCACTAAGCCCACACGTCACGTGGTCAAACCCAATACTCATAATCCCTTATAAGGTAAGAGTAAGCCAAGATAATGCAAGTATCTGGGGGATCGACCCAAGACAAGCAGGCTGTAGTACATCGGTTCCGACTAGGAAACAAATACTAGAGTATAAGTTGGGCAAGAAAATTTCCTTGCATGGACAACACTCAGAAAGGGAAACCTCACCCGCTGATCTAGGAGCACAAGTCATGTAGGGTAACTATCCCACATGGACAACTCTCAAACAAGAAAGGATCTCCAGGAAGATCTGTTTCCCTAAACTACGCCACCAAAGGCCTAGCCGAACAAGGACTCTCATACTATAAATGGGAGATAAGGTTGATGAACTTAAGGTACGCTACAAAATCCCAATTTACAGCTTTATGCCTCTCCCAAGCCTTATCTAACTTAATCATCAGAGTGTCATCGATCGCCACACGGTGGTCCTTGTCTCACGTGTGCTACTTGTGCATGTCTAAGTAATAAGCGGGGAAGGAGAGTAGGAATCGACTACATCAGTTTGGAGCCGTCCGTGGGGAACAACAGAGTTCCTCAGAAAAAACAATAGCATCACCTTTCCGACAAAACCAAAAAGATGGTGACAACAAGGTCTCGCAACAATGCAGATGTTGCGAAACCTTCGAACGCTCGAACTAGCAGAGTGTCGTGCGCTTCGGCACCACACCACCACCACTGCGGGAGGAACCCTCTTGAACCCCCGCGCTAGTGGTATCCACGGCAGACACAAGGGTGGATCTACTGTCAACCCAAATTTCAAAAAGAGTTGGAGGCATTCAAATAGCGGAACCCTCCACCTGTAGAAGGAGACCGCGAGCAACGAAGAACCTAGTCTCCTGAGAGTTCTAGAAAGCATGTTCAGGAGAGCCAAGCTGCCCCAACAACTTCTCAATGGACCAGAGGTGGAGTAGCGACCAGTAGAGACCCAACGTCCAGAGCCACTGACACGTCTCGCACAACCCCATTTGAAACGAGGCCACAAATCCAGACGTGCTGTTTAACCTCATGGTCCCCTGTTCATGGATCATATCATGGATGAACCAATGCCAAAAAAATACACACCACCGAAACTGGAGTTTTACAACAGGACATGAGACCTGGTTCCATAGCCTTAAGACGTCAGCACTTGCGCCACTTTCAACACGTTATGGAAGGGTCTGATGTTATAATGTGCCTATCATTCCCTGCCAGCCTTAAGACGTCAGCACTAACCTGGTTCCATAGCCTCCGTTTGAAATCTATCGATTCGTTCCAAATGTTGGCGTTCCTTACACGCTTTGTGGGTAGCCAACGACTTAGAAGGGCCCACATTATCTGCTAACCCTAAAGTAAAAACAGAACGAGACGTTGAGGGAGTGTACCACTCATTTCAATGATGAGTTGACGCTCATGGAGTTCTTAAGCTCGGACAAGAGGTAGGGTCGAGCAAGGGAAAGAGCAAACGCTGTCAAGGAGATTGAAAAAGCTCCTAGCATCATTTATGTCCTCACAGGGTCAATCCCAAAGGGAAACAATCTAACAGGTCCCGAAAAAGGACACTGACCGAGATGTGGACACCATCTCAGTGTGATGACCAATAGGTGCAACATGCACGAGTTCACAGCCCAATCCCACCACTGGCGTTTATGGAAAGGGGTTTCTAGGGTACATTCTCCGCACAATGACGCCCTTGTCATCTCCGTCCTCATCGCCAAGTGGGAAGTAAATAGGGCCTTAGTGGATACAAGAAGCTCACTTAATGTCCTGTTTCTCAACATATTCCGCAACATGCAGCTTCAGGAGAAAGACTTGAACCCCGCCAACCACCCCATGGTAAGACCCAGCGGAGAAAAGTGCTTCCCCATTGGGAAGATTAACCTAATGGTGGAAGCGGGAAAGCCACAATTGCAGAAGTACCTTGTCCAAGACTTCATAGTGGTTGATACTCCGTCCACCTAAAACATCATTCTAGGAAGGCCATGGCTTCATCATATGGTTGATGTGGTTTCCACTCTGCATCAATGCATAAAATATACAGCCAACCAGACCCAAGGAACTATCTGAGGAGATCAATATGTGGCAAGAGACTGCTATACAGCTCTAAAACAACTAAATTGTTACCAATTGCAGCTCGGGATCGCAGAACCAACATGTCAGGCACCAGGCCTAGACAAAAGAGGATAATTGTTCTATGAGGGCGAAGGAGCCCTGATAACCAAACTGCAGCTATGCGGAGAGCCAGGAATTAAAGCTAGCAGCGCAATCCAGACAAATAAATAGCTAAGTAACGATACTTCAGCAAACTGACACCTACTCCAAAAGTTGTTAATCAGCAAGGAACTGCCCACCAGCATGAAGTCCACTATTCAGTAACTTCGATAGCTTCGACACACTTCGCTAAATGGACTATGCAATCTGAGCCAGGACCATATGATATTTTTCAGGGTCGGATTACTTGACACATTTCAGAAATAAAAGAGATTTTATTGATTCCAATGAAAGTTATTACAAAGCTTGCCGACCAACTAGTACATCAGTTTATACATTACGAGTATCTAAGTTCGATGCAAGTATCTATCCACTGAAACAAGGGTAAAGATTCCGATATGCCAATCCGCCTCCAGAAGAGAAGGTGATGATAGTAAAACGTCTGAGAAAAAAGACAAATGAGAGCGCTCAATTCATTGCTCCATCTAATCACCTTACGAAGATTACTTGAAAGTAGCAATATGAACCTCAAAACGAAATGCATACATCTAACTTGACTCTTTGCTCCACCAATCTACCTCATGAAGCGAAATAGAAAGAAGCCACAGAAAGCTGATAAAAATGCCCCTTAGCAGCGGATCATCGAGGTCTCACAGTGCTGTCAAATGGGGATGAATCTCAAATGTGTAATGCCTGGGGTGACGCAGAAATACCACCCTAGGAATGAGAGTCACGACCTTCAGCGCTCCCATCAACCATAAACTAGCTGCGAGGACCATCCCTCGATAGCAGTAACGATGAGAGAGTGCTTGAGCACCGGAAGATGGAAGAAAGACCTGACCCCGAGGGAAAGTCCATAACTCTTATTCGCAATATAATAAAATATTACAAGATCTCATGAGATCAATCAGGTGCTCACTCGATCAGGTAGCAGTGCATAATAGCAAGTCTTATCAAGACTCATGGTCGCAAACGTTAGAACATTCGAAGGCTCCAGTGAGGGAGACCTTCCTTCAACATTTGGAAAACCCAAAACATATTCTCTGGTAAGATGCATTAGATTAACATGCTCTACTATTCTCATTGCAGTGCTTGAACGCAGAGTGGCTAGCCTATATATAGGCGTAATGGTTTACAAAATAACGTCAGCCAACTGTTACTTCATGTCGTATGAGAAATTGGGAAAACGACGGTTCCAATTTCAACCGCACAAGTCCACATATTTTGAATTGATGGCCCTGCAAGCAGTCTCATTAACTGGGGGGAGTAATCGATACTAAACCATCTTGCAATATGTATTGTATCCCTGGCATGTTGATCTACAAATATTTTTTCTAATTGGGCCCCTCTACTAATGCGCTCAAGCTTATGCCTTGCCAGATCCGGCCCAACACATGCAAAGGAACCAATAACAGAGGCCCTGAGTGCCCATGGAATAAGGAGTGCGCCTATAGAGTATTATCATTAAATCCAAGGCAGTAACTCATCTATTATTCCGTTGTTGATTATTAAAGCGGTCGATTTATTATTAGTTTGATCAATTGATCCGACTCTGGAATCAGACCGCTAGGCGAACTAAGTAAGTCAAGACACTCAAGTCAGACGTACACGCCCAAAATTTTATTCTTACCAAAGCTTAGTCAGCTCCAACTGATTACAATAGCTTCTGGTCCGCCCTAATACCTAGCCTGCCAAAAGCAGACGACGATGGGTCAAAAAATGCGAGCTTAGTCAGCGTTTACAATACCTAACCGCGATGGCTTGCTTGGGACCATTTTCCAACTGTAGATAATAGTTGCTGAACCTGACCAAAGCTTAGTCAATTTTGACCTATGACGATAACTTCTGGTACGCTCTAATGCCCAGTCCGTTAAACTAAACAGGTGTCAACGATTTAGAGAATGACAGCTTAGTCAACGCTATGATGCTTGATCGAGACGGTTTGCCAGGGATCATTGTCCAAACATGGGCAATAGTGACCAAACCCGACCAAAGCTTAGTTGATGATGACCGACGACGATTGCTTCTGGTCTGCTCGGAGTCTAGTCCGCAAAATAACGGATTCAGACGGCTAAGAAATTGGGAGTCTAGTAGCGCTCTCGACGTCTGATTAAGATGGCATGCCAGGGGTCACTACTTGTACGCATACAGTGATCGCCGAACCCTGACCAAAGCTTAGTTGGTGGCCGCTGATGACGATGGCTTTGGTATGCTCGAAGATTAACTCGTTGCACGTGGATTACGACGGCCTAGAAATTGGGAGCTTAGTTAGTGCTCATGTAGCCTGTTGGAGACGACATGTGAGGGATCATTGGGCAACTACAGACAATGATCGCTGAACCTCTGTCAGAGTTTAGTCAGAACGACTGACGATGATAACTTTTAGCTCGCTCCATTTCCTAGTCTGCCACGAACGGATCAAGATGGGCTGGAAAACGAGAGTCTAGTCAGTGCACTTGATGCCTGATCAAGATGACTTGCCAAGGACCACCATGGTCGCCAAAACCTGATCCTGGTTTAGTCAATTATAACTGGCGATAACAACCTCTGGTCCAACTAAGCCTATTATACGAATAACTGGTAAAGATGAGCCAAAAGTCCAGTCAAAGCTCTAGAAGCTCGACCCAGACGATTTGTGAGGACTATTGTCCAATCATCTACAACGGTGCACGTGTTGAAACCAAAGTATGATTAATTTGCTTATAATAGCAACAACAACTGCTGGTTCAACACACAGCCAAGCCGCCAGACAAATAGTGAATTACACTCACTACACCAAAAGGCCAGTTTAGCTACGCCGAGCTGGCCACGGTTCTAAACCGTTGGTTTATTTGCCACGGCCAAAACCCGTAGCTTTAATTACCAACGACTTAAAACCGTGGGTAAAAAAAACCTGGCCACAGCTGAAAACCGTTGGTTTGTAGCAACGGCTCAAAACCGTGGCTATTAGTAGCAACGGCTAAACACCGTGGGTATTATCAGCAACGGCTCAAAACCGTGGGTATTAGCAGAAACGGCTTAAAACCGTTGCAAAAAAAAATTTTGGCCACGGTTCAAAACCGTGGCTATTTGTAGCAACGGCTCAAAACCGTGGCTATTAGGAGCAACGGCTCAAAACTGTGGCTACACTAAAAGTTGAAAAAAAAATTGGGCGGGCTATTTTGGCGCTCGACCTTCCCTCCACTCGACTTCCATCGACAAACCTTCCCTCCACTCGACTCCCTCCACTCGACAAACCTGCTCACTCCACTCGACATCGACCCTCTTTGCTCCCCTCCACTCCACTCGAAGCTCCTCCTTCCCTGCTCCCTCCCTCGACTCTACTCCACTCGACTTCCCTGCTCCCTCCCTCGACTTCCCTCCTCCCCTCCTTCCCTCCTCCCTCGACTTCCCTGCTCCTCCCTCGACTTCCCTCCTCCCTTCCTTCACTGGTCTTCCCTCCTTACTCGGCGTCTTCAACCTCCAAACCATTTCCAAAATCGATCAGCGACTGCAACCATTCTCTCGTACATGTACTCTCTCTCTCTGTTTTATTTTTGATGAAATTAGGGTTCCTGAATGTAGAGTTTTTTTTATTTAGAGGTTTTGAATCTCTAGGGATCCTGAATTGTTTTTTGAATCTGTAGGTTTTATTTAGAGGTTTTTTGAAATTAGGGTTTGAATCTCTAGGGCTCAAAACCGTATGCCTGATAAATTCCTGATATAATTTAATTTTTTGAATCTTTAATTTTTGTATGAAATTCCTGATATAATTTGAAATCAGGAAATACATCTCAGGAATATAGATTAAGAGTAGAAGTAAGTCATTGCTAATTTATAAATTAGTTTAAAACAGTAAACCTACTATGATGGTTGACAATGGCTATTATATGTGACTGTGCACCTTAAGCAAATCTCAGAGAAAGAACAAAGTTTCGAGTTATTCTATAATTATATCCGAAAAGCAGGTCACCTTGTTCCAGGATAAAGTTAGAGTGTGTCAGCCCATGAAGAGAAACTAAAATCTGCTGCACCCTAATAATTTTTGTCTAATACTTGCTGTTTCTTGTTTGGCTGAATTGTTTAGTTTCTGAACGATTGTTGATATAATAGTAGTAAGTATATAATCAGAGATTTCAGAGTGCTCTTTATGGTGTCCAAGATGTATAGATCACCACCAAGGAATAATAACTGATTTTGAAGTATATAATCCCTTGACATTCTATGCTAATGTCTGTGATTGAGTAGTGAAAACACTATTAAATCATATTTTTTGGATCACTATGTTTCCATAGAACAAGTAATCGAATAGGCGTTATGAGCGTCCATGTCCTCGAGATGGTGCAACAACTGATTAAATGATCTACTGATATGGCCTACACATGAAAATTATGGCATGGGAGTGACATTTAGATTTTTCCTACTCAATGACTCAACAATGAAACTTCAAGCATGGAGTGTCATTTGATTTTTTTTTTTAACAACTTTTGCAAAACATCCTCAACATCAATGTAGCTCTACTATTTCTGTGATCGACTCACCTTTTTTCCAATAAAAATATGCCTTCGACAAATGCTTTCAAATTGAGAGTTATTGTTTATGTTCAGATCACATGTATGTACTATGTTTTGAATTCCTTTTTGAACTTTGCAAGTCCCAAATGGCCGGCCACAATAATATTGTAGGGTTTATATGTTCCTTTACACTGTTAAATTCAGAACAAATTCATTTATTTATTTTTATCTATTTAACATAAAGAATCCTACAAAGTGATATCCGCCCGAGTTCTAAATTCATTTGGATCGATAATTTGACTTAAAATTGTACATCTTTCATCAATCTTCAACTCCAATTGACACCTATGAAAATTTTGATCCCATCATCTATCCAATTTCATGTCATATATTTATAACATGTACATATGGTGATTCCACACAAACATTCCTTCATTGCATCATTGATCTCATTAGAAATATCATTTCGGACATTTTCTAAAGTTTTCAATTATACAAAAAATGGATGTTTACATTAAAAGTTTACTTCAACAAGGCGTAAATGCATAAGCCTTTATTATAAATGTTGTTAGTAGGACTTAAAAGTTAGATTGTGTAAGCCCATCTTTCATGTGGGTGGTATTACTAATGAATATTATTCTTCATTAGCATGTAATGCCATTATAAGTGCAAAGGGAAATACCCAAAGTCTGTGTAACCACAGAAGATTATTGATTCCTCAAATTGAGAAACTTGAGAAATGTGGAATGTTTGATTTGGTGTTTGAGAGGTTCTAGTAGGTTTTTTTTAAAGCTTTAGAGTAGCTTATTTGATGGGTTTAAGAAGTTGCAGAGTGGGTCTTTTAGTGGGGTTTTAAGAGGTTGTAGATTAATTTCAATTGGAACATAATGCTGTAAAGACTGTGAGGTTTTGCTTTACAGAAACATAGTTTTCATCATGTAGAGTTCATCCCAAAGAGTTATTTAGAATCGTTTCTTTGTTAGTTCATTTTCCTGTTTTTCAATTGTTTTTATTGGTAAGTTTAGGATGACGATGAGGCAGAGACAGTGGGCTGTTGCACACTTAAAGTGGAAAATGTTGAACTGGTTCCTCCGAACAAGTTACAGGTAGATGGCAAATTTACAATCTAAGATTCTTCCAATGCTGTTTTGGTTCTGTACGTTGACGAGTAAATCATTTGTGAATTTGAGGCTTTTAATGATGGAAGTAATGTTCTGATTTTTCTGCTTACAGTTTGATTTCCTTGGTAAGGATTCCATCAGTATATACTCACTGGTAGTCAGTTTCAAACTTCAGGGAACGCCTCCAGGCACTAGACATATCCCAATTCCAGTTCTTTTCTCTCCACTTTTTCTACTTCAAGGGGCTGGGGTGTTGTTTGCAGTTTCAAGATTGGTTGAAAAAATTGTTCTCTTACTTCGTAGTGGAACTGCTACGGGAAGATATCTGGCAATCTCTTCAAGAGCTCGTGATTGCTTTGGGTTCTTGCATCATGGTTCAAGGTATATTGATTAGTAGTTTAAAGTCAGATCTGATGCTAGTGGGTTACTTACATGTTAGAAACATATTTGGATAGAATTTGATTATCTTACTAAAATCTTTAGTTGGTCGCCTCTCAGTAATACCACTAAAATCTTTCAGTGTATTGTGGTTGTTCATGCACATGTTAAATTTTCATCTCATGTTTGTAGGAAGAGAAACACCTTCTGTAGCTGGAATTATTAACCCTGGTGCTGAGGGATTTCAGAAGCTCTTTTTTGGTCAAGAGGAAATCGCCATTCCAGTTCATTCTGCGTGAGTTTTCGTCCACACTCTATGTGTTTCTGTTTCTTCTGCTTGAATTGATATTTTAGAATGTTAAATTAATCTTCATTATGACACTGGGATTACAATTTAAAGAGCCGTGGCTAACTGGTTTTGAAAAGATGATACGGTATAATGTCAATATTTTTTCTTATTGTGATCAACTCGGTTCAAATCAAGGTTTCTTCTTGATTTAAAATGTATATTATAGTACGATCTTTTATATTCTTAAAGTATTAAGGCTGAATATTTTTTAATAATGATAACTGCAAATAGAAATGATAATACAGTGTGCTTAGACCCATTCTTCAGTTGGGCTTTACATTTGCCTTAGTTGTGTTTGCCCGAAATCAACTTAAAACCAAATATTTTCTAGCTGTTTGGTATATGTAGTCAAGCAACAGTCCTGTTCAGTGCCTTGTCATCCTTGTTCCCTAACCACAAAATGACTAGTAGGGCTTTGAAGAAACAACTACATTTTAAGTGAGGTTAATTGCTACTACAAACTGCAAGTCAACCAAAATTTGTCTAATTTGTTATACAGTTCAGGAAGCAGTGATCTAATCAAATTGAAGCCTTATACTTTTAACTCAAAATGAGGTGACAAGGATCACAAGCCATGGCACACTTTTTTCTGAATCTGATTTATTCCCTCATTTCTTTGCAAAATTCTGAAGTTTTCTCATATACTTTTGGATATATTCTGCAGCGTTGATGCGGCTTGTGCAGCACACCCAACCGCTGATGTTTTTATCAACTTTGCATCATACAGAAGGTCAGTGGTTATTTCTGCTACTGTGTATCTTTATTGGTTTGACTGAGGAGTCATTACTCATTTTGTTCAAAATATTTGCAGTGCTGCCGCTTCTTCCATGGCTGCTCTGAAACAGCCTACAATTAGAGTTGTAGCCATAATAGCAGAAGGTGTTCCAGAGTCTGACACCAAGCAGTTGATTGCATTTGTAAAAGCAAATAATAAGGTGAGACCAAATGATTTTGAACCACTGAATAGGCCATGTTGTCTTGTTTCCAATCCAATTTCTAGAGAAACAAAGTGACCAAATATAAGACGTATTCAAATAATTTAATTAGTTGAAATTGTAAGGACTGGGAAACTTCAGAGTATTTGGTAGTTGATCTTAATGCTGATATTTTCAGGTTGTTATTGGCCCTGCCACTGTTGGAGGCATTCAGGCTGGAGCCTTTAAGATTGGTGATACTGCTGGAACAATTGACAATATAATCCAATGCAAGCTTTTATAGACCTGGGTCGGTTGGATTTGTTTCAAAATCTGTATGTATCCATTTCAGCTTCTCTTTTTTTTCCTCTCGATTTCTATCCACACATTGTCTAACCGCCTTTTTCTTGTCCTAGGCAAGTGGTCATATCAATTGTAGTTCACATATAATTCATTCTAAGCAATTCAACAAATTGCTTATCATTGATTCAATTCTATGGTTTAGCCTAGAAGTTTTTGAGAAACCCCTAATCGTACAAAGCTTCAATGTTTCCGTTTTCCAAATAAGATTCCAGTTATAGTTACTTTGGTATTGTATGTGGTCTAGAGAAGTTCTTTGAATTTCCAGGTGACCTGGTTTGACTTTTTTATATCCCATTTAGCATGACCTGGCTTTCAACTTGAACTCTCAACTCTTTAATATTTGACTTTCTTTTAAGCTCAAATTTTATTGATTCTTGTATGTCGAACAATTAAGTTGTAGTTTACGTGTCCATTTGAAAAACATGTCATATCTAATGTGTTTTTCAATCACAGGGTGGCATGTCCAATGAACTATACAACACAGTTGCACGTGTGACAGATGAAATCTACGAAGGTGCTTAAATGATTTGGAATATTTTTATTCAATTGTTATCTTCCTGGTGGCTGCATCTTATGTGGATTCAAGGTTCGGATAATTATTGAAAGTGTGAAAATTTTTGCAGGCATAGCAATTGGAGGGGACGTGTTCCCAGGCTCAACTCTTTCTGATCATGTTCTGCGCTTCAACAACATTCCTCAGGTGATTCACTGTTTACAATATTTACCATATGTTAGACAGTTTTTGTAACAAAGTGGGTGTATTACACATCTAGCTTCTAGGTTACACATGGATGGAGAATGCTTCAATACTATCTCTGCATAATACTTTAATCATAAACCACTATGGTCAAAAGTGTATATTTTGCATGTTTACATGACCTACCGCAACCTTAGTCACACAGCTTAGATTTTAATTATTCTTGTGGACTGATTATATTTACATCTGCCCTGCAGTAGAATAGATTCTTTGGATGGCCCCAGTAACACTCAGCTCATGTCATATTTGCTCACGAAAGTTTTATGTCCTATATTTTTTGTTTTTTATGCCCCAGGAAAATACTGTAATTCAAACATGTACAGTCGCGTGGTATGCCGTTTCACTTGGAGGTTAGAGTCTATAAATCTGTAAATACGTGGTGTTTTCAGAGAAATTTATCTTAAGTTTAATATGCTCCAAACATTTTGTGATTTGTTGCTCGGCAGGTGGATTTGGTTCCTACCTTTTGGGTCTCAATAAGAAGACATATGAACAAGCAGGGGTTGATACAGAGGGGAATGCCCCGGGAAGCTACAAGGAACCTGCTGTTGGTTGGATGACTGGTTTTCTTTTTGTGACATGCTTTGTTGGCCTGTTTGCCCTGGTTCCTCTCCGAAAGGTATGGTTTTCATTTGATTACCACTGAACGTTTTTCCTTTTTCGGGGGATTACAAATGCTTATTTGAATATTTCTTTATTTTGTACAGCAACAGGTTTTTGTCTCTTTTTGCAAATTGTTTCTAATTGATGCATTTTTTTTTATTTTTTAAAATTTTATACTGGTTAATTCTATCAACTAAATAGCAAATGTTTGCTAGGAGAACTAATGCTTCATGAATGTTTTCAAGTAGAGCTCATAGATACTCGGAACAGTTTGGTCAGAGAAGGCCAAGAAAAAGCCTAAAGCATAACCTAACTTCAAATAGCCATTGCTTACCATGAAGAAGTTGAAATCACACCCACAGTATATGAAAACTAAAGACCTCCAAGGCTACTATAAGGAGATTACTTAATGCAAGTGTTTGATTTATCAAAAAAAAAAAAAAAAAAAAATTTGAAAGCATTGTTGGCTATATCAAATGTTAGTTCAATTTTGAAAATATTGACGACCATGAAAAATGACGTTCAAGTAGATATACATGTCAAAATGACGTTCAAGTAGACATACATGTCTAAATAAGTCAAAATAAGCATTGTTAGCTATATCAAAATGACGTTCAATTTTGAAAATATTGACGACCATGCACCTAAATAACATTTAAAGAATGAAGTGTCGTGGACTCGGAGCAGCGAAGTTTGCTTGCAAGGTTGGTCTGCCAAGAATTGGAGCTGCTCTGTCTAGTTTTTTTCGGTGCTGCAATACACTGGACAACACGCTCTGTTTTGACAGAGTGGTCTGTCCTGATGCACTCTGTTGCTTTTTTTTTTCTTCTGCTGTTAGTTTTTTTTTTCTTCTGCTGTTTGTGATTTGTCATATTCTGATCCATGTTCTTCCACATGACCTGCCTTGCCAAACAAAAAGTGAAAACTTTTCTAAACTTCTTAGGAGGTAATGTTGTTAAAGAATATATTTTAATTTGATGCAATATGCAATATAATTAAGTAGAACTAAGAGCAAAAACCATGAATGGAACAATCATCCCGTTACTTGTTTAGTTCTAACTTCTAACAACAGTCTTATATGTTTTGACTCAGTGGGTTACCACACAAAAATATGCAGCGATTCTATTTTTGGGACAAATGCTCGCACAATTGAAGAAGAAGTCTCCAAGAAAGTTGATATGTTTGCAAACATGCTTACTTGCATTTATGTTTTTGGAAGACATTGAGAAGGCTTGCTCAGAATAGAGAGGCAGCAAGGAAAAGCAGACTCAGAAAGAAGGTTTATTTGTAGTGCATGTAGATAGATGATCAGTAGCCAATGATGAACCATTAATTGTTTGATGTTGTACAACTCTCTAGTTCTCTCTCTGATCAGCATTTATTGATCAAGTCTTTGTTGCTTTTCTTGTGTTTGTCACAGGCATATGTGCAGCAGCTTGAGTCAAGTCGGATCAAGCTCACTCAGCTTGAACAAGAGCTTCAAAAAGCTAGGGCTCAAGTGAGTCACAAAACCTAGCTTCTTTTTAAAAGTTTTAGTTTTTTGAAAAAAAAATAAAAGCCTTAACACAATGTTTGGTTTTTTGCTCTTCAATTCAGGGTGTTTTCTTTAGTGGAGGAGCTCTTATGGCTGATCAAGGTCTTCAAGTGGGGATGAGCAATCAAAGCCAAGGTATATCTCTCTCTCTCCTCTCTATAATCCAAACTCATTCTAGCTAGCTAGAATTCATTTCTAATTTAATATATATTTGAATTTCATAATGTTTAATTTGTGAAACTTTACGTGGACAACTGCCTTGCACACTTGGATGAGATGATGGGCTTGAAGGCAATGCTCATGAAAGCCGATCTCTTTCATCTCGTTTCAGGCATGTGGAAGACTCCGGCGGAGCGCTGCTTTTTGTGGATGGGTGGGTTCAAGCCCTCTGAAATCATCAAGGTACGCCCTAATTACACTGACAAACATTTCATTTGTTTGCACAAAAATAAAGAATTAATATTGTTAATGGGTTAATTTTTATGATCTGATCAGATAATGGCTTAACCGGCCAATTGGGTATTAATATTCTGATTTCAGTCTCGTAAGAGAGCAATCAGCACATTCATTTGCTATCTTTGCCAATAAATATGAAGACTCGCCTTATTCATGTTGACTCAGTATAATACCCATTAGGTGCTTTTTCATGAATGATTAATTCTTGGATTCCCATTTTTAATTTTCAATATAATTTCCATGTTGACTCAGTATAATACCCATTATATGCATCTATAAATAATATAACATGTCATTGTATATGCTTGCCCTCCCTGCAATGCAGCCTTTTTCTCCTACATGTTTGGAATGACTTCTTATTGATACAATGGTTGGTTGGATTATGCCAAATGTAGCAAAAAATATCAATTTTTCTTGTAGACTTGTATTAAACTATGACATTATTCTGTTAGGATAGTGGCTGATTCAGTTGGAAAACAATCATGAACTTTTTTTATTGGATCATTGGATTATTCATTGTATCTTGTATTAGTGTGGTTAAGGTGCAGTGAGGGAGTGATACCCTATTTGTGCCTAGGCGCAAGGCATGCGCCTAACGTACATTAGGAGCACCCCAATTTGAAATTTTATTGCTATGTTCTAGTGCTTTGAGTGAACACTGAAATTGAGTTCAGTTTATTGAAATTCTGTTGAGAAACATTTTAAATTACATAAAATTGCATATCAACTATCTTTTATGTGATCGTATCCTGAATGCTTCCTATACTTAGAGTAATTAAGCATCTTGTACGAAAACAATTCTTATTACTGGTGTGAGATATCAAACATGGAAATATTGTCCTCTCATATTATCACCCTCATCTCTTTTGTGCATGAATGGAATGCAGGCTGTTAACACAAGTGTTGTTACTAAAGGGAGCAGGTTGCTATATGTTGCAGAGTGCTATGTTGTTACATGTAATGTTGTTTAGGAAGGATTTATGTTAGATTAGTTGTCAATAAATGTAGTACTATAAATAAGAGAGCATAAGAGAGAAAAAGGGATTCATTTGATTTGTAAGAAAATTGTACACTTGAGCATTTGTTCTACAGGAGATTAGCTATCTCGAATTAGCTTTCTTATTGAATACAATCAATTTCATTTACTGTCATCAATTCAGAATTACAATTACAAGTTCTTCAGTCTGTAATTTCTCTTCATTGCCTGTATTGCATCACTGTTAGTAGAACTGCATTGGCTTAACACCGTGACAAAAAAAAAATTAAAAAAAAAATTTGCCACGGCTTAAAACCGTGGCTAATTATTGCAACGGCTAAAAACCGTGGCTACCTTGCCACGGCTAAAAATCGTGGCTACCTTGCCACGGCTTATAACCGTGGCTAGTACTGGCCAAGGCTTAAAACCGTTGCTAAAGCTATTGCAATGGTTTAGAACCGTGGCCATAACTTGCAACGGTTTTAAGCCGTTGCTACTCCTGGCCACGGCTTAGAACCGTGGCTAAGATTGTTGCAACGGTTTATAACCGTGGCTAAATCATCAACCGTCCTCGAGATAAAACTGTTGCTAATATTTTTGCCACGGTTTTTAGCCGTTACTGGGGATTTAGCGACGCCTCTACAGCCCACGGCTCTAAGCCGTGACAATGGGTTACCCCCACGGTTTAAAACCGTTGCTAATGGGTATTTTTGGTGTAGTGACTCCTCGATCTCTATGAAGATTTTGACTAGAATTGCACGAATTATCGCAGCACAAGAAGTTAGAACTCTCACCAGCATATCAATCTTAAAGCTTCCTAGCCTAGCGGAGCCTCTCGTATGACAATTAATGTCGAAATAAGACAAAGCTAGTAAAAACTAGCAATAAAGCAAAGGTAAAAACAAACATGTACACAATAATTCGACAATACCACGATCAAGATTCACCCCTCATCAGGAGTAAAGTTAGATACCACAGAACTAGACTTAACAGGAGAAGAAATAGGAGAAACATTTTTACGTGTTGCCTCTCGATCACCCTCATTAGGGTCGCCTTCTTCATCAGACAAATCGGAGGCCACTCCAAACTCTGCGTATGCAATCTTTTTCTAATAGGAGAAGTTCCAGTAGGGATGTTCCTCTTTTATCATATGCAACATCTCCAGCCTTCCATGCACGATTATGCTGAACTCAAATGTACCTTGGGCTTTAAGAATCTTCTCCTCGTGCACCCTCGATTCAGCAAGCTCCTGCTCAAACCGCTCGAGTTTGTACGACAACAATTCAATCTTGGAATGCTCGGCATCCAGTTTATCATTGACAATACTCAGCTCATTTTGTGCCAGAAGGAATTGTTCTTCAGCGGTCCGTACACTCTTGGCATTAAATTCAGCACCGGCCTCCAACTGTTAACATCAAATTCCATTCAGATTTCTTCTTGACCTTCTCGGCATGCAGAGCCTGCACTCCAGCCACAGTCTCGCGGGCAAGCTACAAGTCACGACAAGTGAAGTTCAATTCATATCCCTCACAGACATAGCCCCCGTCAGGTCGGACTCAAGCGTTTCCAAACAAACCTTTTTGAGCATCCGATCTCGTGTACCATAACTCCGCTCCAGTATCTGAGTAAGTTCCAAGTTGCTTTCTGCAAGTTTGCAAAGACTCGTTCATAGTATACACTTTCTTACAAGCGGCCTCAACTTAAGTTCCAGCTGTGGCCACTTGATTCAGGAATGACATCCCCATCACGAGATGTTTATGCTCTTTATCCATATGCTTTCCTAGCATCTCTCCCACTGGCTCGGGAGCACAATTCACCAGCCAGTCATTCCACTTGCTAATATGCTTCCTTGAAGCGTAAGAAATGTCAACCTCTTGATGCCAAGCTTGGATGTTCATCCTCACTATGTCTGGAGCAAACAGACTGATCCACGCATTCAGATGGAGATCCTTCAAAATCGGAATAACCTCAGCATTGCCGTTGATCATCTTCACTGCATCAGGGCCCTCATCTACAACTTTCCTTTTGCCCGCAACAATCGACTCTTTTTCACGCGTCGATTCAATATTAGTTGATGGGGAAACAAGTTATTGCTTGGACCCGTCGTCAATTCAATGTGGGGATGGGAGCAAGATGGAGGACAATACGGGCGGCATAAAGAAAACCCCTCAACTGGTTCATGATCCACAAAAAGATGGAGCTCAAAGTCTTTTATTGAAAAGGGATGACCAAACGAAGCTTCTATGCCCGCTTGCATCAACATTTTGTTCAAAAACTCTGCCTGCTTGGTACTCAGTTTGGTTACATCCTCCACATCCACCATTTGCATAAACTCCCTCTCCAAGTCAGGAAGGGAAATAGAGGCCTCAGCTTGATCACCACGCCCCTCGGAAACATCAGCTTCATCAGGGACTTGCCCGACAACTTCATGTCCCTCGGACGAGGCCAAGCGCCTACAGATAGATTTAGGCAAAACACGTGACCACTTCAGATGCACAGGAGAAGGAAGCGTCTCATCTATTTCTGCCCTCATTGATGGGCTTGGAACCTTAATCTTGGGAAGTTTCCTCTTCCTCGGAGCAGACACACCTTCGAGCTTGGGCTTTGAAACCCTAAAAAGGGTAGGAGCGACATGTTAATAACCCAACAATCTGCTACACTTGACATTAGAAGACACAATAACATCATTTATCTGCAGACAAGGCATGTCGCGGAACGCAACCAAAGTTGCTTTATCCTCAGCAGAAAGTGGTGAAGTTGGGAATTTCCCTACGAAAACCACAGAGGTTAATTTAATATGCAGTTAACGCAACAAGACCAGAAAAAGATTCAAACTTACTCAGTTGTTTGAATTATGCTCGATCGGACGACAAACGAACTCAAAATACGACGAGTTCGCAAGAGCCATGAAACAAAACTTCTGCCAGGATTTAAATTCCTCAGGCAGGTTGCCGAAGCAGTCCAACTACATCAGTACACACACAACGTGCTCGTTTATCCGAGGGGAAGTAAGCAGTTGAATCGTCCTCGAAGATACCCGGATGCCAGCATCCTTAGCCCTAATCAGAATGCTAGCATCCTATACCTGTTCAACACCAATTGAGCATGTGCAATGCAAAGGTACGCCAAGAACTCCCAAATCTCCTTGATAAAAGGAAAACGAACACCTGATTGAAGCATACCTCGGTGAAGACAGATAAACCCCTCAGGAGGGGACAGGGGCGACAAATCGGCCCCCAATAGCAGATTACTAGATCATCAGGAGTCCCGTATATTTTATGAAGGACTTCCAGATCCGATTTAGAGAGCAACCTCTCCTAAAAAAAACTTGCGGCCCTTAGCAAACAATTTTTGAAAAGCTGATTCCGACCCGCCATGAAATATAGTACAAGCTTTCTAATACGAAGGTTAAGCGAAGTCAAAAGCATAGAAGGCGATACGACAAAATAGAGACTCTGAGATCGAAAGAGTAAAGAGGTTACACTCCACAAGCAGGACATCTATATAGAAAACATAATTCTCGCTTTTCTTTCTTTCGAGCTGGTGCACACCCAATTAATGAAACTTGCCGCTCGAGGAAGAAACTCAAACTCAACCATCATGATGGCACATTTGCTTCATGGAATGACTTGGTGGACCAATGAGACAGCCGGCCCACTCGAGGGGAGTAGCTGATGATACATCAAACCATCCTCAGATCAACACCGTACACGTGTCATAATAATTTCATCAACAAAACAAAATAGACCCGATTGCATGCTCAATCCAGCAAGGCCAAGACAACATTAAGCCCACTATTGGCAGATTTCAGAATGTTAGACCCGAATTGCAATATGCCACTAAACTCACACGACACGCAGTCAAACCCAATACTCATAAGCCCTGATAAGGCAAGTATTTGGGGCATCGACCCAAGATAGGCAGACCAGCAGTACATCGGTTCTGATTAGGAAACAAATACTAGAGTATAAGTCGACCAAGGAAACTTCCTTTCATGGATAACAACTCAGAAAAGGAAATTTCTCCCGCAGTTCTAGAAACACAAGTCGTGTAGGGAAACTATCCCACATGGACAACTCCCAAACAAGAAAAATCGCCAGCAAGATCTCTTTCCCTAAACTACACCACCAAAAGCCTAGCTGAACAAGGACTCCTACACTATAAAAGGGAGAAAAGTTTGATGAACTTAAGATACGCTAGATAATCCCTATTTACATCTTTAAGGCTCTCCTAAGCCTTATCTAACTTAAGCATCGGAGTGCCATCGGCCGCCATATGGTGGTCCTTGGCTCACGTGTGCTACTTGTGCAGGTCTAGGTAAGCAGGAATCAACTACATCTGTCCCCATGGCAGGATAAGGTTTTTAAGGCGATAAGCTGTCCGTGGACTGGGCTCGACTACTTGCAGATAACGGTCTATGAAGTGAGACTGTTCGAAGATGTACTTTTGTGGTTCCGGAGTCAGACTAGGTCACTTGTGCGACAAGCTGTCGACATATTGAATAGGATTAGGCTCAGACGATGTGCGCCATTTCGGTCCAAGCCTTTGGAGTGGTGAGTTGTCTGTGGATTGGCTCGGGCCACTATGTCGTACCTTAGTTCCTTAGGCAGACTAGATCACTTACGCAATCGTCGTGGCCTTTATTAAGGCTGAGATCGATCGCTTGTGTGCCATTTTTGTCCTCGTATTAGGACCGGGCTTCATTTGAGCGGTGAGTTGTCCGTAGACTGGGATCGACCCGCCGTATCGTACCTTGATTCCTTAGGTGGACTAGGTCACTTATGCGACAAGCTGTCGTCGCCGTTAGAGGGGCTAGGCTTGGCCAATTGTACGCCATTTTGGTTCTCGTATTATGATCGGGTCTTCCCCTGTAGATTGAGTTGAGTCATTTTTAAAGATATTACCCTTATTAAAAGTTCTTTTTCAAAAAATTCTACATGTTACTCTCGCCACTCGAATTCACTTACCAGTAAGCCTTTGGCCTGTTGGTTCATCTTTTTTTTGGGAGCCTCAAGCCATCGTGGTTACTTACCCGATAACTTCATTGCCATGTAATGCCATTTCCTTGCAGAAGACCGATCTCCCCTGTCAGTTTTGTCTCTCCGTTGATAGGGTATTTGAGACATTGGTGCCGTGTGGAGACCACTGCTCCCATCTGGTGAAGCCAAGGCTCTCCCAGAATCACATTGTATTCGGAGGGGGCATCTACCACGATGAACTCCATCATCAAAATTTTTACTAGCTCCCCTGCTTTTACGGGTAGGCTGATGCTCTCGGTTGAGTAACTTTGAGCACCAATGAGCCAACCATCACCTGGTTGTCCAGTTTCAGCTCTTTTTTTTTTAGCTGCATCTTGTAGAATGCTTCCAGTAACAGGATATTGGTTGAACTCCCTATGTCCACTGGTGATCTTTTCATGCCCCATTTTGATATTGCAATCGTGATAACTAGGGCATTATGAAGGGAATATACCCCTTGCATATCCGGCTCAGTGAATGTTAGGTCCGGGGTTGGGTGCTCTATTCGAGCATGCTGGACTGGGCGGTCTCCGTGGTGGGAACTATCTGCAGTTCTCGGATTGCCTGTTTTCTTGACCGATTTGATTTCTCCAGTTTATTGTGTGCACTGTGCAGGACAAAGATGATGTCTGCAGTGTTTTCTTCGGCCTCTGGTGTCGTTCCTTCCTTTTTTTTCCAGGGGCTGCATTTCATCGGAATTCATAAATTATCCGAATCTCCCCTTTCGAACCCACTACTCTATCTCATTCTTGAGACTCTAACAGTCCTAAGTGATGCGATCGTGATCCTTGTTGGCACAATATTTGTTCTTATCGCATGTTGATGGATAATTTTTTAACTTGGGGGGCCACTTGATGTTGTCCCAATTCTTCACGGTGGAGAGAATTTTCAGCAAGCTGGAGTTGAGAGGAGCGAACTCAGTGTACCTTGAGCCTACGTACTTGGTATCCCTATCGGGTTTTGCCCTGTCGTTCCCAGTTTTGCTGTCGTTTTTCCTCCTCTTCGTGCTTCTTGTCCTCTCCCTTGTTAGAGCCTCGGAAGCTTGCTATGCTTCACTTTTGCCTCATTTATTGGCCGCCAACATTTCTTCGAGAGTGATATATTTCTCCTCGGAGGCAATAAGTGAAGGCGGTGACCAACGTGTCGTCGCTACAACTGTCGATCAGAGTCAGCTCGTCGTTAAAACAAGTGACATACTCTATGAGGGTCTCACCCTGCTTTTGCTTGAGACTTAATAGGTAGTGAGGCCCCTTCCTGATTCACTGGTTCCCAATGAATCTGGTGATAAATGTCTTCGCTAGGACATGGAACGAATCAATAGATCTTAGCTAAAGACTATGCAACTAGGTCAGCGCAACCTTCTTCAGGCTGGACGGAATATTTCTGCATAGGATGGCTTTTGAACTTTATTTCATCACCATTATGTGGTGGTAATGACACAGATGATATGACGGATCTATGGTCTGTCATAGAATTCAAGCTTTGGAGGAATATATTTCTTTGGCTGGTGGCATTCATGATCTCCTTCGAGAATGGAGGGATAGTGAGGTCGTACAAGACGTCTGGATCGGTTGCCCTTAGTCGGAGCGGGTTCCTGACCGTGGTATGGTCTATTTTCGGGCATGGTCCGCGTCATCCCTTAAGCTCTATGCTGGTCAACTTTTTGCTCATTTCCAGGGACGTTCTCGCTTTCCTGAAGACACGCTCGGATGTCTTCTTTGGTGTGGGATCTCCCCAAATCTCCGCCACTTTTGGGTGGCTACTATTGATCCTGAGTGAGCCTTTCCACCACCCACACTAGATGATCCATGTGAAGCAGGATCTGGTCTATGCGGGGGTCAACAGTGACTGCCTTAATGGCTGGGCCGTGTGACTGCTCGGCTTCCTTAGTTGGATCAATTTGGCCCTATGGGTGGGATTATCTGGCCGGGTGGTTTTCCAGTTCGACATTGTTGTTGAATGCTTGAGATCTAATGCTGGTGACCATGTCTCGATGCTCTGGATATATAGCTAGAAAAAACTGTGTTCATTTCAGGGAAAATTTGTCGTTTCTCCCCATGGACAACGCCATACTAATGTGTCCAGATCTGTCCTTACTAATCTCAAGCCTGCCAAAATGAGCAGCGGTCAGCCAGAAACCACCGTTGTGGTCCTCAGATATCGATGTAAAGAAGCGTGAAGATTAGATGTTAAATGCAAAATGTATGCGTACCTTTCTTCTTCCTTTTCATCACATTTTATAGTGAGTATTCCCTCCTAAATTCTCCTTACTTTCAAAGGCGTGATGGAGGAATGAGATCTCACCCAAGATCTTACCTTTGCGTGATTGAGTTTTTTCGACACTTGGCTTTATTTAAAACCCAATTGCTTGATTGGTTAATAGTTGATTCGTGCGAGTGGATCTCGGGCCTTTGACATGGTGGAATGTGTGTAGTTCATGTTTTCTATTACTTTTGATGGGAAGATTAAAGCATGGCTCTATGACAACTTTTGATCTAGAGTTGATTACGATGCTTTTGGACATGGTCGAACTATAGTGCTGATGGTACAAGGTAAGGGAAATGTTCTTCAAAGGGCAAAATTTGTCCCTTGAAATATACTTTGTGATAAATAATACACTATTCTTGAAGTTCGATTCCTTGAGTAACACCTTGCTTTTTAACAGATTATTCTCTTGCAACACAAATAAATATGGGGAATCTTTTATGCTAGAATGGAATGACAACGAAGGCGAGATCAATAGGACCTACATGGATTTAGAAAGAAATAAGCTGGTGTAGTTCAATTTGATACAACACATAATCATTGTTTGGCTGCTGGGGAAGATCACCACATAAAGTTTTGGGATATGGATAATGCTAACATTCTCAAAACCATTGATGTTGCCGATGGACTTCCAGTTAGCCTTTTTTGATATACTTTTCTAATTTTTATTTTTTTTATTCGAAATTGGATATTTAACTTTCCCTTTGATTCCTTCAAGCTGTACCTTGTTTGAGATTCAATAAAGAAGGAATCTTCTTGCTGTCTTCACAACAGATAAGGGTTTCAAGATCCTTGCAAGTACTGAAGGCCTGAGATATCTAAGAGCATTTGAAAGTCGAACCTTCGACGGGTCAAGATTGCCCATAGAGCCTTCTGGACTAAGGTCGATATTCTTAAAAGATTGTTTGACCCTTTTGACAAGTGCCCCCACTCACTTTTGAAGGGGAAAATAGCGATTCCTCTCCCCGCCTCACTCTCACTTGGTTGTTTTCAATCTTTCTACTTATAAAGAGGAACTTCAACAAGTACTTATCTTCTTCTTCGATTGTTTTGGCTTAAAATCTTATTTGATTCCCCTCATCTTAGATCCACAATTTTTTTGCCAATTTGATCAATGGGGTTTCTCCAGAGGACCAAATGCATGCAAATTGGCTTAAAATCTCTCATTAGGGTGTTTATTTTGTGCTAATTGTTGATCCCTTTGTTTATTTTGTTCTGGAAAATTGTGTAAGAGGTTCTCCCTCCATTCTAGACTCAACTTTATAACCCCCTCCATTGTTTGATGGAACAACAAGGTGAGTTTCAGAACCCCATCTGATGTTTACTGTGTATTTGGGGTTAAATATGTTGATCAACAATACCAAAATTTGCAAACAAAAATCTTTGTGGGTCTAGAAAGAAAGAATGAACCTTTTGGTTGGTTTTTGTCATTGTTTGGGCGTTGATATTAGAGACCGAGGCCAATGGGGTCCAAGCTCAGCGATAGGCCTGTAGCGGATGGAATCACATGTCCAGGGTTCAAACCCCGTTGATGGCATTTGGGATGTGAGGGGTTAAGGGATTAAAAAAAATTATTAGAGACTGAGAGTTTATTTAATAATTGAGAAAGGAGGTTTTTTTAGGGCTAGTGGGTATGTGTCGTTAGTGAGAAGGATATATAAATATATTGAATGCAGTTATGGAAGTTTTTGAAAAAAAAGTCGGTGAGTAATCTACCAACTCCCATTCAAAATGAGGATGACCATAATTTATCAGAACCAGTCTCAAAGGAAAGTCTTGTAGAGGTTGACTTATCAAATCTTCCAACAGATCTTGGTTTAAGACTTTGTATTTTCGATTATCATCCAAATAATCAAGAAGTTATTAGAAAAGCTTATTTGCAAAGGGGTCCTTATCAGCGGATGAACTACTCATTCCCACAGAAAAAATAGGAGGTGCGCTATGATGATTTAATGTAATTTGGTTCACTGAGAGAAAGAGGTGGCTAGAGTACAACCTTGCAAAAAATGCCGCCTTTTGTCTCTATTGTTATCTTTTTAGAAGTGTCGGGGAGTAAGGGGGTGGTGATTGTTTTGTTGTTGAAGGATTCAGTAATTGGAAAAAAAAAACAAAAAAAGGCTTGAAACTCATGTAGGAAAGACTAATAGTTGCACACTCAAGTCTATACGAAGAGTCGAAGTTTAATGAATAAAAAAGATCATATCTAATCATTTTTTTTCCAAGCAATATGATGTGGAGAAAATGAAATATCAGATTCATTTATCGGCTTTAGTTCATTGCATTCAATTTCTTCTACGACAAAGATTTACTTTCCATGGTGATGATGAATCAATAAATTCAATTAACCATATAAAATTTTGGAGCTTTTATAATATACAACTAATCACAATGAAGACATTAAGAGCCTGGTTCTAAAATAAACTCCAGAGAACCACAAACTCACTACACTTGATATTAAAAAAGATATTACATGTACAACTGCATGTGAGACCACTCTTGCTATACTTAGAGATCTTGGAGATGCATTATTTTCCATTTTAATGGATGAGCCTTGTGATGTATAAGCTAAATAGGAAATGACTGTTGTCTTGCCATATGTGAACAAAAAAAGATGTATAGTTGAATGATTCATTGGTATTATATATGCATATCTCTGAAACAAAGACAATTTCACTCAAGAAAATACTTGAAAAATGTTTTTCAATTATAAATTGACCACAACGAGGTTACATGGCCAAGGTTATGATGAGGCGAGCAATATGCAATGCGAATTTGACAGACTTAATTCTTTGATTATGAAAGAAAGCAAGTCTGCATTTTATGTATATCGTTTTGCACATCATCTTCAGTTATCGGTTGTACATGTTGCACCCCAAATTCATTTACTCTTTAACTTGATTTCAAGTGCGGTGAACGTTGTTGAACACTCATGCAAGCGTCATTAAAGTTTTCAGGACAAACAAGCTATTAAAATTCTTAAGAAGCTCAATAGTGGCAAACTATCAAGTGATCGAGGGTTAAATCAAGAAACCAATATCAAACGACCTAGTGATACACGTTGGAGTTCTAATTATAAAACCTTGATGAATTCGCTTAACTTTTCTTCAGTGATAGATGTCCTCCAGATTGTAGTGAAACATGTTTAAACTCCATGAAGGGTGAAGGATGAACTTTATTAGATTCTAGGGGTGGGCATCCCATCCCGCAATCCCGAACCAATCCCAATCCCGTCCCGATTTTTTTTGGGTTTTTTTGGGATTGATCAAACTCATCCCGATCCCGTCTCGTCTCGATCTATAGTGGGATGGGATCGGGATGAAGATTTTCAATCCCGTCCCGTCCCAAATTTATTTATTTAATAATAATTATTATTAATTTTAATCAAATACTCTTCTAAATTAAAGTTTAGGATGTGTTGAAATTAAATCAATGTAAGATGAAATTCTATAAGAAATCTAAATGAATTGAATCGTTAATTCTAAATGAAATTTAATATTTATTTGCCTTCCAAAAAAAGTTTAATATTTATTTATTTAATATCTATTATTATTTATGATGTAAGTTATATGTATATAAATTTGACATTATTGGTGTGTGAGTAATGTGAGATAAAACTATTTTTGTTATTTTTTATTGGAGGACTATTTAGTACGTGCTCATCTTGTCCCATCTCGTCTCGTCCCGATTCCGTTTGAGATGGGACGAGGTCAAGATGAGGTCTATCCCGTCCCGTCCTGATCCCAAATGAACGGGATGGGATAGGGATGGGTCAATCTCGTCCCATCCCGTCCCGTGCCCACCCCTATTAGATTATATGCAATCTTTTGAATTCATCTTCAATTTGCACTTAATAGGATATATTGGCGATAATTTGTGATTTGTCAGTGGCATTACAAAAAAAAGATCAATAAATTGTCAATGCAATGACCTTAGTTAAAATCTCCAAACAACAATTGCAAATGATGAGGGGAGATGGATGGGGTATACTTGTGGATAAGGTTGCTTCATTTTGTGCAAAACTTGACATTGATGTTCTTGAGATGGATAATAAATTTATACAGTGTTCTAAAAAGCGCTAGGCGGTGGGCGGGCGGCGAGCAGGTGCCTAGAGCCCAGGGGCCTAGGCGGCACCTAGGCGGTCTTAGGTTTTATATTATAACTTTAATAATTTACAAAAGTTAAGCATAATACCTTAACAATTACATCCAATTTAATGCCAAGATACATATGCAAAATTTAAAAACATGAAAAATTAACAATCATGAACAAAATTTATTAAAACTCAAATGACTGAAGTTGGTCATGATAAGTTCTTTATACAAAGTTGAATTTGTGGACAAATATCCAAACCTACTCCTTTATGTTTTTTTCAAATTGCATGAATAACCTCAGTCATGTTTGATAAAATCTACATTACTAAAATTGATACCACCAGATCCTTTGAGAATTTCATTAAGTACTCATCCTTTGCTACATTTAGACATATTCTGAATAAAAAACAATTAAATTGTTTACTTCTAAAAAAGAGGAAAGAAAAATAAAATAAGAACACAATCAGCCTTATTTAAAAAAATAAAAATAAATAAAAAACTCGCCCAGACCCGCCTAGACCGCCCCGACCTGCCTAGACTGCCCAGAACCCGCCCAGCCATTAATATGGGCGTTTTTCTACCTTCTAGCGCCTAGGCGGCTGCCTAGGCCAATTTTTAGAACACTGCATTTATACAATTAAGAAGATCATGATGCAATATTGGAAAATTGACGAACATATATCATTATCAAATTGCACTATTCTATACCAACATAGATATGCAACTCCAAAAGCTAAATAACGATTTTGATGAGGTGAACACTGAATTGCTTCGTTGCATGGCATGCTTAAATCCATATGATTCTTTTTTCAGCTTTTGGTATTCAGTGCTTGATTCAGCTTACTCAATTTTATCCAGTTGATTTTTTAGAAAGAGATCTCCTGGTACTTCATTATCAATTAGAAACTTATGTCATTGATGTGTGTTCCAATGATGAATTTTCAAATGTCTACGAAATTAGCGGTTTAGCTAAGAAAATGGTTGAGACCAAGAAAGAATTTGTCTATCTTATAGTTTATTTACTCATAACATTGTGTCTCTCATCCAACCATTTGCCACCGCTTTAGTTGAGGAAGAATCGATTACAAAATCGAATGGGAGATGATTGGATGATTGATTGTTTGGTTACATATACTGAAAAGGAAGTTAACAACGAAACATTAATCATGAAACGGTTCAAGGGTGTGAAAATGCGCGCAAATTGGGGAGGGGGAGAAAGTTTTGGGTTTTCATGTTATAATTGTTGACATGTAAGTGTTCAAATTATAGAACTTTATTTTTGTATATTGAAGGTGATCTTGATCCTTTAAGTTTTGTTTAGCAATTGGTGTTTTGTATGGTTATTTATATATTGGCCAGATTAAAAAATGTTGTTAAAGTAATCAATAATTAATTATCACTCATCATTCCGCCGACCTTCAACAAAATTCTGGCCCTTTCTAATCCAAAATCTTTTGTTCTACTGTTATTGTTATCTTTGACCAAAATAAAAGGTTTTTATTATACAGTTCTTGTCCTCTTTGACATTTGCAAAAGTTGTTTGACCTATTTAGATCGAATAAGAGATTGGATATTGGTTGTTTCACTAGAGTTGTCATTTTGGATGATTTTGGTTTCCAAGATATTTAGGATCTGTTTGGTTGCACGAAAAATAAACATGGAAATTGAAACCGTTTCCGTGAATCCGATTTCAAGGCTTCCCCCTAGGACTTGGACTTTCATGAGTAGTAGGAAACTTGTCTTATGAATAATCGATTTCCTGTCAATAAATAGACAATCCAACAACGAAATCTGCAGCTTTGCTTATGGAATACTGATACTTGGGAGATGAGGAAATCAGTTACAATCCCCCTGCCAGATGGGAAGGAATGCATTGGTGAGAATCAAGTTCAATTCAACTTCCATCTGACTGGTTTGTTGGTATCCACTGAAACACGGATAATAATCTATGATGCTTCCAAGATGGAATTTATTCAGTAGGTAAAAAGTTGCTTGATAACATGTTTCATTCTTAATCTCTCAGCATGGAATCTGATTTTTCTTTCATTTCAGTGGGTACCCCATGACGTTCTTCTGGCAAATATATTTTCTGCAACTTACTCCTACAAAAGTCTATGCATCGTTTGTTGATGGTAACATCGGTGTTTTCGATGTTGATACCTTGAAACTAAAATGTTGTATTGCTTTATCAACATACTTGTCTCAGGCAGTGGCAAACATGTAAGGTCTAGAAAACATAACTATTTATTACATGCACACAATAGGCATTGAGAGTTTATTTAAGTTTTTATTACTCTCATGTTTACTATAATTGATGCGTCCAAATCTGTCCTCCTAGATATCTGACCTGCAAAACAGGGTTAGACTGCCTAAAACCACCTATTTGGTGGTTGAAAGCACTCCGATGCTTAAGTTAGTAAATATGTGGGAGTGGACTAAATTTGGACAGAGTATAGTTCAGTTGTGTTTGCATACTTTTTATCGACTATCCCCTTTACCTTATATAATGTGCGCGATTAACTCCCTGTATAACTTAAGCATGTAGGGCGTAATGAGAAAAGACATTTCTTACCACAGTTTCTCCTTTATTAGATACGTCCTTGGGGGAGTGATTCATGCCATGACTTGTCTCTTTCATAACGTCTTTATTCTCAAAGGGATGCAATCCATTGGGCTTGGACTTGGGCCTTTAATTATGGTATATTATTATGGACCTTTTTGGGTTTTAATGACCGGGCCTGCCTCTCTAGGCTTCTTGGAACGGACCTATTATTTGTACTGAGATTGAAGTGTATGTTCCTCGTGATGGATTGTGTTTACCATGCATATGATTGTGATTAAAGTGTTATTTAATGTATCATCAGCTATTCCCCCCAGTTAGTGGGCATGCTTGCATGGCCGCTAATATTCAGACGGTTGGATTTTAAAATTCATCATTATTTTTCTGTACCACATTAAATGTCGTTAACAACTGTCGATTCAGTTTCCATTTTACTGCTCCATTAGTCTGTTCATTTCGACATAATTTTTGGGACTTCATGCAGTCATCATATCTCGCACGTGTTCCCATTAGTTGTCTTTTCGTTGCCCAACCCTATAAAAGATAGAGGGGATTCGTGTTACCTTCTTTATACTATCCTGATTTTCAGAGCTAATTCTTTCTCATTTTCTTCATTTTCTATCTTGCCAAATCTCATTTTCATGGGTTCTAAGTAAGGATGAGCTTGCTGTCTGTGAGGCATTCTTCGAACCTAGACAGGTGAAGCAAGGAACTTTAGATTATGTTCATCATACGTTCTCTCTCCCGTATGATTTGGAGCTTGTTTTGCCCAAGGACGGTGAGAGCCCTGCTCGTGCGAGACCTGGTTACATTACACTCTATCCTACAATGTTCAGGTCTGGTATTTGATTTTCAGTTCCAGAGATTTTCTGGTCTTATTTGGATTTTATCGGCATTTCCCGTACTCAGATGGGTCTCAATTGCTGGTGGGTAATGGTTGCAAACATGATTCAGACCCTTCAATCCAGCATTTCTTTGACCAAGAAGAGGTTGCACTCTATGGTGAAGCTTATGGTGAGCACGAGTCATATTTGTTTTATCCTTTCACCTACTTGTATGGGGAAGTTGAAGGATGATTATAGGTCCTGAGCGAGGCCTTGATTTTATGCTTCCATGTCGTCTGGGTATTTCAGGCTTGGTAACCTACCCATTTTGCGAAAGTTTCGGGAGCATAGGAAGTGGACTAAAATGCATCTGACTGCAGCGGAGTAGGGAGTGTGTGAGCGGTTTCTCTCGCTTCCTCGTGTTGTTTTGGATGCCGTCAAGTGTAGTGGTTTGTACACTGCGAGTGACGTGAGCGTGTTGTGTTTCTTGAGCATTGAAATTCCGATGTTAGTGTTGCTCATGTTGGTAATGTCGTTATATTTGACGAAGCAGATAAGCATACTGCTAGCATTAGTGATGCTAGCATTGATCAGAAAGTGAGCTTCATCAAAAAAATTATGGATCTCGATGCTCCTATTATTGTTGGTGGTACTGGTTTGACTACCAGAAAGAGGAAGGCTCCTAGGCATGTCAGCCCATCAAAGAGGTTGGTTGCGAGTACTATGGTTAGCCCTGGTCGTATTACAAAGCGGAATAGACTTGTTGGTTCTGCTCAAGGGGCTGCTCGGGTTGTTTCTCGTCCGAGTTCTGCTGAGAAAGGTGATGAAGACGATGCTCGTCTTGCTGTTCGAGAGGGCGAAGAACTGAATCGGGCTATGGAGAGGAATAAGGTGGAAGTTTCCCATTCGTTAAACGAGTATAAGAAGACGCTTTTTTTTACTGTTGGCGTGCCCGATCTTGCCAAGTTTTCAGATGATGATGTTCGTGTCATCAATAATAAGATGACACAACTTGCAATAGAGCAGTCTCGTAATCCCAACAGTGAGAAGACCATTGTTGATTTTGACTATGATCCTACTTTTGACGAAGTTGAAGTTGACTGTGGTCCAAGCTCCAAGTCTCTTCCTTCTCCTTCTCCAACTCGTCCTGCTAATGTAGCGGAGTTGCCTACTTCTCCTCCTGCTTGTCCCATTCCTGCCACTATTGTTTTGAAAATGAAGGGTAAGAGTGGTGCTTTTGTCATCACTACCGTTCCAACCGTCTAACCGGTTACCAGAGGCGGGGCTTCAATTCTCTTGGATTTCCCTGCCCTTCATCCATGGATCGGTTGGAAGAAGCCTGTCCCTGGAGATATCCTTATTAACTCGGATGGAAGTTCATTTGGTTTTTGAAGATAGTGCATGTAATCTCATCGTCTCGGGGCACAAGCATTTGGTTGAGAGAGTTCCAATGTTAGTGCATCGACCTAGTGAACACCTCGCCTTAAACAAATAATGGAGGGGATGAATCATCTCACTTATGCTGGGATGATGGGTTCGGAGTACAAAGTTGCACGTGATCATGTGTCGGTTGTGGAAAAGAAGATGGCGGGGCAGGTGTTGCTACTTTCTTACATCTTACGCCAAGTTGATAAGCTGAAGGCAAAACACGCCGAGTAGAAAAAGGTTGTTGATATAGTTCAGGCTTTGTTAGAGGAAGCAGAGTCTGTCCGAGATAAGTTTGCAGCTGACCTTGCTCTTTCGGATGGGGAGATGAACAGCCTAATGGATCGATTGGCTACTGTTGAGAGTGAGTTATCTATTGAGAGGGCTGGTTGTGATGAGGCAATGCATATTGCTGATGAAAATTCTACTTGTCGTAAGACAGTCGAGGAACGAGTAGTGCAACTGACCGCTGAGCTTAGTTCTGTTAAGGCACAAACTTCGTCAAAGATTTTTGTGGTTGAAAGAGAACTTGCTGCAACCAGGGATAAATTTTCAGCGGTTACGGGTAAGCTCAAGGCTACAAAGCGGTGGAGTGGACCACAATCGTTGATGGTAGGATTGACATCATTGACTTTATTGAATCGGAGGAAGGTCACGATATGTCAAAATATCGTGCCTTGGCTGACCAAGTCTTTGAGGACGAGGACGAAGAAGAATATGTTCTGGATCCGACGAGTGATCCGATTGATGAGGTCAAGTGTCTTCTCCTCGGATCATGCCCCTGTCGACCTTAGCTCATTTGACTGGTCCTATTGGTGAAGTTAGAACTCTACCACCATCTATTCCTACTGCTAAAGAAGAGGTTCCATCTTCTTCCGATGACAACATTCCATTTGCTCCTGCTGATCATGATGTTGAAGTCAATGTTCAACCTTCTCCGACTTTCCTGCTAGTGATGCTTTGATTACCTTGACTATCTCTTCTCCAACTGTTGTATCTTCCTCCCCGAATGTAACATAATAGAAAATGAACACTTGTGTGTTTTTTGTTGTTTTGTCTTTTTCATAATGATCGTTGTCCGATTTGCATGTCTCTTCTAATATATTATGTCTTTGGAAATTGTTGTAGATGTAGCCTGACTCTTAACGTCTAGGCTAACCTTGTGATCTAGTCGTAGATAACAAATATAGTCTGACTTCGCCGTTTAAGTTTTGTACATGTTTTCGTCTAACTTAGTAGTTTAGACTTGGCTGAATTCATGTTTTTAAACTTGCTTCTGAGTTGGCTGTTCTGATTACTTTGATATGTCTTGCGGTCCGACATTGCAATCAAACTATAAATTTTGACAAAGTTTGACTTATACGTCTTGACTTATTTGGTATACTTCGTGTTTTGACGTGGTGTTCAGGCCAGAAGATCAACGAGTAAGTCTGACTTATGTGTCATGACTTATTAAGTACGCTTCATGGTCCGACATGTTGGTCTAGCCAGAAGGCTTATGAATAAGTCTGACTTATATGTCCTGACTTTTTAAGTACACTTCGTGGTCCGACATGTTGATCGGACCAGAAGATTTGCGAGTAAGTCTGACTTATATGTTTTGACTTTTTTAAGTATACTTTGTGGTCCGACATGTTGGTCGGGCTAGAAGATTTACGAGCAAGTCTGACTTATATGTCCTGACTTATTAAATACACTTCATGGTTGATCAGGCCAGAAGATTTATGAGTAAGTCTGACTTATATGTCTTGACTTTATTTTAAATACACTTTGTGGTCCGACATGTTGGTTGGGCCAGAAGATTTATGAGTAAGTCTGACTTGTATGTCCTGACTTTTTTTAAGTACATTTCGTGGTCCGACATGTTGGGCGGGCCAAAAGATTATGAGTAAGTCTGACTTGTATGTCCTAACGTTTTAAGTACACTTCGTGGTCCAACATGTTGATCAAGCCAGAAGGTTTACGAGTAAATTCCTAATCTGACTTTGGCGTCCTAACTGGATTAGATTATTGGAGCACGAGACAAAGGGTTCTTGGAATTTGGAAGTTTATTGATAATACTTCTTCAAGTATTCAACATTCCATGATCATTTAAGTTGTTCACCCTTCGAGTCTTCTAACCAGTATGTTCCTAGTCTATTGATTTTCACCACTCCTTCCTAGTTTGGATTTAGTTTACCCGCGCCTGGTTCTTTTGTAGTAAGTTGGGCCTTTCAAAGCACTCAGTCGCCGATACTGAACGTGCATGGTTTTACTTTTTTTGTTGTAGTATCTGGCCATTCATTATTGGTAGGCCACTGCTTTGATCGAAACTTTGTCTCGTTTCTCATCAAGAAGGTCCAGTCCGACATGCAGTGCTTCGTTGTTATCTTTTGTTTGAAACTCTTCGGTTCTGAATGTTGGCATGTCAATTTATACATGTACCATTGCCTCAGATCCGTATGCCAGAGCGAACAATGTTTGTCTGGTCGGAGTTCCCTTTGTTGTTTTATAGGCCCAGAGGATGCCTGACAATTTGGACACCCACAATCTTTTTGATGCTTCGAGCTTTTTTTTATTGCTTCTAGGATTGTTTTGTTGATCATTTCTGCTTGTTCGTTAGCTTGTGGGTGAGTGGGTGTTGAGAATCGTTGCTTGATGTTTAAGTTTTCACACAATTTTTTGACTTTCTTGCCTTTGAATTGCTTTCCATTGTCAGTGACAATTACTCTGGGGACTCCATATCTGCATATTATGTCCTTCCAGATAAAGTTTTAAATTTGAGCTTCTCTTATCTTTGCCAATGCTTCTACTTCTACCCATTTGGTGAAGTAATCTACTGCCACAAAGAGGAACTTCTTTCTATCGGACACTGAAAGTGGTCCTACGATGTCCATTCCCCATTGCACGAATGGCCACATACTACTCATCGGGATTAGGTTTTGGCCTGGCATGTGGGTGAACGGAGCGAATCGTTGACATTTGTTGCAAGTCCAAAGTATTTCATTTGCATCTTGTTGCATTGTTGGCCAGTAGTATCCCAACGTTAAGGCTTTGTGAGCTAATGTTCTTCTTCCTGGATGGTTCCTGCATATGTCGAAATGAACTTCTCGTAGAACATAGTTGCTGGGAGAAAGGCATCTTGCAGCGAACCCGTGGCAGACCTTTTGTAGAGTCTGTCGTTAATCAGTGTGTATCCTATTGCTCTATTTCGTAGTTTACGGGCCTCCATCTTATCCGTTTTGTATGTACGTCAGGATTGGAGTTATCCAATTGTTCTTTTGATCCGTTGTACACATTTCTTGTGTTTGGTTATTCAGGATTGATTTCTCTTGTACTGTGATGAGTGAATTATCAGTTTCTTCAGCACGTGATGCCTCCTTAGCCAAGTTGTCTGCTATTTCGTTTTCCACTCTTGCACATTGTTGAACAATTATTGCTATGATGCTTTCAATAATTTCACTTGCCTTTTGATGGTAGGATTTTATCCATGCTTCTTTGACACGGAACTCGTTGTTCAATTGGTTGACAACTAATTTGGAGTTAGTGAAAATGTCAAATTATTTTATTCAGAAGCATTTGGCCAATTGTAATCCGGCTATTACTACTTCATACTCGGCTTCGTTGTTTGAGGCTATGAAATTGAATTTTATTGCCTTTTCCAATGCCACTCCCTCAGAGTTGTATAGAATTATTCCATACCCACTCGCCTTCTCGTTAGATGCTTCATCGCAACGTAGGATCCATTCGTGAGTAGTTGATTCAGTGGTTTCTTTTTCTTGATTGTTGTCCTGTCGTTGTTCATTGAAGCCCGTGAACTCAACACTAAAGTTTGCTAATGCTTGAACTTTTATTGCAGTCTTAAGATCATAATTGATGTTGAATTGACAGAGCTCCACTGCCAATTTCACCATTCTTTCAGACATCTCTGATTTGTGCAATACCGACGGAAGAGGATATTCGGTCATGACAGTGATGGGGCTTGGAAGTATGGTCGCAATTTTCTTTAAGATACGATTAGGGTGAGTGTTAGTTTTTTAGAGATGGATAGTTAACTTCTGCGTCCGCAAATGTCTTGTTGACGCAGTAGACTGGCTTTTGTATGTTGTTTTTCTCTCGTATCAGTGCCGAGTTGACCACGTGTTCTGATACTGATAGATACAAGTACAATGTTTTGCCTATTTTTAGTTTTGATAGTAGTTCAGTGCTCCCATTGTACGCCTTTAGGCTTTGGAAAGCCTTTTTACATTATTCACTTCACTTGAATGTTTTGTTCCCTTTTAAGATCCCGAAGAAGGTGAGACATTTATCTGACGATCTGGAGGTGAACCTGTTCAAGGGTGTTATTCTACCGTTGATGCTTTGTACACCTTTGATGTTGGTAAGCGATTGAATGTTGAAGAGTGTTTTTATCTGTTTCGGATCAGCTTTGATCCCTCTCTAGGACAACCGACCATATTTTCTGTCGGACTGGCTTCTTATCTGGGTTGACTTGCAACCTGTGAGTGATGACGAAGGATACAATGCCTACCATGTCCTTCATTGTCCAGGCGAAGACGTCTTTGTTATGTTTCAGTAGTTGGATCAATTGCTTAGTTAGTTCTGCGTGAAGTTTTGTGCCAATTCAGACTGTTTTTCTTCTTTCTTCACCGTCCGGATGGATTGGTATTGTTTATTCTTTCGGTTCTCCAGTATTTGGTCGACCTCTTGGACTAACTGGAGCCGCATTGTCCTCTGGTAGGTCATGATCCATTTCTAATTGACCAGGCTACTATGATCGTGACTATGACTGCTATCTGTTGGGGCATTCATTGTTGCATAATGACATTCACGTGCAACCGGCCGATCCCCTTTAATGACCCCAGCGTTGTCACCAATGTGGCAATTTATGCATTGGTGTAAGGTGGAAGATATTGCACCCATTTCATGTAGCCAGTGTCTTCTCAGAAGCATATTGTATGCTGATGGAACATCAACAATGAAGAGGTTCGTTAATAGGCCTTGTTGTCTTCTTGGTTGCCCTACTAAGACTGGTAGTCGGATTAACGTGAGTGGGTGACATTGCTCCCCATTGAAACCTACCATAGGTTGATCAATAGGTGTAAGTCCTTCTTCGTTGAACTGCATCTTATGGAATGCTATCAGGAATAGGAGGTTGGTCGCGCTACCCGTGTCAATGAGTATTCTTTTGACCTCTCACTTGGCTATAAAAACTCAGATCACCAAGGCGTCATTGTGGGGAAATGAACTCCTTGTGAATCTTTATCGGAAAAGGTTAGAGTTGGGTGGTCAATTCTAGCTCACTAAACAGAAAGTTCTAGATGTCATATCCTCATTCGTAAGTCTCAGATGGATCGCTTCCATGATAGGTTAAATCTTTTTTTTCTCCAGCTATGTTGTGCAGGACGTATATTAGCTATCTAGACTATTCATTCGACCCCTGTGGTAGTGTCTGCTTTCTCTTTCCCTTAGGACTACTTGTCTTTCAACCCAATAAATTCATTGAGTCGTCCATTCTGGATCCAATACTCGATTTTATTCTTTAAGTTGTAGCAGTCTTCCCTGTCACATCCATAGTCCTTGTGGAAAAAAACAATATTTGTTCTTATCTTGGCCGGTAGGATCTCTCCTCAGTTTGAGTGGCCACTTGAGGTTTTCCCAATTTTCCATGGACTTCAGAATAGTTGTTAGAACAGTGAAACGTTTGTACTTTGTGTTGACCGTTCATGTCTAGCTCTTCCAGATTGCAGTTTTTGGGTTCTTGTTTGCTGAATTCGGACCTATCGTTAGTACGATGTCTTTTCGATTGGTCGTTTTCTTCCCGCGGCCTATCATCTCTTCTTTTCTTTTCTCTCCTTTACCGATTCATTGGGAATGACCTTTTCTCCGACTCATTTTTCTTTTTGGCAGCCAACATCTTCTCAAGGCTTATGTATTTTTCTAATAGTTTCCAATAAGGTCACCATGTTTCTCGGAGGATCCAAATTCAAAGAGTTGTAAAACGATCATCTTTTTAGTCCGGAAGTGAAAGTGGCTAAGGTTGTGTCATCACTACATCCATCGATCATGGTTAACTCGTCAGTAAAATGAGTAACGTATTCCCTGATAGTTTCATCAGGCTTTTGCTTGATGTGAAGCAAATAGTAATGACCCTTTCTAATCCGTTGACTACCAATGAACCTTGTGATGAAGGTCGTGGCCAATGCTTGGAAAGAATCTATCGATCTAGATGGAAGGCTATTGAACCAACTTATTGTTGTAGACGTGAGGCTGGTCGAAAAGATTCTACACAAAATGGACTCTATGTTTTCTTTCAATGCCATCATGTGGTGGAAATGTCGTAGGTGGTCCGACAGATCAGTAGTGCCATCATAAGTTTCAAACTTTGGCTGAATGAACTTTTTCGGCAGAAGGGTCTTCATGATTGCGTCGGATAATGGTGGCCTAGCCAACTCGTAAGGCACATTGGGATTTGTAACTCCAATCCTGAATAGAACTTGTGGCAGAAATCCATAGTCTGGGAGCCATCTCCCTACGGTTCGCTGCTTTCGAAGTTTGTTTGTCGAAGCTTTGTAAGAGCTTCATGGTTCTCTTGAACGTGGTTGGCGAAATTTTGTTGAAGTGACGTTCGGACGTGTTTGACAAGTGGAACACGTTCCTGAGTGAGCTTTTCTACCACTTTAATTAGATAATCTATTTGGACCAAGAGTTGGTCCACACGAGGATCTGTCATTGTACCGCCAGATGTCTGGGATGGTTGGGCCACCTTACCATGGTGGTATTGCAATACCTTACATAATTGGTTATCCAAGTGTTGGATTTGAGATATGGTTGCCTGGTAATTTAGTTTTGCCTTGATTGTTGGTAAGTTCAGAGTTTGTAGGAAGTTCCATTTGCACCAAATCTTTCTATTATTAATTGCGCTAAGGAAACTACCAACGAAATATTTTCTTTAGAAGAGGAAAATGTCGTTCCCTTATCCCTTCTACCAAATTGATGCGTCTAAATCTGTCATCCTAGAAATTCAACCTGCAAAAAGGGTTAGACTGCCAAAGACCACTTGTTTGGTGGCCGAAGGCACTCTGATGCTTAAGTCAGTTAATCTGTGAGAGATGATTAAATTTGGATAGAATATAGTTAAGTTGTGTTTGCATACCCTTCTTTGACTGCCCCTTTACCTTATATAATGTGCATAGTTAACTCCTTGTGTAACTTAAGCACGTAGGGTGTGATGAGAGGAGACGTTTCTTACAACGGTCTCCTCCTTTATTGAGATACGTCCTTGGAGGAGTGATTCCCACCATGACTTGTCTCTTTCGTAATGTCCCTCTTCTTTGAGGGAAGAGATCTGTTGGGCCTATACTTGGGCCTTTAATTATGGTCTATTATTAAGGATACTTTTGGGTTTTAATGATCGAGTTTGCCTCTCGGGGCTTCTGGGATCGGGTCTGTTATCTATGCTGAGATTGAAGAGCCATTTCCTCGTGATGGATTGTCTTTGCCACGCGTATGGTCGTGATTAGAAGGTTATTTGATGTATCATCAATAATCATTATTTGGTGATGTGTTTGAAATGCTGAGTTGAGAAGAACTCAGTTCAAGATTAATGCGGAGAAATACAAATGACACCGAAAAAACTCATGTAAAGTATATTTTTAAAACGTGAAGAAATTCAGTTTGGATAAAATGGAAATAATATGAAGACATTCAAATTTCAGATACAAAAATTCTACGCTGCCTGGTCGAGAGTGCCTGGTCTTGGATGGTACCAAGCACCTGTAAATTGGTGACGTGGCAAATCTTGAAGGAGACGAACGGTGACGGGAGATGGGAGGAGACAACCGGCGACGGGACGTGGAGGAGAAACCTTTCGCCATTCGTTTTGAGCCTTACTGATTTTGTGTTTTTGAGCCCTAACTCTTTTAGTTTTTTTTTTTTTTTCAAGGTTTGAATGTCTTGCACATGGGTTGGATTGCCACAACATCAATTTACACGTGCCTGGTACCATCCAGGCATGGACCATGCACCGTAGAATTGCTCTTTCAGATATTAATTGGTTGTCTCTTCTATGTTATATTATATTTATCTATCCTACCTATATTCTTGCTTTATGAAATTTATATTGAGAACATGGATCTTGGTTTTAATGATATCTTTCTTTGAAATTTGATTTTGTTTCTTTTGGGAATTGCTATTATTAAACTATGGGCAATACTGGCTAGCAGCTGAGATTGCTACCAATTTTGTTCCCATATTAATGCCAGGTGCATGCTACAAATTTGTTTGGGATCATTGTGCTGTAGATATATAGCAGTTACTACAATAGAATATGCCTATTAACGTGTATGTATATGGCTATTTTGAATATCTGTGGATTGAGGTCAATTGAGACTGACATTGTTGAGTTGGATATGACCATGTAAGTGCATGTTATAATGGAAGACAAGGCGAAGAGACAGAGTTGAATGGGGAGATAAAGAGTTTCCAGTTTTGATCCCTTGATCAAAGTGATGCACAGAGTCATAGATTAAATGCCCATTGTGTGTGTCACTAATGAGTTGAAGTTAGCAACTGGGCCTATGCCTTCCCACCCTGGTCTTTGCTTATGCCTTTGTTTTGTTTTGTTATTCATATTGTACATGCGCTTTTGGTTCTCTACCACTTATCATTTAGCCATTCTGCATGTCCTAATTTCGTTATGACTGATGAATGATGATAAAATTAGTTTTATTCTGAATTTTAATAAAAAGCTCATGAACAGTCTTTAGCTCTTACGTATTTCTCTGTTTGTGGGGCGAAGATGTTGTGCACCTACTTGTGATTGAAACACATCCAAAAGGTGTGCATCAACTTGCTGTGGGCATCACAGACGGATCTGTGAAAGTGCTAGAGCTTTCAAAATCAGACCGAGTGGAGAATGAAACCATCAGTTGAGAACCGGGTCAGCAGAACTAATCCAGGTGCTGAAAGTGATGAGACAACAGGAGCAGAAGTTACCCCCAAGCTGAGAGAGTAGTTTATTTAGTTATTTATCTTTTTTGTTTATGCATAAGTTATAGAAAGGGAAACTTTTGGGGTTTCAGAAAGGGGATATATGTTATGGTACTAGACGTTGTTCTGTTAACTAAAATCTTATTTTTGGTTTTTCCGGGCATTTTTTTTTCTTTTTTTTTTTCAGATTGAGTTATGCATCCTAGCTAATAATCTGCAGGAAATGTTTGGCCTTTTGAGGCAGGCTGACTATGGTTAAGTATCAAGTTCGTGTTTATCTTGTATATAAGCAAGATGAGCAGACCTGCAGACATCTGAATTCTGGGGAATGGGAAGCTGAGAAATTTTGAGATCTTGGCATTCTTTCCCATTCCAGTGGGTTTCAACAGTCATGCTATGCATATGCATGCATGTAGGCATTTTCGTGCACACATACAAAAACATAAAGCACCAGCAAGTCCAATGTAAGAACAATCATCAGGTTTGTTCTACCTTTTGCAAAGCGTTGGAGATGCTCTAGGATGAAATACCAATCTTAGTATTTAGAACCATACTATCTGTTAATGCAATTAAAACCAATCGACTCACATTTATCTTGAATTTACTGTATCAGTGACAGGCTTATGATCTCTTTGTGCGACACGCAAGATCTCTGAGGTGGCCCAACCTGAAAATGTTGACCCATTGTCTGGAACATGGGCGGACCTACTAAGGGGCGAGCCTCAACTTTTAAAATATTTTTAGTATATATACTTTAGTTTTAAAAAAATCGATTATATAATGTAGAATACAATATGTCAATTGTTTATGCAAATATTGAAGTATGTTTTTGTTGGTGTAGTGGTTGGAGGTTTATCATTTTTAATAAAATATCTGAGTTCGATACTCTTTGAGTGCATTTTTTATTTTATTTTCAATGCAATTTTATTAGTAATTGCAAACATTAAAAAATGTTTTATTTTAATACAAATTAATTAACATTAAAGAAATGAATTGTTTTTCACAAACAAGTGATATAAAACCTCTAACAAAAAAATATTTAACATTAATATCTAAAATAATAACGATAAAATTCAATGAAAATATATACCATTAGCCAACTCGTATAAAATTTGAGCCTTATATAAACTATTTTTTCTTTGAAATTGCATTATGATCATATAGGTTCGCAAATTTCAATTTTTTTTAGCTTCACCTAGAACTTATCCTAATTATTTTGTGATTCTCAATTCTAGACAGCCAGACTTTATAGCCACTTTTTGGTCAGGTTTTGAGTTTTTTACACTTCTATCCCTTCTATAAATAATGTTTGTGGTTGTATTTTAAAGAGAATGGGTAAATGTTTAAAAATGCTCTAGCCTGGCCAAAAAATGGCTTTAAAGCTTGGCTGCCTAGACAAACTTTTTTGTGATATTAGTTATATATTCTAGTTATTATGTTTGTTTGCTCTTTGCTAAGGTTATCAATAGTGACCTTATTTTAGCTTAAAATGGATATCCAATGATTATGGATTTTGGTAAACTTACCTATACTAAGGGGGGTGTATTGTATATGGATTCTTATGGAATTGATAAATAATTTGAAAAGTCCACGGACTCTTTAAATTGTCCACAGACTCTTTAAATTGTCCACGGACTTCTGCTGATTTCTTAAATCCATAGACTTTTGCTACAGACTTTTTAGAGATTTATGAAAATCCACGAACTTTGTATAAACGACTTTTACAGATTTCTAATTATTTGCAAGATAAAAAAGAAGTTAATAATGACAAACCAAATATATTAGACATTAGAGAGTAAGAAATTCTACAAACAGCTGGTGGGCCTTATTGCTTTGATGGATTTTGTTTATTGTAGATGAAAGGGAACATCTGCAGATTGAAAATGGGTTATGGGTTGATTCATCTTCGTCTCCCTTGACTCTCCTGAATCTCTTGTACAGTAACACAAAGAGAAAGCACATAGACAAGAGGGAACAGGAAAGGAACACAAGGGGTAACATGGGTTCAACGATAGATGATGGAGATTATAAGAAAGCCATGAAAATCGTTCATTTTTACAGAGAAGAAGAAGAAGATGTGATAAAAGAGAGAGCTTTTGGTGGAGTGTTGTGTATTTTGTATAAGTGATAAAAGAGAGAGTTTGATTGGTGTAATGTGTTAGGGAAAGCTCCTGAGTTTCCCCAGATGTTTAGCATTTGAGAATTCCATAATCATTTTAAAATTCATTTAGTTTCCAAAAATCATTTTTTCAGGGATCTTCTGAAAATAGTATTTTCAAAAGCATTAATGCAATTTGAATAATGCTTTCAAAGGGTGAATTCTAACAATCAATGCAAGAGTATGGTTCAGATTGATGATTTTACTTGCAATATATTACAACCTGCCACTATAAATGGAAAGAGTAATTTGAACTTAGCTTTGGATTCAAAATTGTGGTGACAGGGTTATTATACACGGAAGGAAGTCAGATGTTAAATGAGACTTCACAGCAATGTACATGGCAAGGAAGGCTCACAATATCTCAGCTCAAAGAACGTTTTGAAGACAAGTACAACACCCCCTGGTACCAGGTCATAATAATTATCAACACACGCCTTTCAAAGGAGATATGTAAGAGCATCCCTGATAGGCATTCTTGCTTATGCATATTTTTGTTCATGTGGCACTAGGAAGGGAATGCACCCAATTCAAGGACCCCCAATAAGCAAGGGAGGAATGGCTATCTTGGGGCAGCAAGCTCCATTTCCCCCTTCCGTGATCTTAAAATGCTAAACATTATGAGAAAAAAAGAGACTGCAACTGGGCTCCTCGCTCAAAAGATGGAGAAACTAACTAATCTCCTTTAATTAAAGAAACCAATTGAGTAACAGCTCAGGAATAGGCTTAGCAGGCACCATATTCCACAAAATTGCGTATTGCAGGAACACAATCTTCAATTCTTTATTATGTTTCATAAGGTATTGCAATCAAACTGTTCGCCTCTGAAGGTTCTACCATTCCACTCTTTCCAAATGACCAAAAATATCAGTCTCTCTCACAGCCATTTGAATGAGAGGAGAGGAGTCTACAAATCCATTGAACAACCCCTCAAAAGATGTTCCCGTTTGGAATGAAAAGCTTGATTGTTTCTTTTGCAATAAGGGGCGGAAAAGGAAATGATGGGAGATAGATTCGGAGGATTCACACATATACGTAAAGGCAGGTCAGTCATCATCATAGTCATCTCTTTCTCTTGTGTTTATGCAAAGATAGAAAAAGAATCGAGAAAACAAGAGGATGGGAACCAACCTCTTCGCGGCTGGCACAAGGAAGAACTTTGGGAGACTTTTTTTCACATTGAAATCTTTGATATGGAGACTGACAAACTATTAAACTTTGTTATTTATACCTAACACTACAAAGTCCATGAGAATCCATGATTTTCCAAATCCATAAATATGAATGATATTTTGAATACCCTAAAACTTTTGTGGACTTTCTGAAATCCATATTGAATACCCCTAGACTTTGTGGATTTCAGAAAAAACTTTTTAAAATCCTGATTGAATATCCCTAGACTTTTGTGAACTTTTTAAAATCCAAATTGAATACACTTGAATTTTTCATGAAATTTATTAAATTGCCCACAAAATTCAGATACAATACACCCCTCTAAATCCCAAAATGATATTGAAATGTGATCCGAGCACACAAATCCAGTGACATTATTGGATAATCTGATTGACTGCCTTATTTTTAGTGGCTCAAGTAGCATGCATAATTCCGAGTGTGAGTGAGTGATCCAACTATTCCAATCATCTCATAATGGCAAAATTTCGGTGACCCAACACGAATGATTATTGGACAGCAGATTCGAAGATGAGGACATTACTTGACAGATTAAATTAACAGCTTTCTCTGGGTCGTTTTTGTTTATTAAGTTTGTGTCTGCTTTTTATTAAACTGAATTAAAAATGTCAGATTTAAAGAAACAGGGACCAGAGGGTCTCCTCCCCCTTCATCATTCAGGAAAGTGACCTTTAAACTGACCCTTCTGTCTGCTCTTTTATTTTTTCTGTAGAGAATCCAAGTGGGGTTGCACAATATATTCTCTTTTTCAGCTATGTTTGTTTCTCAGATTGGGACGCTAATAACCCCGATGTAAATAGTGATAAAATTTTCAGAAATTTTCATGAAAATTACTTGCGAAATTCAAGATCAAAATGTCTCATTAGTTATAAGCAAAAGACATGCTTATGGCCCCCTAAGCCATCTTTGGGAGGAACGTCAATTGCAAGTAGTTCATCTGTCATTATCGTAAGCACAAGTATGCATACCTCACATGCGTCTCTAGTTTAGAGTACTTATTTTCTATTACTCCATTTTGGCATATTATAAATTTGATTTCTTGTGATGTGTCTTTTTCCGAGATTTCCGAGTTAATTACATCAATATTGCAAAAATATTTGTACACAGAAAGAGGAGATTGCCACGATGATCAACTTACTTATGACATATTGTTTATACGGTTAGAGATTTTAGTATAACTTAATCTTTGGGGATTTAAACTACCTTCTAACATTAGTAAAATTATAAATACTGAGCACATGAAAGTAGCTTAAAGAGTGAAAAATATAGAGTTTGATGCATTTGCCTGCCGATTTTGTATGTTCTTTTTTTTTCCTCTCTTTGACATGTTATTTTAGAAAGAAAGAAATGTTGTTTGATTGCATTTAACAATCTTGTTTCACCAAAGGTGGGATGCTACATGTAGTAGTAGTATGAGGTAGGTTTGACTGACATAAGGTGTCACATGCATAACGTTCACCTTATTATATAAGATACTTATGTTATTAAAAGAAGTGCCGATTAGAAGGAATGAAATGTTCTCTATATATACTAGTGTATCAGCCGTTTCGTTGGCACGACCACACACTTTTTAAGTAATGTGTAACCATGCTATTGGCATAGGTATCGTGTCATGCCTTTGGCATGCCACCCTGGTGCTTGTGTCGTGCCTTCGGTACTCCCCAAATGAGTCAAATATGAAAAAGAATTATGGGTAACCATTAAAAAAATCAAATCACTTGTCAAATGGTTTACAAAACAACACATTTACCCATTTCAATATAACGACAAAAGAATAAAGGAATACAAAATAGTATAGGAAGAAATCTAGATTGAGAGCCTTACTTATCTTCTACAAAAAATCAAATTGGGTGGGGATTAATTTGTTCTTGCTCTCAGTTTACGCTCAAGTCATATAAACTTTTAGACATTTCTCAATGTGCAAAGTCTTCTCTACAGACTCAACCCCAACCACCTCTAATCGAATTCACCCTAAACATTAGTTAAACAAACACATTAAACCCTAATTCAAATAAACTAATCTAACAATTAGAACAATTTTCTCCTTAAAAATGTCAGCTTTATAGTCAATTACTAAATGAGCAGTACAATTTAGCAAAAAAAAACACATTAATCAATTGATCAGTCCATCTAGAGACTGCTAAATTGTGTAATTAACAACAAATGCAAGATTTTGAAGCTTAAAAACGCATCAAAAGACAAAAAATTAAAGATCAAACAATACAACGAGAATCAAGAATCAAGAATAAGAATCAAAACCTGTAATTGACATCTCGTTTCGATTTTGAAGAAGCGAATTGACGGCCTTGGCTCCATCGCCATCGAAATCGCTTTCATGGAGAGCAATCGATGCATCTGCTCCTTCTAACAGAAACCAAACGAAAAACTTAACGGTAATGACACGAACAACTAGTTCTGAAGAATTGACGAAGAAGATGGATGTAGGGGTGGGTATCCCATCTTGTGATCCCAATCTCGTCCCGATCCAAATTTGTCCCGATTTTTTCAAGTCCTTTTGGGAATAATCAAACTAATCCTGATCATATACCGATATAAAGTGGGATGGGATCAGGATGAAGATTTTCAATCCCGCCCATCCCGTCCCGTCCCGAACTTATTTAATTAATATTTATTATTACTGATTTTAACCAAAGTACTCTTCTAAAGGAAAGTTTAGGTCGTGTTAAAATTAAATCAAAACATCTATTGTTTGAAAACTTACTTGCTTGATTTGGTAATCTTTATTTAGATAGAAACATTAGTTTCAATATTTTAGGTCAAATAGAAACAATGAAAATTTATGTAGAAACAATGAAAATTTAGATTGGTTATACGACAATTATTCTTGTATCACATAGATGATGCTTAACACAAAAAAAATTGTACATTCATTGGACCATACATTTTATATGACATTTAATATTGTTATGATGAAAGTTATATGTACATAAGTTAGGCATTGTTTTGTTTGTGAGCAATGTGAGATGAATTTTTTTATTATTCTTCATTGGAGGGCTATTTAGTGCATGCTCATCCCATCCCGTTTCGAATCCGTTTGGGATGGGACGAGGTCAAGATGAGGTCTATCCCGTCCTGATCCCAAACAAACGGGATGAGATAGGGATGAGGTGTCCACCCCTAGACGAATGGATAGTTTAAATTCGAGAGGTTGAGATTTGAAGTGGTTCAAGTAATAATTTTGAAAACGATGGAGAGAGGTTTGGGGGTTTACGTGTCACTATCAGAAGAACTGTCGGAAGAGAAGGAAAAGGAAGACAAATTCAAATGGTTTAGGAAGTGTATAAATGTACACTACACCAAAAGGCCTGTTTAGCTACGGGGAGGTGGCCACGGCTCTAAGCCGTTGGTTTATTTGCCACGGCTAAAAACCGTGGCTATAACGGCCAACGGTTTATAACTGTGGCTAAAACAATTACACCAAAACGGTTGCCATGGTTTTAAACCGTGGCTATAACTGCCAACGGTTTATAACCGTGACTAAAATTGCCAACGGTTTAAAACCGTAGCTATCAAATTTACACTTTCGCGCTTTGGCAAAAAAAATTGGGGAAAAATAGATTCTCACTCTCTCCACACCTCCTCTTCACAATCACTGATTCTCGAAGCAGAGAAGAAGAAGGATGAAAGAAGGAGAGGATGATAGAAGAAGAATAAGAAGAAAAAGAAGAAAGTTTGAGAAGGTAAGATCTCCTTCTTCTTCTTTAGATCTTGAGAGAACCGAACTGAAGAAGAACATGAAATTGGAACTCCATTGTCAGTTTTTTCTTTCCAGTCGATTTCTTTCTCTCTCTGTCCAAATCACAAGTAGAAGAAGCATCTAAGCATCTCACCCCCTTAAACTAGTACTAATCGCGTTGGAACTCGGAACCCCAGGTTGGCCCATTCTTCCAAATCTCAGTTTCTCTTTCACTCATGCTCATTATCAACCATTGGGTATCTTTCTAATCAATCACAAAATCAACCAAATGATCACAACAAGAAATGGGTTTGTTTTTCTATCGAAACTAATTCGTGGGTTTAGTTTTATTTTTGTTAATAGTTTCCCAACCGGTCTGTTTGGTTGAGTTGGCTATGTATTCCTTAATTGGGTTGTTTTTTGTTTTATCAAAGTGTTGTTCTTTTTCTTTTCATCATTAATTGTGGTTTGTTTTCTTCTTGTTTACATGCCACTGTTGAATTCTTGTTGTTTGTGTTTGTACTATGGCTGTTTGGCTTCATATGAATGAATCATCACTTTTTCTTAGGGGTTTTCATTTACATCTTCACCATATAAGTCAAATTGCATTGTACAATTCGATCTCTGGTGCTTGCTCTCAATCCACTATCCTATTCTTGTTGTCTTAGTTTTGGGCTTATACCCAATCTGTACTGAGATGACAGCTCAATGTTTCATATAATTGAAGGTCAACCAAATCTTGAAGACAATATATAATGGTTTCTATATCTAGATTGGGTGTTTACTGATGCACTGAGATCACAGTAATTCTCTCAGGAACGGTGCTGACACTTTGTCTTTTATAGACTCATTGAGAGCATATTCTATTACAAGTATTGGATTTTCACAAAATTATTTTGTTCAAATGCTGGTCTTGTTTGTTCAATTCAGAAGGTCATTCTGATCTTATAGAAGCTTGGGCCATCCATGCCTTTTTACTGTCACCTGTTAGTTTGAATTTGTGATTTACTTGAAGGATACTACAATACTCGAGTGGCGAGCAATCTTTCGAAAATGTGGGGGATTTTCACTATATTTCAAACAGTCTATTGCTATACGTCTATTATGTTATTAGTATTACTGTGGAAATCTGATTTAATTTACCTTAACACTCACGTTTTTAATGTGTTCCAGAGCTTGATCACCTTGTTTAAGACCAGCAATGATTGGTTAGCACTCTGATTTTGGACTGGAAGGGTTCAATTGAGATAGTAGAATGGAGAGGAAAAGGGTGGATGAATTTGAACCTGGATCAGTTCCACATGTGAGACAAGTGGACAGATTCGGGTTCGTAAAACAAGAAGTAAACTCCCTCGATGGTCAACCCAGGATTAGGTCTGCGATTGATCAAGAGAGGTGGGTTTTTAATTGTTGGAGTTGATAATTATTTCTCAGTTGTTCATAGTTTCATTTATGTCTACAATAGGAAACGATTTTATGAAATTATCATGTGGTGGTTCTTAATTTTTTCCTGTCTATATGCTTTGTTGAATTATTGAAGTGCTGAACAATTGGTATTAGCTTGAAAAAAATGTCAAACATAATTTTATCGAGTGTGATCATGTTGGTAAGATGCATCATAATTGAAAGAACCTTGTCTTTCTCTTCCTCCATTGAGATGACACCAAAATGTTTCTTCACTTTCCACAAAAATAGATCAGTTCCTTTGCATCCCTGAACCAACCATTGTCTTGGGCTCTGAAATCTTTGATCTTGTGTTTTTGTACTTGGACGGGAACATTGTTACCATTGCTTGTTTCAACAAAGCCCAATCGTCCTTCAAAATATCACTTGAACAAGTACGGCTGCTTGTAGCTGCCATAGAGGAGCGAAAAGGGGATACATTGTCAGCACTTGCTTGTGCATAATCAATATCATGATCTAACGTGTACTTAAATTTACCAAAAACGTTAATGTTTTAATTGTATTTTCTCATTCTCATTAATTTGTATGATAATTTATAATTAGAAGATGTCTCAAGATTAGATGGTTAAAATGTTAAATCTGTGTGAGTGTTTATGTTACTTGAAGTTTGTGCACACTTCATTCTTAAGAAATGAAGTCTTGTTTAACATGATGGTGTGGTGTACAAGGAATTGTGAAAAATAACTATTAGCTGTCATTGATGCCCACATTATATTTTGCAATGGATCCTATATTTTCGACAATTGTTCTAGAACCTGTTCTGATTTATTTCAATCTCAGTTAACTATTTTTTTCTTTTACGTATTATTTCCAGGTAAATCAAAAGATGATGAAATCAACTCTTATCAATGACCTTTACGAAGAAATTGATCGGCTTAAAGCAGGTAGTGTATGCTTCCTGTTCTGCAGTCTGATTACTCATATGCTTTTCTTTTGACATAGCATATTTAGTTGTAAATAATTGGCTTCTTTTTTGAAGAGGTTTATGATGCGCGGGAGAAAAGTGGAGTTACATTCCAAAAGAACGTTACTATCAAGAGGAGAGTGAAAGAAAGGTATTCATTCAACCCTATTTTACAGTTCCATGATGGACAATGGCAGGTGATAGTGCTTTCATCTAGAGTTTTCTTCTAAATCTTGACCAGGGATTATTGTGACACTTAGCTAGTATCTCATATTTTTGGATTTCTCAAGTAGAGATTTGTTTACCTTTGTTCTATGTTTTTGGATCTCAGATGTAATATCTTGTGGGTGGGTATCAACCCTGGACCCGTGATATCATATGCCATATTTCTTACATCTATGTTAGCTGTATTTCCTTAACTAGAGTAGAGATTCATACTGACAGCTTAACAATGAAAATAGTCTTGTCGTTTTGTATTTGAAAAAATGGATATTTGTATGTGTTTCCTACAGGCTTTCAATAATTTGTTGTTTAACTTGAAGAAAAATGAAAAATGTACAAAATGTTATTCTCTGATGAGCAGTTTTGGAGTTCATCTTGTTGAAAGAATATGCAAAGTCGTTCACATAATTATTTAGCAAATTGCATATGGTAATAATATCAGCAGTGTCACGATCACTCTACATATGTAGTTAACTTATATATGCTTCTCTATTATGACTGAATATGATCTTTTTGGTGCAGAAATATATGTGAGAGTAATGAACATCACGATGTGGATATTTGTTCTGCACGGGTTTCCATTTGGAAAGTGAGTCGTTCTACTAGCACGTTCCACTAGCCAGTCTTCCTTCAGTCCACAACTACCAAGTCAACAATCGTTTGGTATGACTGGACAAGTTCCTCCTTCCTAGTCTCAGGTTCAGCAGACTGCCTCCTCTGCTGCAGCACAGCTGATCACTCCAAACTTGAAACGGCAAGGTGTACATACTAATGCAAACCAACATCAGCCTACTCCTGGTGGTCAGCAACAATCTCAACAGTTAGCTCAACAGGTATGCAAGTATTAACTTTATTCTAGTCATTCCCTGCTGGTTATGTAATGAAGTTTTTCTCTATTTTGTGTTAATGTCTTTGATTAATTCACTTGATTGAGATCATATCTTTAATGGGTTTTGGTTATTTTTTAAATCAGTCATCAACAAGGATCTGCAGCTTTTGATTTTGGGGAGCTAGAAGAGGCAATTGTGCTACAAGGAGTTAAGTTTGGAAATGATGAATACAAGAAAAGTGGTAAGCTCTATCTATCCTTTCTCCTTTTCTGACTTCTTTTCTTATACAACCAATTCCCAAACTCTGACTTCTTTTCTTATACAACCAATTCCCAAAATACAACCAACAGGATCATTTCTCCTGTTGCATCTGCTGTTGCTGTTGCTGTTGCTATTGATGTTGTTGTTTCTGCTGTCGTTGTTGTTGTTGCAGCTGTAGATTAATAAGAGTTTGGTTTTTTCAGTAAATTATTTAAGTGCTTTCTGCACTAGTTTTAAGCTTTAACATCCTGCTCCTTATTACTTTGTAGTAAGAAAGACTATGATTTTCTACTCTAGGCAACTAAATGAATGGCCACTGTTCCCTTCCTAATTCTTGGGCTATTAGCATATGAGATTTTTTTTCTCCATGACACCACCATAATTTTTTATGTGTTGAAGAATTCTCATATATGTTATCAGTTATAAAGATAAGTTAACTATATCTGATTGGTTTTTTTTTTTTTTTTTTTTTGCGACATATATGTATGAAAACAAGACAAAATTTAAGCATTATGATTATTGTTAATCACTTGAATTACCATCACTTGTCATTGTCTATGGCCTTCAGTTTCAAAATATGATGAATCTGACTTGTTTCTTGGTTTTACTATTTTTCAGGTGGTCAATCCATTCACCAAATATCCTTTTTTTAAAGCTAGCTAATACCTAATGTGTTACAAAATCAAATGAATTCTACCTACTTCACTAGTTTGATGTCGTTCCTTAATCCATGTTAAATAATGTGATTATTTAGCTTCCTTAATTTGAAATTACATTTGCATTAGTTATGAATCCAGTAGCACTGAGTCTAGAAGAGTTGATAACAACAAAACATTTGAAAAGATCCTGCATGTATGCAATCCTAATCAGAACTGCACTGGTGATATCTACCTTAATAGTAGCCCTCTGCATTCCCTTCTTTGGTAAGTATCTTCTTCCTCAGAAATATGCAAACCATATAGCACTTGAGGCTATATTGATGGAAAAAAATGTTCCCAAGCTCTACTAGTTTCAAAACTATTAATTCTCAAAAACTTATTTATTTACCAGGTCTTGTGATGGCATTGATTGGATCATTACTTACCATGTTTGTTGTAAGCTATCTTCCCTAATTTCATCTCCACTCTTTTAGTTTCGGTTACTTAAGCTTAAAATTTTCAATACTACTTCGCAAAATGTTGAATTTATTCCAAACAAAACACATGAGGCTCAACAAACTCTAACTGGAATTTTTTTTCCCCTCTTCATTCTCTTGGTTGCAGACTTTGATTCTTCCATGTGCTTGCTTCTTAAGTATCCTCAAGGGCAGAGTGACTTGGTGCAGGTATGCAAGGAAAACACCTGACAAGTTCTGAATGACATTTGGACTCTGTTAGTGTTTGCTAACAAAAATTGATATTTTTGCAGGGCTCACTATGTCTTTTGATCATTATAGTGGGATTATTTCTTGCATCTTTGGCACTATTTCAGCTCTATCTAAGATTATTCAGAACTTGAGCTAATATAAGCTAATGTATTTGGTAATCTCCTTCTAGGAATTGTTTTTTTTTGTCCCCTCAGTCTTTTAGCTTTCTTTTAATGTTGTTGTTGCTGAATGGAATGCAGGCTGATAACACAAGTGTTGTTACTAAAGGGAGCAGGTTGCTATATGTTGCAGAGTGCTATGTTGTTACATGTAATGTTGTTTAGGAAGGATTTCTGTTAGATTAGTTGTCAATTAGCTGTCAATAAATGTAGTACTATAAATAAGAGAGCATAAGAGAGAAAAAGATATTCATTTGATTTGTAAGAAAATTGTACACTTGAGCATTTGCTCTACAGGAGATTAGCTATCTCGAATTAGCTTTCTTATTGAATACAATCCATTCCATTTACTGTCATCAATCCAGAATTACAATTACAAGTTCTTCAGTCTGTAATTTCTCTTCATTGCCTGTATTGCATCACTATCAGTAGAACTGCATTGGCTTAACACCGTGACCAAAAAAAAAAAAAAAAAAAATTGCCACGGCTTAAAACCGTGGCTAACTATTGCAACGGCTAAGAACCGTGGCCATACCTTGCCACGGCTTATAATCATGGCTAGTACTGGCCACGACTTAAAATCGTGGCTAAAAATATTGCAACGGCTTAGAACCGTGGCGATTAACTTGCAACGGTTTTAAGCCGTGGCTATTCCTGGCCACGGTTTAAAACCGTGGCTAAAATTTTTGCAACGGTTTAGAACCCTGGCTAAATCATCAACCGTCCTCGAGTATAAAACCATTGTAATATTTTTGCCACGGTTTTTAGCCGTTACTGGGGATTTAGCGACGCCTCTACAGCCCACGGCTCTAAGTCGTGACAATGGGTTACCCCCACGGTTCAAAACCGTTGCTAATGGGTATTTTTGGTGTAGTGATAATTTTTCTAGTTGTTAGTTAAGAGCCTACATGGATATACACGTGTAAGTCTTCCATTGGGAGATACAGTTTCTGTTAGCTTTAAATAGGTAAGATGAGTAGAAGAGTAAACACAGCAGAAAAGTGAAAAAGTGGATCATTTCATAGGAACTTGAGATAGTTGTCATGTTCATGACATTATGTTAGAGGAGAAGAAGCAAGGTGTTGTGATTTACAGAGTGACATAGACGAAATTAAAAGAAATTCTTGAGGGCATTTTTGAAAAATCAAAAATTGATACACACAAACGCATCACTATTCATGCTATGGTGAAATCCAATTTCAATTATAGAAGTAGATGAGACAATGTGAAAGCTAGTAAGATTAATAAAGATAGTATTTTCTAAAATGCAGTGTGATTACATGATGATAGCCTTGTTGGATGGTGGATGTATGTATTGTTTATGTCCTTTAATCTATTAGACGTTACACGAGTTCGACCAACTGAGTCGATCATATTTGCATCGGTCTTAAATTCAACGAATTTGGATGTGACTTTACTAATTCAAATTAATTTAAGTTTATATTATTAACATGCTTCAAAGAAATTATTAGTTTTGCTCATGTACATGCATGTATAATAGACATGTAAGGCATCTTAATTTATTATAGCATAAGTTTCATGTATGTAAGGATGTAGCAAGGTTCATGTACATGCATGTATGGCATATTTTAAGCTACTTTAGTGTAAATCACATGGGTTCATGCATATTAAGTATAAGATCCATGTTCTTTGTTTCTTTGGTAATAATTTCTGTTTTTGATTTATAAATTTAATAATGAATATGACATCACCAACAAACATGGGTATCCTGTGAGATTAGCTTTTGGGCGTACGATGTTTTGGGCCTAGAAGATACAACTAATAATAAATTAATTAGGTTTGTTATAACATCATCCCATGATAGAAAGATTTTCCAATTAGTAAGCTATTGGTATTGAATTATATAGAAATATTTTGCTTTTATGGTAGCAATAACCTCACTATTTATCTCTGTGATAGATTGAACAACTATTTTATGGCTTTGTGTCATTATACTATTGTTTTGAGCCAACTTATTATCTTGGGAGAACATTAGTCATATATATCATGTTGAATTTGATTAGACTAAACTCTGGACTAAACAAATCCTTCGTTTTGTGTCGATCGATAGATCGAAGAGCTAGTCAATATCAATTTATTGAATTGACTATGATAGAAATGTTAGAATAACATATATAACAATGCTTTATATATTTGTTTCTCCGTGTTTCCTATTTTTGTCTTAATAAAGACATAGTTAAGATGAGATTATAAGTTTAATTTAATATAATATAAAAATAAGCATTAAGCTTAGTTTTTTTTATTGTAATTCAAATCTCGGTGTCTTCGAATATGTTTTGGCTTAAAATACTTAAATATCCAATTTATTTATATCTATGCATTTGTATAGACGCCAAATCATGCAAAACTTGAGTTTTAAGCCTTTGTTATTAATGGAGGAAACTATATGTCATAATAACTTGACGCTAAACTCCATTGCAAGCTAAGAAATTATGTGATGCTATTAAAGAGAAAACCATAATGTTTGTTTGAAGATAAAGCATTTGCACTTATTTTCTTGAGTCATCATATTCATGATGACCTCAGAAATTAATATCTGACAGATATGACAATCAAAATGCGATCATACATCCTCTTGCCCAAAGTGAATGGTTAAACTTGAGGTTCCAAGACTTTTAGACAGTGCAGGATGTAGTTCTACAATGTTTTATATTGTTTTTCATCTTAAGTTTTGTGGTGAAAATGTGACAAATGCTCACATGATTGAGAAAATTTTATCTACTTTTCATGTATCAAGTGTGTTCATGCAACAACAATATTGAGAACATCAATTTTACTAATTATTATGAATTAGTGATTTGTCTCCTTGTAGCATAAGAAAATGCTAAGGTTTTAATGAAAAATCATAATGTCAAACCATCTGGCTGCATGACATTTTCTGAAGTAAATGCCAACTATAACTCCCAGATAGGCAAAGGCAGAAGCAGGGGACGTGGAAGAAATAGATACTTCAGAAGAGGTGGTAACTTTAGAAGGGGTAGTTACAACGATAATTCTAATAGAGGTGGTTATCTCAGAAGCGATAGTCATAATAATTTTCACAAATTGTCTACAATTTCTCCCAAGGATAATGATAAAACTCATGCTAAAGATACTGAAAATCTTTCTAGAGATTCATCTCAGTCATATGAAACCTGTCATAGATGTCGTAAACGTGGACATTGTTCACGTATTTGCCATGCACCAAACGAAGCAATGGAAATGTATCGAGCTTCTATTAAAACCAAAGAGACAAACTTGATGCAATGGGAAGATAATAATAATGCATTTTAACATCCAGTCACTATTACTCATTTGAACTCTTGTAACAGTTTTCAAGATGTTGCCAATGCATCTCTGTCACATTGTCATCTTGTAAAATCTCTAGTTTTCGTGTGTTTTGCTACTTGTAAACTACAAGTAAGATATGCACAAATTATCAAAACTTGTATCCAGTTTTGATGTATATTTACTAGTTTGATATATCGACTACCTATATGTCTATTCTTTAATGTATGCATCATGACATCCAAATATTGGATGATGATATATGTTTGATTGATAGTGCTACTACACATACAATACTGAAATGTCACATTTTTCTCGACACTAGACCTTAAAAAACAAAAGGTGTCTACTATAACTGGATCTGTACAAATTATTGAAGGCTCTAGTAGAGTCCACCTTATGTTGCCATATGGTACTCATTTATTCCAATTTTGTTATAGTCCACAAGTTCCAGAAGAAACTTGCTGAATCTTAAAGATTTAAGTTTGAAATTATATCATCTTGAGAGGACTAATGAAGGCAATAAAGAATATTTATGCATCATATCTAATGTTGGAACCTAAAAGCTCACTTTTGAGAAATTCTCCATTGTGTCCTTAGGATTATACTGTAAAACTATTGACGTTGTCGAATCACATGTTGTCTTAAGCTAGAAGCTTAAGGCAAACCACAGACTCCCGACCCACAAATTTTACTTCTATGATCATTTGGGTCATCATGGATTCACTATGTTGAAGAAAATTGTATAAAACTCTAGTGGTCATCCCTTACCACACATTTACCTTCGTAGTGGATACTTATGCATTCCTTGTTCATAAGGTAAATTTATTACTGTACTATATCTTCTCAAAATTGCTACTGAGTCACCATCATTCTGACAAAGAATACAAGTGACATTTGTGGACCTATTGACCCTGCAAGTGAACCGTTTAGATATTATATGATCTTAATCGATGCTGCCATTAGATAGTCATATGTATGTATTTTTTTCACCCATAATTTTGCTTTTGTTAGATTACTAACACAAATTATTAAACTTAGGACTCAATATCCAGACCATCATATCAAGCTATTCGATTTGATAATGCATCCGAGTTTACTTCACAAGTGTTTGATGACTTTTGCTCTTCGATAGGAATTGATAGTTGAATCTTTAATTAAGCATCTTCAACTTATTGCTAGACTTTTACTTATACAGTCTAAACTTCCCACTTATGCTTGGAGACATGCAATTTTCCATTTTACGAAATTGATTTGTCATTGACCCACTTCGTACCATTATTATTCACCTGCACAACTTGTGACAGGCTTTCAACTAAATATTTTGGGTCTACGAAATTTTGGTGGCGATGTACAAGTTCCTGTACCGCCCCCAACACATAGTAAAATTGGTCATCAATCGTTTAGACATTTATGTCAGTTTTGACTCACCCTCTATTATATAGTTTCTCAAGCTATTACTTGGTGATATTTCATTACCGGGTTTGCGGATTACTCGTTTGATGAGACTATATTCCCACCGTTAGGGGGAGATAAACATATTGTTATAGAAAATCAAACAGAGAAAGAACAATGTGAATTATCGTACAAAACTTCCACTTTATTATATAAAGCCCAAGAACATTCCACTTTGATTCAGACATAAAGAGAATATTACATCTATAGGAAATATAAATCAATTACTTGATGCATTTAACAATGCAATTAAGGTAACAAAGTCATATGTAATAACTATGTGCACTCACTCGAATTTGTGTCCATAAGGGACAAACTTTGAATAAGGCACCTAGTGAATCTGTTGCACGCCAAAAACTACGCAAACTTATAAGTTTTAAAGATTCAACTCCCCGAAAGAGAAAAATTAATAAAAATGTATTCCCTAATGTTCAAGAATAAGCAATATCTGAAATTCCCACAGAAGTTGTGCAAGTTCAAAAAGAAGTTGTACATGAAGCTTCAAAAGTAGAACACCCATGTTAATATATATATATTCAGGAGAAATGTGGATCAAAATGATATAATTCTTGGATAAGAATCTACAACACACTAGAACACCCATGTTGACGTTCCTTCATATAAATGTGTAACGGATTATAGCTAGTCATCGATGACACATTCACTTATATGATAGCTACCGAAATAATAAAGGGCAATTATATTAATGATGACATTAAACCACACAACATCAATGAATATCGACAAAGAAATGGCTGGCAAAAATGGAAAGATGTTATCCCAGCGGAATTAGATTCTCTTAAGAAGTGTGGTGTATTTGAACCTATAGTACAAGAATGAAATGTATTGACCTTGTTGGTTTCAAATGAGTGTTTCTGGAAAAGGAAATGTGAAAAATGAAATTGCAAGATATAAGGCAAAACTCGTGGCCCAAGAGTTCTTGCAGAAAATTGACATCGATTTTGATGAAACATATTCCCCTATTATGGATATGACTACATTTCGATATTTAATAAGTCTTGCAGTTTCCAGAAAACTTGATATAAAATTTATGGATGTCGTAACTGCTTGTTTATATTGAAACTTAGACACAAATATTTGTATGAAAATCCCTTAAATGATTCACTTCGCTTCAGTCAAAGTCAAGAAGTACTTACTCAATAAAACTAAGACGTGCCTTATACGGTTTGAAACAATCTGAAAGGATGTGGTATAAAAGTTTAGTGAATATTTGTATAAGGAAGGTTATATAAATAATCTCATTTGCCCATCTGTCTTTATAAGGAAATCTATAACTAGTTTTGTCACAATAGCAATTTATGTAGATGATATAAATCTTATTGGATTTAAAGAAGACCTTGAAAATGTTGCTAACTATTTAAAGAAAGAATTTGAAATAAATAACCTTGGGAATACAAAGTTTTGTTTTGGCCTGCAGATAACAAAGTACTAGTGGGATATTGGTTCATTAGTCAAGGTATACCGAAAAGGTTTTGAAACGTTTTACTATGGAAAAGTCCAATGCCCTTAGTACGCCAATGATCGTCCAGTCTTTAGATTTAAAAAAAAAAATCAATATTGACCAAAAGGAGAAAATGAAGAGGTACTTGGTCCTGAAGTACTGTATTTAAAGGTCATTGGGGCATTGTTATACTTGGCATAATGTATAAGATATGATATAGCATTTTTCGTGAATTTCTTAGCAATGTATAGTTCTACACATACTCTTAGACATTTGAATGAAGTCAAACACATATTGAAATATCTTAGTGGAACAAGTGACACGAGTTTATTTTATTCTTGTAATTTATCTTACAATTTCCACTTAGTTGGTTATGCAGATTCAGGTTATCTCTCTGGTCCTCGTAAAGGTCGTTCACAGAAAAGTTATATAATTATTAATTGCGGTGCACCTATCCCTTGGCGATCTATTAAATAAACGTTAGTAGCTACGTTCTCAAATCATTGCACTTCATGAAGCTACCCGTGAATGTGTCTGGCTCAGATCATCAATTCAACAAATAAGAAACAATTTTCAATTAGATTCGCTTACTGATTGGCCAAACAATATATGTGCATGTGTTTTCCAAATGCAAGAAGGCTTTATCAAGAGAGATTGAACAAAACACATTTCAGTGAAGCTCTTTTATCCACACGAGTTTCAAAAAAAACAATGAGATTGAAGTTAAACAGATTCAATCCAATGACAACCTTGCAGATCTTTTCACTAAAATATTCAATAAATTGGTTTATGAGATTGTTAAATGTCGGCTTTGCCATCAGACGAACTTAAATTATATTACAATGAGGGGAGTCATCATTATTAGGGGGAGCGTCCAAAAGTATGCCCTCGAGAATATATAGAAGTATGCCCTTAAAAGTATCCTGAAGTATATTATATTCACTACAACAATTAATGTCTTTTTTAAGAAAAATATTCCCTGAAAAAAAATCAATTTTTTGTTGAAAATACTTTTAATAAGGAAAAATATCATTACTAGATTCGTGGCGGCATCGCCCTAGCTAAAGGTTTTCACCAAGAAATTAATTTTTTTTTGTTGGTAAAATGGATGATACGCCTAGTAAACATGGTGCAAGTAATACTAACATCCACAAAGAAATATGTTGGTAAAAATCAAATATTTTTACCGATAGATTGTTTTGCTGCAAAAATGAAAAATATAATAATATAGAATTTTTATTAATCCATGAATTTGTTTTTTCAAAAAACTTAGAATCATCAAGGAAAATTGTCGTGGGAAAATCTAATTACCTTTATCATAGAATTTTTTCATTGTTAAAATGCATATATAACAACGAAAGTTTCATAGATACTATTAACAATTACCAAGGAAATTCGTTGGTAAAAATTAAGCACCTTAACCAAGGATTTATTTTGTTGCGGAAAAGGTTCGTAAATCCAAGGGTAATTTTTGTGTGAAGAGATATTTACTTATACCAAGGAAAAAAATGTTAATAAATGCATAAATATATATACCAAGGAAACACAATTTTTGTAGCAAAACATATACCCTTACCCAGGGGAAATTATTCCCTGATAAATGCATAATTTATTTAATCATGAAATTTTTTTTGAAAAAAGACTTAGGATAACAACAAATAGTTGAGCATCTTCCAAGAAAGTTATCATTGGAAAAATTTATCAATACCAACATTATTTTTTGTCACCAAAATTGTTTGATGCCATGAAAAATTGTTGGTTTTATACCAAGGAAAATTTTCTTTTTTAAAAAAGTGCTAAAGTACTTTAAACAAAGAATTATTTTGTTATAAATTTTCCACCGATTTTTTGTCGCCAAAGTGTTCGACAACGTCACTACGACGTAAACATTTGTTTTATATCCACCAATTGTAGCTCAGTTGGTCGGACATCCACTCTCCTTGTGAGAGGTCGCGGGTTCGAGACTCACCAGTTACGATTTTGTGAGTTTTCGCCCGATTATTAGGAGCACATTTGCTCCGCCGTTGATAAGCCTTCGGGTATTGAATGCAGCTGCTTAGATGGACTAGATCGGAGAGAAGCGAAAGCGAGTCTTCATGCAAGGTGGAGGTGATGGACCGGAGCGAAAGCAAGTCTCTATGCGAGATGGAGGCGACGAGGACATTAAGAAGCAACAATATTGTAGCCTTCGGGTCTGGTTTGGTTAACCCTATTGGGTCAGTCATGTAGCCTTCGGGCATGGATTCATAAATAAATAAAAAGGGTCAACGACCCAATTTTTTTAAAAAAAAAAAAAAAAAAGCATATGCTGAGCTTCACATTGAACATTTATCAGTAATCTGATGAAAAAAATAACCAAATCTGACATAATACCAATCTCAAAAACAAATTCTAACAATAGCATCCTCAAAATAATCTTTAAGCTTCACTAATAAACCTACAAATTTCGTACTAAAATAAATTCAATAAAAAGTTTTTAGAAATCAAGAAATTTGTCATAGTGGAATTCGAAAGTTCTTCGGCATGCATGTTAAACAACACTTGCAACTTAGTTTGAATAGCCAAGAGACGTAGAAGCTATGTACTACTTTCTTCAATCAATAATTTCTTTTCTAGGAGTTTCTCATTACTATCGCTCTCCTCAACTCCATTAATAGTGCTCCCATCTATGAAAATTAAATAATCTTTTAATCAATAAAAAAAACCTTAATGAAAATCTACAAATAGCCAAGAGACAAAAGTTAGAGGGAGGTAACTTGTGTAACGTTGTTGCAGTGCAGTTACCAAGCAACAAACTAACTTTATACACAAGGCACCTAATAAGAGTGGATCTGTCGATGGGAACTCGGTACAAACAAAGCTGAAACTCACTACTATAAGAGAACCTAACCTTGTAATGACACGCAAAACTCGAAGGATAAGGTCCAAATAGTAGTGAACCAGGAAAATGTTTGAACTCAACTACCCGTCCATTTAAATCCCGCCTCTTGAGCAAAAACATTCTCGAGGCTCCTTCGTTGCTACCCAAAAAGGATCCTACCACAGTTGCCCGAGTTTCAATAGTTTCATTTCAAAACATTAGAGAGGCAATGCAACATTCATATGCTACTTCCTCCACCACACAACCTTCCAAAATTGGATAAGGTGGCCCATCAATCCAGAGCTAGTTTGATCAGATGACACAAAATTCTTACTCCTAAAGCATGAGCAATGTGAATAAATGCACAATTTAAAGCTCAACCTTTCAATAAGAAGATATTTTCAAGAAAATGTGACATTCAGGTATTTCGGAGTAGCAAGCGTAAAACAACACACTTCCTACATAATTTAATTTGTCAACAAATAAGGACATGTTCTAGTAGAGCTTTTCATTAAGATGTCTCTCATATCCGAACTCCAGAAGAATACTTAACCTCGGATAAAATCAGCTCATCTTAATTGTTTACCTACCAGGGTCTCAAAGGAAAATACAACTAATTCTTTTCTAAAAGACAAAAGGATATCACAAGTGGTCAAACAAAAGGCACCGAAGTTCACTGCCAACCAGACACATAATGGAAATTTTTTTTTTTTGTGTTCATTTGAATCTCAGTTTACACTAGCATAGCCAAAGACCACTTGTAATGGTACCTTTTTGAATTACAAAAATAGAGCATCCCTTGTTCTTACTAAAGAATGTTTTTGCACTTAGTTGTACTTTTGTGGGTAATTGTAAAATATGCATCATCATCAAAGGCCATTCTTGATACTCTTGGAGTCGGTTACACATATTTTAGTTTTTCAAGTAATGTGGTCTTCCCATATATTCTCGCCTAATCCAAGCTCAAGAATGTCTTCCTTCACCGCCATTATCTAAGTTTTCAACGGTCATCCCCTCCGTTTACACCGTCCATTAACTTGCCAATCTAGACATTTTCTAATTAGCGCCATGCTTGGTCTCCTCCGCACGTGACCAAACCACGTTAAACACCTTCCTCGAATTTTGTCCTCTATGGGCGCTACACCTAAGTATCTCCTAATTATTTCATTCCTAATTTTATCCTTACGGGGTTTACCACCCATCTATCTTAACATACGCATTTCTGCTATCGTTATCATATGCGTATGTTGTCTCATAGTAGCTTTTTAATAAATGGAGACATTAGACGGAGCCATGATTTTCTTTAAAGGGGGGCGGAGTGACGAGTCATAGTTAATTAATAATAATATAATTAATTAATTAATTTAACAAATATATTTTTTAATTTTGAAAAATAGATAAATAACTATACAAAACACCAATATATAAACAAAACTCCATCTAATCTATAGGGAAAGAAATGAATTTAACAAACTACTTTGTAGGAGCACAAAAGATAAACATATGGGGGCAAATCAAATTGGTATGTATTAAGGGGCAAAAATTCATTTAAAATGTAAACTTACATATGGACAAAAACATTTATTCTATTTGTGATTGCCCTTATCAAAAATAGCTAATTAAAAGTTACCCCAATATTTAATCACTATTGCAGTCTCCCTAGGACTAACAGTCAACATGTGTTGACTGTCAAAAGGCTCACGTTGATTACCAAACTACCTTTCAAACAATAACCATAGATAAATCTCAAGGTACAAACATGACCTTGAGGAAAACATCAATGGATCAAAATTTTCATGTATCTCTAGAAAAATCCTATCAATAAAATACAAAACTAGACCTAGAGATACTTAAAAATACCTTCTTCTTCCTCAAAGAAGGTATGAAGGGTTGGGGTTGCTTGTGGCTGGTGGGAAAGGGAACTAAATCAATAAAGAGAAGAAACAAAAAAAATAGACGAGGCGGGGTCGTCGGCATCGCAAATAACAAATGGAAAGAGGAAGGGGCAGGGCGGGACTGCGTTGTCAACGTCGTAGGGGTGTGCAAATCGCAAATAATCAAAAAAAAATTCAAAAGTCGGTTGTGCCAAGTGCACCACTTGACCCCATGTAGATCCATGTCTGCATTCCATTCTTTATCAACTGTTGACGCAAAGGGAACCCTCTTTAAAATATTTGCGTCTCATATTAACAATCCATAACGAATTGGTAGAGACCAAATTCCAAAGAGATTTTAAATCTAAAGGCTTTACTAACATTGGGCAATTGTCGAACACTTAAACTGCGCCTTCTTTAATGGGCACACTCAAATGCTTCCATGCTGCCCATTTTCTTTTATGCCTACCTTCATAGTCACCCCCAAAACAATTCAACATTTACCATTTGAATGGTTTCCACCACCTTCACTGGCACACATATTGAAGCCAAAGTATAAACTAACATAGAACTAGCATGTGGAAGATTGATTCTACTTTCTCCGCTGCCCATTTTCTTCCACAAGTATAGACTGACATAAAACTTAAAACACGCCAGACTAGAATCAATCTTCCACCAGGTGAGAGTAACCGAGCCTTTCAACCCTGACTTTCATTTTGAATTTTCTTAACAAATTCATCAAAGAAATTTATCATACGCTGACCCTGGTACACCGAGACCCCTAGATACTTAATTGGGGATGCTTTAAACTGAAGCTAGTCCACTGTTTAATAAGAACCATTATCTTTGCATGAGTTTTTTTTTTTTTTTTTTTTTTTTTTCATCAATCACAACATTATTATTCCCCACATTAATTTTTTTTTGTCTGAAACCCTACAATACCTGTTAAGAAAATTTATACAACCTAGAGCAAGAAAATTTCTTCCATTCAAAAACACCAACGAGTCATCTTCATATAAAATGTGCGTAATAAGTGGACATGATCTCGGCGTGTAGTCAAATCCAATTTTATCTCCATGAAACGCTCTAATGAGTTCACTGCTAAGAACCTTTGCCGCTAGGACAAACAATAGAGGCAATAGAGGGCCACCCTGTCTCAAACCCCTCGAAGATCTGAATTGTCCTTCATATTTATCTTGCAAGAAACCGCTAGACAAAACTAGTTATTAAAGCCAAATCTCCACGGAACCGCAAAGAGAAACCCCTATTCCAACTTATCATATGCCTTTCCAGGTCCAATTTGAAGATCACATTATTTCTAGTAATTTTTTTCTAATGGAACTAATCAACTCCTGAGCCTATCCAGTGTTTTTTGTATTAACCCCCCTTCACAAGGGCGCCCTGCTCATGGGAAATAATATGTGGGAGAACCTCTGACAATCTTGTGCATATAATTTTACTGAACATTTTATAAACCACATTACATAGACTTATTGGCCGAAATTTGTAAAAATTTCAAGTCTTCTACTTTAGAGATCAAGGCAACAAAATTCGAAGTAAATGCTCCGGGTAGGGAACGACCATTGAAAAATTCTCTTGCAACTTCCCAAACGTCCTGGCCAACTATATAATAGCAAAACTGAGAATAACTCGAAGTGAAACCATCCAGACCCAGTGCATTATCCTAGGGAATACTGAAAACTGTAGTTTTGACTTCCTCCAGACTAAGTTGCTGCATCAGACAATCACATTGCTCCTGATGGGCAAGCCGAGGAATGCATTCTAAAAGATTTTTGATCTCATAATAACCTTCAGATGTCAACAGGTTTTCTAAGAAATGATTGGCCTCCTTTAAAATTTCCTTGTGGTCAGTGATCCCATTACCTTCCATGTTCATGACTTCAAATATCGCCTTCCATTTTGTTTCAACTTGACTGAGGCAAAAAAATATTTAGTCTGGACATCACCTTCTTTCACATCCCATTCACCAGATTTTTGTTTCCAGTATATCTCCTCCTGAACTAATGCCAGATAATACTCTGCTTGACACATATTCAAGTTCACACCCACCTTTACATTCCATCCGTTTAAAAGTGTACATTCCAGATGTTGAATTTCATCCCCAAGTCTACTTAGCTTACTAGAAACATTTCCAAACACCACCTTATTCCATCATTTTAGTTTACTCCTCACATGTCTAATTTTATAATCAAGCTTGTCAATAGAACTAACATATGGGCAGTCTACATGCCAAACAATAGTAACAAAATCCAGAAATTATCGTGCATAGTCCACATTTTCTGAAATCTAAAAGGTGACACACCTGCTCTCAAGCTAATTGGCTGAGAAACAAGTAGGGGTGAATGGTTAGAGCAAGCTGTATGCAAATGTTCAATGCGGTTAATTTGCATCCCGTTCAACCAGTCAACATTTACCAAAAGCCAGTCCAGTCTGGCCCATATCCTATTACTCCTTTGCTGATTGTTACACCATGTGTTTTTAGACCTACAAATCCAATGACCGAGAGGTGGCATGCTAAAATACAATCTGAAAATTCAGTCGTAGTCATGTAATTAGGAGTCATACCCCCTAATCTTTCACCACCTGACAATGACATCATGACATTGAAGTTCCCCTAATAATCCAAAGTTCGTGTTCAAACCCATCAAAAAATTCTTGATGTTGTTCCAATGAAATCGACGCTCCAAAATGGAGCATTTCGCATACACAAAAAACCTGGAAGGTCTTGTTGGCGGCAATCATATTCACCCTGCAATGTACAATCGAGAAAACAATAGTACTCATTCATTAGAACAAAAAATCCATACCTTTCCGCCTAATTGTACTTTGTTAGACTCCGAAAAAAAAAGGTGAATCTTTCCTCCCACTTTCATATGCGGCTCTGCAATTGCCAAAAGTTTAACATTATAATCTTGGATGAACTTTCTAATTATGCTATGCGTCGCTTTATTCGCCACACCGAGCATTCCAATACGTGATGTTATTGATCATAATGTGGGATTGGGCTGGCGTATTCCTCATCAACATCCGTTCCCCAACGGGAACAATTGCTTTCCTCATTTCTTTTTCTTTTTGGATTTCTCTACATCTAACTGAGTACCCGTTTCTAAGTCATGTGCAAAAGTGATTTGATTTGATGAGAGCCTTAATTATCTGATTGACTCTCTCGTTCGACCATCTCTTTGTTACCTGCAAGAACTACCTCCAGGCTGAATACCATTTGGATCGAACACATCAATGAAAGATACCTTCTTTATCAGTTCAATCTGATCCTGGCTCGTATCGCCATCTAGGGTCTCGCCTAAAACCCTTCCTCGATCTTGAATGATTGCACCCGCCTCTATACAATCTTTTTTTGTAATTTATTTTGTCCTCACTTGTGGTCGTATTCTCAGCACCTTCTGCCAAACTGTCTGGCTAAATCTCATTCTTCGGTTCCATGCTTAGAGCGACCTGATCCTCTTTTTTCTCTAACTCTGCAATCTGCTCATTTTTATTTGGAACAGGTTCTGTGGAAGCTTCTTATTCAAAGTCAGTCCTCTGCCAGCGCATTGAACGAGTTCAATTTCAACAGTTCGTCACCAACTCTGCCCTAGTCTTGCTCGACGCCAGCCTGTGAAAGTTGGCAATCAATCAGCCCAGCTTCCTGAACACAAGAAAAAAGATATGCAGCACCACTGTCTTCTAAGGGGTGTGTTTGATTATATGGAATCCTAAGGTGAGAATTGGATTTGACCAACTTTGATGTTTGGTTGTCTATTGGATTTGGATTCCAATTCTTATTGTGAGTGTTTGATTGCCCAACACTAATCATAGGAATTTTTTCAATTATTTTTTTCATTTTTTTTATAAAAATCCCACAATTCTACTTTTATATATAAACTACAATATGTTTTTGATTTTGCTTCCTGCAAAACATTCTTACAGTATAATTTTAAACCCGACGTATGCTTCAATCTTTCAATGAGAAATAAGGGTGGGCACGATTCGGATCGGTTCCAAATTTTGAGGAACCTAACTCGGACCGTTTAAATTTAACGGATTCGGTCCAGCCCAGATTCCCTCATTTTGAACATTGAGACCAAACCTAACTCGAACCGTTTGGAACGGTCCGGTTCCTACGGTTCCAAAATGAGTATATGAATATATTCTTGGTATTGATTCATATGTCGTTAAAGGTTTCATCTCTTGTTTATACAAGTTTCTCACTGTAACAATACCTAAAATAACTGTAACAATACCAAGAATAACAAGAATATATTGTTCCATACTCACTGTAACAATGCCAACTTGGCTAAGAATGTATTGTTACATATTGCAATTTGCTAATGCAATTGCAACTAAAGCATTACCATATATATTGTTGCATACTCACTGCAATTTACTGATGTCAACTAAAACATTGCCAAGAAGTGCACTCACTAACAATATTCACAGTACACTTACTATAACAATACTTATTGCATTACAATTTACAACATTACAACATTTCCCATCTATCCAACATTTTTCATCTAATTTGCGTAATGCGTTACAATTTACAACATTACAACATCTAATATCAAGTTGCAACAGCAACAACAACAACATCATATTAATCCAGACTGTAAAGATCTTTAGGTTTTGTGTGCATATATTGAACACGTCCTTAGAAGCACCCCACATTCTTCAGCCGTGCATCCTGAATGATGCAAACCATGACCTTTTAAATATATATATATTCAGGAGAAATGTGGATCATTTGGAGAAAAGTGTTTAAAGAGGGGGCGCGAAAATGCATTTTCGCCCCCCCTCCCAGGCAGTCAACCGAGGCCGATTACCCAAGCCATTAAGAATTTTTGGTATACGAGACAATGAAACTCATGGACAGTTTTATGTAGGTTGAGATGATGAAATGAGAAAGCTAGTAAGGTTAATAAAATAGTAATTTTTTAGATGTGGTATAATAAAATAGTATTTTCTTAGATGTAGTGTGATTACATGAAGATCCGCTTGTTGGATGGTGGATATATGATTGTTCGACGATGTTGATAAATGAAAATGTAGGGCTCACTCATCATAAAAATATAGTTGCAACTTGCAACCTAACTGGGAGTGGGTCTGATGATAATGCCTGGAAGACAAGGTGATGCAAAGCCGGTCCCCTTTACGACCATAAACTTGTCAAATCTAAAAAAAACATAACTTTTGTGTTACAATTGGAGACAGTTAATCTAATATATATCCACCTCAAAAGTGACAGTACTGCACAGTCTCCCTGGCCCTCTTAAGATACACATGTTAAATTCAATATGTTTAGCCAATCACATTTGCAGCAGATCAGCGTTCATGAAAGTTGGATATTTAGGTCTCTCATCCAATTTCAAAGTTGATTAAAGTGTTCCCTTTGAATGTTTTGTTGACATTGTCGAGCCTACATCAGTATTTTGAGTTTACTGATTCATTTTTGTGTGAGGTTTTTTTCGGTGAAGTGGGCTCCCATCGTCAATGTGCTGGTTTGCACATTTTGATACCTTTGGGTCATTTTAGCACCTCGAGTAAAGTGCAGATTTTGGAGCACTCACTTTTTAGGAAAAGATTTTGTTTGAATCATATATGATCGATGATGCATGCATGTCACTCAGTGCTCCTTCACTCAGCTCAATCACTTTATTCTTGTAATTATTTTGAGGTTACATTTGCACTAATGAATGAATGCGAGAAGTGCCCGCGGGAAATCAGGGTGGAGAATTTTATAGCTTCTGCCCTATGCGATTGGACGTTTTTAACTAAATCTATACTATATTTCAGAATACAATACTAAATTACTAATAGAGCTAGCTACTTCGTTAGTCTTACATCTGGGGTGCACGAATCGCTACTCTTCACATCTGGTACCTGTACTGGTTCTGGTTCTGTTTCTGGCACTGGTACTAAATAGAATAAGGTATTAAATATTAAATTTACTAATAATTATATTTTTTGTAATAAATAGAATAACACAATATTTAATCAATGATTCATATTAATAAATCATAAATATAAATGTATAAACAACAGTCATATGATTACACTAAAAAGCTATCATAACTCATAAATATATGCATCCTAAACGTGCACTCGCACCAAAAAAATGTTCATATCTCATCCTAGCCTCACAATTTGGAAATAAAAATAGGGAAAGAAATTTTTGTTTGACCATATTAGGGATTTATCTTAGCCATTGACCATGAGGTACTGATACACCATTTGAATATAAAAGGAGTGTAACTGAGGTGTATCGTTGACATATCAGTATCAGGGGTGTATTCGACACTGATACATTTAATATTTTTGGTGTATCGGTACTTCCTAGGTTCACATTAACCTCCACAAACACTAAAAAAAAATCAATCTTGGAATCAATCAATATTAAATCCCTAATATAGTAAATTTGAACCTTTTATTTTGGCCGTAAAGGGCCTAATTTCATTTTTAGTAGCTGATGATACATAAAAACGATCACATCCTTGAGCCGTACACGTGTCATGATGATTTCGAGGAACTACAGGCCCCAACATCAGCCAATGCTAATCTGACCCAAGCAGTTCTAAGCCCACTCACTTCAGTTTGCTAAGCGAACCCAAGCACTTCTAAGCCCACACGTCTCACAACTATCTTCAATACCCGTAAGCTCTCCTTAGGCAAATATCTCGAGGATCAGCTTCAGACGGACAACTACAACTACTCTCCGCTTCCAACTAGGAAACAAACACCAGAGTATCTTCCACACAGGAAAACTCCCTTCTACGGATTACTATTGGATTGGGAACTATCTCCTGCATATCTAAGAGCATAGAGCTAACTGGGAACTTCCTTCCTGCAACATGACTCCTAATTATAGAGGGATTTCTACGAAGATCTCTTCCCTAAACTATGCCTAAGATGGCCTGGTTAAACAAAGACTCCTTGCACTATAAATAAGACATGAGGTTGGTAAGCTAAGGTACGCTACAAATTCCCTGTCACAGCATTACAACTTCCTTAGATCCCTGTCTGACTTTAACATTGGAGTGTCATCGGCCACCACAACGGTGGTCTATGGCTCACGTGTGCTGCTTGTGCAGGTCAGCAGGAACCAGGTCAGAGTAGGGAGCAAAAAATGACTGCATCAGTTTGGCACCATCCGCGGGGACGACATAATTTGTAACATTACACTAAGCGTCGTCTCCTTTCAAAGACTCAGAGAGATGGTGACCACCAGGTCACATAACAATGGAGAACCAGGGGACACGTCGAATGTTCCGGCGGTCCCTATACTGCCTCCTTAAGCAACTCCTATCTTGCACGCACAACCGACTCACGTTCCCGTACCAACGACAACAACGACAGATCCAAGAACCGATACGCTGGCATCTCAAATACAACGGATCGCCAAAGTGGTGGAGGCTCTCGCGCAGCAGAATCCACCACTCACTAATGGTGACCAAGAGCAGCACGAACCTCCGCTTCCAGCAAATGATAGGGAGCAAGCGCAGGAAAGTTAAACACTCGCCACTTCTTATTAGACTAAAGGAGGCTGCGCGGCTAACATTGAAGACATAAAGGCTCGACCCTGGGAACCCCCTTCGCAGAGGGGCGCACGACCCGAACGTACTGTACCACCTCTCCGTCCCACTTGTGGATCGGATCATAAATGAAGCCCTACCGAGGAAGTTCACTCCTCCGAAGATCGACTCCTACGACAGAACCACCGATCCCTTCGACCACCTGCGCCATTACCAACATGTAATGGCCCTTAAAGAAGGATCTGAATCCATCATGTGCAGGACATTTCCCACTAGTCTAAAAAGCTCTGCATTGACGTGGTTCCACCGCAGAAGTCCATTAACTCTTTCAAAACGTTGGCTAAGGAATTCCTGACGCGTTTTGTCGGAAGTCAACGTTTCCAAAAAGGCCCTTAATACATACTCTCCCTGAGGCAGAGGTCCGGCGAGACATTCCGAGAGTATGTCACACACTTCAACAACGAACTTACCCTTATCGAGGGATGCAGCGATGATACAGCCGTGACGACCTTCACTGCGGGCCTCAAAGAGGGAAAGCTCTACGTAGACCTCACCCTAAAGCCCCCTCTGGACATGGCGGAGCTTCTCAAGAGCGTTCAGAGACACATCACCCTGGAATAGTCGAGGACCGTAAAGCCTCTGCGCCCATGGACAAGAAGGAGGGAAAAATACACGAGGATGAGGAACGAAACAAGAGGAAGCACGGTGACATTATGCCGGACCCTAAATGCTAACATGTCGGACGTACTAAAATCAATGGAAAATTGGGAGGAACTGAAGTGGCCCCCAAAGACACGCGGAGACCCCGCCAAGCACGACAACAGCAAGTACTGCACGTACCACAAGGAAAACGGCCACAACACCAATGACTGCAAGAGCCTGAGGTGCGAAGTTGAGTACTGGATCCGCAAAAGCAAACTGAAAGAGTTCCTACAGTCTGAGAAGCCAACGGAACAGACAAAGGATAGGGGGAGTCAGTTAAAGAAATAGAGAAGGAGATTCCAAATATAATATGCGTCTTTTATGGAGTCGAACTAAATGAAGGTCAGTCACACAGGTCCCGCGAGCGGACACTATTGGATATGCAGACACAATCCGCGGATGAGCACAAACACATCTGCCACTCAAGGATCCAGAGCCTCAATCCCACATTGACCTTTACGGACAAGGACCTCTAAGGAGTCCGAGCACCACATAACGACGCCTTAGTCATCTCGGTCTCCATAGCAAGGTGGGAAGTAAATAAAGCTCTGATTGACAAAGGAAGTTCACTTAAGGTTCTGTTTTACAAAGCGTTCCGCAACATGGACCTCAAGGAGGAAAACCTGACATCTATGAAACACCTGCTGGTCAGATTTAGCGGGAAAAAATTCTTCCCAATAAAAAATATAAGGTTAGCAACGGTGGTAGGAGAGCCGCAGCTCAAGAAGGTTCTATTTCTAGACTTCATGGTGGTAAACCCACCATCATCTTACAATCTCATCTTGGGAAGATCATGGCTCCACCAGATGGAAGCAGTGGTCTCCACCCTTCACCAGTGTGTTAAGTATACTGCTAACCACTTTGAAGGAACAATACGTGGAGACCAATCTACGACACGAGGCTACTACTACGCCGCACTGAAACAGATAGAGTGCTCCCATATTCAGCTACATCATGCTGAGCAGCTTGACCCAGAGCAAGGCCAAAAGACGATAAAGACATCATTTTCAAGCAACGACACGGTTACGGTCTCACAATGCTATCAAGATAGACCACTTTTCCCATATGCGGTGGCAGACGTGACTGAGAGATACCACACTCGGAGACATCACACATTAACTAACACTTCGATCAACCATTGGTTAGCAGCAGGATTCGAGCACACGAAGATAAATGCGGTACGATGTAAAACCAAGGCATCTCCCTTGGGCGAAATCCGTACCACTTTTCCGCGATATGAAAATAAATTACGAGATCTTAGCAGATCAACTACATGCTCACCCATAGCAGGTGACCATGCATAACAACAACTATCTCTGTGCCTGACCTTGGTAAATGTCAGAACATTTAGAGACTCCAGATATGGAAATCCACCTTCAGCTTTTAGAAAACCAAAAACACTCTCTTCAAGCAAGAACATTACAAAAGATAAGCTCTATGAAAAACAGTGCCTACAATGATTGGAAAACACCATTATATAGACATGATGGTTCACCAAGCTGGCACTACAACATTAACTGTCAAGCATTGAATACGGTATGGAAAACGAGGAGATGACGTTTCCCAAGGAAATTGCACAGATCATGTCATTCAAATTAATGGCGTTGCACACAACCTCGTCAATTGAGGGGGAGTAATCGATACTCAACTGTCACACAGCCTATGACGTACACGTGTTACTACGTGATTTACGCTGTACACGTAGCGCACTGTGCCCTAGCCCTTCCTCTGCAGTTCAATGGGCTTGACTTATTATTCAAACAACATTTTGTTGCATGCTTGGCACGAGCACTGAAAGATCCTAGCCGATACTGACATACGAATTTTACCTATAGATCACTTGCTGATTCGAGGTAACTTCGTCCACACCATGCACCACTAGGTTCACACGCCCCCTAGCAAGCGAAACCTCTTTTCAAACCAGGCAAGCTTAGTCAGCCAAAGCTGATGACAACAGCTTCTAGTTCAACCCGACACCTAGTTCGCTTAGCGCGGGCATCGACGGTTCAGGTAATGGGAGTTTAATTAGCGTTATCACGCCTGGTAACGACGACTCGCCAAGGATCATTGCCTCCTTCGCGGCCAATGATTATCAAACCTAATCAAGTAAGCTTTGCTGGTGACAACTAGCAACGAAAGCTTCTGATCAAAACTTCTACTTGTAGCCCCCACTGCGAGGGTGTAGATAGTCTGGAAGGTGGGAGCCTAGTCAATCTCGAATTGATTCCGATGGCTTGCCACGGGACCACTGCTTTTTAGCGTAGCCGCCAAATCACAAAACCTGGACTTGCAGCCCCCACTGCGAGGGTGTAGATACTCTGGAAGGTAGGAGTCTAGTCAGTCCCGAACTAATTCGGATGGCTCACCATGAGACCATTGCTTTTCAGCGTGGCCTCCAAATCACCAAAACTTGGACTTGTAGCCTGCGCTGCGAGAGTATAGATAATCTAGAAGGTGAGAACTCAATAAGCCATGACATGATTCTGACGGTTTGCCACGGGACCACTATTTTTCAGCTTGGTCACCGAACCCTCCCAAATTTGTAGCCGGATGCGCCTGTGTGTAAATAATTTGGAAGGTGTGAGCGTAGTCAGTCCCGAGCTGATTCTGATGGTTTGCCATAGGACCACTACTTTTCAGCCAGGTTGCCAAACTCCTCTCAAATTTGTAGCCCCCACCGCGTGGGGAGGGTGTAAATAGTTTGAAAGGTGGGAGCCTAGTCAGTCTTGAACTGATTCCGACGACTTGTTGCTTTTCAGCCTGGTCGCCAAACTTTTACTCCCCGAACTATTCAAAAGGTGGGAGCCTAGTCAGTCCTGAACTGATTCCGAAGGCTTGCCACGGGACTACTGCTCTTCAACCTGGTCGCCAAACATGAATCTAGTTGAATCAGCGTCTTCACGCTCAAACAAATTGACATTCTAATATTAGCGAAAGGCCATTTGCGCCGATACAAAGGTCGTACGACCAATGCCAAGATAAAAGCTATTTAGGATACTAACCCGAGCATATGGCGCTTGACTCGGCACGAACACTCTTACACATACACTCAGCCATCGCAACTCGCCCATAGCAGCAACTGCAGCCAACCGGTCAGACAAACAAGGTAAGACTCAAGCAACTTACCTCGGGGACAAGACAACGCTTGGGCAACTCAACCCCCAGCTTAATTGTCTGCAACATGCCCGCTATCGGACATGACTACGCAACAACGTTCATGAGTGGTTCACAATACAAATCGGTCAAGCTCTCTATTGTAGACAGATCGGTCAACGTCATATTGATTCGACCAGCCTATGCCAAAGCAAGACGACAAGGCAAAATGAAAAACATACAATAGAGACAACAAACAAAGAACTGATAAAATTGTTTTCATTAACGGTCAAAACGAAAAGGGGTACAATCCCACAAAGGTTACTCCCTATCAGAAGAAGGTACAAAAGCAGAAGAGCTTAGCCTAGTGGAAATTGGAATAGGGATAGCGTCCACACACACCACAATCTGGTCATCAAGGCCCACATTGTCTTCCTTGTCCAACGATGCAGAGATAACAGACAAATCTACATATGACATCTTCTTATATCGGCCGAGATCCCACTTCGGATGCTCCTCCTTCATCAACGCCAACTGCTCCATCCGGCCATGTACAACACAGCGGAACTCACACTTGCCTTGCTCATTAAGAAGCTCTTCCTCTCGCACCTTCACGTCAACAAGTTCACACTCCAGTAGCTCCAACTTGCCAGTCAGCGTGTCGACCTGAGACTGTTCTGTGGCCAAACTGCTCTTCACAACACTAAGCTCATGCCACCCATATTCGAGCTGGTCCTCAACCTTTCTTTTCTCACGGGCATAAAATTCCACATCAGACTTCAACTGATGCTTCTCAGTAGCCCAGTTAGCTTCCTTCGAAGCACTCTCTTCAGCAAAAAACTGCAGCTCAGAACACGACTTAGCCGCAACATCCTGCACAACCTTGACTTCTAGACAGATCCGGCTCAACTCCATCCTAAGTCCGTCCCTTTCGGACACCGCCTATGCTAGATTACGCTTGAGGTTTTCTAGACGAGCCCTCTAAGCCTCAGCGGCCATGGTTGATTGATCCAACCGTTTCTCCTCGGCCTATTTCTTAAGCCACTCAATTTCACGAAGCGCATCAGAATACATCAGCTGCATGTGTGAGAAGACACGCTCCAAGGTACTCTTTCACGAGCCGCCTCGACTTCCGTTCCAGCAACAACCACATGGCTCATGTGAGACATACCCAACATAAGGTACTTCAAACCCTTATCCATACATCCTTCCAACGCATTCTATTTGGGTTTTGGTGCATGATCCATCAACCAGCTGTGACGCTTGCTTATATGCTTCCTCAAAGCATACTCTACGTCCACCTCTTGGTGCCAGACTTGTGAGCTCATCTTTACCAAGTAAGGTGCGGATAGGTTTATCCATGCACCCGGATGAAGCTTCCCCGGATCAGGGATTACGCCAACGCCGCCCTTCACGATTGCCACTGTCCTCAGGCTATCTTCCGTGGCTTTTCCTTTGTCAAGAACATCCAACCCTTTACTGCGAGACGGCTCAATGGGATCCAGAGGGAGTGAATTATCCAAAGGACCCTCCAACACTTCTAGTTGTGGCCTAGAACAAGACGGTGAGCAATGCAGACTACAAGAGACACGGCCGATACCGCGGCTCATTCAAGCGATTTAACAGCGGGGCGATCAGATTCTACCACCTCAAATGAATCTTCCCGAGAGCCTTCTACCAGAACGACCCCACGTGAATCAGCACTAGCAGAAGCCTCCATTGTAACTTGCACCAGACAGTCATTTAGAGCCTCGACCTGCGCATCACTAAGGTTCGACCTGTCTACGACTCCTGAGAACTGCAAGTAATCTTTCTCCAAACTAGGAACATTAGTCTCCACCTCAACAGGCCAGCAGATTCGCATTTTTCTCTCACTGGAGCAGGTCGTGCCGAAGACGGCCCAACTCTAACACGAGACCTCTTCCTCACAAAGGAAGCAAGCGTCTCAGACGGCTTCTCCACATCAGACAGAACAAGAACTTTGGCCTCAGCAGCCTTCCTCTTCCTAGAAGGGGCCCCATCTTCCAACTTAATGTGCGACTCTCGATACAGAGTGGGGGCAACATGCCAGTTGTCCCACAACCCACTACGGATGAAGTTGAAAACTCTTATGACATCGACCACTTTCCTTTTCGGCAAGACACGGAACGTCTCCATGGTGTTTTGCTCCTCTAAGGTAAGATGAGTAGTAAGAAACCTTCCTGCAAGGGAACACAAGTAATGAGCAGTCAGCCCACTATCAAGCATATTAAAGTCACAAGAAAAGGGTGAATTTACAGAACGGTCTGAATTGTCACTCGAGCGGATGACCCCTGCACCGGAAGTACTTCGAATCTGCATGAGCCAAGAAACAATACTTCCGCCAAAACTTGAAATCATCAGGCAGTTTACCGAAGCAATTCGACGACTTCATCATACAAACAACATTACTCCTCAACTGATGAGAGGTCAACAACTGGATCACTCGCGGAGTCACGCTAACACCAGCCTCTTTAGCACTGAGCATAATCATGAGTATGATCTTATATCCATTGGGCCCAAACTGAGCCGAATGAATCCCTAAGAGATCCAAGAATTCCCAAATCACGTCCAGAATCGAAAAGTGCACTCCAATTTGAAGCATCCCACAATGTAAACATATGAAACTGGCAGAAGGTGACACTGGCGTTTGGTCGTCATTAGGAGATACAACGACAGGTCCTCAGGGACTCCAAACTTCGTACGAATTTCAGCAAGACCAGGCTCAGACAACAACCTGTCTTCAAAAAATTCCAGAGCCTCGGCCAAAACAACATCATCAAGAAGATTTTCTCAAGTCATGAAGAAGTCGAACAATTTTTTCAGAACTATATCTTTGAAAGCAAATAAAGTAGAAAATTCAAATTCTGTACTGCAGATGACCTAAATAGATGATAGTTTCCTGCCTCTTTTCTGCCGAACCAAGGCACGTTCAATTAATGCAGCGCACGGCTCAAGCAATGATTCAGACTCAATCATCATGAGCACTGCGTCCCTTCAAGAGATGACATAGCGAACCGATGTGACGGCCCATTAAATCGAGAGAAGTAGCTAATAATACATAAAAATGGTCACACCCTTGAGCCGTACACATGTCATGGTGATCTTGAGGAACTACAGGCCCCAACATCAACCCAATGTTGATCCGGCGCAAGCGGTTCTAAGTCCGCTCACTTTAGTCCGCCAAGCGGACCCGAACTCTCACAGCACGCTAAGCCCACACGTCTCACAACTATCCTCAATACCTATAAGCCCTGCTTAGGCAAATATCTCAGGATTAGCTTCGGATGGGCAACTACAGTTGCTCTCCGCTTTCAACTAGGAAGCAAACACCAGAGTATCTTCCACACATGGAAAATCCCTTCTACGGATTGCTCTTGGATTGGGAACTATCTCCCGCGTATCTAGGAGCACAGAGCTAACGGGGAACTTCCCTCCTACAACACGACTCCTAATTAGAGAGGGATCTCCACGAAGATCTCCTCCCTAAACTACACCTACGATGGTCTGGTTAAATCAGGACTCCTTGCACTATAAATAAGACATGAGGTTGGTAAGCTAAGGTACACTACAAATTCCATGTTACAACATTACACCTTCCTCAGATCCTCGCCTGACTTTAGCATCAGAGTACCATCTGCCGACACAACGGTGTTCTGTGGCTCACGTGTGCTTGTACAGGTTAACAGGTCAGCAGGAACCAGGTCAGAGTAGGGAGCGAAAAACAACTGCATCAGTAACCATTAAGGACCCACTAAGTTTTTATTTACTTAACTATGCAACATCCCGATCTCACCATCACTTCTTCCTCCTACATGTTTGCGTACTTCTTTCATTGCATTCATCAACACCAAATCCTCTTTAGATATATGTCTCTTTAAATGCGCAAATCTCATGCCCAATGAATCTCTCATCATTGAGGATAGAGACGTTACAAAGGAAACAAGTCATGGCGAGAATCTTTCCCCCAAGGATGTATCTCAATGAAGGAGGACACCATGTGAGTAACGTCCCCTTTCACTGCGTCGTGCATGCTTAAGTCACGCACAAAGTTAATTACTCCCATTATATAAGGTAAAGGATATAAATTGACAAAAGGTATGCAAACACAATATAACAGTACTTTGTCTAAGTTCATTCTCTCCCACAGTTAACTGACTTAAGCATCGGAGTGCCTTCGGCCACGAAACAGGTGGTCTTTGGCAATCTAAACTTGTTTTGCAGGTCATATCTCGAATAAGACAAATTTGGACGCATCAGTTTGCCGCCGTCCGTGGGGAACACCGATTTCCTTAAAAAAAGAGTTTGTAATTTCCTTAAAATGAAACAACGACAAAAAAGACATTGTGCAAATGGAACCCCCTACAAACTCTCAGCTTTGCAAAAATTAAGAGAATCCATCCACTGGCGAAACTCAAATGCCAAGTGGATACATCCCTAATCTAGCATTGGGAGACGAATTGCGCAAAGTTGTAAATTACCACAACGAGATATGGTGGCCCATACCACTCAACTGGAATCACATCAAGCCCCTACTCTTGGGGGAATGACAATGGATCCTCGTGTAGATCAATTTTTGGCCGATATGGCCCAGCTCACAAAAGTGGTAGAAAAGTTCGCACAAGAGTGGCGTTCCACCTGTCGAGCATGTCAGAAATGCACCTCAACTAAATTTTGCCTATCGTCTCCAAGAGAATCAAGAAGCTATTGCAGAGCTTCACCAAGTAAATCATGCCAGAAACGAACTCCAAAGTGATGGATCCAAATTTGGTGGACTTCCTCCACATATCCCATTCATTGGGGTCACAGATCCAAATATGTTGTATGAAATTTCCATGCCACCCTTCTACAACAAGATTATGAAAACTCCTCTGCCCAAGAAGTCTGTCCCATCAAAATTCAAAACTTATGTTGGTTATACTGATCCATCGGCCATTTCCACCATGATGACACTAAAGGAAAGCTCAGACTCTTCCATGTGTAGAACTTTAACAACCATCCTCACGTCTACGGTGGTAAATTAGTTTAACGACCTCCCACCACAGTCAATAGACTCCTTCTAGGCGCTAGTCACAGCCTTCATCACCAAATTCATCAGCAGACAGCGGATCAGAAAGGGTCCACATTATCAGCTTCATGTTAAGCAGAAGTATGACGAGACTCTTAGACATTACACGATTCATTGACGAGTTAACCATGATAAATGGGTGCAGTGACTTCACCTCCGGACTCAAAAGAGGATAGTTATACAATTTTTCGACTCTAGAGCCTCCGAAGAGCATGGCAGGCCTATCAAATAACGCAAAGAAATACATCCCTCTTGAAGAGATGTGGACTGCTAAAAAGAACAATGAGTCCAATAGGAGATTTTTCCCTACGAACCAGAAAAGAAGGGAAGACAAGAAACTAGATGACAGGCCGCGGGAAGACAACAATCAATTAAAAAGGCATCAAACCAGCAATAGGTCTAAAAATGGAAAACAAGAGTTAGGAAAGTTGCAGTTCGGTAGAGCAAAGCACGAATGGTCAACTCACTCGGTTGACACGAAGTACAAACCATACACCGCTCTTAATGCGAATATTGCAATTGTCCTGAAGTCTATGACGAGTTGGGAAGACATCAAATGGTCTCTCAAACTGAGAGGAGATCCAACCAGACGAAATAAGAACAAATATTGTTCTTTGTACAAGGAATATGGACATGATATTGAAAACTGCCACAACATGAAGAATGAAATCAATACTTGATCTAGAGAGGACGACTTGGTGAGCTAGTTGGTCTAAAGAAAAAATAGTCCAAAGGAAAAGAAAATGTGGACTCTGCAGCAGGTCCGGATGAACAAGCCAGATGATTGATATACGTCCTGCATGGCACGAGCAAATATCGGGAATAATCTACCCGATCACGGATATAATCTCAAAGATTTGCATACAAGAATATGTCATCTAGATCTCCTTGCTCAGCGCACCAAAATAGACCAGCCAGCTCTGGGTTTTTTAGAAAGGGACGTGCATGGTGTTCATTTCCCCCATAACGACGTACTGGTGACATCAATGTCAATACCCAAATGGGAAGTTGACACGAGGAGCTTAGCTAACCTCTTGTACCTGATAGTGTTCTACAAAATGCAGTTTAATGAGGATAGACTCACACCTACTGATCAACCTATGGTAGGCTTTAGTGGTGAACAATGCTACCTCCTCGGACGAATCAGATTACCAGTAGTAATCGGCGCCTTGTCAGCATGCAACATGCTTCTAGGAAGACCCTGGTCGCACGAGATGGGTGCAGTGTCCTCCACCATGCATCAATGCCTCAAGTATCAATTGATGATGACGTCCGTGTCATCAAACATTATCAACCAGCTGCATGTGAATGCCACTATGTAGCATTGAAGACTCCCAACAAATAACAATCATAGTCAGGACCAAGGGAGCAACCACAACAGCGACCTGGTCAACCCCAGATGGATAAGTTCCTCCCAGACTAGGATGCAACTCCAATCAATCCAAGGGGACGACCAAACACTGGCCAATCGGAGAAAAAATTATACGAACCCACCCACTTTTATGGATTAGAAGGCAGTAAAACTATGCAGATTGGAATAAAACTTTACCTGAAGCTAACTAAAAAATTGATCTAGCTGCTAAAGGACAACCAAGACATATTTGCCTGGACAATAAAGGATAAGAGGGCATTGACCCCTCCATCATCACACATAGATTGTAGGTCAACCCACACAAAAAACTAGTCCAACAAAAAAGAAGGTCAGTCGCTCAGAGCACAATCATGCCGAAAATGACGAAGTGCACCGCTTACTGAACGCAGGGGTGATCAAGGAGTCCTACTACCCAGGCTGGCTGGCCAATACAGTTCTGGTAAAAAAAAGAATGAAAAGTGGAGAGTGTGCATGGATTACACTGACCTTAACAAAGCCTGTCCGAAAGACAATTTTTCACTTTTGTGTATAGAATAGTGGGCGCTACCTCCGGACATAAACTCCTAAGCTTCATGGATGCATATTCTGGCTACCAAGCAAATACAAATGCATCCACCATACCAGGAGAAATGTCCTTCATAACAGAAAGATGTACGTACTGCTACCGAGTGATGTCGTTTGGACTAAAGACTGCGGGAGCAACATACCAATGCCTGGTCAACAGAATGTTCAGAGATCATATTAGCAAGACCATGGAGGTATACATTGATGACATGCAAGTCAAAAGTCTACACAAAGATGACCACATCAAAGACTTACAACAAGCCTTCTCCCAATTTTGCAAGTACAAAATGAAGCTCAATCTAGAAAAGTGTACAATCAGAGTAGAGTCAGGAAAGTTCCTCAAGTATATGGTCAACCAAAGAGGAATTGAAGCTGACCCGACACAGATACAAACACTTCTAAACATGAAATGCTCACCAACATCAAACGCGTACGAAGCCTTAACGGTAGGATAACAACCTTGAACAGATTCATCTCCAAATCATTAGACAAATGTTTACCCTTTTTAAAGATTTTTAAAGGGAACAAAACGTTCAAATGGAGTGAGGAATGCGAGCAAGCTTTCCAAAACCTGAAAACATATATGAGGAGTAAAAAACTACTTTCAAAACCGGAGCCAGGCGAGATGCTATATCTGTAGTATCGGAACACGCAGTCAACTTCGCTTTGATATGCGAGGAGAATGAAATACAAAAGCCAATCTACTACATTAGCAAGACATTTTTGGACGCAGTAGCCAACTATCCAGCCTTGTTGAAATTAGCACTAGCATTGGTTGTATCTTCCATAAATTTACCCCCTACTTCCAATCCCACTCCATCACCATAATGACTTAAAATCCACTTTGGTCAGGACTGCAAAAATCAAAATTTTCTGGTAGAATGGTAAACTGGCCAATAGATCTTAGCCAGTTCGGCATCTACTATGCTCCTAAGATCGCAATAAAAGCTCAAGCGCTGGCAGACTTCATCGCCAAATTTACAGGTGGTAACAAGCATCAGCCGAACAATGATAAGGAGCAAGAAACAACTGAACCCAACACTCAAGAATGGATCATGCGCTGTGACAGAGCATCCAATGAGAAGGTGCACAACTCAGAAGGGGTGACTTTGGAAAAGGCCATCAAATTCAGTTTCAATGCATCCAACAATGAAGCTGAGATGAAACACTGATGGCTGGAGTACAATTGGCTAAGTACCTCGAAATAAAAGAAGTCAGTGTTTTCACCAACTCCAAATTGTTGGTTAATCAATTGAACGGAGAATTCCAAACAAAGTACACACTAATTAAAACGTACAAAAGAGGTCGATAATTCCCTCGTTACACTACAAAAAAGTTCAATCTTAGATAATGATGCACATGACGCATGTACAACAGATCCGGAAAATAGTTGGATAACTCCAATTTTGGCGTACATACAACATAGAACACTGCTAACAAACAAAATGGAGGTTCCTAAGATGTAGAACAGAGCAGAACAATACACACTAATAATGATAGACTGTACAGGAGATCCACCACAAGGAAATTCACTTCGGCATGCGAGAATCATTCGAAAGGCAGAACACTAGCTCACAAATCTCTAACATTGGGCTACTATTGGCCAACAATGTAAAAGGATGCAACGAACTCGTTTGGTTATGTGATAAATGCCAGCGATTTGCTCCGTACACGCACATGTCAGAGCAGAACATGATCTCAATGAACAATCCATGGCTATTTGCACAATGGGGAATGGATCATGTAGGTCAGCTTCCAATCTCCGACAGAAAGAAGTTTCTTCTTGTAGCAGTCGACTACTTCACCAAGTGGGTAGAAGTAAAACCACTATAAAAAATAGGAGAAGCCCAAATCGAACACTTTTTATGGAAGGAGATGATATGAAAATTATGAATCCGCAGAACAATTTTCACTGACAATGGGTCCCAATTCGAAGGAAAAAAGGTAAAAAAAAAAAAAAAAAAAAACTATGCGAAAACTTGAGCATTAATCACCATTTTTCTGCACCTGCTCATCCGCAAGCTAACGGACAATCAGAAGTAACCAACCGAACGATCCTGGAAGCCATCAAGATAAAGCTTGAAGCAGTAAAAAGGTTATGGGCATCTGAATTGCCAGGCATTCTCTGGGCCTACAAGACAACAAAAAGATCCAACCGGAGAAACACCATTTGTCCTAACCTACAGATCCGAGTCAATGGTGCCAGTTGAGATTGGCATGCCAACTTTCAGAGTTTCGAATAGAGGACAACAATGAAGCACTACGCGTCGGACTAGATCTTCTAGAAGAAAAACTGAATAAAGTTTTAATCAAAGTCACGACCTACCAACAGAAAATAGCCAGCTACTACAGTAAGAATGTCAAACCCCGAACATTCAAAATAGGTAATTGGGTACTCAAAAATATCCAACTAAACACAAAAGAATTAGGTACGGGGAACTTAAACACAAATTGGGAATGACCATAGAAGGTGGTGAAAATCATAGATCAGGAACATACTGGTTAGAAAATTCAAAGGGAGAGCAACTAAAGAGGCCATGGAATGTAGAACACTTGAAAATGTATTATCAGTAAACTATCACATTTCAATAAACTTTCATTTTTCACTTAGTAATCTAAACTAGTAAGAACATTCAAGTCAGGCTAGAGAATTATTTATAAATCTTCAGGCCCGATCACCATGTTGGACAACGAAGTGTTTAAAGCTAGTTAGGGACTTATAAGTCAGACTCGAAAATTAATTATAAATATTTTGGTATGATCACCATGTCGGAAGACAAAGTGCCTAAAGCTAATCAGGACATCCAAATCAGACTAGATAATTATTTATAAATCTTCTGGTCTGATCACCATGTTGGACAACAAAGTGTATTTAGCTAGTCGGGACATCCAAGTCAGACTAGAAAATTATTTATAAATCTTGACAACAAAGTGTATTAAGCTAGTCAGAACATTTAAGTCAGTCTAGAAAATAACTTATAAATCTTCTGGTCCAAACACCATGTCGGACAACGAAGTGTATTAAGCTAGTTAGGACATCCAAGTCAAACTAGAAAATTATTTATAAATCTTCTGGTCCGATCACCATGTCGGGCAATGAAGTATCTAAAGCTAATTAGAACAAACAAAGTCATACTAGAAAATTATTTATAAATCTTCTGGTCCGATCACCATGTTGGACAACTAAGTGTCTAAAACTAGTCCTGACATCAAAATCAGACTAGAAAACTATTTATAAATCCTCCAGTCCGATCAACATGTCGGACAACGGAGTGTCTTAAGCTATTTAGGACATCCGAGTCAGACTAGAAAGCTACTCAGAAATCTTCGCCAGATCACCTAGTCGGACAACAAAGTACGTAAAAATAGTCAAGACTACAAAGTCAAACTAAAGTTTGCTTGTCTGGCCACCAAGTCAGACAATGAAGTGTACTCAGCTAGTCAGGAACACGAAGTCAGATTAGATATTCTCCTTCTACAATTCAAGAACTAAGTTGAATGACAACGTGTATCCCGCCAGGCAGAACTATCAAGTCTGCCCTTACAAAATTCTATATGTCTAAACCACCAAGTTAGACAAAAACATCCATGAAACCCGGACATCAAAGTTAGGTTATGTTTATTATATTTTTCTAAGTCTATACTACCAAGTTAGGTTGCAATATCTATGAAGGTCAGAAGTCGGGCTACGTCTACTATATTTTCTAAGTCTAAGCTACCAAGTTAGACTAGAGTATTTATGAAAACAGAACTCCAAGTCAAACAACAAGAGACATACAAATACAAAAAGCATAATCTTCATTGATAATTCAGTCAATCACATCAAGGGAAGAGGTTACAGAAGGAATAGTAGGAGGAGAAGCAATTTTTTCTGAATTAGTAAGATCAGCCGGAGGAGATGAAACTTTGGTTTCATTATTAGGATTAGCTAGAAGGGACGAATAATTTTTTTCGTTGATAGGATCAACTGGAAGAGAAGAAACTGTCTTCCTAACAGGGTCGCTCGAAGGAGTTAGAACATGATCTTCATCAGCCTCAGAATGAAAGGAGAAATCCTTAAAATGTTGTCTGATATAGCACAATACTTGGACATGTCAAAGCCCTCATCCGCTTCAATATAGTCAATAATTTCAATCCTGCCAGTAGCAATCTTACTCCACTCTACATCTATAGTAGACTTAGCCTGATCTGCAAGTACAAATAGTTCCTGCTTCATCCGAACGAGTTCTTCTTAAACTCCAGAACGTTTTTTAGGTGCTTGCTCATTACCGCTTTTCTCTTCAACAAGTTGTTCCTTAACAAAAGCGAGTTCCGCAACAAGTTGTTCTACCCGTTCCTCAGCGGTCTCACGGAGAGCAGACTGCGAATCAACAACACTTAATGACTGATCAAGAATTGCCTTCTCCGTGGACAATTCACTCTTAGTGGCTTGTAATCGATCCCGCAGGTGATCCATTTTTTTCTCCACAGAAGCCACCTCAATGAAGGAGGACACCATGTGAGTAACGTCCCCCTTCATTGCACCATGCATGCTTAAGTCACGCACATAGTTAATTACTCCCATTATATATGGTAAAGGAGATAGATTGACGAAAGGTATGCAAACACAATACAACTATACTCTATCTATGTTCATTATCTCTTACAGTTATCTGATTTTAGTATCAAAGTTCCTTCATAAAGAATTAAAAAAATACATACAAGATAAACTCTTATCGGATTTTATTTGAATTGGTTTCTTTTGTCCAGCGGTGTCTTTCTAAATTGTACAAATTAACTTTGAGTCATATTTATAGACTCAAAAGTAGTTACAACTAATAACTTCCTTATGTCAGCCAATTATAGCTCAGTTGGTCCGACATCTACATTTCTTGTGAGATGTTGCGGGTTCGAGACTCGCAAGTTAGATTTTGTGAGTTTCCGCTCAATTATTAGGAGCACATGTGCTCTGCTGTTGATTAGCCTTCGGGTAATGAATTTAGCTAGTTAGATGACCGGAGCAGAACGAAAGCAAGTCTTTATGCAAGTTGAAGGTGACTTGGATGCTAAGTGGCAACAACGTGCCTTCGGGCATGAATTAAAAATTAAATAAAAATGGTCAAAAACCCAATTCAAATAAGACTTTGAGCCTTAAATAACTCAAGCTCGCAGTCATCTATCCGGGTTATGGGTGCTCTGTTCAAATACAAAATGTTCAGATTAAAACCAGACAATTCCCTCCATTTTAATTCCCTCTAACTCATGTCTCTTTCATTTCCAAACACATTTTTAGTAAGATCCTCTAGTGATCTTCTATATTTTATTTTGTTTTATTTATTATTTTTTAAGTTAGAGTGAAAGCGTAGTTTGTTATACACTTTTCCTAATCTCATTTATTCATATATATGAATATGAATAACTAATTATATTTTCAATGGAAAATGAGTATGGACTTAGACAAGCCTAACTACGCCCACCACTTTCAAGGCTTTGGAGCCAAAGGAAAGTACTTGAGCCTAGCTTTGACACAAATTCGAGTTGGGTTTCGATGACCAGTGTTCTAAAAAATGGCCTAGGCGTTAGAGAAACGCCCAGATTAATGGCTGAGCGGGGTGAAAAATTGGGTAGGCGCCTAGGCGGGTCTGGGCAGGGTTTAGGCGGCCTCGGCAGGTTTTTTTTTAATAAGGTTGATTGTGTTCTTATTTTATTTTTTTCCCATATTTGGAAAGAAACAATTTAATTGTTTTTTATTCAGTATATGTCTAAATGTAGCAATTGATGATTACTTAGTGGAATTCTCAAAGGATTTGCCAGTACCAATTTTAGTAATGTAGATTTTATCAAACATGACTGAGGTCATTCATGCAATTTGAAGAAAAATAAAAGAGTAGGTTTGGATATGTGTCCACAAATTCAACTTTGTATAAGGTACTCATCATGATCAACTTCAGTCATTTGAGTTTTAATAAATTTTTTTCATGATTGTTAATTTTTCACGTTTATAAATTTTGCATATGTATATTCGCATTAAATTGGATGTAATTGATAAAGTATTATGCTTAACTTTTGTAAATTATTAAAGTTCGAATACAAAACCTAAAACCGCCTAGGCCCCTGGGCGCTAGGCACCTGCTCGCCGCCCGCCCACAGCCTAGCGCTTTTTAGAACACCGTCAATGACTATTATTGGGTAGTTGGACAAACCCAACCCTAGACACATTTATTAGTAAATACCATCGTTGCTAAAATGCTTTGTGAGTTAGTGTTTCATTCACATAACAAAAGCTATAATATTTTTCTAAAGATCATCAAACTTGGAAATAAAAATTGAGCCATGGAACACCTAACTACATTCACCAGTCCATATGAAATATCAATTTCGGCCACCATTATTGTTACTCCCTTACACAAGTTCTACCCTGCCATGAATTTTATTTCAAAACTTGTTGTAGGTTGGGTATCATAAGTTACCCAACCTGAGATTGTCTATTGCAATTAGCTTGAATTAACGAATATAAGGGTGTAGTTATCCGTGTCTTTGGAAATAAAGCAAAAATACTATACTTTTTGTTCACCTTATTTATTTATTAATCCATGCTCGATGGTCACATATTGACTCTATAGGTTTAACCAAATTAGGCTTGAAAGATACAATATTGTTGCTACTTAATATCCTCGTCGTCTCCATCTCGCATGGAGACTTGTTTTCTCTCCAATTCATCGCCTCCACCTCGCGTGAAGACTTGCTTTCACTCCGGTCCAGTCCATCTAAGGAGCTACATTCAATACCCGAAATCTTATCAACGGCGGAGCACACATGCTCCTAATAATCGAACGAAACTCACAAAATCCTAACTGGTGAGTCTTGAACTCATGTCCTCTCACAAAGAGAGTGAATGTCCATTCAACTGAGCTATAATTAGTGGAGAACAAATAGTATACTTGATTTACTGCCATGTTCCTTATTATCCTTCTTACGAGTCTCTAATGATTTGATCTCACAAGTAGATTGAGCCTCTAACACGGGATTTCAAGAGGATTATCATTGGTTGATGGTATTTCGTTATTAGTCTCGGTAAGAAATGTTGATGATGAGTCTCATAAGTATTCCTATATTTGTTTTGGTATCAAACTTGGTCATATTATCTATATATGTAGAACATACTTAAAATAAAAAAAAATAAAAAAAAATGTTAGACAATATAATGCTTTTTTTTTTCCCAAAGCTCAAGTAGAATTTGTTTTTTTCCTTTCTCAAGTATACTCTATTTGATACATAACACCCAGTATTAAAAAATTTAGCCCAAAAACACTTAGAAAAATCACATTTTCTTGAAAACTTTATTCTTTCTTTCTGGCACTTTGTTATGTTGTAGACTTAGGAGCTAGATTTGATGTTGATTCCTCTTTATCACGAAACTTCGCATATTTATGATTCTTAAACCCTCTCCCATAATTAGGTCTTATGCTTATTGATGTATTTAGTTTTGTCCTTGCTGATCTCGAGCCTGAAAAATTAGTAATGGTTAGCCAAGGACCACCGTTGTGGTGGTCAATGGCACCACGATGCTCAAGTCAGATATCGATGCAAGGAAGAGTGAATACTGGAAGTAAATTGCAAAGTGTATGCGTCCATTTCTTCTTCCTTTCATATCTTTTTATAGCGAGTATTTCTTACCCAATTGTCCATGCGATCGAGGGCGAGATGGAGGGAGGAGATCTCGCATAATATCTTACTTGTGCATGACTGAGTCTCTTCGGCACTTAGCTCTTCTTAGGACTTAATGCTTGATTGGGCTAAAAGCTAATTTGCGCGAGTGGATCTCGGGCCTATGACATCTCTGATATCCAAGTTCGGGCCTTATTGTATTCGGCCAAGCCCCAAGGCCCATGCCTCTCCGACTGGCATGACTTGGGCACCTGACGTACGTGCTGAATAGAAGCTTATGAATGAGTCTACTTGGGACCATGTTGGAGTCTTTCCTTTATTAGAGTTAGCTCATGCCACGTGTAAGTCTGTGATCGTATGACTGATTGATGCCTCATCTGCTACTCTCACCTAGATATTAGGTCTGTGCGCTAGGCCACTAATTGATAGCGTGTGGGGGTTCGTGGTGTGCCATGATGGCATATTTTCGGCATCTTTTAGTCTTTGGCCTCACATTTAATGTTTATGAAGCGGTTAGGTAAACCACTCCCTTTCACGCTAAACTTATATAAGTCTGCTTTGGGGGTTTTTTACTATTACCTTCTCAAAGCTTCCTTTTGTTCCATACTTTGCTTTTTTGGCCTAATTGAGCTTGAGTTTCTATTCAACTATGTATGCACAACTTAATTTCTAGCGAGAGTGGCACCAAGGTTGTTTAGACTTCTTCAGCAAGTCATTGTTGTCCAAATAGGACCTAACTGTCATTTGTTGGTGATACGAAATCCCCGATGACCTGGGAGTGTCGTTCCTCTCAGAAAGGGACTCTCATTTTGTTCTGACAGAGGGGCACATCTACCTGTATAAGGCCATGTTTGAGGTCGGCCTGCGCTTCCCTGTTCCTAGAGCCTTCTGTCACTATTTGTCTTACTTGGGCACTGCACTGGCTCAGATAATATTGATTGGGTGGAGTACACTGGTTGCTACTTTGATCAGGGCAAAGGATGTGAGACTCCACTTTTCGAAAAAGTTGTTTCATTCCCTGACTTCCATCAGGATGAACCGGTGTGGCATCTACTGGTTGGTGAAGCCACGTTGTCTTGTTGGTCAGTTTGAGGACCCGGAGGATTGGGTAATGTACTGCTTGTATGCCTCTGTGAAGTCTGAGTACTTCTTCTTCAATGGTTTGCGAGCCATCCGCCGCTTTAGGGACCTCCGTAAGTTCTTTTTGCTTATCTATTTAATATTGATCAATGTCTAACTCATTCAGTGCTTCTGACTAGGGTTGCATAATCCTATCATTTTTTTCTTCTGAAGAAGAAAAAGTGAAAGCTAACTTTCTTGCTCTGCTGATGTCTATTATGGAAGTTATCCATCCAGATAACATCAAGCGAAGTGGGCTATTTTCAAACAAGACCGCTGACGTTGGGTGTGCCTTAGTCGCGCCTATCAGATATTATTCAGGCGTGAAGTGCAGGCACCTGGGTTTCTGAAGAGAAAAGGTGTTGAAGATGCCTAGCCCGTCAGGGAAGAAAGTTCTAAAGGGATTGCTTCCCCTCCCCATCGCTCTAAAAAACTCAAGTTGGGATCCACTCTTCCTCCTATTGCTTCCATGAGTGTGAAGAGGGATGTTGTGGACCTAACCATTGACGAGGAGTCGTCAGGGGCCCCAGCTCATGTTGAAACAAGAATGGAGATATTGGCATCGGAGGTCGCTACTCCTAGCCTATCTGTTGTGGAGGAACAATATGTTCCTAAGAGCACTGCCCGTGATCGTTCCACTAGTCCAGGAATTGGAGTATTGTTTGAGCATCCTTCCATTGTGGCTGATAAAGAGAAGCGGGTTGATGAGTCATTTACCTCAGAAGGTGGATCACAGGGTTGTTACTGTTGATCTGATGAAGATGAATTTCTCTTGGTTGGCTGATCAGCTGCCAATGGATAAAGTGGTTGTGGGGACGCACCTCAATCACGGACAACAGCTTCTGATGCTAGTAAGTTGATAACACAGTTGTTTTGTCACTTTGTTTTTCATTGTGCTTTATCGTTTATACTCGTGCGTTGTTTTCCAATAAGGGGATGGCTTACCTGACTCATGCTGGTATGGTGAGTACCGAGGTGGAGCCTATAAGGATAGGTTCTTTGCATTGGAGGCAAAGTTTGTTGACCAGGAGGCATAGCTTGCTTATGCGGGAGGTAGACTCGCTGACCGAGCAATTGGTCGCCTAAGCTGATATGGAGGCCCAACAATCCAAAGCTTAGAGGGGCATGACCAACTCTGGCTACTCAATCGTCTTTAGAATCCCAACTGAAAAGGATATAAAAGAGTTTGAATTAATCCTAGACTGCCCGAGCCGAGCTGTTATTTGAGGTGAAAGACGCCCAAGAACGTCAAGGCAGTACGAACGAGCTGTGTTTGCTGAGTGTTTGTCGAATGTCATGAAGTCTTCTATTGGCTCCCGGAGTGCGCTAGTCAGTGAGCGCACTGAGGCAGTTCACCTAAGGGGCTTCAGGAACAACTTTTTGTGCTCACCCAAGAACGTGACTTCGAGTGTGCACGTCAAGATGAGATGGTTCGTAAGTTGGCGGACTCTGAAGATAACCTTGCTAAGGCAGTTGAGGAGCTGAATAACTTTAAGGCACAGTAGGATACTAGAAAAATGAGTTTCGCGAGGCTGCCAATAAAGCTCAGGCCAGTGTGTCGTTGTTGGGAGGCTAGATCTGTTAGATTATATTTAGTAGGATCGTGGTGTTTGGGATCTTTCCGTTTATAGGCCTCTTGCTTACGCTCAATTTGAAGAAGTGGATGATTTTTCCTCTGTCCGTGAGGTGGCCTTGAAGCTAGTTCAGGCATCGCTGAGACGGCTACCCATCTCGATGTCCCAAATCCTTTTTTAGACACTGTTGCCCACAAAGTTGCTTCAGACTCTGCTCTGGCTAAATGAGCAGTTTTTGTAATGAAAGAAAAAATTTATTAATGAGAAAATTTTCCTTTTCCCTTTATTGTCTTTGTTTATAGCAGTAGTACTAGCCATTTTCAATTCTTGTTTAGATTAGGTTGAGTAGACAAGTGTATCTACCCCCACCTGAAGTATGGATTTAATCTGAACTGGAGCCCTTTCTTGGCGTGTCTGAGCTCATGTTCTGTCACTAGTAATAACTTAATCTTCTATGAGAGTTAAGTTGTAGGATAGTCACCTTTGTTTATCCACATCAAGTTCTTTTAGTGATGTAATTATTGTCTCCCTTAGTAGTTGGATTTGTGAAAAAGTTTTCTTCGCATTAAAGACTGGACTTCCTTGTTGGTCTCTGACTCTGTGTAGTGGTTTGATTGTTTGAGAAACCATCTCTTGCCATACTGAAATTCGGTACTATATATCTGCAATCTTGTCAGTCATGAAGAGGACTTTGAGTCGAAGGGGGGGGGGGGGGGAATTGCATCTGCTTTTCTGGTTTGAGCTCCCATAATACACCCCACTCTTGAAGGGGAGTTAGGTTATTGTGTAGTCCTCTGGCTTAGTCCCTGAGAGGACTTGAATTGAGAAGAAGTCATTTCTGCCCCACTCTTGAAGGGGAGTTAGCTCCCATAATATGCTCCACTCTTAAAGGGGAGTTAGCTCCCATAATACGCCCCACTTTTGTACTCCTCTTTCTTAGTCCCTGAGAGGACCTGAATTGGGAAGAAGTCATTTCTGCCCATTTGGGCTAGACTACATAATAGACCCCACTCCTGAGCAGGAGTTGGGCTGCTGAGGAACCATCTTTGCCTGAATGGCGTAGGTTTTTGTACTCTTCTGAGCTCAGTCCTTGAGAGGACCTGAGCTGTGAAAAATTTATCTCCACGCATCTGAGTTAAACTTCATAATAGACCCCAATCCTGAACAAGAGTTGGATTGCTGAGGAACCAACTTTGCCCGAACGGGCTAGGTTTTTGTCCTCATCTAGCTCAGTCCTTGAGAGGACTTGAGCTGGGAAAAATTCATTTTCGCCCATTTGTACTAGACTTCATAATAGACCCCAATCCTGAATAGAAGCAAGGTTGTTGAGGACCCATCTTTACCCAAACGGGCTAGGTTTTTGTTAAGCGGACTAGGTCACTTGATGGGCGAGTCATCGATATCCTGAATAGGGTTAGACATGGCCTTTGCACACCATCTTGGTCCTTTAGACTATATTATCCTAATGAGGTGAGTCGTCAACAAATTAGACTCGGTCTTCCTTGCGGTGTCGTGGTTCCTTAGGCAAACTAGATCACTTAGTGGCAAGTTGTCGACGTTCTTACCAGGACTAGGCTTGGCTGTTGTGCGCCATTTTTGTCCTCGTTATCGGACTAGGCTTTTTTCGAGCGATGAGTTGTTTGTGGCCTGGGCTCGGTTTGCTATATCTTATCTTGGCTCTTTGGTGGATTAGATCACTTGTGCAGCAGGTCGTCGTCGCCCTCAGTAAGGCTAGGCTTAGCCATCTGTGCGCCATTTTACTCCCTGTATTAGGACCAAGATTTTTTTGAGCATGGGCTATCTGTGGACTGGGCTCGACCCGATGTATCGTACCTCAGCTTCATGGCGTACTTGGTTACTTTTGAGGCGAGCCGTCATCGCCCTCAGTAAGGCGAGGCTCGGCTGCTTGTGCGCCATTTTGGTCCCCGTATTAGGATCAAGTGTTTTGTGCGGTGAGTTGTCCGTGGATTGGACTCAGTCCACCGTGCGGTACCTTGGTTCCTTAGGCGGACTAGGTCACTTACACGGTGAGCTATCGCCACCCTTAGCGGAGCTAGACTCGACCGCTTGTGTGCCATATCAGTCCCCGTATTAGGACCAGGCCTTCGAAGCGGTGAGCAGTCCATGGACTGGGCTCAGTACGTTGTGCGGTATCTCTATTCCTTAGGCGGACTAGGTCACCTATGCGGGTGATGACTTACGCGGCGAGCCGTCGTCGCCCTTAGTAGGGGTAGGCTCGGCCGCTTGTGCACCATGTTGGTCCCGTTATTAAGACAAGGCCTTTGGAGTGGTGAGCTGTCTGTGGACTGGATTTAGTCTTGCCATGTAGTACCCTGGTTCCTTAGGCGAATTAGGTCACTTACACGCAAATTGTAGTCACCCTTAGCAGGGCTGGCTCGGCCGCTTGTGCGCCATGATGATCCCCGTTTTAGGACCAGGCCTTTAAAGCGGTGAGTTGTCCGTAGATTGGGCTCGACTTTCTATATCGTACCTCGATTTCTTGGGAGGACTAGGTCACTTGCATAACGATTCATTTTCTCCCTTAGCGAGGCCAGGCTCGGCCGCTTGTGTGCCATTTTGGTCCCCGTATTAGGACCGAGTCTTCCCTGTTGAAGGAATGGAGTGTTGAGTAGAGTCGTTTTTAAAGAGATTACCTTTGGTTAATAGTATGTTTCAAAAATTTCTATATGTTATTCTCGCCACTCCTTACCAGTTAGCCATTGGCCGGTTGGTTCATCTTTTTTCAGGGGGACTCGAGCCGTCGTGGTTACTTACCGGATAGCTTCATCGCCAGATAATGACATTATTTGGCAGAAGACTTGTCTTCCCTGATAGTTCATGTATCTCCATTGACAATGTATTTAAGGGAATAGTGTCGTATGAAGACCACTGCTCACATCTGGTGGAGCCAAGGTCTTCCTTGAATTATGTTGTATGCAAAGGGGGCGTCTACCACAACGAACTTCATCATAAGGAGCTTTATTGGTTCCCCTGCTTTTACAGGAGGCTGATGCTTCCGGCTGAGTAACTTCGAGCGTCGTTGAAGCCAACCATCATCTGGTTGTCCGATTTTAGCTTCTCCTCTCTAAGCTGCATCATGTGGAATGCTTCCAATAACATGATATTAGCTAAGCTCCCTATGTCCACTAGCGATCTTTTCACGCCCCATTTCAATATTGCAATCGTGATAACCAGGGCATTGTTCTGTAGATAATAGACCCCTTGCATACCCCGTTCGGTGAATGTCAGGTCCGAGGTAGGGTGTTCTACAATGGGAACCTATCTGTAGTTCTCAGATCTCTCGCTTTCTTGACCGGTTGGATTTTTTGGGCCAATTGTGTGTGCTATACTGGAGGTAAATGACGTCTACAATCTTTTCTTCGACCTCTAGAGCCGTTTTTCCTTATTCTTTTCTTGGGGTTTTTTCTTGTTAGAATTTACGAATTCTCCAAGTCTTTCCCTTCGAACCCAAGACTTTATATCGTTCTTGGGACTTTGGCGGTCTTGGGTTATGTGACTGTGGTCTTTTTGGCAGGCACAATATTTGCCCCTATCAAGCCTTGAAGAATCACTTTTGAGCTTGGGAGGCCACTTGACGTCATCCTAGTTTTTTTTTATGGCGGAGAGGTTTTTGGACAAGCTGGATTAGAGGGGGGCGAACTCAGTGAACCTTGAGCCGGCGTAGTTGGTGTCCCTGTCGGGTTTGACCTTGTCGGGCTTGATTTTGTTGTCGTTTTTCCTCCTCTTTGACATGTCCTCTTCTTCACTTTTTTTCCTCTGTTCCGAGCCTTGGGGGCCTGCTTGGCTTCATTTTTGTCTACTTTTTAGGTGGCCAACATCTCCTTGAGAGTGATATACTTCTGCTCACTTTTCAGCAAGTATGCCTTATCTCTCAGAGGTTTCAGGGTAAGTTGTAGAACTGACCACCTCAGAGGCCAGAATGAAGGCGGTGACCGACGTGTCATCGCTACAACCATCAACTAGAATCAACTCATCGTTAAAATGAGTGACATATTCTCTGAGGGTCCGTCCATACTTCTGTCTAAGACTTAGCAGGCAGTGAGGCTCCTTCCTGATCCGTTGGCTTCCAACAAATCTGGTAATGAATGTTTTCACCAAGACCTGAAATGAGCCGATCGATCTTGGCTGGAGACTGTGGAACTAGGTCAGTGCAGCTTTCTTCAAGCTAGTGGGAAAAGTTTTGCACATGATGGCTTCTGAACTTTCATTCAGCGGCATTACGTGGTGGTAATGAAGCAAATGATCTGACGGATCTGATGTTCCATCATAGAATTTAGCTTTGGATGGACGAATTAATTTGGCAGCGGGACATTCATGATCTCCTATGAGAATGGACAATGAAGTTGCATAAAAAGTCCAGATTGGTTGCCCTCAGTCAAAGCGAGTTCATGACCGTGGTCCGTTCTGTTTTCAAGGCGTGGTCTCCATGATCCCCGTCATTCCTTAAGCTCTCTTGTCAGCTAGCTTTTTGCTCCTCTCTTGAGAGGTTCTTGCTCTCCTAAACGCACTCTCGAGTGTGGGATCTCCCTGGATCTCCGCCATTTTCGGGTAGTTGTTGTCTATCCTGGGTGAGTCTTCCCACCACCCACGCTAGATGATCCATGTAAAGCAGGATATGGTTTATGCAGAAGTCTGCCATCGCTTCCTCAGTGGTTGGGCTGTGCGACTGCTCTGCCCCCTCGGTTGGACCATTTATGCCTTTTGGTTGGGCTTCTCAGGCTGGAGGATTATCCGGTTCGACGTTGTTGTTGAATGCTTGAGATCTAGTGCTGGTGACCATTTCTCAATGCCCCGCTTAGCTAGAAAGAACTTTATATGGTCATTTCAGGGAAAACATATCGTATGTCCTTGCTAATCTCGAGCCTACAAAAAATAAGCAGCGATTAGCCAGAGACCACCGTTGTGGTGGCCGAAGGCACGTCGATGCTTAAGTCAAATATTGATGGAAGGGAGAGTGAAGACTGTAAGTAAATTACAAAGTATATGTGTCCCTTTCTTTTTCCTTTCATCTTCTTTTATAGCTAGTGTTCCCTCCCCAACTGTCTTGGCGATCAAGGGCGTGATGGAGGGAGGAGATCTCGCATAAGATCTTACATGTGCATGACTGATTCTCTTTGACTATTGGTTCTGTTTAGGACCCAATGTTTTATTGGTCTAAGAGTTGATTTGTGCGAGTAGATCTTAGGTCTATGACATATCTGAGATTCATGTTCGGGCCTTATTGTCTTAGGCCAAACCCCAAAGTTCGTGCCTCTTGAGCTAGTGTGACTTGGGCTTGGGCACCTGAACAGTAGTTTATGAATGGGTCGGCTTGGGACCTTGTTGGAGCCTTTCCCGTATTAAGGTTAGCTCATGCCACGTGTAGAGCTGTGATCATATGATTGATTCACGTCTCATCACTTATAATAGAAAAATCTGACTCGTTCATGCCCAATTTGCATATCTCTTGAAATGGTGATAAGCATCTGACTTGTGTCTAGAAAGACAACCCGAGTATACATCTGGACTAGTCACCATAAAGTAGAAAATGTGATTTCCTCCTAGGCTATTTGTATCCATTGGCCCAACCAAATCCATATGTACAAAACAATGAAGAGGCCTATAAACACTAATGATTTTTTCTTCTCATGCAAGCATCTGATTTGTTTCTGAATTATACACGCATCGCATAAAGTGTCATTACTCATTTTTAGGTAAATCTGTAATATATCTTTTCCTATAATCCTCCGATAATTGATACACCCTAGCCTATGATGTCATAATTCACAATGATCATTTTTCACTATATCGTAGCTCGTTGCATGTTATGTTTTCTATAACATAGCAGTCTTTTGAAGTTCTAATACAAGTAAAAATTATTTTGTCATTTTTATCAAATACCTTGCACTCTTTGTTAGTGAAGACATGTCAATTTAAAATTTTATTTTGAGTATAAGTGCATATCATCAAAAAAAATTGGGACTATCTTGTATAGTTTTGACACTTCTTACAATGGTACAATATCTTTGATTTAAATGTTGATTTATTTGGTAAGTATTTCTAATAAAAAGTATTCATAAAATGACTAGTTTAACCACACTCGATAGTTATGCAAAGTAGCCACTACAATTCACGCCCTAGATAGGCTTCCTCTGGACTTCATAGTTGTGTCATTTTCAAATTAATTGAATAGTTTCTCGATCTACATTGAAGCTTTTATCATATTTTTCTTTTCAATAATACATTGAAACAAATTATCAATATATTTGTTATCTATACTATTTTGAGGTTTTGTGAAATGCAACAAGAAAACACCATAATTGTTTTAACCGGAATTAGATACATGTGACCAATGTGTTAACGTTTTTTGTTGGAAGGGTGAACTTGGTTTTTATTGGATCCATGAAAATTAAATATCTTTAGCAGGGATCAAATTTGGACTTGTATTATACCACATGCCTTCAACATTTTAACTTGAGTTAGAATCTAGTTGAACGCCCAACAAACTCTAATGTTTGTTGATATTAGACTAGATAAAATATATCATGAACCCTAGATCGCAACAAAAATTGGAAAACAAAAGCTTATTCTAGGCCTTTTCATGACGAGATTGAAGCACTCATTATACTACAATGATTTGAGCTTCTACATTGAAAGCTCAGTTTATTATTGAGTAAACCATATCATTATAGGAACAACGTTTATTGGCTCTTCAAAACGAAAAGGAAAAACTACAACTACAAATATACTCATAGGGATAGCGAAAATCTTGTTGTAAGAGCACAAAAGATATGGCCTCCATTAGGTCTCAAAATGAGTTTATTTACAACCAGGGGTGGATTAGGAAGCATATGGGGTCATGGGACCCCATAAGCTTGGCAAAAACACCATTGGGATTCCATTGAAGTCTGATTTTGACCCCATAACAGCTTGGTGTTATGCACACCAAGTGTGTGAAAAAATGCCAAAAATAGCATAACAGAACCAGTGACCCCTATAGGTAATGAATCTGGAATCTGCCACTGTCTACAACAAATAAGTTGTTTTTTTCATCGTTTGGACACAGATCTTTATGATAAGATGAATTTACTCGAGGAATGCCTTTTGATAAGAATGAAAAACTCCGTTTAGATCTCCAGATCAATTTACTTGGTAATCAAGAATACATAGGACTTCCAAATAAGCGAACTTCAATACTTGTCTAGACTTGTAAGCTAAAATTGACATTTGAGATATATTGCTCTATAGTGTAAAATGATATGCAGATTATTAAACTTACTCACACATACGTTATGATTGGATGTTATTAAGTGCATCGTGAGATGTATATTTACATATCTCAAGGTGTAGTCAATAATCTCATTCTCTAGGGTGAAGACATTGCGTGGTATTTGATCAAACGTAAAATGAGAACATTGCAGTCAACTTAGGTACATTGGCTATTTTCATATATATATTCTTGTAGCAAACTATAACATCATTGAAATTAGCTACTAGATTTATACACGTAAGTTTGTTTTACGAAATACCTTAACTAATTTAGTTAAGCACGATAATGTAGAAACACGATGATATTGAAGCGCAATAATACAGAAGCACGACCATGTAGATAAGAATGAAAGTGGATAAGATCAATTGTAGATAGAATCGAAGAAGCAAGGAGACGCAGATAAGATCAACTACGAATAAGATCAAAAGTGGATAAAATCAACCGCGGATATGATTGATTGTGGTTAAGAATGAATATTGATTAAATCAGTTATGGATATGAATGAAGAAGCATGACGATGTGGATAAGGTCAACTCTGGATATAGTCGATTGTGAATAAGAACGAATCTGAATAAGATCAATTGTGGATAGGATCGAAGAAGCACGGCGATGCAAATAAGATTAACTATGGATAAGATCAAAAGTAGATAAGATCAACTGTGGCTAGGATCAATTGTAGATGGGATCAAAGAAACATGACAAAGTATATTTGATCAATTTTGGATTGGGTTGAATAAAAATGACAAAACAAATAAGATCAAATGTAGATATGGTCAAAGAAGCATGACGATCACTACACCAAAAGGCCTATTTAGCTACACGGAGGTGGCCACGGCTCTAAACCGTTGGTTTATTTGCCATGGCCAAAAACCGAAGCTATAATGGCCAACGACCTAAAACCGTGGCTAAAAAAAGGCTTGGCCACGGTTCTAAACCGTTGGTTTGTTTGCCACGGCTAAAAACCGTGGCTATGATGGCCAACGGCTTAAAACCGTTGCTAAAAAATGAAAATGCACGTGTGTTGCACGTGGATGTGTGGAGAAGTCGATTCGATTTCTCGCGGGCGAAAAAAATTTGGGTTCCCGCTCCATCTCCCCCCAAATCTGCACTTTTTTGTTTCAAACCCTAAAATTTGTTGTTCCTAAAGATGCAGTTTCGTTAGGGTTTGAGAAGCTGAGTTTTGGGAGTTCAGTTCTTTTGTTTGACAGAAGTTCTTGTTCTGGTTTGTCTCAGAGGGGCCAGGGTTGGGAAGGTGAAGGGGATTCTGCTTTAGAAGCGGAAATTTTGGAGTTCATGCAGAATTCTAAGAAACCCAACGTTTTCCCGAGCAAGAAGGATTTGATTGAAGGGGGAAGGATGGATTTAGTGGATAGAATTATGAAACAAGGTGGATGGCTTTCATCTGGGTGGGATTTGGATGTGGAACAAACCATTAAAGAAGATGGCGTTCAAGCTTTGGAGTTGAATTTAGGATTTCTAAAGGAACTTGACGATGGGTTTCTGAGTACTGATAGTAGAATCCATCAAGGGAGATTTGATGGTGGTATAAATGGTTCTTTGGGGAATGTTGACTATGAAAGTTTTGGTGTTTCTTCTTCAGTGCCTTCATCGTCGGGCAGGTAATGCTGCCTATAATACACATTTGATTATTTAAATCTTATCTATTTCAGTAATAGTTTTCTCAGAATGCTGAACTATTCATTTTCTTTCTTTCTTCCAGATGGAAGGAGAGTGAAGAAGAGGCAGGAATTGAAGGTATCTTGAGACGGTTGGAGAAAGAACGAAATCAATCCTTTGGTGTTAGTTTGAGAGAGAAACGAAGTAGTGACGACCAAGATGAGTTACACTCAGAGGGTAAGTAGCTGCATTTTTCTCTATAGTTCTTCAAGATTTTGAGAACTTCAGCGAGTGAAACATTATCATAATTGCATATGTAACTATTTCTGTAATCTTTGAGTCCACTAAGGTTATAAAATTTGATCCATCCAGTTTGTCCCATTGATTCAGGTTGTCCCATTGATTCTCTTTCACTTTTATTCTTTTTATAATCATCTTATTATATTCAATAATTTCTTGAAACAAGTAGATATGTTTGGTGATTGGTCTTGTTCTTCCTAAGTTATTTTCCACTTTGAACATATGTTGGATCTGTATTCAATTAATGTCTGAGACATATTTGGGCTGGCATATACATCTAGTTTTTATTTCAAGTTAGGGGTTGAGATCTTTGTGTCAGTTTTCTTTTGTTATGTTTGAGGTTCTTTCCTCAAGTTGGGATTCTCTGACCCGGCGTGTTATATTGATTTCTCTCAAATACAGTTCGTGAGAATGAAAGAAGCCAACCATCGATGTCAGAAAGCTCCAGTGTGGAATTTCTAGATGACTCTGGTGCAATGTCTTTGAAACCTAATACATGGAGGACATTTTGCTATCAGCGGGCGGCCTCAAAAAGGAAATTTGAAGGTATCCAATAATAGTTTTGGATGGCGTCTATGTTCTTTCGTATCTTTTGTTTTACTTTACTGTTTTTCATGATCACTATGAGTATCAACTGATGAAATTATAAAATATGTTGCTACTGACGATGAGATGGTAGCTAAGGCTGCAAGTGAAATTAGAAATGGGACTGACCTGAACTCTTGTGACCAAGATAAAGTTAACGATAAAGAGATAGAAAAAAATCAGATAAGCTCCCGCCTTCATCTCCTTGGGAAAGAGCTTTCTTCAGTTTTTTGTGGACTTAGGTCTCAGAAAAAGCTACTGTTAGAAAAGGTGCATAGTTTGATCCCTTCTCTTACTATTAGATTCAGGATTATTGCATTTTATGTTGTAGTTTTATGTGAATAATGTTACTGCTGCATCTAATTAAGACCTATTGGAAGATAAAGTAGCTGGCTGCTACAATGTATATGTTTGTCCTTCTGATTCAGTTCAATTTGTTGATCTCCCCCCTCCCCCTCTAATTTTATAGAGGTTTTTAAATGTAATAGATTTATTAGAGCATCTAGAATCATTCACAATCAAAGTTGTCTAAATTTTTTTATTTTAATGTGTAAAATGTAAATAAATACAAGAAACAATCATTGAAGCACCTTAAAAGGGAAAACCACCCATCTTTGGTGGGTTTTTTTTAAAAAAAAATTTAAATGAAGATATGTGCTTATGTTGCTACAATGGGCTGTTTGCTTATTACTGTCAAAGTAAAACAAAAAGTTATCAAGGGATGAAAGAAATACTTGTTAGTGGAGAAGGATCAACTAACCTATGACTATGGAGTTCGAGTTGATGAACTTGTATCTGTACTGTAGGCTATGTATCGTGTCAAGAGCGATAAGACTACCTATTTTGTGCAACCTGATCCAACAGAGACAATTCTAGACATTAAGCAGAAGTTGCATTCTCTTATTGATCAACCAGTCAATGATCAACGTTATCCTGCATGCAAACTGGTGAGTTATATGGCACTGCATTCATTGTTTTTTTTAAGCCAAATGGTTGCAAAATTGCCTCTCTAAAAACTTTTGGATTCTGAGTTTGGCTGAGTTACTTTGCATTTTGCAATAACCGACGACATCTAGTGGTGGTTGTATGTGCTCTCCGGCAAGTAGTGGTTTGAAAAAGACCTCAGAACCATCCATGGAGATGGCAAATAGCACAAGAAACAAGGCTGCATCGGACCTCATCAAGAACAATCTAAAGTAGTCAAGGTATAAAGTATAAAGTACTTAAACCCACTTTTTTCTGCAACAAAATCCCATTTTCTATCATTTTATAATATTTGAGTTTGGTGGGGTTGTTGTTGGTAGAGAGAAGGCAACATAAAGGGGCCAACATCAAGATGTGACCATGAAGGACCCAAGACACCAGTCCCCAAGGTATGTTGTACTTTGTTTATTATCTCCATCGTGATCACTCATTTATGAGACAGATAGTGTTCAAACTTTGCAGATTTTGTTGTAGACATCATTTGACGTTGCATTTATGTTTTCGGCAGACATTGAGAAGGCTTGCTAAGCAGACTCGGAAAGAAGGTTCATTTGTAGACTAGTCGTCAATGATAAACCATTAATTGTTTGTTGTTGTACAACACTCTACTATTGTTTGTGATTCTCTGATCAACATTTATTGATTGAGTATTTTTTTTATTTTTTTGTCTTTGTCAGGCTTATGTGCAGCAACTTGAGTCAAGTAGGATCAAGCTCACTGAGCTTGAACAAGAGCTTCAAAGAGCTAGGGTTCAAGTGAGTCGCAAAACCTTCTTTCTTAATTGAAATTTCAGCTTTTGGAAATAGAATGATAAAAACATAAATCATAACTTGTCAGATTGGATGATAGGAAAATATTTTCCTTCAATCTTTGGAATCGCAACATCTTTGGTGCATGAAAAGTGATTCATGGCATGGGAAATATATGCTGATCATATCAAACACTTTGTAACATCAAGCTTTTTCTTATTCTTTATGCATGAAAAGTATAAAAGGTCTTCTAGCGTTCATAATGTATTATAATATCATTTTTACTGAAATTATAGTATAAGACTGAATTAATATAATATCTAGAGAAAATAGTATTCAAACAAATCAAATTTTGTTAAATTGCCATCTATTCTAAAAGCTTGAAGGCAAGATAAAGTGGTTTGTTGCCATGGACAATGTTGATTGGCTTTTCAGTCTACATGACGTACTTGGTCCAGACTCATGGGCAGGTGAGTGGAGTTTAGAACATGTATGTTCGAAGCACTAAAAATGAAGCCTTAACATAGGTGATACTAAAGGATTTAGTAAATGCTAATACTAAAATGAAAAAAAATCTGAATATTGAATATCAAAGTTTGGAAATATTGTTGTTGGATTCATTATAAAGATGCATAAACTTATTTCAAGGGTCCAATGGTTTATGTGTGCTTCTTGAGGATTATAAGATCAAGTACTTGTTAAAATACCAGTAACTACAATTTGTCGATTTGTTAAAACTCATACATTCTTTAACGCGTGATTTTGGATTTTTTCTTTTATATTATGTCTATATCCAGTCACGTAGTATTGCAAAAGTTATTTCCTTTTTCTTTATTACTTACTAGTTCTATATTTTTTATACCAGGGGGTGTTACAGAGATGGATATTATCTACACAATTAGGTTAGCATAATAAAACTGAAGACACATGGAAAATCTGACATTGGGTGCTTCAGAATATCATGGAAAATCCACTTTCCAGTATTGGGAAAAAACCAAAATGGCTGAAACAAATTCTAGTAGTTATTCAGAAATTGTGCATGCATGCATGGAGAATTGACAAACAACCAAAAAGAAATTAAAACAGTGATAATATCTCTGCAACTAATGTGACTGAAGTTTTTCTTATGTTAATGATTCTCGCAGAGTATGGATTTGAAGTGTACTGCTTGTGTTCATGTAGGTATCTGAGTATTCTTGTACAAGAGTATTCTTGTTTTACTGATCAAAATTTTTCTAATGAACCTGAACATTTAAGCAAGACCTATAGATGTTTTTGTCATTTTGGCTTGAAACTAAAATGCAGGACTTATACATCTGATTGTGATTGATTAACAGAAATAATGCCAAGTCTGCAGCATGATTGGCCACACAATGTGCATAATTTGCTCAATCCTCATATTTGAGTAGAATTTTGATTTATAATCAGGAGCAATTAGGGTCCAAACACCTTAATAGGCACCCTATTCTAGGGTGTGATTTGGAGGTCCTAGAGTAGAAAGAGGATTTTTCAGTTTGTTTTTGGTTTTCTGTATGGGGAAGCCAAGGCATTCGTTGGCCTTTATATGTGTATTGTAGAATGACTGAGTTCTTTATAATTGTTTTGAGTATATTAGGGATAGGGTATAGTTATGTACCAAACTACCAATTTTTTATTGTAGCTTTTGTAAAGTTTTTCATAAGCATACTTTGTATTTGCTGTGCTACTTGATGCAGGCCGCTTGATTGTCAGCTTGTTCTTTATTCTAACATGTTTATCTAATTGGCAGGTTTTTGTGACTAAAAATGGACAAGAGTTGACAGGTCAAATGGCTTACAGGCAAAACAGAAAGGTAGTTCTAAAACACAATTGTCTATCTTCTTTGTTTCTAATGTTGCTACAAGCACAATTGATTATGTCAAAAGCTTCCTAGATGAAAAGTATGATTATTGCTAAGAGATAAGTTTGCATAACAATTGATTATAACAATTGATTATTGCTAGTTTTATGGATTTTCATTAAAAGAGAGATCAAAAGTTTGCATAAGTGGTGTTGTTGTGGTATGTTGTATGTAGTTAATACTATATGATCTTTTGCTTCTTTGCTTATCTCTGTCATCAGTGGGGTTTTATGGCTTTTCATTAAAAGAGGGTGATACTCTTCTGAGGTTTCCCACCAAAAAGTGGTAAGCTAGAAGAGGCAATTGTGCTACAAGGAGTTAAGTTTGGAAATGATGAATACAAGAAAAGTGGTAAGCTCTATCTATCCTTTCTCCTTTTCTGACTTCTTTTCTTATACAACCAATTCCCAAAATATGACAGAGAGTGAAGAATGTCTCCAAAAAATGTCTTTGCTTCCTAGCCGTGATTATTATGTGAAGAATGTCTCCAAAAAATGATTTGTTAGCAATTAGTGTGGGAAGGTTGTTTAGTAACTATTCTTCCCTATGCTTTTCGTTTTATTTTTAATGTTATAAATTAATGTCTTCTTTGTTTCACCTTAACTTTCTGTGCAGCATAGTGCGATGTTTCATAGGCTAGAAGGCCGTTCAGTTGCATCACCAATCCAAGGGCCCAATTCTTCAGGGACAACAGAACTGGGCACAGCATTGCCTGACAGCTCATTAGCTGACACATACTTATCAGTCCCCAGACCAGTGCCATATGATGTTGAACAGAGGTTTTCACGCTTGCAGCGGGCTGGATTGGTCTTCAGACGGGAGAAATCTACGAAAAATTTTCAAGAGGAGTCGCAACTACTTAGAAGAAGTGGTAGTGGTTCTAGCGTGGAACCATCGACTGCTGGGAAGATATGGAATGAAGCTGATATGGAAGAAGACTGTAAAGCTGGTCATCCAGAGTCAGAGAAATCTTTAGCAACAAAAGTATCCCATGGATTAGCATTTGTGCTACCTTCTGAAGATGAGGATGTCTGTCCCACATGTCTTGATGGTAATTTACTTTTTCATCTTACTGTGGATGTTGCTGGTGTCTTAAAGAGCATTGCTAAATTGGAAGGGGGTTTAGATGCTCACTTGCAGTCAAAACTTTTATAGGATTTATTTGGATTGGCCACTGTTAAGGAATATTGCATTTATCTTATCTTTTATCTGCTTGTATTTCTCTGTGCAGAATATACTCCTGAAAATCCTAAGATCATTACACAATGTTCTCATCACTTTCACCTTGGTTGTATCTACGAGTGGATGGAAAGGAGTAAAACATGTCCACTCTGTGGAAAGGTACCTGTAGATTATGGACTTATTGTACTAGTATCATGAACATCTTAATAATGTTATTCTCTTTGAATTTATTATTAAATAGTGCTGGTAGCTATAAGGTTAAAACTTATTATTCATAAAATGAAGTTTGTGCTTTGCTTGAGGGGTTAATTTCATCCATCGGATTTTTAAATAATAAGTTTTCTGAAGATAGAACATGAAACATGCTTCTTTTTATTGTTTGTAAACAACTAACGAATGCAATTTAAGGACTGAAGGATAAACATGATGTCAGAAAATACGAATTACAATTCAAGATATCAAATTATGATTTCTATCGTTTAAATGAGTTACTTCATAAACACTGAACATGCTTGGTTGAATAATGTGACTGACTTATGTTAGCAATCGAGCCATCATCACTGTACTTATGTTAGCAAGATCTCAGGTTCCATTAAAAACATGAAATAAATATTATAATTCTTACAATGCATGTAAACTTTTTTTTTATCATGATTATATTTTAATCTTTTTTTGTTTATGGTCTGTAGGGGCTGTTCTTAGCAGCAGGTGGTGCAGGTGGCAATGTTAGCTCAAGTGGGTGCCTTTAGTGTTTTTGTTGTTGTGTTGTGGAGACCCACATTAACAATGCCATTAATATTGTTGTTATTGAATAATCAAGAAACCATTTAATGGATCAGCCAGCCTAGGATGACTTCATGAAACCTGCAATAATATAATCAAGTTGAGACTGAGTTGCCGCTGTGTTGACTCGGACAGTCTACTAACTTGGAATTTTGTTTTGGCTATAGTGAAAAAGAAGCCACAGAGATGTGTTTGTCTCAGAGTTGTAGGATGGTGATGTTTTTGTTATTTTGTACTTGTAATGTTGTAGTTTTCAACTATACGTGACATTTCAGTATACATAATTTTTGGTTAATACAATGCCGCGAGTATGCGTCGAGATTCCTACAAGCATTTCAGTCTACATAATGTTTGTGCTGCAATGCAGTATAATACATGTATTACTCCATCATATTATATATAGAAGAATTGGCTTTAAAGCAACATTTTTATATATAACAACTGTAAAACATCATAAAATAATATAAGTAATTTAACTAAACACAGTTTCATATTATCACCCTCATCTCTTTTGTTTATGAACTAGTGTAATACCCGTGCCGATGGCACTACTACAGAGTACATCGTACTATCACGGAATTGTCGAATAATCGCAGCTGGGTATAACACAAACTAAATAACTAAATTAATATACTAACACAAAGGTATAACATTTCATATTTAAATCAATAACAAAATTGCAAAAGACAATGAGGAAAAAACCTGTTCAAATGCAAAAAATGGAGTTTGTAGAAACATACCCAATCAAGTAAATCCGCAAGTAAGCAGCACTGAGAATATTGAGAGCTGCTCCACGCCTTATATCTCCAAGTGAAACCATTTATCAAACTACATAGAAATTTATTTCCCTGTAAATGATAAAAATCAAATCAATATACTACCCAAGGAAATATAAATAGGTGAACAAAGAAATCTTTAACACTTTCACTAACAACACACTCACATTGATCGATTCATGAATCAAATTCAAGTAAGCGAATCAAAGAACAAAACCTCAATTTGCAGTGAAGTTCAAACAGTGAATAGGAAGACTGAACTGACCTTCTTCTATACTCCGATAAGCGATTCGAAACGCATCAAAAGAGTCAACTTTAGTTTCGATTTCGATCGAAATCAGTAAATGATTATCAACTTTGGCAGTGAATCGAAGAGAAACCTAGGTAGAGGAGAATGGTGAAAGGGGTTTAAAGTTGCAAAGGAGAAGGAAAGAAACAGACCTCTGAGAAGAAGAATAAGAAGAACCCCAAAGCATCTGAATCAAACTTCTTCTTCTTTCGTCCTCTCCTTCTTTCCTCCCTCTTCTTCTCTGCTTCGAGAATCGGTGGAGGAGGTGTGGAGAGAGTGAGATCAGATCTGAAGAAGAAGGTTTGGAGGTTTGGGGGAAAAAAAAAAGGATCTTCAGATCTGAAGAAGAAGAAGAAGAGGAGAGGTGAAGAAGAAGAATCTACCAAAGAAGAAGAAGGAAAAAAAACTCGAAACCCTCTTATTCTCTGCTTCGAGAAAGGAGAGAGTTTGGGTGGGAGGGGTTTGGGTAGTGGAAGAGAGGGGAAAGGAAGAGAGGGAGAGGAAATCATCGAGGGTGTATGATTTCACTTAAGTTATAACAAAAGCCACGTAGGACAAACAGAGAGTGAGCACTGTTCATGAACAATGAAAAGCCTCTTTGAAATGTAAGGTAGATGGAATGCAGGCTGCTAACACAAGTGTTGTTACTAATGGGAGCATGTTGCTATATGTTGCAGAGTGCTATGTTGTGACATGTAATGTTGTTTAGGAAGGATTTCTGTTAGATTAGTTTTCAATAAATGTAGTACTATAAATAAGAGAGCATAAGAGAGAAAAAGGGATTCATTTGATTTGTAAGAAAATTGTACACTTGAGCATTTGCTCTACAGAAGATTAGCTATCTCGAATTAGCTTTCTTATTGAATACAATCCATTCCATTTACTGCCATCAATCCAGAATTACAATTACAAGTTCTTCAGTCTGTAATTTCTCTTCATTGCCTGTATTGCATCACTGTCAATAGAACTGCATTGGGTTAACACCGTGACCAAAAAAAAAAAAAAAAAAATTTGCAACGGCTTAAAACCGTGGCTAACTATTGCAACGGCTAAGAACCGTGGCCATACCTTGCCACGGCTTATAACCGTGGCTAGTACTGGCCACGGCTTAAAACCGTGGCTAAAAATATTGCAACGGCTTAGAACCGTGGCCATAACTTGCAACGATTTTAAGCCGTGGCTATTCCTGGCCATGGCTTAAAACCGTGGCTAAAATTTTTGCAACGGTTTTGAACCGTGGCTAAATCATCAACCGTCCTCGAGTATAAAACCGTTGCTAATATATTTTGCCACGGTTTGTAGCCGTTAATGGGGATTTAGTGACGCCTCTACAGCCCACGGCTCTAAGCCGTGACAATGGGTTACCCCCACGGTTCAAAACCGTTGCTGATGGGTATTTTTGGTGTAGTGGATGTGGATAAGATTGAATATATATGATAAGAATGGATAAAACCGAATGTAGATAAGATTAAATAAGCACAATGTTGTCGTTGAAGAATCGTACGACAATGTAGAAGCTATTGAGTCTCGTGTTTGCTTAGGAAAACTATAAATAAAGATCACAATATGAAGTTTTAAGAATCATCCAAACATTTGTTATGTGATACAAGTAGCTTTATGAGTAATTATTAGTAAAAACTAATAACATTATATTTCGTATTGATCAGAGATGCTAGGCAAAGTAAGGTGAGATGTTCTGCTTCTAATTTTAGTGAATAGTCATTACCTATATTAATGTTTTCATTACTTATGCATGTTACATTTTGAGATTATTAAATGTTATGTTTGAGATTGGTTATGTCATGATATGACATGCATATAGGATTTATATTTAATGCACACTATAATGCATATGTTGTGTTAATTCATATTGTTTAAGATTACAATTATTATTAGATCGGCTAGGTAAATTTCCATTCAAATAGTGCACTAATATAATGTACCACCAGGGATGGCTTGGGTATAGTTATACTTATTCACCTTCTACAAACTCTCAAACTCAATCCTTACTCTCTTCAACTTTTCCAACCCCTTTAAGAAGAAGAGTAATCCCTTATATAGATGAGATATTTACATGAAATTGTGCATGTAAATATCCCACCAAAATATCCTACCACTTACACCTTCCCTTAGTAAGAGTGTCTAAAAAATATCTTACACAGATCCCTATAACACTATTATAATATCTTGTTTATTTCTTTATTCCCACTTTGTCCTCTGCTTTGATCCGAATTCTCTCATATACCCTTCTTCAGCGTGTTTTTACCATACGCTCTTTATCTTTGTTGAGTACCACCCAAGCGACACTTATATTGAGATAGATATGGTTCCTACGTACACCAAAAAACAAATAGTTATACTTGTCGATGACATCAACACTAGGGTTGTCTAGTGTATATGTTGTATAATACACATTGGGTAATACTAATATATATTATGTGAATTGTACGATTAGCAATTAATGCGTTCAGATCTGTCCTCGTTGATCCCGATGATATCTAACCTACAAAAAAACCACGGTTAAGCCCAAGACCAACATTTTGGTGGCTGAAGGAACTCCGATGCTTAAATCAGATACTTGTTTGAGAAAGATTGAAGAATGTATGTAAAATTGTAGTGTGTATACTTGTCTACCTTTCTTCCTCATTTCATCGACTCTTATAGGGAGCCTTCCCTCCCCAACTGTCCCTGCGATCGAGGACGTGATGGAGGAGTTCTCACATAAGATCTTATGTGTGCATGACTGAGTACTTCGGCATTTCGCTATGTTTAGGACCCAATGCTTGATTGGGCTAAAGCTGATTTCGTGCGAGTGGATCTCGAGCCTGTGACAGCTTTGAGATTCACTGTTTGAGCCTTATTGTCTTGGGCCAAGCCCTAAGACCCGTGTCTCTAAGGCTGGTGTATCTTGGGTTTGAGCTCCTAACTTAAGCGATGAATAGTAGTCATGCACATGGGTCTGCTCGGGAATGGGTTGAAGCCTTTAACATGCTAGGGTTAGTCCATGCCACGTGTATGGTAGTGATTGAGTGACTGTTTGATGTCTCATCAGCTACTCCCCCTAGTTAGTGGATCTGCCCATTGGGCCATTGACAACGTGTGAAGGTTCGTGGTATGTCATGATGGCATAATTTAGGCACCTTTTCAGTTTTCGCACTGAATTAAATGTTTATGTCATGGTTAGGTAAACGTTTCCCCTTTGCACCAAACCTATATAAGCTTATTTTGGGGGGAATTTTCACCTTTAACTTCTTAGAGCTTCTCTTCGTTTCGGCCTGTGTCTTTTTGGCTTGGTTGAACTTGAGTTCTTGTTTAATCATGTCTATACCACTTAACTTCTCGCGAGGGAGAAATCTCAGAAATTTAGACTTCTTCAGAAAGTATTTGTTGTCCGAGGAAGATCTGGTGGCTATCTATAGGCAATACGAACTCCACAGTGAGCTGGGAGTGTCGCTTCTCACGAAAAGGGATTGTCACTATGTTCCGTCGGAGGGGTGCATCTGCATGTACAGACCATGTTCGAGGATGGTGTTTCCCTGTGCCTAGTGTCATTTCGCGCCACTTGTATTCTTTGGGCATATCCCAAGCGGGTGGGGTGTTCGGATTGCCATTCTGATTAGGGCAAAGGACATCAAAATTTATATGTCGATGAGATTGCTCTGCTCTCTGGCTTCCATCAGGATGAAAACCAGGGTGTCTGTTGGGTGTGGAGGCCTTGTTGTTTGACTGGCCAAGTCAAGGATCTGAATGATTGGCAGATGCCTTGTTTTTTTGCCTATGCGAAGTTTGAGTACCTCTCTTTTGATGGCTTAAAAGTTATCCCCCTATTTGGGAACCTCTGTAAGTTTTTTCTGTTTTCCATTAAAGTTTATCAGTGTCTGACTCATTCGTTGTCTTTGACTAGGGGTGCCCGACTATACAGTCATATCTTCTAAAGAGGAAAAGATGAAGGCTAGCTTCATTGCTCTTCCGCCAATACCTATTTTGGAAGTTATCCATCCGGATAATATCAAGCAGAATGGATTGATTTTTGGTGAGGTTGGTGATGTGGGGCATGCCCTATCCATGCCTACCAATTCTTCTTCAGGCGCAGAGGCGCCGGCACCTGGGTCTCATAAGAGAAAGTTGCCAAATATGCCTAGCGCTTTGGAGAAGAAAGTCAAGGGTTGCTTACTCGCCTTCATCGATCTAAAAGGCTCAAGTTATGGTTCAATCCTCCTGCTGCTCCTTGAAACGGGGAGAGGGACGTTGTGGACCTAATCGTTGATGAGGAGTCTCCGGGGGGGCTGGCTTGATCTGAGATGGAAACGGAGCGATCGTCATCAGATGTTGCTGCTCATTGCTCTTTTATTGCAGAAGGATAGTCTGCACCTGAGAGCATTGACCATGACCCCTCCATGGGTTCGGGAATTGGAAATTTTTCGATCCTCCTTTCATTATTGTTGCTAAGGGGAAGCATGTTGCTGAATTTCTTCCTTAGGAGATGCAGAGGCAGAGATGATGTCGGCCTTGATACCGGTGCTCATCATCACACTGAGGCCAGAGTTAGTTCCCACGCTCCGATATATACCGAGGTGGATCACAGGTTGTCACTATTTATCGGATGACGAGGAACTTCTCTTGGATAGCTAACCGGCTACCATTGAAGAATGCGGCTGTGGAGGCACACATCACTCGCGGTCAACAACTTCTGATGCTAGTTAGTTGACAACTTGATCGTTTTGCCACTTAGTTTTTTCGTTGTGCTGTAATGTTAATTCTTGCGCGTTGTTTTCTAATCAGGGGATGAACCACCTGACCCATGCTGGCATGGCGGGTACTGAAGTGGTGTCTGTAAGAGATAAGGTTTTTTTTCCTTGGAAACAAATTTTTTCGACTAGGAGACCCAGCTTGCTAACGCCCGTAAAGAGGCTCGCTGACTTAGCAGTTGGCCGCTCGGGCCTATCTGGAGGCCGAGCTGCTTGAAGCCCGGAAGGGTATGACTAGCGTTTTTCTTGTTTAATCTTCTTTGGAATCCTAGCTGAAAGGGATCCAAGGGAGTCTGGATGAAAGATGCTCAGGAACAACGGGACAAGGCGATAGATGAGCATGTTGTGTTTGCCAAGCACTTGTCAAACGTCGAGAAGTCTGCCACTGACTCTAAGAGTGTGCTAATCAGTGAGCGTGCTGAGGCAGTTCGCCTAAGGGGGCTTTAGGAGGCCCTTCAGATCAATTTTTATAACTCACTCAAGAGCATGACTTCGAACGTGCTCATCGTGACGAGGTAGGTTGCAAGTTGGTTGTCTTTGAAGGAGGCCTGACCAAAGCAGCTAGGGAACTGAATAGCTCTAAGGAAGAATGGGAACCTAGAGAGAAGGAGCTTCACGAGGTTGTTGGTAAAGCTCGAGCCCGTGATGTTGCTTCCGGAAGGTTGGAGTTGATAGATTATATCCTGGAGCGCCACAAAGATTATATCCAGGAGTGCCACAGAGATTGGGATCTCTCCATTTACTGGCCTCTTGCTTATGCTCAGTTCGATGAAGCAGATGACTTTTCCTCTGGCCCACGAAGTGGCCCTAGAGCTAGTTCAGGTGTCACGAAAATGATTGCCAGTCATGTTGTCCAATAGCTTGTTTCAAACTATGTTTCCCATGAAGCTGCTCCTGACTCTATTCCCACTGAATGAGCGACTTTTGTAATGAAAGGAAAAAATTATCAATGAAAAAATTCCCCCTTCTATGTTGTTTTTTGTATTTGTGTCTGTAGTTGTCGTACTTGCCACTTCCAATTCTTGCTTAGATTAGGCTGAGTTGAGATGGAGCAGGCGGGCATATCTACCCCCACCTAAATTAGGGTTTTGGTCTGAACTACAACTGTTTTTTTGTTTGTCTAAGCATATTCTGTCAACAATAATAATTTAATCAGCTATGAGAGTTAAGTTGTACGATAATCACCTTTGTTTGTGCGGGTCGTGCTCCCTTAGTGACTTGATTACTGTATCCCTCAGTAGTTGATTTTGCATAGGGATTGTCCTCGTTCCGAATAACGCATTTCCTTGCTAGTCTCTAGCCTTTTACATGCTAGGGTTAGTCTATGCCACGTGTACGACTGTGATTGAGTAATTGTTTTATGTCTCATCAGCAATATAAAGTAAAGCTAATTTATTCATTTGCTAAAGTATTTGATGTGCATTAAATATTCTTGTGATTACTCTAACCGTTTTTTTTTTTTTTTTTTGCAAGGCTCTAAAGGATAGTTATACATTTTATTAATGTATAATTTTGAGTTATTAGTTTGTCTAATGATATTGGCATGACTAGATCTGAGATTAGGGTATAAGAGCTACTCATTGGGTCTTTACTTAATATTTGCAGGATATGAAAACTGGTGAAGACTCAGATTGGGAGGAGCTTTGGGATGAATAATTATGTTAAATAATTATATAAGTTAATTTTTTTTGTAATTGATGCATTATGCGTGTTTTAAAATTCGAATAGACTGCAATTTCGATAAAGTACGTCTTAATAGTTGCATGTTGAAATGAGTTGTTTTCCGGATCGTCACACAAACCATCTTCTTGAGCCATCCTAAAATGAGCATTCACTCTCAAATGCAACAGAAAAATGAGCCTTATTTAACACCACATGTTGAGGGGTCATAAACTTCTCGTTCAATGAGATTATTTATTTTATTTAAATTAACCTCTAGGAGGGAGGGGCAACTATGGAATGCCAGACCTTTATTACTGTAGCAAAAAACTTTTACACAACGTCGGGGGTACATTACGACTTTACCCGAAATAAAACCAGCGGAAACAATCCTAGTGAAAACTGCAAAAAACCAAAAATCTAAGGCTCTAAAGCATATCCTCAAGAAGAGAGGCCTTACTCAAGATATAAAGCCTTAATCAATAAGGCCTTATTCAAGTGCTAGGCTTTACTTCAACAAAGAGAAGAACCAAGAAGCACTAAAAATATACCAACCAAATAAAGACGCCATGCTGCCAAGCAACCAGATCCTACCAGCATCAAAAGCATCGATCGCATCAACCACCCGGCCAACCATCAGCACCTGCCTGCTGCCAATTTAAAACCAAACATAGTATACCATTTTTCTGTTTCCTAATGAAAACGGAGTGAGTACCACTCTGTTTTGTGAGCAGCTCCACCACACCAGCAACCATCCCAGCAGCACATGGCAACCACACATCAACTTAGCAACACGGCAGCAGCAGCATCGTAAACACACTGCAGCACCGCAATACAGCAACAACACTGCAACAACACCGCACCTCTGCAACAACACTACAACAACATCGCATCTCAGCAAGACAACAACAACACAGCAGCAGCCAATGCAACAAATTGCCAGTTGTTTCATGTATTTTGCAATCAGTGTAGCAATTTCCTACATCTCTCTGCGGCGTGATTGCACTGCTCCAATTTGCAAATGTCCCCAAGCCCTCCCCTGCCACCCTTGCAAAGCCCCACGATTTTTCAAAGTGTTGCCGCAAAATAGATTGCAAACCTGAACCTGCACCGTGACTACATTTACCACTTCCCTGCAAAAAATATCCAGCTAAAAACCGACCCCAAACACAGGTCCCTTAAGCATCCAGGCACTGCCATTACAACCCCTGAATTTCTAACCACCAAATTCTCCTTACTTCCTTTGAATGTATCCAGTATGGTTCTTGTCAAGTAACAGAAGAGCCTTTGGCCTATTGGGAAGAGTCTCCCAGGTATAGCTTATCGATCTCTCATCAACTTGGGCCAATTTTGCTAGTGAATTAGCAACTGAATTTGTCTGTCTAAATATATGTCTACAATGGCAAGCCAATGAATTACTAATGTCTCTAATCTCTCTCTCCAAAGATTATGTAGAAGCCAAAGAACACCAACTTCGCCAAATAACCACTTCTTAACCAACATAGAATCAGTTTGTATCAGACAGTTACTAAGGCCTTCTCGTACAAAAAATTTTAGCCCCTCCAATAATGCTCTGGATTCGGCTGCATTGTTTGTCCCCAAACAAAAATGAACTTGTCCCACCACCACAAAAACGCCATCCGATTTTCTGATGACAAAACCACCAGCTGCTATATTCTCAGCAGATGATCCATCCACGTTCAAAGCCAACCAATCTAAAGGGGGAGGCACCCAAAACACCATACAAGGAGAAATCACCCTAACCGCCCTATCTGACAAGCCTAGTCTTCGTAAAAGCACTGAATTTCCATCCGTTTTCTTAGGAACAAATATTTTTGAGACACGTCTAATCTAGTGATATACTTTTATTACCACATAGTTCGCTGAGACTTCCTTTTCTTCATACAATTTATTGTTCCTCTGTTTCCAAATCTCCCACAGGACAAATAACGGAGTAAATTGATAAAGAGTAACAGTTAAAGATGATTTTTTGCCTAATCTGAACCAACACCCTAACATGGTTCCAACTTCCATCGGTCTATGCACATGAACATCGAAGACTAAATCAAAATGGTTCCACACCCTCTCTGCCATTTCGCTTTCTAAGAACAAATGCTTGGTAGTTTTATCCCCATGTATAGAGCAACAGCTACATTTCGAAGCAAGTTGAAAGCCTATCCTTCTTAGTTCCCCATCCACCGAAATGGCTTTCTTTACAATCTTCCATATAAAAATAGAAATCTTGGAAGGCAATAAAGGATGCCAAATTTTCTTCCAAAATCTATGAACTTGCCCCCTTTGGCGGAGGATATGGCAAAATGAGTTAATAGAAAATTTTCCATCATTCGTAGGTGTCTAAATTATTGTATCTCGGGTGTCAACTTCCCCCCACAGCCTATTAGCATACAGCTCTTGGGCCTTACATTGTAAGACGGGACCAAGGGAGATAAAATCGTCGCTATACATACTATTCAACGATGGCCATTTATTTTCACTTTCTACCCAACCCATACACTGAAATTCCTCCCCCATAGCCCAGTTTTCATTAAAAAAAATTCACATCACCAATTCCAATCTTCCAAGTACTATGATCCGCCAAAAACATCCTGAATTCAAAAAATTCCTTCATGAATGGTGACATACGTACCCACCTTAACCACATGCTGCCTGATGGGGATGTGCCTAATCAAAATAATTCTACCCCCTGGGGAGAGTAACCTGGCCTTCCATCCCTGAATTCGTTGCTTGATTTTATTAACTAGCTCATCAAAGAAAATGATTTTACATCTCCCCTAATATATGGGAAACCCCAAGTAAGTAAAAGGAGAAGCCCTAAACCGGAAACCTGTCCATTGTTTTATGAGAACCATTCTTTCAACCTGCACCTTATCTGCCAACATAAATGAACTCTTTTCCACATTAATCTTCTCACCAGACACTAGACAATATTTCTTGAGAAATTTCATACAACCCATTACAGATTATTTTTTTCCATTAAGGAAAATCAAAGTGTCATCTGCGTACAACAAGTGGGTAATCGAAGCACATGATCTTGGAGTATAATAGAAACCAATTTCATCATTATAAAACACCCTGGTAAGGCCCATACTAAGCACATCAGCAACAATGACGAAAAGGAGGGGAGATAAAGGATCCCCTTGCCTAATACCTTGAGAAGAGCGGAAAAAAAAGTCAAATTTGCCTTGTAACAAGACCGAGAAACTGCAATAAGCAATACAGTTAGAAACCAGCAAACAAAATCTATTGTCAAATCCAAATTTCCTCAATACTGAAAGGAGATAGTCCAATTCAATCCGATCATACACTTTTTCCATGTCCAATTTCAAGACCACATTACTCCCTTCCACCTTTTTCCCAATGTCTCTCATTAGTTCCTGAGCCAAGCCAATATTTTTTGTAATTGATCTACCTTTTATGAACGCCCCTTGTTCAAAGGAAATAATATTAGGTAATACCCCAGCCAGACTCATACACAGAATTTTACTACACACCTTGTAAGTGACATTACATAGACTAATTGGTCTAAACTCTGCAAAACTTTTTGGTTTGTCAACTTTCGAAATGAGGGTGACAAAATTCACAAAGTATGAACCTGGCAAAGATGTACATGCAAAAAACTCCTTCGCTGCCTCCCAAACATCTGTACTAACAATATCCCAGCAGGATTGGAAAAAACCTGTTGTGAAGTCGTCCGGACCCGGGGCACCATTCTGGGGGATACTAAAAACAACATCTTTCACCTCTTCCAAACTCGGCTGCCTCATCAACTGATCACAATCTCTAGGTTGGAAAAGGCTCGAGATGCAATCTAAGAATTCTGAATCGTCCCTGTATCCTTCTAACGTCAGCAACTTATTGAAGTATTTATTCGCTTCCAATAGAATTTCCTTGGGGGTTTGTGATCTGATTTCCATCCATCTTAGTAATTTTTGAGATAGCGCGCCTTTTCTGTTTTGATTTCACCGAGGCAAAAAGTATTTTATACACGCGTCCCCTTCCTTGAATTCTTTTTCCCCTGATTTCAGCTTCCAATAGATTTCTTCCCTTACTAGCGCCAATTTATACTCTACCTGGCATCTGTTCAAATTCTCATTATCATTCAAATCCCAACCCTGGACCAGGCAGAACTCCAACTGTTTAATTTCATCTTCTAGCCGCCTCAAGTGACTAAATATGTTTCCAAAAATGTTAGTGTTCCAGGCTCTAAGTTTCATTCTCAAATGTTTAAGCTTATAGCCCAAACGATTCATGGCTCCTTGTATAGGAAAAGAGGTGTTCCACTTGATAGAAACAAAATCCAAAAAATCATGGTGAGTAGTCCACATTATTTGAAATCTAAACGAAGACATGCCCGCTCTAGGCATTACAGGGAGAGAAACCAATAACGGTGAGTGATCCGAACAAGTTCTAAGCAAATGTTCCACCTGTGTAGACTGCATATCAGAGACCCATTCAGAATTCACCAAATTATTCAATCTTGCCCACATCCTGTTGTCACCTTACCTGTTATTGCACAATGTGAATTTTGACCCCACAAATCCAAGATCCATTAGACCACAACTAGACGTACAACTAACGAAATCTGACATAGCCGTTGTATCAAGAAGTCGTCTCCCCAATTTTTCTCCACTCTCTGCAATAACATTAAAGTCTCTACCTACCAACCAAGGCTTAGAGAGTTCCATTCCAAAATTTTCCAAATCCTCCCAGAGGCTATATCTCTCTTGCAGCGTACACTTAGCATAAACAAAAGAAACATAAAATATCTTCTTTGAGATGGTGATAGCTACCTTGCAATTAATAACCTGGTCTGAATTGCTCATCACATCCACATTAAGGTCAATCTCCCAAACTTTACCTTCGTTAACTTCGTTCGATGCAAAGGAAGTTAAACTAACTCTCCCACCAATATCCAAATGCCTATCTACAACAATCATTGGTTCAACAATGGCCGTTAGCTTCACTTTATTGTCTTTGACAAGTTTATTAATCCTGCAACGGGTGGCCCTGTTTCCAACACCCCGCACATTCCAAAACATGATTTTGTCAATCATTATGATGGGGAACAACAGTCGAGCTTTTAGGGCCCCTACGCATCTTGGGAGGATGTACTTTTCCGGGCTTCTCCGCCAATTTTCTTTTTGCATCATATGATTTGTATTCTGTTTCTGGCTTGTTTTTGGGATCCCTAGCTATCTCACTATCCGAGTGTCCCTCTCTTTGTAGAATCACCAATTCCTTACCCTGTTTTGGCTCCTCCCGATTATTCGCCATGACAAGAACTTTGCCCGAATCACCACCACCACTCTGCCAATCACGTCCTCTCCTTTTTCAGCACTATCAGTCATTATGTTGTGTGATGATTCCTCTGCAAAAGGAACCACAACCCAAGGTGTTGTCCCTGAGTTTGCATTGTTCGAAGAAGCATTTGGGCTGCCTTTGTCCATCGCTCTTCTGACTTCGTTTACTGAGTACCATGCATCCAACAATGCTTTCATGATCGATTTGTTTGAGCCGCTGCCCTGTGATTCCGACTTCCTTTCACTGGTGTTGCCGTCTTCTGAACTAACAACGATAGCCCTTATTAATCCCTTCCTATCAATATTTCTATCAGCCACCTCTACTCCATCCTCTAGCTCGCTGTGAAACTGACCAGCAAGAGGCGTTAAAAAAACCTCCTCCTTATTTGGGATCGCATTCTCTAACTTGTACGAGCTTGACTCTCCAACCTGCACCTCCAATTCCTGATCGTCGTCTTGGTCCAAACCCTCTTCTTGAAGTAATACAAAACTATTTTGCATGTGAACTCCTTGTTCCGCCACTTCCATGTTGCCAACACCTATTTTCGACCCTGTAACAGGAGCAATCTCAGTCCTATTTCCACTCGCAGGGTCTCTGTTCTGCTTCTCTTTCACGTTGTGCACTTCTTCTTTGCTTAAAGACAAGTCCTTGTTATACTCTAACTCTTCAGTCCATGCCAAGTTTCCTGGGATCAACTTACTTACCGGTTCAACAGAATTCTCATTATTGTCTCTTTGTTCTTGTTCAACTCTGATTTTTGCATCTTTCATCTCCTCTGCTCCACCAATTCCTTCTCCTTCTTTAACTGGCACTGTCATCTGTTTGTTCACTGGCACATAAAGTTGTTTTGTTGGTTTTTCTAACTTCTTTGCTTCCTCTTTATTTCCTTTTCCCACATCTTTTGTATTTGAGAGGTTGGCTTTCTTATGGCCAAGAAGTTTGCGACAGTAAGAGTCGTGATGCCCCACCATTGCAGAGTGATCGCAATATTTAAATCCCGTATAGGTGATTGACTACCAGAAACCGTGACTTCCCGAGGTTTCTATCCAAATCTTCGGAGAAAACTCAAAAGATAGATCCATCTCCACACATATTCTAGCCGTCTTTGGTTTTATATAACATTGGGTGCTTTCATCAATGCCTAAGAAGGTACCTAAGGAATCACCAACTTCCTCCAGAAAGACGAGATGAAAAACCTAAGTGGAAGGTTAGGAAGATCTATCCATAATGGCACACGAATCGGATTCGCCTTTAAACTGAAACTTTGATGCCATCCAAAGGCTTTAAAGTTAACCCCTTGGATTAGGTATGAATCTCTAGAAAGAGCCTAGCAACCCCATGGTAAAGTCCCCCGTCACCCCCAAGATTTGTGGATAGTCTCTCTGATGGCCTCTAGGGAAGGACGAAAGCTCGAAAACTTAAGCACTATAATGTATTTCTTCGCATATTCATCCAGCCTTCTAGCATTTGTAGTTGTAAGTGACAACGCAGGGAGGCCCTCTTTACCAAAACGAGTACCTTCCAAGGGTGTTCTATCTATTTTTGAGGCTTTTACAACTCCCAAAGCCTCCAGGAAGGATCTTGGTGGCGTCCCCATAGCCTGTTGCTTGCTTCCATCCCCAGGAAGATGAGGGAAGCCATGGCCAGCTGAAGGAGCCGCTAAGAAAGAGGAAGCAATGCCCTAAAGCCTACGGTCCAGATTTGTCGTTCTATGAGATCTCACTTTACATTTGATGGAAGTCTTTGATGTCGTTTGATGAGCAACCAATTCAATGTATATGAAAAAAATAAAAAAGACAAAGAAAAACTTGTTTCAACCTTTGCTATTTTATTAACTAACAAATATTACAACGCTCTTGCAAGAACAATTTCTCGAGAGACTAATTTCATAGATGCCTAAACTTCATACAAAAATTCAAGATTAAACAATTTCAAATCAAACAAGGAAAATCTATTCCTAATAAGAAAAGTGATTCATGTTTGGCTTTTTTTTGGCTTTGCAAAGAGAACTTTCATGTGCAAAATCTTGAATTAGAAGCTTCTAAAAGTTTATAAACCATTTGGGGCAATGCCCCGAACCCTATGTTTCCAAAACAGGATACGACTTACACCGCTAGAACCTTACATCTTATATAAAAGTGAGGTGTTAAGTTTACATTTAAACCTACATTTGGGCTTACCATGGATGCATAATCTAATACCTATACGAGAATGGGTTGAATGAATAGTGACACTAGTACATTTTTTAATTTCGATATTTGCCCTTCACATCAATGCATGGCCCACTAGCCCCAACAAGTGATAGGTTGGCTATGCTACTTCAAGTTCTACAAGTTTAGATTGCTACACATTGTTGTGGTGATCTAAAAATACGAATCATGAGAAAATCAAAAGGCTATTTACTAACTTCATGTTTATATAACTTACAAGTTTGATTTTTTCAATATTTCTGCAAATTAAAACTGTGTTAACCCCACTAGCTAGGTGAGAATTGGTAAACTAATTTCTAATACCTCATGTTGAACATGTTAGTGATTAGATAAACTCAAATTTCAAGGAAATCAAAATGCTACTAATTTTGTGTACCCTATAAATTCAAGACCTTATAGTTTATTGTGAAATTTATTGATTTTCGTAAAAATGTTTTAAAAAAACTGGGTATGCTACATTTTTAACGGTTATAGACCCAACTTGAGCATGTAGTGCCAATATGAATGTGATTAAAAAAAAAATCACAATATGAATGGGACGATTTTTATGTAATTAAAAAAAAAAATCACCCTATGAATGTGAGCACACGTAGTGTGTGTGAAGGTACTAGTATAACTTTACATATTTTGGCACATCCATGAGCCTAATGTTGATGCTCTCAACAAAAGTTGTTGGCATTAATTAACAGTGCTTAACATGATTGTTATTGCAGTCTACGTTTTAACTGCTATTCAGATTGGTGAAACACTGGCAGAGGGTACAGATAGAGGCGACGAAGCCGAGAGATGCGGACACATGCCTGCCTGCAGGTTTTGTTGCATATGTAATGGGTCCTACCTACCATGCATGCATGAACGGACAACGATGTCAATGGTAGGTAAATGAGTGTGCATATGATGAAGACAGAACAACCATGTAATTTGGCTGCATGAGTGCCTCGTCCTCCCCCCCCCCCCCCCCCAGCTAGCTTTGACTCTTTAAATTTTGGATTACGACATTTTTCAGGTGTATTAAATCCTTGAGAATCTACTAAACAGTAAACTCAACCCCCCTCCCTCCCCCAAAAATAGTCCTTTCTCCCTCCCCCAAAAATAGTCCTTTTAAACTTAAAACTTCTTCGGATCAGGATTGTGATTTTTTTTCCCCAGTAAAATTGATTTTAAGAAATATTTCTTTGTGTATAGAAAAATGAAAAAATCCTTAATGTAATTTTGAAGTTGTCAATATAATTTAAGTATTTTAAACTCTTATTTACTACATAAATAATATCACAAGACTCATAATGTCATATAGACAACATATAGCATAACATTCTTATATTACAATTTAGAATGATGTTTTATTGTTTATTTATTTCTGAAACACATATCAAATCATAAGGATTTGAGATAAAAGATGATTACGAATGAAAGTTGGAAAAGGTGTTGAGGGTTGATATTCATTTTTCAATAATGGGATGTTTGTAAATATAAAACATGTAAAATGGCAAAGAAAATGAAATATTGTGGGATGTACATGTGATCGAAAGAAAGTATTTTTTTCATTTTAAAAAAAATGAAAATTATCATAATTAATTACGTAGTTGTATGATTTTGGTAAACTTGGTATCGTTGAAATGCAATTTTGAAGATCTTTCTAACAAAACCAATGATCAATACAAACATTTAAATTTTCAAAATATGTATTTTATTATTAAGAAATATAAGTACTTTTTATATTGTTATGCCAATGTATAATATTTTTTAAAGAAATGAATAGACATTTTAATAAACATTCAAACAAAGACCCCGAACTTTCATTCGATTCTAATTTTAACTGAGTATGACTTTAAAAAATGAGTATTTTACCGTAAAATTAGATTGCACCTCAAAATTAAAGTTTACATTATAAAATATATTTTTTTATAGACCTGGTTGGGGGCAATGGTAAAGATGGTGGTGAGGGTGTCCAATGCATGATAATTATCAGAAAAAATGCATGTAGAATGCGAATGACGCCGGTAATATACTAGTCTCTATTACAATTTAGAGTGATGTTTTACTGTTCATTGCTGATTGGGACAAAAATCAAATCATAAAAATTGAAGATAAAAAAAGGCTAGGATTGAAAGTTGAAAAATGTGTTGAGGGTTGACATTTATTTCCTATGATAGCATGTTTGTAAATATTAAACATGTAGGGCAAGCAAAATGAAAAAATCATTTAAAAAAATTAATAGAATGTACGTGTGGTGGAGAGAGAAAGTATTGTGTTTCCGTTTTTCTCAAAATGAAAAAAAAAATCTACATAGTTATATATGTATTAAAAAAAAAGTCTAATGCATTTCACACTATTGGTATTTTAAAACAAAATTCAGAGAAATGAAAAACTTATCAAGGCATGTTAATTCAAACAAAGAAATCAATTTCTAACAAAACCAATGATCAATACAAGTGCTAAAATTTTAAATATATATATTTTAAAGCTTGGAATGAGCGCGAAATTTCATTGTGTTTGGTTACCTCCCCTTTATTATATCTATTTTTCTTTTCTTTGTTTTTTAGGTGTTTGGGAGCAGAATTTCATCGTGTTTGGTTACCTCCCCATTCTAAGCTTTAAAATGATTGAAATTCAGTGTACATGGAGCATCTCCCCCCCCCCCCCCCCCCCCCCCCATGCATATGGATGAGGTTGATGTTTTGTGTGGGTTGGTGGATCAAGACCCTTCACTCCTTTTTTTCTTGTCTCCTTGCATTAACGAAGGGGAGGGTGAGAAAAGATGATAGGCTGGTGATCTGACTTTAAAACCAAGTTTTTGGCTTTGGTTTGGTTTCAAGGAAACTGTTACAAGATCAGGGAGCGTATCACCAATTTTCTTTGATGAAAAAAAGAGAGTGCTTTACTTTTAAGCAAACTGAGATTTTTCAAGAAAAATTGGCATATATTACTTACTGGATCGATATTCTTGGACAGCACCATGGCTGAACTCTATGCAGGGGAAGTGACCATTCTGTTTATTCGGGCCCAATGATGGCGGACACGTCTTATCTTTTCTGATTCTGCTAACTTTCTGGAGACGCTTCATTCTGATGACGCCCACTCACCTTTTGCTCTTGACTGGGTTTGGCTTCCCCATTTTTTGGAGTATCAAGCGTCTTGTTTTTTGCTTTTGAATTGACAATAAATATATTAGTAGGGATCTTAATACTGAAGCTTATCAATTGGCAACCTTAGCTGGTCAGGGTTTGTATAATTATTGCTAATCTTTATATGCTTAATGCCTTAACCAAAAAAAAAACTAAAAGCCTTTGAGAGTGTTCAAACCCTGTGCACAACGAGTCTTTACCAACTCGTGTGCTGACTACATTAAATTAACAAGAAAATAATAGGATACATGGATGGAGGGGGCGTAAAAAATCTTACTCGACTACAACACAACAAAACTAGGGATACATGGTATTCAAAACTTTTATATCCTAAGCTTTGATACATAAAGGGGCTCATGATAGCAAACCATCCCATATACCTTTGCATATCTATGCATAAATAATCTACCACGGTAATACCTTATTGACACATGGAATCCTAACAATTATTACATAAACTCTACTTTCTTGTAAGTTTTATCTAAATTAATTGAATTTATCTTAATTATATACTGGTGTACCTACATGCGCATTGTGCATGAATAATAATAAGGATAATTTTTTTTATAACTTCATAAAAAAAATATGCATATGTAACTTTTAATTTCTAAAATATTCACAATACTTTTTTTTGTTTCTTCTTGACACAAGTATATGAAATGGTTGAAGGATCAAGTATATAACAGTGCAATTGGAAGAAGAAAAAAAAAAAAAAAAAAAAAAAACACCTTTGAAAATATTAAAATAAATAATGATAATCTTGAGATTCATTTTTTTCCTTAATAAAAATATATTATCAAATAACTATACAATCCATGTTATTTTGCTTAGGTGCTTTCTTCGACTAATATTTATGAAGCAATCAATTCAAGTGAGTTTTTAAAATATAACTCTTATTTTTCATAATTCCTTTCATGCTATACGGTTTGCAATAAATAGTTAGATGAGGTTCCTAACTCCATGTTAATTTTTATTTTATTTTATTTAAAATATTTTCTTGACATTTTCTTTTGTAAATTTATTCATACCAGTTTGGTGCTAATACATGAATGAACATTTCAAGTTTTATTAATTTTTTAGAGCTCTTCTATTAAATAAATTAATTCTCTCATGAAACTGGAGATTGCCAAGGAGAAAATGATGGAAGTAGTTGTGATAAAAAGACCATGATGCCCTTACTCCAATGGTATATTTTAGTATGAGTGTAAAATAAACAACTTAATATTTGCTAGGATATAAGCATTAATTTGTTAAAAAACTAAAATACTTAATTAAATAAAATTCTTAAATACTCTTGCATATGAATTTATTTTAAACACAATTGTTAAAAGAAAGGGCTAGTAATATTAGCCCTTTTGGATTTATAGATAGCAGGGATATGTAATAAGGGGCAGGGATTGTGATTTCGTTTTTCGAGTTAATTTCGGTCCCCTTATTTTAAGAAATATTTCATGAAATATTTAGTTTTGTGTAGAAAAATGTAGAAATTTAACAATATAAATTATGCATTTTAAACTCTTGAATACTACATAAAAAATCTTGCACGGCTCGTAGTGTCATACAGACTACATATTACATCAGAATCACTCATACAACAAACTTTTGATAGTGAAAAAACATTATAACATGTTAAAATATACGCAGATTAAAATATTTAGTCATTTTTTCATGAAAATTTCGATATATTTTGGATTTCGAATGAGATTTTAATTACTTCAAAAGAGAAAGTATTTCAAGAAATTTCGACATATTTCGAGAAACGACATTCCTTTGATAAGGAGCTGGGGGAGGCACGTGAGGTAGCTAAAAGAAACTTGAAGGAATGGTGGTGAGATGTTTGATTGGTTTAAAATAGAAATGTGAGTGCAGGGCCTAATATAGATAATAGATTGCTCTTTCTTTATCTCCCTCATCAACATTATGATTAATTAGTCTTAAATTATAGCATTTCTTGGGATTTTGATGAATCCAAAGATGAGATCAGTGTCTTTGAACCAAAAATGAAAGCGACTTTTTTGTTCCTTTCTTTTCTGTTTTATTATTTCCATGTGATTGCCCACCACCTACTAAGTATTTGTTTTCCTTCTTCTTCTTTTTTTAATGTAAAAGAAAAGACAATAAAATATAAAATAGTGAGAGTTTATGTTTTGTAAAAGAGTTAGGTTACTCTTCATGCAGCTCACTATCTGCTCTTTCCCACGTGGATTCACCGCCCATTCATGAATATTTGGCAATTTAGGGTGTGTTTGGTTGCACCTATTCCATGGAAATCGGAATCCTATTCCCACTTGGAATAACATTTTGAGTGTTTGTTTGGGGTTTTGTTCCAAGGCATGGTATGCCAACACGTGCCATATATGCCCACCTTTGATGGGAATCGGACGCCTCCTATCTCTTAGGAAAACAATTCGCAGGACGCAAAATTCTCGAATCGTTCTCTCCTCATTCGTCTCTCACCATCTCTCCGCCTCCGATCTCACATCCCCTAGCGGTCTCATCTCTGTCGGAGATCTCTTCCACTCTGCGATCTCCTCTCTCACTAGCACTCGAAGGTCTCCTCTACAATCTCCCCCATCGGGTTTGTCAATCTCTCTTCCTTCTCTCTCTTTGTTCTTCTCTTCCACTCTTCCCATCTCTCTGCTCATTGTGTCGCTGACTAATTCGAGTTGTTTTATTGTATCTCTCGTTATCTAGGGCATCGAGACTGCGATTTGATTGGTAGGTGGTAGATTGGGTTTTCGATTTGGGTTGCTTCAGTTGTTCCTCTTCACCCAAATCCTTTGTGAAGGTATAATTTTTACAATACCCTTTGATTTGTTTCTTCATTTTATTTGTTTGGGGTGTTGATTTTGCATTTGAGGTGTTGATTGATGGTTTTGGGTTGTTTTCGAATTTAGGGTTTGAGTTTTGGCTTATTTTGTTAGTGGGGTTTTGACGAATTGAAAATCCAAAAAATTGATATGTGGTTTGTGTTTGTGTGAGAGACTATAGACAACATACTGATGATCTTTGTGTAGTTGATTCATGCTTTAATTGTGACAAGTGATGCTTCACCTTAACAAAAGAGTAACTTTTGAACAAATGATCCAAACTTGGAGCATTTTTAGTGTGAATTTGCATTTTGTATTATAATATAACTAACAGTATACCACAAGTTAATCCATTTTATTTTTCTTGGCGAAATGGTGGAAATATCCTTATATTTTTTATGCATCTTTGTCCATTTTGCAAGGAACATGGGTTGGAGTCTTGAATATGCATCATATATTTTCGTTGCAAGCCTTAATGACTAGCCCAAAAGTCTCGTCATTTGGAAGCATTTGGAAGTAGTTGTAGGCAATTGGAGAGTGTGGTGAGTAATTGGGTGTGAGGGTTTGTGCTTGGCCTATGATCATTGCATTCCATGTGTACCAATATTGTGATGGAATGGAAGATGAGTTTGGCATAGTGAGGGTTGTTATTGTTGAAGTGGAACTGGAGGATTCTTGTTGTTGCAAAAGGGTCTTTGATGAGTGATGGTGTGGGTATTTGACTATCTAACATTTGTTTAGGCGGGGAAGTCAGAGCGAATAAGAGGGCGATTTTGATCTAATATAATTAGATTCAATCTCAGCCACTGGATCTAAGATCACCTAGATCTAGACCATTGGCCTTAGGGCAACCTCTCCATGTCCATGGCGGCTCCTTCAGCCGGCCATGGCTTCCCTCCACTCCCTGAGGATGGAAGCAATATGCAGCCAACAAGAGTACCTCCAAGAGCCTTCATGGAGGCATTGGGTGTTGTCAAAGCCTCTACAATAGATAGGACTCCTTTGGAGGGTACTCGTTTTCAGAAAGAGGGCCTTCCCGTTTTGTCGCTCACATCTACGGATGCTAGACGCTTGGATGATTATGCAGAAAAATACATTATTGTGCTTAAGTCCTCGAGCTTTCGCCCTTCCCTTGAAGCCATCAGAGAGACTATTCATAAAGCATGGGGGGTAATGGGTGATTTCACCATGGGGTTGTTAGACCCAGGGCATGTGATTGTTAGATTTCAAGGGGGGGAGGAAGTACATAAGGCTCTTTTTAGAGACTCATACCTAATTCGTGGGGTTAGGTTCAAAGCCTTTTGACGGCATCAGGAAGTTGGTGATTCCCTAGGTACTTTCCTACGCATTGATGAAAGTACCCAATGTTATACAAAACCAAAATCTACCCGTGTATGTGTAGAGATGGATCTATCCTTTGATTTTCTACCGTAGATTTGGATAGAAACTTCGGGAAGTCACGGCTTCTGGCAAACTATCACCTATCCAGGATTTAAATATTGCGACCATTGCGCATTGGTAGGGCATCATGACTCCTACTCTCGAAAGCTTCTTGGACTGAAGAAAACAAATCTTGATAACACAAACGTAGTGGGCAAAAGGAGTAAAAAGGATGATAAGAAGTTAGAAAAATCGGGAATTCAGCAATATGTGCTAGTGATCAACGCAAAGACAACACCTTTGAAAAAGGAACTAGCCAATGGATTCAAAGATATGCAAGGAGTAGAAACAAGAGTTGAACAAGGACAAGGAGATTCCAAGTTAATTTCGCTGGAACCAGAAAACAAGGCAGGGGATGGAAATGTTGGGATGAAAATTGGCTTGAATAGTCCCATATCAAGTAAGGTGGAGTCGTCACTAAGGTTTATAAGGAGATGGTCCACTCCCTAATAGCAACGAGGCCTTTTAAGATAAAAAAAAACCTCACACCCGTGGCCCGGATGGTAGGCCTAAGACAGCGGGTATTTAAGTTGGGGACAATATTGTTGTTATGCATAGTGGACATAGGTGCGCGCACGCGCCCGGCGCGCCAACAATTGGTATCAAAGTCGATGGTTCGGCGGGGACTTGGTAAAGTGGTGCAAGGCAGCACATTATTTTGGGGATCAGGCACGAGGTAGCGAGCCAGGTCGCATCTGCACGGTCCGCCGATGAATGAGTGCAAGGCGGCACATTGTTCTGGAGATCAGGCACCAGATTAGGTTCCAGATCCTTTCCAAGAGAAGGTATCCTACAAGTCCGATCGAGGTGGAGTTAGTGCGGAGGTTGCAACGCAGCCCGTACACCGAGTGCTACCCACAGGATCGTGGTCGCACATGAAACTCGAGGAGGAGGTGTATTTCGAGATGTTGCAGATCCACAGGATCGTGATCGCACATGAGACTCGAGGAAGAGGTGTACTTCGAAATGTTGCAGATCGGTGGATGGATTGTAGGATGTGTGACGATTCACGCCAAAGGTGGAGATTGTTGGGATGAAAATTGGCTTGAATAGTTCCACATCAAGTAAGGTGGAGTCGTCACTAAGGTTTATAAGGAGATGGTCCACTCCCTAATAGCAACGAGACCTTTTAAGATAAAAAAAAACCCCCCACACCCATGGCCCGAATGGTAGGCCCAAGACAGTGGGTGTTTAAGTTGGGGACAATATCGTTGCTATGCATAGTGAACATAGGTGCGCGCACGCGCCCGATGCGCCAACAGGAAATTCAAATTATACCAAGGAATTGTTGCCAAATAAAACAACAATGCATTATTTAACAGAGCAGCAAAACAGGGATACTGTGAGTGAAAATAGGACAGAGTTGGGTGCTGATCCAGGGAAGAAGCGCCCGGCGCGCCAACAGGAAATTCAAATTATACAAAGGAATCGTTGCCAAATAAAACAGCAATGCATGATTTAACAGAACAGCAAAACAGGGATACTGTGAGTGAAAATAGGACAGAGTTGGGTGCTGATCCAGGGAAAAAGCACCCGGCGCGCCAACAAGAAATTCAAATTATACAAAGGAATCGTTGCCAAATAAAACAGCAATGCGTGATTTAACAGAGCAGCAAAACAGGGATACTGTGAGTGAAAATAGGACAGAGTTGGGTGCTGATCCAGGGAAGAAGCGCCCGGCGCGCCAACAGGAAATTCAAATTATACAAAGGAATCAGAAAAGTTTAAGGGGCTTTTGGGGATATTTTCTCTTCTCATAAGTCGACAATGTCGATATTGGGGCTACGAAATGGGGATGTTTCTTGTCGTGCTTGGGCAGATGATATTGGATGGGTGGTCGGGGACATTTTGTTTGGTGCTGATTGTCACTGCGGGGTGCGCGGAATGCATAGAAATTTGGAGAATCTAGCAGGTTGAGGTCGTTTTGCTGAGATGCGGTGATGTTGTGTACTTTGGCGTGATGCAGGTGTGTGGAGCTGCTGCGGACCTTGGTGCAATGTTGTTGCTGTGTTTCGCTGTTCGGATGGACTGGAATGTGGTGCTTGTGTCGCTGGAAGGATTGGCTGCGGATTGGTTACTGCTGGATGGTTATGGTGGTGCGTGGATGAATGTTGTTTGTGCAAACCGCATACTCATTTTTAGGTGCAGGTTGGAGCAGCAAGGGAGCCCATAGGGCTGGTCGGATTTGGCGCAACTTCTTGGAGCAGTATTTGGAGCAACTTGGAGCAAGTTTGGAGCAGAATTGGAGCAACAGTGGTTTTGTGTTTGCTGTCTGGGTGATATTTCTTGGGCTGCAGTCAAGTTCTTGCTTGTTTGGCAGCATGCAATTTAATTAGTTATTAGTCTTGTGGTTCTAGGCTCTTTCCTTTGTTGAGTAATGTTTACTTCTTGAATCTATTGAGTTAGGCCTTGCTTTTTGAGTTAGGCCTTTTTCTCATTTGATGAAGGCCTTATCTCTTGAGTGAGGCCTTATCGAGGTCTTATCTCTTTTGTAAGGCCTTATCTCTTAAGTTAGGGATGGCAACGGGGCGGATTTGAACAAATCCATCCCCGATCCGTCAGAAATAACGGATCACCAATCTACCCTGCCAATCCGTTTGCAATTTTTATTAAAAACCGTAACCGCCCCTTACGAATTAGCGGATATCTGCCCCGCCCCGCCAATCCTTTTACGGTTATCCATCTAACTACATAAATTATAACAAAATACAAGCATCCATACAAAAATTATAAAGAAATTACAGAAATTACAAAGAATCCATACGAAAATTAAAACAAAAATTTAAAAAAAAAAAAAATCGATCTCTGATGGATCTGATATCTTGATCTGAAAATTTTTAAAAAAAAATCGATCTCAAGATATCATATCTAAGATCCGAGATCTTGATTTCAGATCTGAGATCTCGATTTCAGATCTGAGATCTTGATCTTGATCTGAGATCTTGATTTCAGATCTTGATCTCAGATCTGAAATGTTTCTTGATCTCAGATCTGAGAAGAAGGGACGACGCTTCGGAGTTCGGCCTTCGCTGTGAGAGAGAAGAAGGGAGGGTCGGCCTCCGCCACCCTTCGCGGCCTTCGCTGTGAGAGAGAAGAAGGGAGAGTCGCTCGCAGCCTTCGCTGCTTTGAGGGAGAAGAAGGGACGAAGGGACGACCTTCGCTGTGACGAAGGACTGGAGACGAGAGAGAGAGAGGGGTAGGAGGAAGATCGGAGACGAGAGAGAGACGGGTGCACGCCTCGATTTTCGAAGAAAATGAAAATCCTAAAATCCACGTAGGATTATCCGTTTCCCCCAAAACTCGGGACGTGAAAATTCAATAACAACAGAAACAAATAGCAGCAACAACTAAACATCTTAAACAAATAAAAATCTAACCCGGAGAGACTCTGACGTTGCTAGCTCACTAGCGGAACTCCAGTAACGCTGCTCAAAAGTCTCTAAACCTGAAAGGCTAATCGGCTACATTCCAAAAGGAATGTACCCAAGAAGCAAAAGCTCACTTGGGTCAGCAATAAAGCTGGTGTGAGAAATCTTCATCCCAAAATCAATAAATTCACACGTGATAGCATCAAGCTAAACACAAACAATAAACAAACACACCATCAGGTAGTTCCTCAATGAGGCAAAGGTGTCATCATCCTAATAAATAAATATGCATTTACTAGTACTTACGCTATAGAAGTTGACTATGGCAAGTCTGATTTGCAGAAATTGTTAGTAGACTTACCATCCTGCACAAAACGGTTAGAAACTAACAAATAAAATTTATGAGTTATCAATCCTCATAAATGCAACAATAATACAAATCATAATCATATTAGACTATTATTGAAATATTAACAAAACACATTTTCTACCTTTAGGAAGACATATAGTTCTCATTCAATGGTTGAATGAGCATTTAGTTTCTTCCTTTAACGTAATTATGCACATACACAAAAAGAAATCTCGCTACTATTCCACAATCGCACTATCCTCCATGTGCCGAACACACCTCACCCAAGTGTGCCTCCCTTGCCATCGAAGCCACTCGGAGCGTACATGACCCAAGTGGAGTGCCACCTCGAGTGTCATGTCATCTCACCCGAAGTTCGATCACTGGCAAGTATTCTTCCTAAATCTACACGTACAACCGAACTCACATGGAACAGTGCACCGATATGCAAGCAAGTCTGCATACCCATAATAATATCACACGTATACAAACAAGTCTGTATACAAAAAAATTTATTTTCTTTTCACATTTTTTTTCTTCGGAGTTGTGGAAAAGAGCATAAAAAATATCAACTAAAACTCAAAACTCTTTTATGGTGACACTTTGTCAACCATAAGTAAATCAACCACAATATCCACCGTTATTTCGGGGAACAAGTAATATTTGGCACATTGCCAATTCACACATCTCATCTCTTTGCATCATATGAAAAACAATATGCATACCAATTCACATAACAATACAAATACTCAAGCTAAAACAAGTGCTCAGTTAAATTCCAGCCAATATCTATTACTAGAAAATTTTCTTATATTTTGTGTTATGCAATTGGGATCAATCTCGCCAGCTATGTAAATTCCAAATGCATGCATCTGATCACTTCCCTAAGATTAATATATATTCAATTGAAAGACAGTGGACAAGCACAAAATCACAAGGGATCAATGCATCAAGACCAGACTCAAATTTCACTATGTAAGAATACAAAGAAGGAACTATGTTCTTCCTAAAAGCATAACTAAACCCTATCTTATATACAAAGACCAACCCCACAACATAACCAATCCAATGAAGTGATAGAGAAACATTTTATAGAGTGTCTAGCCTGGTACAATATTTGAACTGCAAACCTGACTAACCTAGAACTACTTGTATGCATGTTCTGAAACTTTGTCAGAAAACTAATCACATAAGTATTCAAATTATTCTCAAGAAGAATAGTATGCAATGACAAAGGTATTCCATCTCTCAGGAGCAAGACTTTCAGTAGTAAATAGAAGTCCAAGCTGTACGTAACTCAATGGATTATAACCCATCCATTGCATAAAAACTGTAGTATTCCTAAAAATTTTAAGCTCTCCTTAAGGCCATAAGAAAATCAACAAAAAGAAAAACTTAAAACCGGATTTTCTCTGTCAAGTATAAATCTGATCTATAAATAAAAATACTCAAGTGCTATGTCAAAATACTCAATCTAACAATAACCAAAATCGATACAAAAATTAAAAAGAAAGGGGATGAAAATAAACTCACCTTTGATCCAAGAATCGAAATTCAATCAACACGGGCTAACCATCTTCCTCGACCTCAACCTTCGAAAGTCATGTCCCTAAGAGAACTTGATTCATGATTTAAATGGTCTAGAGCCCCATGCCCCATTCTCTAGGTGCGCACACAAACTCCCAATGAAAAGGCATGAAACTCCTTGAAATCATTCAACCCGTTCCACAAGGTTATAGTCCCTTCAATTCTCTTAGTAATGGATGCAGAAAGATGGAAAGAGAAACATAAAACATTGGCTATGATAATTTGATAAGGTTTGCCTTACCTCCCTGGTAAGCAATCAACTGTTCCACCAGGCAAGGGATTCAACTGCTGGATTCCAAAAAGCTCTATTGCAGTATTGATCCCAATGGCAATCCCAAATACATTGTTGGCCAAGTATCCAAGTTCTCATATTGGTATATATTACAACTAAAATTTTGACTAGGGTCCATTTGTTACTGACTTTGATTTCACTATCCAAAATGATCACTGTATGTTGACAACCATAGCAATGCTAGGACAATAAAAAAATTCAATCGGTAAGAGTGAAAACCAAATAGAAACTCATTATTGGAAAAGAGACCCCCTCAACACAACTCCTCAAAAAGTTTTTGAAGAGCTGAGACCAATCACCCAATGGGAAAAGGAGTACATCAAAATAAAAAATATGAAAAAGCCTACCGAGAGACAAAAACCCCCATCTCTAGCACCGTCACTCCCTTCCATTTGCCCTTCAACACCATATCACTCTGCAAATCATTCAGCCATCAAACTTTGTTTTGAATCAGTCACTGGGTGATTCCAGGTATGACCTCCTCCCTTGCAGATTCGTCACCGACCAGTGACAACCACCCCACATCCCTTCGTCCTCAACCACAAACCACCTCTCATCGGCTGTCCCTTTCCTCGCTTGAAGTCTCTCCCTCACAACTTCTCTCGCCTTCGTCGCCTCCGAAAAGGGTAAGAGGAAGAGAAATCTTGCTCTCCTGTTGCACAAAAGAATAAGGAAAAGGAGAAAAGAAAAGGAGGAAGAAAAAAAAAAGGTTTTGTTTATATATATATATATATATATGGTGGGTGGTTATTCGCCCCTACCAACCTTTCGAATGCACCCACTCTCTTTCACAAAATAAAACCCTAATCATTAGTTAAATAAAAAGCCCAAAACCAAGCCCAAATACAATTGAGTAACAATCCATCAACATTAGGGTTTACAAATTTTTGGCTAAATACACACACACTTTATCCTATTTAGCAATGGCAAATAAAAAAAAATATTTTTCCAAATAATTGAGATTACAATATATACAACAATTAACGAACAAGAAATTTTTTTTTATATTTATTTAATTAGGCGGGTATTACAATATATACAACTCAAAATAATCTCGTCCCGAGATTCGCTAGAGGAAGGTAAGTCGGAAATTAATTCTTAAATAAACAAACTACACATCACATGGACAAACAAATAGCTCATACGTATGCCCATAACTTAATGAAGACAATCACACAAAAATATAATTTTTTTTTCAGTAAGTACAAAAATTACGGGGTACTACAATATATACAACCCAAAAGAATCTCGTCCCGAGATTCGGTAGAGGAAAAAAAGTTAAGCGAATTTTGAAAAATACAACTTGTCAAACGAAAGAAGATTTTAAAATAAAAATTTCAATTGAATTTTAGTTGCATAAATTTTTATTACCATTGGAAAAGTAGGGGTGTTACAACGGGAGTTGGGCCTCTGTGGCTTTTGCTCCTCTGGTTTGTGAGAGCTGAGTCTGCCTTCGCTTTTCCTCCTCTGGCTGTATATTACGAAGTGAAAGTGATTGAGAGAGAGAGAGTTGAGAGGCAGATGTAGGTTGTTGTTTTTTTTCAGCATTTAAAGGGTTGAGGGTATTTTTGTAATATCAACACTGAAACGGATATCCGCGGGGCGGATATGGCCAAATCCGTATCCGCCCCGAATATTTAATGGATGTTGTTTGGATATCCGCATCCGCCCCAAAATCCGTTTAGGCATATCCAAAACCGCCCCAAACGGATTGGGTGGAGCGGATATCCGTGAAAATCCGCCCCACTGCCATCCCTATCTTGAGTAAGGCCTTCTTGAGAAATGTCTTATCTCTGGAGTATTTTGAGATTAGGTTTTGAATCTAGATCTTGCCTGCATGTTTCTAGATTATTTCCACTGTTTTATTTTGGTGTAAAAGTTTTTTGCTTTAATAATAAAGGTATGGCATGCCATAGTTGCCCCTCCCTTCCGGAGGTTTATTTAAAAAAAATGAAAAAAAAAAAAATTGAGTGATGGTGCGTGCATGGAAAATCTTTACTTGGTAATTGGTTTGGAGAACTAAACAAAAGTTGGGTTTAAAAAGGATGTTGTTTTGTGTATACACTCTTTTTTTTTTTTTTTATTTAAACCTCCAGTGGGGAGGGGCAGCTGTGGGATGCCAGACCTTTATTACTTATCAAAAAATTGATTTACAACCAAAACGGGGGTACATGACTACTTTACCCGTATAAGAACCAAAAAAAAAATTGACAAGAAACCTAGCCCAAAACTAAATTACTGCTACCCCAGCCACAAGCTGGCTGATAAGACTTGAAAACTAATAGCCTACTCTTGTAGCATAAAGGAACACCAAAAAAAGTGCACCTTCCTGCTCTTTCCGCATCCTCGCTCTTGCAACACCAAAATACCATTCTCATTTACACACCAAACAGCAACAAGCTCCCATATTGTTAGTACCCTGTTGAAACAACAAACCACTCTCATTTCCACAGCCTCGGTACATGAATAATGCACCATATTCCTGCAGCCAGACAGCACGCTTGCCTCAGCCAGACAGCACCGCTTCGCACACCACAGAGTGGCCCTGCAGGCGTTCCTAGCAGCTGCGCCAGTGCCGAGCTCTGCCCAGTGTCGCTCCCTGCTCAGTGCCGAGCTCTGCCCAGTGTCGCTCCCTGCTCAGTGTCGCTCCCTGCTCAGTGCCGAGCTCTGCCCAGTGTCCCTCCCTGCTAAAAAACAGAGTGCCAAAACAGAGCAGCTCCAATGCTCCTGCAGAAAGCTCCTCGAGCCCAGACAGCATGAGTGCGCCTGACTGCAACCTTCCACACCGAGCACCAGTCCATTTTAATCTTCCACGTGAGCTTATATCGAGCAAACTCCAAACACCAAAAACCATAGCACAATATAAGTTCTTCGCAACAAATCCACTCCCAAGCCATGTGATCTTTTTTGACATGATCATTAAGCATCCGAGAGCCGAATATACGCCGTCTTATTCTTATCAAGAATAATTAAGGACCTTATTCTTTTGGGCAACACGTCCCAAGAATAAGTTCTAGACAATAGCTCCACTTGCGCCAATCTAGCCAATGCATCCGCCACTGAGTTAGTCTCCCTAAAAACGTGTATACAGTACCACGTCAATGCCTTACTCATAGTCCTAATCTCCCTCCACCAATTGCTAAGAAACCAGGGAATACTAGCTTCTTGGTAAATCCATCGTTTAACCAACATAGAATCCGTTTGAATCACACAATTTCGAATTCCCAGGTTAATACAAAATTTTAGACCCTCAAACAAGGCCCTCGTCTTGGCAGAGTTATTTGATCCTTCACCAAAACAACACTGACTAGCTGCTATAAATTTGCCCTCGTCATTTCTGATAACAAATCCACCAGTAGTAGTATTATCCACACAAGACTCATCCACATTTAGCACATACCATCCTGTAGGAGGGAAGGCCCAATATAGTACCCGAGGAGGAGACGTTTTTACACTCTTTGCCTGAATGCCCAACCTACTGAGCAATGCTCCATTGGTTTCCTTTCGTTTAGGAATAAAAAATTTGGCCACGCACTTGATCCAAAAATGAACTTTAATAATCACATAACATGGCGAAACCTCATTTCCTTCAAAAAATTTCTTATTTCTTTGGATCCAGATTTCCCATAGGATGAAAAGTGGAGTAAGGTGGATGAGGGTGCCTGACAACGAAGATTTCTTCGCTTTCCTAAACCATGCCTTAAGCATTGTGTAAACTTCAACTGGTCTGTGAATGTGCATGTCAAACACCAAATCAAAGTGTCCCCACACTCTTCTTGCTAACTCGCTATCCAGGAAAGATGTTTCATAGTTTCTTCCTCAGAATGAAAACAACAAACACATTTAGACGCGAGTAAGAACCCAATTCTTCTAATTTCACCATCAATAGGTAATGCCCTTCTAATAATTTTCCAGATGAAAATAGAGATTTTAGAGGGCAATAAAGGATGCCATATCCAATTCCAAAAGTCATCAGGTGTCCCTCTAACACCTAGAATTTTGCAAACTGAACTAATCGAAAATCCACCATCATTGTTTGGAACCCAAATTCTTGTATCTCGATCACCCACTTCACCTTGCACTATTGTCTTGTAGAGCTCTTGAGCTTTTCTTTGCATATCCGGGTTTAGCATTCTGAAATTTTCCTTGTGCATTTTCCGTAGGGAAGGCCAATTGTCATACGTCACCACCGCCTCGTTTTTACTGAAAATTCCATCCTTAGCCCATTTTTCTTCAAAGAAACTCACCATGCCTTTAGAGATCCGCCACGTGGAGTTTTCAACAATAAAATCTTTGTGCACCATCAACTCTTTAATGAACGGAGACGCCCCAACTTTAAGCTCTTGCTTTCTGATTGGAACCCCATCTTGCAAATATTTACGCCTTAGATAGATTGCCCATAAAGAGTTGGAAGTTATAAGATTCCAAAGTGACTTAATTCGAAAAGCTTTGATGATATCTTCCAAACTCCTAACGTTTAGACCACCTTCCTCCTTTGGAACACTGATTTTCCTCCAAGCTATCAATTTCCGCTTATGTCGCCCTTCATGATCCCCCCAAAAGAAGTCTGCAATCATTTTCTGAATAGCTTGCAGGACCTTAACAGGGACGACTGTAGCTGCGATGGAATAAATTGGCATTGACAATAAGACATGTCTTATCAACGTCAATCTACCCCCTGGCGACAAAAGCCTGGCTTTCCAGCCCTGAATTCTCTGCTGGATTTTATTGACTAAAGGTTCAAAGAAAGAAACTCTGCATCTACCTTGATAAATAGGAACGCCAAGGTATGTGAACGGAGATTGCTTGTAGACAAATCCTGTCTTAAGTTTGATAGCAATGATTTTTTCTGCACGGACTTTCTCATCAATAAAGAAAGAACTTTTTGCAATATTAACTTTCTCTCCTGAAACCTGACAATATCTATTTAGAAACCGCATACATCCTTCCATGGACTTTTTCCTGCCATTCAAAAAGATCAATGTATCATCAGCATATAAAATGTGGGTGATCGGGGTGGCCATCCTGGGTGTGTGATAAAAGCCAATTTCTCCTCTACGAAAAGCCCGAGAGAGCCCTCTGCTCAGCACTTCTGCTGCAATAACAAATAGAAGAGGGGATAGCGGGTCCCCTTGACGAAGGCCTCTCAAAGATTTAAAATATCCATCATATCTGCCTTGCATCAACACCGAGAACCCGCAATGAGTAATACAGTTCAAAATCAGGTGACATGTTCTGTTATTGAATCTGAATCTGCGCAAGACTGACAAGAGGTATCCCCATTCCATTCTGTCATAAGCCTTTTCCATATCCAATTTAAATATTATATTATTTCCATGGACCTTTTTCCCAATCTCTCTCATCATTTCTTGTGCCAACCCAATATTTTCAGAAATGAGTCTCCCCTGAACAAAGGCTCCCTGCTCTAGGGAAATAATACTGGGGAGAAACTTGGCCAATCTCAGACTAAGAATTTTGCTGAAAATTTTGTATACCACATTGCACAGACTAATAGGCCTAAAATCAGAATAAGAGATAAGTTCTGCAATTTTAGGAATAAGCGCCAAAAAATTTGAAGAAAAGGAACTTGGCAGTGCATGACAAGCAAAAAATTCCTTCGCAGCTTCCCAGATGTCGAGGCCAATAATATCCCAGCAATCCTGATAGAATCCAGCTGTGAAGCCATCCGGGCCCGGGGCACTATCATGAGGAATACTAAAAACTGCTTGCCTGACTTCCTCTAACTCTGGCCTCTGCATGAGAGTATCACAATCCTCCTCTCGTATCAGACTCAGAATGCAATCCATGAGTTTAGGATCATCTATATGCTCTCCCGATGAAAGCAAGGATCCGAAAAAATTGTTAGCTTCCAAAAGAATATTTCTCGGATCCGTGATTAAATTCCCCGCCATATCTTGAATTTTGTTAATAGCTCTTCTTTTCTGCTTGGCTTTAACTGATGTAAAAAAGAATTTATTGCATGCATCACCTTCTTTAAATTCCTTTTCACCTGATTTTTGTTTCCAGTAAATTTCTTCGCGCACCAACGCCAATTTAAGTTCAGCCTGACATCTGTTCAAATTAGTCATATCACTTGGATCCCAACCCTGCATTAGACTGAATTCTAGTCTTTCAATTTCATCCTCCAACCTTCTAAGAGTACTGAAAATGTTCCCAAAGGTTTCTTTATTCCATTTCTTTAAAGCGCCTCTAAGACGTTTAAGTTTGGAGGCCACACTAAACATAGACCCATTGCCTTCTACGACAGCATTCCAATTTCTTTCAACAAATCCTAAGAAACCATCATGAGTTAACCACATATTCTGAAATCGGAAAGGAGACATACCTGCTCTCTGTGACAGTGGTAGAGAAAGTAACAAAGGAGCATGATCCGAAGATTCCGAACAAGCTCTAAGTAAATGATCAACTCGAGCGTGCTGCATAACATTTAACCATTCTGAATTCCCCAGAAAATGATCCAATCTAGCCCAGGTTCTGTCCTGCCCTCTTTGATTGTTACACCATGTGTATTTAGGTCCTTCAAAACCACAGTCAGAAAGCCCGCAACTCGAAATACAACTGGAGAATTCTGTCATCGCCAAAATATTAGGAGGGCGTCCTCCTAACTTTTCGCCGCCTTCAACAATCACATTAAAGTCTCCACCAATGATCCATGATTCATTCATACCCATTGCAATGTGTTCCATATCATCCCATAAACTTCGCCTCTCCTGTACTGAACATTTTGCATATACAAAAGAAATGAAGAATATGATATTGGAAAAGATAATATGAACCTTACAGTGCATTAGTTGATTCGTGTTGATCAAAACGTCCACTTGTAAGTTATTATCCCAGAAGAGCCAAATTTTACCTCCATACTCATCATTCATTGCAAAGCAAGGCAAGCTCACCTTACTTGCGATCTCCATGTGTCTTGAAGAGTGAATCATAGGTTCCGCAATAGCAAGTAACCGAACATTGTTATCTTTAACCAGCTTTTTGAGTCTACATCGGGTTGCCCGGTTACCAACTCCCCGTGCGTTCCAAAACATGATGTTATCTATCATTACTAACACTTGGGATAGCCATGTTTCTCGTCACTCTCCGAGACCCCACCACCGATCCGTTCTTAGAACTTTTCTTTTTTTATTTCATCTTGACCTCACCCGAATGGTACCCTGGATCAATCATATTATTCGAAGACATTTTAGTATCGGATTCATTATCCGACACCGCGTCACGGTCTAACCTTTTACCCTCTCCCTGTTCCTGAATTATGTGTTCAGTTGCGTCTTTAGCCTGGTCCTGCAAATTATCGGGGTACCTTGAAACCTCATGTTCACCAAGTTTCAGCTGATGCTGCTCAATCTGACTCTGTTTCGACAGCTGATCAAGCGGATTCTGTTTCAGCATCCGAACATCACAAATTTTCAGCTTTTGCACCGTTGAGTCTAGCGTATCCTGCCGTATATTAATCCCTAACTCTGATGCGATCAGTTCAGGTCCTGGTCGCTGGATGTGCCCTGGCCTTTTCAGGACCCTAGGACCGTCAAGAGCTGGCCCTTGTATCTCCTGTTTCGCCTCTGTTTCAGCAGGAATTATCGTCTGTTGCTCCTCTGTTTCAGCAGGAATTCTCGGCTGTTGCTCCTCCATTTAAGCAGGATTATTAGAAGGTGTATCGCAGCCTGACCTACTGCCTTCTTGCGCGTTATCAGAGCTACTATCCCCCACAAACGGAACCATCCACAATGGAGCCGCATTCGCGGAACCCCCCTCAGATTTGTCTGCATCACAATTTTCCGTTAACATTGTCATTTTAATTTCACTCGTTGTGTAGCCGGCTTCTTTTAAAACCTCTTGTGTATTTTCCAACTTATTCTGACTCATTTTCGTGTTTTGAGCCTCCATCTTGCAGTCCTCTTGGGTTTTTGTTACTTCGTCATTATCCTCCCCAATTCCTTCCTGATTTTCGGCCGCTAATACCCCGTATTTGTTCTTCAAAATCACACTCTCAAATTCTTTTCCCCTTGTATTCTCCTTGGTTTCTTTTACAAGTGCACTATTAATCTCGACTCCTTGAGAATTTTTGGCTCCGCTGGTTCCTATTTTTCCATTTCCTTCCATCACTTTTTTGGTAACCGGGACATATTTTTGCTTTTGCACATGATGGTCTTGTTTTGCTTCAAACTGAGTTTGTTTCTGCTTGTCCTTTTGAAGAGACTTTGTTTTGTTATTGTTTTCTCCTTCCACTTTAGTTTGTGCTCTTTTACTTCCAACCAGTTTTCTGCAATAGTCCTTCTCATGCCCAATTAATGAGCAATGATCGCAATATTTGAATCCTGGATAGTCTAGTTTTTGCCAATAACCTCCATATTTTGGACTCTCAAGCCAAATCCTATGTGGGAGAGGTTCAGAGACTTCCATCTCTACGCACATTCGCATGATCTTTGGGCGGGCAAAGTATCTAGTACCATCATCAATCCGAAGAAAGTTACCGAAGGAATCCCCAATCGCCTTCATGATTGCAGGGAGAAAGCAGGCGAAAGGAAGGTTGGGGAGTTCAACCCATATTGGTGCCAATTCCGGATCCGCCCGTAGGCTAAAACCAGGATGCCAACGAAATATTTTATATCTAACTCCCCCAATCGTAAAGGAATCCTTTGATAATACTTTCTTGACTTCATCTTCAGATTGTAAATAAACCATCACATGCCTAGGATCAATGAGACCCATTATGAATTCACCGGATATCCCCCAAGATCTATGGATGGAGTCTCTTATCGAATCTAGCGACGGTCTGAAACTAGAGAATTTCATAACTACAATATGATTAGAAACATGTGACTCACCTCTGGCAACATCCGAATCTGATAGCCTTAAGGCCGGACTTCCTTCTTTCCTAAAGGTCGTGGAATCCGTCGGCTTGTCATCAAGATCATCCTGCATCGCCTTCCCAAGAACCTGCGCAAATGAGAGCCTAGGAGAGCCGTCGGCCTCCTTGCCAGCCGAAGGGACATCCCCCTTGGCTGGCTGTGTCTCCTCCATAGAAAAGACCAGCAACACGGCTAGGGAACAAGCTCCAGCAGCTCGACCAAATTCGTCCTGAATACCAAGAACCAAGAACAGGCAGCACGGCTAGGAAAGGCCAGCAGCACGACCAATCACATCCAGGAAACCAATCTCCAGGACCAAGCAACCTTGGGTCAAGCAGGGCGACGGCCGATCGCCCTAGGGATGATGGCGGCTGCTTTAGGTTTGATGGTAGAGATTGTCTCCAAAATTTTTTGGAACAATTATTTCCAGGATCCATCAGGAAGCAAACCGATTTATATCAGCAACTCGTTCAGGAACATCCAGGATGATACGTCCAGGAGCGAAACTAATCGATTGAAACAACCGTCCAAGAAGACAAAACGTCCAAGGAATCAGCAACTCTTCCAGGAAACAAATCGTCCAGGAATCAAACAGTCCAGGGATCAACAACTTGTCCAGGAATCAAACCGACCATGAAACAACCGTCCAAGAAGACAAAACGTCCAAGGAAAGCAAGCCGCCCAGCAACTCGTCGGCCAGAGAGGTGGCGGCGGCTGTAGGGTTTGTGCTATTCAATGGTGGAGATGATCTCCCAAGATCTTGGAACGGTTAAGATTGAAGGAATAAAATTGAAGAATTTTTCCATTTTGCCCCTGAAATCGCCTCAGAGCAGTATGGTGCTATCTTGCAGTAGTTGAATCTAGAATAGAATGGTTATCAAACAAAGTACCATGAGAAGTAGTGGAGGAGTTGACAGAAGTGGAAATGGAAGGGTGGTTTGGAGAGGTTGATTTGGTCGCCATTGTTGCAGTAGACATGGTGAGCTCAGTGAGCTAAAGAACTGTGATTGTGACTCTGTGAGTGAGTTTTGGTTTGCAAATTCTTCTCATTTGTTTGGTTGGCATTTGTATTTGCATACTCACTCTGTTATAAATTTGATGTTTAACTCCTCTTAAACTAACTAACAACTACGAAATGTCAGCTTTAGTGGAAGAAAACGGCTCCCTTGTGAAATTTATTTTTCTCCAACTTTTGATAAGGGAGAAATTCAGAGTTTTGAGAGACCCCTAACTCATATATCAACTTTAGTAGTGTAGATGGAACAATAGCCATTATCAGTGTCTTGCAAGTGAGAGAAACCTCATGTCCTTATTTTCCAAAAACTTTTATGTAGGGTAAGGAAAGATTGAATAATTGTTATAGAAGTGAAAGCACAACACATCTTGAAATTAGCTAGCCATGTCAAAAAGAAAGTTGTGCTACCTCCAAGTTCCAAGGGATGTTGTTGTTGCTTGAATGTTTACACCTCTATAACTTAATTTGAGAATGTAGGGGTCTTCCTATGTTCTCAAATAATTTCGGTTTCTAGTAACTCTCCACCATTAAAGAGAGATATAAACTGTGAATGCTTTGCTGTAGCATGTTTCAGTTTTAATGTCTAGTTGTCAAAATTCAAGGATAGTTTATAATGTATGAATAATTTTTGTATATGAAGGTTGAATTGCTTGCTAAGGATTGGGTAGGACGGATTATGTTTGATTGGGTACTTGTATGAAGAATCCTCCTTTATAAGATCTGGCTGAACTAGTTGTGGAGTTTTTTGTAGTAAAGAATTTTTTGCAAGCATTCAGTTGAAGAAATTATTAGTTCTAAAATTGAGTTAGCTCTTTGGCTTTGTTGGCTACTGCACACATTCAGATATGTGTCCAACTTAGGCAACACTAGTAATGTGGTTGCTATAGTCAGGTGGGATTTCTATCTAGACATGTATGTGCATGCATGCACTAGGCACATATTATGTTCTAATACATTATGGAATTTCGTATTTTGTTGTCAAAGGTCCGGGCATAATGGTCATCCACTAGTTTAGATGGGGAGGGAGTAGTCTCTCTAATTAAAACACACACTGGTGCTCAAAATGGTTCTTTTTTAAGGTGTTATCATGTCAGTGAAGAGTTTTATGAATTTTGTCGGTACGAGTTGTTAACACTGTTGAGCAATACTTGCATTGGAATCAGTTGTTGCTTTTGTCATAATGATGATTAAAACCATACATCCACTCAAATAGACTATTCTTGTTATCATTCTTCTGTTATGGTAAAACGTTGAGGAAGTGTGGATCAAAATTTTTAGTTATGTGAATTAGTTATTGGTTCGGTCTGGTAGATCAGTGAAGGTTGCTGTAATTCTCTAGTGCATGATGTGGCACTTTATGGTTCAGGTTGTCTCTGATGGAATATCGTTATGAGCCAGTAAATCCATGGTATGTGATCAAGTCAAAGGCTTTTTTTTTGGCTAAAGAACAAAGATGTTATGTACTTTGTTCACTAAACAATTTGAACTGTTGGTAGTTCACCAAAATATGAAAGAGTTGACGAAAGGCAGGACATAGAAAGTGCAGTTAGATGCATTGGTCGTCTCAAGGCAACTAATGAAAAGGTAGGGCTCGTGTTGTTTTCAAAAATCAGTTCGGATTCTGGTAAATGTTGGAACTTTATTAGTTTGAGAATTGTATTTAAATACTCTGCCGAACTAGCTCAGCCTACTATATGTTCAAATGAATGTAAAGTAATTAATTTGACCATTCCAGGTACAACGTCCACAGTTCATGCTTTCTACCGGATGGAAAAAAACCCATCAAGTAGCAAGGAAATGAGCAGATACAAGGTCCACAGTTTCATGCTTTCGACAAGATAAATTGTAGAAGGAAATCATAAAAAAAAAAGTTGAAAACACTTCGAATCCTCAAGTGGAAAATAGAGAGCAGATTGGGGAACAATAGAAGCTAGCTTACTATGATAGATCAGAACCTGGTCTGAATAGCCCCTTTTCCTTCTTCTCGGCAGTGGGGGTGTTTGATTAATATTTACTTGCTTGATTTAGTAAGAAGTAAATGAAGGAGTGAGGTCAAGGAGTTTCTCATAGTTGGGATGTCTAGCTTGTAGTACAAAATACTATACTTCCTGATGTTTGTAACAATATCTCTTTAGGTTTCTAATAAAAAAAAAAGATTTTCATGATTAGTTTTAGTCAATCAAACACTCACAATAGGAATTGGAATTAGACAATCAAACACTCCATGATTAGATTTCTATGATTTCCATGGACAACCAAACAACAAAGTTGGCCAAGTCCATGGCATGGCATGGGATGCCATGGAATGGGATTCCAATTCTCATCTTAGGATTTCATGCAACCAAACACACCCTGAGTTGTTTCTTTATTGAATTAAAAATCCAATGCGAGATAAAACCATTAATTATACACTACACCAAAAATACCCATTAGCAACGGTTTTGAACCGTGGGGGTAACCCATTGTCACGGCTTAGAGCCGTGGGCTGTAGAGGCGTCGCTAAATCCCCAGTAACGGCTAAAAACAGTGGCAAAACATATTAGCAACGGTTTTATGCTCGAGGATGGTTGATGATTTAGCCACGGCTATAAACCGTTGCAAACATGTTAGCCACGGTTTTAAGCCGTGGCCAGGACTAGCCACGGCTTAAAACCGTGGCAAGATATGGCCACGGTTCTAAGCCGTTGCAATAGTTTTAGCCACGGTTTTAAGCCGTGGCAAGTACTAGCCATGGTTATAAGCCGTTGCAATAGTTAGCCACGGTTTTAAGCCGTGGCAAATTTTTTTTTTTTTTTTTTTTTTGCTATCAAATGACTTTTTATTACATCTTATAGGTAAGTATAATTCAGCACGTGCATCAATTCTTGCATCAGGTAAGTAAAATTTAATATGACCTTTTATTAAATTTAAAAACAACATTTACAACCTCTGATCAGCAAATTCAAGCAATTGCTTTCAAGCAATTCATTACAGCAGCAACATTTACAATTCATTACAGCAGAAATTTAGATCATTCACAATTCATTACAGCACGTGCATCAATTCAGATCATTCACAACCTCTGATCAGCAAATTCCAGCAATTGCTTTTTCAGCAAATTCAATAATGCACCCTTCTTCGTCAATTTTCATCAGACCAAATGCAATGGCACGTTGTTCATCCATTGGCAGCGCAGCAACAGTGATGTCAGCATTTGTTTCTCTATGAGCTTGAATAAACTTCACATAGTCCATACGGTATAGATGATCTCCAGCAAGAACCAAAAACTCCATCACATACACAAAGAGGTGGCTAGTTCTATTGCCATCTTGCAAAATCATTCCGCGCGCCTGTATACAAGTCAGAAAAGGAAATCATTCACAGTCGAGGCTTTTTGGAAAGAACTATGTCGAAACTGTAATGTGTAAGAGAAAAAACTAAAGTCAAAAGACTCTAACATCCTTTATATAAGCTTGCAAAAAAAAAAAAATTTAAGGAGAGAGAAAGAAAGGACATGGCATTCCAGGTACAGAACGAAGCACCGTAATTGATATCATTTCATGGCGAAATGTTTTTTCAAAAGTAAAGAACACGTCGATAACAAAGGAAGGACTCTCAACTAAACAAACCATTTAATTGAATTGGGTTCAGAAGCAGCTCCATTCACTTTGGGTAGTCGATGACATTTTCATGCATTGACACATCTTGTGTGCTACAACTCCCAATGGTTTCGAACTCCCTTAATTCTAACTCTTGAGATATGTGGGAGTTTTAGCACTTTCCACAGATGTAGTCCACTAACCCTCAAGAATATTGCTTAATTCTCTCTCTCTTTCAAGTTATGGAAGTTCCTTTCAGAAACATGAGGATGTAGAACAGAAAGTGGAAGACACTAGCTTCTAATGAGAAGCATGTGTTTCTTTTTGTTTGACCCTCACTTTGTATTGGGTAAGGGATTTGTTCAATCTAATGGCTACAACCAGAATATGATATTCTAATGCCTATATGCAAGATATGATATTATCTTTAATTAACAACTTTTTTACAGTAACAAATAATCATTATAAAGAATAAACTAACGAATAGCTTATTTGTACAATATTCAGAATGCATCTGTATAGATTAGACAATAATGCAACATAGAAATCATTATCAGATTGCATAACTTCACACTTATCGTCACGTTTAAATTAACCAATGTACTACTGACTACTGTCCTTTTCGTTGATTTAGGCACCTTCATACAAAAAAATTTCAACTTAAATAAACTCACAATATCCAAGGCCATGTGCACACGCCGTCTCCAATCTAGTTTTGTTGTGTTTCGCTGAAGCAACCGAAATAAACTTCCCCTGCATGAATAATTGGTAAGTGGAAGCAACACAATATAAACAGGATTACATCAATCAAAACTGAGATGCTAACATGCCAGATAGTTTCAGAATGTTGCAGAACAAAAAGAACATATGTCACAGGTAACCAATATCAATGTTTTCAGAAGTGGAGAAGTACCGTGGTAGAAATTTCGTGACAATGCAAAGACGTTGAGGTGAAGTCACGGCCCCCATAAAGAGTATTATGTTTGGGTGCCGAAGTCTCTTCATAAGTGATACCTGCAAACAAAAGAAAAACACCACAACCAATCTTGAAAAGGAAAGGGACCAAAGTGCATACCCTAAAAAATGAGTATAAATAAGGTTAGAAATATCTGCAATGGTGCAATATTATTATCACGTCCCTAAGATTCTTAAGGGGAAATTGTGAAACAAGAAACAAATGTTCAAAATTTATGCTTCCCTAGGGATTTCCAAAAGAGAGACTCCCCAAACACTAAAGAAATGCATATCTATTCACATCCCATCCCAACGTTTTTGCTCTATTGATATACAAATGTCCACATCTGATTTTTTTCTCATGCCTTCAGCTGACCAACAAGTCTCCAACGTAGTCAAATCAAGTGAATCTAAAATTTTAAGAATTATCTCCTTTTTAAGAAAAAATTGCACTGACAATCGCTTCAGATATGTTAGAAAGTGAAATCAAAAGACAGTTGAACTGAACGTTTAAAATAGCAGCCCTATACTGGATTCAAGAAATTTACCTCTTGTCTGAAGTTAAGTATAACATCCTCTGAATATTCTTGCTTGGAGAATACCTTCACTGCAACATCCTGCAAATTAACAAGACATCATTCAATCCCATATGCAGTATCTCTCAATTAAATTTCTAGCCATGATCAGTATGTTAAAATCAGTTAAAACTAAGCTACAGGGGGTGGCTAGTTCTATTGCCATCTTGCAAAACTGCGGAACAGAATGAACAGACTGAAAAGGAAAATGTAGTTGAAGCTCACAACAGCCAAGAGATTGACAAACTATACCAAAGCCTAAGGCATTGAACAGCTCCTGAAGTTCCATAGGAACATTTTTAATCTAGTATACCCCTAAATAGGGCAATAAGCTCCCTTATTCTGAAAAAGGGTGTGTGTGTTGCTTTTCCTAGTATATGGAAGTATACTACTGGACAATCAGTAAACATATGCTATAAAAGATAACTTTTCTTGTAGTGATATATCTTTCCAATTTACTACTGGACAGTCATTAAACATGCAAACCATCTTGCAGAATATAGCACTTGCATTCTAAATCGACAAGATAAATCTTATCAGCCAAGCCAGTTAAAGTTAGAATTTCCAAAGAATTTACCAATCAGGATATCATAGCATGGATCCAAAGTTAGAATTTACCAAGAAGAATTTACCAAGATCCAATCAGTCAATGATCTTATCTTTGGAAAGATCCAATCAGGGAAAACTCAATGAAGAACTTGAACCTGCAATAATAACATAGAACTGAAGCTTAGAGGATAGTATTATCATTCTCTGTAATTGCAGCAGGAGCTGTCATCAACGTCCCAAGAATTTCCAATACATGTGGTGCAACCATATCCGACAATATTGAAGCCTTGTTGGTTCAAATACTTCTGAATGCCACTAGACATCACATCCAGAAAATGCAGCTAGTCAATGATAAATAACTTTTTTTTTTCGAAAACAAATGAGGAAACATGTCTTCACGGTGTCAGAGTTGCTTCCTAAAAAATAAATGGTACCTTTGTTCCAGATATTTTGTGACCACTCCAGACCCTGAAGCAAGACTTGTTTTAACCCATTGTTTTACCTGATAAAGAATCAATAAAAAGTTCAAGTAAACCTATGTCTTAATCTGAAAGTTCAAGAAAAAAAAAAATACATTAATGGTCTAGAGAAGTTTCAAACACCAAAAGGTAAATGACTAAGCTCAGTAGAAATTGCTAAAGGGACTCACCTCCAAACCTAACTCACATGCTTTCTTTGCAACAAGAACAGCTCCAAGCATGACACTAGGGTTGGAAGTAATAGCAACAATTACAACGCTACCATGTTTGAGCTCTGCGAGCTGTCTGTGGAACGAAAATTTAGCAACCTTGTCATGTGTTGCTTTTGGTACAGCAAAAACCTGAAAAGTTACACACAAGCATTTAGAAACTCTGGCAAGCATTTAACTAAGATATCCCATACCTTTAGAGCAAACCAATAACCGTCTCAAAATGAACTACAGAACACAGATATAGGGACTATCAAATCATAAATGAATAACCTTTTCACACGTATTTTTCTCCAGGTTCAATGGTCACTACTTAGAGCAGTCTTTTCATGAAGGTTAATACTATAGACATAATAAGTCCCACATTAGAGATCAATACTTTATATCTACAGTTGTGGATAGAACATACCTTAAATCCAATTTTGTTATTGGACTGTTAGGTGAAGATCTAAAGAAGAAAACTCCATTCATTAGAACCACAAGTTGGTATCCAACATGAGATACATTTTATTGTTTCCTCTTCCTAAATAGGCAGAAAGCTTTGTCCAAAAGCAGCCTTCGTAATGGTTGACTGGAATAAGAAAGAGATGAATATAATGAATTTTTTTCTTCAACCAGGCATCCCGAGCCTTAGCCTACCAAAGACTTCACTGTATGGAGTGGAATTAGAACAATGTATGGAGTGGAATTAGAACAACAGTTTCGTGTACAAGGCATCATTCTAAGTTCTAACATACTGTTAATTACAAATTCATGTCATATTTGCTACTAGAAATGCAGAAATACCATGTCATGGTCAAGTTGCATTTGAAGGTAAAAGTAGTAAAAACAAGATTGACAAGGAGCATGCTTATAAGAGGAATAAACAGGCAAAATAGACTTATCTTATCAACTAACAAAATAGTAAAGCAGATAACAACTAGCATTGACAAAGTCTATAACAATCTCAATAATTAGTCATTCTTTATCATTTGAGATAAACCGAAAGCGTTTTTCAGTTACTAACTGCTGCCACACTGGTCTAATCCGTAATGGTTACGAGTATCCATGTAAGGTAATTATAATGAAATCAAGATTCAAAGGTTCGAAGTAACAATTATATTAGATGTGGTAAGAGTTTATTAAGTACAGAACACAGCTTCTGCAATGGGTTTCAACACCTGACATCACAATCACAGATGGTTTGATATACAATTGATTCACGATATATTGCCATGACATAACAATATGCCAAGATATTAGTCATATCCCAGTTTTTGCAAATTGCTCTCTTCACGTGGTCGCTACTGATCACTAGCTCTTTTTGTACACTGTAGTCGCATAAATTTCTTATTATGTTCCTTGCCTCCCATCGGCGCATATAATGGATATATTGTACTCTCTGTTTCCTCACTCCACCTTTATAGGGAAAGCTTGATATATAGAAACACAAATACTAGTAAAGTTGGAAATACAAATACTAGTCGTGCTTCAATTAAACAAAAAAAAGGAAATTTATATTTCTTACATTTTGTTGAGTACCCAAGGACGAATTACTTATCGTTCCCTCAAGTAAAGTTGGAAATACAAGCTTTATGGCAGCATGTAATTCCTTGAGATGGCCATACTTAGGTTGCCTAATCAAACCTACATTTATGAAATAACTAATTAAGCATTTTCAAAGGAAAAAAAATAAAACATAAATAATAAGGAAATAACATTACTCCAAATTTCTCGAGTAACATAACCTCAAATTCGGGTTCTGCATCTGGACCTCCAATTTCAAGTCTTTTAACAGCAGCAAGGAAGTAGTTGTCAAAACAAGCCTGGTAAACACTCCCAAGCCCACCCTCTCCAATGATATTAGTATCTCGGAAATTGTTTGTTGCAGCTTCCAACAATGGGTACTCAATCATAGCAACAGGTCCCTTCTTATTAATCACCCTCATGGCATTGAACTTACCCAAAATTGGTCGGAATGTGATACCTCTACTAATATCTTTGGATCAAATTCAAAAAACCAAAAAGCTACATAAGAACCATAATTGCTACAGTCTCACTAAACCATAGAAATCAATGAAATTTGGATTTGGATTTTACAGCAACCAAGGTACATGAGTTTTGTACATTCTTATGATCAGATTCAATGTCATTCGAGTTCCTCAATCGAAACCCCATTAAATCAAACCTTTTGCAGGGAAAACAAAGAGTAAAGTTAAGATTTTTAGTGAATCAAACATATTGCAAAGTACCCAAAAAAATCAGTGGAGTTGAAGAAGCAAACTTTAACAAAGTAAAAAACATAAATCATAAATATAGGGATAAATCAAAAAAAAATTCCCAAACAATAAATGAAGGAGTGGGTTGATGGATTGACTTTAAAATATGGCATAATTGTCTAATGCATGCATTTGCTTAAAGCCTTAAACTGATGAGTGATTCTAATTGTTAAGTGGAAACAAACCATGTGCGCGCAGTTGCTGCCTAGAATACTTACATGCAAAAATTTCTCCATTGTCCTATCCACTGGTAAAAGGGCAAGGTATTCAATTGCACATACAAAAACTTCTCCATACTCCCTTCTTCCTAAGGTTTCACATTGGTTCAACATGAGGCATATAAAAAAGGAGATGTCAAACATAGTTTAAAGCATAGAAACGTAAGCTCAACATAAGGCATAAGAAAAGTGAGATGTCAAACACATTTTAAAGCATATAAACAATTGCAATTATGGTACAGTAGAAACTCAAATAAATAAATCTAGTACCCAAACATGGCGCGCAGAAGTGCTAGAGTACAAGTGCACTAGCAGATTGATGCTTGGTAGTCATTGTTATCTAAATATATCAAGGATATAAGCACTAAACAAGAAGGTTATGACACTAAAAAGTGAATACCTGACATAAGTGGTAGAGAAATACTGAAAACATGTCAGGTGTTGAAGCACACTTTGGATGATGATTCACATGGAAAGTTTTAACATCTAAATAACTTATAGACAATAGTGAAGTTTCTTCACTGATGACAAAACCAAACAATAACAATCCGATTTTTATCAAGCAAAAACCCAATTTAAACTTTCTCCCTAATCGATTGAGATTCAAAGTAAAACCTTCAATGGGGGTGTAGATCTGATGAAATCCTCCATAGTCTTGGGATGCCGACAGTCTTCAACAGGAAAAACAAAGAAGTTCATCTAACATTTAACATAAAAATCAAAAATTTATTCAATCGGTTGTTGGGAAATCATATCAGGCTTGCAAAACCAGGCTTCATCATCAACAATCTTCTTCGGGAGCGGAGAAATTGATCCATTCGGGGGAAATTGATCCATTCGGAGAAATCTTCTTCTTCTCCTCTTCAGAAATCGAGCTGGAGAAAAGAAGAAAGTGAGTTCTAGGGTTTGCTTTGCTGAAAGAAGAAAAAAAAATAAGAAGAAGAGATCAACAAAGAGATCTAAAGAATAAGGAGATCTAAAGAAGAAGAAGGAGATCTTATCTTCTCAAACTTTCTTCTTTTTCTTCTTCTTCTATCGTCCTCTCCTTCTTTCGTCCTTCTTCTTCTCTGTTTCGAGAATCAGTGCTTGTGAAGAGGAGGTGTGGAGAGAGTGAGAATCTGTTTTTCCCCAATTTTTTTCGCCAAAGCGCGAAAGTGAAAATCTTATAGCTAAAGTTTTAAACCGTTGCCAATTATAGCCACGGTTTAAAACCGTGGCAACCCTTTTGGTGTAGTGTTTTCTGGCCACGGTTTTATTTTTTAGCCACGGTTTTAAACCGTTGGCCATTATAGCCACGGTTTTTAGCCATGGCAAATAAACCAACGGCTTAGAGCCGTGGCCACCTCCCCGTAGCTAAGCAAGCCTTTTGGTGTAGTGATAAATGTCAACCTTTTTATTTATTTATTATTATTTTATTTTTACTATAACTTCGAACATATATTTATTGATATTCTTTGGTAATATTTGCTTAGAGCAGTGGTTATATACTAGTTAATTAGTTTGCAAAAACTAAAAACTAAAAACAAAAAAAAAAAAAAAAAAAAAAATTAGCATGTGTGAGAGAAATTCAAATTTTTTTTAATAGCGAGTAGAGTTTTTATTGAATCATAGTCATTGGCAAGATTCAAATCTTAGACTTGTGATAGCATCTACTTACTAGTTGAGCTTACTATAACGTCCACGAGGGAAACACTTTTTCAAAAAGTCGGCTTCCTTATTGGAGTTGGTCATCTATGTGAATTGGCATTTCGTTGATACTTGTGTTTGATGACGCGATATCGAATATGCTAAAGCAACTTCTTGATGTGCTAACATGTTCATCGAAGTTGGAAGTGGGGCTAAGTTCAAAAGACTAAAATGATTTCATCCATAAAAATCCAAAATGGAGTGGTACCAATAGATTTGCTTGTTGATTGATTTGTAGGCAAATTCTCCTGGCGCTAAAATAAGGTCCCAGTGGCAAATGTTGCTACCAATCAAACTCTGCAATATGTATCCCAAACTCCAATTAACTATCCAGTTTCTTATATATTTAGTTAAAGTAAGGGTCGTCTTTGTAAAATTTCTTTCACATATGAAAACCCCAATACTTTCACTTGCGTTGTGGACAACAAGGAATGTCTTCGACTTAATGCATCAACCAATTGGTTACGTACACTCCAGATTTGTATTTGAGAACACCAGTGAATGATAGAAGAAATTCAACCCATTTAGCATGCTTGACATTCAACTTGTGTTGGGGCGTTATTATACTTGCCTCAATGACATGAATAGATTATAAACTCCTCAGAGACGAGATAATGTTTCCAATGCTCCAAAATTCGAAATTACCATAAAATTCCTTGTCGTATATGTGGAATATTTTAGGTGAGGGTTGTTGATTTTTCACTAAAGAAAGCAATTGGTTTTCCTTTTAGCTCAAAACTCCGCCAATATCAACATTAGAAGCATTGCCATTAACTCCAAATACCTTATCAAATTTAGGTAGCGGAAGAATAGGCGTTTTAAATACTTTTATGTTTAAGAGCTCAAAGTTTATTTATTTGTTTATTTCTGCATTGGACCACAAAAATTTCCCCTCCTTGAGGCACTGAGTGATGGGAGCAACGATGGTGTTGAAACCTTTAATAAAACAACGGTAAAAGGATGTTAGACCATGGAAGCTTCGAATATCATGGAATGATTTGGGAAAGGACCAGCATGTGATGGCGTTAAACATGACCAAATAAACTTTGGTGCCATGGATGGATACCACAAACATATGAAGACAAAATTATCAACCAAAACTTCACACTTCTTTGAGTTTGCATAAGGCCTTTGTTATCTGAAAAACTTCATCGAGATGTCGTAAATGTTGTTGTGGAGATGAAATATACACAAGAATTTCATCAAAATAGATAACAAAATTTTCAGAGACAAATTTAAAGATATGATTCACAAGACGCATAAAATTGCAAGCATAACCTTCAATTCTTAGAAGCCATCTCTAGTTTTGAAAGACATTTTCCATTCATCGAGGTGGGGAAGCGAAAAATGATATTTGATGGTGGTATTGTTATCACTATACTATCAACACATCCGCCACATAATAGACAATTTAGATATCATAGTTGATGTAATGACTAATTTGTGCCTAATTTTATACTTTTATGACTAACAAAGGCTCTTTTATTAACCCAGGTTAACCTATAAGGTTTTATGACATACTTACCCTCCTAAACAAATAGAAAACTTAATGTTATAGTTTTATGACCAACAAGGACTATAGAAAAAAAAACCTACGTTAATTGTTATTAAACGACAATTTTAATCACTCTTTGTTATTGACCAACAAGGACTACAGGAAAAAAAACCTATGTTAATTGGTATTGACCAATTTTATTTGTTAGTTTTATGATCAACAAGGACTACAGAAAGAAAAAAAAAAACCCTACGTTAATTGTTATTGAACGACAATTTTAACAAGGACTACAAAAAAAAATATTAGCCTGTTCACTGACCTGAAAAAGATTAGGATTTATAATATAAAATTGTTATTGAACGACAATTTTAGTTACTCTTTGTTATTGACCAACGAGGACTACAAAAAAACAAACCCTATGTTAATTGTTATTGACCAATTTTAGTTACTCTTTGTTAGTTTTATTGACTAACAAAAACTACAGGAAAAAAAAACTACGTTAATTGTTATTAAACGACAATTTTAACAAGGACTATAGAAAAAAAAAACATTAGCCTGTTCACTGACCTGAAAAAAATTAGGATTTATCATATGATGTCCATTATTTTCAGGTCAGTGAACAAGCAATTTTTTTTTTTTAATCCTTGTTAAAATTGTCATTCAATAACAACTAACATAGTAGTCCTTTTTTTCTATAGTCCTTATTGTTCAATAAAACTAACAAAGAGAAACTAAAATTGGTCAATAACAATTAAATTTTTTTTTTCTGTAGTCCTTGTTGGTTAATAACAAAGAGTAACTAAAAATGTCGTTCAATAAAAATTAGAGTAGGTTTTTTTTTTGTAGTCCTTATTGGTCATAAAACTATAAAATTAAGTTTTCTATTTGTTTAGAAAGGTAAATATGTCATATAACTTTATGGGTTAACTTGGATTAATAAAAGAGTCATTTTTAGTCATAAAAGTATCAAATTAGCTATTACATCAACTATGATATCTAAATTGTCTATGTTGTTAAAAAAATAGGCCCTAAAAGTCATTTTCCCCATTTTTTTCTTTGGCACAAGTAGAGCTGGGACAATACACAGGTTCTAGCTTTCCACCATTAATCCCTTGGTGATAAGTTTATCAATTTGCCCTTGAAGTTCTTCAAATTTGTAGGGTTCATTCGATAAACGAGTTTATTTGGAAGGACAGAACTAGGCACCAAACCAATACAATATTGAATTTCTCTCATGGCAAGAAGATCTGTTGAAATCTCTTTGAGGAAACATCTTGAAATTCTTCAAGAAGTGGTTGTACCTATGGACAATTTGCTTGACTCCATTTTCTTCAACCAACACAAGAACATAAGTCTTTGAATCTTCCTTTGCGACTTTATCAATTTTTTATTTGGACAGCAAATCATTTTCCTCCCTTTTTGAAAGTTTAGAAATGTTTTCCATCTTCGAACGCCTACCAAATTACTTCATCTTTATATTTGTCACTATTGAAAACTAAAGAAGACATTGTTTGTTTAAGTTTACCTCATTTCCTTTGCACACCATGAGAGCTTATATGGCTGAGGGTGATCTTCCATCTTGAGTTTCAACTTTTCAACCATTATCGTAGCAATAACATTCTCACAACTTTTATTTTGTTTTATTTAACCTCCGGTATGGAGGGGCAACTGTGGAATGCCAAACCTTTATTACTTGTCAAATAAATTATAAACATACTATATCAGGGATGCATTATGACTTTACCTGAATCAAAACATCTAACTAAAATTAACAACTGAAAATTCCTAAGGCCCAGGCATTTACCTTTCTAATTCAGCAACACTAATATATCCCTTCGTCTTGAAGAAAACTTTGCCTTGACCAGCCACTGTTCAAAAAATGTAACCCGAGCCCCCTGTTTTTCAATCTACCCAAAAGAAAATACAACATTATGCTGAACCACTTTGAACTTTGTTATATCAAACATGAAGCCATTTGACCACAAAGATAAACCCAATCAATCATACTATATATAACCATTCTAACAACCTGACCCTCCCAAACTACAATAATCCAACACACAAACCAAATTCGGAGATCTTTCCACATACTATACTGCAGCGAACCAGTCCTCCTAAACTTTGACAACCACCCACATCCAACATAAATCAAACAAATTCTCTCTGCGCCATTGCAAGACCAAAATCACTTCAACAACATTGGAGGCGCTCCACCCATCAGCACTATCTGCAACTTCCATTACAAATTTTGTTCCACCATACAAACAGTGTAGACCGTAAACAGACTGAGTCAGAGGAGAAAAGATTGAGTCTCCTCTGACTCAATCTTGTTATCTTTGTTGACAGTTTCATAAAAAAATATAGAAAAAAAAGACAATTTTCCCGTTAACTTCATAAATAAGATCACCCAAATACTTGAAAGGAAAAGGTTTATGGCCGAAACCTGTGTAACTCTTAATCGCCACAATTCTCTTAGTTGGCAAGTTCTTAACCACAACAAACAAACTTTTTGCCACATTCACTTTTTTCCTAGATATCTCACAATATTTATTCAAAAAGTCCATAAATCCTTCTATTGAGAATCGTCTTTGATTAAGGAACACAAGCGTATCATCTGCCTACAATAAATGAGTTATTGAATTGCATCTCACTGGATTATAATAACCAATCTTTCCTTTGTAGAAAGCCTCTGTCAAACCTCTGTAGTAAAGGGGATAGAGAATCCCCTTGTCTAAGCCCTCTAGAAGATCTAAAGAATCTCTCATATACACCCTGAAGTAATGCAGAAAAACCGCATTTAGTGATGCAATTAGAAATCAAAAGACAGAACTGATTTTTAAATCCAAACCTTCTCAACACCTCAAAAAAAAACTCCATTTCACTCTATCATAGGTTTTCTCCATATCTAGCTTTAAAATAGTATTACCCCCAAAAGTTTTTTTTCCCTATTTCTTTAGTCATTTCTTTGCCAAGCCAATATTTTCAAAAATCAACCTCCCTTTAACAAAAGCTCCATGTTCCTGCACACTAGCTCTGACAAAACACCCGCCAGACGGTTGCACAGTATTTTACTAAAAATCTTATATACCACACTACAGAGACCGATGGGATGAAAATCACCAAAATGGGTTGGGGATTCTATTTTGGGATGAGATCTATAAAATTTGAAGTAAAAGCCCCTAGCAAAGATCTCCCTAACATAAAACTTTTGGCTGCTTCCTCGAGATTTGTTTTCACAATTTTCCAACAATTCTGAAAAAATTGGCACTAAGCCCATCAGGTCCAGGGGCACTATCCTGAGGAATACTGAAGATCACATATTTCACTTCACTTAACTGACGCATACTAACCAATTTCACCTGAGATGCTGACCAGATACAATCTAAAAATCCACCATCTCACCTGACCCATTGTGAAGATAACATGTCGTGGAAAAAATTGTTTGCCTCTTCTAAGTTTTTTTTTCTTTTTTCTGATCAGTAATAACGGACCGATCTGAAAGCAATATCTGCGAAATCGTTCTTCTTTTTTGCTTACTCTTGACTGAAGCAAAGAAATATTTAGTACAAGCCTCCCCTTCTTTCAAGTCATTTTCTCCAATCTTCTGTTTCCAATAGATATCTTCCTCCAATAAAGTTTTTTTTTTTTTATACTATGCTTCACATATGTTAAAATTTGTCAATGCTTGCGAGTTCCCTATATCAAATGACAAAATTTCCCATATTTTCATTTCCTCCTTGATCCTTCTAAGATTTGTGAACACATTACCAGACGCCTCTCTATTCCATTTTTAAAACATGTTCGTAACCTTTTAATTTTCACATTCAGCCTATCCAAGCATCCATACCATGAACCTCTACACTTGAGGAGTTTGCGACATATTCTAAAAATCATCATAAAAAGTCTACATTCTTTAAAATCTAACAGGAGACGTACATGATTTAGGAAAATAATGTAGTGTTACCACTAGTATTCTAAAAATCGTCCTAGGCGTTAGAGAAATGCCCAGATTAATGGCTGGGCGGTCTGGGCGGGTCTGGGAGAGTTTTTTTTTTTTTTAATAAGGCTGATTGTGTTCTTATTTTATTTTTCCTTTCTCTTTTTTGGAAATAAACAATTTAATTATTTTTTATTCAGTATATGTCTGAATGTAGTAAAGGATGATTACTTAATGAAATTCTCAAAGGATTTGCCGATACCAATTTTAGTAATGTAGATTTTATCAAACATGACTGAGGTCATTCATGTAATTTGAAAAAAATAAAAGAGTAGGTTTGGATATTTGTCCACAAATTCAACTTTGTATAAAGTATCCATTATGACCAACTTCAGTCATTTGAGTTTTAATAAATTTTGTTCATGATTGTTTATTTTTCATGTTTTTAAATTTTGCATATGCATCTTGGCATTAAATTGGATGTAATTGATAAGGTATTATGCTTGAAATTTTGTAAATTATTAAAATTATAATACAAAACCTAAGACCGCCTAGGCCCCTGGGCGCTAGGCACCTGCTCGCCACCCGCCCACCACCTAGCACTTTTTAGAACACTGGTTGATGCTAATGATTTAGCCATGCAATTCATACCGTTCATCGTCACCATCAGACTGAGAGACAATACGTTGTGTGTCCACCTCATGTCCCATCCATATTTGCTCCTACCTCATCAAATAATGATTTAGCCTTACCCAAAATTTTAGCACTCGAAACATCCGAAATATGGTAACATGCCAAACCACGAACAGTCGTAAATTCATTACTGTTAACATTGCTCTCCAACTGTTCATCCCCACTCTTTTTCAGCTGCTCTTCGCCTTCTTCATTAACCACTTGATCAGCTTTGTGTTGTATACCCTCTATTGTGTCCCTTGTCCCCTTTTCCCTTTATAACCAGTTGCTCAAAAAAAATATGCAACACCTCATCCTATGTTTTTCGATATCTCAGTACTTTAACCTCATTACGAGAACTTGGACTAATTGAATTATGGTCCTTTTTAAACCAATGAAACAACATTACTCGAATACCCCGCTTATTTCAGTTCCTCTCGAATTTTTTTTTCCAACTCAGCAGGTGATATGTTACTCGAATCTACTACCCCCTAGCCACTACATCCCTGCTAACTATAGCTTCTTTATCTTCTTGTACCAAGGCGATTCCTACACTGTTTTCTCTTCCTCTACTAGAACATTGAATGTGTTAATTTTTCAAATAGACATTGGCTTAACTGTTACCTACATCTGAATATCAATTTGTGGACTTTGAATCTCGACCCCACTGTCATTTTTGGCTCTGCTGACACCTACAGCTTGTGTTTCCTCCTTCCTTTTTTAACAACAGGTCTATAAAAATTTTTAGTTTCCCCGCCGTATTTAGTTTTCCTCTCTAGTCGATTCACCATTCTCTTTCCCTGTTGTGAGCCAACTTCCTCCTACAATAAAATTCATTATGCCCAATTGGTGAATAGTGATCACATTATTTAAACCCTGAGAAAGATACCTTTTGCCAAAAACCCCTTTTCGGCCCATGAAGTCAAAATCCAAATCTTTTGAGGGAGAGGAGCATAAATATCAAGTTCCACACTCATCCTCGCCACATTAGGTCTAGTGAGCCCTAATTTTTAATAACGTGTCAATTGAATCATCAAATAATTTCAATATCATGGGATGAAAAAAATGCAAAGGCAAACCTGGCAACTCCACCCAGATAAGGACTTTTAATTGATCTTGGTGCCAAAGGAAAGCTTTAAACCTAACTCCCCTGATCAGATAAGAATGTATTTTTTAAGGGTTTTTTTTTTAAACTTCAAGCATTGATTTAAAACGCACTAAAACATGCCTGGGATCTAAAAGCCTCATTATAAACTCGCCAGAGATCTCCCATGTTCTATGAATCGCATCACGTATTGCTTCCATAAATGACCTATAGCTCAAATTTTTTAACACAATCACGTATTTTTCCATGAATAGATCGCCTCTTCCCACATCAGAAGGCGTTAGTGAAACCGCAGGACTACCCTCCTTCTTGAAAGTTGTTCCTTCCATTGGTGGTGCATCATCGATTGCAACCTGTTTGATCCTCTCTAACAACTACGCAAATGTGAGAAGATGAGAAGAACCAACAGCCAAGCCCCCTCCAAGTTCAACCCCACCATCTCCATTGGCGGCTGGGAGAGCCACCATGGGAATACCCAAGAAGCTGGTCGATCGACTTACCATGGTAATGTTGCATTTGTCTTCATAGATCTTCCATGTCCATATCCTTGTTTCTAGAATTTCTTAGAGAAATTGAAAAGTTTTGAGAATATTAATCAACATCTCATAGAACTATCAAAACCCTTATTGGTTGCTTGTTGAGCATCAGAAGAGCATTCACCGTCTCTGAATGTTTGATCTTGGTTCACACTGGTGTCAATATATAACACATATTAAATGGTCGTGATGGATAGGTAAAATGTGCTTCCTGTTCCAATACATTCAAGAACATCTACAAGTGCTCAAGAAAAAAATTGGTAGGACAAAAGACTAGTTTAAGGTTAGTGCGTTTTTGTATAGAGCAACAGGTTTTAGACTGTGGATTCAGCTTGAAGGAGGACCTGATATCAGTGCCATTGTGGGTAGAGCTTCCTAACTTACCTTTGCATTTATTTTATCCCCCTATTTTAAAAGCAATTGTGAATTCTTTTGGTGGTTTCTTGTGGATGGATGATCATACTCGATGCCTATCGCGCCCGGGTTTTGCCCGTGTTTGCGTGGAGATGACTTTGGCGGAGAAATTACCAACTAGAGTTTGGATTGACAGGGCTAATAATAGGGGCTTCTGGCAGAAGATAGAATATCCAGGCTTCAAATACTGTGATTTTTGCTCCTTGATAGGGCATCAGGAGGATTTTTGTAGAAAAAAGTTGGGCCTAAAGGGCGGTGGAAGAGTTTCTGACCTAGGTCAAGCAGCGAAGGCAGTCAAACCAAAAGTCGAAACCAATACTGTCAAGCAACAATACATACCAGTTACCAAAAAAGAAAAATTGCCCATCCAAGAGGTGGGTACGAGTGGTGTAAAAAATGACACGGGTGCGGAGATTAACGAGGAAATTGAGGATAAGAAGCCAGTGGCCACCGCTCCGGCAACGGTGGTGTTGTCAAACAAATTCGAGTCACTTATAGAGAATATCGATGAAGATGAGGGTGCTCAAGAGGATAAGCAGCTAGTGGGCACGACAATGGCTCATGACAGTGCCGCGGTTGTACCAGAATCTACGGAGGATTGCCTTTTGGAGGCGGGGTATACAGTTTTGGAGATTGTGAATGTTATTGGTCCACAAGCACAGTCGTTGCTACAGGAGGATACTGTCGACTCAGGAGACACTAGCAATCACCTTGCTAAGCATATTCTTGTGGCAGCGTCGCGAGACGCGACAAGCGATACAGTGATGCATACCGATTCAGGGAGGCTGAGGGATGCAAGCACCAAGACAGGGGTCACGGCCTCGCCCCAGCCAGCGCCCTGCACCAAGGCAGAGGATGCGGCTTGCCCCAATCCGGCACCTGGCACCAAGGCAGCGCTCTGCATCTCACCAGAGAACAATGATGATCTTCAGTCTGTGATCAGGTTCAAGAAACGTTTTGACAAATACGGTATCAAAACTTCCCCGGATTATAAAAGAGTCGGCGACAACTTGAATAAGGCTATATCTCTCCTCAAAGAAAATAGGCAACTTCGACTACCGAAATTGAATATCGATACACTCGAAATGACTAGTGAGGATAGTGATGAAGTCAACTCAGAATCTGAGCTAGGTCCACAGGCAGCAAACAGTGATTTGGATTTAGGGGCTATGTCAGACGAAAAGATGAATACGAGGCGTTACACCAAAGATATCAGCATTTGTCCCCGAAAATCCAATAGAACTAGGAAAGAAAACAATAGATACAAAGACTGAGTTTTTTGTCTAGGTTTGTTTTGGTGAATCCTATCATTTGTGAGATTTTGTTTCGGCCTTTTAATTAACCCTATAGGGCCAGTCATGTAGCCTTCGGGCGTTGATTTTTAAATGAATAAAATGGGTCACCATCCCAAAAAACAAAAAAACAAAAAAAAAACAGGTTTTAGACTGGCTTATCTATAATTTTAATTAAATGATATCTTTTAGGGAGGAAGCTCAACATTTCATTTTTATTGAGACTAAAAGTACACTCCACAAATTTTATGGACCCTGACCCTAGATACATGCTCATATATGTTTTCTCTATCGACTTACACTTTTACATAGATACCAATTTAACACGGTATCAAAATTTTGGTTAAAAAAAAGTTTTGATTCTCGCCTAGCACATTGTGTTGAATATTCACCCTTATGCTTGGGGGTGGGGGTAAACACCTACTCCACCCATTCTATGGACCTGACCCTTTATATATGCTAGATATGTTCTCTCTATTGGCTTTAGCTTTTAGAGTAGATGACAATTTCTATAAAATATATCATATTGTTGAGTCTATGCAAATTGAATTACAATAACAAGGCGTAAAAAGTATAATTACTAAAGCCATATGTCTCCACACTTTGTTTGGGTATCATGTGCATAATGCCTATTTTTAAAATAACTAAGTTTTTAAAATAAGTTCATATTTGTCTACAATTAGAGATGTGTTAACTAAGCAACCAATCTACATGATATGTTGAACAATGTGCAACCTCCATCAAAAACCTCATATTTCACTCTTGTCTTCCTGAGCTATTGTCTTATGGATAACATAATATCATCAAGCGCCAAGCCTGAGGTTTCGAGGCCTAGTGAACTCAGAAAATGTTGATCCACAAATCTTGGATACTTTAATACCATTACCATGACTTGGGAAAAAAGGACTGGTGTTGAACATGCATGTCACTATAAAACTATTATCTCAAGGTGTGTTTGGTTGCATGAAATCTTATTCCATAGAAATTCATGAGGGAATCACCTACACTTAAGCTAAATTGAGATAACCATCATCATCTACTACTTGATTTTGTGATCAATGGTGATAATAAAAGTCCCGTGAAATAAGATTTCATGCAACCAAACACACCCTTAATTTATGTTTACTTAAGGTAAAAATCACTGAATTTCAAGTGTGTGCCTTAAAATGTAGTTTTCTTGGGATTCATCACACTGAGGAAGGGAACTGAAGATTGATTGGGATAACCATTGGCATGTGCGTGGTAACCATGTCGCTCGACAAAACTCTCTGTTGAAATGTAACACAAACCAAGTCACTATTGCTCAGTTCCATAACTGATGAAGGAGGGTTTCTAGGGTTCATAATTTGGGTTACTAGAGTTCCTAATTTGGGTTTCTAGGATTCGTAATTTGCTCTCAAAGTTATTTATATAACTTTGAGTAATATTTCAATTTAATTAGGAATCTTTTAGTTCCCTTTTAGGATTAGGCATTATTTTCTTTTAGGAATAGACTGCTTGCTAATTTTTTCCCTTTATAGTAATATTTCAATTATAGTTTAGGAAGTGATTCTGAACCCAATTTGGGCCAGATTCTTGGCAGGTTATTTCTTTTATTACGTATTTCGTTTTAGCATGATTATTGGGGTGTTGCCATTTTTGATAAAATTCCAATATTGATGAGTTTTAGCTATAAAGCCTGACTTGTGGGCTGATTTTAGAAAGACCTTTGATTTGAGTAATTTGATTAAACATTAGAGGTAATTCTCGGTGTTTTAGGCTATCATCTTGTGTTCTTCCCTGTCAATTATCTGTTGCTATTAGCCTGCAGAATAATCGCTATTCTGCCCGGCGTCAGTTGGTATCAGAGCTTCAGCATCTTCTTGGGGTGAGATTTTATCAGTTTCTATGGTTGGTGGTCGTGGTTTTCGCGGCCAGGTTCTGAACGAGGAAGCCCCTCACCGTGATCGTAGCGTTCAGAAAGTGATGATTGAAGATTTATAGAGGCAAGTTACAGAGCCGCCACCACCCTGTTTTCGTATCTCTCTTCACCTCGCCACCGTCCAGCATCCACACCACCGAGCAACAGAGACGGTCGCCACCACCTCCTCCTTCCTGTTTCCCTCTCTCGGCCACCGCCCCTGTTCCACCTCGCAACAGAGCCGCCACCACCCTGTTCCATGCTCGTGACATAGCCCCATCACCATCTCTTTGTTCCCTCTCTCTCGTTGCAACCATATCTCCCTGTTCCCTTCTCTCTTTCGTCCATCTTTCTCTCTCTCGTTCCCGTCACAGTACAGAGCAACATAAAGGCGCAACACGAGCTCCTCCCTAGTTTCTATTTTCGTTCCCTCTTTTTCTCATTTCTTCATCTCTCTCTCTTGCTTGCAGGTTTCGGAGCCGGTCGGAGGAAGAATACGCTCGCGAGGAGCGAAAAACCAGGCGGGGCAGAGCGAATCTCGCTGGAGACGAAGGTGCAGAGAATCTGGCGGGAGAAAACGGTTTTCAAATCGATTTGGCTATTTGCACCCCAGTCCATTATTCTGAGCCACCACAGTCCACCAGCAGTCTTTTCTCGGGATTCATGTCCGTGCAGAGATGAATTTCACCTACAACAGTGTTGTGACGTCATCCACCCTGATTTTTTATCCCTTGCAGACGTGAATTCAGATTTACCAGCAGAGGTGCAGCAGCTAGCAGAGTTTTCTGACCTGATACCAGAGGATCTTCCTCTTGGACTGCCGCCAGAGGATTCCGATGACATTGTTGTGAACTCGAGGATGAGTTCTTTCTAACCCGGGGTGACTGATGCAGGAGGGTTTCTAGGGTTCCTAATTTGGGTTCCTAGATTTCCTAATTTGGGTTTTTAGGGTTCATAATTTGCTCTCGAAGTTATTTAGTTTCCTTTTAGGATTAGGCATTATTTTCTTTTAGGAATAGATTGTTTGTTAATTTTAATAGGTTTTCTTTGCCTTTCTTGTAATATTTCAATTATAGTTTAGGAAGTGATTATGAACCTGATTTGGGTCAGATTCTTGGCAGATTATTTCTTTTATTACGTATTTCGTTTTAGCATGATTATTGGGGTGTTGCCATTTTTTGCAAAATTCTAATATTGATGAGTTTTAGCTATAAAGCCCGACTTGTGAGCTGATTTTAGAGAGACCTTTGATTTGAGTAATTTGATTAAACATTATAGCTAATTCTCGGTGTTTTGGACTATCATCTTGTATTCTTTCCTGTCAATTATCTGTTACTATTAACCTACAGAATAATCGCTATTATGCCGAGCATCAATAACTCCATCCTCAATGATATTAGAGAGTTGAGGGAAAACACAATACAATACAGGATTATGGTTGGACAACAATAGACTACAGAAGTATATGATCTAACCATTCAAAGAGGAAAGAAAATTGTAAGGACAAGGCATTATGTGAATAAGATATATGATATCCGACCACCAATAAAAATAAAGACATTTGATGCATCCGAGGACCCCAAGTTGGTGCATTGGGATGCCCTTCCTATGTCGGATATATGACGTGACAAATACCCCAATATGTGAAAATTAAATATCATGTAAATGGTAAACAAGGAGGAGGAAAAAAATTACTTAGCTAAATGAAAATGAAAGGAAAAATTATTGCAAAGGGAAGAGAAAGGCTACCAATTCTCACACCCCATGTGATGACTCTGATCCATGCACCTTTATTATAACTCTTTTTCGGTTTGAATTTTAACTACTTTTATCTATCTTTGCTGTTTGAATCTCATACACACGAGCTTTGCTAGGGGTCGAGGGAGGGAGTGAAGGACCCATTTGTCTCGAGATGAGTGTATCAGATTTTAGATGTGTGATGACATTCATTTCGAAGTGGATGGGTGGCTTCCCACCCTTCGACCCCTAGAATTTTCGCATACACACACTCACCATGTTTTTTAATTTATAACCCACATACTATAAGCGAAAGCTAATAACTTATTAAGCTTTCTCTTTTACTTTGGTTTTCGTAATCAATAGCATGACCCCACTCACTACCAAACCTCCCTTTCTCTTTGTCACTTGATTGTCAATACAATATATATTACTACTTATATTCACGAAACTTTTAATTATCTTTCTTCAAAGAAATTTAAAGAATGGGGTGGATGTATGTTGGTGTGTGAAAATCAACATTTTATAACATGTGATGCGATTGAAAAATAGATACTTCTTTCCTTTGGATTTACATGTAAAGAAATCCAAAATTTTGTAACAAAATGGAAAATAAATAATCTAAATGACCATACTGAATGTGACCTGCAATGATTAAACATTCCGTAAGACATTTAAGTCTTAATTGTATCAGCATGGAAGTAGTACATGATAATTGTTGACGGGAACACATTTGATAGAAGATGTTACTATCTTCACCTCCGAGTTCTACCATATACGAATCATTGGCATTGAATTACTCAACTGTAAATAATCGTTTATTTATACATGAATGATTAGATGGGTGAGTAAGAAAATTTACTAGCTACCTAGTAAGATGTATACAACACATGCATAAGTGGTCAATGAGAATGAAAGCGATCTCTTGACAGGAAAGAGAGAGAAAGGAAAGGTTTAATATAATTTTGATGTGGGGTCATGAAGGAAACAGACAGGTGATGAGGTGAATCCCCCCACCATTATTTTTTTGTAATTATACACAAGAACAATGAACACCCCCATCTTCTCTCCCTCTCTCTCTTTTCTCTCATTACATTGTTAATACATATAAAATAATAATTACACCAATATTATAGATGTGTGCTTATTAAAACAAAACAAAAAATGGAGGTAATTGAAATTAGTACTACTATAGTGTCTGGTGTCGATGCAAATGGATAGTGCATTTAGAATTTTCCCAGTTGTGAGTGTTGCTCCAGAGAGGGAGTGTTTTGGTCAAAATCGGTTTATGGACTCATGGGGATTGATTGCATCAAGTTGAAGAGCTCAAAAAACTATTTGGTGCTCAAAATAACCAATAAAATAAAGTGTCAGGTAAGAGAGTGTCTTAAGAGAACGTGCACTATTTGAAACAGCAATAGATCTGGATCCACACGCACCCCCACACTTACATGTTTCTTTGTTTGTTTAAAGAAAACACTTTTAAGGGAAAAGACTCGAGAAAATTAGATTAGGACTTATTTAGTTATATTAAGAGAAGAAAAGAGAGCGAGGATATAGTGAAAAGATTCATAAACTCTCTCTCAGGTCTCTCTCACTCAGAAGCTCTACTGCTACTGCAACATAACAGTCATCATATTTCAAGTTAAATGCAGCAGTTGTACCATTGTAGCACTAGCTAGTTTCTGCATGAAATGAAGTAGTTGGTGAGTTTTGGTGTGGGATGATATTTCTTCTTGACTCTCTCCTTATTTTAGATAGATTTTGCTTTGAAGGGTAGGTCTGTATAATCTGTCACAAACAAAGTGGTTTTGTAAATTGAGAGGGTGGGGTAGATAGATTTGATGAAATTTTTCACTTTGTTTTTTAACCTTTTACTCTCATCTTTCTCTTTCTCACCCTTTATAAAATTTCAACTTTTTAACAGAACAGAAGCTTAGCCCAGCTTCACACTGACTTCTTTTTTTATTGGGTAAGCAGTCATACTCTTACCTCCTCCTCACTCATTCAACCAAAAAACATACTAAAACTTTTGTTTCGTTTTTGTTTTTTTTTTTTATTTTAATTTTAATTTTAATTTTAATTTTAATTTTAATTTTAATTTTAATTTAAAATTTAAAATTTAAAATTTAAAATTTAAAATTTAAAATCTTCCTTTTCTTTCTGCAGCAGAGCAGCGACTCAAGTGCTGGCAAAAGAAGTTGTGAAGTGGGGCTTGAGAAAAAGAGAGGTTTTCAAGATATATAGATAGGAGGGAGGGAGCTCACTCTCCTGACTAACAGATAGTCTCTCTTCTCTCACTCACTCACTATACTGAGTGTGTGAGAAAACTATTGTAAGAGAATTTGAGGTCTGGGTTTGGTTGAGAGGTGGTAGAGAGAGATACACTGATAATAAATTTACCCAATGGATGCCTATGAAGCTACAAGGATTGTGTTCACAAGAATCCAAAGCTTAGACCCAGAAAATGCTTCTAAGATCATGGGTCTTCTTCTCATTCAAGACCATGGTGAGAAGGAGATGATCAGACTTGCTTTTGGTCCTGAAGCTCTTGTTCACTCAATAGTTGTCAAAGCAAGAAAGGACCTTGGACTTGGTCCTGTTGTTCCTCCTCTTGGTCTTTCCACCATGAACAATAACAACGCCAACTCACCTTCAACTCCTTCCACCCCTTCTTCACCATCTCCTTTCATACCCAACCCCCTCTCTAGACATAATTCAAGGCTACTTAGCAACCTCTCTCCTTCTTCATGGGCTCCTTCCAACTTATCTGATTTCCAAAGTCTAGACGATCTCATCAGCCCCACCACTTCCGCAGCCTCCTCTTATGCAGCAGTGACAGCTATGAACAGCAACAACAACAACAACAACATGGTTTATAGTGGCAGTGGTTCTTCTGATCTCATAGATGAGTTCCAACTCCCAGATCAGTTGTCTTTCATGAATGATTCAGCTCTGGGGTCCCCAACAATTGGTCCCAAGACCTCTGATTTGTTCTACCCACAACAGCCCGACTCAAGTGATGGAATGCTCTTCCCTCCTTACTGGGGAAACCATAGAAGAAGCTGTTCAGTAACTGATGTCTGTCCTGATCCTTTGGGCTCTGGTTTGGGGTGGAAGCCATGCCTCTACTTTGCTAGAGGTTACTGCAAGAACGGCACCAGCTGCCGATTCCTTCATGGTCTCCCTGACTCCTCAGACCCCATAGTTGGCTCACCTGGAAAACTTGATGTTATGGAACAGTGTCAAGAGCTGCTACTCAGATCCAAGGCTCAACAACAGCAGCAGCAACAACAACAGCTCAGGTTGATCTCTGCTTCCCAGCTCATGCCTTCATCTACCTTCCCGTACAGTTCTGGAAAGTGCATGAATTTTTCGCTGCAACAACAGAACGATACCCAGAGGTCTAAAATTCTCTACAACAAAAATTTAAGGGGAAAAAAAAAAAAAAAAGATACAATCTTTTATAACACCATCTCAGTGATTTTTTAGGTAAGTTGTGGTTTTGATTTGTTTTGGATATCACAGGGCAGCAGCAGCAGCTTTGATGCTAGGTGAAGACTTGCACAAATTCAACCGAAGTCGAATTGATCGAAACGATTTTAATCCAGGATCCAGACAGATATACTTAACCTTCCCAGCTGATAGTACTTTCAGAGAAGAAGATGTGTCCAATTATTTCAGGTTTGTCTACAATTAAACTAACACATACTTGTTTAGAACGCAAGACCGGATTTTGTTTCAATTCTTGTTGGAGCTGATGAGTAATGAGGCTGTCTTATATTTTGAAGCATTTATGGGCCAGTACAAGATGTGAGGATCCCATATCAACAGAAAAGGATGTTTGGGTTTGTAACTTTCGTCTACCCGGAGACTGTTAAGCTCATCCTAGCTAAGGGTAATCCTCACTTCGTCTGCGATGCCCGGGTTCTGGTCAAGCCTTACAAGGAGAAGGGAAAGGTTCCAGACAAATACAGGAAACAGCAACAACAGGTTGAGAAAGGAGAATTCTCTGCTGCATGCACTACTCCAACTGGTCTTAACTCTACAGACCCTTATGATTTTCAGCTTGGTATGCAAAACAATCCTTAATTTGTTAGAGCAGCTGTGGTATTATTGATCTTAAAATTTTCTATTTAAGGGCTCAACCCCATTTTGAATTAACAGGAGGAAGGATGTTCAATAACACCCAAGATGCATTGTTGCGAAGAAAGTTGGAGGAGCAAGGAGAACTACAGCAAGCTATAGAGCTTCAAAGCAGGCGATTTATGGGTCTCCAGCTACTTGATTTAAGAAAACACCACCACCAACGCAATCTCTCTACTCCAATTCCATCCCCCACTCACCCCTACTCTCCACAGATGAATCACAATCTCATTTTCCAATCTTCCTCATCGGACCGCAGTAGTCCAGAATCCCTTGGAGGTACATATTTACTGTCACTGAACATGTTAAGCTGTTCGAATTCGTAACACATAATAGAGTGTTTTATGTAGTTGAGATGAGGAATGTTTAATGTTGGTTTTGGTATTTTGTAGAGAATTGCATGAGCCCTGTAACAGCTGTTACTCCTCCACCTGGGATCATGGATCAGCAAGCATTGAAGGTGAATGTTGAAAAAGAAGATAACAATCATGAAGGCAATGAGAATCCCAACCATGATGATTGTGACTTCCATAATAGGTGAGAATGAAAGTGAATCAAAATCACAAAACTGGCTTGACCAGATATAGTAAACATAATATGTTGCTTAGATTTCATTCATAATATTAGCTGCTATAGTGGAGTTTTTGTGCTTTCTTTGCCTGATTTATTCCCTCTAATTTGTCTGAACCAACCCAGCAGCTTGGAGCATAACCTCCCTGATAGTCCCTTTGCGTCGCCTACTAAATCCGATGGTGACCCTCCGTCCTTCACAGAGTCTGCTGCTTCAACCTCATCCTCGTCTTCATCATCATCCATCAATAATAACAATAATAAAAATAATATAATTGCATCCTCGCTGCTCCCTGCCACTTCTACCCTGGACATGGCTTCTTTCAAATCATGTTTCTTTCAGATTCCGAGGTACTAGTCAACGTGTCCTCACAAGCTTATTTGATAAATTAAGAGTAAACGAGGTGTAATTCGAAACTTGGGTTTCTCGCAGGTTCTCTTCTGGTCATGGAGCCATAGGAATGTAGGTGGAGCCGTTGGTGGCCGGCTCACTATCAATGCTGGCTAACCATACACAGGTAAGGTTTCTTAAAGATTAATGGAAATGTTCTCATAGTTTAGTTTGATTGTAATGTACGTTTGAATTGTTAGGGTTGTTTTGCTTTTGACTTTGTTTACAGATGAAGTTGATTCCCATTATACCAAAGAATATGTTTAGAGAAGAAGATACCATCATCATCATAATCAACCCATCATTGTCATTGTTTTTCCTCGTCGTTGTTGTTGTAATCTGTCATACCATACTACTTACCAAGAAGAATACAAAGGCATACATAAACCAGTCTTTCAAAGACACTACTCTAGGTGAAGGTGGACCACAATGTCAATCAGAAGCAAAGATTCAAGGAGGGTAGTAACTTAAAATTTTAATTGTAGAGATTCTCCTGTTGGTTTATAACAACAACCTCACTTCATCTTTGGTAGCTGTAATAGAACAGAGAAACAAAGACAGTGGTAGTAGTAGTAGTAGTAGTAGTAGTTGTAGTACTAGTAGTAAGTAACCCATGAAGAGAGGAATCAGTTCTTTCCATGAAATGTGTACAGAAGCTGAAGAAAGAAAGAAGAAGAGCAACAGAAACCAAGTATGCCAAGGAGGAAAAACTAGAGACACTGAAGTGAAAAAAAAAGGTGTGTTAGGCATTAGTAGATATTATACAGACTAAATTTTCATCTCCTCAGCTTTGTGGTTATGTAAAAAGAGGAATATGGAGGGAATGATTTTCCACCACTTACCAACTTTTTTTTTTTTCTTTGTTGTTTATTGGCACACAGAGTAGTATCATCTGTCATCATCAAAAGCAATAATACTCATCAATGATCAAAAGAGAAGAAATAATATATAAATAGAAAAAAAAAAAAAAATACAAAGAAGTTGTTGAGTTATGTGCTTTTAAAAGAAAATCCTATATCTATTGTTTTTTAAGTTTCAAAATGAAAATGATTCCAAGGCTCTTTGTCTGGTGGCCCTTTTGAGGTCACTGTCTTTTTCTTGTTTCTTTTAATAAGTGGGGATTGGCTGTTTTAATAGGGGAGTCACATGGGTGCTGACATTACTGGCCCCTCTTCTTTGGACCTTTCCCTCTACCCTTCCAAGTGCCCTCTGCAATCAACTTTTAAGACACCTTCCCTTCCCTTCCTTTTCCCTTGGCCTTGGCCTTGCCCCATGGTGGTGGTACAAGTTCAGAGCCAGCAAAGTGAGGGGCCCAATCCACCTCCTATGCCATCTCTTAATCTCTGCTTCTATTTTTTCAGAAAGGAGAGAGTAAAGCACTCACATGACAATGGGTACTTCATATTTTGTTAATTCCTACTTGTTATCTGTCCTTTCTTTTACAAATCAAACAAACATATTAAACTTTCTTCTCTATGCCTATGGTAAATGTTAAAATCATGTGAACTCTATAAACGAGACAGGCCAATAGCTTATGCTAGGTAAACATGCCAAACTTTAAGTTAAAAGCTTGCACAGGATTCATCCTTCACCTCTGCATGTGAGTCCACAAGGTCCAATCTTTTTTACAACTTTATTGTGCTCCGCCTGTGAGATGTTGGCACCTTTGCAGTGGAATACAATACAATGCATTAAGGTGATGTATGGTTAATTTTAAAGAAAAATTCCATGGTATGGTCAAGAAAAGCAACATTTCTTGTTTATTATTCAGAGTTCCTCATGACAGTATCCACTACTATATGAAATCGCATGTTGGGGGATGAAAGAATGAAAAAAAGTAGATAACTCACTCAATTAAGAAATTGGAGCTACAAAGTTTATGCAGATGAAGAAACTTGATTTATTGCATTTTTTAAGACACACTCCTTACCCAGCAAAGTTTGCCTTGGACACATCAGTCAACCATTCTACTGGTCTTCCCTTTTCAAATTTGCATATACTAAGGTTCCTAATCACACCTCGGATCCTGTTGCTATGCTCATTTTGATGGGTAAGAACAAATCCACAAACAACATGGTTGACAATGCCATCAAGCTTCACAAGAACGTTAAATCAGCACTTTGAAACCACAAAGGCCAAACACAAGTATGACATTGATCAAGATGGATGTTTTAAATCATTCAAAAGGTGATTTGGTTATGGTGTACAAGTTTGGGCCTTTCGAAATCATGAGAAATATCAGTGGTAATGCTCGTGTTAATCCCCAAGGGTGCGCATTTCCTGCATTTTTAGTGTCAAATACATCACTCCATAATACCAGCAGGAGAATATGATTTATTTTTTATTTTCATTTTCTAAAATGAACTCAAGAACAGATTTCAGTGAGATACCTGACCTAAGAACACAACCCTTAGAAGTCCCAAGGAACACACCAAATATCATACATCCAAGGTCCAAGTAAATGGACTGGGCTTTACCTTGACTACCAGCAAATTGTCAAACTTTGGAACTAAAACTGTTCCAAATAGGAAAATTCCAATAGTTATTTCATAAATCAAATATGGTTGGAAAGATAGTTGAGTGTAGTTTGTGTGTAACAAATGGTTCATCTTTTGGAGATTTTTGAGAAAGTTATATTATAATTAGTGTGCTGGTGTAAAAATGTCTCCTCCTAATCACCTTTTGTTCATTGTATTCACTCAATCATCACTCCAACTCATGCATGGAATGTGATCCATATATTTGTTCATGTTTCTTGAATGTATTTTGAGAATTGAGGCATTTCTTTGTTTTCTACCTAAAACTTTCTAATGTCTTTATTTTCTTCATTAATTTGTTCTTCTTCACCTTCTTTCTCTTCACTTATTCTCCGGCTTCTATTTCTCTACTCTCGTTGCAGTGTTAATCACTCCTTAATATTCCCTTTCTCGCATTTCTCATTACCAAGTATTCATGAAGCATTCATAGTTTTCAACCCAGCTTTTTCAATGGATAACACATCTAGTCTATTTATTCTTCTCAAATTTTGAAAAAAAAGTTTATTTTAGTAGTGGCTCATCCATTGTTTTCAAAAGTTCAACCTAAGTTATTAAAGCTTCTTTCAAAAGAAGCCAATTAATGATAAATGGAAGAATCATAAAAGAAGGATTGAAGGGGGGAACTGAGAAAAAGAACAATATGAATCAAGCAGAGAGAGACAATATCAGATTTAACAGAGACTTATATCAACATTACGGTTGAGGATCCTTACATCCTTGCTTCTTTTTTTCATGAGATTTCAAGTGTCAAAATGGAGGAATTTATACTAGAACCTCTAAAAAAAATTACATCAAATGCACTTGAGAAACATGGAATTAATCACATTCCTTTTGAGTGATTACGTGCACTTAAAGAATGGAGTAAATACACGAGTCATGATTAGTTCTGAATTAGACAAGTTGCGTAAGTAGACTGACACCTTCTCACTGATCAGACCATAAACTTTCTTTTCTGCATCAAAGCTCCAAATGGCAATTTCAGCCATATGAATGGCACAAGTATTCGACAATCTTGGATTGGTACAGTTTAAGCTCCAAAGATGACCATTTGTGGGCATTGGTTGCCCCAATAAGGGAAGGGCTCCTTATAGGAGGGGAATAGACAAAATCCCCACCCATTCTCTAGATCGGATGGCCAGGTACCAACCGAGGTGGGTAGAGATCATTCTTGGTAAACCTTGATAACAAAACCCAATGAAACAAAATTTAGCAAAGGCGGAGGGGCAAATTACAACGACTGTCCTGTGCATTTTACGATTGAATGCTCCCCCTTATGATCACACAATTGATCAGGTTGAATGTCTTGACTTGTAGAAAACGAGCAAGACTAGTTAAAATTTAGAAACATAACCAAGAAAGGCTGATAAGAAAGCTAAGGACTAAAAAATTGAACCAACTGATAGGTCAAATACCATATGGACCAAACACCAGCCTGTTTATCATTAGGATTTCACAAAGACAAACCTCTCATATGTAACATGTTATTTTTATACATTTCAGAACGTTAGTAGGTTTGGCTCATCCTATGCAAAAAGAAAGGAGCAAAATACAGAGACAAAAGTTCAAACTAATAAGAAGTTCGAAGTTCTTTAGCAAGACAAGAGATACTCTTATTAGCTGCAAACGTCATCTACTAAACTTCTTTTACTAAATTAATGATTTCCATATTTCCCTCCAAGTTTTGATGAATTATGAGGATACATCTCTTTATAATGTAAAAATATGTCTAAAGAAGATCATAAAATATAAGGGCACCTAGAAACGCCACTGATCAATTAGCTAACTTGATAGTCATTGATATAAAATAAAGCAATATAACATTTGGGTAGCTGGTAAATAATTGATATCTTAAATAATCTACAAACTTATATAATGCTCCGTCTGTAATGTTTGGGGATGCTTGATGACCCTAGCTCAATTTCAGAAGAGAAAAATTAAAACAAAATGAAATAAACTATTGCATCTTAAGTGCTACAGAATGACTGTTATTGGAGCTTGAGCACCAAACTTTAGCATAACAAAAGTCATAGCGTGTTGCGGAATTTCAACATGGATGGAATTACAAATTAGAATTCTCCAAATAAAAACTTCAGATGATTTAATATAGGGTGGCCATGAACAGGCCAAATGTAAGATTCCCTCAATGTAATAATTTACATGGTTCGTCTATGGACAAGCATCGTATTTTATTAAGGGCAATAGTCTTCTCTCTCTGTAACTAAGAACTGGTACTCTTCTTGTCAAGGAATCAGAAGATCAAAAGAAGGTGGGAAGAGGGAATCTGTTGCAAAGGAGATAATTTGATATATTGGCAAAAGGATAAACTACTCCAATTGCCTGTTAAACAAATGGAATTTAAAGGGAATGTGTGTAGACACCAACAAAGCCATTAAACCTTGAGGTGGAGGTGACATTCCCTCTCCAACAATAAGGCGTAAACCTTGAAATCGAGAAATTTAATGGTAAGAACGATTTCGGATATTGGAGAATACAAATGAGGAATTTGCTTATTTCTCAGAAATTACACAAGGCATTACTAGGGAAGGATAAAAAGGCTGAAACCATGTCAGATGATGAATGGGAAGAATTGGATTTGGAGGCGCGTGCTGCTATTTGCTTGTGTCTGGATAGAGACATAGTTTTTTTAGTTAATGAAGAGACTACGGCAGCTGATGTTTGGTTGAAGCTTGAGTCACAGTTTATGACTAAGACATTATCAAACAGGTTATACTTGAAAACCCAATTGTACAGACTAGCAATGGATGAGGGCACTCCAATTGGTGATCATATCGCCAAGTTTACACGGATTATCTCAAATTTGAGAGATGTGGATGTGAAGATTGAGGATGAAGACCAAGCAATTATATTGCTTTACTCCTTGCCGCAGTCATATGAAAATCTTGTACAAACAATTTTGTTTGGGAAAGATGAACTTACATTTGATGAAACTACCGGTGCACTCTTGTCCAATGAGATTCGAAAGAAAACTTCATCAAATGGTAGTGGGAAAGATCAAGCTGAAGGGTTGGTTGTTAGAGGAAGGTCTCAAGTGAAATCATCTTCAAATAGTGGAAAATCTAGATCAAAGTCTAGAGGTCCACAATGTCACAAATGTAGAGAGTGGGGGCATATTAGGAAAAATTGTCCAAATCAAGGTAAGAGTAATCATGATAACAGTTGAAAGGGCAAGAAAAAGCAAGATAAGGGTGATACTAGTGAAGCAAGTTATGCATCTAGTATGGAAAAGGATGAAGAATGTTATTCAGTTGCGGGTGAAAACACAAAAATCTCTGGGAGATGGCTCCTTGACTCTGGGTGTTCTTACCATATGTGCCCAAACAGGGAGTGGTTCACTACCTATGAGCACATTGATGGTGGTACTGTTCTAATGGGTAATGATTACGCTTGCAAGACAGTTGGAATTGGAACAATGAGGATTAAGATGTATGATGGTGTTGTGAGAACCTTAACTGATGTGCGGCATGTCCCAGCCTTGAAAAAGAATCTTATTTCGCTTGGTGTTTTAGACTCCAATGGTTGTAAGTTTACAGCGGTAGGTGGAGTTTTAAAGGTTGTCCGTGGGTCTTTGGTTGTCATGAAAGGGATCAAACAAGGTAACTTGTACACCTTGATGGGTAACACGGTAACAGGAAATGTGGCAGTGGGAACTTCTTCATCGGACAGTACTAGGTTATGGCACATGCGACTTGGGCATATGACAGAAAAAGGATTGTCTCTAGTGAGCAAGCAAGGGTTACTGAAGGGTATGCAGAAACCGACTATGGAGTTTTGCGAGCATTGTGTATATGGAAAACAATGCCGAGTAAAATTCAGTACAAGCAAGCACAGGAGCAGAGGTATTCTAGACTATGTGCATACAGATGTGTGGGGACCAGCGAAGGTCGCCTCTAAGGGAGGTTCCAGGTACTTTGTCTCCTTCATTGATGATTATTCCCGTTATACATGGGTATATTTTTTGAAGTCCAAGAATGAAGTATTTGAGACATTTAAAAGGTGGAGAGCAATGGTTGAGAATAGAACTGGAAGAAAGGTGAAGACTTTGAGGTCTGATAATGGTACCGAGTATACTGAGGGTACTTTCAAACAGTTTTGTGATCAGGAAGGAATTGTTCGACATTGGACTGTTAGAAACACGCCACAACAAAATGGAGTTGCTGAGAGATTGAACCGTACTATGCTTGAAAGAGCTAGGTGTATGCGCTCCAATGCTTGTCTTGGCAGAGAATGGTGGGCTGAATCAATAGCCACCGCGTGTTTCTTGATTAATAGATCGCCACATTCTACATTAGACTGCAAAACACCTTATGAGGTGTGGTCAGGTGAACATGCTGATTACAGTGTACTGAAAGTTTTCGGTTGTATTGCCTACTACCATGTGAAAGAAAATAAGCTTGATGCTAGGGCTAAGAAGGCCATTTTCTTGGGGTATGCAAAAGGCGTGAAGGGTTATCGTCTATGGTGTTTAGAGGATAATAAATTTGTGATCAGTCGAGATGTTACATTTGATGAGAATTCCTTGTTAGCTTGTACTAAAGCTAAGGAGTTGGTTGATAGTGGTGGTGAATCTAGTAACACTCAGAAAGTGGAAGTTGAAGCGTCTGTGGATGCAGCAGATGAACAAGTGGTTGAAGCAGGCACACATGATCTGAATTATGAGCCTGAAGACCATGAGGAACAACAACCAGTTGAAGATAATCAATCCCAGCAGCAACCTTTGGCCTTAACTAGGTCAAAACGATCGGTTAAGCAAGTTCAAAAATTTGGCTTTGAAGAACCGTTGAAGCACTATGGTCAGTTGAATACAGTTGATTTGGTTGCATATGCACTCTCTGTGGAAGATGATGAGCCAACTACTTACAAGCAGGCCGCGCGTCAATCAGATAGTCAGAGTTGGTTAGTAGCTATGCAGGGTGAGATGGAGTCTCTCCAGAAAAACCATACTTGGGATCTAGTGTCGTTGCCTAATGGAAGGAAAGCAATTGGCTGCAAGTGGGTGTTTAAGAAGAAACAGACTACTCTAGAGTCTGGTACTCAGTTCAAGGCAAGATTAGTAGCTAAGGGTTTTGCTCAGAGGGAAGGCGTTGACTACAATGAGATATTTTCGCCTGTGGTAAAACACACTTCTATTCGTGTGTTGTTGAGCTTGGTAGCTCATGGTGACCTTGAGCTTGAACAACTTGATGTGAAAACAACTTTCTTGCATGGAGACTTAGAGGAGGAAATTTATATGCATCAGCCGGAAGGTTTTAAGGTTGTTGGAAAAGAAGACCATGTTTGTCGTTTGAGGAGATCACTTTATGGGTTAAAGCAATCACCTAGGCAGTGGTACAAACGGTTTGACACTTTTATGTTGAAACATGGGTTCACACGAAGTAAGTATGATTGTTGTGTTTACTTGAAAAAACTTCGTAGTGGCGATTTTATTTATCTTTTGCTCTATGTTGACGATATGCTCATTGCCTGTAAGAGTATGGTGGAGATAAATAAATTGAAGTTTCAACTTGCTTCTGAGTTTGAGATGAAGGATATGGGTGCTGCAAGGAAAATACTTGGTATGGAGATAAGAAGAGAAAGGGAGAATAAAAAATTATTTCTTTCACAGAAGGGGTACCTTGAGAAGGTCATATCACGGTTTGGCATGGAAAATGCAAAGCCGGTTATTACTCCTTTGGCTTCACATTTTAGACTTTCTCGAAAGTTATCTCCAGTCACAGTGGAAGAAAAGGAATACATGTCGCATGTTCCTTATGCTAGTGCAGTTGGCAGTTTAATGTATGCTATGGTGTGTACACGCCCTGACATTTCACAGGCTGTTAGTGTTGTGAGCAGGTATATGAAAAACCCTGGGAAGAAACATTGGGAGGCAGTGAAATGGATGCTTAGGTACTTAAAAGGTACCTTGGATGTGGGTTTGGACTTCGGTGGAGATTCATGTCAGGTTCGTGGGTTTGTTGATTCTGATTATGCTGGTGATCTAGATAGACGAAGATCTACTACTGGTTACGTATTTCAGATATACGGTGCTCCGGTTAGTTGGAGATCTATGCTTCAGGATACAGTGGCGCTCTCTATTACAGAGGCAGAGTATATGGCATTGACAGAAGGTGTAAAAGAAGCATTGTGGCTTCAAGGTCTTGTAAATGACTTGGGTGTGGAACAAGATAGTGTTGAGGTTCTCTGTGACAGTCAGAGTGTCATCCACTTGGCTAAAAATCAGGTTCATCACGCAAGGACTAAGCATATTGACGTCCGATATGACTTTGTTCGAGATGTAATTGAGGATGGTGATGTGTCTTTGGTGAAAGTACACACAAAAGACAACCCTGCTGATATGTTGACAAAGGTTGTTCCTGGAGTTAAGTTTCAACATTGTTTGGACTTACTCCACATTGACTCATGTTGATTGAGGGCCCTTTGGGGCGTTGCCCTTCGGGGCGGTTTCGTGAGGTGACAAAGCTATGATGGAGTGTTGATCAGTTTATTCTCATGCCTTGTTTCGGCTCATTTTTTCCTTATAAAAATTCGCCGAGGTGGAGAATTGTGAAACAGGAAACATGTTTGAAACAGGAAACTGTGTTTGGACTCCTGTTTGAAACAGGAAACTGTTTGGACTTCTGGAAATTGTTTTTTGAACAGGAAATAAATTCTAGGAAACAGGAAACTACTGTGAAACAGGAAACTGCTGCCAAACAGAAAACTGTTGTCCCTATATATACTAGGAACTATAGGTGTTTTTATTATGATGATTGCTCCTAGAAAAACTGTGATGCACAAGGAGTAGAGAAAGACAATTGCTGAAATTGTTTCATCTCTTGTTGAGAGATTGTGTGAGAATTGTCATCTTCTTGTACCTTGTTCTTGAATATAGTGGAATCACCTCACCGTGGACGTAAGCAATTGCTGAACCACGTAAACCTTGTGTCTCTTGTGGCGCAACAATTGGTATCAGAGCACTAAGGGAAATTGATCTTGAATTGTTATACTCAAGATTGTGAATATTCAAAAGTGCTAGGATTTGTTTGTGCACAAGTTGTTTGAAGAAAAACCGTAGTGAAACTTCTTGTCTAGAAAGTCACAGGTTTTGTTTGCAATGGCATCCAAGGTGAGCAAGGTACATGTGGAGAAGTATGAAATTGAGAATGGTGAGGTGTCTTTCGTGAAAGTACACACAAAAGACAATCCTGCTGATATGTTGACAAAGGTTGTTCCTGGAGTTAAGTTCCAACATTGTTTGGACTTACTCCACATTGACTCATGTTGATTGAGGGCTCTTTGGGGCGTTGCCCTTCGGGGCGGTTTCGTGAGGTGACAAAGCTATGATGGAGTGTTGATCAGTTTATTCTTATGCCTTGTTTCGGCTCATTTTTTCTTTATAAAAAATTTGCCGAGGTGGAGAATTGTGAAACAGGAAACAACATGTTTTGTGAAACAGGAAACTGTTTCACAAACAGGAATAGGACACATAACTGTTTTGTGAAATAGGAAACGTGTTTGAAACAGGAAACTGTTTGGACTCCTGTTTGAAATAGAAAAAAAACTGTTTGGATTTCTGGAAACTATTTTTGAACAGGAAATAAATTCTAGGAAACAGGAAACTGCTGTGAAACAGGAAACTGGTGCGAAACAGGAAACTATTGTTCCTATATATACTAGGAACTGTAGGTGTTTTGTTAAGGTGATTCCATGTAGAAAAAGTGTGAAGCACAGGGAATAGAGAAAGATAATCCCTTGAATTGTTTCATCTCTTGTTGAGAGATTGTGTGGAGAAAGATAATTCCTTGAATTGTTTCATCTCTTGTTGAGAGATTGTGTGAGAATTGTCATCTTCTTGTACCTTGTTCTTGAATATAGTGGAATCACCTCACCGTGGAAGTAGGCAATTTGCTGAACCACGTAAACCTTGTGTCTCTTGTGGTATGTTCTTGGTTTTCTCTAATTACTTTCTTTACTATTTGCTCTATTTAATTGATTGGATCCTTGTGGTACTTGTGTGCAATTGTTGGTGTCTACCCGCTTCCGCAATAAGGCGCAACAATTGGTAAATTCCAATGGTGGAATTTAATGGCTTTGTTGGTGTCTACACACATTCCCTTTAAATTCCATTTGTCACCTCACGAAACCGCCTCGAAGGGCAACGCCCCAAAGGGCCCTCAATCAACATGAGTCAATGTGGAGTAAGTCCAAACAATGTTGGAACTTAACTCCAGGAACAACCTTTGTCAACATATCAGCAGGGTTGTCTTTTGTGTGTACTTTCACCAAAGACACATCACCATCCTCAATTACATCTCAAACAAAGTGATATCGAACGTCAATATGCTTAGTCCTTGCGTGATGAACCTGATTTTTAGCCAAGTGGATGGCACTCTGACTGTCACAGAGAACCTCAACACTATCTTGTTCCACACCCAAGTCATTTACAAGACCTTGAAGCCACAATGCTTCTTTTACACCTTCTGTCAATGCCATATACTCTGCCTCTGTAGTAGAGAGCGCCACTGTATCCTGAAGCATAGATCTCCAACTAACCGGAGCACCGTATATCTGAAATACGTAACCAGTAGTAGATCTTCGTCTATCTAGATCACCAGCATAATCAGAATCAACAAACCCACGAACCTGACATGAATCTCCACCGAAGTCCAAACCCACATCCAAGGTACCTTTTAAGTACCTAAACATCCATTTCACTGCCTCCCAATGTTTCTTCCCAGGGTTTTCCATATACCTGCTCACAACACTAACAGCCTGTGAAATGTCAGGGCGTGTACACACCATAGCATACATTAAACTGCCAACTGCACTAGCATAAGGAACATGCGACATGTATTCCTTTTCTTCCACTGTGACAGGAGATAACTTTCGAGAAAGTCTAAAATGTGAAGCCAAATGAGTAATAACCGGCTTTGCGTTTTCCATGCCAAACCGTGATATGACCTTCTCAAGGTACCCCTTCTGTGAAAGAAATAATTTTTTATTCTCCCTTTCTCTTCTTATCTCCATACCAAGTATTTTCCTTGCAGCACCCATATCCTTCATCTCAAACTCAGAAGCAAGTTGAGACTTCAATTTATTTATCTCCACCATACTCTTACAGGCAATGAGCATATCGTCAACATAGAGCAAAAGATAAATAAAATCGCCACTACGAAGTTTTTTCAAGTAAACACAACAATCATACTTACTTCGTGTGAACCCATGTTTCAACATAAAAGTGTCAAACCGTTTGTACCACTGCCTAGGTGATTGCTTTAACCCATAAAGTGATCTCCTCAAACGACAAACATGGTCTTCTTTTCCAACAACCTTAAAACCTTCCGGCTGATGCATATAAATTTCCTCCTCTAAGTCTCCATGCAAGAAAGTTGTTTTCACATCAAGTTGTTCAAGCTCAAGGTCACCATGAGCTACCAAGCTCAACAACACACGAATAGAAGTGTGTTTTACCACAGGCGAAAATATCTCATTGTAGTCAACGCCTTCCCTCTGAGCAAAACCCTTAGCTACTAATCTTGCCTTGAACTGAGTACCAGACTCTAGAGTAGTCTGTTTCTTCTTAAACACCCACTTGCAGCCAATTGCTTTCCTTCCATTAGGCAACGACACTAGATCCCAAGTATGGTTCTTCTGGAGAGACTCCATCTCACCCTGCATAGCTACTAACCAACTCTGACTATCTGAATGACGCGCGGCCTGCTTGTAAGTAGTTGGCTCATCATCTTCCACAGAGAGTGCATATGCAACCAAATCAACTGTATTCAACTGACCATAGTGCTTCAACGGTTCTTCAAAGCCAAATTTTTGAACTTGCTTAACCGATCGTTTTGACCTAGTTAAGGCCAAAGGTTGCTGCTGGGATTGATTATCTTCAACTGGTTGTTGTTCCTCATGGTCTTCAGGCTCATAATTCAGATCATGTGTGTCTGATTCAACCACTTGTTCATCTGCTGCATCCACAGACGCTTCAACTTCCACTTTCTGAGTGTTACTAGATTCACCACCACTATCAACCAACTCCTTAGCTTTAGTACAAGCTAACAAGGAATTCTCATCAAATGTAACATCTCGACTGATCACAAATTTATTATCCTCTAAACACCATAGACGATAACCCTTCACGCCTTTTGCATACCCCAAGAAAATGGCCTTCTTAGCCCTAGCATCAAGCTTATTTTCTTTCACATGGTAGTAGGCAATACAACCGAAAACTTTCAGTACACTGTAATCAGCATGTTCACCTGACCACACCTCATAAGGTGTTTTGCAGTCTAATGTAGAATGTGGCGATCTATTAATCAAGAAACACGCGGTGGCTATTGATTCAGCCCACCATTCTCTGCCAAGACAAGCATTGGAGCGCATACACCTAGCTCTTTCAAGCATAGTACGGTTCAATCTCTCAGCAACTCCATTTTGTTGTGGCGTGTTTCTAACAGTCCAATGTCGAACAATTCCTTCCTGATCACAAAACTGTTTGAAAGTACCCTCAGTATACTCGGTACCATTATCAGACCTCAAAGTCTTCACCTTTCTTCCGGTTCTATTCTCAACCATTGCTCTCCACCTTTTAAATGTCTCAAATACTTCATTCTTGGACTTCAAAAAATATACCCATGTGTAACGGGAATAATCATCAATGAAGGAGACAAAGTACCTGGAACCTCCCTTAGAGGCGACCTTCGCTGGTCCCCACACATCTGTATGCACATAGTCTAGAATACCTCTGCTCCTGTGCTTACTTGTACTGAATTTTACCCTGCATTGTTTTCCATATACACAATACTCGCAAAACTCCATAGTCGGTTTCTGCATACCCTTCAGTAACTCTTGCTTGCTCAGTAGAGACAATCCTTTTTCTGTCATATGCCCAAGTCGCATGTGCCATAACCTAGTGCTTTCCGATGAAGAAGTTCCCACTGCCACATTTCCTGTTACCGTGTTACCCATCAAGGTGTACAAGTTACCTTGTTTGATCCCTTTCATGACAACCAAAGACCCACGGACAACCTTTAAAACTCCACCTACTGCTGTAAACTTACAACCATTGGAGTCTAAAACACCAAGTGAGATAAGGTTCTTTTTCAAGGCTGGGACATGCCTCACATCAGTTAAGGTTCTCACAACACCATCATACATCTTAATCCTCATTGTTCCAATTCCAACTGTCTTACAAGCGTAATCATTACCCATTAGAACAGTACCACCATCAATGTGCTCATAGGTAGTGAACCACTCCCTGTTTGGGCACATATGGTAAGAACACCCAGAGTCAAGGAGCCATCTCCCAGAGATTTTTGTGTTTTCACCCGCAACTGAATAACATTCTTCATCCTTTTCCATACTAGATGCATAACTTGCTTCACTAGTATCACCCTTATCTTGCTTTTTCTTGCCCTTCCAACTGTTATCATGATTACTCTTACCTTGATTTGGACAATTTTTCCTAATATGCCCCCACTCTCTACATTTGTGACATTGTGGACCTCTAGACTTTGATCTAGATTTTCCACTATTTGAAGATGATTTCACTTGAGACCTTCCTCTAACAACCAACCCTTCAGCTTGATCTTTCCCATTACCATTTGATGAAGTTTTCTTCCGAATCTCATTGGACAAGAGTGCACCGGTAGTTTCATCAAATGTAAGTTCATCTTTCCCAAACAAAATTGTTTGTACAAGATTTTCATATGACTGCGGCAAGGAGTAAAGCAATATAATTGCTTGGTCTTCATCCTCAATCTTCACATCCACATCTCTCAAATTTGAGATAATCCGTGTAAACTTGGCGATATGATCACCAATTGGAGTGCCCTCATCCATTGCTAGTCTGTACAATTGGGTTTTCAAGTATAACCTGTTTGATAATGTCTTAGTCATAAACTGTGACTCAAGCTTCAACCAAACATCAGCTGCCGTAGTCTCTTCATTAACTAAAAAAACTATGTCTCTATCCAGACACAAGCAAATAGCAGCACGCGCCTCCAAATCCAATTCTTCCCATTCATCATCTGACATGGTTTCAGCCTTTTTATCCTTCCCTAGTAATGCCTTGTGTAATTTCTGAGAAATAAGCAAATTTCTCAAATTGTATTCTCCAATATCCGAAATCGTTCTTACCATTAAATTTCTCGATTTCATACTTCCCCACATGTGCCTTGCTCACCTTGGATGCCATTGCAAACAAAACCTGTGACTTTCTAGACAAGAAGCTTCACTAAGTTTTTTTTTTTTTTTTTTTTTTTTTTTTTTTCAAACAACTTGTGCACAAACAAATCCTAGCACTTTTGAATCTTCACAATCTTGAGTAGAACAATTCAAGATCAATTTCCCTTAGTGCTCTGATACCAATTGTTGCGCCACAAGAGACACAAGGTTTACGTGGTTCAGCAATTGCTTACGTCCACGGTGAGGTGATTCCACTATATTCAAGAACAAGGTACAAGAAGATGACAATTCTCACACAATCTCTCAACAATAGATGAAACAATTCAAGGAATTATCTTCACACAATCTCTCAACAAGAGATGAAACAATTTCAGCAATTGTCTTTCTCTATTCCCTGTGCTTCACAGTTTTTCTACATGGAATCATCTAAACAAAACACCTATAGTTCCTAGTATATATAGGGACAACAGTTTTCTGTTTGGCAGCAGTTTCCTGTTTCACAGTAGTTTCCTGTTTCACAACAGTTTCCTGTTTCCTATAATTTATTTCCTGTTCAAAAAACAATTTCCAGACGTCCAAACAATTTCCTGTTTCAAACAGGAATCCAAACACTTTCCTGTTTCAAACACGTTTCCTGTTTCACAGGACTCAAATGACATTCCCAGAAAATAACAGAATAAGATTTAAGGAACAATAGGAAACTGTTCTAACCTCAATGTTAGAGCAGCTACCTTGTGGTGCCCCTGGATATAATCATTGAGAACAATCAAACCAAATGTTTTGTCCTCTGTCAGAACCAAGATAACTACACCTTTGCTTCAAGATCATGGGAATCTGTCAAATCCCCTTGTTTATGAGATTTATCGGTTGGGATTGAATAGCTTCGCCTCTCTTTTTCCCCTGCCTTTGATGGGGTATTCCCATACCATATCATTCCCACTATTGCTAACAGCATACCTATAACTACTTGGAGATTCAAACCTTCTTTTCCAAAGAAAAAGAACCCTAGGATCAACACCAGTACAGTCTTCATGTGGCCAAGGACTTGGAAAGAGACAGCCGTGAATCTACCGATGCAGATAAATTGACTTAGTTTGGTGCCTATTGCAATTGTGCATGACAAAATAATGAAGAACTGCATAACAAATCAAGAAAAATATTACTGAACATAGTAAAAAAATTCAAGAAAAATCCTTGCATGGCAAAATCGCAACTCCAATGTATAGGAAATATAAGCAGAGGCATACAGGAGGGCTTAAATGTGGGGTTTCTACTCTATTGTTGTATGTGGTAAGATTTACATGTTGTAATTGTTAAAACTCATTCAAGTATTTTAAGAAGATGGAAATATTTCAGAATATTTCTTCAACAATTTCAAATCATCCAGAAACCTGAGTGTCCCTGGGAGTGCACTGTCTTAAATGCACGTTTGTTAAGTTGTCAGTGAGTGGATACTTCGAAAGCGTTCCTGGCCTGTCGGATAAGAATCAAGAAAATTGGAATCCAACAAAAAAACTGAAACTTCAACTAGACCCAACTATGTGGGATCAGATTGGCCAGGTATTGGTGTGATTCAAACGTTCCTGTGTTTGCTAGCCTCCATTCTAAGTATTTGCAATCCATAACTGAAAAATGATATTCAGAACCAAGCTAAAGACTACATTAGATGATTAATCAATGAATCCCGTATAGCATATCTCTTGTAACACCCTAACCATCATCCCCACTCAATTGGTCTTAGCAAGTACGAACAGTGACCTACCACAAACTTCACAAGTTGAGATGTCAAGACCTCGGGGTGAGAAGAGTCCAAGTCCACACTTAAGAATGTCCACTAGCACGATTTCTAAGAAATGTAGAACTGATCGTGGCGTAACCATCATGTCTCTTAGGCTAGGTGCCTTTCCAGCACACCCTGCAAGAGTCAGGTGTAATAGTCCTTGTACCTTAGGATGAAGTCGTCCCTGTCTATATATATATAATCAGAAAACAGGTATTGTATTAAGTATGGGCAAATGGCTAAAGAGATTAGTGAAAAGCACTAATCAGTACAAAAAGTATACAAATATGATCGCTGTGGGGAGAGAACAATGCAATCCCAGTTGAACATACAAGAAAAGAAAAGGAGATAGGGACTTCCCTACACCTATCCCAATTACAAGCCCAGAGCCATAGAGTGATTTTTACATTAATCAAGAGTTTATCTAGGTCTTTGCTACTATGCTTGAAGATTCTACTATTCCTCTCTCTCCAAATGATACTTGTCTGATATCAATTGTAATAATCCACTTTAATACTATTGAGATATTGTCCTCCACTTAACCACCCCCCATAAATTGATTATATCCCATAATGTTTATCTTGATTAATCAAAAAAGTAACCAAATTAATATTTTGGATCTCCACCACCTTGGCAGTTTCCATTGACTAATATCGCTAGTGGTTGAACCAACATAGGAATAAAAGAAACATATCTATGCCATGGTTGAAACAACAACTCCCACCCAACAAGAAGGGAACTCCCTCACCCAAGATATTTTTTTTCTTTTCTATCAACTTCAATGTTTCTTCAATTTTTTTGTCCATATTCATCAGTACTACCAGTGTAGTCAAGGCGAACGCTTAGGCGCGCCTCAAGGCGTTTTTACAAATTCCGCCTCAAAGTGAGGCAATGCGGTCAGTGAAATGAGGCGTTCGCCTCGCCCCTCCTCAACTGCCTCAGCCCAAAACTGGTTGCAGCCAGCCCATGTGCAACCTAATTGCAGCAAAAAAGATGTTGCAACCCACTCTATAATAGGGTTTTATGTTTCTTGGTGTAATATTTGATAAATTTGTCACTTTTTTTTTTTGGAAAAAACATACCATGTTTTTATTAGTCTGTGATCAACATCAATCTTGATTTTTCATAGTATAGTTCAATGATTTTTATGCTTTTGGAATACCAATAGTGATCATACTTGTGGATTTTTATCAACCATGCTAACAATTTCTTCTAACAAATGCTCAATATTCTCAAGTTTCTATTCTTTCTAGATTATTGATTTTTAAGTTACTTGACACTTATGTAGTGCATCTTTTTTCTATGTTATACAACTTTATTATATTTCTATTTCGATTTTAGGTAGTTGTGTCACTTTTTGTACATATTTGCTTATAATACTTATCAAAATGATGACGTATACTACTATGCTGACATGTTTCAATTTATTATTAAAAAAATCTTTAAAAAATGTTAAGATCGCCTCACTTCACTGAGTCGTCTGCCTCGCCTCACGCCTCAAGCGTTTTCAGGCTCGTCGGCCTCGTCAACGAATATGAAGTGTCGGAGACGTCAACAAAAGTAAAAAAAAACACATACGAGATGCACTAGGGACATGCTTGTCCTTATCAGCTATAGTTTTTGAATTATTAATCATATTCATTCATTTGTAGATCAATATTGTTACTCATGGTCTATAAATTGCCTAATACACCTGTAACATTAGTATATGATTGAAACATTTGAAAGATATGTAAAAAAGTTCATGATTCAAAATGGAGTACCCAATAGGAGTATCCGACACAATACGCGTCAACACGCTTTTTTTTGTAAAAATAGGGTTGTACCCTCTATGTAACTCCGTTAAGAGATTGAGTGATGAATCTTCTTTTAGATTGCTCGGGCTACTTTCCTACATTGTCTCTAGACTTTACTCAATTAAGACTTTGGAATAGATTGTCACTATCCATGAGGAAATGAAGAAACGTCTCCAGGAGACTTGTGCAAAGTATAAGGACAACCGAATCAGAATATGGAAAATTCCTTGAAATATTAATAACTAGAAATTTCAAAACTACAGTTTAGACTCCAACACAAACGAGTTCAAAAACCAAAGCATTCTCGCCTCATTCCACTAGAAAAATCATCAAATACAACACAAAAGATCGTCTTTGCCCTTTCTTATGTCTTCACTTTTGAATATTGAGCGAACTTTTCTTAATATCTCGAGCTTTGTTGAGATACTATGAATCCCTGGCATCCACTCACTCAAAAGCGTCGATTAATTTATAAACATGTATCTTCCTTGTATTCTTATCCTTGACTAAACCAACATCCATGGAAACATCATCAAATTTCTAACCTCCAAATTGAGTACCTATGTGAAAGCTCAACACTTTCACAAACATCTTCAATATTGTTGAACATGAAAAGTTTAATGAACCATTCAAAAGCGTTACTGCTTCAGATTTCCCCATGGTAAAAAAAATGTAATTTTCACCAACTGACGGGTTAGTTTCAATAGCCTCAACCATCACAACTGTGACAGCTCGACTTCCGAGGAGGGTGGTGGTGTATTGGAAATGTACCTAGCCGCGGAGGGGTGATGGTGGCACCAGGTGAAGTCCCATGCTTAGACAGACGTCTACAAATTTGATGGGCCATGTGATGATCCATTGGTTAGTCCAACATCATGTAATAAAGGAATGGTCAAGAGGTTTATAAGAGCTTATCCACTCCTCAATTGTACGGAAGCCTTTAAGATAAAACCCCATAGCCTTTAAGAGAAAATACTTTAAGAAAAATTTCTTTTTCCTCAAAACAGACAAAAGATGTAGAGAAGGAAGGAAATGAAGCGAGGAGGAGGTGGCATGGTTGTCAATCTGGCAGTAAACAGATTTAGAGAGCCAAAAAAGAAGAAAGGGGTGAGGCAGCGTCGTTGGCGTCGCAGGGTTAGCAAATCGGAGAAAATAAAGAAAATTCAAAAGTCAGTAGGGGCAAGTGCCTCACCTGACCCCACGTAGATCTGTGCCTGCTTTCATAGCTATATAGATTGGCTATGTTGTCGTGGGGGGGGGGGGGGGGGGGGGGGGAGGGGGATTCAAAAGGCGGGCCTCGGGCTATTCTCACCTTAAGTGAGGCACTAGGTGTTGGGACGCTAATATTACAGTCTTTCTTACTAAGAAAATAACTTAAAGTTAATTTATTTAATAACTATCGAAGTCACTAACTAAAGGGATTTAGCCATTTGAGAGATGATGGGGATAAAAATGGTGAAATTCGCTATGAAGATAATTTTTTCTCCAATAAGGTTTCGTTATCACGGCGATCCGGAGGCACTAGGTAACCCTTCTTAGCTCCTCACAGAGCTTCGCGCCCCTTGCCAACATAGTGGATGACTTCTTGCTCTCTAGGAAGAGGGAAGAGGATATTCATAGAGTAACTACGCTGGGAAAATTGTACTTGACTTGGACTTCAGCGTCAAAGCTACCTACCTTTAATACTATTCATAACCAATCCAACTGACCGAACCTCTTATGTCGCACTGTTAAAACTCAACAAAAATTCAAATATCCTTCAATAGGAATTCTTGCTGTGCTCATAAATTCTTGGAAATTGTCTCTCTTCTTTCCCCTAAAATTATTAAAAAGCTATAACGCGTTAAAATTTCTCACCAAAACAGTTGTTGCAACTCTAAAACCCACCCTAATTTTTAAAGAGTGGACACAGAAATAAAGAGTGATCTTACGATTCCTCTGTTTTTAAACCTCTACTGTCAAAGAAGAAACCCACACACCAATCAGAGAAGGGTAGTAGATAGGGACTTGTAGAGAGAAGTGTGAATGGAGAGAGGAGAACAAATGAGCATTTTGGCGTCAATGATAATTTGGTTTGCTCAATTGCAGGTGGTTGGGTTGAAAATGACACCCTAACTAACTTGTTTGAGAAAAATGAGCAAGAAGAAGGAAGAGTTGCAGGGAGGGGGATCTTGAGGTGTGCAGCAATGAGGATTAGAACTTTCGAATTTAAAATGCTCATCTATTTCGAATTCAGAGCTGCCGTATGATTCTTCATTTGTGAATGGCGACGAGTGTCTTCAAGTTGGACTCACCCTAAGGGAACCAAAGGCAAAAAAAAGGGGAATGCTAAGGTGGCGTCAGACAGCACCAAATTTTAGGGACTGAGAATCATTCACCATAACCCATCTTCAACCACCAAAGTTAAGAGGGAGAGCCCAGCCACCTGTCTTACAGAGAAGAAGAAGAAGAAGATCCAAGATCCTGTTTCCATTCCATTTTCCTCACTTTCCTTTAATTAGGGTTCTTTCATATGCATTTATTGCAGACTGACGAGGCCATGGCATCAAGGAAGAATGCTAGTCCGCACTTTGAAAATGAAGGTCATCTTCCCACGCTCAACACAATATGGATGTAACCCGAAGATTGTGGTTCAAGGCAAGCTGAAGTTGATATATTTTTTCCATTGCATTATAAATGTATTTCAGACTAACATGATATGAGAGCACTCGTATTAAATAGATTTATTTATTATAACAATGAACAATGGTGTTTTATGATTTGGGCTTGGTGGATGGTCTACATGTGCACTACAAATGGTTAGATTGATGAAGTTTGTGATTAATGTAGCTATTGCAAGTATTGTACAAAACAGAATGCTTACTTCAACCTTCTTATACACTACCTAGTCAACTATTTAACCTCACCACCTCCTACTTTTGCAGGCGCTACCAAGGATTCATATGGTTTCCTTAGAAATCAGCTTGAATCCAGATTAACAACTGGCCTAGAAAAACTACAATCCTTACACTAAACAGAATGTGAAGCAGTTCAATGTGCAGGATACTTGTTTGATGACAGCCACATGGATATTCTCTATCCCACCTCTGTGGACATGTCTCCCCTTCTGTGCACTTGTGTTTCCTCACATACTTGTTGGTTCTGCCTAATCTGGTTGTCCCTGTATTTATCTCTCATATTTTATTTTTTTGAAAAGCAAGCGCGGGGTATAAATGGGCTCCCCATCTCTCATTTTTTAGCACTCTCCTAACCTTAGATGGGCTCACTGTGATCCTACTTTAGACTTCTCCACAGAAATCTTATTGAGTCAGTGATCTCTTTCTCATTAGCCTACTTTAATATATCTTTAGTTATATTTCACTACAAAAAAAATTGAAATCAGCGACGGCTAAAAACCGTTGCTAATTGTCCCAAAACCGTAGCTAAAAGGAATCAGCGACGGCATAACAACCGTCGCAATACCGTAGCTATTTCAATCGTATCTATTTGAATCAGCAACGGTAAACTAAACCGTCACTAGTGTCATAAATTCCGTCGCTAAAGCCGTTGAAAATTTCGACCATGACTGTCGCAAATTGAAAAATAGTGTCTGTTTTTTGCTAAATAGCAACGGTTTTTTTGCCGTCGCTTATTAGCGACCGTTTTGTTGCGGTGGATATTTAGCGACGATTTTTGCTAAATAGCGACCTTTTTGCCGTCGCTATTTAGCGACCGTTTTTTTGCCGTTGCTAACGCTATTTAGCGACAGTTTTTTGCCGTCGCTAAATTGACAAAACAGCCACGGTATTTGCCGTGGCTATTTAGGGACAACTTTGTTGCACATCATATTGACAAATGAAATTTACAAATTATAAATTACAAATGATAATTCATTTTTTATAATGAAATTAGCTATTAATGATTGTCCATTCTGAAAATTAATATCAACTACCAGAACTAAACTTAATTAATCAAATTTATAACAAAAATTACACAGAATCTCTAGAATATCATACAAAAATTACAAAGAATCCATACAAAAATGACAAAAAACTACAAAAAAAAAATAAAAAAATTCAATCTACAGAATATCTGAGATCAAAGATCTCCGAGATCTGAGATTTCATATCGTGGAGATCTGAGATCTCTTGCAGCTAGGGAGGCGGCGTAGGAAGGGAGGGGAGAGAGAGGCGGCTGGGATCGGTGTCGAGGGAGGCGGCCGAGATCGGTGTCGAAGAAACGGCGGACTTCTCCTCTGTGGGTTTCTTCTCTGGAGGTTGAGAGAAAATTTTTTGTTGAGAGAAAATTTTTGTTTACGTTGGTTTGTAGAGAAAATTTAAATTTATATAGAGAGAGATAATTGAAGCGGATTGGTTGTGTTAGTTTCACGCGGATCGGTGACATGGTTTGGTTTAGTGCGTTGGATTGAGGTAAATTTTTTGGGTGTTATTGACGGTTGAGATGAGGTTTCACGCGGATCGGTGACATGATTTTTTAAAACAATTAGCGACAGTTTTTTGCCGTAGATTAATTCTTTAGTGTATAATTTAAAAAAAAAAACCAATTAGCAACGGTTAGTTGCCGTCGCTAATAAAAAATAATCTAAAAGTTAGCGACGGTTTTTTGCCGTAGCTAAATTCTTTAGTGTATATTTTTTTTTTCAAAAAAACCAATTAGCAACGGTTAGTTGCTGTCGCTAATAAAAAATAATCTAAAACTTAGCCACGGTTTTTTGCCGTAGCTAAATTCTTTAGTGTATAATTTAAAAAAAAAAAAACCAATTAGCAACGGTTTGTTGCCGTCGCTAATAAAAAAAATCTAAAACTTTGCCACGGTTTGTCGTCGTAGCTAAATTCTTTAGTGTATAATTTAAAAAAAAAAACCAATTAGCAACGGTTTTATGCCGTCGCTAATAAAAAAATTACAACTTAGCCACGGTTTTTTGCCGTAGCTAAATTCTTTAGTGCATAATTTTTTTTAAACAATTACCGACGGTTTTTTGCCGTCGCTAATATAAAAATAATGTTATTTTTTTAAAAAACAATTAGCGATGGTTATTCGCTAATATAAAAATAATGTTATTTTTAAAAAAAATCAATTAGCGACGGTTGTTTACCGTCGCTAATATAAAATAATGTTAATTTAAAAAAAAATTAATTAGCGAGTAGCAAATAATTCATTTAAATTTGTATTTAAAAAATAATTAATGACATACTTACCGGGTACCCAACTTTTCTTCGGACATCTTTTTTTTATCAGAACTTTTATGGCTTGAATCTGAATAGCAACGTTATGATCCCATAGAGCACCTGTTACTATATTGTGAATGAATCATCCACAGCTCCCATACCACAAACTCAATCGAGACATGTTTAGGTGGTATCGAAACATTCTGAGGACTTCTTCAGACTTCAATGTTAAAGGCTGCATCTCTAAGCTTCTTTCAACCAAAGTTTCACTTGTTCTCCCCTCCTTATTTCACTCATTTGCATTTGCATTTGTATTTTTCTTTTTCTTTCTTTCTTCAGCTTGAAGTTTGGATTGCAAGGAAGGATTGTCCTAGTCTTAATGAGGAGACAATGCAGTGTGGGAAACTTGCCAATGAACCAATGTGATGTATCTGTCATTTTCCAATAACAACCATTGATAATACCAATGAGTGAATGACTTTGTTCAAGAAATCTTGACTGGTTTAACATACATAAATCATCTCAATTATTATAAGGTTGAAAGTTGATAGAGTGGGGAGTCAGAAGGTGTGCCATGACTGACCAAGACTAAACTAAAACCAAGCTAGACTTGCCTCGAGATCAAATTTCGAGTTAAGAGGTTGGTTCAGGCTAGGCAATTACAATACTATGAATGTTGTGTGCATAGTAGTTTTTTTATTTTTATAAGGAATATTTCAAGAGCTTAGGATTCTTTCTCCAATACTCGTACAGTGGGGTTTCTTTACCATAAAGCATTGTTATATCATAGAATTATTAAATTAATTCATTAAATTAATCAAAATGACTATATCATAGAATTATTATATAGTAAGTAAGGTATAGTAATGTTATTTTTATATAGTAAGTAATATAAAAATAATGTTAATTTAAAAAAAAAAAATCAATTAGCGACGGTTTTTGCTAAATAGCGACGGTGTCCGTCGCTATTTAGCGACCGTTTTTTTACCGTGGCTATTTAAAAATAATGTTATTTTTAAAAAACAATTAGCGACGGTATTTTGCCGTCGCTAATATAAAATTAATGTTATTTTTTTTAAAAACATCAATTAGCGACGATTTTTTGCTGTCGCTAATATAAAAATAATGTTAATTTTTTTTAAAACAATTAGCGACGGTTTTGTTGCCGTCGCTAAAATAAAAATAATGTTAAATATTTTTTAAAATAAATTATTAGCGACGTTTTTTGCCGTCGCTAATATAAAAATAATGTAAGCCTAGCGACGGTGTGTTGTCGTAGCTAAATGTTTTTGTTTATAATTTTTTTTAAATAAAATCAATTAGCGACGATTTTGGGCCGTCGCTAATAAAAAAATCTTTGTAAACTTAGCAACGACTCATTTACCGTGGCTAAATATTTTTTTGTATATATATTTTTTATTTCAAAAAATCCATTAGCTAAATGTAAAGCTTAGCGACGGCACCGTGCCGTCATTAAATGTTTTTTTTATATATATATTTTTTTACAAAATCCATTAGCTACGGTAGAATACCGTAGCTAATAAATTTTATTTGTAAAGCTTAGCGACATTTTTTAGCCGTCACAAAATATTTAGCGACGGTTTTTTAAAATTATTGGTTGAAACAGTGTCAAAAGCATTAGCGATGGTTTTTTGCCGTCGCAAATCTTATAATTAGCGACGATATCAAAAAATCGTCACTAATTTCCATAGCTATTAAAGCTTTTTTTTGTAGTGTTTGCCTGCACTGCACAAATGATACAACACTTTCAATACAAGATGTAACATCCATAATCTTAGTTTGGTTTACTTGGTAAGTTTAATAACAATGATGTAAATGGGCTTTTATCGAGGATCCAAGCATGATATTTCTAAATGGTAAATTGGATTTGCACGCATATTTTTTATGCAAAATGATTGCTTCGAAAAGAACACAATAAGCTGTTACATGGCCAGAATGTGATTCTTGATTGACCGGCGGCCAGTTTCTCTTTCCTAATAGATCGGATGTACAGTAGAATTTTAGGACATGAGTTTCCAGTCAACCAGTAAGTCATTTTTTTTTCTTTGGAACAATTGAGGGGTGTAGAGTCAGATTAGGAAATCTTGAAGACTTTTGTTGCTTAATCATCAATAGATTTTTTTTTTTTTTTTTTTTTTTTTAACTATGGATTTCAAACACAAATTTTTCGTTGAACTTGAAGAAAAAAAGAGAAAGTACATTTCAAACAGATGAAGTGAAGATTTTTGGTTAGGAGACTAGAAGAAGAAACCTATTTATGAGTGGGGTTGAGGTGGTGGTTGCAACCATATGTTGGTCAGCAGTGGAAGCTATTGAAAAATTGAAATGGGAGTTAGGCTCGTGGAAATTAATATTGTAACTTTTTGCCCGCATTAGCATGCATAACTTTATTAAAGAAAACACAAAAATCTATAAAAATTCAATAATCGAGTTTTGCAGAATGGTATAGCAACTACCAAGGGCTAAAAGTTGAAGGCCATCCTGTAAACAAATGCATTTACAATATCCAGCGAGATCAGCCTGATTAAATCAGTTAGGAAAAACAAGACTGGTTCAAATGGTACGAAGTAAATTATTATCTTATCATGACTGTAGAGTACAAAACACTAAAAATGGAAACAACTAGCAATGCCTAAAAACAGCTCAGAATTGAAGTTTTGGTAGAGGTAGAAACAAGAACAGCAGCAACACATGTGAATGTGATCCACCAAGTCAATAACATGAATGAATTGAATCTACTAATGCTCAAAAGAAGAAGGTTTGCTTCTAACTTCTCCGTTTCTTGTTGAAGTTCATAAATGCTTTGCATGTTCTTCAAGCTTTCCCATTGAAGGTAACACCTAACCAACCATAATATATATCATCACCCATCTGCTGCTATTACTTGTGTACAGTTGTTGTGTGTGTCCTACGTACTTTTTCTTGGATCAATTGGGATGATCTCCTTTCCTTTCAGTTAGCTTCTTAAATTCTCTCACGGTGACAACTCTGTGAACACAATTCTCTTATGTAGCCCATAAATTATGGAGGGTGGATTGTGTGACATAAAGATGGCTAAAGATTAATCTATCTATATAGTAATACATATTGCCTTTTCTTTGGTTATATAGGTGGTTCAAACAATTTCATGTGTAATATGAGCTTCTCTTCATTGTTTTATTCACTTTTATAATTGGTAAATTGTCTCCATAATTTGGTTCATTAGTTTTAAATGATTTGAGAGAATAATATCCACGGTAATCATGAAATTGGATTGAATTGATATAAAAGAAAGAATGAAAAACAAAAAAGATATTACAGACTATAATCTGTTGTTTTTTGTAATTCAAGCAATAATCTGAAAGTATTTTTTCATACGGGTTAGTTTGCATTGGCTGCCTTACCTAGCTAATAGATTGTTTTCTTTGTGAATAAGATCTTAATAGCTTATAACCATGGAGATTTATGGAACACCTTATCTGTTGGTGCTAGGAATTTAAAATAATAGTCGTTTTTCTTTTTGTTTATTTCTTTGGAAGATACCAAAGATAACATGTAGGAAAGTTACTTCAAATTTTGTAGGTGTGTATAGTATAACAAGTTCAAGAAAAGCTAATAAAGAGATTTACTGGACCACACAGTACGTCCAAATGTGAAATATGTGTTTAGAGACGTATGTACGAATGCTGAGGTCTAGTATTTCATAGCTAAACTTTGGGAGTATTTATGAACATTTTTGTCGCATAGAGAATGAGAGAAGAAAAGGCCAGCGGATCTGAAAAGTAATTGGAACTCTGATGTAAATATCTAATTAGAGTCTTCATTTCATATTCATAGAATACCCCCGTTAGTTAGTTAAGTCCTAATAGACCCTAAACATTTACATTATATATCAACCATAACATAGCAGCAGAGGAATATTAGAGTAAAGTACAGTTGGGTAGACAGGCTCTCCAGAATACAGACAAGACACGATGGAGAAGAGGATTCACATCTTCGCATCACTGGTTATTCTTGCCACTGCATTTTTAGGTGCGGTAGCTCAGTCACCAGCACCAGCACTAGCGCCAACATTAGCCCCCCTCGCACCAGGACCAGCACCCGCGGGGCAAGACTGCTTTAACACACTCTTGAACGTGTCAGATTGTCTGACTTACGTCGAGGCCAGAAGCAATCTGACAACACCGGATAAGAATTGTTGTCCTTCATTTGCTGGTCTAGTGGAAAGCTCTCCAATCTGTCTGTGTGAGCTTCTCGGCGGAGGAGCTAGTAGCTTCGGTATCCAATTAGACATCAGCAAGGCTCTTAAGCTTCCCACAGTCTGCCATGTTACCACACCTCCAGTCAGCTTGTGTGCAGGTCGGTTTATTTTCATTCTCTTTGAATTCTCTCGGACACCATTATCACATCAAATTGTTCTTGTTCTTCTTGCCCATTCCCGTATGAGCACTAGCAGTTAGACAATACACACATCTCGATGCTTAACTAATGGCTGGTGGTCCCCTACTGCAAAGATCCCCTTTGCAAAGCACAATGTTCTAAAAATCGGGCTAGGCGCGCGCCAAGCGGTTACCTGGGTGGGTTTTTGAATTTTATTTTATTTTCATTTAGAAAAAACTTTAAAAAATTAAGACTATATATATAAATTTTTATATATTTTACATATGTATCTTGGTATTGAATTGGAACTAATTTATATGTTATTACGCTAAACTTTTGTAAATGATAAATTATAATACATAAAAAAAAAAAAAAAAAACCGCCTAGGCCTCTGCGCGCTAGTCCACTACTGTCCGCCTGCCTGCCATCCAGCTATTTTTAGAACAACGCAAAGAACAAACATTATTGGTTTTTATATCCAGTATTTAATTGGCTTAATTTTCCTGGGTGATTCTACTTCAATTGTTAATTGGTTTTGAGTATCTCTGTGATTTTAATTTTTATGTAACAACATTAAGAAAAATAAGTAATTAATAACCAACATTGACAATCAATTTTAGAGGTAAGGGAGATTCGTATATCCACCGCTGACTTCTTGCTTTTAGATTCATGCTAAATTTAGGATTTAAACTTTTGCAGGAGGGATTTTTCTGTTATTTCGGTGTTTCTTTTAACTTCCTCAAGTCTGACTCTGACTATTGGAAGAAAAAATAAAAAATAAAAAATCTCTTGGACCCTAATTACAGAAAATATAAATTGAAATAAAAAGGCTCATTGGACATTAGCGAATGAGTGGAATTGGATTCTTAATATTTAACCCATTATAAGTCGACCATTTTGTTTTTTAAGATTGTGAGCATGTTGATGTTGTATGTGATGTACAATGAAGTGTTTTGATTAGTAAGATAACTGAATCTGATTATATTATTGGTATCCTTGTTCTTACTTGCAAGCTCATCGACATTTGTGTTGAATATAATGCAGCCGTTGGGGTACCAGTCAATGCTCCAGCAGCGAGCCAGGCTTCCTCACCGGGTATTTATTATTAACAAACAGACGATTCCTATCAATTTAATGTCAATAATTATTATGTGTCTGGTTAAAAAAAAAAAAGATGAGAAAGATGGAAAATTTCTTCCCCAGGATGACTATTTTAAGTAAATATTCTTTTTCTCACACCCTAAGAAAATAAATTTCAACAAGTTTTTTTATTTATTTATTTTTTCATTGTTGGCAAAAAGTTGGGAACTTTTTTCAGAAGCAAACACACCTTAAAAAGAAAATTGTGCTTTCAACCCTACTTCATTCATTATTCAGACGTGGTTGATTAAATTCAAATTATTATTTTTGAGTGGAGTTTGTAACAATTGCTCCATTAATGCAAGTTCAACTAGTGGCTTATTTGATTCAAAGTGTTACAAACAAATTGCTCCAGGTTATGAAAATTCTTCACCCATGCTTGGGAAATCTAATTTTAATTCTTGTTTTTGAAAATAACTTCATAACATTTTCCATGGATAGTGACATTGTACTTGTTAGGGCTAAACTTTTCAAAGCTTTTTGGCGATTGCATGATAAAAAATAAGCGCTAAACTGCTTAAAGTACTTATAATAAACTGCAAATCAAATGATTGGATTTGCTTATAAAACTGAGCAAACGATTCCTAACCTCCACATATACGAAATCTCTCTGTATTTTCTTACAATGGCTCTATTTATTTACACTGAAAAAATGTTGTTGATATATTTACCAGTAGGACAAGTTACTCCATCAATGGCACCAGACACTGGAAGTACTACTACACCCAGCAGCGAGGGATCAAGAACTGTTAACTTCTTTTTCTTCATTTTTGTTGGCTTATTGAGCTGTGCAATTTCGAACCTTTTCTTTTAGGACATATTGCTTCGAATTGTTTAGAATTTTCACCTGTGACAGCTGAATGAAATGTGAGGTACTCAGCATGCAGAGACATCATTATAATGTTGTATTCTAATATTTTTGTGTCAATAATATACTTCATTATTTTAGTTAAGTTCTTACAAAAACTATTTTGTAGCAATTCAAAAAAAAGATGGGGAAGGTGAATTTTTTAGTGAATGTGAATTTCCCTAATTTTTAACCCTATCCCAAGTAAAATGCATTCTTCGAGGAGCTCTTAGGCCTCATTTAGGAGAAGCTTTCAGTGTGCATCACGTAATCTTCATTACTTAGCTAAAATTACTCCCGAAATTGGCCTAGACAATTTTTTCAAATCCATGTCTATTATGTTAACGAGTTTCGGGAAAATATAACATGTAGATTCGGTGTCCCAAAAGAGTTGGTGCAAGAAAATGGCAAACTATTTAGATTCAAATCTAATTTTATTTCACTTTTCTCTCGAGGCATTTGATATGTCTTCTTGGAGCCCTACTATGTTCAAGGAAATGCGCAAGCGAAGCCACCAACTAGGTAATTCTTCACAGTTTTAAGAAACTAGAAAAAACAAATGAAAATTGCAACAAAGAAATTATCGTCAATGTTCGAGGAATATTTAGCCACCCTAAGGATAACGCAATCCATTTCAAAGAGTTTTACCAATGATCGATGTATTTTTTTTCAAAATTTCCAAAACAAAGCAATTAGGAATCTCACTCGTTTAATTTGCTAAGTTATTTCTTATATTAATTAGTTATATCATTGTAGTAACTTAAAAAGTTTAGTGAGTAGCAAAGGGGGGTAAATAACCCTTTTGGAAGAAGTTGTTTGTTTGGTAAAGAATGGCAGAGGAACAATGTTCGCACTAGTACGTAATTGGGAAAATCATAATAATGTTTGAAATAAATAGATGCATGTATTCTTGGCGTGAAAAAAGTAAATAAATTGCAACTATTAAAAAATAAGAACAAGTGAACTACACAATAATGAAGTTCTAAAGGAAAACAATCCTTTTTCCTCGCACATCGGCATTCAATCGTATTAAAAAATAGTAACTACACAATAATGAAGTAGATAGAAAAGGAAAACAATCCTTTTTCTCACGCATCGGCATTCAATCATAAAACCTATTCATTTATATTAATACCTATAGAAGAATCAACAACAAGAAAGTGAGGCAAAATATGGTCCGGACAATCCATTTGAGGATGATTTGGAAGAGGGGTCTCTATGGCAATGAACAGTGTCGAAACAGCGAATAAAACCTCTAATTTTTTTAGAGCTTTGGCGAAAGTGGGACATTGGTGAACGAGAGACGGACCAAGTAACAAAGCTAAGAAAGCTAGGAGGAGTGTAAAGGAGAGTAAGTAAAATGAGAGAGGAACGACAGTATGGGGTAGAATTTGGAAGTAGATTGAGAGAAGGGCAAGGCTGTAGGAATCATATTAAGTTGACACTATTACTCGATTATATAATGGCAGTGGTAGCTTTAAATTTTGAGGCATTTCGCATTATTTGTTTTACATAATTGAGGTTAGATTATGGTTGCTTGCATGGATGAGGAAAATTCGTGATCAAGTTTGAATTATATATTTTTCTGAGCATGTATTGCTTTATTCTTTTATTCAATCTCTCATGCCGCAATGCGAATTTTACAAAGATTTTTTTTCTATAACATATTCACATTTATAAATTTTAATTTACTAATGCCTTATGTTTAAATGTAGAACTCTAGTGCTATGCACGGGTAATTGTTCCTTAAAGGGGAGGGGGTAAAATAACCCTTTTCGGAGAGTTTGTTCATTTAGTAAATAATGCCAGAGGAACAATGTTCCAACTAGTACGTGTCGGTAAAATAAGCGCTCAAGAGTACATTTACGCGATTTAAAATTTTCATGTCTATTGAATCTTGAATGTAATCTGCTCACGCACAATACACTGCACACAACTCTGTTTTCTCCTTTTGATGCATCCAAATTTGCTCTCCTCGAGATTTGACTTGCAAAACAGGGTTAGATTGCCAAAGACCACCTTGTTGGTGGCCGAAGGCACTCCGATGCTTAAGTCAGTAAACTGAAGAAGAAGATGAACTTGGACAAAGTATGGTTGTAGGGTTTTTCATAACGACCTCTTCCTTCATTGAGGGTGACGTAACTTAAGCATGCATGGCGCAATGAAGGGTAACGTTTCTCATAACGACCTCTTTCTTCATTGAGATACGTCCTTGGAGGAGAGATTCCCACCATGACTTGTCACCTTCATAACATCTTTGTCCTCTAGGGAGAGATTCGTTTGGGCCTTTAGCCTATGTCGTGATCCCTCACTAATGCCTCTTTGGAATTTAGTGATCGAGCCCGAATTGTCCCTAATGAGATATTTTTGGTGCCACGTGTTCAGTTATGATCGAATGGTTGTTTGATGTATCATCACCTTTGTTTTTGTTCCTTGTTTGTTCCCTCTTTGTATTCATTGTGAATTTTTCAGCTCTCATCACTACTACAAATATTAGCTTAGGTAACGCCACTTAGATAGCGCTTTTTTAAAGAGCTATCCAAGTGGGCGCTAGGATAGCGCTTATTTGTCTTTAAAAAAAAAAAATCAAAAAAAACGCTACAATAGCGCTTTTAAATTTTTTTTTCAGTTAAGCGCTATCTTAATTATGTCTTAGATAGCGCTTTAAAAAACGCTATGTGAAAAAACGTTACCAAAACTACCATAGCGCTTTTAAAGTGCTTGCATAGCGCTTTAAAAGCGCTATGCTACTTTCCTCTTGTATAGCGCTTCAAATATCAAATTAAATCTCGCTTTTTAAGATCTTGATATGATCGGACGGTTTATATCAAAAGCCCTAATAAAAACCTAAATCTCGACCTCATGTATTTTGGTTTTGCTTTTGCCATTTTTTCAAACACAGAGAGAGGAGGGACGGAACAGAGGCGAGGAGGCGAGGAACCAGATCGAGGAGGCGAGGAACTGAGGAAGGACGCGAGGAAGGAGGCGACTCAGGCGAGGAACCGAGGAAGGAGGCGACTCAGGCGAGGAACCAGAGGAGGCGAGGAGGCGAGGAACCGAGGAGTCGCAGGGAAAGGACCAGGTTCGTCTCTCTCGCTCGACTCTCACTCAGTGTTTACTGATTTTCGTCTGTTCAAATGATTATTAAGTTCCAGTTGAATTTCTTGGTTGTTTTGGAGCTTCTAAAATATTCTCAAGTGACAGAATTGCAAGGTTATGTATCGTGTGAGCTAATTCTAAATCTGAACCGTTAGAGAGAGATGTCTTGCTCGCCTAAAATTGTAATACACCCAGCTTATTAATCTTTGGGTATGTTCATCAGATTCGTAAGATTGTTTTTTTTTGAACTCCAGCTTATAAATTTTGCTAAGAACTACACTTTGGATTTGTAAGATTGTCGTGTGGTGGAAAGTAATTTTAGGGCTGTTGCGTACTTTGATACATACACTGTTGTTCTGTTTTCGCAAATTTCATCTATTCAAATGGATACAACATAAAAGTATGTGTTACTAATTTTGTTTCTGAAGCAGTGGATGCTTGATGACATACATTTGCTTGAATCCCATAATTTTCAACAAAAAAACAGAGTACAAGAAGATGCAGGGGATGCTTGATGACATACATTTGCTTTGAATTCCTATTTGATTTAACATACTGTTACATTTATGATAAGAGTTCCATAGATTTTAGTGTGTACAAGAGTTCCTATTTGATTTAACATACTGTTACATACTGTTAGACAAGCATATACCAATACTTTGTTATGTGAATCATCATCATCTTTGTTTGATATATAGATAATATGTCATGTGTCTGATACATGTTGGTTGTCAGAAAGTTGTTAGCAAATTGTAAGTGCCCTTGGTCACTCATTTATGTGTAGGTTCAGTTCTCATTGGGATCTTCTTGAACAGATAAACAAAGGGTCACATTGCTGGGAGAAATACTGGAAAAAAAATCTATCTTGAGCAGGCTGCTCTACCACAAGGAATAGTTCCTTTTGTATTTGCAAGGGAGTATAACCTACACCCAGACGTATTAAGCACCGCGTAAGTCTCATATATTCATGTTTATTTTGTTTATCAGCATCCGTTTATATTGTGAATTCTTTATGTATCTATATTGACTTGCAGAGTGATATTTGGAATGATTGTGTCACTGCCCATCACCATGCTATATTATGCTTTCCTGGGTTTCCTATACAATCCGTAAGAAGATGAAAAGGCGCAACTACTGCAATTTCAATGCCATTGAAGAACAATACCAGATCCACTGAATAAGCAGAACATTTGAAGAGAAAAATTACATTTGTTGAAGTATGGCAAAGGACAATGGCAGCTGAAATGGCATCAGCGCAAGTGGTTCGATGATTTGGCCAGTGGGTACTCTGCAGTGAAACAGAGCGCACTCTGGTTTGCGACCAGCAGCAAGCTCGCATCAGTGTGTCCCTCGCAGAGCAGCAGTTCATCCCTCGCAGCAGCAGCAGCAGTGCGTACCTCGCATCATCAGCAGATCGTCCCTTGCAGTAAGTCCCAAAATCTGCTATTGTTTACTTTTTTTTTGCAGTATTTTTACGTCTTAGTTTTTAGTCTTTGAACACCACATTCTCTCTTCATATTGGAACTGGAGTGTGCATAACTGAGTGAGTGGAGTGATGACATGATTTTTGCAGGAAAGTCCAACACAAATAGTAGCATGGCCTAGGTCCATTTCTGAATTGGAAGTTGATGGTAATGGGAAGGCGGCCAATAATGGTAGCACAGGTATAAGCTCTGATCTTTGGAGGCACATAGTGATTATTTACATTTCTTTTACGTGACCCATATTCCAACATGGACTAAACCTCTGAAAGCTCTGGGAAGCCCATAACAAAATGTCATTAGAAAATTATTAAAGTATTTCCTTTGGAGGAATTAGCTGGTAGAATAGAAATTTTTTGTGTTAACAGTACGACAAGTTCTTAATCTCTTCGCCTTTAACAATTCTTAATTGATAGTCAATATTATTCTTTCTCTTCCCTCATTTAGAAACATATCCATGTTTAATACAACCATTGCATGTAGCACTCCCATTGGAGAAGTATGCCATGAAGGAAACAAATTATTGGTCTAGTACAAATTACACCATCACATCTTTGGCTTAGAAATATATCCATATTTTAAAACCATTGTACACTACATCTATAAAACACAAAGTATAATAATGTAAATTGGGCCATGCACTGTTTTGTTCTTTTCCTTAATTGAGTTCGAGCAACTTCAATTATCCAGGGGAAAAAAGATAATTAATTGCAACTAAGAACTTTATTTACTTTTTATATTTGGTTAGATGGAAAACCTCCATTGGATGCCCAAGTACCAGCAAGCAATCAGGACTATTTTCAAGGCCAATTTCCACAGCATCCAATGTATCCTCAATGGCCGCCTGGTGTGCCACCAGTCTATCATCCCTACCCTATGCAAGGCTTACCTTATTATCAGAATTATCCAACTGTCATTTTGCAATTGGGGATGAATCTGGAGAAAAACAGCAGATAGAAAGTTGAAAGGTTTTGGAACTTAAAAGTTTGATTAGTAAAATGTTGACATTATTTGTGTTAAACAATAGTGTTATTAGTTTAGTTTTCTGATTGTTTTTGCAGATGCCACGACTTCACTTGTAGTTGCTGGTGGAGTTGCTCTATGGGGCTCTACAGGGATGATTTCTGTGAGCATAAAATCTTTCTAATATTTACTGCCCTTCAGATTTCATTGCAGTTAAAAGATTAATACTGATCATATCTGTTATATGCGAGCTTAAGAGTTATTGATAGCTTGTATGATATTTATTGAACGAAAGTTTAATTTGTGCATTCTGTTTATGCAGGCCATTGATAGGCTTCCTTTAGTTCCCGGAGTTCTTGAGCTCGTTGGAATTGGTTATTCTGGGGTAAGTTCCACACCTATTACTGCTACTATATATATATATTAGTTGAGAAGGGTGCTATCAAGAAATATAGTTGGACCTTTAGTCATTTACATTTATCTTACTGATACAAAACCCTTTGTGTTTGGCAGTGGTTTGCATATATATAGTAGCAGTAATAGGTGTTCTTGTATTTCAGGTTAAGATTTATATACCGACTTAGTGTGTGTGTGTGTTGTTATACTTATACAATGCCATGATGCAATTTCAGGTTATGCGAGGATACAATTTGAAGTGGCGGTAGAATCTGAGAAACATTCAGCGGTGCCGCAATGTACAGACGAAGTTAGGACTGTAGGAGAAGCTGTTGGCCATTTCATTTCGTGGCCAAAAAAGTTGGTGTATATATATGATAGCATATTAACAATTTTGTATGAATGCTTAAATTATATTTTGAATGAATGAGAAACAGTTAGTTATCATGTTGTGTTTTTATTGATTGATTGAACGTTGTCATTATTATATTAAATATTATATAAAAAAATATTATATGGTAGTTAATAAAAAAAATTCACCGAAATTAAATAGCGCTTTAGAAGCTAATTAAAAAAAAATAAAAATAAAAATAAAAAAAATCAACAAAATTAAATAGCGCTCATAAAAGCGCTATGCAAGCTAATTTAAAAAAAAAATTAGCGCTTACATAGCGCTTAATAAAGCGCTATCTAACGAAGCGCTATTCAAGTACGCGCCTTGCATAGCGCTTTTTTGAGCGCTATCTAAGCTACCATAGCGGTAGCTTAGATAGCGCTAAAAAGCGCTATCTAAGCCTATTTTTAAGCGCTATGCAAGCCTATATTTGTAGTAGTGCATTGCAATAACAATGAATTTTTCTCTGCTATCTTGGTGAATCTCTTCCATGGTTGACAATTTCGAACTGAAGCACCCTAATCACGATAATCTTCATGATCCCATCAGTCCTGAAACCAATGAACTCACCTCGAACCATTTCGTCAGGCATATTTTCCCACCTCGAGACCATCATGACATGAACGACGTATTTTGAGAACAAAGCCAATGAGAAGCCCCGATAGTTGGCATTGCAAGGTCCATAGGACCTTTTGCCGTCGTGTTTGGCAACCTCAATCACGATAATGAACTGGTGGATGGGGAGTCCATGATTGTCGACAGATCACATTTATTTGTGAAAAATGTGTAATTTATGTTCAACAACATAGACATGTTAAAATTTATAATATGATTTCAGGGGAAACTCACAACTTCGCTTAAAAAAAAGTAACAACTTTTTTATGTGTCCAAATCCGTCCTCTTTGAGATCTGACCTGCAAAATAGGGTTAGACTGCCAGAGACCACCTATTTGGTGGCCGAAGGCACTCAGATTCTCAAGTCAGTTAATTTATGGGAGAGGATTAAATTTGAACAGAGTATAGTTCAGTTGTGTTTGTATACATTTTTTTGAATGTTCCCTTTACCTATATAATGTATGTAATTAACTAGGTACATGACTTTAGCATGTAGGGCGTGATGAGAGGAGACGTTCTTCACAACGATTTCCTCCTTCATTGAGGTACGTCATTGGGGGAGTGATTCCGACAATGACTTGTCCCCTTTGTAACTTTTCTCTTTTATAAGGGAAAAGATATGTTGGGCCTATGACTATGATTTATTATCAAGGACCCTTTTGGGTTTTAACGATTGGGCCTGCCTTTTCGAGCTTCTGGGATCAGACCCTTTATATGTGTTGAGATCGAAGTGCTTGTTCCTTGGATAGATGATCTTTACTACGTGTACGATCATGATTAGGGCCTTATTTGATGTATTATCAACTACTCTCCTTAGTTAGTGGGTATGCTTGCGTGGCCACTAACTCTTCGGCGGTTGGTTTTTCGAATTCATCATTGTTTTTCTACACCGCATTAAATGTCGTTAACAGTTGTCGATTCGGTTTCTATTTTGTTGCACTATTAGTCTGTTCATTTCTACATAATTTTTGGGATCTCGTGCAGCCATCATGTCTCGCACGCCTTCCCATTAGTTGTATTTTCATTGCCTAACCCTATAAAAGGGGAGGGGATCTGTGTTACCTTCTTTACGCTATCTCCACTTTCAGAGCTCATTCTTTCTCACTTTTTTCGTTCTCTATCTTACGTACCCAATCTCTTTTTCACGGCTTCTAACAGAGTTCTAAGTGGGGACAATCTTGTTGCCTGTGAGGCATTCTTCGAACCTAGGCAGGCGATGCAATGAACTTTAGACTATGTTCGTCAGACGTTTTCTTTTCCATATGATTTGGAAATTATTTTTCCTAGGAATGATGAAAGCTCTGCTCGTCTGAGGCCTAGTTACATTACACTATCCTATAATGTTCAGGTCTGGTCTTCGACTTTCGGCTCTAGAGATCTCTGGGCTTATTTGGATTTTGTGGGCATGATGCACTATTTTACTAGCACACAACTTAATACACTGCTTTATAGTCGTAGTAAAGAATAAGTAGGGATCATTCTAGACCGGGGATTAGTAGGCTCGCTAACTAACACTAAGGGTAACTAAAAGACAACTAACAAACTAAAAAAGAAAATATTGGGGGATTGGTTTTTCTAATTTTAAATAAGAAAATAACTAAGAAGATTATTGTAAAACTAACAAAAACGAGAGAAGTAGATGATGAGAAATTATTTAAGGGTTTATCTCCACACACCTAATATATGTTCATGAATTAATATTTAAAAATCTCTTACTAAGTCGTGAAGGCCAATGCTAAAGATTAACCGTGACCGCACTACATTAATCTTATTATTTTCCCAAATACATTGAATTAAACTAAGCGTCGCTTTCAAACTATTCTTTTCATGCTATCTAATCAGGAATCACAAGTTAGATAACAATGCAAGATCATTAAGTTCTATGAAAAATATGAACATTGACTAGGCAATTACAAGTATGATCAACATTCATTGGTATTTACTACTTGTGAGTATAAGATTATACGATTAAGTAAAACTCTCCTATACTATAGCATCAAATCCTAGCATGCTTACTAAGTTGGCCACCTTAACAAACATACAAGGAAAAGTTTTCTATAAAGGAGTTAAGCAAAATACAATCACTAATCAGCAAGGAATTAAATTCAGTTAATTCACAAAACACATGTTCAAGGCTTCGAATCCACCCTTAACTAAAAGGGATTTTAGCTAGAAATATTAATCATGTTTGAATAGCAATACATAATTAACTATCAAACTAAAAATAAGATAGAGGGTAAGAATAAACGTTGTCGCCTGATCCGTGGTGGTACAAAGTGGAGTACTGGATGCAAATAGTGTGAAGAAAATAGATTAAGATCTCTTCTTCCTCACGATCTAATCTCCTATTTAGACTGTTCCTGTTTGTATGGGTTTTCTATGACTGGAGAAGAAACTGTGAGAGAGATCTAGACGATTTCAGGAGGCTAGCGGTGATGAGGAGACGAGATGGCGGAGAGAAGTCGACAGGAGAGAGGTTGTGTGTGCTGAATTTAATAGAGAGGTGGAACAGAAAGAGTGGATAAGATGGGAAGATAGATTGGATTGGAGAGGGCCGACGACAGAGATGGATTATGTAGGTGGAACAGAAATAGCGGATAAGAGAGGAAGATGGACTGGATTGGAGAAGGCTGGCGACAGAGATGGTTGAAGGAGATGGGTCTATGCTGTGAACGAAGCGGCTAGGGCTGGCGACGAGAAATGACGACGGGATGAGGGAGGAATATGGTTGTTGTCCAAGGAGGAGGTGATGGAGGTTGCGAGAAGGGTTGTGGTTGTGATGGCGAGGAGGGATGATCTCTCCAAAGCTAGGTATTGTCCCTTTTATAATTTTGTTCTCTAGGTTTCCTTATTTGTGTAGTTTCCTTTTGAAGTAAGTCTTCCTAATTCAGACCAATTTGCACCACTTAACGTCTAGTTTGGAATCTTATTATTGGCAACTTCCATAAACACAAAAACAATCATTACTACCATAATTAACAAGAAATAGCAAAAAACATATATATAAACAATTCAATAAAGTCTCATAAATATGCTCCTATCAAATTCCCCCACACTTATCTTTTACTAGTCCTAGAGCAAATCAAAGAAACAAAAATAAGATACTCAATGACTCAACTAAACTTTCCAACATTTGTCTCAGAGATTTTTTTAAAGGATCATGACATGAAACGATTCCTTACAAGCACAATATTAAATCCACATCATTCGAAAACTAATACGTGTTCATAGCAATGATATAAAAATTTACAATTAAATCAATCCATGCAACGGGTGAAACTCAGACACATGCCAAAAAGAATTAACCCAAAAATTTCACTGTATGCATTTTTTTTCACTGATTGTTTGGTAAAATCACTCTTCCTATTCTAGTTATATGTGAGAGGATTGATGTAAAAGGGAAACAAATAACTCACATATGATATAACAAGAAAGAAAGGCATTTTCTGACCTATTTTTTTTTTCTTCCAGATATATGATCTCATGGAAGGAACGCTACTACTTGAATGCAAGAACTAGTGACACCATATGCTCATACCTCATTCGAATCTTCATATCATGACATTGCACAACATACTCAATCAAAAAAGGTCTTAATTCATGTTGTAATGGGGCCAAGGAGTTAAGGGAAGATAAAAACGAATAAGGAAATTACAAAGGGTTTAAAGAAATGGCGAAAACATGCAATAAGATTAGAGACATTAGAAAGAAATCACATGGTTCAAGACATACAACGTAAATGCAATGCTGATATATCAGCTCATGTAAGAAAGAAAAGAGGTGGCCTACTGACAATGAAGAGTTTTCGGGCGTTATTTTGTATCTTCTAAAAATGAAAAGAACTGGACAATCTGTATAGTATTGAAATACTGAATGAATATAAACAAGGGCTTGTATCCCTTCTGTAACTTTGTACCAATCATTTTATTTTTTTGCAATTTTTTTTTAACTATGTACCGTAAGGGCCTTTCCCCACACTTGTTTTTCAACATACCTTGAACCACAAAAAATCAATGCAAATCAAATTATGTTTCACTTTTTGTATTAGGTTAGGTATCGAAAATGAGGATAATGAAACAAAAAGGCTAAAGGAGGGTTAACCTAAAGGAAATATATCATGAATCAGGCTTATTAGGCAATGGTGGAAACTAAGTGCCTTTATCATGTCAAGCATGTCATGCAATTTAATATAATGCTTTGAACGAAATTAATACACGTTTTAGTGTTTAGTTCTAAATTATGAATGCAATCCAAGTAGCAACCAAAACAAACAAAATTGAGATCATGCAACGAATTATTATTAACAAAAGAAATGAAAGATGAACTAACTAAAAACCCTCAGACTGAAAAGAACAATAGGCTCAAAACTCATATATGGATTATATTGAGTTAAATTTAATTAAGCAGGCTATGAGTACCAATTACTCAGTTGATTACATGTGAATTCGTATATGATAACCATGAATACGCATTAACCAAAAAATAATGTTAGATCTTAAATCATGCTTACAAATCACCGTAAAGTCATGCAATTATTAATACCAAATCTCATCATTGCGTTAGAAAGTATCCTAAGACTCAAAACAGCAATAATTTTGTTATAATTTAATTGACACTAATACCAACAAAAAAAAACAAAAACCAACGTTTTTTTTTTTTTAATGGATTGACATTTTTTTAATATTTGTTTTCAAAACAAAAACATCGTTGTTCCCCCCCCCCCCCCCCCCCCCCACACACACACACACACACACACACACACTTAAACCTGACATTGTCCTCAATGTTCACAGATTAGAGCACGTGCAATGAAAGATTTGAAAGAGAAATAATAAACTACTAACAAACAAAAATAACGAAAATAAAATAAGGGGATAGAGAAAGCAAATTTGATTGGGTTGCTTCCCAAGAAGCGATTGTTTTAACGTCGTGCAACCTGACAGTATCTTCAATTAATCCTCAGAATAAGTCGGAACATGGAGTGATACGTCCTCCACATCATGTTCCACAAATGACTCATAGTAGAAATTAAGTCGAAACTCTTTCACATTAAACTCTTTACCGGTTATGATACTCTTAATCTGTATAGCACCATGGGGAAATACATTACTAACATTAAAATGACCAACCCATTCAGAACATAACTTACCAAGTCTATGACATGATTGGAAAAACAAGATTTTCTTTCTAACAACAAAACCATTTCCACGGATCATCTGATCATGAAAAACTTTGGTGTCATCCTTGTACATGCTTTTACTCTCATAGGCCTCATCTTGAATCTCATCGAGCTCATTCAACTGCAATTTCTTCCGCTTCTCTGTGTCATAGGGAACTCTATTGATCTCAAATCCAATGGCAGTAGTGATGGTGGTCTCAAGTTCATCCTCATTTCTAACATGTAACATTTTCTGGGCCAAATTGTCAATCACATTAATAGAAAAACAAGAATTATTATCAGTAGGATACCTCGTGGCTTCAAAGATGTTGAAGCCAATCACATCACCATCAAATTCCATGGTCAATTTTCCTGCATGCACGTCAATATTTGTCCTTGCATTTTTCATGAAGGGGCGCCCTAAAAGAAGAAGCAAAAATGTTGAAAATGCCAAATCTTCCATCTCAAGCACATAGAAATCTACTAGGAAAATCAAATGGTTAACCTACACCAACACATCTTCCAACAAACTTCGAGGATATGCATTAGAACGATCAACCAATTGAATAATAACACCATCAATTTTAAGCTCCCCGAGATTCATAGAGTGATAATAGAATACAACATAACATTAATGGAAACACCTAAATCTAACATTGCATGTTCAATTTTAGTATTACCGATAACAAGGGATAGTAAAACTATTTTGATCCTTACATTTCGGTGGCAATTTCCTCTGAAGAACTGCAAAAACATTCTCACTCACCCTTACCACTTCTCTGTCTTAAAATTGTCTCTTTGTGGTACAAAGCTCCTTCAAAAATTTTGCATACTTAAGCACTTGCTTGATAGCATCAAGAAGTCGAATGTTAACTTAGACTTTTCAAAAGGTTTTCAAGATTTCCTTCTCATGTTCGTCTTTCTTATACTTGGCAAACCTGCCTGGAAAGGGCACAAAAGGTGGAAAAAGATTAGCAGAAATAAAATTTGGAATATTCACCTTCTTACCTTGGGGTTCTTGTGACTCAACAATGGGTGAAGGACTGCTCGAATTTGGCTTTGGTTGGCTCTGTTTGGCTAATGCTTTGGTTTGATCCTCATTCTCAATTTGCCTACCACTCCTCAGCGAAATGACTTTTGCAGTTTCAAACCTTCCTTTCGGATTTTGAATGGTAGAACTAGAAAGTTTGCCTTGCTCACGAATTTGTTCCATAAACTCAGTTATTTGTCCCATCAGTAGCTTCAAATCTGTTATATCTTTTGCTTGGCTCTGCTAAGAAATAGTTAACGATTTCAGAATCTCATCATAATTAAGGGACGTACTTGAATTGTGCTGAGGTGGTTCTAGCAATCTCAGGAAGAAACTAGGGGTGGCCTAGTGTAGGCTTGTTGCTGAGGCTGTTCTGAATTTCTCCATCCAAAGCTGGGATGATTTCTCCAACCTTCATTGTAAGTATTAGAATAAAGGTTATTCCTATGGTAATTTTTCCTTGAAAACCTAATGCATTAACATTCTCCCAATTGCCATTTTCAATCAGCTATGGGCATTGATCAGATGGATGTCCTGGCATGGTGCATACGCCACAAACTTGTGCAACTCCTAGCACATTCGACTTCTCCAAAGCCTGAAACACAAGTGAAGTAAAATTAGCCATTTGAGCTTCCAAATTAGTACTTACCTCATGGACTTAGCATGAAGACTGTCCAATTCCTTCATATTGTTGGGGGTTTAAGGCTCAGTTTGCAATCAAAGTCTTCGTTGCTGCAGGAGTTTTATTAACCAGAGCTCCTTCTGCCACTGCATCTAAATCTGTCGTTCAAGAAAAAGCAATCTCTCATAAAAGTATTGAATCAAGAACTCCTCATTCATATTGTGCTATAGACATGATGCTATAAGGGTTTTGAAGCGCGCGCTCATAGTATGCTGGATATGATTATCTTGAACCCTGCTGAATACCACTGATTTTCTTCCTCAACAAGATGATTTTTGAAGTTGGGAAGAATTTATCTAGAAACACATTTTTCATACTATCCCAAGAGTATATTGTTCCGAAAGGTAGTTCATAGAGCCAATCCTTAGCCTTGTTAGCCAGAGAAAAGGGAAACGCTCCCAGCTTCATAATGTTTTCATCCACAGTGATTGGCATCATACTGGAACATACAACTTCAAATTTCTTTAAATGCTTATTCGGATCCTCCATAGAAAGCCATGGTACTTCGGAATATGGTGAAGTAGGTTGGATTTCAGCTCGAATGACTCTGTCTTGCCCTGTGCTGCTTTTAGATACTGAATGCACAGGGGTGCAGCATTGTCCAAGGTGGATGCCGAAAATTCCTTAACAGACTTATTGTCTGCCATGTCGAGATCTTCTAATTTTGATTCTGAGCTAGACGTTTGTAGCTCTTTTGGTTTTCTCATTTGTCTTCTAAATGTTTTCTCAGGCTTCGAATCGTACTCTACTAAGTTCTCACCGAATTTCCTATTACGCATGAATTGGTACATAAAATAAAGATAGAAAAATTAATAACACAAAAAAAAAAACTAATGAAGTAATTAGCAATTTTACTAATCATCGGCAACGACGCTAAAAATTGATGCACTATTTACTAACACAATTTAATACCCTGCTTTGTAGTTGTAGTAAAGAATAAGTAGAGATCGTTTTAGACTGGGGATTAGAGGGCTCGCTAACTAACTCTAAGGGTAACTAAAAGACAACCAACAAACTAAATATGAAAAATATTGGGGGATTGGTTTTTATAATTTTAAAAAAGAAAATAACTAAGAAGATTATTGTAAAACTAATAAAAACGTGAGAAGCAGGTGATGAGAAATTAGTTAAGGGTTTATCTCCACACACCAAACATATGCTCATGAATTAATATTCAAAAATCTCTAAGTCGTGAAGGACAATGCTCAAGATTAATCGTGACCGCACTGCATTAATCTTATTATTTTCCATATTCGTTGAATTAAACTAAGCGTCGCTTTCAAACTATTCCTTTCATGCTATATAATCAGGAATCACAAGTTAGATAACAATCCAAGATCATTAAGTTATATAGAAAATATGAACATTGATTAGGCAATTACAAGTATAATCAACATCTTGTTTTAAACCTAGGTTTTTACTTAACCTTGCCAACATTCTTGATATTTACTACTTGTGATTATAAGATTATAACGATTGGGTGAAAATCTTCTATATTCTAGATATCAAATCCTAGCATGCTTACTAAGTTGGCAACCTTAACAAACATACAAGGAAAAGTTATCTATAAAGCAGTTAAGCAAAACACAATTACTAATCAGCAAGGATTGAACTCAATTAATTCACAAAACACATGTTTGGGGCTTCGAATCCACCACTAACTAAAAGGAATTTTAGCTAGACATAATTAACTATCAAACTAAAAATAAGAGAGGGTATGAATAAACGATGTCGCCTGATCAATGGTGTTATAGAGTGGAGTGCTGGGTGCAGATAGCGTAAAGAAAATATGTTAAGATATCTTCTTCTTCCTCATGATCTGATGTCCTCTTCAAACTGTTCCTGTTTGTGTGGGTTTTCTGTGACTGGAAAAGAAACTGAGAGAGAGAACTGGACGATTTCTGGCAGCTGGCGGTGATTAGGAGGCGAGATGGTGGAAAGAAGTCGACAGGAGAGAGGTTGTGTGTTGGATCTAATAGAGAGGTGGAACATAAAGAGTGGATAAGAAAGGAAGATGGACTGGATTGGAGAGGGACGACGACATAGATGGATGGTGATGGGTTGAAGGGGATGGGTCTGTGTTGTGAACGATGTGGCTAGGGTTGGAGACGAGAATGGACGACGAGATGAGGGAGGAACATGGTGGTTGTCCAAGGAGGAGGCGATAAAGGTTGTGAGAAGGGTTATGGCTATGATGGCGAGGACGAACGATCTCTTCAAAGCCAGGTATTGTCCCTTTTATAATTATGTTCTCTAGTTTTCCTTCTTTGTGTAGTTTCCTTTTGTAATAAGTCTTCCTAATTTAAACCAATTAGCACCACTTAACTTTTATTTTGGAATCTTACCATATTTATGAGACTTTATTGAATTGTTTATATATATATATGCTCTTATGATGGCTGGAGGGTGATGGTTGCAACCATGGTGAGAAGAGCCCTTCAATCCAGCATTTCCTTGAATGAAAAGACTCTGCACTATGTGGTGAGGCTTTCGGTAAGCACGAGCCGTATTTGGTTTCTTTGTTTGCCTACTTGTATGGGTAAGTTGGAGGATGATTACAGGTCCTGACCGAGGCCTTGGTTTTATGCTTCCATGAAGTCTGGGTATTTCAAGCTTGGCAACCGACTCATTTTGCGGATGTTCCAGGATCCCAGGAAGTGGACTAAACTGCATCTAACTGAAGTGGAACAGGGAGTATGTGTTCGATTTCTCTCGCTTCCTCGTGTTTCTTTGGAGGATTTTCTCGTTCTGGATGTCATCATGCGCAGTAGTTTGTACCCTATAAATGAAGTAGGGTGTGTTCTGTTTCTTCAACTTCAAAATTCTAATTTTAGTGTTGTTGTGCTGGCACTGTCGTTATCTCTGACGAGGGGGAGGAGCATACTGCTTCAGTTAGCATTGGTGATGCTAGCATTGATGGAAAAGTGAGATCCGTCGAGAAAGTTATGGATTTCGATGTTCCTGTTGTTGTTGGTGGTGCTGGTTCAACCACCAAGAAAAATAAGGATCCTAGGCCTGACAGCCCGTCAAGGAGGCTGGTTTCTAATACTTTGGTTAGTCCTGGCCGCATTTCAAAGTGAAAGAAACTTGCTGGTTCTCCTCGGGGCTGCTTCTAGCCTGAGTTCTGCTGGGAAAGGTGATGAAGACGATGCTCGTCTTGCTGCATGGGAGGCTGAAGAATTGAATCGGGCTCTGGAGAGAAGTAAGGTGAAATTCTCTCATCCGTATAACAAGTATGAGAAAACCCTTGTTTCTACTGCTGGCATGCTTGATCTCGCCAAGTTTTCGGATGATGAAGTTTGTGTCATCACTAATAAGATGACACAACTTGCAATGGAGTTGTCTCGTAATCCAAACAGTGATAAGACCATTGGTGATTTTGACTATGATTCTGCTTTTGACGAGGTTGAAAATGACTGTGGTAAAATCTCCAAGTATCCTCCTCCTCCTTCTCCAACTCGTCCAGCTGATGTAGTGGAGTTGCCTGCTTCTCCACCTGCTGAACCCACGCCTTCCACTGTTGTATTGAAAAAAAAGAGTAATAGTGGTGTTTTCGTCATCACTACCATTTTGACTGTCAAACCGGTTACCAGAGGTGGGGTTTCAGTTATTCCAGATCCCACAGTCTTTCATCAACAGATCAATTGGAAGGAGCCTGTCCTTGGAGAGATCCGGATTAACTCGGATTGGAAGTTCAGTTGGTTTTCGGAGATATACTACAGAATAGTGCATGTAATCTCATCGTCTCGTGGTATAAGCATTTGGTTGAGAGAGCTCTGATGCCAGTGTGTCAGCCTAGTAAGCACCTCAACCAAGGTCTTAAACAAATAATGGAGAGGATGAATCATCTCACTTATGCTGGGATGATGGGGTCGGATTACAAAGTTGCACGTGATCATGTGTCGGTCGTGGAGAAGAAGATGGTGGGGTAGGCGTTGCTGTTTTATCTCATCTTATGCCAAGTTTATAAGCGGAAGCCGGAGCATGCCGAGCAAGAGAAAGTTCTTGATGCTGCTCGAGCTTTGTTAAAGGAAGCAAAGTTTGTCCGAGACAAGTTTGTTGCTGACCTTGTTGTCTCGGAGGAGGAGATTGACAGTCTGCGGGATCGGTTGGCTATTGTCGAGAGCGAGTTATCCAGTAAGAAGATTGGTCGTGATGAGGCAATGCATATTGCTGATGAGCATTCTTTTTATCGTTAGACTGCTAAGGAGCTATTAGTGCAGCTGACCACTGAGCTTGCTTCTATTAAAACACAAACTTCGGCGTGGTTTTCCGCGGTTGAGGAAGAACTTGCTTCGACTAAGGATGAGCTTTCAGCAGTTACGGATAAGTTGAGGTTTGCAAAAGCTGCGGAATGGGCCAAGATCATCGATGGTAGGATTGACATCATCGACTTTATTGAATCAGAGGAAGGTCGCAATATGTATAAATATCATGCCTTGGCTCAATAAGTTTTTGAGGGCGATGACGATGAAGAATATGTTTTGGATCTGCCAAGTGATCCGGCTGACGAAGGTGAAATGTCTTTTCCTCTCTCTGATCAAGCCGTTGTCGTCGAGACTTTGTCTCCTTTGACCGGTCCTGTTGGTGGAGATAAAGCTCCACCATCGTATGTTCCCGCTGTTGAAGAAAAAGTTCCATCTCCTTTTGAAAAGACGACTACATCTCCTCATGTTGGTCATGTTGTTGAAGGCAATATTCAACGTCCTCCAACTGTCCCTGCCAGTGATGCTTTGATTACCTCGATTGTCTCCTCTCCAACCGTTGTATCTTCCTCCCCGGATGTAACCGAATAGAAAATGAATGAATATTTATTTTTATTGACACTTGTATGGTTTTTTTTTTGCTTTGTCTTTCTTGTAATGATCATTGCTCAATTTGCATTGTATCCTTGGAAATTGTTGTAGACGTAGCCTGACTTTTTATGTCTAGGCTAACCTTGTGATCTAGACAATAAATATTGTCTGACTTCGTCGTTCGAGTTTCATATATATGTTTGTCTAAATTAGTAGTTTAGACTTGGCTGAATTTCTGCTTTTGAACTTGCTTCAAAATTATATGTTCTGATTTCTTTGATATGTCTTGCGGTCGGACATTGTAATCAGTCTATAACTTTTGATTGAGTCCGACTTATGTATCCTGACTAATTAGGTATACTTTGTGGTCTAACATGGTGATCGAACTAGAAGATTTACGACTAAGTTTAACTTATGCATTCTGACTAATTTATTTCGTGGCCCAACATTGTGATCAGAGCAGAAAAATTCGATTAAGTCTGACTGATATGTCCTAAATTTTTAAGCACACTTCGTGGTCCGACGTGGTGATCGAACCAGAAGATTTGTGACTAAGTTTGACTTATATGTCCTGACTTTTAAGGACATTCGTGGTCCGTCATGGTGGTCGGACAGAAGATTTATTAGTGAGTCTGACTTATACGTCCTGACTTTAAGTACACTTCGTGGTCTGACATGTGGTCGGGCCAGAAAGTTTTCAAGTAAGTCGACTTATACGTCCCGACTTGTAAGTACACTTCATGGCCCGACATGTTGGTCGTGCCAGAAGGTTTACGAGTAAGTCTGACTTATACGTCCTGACTTTTAAGTACACTTTGTGGTCCGACATGTTGGTCAGGCTAGAAGGTTTATGAGTAAGTTTGACTTGTACATCCTAATAGGATTATATTATTGAAGAACGAGACGAAGGGTTCTTGGAATTTGGAAGTTTATTGAAAATATTTCTTCAAGTGTTCGACATTCCATGGTATTTTGAGTTGTTCACCCTTCGAATCTTTTAACCAGTATGCTCCTGGTCTGTTGATTTTCACCACTTTTTGTATGGCATTTCCCAGTTTATATTCAGTTTACTCGGGTATGGTTCTTTTGTATTGAGTTTGACCTTTCTGAGCACCCAGTCACCGATGTTAAACATGAAGGGTTTTACTTTTTTGTTATAGTGACTGGCCATTGTTTGTTGGTAAGCCGCTGCTTTGATCGCAACTTTGTCTCGCTTCTTATCAAGAGGGTCCAATCCGACACGCAATGCTTCGTTGTTATCTTATGTTCGAAACTCTTTAGTTTTGAATGTTGGCACTGGTACCATTACCTCGGAATAGTATGCTAGGGAGAACAATGTTTCTCTTATCGAAGTTCTCTTCATTGTTCTGTAGGCCCAGAGGATGCCTAACAATTCAAACAACCACAATCATTAAATGCTTCGAGTTTTTTTATTGCTTCTAAGATTGTTATGATGGTCACATCTGCTTGTCCGTTAGCTTGTGGGTGGGCGGGTGCCGAGAAGTGTTGTTTGATGTTTAAGTTCTCACACAACTTTTTGACTTTTTGCCTACGAATTCCAATCCATTGTCTATGACAGTTACTCTGGGGATTCCAAATCTGCATATTATATCCTTCCAAAGAAAGTTTTCAATTTGAGTTTCTCATATCTTTGCCAATGGTTCTACTTCTACCCATTTAGTGAAGTAATCTACTGCCATGAGGAGGAACTTCTTTCTGTCGGACACTGAAACTGGCCCTATGATGTCCATTCCCCATTGCACAAATGGCCACGGACTACTCATCGGGATTAGGTTTTAGCCTGGCAGATGGGTGTACGAAGCGAATCGTTGACATTTGTCACAAGTTTGAACTATTTCATTTGCTTCTTGTTGCCTTGTTGGTCAATAGTATCCCAATGTTAAGGCTTTGTGAGCTAAGGTTCGCCCTCAAAGATGGTTCTCGCATATGTCGAAATGAATTTCTCGTAGAACATAGTCGGCGTCGCTGGTGAAAGGCATCTTAGCAGCGGACCTGTGGCAGACCTTATGTAGAGTCTGTTGTTAATCAGTGTGTATCGTACTACTATGTTTCGTAGTTTAAAGGCTTCCATCTGATCCGTTGGTAGTGTTCCATTTTATATGTACATCAACATTGGATTTATCCAAATGCTTTCCTGATCCGTTGTACACGTTTCTTGTGCTTGGTTCTCTAGGATTGAGCTCTCTTGTACTATGACAAGTGAGTTATCAGTGTCTTTAGCACGTGATGCCCTCATTTTCATTTTCCGCTCTTGCACATCGTTGAACGGTTATTGCTTTGACGTTTTCAATAAGTTCGCTTGCCTTTTGATGGTAGGCTTTCATCTGTACGTCTTTGACTTGGTGTTCGCCGTTCAATTGGTTGACTACCAATTTGGAGCCATTGAAAATGTTGACTTCTCTTATTTCGGGTGTTTGGCCTATTGTAATCCGGCTATTACTGTTTCATACGGCTTCATTGTTTGGGCTTTGAAACTGAATTTTATTGCCTTTTCCAATGACATTCCTTCTGAGTTGTACATAATTATTCCAGCTCCACTCACCTTCTCATTGGATGCTCTGTCGCAGCGCAGGAATAATTCGTGAGCAGTTGGTTCAGTGGTTTCTTACTCTTGATTGTTGTTCAATCGATGTTCGTTGAAGCCTGTGAACTCATCGATGAAGTTTGCTAATGTTTGAGCTTTTATTGCAGTCTTAGGAACATAACTGATGTCGAACTGACTGAGCTCTACTACCCATTTAACCATTCTTTCGGACATTCTGGTTTGTGCAGTACCGACCGAAGTGGTTGGTCAGTCATGACAGTGATGGGGTGGGCTTGGAAGTATGGTTGCAATTTTCTTGAAGATACGACCAGAGCGAGTGCTAGTTTTCCAGAGATTGGTAGTTAACTTTTGCATCCTCAAATGTCTTGCTGACGTAGTATTCTGGTTTTGTGTACCCTTCTCCTCACGTATCAGTGCCGAACTGACTATGTGTTCGGATACTGATAGATACAAATACAATGTTTAGCCTATTTTTGGCTTTGATAATAGCTCAATGTTCCCCATGTATGCCTTCAAGCTTTGGAAAGCCTTTTCGCAGTCTTCACTCCATTTAAATGTTTTATTCCCTTTCAAGATCTTGAAGAAGGGAAGGCATTTGTCTAACGATCTCGAGATGAACTTGTTCAAGGTTGTTATCCTACCGTTGAGGCTTTATACACCTTTGATGTTGGTAGGTTATTGCATGTTGAGAAGTGTTTGTATTTGTTTTGGATCAGTTTCGATCCCTCTCTGATTGACCATATACCCAAGGAATTTCCTTGATTCTACTCCGAACATACATTTTTCTAGGTTCAACTTCATTTGTACTTTTGGAGCTGAGAGAAGGCTTGTTTGAGGTCGTTGATGTGGTCATCTTTATATAGGTTCTTGACTAGCATGTCATAAATGTACACCTCCATGATCTGGCTAATCTGATCTCTGAACATTCTGTTCACAAGACGTTGGTACGTGGCTCGCGCATTCTTTAGTCCAAATGGCATTACTCGGTATCAATACGTACCTCTATTATGAAAAATGTCTTCTCCTGGTCCGGTAGATGCATTTGTATCTGGTTGTAGTCAGAGTGTGCATCCATGAAGCTTAGGAGTTCATGTCCGAAAGTGGAGTCCACTATTTGATCTTCATGGGAGTGGAAAATTGTCTTTCAGACAGGTTTTGTTGAGGTCCTTGTAGTTCACACATACCCTCCATTTTCCATTTTTTTCTTGACTAGAACTGTGTCGGTCAGCCAATCTGGGTAGTGGGATTCCTTGATCATCCCTGCATTCCTTAAGCGATGCACCTCATCATTGATTGTTTGGTTACGCTCTGGGGAAACTGGCCTTATTTTCTATCAGATTGGCTTCTTATTTAGTTTGACTTGCAACCTGTGAGTCATAATGGAGGGGTCAATGCCTACCATGTTCTTCATTAACCAGGAAAAAACGCCTTGGTTATTTTTCAGTAGTTGGATCAGCTGCTTAGTTCTGGGTAAAGTTTTGTAACAATTTGAACTGTTTTTCTTCCTTCTTCACCGTCGAAATGGACTAGTGTTGTTTCTTCTTCCGATTGTCCAATATTTGGTTGGCCTCTTGGACTAACTAGAGCTGCATTGTCCTCTAGTATGTCGCGATCCATCTGTAATTGACCAGGAATGGCTCTTCTAGTCATGATTGTGATTGCTATATGTTGGGAGCCTTCAATGCTGCATAATGACATTCACGTACAGTCGGCTGATCCCCTTTGACGACCTCGACGTCATCGCCGATGTGATACTTCAGGCATTGGTGTAAGGTAAAAGATATTGTACCCATTTCGTGCAGCCAGGGTCTTCCCAGAAGCATATTGTGTGTTGAAGCTGTGTCAACAACGAATAAGTATGTTAGTAGGACTCATTGTCTTCCAGATGTTCCAACTACGACTGGTAGTCAGATTAGCTTGAGTGGGTGGCATTGCTTCCCACTGAAATAGGTTGGTCAATAGGGGTAAGTCCTTATTCGTTGAACTGCATCTGGCAGAATGTCGTCAGGAATAAGAGGTTGGCCGACCCACCTATGTCAACGAGTACTCTTTTGACCTCCCACTTGGCTATAGAAACTGGAATCATCAAGGCGTCATTGTGGGGGAAATGAACTCCATGTGCATCTTTCTCGAAAGAGGTTAGAGTCAGATGGTCAATTCTGGCACGCTCAACAAAATAGTTCGGATGTTGTATCCTCATCCGTAAGTCTCGGATGGATCACTTCCGTGATAGGTTAGATCATTCTTTTTCTCCAGCTATGATGTGTAGGACGTATATCAGCTCTTTGGACTGTTCGTTTGATCCCGTGGTAGCGTCTGCTTTCTCTTTCCTTTTGTACTGTTTGTCTTTCAATCCAATAAATTTACCGAATTGTTCTGGACCTAATACTCGATTTCATTTTTTAAGTTGTAGCAGTCTTCTGTGTCGTGTCCATTGCCCTTGTGGAAAGAAAATCATTTGTTCTTATCTCGTCCGGCCGGATCTCCACTCAGTTTAATGGCCACTTAAAGTCTTCCCAATTTGCCATGGACTTCAAAATAGTTTCCAGGTTTGTTTTCAGAGTAGTGAACAATTTGTACTTTGTGTTGACTGCGTTAGTTGACCGTTCATGTCTGGCTCTTCTCGATTGCAGCTTTTCAGATTCTTGTTTGCTGAATTCGGACCTGCCACTGGTCCAAGTTTTTTTTGATTGGTCATTTTCCTCTCGCGACCTATCATCTATTCTTTTCTCTTCTCTCCTTTCCTGATTTGTTGGGAATGACCTTTTCTTGGACTCGTTTTTCTTCTTGGTGGCCAACATCTCCTCGAGGGTGACGTATTTTTTAGCAGTTTTCAATAAGGTCATCATGCTTTTTGGAGGACACTGGTTCATAAAGTGGTAAAACGGTCCTCTTTTTAGTCCGGATGTGAAAGTGGCAATGGCTGTGTCGTCACTACATCCATCGATCACAGTCATCAGTAAAATGAGTAATATATTCCCTGATAGTTTCCTCAGGCTTTTGCTTGATGTGAAGCAAACAGTGAGTTCCCTTTCTATTTCGTTGACTGCCAATGAACCTTGTTATGAAGGTTGTGGCCAATGCTTGGAAAGAATCTATCGACCAAGGTGGAAGGCTATTGAACCAACTCATTATTGTGGACGTGAGGCTAGTTGGGAAGGTTCTGCACAAAATGGGCTTCGTGCTTTCTTTCAGTGTCATCATATACCAAATTTAAGTCAGTTAATCTGTGGGAGAGGATTAAATTTGGACAGAGTATAGTTCAAGTGTGTTTGCATACATTTTGTCGAATGTTCCCCTTACCTTATATAATGTACATAATTAACTCTTTGTGTGACTTAAGCATGTAGGGCGTGATGAGAGGAGACGTTCTTCACAATGGTTTCATCCTTCATTAAGGTACGTCCTTGGGGGAGTGATTCCCGCCATGGCTTGTACCCTTTGTAATGTCTTTCTTTTCTAAGGGCAGAGATCCGTTGGGCCTAGACTTGGGTATTTGATTATGATCTATTATCAAGGACCTTTTTGGGTTTTAATGACTGGACCAACCTTTTTGGTCTTCTAAAATTGAGCCCGTTAACCGTGTTGAGATCGAAATGCATGTTCCTCGTGATGGATGATCTTTTGCCACATTACGGTCGTGATTAGGGGTTTATTTGATGTATCATCACTTTCCATTTAAGATCAGTATATATCAATCCTCTCAATGTCAACCCAAAATAGGCATGTCATACATACTAGGGTGTCAACGCGCTCTATATGCGTGGATATTAAGTATTTTTTATTTTATTATAGCAATTCAGAATGAAAAAAATATTATTTATATATAATTTTAAGTGCCTATGTATAGTTTATAAAAAAATAAGGGGCTTCAAATAAATTATGTTAGGGGCATAGGTATAATTAGTCAATGTTTGAGATGGGCTAGTTTTGATTGTAAAAGTATAAAATGTGGAGGGCACAACGGGAAGTACAAAAGTTAGATGTAAGGGTTTTTATATAATTTATAAATAATTGGAGGTCTTTAAATAAATTATATTAGGGGCTTATGTGTCATCATCATCATCATCAACGCCCATTCCCGATATTTTCGGGGTCGGCTACATGGATTTTGGTTATCCAATCAATGCAGTCTTCTCACATATCCTCGCCTAATCCAAGCTCAATGATGTCTTCATTCACCGCCTTCATCCAAGTTTTATCCCCTGTCTACACCCTCCATTAACTTGCCAATCTAGACATTCTCTAATTGGCGACGTGCTTGGTCTCCTCTGCACGTGACCAAACCAAGTTAAACGTCTTTCTCTAATTTTGTCCTCTATGGGCGCTACACCTAAGTGTCTCCTAATTCTTTCATTCCTAATTTTATCCTTACGGGTTTTACCACACATCCACCTTAACATATGCATTTCTTCTACTGTCATCCTATGCGTATGTTGTCCCGTAGTAGCCCAACATTCTGAACCGTATAGCATGGTTGGTCGATTAATTGTCTTATAGCATTTTCCCTTTAGCCTTGTAGGCATCCTTCTATCGCATAATACTCCTGACGCCATTCTTCATTTCAGCCAACCAGCTTTAATCCTATAGTCTACATCTTCTCCAATAGCCCCATTCTTTTGAATTATAGATCCTAGATATCGAAAAGTCTCACACTCTGGGACCTCCACACATTCGATCTCAATTGCATTACTCCTCCCTCGTGATTCACAACCAAAGTTGCACACTAGATACTCCGTCTTCGAACGACTAATTCTAAAACCTTTACTCTTTAAAGCCTCTCGCCACCTATCTAATTTTTGACCTAAACCTTCACTAGTTTCATCAATTAAAACAATATCATCTGCAAATAACATGCACCAAGGTACATTTTCTTGCAGATGTCTCGTCAACCCATCCAAGACCAAAGCAAAGAGATATGGACTTAAGGTCGACCCTTGATGTAGTCCTACTGATACAGGAAATTCACTGGACATCCCACCCACTGAGCGAACACTTGTTACAGCTAGGGGTGGGCATCCCATCCGCGATCCTGATCCCGTCCCAGTTTTTTCGGGTCTTAATGGGATTGAATAATTTCATCCCGATCCTGTCCCGTCCCGATCTAGAATGGGATGGGATGAAGATTTTCAATCCCGCCAATCTCGTCCCGTCCCGGGCTAATTTTTTAATATTTATTATTAATATTTTATTTATTTTTATTCATATAAACTAACAGATGATTGACAAAAACTCATGGTGTTTGCAGTGGTAACAGAAATGTTACTTCAAGAAATAAATATTCATTAAGCAAGAGAAAGATAACAGACTGTTGTTTGGATTCCCAATAAAAGTGGCTCCAATTATTTAACTTCCAAATATTGATAATACCCAGGTGAAGATGAAAAATAACAATTAACTGAGTAATACATATTCAGAAGGGAACATTCAGGGGCGGAGCCAAGAATTTGAGATGCCCCGGGTTGTAAAAATAATTTTTTTAATTATGATATATGTATTGATGGTAAACCATTATGAATATGTTAGAGCATCACTAATAGGTCTATATTTCTTCCCTTACAAAAGATAAAATGTCATTTTGTCAAGGAACCATGAATTTTGTTTCCCACAGTAATGAAATTGTAAAATCAGTTGGGAGGCCATCACAGCGACACAATACTCTTAGTGGGTCCCATTTATCATGTCATTTTCTAAAAGTCAGCCCACTCGCTACATTGTTAGGGGATTTAGTGGCTACCCTTATATTTGCATGTCACATCTATATCTAATTATAAGAAAGTTATTTTTCACGCTCTTATATGATGATAATCTTCGCAGCAGTCACAGGCAGCACGCTGATCCTGTCCCATCCCGAACCCGTTTGGGATGGGACGAGGTCGGGATGGGGTTTTTTCCATCTCGTCCCGATCCCGTATGAACGGGATGGGATAGGGATGGGTATATCTCGTCCCATCCCGTCCCGTGCCCACCCCTAGTTACAGCTCCTTCATACATATCCTTAATGATATCGACATAACATTGAGACATTTTCTTCCTTTAAAGCACCTACCAAATTAACTCTCTGGGGTCCCAATCGTAAGCTTTCTCCAGATCAATAAAAATCATATGCAAATTCTTACGTTCCTCTTGATATTTTTCTATAATTTGCCTGAGCAGGAAGATGGATATTTATAGGGGTTTATGTGTAATTAATGAATATCATAGGGGCTGGTTTTTTATTGTAAATAGTTTAAATATGTGAGGGTAAAATAGTAAAAATATTAAATAGTATATTCATTTGAATTACATAAACACCTTTTTCACTTTTTATTCTACTTTGACTTTTTCATGTAAATAGCATAGAGCTTGGAGGGCATTTCTAGAACTTAAAAATCAGGCTGAAACACCTCAACTGTTCATATGAGGAAACTCTAGTTACATATATAGAGATTTAGAGCTAAGCTTACAGCTTAGGATGCTATTTATTACAAGAATTCGAAAATATTCTCTGTGAACCATATAAATCTTCATAAATCAATCATGTAGCATATTACATATGCTAGAGAGATTACATATGATACCCACAGTAAAAATGTACATATCACGATTTACCAGAGTGGGATCCAGTAAACCATGTGGGTTGTTACAATCTAAAGCAAGTTTATGAAAAGTTCTGTTTTGTTTCATATTGAAGATGTACAATCTGTAATGCTTATATAGACAACTCAAATGATGTTTAGTTGTCAAAACAAATACTCTAACAACCTGACTAACCAACTGTCGAACAACCTATCTATTAACCATTGCTAATGACTAATGATACTTAACATCCCCCCTCAAACGAAGGGTAGAGACATCAACTACACTGAGTTTGTTACGCAGCAACAGGAACCTGGATTTACCAAGAGCCTTAGTGAAAACATCAGCAACTTGACTAGAGGCTGAAATATGATGAACCTGAATGAGCTTGCGAGCCACCTTCTCACGCACAAAGTAAATGTCAATCTCAATATGCTTGGTCCTAGAATGAATAACAGGGTTGGCACTAAGCAGGACAATACTTTTGTTGTCACACCAGATAATAGGAATGGAACAACCAATGTGTAGTTCATGAAAGAGAGATCGCAACCAAGTGAGCTGAGCTGTAACCGAAGCAAGACTCCTATACTCAGCTTCAGTACTACTTCTGGAGACAATACTCTGCTTCTTAGATGACCAAGAAATAAGGTTGGTACCTAAATAAACGCAATAGCCAGATGCAGACCTTCTGTCATTAGGATCAGAAGCCCAATCAGCATCGCAATAACCAGTCAGTTGAAAAGAAGGAGTAGGAACAATGTGAAGCCCAAAAGTGGGTGTAGCCTTGAGATACCGTAAGATTCTTTTCACCACTCGCCAATGTGACTCAAGGGGATTCTGCAGGAATTGACAAACGCGATTCACAGAGTATGCAATTTCAGGCCGAGTGATTGTAACATACTGCAATGCACCAACAATGCTAGGATACAAATTAACATCTTTGACTGGATCACTACCCGTAGCATACAATTTTTCACCCCCACTCATAGGAGTGGATAATCCATTAGCATATTGCATCTTAGCACGACACAATAGATCAGTGATGTATTTGGACTGAGATAGAAATAGGCCAGTATCAGTATGTTGAACTTGAATCCCAAGAAAGAAATTAGCATAACCCAAATCTTTCAAAGAGAATTTAGCATTGAGCTGATGAATGATCTGAGAAACAGCCTGTGAATCAGCTCCAGTGATGAGAATGTCATCAACATATACTAGAAGAAAAATAGGAGATGGAGAATGTCGGATAAAAAGGGAAGAATCAGACTTGGTGGAAACAAAACCAAGCAGAAGAAGCGTATGTCTGAGTTTATCAAACCAAGCCTGAGGAGCCTGCTTTAGACCATACAAAGCCTTATGAAGCTTGCAAACAGCCTTGTGTCGGGAAGCATCAATAAAACCAGAAGGTTGCATCATGTAGACTTCTTCGGAGAGATCTCCATTCAAAAAAGCATTGTTGATATCTAGCTGAAATACAGACCACCCATATGTGACTGCCACTGTGAGTATAACTCGGATTGTAGTAGGCTTAACAACCGGACTAAAAGTCTCTGCATAATCAATGCCAGCAACTTGTTGAAACCCTCGAGCCACTAAACGGGCTTTGTATCTGTGTACTGTACCATCAGAATTTTGTTTAACTTTGAATAACCAACGACAACCCACTATAGAACGATCCTGAGGAAGATCCACCAGTGACCATGTATGATTTCTCAGTAAAGCCATATATTCATCCTGCATGGCAGAGAGCCAATGAGGTGTCTCCAAAGCCTTCTGCAGACTAGAAGGTGTAGTTGAAGCCATAGCCATATAGACCTTGGGCTTGTAAATACCAGCCTTGGACCGAGTGACCATAGGATGACCAGGAGCAACACTAGAAATAGGTAGAGGAGCCTCACTATCAGCAGTCAGAGGAGCAGCACTAGAATTGGTCATAGGAATAGGACTAATAGCAGGGATAGGACTAGTAGCATGAACAGGACTAGTAACAGAAATAGGACTAGGAGCAGGATGATAAGATGGGACCACTGAGCTAGAGAAAGGAGTAGTACCAGAAATGGAAGGCCTAGTGTCAGTAGGGTTAATAGGAAAAGGAATAACAGCAGGAGAATGATCATGAACAATAGGAGTAGAGGTAGAAGAGAGAGTATGCCATCTGGTATAAGGAAAAGAAGTTTCATTGAACAAAACATCTCGAGAGATATACAACCGACCAGCAGATGACATGCATTTTTAGCCTTTATGCTGAAGACTATAACCAAGAAAAACACATTCAACAGATCTAAACTGAAGTTTGGTAGAATTATAAGGTCGTGTGTTAGGAAAACAGGAACAACCAAAAACTTTTAGTGTATTATAATCAGGAACTTTGTGGTAGAGAATTTCATATGGTGAAAGACCCTTAAGGGCAACCGAGGGAACTCTATTAAGAAGAAAAACAGATGTCCGGTCAGCATCATCCTAGAACTTCATTGGAAGTGAGGCATGAGCAAGCAGGGTAAGAGCAGACTCTATAATATGCCTATGCTTTCTTTCAGCAACACCATTCTGCTGATGTGTAGTTGGGCAAGCAAGGTGATGACTAATGCCATGTTGAGCTAGATACTTGGAAAAAGATCTATACTCCCCTCCCCAATCAGACTGAATACATTTAATAGGAAGCTCAAATTCTAATTCAACTTGAGCTTTGAACTTAAGAAAAGTTGAAAACGCATCAGATTTGTTATGTAAAAGAAAAACCCAAGTGAAGCGACTAAAAGCATCAATAAAGTGTATGTAATACTTAGAACCAGATGAAGACAGCATAGAAGCAGGACCCCATAGATCAGTATGAATCAATTCTAAAGGTTTTGTATACACAGTAGAAGAACTAGGAAAATGGAGCTTGTGAATTTTTCCTAAACAACAAGAGGAAAAGCACTCCTGATTAACAGTATTGGGAACAGACATATTACATCTGGTAAGAATTTTCTGCACAAGAGAGAAGGATGGATGACCCAATCGAGCATGCCCAAGAAATAAAGGAGAGGACATAGAGGTAGTATAAGGAAATGGACTACTTGAGTTAGTATGATTAACTGAAACACAAGCAGCTTGATGGACGGGGACACTGGGAATGCAGGAATGTTGACTGACTTGGAATGCTGAATTGCTAACTGACGCTGGAATGCTGACTGACTGACTTGAAATACTGGAATGTGAACTGACTGACTGAGGATGCTGGAATGTTGACTGACTGGGAAGGTTGAAATGCTGGAATGCTTATTGACTGGCTTGGAAAGCTGGAATGCTGGAATGCTGATTGACTGGGAATGCTGGAATGTTGGAATGCTAGAATGCTGGAATGCTGACTGACTGGTTTGGAAAGCTGAAATGTTGACTGACTGACTGAGGATGCTGGAATGCTGAATGACTTGGAATGCTGGAATGCTGAGAATGTTGAGATTGCTGAGAATGCTGAGATTGCTGAGAATGCTGAGAAGGCTGAGATTGCTTAGAATGCTGAGAAGGCTAAGAATGCTGAGAAGGTTGAGAAGGCTAAGATTGCTGAGAATGCTGGGAAGGCTGAGAATGACTGGAAGAAGGAGAAAGACTAGTAACTGAATTACTATGAAGGCTGACAGGGATGCTGGAAAGCTTACTGGAAGGCTGAGAATGCTGAGATGAATTACTGACATGGAATGCTGAAAGACTGTAATGTGGAGATGGACTGGGAACCTGAGAAGGATTATGAACTGGAATACTGGGAGGAATGCTGAGAGACTCGGGCTTTGACTCAGGAAACAACATGGATGGAAATACATAGAGTCCTTTGTTAAGCTTCCCTTCCAATAGAACTTGATGTGTGACCTGATCCTTGACAAAACAGAGGTCAGGATGAAACTCAAAGAAGACATTATTATCCCTTGCAAACCAAGAAACACTTAACAAATTCTTAGTTAACTTAGGAACCTGAAGAACATTCTGAAGATGTAAAATTTTTGAAGAATTAGAGGACTGAATAAAAGACTGACCAATGTTCTCAATTGGTAAAGCTGAACCATCACCAACAAACAGTTTTTCATCTCCATGATATGGAACGGATGACATGAGACTCTGAGTATATGGAGTACAATGATATGTAGCTCTTGAGTCAGGATACCATCTACAATCAGAAGATGTAGAAACCTCACCTGGACGCATCAGAGACTGAGAATGTGCTCTGAAATCAGGATGAGTGGACTGACTAGAAGAAGCAGAAAATGCATGACGAGGAGTTGGCATAGCTGGTTGAGAATGTGAGCCTGAAAAAGATGACTGTGAATTGGAGTTCCATGGGTTTGCAACATTAGTATCAAACCTATTATAGCATTTGAATGCAAGATGGCCAATTTTGCCACAGATTTGACACTGAGGACGATTTGATCCAGATCCAGATAGCCTATATCCTCTTCCAAAGCCAGATCTTGAACCTCTTGGGTTGAGTGGAGCTCTGGACTGAGGCCTCCAACCTTGGGAATTTGACACAAATGATCGAGGTGAAGGTTTGTAGGATGTATGAGCCACATTGATTGAACTCAAGACATCAAGTTCTTTAGCATGTCTTTCAATCCTGGATTCCTGAGCAAGTAAGAGAGCTTCAACCTCTGCTACACTATAATCATCAGATCTAGAGCTCACTGATACTACAAATGTATCATATATCTGTGGTAATCCATCAAAAATAGCATTGATGTGATCTTTTGAAGACAATTGATGCCCTACGGATGCCAATTGATCAATAATAGATTTAAGCTTCAACGGGTAGTCATTGATTGAAAGACCTCCTTTCTTGAGATTTTGTAGTTGAGTTCTGAACTGAGAGACCTTGGCAACAGTTTGAGAGTTGAAGAAAGTCTCAAGAATCTTCCAAATGTGTGCAGAAGTGTCACAACCTACTAACCTGGTAAGCAGAGATTCAGTCATGGAAGAAAGAAGCCATGAGAACAGAAGTTGGTCTTACTGTTCCCAGTTGAGATATTTAGGATTAACTCTGTTGTTTGTTTGATCTTCCTTGGAGAGAAATCTTGACGGAGGTGAGGTGTTCTCAATGAACTTCTGAAGTTTATGCCCTTTAATCGTTGCTAACACTTGTTGTTTCCACAACAAGTAGTTTTGCTCATTCAATTTTATAGACAACGAATGAGTGAACATCACTGGTTTGGACTCTGTCATGGCAGAGTTCATGAGTGATGTAGCATTGGATGATAAATCTGCCATTGATACTACTTGGAAAACTGAAAATGAAGGAGAAGAAGAAAATAGAAAAAGAAGAGCTCTGATACCATGTTACAATCTAAAGCAAGTTTATGAAAAGTTTTGTTTTCATATTGAAGATGTACAATCTGTAATGCTTATATAGACAACTCAAATGATGTTTAGCTGTCAAAACAAATACTCTAACAACCTGACTAACCAACTGTCTAACAACCTATCTATTAACCATTGCTAATGACTAATGATACTTAACATGGGTTGACACCCAAATAATTACTAGATTTAATGTTCTTTCATATCTTATTCTTTAATTTATTCAAGCCATCTATCTAAGCATTCACGGGGTAAGTTATTTTACGTACTTTTGTTGAATATAGATGTTCCACTCAATTTGTGTCCTTGCCTGATTGGACACTGCATGAACTCGAAAATGATCTCAGCAAACAATTTAAGCTGAAGGAGGGTCATCGACATTAATGGGCTATCCACTAATAGATAATGAACCCATAACTATCGGAGTACATAAAAAAAAACACCATGATAAACATATAAACATCTTGAAATTACACATACCAAATAAATTGAATAAAATGTTTTGCTAGTACCCCATTGGCACCTTACATTTAGTTGACATATCAGTTTACATCTTACATTTAGTGTCTGAATTTTTTGTCGAGGTCATTCAGACGGCAATACACTGTCAATGCATCCATCACCTAAATGGTAGTCTCTTTTCTATAATGAAACTTGCCTAAGAAGGTTTTTAGTTCAAATAATGTGAATGCGTGCAATATAAAATAGAAGCAGTTTCATAACCCTTTAGTCCCTATAGATGATGAAATTTGGAGGTCATAGACTAATTTAGAATAATTCTTTCTCAAATAGATCGCTTGATAACCTAATTTTTATACTCTAAACCATCTAAACGGTTCCTCTCTAGGCTAATCCAACTTGAATACTACAAACATCTTTGCTTTCTATATAAGTTCACCGGTCTAGTTTATATGGATGTGGATCTAATTGATATCTTCAAACACATTATTTCAAACCCTCACTACCATTAGCAACTATGCATTACATGATTTAACCAAATAATTGACACTTCTCTTATAAACATGTATGAATTTTTGTTGTTTTGATTTCAATAGATGCACAAAATTCCTCCTAAAAGAAAACACATCCTGGTTTAGTCAAACTGGTTTCATTCTCTCTCCTCGCTAGTATCGAGAGAAAAAAAAAATAAGATTCACAATCCAAACTTGTTAATTATGAATTAGTTGATTTTCTCGTCTCTATTAGAATGGATTCTAGACTATATGAGATTATGCTAATTCAGAGTGGTTCAAAATCATATATATATATATACTTTTGAGAATAATGTAAAACCAACTAAACTTGAAAAAACTGTGGCTTTAGATAAGATTTCCCTAAAATTATAGATGGAAGATAGATATATACATCCATCCTAGATAGATGGATAGATAGATTTCAATACATCATAAATGGAAATTTCTAACACACTAGCTTTGTTCCTAAAAAAATTTGTAACACCACAAAAATCTTGTAAATCATGGCATTACAAATATTACTAACACCTCGACTTGTTACAACCTTCAAATTTCATAACAGTTGTCCAAAGTTGCTAATGGCACTGTAGCATGTTACAATGAGGGAACTCTCGTTCTATATCTAGAGATTTAAAGCTAAGCTTATTGCTTAGGATGTTATTTATTTACAAGAATCCGAAAAAAAAAATTATGTGAACCATATAAATCTGCATAAATCTATCATGTAGCATAATACATATGCTAGAGAGATTACATACGATACCCACACTAGAAATGTATACATCACGATTTAGCAGAGTTGGAGTAAACTATGTGGGTTGACACCTTAAATTATTCCTAGATTTTATGTTCTTTCATATGTTACTTTTTAATTTATTTCAAGCCATATCTATCTGAGCATTCTCGGGGTATGTTATTTTACATACTTTTGTTGAATATAGATGTTCCACTCAATCAGTGTTCTTTCCTAGTCGGACACTGCATGAACTTGAAAATGATCTCAGCAAACGATTTAAGCTGAAGGAACGTCATCGACATGAATGGGCTATCCACTAATAGCTAATGAACCCATAACTATCGAAGTAGATATAAAACACCATGATAAATATATAAACATCTTGAAATTACACATACCAAATAGATTGAATAAAAGGTTTTGTTAGTACCCCATTGGCATCTTACATTTAGTATCTGAATTTACTGTCGAGGTAATTCAGATGGCAATACACTGTCAATGCATCCGTCACCTAAATGGTATTCTCTTGAATCTATAATGAAACATGCCTGAGAAGGTTTTAGTTCGAATAATGTGAATGCATGTAATATAAAATAGATGCAATTTCGTAACCCTTTAGTCTTTGTAGATGATGAAATTTGGAGGTCATAGACTAATTTAGAGTAATAGATTGAATAATGTGGTTGCTAAGGTATAAGTTGTCCCTAATTGATTTTTTTGAAAAAAAATATATATATACACAAAAAACATTTGGGACGGTATATTAGCCGTCCCTAATTTTGCTTTTGGTATCAATCTATAGGATAATCCAATGGATGCGATATGATCTAATCTTTGTTGTTTTCTTTGTTGTGATCAACGAGTGAGGATAATCTAAAGGAGGAGCCCTAATTTTTGCTCGTTTCTTTGTTTCTCTTCAGAATCAGAGAATGAGAAGCCGAGAATGAGCTAAAGGAAAAGAAGAAAATAAGAAGAGGACGATTCAGGCAAATAAGGAGGAGGACAGTGATGTCGTGGTGGTACTCTCTGTACGATTTGCAGCAACTTCACAGTGAATAAGAGTGAACTCGACTCGAATCTCGACTGCTTGACCGACATCGAATCGAAGTGAAGTAATGTAAGTCCTCCCTTCCCCTCGGATCTCTTCGTACCTTCCTTCTTCTGGCTTCTTCCTTCCTTCTTCTGTTGTTCTACTGTATGGAAGGGCTTCCATTTTAAGGGGATCCGAGGGGAGGGCTTTTTTAACCCTCGATTCAGTGGAATGGGGTTATTTTATTATCATCCACCATGATACCCTTCTTTTCGAGGGCCTTTTTAACCCTATCTGCAATCTCCAATGCAGTGACATTGTTCGGCTCTATATTCAAAACCATATCAACATCTTTATAAGCCAAATCCAACCTGTTCATGGCTTCATAACACTTTGCTCTCTTCAAGAGGGCTTTACTATACCTTGGACAAACTTCTAATGCTAGATTACACTCACTAATTGTCGTGGCGTACTCGGCAACACCCATCTGCATATAACAAGCCGCCATGTTGCTCCTTAAGTGTGCCACATCTATGTGTTTTTTAGGAAATAGCTTAATGGCCTTCTCATACTTCAAAATGGCTCCTTCATGATCCCTCTTTTGAAAGAGTTTGTTTCCTTCATCCTTCAATTCCTGAGCCATTGAAATGAAGACCTCTGTGTCATTATCTGCTACTTTGGGGCTCTGGTCTCCATACCTACTACTCTTCGAACTTGACTCACCTCCTGACAAAAGCTCCAATAGCTACAAATACTAGAGACGATAGTCTGATTCCGTCTCTAATTAAAAGATTTGCAACGGCAAAATATCGTTACTAATGCTTTTGGTAGCTGACCAAGACCATAATCATAAAAACTGTGCTTGTGACGGAAAAATCGTGGCTAAATTAAGAACAAACCGAAGCTAATTAAAGCATTTGCAACGGCATAATAGTTGTCGCTAAGTTTTATAAATAAAAATTGGTTGCTACGGTATAAGTCGTCCCCACTACATAAAAACTGTGCTTGTGACGAGAAAATTGTGGCTTAATTCAGAATAAATTGTAGCTAATTAAAACATTTGCGACGGCATATTAGCTATCGCTAAGATTTACAAATAAATATTGGTTGCTACGGTATAAGTCGCGCCCCACTACATAAAAACTATGCTTGTGACGGAAAAACTGTGGCTAAATCCAAAATAAACCGTAGCTAATTAAAACATTTGTGACGGCATTTTAGCTGTCGCTAAGTTTACAAATAAAAATTAGTTGCTACGATATAAGCCGTTCCTAATTGATATTTTGAAAAAAAAAAAAAAAAAAATTGGGCGCAAAATAGCTTTGAAGGCCCCATTTTTTCATCACTCATCTCCTATTCCAAATCCCCAAAATATAAGCCATATTGGGGGGTGGGGGGGGGAAAGAGCGTCATTGGTGACCCGCTGAGAAAGGAAAAGAACATCTCCTTCTTCATCTTATTCAACTTCAAGGTTCAAGGTGGGTGGGGTTTTTGTTGCTGAAGGTATTTTATGATTTTTTATCATCCTCTTTGCTAAAAAACCTCATCATCTTTCTTTCCTTGGACAGAGTTTGATCGAACAGAACTAACAACAAGCCAAACACGTTCTTGTCGACAATCCTGCTCTCACTAAAGCCCTTTTTCAGGTTAGCTTTTTTGGATTTTATGTAGTTGTTGAATATGAGTGCTTATGAATTCTTACTCTGCTTTCTCTAATATACTCATTATTACATCTATTTCAACTTCTTCTGTGGAATTCACCACACCCTTTAGAAACAAAACCCTCCAACCAAATATGTTGTTTATATCATGTTAGGTGCTTGATAAAATTCTGTGCATATTAGGTGCTTGATATTAGTGCAAATTCTGTGCTTGATATTAGTGCTTGATAAAATTAGAGAAAGACGTTTAACTTGGTTTGGTCATGTGCGGAGGAGACCAAGCACGGCGCCAATTAGAAAATGTTTAGATTGGCAAGTTAATGGAGGGTGTAGACGGAGGGGACGACCGTTGAAAACTTGGATGAAGACGGTGAATGAAGATATCATTGAGCTTGGATTAGGCGAGGAAATGTAGGAAGATCGCATTGCTTGGAGAACCAAAATCCATGTAGCCGACCCCGAAAATCTCGAAAATGGACTTTGATGATGATGATGATGATGATTAGGTGCTTGATAAAATTCTATATGTAGTAGCTTAGCATCCACATCCCTATAAATTGTTTCACCAACTTAGTTCACACCAAATCAAATCCATTACTAGCAATTTTATTAGTTCCAGTCTCTCAAAATTTCTTTGATTTTGAGATTTGTTGATGCTCCTATATTTCTTCAATCCTCGTTTGCTGATTTGTATGCTAATGGAATGTAATGCTAATTTGAATGCTGATGGAATGCTGATTTGTATGCTGATGGAATGGAATGTAATTTGTATGTTAATTTGAATGCTAATTTGTATGCTAATTGAATGGAATGCTAATTTGAATGTTGCTAGTAGGAATGCTAGTAGGAATGCCAGTAGGAATGTCAGTATGTTGTTTGAATTTATTTTAGTGTTTATTTCAACGTTTCAGCGTTTAAATTTCAGCATTGTAGCGTTTAAATTTCTTTATTTCACCTTGTTAATATGTTCCGCTTACCTTTGTCGATCCTTCAAATGCGCCAACTCAAAATAGAAAATAATATTTTATTCTATCTAATAAGATGTTGATTAGTAATGTAAAAAGGCATCTTAGTTGTAACTTAGAGTCTCCATTTGAATGTGCAACTTTATGAGATTTGTATTACATAGCTTAAGCATTCAATACGTTTCTCATTCACTGCTCTTTCAAATTTTACAGGTTTAGGTGTTGCTGAATTGATATTGGTTTTGAAATGGAAGATATGAAATTTTGAAGTATAACACATTTTGTGGGATGATCGATATGGTGTACAAGATCACATGAATTGTTGTATGTATCGTTTTTGTTGTATGTCCCATAGACGATCACTATGATTTATGTAGTTATTTAAGTGAGTTATCATCTAAAATTGAAATTGTATATATAATTTAAATTTGAGGTTGATAGAGTATAAAGTTGTTTGGGATTGTATTTTTTGTAATGGACAAGTTATTGATTATATGAAAATTAATATAATTGTGTTCAGGTTTGAAATGTTTCTTCTGAATGACAAAAAAAAGGCAATGAGAAATCTAAAAATTAATAGAAATAACTAATTTCATTATAAAAAATGAATTTTCATTATTAATTTTTTTAGCTACAGCAAGTTAGTGTTAGCAACGACAAATGTCGTCTCTGTTTTAACAATTTGATTTGCAACTTAGCAACGGTTCGCCAACTAGCCACGACAAATGTCGTCTTGGTTTTGTTAAATTGATTTGCAACTGTAGCAACGCTTTGAAGCCGTCGCTAAATAGCCACAGCAAATGTCTTCTCTATTTTGTTAATTTGGTTTGCAACTTAACAACGGTTTGAAGTCGTCGCTAAATAGCCACAGCAAATGTTGTCTCTGTTTTGTTGATTTGATTTTCAACTTAGCAACGGTTTGAGGCCATCGCTAAATAGCCACGACAAAAATCGTCTCTATTTTGTCAATTTGCGACAGCCTTAGTCTTCTCAAACATTTTAAAAGTCGTCGCTATTGTTGTTGTCTCAAATAAAACCTTAAAATTCAAATTTGTTTAGCGACGGAATTTTTGCAACTTAGCAACGATTTTTAGTCGTTGTCAATTAGCTACGAAAAAGTTTACCGTTGCTGATTCAAATAGCTACGGTATTGCGACGGTCGTTGAGTTGTTGCTTATTCATTTTAGCTACGCTTTTTCGATACTTAGCAACGGTAAATCGCTGTTGCTGAATTTAATTTTTTTTGTAGTGATTGTTTGATCACCTAATTTTTATACTCTAAACCATCTAAATGGTTCCCTTCTAGGCTAATCCAACTTGAATACTACAAACATTTTTGCTTTCCATATAAGTTCTTCCGTCTGGTTTATATTGATGGGGATATGATTGATATCCTTGAACACATTGTTTTCGAACCCTCGCTACCATTAGCAACTATGAATAACATGATTTAACCAAATAATTGACACTTCTCTTATAAACATGTACGAATTCTTGTTGTTTTGATTCCAATAGAAGCACAAAATTTCTCCTAAAAGAAAACACATCCTGATTTAGTCAAACCAGTTTCATTCTCTCTCCTCGCTAGTATCCAGAGAAAAAAAAATAAGATTCACAATCCAAACTTGTTAATTGTGGATTAGTTGATCTTCATCATTTCTATTAGAATGGATTCTAGATTATTTGAGATTATGCTAATTGAGATTGGTACAAAATCATATATATACTTTGAGAATAATGTAAAACAAACTAAATTTAAAAAAACTGTGGCTTTAGATAAGATTTCCCTAAAATTATAGATGGAAGATAGATATATACATCCATCCTAGATAGATGGATAGATAAATTTCATTACACCGTAAATGGCAATTTGTAACACACTAACTTTGTTCCTTAAATTTTTTGTAACACCATAAAAATCTTGCAAATCATGGCATTACAAATATTAGTAACACCTTAACCACTACACCACAAATCGTCATTTATAGCATGCCAAAACCATTATTAGACATGTTGTGTCAACTCACGCTATTAAAAGTGTCACTCTATTATAGCATTTCTGGAACGCTATTAAAAATGTACCTTTAATAGCATTTCTGAAATGCTATTAAAAGTGTATGTTTAATAGTGTTTTTTGAACGCTATTAAAAAAGTACATTTAATAGCATTTATAAAATGTTTTAATAGCATTTCCGACGAATTTTTTATGCTCATTTGTTTTAGCTTTACATATCATTTGCAATTTGTAAATTTGTACCTGCTACTTATATACAATCCAATTATATAATATTTCAATAGTAAATAGAACCCAACTATATAAAAATCACATCAACATTAATATAATCCAACTATGTATATAAAAGTGCAACTGTCAATACATGGTTCTTACAAAATAATTAAGTCTCATAAATACAATACATAGAATCCAAAATAAGTCAATACATGGTTATGCTAACATGGTACATATAATCCAACTATGTACGTAGGATGATAGCAATTATACCGGCATGTTACCATCTTCAAAAGGCTGAGAACATGTATCAACAAACTCTATCTTCACGCCTGAAAAATATATCAAGAAGACAACAAAGAAGAAATATCCACATATCAAACATACTAGAAATAATAATAATAAGACATCGATGTAGGAAGGTTCTCATTTGCAAGGACTAGAAAGACTACTTTCCATGGAACTTCTTATAGAATAGGAAAGATAGTAGATAGGGCTTAACTTATTTGTTACAGAACTTTGTTACCGTAGTCATTAGGTAATCATACATATATGTATGATTATCATAAATGCTTAAATTTTGTTTTCTTCTCATACATATATGTCGCAAGAATCATTAGGTAAGAAGATAGCAAGGATCTAGCATGCAACATACCATAGTCCATACTGCAATCTAGGAGGCAACCAAATTTTGTGGCAAGTTAAGTGTTAACTGCGAGTCTGTTTTGTCCCCAAACCTTTTGTAACCCATTACAACAACTCCAGCATACATCACCGTAACGATAAAGAAGTTGTACCAAAGGTTTAGTTGACAAGATTATAGATGATAATCTAATAAAATTAAAAAGTTTGAATCAACTATTTGTAACTACTTGGTTCAAGCTAGTAGGAACTTGTACAAATTGAAGATCAACTTTGCTACCTTGTTAGGAGAATTGATGGGTACAGGTTTGGTTTGGCATTGAAGTGTAGATGTTAGGGAAGAGTGCGTGTCCCGAGTAATAGTACCCGTATAATCCAATGGCTACTGAAAGGGTTGTAAGGTTAATTGTCGTCTCTTTACTTGGGAGTTCAACATGATCCACCAATTCAACCTAAAACAAGCTAGCGACCACTAATACAAATGCAAAAACTCCTCCAGCTGAAACAAAATCCATAACACAATAGTAATAATTACCATTTGACTTTGCTCAACAAAAATTTCCAAATCACAAGCACTAGTAAAAAATGTTACTGACTTTGAAATCTAATGAAGATTATCAAATTCAACACTATGGTTTCTAATGCCGATTTTGACAGCCAACCATTCATGTCCAGCAAAACAGTTTCACTATAAAAACATTAGACTAATAAAATCTTTGGATGTTAACTTGATGAAGCAGAAACAAAACCCATACCATCAGTAGCACCAAAATCCTCTTCCAACACGGGTTAAAGCGTAATATTTCCTGAAGTAAAGGTACATGAGGAAGATTGAGTTATGCTTAATTTCAATGGTTAAGAGAGATAATATATAATTATATTTTAAGTCATTAAGTAAATTGATGAAAGCTTTTTCTTATGTTTCTCATATGATTCCACATTAGCAGGTAAACATAGAGGTTTGAATGGTGGGCTTGACAGGAAAGTGGTGGAAAGCTAAGAACTTTTTGTTTGGTATAATGGATTGTTAATCTATTATATTCTATCTAAAATTTCCTTACATAAACAGACAAGCAAAATATGATTACAATATATTGAAACTGATTAAAACATCAAGATTAACAACTGATCATTTGCAATTAAACATCTATTGTTCAATCCGCCTTTATCCTTTAAAAGTTGCTTTTCTTACTATCACTTGACAATGTATTTAATTAATTTATTTACTTCTATAATTACAAGTGAATCCAAGAATGAAACAACCCAAGGGATAATATTTGTAGCCTCAGCAACACAACTATGAATACTGATAAAACTTATCCAGCTAACAAAAAAAAAAAAAAAAAAGCCCCCTAGTATTGCAGTTAGTAACAATTCACAAACCAACATGCATCTCACTTACCAATCCAATTTCTCCTCCAGCAGGCTTGGCGGTGCGTAGTCTGCATCAATATGAGCTGCAAAACAAATACAAACAACATATTTCATGATGAACAAAAAAATATACATATAGTTATTTATTTATGTAATTCAATCTTTCTATCTGACTCTTACCATCACCATTAGAATTGCACAGTCCCACTTGTTGCTTCTCTATTTCATTCTGTTTCAACATCAATGAAATGAATTACTAGAAAAAACACGATCATTCACTTATTCGTACGTTTCACTATTTCAATTGTCATTGTCATACATACATTGAAAATGGTTTCCTGTTTCCACATTTCCATTCCTTTGACAAATGACCTGGATGAAGTACCTGGTTGATTGAGATTTATTAGTCAACAGGTAATAATAGGAATTAGTCTGTTAGTAGAGAGTTGTACTAAAACTGACCCATGAAGAGGATGATTATGAGCCAGAAAGGAAATATGACACTCGGAGCAACACCCATGGTGATACCAAGCATGAGAATGGGCTGGAAGATCATAGCAAGGTCATAGTCTAAGATGAGCGCCCCTTTACATGGATGAGGCACTCTTAAATTGTACCAAACAGATGATATTGACTCCCCCATGATCATACCTTCACAATCAATAACCAAAAAAGAATAATCAAAAGATCACAGTCTGTTTTGAATAATCAAAAGAAAATTGAGATCGCAGAGAAAATTGAAATGTTACCTCTTTTGATTTCTCAAGATCAGTCTGTAGAGCATAACAGAGCAGAGTGACAGTGCCAAGAGAGAAAAAATCTCAGAGAATGATTTTCCAACTGAAATTGAAATCATCAATGAAGAAATCCATTAGCACAAAATTGAAAAACAACTCATGAAAGAAAAGGAAAAGGTTTCGGTTTGTATTACCTTCAATTTGTGTGAGCGAAATACAGAGCTTTGCAATGGAAACAGCTAATCTTGTATGCTAATTTTAGAACTTGGAAACAGATCAACACACCCCAATGTGAACCCAAATCTTGGATGATGAAGTAACCCTTACAAAGAAAATCAAACAAATATCTGAAAAGAAGCCATAAAATCAGTGTAAATGCCCCCAAGAAATCGAAACCATACAAATCAAAGGAAACCTTTACCCTAGGAATTGAATCCAGTAGAGAGAGTGAGGCGAGCGGAGTGCGATTAGATAGGCGAGTACAATCACATACAGATGAAAAGAGAGGCCAGCAACTGAAGGAAAGGCCGCGCGTAGCAGAGGGAGAGCCGAGTAGCAGAGGAGAAGGCGAGTAGCAAAGGAGAAAGAGTGAGTTGAGTAGCAGAGGCGGCGAGTAGCAGAGGGAGAGGCTGCAGAGAAGGGAAAAGCAAGTAGGGAGAGGTTGAGTTGTGTTTTGAAGTTTAACTTTAATTTGGGTTTTCAAGGGGGTGGGAGAACCCCGCGCTATCTCAAACATTTTGGCGTTCTAAAATCCCGCCTAAGTTTTACGCAGTGTTTTTAGATTTTAATAGTAATTAAACTAGGGGTGGGCAAAAATTGATTTAAATTTGGTTAACTGACCGAACCAATTTTTAAATTTGGTTCGGTAATCGAACCGAAATATGAATAGAAAGAAAATAATTTAAACCGAACCGAACCGATTATAAACGGTTCAAAATCGGTTAACGGTTTTGAACCGACCGATTTATAATCGAACCGACCGATTAATTAGATATATATAAATAACTAAATAACAAGTAGGTGTCAATACTTGATTAGTGCAACAAATGCACTGCAGTACACTCTGTTGCACTGAATCGCCCCCTTCTCTTAAAGTTTTCAATTTTGGGCTAAAAATTGGGTCTATAAAAAAATTGGGCCTGTAAAAAAATTGGACATGTTTTAATGAAAGTCTTTCAAATGCTTGAGCTTGAAATTTCGGCCCAACCGAACCGAACCGATCCGAAATTCGGTTCAACCGAATTCATCAGTTTGCAAATACAAAATTCGGTTTCGGTTTGGGGCTCAAAACCGAACCGAACCGACATTGCCCACCCCTAAATTAAACTAATACTTTTCATAGCATAGTTGAAAGAAATGTTGTTATAAAATGCTATCAAAGACGACATGTGGTGTAATGGACGTGTTACAATTTTCAAATTTTGTAACAGTTGTCCAAGATTGCTAATGGCACTGTAGCATGTTATAATGAGGGAACTCTCATTATATATGTAGAGATTTAGAGATAAGCTTACTGCATAGGATGTTATTTATTTACAAGAATCCCAAAAAATTATCTGTGAACCATACAATCATGTAGCATAATACATACGCTAGAGAGATTACATATGATACCAACAGTCGAAATGCATATATCACGATTTACCATAGTTGGAGTAAACCATGTGGGTTGACACCTTCAATTATTCCTAGATTTAATGTTCTTTCATATGTTATTCTTTAATTTATTCAAGCCATCTATCTAAGCATTCATGGGGTATGTTCTTTTACATACTTTTGTTGAATATAGATGTTCCACTCAATCAGTGCTCTCGCCTGCTTGGACACTGCATGAACTCTAAAATGATCTCAGCAAACAATTTAAGCTGAAGGAGAGTCATCGTCATTAATGGACTATCCACTAATAGCTGATAAACCCATAACTATCGGAGTAGACATAAAACACCATGATAAACATATAAACATCTTGAAATTACACGTACCAAATAGATTGAATAAAATGTTTTGCTAGTACCCCATTGGCACCTTACATTTAGTTGATATATCATTTGACATTTTACATTTAGTGTTTGAGTTTACTGTTGAGGTAATTCAGACGGCAATACACTGTCAATGCATCCGTCACCTAAATGGTAATCTCTTGAGTCTAGAATAAAACATACCTGATAAGGTTTTATTGAATGCATGTAATATAAAATGGATGCAGTTTTGTAACCCTTTAGTCTCTTTAGATGATGAAATTTGGAGGTCATAGACTAATTTAGAGTAATTTTTTCCCAAATAGATCGCTTGATCACCTAATTTTTATACTCTAAACCATCTACATGGTCCCCCTCTAGGCTAATCTAACTTGAATACTACAAACATCTTTGCTTTCTATATAAGTTCTCTGGTCTGGTTTATATGGATGTGGATATGATTGATATCCTTGAACACATTGTTTTCGAACCCTCACTACCATTAGCAACTATGCATAACATGATTTATAGATGGAAGATAGATATATACATCCATCCTAGGTAGATGGATAGATAGATTTCACTACACCATAAATGGCAATTTGTAATACACTAGTTTTGTTCCTAAAAAAATTTGTAACACTACAAAAATCTTGCAAATCATGACATTACAAATATTATTAACACCTCGACATGTTACAACCTTCAAAGTTTGTAACAATTGTCCAAGGTTGTTAATGGCATTGTAGCATGTTACAATGTTCAAATATTAGCAATGCCTCGACGTGTTACAAATGTTTTTTACAAAAACCAATATATAAACTTTTATTTAATTTTTAATTAAATAAATAAAAAGGTATCAATAAATTAATGACATCCAATGAGATTATAAAACTCAAATATTCAAGTACCAATGTTAATACCCAAATTAAATTAATCTTGCAACCATTACAAAGTTAAATAATTGCAATCAATTACAACATCGTTTCTCATATTGGATCAGTATTTTAAACAAAAAAAAAAGTATATGTATCAAGTACATCATTAGCTTGCTAACACTAAGAAAACTAAAAAATGTTTCAAGCTCTCTTGATAATTGGACATCATTCTCTGCATCACTGCCCAAACGTATCCCTACAATGCACCATTCATCGTATTAGTACATAGCAATAACAAAACTCATATAAGGAGTTTCAACTAAATTTGTCATATACTAGAAATGGAACAATCAAGGAGTTTCAGTGTTCAATTTCTTGGGTTTATGATCAATGTTTACAAAACAAAGCAGACAAAGAAAGGAGATCATCACACAAAACTTGTTGAGCTTGACTATTGACAAAACTTAATTGAAACCTCTTAACAATGCTAACCTCCATCACATAACAAAAGAACTTTGCTCCTTATTTTTTTCCTTTGCATCTTCAAGTTCCAAATTAGCAACCTTTTTTCTGTGCTCTTCCCCCATAATACACTGTACAAGCCATAGACCAAAAATATTCCACCTAAAATACTGCCACAAAATAATCATATTAACTAGTAGGCAATACAAAGTAAGGTTCTTAATTGCAGCGTCTCGGTTCAGGTTTTTTTACATTTATATTGAATGTTACATTGATACCCTCCCTATCTTAGAGATATTCTTAGAGCTTTAGAGGCTAATCAAATAATTTGATAGTTAGAAAATGTACCTTCCCGTATAAATTGTTTTGCCCAAGAACGATGTGGAACAAAAGATTGTGATGATCAAAGACAATGGGGTTGACATGGCTAGGAAAATAGGTCCCCTTTTCTCAATGCATGACGTCGGGCAGAATAGCGATTATTCTACAGGCTAGTTCTAACAGACAATTCACAGGGAAGAACACAAGAAAATTACCCAAAACACAGAGAAATATTCTAATGTTCAATTAAAATTATCAAAATCAAAAGTCTCCTACAATATTGAGAAAGAGCTCTATTTATAGTGCTCAAATAACTTGAATAATAAGCAGCTTATTCCTAAAAGACAAAGTATAATCAAATACTAAAATAACAAGCATTCTATTCCTAAAAGAAAAAGTAAAGCCTAATCTTAAAAGGAAACTAAAAAGACTCCTAATTAAATTGAAAGATTACGAATAAGTTATTTAGTAAATTACTTTGAGATCAAATTAGGAACCCTAGAAACCCAAATTAAGAATCCTAGAAACCCTCCTGCATCAGTCGTTCCGGATTGGAAAGAACTCGTCCTCGAGTTCACAACAGCTTTATGGGAATCCTCTGGCGGCAGCCCAGGAGGAAGATCCTCTGGTATCAGGTCAGAAAACTCTGTTAGCTGTTGTTGCACCTCCGCTGGTAAATCTGGTCTACAACACTATTCCCATAAGGTAGCAAAGCATAGACCACATCTCCACGATCAATCTCAACTAAAAACCTGGACCTAGAAAGCAGGTTAGTATTATTGGCTACCGGGGTAGGAGTGGTTCCTTCCCGACGAAGTGCCAACACAATCTTTTTCCCTTTAATGTTAAAGGAATATGTATTTTTCCACTTATCATGAATAACACTACGATCATACTGCCAATGTATGCCTAACAATACATGACAAGCATCCATAGATACAACATCACACCAAGCATTATCAAAGTATTTCCTGCCAATCGAAAAAGACACTAGGCATCGCCTATCTACTGTTACCTCGCTGCCTTTATTCAGCTATGATAATTTGTACGGCTTGGGATGACGATCTGTTTTCAACTGCAATTTCTGGACAGCCTCTTCAGACACGACGTTCTCACAACTGCCACTGTCAATGATCATCTTATAGACTTTATCTGCAACTGTACAGGTCGTGTGAAAAATATTGGTTTTTAACCAGTCGTCCCCTGAATCATCCTTGGGAGTCAGTAGACTCTTACGAAAGACCAGAGTCTCATGGCCATCTCCATACAGCACATCTCCATCTTCATCATCATCATACACAGGCTCTCCAAGTTCCTCAATTTCATCTACCACATTTTCCTCAATCAAGAGATTGTTGCCCTTCTGAATAGCAGGTTTCCTGCACTCAGTCGCTCTATGTCCCTGTTCACCACATCTGAAACATCTAATAGTAGAATTACTCTATGGTGGTTGTTGGGTAGGACGGAATTCTTGAGGGCGAACTGACCGACTGCTTTGATCACTTCTGATCATAGGCTTCTTGTTCTGCTGCTTTTCCAGAGCAAGTGCATGCTGGTAGGCTTCAGAAACGGTCCACAGTGAGTGAAGGTTGAGGACATCCTGTAGGGGTTGTTGTAATCCCCCCAAATAAAGTGCCACCATCTGCTCTTCCGTCTCAGATAAGTCATTATGGGCTACCAATTGATAGAACTCCTTCGTGTAATCATCAACTGATCTCGTGCCTTGCCTCAACGAATGAAGTCGTTGAAACAAAGTTTGAGTGTATCCGAAAGGAAGGAAGTGACCCTTCATCTTCTTTTTCATCTTTTCCCAATCAGTGATCTTGGCCTGGCCCTGCCTGTCGCGTGATTGCTTCACTTTGACATGATCTGGAACTTCCTTATACTAAAAAATATGCTTTACTTCATTCAACCAATCCACGAATCCTTCGATCTGTAACATCCTAGAAAACTCGGGTAGATCTACTTTGAAATCGAGATTTCCATGACGATCCTCCCTACCACGGCGCTCCCAGAATCGAGCACGATTGTCATACGGGTTTTCGAAACTGGAATCAGAATCGTGATCTTTCATCTCATGATTACTGAAATCCTGCATCGTTAGACGCTGGGTTAGCTCTGCAACTTGCCTCTGTAAATCCTTAATTATCACATCCTGAACGCTACGATCACGGTGAAGGGCTTCCTATTTCGGAACCTGCCTGCGACGACCACGACCACCAGCCATAGAAACTGATGAAATCTTACCCCAAGAAGATGCTGAAGCTCTGATACCAACTAACGCCGGACAGAATAGCGATTATTCTGCAGGCTAGTTCTAACAGACAATTCACAGGGAAGAACACAAGAAGATTACCCAAAACACAGATAAATATTGTAATGTTCAATTAAAATTACAAAATCAAAAGTCTCCTACAATATTGAGGAAGAGCTCTATTTAGTGCTCAAATAACTTGAATAATAAGCAGTATATTCCTAAAAGAAAAAGTAGAATCAAATACTAAAATAACAAGCAGTCTATTCCTAAAAGAAAAAGTAAAGCCTAATCTTAAAAGGAAACTAAAAAGACTTCTAATTAAATTGAAAGATTACGAATAAGTTATTTAGTAAATTACTTTGAGAGCAAATTAGGAACCCTAGAAACCCTCCTGCGTCAATGCACCAAGCTTGTAAGTAGAATGCAACACCAGTTACAACAATTCCCTGAGAAACCACAAGACCACCTTAGTAATTTTGTTAATTTCATATTAAAAAAAATTAATATTTCAAATTCACTTACGTAATAGGCCACTATGACAAGTCCAAAGTCAAAATGCAATTTCCATCTATTGATTTTCCTGTTTCAAATTAATATTTCAAATTTTTACCTGTTTCATATCAAATTATACATATTCATGAATAACTCACTTCATTGATCTTATATCTCTGTTATAAAATACCTACCTGCAAAACAAGCCATAAACCCCATAACATATTTGAAGTGAGAATAAGGAAGCAACCCTTTATCCAAGTGGAGCATGAACTAGATTGGACTGGGCCTCGTTCACTGTGATGTCCTAATGGGTGATGATGAGTTGGCTTCCAGTGGTCTGGGGAGCCCATATAAACCCCCACGCTTGCCTTCAAAAAAAAAAGTTGGCTTCCAGTGGGGGCCCTTATAGAGTGCAAGAGTAGTAACACCAGCCAAAACTAGAACAACACCCACTATCTTTGCAAACCCTGCAGGGGTCTTCAGCTTTACATTTTCCATCCTGCAATTTAAAGTACAAAAAAAAAAAAAAAAAAAATTGTAACTGAAAAACGCGAAAAGGAGCCCTTTATAGCAATGTGTCCCCCACTAAGTACACCTAGAGTAGGGTTTACTTCAAAAGTTTTACTCTTAATGCAATAATACAATCTGATTTTTAATTACCTTAGAAAAGGTCCAAGCAGAAGTTCTCGAAGTGTCAAAAGAATTAAAGCGATATTCGTAAGAAAGTGATATTAGTAAGGATACTTTGCAGTTAGCATCTGACACTTAATTGTAAACAAAGTTCAAATTCATGAATGATTATGCGGCAACAGTTAGAGGTTATATCAACATAACTAACTGCCAATGATCAATACATTTTTTGCTGTTGGAAAATAAAAAATAAAATAAAATAAAATTTCAGACTTACGTATAATCTATATATGTTGCATCTCAAAATCTGCCTCAGTTTGAAGGAAAAAAATCTCACATTTGTTTGAGAAATTTTCAACAATTGTGGCCTATATTTTTGCTTTAACTCTTGTCAAGACTTTGAGATCAAAGAGAAAATAAATGGAGTGCAAAATAATTGTTCTTTGATAGTTACTTGTCTCATCTATAAGATTTTATACAACCTGTCTTTAAAACTCTGTCCTAAACAAATATCTAATTTTCTAAATTAGCTAAGCCATTTCAATTGAATTTTCGATTGAAAAAAATAAAATATGAAATATTTTGCACATGTACTTAAATGTGCACCCTTTCGAACGTGCTTCGAGCATCCTTTTGATAAATTTTAGTAACCAAGTTTTTTTTCCCCCCATTAAATTGCAAACTCTCTTTTCGCAAGAACTTTGAATGAATTTGAAGGAAAACTGTGAACCTGAGTAGAACAGCCAAAAAGAAGGTGATGACAGTAAGAGTGTTTGATGTTGCAGCAGCCAGAGTTGCAGATGTATACACAAGTGCAATCCCATACAGATTCAAGCTTGCAGCAATCCTGAAAACTCGAAAACTCGCCTCCTTTATTACTCCACATCAATATCAAACACAAATTATATGAACCATAATAAAACAACAATCCAAGACTTACCCCAACAAAGAAAGCATAAAAATCTTGCAAAAGACCACCAATGACAGCGACAGAGCTCTCTTTCTGTAAGATCAATATCATTTCACACTACAAAAAAAAAAAAAATTCATCAACAACGGTTTACCGTTGCTAAGTATCAAAAAGTAGCTAAAATGAATCAGCAACAACTCAACGACCGTCGCAATACCATAGCTATTTGAATCGTCGCTCCAATATAACAGCAACGGTATACTATTCCGTAGCTAATTGACAACGGCTAAAAACCGTCGCTAAGTTGCAAAAATTTCATCACTAAACAAATTTAAATTCCAAGGTTTTATTTGAGACAGCAGCAATGGCGACAACTTTTAAAATGTTTGAGACGGCTAAGGTTGTCGCAAATTGACAAAATAGAGACGATTTTTGTCGTGGTTATTTAGCGACGGCTCAAACCGGTGCTAAGTTGCAAATTCTGAGACGGCCGCAGCTGTATCAAATTGAAAAAATAGAGACGGCATTTGCCGTGGCTATTTGGCGACGGCTTCAAACCGTTGCTAAGTTGCAACTTCTGAGACGGTTGTAGCTGTATCAAATTGACAAAACAGATACGACATTTGTCATGGCTATTTGGCGATGGCTTCAAACCGTTGCTAAGTTGCAACTTCTGAGACGACATTTGCAAAACAGAGACGGCATTTGCCATGGCTATTTGGCGATGGCTTCTAACCGTTGCTAAGTTGGCCAAAATAGAGACGACATTTGCCGTTGCTAACACTAACTTGCTGTAGCTAAAAAAATTACTAATGAAAATTCATTTTTTTAATGAAATTAGTTCTTTCTATTAATTTTCAGATTTCTCATTGCCTTTTTTTTGTCATTCAGAAGAAACATTTGAAACTTGAACACAATTATATTAATTTTCACCGTAAATGATGACTAATACACTAACCTTGTTTGTATAATCAATAACTTGTCCATCACAAAAAATACAATCCCAAACAACTTTTTACTCTATCAACCTCAAATTGAAATTATATATATATATAATTCAGGGGGCTACATAAGCAGAAAACTTACATAGATTAACAATCAAGGATAAACTAAAACTGACCAATTTTAAATCAAGGTTTAACAAAAAAAACAACAAAAAGGATTTTGGAAAGACAAATCCGGATGGTCCATGCCTTTTCAATCTTAATAAACTTCTCTCCCCGTCCAAATTCGGCTTCAAGGTCATCAGCTTGTTAGTAGTTATCTCTCCATGGGCACTGTTTACTGATAATTCAACAAAATTTTGATGTGCATAACTAGGGAACTCGTGCATTCTTTGAGTTGAACAGTGAGAGCCAGATATATGAGGAGTTGAACAAGCCATTTGCAAAGTTTCTATATATAATTCAAATAATTGATTAAACATAAATGATAATGAAGGCAACAATTCAATTTTAAAACACAATATGTACTGTTTAATAGAAATGAAGACCTCTTCAGGGAAATGAGCACCATTGGCTTTCTTTATAGCTTCTGTACAACCAAAGGATGCGGCACAACAAAGGTAGTCCAGACAAATTAGCCACAATGAAAGCATCACACCCAATTGGATTGGTCCACCTTTCCTCAAACACTTCAATTAAGCAACAAAATCAACTTACATGTCACCACCCTCGCAATAGCCTATGATGATGCATACATAGCAGCCCTGAGAATACAAATATGAACATTGTCAAGGAATGCCCGAATCTACAAGAAAATGTGCAAAGAAAGATGAGATTTTAAGTAGAAATACACAGCAATGCCCAATCTACAATCAGTCTAAAAGAAATCAGGATCATCAAAACACTTGAACACAATCTAAGCATATGAAGAATGAAAAATACTTGAGAAAAAACAAATTAGTACTTACCGTTCAAATATTATGGCGATGGGGACTAAAAATATGGTCGCAGTTGTTTGTCTATAAACACAAACACCATGTTGTTAATGCCTTGATTGAATGCAGCTTTAGAGAGCATAAACATCCCAGCATACATGGTTTGTATGAGAATGATAACCAAATAAAGTCTCTGTCCATCAATAAGAGGGATTGGTTGTTACAGGTAGCTACTTACCAAATTTGGTATGACATACATTCCAGAAAAATCTCAACGATTAGGCCTTAAAATGTTGCGGATTTATTAGCTATATTAGGGACAACAAAACTTGACTATGAGTAACACCCATGGTGTTGCACATAGCAGCATGGTCTCTCGTCCAAGGCCTATTTTTCACTGGTCTCAACATCAAGCTAGTCACATGTTAGATCTACCAAGTTTCAGGCAAATAAATGTTTTCTTAGAACATAAATGTTTAGTTCGTTAAATATACTATTAGCTCCGTTTCAGGGAATCCCATTAACACCACAATATTATCCATTCAAATCCATAAACTTCATAATTGGGTAACTATTCAGTATGACATTAAGACATCGTATCTTCTTGAAATTTGTTCACCAACTCGTCAATATAAAAATTGCATCATTGTTTTCACACATTCCATCATTCTATGAATCTTTTTCAGGCAACATCTAACATCGCTATTCACTAATCATTAAATAGCCTAGGTAACCAACTGATCTTATGATATATTGCCAAACACCTTATTAAAGCACGAAAATGCACTAGTTCCTAACAACACAGTTTTGAGCATTTTTTTCATTTACTTAATACATTTATCGTTTCCTACTTGGAATGTATATAATATAAATGCCTACAAGCAATGGATACCAACAAAACAATAACGCGCGTATAGAGTCTGACCAAATCATCAGACCAGTTGGACAAGGAGTACCATGGGACATTTTTCAGGGCTGGGGCATAGACTCCAATAATATTATAACTATTCTAGCACTTCCATGTACCTCTTTTTAATCACATTTCTTCAACCAAACAAAGAAGAAAATATCATCAAGTAAAAGACTTTTTTTTTTAAATGCCGCCGGCTGGGATCGACCCTGTTACCTAGTGATATCATCCGCCACTGCTCAACCACTGAGCCATCACACCTTTGGCAAGCTTAAGACTAGTCTTCAGCGTCACAAATTCCACTTTATATCTTCCTTTCTATAAAAACAATGGTGCACAACTCATAAATCTTTGACTAAGTCTTGAATTAAACTAATAAATACATATATTCTTAATAAAAACATAGATATGAAGATGAGACTTTAATTAAAATTAGAAATCAATACCTAAACATCAAATAACACTAAAACATTTTGAACAAATCTATTACATTGTTTCTACATAGCTATTACTAAATTATTTTGAACACTCTCTACTTGTATATAATGACTTACATGGAGTAGTTAATGGATTCATCGACAGAGTTTGGGCACAAATACCTAAACATCGAATAACACTAAAATATTTCACTTGGACAATGCATCATGCATATACAGATCACCACATTAATGTCTCTAAAGTCCAATTCATCAAATTGTATGGCATACTACTACGGTACATTCAAACACACATAACAACATGAAATGAAGATAAGCCATTGAAGCAAAAATGGGCCAATTGAATATCAAAATCATGTGATGTCACTAACTTTTTTCATCCAAATAGTAAAATTACCAAATCAGATAATAGGATATCGAAATCATTCCAAATCATATTTCGACTTAATCGAATGTCCTCTTAATTTTGAATAAAAAAAAAGGCGCAGAAGCACATCAAAAACCAACAAGCTTTCAATTCGATCTTCCTCAAACTGTTTTCGAACAATTTCTAGGGTTCTAGAACCGACTTTAGAGCACAGAATCTCGAGTAATCCAAACTATTATCAAAACTATAAACCTAGAATTCGAAATCAAAAGTTGAAATGAAATTTGAAGATTGAAAGAGGGAGAGAGAGATTACCTTAAGAGTGTTTTCCGTCTCACAAGCATCTTGTAATCCAACGAACTTCTCTTGACTTCGATCGATCGATAGACAAATCAGCGTTCCTCCACCCCTCACGAAATCTAAATAACAGTGACATAGAAATTGATACAGAGATCTTCGATGGACTGAAAATAATAGAGACCTTGACCTTTTGATTGGAGATCAAACCACCTAGATCCTTTGATTGGGGATCAGCCACCAATAAACTAAAATAAAAACTTGTATTGCTTGCCTAAACTCTATTACATCATATGTATTTATAATTGAAAGCAAAAATAATACTTCCTAATTGAATTCAAACCTAATTATAATCAAACAATAACTCCTAATTCAAAACAAGCTAATATTCCCTAAAATAATACTTCCTAATTGAATTCAAACCTAATTCTAATCAAACAATAACTCCTAATTCAAAACAAGCTAATATTCCCTAAAATACTAAAAATAGAATATTGACATTCTAATCTTAAGTAAATACTAAATAGGATTGGTATCCTAACAGAAAAAATGATTGATAGAGAGTGATGCAAAGATCTTCGATCGAGAGCGATGGAGAGATCGAAAGAGTGACGGAGAGATCTTCGATTGAGATAAAAAGATTTGTGAAGTTTGTGGTTTTTAGGTTTTGTAATGGTTTTGCAGAAGATGGGTTTTGAGAAAAAAAAAATGAACAGTAAAAAGGGGAACTTAACTTAATATATTTATTTCTTAGTTATTTTTATAAATAAAATATTTATTAAAATTACTAATTCATATTTTGAACAACTTAACTCAATAATTAGTAACATTTTTTTTTTGTTACAAGATTTGTAACATAATGAAGAGTTACAAATTAAAAAATATTAATGTTGCTAATTAGCCATTTTGGTGTAGTGTATGGTAGAGACCCCATTTGGATTATGGCCGACCTTAACATTGTGTTTTCTAAACCCAAAGTTATTTGAAGAGTATTCCTTTTGTTTGGATTATGGCACCCTCTTGACGCAATTTGAATATTGCCTTCCTTGTTTACTCTTATCTAATCCTTCTTCCCCAACTCTCATCTCTCTCCCATTCCATTTCCTTTCACTGAACCTCAATCCCTTTCTCTTTTTTTTTTTTTTCCTACTATTTCCATTTTCTCCGTTAAATCCTCAAACACTCTCTTACTGTCAAATGTCTCTCTCTTCTTCTTCTACCCACTATCTTCATTTCATCCATTAAACCCACCACATTCTCTCTAACTCACAAATCTATCTTTCATCTTGTCCTCACTTTATTCATTTTTTTTATTAAACCCTCACCCCCTCTTTTCTCCACCTTTCATCTATTTTCCCCACTCTGTGCAAATCGATTCCGTAAAAGGGAAAATTGGTGTAAGTTTCCTTATCTTCTCAACCCACTCAAAACAATAACACGTGTTTTTTGAAAAGTTGTTTCCAGTTCACATGGTTGGCTCAAACCATGAGAATTCATGTTTCACCATTAGGCCAGTCAAGTTATCTTAAAATTCATGATTTGGGTCAACTGTGAGGATGCAAGAAATTTGCCTAAGAGCAAGTTATTGAAGTTCACATGGTTACTCAAACCGTGAGAATTCAAATTTCACAATTAGCCAACTGTGTTTCGCTGAACCAATAGTGTGGCTTCAAAAAGTTTTTTTTAGAGAGAAAGTTTGTTTAAAAGTTGTTCCACTTCACATGGTTAGCTCAAATTGTATGAATTCAAGTTTCACGATTAGACCAACTGTATAACACTGAAAATCATGGTTTGATCCAACTGTGTGAATTGGCAACAATCTCTAATTTCAATTTCGTTTATGGTTACTATTGAAGATTCTCAAATGAATTAGGAAATACACCATTACCCACCTCATTGTTTTGAACCTAAGTCCTCCAACAAACTCCATCATCACCACAATCTTTAAGAAATAGCTAGAGGAAGAAACAAGAGTAAGAGTTTAATGAAGGAAGTGGAATAGGGAGAAGATGAGAGGTTGGGGAAGACGATTGAGAAAATTTGAGAGAGTAGAGAGGATATAATGGAAGAAATAAAGTATGGACAAAATGAGAATCGGATAAGAAAGGAAAGAGAGGGGGGAGATAGAGAGAGAGAAAGAAAGGAAAATTTATGTAGGAAATAGAGATAGTGGCAGATGATGAGAGTTGGAGAAGAAAAGAGTGAGAGCTTGAGAAAGGCACGGATCTAAGTGGGAGCATTTGCCCCCACTGACTTTTGAAAAATGTTTGGGTTATTTGCGATTTGTCCACCCTGCGACGCCAGTAATGTTGTCCCATCCTACCCCTTCCTCTCTCCCTCTGTTCTTTGCAATGCCAACGACCCCGCCCACCCCTTTTTCTTTTATGCTCACTCTCTATTTACTGTGAGACCGACAACGACCCCGCCGCCTCCTCTCTTCCTTTTCCTCCCTCTTTGCTTGATTTATTTTCGTTTTCCACCTGCAACCCCAACCTCTCTAAGGAAAAATAAGGTTTTTGTAAGTATTTTCTCAAGATGAATTTGTATATCAAGGTCTAATTTTGTATTTTATTCAGAGGATTTTTCTGGAGATACATGAAAAATTCGACCCATTAATTTTTCCTTAAGATATATGTTTGTATCTCGAGATTCATCTGTAGCTTATTGTTTGAAAGGCATTTTGATAATCAATGTGAGTATTTTCACAGTCAACGCATATTGACTGCTAGTCCTGAGAGACTGCAAAGTGATTAATGTTTGGGGTAACCTATAATTAGCTATTTTTCATAGAGAAGAAATCGAAAATAACCCAATTTTTTGTAAACATATAATTTTACATTTGAAATTAATTTTTGCCCCTTAACTTTGAATACCAATTTGATTTTTCCACCATATTTTTACTTTTGTGCCCCTACAAAGTAACTTGTTGGATCCATTTTCTTCCACCATAGATTGGAGATGGAATTTTCTTTAGCAATTGGTGTTTTGTGTAGTTATTTATGTTTTGTTCAAATTTAAAAAAAAATTATGCTAAATCAATTAATTATTATATTATCACTAATTAACTATGATTCATCACCCCGTCCCCTTTCAACAAAAATCTTGGCTCCATCACTGGCTTGAGAGAGTGGCGAGGGTGATTAATGGAGAAAGCTGGAGGGAGTGGAGAAGAAGATTACGGGTAGTAATGAAATGTTTTTTTTTTTTTAATAAAAATGGTTGACTAGTTTAAGTTGGGGTATGTCTTTAGTATTGCATACCACTTTTGGGGTCTGCATTTATCAGCTCCTATAGATGTGAAATAGGATTTGGGGTATATAAATGTTGGGCCTAAAATTTGCTAGACCCAGGGGGATCCCATGGATATAATTAGGGGTGGGCCTAAAGTTTCTTATTCTAAATATTGAAAGCCAATTCAACCACGCTAATGGAAATAATGGGTATTTTGTGTATTGAAGTTAAACAGTTTTTTGAAGATTGTAACTTCTTTCATTTTCATTTGAAGTTATGAAAAACGGATTTGCAAATAACTCATATCACGGGAGGATACTTTGCGCAGAGTTCCATTACTATTAATGGATGGCTCCGTGATTTTTTATGGGCATAGGCATCCCAGGTAATTCAATCTTATGGTTCGTCATTATCTGCATATGGCCTTTTTTTCCTGGGTGCTCATTTTGTGTGGATTTTTAGTTTAATGTTTCTTTTTAGCAGCCATGGTTATTGGCAAGAACTTATTGAATTTATCGTTTGGGCTCATAACAAATTAAAGGTTGTTCCTGCTACTCAGCCTATAGCCTTGGGCATTGTACAAGGACATGTTGTGGGGCCCCGTTTCATTTTATTTTAATTCTTATCAGACGCTTCTCTGACATCCTATGGTTCGTCGTCCTACTGTCCAATTGTATTGCACATAGTTACCTGACTGGCACGATGTTCTACGTGATTCCACGTTGGAAGGACATCATACCAAAGTTGTACAATTAGGACCTCGATATGGTTCTATTATGTTCATCGTATCAGAGGTTATGTTCTTTTTGCTATTTTTTGTGCTTCTTCTCATTCTTCCTTCCAAAAATCGATAAACAACCCCGGAAGCTGAACACGCACCGGAGGCGCCGAGACATTATATGAAAAAAAAAAAAAAGGTTTTTTCACGAACTGGAATCGAAACAGTAGCCCAGGGAGTCACTCCATCAAACTTTTTTTTCATGACTTGGTAACCTGGTTCGCCTTAGAAGCTACGTCAAGGATCAGTCTTTGCAACTCAACAAGGGGATTAGCTCCCAGACGTTGTTTATAAGAGTTGCAGGGCCAAATCGTAATACTGGCCAAGCCCTCGTTGCTTAGGAGTGACTTATAGATAGTTTTGAGCACTTGTAAATTGGGATTGTCTAATACCACACCCGACTTTACAAGTACTTTCCTTATTGTAGAACGGAGCCTCCCTATACCGAGTTCTAGAAGGGCCAAAGACTTTCCAAGTAGTTCGATTATCTCTTTCTTTAGCAACGGGGACTCTACGTTCGCCGTTGGTCAATCCAAGGGCAGCACGCGGGCATGGTAGGGTGGCCCGTTAGTACAGGGAAGTTCTTGAATAAGAGTTTCTTCAAAGAGAATTTAGCTAGCTTGGAACCATTGAAATGGGATGTATATAAACCAAAACTTCACATACTTAATTGAATCAAAATCTAATCTAGATCTCATTATTAATACCAAATCGAGAAATATACACATGACAGAGTGAGAAAAGTTGGTTTTACAGAGCTAATGAGATTATATGCAATGAACCCAACCATGGAAGAAGAGGAAGTATCAACTGAAGTTTACTCGACCAAAAATATCCCTAGACACTAGCCTCTGCATTTGTCAATTCTGTATATGATCATGTTTCAATTTTTTTTTGTTACGCTTCTCTATCTCGACATTTTTACATGATCGCTCTATCTAGAGGGCATGATAAATTGCCAACTTTATAAAAGCTTGAATTTGTACAGAGGGCGAATCCAATCATATATCAAGTGGAAGCGAGATTGGGATCGTTGGACTGCAACATACATCGGTGGGTACCAATCGTATAACTACACCATAAATTCACATGGTACTATCGTGGATAAGCACATGGGCAATTTAGGCCTATGGACAATTGGAGTGGGCTTGATATTCCAACACTCCCCTTTAGCGCAAGCACGAGAAAAATACTAAAAATTCTCGCAACAATTATGATGAACAAGACTCGATCCACGAAGACTAATGCTTTATACCATGATAAATTGTCAACTCTCTAAAAACTCGAACTTGTAGAGAGGGTGAATTCAATCATATATCAAATGGAAGCGAGAGTGGGATCATGAGACTGCAACATACATCGGTGGGTATCAATCGTACAAATACACCGTAAATTCACGAGGTACTACCATGGATAAGCACATGGGCAACTTAGGCTCATGAATAATTGGAATGGGCTTAATATTCAAATATGGAGCATGTTTACTATGGGTGAGGAGTTCTGTAGAGTTTTAGGGTGTGTTTGGTTGCATGGAATCCATTGCCATGGGAATTCATGAGGGGACCACCTAAATCTAAGCTAATTTGATGTACACTCACCAATCCACCATTTGACTTTGTTATCAATGGTAAGAATGGAAGTTCCATGAACATGGAAATCACACTCCTTGATTCCTCGAAGCATGTTCATGGAAGCTGGTCACGTAATAGTCGCGTTGGCATTAAATGATACATGAGAAATGAAGGGGCGACGTTTTCGATTACAACTGCATCAATCCTATTCATTGAATTAACGAAACTGCACGCAACCCCATTAACTAGGAGGAGTAATTGCTGAGACATCGAATAGTCACCCGATCACAACTATATACGTGACATGGGTCAACCCTAATACGAGAAAGGCTTCAACACGATCCTAAGCAGGCCCATGCTTAAACTATTGTTTAGCTCGTAAGTCAGGCGTGCAAGCCCAAGTCACGCCATCCCAAGTGGCACGGGTCTTGGAGCTTGGCCCAGGACAATAAAGTTCGAACACAAATCTCTAAGTTGACGCAAGCCTAAGACCCACTCGTACAAATAAGCTTATCTCAATCAAGCATTGGTCCTAAACAGAGCCAAATGTCGAAAAGACTCGTTCATGCAAAGGTATGATTCAGGGCGAAATCTCTTCCCTCCATCACGCCCTCAATAGTAGGGACAGTTGAGGAGGGAACATGTAACAACCCTATTTTCAAAACTACTTAAAATTGAATTTTTTTCGTATTTAGATTTCAAGAATTTAATACTTTATTAGTGTTCGAATAATATCGCACAAAGAATTTATTGTTCATATGCATTGGTTGATAAAATTATCTCTACAGCTAGCTAGAAATTTCTTAGTTAATAATTACATTTTTATTATTGAAATGGTGATTTTTGTTAGTTAATGGTTGATTAGATTAGATAATTATTTGAGAATGAGTGCAAATAATAAGTTTGGGCTTGGACCCAATATTAAGATTTGGGGTTGAGCTATTTTTTTTATTAGAGTAGTGATTAGGGCAGTGATATGGTATATAAAAAAAAGGGTTTCTCTCATCTCTGTATAGTACAGAATGTAGAGAAGGAAAAAAATGATAAGAGAAACGATACAGGGAGATTTGTTTAAAAAAAGGGAACAAGGAAGATATGACATCCGCAAAATCTGTGAGTATTTCTCACTCTTTTTGTGTGTGTTTTTCTTTATCTTTGTGTTTATGATTTTTGCAAATATTAAATCTCGTTCATGTTTTTTACATCATATTATGATTGCTCTTGTGAAATATTGTGCGAATAGATCTAATTATTTATATTCCTTGGTGTAGAATTTTGGATTTGACTGGTATTCGGGATAATAACTATTGTTCTTTCGAAATTCCTTGATTTGGTGTGTAATCGATTGCTACATAGTTGTTGTTTTAGTTATGTGGATGTGATTGAAGTTTCATTGAGAAATTCTAGATTGAAAATTTGGGTGAAATAATTTGAAATTTCTCTTGGTAAAGCATGGTAAAGTGGATAGAAATTACTTTGAACATGTTGATATGGGTACATTTCAGACTTGATTACTTCAGTCTGAATTAAGATTTCATTGATATGATTATATGAGTTGATAGATCTTGTCATGAGCTTTCCGTAGGTATATAGTGTAACACCCCTACTTTTCCAATGACAATAAAAAGTTATGTGCTGAAAATTCTATTGAAATTTGTATTTTAAAAATCTTTTTTCGTTTGACAAGTTGTATTTTTTGAAATTCGCTTAACTTTTCTTACCTTCCGAATCTCGGGACGAGATTCCATTTAACATGTGTATAATGTAACACTCCTAAATTTCATAAAACTAATTTATTTTATTTTGCATTAAATAAAATAGGGTTACATTTAATTGAATTTAAAATTTAAAATTTTAGGGTTTTATTTGGTGAGTTTAGAAGGTGGGTGCTTTCAGAAGTTCAGTGGGGGCGAATAGCCACCCACCTTATAAGGAGAAAAACCCTCTTTTCTTCTTCTTCCTCCTTCTTCCCTTTTTTGCATTTTTTTTCTCTTCTTCTGTTCATTGGCTGCGAGCACACTCTCTGATCGAGTGTCGCAGTCGATCCCACCGCCTCGAAATCCTTCCTCTTTGATTTCATCACCAAAAAGAACAAATTCGCACAAAGAGGGAGAGCTCGATCGGACAACCCAGCTCTGATCAATCCTTTGGCGGTGCGTGGTGTTGCGGCAGAGAATGGTCGATGTGGCGATTAGAATGGTGAGTTCATTTTCATCTCCTCTTCAGATTATTTGTTGTTGTATGTTGGTTTAGTTGAAGCTTGTTTGCTTTGATTTGTGTGTTTTGTGTCAAATTTTGGGTTGAAATCTTGTTTGATGCTTTGTTTAAAGGATTTTTGTGAACTGGGTGTGGAGTAAATCTGTTGTTTGAGTGATTTGTAATAATGGGTTTTGTTGGCTTGAAGTAATTTGTTGATTTTTATCTAAGAAACTTGAGAATTCATGTTTGTTTAGGTTGTAGTTGATGGATGGTGTTTTATTGTTATTGAAATGAAATTCTATTAGTATGTGGTCTGCTGGGTAGTTATTTTTTTCATTTCCAGTCTATTTGGATCTTATATTTGATGGTTAAGATTTGAGGACTTCAGAAAGTGGGGCGGTTTTGTGAGTGGCTACTTGTTGATTTTATAAGGAAAACTTAAACTAGATAATTTCATATGCATAGTTTTGAATGGAAATTTGGGTAAGTATGATAGATTGTGCTGTAATTTACTTCGTAAGCATTAAGATGGGTCTCTTATGAGGCATTGAAATGGCTTGGTGTCATGGTGACAGTGAATTTCTGACAGGAGGTGTGGATGGGTGATGAACCTCTTAATAATACATTTTTGAGAGTATGTGCTTCATCTACAAAGAAGGCATTGTGCAATAGCTTTGGTAGTATTAGTAATCATAGTGTTACATAGGATTTTCATCTTCGTAGGATAACTTTTTATGCTTAAGTGATAATAGATTAGAACGAAATTCATCATTAGAGAACACACGAGTTCCTAGAGAAAATTTTGAACTCTCCATGATTACGATTACCCTTTGTTCATAATTCGAATGTGTCGTGTTTGTGTTCTCTTTCTTAGGTCTTATTTTGTTTTTGATGTTGATTTTGAGAAGGGGTAATGTTTCATCATGAAAGAAATAAGTGAATGCAAGAAATGGAATACACAGAGATGGGCACTAAGATGTATGTGGGACCTTGTCAATCTTGTGCAGAAGTGTGAGCTAGTGGACATCCATGTGTGCTAATCATATTGGAGTTTAAGTCTAGCAACCAATCAATCATGGTTATGAGTAAGCTATAGAAAAATTTGGCAACACTCAAGCAAATTTGGGGTTCTTCTTTATTTCTCCTAATTACTATTAACAGGGAAAATAATTATTGAAGGAGTATGCTGGAAACGGGGATAAATAATCATGTTGCCTTTTTCATCTCAGTCTGTTGGTGAAAACCAAATTCATATAAATAATTCTTTGGAAAAATAAACTGAAAACAGATTAAACTGATATTCTTTATAAAGTGGACATGAATTTTGTTATCTCTGTTGGGTTGGCGGATTAGATATAGAATTTGTGTCTTTTTATGTAATGAGTCTGGTTTAGTTTTATATTATATGGGGGGTTTTGATATTTATTGTAGTATGATCGTAATGTGTTTTTATAGTAGCTTAATTGATGGTGTAGTCTTAGCTCTAATTTTGATTAGTTCAGAAAATTGGTTCAATAAGGAGCTACTATTAAAAGCATGATTTCTCCATGCGCATAGTACTATAAATTTCTATGGGTTTGATCACCAGGTTGTTATAAGGTGTGGTTTATGAATATGCTATGTTTCCCTGAAAGAATGGGTTGATAAATGACAAAATGTCATTGTGAAAGAAAAATGAGATATCACAATAAAGGATATGGACAAACTTTGGTTCCCGAAAATTTAAATCACCTGGAATTGTATCACTTAGAACTACCACAGCTCTTTTTGTTTATTATTTCCCCTCTCTTACTAGAGAAACTAAATAACCTGCAGGTTGTCTTGCGGAGGTGGGGCACCTATTTCCTACTAGAGAAACTAAAATAACCTTTGGGTTAGTCTTGCGGAAATGAGGTGAATATGTATGCCTAAAATAGGCTTTGATATTTATCCGTAAAAAATGTGATATGACTTTTGTTGCGGGTTTAACCGGCCTAAATAAACATGCTAATTTGACCCACTTGTAATAACCGCAAGTGCACGGTGTCTAACTGGTAGACAACGACAAGTACGGGTCGATCCCACGAGGAAGATAGATTAAATTGAATTTAATAATTTACCTAAACTAATTTGGAGAAAATGGGGGTTACAGTGTTTAAAAATTCGAGTTAAACAAAAGTAATAAAAATAACAATAAATAAAAGAAAAGAGTTGGAGGGAAACCACAATTTGCAAAATATTTTTCAAGCTCCTAAAATTATATTCAATTTTTCTTATTATTCCAATTTCAAATAAATGACTCTAGCAATGTATAAACTCCTAGCATTAATTGTCTTTTTAGGGCACAATTAATCACAAGTTTAATTATTCAATTAAAACATGCTTGATTTATAACATAATATTTTTCTAACAACCTAAGATGCATGACATATTAGGTGAAAGTAAAATATTATAAATCGCAAATCAATTAATATTAATCATGAAATAATAAAGTAAAATGAAATTATATCTAGAGTTTGATACTTAATTCACTGTGGTGTTACAGAGCATTCAACAAGGTGCAAACAGGAACAGGTCCAGTGTGGCTCAACAGATCCCAGTGGGTGCAAATAGTTCTGATCTTTCTCAGCCGAGGTGCTCTCAGCAAGGTCCACTGGGTGCCAGTAGCGTCAACTTGATTTAAGTCTTTGTGGTGGTACTGAGTTATAAGGTGGGGTGCAAATAGTACCCCCAACCTTTCTTCCTCAATTCGAACAGAGAGAGGGGCGGGAAGACGCTGTGGGCAATCTGCTCCTGTCTGGTGGTGAGCAGGGACTGCGACAAGAGCTGATGTGGTCTTTCGGCGACCGACAATGATGTCCGGAGACGTTCGAGAAAGAGAGGCCGAGATGGAAGTTGTCCAGCATGCGTGATTTTGCTTGGTTGGGACGGTGATGAGAATCACAACTTGTGAAAAAGAGGTTTTGGTATTCTGTATTTTTTTCTTTCCCTTCTCTTCTTCCCCTTTCTTATTCATTTCTATTGTATTTATAGAAAATTAAGAAAATGAATTTGGACAAGTTAAGGGGAGGGTTCAATGAGTGATTTAAGGCTTAAATCAAACTAGAATCTTGGATAATTAAGAGAATATGCTTTGGGTTTGATTGGGTTTGGCATTGGGTTTGGTTTTGAGTTTAGGTTATGGGCTTAGGCTATTCTCACCTCCATTTCCTCTGAAGTCACCGTTTGTGATTTATTCATTGCATTTTTCTTTGATTTCTTCGTTATTGCTTCGAATTCTACAAAAACACAAAATTTTAATAATTAATTTAAAATAAAATAAAACAAGGATTAACAAAAATATAATAGGAGGTAAAAAAAATGTTATAATTATGTGATTATCAAATACCCCCAAACCTATATTTTGCTAGTCCTCGAGCAAAACAAAGAAGAAACCGAAAAGAAAATCCTAACTCACTTTCGCAGGCATCGTCGATTGCACTTACCTTTGAAAACAAGCAACAAGGCTTTGAACAGCTAGATTACCTCTAGGGGACGAGTTATAGTCTCGTGAGGGTTTCCAGAAAATGTTACCCACAAACATTACTGACTCAACAAAACTTGGTCAAACAGTGTTTATTTTAAAACTTCAAGATATGCAAGAAACCAACAATGTCATTTTCGTGTATCAACAAATCTCCAAATAATTTAATATTTTACAAAAGTTAGAAAAAATTCATAATCATCCTCAACTCAATGTGTGTGTGTGAAAAGCACTATCAACATAACTTTTCATTTCAAAGTAAAATAATGACTAAATCTCTTGTAGAAAGTTTGTTTTGACTTCAAACCTCTCATGTCACTCACAATAAAACACTCAGAGATTTGGTATTTCACTTAGTTTATATGTGAGGAAAGAGTAACTAATGGAAAACAATCATCTCACATATAGTATAATGAAGAATGGACTTATCAAGAATGAAATGAACATGATCTCATGGACAGAAATATCAATTACTTTTGGGAATGTTGAATCAAACACCATAGGTCTTTATTATTAAATCTCCACATCTACGGAACCAACCTTTACCTAAGATCAACTAGGACTTTGTTGGGTTGTAACGGGACTTGAGTAATGGTTAATAAGGAATGTCAAAGGATTCTAACAAAAATTTCTAGGAATGTGTACACTCATTCAACGAACAATTAGGGCTGTCAAGAATAAACCAATGTTGCGCACCATCAATTTTTTCTTCATTCTCACATCTTTATCCTCATTGAAGAATCATTTTTTTTTTCACATAGAGGATTTATGAAATATCTCATATTTTGCTCTTTAATGCCCTTTTTACACCAAGTATATCCATCCATACACATTCCCAGAAAAGTTGGGTAAAGGTTAATGGGTTAACAAATAAAAGTTATTCTAAGGCTCAAAAGGCTACAAAAAGGTTAATATTATGGGTAAGTTAAAAGACTAGTTAATGGTCTAAAGAAAAGGAAGAAAAAAAATGCCTAGATCATTTCCTAAGTTCGGGTCAGTATTATGACATCTCAATTGAATACACCAAGAAGTTCTAGTGTAATAATTTAATTTTGATGTCATTCCCAAAGCAATTGATCAGAAAAATGAGAATAATGAGAATAATGAGATCATCAACGAGATAATACGGACTTAAGAAAAATCAGAGATTATGTATAACCCTCGGAAAAATAGAAAGGTTCAAAACTTTCAAGGTTAAGTCTCCACTATTATTCTAAGATTTTCTAGTATATACTTCACTCATCAACTTCAAGTTATGCTAACATGGCTCATGGTGCAAAGATAATCGACTTGAAAAATCTTATGAACTAGATCTAACTTAAGGATCATACTAAACTTTCAGTCTTTATCAATATACCAATATGTCAAGTTGGCTTGCATTTTCTTGAGTATAAAACATTTAAAATCCATTTTCATAATCGCAAAAGACCAAGTTTTCTTGACAGAAAAGCACAATTTTTTTTTTTTAAGAATAAGAAAAGAAAACACTACGAAAAATCACCGACTCATGAACCCTACCCCCAAACCTAATCCAAACATTGTCCTCAATGTTTAACAATATAATTCTGACAAATGAATGGAATGACATGAGAGGAGGTTAGAACAGTATTACCGCGGTGAAGATTTTACCAATTTCCACAAGTAATCCACCGATGTGAGCTCAGAGACAAAAAAATTGTGGATTAGTTAATAGAAATAGATAAAATACACACTCAACATGCACTCTTACAACAAAACCCAAAAGATCCTCAATTCTGATACAATGGGTCCTCTAATAGAATCACATCAACCTCGACTTCTAATCGAGGTAATTCTAAGAATGGCTTAAGTCGTTGACCATTTACCTTAAATACATGGCCATCCTTAGGGTTAACAATCTCCACAACTCCATGCGGGAACACTGCTTTCACAATATAAGGTCCAGACCACCAAGATCTCAACTTTCCAGGAAAAAGTCGTAACCGAGAGTTGAACAACAAAACTTTTTGAGACGGTTCAAAGGACTTACGAATAATGGATTTATCATAAAATATCTTTGTTCGTTCTTTGTAGATTTTGGCATTGTGGTACGCATCATTTTGGATCTCTTCCAACTCATTAAGTTGAAGCTTACGATGCGATCCAGCCTTGACCATATCAAAAGTGAACGTCTTGATGGCCCAATATGCACGATGTTCCAATTCCACAGGCAAATGACACGTTTTTCCAAAAACAAGCCTATATGGAGACATTCCAATCGGGGTCTTAAATGTTGTTCTATATGCCCAGAGAGCATCACTCAGACATTGAGACCAGTCTTTACGATCTAGTCTGACTGTCTTCTCTAGAATATTTTTAATCTCCCGATTGGAAATCTCAACTTGCCCACTTGTTTGTGGATGATAGGGGGTGCCAACTTTATGAGTGATGGAGTATTTTTTTACTAATAGCTCGAACGGTCTATTGCAAAAAAATGAGAACCACCGTCACTTATAATGGCACGCGGAATACCAAAACGAGAAAAGATATTATCTTTCAAGAATCTTACCACAACCCTGTGGTCATTCGTTTGGCATGGTATCGCTTCTACCCATTTGGACACATAATCCACAGCAACAAGGATGAAAAGATTGCCAAACGTAGGCGGGAATGGTCCCATGAAATCAATACCCCAAACATCAAAAATTTCAACCACAAGAATATTAGTAAGGGGCATCATGTTGCGACGAGAAATGGAACCCATTCGTTGGCATCGATCACAAGTGGTGCAAAAGGCATGAGTATCTTGAAAAAGGGTAGGCCAATAAAAACCACTCTGCAAAACTTTTGCAGCTGTCTTTCTAGAGCTAAAATGACCACCACAAGCTTGCTCATGACAAAATGAGATGATGCTGTGAAATTCACTCTCAGGAACACATCTCCCGATAACCTGATCAGGACAATACTTGAACAAGTATGGATCATCCTAGAAGAAATGTCTAACCTCAGCAAGAAATTTGGATCTATCTTGTTTAGACCACTTAAAAGGAAGTTGACCTGTAACAAGATAGTTCACGATATCTGCATACCAAGGTAATTGGAGAGAGCAAATAATTGCTCATCAGGAAATGACTCATTCAATGGTAAATATTCACTAGATGACTCTACCAGAAGTCTAGATAAATGGTCAGCTACAACGTTTTCCGAACCTTTCTTGTCCTGAGTTTCAATATCAAACTCTTGTAGCAATAGGACCCATCGAATTAAGCGAGGTTTAGCATCTTTTTTAGAGAAAAGATACTTTAACACCGCATGATCAGTAAAAATAATTACTTTGGATCCTATAAGGTAAGACCGAAATTTGTCTAGAGCAAAGACTATAGCTAATAACTCTTTCTCAGTGGTGGAGTAATTAAGCTGTGCGTCTTATAGAGTTGTACTAGCGTAATAAATGACATGTGGCTTTTTGTCCAATCGTTGTCCTAGGACAGCTCCGAGTGCAAAGTCGGAAGCATCACACATAAGCTCAAAGGGAAAGTTCCAATTAGGAGATTGGATGATTGAAGTTGAAGTCAATAAATGTTTAAGCTTCTCAAAAGCTTTCAAACAATCTTCAACAAAAACAAAAACTGCGTCTTTAGCAAGTAAATTGCATAAAGGACGAGCGATTTTGCTAAAGTCTTTGATGAATCTCGGATAAAATCCAGCATGGCCTAGAAAAGATCTAATTTCCTTAACCGTCTTTGGAGGCGGAGGACTCGAAATTAAATCAATTTTGGCTTTGTCGACTTCAATTCCCTTGTGTGAAATTACATGTCCAAGAACAATGCCCTGTCGTACCATAAAATGACATTTCTCCCAATTTAAGACAAGATTTTTCTCCACGCATCTATTTAACACTAAAGTTAAATGATGTAGACATTCATCAAATGAATCACCAAATACTGAGAAATCATCCATAAACACATCGAGGAACCTCTCAACCATATCGGAAAAAACACTAAGCATGCATCGCTGAAAAGTAGCGGCTGCGTTACACAATCCAAAGGGCATTCTCCGATATGCGAAAGTACCAAAGGGACAAGTGAATGTGGTCTTCTCTTGATCCTTGGGTGCAATGGGGATTTGGTTATAACCGGAATATCTATCAAGAAAACAATTGTAATCATGTCCGGCTAACCTTTCAAGCATCTGATCAATGAAAGGAAGAGGAAAGTGATCCTTCCTTGTGACCAAGTTCAACTTACGGTAATCAATACATACTCGCCACCCCGTGGTCATGCGGGTTGGTACTAATTCATTCTTGTCATTCTTGATTACCGTTACCCCTGACTTCTTTGGGACAACTTGAACAGGACTGACCCAAGGACTATCCGAAATTGGGTAGATTATACCCACATCAAACAATTTGAGCACTTCGGATCGGACAACTTCCTTTAGATTAGGATTAAGTCTACGTTGCATTTCACGCGATACTTTGGCATTATCTTCGATATGAATGTGATGCATGCAAACGATTGGACTTATTCCTTTAATATCCGCGATAGTCCACCCAAGTGTTGTTTTATGTTCTTTTAAAACATCTAACAATTTTTCTTCTTGTTCTTCAGTCAATGCAGATGAAATAATAACAGGTAAGGTATTGTCAACACCTAAAAATGCATACTTGAGGTTGTCAGGTAATACTTTTAGGTCGAGCTTGGGTGGTTTTTCAACGGAGGGGACTTGTTTTGACCCACTGAGTGGAAGAGATTCCACCCTAGGCTTCCATTTTATAACTGGTTTCCATTATAGGGGTAGAGTCAAGCAAAGCATTGACTTCCCTGACAGAATCATTAATATTGAAGTCTAAATTAAAATGAGTCAAACATGCCTCTAAAGGATCATTAAACTGAGGAAATGAATGTTCCGCCAAACTCTCAATCATGTTAACCTCAAAGGGATCCTCAGACTCGGGAGGTTGTTGACTTACATTGAATACGTTGAGTTCGACGATCATGTTACCAAATGATAATTTCATGATTCCATTTTGGCAGTTAATGATAGCATTGGAAGTGGCAAAAAATGGATGACCCAAAATAACTGGAATGTGACTAGAGGGATTGTGAACAGGTTGTGTGTCAAGGACTATAAAGTCCACAGGGAAATAAAATTTGTCAACCTTAATGATCACATCATCTATCACACCGTGGGGGACTCAGACAGATCTGTCCGCCAATTGCAGTGTCACTTGGGTTGATTTCAACTCACCAAGACCCAATTGCACATATACTGAATATGACAATAGATTAACACTTGCCCCTAAATCTAACAGTGCCTTCCCAATCATATGATCACCAATCACACATGAAATAGTCGGGCAACCAAGATCTCTGTACTTAGGTGGGGTTTTGTGTTGAAGGATGGAGCTGACTTGCTTAGTTAGGAAGGCTCTTTTGTGCACATTCAGTTTTCGCTTTTGTGTACACAAATCCTTCAAAAACTTGGCATAAGAGGGAACTTGCTTAATGGCCTCGAGTAATGGAATATTGATTTGAACTTGTTTAAAAATTTCCATTATATCGTTGGCATTTGTTCCTTTCTTCGCCGAAACTAACCGCGATGGAAATGATGATCTAGGCATATAGGATGCCTTGGTGGGATCAGAGTCAAGATGATGATTTTCTTGAGAAGATGAGGCTTTATCAGCCTCCTTCTTAGATGGAGGTGCGACTTGCTTTGGCGTGGATTGGGATTCAGGATCAATCAAATTTGGCATTCTAATTTGGTTGTCAACTTGTTTTCCACTCCTAAGGGTGATGATAGATTTGACAACTTCATTGCGTGGCTGAGATGCACTGCCTATTTCGAATTGGCCCTTAGGATTTTGAATGGGTTGACTAGGGAATCTTTCTGCTTCTCTTTCAGGAAAGGATTTTGCTATTTGACTCACAGTCATCGCAAGCTTTTGGATGGCTTGAGATTGTTGTTGAGAAGTAGCTCTTAGTTCGGTGATAGCCTGAGAGTTTTGTTCGAGTATGATTCCTGTTCTCTGCATAAATTGGTTCAATGTATCCTGTAAACTCTGAGTGTTAGAGGGAGGTATATCTTGATTGAATTGAAGCCTATTAGCAGGAATTGGAGCTCGAGGAGCTTGAGGGATAACAACTGGGCCTCCTTGATGTTGACCATGGGCCTATGAGAGATTAGGGTGTTTGGCTAAACCTGAATTGTAAAAATTTGAGAGTGGATTATAACCAGATTGCCTAAAGGTATTAAATGCATTGACTTGCTCAGCAAAATAAGCAGGGTACTCATTTTTCAAGTGACAGTCTGATGTGGAATGACTAGAACTTGAACATGCAGCACAAACCTCGGATGGAACATTGGTTTGGATTGATGGTTGAGACTTTTCTAGATATGCATCAATCTTCTGTGTCATTGTCATTACAACTGCTTCCAACCTTGAAGAATGAGGAAGATGAGGAGTAGATGATGTATCCCTTACTTCATACAAACCATCCTTTCGCCTATTCGAGTCTTTTCTTGAATAATCCCATTGTTGAGAATTTTCAAAAATAGCTTCAAAGAATTCCCAAATCTCATTAGCACTCATCTTCATAAGTGACCCACCACTAGTGGCGTCAATCATTCGACGGTTTTGAGGGGTTAACACGTCTTGAAAGTATTGAACCAAGCGCCACTTTTCAAAGCTGTGATGGGGACACCTAGCAATGAGTTCATTGAATCTTTCCCAACATTCATAGAAATGCTCACCCTCTTTCTGTTGAAAATTAGATATATCTCTTCGGATGACATTTGTTTTATGAATAGGAAAATATTTTGTCAAAAATTTCCCTGATAGGGCATCCCAAGTGTCGATGGTTCCAGTTTCTAAGGAGTTTAACCATGACTTCACCCTATCTTTTAAGGAAAAGGGGAACAGCCTAAGACGAACTGAATCATCAGAAAAATTGGGATATTTCAGAGTAGCACAAATGTCAAGAAACTCTTTGACATGAAGATATGGATCCTCTTTTTCTAGACCATAAAAGGAAGGCAACAGGTTGATAATTGATGGTTTTAGCTCAAAGCTACTTGCAGTGGTCTCGGGTAAGACAATGCAAGATGGGGTGTTATTGGAACGTGGAGAGAAATAATCTTTAAATGCTCTCTCCCCAGCCATTTCAGTGGTCTCACTCGACAAGGAGATAGATTCTAGAAGGTCAATGGGGACTTCAGACAACTCTACAGGATCCTCTCGAATTAGTCTACCTCTCGAATCCCGTTCCCAAAGACGCACAAACATGTCTACACCAAGTGAGGTTTGAAATGTTTATTAACCTTAAAAAAATCACGCACAGACTCAAACACAATCAGCAACCAATTGATGCACAAGAAAAAAATGTTTCCCTAAGCAATCAGTGTTTTTGAGATTAATTATCTTTTTATCTTTGGGGGACAGATTATTTCTTATGTAATCTTTATATCAGAGCAATGGGTGCTACAAGATGATCCTAAGAGTGTATACTTTACACCACAAAGTTCAAAATCAGTAGGCTGGAGTTTTGTTTCAAAGAAACCGGATTATCGCACAAGAGAATGAGGCCACAATGGTCCAATTAAGTACTTCCTTGTGTTACCGCTCTGTAAGAAAATAGATGTGAGAACGATGTGATGTTAAATGTACACTTGAGGCTTGTGTTCCTAACCCAAAATTGTTAGTTACACCAATTCTTCTTGTGGATCGTAGCTTACTTATGACTCGGCGTATCGGGTAAATTACCCTTATGACAGTGGCCTCTCGGAGTTCATTGAATGATTAAACCCATCGTCACTTTTAGCTTTGGTCAACACAAATTGGATTCACCTTGGTCTTGGTTGTTCTATGAACACCGTACCTAAAAGATGGCTCTATCTAACTTGCTAACTGATTTTAATTATGTTTGGCTATTGGTTGCACACAGCTGGAGTGATGAGGTGGGGATATCAAGTCCCACCAGTTTCTATTTAGAAGTTGGGTCTGCTTATTATGAATTACTAAAGTTTAGCATCCACAATTACAGAAATTAAACAACCAATCACACAATTTCAGACAATTACACAAAGCACTCGGGTCGCTAATACATTGCGTGTGATAAAAGTACTTACAATGTGCTTATTCCGTTCTGCACAAAAAGTTAGCACAATTAAAAAAAATGTCCGACTTCTTTTTATCCGTTTCAATCAGCACACAAGCATATACAATCAAATTACTGGTCTTGGTCTTAGAAGTCGGATTTCTAAATCATAAAAAAATTTATTGGGTAACAATTAAAATTGTTTCCCTATAATTTCTGTTGACTTGGAAAATTTTGGGTTTTTTTTTTGGTGATTAAAAATGGTAAACAATAGAGTTTACAAAAATTATTACACCACACACTCGTAAAACAAGGTGAAAATAAAATTAAAACTCTCCTCACAAAATAAAATAAAATTTTAAAATTAAAATTTGCTTGATGTTTGCAAGATCGTCCAATTTCCTCGAGAAGCGTGTATTCTGCAAAATCAAACGAATAACACGAAATGAATGTAAAAAGAACTTAACAAAATAAAAATAAAATTTTGTTTGCTTTTTTTTCTGAATTTTTTTTTTAAATTAGTGAAAATAAATCTTAAATTCAATTATACCGCTACCTTCCCCGGCAACGGTGCCAAAAACTTGTTGCGAGTTTAACCGGCCTAAATAAAGAGGTTAATTTAACCCACTTGTAATAACCGCAAGTGCACGGTGTCTAACTGGTAGACAACGACAAGTACGGGTCGATCCCACGAGGAAGGTAGATTAAATTGAATTTAATAATTTACCTAAACTAATTTGGAGAAAATGGGGGTTACAGTGTTTAAAAATTCGAGTTAAACAAAAGTAATAAAAATAACAATAAATAAAAGAAAAGAGTTGGAGGGAACCACAATTTGCAAAATATTTTTCAAGCTCCTAAAATTATATTCAATTTTTCTTATTATTCCAATTTCAAAAAAATGACTATAGCAATGTATAAACTCCTAGCATTAATTGTCTTTTTAGGGCACAATTAATCACAAGTTTAATTATTCAATTAAAACATGCTTGATTTATAACATAATATTTTTCTAACAACCTAAGATGCATGACATATTAGGTGAAAGTAAAATATTATAAATCACAAATCAATTAATATTAATCATGGAATAATAAAGTAAAATGAAATTAATTCTAGAGTTTGAGACTTAATTCACTGTGGTGTTACAGAGCATTCAGCAGGGTGCAAACAGGAACAGGTCCAGTGTGGCTCAGCAGATCCCAGGTGCAAATAGTTCTGATCTTTCTCAGCCGAGGTGCTCTCAGCAAGGTCCACTGGGTGCCAGTAGCATCAACTTGATTTAAGTCTTTGTGGTGGTACTGAGTTATAAGGTGGGGTGCAAATAGTATCCCAACCTTTCTTCCTCAATTCGAACAGAGAGAGAGGCGGGAAGACGCTGTGGGCGATCTGCTCCTGTATGGTGGTGAACAGGGACTGCAACAAGAGCTGATGTGGTCTTCCGGCAACCGATAATGATGTTTGGAGACGTCCGAGAAAGAGAGGCCGAGATGGAAGCTGACCGGCGTGCGTGATTTTGCTTGGTTGGGATGGTGATGAGAATCACAACTTGTGAAGAAGAGGTTTTGGTATTCTGTATTTTTTTCTTTCCTTTCTCTTCTTCCCCTTTCTTATTCATTTCTATTGTATTTATAGAGAATTAAGAAAATGAACTTGGACAAGTTAAGGGGAGGGTTCAATGAGTGATTTAAGGCTTAAATCAAACTAGAATTTTGGATAATTAAGAGAATATGTTTTGGGTTTGAGAAAATGAACTTTGACAAGTTAAGGGGAGGGTTCATTGAGTGATTTAAGGCTTAAATCAAACTAGAATCTTGGATAATTAAGAGAATATGCTTTGGGTTTGAGAAAATGAACTTGGACAAGTTAAGGGGAGGGTTCAATGAGTGATTTAAGGCTTAAATCAAACTAGAATCTTGGATAATTAAGAGAATATGCTTTGGGTTTGATTGGGTTTGGCATTGGGTTTGGTTTTGAGTTTAGGTTATGGGCTTAGGCTATTCTCACCTCCACTTCCTCTGAAGTCACCGTTTGTGATTTATTCATTGCATTTTTCTTTGATTTCTTCGTTATTGCTCCGAATTCTACAAAAACACAAAATTTTAATAATTAATTTAAAATAAAATAAAACAAGGATTAACAAAAATATAATAGGAGGTAAAAAATGTTATAATTATGTGATTATCAACTTTATGCGCATTGCCAATGGTAGCCTGGTTGGATTGTTAAGGCTGTGGTGGTTTAACCCCCACGTCTTGGGTTCTATACCCACCGGCGGCACGCTTGCCTTTCAAAAAAAAAAAAAAAAAACTTTATGCGCATTGATAGCCCAAGAGTGGCTTTTGTTACTCATATAGTTAGGAGTATTCGGTGATGCATGCCTGTATGTGATGTGTCCCCACTTGGGCATGGATGACGGAGGAGTCCTCCTTTATATGAGAGAGGCATATGGGCATGTATGTCCGGCACGGAGGTGGTGCGAATGTGGTATCGCCTAAGTAATCAATCCGTTAAAAATGAATAATATGTTTTAGTCAAATATTGTACGAAGACAACTGTTTAATTAATAAATTATGTTTATATTGTTTCTAACTCTTTTCATGCAGGATGGCAAGTCCACTAATATTTCTGCAGGTTAGACTTGCCATAGTCAACTTCTACAATGTAAGTATGAGTAATTGCATATTTACTTGTTAGGATGATGACATGACACATTTGCCTCATTGAGGAATTACCTATTGGTGTAGTTATTTATTGTTTGTGCTTAGCTTGATGTTGTCGCGTGTGAATTTATTGATTTTGGGTTGAAGATTACTCACACCAGCTTTATTGTTGACCCAAGTGAGTTTTTGCTTCTTGGGTACATTCCTTTGGGAATGTAGCCGATTAGCCATTCAGGTTTAGGGACTTTTGAGCAGCGTTACTGAAGTTTCGCTAGGGGGCTAACACCGTCGAAATTTCGTGGTTAGAGTTTTATTATAAACTTTAGTTTGTTTCTATTTTCTAAACTGTGTTTTAGTCGTTGCTACTAAATGTGTCTGTTGTTATTAAATTTCACAACCAAAGTTTTAGGGAAACTGATGATCCTACGTGGAATTTGGGATTTTTGTTTTCCTCGAAAATCGGGGCGTGACATAGAATATAAAATTTCGATGAGAATTAAGGTAATTATGATCAACGAAGTTAGCCCAGTTTCAGGAAAAAAAATTCTGGTGCATTGGGAAAAATGATGACATCAGCATGACAACATCTATTGACCAGAACTTTGACATTTTTAACGAACTTTGACTAGCTGTAAAAAATAGCTCGTAGCACCGTTTTAACTGTTGGAATCCTTGTCTTGAGATTTATTTAATGAAATTACAAGTTTTTGAATTTAGAAATGTTATATTTTTACCCATAAACTCCTTTTATGCCTTGATATGTGTGCTTTCGATCTATGATTGTGTTTTGAAGTATGTGGGTTGTGGTTTCATAGTGATTCTTGAGATGTCAATAGTTGAGGAATGTATGTTAATGCATTATAAAGAAATTTGGAGAATTGTATGGTTATGCATATTGACTTGTTAATGCATCATGAATATTTAAATTGTTATACAAATTGTCTTGTCAAAAAGTGGCTTGATTGTCGTTTTTTTTATAGAGCATTTGGTTATGAAAATGATATGTTTCCCCCAAAATATGGGTGAATATTATGGTGAAATGATTTATAAATGACAGTGTCATTGTGAAATAATTTTGAGATATCATAATATATGATATTGACAACTTTTAGTCCTCAAATGTTAATCACCTGGAATTGTGTCACTTAGAACTATCATACCTTTTTTTTTTTTTATCCTATAAGAAACTAAGTAAACTTCGGGTTGGTCTTGTGGAAAGGGGGTGATTTTTATGCCTAAAACAGGCTTGATTATTTATTCGTGAAAATGTGACATGACTTCTGCGCATTAATAGTCCAAGAGTGGTTTTTTATGTAACTCATATAGTTAGAGGAGTATCTGGTGATACATGTCTGTATGTGATGTGTCCCCACTTAGACATGGATGACAGAGAAGTTTTCATTATATGAGAAAGACATACGAGCATGTATGTTCAGCACGGAGGTGGTGCAAATGTGGTATAGTCTAAGTGATCAATTCTAAAGAAAATGAATAATAGACATTTACTTTAAGAACAATAAGAATTTATTAGAATGACACGATTGCCTCGTTGAAGAACTACATGTCTTTGAATTGTTATTTTTCTCGCATGACACATTTGCCTCGTTAAGGAGCTACAAGTCTTTGAGGTGTTATTTTATTGTGGATGTAATTTCATATCATGACATTGAACTTGTTTTTATTTAGAATTTGAGATTACTCATACCAGCTAAATTGCTGACCCAAGTAAGATTTTGCTTATTGGGTACATTTCTTTGGGAATGTAGCCAATAAGTTTTGTCTCAGGTTTAGATATAATTTGGGCAGTGCTATTGAAATCTTCCTTATAGGCGAATCTCATCAATGGTTTTCGGGTTAGAGTCTTTTTGTTTTACTTCAAATCTTTTATAAATATTTATGTTGTTATTGAATTTTCACGTCCCAAATTTTGGGTGGAAACAAATAATCCTACGTGGATATAAGGATTTCGCTTTTCTCGAAAATTGGGGCTTGACAGAACACTCGCTACTTAAAGTGAAATACAGAAGAAGAAAGGTACGCATACACATTGCTAATTTCATCCAGTCTCCATTCTTCCATGCACCGTCGCCTGACTTAAGTATTAGAATGCCTTCGGCCACCACAACGATGGTCCCTAGCTCACAGCTGTTTGTTTTGCAGGTTTGAGATCAGCAATGACAGATTTGGACGCATCAGTTTCTTTTAAACGTTCTTAAACGAACTAGAAAAGGCGCCATTACCCACCTCATTGTTTTGAACCTAAGTCCTTCATCAGTCCAACAAGTTCCATCACACCATAATCTTTAAGAGATAGTTAGAGGAAGAAACAAGAGTAAGAGTTTAATGGAGAAAATGGAATAGGGTGAAGATGAGAGGTTGGGGAAGAAGATGGATAGAATTTGAAAGAGTAGAGAGGATTTAATTGAAGAAATAAAATATGGAGAAGATGAGAGTCAGGGAAGAAGAGAGGGAGAGAGAGCGAGAAAAGAAGAGAATGAGCTTGAGAGAGTGGAGATGGTGATTAATAGAGAAAATTGGATGAATTGGAGGAGAAGATGTAAGGGTAGCAATGGAATGTTTTATTTGTTTTAAACAAAATGATTTACTAGTTTAAGTTGGAGTCTACCTTGTACCACTTTTGGGGTTTGCCTTTCTGCTTAGGGATGGCAGTGGGGCGGATTTTCACGGATATCTGCCTCGCCCCGTTTGGGGCGGATTTGGTAAAGGATTCCTGGATTTTGGGGCGGATACGGATTTTTAATCTGTATCCGTTTATTAATCGGGGCGGATACGGATTTAACCATATCCGCCCCGCGGATATCCGTTTAGGTATTGATATTACAAAATTACCCTCGACTTAAAAGCAAAAAAATAAAAACCCTATATGCCTCAGCCTCTCTCACTCACGTCTCTTCATTTTTTTTTCTCACAATCATAGAGATGAAAAGAGAAAACTCTCCCCTCCATCAGTCCATCTCCACAAGAGAGAAAACTCTCCCCTCCATCAGTCCATCTCCACAGAGATGAAGAGAGAAAACTCTCGGTCGCAGAGATGAAGAGAGAAAACTCTCACAGTCACAGTCACAGAGATGAAAAGAGAAAACTCTCGGTCTCCTCTCCATCAGTCCATCTCTGTCTCGGTCTCCTCTCCACCTCGGCCTCGGACCAACAAGTTTCTCTCGGCCGCCATCGTCTCCTTATCACAGACACTCGAAGGTCGTCTTCATCGTGGTCTCCTCTTCATCTCTCTGTCGGTCGCCTCCCTCTCCCCTCCCTTCCCTAGCTTCAAGATACAGATCTCAGATCTGAAATCAGATTAGAAATCAAAGATTTGAGTTAAAGCATATCTCAGATCTGAAATCAGATTTCAGATATCGATTTTTTTTTTTGTATTTTTTGTACTAATTCTCTGTAATTCTTTGTAAGATCTGAGTTATATCAGATAATGAAGTATATTCTCTGAAATTCTTTGTTATAATTTTGTGCGGATTGGCGGGGCGGATATCCGCCCATCCGCACGGGGCGGTTACGGATTTTGATTAAAATTGTAAACGGATTGGTGGGGCGGATTGGGGGATCCGTTATTCCTGACGGATCGGGGATGGATTTGCTCAAATCTGCCCCGTTGCCATCCCTATTTCAGCTCCTGTAGATTTGAAATAGGATTTGAAGCAGATACAAGTTGGGCCTAAAATCTCCTGGACCCAGGGGGGGTCCCATGGATAGTATTAGGGGTGGGCCTAAAGTTTCTTATTCTAAATTTTGAGAGCCAATTCAAGCACACTAATGGCAATCATAGGTGTTTTGTGTATTGAAGTTAAACTGTCTTTTGAAGTCTGTAACTTCTCTCATTTTCATTTAAAGTTAAGAAAAACGGTTTTGCAAATAATATATGTTTAAGTGTGCATGTTGGAGTAGTGTTGGATTGAAAAAAACAGAGAGAACAAGTTGTCAAGAGAATTTAGCTAGCTTGGAACCATTGAAATGGGATGTATATAGACCAAAACTTCACATACTTAATTGAATCAAAATCTAATCTGGATCTCATCATTAATACCAAATCGAGAAATATACACATAACAGAGTGAGAGAAGTTGGTTTTACAGAGCTAATGAGATTAGATGCAATGAACCCAACCATGGAAGAAGAGAAAGCATCAACTGAGGTTTACTCGACCAAAGATATCCCTAGATAGTCGCCTCTGCATTTGTCAATGTTGTCTCTGATCATATTGCAAATTTTTTTGTTTGTTACACTTATCTATCTTGACATTTTTACATGATCGCTCTACCCAGAAGAAGCATATTTACCATGGGATCCGGTGAAGGGTTTTATAGAGTATTAAGAGGAGCAAATGTAAACTGAGTGCAGTAATGGTGATTCCCAGACAATGACATTCTAAAATTTGGATGAGAGATTACTATGGTGATTCCCATTTAGGTCAACTGACAAAGGTCATTGTAGACATTGTCATTGGTTAGTAAGAGTGGTTAAATGGAGACAATATCGATTGCACAAGAATAACATGTTATACAAAAGTTAATATTAATATAAATGTTAAGGGGTTTTAAAACCCTGCTTGTTTTTCAAAAAAAGAAAAAGATGTTGCACAAAAGTTAAAAGGTTTTTAACCTAGCGATTTCCTTTCAAATCTAACACGAAGTTGTATCAGCCCATCAGGGACCCTTTAAGCGCACCCGGAGCAGCTTGCCCCAACCAACAACCTCATTGTGAATCCACAAAATAAAAAGGAACTTAATGGTTCAATTTTTATATATTTATTTTCTTTACATAATTAATGTGTTAGTTTTATATTCTTGGGTGGGTAGTTGGCCCATCACAAGGGTGTCACCATTATGCCTCTTTAAAAATGGAAGAAACATATAGTGACCTCTACGGGAGTGTCAATTGTAACAGGTCAGAGTGGAATATTTTTGTTTCTTCACTTTTTTAATTAAGATGGCTCATTAGACATATTATTCCTAAGAATTGGTTTAGAAAGGTGACTTGATACATTGCTCCTACATCTTAACAAAAAATAATTAGTGCCATTGCTTCGAGCCAATCATGGTTAGGTTTAGTTGTGTAAACAATTTTCATGGTTGCACATAGAGAAGTATCATTGGTCCAAATTCAAAGGCCAAAACTTTGCGGGTTGATTTGCTTAACTATTTTATTTATATATGTGTGTGTGAAAAAAAATACATGTTATTTAAAATGGGATATTGAGTTCTAAGAAACAGTCTTTATTTCACTGAGAATTTGGATTTGCTTATTATAATTAGGTTGGTACGGTCAAAGACTTAAATTTTTTTTATAAAAACTTGAAACATTTCTGGCTTGTCAAGTTTAGTGAGGGTGACTTGGTGTGCCTCTTGCTAAAAGCTTAAAAGCATAAATGATAAGTTACGTGGTGGAGTCATCGTGATTACATTGCTAAGCTCTTCTTGAGTTTTTGATCATCAACCGCAACGAATTAGTAAAAGAAGCATAATATGGAGCTCTCATTTTCACTACCTTTCACATAAATACCGTCTAAATAATATTTTCCAAAATCTTGGATCTTATGAGAGCAGACCAGATGGTTAAATGTTACCTAGCGAGGATGTTTGTTTAGGGGCAAATGCTAACCTGGCTAGCTTGGCCGTGTCATTAAATAGAATCTTTTGTGCTTTTCACTCAACCTCCGTTCCGGCCTTCTTTGGGTTTTCTCAATCATTGTTGGGCTTTTAAGCCAGCTTGGGCATTGAGAAGGTCAAATTGGGCTGTTGAGTTTATATTATTTTCTAACCAATGTTTTGTTTGTGGTTTGTTACTTGTTTTGATCTTATAAAACTCTAATCAACTATAGGAGGAGATTCAATTTATTTTATAGAAATTTATAACTTCTCAATATACCAAATTGTTTTAATAGCTTTTCAATTCTTTTGATGGTATTCTTGCAATTATGTTACCACGATCTACATTCCTTGTAAATGGTAAAGATTGTAAGTAAATTGTCAGCTTCTAGAATGTAAAAGAAGAAGAAGTTGGTGCATGCATGCCTTTGGTTTGTTTTGTACATCAGTGTATCCGATGGACTAGGGTAAGCCGAGTGATGATAGATTTGAGGTTAGCTTGGGGGATCGAAAATGAACTTAACTTCTTGAAACCCTATTAAAACAAGTCATTCACCTTAGAGCTAGCGTCTCCAATAATAGGATGCGTTTTGGGTCAAAAGGTCATTTTACAGGCCTTTAGACGCTAAATTAACTGGTTTTAAGTTATTGAGATTGGTGTATTTATTGCTCGACAATCTATGAGATGAAGCGCATGTAGAACCTTGGAAGCCATGCACAACTTTGTTCATATGCTTATATATTTGGGAAAAATATATAAATTAATGAAATTCGTTCTATATGCATTCAAAGGTTTTGGATGTATGGTGTAATTTTAAGTTTTTTCGAGTTGTATTTTTGATAAATTTGGTTAGTAATTTAAGCAAGTAATAACTTTTGCATGACATGTTAGTAAGCAAGTGAATGATAATTTTTGTCACACGATGGTAGCAATATATCGAATAGTAAGTAAGTTGATTTAATTGAACGATATCTTTTCGTAAATATACTATACATCCAAATTTCATGAATGTATCGAAGCATGGCTCATAAATTGATTCTACTCTAGGATTTAGGGTCTAAGGTGTAGGGTAGGGGTGAGGGCTTTTTTGGCCCATAATATATTCCAAATGAAAGGCAAGTTAGATTTCGAAACAAGAGGAAGAGATGTGCACTGCACGAGATGGTGAAAAGATAGCATCATGACAATGATATGATATATATAATTAACCCCATCTTTTCTAACCGTCCATAAGATAATGCAAGGCAAAGTAGATTAAAACACCAACAAAGCAGTTTGATTAAAGAGGTCACACATCACATCAGCCCATCAACCTAGCTGCTACTTGATGCTTTTTGCTTAAAAAAAAAACAAACAAACGAACAAATGAGTTGCTTTTCTTAATCTTCTGGTAAAGTCAATTAATCACGTGGGTCTGTATAAAATAAATATCTTAATCCCAAATATTTTCATTTAAAAATGTTTAAACTAGTATTATTCGACATGTGTAGCTGGCCTAGGGCAATACAATAGTTCAAAAATAGGCCACCCACATCTTTAATTTCCTTGTACAATTATAATAGTTTTATGTTAAACTTGTTTTTCTTTCTTATAGAAATTCCACGATTAATATATGCTCTTTGCTTTCCTAACTTATATGAGTGATGGATGTACATAAGCCACAAGTGGCACGCATCAATAATTTTATGGAAACTATTGAACCCGTTGCCAGTGATTTACTTTCAATTGTATCCAAAAATATTACTACAGTACTCTTTGATCTGCATATAAAGGATGGTTGATAAAAACTATGCATGTACTTATCAGATTTTCACCGAATTATCTTGTGGAAGATGAAGTTTACATCTTGGTGAAACACAAACGTCTCTTAAAGAGTCATTAGTGAAAATGAGAAATAATTCCCTGCGCAACAACCTACTTAAATATTTATGAAATATATATACTTCCTAAAGTGCCACTCAAAGGAAGTTAATTTCTCTAGATTTATTATGTAAATCATGGTATCGGTATGTATGGTCTTAGCCTAACTTTGAAACTTTTAACGACTACTTATTGTGTCCTTGGTATGATATAGTATGACAGCTGCAAGGACAATTAAATCATGCATTTGAGTAGAATATGAAAAACAATTTGCTTTATTTATAATAATAAGAAGAAAAAAAAATAATTTATATTTTCAAATGCCACTTATATATTCCTATCATTTCATCAAATTCAAATTCATTCATGTAAAATATCAATCTTTAGTGATTTGGATGCCAACAATTAATGTCAAACTTGACTACAGGAAATGATTTCACCTGAATTTTATTTTACATACAAGAGAAAACATAATATACTTTAAAACATGAAATGCATACGCCCATGACACGATTTAAAACAATGAGACTGTCACTCCTGTTTCACCAAAACATTTTTTTTTTTTTTAATGAGTTGATAAACATGTTTACAAAAACTTTATCATGTCAATTTAGAGTCGTTTCTTGTGCATAATCACGAACCTAGTTTTGTAACAGTTGTCAAATACAGACTAGTACTCTTGTGTTTCTTAGGCATTACCATGAAATATTATGATTAAGTTGGTCAATCAATTATTTTACAAAGTTTTCTTCGATTTCAATTATAACACATTCATTCAATTGGTCACTTTGAGTTTAACTTGAAACAGTTGATGACTTTTGTAACTTATAAATTAATTATCATTTAACTCATTTCATCGAAGGAGTCAAAGTCAAAGGAATATTACATGTTTCACTCAATAAAACTCATTGATGTAAATGATTCAGATATACATGTATATTGGTTTTTAGATAGCATAAAAAATGCGCTTAAGTTAATATTTTTCCAAAAAATAAAGCACATGGATGAAATTAATGTAAATGGAACGAATTTTATATGGCAACGACTACTCCACAACATCGTATTATCTTTCTCACACCAACATTGAGTTTTTTTTTTTTTTTTTTTTTTTTTTTTGAAACTTTCTCACACCACCAATTAGGGGTGGGCACGGGACGGGATGGGACGAGATATACCCATCCCTATCCCATCCCGTTCATACGGGATCGGGACGGGACGGGATGGGAAAAATCTCATCCCGACCTCGTCCCATCCCAAATGGGTTCGGGACGGGACGGGATCAGCAGGTACCCCATTTCAATTCAAAGGCTGACTTAATTTGTGAACAACAGGAAGCTTTTACTTCTTGTAACTACCTCAACTCAAAGTAAAGGGATTATCTTGACCATTAACAATGAACTTTCAGGCAAAATGTGTACAAAATTTTCAGCATTTGTATTCGTTTTGAAGTGTCAATATCTATACTTGTACTACCCTGCCTAAAATAGGAACTCCTCGCTGATGCTCGTATCCATAGTGGTCCTCAATGGTTACGATGCACATGTGAACTAAAAACAATTACTCATTGTGTGGGAATGTTTCAAATATGCTGAAACGCCAAACCCGAATACCTCTCCTATCATATATGTTTATTTTGTCAACCTGATTATGACTAAAAACACAGATAGGCTTAACACATACCTAACTTCACACCATTTTCAAATTTTGATAATGAACTAGCCTTGACAAATAGAATATTAATGAAGTAAACAAATTACTTCACAGCAGGGACAATAATAGCTCAAGTACTTTTGTACCGAAAATCAGACTTTGTCAAGAGGCGAAGAAGTCTCATGGGTTTATGATGCAAGATCTTTGCGTTATCCAAATATTTATGTGCATGTGTTCAGAGGCGGATCCAGGAAATTTTGTTACCCCGGACTATAAATATTGAAGAAGTTTTTAACTACAAAAAATTATGCAAGGGACAGGATTTGAACCATGGCTAAAATGAAAATAAGTGAGATTCTAAATAAAAACAAATAATTAAATAAAAATATTAATAATTAATATTAATAAATTAGTTCGGGACGGGACGAGATTGGCGGGATTGAAAATCTTCATCCCATCCCATCCCAGTCTAGATCGGGACGGGACGGGATCGGGATGAAATTATTCAATCCCATTAAGACCCGGAAAAATCGGGACGGGAACGGGATCGCGGGATGGGATGCCCACCAATATATATACATAACAGAGCCAAACTCAAAATGAAAAAAACAAAATAGGGTAACTTTCGACCAATTTATATCCTTAATTGATATCGATTCTCAAGTTTATCAAAATATGAAAGTTGTAGTACTATAAGCTATCTAATAAACATAACTTGAATCAATTGAAAATGTTTTGAAATGACCAAGTTATGATCATTTTACTAAAGTCGCGCAAATCTGTCTTATAATAAAAAGGGGATAGTGTTCTTGACTTTCGGCCAACTTATGTGCTTGATCAAGACCGATTCTCAAGTTGATCAAAACACAAAAGTTGTAGTACTCTGAGTTATATAATAAGCACAACTTGAATCACTTGAAAATATTTTGAAATAAGCAAGGTATGATCATTTTACTAAAGTCGCGCAAATCTATCCGAAAAATTTCTGTTCACAAAGTTCACTACGGGAAATTTGGGATGACCCGCATTGTGCTCTGCGTTTCGCACGGGACACTGCGGGTTATCCCAAAGTCCCCGCAGTGAACTCTGTGAACATAAATTTTTTCGGACATATTTGCGCGACTTTAGTAAAATGACTATAACTTGCTCATTTAAAGAAAATTGTAAGTGATTCAAGTTGTGTTTATTAGATAACTCATAGTAATACAACTTTTGTATTTTAATCAACTTGAGAATCGGTATCGATAAAGCACATAATAAATCACGTTGATCAACTTGAAATATATATACAAATTTTGTGTTTTGATCAACTTGAGAATTTGTCTCGATCGAGCACATAAGTTGGCTGAAAGTCAGGAACACTATCCCGTTTTTATTGTGAGACATATTTGCACGACTTTAGTAAAATGACCATAACTTGCTCATTTCAAAACATTTTCAAGTGATTCAACTTGTTTTTATCAGATAACTCATAGTACTACAACTTTCGTGTTTTGATGAGGTTGAAAATCGATATCAATTGAGGGTTTAAATTGGTCGAAAGTTACTATGTTTTGCATTTTTTCGTTTTGGGTTTCTCTGTTATGTTAAGTTATGCATATTTATTGAGTTTGGGTTTAAGGGTTTCGAATTTGAGGGGATTTTGAGAGTTTTCAAGGGAGAGGGGGGAGATTTGCAAGAGATTTGAGTGTGGGGAGAGATTTGCAAGAGATTTCGAATGGGGGAGGGAGGAACCATTGTCGATTTGAATGGTGAAGGGAAATAAATGGATGATTTTTGTTTATATAGGTGGTGTGAGAAAGAAAGTAGGTGGTGTGAGAGAATAGAATGGTGTAAGAGAGGAAATGGTGGTGTGGAATAGTCGTTACCATTTTATATTGAGCCTATCGTTTCATTGACTAGGGTTTCAAGTTTTTAAGCTATTCAAAATTTAGCAAAACCGACGTCCTATAGCATGGATGTCTCAAACTCATTACTCGTGATAAGATGTGAAGGTCGTCATCTTTTATAAGATTTTCATATGTTGTAACAATGAGAGGCACCAAATACGCGTAGCATAGGTAATAACTCTATCAGAGTTTGTTTGTTTGTTTTTTTTTTTTTTTAATAAAATCACGTATGCTTTTATTCATAGCTTATTAGTTGAGGCACTGCGTGCTATCACGAGACAAAATGTTGTAATTGCATGGAATAAAGCAAGCCACAATATTACATAGATAAAACAAAAGATGGGTTATTTGCATTTTTGCCCCCATTAGTTCATAGGTAAATCACTTTGATCTCAAAATTTAGTCTAATATCACTTTACCCCCTAACTAGATGAAAACCATCCAATCTTGGATGTTGACCAGTCAAGACCAATTTGTAAACAAAAATACTAACACCATCTCTTCCCTCTTTCTTTCACTTTGTCCCATTAGTTTATAGATCACTTTGGCTCCCAAAGTTTAGCCTAATATCAATTTAACTCCTAAATTTCGCTGAAATGATTCGTTCATGGATGTTAACTGGTCAAGACAATTTGAAGACAAAAACACCTTTTGCATATTTGTTTACTTTCCTTTCAAAAAAACTTCATAACTGCCCAAATTCATTTTCGAACCTTATTATAACAATCTCACCTCTATGGGGGTTGAAGATGGAGGTGGTAGATGTTGGGTGGAAGTATGGCTACTAGTTTGGTGGTTGTTTGATTGAGGTAGTGGTTTCTCCTATAGATAAGAAAAAAATGATAATTTAGGGTGGGGATAGTGGCTGAAAAGTGAAACTGAAGGTGGATGTACAATTGGTTAGGGGTTGGCACCCCATCCAACGGTTCTAATCCCGTCCCGTTCTGATTTTTTTGGGTCTTTTTGGGATTGATCAAACTCATCCTAATCCCATCCGTTCCGATCTAAAGTAGGATGAGATTGAGATGAAGATTTCAATCTCGACCATCCCATTTCATCTTGAACTTATTTATTTAATATTTATTGTTATTAATTTTAATATTTAATTAAGTGATTATCATATTTGATTTTTTGATTCTTAATGTTGTTGATGATCATGTACTTGTAGTATTAACTATTTCATACTCGATTATTGATTTAGTTGATGTGTAAGACTTTAATCATGTAGTATTATGTTGTTAAATCATATTTGCTGTGAATTATAGACTTGAATAAATTTGCTACTGCAAGAAATTTTTTTAATACCATACAGTCTCATCTCCTGAACTCGTTAGGGATGAGATATGGTATGGATAATGTTTATCTTGTCCCGAAGATAAAGCAACAAGGTCCCATCTAGTCTCGTGCCCACCCCTACAAGTGGTGGTTTAAGTATTTTGAATGGGGATAATAGTCTATAGCTAGGGAAAGTAGAGATGGATAAATGATGGTTAGGTTGGGGACGACAATTGTAGGTAACAATAGTGATCGGTTGGGAGAGTGGTTGCAGAGTGGAGTAGATGATTGATGGAGATTTTCACGGGGATAACGTAGCAATGGTGGTGAGAGAACTAATGTTGGTGGAGTTGTAGGGGGTGATCAAGGGACGTGGATGGTTGGGTTTTATTTACCCACGACTGGAAAACATTCATCAATTTTGGGGATTAAATTGATATTAGGCTAAACTTGGGGGTCAAAATGATATAACTATAAACTAATGAGGGTTAAAGTGCAAATAAGAAGGAATAATGGTATTATGGCCTAGTGGTTAGGGCTGTGTGAGTTTGTTCCCCACATCCTAGCTTCGAATCCCACCTGTGGCATGGTTATTTTCTTTAAGGGTGTTGACTTGTAGGTCGCCCTGTTGATAGGTTCTGGGATCCTTAAAAACCCTGCTTGCCTTCCGAAAAAAAATAAAAATAAATAAAAGGCAAATTGTGAGCTGGGCTTTCACTTTTCATGATCCCATAACCTATCAAAGATCAGAACTGTCAAACTCTAACCATTGAGCTGTCATGCCATTGGCAAGATATTCTCTTGGTTGACACGATTTAAAATACAAATATTCAAAGATAGAAACTAGTTGAGATCAATGACTGTGATTTCGTTTTTCAAGTTAATTTCGTTCTCGAAATATTTCAGTGTGTAAAGAAAAAACGTAAAAATTTTGAGGATACATTAAATATATATAATGAACTTAGAGGATATATGTAATATGTAAAAATAAGATGTAATTAAATTAAATGAAGCCTAAATACCAATAAATGAAACAAACATGAAAGCAGTATATAATTAGAAAATTAGGGATTGATTTAAAAAATCAATATATTAGTAGAAAAAATGATAATTAAAAAATCAGGGGTGATTTCAAAAATCAATAAATAATTTTTAAAAAATCAAAATTTACGAAAAATCCGAAATTTTTTGAAAAAATGTAATTTTTAGTAACTTGTTTTTGTATTTTTACAAAAAAAATGAAATTTACGAAAAAAATTCTAAAATTTACGAAAATCCTCGAAATTTTTTGAAAAAATGTAATTATTTCTTTCGCCATTTTTCTTTTTGTAATTAAAAAAAAAACTGAAATCTCATTCTTTGGTTGAGATATCCTCCGGTTCTTGCATGTTCTATTTGTTGTCTTTAAGAAATCTAATTTATGCATCCGTTTATGCAATTCGAAAGGTATTTAGATCGTTTATATGATATTCTTCTTCCTTATGAATCATCATTGTCAGCTTGCTTATAGTGTTGTGATAATCCAAACCATATACAATAAACTTTTTATGATTTATATTTTAGCAAAAACTTAAAATAAAAATAAAAATAAAAATAAAAATAAAAGGTCAAGTTGGGTAACTTAAGGGGGAAGGGGAGGGGAGGGGTGTGTGCGGCAGGTGAGTTGGGAAACACGTGAGGAGAGGAGTTGTAGGACGCAGTAGCGCAAATGCGCGCTTCCTCGCAAACAAAACTTTCGTTTACCTTTTTGTCTGCTTCTCTACACACCCAAAAAGCACGCCTTAACTACGGTTAAGATTTAACCTGACCACAGTTAAAACCCTCCTCTACCCCCACTACAATCCAATCCAGCCCAGCACTCAACTCTCACAAAAAGAAAAGTTACCGACGTTGGTTTCTTTGTTCAATTTGTTTTGCTTTGCTTTCATAATTCAGCCGAGACCCTCAAACAGAGAAGAAGAAGAAGATACCCCAACACTACACAACACAACACAACACAACACAACAACAGTCTCCTCTCTCTCTCTCTGCTTTATCTTCTCTGGTCTTTCAGAGCTGCTGCTTGAGCCGACGACCTTTAATGGCTACAGAAAGCAAACGCTGAAAGCCTCCTGGTACGGTTTACATCAAACCCTTTTCTCACTTCTCTCCTAATCATCATCGTATGATGTATTTTGACTTTGAAGCTTTTGATATTGGTTTTAGTCTGATCGATTGATCTCTGTACAACTTTCTGAGAAATGGGGTTTCATGAAAATTCGGATTTTATTCCAAGTTTTAAGTCTTGTGTGTGAATCGGATGAACAAATTAGGTTTGGCAGCTTACTCGGTTTCCGACTCTTCTATTCTATGTTTATATCTGTTGATTTCTAATTCTAGCTTGGATTCAACTGGTTTTTCAAGAAATTTGATAGCTGATGATGGTTTAGATGTTTCATCTCTGTGGTTTTCATGAATTTGATATGTTTGAGACTCATCTTTGGGCTTAGTTCTGATTAGAAATCCATGTTTGACTGATTGTTCTATCTTTCTCTAGATCTAACTAGTCAAAAGGTTCCATTTTTGGGGGGTTGATGTATTTTAGATTCTGATCTTGTGAAGTTCATTTAGAATTTTTGTTGCAATCTAGCTTTGTTGTAGAACTTGATCTTCTTCTGGTATGTATAGTAACAATTGAAGAGAGGTTTTTTTTTTTTTTTTTTTCATTTTCTTCTTCAGTTTTGGTTTGACTAAATTAGTAGGATCTAATTAAATGATTGTACGTGTTCTACACGGAGTATTGAATTCCTAATTTAATCATGTTTATGTGAATATCATTTATTTTTGAATTCAATGATATTGATTACTTTGTGTTTATATATGATTTTGATTGTTGCTGAGTTACTCCATGATTTTGTGTGTTTGGCAGGAATTTGGAAGGGTTTTAATTATTCCCAATTAAGATTTGTGGGTTTGGAAAGAGGAGGAGATCGAAGGGACTAAGTTCAGAGTAATTCAACTGAGTAATATCGGTCTCGATTTTGTTTTGGGTCACTTTTCGAGATGATGGCAATCTTCGAAGAAATGGGGTTCACTGGGAACCTCGATTTCATGTCCGTTCATGCTGGGGGCGAAGTAGATCTGGTCCGGGAGACCGAACCGGAGGGGACGGTCGAAGAAGACTACAGTGATGATGATGAAATGGATGTTGATGAACTTGAAAGGAGGATGTGGAGGGATCGGATGCTTTTGAGGAGACTCAAAGAGCAGAACAAGGGGAAGGAAGGGATTGACACCGCGAAACAACGTCAATCACAAGAACAGGCTCGTCGAAAGAAGATGTCCAGGGCCCAAGATGGTATCCTCAAGTATATGTTGAAGATGATGGAAGTCTGCAAAGCCCAGGGTTTTGTGTATGGGATTATCCCTGAGAAGGGTAAACCTGTTAGTGGGGCCTCTGACAATCTTCGTGCCTGGTGGAAGGAAAAGGTGAGGTTTGATCGTAATGGTCCTGCTGCAATTGCCAAGTATCAGGCAGACCACGCCTTACCTGGAGCAAATGAAGATTGTAATTCGGTGGCCTCCACCCCCCATACTCTGCAGGAGCTTCAGGACACCACTCTGGGTTCCCTTCTCTCGGCTCTGATGCAGCACTGTGATCCACCCCAGAGGCGGTTTCCCTTGGAAAAGGGCGTTGCGCCACCATGGTGGCCTACTGGCAGTGAAGAGTGGTGGCCACAACTGGGTTTGCCCAAAGATCAGGGCCCTCCACCCTACAAGAAACCTCATGATCTCAAGAAAGCCTGGAAGGTCAGTGTTCTTACGGCTGTGATCAAGCACATGTCACCCGATATTGCAAAGATCCGCAAGCTTGTGAGACAATCCAAGTGCTTGCAGGACAAAATGACTGCCAAGGAGAGTGCAACTTGGTTGGCCATCATTAATCAGGAAGAGGTCTTGTCTCGAAAGCTCCATCCTGAGAGCTGTCTCTCTCTTCCCACAACTGGAGGGAGTGGATCGTTTTCAATCAGTGATGCCAGTGAGTACGATGTAGAGGGAGTTGAAGATGAACCTATCGAGGAGTTCGAGTGCAAGCCCAGGGACATCAATTTGTTTAATTCAGGAATGGGTGGACTGAAGGATTCAAGGCTACTGGTTCAGCAACCACCTCCACCAATTAAAGGAGAGATCCAGAATTCAGATTTCATCAGGAAGAGGCCAACTGAAGAGCAGGAAATGGTATTGGATAATAAAATCTATACCTGCGAGTACTCTCAGTGCCCATACAGCGATTACCGACTTGGGTTTCTTGATAGGGCTGCAAGGAACAATCATCAATCAACCTGCAGTTATCGGAATGTCCCCTCAGGGAGTGTCTCTTCAGGGTTCGGAATCTCAACGGCATACCAAATTCCCGAGGACAAACCACAAGTTTTCTCTTTGCCCTTTACCCAACCCAAGCCAGTGGCTCCCATGCCAAATCCAAGTCCTTCCAACTTCAATCTATCTGCACTTGGCCTTCCTGAAGATGGGCAGAAAATGATTAGTGATCTTATGTCTTTCTATGATACTAATCTCCAGCGGGGCAAGGGCTCAAACTCTGGAAATGTTGTAGTTAATCTAGAAGATCAAAGCTCTTCGCAGCCAAAAATTCAATTTGATGACAACTTCTATAACCAAGGGGTTGTAATGGGGGGCAACATATTTGAAGAAGCGAACGTGCCTATGAATCAAAACATGTTTGTGAGGGAGGAATCTCAATTTGATCATTGTAAGGGGTTCGATCTGCAGATGGAAACAAATCCGAGCGATGTCACTTCCGAGTTCAGATTTGGGTCGCCTTTTAACTTGTCCCCAGTGGATTATTCAGTAGGTTTACCTAGAGGAACGGTGGATTCACTGTCCAAACAGGACATGAATAACATGTGGTTCATATGAAGCAGAATGAAGCAACTTTCAGGAGCTCAGTGTCAGTATAGTGTAAAAGGTCCGTCAAATTGTTCTTCTCTGATCAGGTGAATGTGCCTGCTTTGGCCAATGGCCTAGGGACATAATTTCTGGTCTGAGTTCAGACTCAGTGGCATTGTTTAGAGTTTGCTTTCATTGCAGGTTTCATGTTGGATATGGGAAATGAAGGATTATCTGATCCAATTTGATCCTGCTCTTGAAAAGGTCCTTTTTATATATAGACTTGGCTGTTGGTGAAAAAACCTTATATTTGTGTTATAGTTAATTTACATATTTGTATTTGTTTGGACATCTTAATTGTGTTGTGATTCTGGGTTCTTTTTTCCTTCTTTAGTCCTCTATGCTATCTTTTGCACATAGAAATTGATTATCATCATCATCAAAGCTCATTCCCGAGATTTTCGGGGTGGCTACATGGATTTTGGTTTTTCAAGCAATGCGATCTTCTCACATATCCTCATCTAATTCAAGCTCAATGATGTCTTCATTCACCGCCTTTATCCAAGTTTTCAACGGTCGTTCCCTCTGTCTACACCCTCCATTGTCCTGTAAAAAAAAATTTATTTGAAATGGGACGAACTTAATTCTAAATTTTCCGGGTCGTCTCCTCCGTCTACACCCTCCGTTATCCTGTAAAAAAACAAACTTATTTCTAAATTTTCCGGTGCCTCTGTATCTCAAGTCATTCATTTTCTTTCAGTATGTTCTAGTACGTCTGGAATGCGCAAATTCATGTTTGTATTATTAAGTCTGATGATTGGATCATTCAGTCTTTTGATGGTTCTGTTGACATGGCATCATGACCATGGTAGTGGAAGCTCTTCAAACAACAGGCATAATGGAGGCCAGTCAGTTGGACTTGGTTTTGGGATTTTAGATTGGTGGTTGGGAGCTTTCATGAGTAAAGCTTGTTCACTCTACTAGTATGAGCCAATAGATTGACCTCAGGAGTAATATCAGCTTAAGATGGGTGATTTAGTGATGTATGGATATGGAATGGTGGGATCCTGACTTTTTATTTTACAGTAGTTTGAGCATTGAAAATGAAAGTGGTATTGGTAGGTTAACAAATACATGTTCATTAAAGCTAGCATAGAATAAGAGAGATTATGAGAAAGAAAGAAGGGAGGTTCCAGCTATTTTCCCTATCCGTGTGTTTTTGTGGTCACGGGTGGTGGGGGGTTTGGATGGGAGTGAGGGTACAAGTCTTATTGCGTAATGGGAATGGAACGAAAATAGAGATTTTCATGTCTGGACACTGCTGAGGGACAAAGTCTCATCTTTCTTTTCGCTTTCTCATTTCTCCCACCATACCAATCTAAATTTCAACTAGGATTAGGGTTAGGGTTATGCGATACCATGAAGTTCGGAGGATATGATGTAAATGCATTCAACGAATTCCAAAGAAAAAATCAGTATCCACACCGAATTTCTGGTCACTACCTAATTTTATGTTTTGCTAAAAATAGGTTGTTCTTGAAAATGAAAAATGAGTGTGGATGGTTGCACCAAGGCGCTTGGGAAGGAGAATAGGTTGTTCTTGGATATGAAAAATGAGTGTGGATGGTTGCATCATAGAGTAGGTTGGTTACTCTATGCCTAAAGAAAAGAAAGCACCATGTCTACTTTTTTGGTAATTGTTACTATCTGCATAACTGATTGATTTTTTTTTTTTTGAAAGGTGAGCTGGGTTTTTAAGGATCCCATAACCTTTCAACTGGGTGACCTATAGGTCAACACTCATTATAAAGTAACCATGCCGCAGGTGAGATTCGAAGCTAGGACGTGGGGGACGAACCCACACAGCCCTAACCACTAGGCCATAACACCATTGGCTACGTAACTGATTTAGCATGGATTCCTCATGGTTTTCGTTTGGTTATTGTTGCTATCTGACTGATTTGGCATGAACTCCTCGTGGAGTAATCTATACCAAGATTATGAAGGACTCGAATAATTGCATTTTTAGTGATCATCACTTATCCGACCAAAATGTTTCTAAAGATATAGATTATGTATGAGATCATCAAACAAGAGAGAAGGTGGATCTAATTGGGGGATTCAATGATGGGAATGCGATGTTTGGGCCATGTTCAGTTGAAAAACCAAATCCCACAATAGAAACTATGAAAGATAGAGAGGGCAGAGAAAAATAACAAAAGAAATCGAGCACATCACGTTGAAGATGACAATGTTTTTTAAAGTCTTCATTACAAATGCACCTATTTGTTTAATTCCTCTAATATAGAAACAAACGTTTTCACAGGATACTAGAGACTGGAGAAAATGATAGCAAAAACTAAAGAGACCATGGAAAAAAAATGACAAATATCAGATCCATATGGTTTCCTATCCCTTGAGCTCTAGTACTAACAAATGAGTTTTGTTAGAGAATTTGAAGTTTTATAATGCTTCATACCATCTTTGTTGTTTTACAAATTTGTGGAAGTCACGCTTATTTTTTTGAAAAATTTAGTCAGGGTTTGGTTAGGACCCCAAAACCTTTAAAAAAAAAAAAAACCCTAGAGGTTACATTAGGTTATGTATTTTGCCTATTGCATCTTCATATAAATAGTTTTTTACATCTTCAACAAATGAGCTAGGAACTATTTCAAAGAACTCAAAGGTCTTCCGTTTATGTAGCCCTCTGTTAATTCTCTTGATGAGATGGCGGAGATCACAGGGGGTCCTTGTTCTTGGCTAACATGGTGTGTGCATTTGCTTGTTGGTGTTTGTATAGCAAATAACCCACATTGAATAGAAAAAATGTGTCTTTTGATTTAAGAAATGATGTGTCTTGATCAACACAACCTTTTGTTATCTATATATTGAATAGAAAAACAAGTTCTTCAAACACATTTTTATATTTTCTAGAGTTATTCATTCTTCTTCACTTCTGCGAGAGATCGCATTCAATAAATTCGCCTGAGCCAACACTCTTGTGCTACGGTGTTGGTATTAGATAGTTGAATCCTGGAAGTGAGACGCCTAAAGAACTACATCACCGAGTAGGGGTGAATTCTGTCTATAAGACATAGCATATCCGCTAGCCTCTATCTATAAATCAAGACTTACCAACTCTGCCAATTCAAGATAGTGATTTCGCAAGCCTCAATCTGCAATACAAGTTAGTAGATTTATTTATTTTATTTGATTTTTTTGTAATCAATTTATAATGCAAATAGTATTTGTATTGTTATATTATTTATTTCAAATAAATTTATACATTGTTCTTATTGTTCTCCAACATTGCCGAGTCAGTGCTGAAAATGACATGCTTTATGCCATAAATTTCGATCAACATAAGCTCAACCTCCATAACCTAGAGCTGATGCTTAATGACTGTGTGGTTCACTGTTGCCCTGGTGCAAGCAGCTATAACTGAGCCGAATTCATCTCTAATTACTGCTCGATATCCACCCACTAATCCTTGAAGAGAGCCATCACTGTTGGCTTTGAACCACCTTGCTGGTGGCTTTTCCTAGTTGCAAGTGAGATGTGTTCTTTGCTCAAAATGAGTCCTTCTAGTTGACCTGGGTCTAGCGCCTAGTTTTCACACCTGAGCGGCATTTTTACACTTTTGCCCCTATCTTTTTAAACACTCTTTAAATATAACCACAACAAAGGAGGGGCAAAAGGGTAATTACGCCCTGCTAGGCGTGAAAACCAGGCGCCAAACCCAGGCCGGCTAGAATTTCTGGCTCAAAATCTAAATCAGTCCTCCACGAACCAAACAGCTGCTGCCTCTTGCATTTGAATCAATAACTACCTTCTTTATTACAACAAGTTTGAGACGAATCTCATCATATATACGGTTTACTAACTCAACAGCTATATGCATTTTATTTAATTCGCACGTTTTAATTATTTGGTAATCATCTAAGAAAAAAAATGGACATTTTAAATTTTTTTAAAAAGGAAAAAAATATTTTGAAATGATAAAAAGTTAATATTTTCCCCAAAAGTGACAACACTAAATAAGTTGTGGGCAATAGCCTCACTGTTACATTCCAACTCAATCTACTATTATAACATCAATTGGATGGTCAGTGTACTCAAATGTGTTACCCATGTGGACTGCCAATTCCCCCCTCCCCTCCCTCGACTTTATTCTTTATTTTCGATAATGCCTCCTTTAATCTATATTTACGAGAATTTCATCATTTTATTGTTTATTTATTTATATTTTATGTCTCGGCACTTTCACACCTGTGAAATTCCGATTTGCCCCCTTTATTCTTTATTTTCGAGAATACCCCCTACTAATTTTATATCTTCTATTTTGATTTTGCCCCCCTTTATTTTTATTTTCGAGAAGGCCCCCTTTTAATTTTATAACTTCTATATACCCATATGTTTTGAAGTAGTTTGACCCGAACAGTGAAAAAAATGAGTTTGTCAAAAACATTTTGAGATTTTCATGTTTACCCCTACGATTTCCTTATAGCTCTTTTTCTCTTTAACAATATTTTGGGAAAATGCTCCAATGTCTCGAGGCACATCACATTTGAAATTTACCCTCTTAGTGTATGTTTTTCTCATTGATTTATGTAATTTTGGATTATAAATTTTATATTTCATTTATGTCTTATTATGTGTTCTTTTCATTTTTTTTTTCTTTCAATCAAAAAACATATTGGCTCATATCTTTCCGTTTATTCTCGCATTATAAATGTTAGTTTTAGTTTTTTCCAAGAGGTTTGAATTTTTAATTTTTAATTTTTATTTTATAGTAACCCATATCATATTTAGTAATTTAGTGACCCATTTGGGGAGTGCCGAAGGCACTACACATGGACCAAGGTTGGCACGGGTACACGCTATGTGAAAAGTATACGACACGACTTATACACTAGTAATAATATAAACAACCTTATCACCAAGCCTTAAATTACTAATTTTAGTGTAAGTAGCTAATTTTATGACTCAATATTTTCGTAGGTGACCCCTTTAGAAATATCTGTGGTTTCCTCAGTAATTCATTGCAACACCCAAGGAGCTTCACAAAAATATGGATAAAATGTAAAAAAGTACCCAAGTTGTATAAAAAAATGGATAATATTTAATAGTGCCTAGACGCCAAGGATTGTGATTTCGCGAAATTATACGAAATTTTGCTGAAATTTTCATTTTTTGAAATTACGAAAAGAAAAAGGGCGAAAGAAAAAAATTATATTTTTTCAAGGGTTTTTTTTCATAAATTTCGAGGTTTTTTCATAAATTTTGTTTTTTCGGTAAAACTACAAAAACCAACTAATAAAAATTACATTTTTTTCTAGATTTTTTTTTTGAAAATTTTTGAGATTTTTGTAAATTGTTTTCTAATTATCATTTATTCTAATTATCATTTGATTTTTGAAACCAACCCCTAATTTCCTAATTATCACTTCTTCTACTCATATATTAATTTTTAAAGGTACTAATTGATTTTCTAATTATAGTTATTTTGATTTCATTTAATTTGTTTAATACATTTATTTAGTTGCATATTATTTTTTTCACATATTTAATATACCCTGAAAATTCATTATATATTTCATATATCCTTGAAATTTTTACGTCTTTTCTTCACACACTGAAATATTTCACGAACTATTTCTTAAAATCAGGAGACCGAAATTAACTCAAAAAAATGAAATCACAATCATTGCTAGACGCTATATAAATCTTAAACAAGAGGTGGGAAAAAGAGTCAAGTACCGAGTATATTGCCAACCTTTACATTTAAATTTCTATAATTTATATTCTTTGTGATTGTAAGTAAAAATCAAGCAATTGCTAAATCAAACCAAACTGTCAATAATGATGAACAATAGATGTCAATGTATCCTTCCCTTGCAATCTCAAATATTGCTACAAATTAATGTAGCCGATTAAGGATTTGGATGAGAATGACAATTATCGGAACTAGGGTATCTCGATGCCGCGGAATAAAGGATATAATTGACGAGATGGTCTCAAGGCCAAATCCTGTAAATTTTACTCAATAAATATCAAATATCCACACATTATTCATTATTGTTGCATGGTGGGGCTTATAAGAACAATGGAATTTTAGATATTGGGAATAAATTTAAGAAGCTTTTTAAGTTTCTTCCAACCATCTAAATCAGTTAAAATAAAAGTCAATAGACGCCATAGTTGAACAAACCCCTCATCACTTCCTCTCTCTTTCTCTGTGTGTGTCCCCATCCCTTGGAGTGGATAAATATCAGCAAAAAAAGGTAAAAGAAAAAGTCATTGTCACTAGTGCCAACTGGAAGGAAAGTGCCAAGAAAAAAGAGTCTTTCCTATTGGTGATGGGATAATATGATTAATTAAGGCATAGATTAGGTAAGAGGAGGTGCTCATTAACTGCAATTTTGAATTGAAAATTGACATCTAAATGGATTCTCCACTACTTTTTATTTTAGATTAGGGTCTAGGATTCATAGTTTCCATCAATCTGATGTTTGATTTCTTGTCTTTGTTTTCATTTTCATTTTCTTTTCCATGAAAGTTGACACATTTTAATAGTAGGGAAATGAAACACTTGCACCCATCCATGATGTAGGGTTTGCTTTACCAGATTGTGGGCTTGAAATTTTGAAGCTTCCTAACATGAGTGAAGGTCCAGTCATTCAACAAGTTTAAGCAATCTGTCAAGGCGGCTCTTTTGTATATATGCAACCAACCCTAAATACCTTCAGGATAAAGGGCTCTTAACGTGCAAAATAGCTTAGTTTTAAGACTTTGTGACGAATGGTATACTCTATTTTTTTTGTATAGAGGATAAGAGATGATGATCAAGACGACGAGATCTCAACTTTGTTAATTTATTCATTTGACCATTCATTTACTCCTTGCGTCCAACGTTAAGTCTCATTAGCACCGAGGTAACTTATCTAAAAGTCGGCTCATCCTGAATTTTTATCATTGTTTAGTAGGCAAGTCATATGTCTAACTATATTATCAATTATCAATCAAGATAAGAGCTAGAAGTAGCTTTTTAAAATATGTTTGGAAGGTCTGAAGATACTGTGAATGAATATGAAAATACTAGTCTAGGGTTCCATAGTATTTCCACTTTCCTCCTTCATATCTATTCATGGGCTTGGACAATTTTCTCAGTAGATGGTAAATCAGAAGAGAAGTGCAAAATTCCTCCTAGCCCTCTTAGGGACTCAAAGAAAATCTTCGTTTTCCTTGAGAATTCATTTAAGAGAAAGCACCAGTATGTTGTTTCATTGACAAATACAAAATTTTCATGGAATTGTTAACTGTTGTTTGAATTAGTGTTCTAAAAAGTGCTAGGCGGTGGGCGAGCGGCGCTTAGGCGATACCTAGGCGGTCTTAGGTTTTGTATTATAACTTAAATAATTTACAAAAGTTAAGCATAATACCTTATCAATTACATCCAATTTAATGCCAAGATACATATGCAAAATTTAAAAACATGAAAAATTAACAATCATGAACAAAATTTATTAAAACTCAAATGACTGAAGTTGGTCATGATGGGTACTTTATACAAAGTTGAATTTGTGGACAAATATCCAAACCTACTCTTTTATTTTTCTTCAAATTGTATGAATAACCTCAGTCATGTTTGATAAAATCTACATTACTAAAATTTGTACCGACAGATCAATCATCCTTCGCTACATTTAGACATATACTGAATAAAAAACAATTAAATTGTTTATTTCCAAAAAAGATGAAAGAAAAATAAAATAAGAACACAATCCACCTTATTAAAAAAAATAAAACTCGCCCAGACCTCGCCTAAGCCGCCCAAACCTGCTTAGACCGCCCAAACCCGCCCAACATGAATCTGAGCGTTTTTCTAACGCCTAGGCGCCGCCTAGGCCGATTTTTAGAACACTGGTTTGAATAACCAACAGTTTTCCATAAAGCAAGTACTTAACTTAATTTTTCTTTATTACACTTGTATTATGTTCATTTCATGAATCATAGTTGTACATGTTCCAAAACACGGACATAGATCGACAACACACATCTCAATGCATATTAACTTTGAAGGGCAAAAATATAGTTTTGCAAAAATTATAAAATATTTGATGCTAAGATCAGAACAGTCAATGCGAGTGCCGAAATCAGAGTTACGATTTGCACTTTAGACTTGGTCAAAGCCTAGTCAAAATAAATCAAAGCTCACTCAGGGTCTAGTCAACGGCCAACATTCAAGAATGACCATGGTCAACTCAGGTCAATAGTCAAGAATGATGATGGTCAATTCTAGTCAGTAATCAAGCATGGTCAACGATCAAGGTCAAAAGGGTTCATTTTTCTTGGTTTCTAATCCTTGGGGGAGTAGAGGGAAAATAGGAAAATTAGCCACGAAAAATATTGGGTCATCAAACAACTTTAACACCCATTCTAAGCGGAACCGATTCCTTTTCCATGGAAAATGTGCATATCAAACATACCCTTAGAAATATACTCCTTTAAAACCAAAATCCTAAATTTCTTATTGAAAGTATTGGACAGATTACATCAAGATCTTTGGAGGTTGTTGATCATAGAACTATGAAAATACATGGCTTATGCATAGGCTTGACTTGACTTGATATTTAATTGATAAACTTGACTTGTGAGTAATAAACCGCCTAAGCATTTAAGACACAAGCTGGCGTAGCCATCACCATGTTAAGAGCTAGACGCCTTTCCGGCACACCGATGCCATCACCAGACTAGGAGTCGGGATGTCATAGTCTCATCATATTATAACGGATGCATTCATTGCTCCTATAGTAATTGTTACAGCTTACTATTATATAACTAATACCATACTCACTAAACCACTTTTATAGATCTAGTGAGGATTAAATCCCTGACTTTTGATACCATTCATCACAAGATTCACAACATCTATTGTTGAATTGACAATGCCTCAGTGTTATAAAAGTGAAAATTTACATTTAATAATCATCACGCAAACAACCACTTATGTGTGTGGGACACAACATGACTTATTTGGATTTTTGTGACATCATCCTGTCTCCATTGATTCACGACACCCACTTTTCTCGAGAAGTAATCATAAAATTTTCCTTGAAAAAAATCAAAATTTTGTTGAAAAATACTTTTAATAAGGGAAAACTTGTTAATAGGTTCGTGGCAGCATCCCCCTAACTAAAAGTTTTAACCAAGGAATTAAAATTTGGGTTTTTTTTAGTTTGGCCCTCACTGGTTTATATCTAATAGAGTCTGACCCTCATTTTAAAAATTAATTGAGTTTAATCCTCAAACTCACGTTGACTGTCCTGGTCAATATTAGTCAAATACATTAATTTCCCTTGACCATTTGAAATCCCATAAAATCCACAAATACCCTTGATTTAGATGGCACGTGCAAGTCACATGCTAAGTTCAAATCCATCCAATGCAAGTTTTGAAAAAATATAAATGAAGGATTTTTAATGATTTACATACAAGTAAGATATTGGAAAAGTATATAGCAAAGATGCAAACACAACCAATATATAAAAGTTCGTCCTTCTTCTGTATATTGTTTTCATTTTCAAATAATCCTTCTTGGGATGGGATCACACAACATATATTTTCTCTATGTCATAAATTCTTGATTTTGGAAAATATGAAATTATTAAAAGATCTCATTAAATAAGTAAATATCTTCACAAAAAAAAGGCAAAAACATCTTTTTGTAATTGTATTTTGAAAATAAGTTGGGAAACTAAGTATAGTATGCAAAATTTTATCCCACAAACACACGCATGTATTTATGCAGGAACCTTGAGAGTTTGTAGAAAAATATAATTTCAAATTTTTTTTAATGATTTTTATATGAGAAATAAAAAATGGTTGAGAGTTTTTGAAAAATACTAATCGAGATTAATGCTCTGGCACTGAAAATAGAGTATTAAAAAAAAAGAAAAGAGCTCACTGGAATTGTACCTTTTTTGCTTTTTGTTTTTTGTTTTTTTATAGACAGTTCAGAATCAATAACCTAAATTTTCGCATGGTCTATAACATTGGATTTGTGGACGCCCACTTGAGTGGCAATCCAAATGATAAAATATAAAATTAGGGTAATTTTATAAGGTTCTTCTAGATTTTTAATACTTAATGGTCAACTGAGATGGTGTTGGAAAGATTACAAATTTAAAATTACGTCAACCATTGGATGGAATTTGGATTTAGCATGTGACTTGCACATGCCACTTAAGTCAAGGGTATTTGTGGGTTTTATGAAATTTAAACGATCAAGGGAAATCAATGTATATTTTTAGCATTGACCGAGAAAGTCAACGTGAGTTTGAGGGTTAGACTCAAATAGTTTTAAAAATGAGGGTCAGACTCTGTTAGGCATAAACTAGTGAGGGCCAAACTAAACATGGTGCTGGTAATATTGACAACTACCAGAGAAATTTGTTGGTAAAAATCAAATGTCTTTACCATTAAATTGTTTTCTTGCAAGAAAACTTTTATTTACCTATGAATTTTTCTCAAAAAAGCTTTGAATCATCGAGAAAATTGTAGTGTGAAAAGGTAACTACCTTAGAACTTTTTCGTTGGTCTTGTATGGTTTTACCTTATTTGGCCCAACGAATAAAATGCGTGTATATCAACGAAAGTTGCCATAGGTATTGTTAACAATTACCAAGGAAATTCGTTGGTAAAAAAATAAAATTGTTGCCAAGTTCATTGGGAAATATCGGGTTTTTTTTAAAGGAAATATATTCGTTGGTAAAAAACATATATATACCAAAACGATAAAACACCCAATCTATCTCTCAAACTCTAAGGACACCACTCTTGGTGTTAACAACTCGTATACGACGGTGTAAATTATTTTAGGCCCACTATGGAAATAAATCTATTGCAATCTTTACCAGTTGAGCTATTTGAATAATTGTGTTGTTTGAAGCAACTTTATAGCTTATTAAATCAAATTACTCTTCTTTTGCATAAAAAAATGATTGCTACGTGTATAATAGGGACCAAAAATAATATTTCATCACTATAAATTAGGACTAAATATTTTAACGACTATAAGTTTATATAAAATATTTACCACTTTTAGCAATGAAAAGAAATCCAGAATAACACAATTATAATTAGCAACGAAATACTAATATCATTTCAATGCCAGATATACTGTTGAAATTGGTTATATTCTCAATGAAATAAAATTAAATTGTTGTAAATAACAAAGCGAGCCATAAAAAGAAAAAATATTCATGAAATTTTTTTTATCAATCTTTAGCAATGAAATAAATTGTTACCCATAATATTATATTAACAATAAAATAATATTGTTAAGAAAATGCTAGCCAATAAAATAATAATTTGTCGTTATAAAATAGTTAGTGAGCTTTAACGAGAAATTGATTTTTCATGAAAGTAATTATCACGTTTTACATACGAAAACAATTTGTTACCAACAAGGTTATAATTACCAACAAAATTTTATTTCCTTGCTACAAATATTTCATTAAAAAGATGTTGTTTCCAACAAAAAAAAAGTTGCCAATAGTGTAACAATTTTTGACGAAATTTTACTTTGTTGCTATAAATTAGTAAACGAGCTTTAACAAGAAAAAAACTAGTGGAAAAAATTATCAATCATTATCAATGAACCGAATCCTTACTAGTAATGTGATTATTATCTATGAAAAACATATTTCCTTACTAAAGATACGTGAATAAGTGTTAATATGATGTTAACAAGGAAAATGATCTGTTTTTAAAATTAGTCTTCTTTAGCAACAAAATATTTCATTCTAGATGATGCCATACCAATGAACTATTATTTTGTGGCAATAAAAAATATTTCAATGTTAAGTCAATTCGGCGGAAAATTCGGTTCGGAGGGAATGCTTCCTGCCACCATTTAATAAGGAAAATTTCCACAATATATTTTGATGGAAAAAGTAACAAATTTATGGTTTTTTCAAAGATTTTTTTTTCGTTGACAATGATACCATATTAACAAGGAAATTAAAATTCGTAAATTTATTTTTTTGTTAGTAAATGATAGATTCCTCGTAATCACATGATATTTCTTCTTCACGGGCTCCCAATTATTCAACTAGAAGTATCTATGAAAATGATTGATTTCATGATAGAAATATCATTTTGGCTTGGAAAAGATAGTTTCCCCCTTCTATCAATCTTTGTTCTTCCATGTTATCTTTTTGTGCATTTATCAATGACACCCCACTTGTTCGTTCGACTACCCTAGATTCTACCACTATCTAATGCTATACTCAGAATCGATGAATTTTCATCAAGCAATATCTCCTTAGGTTTGGAATGTTCCACCTATATGAACATAACAATGGCTAACCCCTTTATTATGTAAAAATATATGGAGCATCCCTTGTTTCTAGGCTAGGACTTGTTTGTGATTCTATATATGCAAACTAGTTCTAGGCTCAGACCTTGGCTTGAATTGGACTTGACCCGACCCTTTCATTAATTAGATATTTATTTTTACGATAAATATTATCTGAATCAAATTCAACATTAACACGCCATATCTAGTCTTTTATCTTAGTGTTCTATCCAACATAACTCTTTTATCAAATCAAACGTTCCCTTGGCGAATACTTATATTAAGAGTGAATCTAGAATGGGAACTGGTTAGAAGGAGCCTTATTAGGGACTTTAGCAATAAGGGGTGAATATACAATTGATCCGGTTATCAGAGATCCCCAAACTTCTCGCTAAAAAGAAAACTTCATTGTTCTTCTCTTATACGAGGCTTACCTATATTCAACTTAAGAGCTACCAAACCTTTCTTTGTTTCATCTCTTATAGTTGTGGAAAATTGAATAGGTTATCCTTCCATGATCCCTAACAACTCTGTCTGGAGTGAAAACACCTTGAAAAATGAGAAATGATGTGAGAGGGGAAGATTTTATGAATATTTGCTAGAAGCTTCGAAATGATTTTCTAAACCACATTACAAAAATTGATATGCCAAGAACTTATCTGACATTAATACTTCAATATCTTCTTCTGGTAGCTAATCTGGCAATATAATTTCTTTTTCTATACTTTGTATAGCATTTTAGGGATTAAAGTTATTGTTGAGCCTCCGAAAACTCCATAACTGGTTGTATTTCTAAGAAAACACGACATTCTAGAAGAAACATTAAGAAAACTATGAAGGGTTTAGTGGAAGGTAAGGTTCCTCCTAGTAGAGCTCATGGAAAAAGAAAATTTTTAATGGTTGTCTGAATTTTAAATTTTGATGCATATTGACATCATGAGGAAATTACATATTTATTACATTTATTTGTTAAGCTGTTGAAATTCCATGAACACTTTTACATTAGTTTTTCTTAATAAAGCCATACTTTATGAAATTGACAATGTTTATGGCGGCTAAGTGTTACAATGTAAGAATCTAACAGATCATAAACCAAGACCTCATGTCAGTAATCAATGCGTACCTGAAGTCGCCATTGATGAAAAATATCCTCCCAGCAATCCTTACGAACTAGCAACATGCAGCGGAGAGATAGATCTTCCACCTCCAGAACCTTTATCTTGTGTTTATCAAACCAGATGGGAAAAGTAGGAGATATAGAAGTTAGGTTTGGAATGAGGACATCAACCGTATATATAGAGCCCTAATTTTATTATTAGCCCCTCATCAATAACAAAATTATATTGGGACTTAAATTGGTATCTACACATAAATAACCTCCATACTCAATTTAGTAATACATGTCAAGACATAAAACATGTAATTAGAAACATGTTTATGACCCTAGTCTTGTCTCTTAATGATTACAACTAATCGGGTCTAATCAAACACCACTCATCTATAGTTCGACAATTTACAACGTATAATAATATGAACTATGTAGATCCACTTTAAGGGAATATTCTAACAATCTCCCACTTGGACTACATAGATCATCCATAGATTATACATTGTAAAATTTATGAGCTCAAAACTTGACTATCGAGAGTTGTGAGCGTCGTCTCAAAACAATCCGGTGCATTAAAAATATCAATATAGGATCATAGCGGCATTCACCACATTTATAGTGGTTGGACCCATCCATGGTCACAAATATCAATACAATCAACGACATAGATTAAAGTATGGATGTGTAGCATGAAAATGACATATAATGTGATCTCTGATCATGTCCATTTTCAACTGGTCCTACCTTATGATTCAAAATTGAATAACCTTATTCTACTTCATCAAACTATATATGTACAACCATAATTGAAAATGTAGAAATCTTTATTTCAGAATCATCAATAAACTAAAGGTGATCATCAATGACAATTAGACATGGAAATATTAACTCCCACTGATAAGGAGCATCATAAGAACTAACAACGTCGTAAATGAGAAACATGCTCATCTTCGAACACCTTATGTGGTACATTCTTAATTGTCATAAGATGATTCTGAACCCTTTCTTTAATGACAAAAAACTTGAAGTCGATATAACTTAGAATGAACGATTGTCATTCTCTGAATAAAACCGGTAGCTTTATTTCATAATGTTTTTGAATGAAAACTATAGCGTGAAGCCCTAAAAAAATTTCTTTATAACCATAATGTTTGATCACATGCTTTACATCAAACAAAGAATTCTTCTGGGCAATATATTAAAAATTTAACCTGAATATCCAATCCAATTGATTAAATCTATAATATGTGAGCATAAACTTGTGTTCTTTTTTTAAAATACTGCAATAGCTAATTAGTTAGCATTCTTCAATTATGAATATCAGCCAAACATTCCATTGATATGCATAATATCCAAATACGGATAAAATTTTAGCATACATTATACTCTCTACTTCCTAAGTATAAGAAATTATTTCCATGTATTCCTTTCATATATAAATCATTATTTGCACATTAGAGCAAACTCAACTTATCACTCGTAACAACGAGTACTTTACCTAGTGCAAAGAACTTACCAAGTGCTAATTCAATAAATATCTGGTTAGACCATTAATACTATATGATCGGTGCAATTCGTCTGCATGTCTATCACCAAATATGTTATAGCAAAATTTTTTTTAATAAGAAATTTTGTTGAATGGAATGAACAAATGACACAATTTTCAAGTAGAATTTCATCTATATATAGCACTAGAAAATAATAAATTTGCTCCCACTAATCTTATGAGAAACACATTGATCAACCAGATTTTTCTCAAAACCAAAAAAGGAAATTACTCAATCAAACCATTGACGAGATGTTTGCTTTAAGCTATAGATGGTTTTCTTTAATTTCCAAGTTTTATGGTATGAGTCTTTTATTTCAAAACCCTGCAACATATCCATTCAGAAATGCAGTCTTAAGATCCATCTAATGTAACTCTTAGTCATAATGAGCTACACGGGCCAAAATAATTCTAAAAGAGTCTTTCATGAAAACTGGAGAGAAAGTCTATTTGTAATCAATATCTTCCTTTTGAGTAAAACCTTTAGTCACAAGACGTGCCTTATATCTTTTGATGTTACATTTGGAATGACATTTGGTTTTAAAAACCCATTTGCATTCAATTGGGTTCACCCCCTTAGGTAACTCGACAAGATCCCAAAGTCGTTGTCCTTCATAGACTTTAACTCATCTAGCACAACATTCATCCAATATGGATAATGAACACTTTGTTTGACTTGAAGAAAAGTGACAAGATCATTTTCCATTTCTATATCAAACTCATGCTTGTTGAGATAAACTACATAACCATCAGAAATAGCAGATGTCCTATCCACATTGGATTTCCTTACTGGCATTCGTAATTGAGGAGGTTGAGGTGCTTCTAGATTTAGCAGAATGCGGTCCAACTATATCTTTGTGATTTGCATCCGCATCCTGTTCAAGAATAGGTATGATCACGTTAACATGTTGAATATCTATCATAGGAATGCCAACACATTCTTCAAAAGTAATATTTCAGGATTGTGTACTCCCACTATTCTCAACATCCTCAATAAACTTGGCATTATCCGTCTCAATTAAGGTAATAGTAGAGGGGCAATAAAACTTGAATCCCCTTGATCTTTATGAATATCCAATAAAGTAGCAACAAACAGCTATGGAGTCCAATTTTCCTTCACGAGGCTTGTAAGGCCTAGCCTTAGCTGGACACCTCCAAATATGTAAGTGCCGAATGATAGGACGTCTACCAATCCATAGCTCATATGGGGTTCTGTTGACTGCTTTATTGGGTAATCTACTAAGGATATAAACTGCAGCTTTTAGGGCCTCTCCCCAAAGAGACTCTGCCAAAGTAGAATGACAAATCATGCTCCTAACCATGTCTTTTAGGGTCCAATTTCGTCTATCAGATACATCATTTTGACGTGGTGTTCCTGGTATGGAGTATTCAGGGATGATGCCACATTCCTGTCAGTACCTCACAAATGGTCAGTACCCCACAATGCTCCTAACCCTTCATAGTTTTCTTAATGTTTCTTCTAGAATGTCGTGCTTTCTTAGAAATACAACCAATTATGGAGTTTTCGGAGGCTCAACAATAACTTTAATCCCTAAAATGCTATACAAAATATAGAAAAAGAAATTATATGGCCAGATTAGCTACCAGAAGAAGATATTGAAGCATTAATGTCAGATAAGTTCTTGGCATATCAATTTTTGTAATGTGGTTTAGAAAATCATTTCGAAGCTTCTAGCAAATATTCATAAAATCTTCCCCTCTCACATCATTTCTCAATTTTCAAGGTGTTTTCACTTCAGACAGAGTTGTTAGGGATCATGGAAGGATAACCTATTCAATTTTCCACAACTATAAGAGATGAAACAAAGAAAGGTTTGGTAGCTCTTAAGTTGAATATAGGTAAGCCTCGTATAAGAGAAGAACAATGAAGTTTTCTTTATAGCGAGAAGTTTGGGGGTCTCTGATAACCGAATCAATTGTATATTCACCCCTTATTGCTAAAGTCCCTAATAAGGCTCATTCTCCCCAGTTCCCATTCTAGATTCACTCTTAATATAAGTATTCGCCAAGGGAACGTTTGATTTGATAAAAGAGTTATGTTGGATAGAACACTACCGTATACTCTACCATAGCGTTTCTGAAATGCTATTGTCTTCCCTCACGTAACATTTAACAAATGCTATTATATTAGTTTCTATAGCGTTTCTGAAGGCCCTTTTTTTTTTTTTTTTTTTTTTTTTTTCTATAACACTCATCAAGTGCTATCAAATGACTTTTTATAACATCTTATAAGTTTTATTTCTAGAAAATAAAAATAAAAATGTGCCAAACTTAAACATTTCCATGAATTGAGGCAAAGCAATGTAATTAATAAGATAATGTATTACATTGAGTCACAAAATCTATCAAATAATAAAGATCATACTACATTTATTTCAATTGAATAATAAAGATAATGTATTACATCGAGTCACAATCCTTTCTAGTTTCCAACTTCATTGCTTTGGTTCTCCCCTTCCTTCATTGTTGATGTTGGTTCAACTCCTCAACATTCTCATTTGAGCTTTGAACAAGGTCATGGTTGGTGTTGTTCCGTAGATCATTGTGGTCGCGATGAATTGTTTCAATCCTCCACTGAAGCAGGTCAGAAAGGAAGGAACAGTAAAGTTAATGTTTAGTGCGGGTACAAATTTCAAATACATTCTATGCATTTAGATTAAAGCTGTAGAAGAGGACCTGAAATTGTGGTACTTCAGTTATATTAAAACAGTTTTGAGGGCATACCTCTAAAGCAATAACAACATCGAATGTCCTCTTTTCTTCAACCAACTTTTCTGTCAATAATCTGCATGAAAGTATGAAACAATCTGTCAACAATCTATATGAAACACAGATTAGCATTGTCAGTTTAACTTTAACTGGTTCAATCCGTAGCTTAGTACAAGAGAAAGAAATTAAGAAGAGCTTGGACTGATGGCACTCACAAGAATTTATTGTGTATGCAGTCTAGATGATTATGAACAAGTGACTGTTAATGCAACATACTGAAAAAACAAAACATGAACATAAATAACAACTGACATAGTCCGCCATATGTTTACACACATTATAAAGTAAAAGAATTTTAGTAATACACTGACAGTTACAACCTATAAATTATAACATATTAACATTATTGCAACTTGTACTGGTTTATATGTATATGTCTAACTAGTATTCATCAAGGTGTGTCCCAAAGACTTGGGAGGAGTAAACACTATTGCGCAGGTGCAATAAGAATATGTAGTCCGATAACTGAAGCCAAAACTTCGCAACTTCGACATCAAATGGTCCACCTCTTGGATCTTGTAACCTACTATGCCAAGATAAATTAATAACAATAACAGAAGTGAAGAAAGTGTTTTTGCACCATGAAAACAAATAGTTTAGAACTTAGAAGTTCTCATTCAACATTGAAAAATTTTAGACATTGAAGGCAAGGACAGATCTGGACATAAACTCTTTACTGCTGCAAACAATACTCCATCACACATAGAAAAGTGGTTCTAGGCCCATAGAATCAGTCCACCATTTTGCTCCCATTAACACAAGCAAAATGGTAAACAAGAACAAATACAGTAGAAACAAGAACCTGACAGCATGAACAAGAACAAATACAGCATGAACAAGAACAAATACAATAAGAAGTATGCTAAACAGACAACTGAGTATAGCTTGGTGTTCATAAACAAAATAAAGGCAGACATTAAACCAGGTTTCGACATCATCACCTACAAACTTTTCCAACAAAGCAACATAAACAACCTAATCAGACAGGGAGCAATACAATTGGGCACTCCATATATGTCATATTAGACACACCATGCAACTCTCTAGTACAAAATCAAAGTTCCAAAACCTAAGTTAACAAAGTAAATTAACAAGGTAATGATTAACATTTCATTCATTTCATTCAAAATACAGAGCATTTCAACTCAAAAATACATCAAAGCAAAGTAGCAAACACAGAGCATTTCTTCAAAGCTATCTCTGATACATCAAAGCAAACCATATTTGAAGCAAAGCTACGAAAGAGAGTGAGGATATTCAGTCTAAGTTCATGACATGATATGGGCAACATTATGAGTATTACAAAAGCAGATATAACAGAACATCATTCAATCTGTTCACAAAATGTAGTTAATCAATATTTCCTTCTATGACATCTATAAAAAAATTATGAAAGTAGACATTTCGGGGCACCAACCTTCATGATCTTGACTATTTGTTTCAGAGCAATGTAGGGTATTTCCCATGATCTGAAAAACGGTGAAATTTTGATCTCACTCAGATTTTGGTTCGTTTATTTCAGACAGTCCAGACTGTAAGTTCTAGAAAGAATTCATAAGTAAAATTGTAATAGAAAGCTAGGACAAACATTCCCCAAATCCTGTTGAAAATCTTAAAATATGTCTTACTTCCTAAGTTCTCTTCACTGGGGGTTATGATTGAAGGGAACATGATTGCTCAATTACTTCCACATTCAATTGACAGAAGTAAACACCTAAGTTTAAGAGACTATGATTTTAAGAAGTTACGACTCAAAAGGATGTTTCAACTTTGAACTAACCTCATCAACAAAGATTACACAAGGAGCAATTTTACTTGCTAGTGAAAAAACTGCTTTGACATATTTTTCTCCTTCACCAAACCACTGAAAGCAATTTAAGATATGTGTTAGTTCAAAGAAACTCAACATAAGGCTACATTGATATCTCTAGATTCGGTTCATAGCAATACCTTTGACGCAATGCTCGACATTGAAATGTTAATGAAGTTGGCACCTGCCTCAGTGGCGACAACTTTTGCAAGCATGGTTTTGCCTGTACCAGGAGGACCAAAGAGCAGTATTCCCTTGCAAAGGCCATCCTGCATATCACAAGGATGATTAGATGAACTCCAGAGGAAAGAAAACCTCTACCCTTAAATACCCAAGAAAACAGTATCGCCTATGTGAGCAGTTCAGGCACGATATGGAAGTAGGATCCAAGATCAAAACATAGTGGGTACAATACAAAACTCAAGAATAAAATAATAATAAGAAGTCAAAATCATACCATAGAGGTTACAGTTTTTCCGCTCTGGAAGAAGACACAGAAGGAATTTTGGAGGGCCCGGGAGCCTGGGTTTTAAGTTTCTGTACATCTTGTCAACCCTTGCCACATGCTTCAATCTTGACTCCAAAAGAAACAGAATTCTGTAGCAAATTAACATATTTTGCAGCCAAATGATCCTCTGCAACGAAAGAAAAAACTGTTGGAAGTAATGACTTGTTTTGCAGCCAAATGATCTTTCAGTGTGGCTTAACAAACCTGCTGAGATAAGCTATGTGAACCAATGGCCATGGCAACGGAAAGAACAGTTGGCATTGCAATTGGAATCTGACCAATAAGTAGCACCAGAAGACTGTCAATACCAGCACGATAATTCCTTCCTTGAATCCCATAGATTACAATGAGTTCAATAAGCATCCCAATGGCAATTGAACAGATACGGAAGTATCCAATTGATGTTAAAACCTGGAAACAATCAAAGAAAGTTATTGTTGAACAAAGTGCAACACATACTTTCAGGTACAAACCAATAGGCGCCATCAACTGATCAAAGAGGTAGATTTTCGATTTCAACCAGGATACATATTATGAAATAACCACTCGAGAATCCAAACTTGATCCCCAAACACAAACCCCAGACTCCAAAATTGCAAAATCTGAAATACCCAGAGTCTAAAATTGCAAAATCTACAATACCCATCATCAGATTCGGACCAAAAACCACAAACAAGAATACCCAGACCACAAAATTGCCAAATGTTGATACACAAATCAATAAAAAAAAATTACAACTTTAACAACGTACTTACTACCCTCTTCATGAAGGAGCTTCTTCTTCTTCTTCTGCTCCTTGTTCTAAGAACCGAAAGACAGGAAGAGAAACACCAACAGGCGCTGAAACAGAAAGAAAAGTTGAATAAGAAATAATGATGACAGAGAGACAGAAAAAATAATACAAGTCTGTGTTTTATCTTTTGTTTCTTCTTCTTCTTCTGCTCCTTTGCTTCTTTTGTTCTGCAGAAATGTGAGAAAAAGACGGCTCTACAAGTCTGTGTTTTATCTTTGACTCCAGATACTACAAGTCTTCAAGTTAGGTTGGTCGATGACTCTTCTACACACATCAAAGTAAGCACAAAAAATCCCTTACTTTCAAGTAATCTTCATCGTTTCTTATTCATAGTTCACAGTATGAAGCAGAAAGAAACTAATTTGAGGCATTGATCAATAGCACAAGTTACCTTCATCTGCCACAGCTTCAACATGATTTTCATTATCAATCACAGTAAAGGAGATGTTGCCCAACCACAGAACTTCAGCAAGCATTGCAAAAACACTGTTTTGATCTTTTTTGCTCACATGAACAATATCGAGAGCTTCCTGGAAGGAGAGGTTCAGGAGCATCAAATTTAAATCTTAAAATATTGCAGGAAAATACACATGTCAACAGGGAAGAAATGAACCAATAGTAGAAGTACTGGTACCATAACAGTATGAAACCTTTCGGCGACATCAACTCCTGCTATAGAATAGCAACTACTTTGCTTAAGATACTTGTATTCATTCGCATTCTTCAACTTTAACGTCTCTGCATTTCACAACAAAATCAAATCAATATGTAATATTTCTTATTAAAATAAACAAATAATTCTGGACTCTAAAATTTGAAAATCTAAAGAGTACTAGGAGATAAACCTTTGGATCTCCACTCTATTACATTTTGCAACCTGGTTACAGTTAGTTCTATTAATCATGTAGAAGTTGTTGATGGTGATGAGACCTTATTCAGAAGTTTACACTTTACAGTCATGAGGCATATATATTCCTAACCATGGAGCTATGTGTGGAGAAGGTGGCCACAGTCATATTAAGTTATTAACTGATGAAACAATAATTAAATTTAGTATTCAGGGATCCTTATAGATCTTTATCCAATTCGTGACCATTATCTTGAAATCCTAGGATATAACAGTGACCAAACATTTACCAGAAAACATATCAGCATAAGAAACCTATGTAGTGGTTCGTATGTCATCTAATTTTCTTAATAAAAAATTAGGCACATAACCTGAAACATGTGGTAAGTTTTTCACTGTAGAAAGTCGCACCAATGAGTAGCATATGACTTCATAGATATACAGTGACTATTGCTACGAATCTGCAATTATCTAAGAAATCTCCATCCATTTTAGGTATTAAGCACCAATGAAATGAGAAGAGTCAAATAAAAATACTTAATTATATTCATTATTTGAGGTTGCATGATATTTATGTCTAATAAAGTAACAGAAACATAAAATAGTTCATGTATCATATGTTGAAGTATATGAATCATTTTTGCTCAATTCTTAAAAATGCTTCAAGTCTTCCAATAGAAAATCAAGAAATTATAACACGCATCGGACCCAACTACTTTATCATTGTGGTACCTGTCTACTTCATCACGAGCTTAGGACTGACTATAGAGTCTAGACTATAGACTATAGTAAATGTATCCTTAGGTCTCTATAACTTTTACCTTTGTTTTTCCAACCAAAAACAATCAATCATAAACATAATGTTCAGATTGCATTCTGTGTATGTTTTAAAAATATAGATAATGTTATAATACACATAACCATGTCCCTGTCCTAGAATTTATACAATTATGTATCATATTTTTGTATACCCTGTCAGTGTCCATAACCATATCCATATCCATATCCAAACATTATAGGTAGTAATATTCACAAAACTAAAACTATAATAATTTGATAAAGTTTACCTCTTGAGTGCTGAAGGAGCGCCAGCACAGAGCTGATAAAATATATGGTATGATCTTTCTCCTTCTGCACATTGGACTACTCTTGACTGCTCATAAAATAGGTATTCCGTTAGTGGCTGTACAAAAAATTTCCGTACCAAATGTCTAAACTACAAGGGATAGACATACCTTTCCAAGAAGAACTGCAAGATCGAAGAACCAAGGTGCTAGTACATCTAAGAAAATGTGCAGGCTGAATGTGTAAGAATGATCTTACCAATAATGGCTTCATGATTAAGAGTACGACCCTTCCTTATTTGAATTTTTGTGGCACCAAAGCAGCAACACCGCATATCTGAGAGTACCATGGTAACAGCTCTCAAACTGCAACCTGTAATTGCCACATGAATCAGTTCTCCACTATACACTACATGTCTAATAATATTCTCCTTGTATAAAAAGAGAGGAATTGAATGCAGAGTGACTGGTATGTTCAAGAATAGATGTTAAGTGCTTAGAGTGAAAAATTATTGCTTTAAGAATTCAATTGTGTGCAACCAAACTTATCCTCTTAATGATAAACTAAACTCAATTTACCCATCGAACTTCTAAAACGAACCCTGATCACATAATCATCCATTTATCCATTTTTGATCATATATCTAGCTAAACTACACAAACATATCACAACCTTCTCACAAAAACTCAAACTTTCCCTTACTAAATGACTAGAAACAATATTTTAGAGCAAACTTTATAGCCAACTCATATTCATAAACCATTCAATCAGAAGACCACCTCTTCGATTAACATTGCCAAATACTAGACTAAACGAAGCAACTAACTCTTTCCAAAGCAGAAACTTGTAGAAATAGGTAATGATAACATAACAGGTAGAAGACTATTCATTTGTACCTAAAAAGGTTGAAGTGCCTGCTGAGTTAAGTTTGGGGGACTATACCCGACCAAAGAGGTGGTCCATAGATTGAACAATGTGGACGGAGACATTTATAATCATAAATTAGGTCATAGATAATGGATAATAAAGGAAGGAAAACCTCAAGTTCATCTCTACTTTACAAAACTGGTACTCATTTTATTTTCATCAAAAGTATCAGATTCTCTTTGTTTTAACTTGGAATCAGCAATATAGTTCATAAGAAGAAAAAAATAAAATTTCATTTGGTATAATGTTCCACACACCTCGATTTCTTTTTGGTCCTCCTTGATTTGAAGCTACTGCTGTTGTAACTGGGCGATCTTCTGTTTCTCCTCTGCAACCTCTTCTTGCAACTTAGTTCGTTGTTTCTCCCAAGCCAGAAGCTTCTTGAGGCACTTCTTCTCTCTCTTTGCAACCTCCAAACAGGTAGTAACAGACTCTGATGCACTTAGCTCTTGAGCTTCCATCTCTGCCCTGATCTCAGCATTCTCAGTCTCAAGACGTCTTACAGCTGCAGACCTTAGCACCATGGCGCACACACCGATTGCACTTTTAATGAAACCCAACCAGCTGGAGGGGAAAAATTGTACAATGTGTATTACAATCTACTGCGAGGAGGAAGATGACATGGCATGTAAGTAAATGCAACTTTTAACCAAACGTTACATATTAGAATTTATTGATTCACCTATGTGGCGACTAGTATTTAGATTTGTTGATAACTCTAAAATATGAACAATTACAATGCATAAAAAAAACACATCAACTACTGAGATGGGAGACTCATGTATGAATTTCAGCTCTATCAATCGAGAATTTTCAGTAGCAGAACTAGCTTAAAGTTGTGGTAGAGAATCTAAATATCAGTTTCAGCAGATATATTGCATAACAAAATTAATAAACTTATAGGTAAATGAAATTGAAAGCTAAGCTTGGTAAGCAAACAAAGTAGCCTCACCTTTTCAACACAAAGTTAAATTTAGAGTAATAAACAAAACATGAGAAGGCCTGATTTATGATGATGAGAAGAAGAATAATAATAGTAATAATAAATAGTACAAAAAAATTTGAGCTTGACGTACCGAGCTATATACGTGACAATATTACTTGTTGTCCCTAAGATCGAGCATAGACAAGAAATTGGTATAAGGAAGAATATGAGACCAATAAATACAAGGACGGAAACAAACAAACCTCCAGGGCAGCAAGCAACCAATATCAAACCAGCTGCATAATAGGAAGGTAAGCTTAGGAGCTTGCTCACCAAGAACCCTGATAATGGCATTACCTGCAACACTCCATCCACTCTATATATCATTACTGAACTGGGTCACATTCTCTTACTATCTACATGAACTTATTCAAACAGTTCAAGATGAATGAATTTCATCAAATGGGGGCGACTCACATTTCTCCCTTGGGAAATATGAGTGACTTGACTCAGTCACATATGTTCTCCAGGACTAAATCTTCCATGTGTTGAACAATGCTAGCTAGAACCAAATAATCAAACATGGACCTCAATGACTAAATCTTCCATGTGTTGAACAATGCTAACTACAACCAAATAATCAAACATGGACCTCGCTGATTATACCAGACAAAAAAAAAACATATTGTTGCCTGCATCAACAATACATGCAAAACATTACCCAATTTAATGTTATCCTAACATGGGCATATATACCCCACTATACAATTTTTTTTTCCACTGGTAAATGAGTTTAGTTCTTGAATCAGGGATTAGAAATTTGCGATATAACAATTTATGTATCCAGCAATTGAGTAACCACATAAATGGGGATAGTTTGAGATTATGCAAATCCATGAACAACTATTCAAGAACAAAACATAATATTTTATTCATGAACAAAACATTCATGAAAGGAATGGGAATTTTATTCATGAAAGGAATGGGAATGAGTAACCACATAAAATTTTATTCCTGAACAAAACATATTTTATTTAAGAACAACTATTCATGAACAAAACATAAAAATGGGAATTTGACAAAAGGAATCGGGTGGGTGGATTTACCTTGTAGAGAGCCTGAAAGGTGAGGACTTGCTTGGCTACAAAGATGACTTCAGGCCTGATACCATCACCAGGAAGTAGAGTGATGCTGTATTGCTTGGTTGGGGCTGCAGAGCATTGATTCCTTGCATATTTTGGAGGAGAGTGGAGAGATTTAGATGAAGTGAATGTTCAACGGGTTCAACAGTGAAGATATAAAACTAACCAATGTTGAAAGGAAATAAAACTAACCTGTTGAGAAGGGAGATCTGTGAGAGATAAAATCGATTACATGAAGAGATTAAAATGAAGAGATTACATAAAGAGATAAAATCTATTACATGAAGAGATTAAATTCGATTTTCTGTAAGAGATTACGTGAAGAAATAAAATCGATTACATGAAGAGATTATAGTGAAGAGATTAACCTGGGTGAGAGTTTCAAACTAACCTGAAGAGATTTATGCTGTGAGAGTTACAATTCTCTTATATGTTCCATTTGTAGATGGTGAGAGGAAGAGATTGGGAGAGGAAACCCTAACTTTTCAACTTTGCAAATGGGGAGAGGAAACCCTAACTTTTCAACTTTGCAAATGGGGAGAGGAAGAGATGAGAACAATAGACTATTCTACTTGAAGAAATCAGGCTTGGGGTGCCATGAAAGATGAAGAAGAGAGGATCTTTTAAGAGAGATTTGTGAAGAGGGAGAGAATGCGCCAAGGAAGAAGAGAGAAAGAGAGGGGCATAAAGGGAAAGAGGAGGAGAGGTCAGGGGAGAACACCACTTCGATCTGCTGTGAATGAGGGGGGAAAGAGAGCGAGACTGAGAGGGAAGCAAATGTACAAATGGGAGGGAATCGAGCCGGGTTAATTTTAGTTTTTCCCGCTTCCACTTTCATAGCGTTTTAGTCTTATAATGCTATTAAAATTTGGGCTTTTATAGCATGAGTGTAAAAAACGCTATGGTCAAATGCTATTAATAGGCATTTGTGTTGTAGTGAACCTCGGCTTTATAGGCCTTGAACACATGCAATGATTGTGTTTTTCATGTATTAAGTATAGATACCCATAGCGAGAATAATCATCTGTAAAAGTGATAAAATACCGTTGACCATTCCAAGAAGCCGTAGGGAATTGTCCACAAATATCAATATATATCAAATCTAAGACACCTGAACTCCTATGTGCATCTAACTTTCTAATGTTTGTTTGTTTTCCCTTTATTCATTCAATACAAATCGTAAAATCTGTAAAATCAAGGGTACTAAGAACTCCAGTTGACACAAGCCTTTCAATCCTTGGTCGATAGATATGACCTAGACGCCTGTGCCATAACATAAAAGAATTATCTTTAATTAACATTCGCTTAATACCATAATTAATAACATGCAAAATTTCATTAGGCTGTAAGTGGAAAACATCTAAGTCTAACTTATATAGAATATCAATCAGAGATCCAATACTAATAACTTTGGAATTTTGTATGAGACTAAAACTTTCTCTTCCAAAAGAAAAAGTATAACCGCATTTATCCAAATTAGAAACATAAATTAAATTTTGCCTAAATGACGGTACATAAACAGTCTCATCCAAATCCAAATAAAAACCAAACTCTAATTTTAATCTAAAGACTCCAATTTCCTCCACACAAGCTTTATTGCCATTCCCCCATGTATATGAACTTTTTAGCATCATTTGGTTTTCGACTCCTCCTTATGCAATCCTGCATGGTAACACTGATGTGAATAGTTGCACCTGTATCTATCCACCGGGAATAGCGTGGTACCTCAGCTAGATTAAATTCAAAACAAACAAAACTAAAATTATCACCGTTCTTTGCCAGCCATTTATGCTATTAGAGACAATCCTTCTTCACATGACCTGTTTTATTGCAAAAGAAACATGTCGCGACCTTATCATGTTTTTGTTGCACACTTTCCTGTGAAGTCCCATCAGATACAGTTCCCTTAGCTTTAACAAAAATATTTCTTTTCCTTTTATTGATATCTGAATTGTCATTGGAAAATTTCGTCATATGAGCACTTTTTGTCTTTTCTCATTTCAGATGTTTCTCTTCTTGCACTCACTGAGCAATGAGCTCATTAAGAGTCTATTTCTCCCTTTGAGTATTATAATTGATCTTAAGGGGACTAAACTGTGTAGGAAGAGAAATCAAAATGAAGTGCACGAGGAGATCATCAGAAAACTCCAACTTTAGTGTCCTCATTTTGGAAACAAGATTAGACATTTCCATTATGTACTCCCTTATGTTTCCTTTGCTAGTTTACCGCATGGCAACAAGTTTGCTAAGAAGCGTACTTGCCTCCACCTTTTTCAATGCAACAAATCAGTCCGCAACATGGATTAGGAAATCTTTAGCATTTTCCTCCTTAGGCATCACACCACGAAAATTTTTCAAAATAAAGTGTTTCATTATCATAAGACAGCTAATGTGATTAGAACGCTACCACTTTTCATAAGAAGCCTTATCTTCAACTGAACTAGAATCAGTAGGCTTAGTTAGTTCATCAACACGAAGCGCATAATTCAAATTCATACACCCAAGAATGATTACTATATGCTCTTTCCGTTTTTCAAAATTTGATCCCTTAAACACTAAAATGTTGTTTAAGTTCGTAGATATTGAAGAAACATTTACTAAATAACACAAAAAAAAAATCACAAATAAATGTACTTCCCATAAATTATAATGCATTAATATGATAATAAAAAATAAATAGCAAGTAATCATCATCATGCAAAATTTTGTCCAATTAAGGAGCAAACAAATAGACGAAGGGCAAAAAAAAAACAGTACATATAATTTATATCTTTAATAATGGGCCCTTATGAGAAATCGAACACACCATTACAATTCAAGTCTTTAGACACACATGGTAATGTGTAAGTGGTTTTCTCAAAACAACTAAGGCTAATTAATAGAAAAATAAAACTGGGCTTGGCAAAATAATGACATTTCTTTGGACCGAAAATTGAATGCATAAGTGAATCCAAAAAATATTTTACTTAAATTAATTACCTTATACCGCCAATGAACCGACCAAAATAACATGTTTTTGGGCCGATTGTTATTCGCATGGGTCATGATGCAACTATATGCAATCCAATAAAATAAAAAAAAATTCAAATTCAAATTCAAATAAAATTTCATGAAAGAGGTCACTTAGGCGACGTAGCACAAAATTTTACCTAAATTTAAATTTTGGATTGCTAATTTAAATATTCTTGAAGTGTTCTTAAAAAATTCCTTAAATGCAGGAGTGAAGAAGGCAAAAAAATGTAACTGTTCCAGCCAAACAGGTCTAAAACCGGTCCAAACAGGCCCAAAACGATCCAAACAGGGCCTAAACCGATTTAGTGCAGCTGATCTGTATCGAACCGGGTTTTGGACCGAGTTGGTCCAATTGGACCAGAACCGGTCCAACTGGACCTAAAACATGCCCAACCCATTCACAACATTAAAACCAGGCCCATATATTATTAAAACATGCACAAAACGAAGAAAGAAACCAACCCAAATCCCTTGCTGAGTCCACTGGGTTCAGACAACTGAGTTAACTCGAATTAACCGAGTTAAACTCATTGTCTTCTCAACTCTTTTACCGTGACTTGAAAATTCAGATCGACATAATCAATCAAAATCATCGTGTGCGTGGACAAAAAACAAACAAACATGCCTAAAATTTATCGACGAAGCAACCGCAGTGAGCGTTGACGATCGAAGGGTTTCAATCGACAAAAAAATAAAATAATAATAATAATACTAGATTGATCGATCTCTGTACGAAGCCTGTTATAGATTGATGGAATCTATCCATGAGACGAACGATCGGAGAGAGGGACTGAAGCTCGGCGATCGAAGGGGTCAATCGATGAGAGTTCAAGATCCATAGTCAAAACCCAAAGGAAACCTGAATCCCTTGATCAAAGCGGGACTTAACGTTTTTATTTTTGTGAATAATAAATTTGGAATAAAAAATTCCAATATTGTTATTTTATCATCAACCACCGAAAAGATCCGTATGGGGTCGAATATTGAACGTCTAAATCATAATCCAGTCATCAGGAGAATCAGATCTGGCGAAATAGATTTCTAGGATTTGATAAAACCCACGTGAGGATAGATTAATTAATCAAAGCAACATGAAAACAAAAACTGTATGTTTTCTTCAATGACTCAGACATGGAGGCTTTGATACCACTTGTAGGAATCTAATAGATCCTAAACCAAGACCTCATGTCAATAATCTAGAAAGAAAAACTGTAATCAATGCGTACCTGAAGTCGCTATTGATGAAGAATATCCTCGCAATAGTCCTCATGAAGTAGCAACACGCACATGAGATATCTTCCACCTCCAGAACCTTTCTCTTGTTTTTTTCAAGCCAGATGGGAAAAGTAGGAGATAGTGAAGTTTGGTTTGGAGTGGGAACCTCAACCGTATATATAGAGCCCTAATTCTATTATTAGCCCATCATCAATAATAGAATTATATTGGGACTTAAATTGATATCTACACATAAATAACCTCCATACTCAATTTAGTAATACATGTCAAGACATAAAACATGTAATTAGAATCGTGTTTATGACTCTAGTCTTGTCTCTCAATGATCACAACTAATCGGGTCTAATCAAATACCACTCGCCTATAGTGACAATCTACAACATATAATAATATGAACTATGTAGATCCACCTTAAGGGAATATTCTAACAACAAAAGCATATCGTATGAGAATTCTAACCATCCTTTTAAAGTAATAGTAATAGTGCAATGCTTCGGTATATATCCGAATTTATATGTATGTGTAACAAAAGTTATCACTCAATTAACATGATAGAAATTACCACTCACTTAATTTACCAACCAAATCCGCAGAGGCTACCAAACTTGAAACATGAAGTTACGTGGATGCTCGGTTCATCTAGTTAACATAGGTGATTATACTTGAAATAGACGGCTAATAAAAGCACTAACATTATGTTATTAGAGGCACCACACAACATTTAGGTACATTTGGAATGCCTATGACATTTTGGTAAAACATCTCACTTATAAGTTTTGACACGTTTTTACCAAAACATGATGGTGTTATTCTTCCAAATTTCTTCTTGGATCAACTGATCAAACAATTTGATAAATAAAAGCTTATAAGTATTAATAAACTTGCATAAGAACATCATTTTCATTCATCCACTCTTTGTTATTTTATTAACTATCTTTTAATCCTTACTATTATAATGGGTTGGTACCCATATATATACATGAATGCCGTATATACTTAAAAGGATAAACAACATTTGAGAGTTGGCAGAAGGGAGATGGACTGTGAAGCCCCTGGCATCTTATCGACGCCACGTAATATATAGTAAGATAAGGGAAAATAGGGAGCTGTCATCTCATGCACCTTATGCATGGTGGGCAAACACCACATCCTTAAAACACTCCCCCTTTGATGCCCACCATATGCTAGTTGCCTCATTAAAAGCCTTGCCTGTAAAACCAGTAGGAAAAACCTAGACGAAGAAAAAAAGTACAACATTCTTCAGGAATATAGTATCAAAACGAAGAGATAAATAAGTGAATATTTTGTATTATTTACAATCAACTTATACATGAGTATATATACAACTCTGCAAATCAATCTAGATCCTAAAATATTGGTGACTTTGTATACAAGGATTAACCTAATAGGGTACAGTACTGGTATAAGGATTAATCTAATAGGAAACAATAAGCTAATAGGTAACAATATAGGAAACAATAAGCTAATAGGAAACAATATAGGAAATAGTAAGCTAATAGGAGACAATATTCTAATATACTATGCCAACACTCCCCCTCAAGATGGAGCATGATACCACACATGCCCAGCTTGATGAGTGAGTCATTTAAGGCTTGACTGACAATAGCTTTGGTGAGTATGTCAGCTAACTGTTATGTGGTTTTCACATACAAAACCTCAACAATTTTTTCTTCAAACTTTTCGTATGTGAAATTACGATCGATTTCTATATGTTTAGTTCGGTCATGTTGGATAGGATTCTTCGCAATCTGAATCACTGACTTATTATCACATTATAACTTCATGGTTCATTTAGGTGGAAAACCAAGCTCCCCCACAAGCCGTCGCAACCATAACAATTCTTGTATCCCTTTACCATTGCCCTGTATACAACTTCTGCACTAGACAATGAAACAATCTTCTATTTTTTACTCTTCCAAGTAACTATGTTATCTCCAACAAAAGTAAAATATCCAGTAGTTGAACATCGTTTGTCTCTTACACCACCCCAATCGAAATCACAATATCTCATAACTTCTGCATGATTATGCTTAGAAAACAGAAGGTCTTTCCTTGGTGCTAACTTCAAATACTGCAAAATTCTCACAACATCATTCATATGGATGTCACTTGGATTATGCATAAAATGACTTACCACACTAACAATATAAGCAATGTCTGGTCGAGTGTGTGAAAGGTAAATTAGACGACCAACTAAACGTTGATATCTTCCTTTATCAGTAGGAACTTAACTTGGAAGTTTCTAAAGGTTATGGTTTTGTTCAATGGGCGTACAAATAGGTTGGCAACCAAGCATGCCCGTCTCCTTTAATAGGTCAAGAACATATTCCGCTGTGACAAAAATATTCTTTGCTTAGACCAAGTAACTTCAATGCCCAAAAAATACTTAAGACCTCCAATATCTTTCATATCAAATTTGGATGCCAAATAAACTTTCAACTTAGTCATTTCATCAACATCATCACCAGTAACAATCATATCATGTACATAAATAATAAGTATCGTTATCTTCCCATTTTGTTTTTTCAGAACTAGTGTATGATCAACGTTACTCTGCCCATAGCCATATTTCTTCATAGCTAGCCGAAACCTATCAAACCATGCTCTCTTGTTTAAGACCATATAATTTTTTTTTCAACTTAGATAACAAACTAGTATTACCAGAAGCATTGTATCTAGACCACATACTCATATAACCTTCTTCGGGTAAATCTCCATGTAAAATATTTTTTTACATCATACTGTTGTAAAGGCCAATCAAAATTTGCAACAATAGATAATAAGACCCAAACAATATTTGACTTTGCTACAGGTGCAAAAGTCTCCTGATAGTCAACACCATAAGTTTGAGTAAAACCATGAGCCACTAACCTTGCTTTATACCGATCAATAGTATCATCTGGCTTATTTTTCACTGTAAACACCCACTTACAGTCAACACATTTCTTTCCTTCTGGCAACTTCACAAGGTCCCATGTTTGATTTTCTTCTAGAGCTCGCATTTCCTCAGCCATGGCTTCTGCCCATTTAGGGTCATTCAAGGCTTCTTGTACTCTAGTTGGGATGGTGACAATTACAATTGATTTACAAAAGTTTGAATGACACAAGGCAATTTTTCAGTAGAAACATAATGAGCAATAGGATACTTCACCGTCTTTAAGTTGTCAGGTGAGTATCTCTAGGGTTTATCTCGAGTACTCCGTGGTGGCAATTGATACCTGTCACCACCACTAGATACAACTGACATAGGATCACTAATTAAAATTCTAGTATTAACCTCTAAATCAATTCATACCTCAGGAACATCAACAACAAAATAAGAATTATTGCTAGGTACTGTAGATGGAGAGGGGGCTTGCAGTACTAGGTAATACTGAAAGAGAATCACCCAAACTCATAGTAGTCTCAGCAGGAGTAGTCAACACCATATCTGGAAACGTAGCCATCCAATTCGAAACTTCAACACTCATCTTCCCTTGAAGAGGAAAAGCGGATACATGCTGAGAAAAATACATCTCAGTTTCAGAGAAGGTAACATTAATAGTCACATAAGTCTGTCAAGAAGGAGGATGATAACATTTGTAGCCCTTCCGATGTGGTAAATACCCCACAAATAAACACTTTAATGCACACGAATCCAATTTTGTGCGTTGATGTTTGTGAAGGTGAACAAACGCAATACACCCAAAAACGCGCGATACCAATGTTAAGTGGAAAGAAATGGTGACATAAGTAAAGAGTGTTTCCAAAGGTGTTTTGAAGCGAAAAATACTACTAGGTACACGATTCAAAAGATAAATAGTATATAAAAGAGCATCACCCCAATAAGCGGGTTTCATATGGGCACCAATCAGACAAGCTCGTGTAACCTCAAGTAGATGGAGATTTTTACGTTCCTTCACACCGCTATGCTGGGGTGTAGAAGGACATGTCGTCTCATGAATAATGCCATAATCCTATAAATAAGACTGGAACATACAGTCGACATATTTGCCACTATTGTCTGACCTGAGAACCTTTACTTTAGCAGAAAACTGAGTCTGTATCATAGTATGAAATAAGCGGAAGCATTAGTAGAGATCACTTTTATTTTTCATTAGATAAGGCCAAGCCATACGACTACAATCATCAATAAAACTCACAAACTAGCAATATCCAAACAAAGTAGAAACTGGAGCAGGGTCCCAACTCATTCGAGTGAATCAAAACAAATGGTTAATTCATCTTATTTAAACTCAAAGGATAAGTAGTACGATGGTTCTTAGCCAAAACATAAACATCACAACGAAATCCAAAGGAGTACAATCTAAAAGCAAGGAAGGAAACAAATATTTTATATACCCAAAAGAAGCATGACCAAAATGACGATGCCACATCCAAATCTTTTTTTCCTTAGCACATGTAGAATTTTGACTAACCAAGACACTTCTAGAGCACACATCATCCACATAATAAAGCCGCCCTCTCTTAGTACCACGCCCAATAATCTCCTTGTTGAGACACTGAAGAAGATAGAAACAAGGATACATTAGTACCAGACAATTTAATTGTTCAGTAACTTGGGGACATATAATAGGTTATTGGAGAGTGAAGGGACAAACAATGTATTCTCCAAGGATAAAGATGGTGATAAAACAATAGTGCCTACACTAGTGACAGAGGAGGGGACTCCATTAGCATTAGCCACAAGTGAACAATGTGGCGTGCTCGTAGTCTGTAAGAGCGATTGATCAAAAGTCATATGATCAGTAACACCTGAATCAATATCCATCTAGAGTCTTTGGCAGAAGTAGAAGCGGCAAAAGCAAAACCAGTGTTACCTAATGGATGATCAAGCACGCAATAGTCAAGCAAAGAACCATAACAGGCTCAACAACAACCAATGGAAAGTTGGTTGGTGAGACCATCACCGTAACTTTTCCCTTCTTTTTGTCACCATCTTTCTGATTACGCCGATCACGAGATTTGCAGTCATTTAAACTATCCCACCAATCTGGGTATCCATGCTTTTTGAAGCAATTGTCAACAACATGTTTGGGATTCCCACAATGAGTACAACCACCTTCATTGATGGAAAAAACTTTGGAAGAGACATGTCGGTTTAGAGTCAGTGAAGTTTGAGTAGCCATAGCCATACTAGAGCCGGTATGGATGTTTAACATAGTATGCATCCTCTGTTCCTCGCTTTTGACAATAGCAAAGGCGATATCTGGATTTGGAAAAGGTTCTGTACGAAGGATATCACTTCGGACACGAACATACAAGTCATCAAGGCCAGCCAGAAAAACATAAACACGTTCTGCATCTATTTTTTTCTTCTGTCGAGTCCTTATAACATCAGGTTGTGTGAAGACAATCGGATTTTTGTAATCCAATTCCTACCATATTGCACGCAAATCAGCATAGTATGCCGAAACCGTTTTACTCTCATGCTTCATCTACATAGCTTGGCAAGATAGATCATATATAATTGACCTATCAGCTCCTTCGTAATAGGTCTGAGATACAACATCCCAAATATGTTTTGCCGTGGGTAGACGAACAAATAGGTTCGTTATATCAAGTTCCATGGCACCGATGAACCAACCTTTAACAAGAACATTCTCCATGCTCCACTTTTCATTTATCAGATCATCAATCAAAGGTTCAAGCTTATTTCCATTGATATAGCCTAACTTTCCTCTACTTGAATGAAGATTGCAGCAGCCAGAGACCAAATATAATAATTGGTTCCATTAAGTTTCACACCATAGGAGATTGCAGTGGGAACACTCGAAATCATGTTGGAGGTTGATGGTCTAGATGGTGGTGGTGAACCCATATCTCAGAAGGCCGAAAAAGACAACAACAAAAAGAATAAAAGGAGTAAACCGACATGGAGTAGTCTCCGAGGGCACGTATGAACAATCATAGTGAGATCTCAAGATCACAACTCTGAAACCATGTCAAAACGAAGAGATAAATATATTGAATATTTTTTATTATTTACAATCAATTGATACATGGGTATATCTACAACTCTGCAAATCAATCTAGATCCTAAAATATTTGTGACTTGGCATAAAAAGATTAATCTAATAGGTACCAGTAACCTAATTGGGAACAATACTGGTATAAGGATTAATCTAATAGGAAATAATAAGCTAATAGGAAACAATATAGAAACAATAAGCTAATAGGAAACAATATAGGAAACATTAATCTAATAGGAGACAATATTCTAATATGACCACGCCAAGATATAGTGAGTACGCAAAATACTGCCTCGTTAAAACCTTGATAGAAAAGCCCAATTGAATAAAACCGTGTCAAAATAAAAAGAGTACAAACGCGTTCAATACCAATGTAGTATATTTTTGGATGTTCTTGTAGATTATTTATGGATGTTCTTGAGGTGGCATACTTCTGGATGCTCCTTCTAATGAAGAATCCCTCTCATGATGGCACTGAAGCAACATGATAAGCATATAATTTCTAAGTCTATTTATCTAATAAAAATATCTCATTACATGTACTTTGTGTTTTGTATAAATTCAAGCATCAATCTAAAATCATACACAAGGTGACGCACTTAGGCTCACTTTAACAACTAGAAAGCCATTGGGAGTTCACACATCCATTGTCAAAGTCCAAATATTTTCAAGCCCAAGAAGCATGAAGTCAAGCACACAAAGCATCACCATCTATGGATCTCGAGAAAATTAACATGAATATGTGGACATCCACATGGCCAACTTTATCATAGCCAAAAAATCTATTCAAACTCCTAAATTATTAAGTCAAACTCCACTATCCATTATCACATTTGTATCCATTCCCTTATTTGCATAGTTCACATCCAAGTCACTTTTCTTCATTTCACTCCATCACTTTTATTCATTTTTCATATTTTACTCCACCTTCCACATGCAAATTTTGGTGTTCTCACTTATACAAAACTTCCCATAATCTCATTAAGCCCATGTGTATGCTCAAAATATAAACCACCGCATTATCCCTACACATCTTCATATTATCCATGTAATAGTCTCACCCTTCTTCACCAATAAATACCCCATGCTTGGAGTTCATGAGACACATTTTGAAGAACATTTTTGAGAGAGAAGTAATTGTAGTTGATGAGATATCAAACATTCATTCAACCATAGCCGTACACATGGCATGGACTAACCATAACACATAAAAGACTTCAGCGCAGTCCCAAGCGGACCCTTGCATAAGATTACTATTCAACCCGTAAGTCAGACACCCAGGCCCAAGACACGCCAGCATCAGAGAACGGGTCTTAGGGTTTGGCCTAGGACAATAAGACCCGAACAGTGAATCTCAGAGATGTCACAAACCCGAGATCCACTCACACGAAATTAGCTCTAGCCCAATCAAACATTCGGTCCTAAATAGAGCCAAGTGCCGAAGAACTCAGTCATGCATAGGTAAGATCTTATGCGAGATCTCCTCCCTCCATCACGCCATCGATTGCAGGGATAGTTGGATATGGAATACTCACTATAATAGTTGGTGATAGGAGGAGAAAGGTACGCAAGTACATAATCTGCAATTTACATACAGTCCACACTCTTTTGCAAACCGATATCTGACTTAAGCATGGAGTACCTTCGGCCACCACAACGGTGGTCCTAGGCTTAGCTGTTGCTCATTTTTGCAGGTTGGATATCATCGGGATCAACGAGGACAGATATGAATGCATCAGTTTGGAGCTTCCGTGGGGAAGATGAAAATAAGTTTTCCCTGAAATGAACATACAAAGTTCTTTCTAAATTGCACAAAGCATCGATAAATGATCATCAACACCATATCTAGAGCCTTCAACAATGTTGAACCTGACAACCCTCCGGCCAGGGAAGATCTCCGTAGTGTCAAATTGATCCAATTGAAGGGGCCGAGTAGTCGCATGGCCCATCCACTACGACAACCACGATTGATCCATGCATAGACCAGATCCTGGTTCATGTAGATCATCTGGCACAAGTGGTGGAGAAGCTCGCCCAGGATCAACAACAATGGCACGAAGACAACAGAGATCCGGGGAAATCCCACACAAAAGAGGACGCCCAAGAGCGCGTCCAGGAAAGTGAAAACCTCCCGGTGAGGATCAAATAACCGGCTGGTAGGAGAGCCTAAAGGACGATGGAGAACATGGGGACCACGCCTCTAAAACAAACTGCACCGCTGACATGAACCTGCTCTGACTGGGGGGAACCAATTCAGACATCTTGTATTATCTCACCTTCTCTCCATTCTCAGAGGATATCATGAGCACTTCGCTTCCAAAGAAGTTCGTTCCGCCGAAGCTCGAGTTCTATGACGGAACATTAGATCCGTCAGACCATTTGCGCCATTACCATCACGTGATGACACTTAAAGTTCAGAGGCCACCTGTGCTGAACGTTTCCTACCAGCCTGAAGAAGGTTGCGCTGACTTGGTTCCACAGGCGTTAGCCAAGATCTATCGATTCATTCCATGTTTTGGCGAAGGTGTTTATCATAAGATTCATGGGGAGCCAGCAAATAAAATAAGGGCCTTACTACCTGCTGAGTCTCAAGCAGAAGCATGGTAAGACCCTCAGAGAGTATGTCACTCATTTCAACGATGAGCTGATCCCAATCGATGGTTGCAACGATGACATGTCGATAATCGCCTTCACTTTTGGCATCTGAGAAGGTCAGTTCTACAACTTCGTCACCCTGGAACCTCCGAGGGATATGGTGAACTTGTTGAAAAGTGTACAAAAATATATCATTCTGGAGGATATGCTGGCCACCAAGAAAAAAAGGCAAAAATGAAGCCAAGCAGGTCCCCAAGGTCGGGGACAAGGGGATAAAAAAGGCGCAATGAGGAGGATAGATCAAAAAGGAGGAAGAGCGACAACAAGACCAGGTCTGACAAGGCCAAAACCGTCGGGTCCATCAACTACGTCGGTGCAAGGTTCACTGAGTACGCTCCACTCAACTCCAGTTTGGCCAAAATCCTCTCTGCCATGAAAAATTGGGAGGACATCAAGTGGCCCCCAAAGATCAAAGGTGATTTTTCCAGACGTGATAAGAACAAATATTGTGCCTATCACAAGGATCACAACCACATCACCCAGGACTGCCAAAGTCTCAAGAACGAGATAGAGTACTAGGATCGAACGAGAAGACCCAGAGAATTTGTAAATTCTGACGAGAAACAACCATAAGAAAAAGAAGAAGCCGCCCCAAAAAAGTTGCAGTCGTCATCCGCATCCTGCATAGAGCACACAATGGACCAAAAAAAATCTAACCAGTCAACGAAAAGAGCAATCCGGGGATGTGGACAGATCCCACAGCGGAGACTGCGCAGTCCAACACGCCAGGGTTGATCACCCAACCCCAAACCCGACGTTCACTGAGTAGGACATGCGAGTGGTCTACTCCCCACACAATGACACCGTGGTTATCACACATCAAAATGGGGCATCAAAAGGTTGTTGGTGGACAGCAGGAGCTCTGCCAATATTCTATTCCTAAAAGCATTCTGCTGGATGCAGCTAGAGAAGAGGAACTAAAGTTGGACAACCAGGTGATGGTTGGTTTCAGCCAGTGTTCTAAAAATTGGCCTAGGCGCTAGGCGTTAGAGAAATGCCCATATTAATGGCTGGGCGGTCTAGGCGGGGTCTAGGCGAGTTTTTTATTTTATTTTTAACAAGGCTGATTGTGTTCTTATTTTATTTTTATTTCCTCTTTTTTGGAAATAAACAATTTAATTATTTTTTATTCAGTATATGTCTGAATGTAGCAAAGGATGATTACTTAATGGAATTTTCAAAGGATCCGTCGATACCAATTTTAGAAATGTAGATTTTATCAAACACAACTGAGGTCATTTATGCAATTTGAAGAAAAATAAAAGAGTAGGTTTGGATATTTGTCCACAAATTCAACTTTGTATAAAGTACCCATCATGACCAACTTCAGTCATTTGAGTTTTAATAAATTTTGTTCATGATTGTTAATTTTTCATGTTTTTAAATTTTGCATATGTATCTTGGCATTAAATTGGATGTAATTGATAAGGTATTATGCTTAACTTTTTGTAAATTATTAAAGTAATAATACAAAACCTAAGACCGCCTAGGTGCCGCTTAGGCCCCTAGGCGCTAGGCACCTGCTCGTCGCCCGCCCACTGCCTAGCACTTTTTAGAACATTGATTTTAGCGGCGTCTGAAGTTACTCGGTCAGGAGCATCAACCTACCCGTCAGAGCAGAGGAACCTACTAAATTTCTCATGATGGAGTTCATCGTAGTGGACACCCATCCACATATAGTATAATCTTGGGAAGACCATAGCTCTACCAGATGGAAGCAATGGTCTCCACATGGCACCAGTGCCTCAAATCTTTGTAACCGGATAGACATGAACTATCAAAGGAGATCAGTCTTCCATCGAATAATGTCATTACGTGGCGATGAAGCTATCGGGTAAGTAACCATGATCGGCTCAACCGCCCCCTAAAGAAAGATGGACCAACAAGGGCTTATTGGTGAAAAGGAGAGAGGGTGGCATGTAGCACTTTTTTTAGCAAATCAATAAAGGCAAATACGACTCATTGCATAAGTGACCTAGTCCCACTAATAGCAACGACGACTCACTGCATACGCAGCCAAGCCTAGCCCACTAAAGGCGACGACGATTCAGTGCATAAGTAACCTAGTCCATTTAAGTAGTCGATGTATGATACGATAGGCCGAGCCCAGTCCCCGAACAACTCAATGGCCACCATAGCCCGATCCTAACACAGAGACTAAAATGGCTCACAAACGGCCAAGCCTAGTCATATTCAGAACATCGACAACTTGCCGAATAAGTGGCTTAGTCCGCCTAAGAAGCCTAGACAGCGTGAACGCACTCCACAGGCAGTCCACTGCAAGCGGGCGAGTCCAGTCCACGGATAACTCAATACTCCTAAGATTGCCTAGTACAATTTTAGGACCATGATAGCACACATGCAGATCGGACCCAGTCCAGTACAGTCCATCGCAAGCTAGCGATCCCAGTCCCGGGATAGTTCTTTGCAAGTGGGCGAGTCCAGTCCCCGGAAAACTCACCAATCCTAATATAATTTGGTCCAACTACGGGGATTGAAATGGCGCACAAATAACATAACATAACCTCATTGAAGGCCACAATAGCTCATCGTACAAGTGACCTAGTCCGCCAAGGAGCCAAGGTACGATGTATCAGATAAAACCCAGTCCAGGGAAAACTCACAATTTAAATAGAGTCTAGCCTAGATAGGCGTAATAGATTCCTTGCTTGCGCATGTCCTCTTCAAGACTGAGCCAGAGGAATATAGAAGCCTAGCCCATTCGGGTGAAGATGGTTCCTCGGCAACTTAACTCATGTTCAGGATTGAGGTTATTATGAAGTCTAGCCTAGACAGGCGTAACAAATTCCCTCCCAGCGTAGGTCCTCTTCAAGAATGAACCAGAGGAATATAGGAGCCTAGCCCATTCAAGAGAAGATGGTTCCTCAGCAACTCAACTCATGTTTAGGATTGAGGTTATTATGAAGTCTAGCCCAGATAGGCATAACAGACTCCTTCCTAGTGCAAGACCTCTTCAGGACTGAGCCAGAGGATTACAAAAGCCTAGCCAATTCGGGTGAGGATGGTTCTTCAACAACCCAACTCTTGTTCAGATTGACGTTATTATAAAGTCTAGCCTAGATAGTCGTAACAAACTCCTTCTCAGCATAGGCCTCTTCAGAAATGAGCCAGAGGAATACATGAGCCTAGCCCGTTCGGACGAAAATGGTTCCTCAACAACTTAACTCCTGTTCAGGATTGAGGTTATTATGAAGTCCAGCCTTGACAGGCGTAACCTACTACTTCCCAGCGCAGGTCCGCTTCAAGAATGGGACAGAGGAATACATAAGATTGGTCCGCTCAGGCGAAGATAGTTCTTCAACAACTCAACTCCCACTTGGGTGAAGATGGTTCCTTGATAGCTCAACTCTTGTTTAGGATATAAGTATACTAAAAAGTCCATCCTATACAGATGTGAAGGACTTCTCCCAACTTAGGTCCCATAAGGGACTGAGCCCGAGGAGTATAAGAGCCTAGCCCGTTAGGGAAAATACCATTTTTCAGCAGCTCAACTTCTATTTAGGACTGAGGTGTATTATGAATTCTAGGACTCTTAAGGATTGAGCAAGATATGCACAGGAGCGAGCCTGTTTAAGCAAAGAAGGTCCCTCTAAAACCCAACTCTTATTCAGGATTAGAGTCAAAATAATTGGACTGACCCTGATGGGTGTAGACTACTTCTTCTCAGCTCAAAACCTCTCAAAGGTTGAGTCAGATAAATACAAGGAGTCTAACCTGTTCGGGCGAAGACAACTCCTCAACAGCCTAATTAACTCCTACCTAGGAATGAGGCATACTATGGGAGCCCATACCAGAAAGGCAATGGCGACCCCACTTAAATTCAGAGTCCTCCTCAAGACATACATGGCTGCTAGTATGCGATACCAAACCTCAGTCTAATAAGAGAGAATTTACCAAGAAAGCTAACTCTTACGAAGGTCAGAGACTGGCAAGGATGTGCAGTCTTCCACACGAGGACAACACCTATGTAGAATCTACTACTAAGGGATACAATAATCACATCAACAGGGGAGCACGACCCGCACAAACAAAGTTGACCATACTACAACTCAACTCCCACTGCATATTAAGTTATTATTGTTGACAGAACATGCTTAGGAAAACAAAGAAAGGGCTTCAGTCAAGACTAAAACCCTACTTCAGGTGGGGTAGATATACCCGCCTACTTAGCCTAATCTAAACAAAAATTGGAAATGGAAAATATGATAGCTACATGCACAGATATAAAGAAAAACAAAGAAGGGAAAATTATCTCATTGATAAATTTTTCCTTTCATGACCAAAGCCGCTCATTTTGCGGGAGTAGAGTCAGAAGCAACTTCATGGGCATCACAGTCTGAAAAAGGCTCTGAAACAGCAGGATGGCCAGTCGTCTCCGCGACACCTGAATTGGTTTCAGGGTCAACTCGTGGGCTAGAGGAAAATCATCCACCTCCTAGAACCGAGCATAAATAAGAGGTCAGTAAATAGAGAAATATCAGTCCCTGTGCTGCTCTTAGGTATAATCTATCAAATCCAGCTGTTCATTAGCAACTTCACGAGCTCGATCATTATCAGCAGCCTCGCGAAGCTCCTTCTCTCTAGCTTCCCATTCTGCCTTAGAGTTATTAGATTCCCAACTGCATTGGTCAGGCTTTCTTCAGAGACCATTAGCTCGTGAGCCACCTCGTCACGATGAGCACGCTCTTGAGCAAGATCAGAAAGCCGCATCCAAAAGGCCTCCTAAAGCACCCTTAGGCGAACTACTTCAACGCGTTCACTGACTAGCACACAATGAAAGTCAATAGCAAATTCTTGATGTTCGACATGCGCTTAGAAAACATGACATGCTAATCTATCAATTTGTCCCATCGTTCTAAAGCATCATTCAGTTTAGACAACAGCTCAGCTCGGGCACCTGGGCATCGTCCAGATTCCCTTGAATCCCTTTAAGCTAGGATTTCAAAGACGACTGAACAACCATAGCACTGGACATACCCCTCTGGGCTTCAACCAGTGGGGCCTCCAGATCTGGTTGAGTGGCCAACTGCTCAATTAGAGAGTCCACCACTTGAAGGTGTCAGTAAGTTGTGTCTCATGGTCGGGGAACTTCATTTTCAAGGCAAAAACTTATCCCATACAGACTCCACCTCAATACCCACCATGCCAGCATGATTCAAGTGGGCCATCCCCTGTAAGCAACAAAGCACAAAAAATAGTAGCGAAACAACCAAGTTGTCAACTTACTAGCATTAGAAGTTGTTGGCCGCGAGTGATTTGCGCCTTCGCAATCGCCTTTTCCAATGGTAGTTGGTTAGCCATCCAAGAAAAGTTCCTTTTTATCTTATTAACAGTGGCAGCCATGTGATCCACCTCAGTATACACCGGGGCGTGGGAACTAATCCCAGCCTTAGTACGAAGAGCCTCGGGACTAGGGACCAGAGGACTTAGCAATCTGCTTCCCCTTAGCCGCAACAATGGGAGGAGGCTTAGACAAAACTACAACTCTTGGACCCATAGAAGGGTCACAGGCAGTGCTTTCAGGAGCGGATTGTCCTTTCGCAATAGACGGGTTAGGAGCAACAACCTTCAACGACGGTTGCTCCATTTCCATTTCAGAGTGAGCCAAGCCCCCAATGACTCCTCGTCAACAGTCATGTCCACAATGTCACTCTCTCACTCTGGAAAGCAGTAGGAGGAGGAGGAGGAGTGGACTTCAAATTGATCCTTTTAGAGCGAAGAGGGGGAGTAAGAAATCCCTCCAAGGCTTTATTCTCCAAAGGGCTAGGCATCTTTGACACCTTCATCTTTTAAGACCCAGGTGTCGGCGCCTCCACACCCAAAGAGGAACCGGTAAGCACAGGTAGGGCACACCCCACGTCACCGGCCTCACCATAAAATAATCCACTCCGCCTAATTTTATATGGATGGATAACTTCTAAAATAGGCATTTGCGACAGGGCAAAAAAGTTTGCTTTCATCTTCTCCTCTTCAGAGGAGAGGACGGTGGAGTCGGTCACCCCTAGTAAGAGACAACGAATGAGTCAAACACTGACAAATATTAATAGAAAGGTAAAAAAGAACTTACGAAGGTCCCCAAAGCATCAGATGACTTTCAAGCCTTTAAAAGAGAAGTACTTAGACTTCGTAGAGGCGAAAAAGCAGTACATCTGCCAATCCTCTAGATCCTCGAACTGGCCAGTTAGACAACATGGTCTCCATACCCAACAAACACATTGGTTATCATCATGATGGAAGCTAGAGAATGGAGCAACCTCGTCGACATATGGATTCCAGCGTCCTTCGCCCTAATCATAGTAGCTACCAGAACGCCCCACCCTCTCGATAATATCTAAATTGGGGCGATGTCCAAATAATACAAATAACACCAGATGAAGCTAGGAACATTTAATTGAGGGCCGACCTCGAACATTGCCTTGTACATATAGATGCACCCCTCTGACGGAACAGAGTAACAATCCTTTTTCGTAGGAAGCGACACTCCTAGAACACTGGAGAGTTCATATTGCCTACAGAGGGCAGCCATGTCCTTATCGGACAACAGTGATTTTCTGAAAAATTTTAAGCTTCTGTGATGTCTCCCTTGCGAGAAGTTAAGTTGAATAGTCATGATTGAATAAGAACTCAAACTCAACCGGGCTGAAAAACACAGTATGGAACGAAGAGAAGCGCTGAGAAGGTAAATGTGAAAACTACCCTAAAAATGGCATCGAAAATATGCCATCATGGCATACCACAAACCCCCACATGTTGTCAATTAGTGGCCCAGCTCGCAGACCCACTAACTAGGGGGAGTAGCTGATGAGACATCAAACAATCACTCGATCACAACCGTACACGTGGCACAGACTAACCTTAGCATATAAAAGGCTTTAGCGCAGTCCCAAGCGGACCCATGCACAAGACTACTGTTCAACCAGCAAGTCAGGCGCCCACGCCTAAGACGTGCCATCTCCAAAGGCAGGGGTCATAGTGGTTGGCCTAGGACAATAAACTCTAAACAATGAATCTTAGTACTGGCACAAGCCCGAGATCCACTCGCATGAAATTAGCTTTAGCCTAATCAAGCATTGGGTCCTAAACAAAGCCCACAGGTAAGATATTATGCGAGATCTCCTCCCTCCATAACATCCTCGATCATAGGGATAGCTGGAGAGGGAATACTCTCTGTAAGAGTCGGTGAAAGGAAGTAGAAAGGTATGCAAGTATACACACTGCAATTTACATACAGTCTCCACTCTTTCTAGAACTGAAATCTAACTTAAGCATTAGAGTGCCTTCGGCCACCATAACGGTGGTCCTAGGCTTAACTGCTGCACATTTTTGCAGGTTGGATATCATCAGGATCGGCGAGGATAGATCTGAATGAATTAGTGTTTTTGTAGAGTTCAGAGAGAAATAAGTGGAATGAATGCCTAGAGCTTACCAATTTTAGCTAACATCCCACCTTAAGGTGTGGGTGAGCCCATGAGAGTATACCTCCAAGTTGGCTCTTTTAATTTAAAAAAAAAAATTTAATTATTTTTTTCCATTTTCATGTATTATAGAAGCATATTTAGTTAGATTGATCTTGTAGCTTGGTTAGGTCATGAACCTATGAGGTAAGTTAGTTGTTTTATATTTCAATATGTGAATTGAACTCATGTATTCTTTTTCTACTTCTTAAGCTCAAGATTAGATAAATTTCTATCTTGCAATTTCTCTAACAAACCCATAAATATAATGTTTGTATATTATTAGTCTAAGTTTCATTATGATTTGTTAGATATTGGGTGTTCCACCTTGGTGGATTCCTTTTATGATTTTAAATCAATATTTGATTTTTAAGTTACTAATATAACTTAGGCTTGAAATCAATTTGCTCATAATGTCATATTCTCCGTCCTAAGGTGAGATGATAGTCTACCTTAGGATATGTTAATGAATGTGAAAAATATTAATCTAAGAATGGCCTAATTGTGCTATCTACTCATGATGGTAAATTTTTTCCTTTGCATTTTCATGCACATCCATTTAATTTATATTTTCATCTACAATTATTTATTTTACTAGGTTGTATTTCAAGTTTGATCGCGAACAAGTTTCCAATTTCTATTTAGCGTTTATTGTGTGATTCGACCCGTACTTTCCGGTTTGTAACTCAATAGACAACCGTGCACTTGCGATAAGATTTGAGACTAGTCTATTCATATATTGTAGTCGGTTAATCAACAATTAGAGCTAATACAAAATTTCTTCTTATATGCTAGATTAATGACCTAAGCTAGACACATTTTTGACTACTGCATTGAAATTCATAAATATATAACGTGTTAGAATGACCCTTATGAGGGTCAGAAAGATAACCTGAATCTTCATAGCCAACTAGGTGGGAATTGTTAGATAAAGCATATGAATAAAATAAACCATAACTCTATTTTAATGTCTACGAGTAGGTGCAAAAATATATGCTGTTATTATGTTCAAAGAAAAAATTGTATCAGGTAATGTACATTGTGCCAAATATAACAATGCACTGATGGTACTCAAATATGGTACGTCATAACCAAGTATCTCTTAATTTTCTTATTTTGGTGGAATAATAACAATATTTTGAAGAACTTTTCAAGGTCTTCTAAAGACCCTATAATATTTATACGATCTACATAAATTACTACTATGATAAATACATAGCGACAAATTATATTATTTGATAACTTTTATTACACAAATATTTACTATATATGTGTTTGTGTCTTAATCCCCGTATAATAAGTAATTACTATATTGATAAGTCGCATATCAAGTTTTTTAGAAACTACAAGAATAACCATATCAATGACAAGGGAACATGTTTCATCATAATCAATGTCAGGTTGTTGTAGGAAACTTTATGTCTGGAGTTTCGCTTTATACCTGGAAATCTCGTTTCTTTTTCTTACAAACACCCATTTGAAATCAACAAAATTTACCCTTTTTTGTATTTGTACTATAGGTCCAAATACACCATGTTTTTTTAAGGAAACCCAATTCCACTTGGATAACACCATTCATTTCGGTAGCTACCATATATGTGAATATGTCATTGATTACCATTTCATTTTAATTTCACATTGTACCTTAACATATTGAGATCTCATTATTATCAGGTACCTAAGCCTCTTCAAGGGTTTTTAATGTCACTTCAAGGACTTTCATTGTCACTGTAGGGACATGGGTAACCACTTATGAGGTTGTGGAAAATGTGGAGTTTTGAAACATAACCTCTTTAGGAATGCTACGTTACAATATTTCTAGAGTTTTAGGTATAACTTCTTTTAGAGCTTGTACACCTTTTACTGGAGTTTCAATTATTGTATTTTCTAATTTTATCAGGGCATGATTTGCTATTCATTCTCCTCTTCTGGGGAGTTGAATATTTGGAACTTATAGGTTACCATACTTCTGGCGTATAGTAGATTTACTGGTTTCCTTATTCAAAGTTTGTCCTTCGAGGATATAAATTCGAGCAAGTACATTCATAGCTTAGACATGTGACTTTGTCACTTTATGTGCATCATTAATTGTATCACATAATTACTTCACGATTTCCCGAGCATAGAATATTCTCTTTATCTCGTAATCACATTCACATGTGGAAATATTCCACTATAATTTCACATTGTTCCTTACTACTATGTATGTTATTCTGCAAGAAGTTGCTTATCTACCCTAACGATGGAAAAATTGTCTCATCAAACTAACAATTTGCAAATATTGTAGTAAAGATATTATCAATTAATAGGTCCAGATAGCGAATGATAGATGGTAAGTCAAAACCAACATCAATACATATGCTACATTTAATATCAATCTTACTTCAAATGCGAGATGATACATGAACCTGTACCACACAACCAAATTACCGTCAAATGGAAAACATAGTTAAACAATCTGTCATAAAGTTGGACAAGTGAAAACTTATAGTACGAAGTGGGATGAAGTTGAAACAACTTCGTTACAGCAAGGTTTCATGTTCCCAAGCACTAGTAAGTAGTCTAGACTGCATTAGTAAGGGTCTCCCAACAAGATGAAGATCTAGATGTATAACCTAAGAATCCACTCAACCATTATGTACACACAGGACTTGCAACAGTCCTTATCAATGAGTAAAAATCATCAAAAACTTAAAAGTAAACTCAAGTGCTTTCTTAAGTCGTATAGACTTGATGGAGTGGAATTGAAATAGTGCTCTAAGAAAAATGAAGTGTGGCAGAAAAGAATATATGTGACCATCTGGTGAATGCATCAAATAATACTATGTAATATCTAAAATGGTCCACTAAAAGGGTAAATTGGATAACAAATTTATTTTATATTCACTGTATATTAACGTTAGCTCATAAGAAATCTTGAGAATATAAGTTTACTTTGTAAACAAGGAGTAGAAAAGTACTCACTAGGGGATGTAGGTAGAGTGTGTGCTACAAGATAACCATTGAATCTTTTAATGATTTTCATCATGTTGGATAAAACATTATCTAAAGGATCATACAAAAAAAAAACAAAGTTTGTGGATTGGGGAGTTTGCTACTCACCTTAAGCTTTTGGCTTAAAGTTACATGTGAATTAACAAACTCCCACAGTTGTATAACATAATCCCAATGAGATAAATGAAAATTTCTCTATTGTAAGCTTCTGGTACATTAAATGTAATAGAGAAGTATTCTTTGTAACGGTCGTCAATTTTCTCAATGTGGTATCCATCATGCGCATGTCTTTAAAGTTGAGTTTCTTCTTAAACTACTAGAATAAAATGATATTTGATAAATAATTAGGCCTCACTGGGTAACATGAGATGGGCTATGCAAGAGCTTTCAATAATTTGCACATTTCCAACTATGTAAGCATATTTCTGCTTCTTAAACTTAGTGATGAGAGAGAATCTGACTTTTTGGTACAACATGAATAATGACACCATCAATCAAACATATATCATCATTCATAATTTGCATAGCATGACCAATATCTTCATAAAAGAATATGCATGTATGCAGTCAATAAATAAATCAAACTATGGCATACTACATGTAGTTCACAAGTTATAGTAAAGTATGAGTAACTAAACAAACAAGGATTTCAATTGGAATGCAACATAAGAAGCTTTATGATCAACATTTTTTGAAAAAGTTATTTGTACTATCCATGAGTGATAAGAAATAGACTTTCAAACGATTCTCATTTTTCGTAAGAAGGTAATGCAGGCTGCTTTCAATGGTTCTTAATACAAATATTTTAACATGGAGTTTCATTATCATATTTGCTAAGATGGTTACTTTAGCTAATGGTTACCTATTTTGGGGTTACCTCCTCTTTTGGGGTATTTATTCCTTCCACACTTCTTGTTGGACATTTTGTATTTCCATATTTATTGAATGAGTAAATCATACGTTATGTAAACTTATGACATAAGGTCCTTTATGTAAGTCTTTAGACCAACAAATGTGTTGGTTCTATTGTGTCTTCTGGGAGCAGGTACGTAGTGTTTCATTTGCTATAAGTAGAATATCAAATTGTCTATTTGACATATCCAAAATATTAGCAATTCATCATTCCAACAACAACCTAGTACACAGAAGAAGAGTTTATATTCAAATCAAACAGGTTCTTTCCTGTTCATCTCAAAGTCAAATCTTATTTTTATTCGCCTAAGTTTCTACCCTAAAGTGCATTAGGATTAGAGACAAATCCGTTGTATCTTGGGAAACTAACGACCATCAACGTTGCACCGAGACGGGTTGAATATTGTCTTAAGGACATTGCATTAAGCAAGCCTCAGATTATCCTATCCCCTCATTGTTACTGTTACAGATTGTTGTTTCCAACAATCTTAATACAATATTATAATCTGTATCAGTTTCATACTTTCATACAACTCTAGCCAATATTGTTTTTACAACTCTAGCCAACTCTAGACAATCTTAATGAAATCTGATTAAGATATTGTTTTTACAGTATTTAGTTTAATTAAATTTTCTATGTGACAAAATTTGATTTATTTATATTATTACTAATTACAAATAAATTGTGTTCTTTTGTGTGTCAAACATAAATATGAGAGATAAAAAAGAAACCAGTTTAATTGCTGGGGTGACATCTGAAATCACTAAAGTTCTTGCTCATGATAGGCCAGAGAAATTCAAAGGAGTTAATTTTAAAACATGGAAGAGCACGATGTTGTTTATCTAACAACATTGGGTTTGGAAAAATTTCTTACCAAGGATGAATTGAAGCCAAAAGATGGAGAATCCCAAGAGAGCCACAAGGAAGTGTTCCTAACAATTGAAGCTTGGAGGCATTCTGACTTCCTGTGCTGAAACTACATGTTGAATTCGTTGGATGAAGTTTTGTACAAAGTCTATAGTACTATAAACAGTGCTAAGGACATGTGGGGGGCATTGGAAAAGAGGTACAAAAATGGAGGATGCTGGACTAAAGAAAATTGTCGTTGACAGGTTCATGGATTACAAGATGACTGATGCTAAAACTGTCACTCTCCAGATCCAAGAAATCCAAATTCTCATTCATGAAATGCATGCTGAAGGCCACATCATCAACGAATCTTTCTAGGTTGCTACTATTATTGGGAAGCTCCCTCTCGATTGGAAAGATTTTAAGCACTATTTGAAACATAAGCATAAGGAGACGCATCTTGAAGAATTAATCATCATCCTAAAGATTGAGGAAGAGAATCGTGGAACAGACAAGCGCACATCGGTTGAAACAAATGCACATGTCATAAAGAGTTCAGAGTAGTACAAGAACTCTCACAAAAGGAAGTGTTCCTCTAATAATGGGGGAAGTGGCGTAAACCTCAAAATCCATGCAAACCTTAAAAGGTTCAGTGGATCTAGTTTGTCAGAAGGATTGCCAAAACCGCAAGGATGAAAACAACAAAAGGTGGTCTTCTCAAGAAAACTTGTCAAAAGCTTTGCATGTCTTATCAAAAGGTTACAAATTAGCACCAATGTATCTGAGGTTAACCTTGTTAATCATCCTCGCACATGATAGCTTGACACCGTTGCACCCACCACATCTGCAACGATAATACCATGTTTTCAACTTATGAGAAGTTGAATAACGATGACAAGGTCTTCATGGGAAATGAATCAGTCTAGGCAATTGAAGGCAAGGGAACTATGGTATTAAAGTATACCTTAGGCAAGAACATCATGATGAAAAATGTCTTATATGTTCCAGAGATTAGAAAAAATTTAATCTCTAGTTCTCTTCTAGTAGAGAATAACTTTAAAATAGTTTTTGAGTCAGAGAAATTGGTCCATTCCAAAAAGGGAGTATATGTGGGACATGATTACCTTACAGATGGTCTTTTCAAGGCCAATGTAATAGGTCATTAATAATGCAAAATCTTTTTCTGTTTTGCTTGAGTCCCCTTTACTGTGGTATGATAGACTAGGTCATGTAAATTTTAAGAAAATGAAGAAGGTGGCTAGTCTATGGCTAATCCCTAAATTTGATAATAAATCACAACACAAATGCAAGGTTTGTGTGGAAGCCAAATTTACTTAATAACTATTTCATTCAGTACGAAGAAACACTAAATTTTTGGGTTTAGTACACATCGAGTTATGTAATTTCAAATCAATTCTTACTCGAGGTGGGAAGAAATATTTTATCACATTTATCGATGATTGATCACGGTATTGTTATGTGTATTTATTAAATAGCAAAGACGAAGCAATCAATGCATTTGTAAAATACAAAACTGAAGTCGAAAATCAGTTAAATAAAAAAATCAAAATATTGAAATCTGATAGAGGCGGTGAGTATGAATCTCCATTCGCGGAGATTAGTGAAAAAAATGGTATTATACACCAAACTACTGCTCCTTACTCCTCACAATCAAATGGAGTTGTTGGAAAGGAAAAATAGATCCTTAAAAGACATGATTAATATCATGCTTATCAACTTCGGTCTACCTGAGAACTTGTGGAGGAAAGGACTTTATATGGCAAATCGTATTTTAAATCGAGTGCCCCATAAGAGATTTGATCAATTAGCATATGAGATATGGAAGGGTAGACGACCATCCTATAAGCACAATGAAGTATGGGGGTGCTTAGTGAAGGTTTCTGTTCCACCGCCCTAAGGAAATAAACTAGGAGCAAAAACCGTTGATTGTTATTTTTTAGAAAATGCCAAAAATAGCAGTGCATACAGGTTTTTTGTGTTTAAATATGATATCAATGATATTCATGTTAATACTATCATTAAGTTTAGAGATGCAATGTTTTTTGATACTATATTTCCTCATAGGAAGGATTACATAGAATCAACACCATATATGACTTCTGAGTCTTCTAATACTCTTAAAAGAACACATGAGGTGTCAAATAAAGGGAGTGAGCAAAATATCAATTCTAATGAAAATAGAAATGATGATTTCCTTAGACGTAGCAAGAGAGCTCAAAAGTCCAAAACATTTCGTCCAAATTTTCTAACTTAGAGCATCTCCAATGGTAAAAGTTAAAATGGGGGATCAACCATCCCCCATTTTAACCAAAAGCTAAATTTAGGGGTTCCCTTATTTCTTCATCACTCCAACCACATCCTCTATTTTAACTTTTTCATCATTATTTAAATATATCTTCCACTTTTTATCCCCTATTCCTTTTGTTTTATTTTTGGTTTTGTTTTTAATTTGGGAAATTAAAGAATTGAAATATTTTAATGTTAATTCATATTTAGGGGATGGAATGGTTGCCCCTAAATTTAGGGAAAAGTTTGAAGTGAAGTTAAAATGGGGAATGCTTTAGGGGATCCATTGGAGCATGCATTTTCTTACATGGGCCCCCTAAAATAGCTTTTTGGAAATTTTAGGGGATCCATTGGAGATGCTCTTATATGTTAGAAACAGAGCCTCAAACTTATAAAGTAGCAATGTCTACTCCTGAAGCTTCTTTATGAAAGGAAGCTATAAACAGTGAGATAAAATCCATTATGCACAATCATACTTGGGAATTGGTTGATCTTCCTCCTGGACATAAACCAATTGGGTGCAAATGGATATTCAAGCATAAAATGAAACCTCATGGTTCCATTGATAAAATACAAAGCTCAATTAGTAGCTAAAGGGTATAGTAAAAAAGAAGGCTTAGATTATTTTGACACTTATTCTCCGGTAAGAAGGATAACATCAATTAGGATATTAATTGTCATCGCAACACTTTACAATTTGGAAATTCACCAAATGGATGTAAAAATTGCATTCTTGAATGGAGAATTAAATGAGGAAACATATATGGATCAACCGGAAAGGTTCCGAGACAAAGGAAAAGATCACAAAGTATGTGAACTTGTTCGATCCTTATATGGTCTAAAAAAGGCTCCCAAACAATGAAATGAGAAATTTGATGGAGTCATGTTGAAAAATGGATTCAACATAAATGAGTGTGACAAGTGTGTCTACATAAAGAAAATCAATAATGACTATGTGATAATTTGTCTTTATGTTGATGATATGCTTATTTTTGGAACTAATAGTCAAGTTATTAAGTCCACCAAACATATACTGACTAAACATTTCGATATGAAAGATCTAGGTGAAACAGACGTTATTTTGGGAATCATAATATTGTAAACACCTGATGGGTGAGCTTTTTCTCAATCACATTACATTGAGAATGTAATAGACAAATGCATACAATATTGAATCAAGAAATCTAATAATCCATTCCAGGTGTTACACAAGCATACAGGTCCAAGTGTTTCACAACTTGAGTACTCTCGCATTATTGGAAGTTTAATGTATATGATGAACTGTACAAAACCTGATATAGCTTATGATGTGAGTAGACTAACTAGATATACTTGTAAACCAAGTAAAGCTCACTGGCATGTTTTGCTTAAGGTTTTAGGGTATTTGAAAAATACTTCAAACTATGCATTGCAATATGGTGGATATCCTAGTTTCCTTGAGGGATACAGTGATGCAAATTGGATTTCTGAATTTGAATAAGTAAAATTCACTTGTGGTTGTGTTTACTATGGTAGTCGTATCCTGCAAATCTTCTAAACAAACATTTATAGCTAGATCCACAATGGAATATGAGTTTATAGCCTTAGACAAGACTGGGGAAGAAGTAGAGTGGTTTCGTCAATTTTTAGAAGACATTTCATTATGATCACAACCAGTACCGGCCATATGCATACATTGCAATCTAGCCTCTATATGCAGAACTCACAATTTTATGTACAACGGTCAATCACGACACATACGTCGAAGGCATTGTACCATGCAACAATTGCTCTCTAATGGCATAATGTCCATTGAATTTGAGAAATCAAAAGGCAACCTAGCAAATTCATTTACTAAAGGTTTATCTAGAGAGTGTATAGACTGTGATTCGAAGGGAATGTAGTTTAAAAGCCTAATAAACACGAATTATCATATACAGAAACCTTGCTAAGCGATTGGAGATCCCATGGACTTAGTTCAAAAGGAAAACTAGTGATGGATAATTCATTATTAAGCCATTAAGAGTATAATGATCTTTCCATTCCTATGAAGCACCAAGTGCAAACCGACTGTGATCAAAAGGATAACCAATGTTACATTATTTTTAATGACGTCTATATCTTGTAAAAGGCAAGTGGGTATTGTAGGATACTTCTTATAGAAGCGATCACGTATGTGTGAGCTGGGTCGGCTGTACGATATTTTTATCAGGATAAAATCTCTAGCAACACTTACAAAATCGAGAATTGTTCAGGACCAAAATGAGTATAATCGAGATTAGAATTTGAATGGAATAATGCCATGTAAAGTTTATTGACCGGTTTTACATTAACAACTAATTCCGATACTTTCTTACTAAGGAAGGTTCAAAGTGAAAGCTACCTATCCTGATATGGCATTAATCCACGTACTCTTGAAATGTCAAGATTTTCTCATTCAAATGATGGATTGTTGGAAATTTTTTATTTCCATATTTACTGAATGAGTAAATCGTATGTTATGTAAACTCATTACATAAGGTATTTTATGTAAGTATTTAGACCAACAGATGTGTTGGTTCAATTGTGTCTTCTAGGAGCAGGTATGTAGTGTTTAATTTGCTAAAAGTAGAATCTTAAATTGGTCACTTGACATATCCAAAATATTAGCAATTCATCATTACAACAACAACCTAACACACAAGAGAAGAGTTTACATTCAAATCAAACAGGTTATTTCATGTTCATCTCAAAGTCAATTCTTATTTCTATTCACTTGAGTTTTTGTCCTAAAGTGTATTAGGAACAAAGACGAATCTGTTGTATCTTGGGAGACTAACGACCATCAATGTTGCACCGAGACAAGTCGAATATTGTCTTAAGGACATTGCATTAAGCAAGCCTAAGATTATTCTATCCCCTCACTGTTAGTTACATATTGTTGTTTCCAACACTTCTACCTCAATCGATTTGATAATTAAGCTTGACATGTGCTTCTGGAAATGGCATGACCCCAAGTGGAATTGCATTAAGATTTTTTTTTAGAAACCTAACATCGAACGGTCATGACATTGAGATGCTCATAAACTCTCACGCCAAAAACATTTGGAGCCAAATAATTAAATAAGATAATCAAAGTGAAACCCTAGCAGTCTTAAGTTCTCAACCCTTGATATAAATATCTCACCCTTCTCATATATATATAGAAGAATGAACCCTTGATATAAATATCTCACTCCTTGGTCACCCCCCCCCCCCCCCCCCCCCAAAAGTATGAGATTTCCATGTTCATGAGACTTCCATTCCCACCATTGATCACAAAATCTAATGGTGGATTGATGAGTGACCACAAATTACCTTAGATTTAGGTGGTCCTCTCATGAATTCCCATGGCATAGGATTTCATGCAACCAAACACAACCTAAGATCAATAGCCAAAATATCAAACTCCCAGAAGACTCAACTATATAAACCAGATACATATATATTACAGAAAGAGTACTAATAACACCCACAAATATATTTCGTCTCAACATCAACTTGATCCTACTAGTCCTCGAATCAAAGAAGATGTAAAGAGTATTGACGGTTGTTATGAGGATTTTGATGAGATTTATCATGGATCCAGCCTTCCGACACCACATCTACCTCACAATGTGCACATGAGATTGCTGGCCAATGAAATTGTTTCAAGCAAGGATATTATCCCCAACTTAAACACATGCTGCCCTCGGGTAAGATTTTTATCAATTGGGATCTACAATCCTAGATGGCCAAGACATGTCCAATGCTTATTATTTGACCCGATGTGACTCTTTAACCATGTGACACTTTCAAATTGAGCCACGCCTCCAACTAGAAATGCGTGTACTTTTTTTTTATAAATGTTTTAGATAGAAATGTTTACAAAAAAATCCAGTTGCAATACCTAATTTGAAGTCACAGTCTAGTTAGAATACCACTTGATTGATAGATCCCTCAAATCCCTTTGATGCTTACATTTTTTGACACAATTATTTTGAGATGCAATTCTGAGTTTGGGTTAGAAGTAATGGTTGTGGTTCTAGAATGCATGTCTTTCATTCCTCAATGCCACTAATTGAAATTTCATAGAATTGTATTTTAACACTTTTTGGACATTCGTGACATTGTGTATGAAACATGACAACTAACAATTGTTGTTCATAGAATTGTTATTTCTACGCTGCCTTGTCAGGGTGCCTCTTTTGCACCTGGAGCTTCTCCACACGTAATTGCTGAGGTGGAATTATAACTAGCTTTATGGGTGTGGGAATAAACTTACAACCAAACACCATTTCTTGTTCTCCCCCAATACCTCCAAATACATTCTAGGGCTTCAATATGCAGATAGTGAATGAAGCCTTCTCATCCAACCTTTCTTCCTTCACAAAGATCGTCTCACCCAAGCCTTCTTCCTTTGCATCATCTTTCTATTTCTTGGATGAACGAAGCCTTCTCATCGTTTCACTCAAGCCTTCTTTCTTCTTAGAAATCAAATAACTCTCTCAGATATTATTCTCCCTTTCTCTTTGTATGTATATTTACCATTGCAAGAAATCGAATCAAACCATGTTGAGGTGCCTATTTCTCTCTTTCTCCCTATTTCTCAGGCTTCAATACGCAAAACATAATGGTCTTTTTATTTTTTTGGGTTGATATTCATATGTTTATTTGTTTGTAATGTTAAGTCAGTTAAAATCCAAGAATAAGAACATTGTTGATAAGAATTTCTGGATGTTGGTAATGTTCTAGGCTTTATAAATTTTTGGATGTTGGTTGTTGATTGTGGATCACAAAGGGGTTTTCTTTGTATGTGTGTAAAGTTGATATTCATATGTTTATTTCCCAATGGTCCCCCTTTTCTTTGGGTTGATATTCATACGTTTACTTGTTTGTATTGTTAAGTCGGTTCATTCCCTCCCAATTCAACCTGAAAATCCAAGAATAAGAACATTGTTGATATCAGTTGAACTATTGTTGATATTTTTAGTTCTCTTAGTTGGCTTTCACTTGCTTCTTTCAGATTCTATCTCATACTATTTCATCATCATTATATGTGCCTCTATTATCTGCATAAAATTAGGAGGTTGAGACTTGGTGAGGGGGATGTGATGGCACTTCGTAATTACTTCAAAAAAATGCATGTTAACAATGCCAATTTCTTTTATATGATGGATTTGGATGATGAAGAGAGGTTAAGAAATGTCTTTTGGGCCAACGCATGGAGCAAAATAGCTTACAAGGAGTTTGGGGATGTTATTTTTGACACTACATACTTAACTAATAAGTATGAGATGTCATTTGCTTCTTTTGTTGGGGAGAATCATCACGATCAGTCAATACTTTTTGGATGTGGATTGATATATAGTGAGACAGTAGAAGAGTTTGTTTGGCTTTCAAAACTTGGCTTGTGTGTATGAATGATTTTGCTCCGATTGCTATAATCACTGATCAAGATAGAGCAATGAAAATGATCATTGAAATTGTATTTCCCAACACACGACACAGATGGTGCTTATGGCATATTATGAAAAAGTTGCCCAAAAAATTGTCTGATTGCAATCAATATGAGACTATCAAGTTTACAATGCAAAGAGCAGTTTATGATTCCCTGTCTCATGAAGAGTTTGAAAGAAATTGGCATGGTTTCATTGAGAAATATAATCTTCAACAAAATGATTGGTTGAGTGGATTATACCATGAAAAGATTCGTTGGGTGCCAACATTTCAAAGAAATACTTTTTGGGCAGGGATGTCTTCAACTCAAAGGAGTGAAAACATGAATTTTTTTAATGGTTATGTAAACTCGAAGACCACTCTGAAGCAATTCGTAGAACAATATGAGAATGCACTACAAAGTTAGGTTAAAAAAGAAGTTGAAGATGACTTTAGATCGATTAACCGATGGCTTACTTGGATTACTCCTTATGCAATAGAGAAACATTTTCAAGCTGCCTACACCACAAATAAATTTAGGGAGTTTCAAGAAGAACTAGCAGGAAATATATGTTGTATCGTTCGTAGTGATGCTATGGAGGAGAGTGGCTTTCAGGTATACAATGTTACAGAAGACATGTTGATAAGCGATAGAAAATGATTAGTTAATTTTAAAGTTTCTTTTAAAGATAACGACTTCAATATTAAGTGTACTTTCCGATTGTTTGAGTTCGGAGGGATCTTATGCAAACATATATTGACAATATTGTTTCAAAGATTGATTCATGTTGTATCAGAAAAATATGTTATTTAGAGGTGGAGGAAAGATATTAAGAGGTATCATAAGAAGGTTAAAATTGTATAGTTGGATTGGGCAATGAAGCCTGAAAATGAATGGTTTGATAAGATGTTCAGTGCCTTCTATGAAATGGCTAACTTCGCCACCGAGGATGAAAAAAAGACAAATAAGGTTCAACAATGGATAAAATTGAAGATAGAAGAACTTAAGAATGATGTTGGTGATGGTCATGTTGATTCAGAAAGGTTTTTGGAAGTATGCACTAAAACTACTAGTTATGGAAGTAAAATTCATAGTCTATTGGCTATTCGTTGAAAAGGTCAACGTTCTAATTCAAGGATGCAATTCACCATGGATAATTTTTTAAAAAGATGCAACGCAAGAGAAAGAAGGAAACACAGAAAAAGCACGCCATTGAGAATAATTTGATACTTTTACTTTTTATTTTACTTTTATGAATATATATTTTTCTTAAGTCAAGAATATTTAATTTTATTTTCACATGTCATTTGTGGGTTTCTAACCAAATTAGATTTGAAGGTTCACAATGTATGACACCTCGTTCAAGCAATGTTATGCCATATGGTCCATTAAATCTCAATATGCAGGTTTGTGTTTAGTAAATTTACAAGGTATGAATCACCCACAATAATTGCTCACTTATGATTTGTGTGTTTGTCGTCTTGAATGATGAAACTATGGGGTCATACTATTCACAAGCTAATGCTACAATTGAAGGACTTGATCATATTTACTCACTTCTAACACAAATATATAATTTTTTTTGCTTGATATAATTTTGACAACCGCATTGTAACACTTTATTATTTATTTTTGCAGACACCAACTTCAAGCAACGACATGGAGTTGAAAGACTATAGGTCCTTGTGAATCCAAGTTTGAAGATATGATCAACAATATGGAGAGAATAAAGCTAGACTGATTGTTGAGTTCTTACATGGGGTGTTGAATTTTGTTAGGTCTGTTTAATGACTAGAGTCTGGGTAGCAGAATTCGTCAAGGATTGTGTTTCTTATCTTGTTTTTAACAGAAGAAATGGGTTTTGTTTAAGTTATGGACTTGAGATATTCAAGCACCTCACATGTATTTGTTGATGAAAGTTAATCCTATATTTTCTTTGGACTTTTTATCGCTTCTGTTGTCTCTGTGCATCATTGAAAGAGTGGACCAAATATTTTTACTTCGGATTAGTGAAACTGGTCACTAGTGCCTTTGAGAGCAGTCTTTCTTTTTTGTTGGCCAAGTTGCCAGTGTCGTGTATGTGCAATTCGTTTAGTCTGAGCATTAACAGTTGCTTGCGGAAAAGTTGAAAAGGTAGAAAGTTCAGACAGTAAGGCATATGGGTAGCACTATGCAATCAAGATGGGTCGTGCTTTCTTATCTTCAGATAGTGCCTATTGCAATCAACTTTTCCATTTCATGTGGAAATGCTTTGCATGTATCTCTGAATGTGGATATCCCCAATGCTTATGTCCAACTAATGGTGATGTGGCTGCTCATATTTCCATATGTTGATGTTCATGATAATGATAAACCTCAAGAGAACCATGGAACTCAAACAACTACCACTGCATTAAGCGACCTTTTAGTTTTGGGACCCAAACACCCATTTTGGATCGTAATTAGTCTTATTATCTGATTTAAGTTCAGAGATTGGCCGCAAAAATTATTTCAATTGGAAGACAAGTAATCAAAATTGAAAGGTTTACATAGATTGGTTTAATATAATTTATGAAAACACAGATTGGTTGAAAGGCTGCTGCATTTTTACTGAAATGTAAAATCTGCCCTCTTTAGAAGTACTTTTTTTCTTTGCAAACACAACATTGCTCATTTGTTGAAGACAGAACTGGTTTGTCCAAATAGACTCAGGTGATTTGGCATATTTAGACAGCAAAGAAGACAAACATCTCGAAAAACTGTGATTGCCAGACTTTGTATCTTGCGAGTAAAAACTGTCCTATCGGTTCATAACAACTTCGAGTATCATTCACATAAAATACGAATGGGTTTGAGACAACAAAGAAAACAAACATCTCGAAAAAACTGGATATGCATCTCATGTACTTAAATACCAAAATAAAAGTTTGAATCTCTTCATAAGAACTACATATCATTCACAGAAAATACAACTTACATATCATTCACTAACCACGAGCTTCAACAAAACAACACAAGTATCATAATAATCACTACTAATGTTGTATTGATCAAGTCCCTTGTCAATGCCTAATAATTGTTGTTTACTTGGGTTTCATGTCATCGATCCTTATTTTCTTCGGCTTGACTCTCACAACTGCGATCGTGAATTTTCACTTCTTTTTTTTATGAGTGAACCAAAATTCATAATTTTCATATCCTTGGTAGCTTATGTAAATTCGTTATATAAACTACCACTATAGCTGGATACTTGGAATGAACAACTTGCCCATGTTAGGTAGTCCCTAGTCATGACCGCGATACACCACATATGCCTTGTATGCAATTCATGCTTTAAAATCCCGATTTCAACATAGAAGCGAGCAAATTCATTAATTTGGAAAAAAAAATTACATTCATAAAAAATGTGTAATCTAAAGCATACCCATTGATCCATTTCCAACATACACAAAACCATCAACAAAACACTCAATAAAACCAGCAATTAGAGATGCCCAAAGTGCAACTTTACACACATACAAAGAAAACCCCTTCTTGATCCAAAATCAACAACCAACATCCAAAAATTGGTATCAACAATGTTCTTATTCTTGGATTTTTCAGGTTGAATTGGTAGTGAATGAACTGACTTAATGATGTAGAGAGGGTTTCTAGGGTTCCTAATTTGGGTTTCTAGGGTTCCTAATTTGCTCTCAAAGTTATTTACCAAATAACTTATTTGTAGTCTATCAATTTAATTAGGAGTCTTTTTTAGTTTCCTTTTAGGAATATGCTTTATTTTTTATTTTAGGAATAAACTGCTTGTTATTCAAGTTATTTGAGCTCTATAAATAGAGCTATTCCTCAATATTGTAGGTAGACTTTTGATCATTAATAGACTTGGTATATTTTCTCTGAGGAGATTATTGTGTTCTTTTTTTTTTCTCCTACTTTTCAGATTATTGGTGCGCCAATCAAAGAATTGTAGAACCCTTGTTTCCGAATTATTGGTGAGCCAATCAACGGATTCAAGTCTATCATTTTATTTTTTCTCATCCTTCTTTTTCTCGTTTCCGTGCTGCATCAGTTGGTATTAGAGCCTAGTACGTTCTTGATTATGGCGCCTCGGCAACCAAGGGAGGCGATAGTTGAAAACATATATGAGAGGGATGAAGAGAAGCAACGTGTCGAAGCTGGTCTAATTCTTCAAGTTGAGGCGCATGTAGCACAGGTACAAGCCCAACTTGAAACCACAAACGCTAATCTTGAGATCAAAAACGATAATCTCACGGCCCTAACTGAACAAATCACGGGGCTCTTACGAATTCACCCTGGTAGACAACCAAATCGACAAGACGCCGAGGAGGGAGATGCCGAGTTTGATGATCACTTCGAAGGACCTTTGAGGGGTCGTGGGGGGAGGCATGGCACTAGAGGACGAGGCTTCAATAACCATCAATATCATCATGCGTATGAAGAGGAAACAAATGAGGACTTCGAAAATCCTTTCGGAGGACGCGACGGAGGACGCAGACATCGTGGAGGTGGTAGGGGTTTTGCATATAATCTGGAGCCTAGGCGATGGGAATCTGGTTTGAAGATAGAAATACCGGAGTTTCATGGGAATGGTCAACCTGAAGAATTTCTGGATTGGTTGGCAGCAGTTGAGAAAGTACTCGAGTATAAGGAGGTTCCAAATGATAGACGGGTGGCTCTTATTGCTACAAGGATCCGTGGGAGAGTAGCGGCTTGGTGGCAACAATCAAAACTCACTCGTCAACGACAAGGAAAGCCGAAAATTACCTATTGGAAAAAGATGATGAAACATATGCGCGCTCAATTCCGACCCCATAATTATTCAAAGTTGATGTATCAACAACTTCAAAACTTGAAGCAAGGAGCACGAACTGTGGACGAATACACGACAGAGTTTTACAAATTGGTGGCTCGAAATGACCTTACTGAGACCAACGAACAATTGATCGCAAGATACATTAGAGGTATGCGTGATAATTTTCAAGACACTCTTAACATGTATGATGTTTTTACACTTTCAGAAACACATCAACGAGCCTTACAATTTGAGAGACAATTACAGAGGCGATCCACTAACCCTTCATGGGGATCGTCTAATAGTTGGACTAATACCAACAACCCTCAACCCACACGAGCTACAAATCCTCCACAAACAAACATCACGAGGGCTCCTAAAGGCGGGGTGCCAGGCAATAGACCCCAACCAAACAGTTCAACTTACCGTTGCTTCAAATGCGGGGAAACAGTGCATTGTATGGCGGATTGTCGAAAGGGTGACAGGAGCGAAAAAGGTCTATTCATAGATAATGAAGACCTGGGAGAGGGCGAGCAATTCCACGTCAACTTGAATGAGGGTCAACCACTATTTGATTCAAATTCTGTGCAAGAGGAGGTTGTCGGAGGAGACGAAGGTCGATTACTTGTAGTCTGACGAGCTTGTTTTACACCACGAGGAACAGATGGCAATGGTTGGTTGAGGAAAAATATCTTTCAAACCACTTGCACAATTGGGAAAAGTGTGTCGTTTGGTAATAGACTCGGGCAACAGCGAGAATGTGGTATCCGAAGAAACGGTTTACAAACTGAAGATGAAGACGAAAGACCATCTGAGTCCTTACAAGCTATCTTGCCTAAAGAAAGGTAATCAAGTAACGGTCTCTAAGCGTTGTTTGGTTTCATTTTCTATTGGTTCAATCTATAAGGATAATGTGTGGTGTGATGTGGTGAACATGGATGCATGTCATATTCTCTTGGGGCGTCCATGGCAATTTGATAGAGTACAATACATGATGGTAGGAGAAACACATATAGTTTCTTATTTAGCCAAGTTAAAATTGTCCTAACTCCAGCTAAGGAAGAAGCTCCAAAAGTGGTACAAAGAGAGAATCCGAATTTATTGAGTAGACCATCGTTTATGGGAGAATTACAAAGGAATGGGATTGTGTTTGTTTTGATTGGGAAGGATAGTGGCAGCGCTGTACTCGACATTCCAGAACTGGTCCGTTTACTTCTTGATCAATTCCAAGATGTCTTCCCAGATGATTTACCGCAAGGATTACCACCTTTACGAGATATTCAACACCGCATTGATTTAGTGCCCAGATCAAAACTTCCCAATAGACCCCATTATCGGATGAGTCCGACTGAGCATAAAGAATTATGAAGGCAGGTAGAAGAATTGTTAGACAAAGGTTTTATTCGGGAAAGTCTCAGTCCATGTGCGGTTCCTGCTTTTGTTACTCCGAAGAAGGATGGTTCGTGGCAAATGTGCGTTGACAGTCTTGTCATCAACAAAGTTACTGTGAGTTATAGGTTCCCCATTTCGAGGTTGGATGATTTGCTTGATCAGTTGCGTAGTGCTTCAGTCTTTACCAAGCTTGATCTTAAGAGTGGGTACCACCAGATACGAGTTAGACCGAGGGATGAATGGAAGACTGCATTTAAAATACGCGAAGGTCTCTATGAATGGATGGTTATGCTATTTGGATTGTCAAATGCACCGAGTACCTTTATGCACTTTATGAACCAGATTTTGTGCCCTTTTATCCAGAGGATTGTTGTTGTCTATTTTGATGATATTTTGATTTTTAGTCATAATCTGGCTGTTCATGTGCATCACTTAGAAAAGGTGCTTACTGTACTAAGGAAAGAACTTATTTGCAGCCTTGAAGAAGTGTTCTTTCATGCAGGATCATGTTTTATTTCTTGGCTATGTTGTGTCAAAGGATGGGATTTCTGTCGATTTTGAGAAGGTGGAAGCAATCGAAGAATTTATTTGAGGTTCGTAGCTTCCATGGCTTGACCCCTTCTTTTCACTTGTTTTTGAAGAAGTTACTACAAGCCAATGATCAGATTTCCAATTACATAAATGTTTCTTGTTCAAAGGAACATCTTTGTGGATTCCTGACTCTAGCTTACGAGTCAAAATTGTGTCTGAATTGCATAATGAGGGACACATGGGGAGGGATAAGACATTTCAACTCATTTCTCGAACATTCTATTGGCCTACTTTGAGGCGAGAGGTGGAGCATTTTGTTCGAAATTGTCGGGTGTGCCAAGTTTTTAAAGGGTACTGCAACGAATGCTAGACTTTATATGCCTCTTCCTATACCTGAGAAGCCTTGGATCAATGTGAGTATGGACTTTGTTGTCGGACTTCCTCGTACTCAGCGAGGAGTAGATTCCATTATGGTTGTGGTGGATATATTTTCGAAGATGGCACATTTCATTGCTTGTAAGAAGATGATGCGTTATTTTAGTAGCACACAACTTAATACCCTGCTTTGTGATTATAGTATAGAATAAGTAGGGATCGTTCTAGACCGGGGATTAGTGGGCTTGTCAATTAACACTAATAATAACTAAACGACAACTAACAACCTAATTAATTAAATAAAAGGGGATTGGATTTTCTAAATTAAACTATGAAAATAACTACGAAAATTACTGTAAAGATAATAAACTAAAGGGATGGCAAAAATGAGAAATTAGCTAAGGGTTTATCTCCACACACCAAACATATGCTTATAAATCAATCTTCAATAATCACTTGCTAACTTGTGAGAGACAATGCTCAAGACTAACCGTGACCGCACTGCATTAATCTTATTATTTTCCCACATTCGTTGAATTAAACTAAGCGTCGCTTTCAAACTATTCTTATCATGCTATCTAAACAGGAACTGCAAGTTAGATAACAATCAAAGATCATTAAGTTTTGTGGAAAATATGAACACTCACTAGGCAATTACAAGTATGATCAACATCTTGTTCTTACCTAGGTTTTTACTTAATCTTACCAACGTTCCTTGGTATTTACTACATGTGAGTACAAAATCATAACAATTAGGTGAAACTCTCCTATACTCTAGCCCCATATCCTAGCATGCTTACTAAGTTGGCCACCTTAACAAACATACAAAGAAAAGTTCTCTATAAAGCAGTTAAGCAAAACACAATCACTGATAGCAAGGAAGATTAAATTCATTTAATTTATAAAGCACATGTTCGGGGCTTCGAATCCACCCCTAACTAAGAGAAGTTTAGCTAGACATGTTAATTATGTTCAAACAATAATCCATAATCAAACTAAAATAAGTAAAAGAGTTAAGAGATGAAACAAAACACTATAGCCTGATCCGTGGTGGTAGAGAGTGGAAGCTGGGGTGCAAATAGCGCAAAGACACTCTTATTTTTCCTTCTACGATTTTCTCCTTCGCGATCTGCTTCACCTCTCTTCCTTCTCGATCTCTGCTTTTGCTATGAGATTGGACTGCGAATGTGTGGCGACGGAAGGGCGACGATCGGTTGAGAGAGGGATGAAGACGTTGGCGATGGGTTTAGGGTTTATCGACGATGGTGCGAGAAAGTGATGGAGGCGATTGCTGGATTGCGATGAATAGTGGAAGAAATGGATGTTGGTGGCGTAACTGATGTTGCGAGGATGATTGCTGCTGTGAGGACGGTGACGATGGGTGATGATGGGTGACGGCTTGCTGTGGTTGCAAGCGTAGGCAATGGAAGCTGTGGATGGATTAGGAGGCTATGGATGGGGATGCTATTGCTGGATTGATTTTCTCCAAAGCAAGGTATCATCCATTTTATAATTGTTTTGTTTCCTTTTTTGCTTGGTTTCCTTGTTTGTGTGATTTCTTTGTGCAACTGGTTGCCAATTTGCTACACTTAGCTTCTATTTTAGAATCTTGTAATTGGAAACCTACAAAAACATGAAAATAACAATTAGTACCATAATTAACAAGTAATAGCTAAAAATATATATAGAAATATGGTACTAAAAATAGCCTAATTATGCCCCTATCAAATTCTCCCACACTTATCTTTTGCTAGTCCTAGAGCAAATCCAAGAAACAAAAATAAAAGACTCAAATGACTCAATCTATACTTTCCAACAAATGGTTAACCTGCACCAACACATCTTCCAACAAACCTCAAGGATATGCATTAGAACGGTCAGCCAATTGAATAATAACACCATCATTTTTTAACTTCCCGAGATTCATAGATTGATAATAGAATACGGCATAACATTAATTGAAGCACCTAAGTCTAACATTGCATTTTCAATTTTAGTATTACCGATAACACAAGGGTTAGTGAAACTACCTGGATCCTTACAATTCGGTGGCAATTTCCTTTGAAGAACTGCGGAAACATTCTCACTCACCTTAACTACCTCTCCGTCTCGAAGACGTCTCTTTGTTGTGAATAGCATCTTCAAAAATTTTGCATACTTAGGCACTTGCTTAATAGTATCAAGAAGCGGAATATTGACTTGGACTTTTTGGAAGGTTTCCAAAATTTCCTTATCCTGTTCATCTTCCCTAGATTTGGCAAACCTACCTGGAAAAGGCACAAAAGGTGGAACAAGATTAGCAGAAACTGAATTTGGAATGCTCACCTTCTTACCTTGGAGTTCTGGTGTTTCAATGATGGCTGGAGAATCCTTATGTAACTCAGTTTCCCTATTTTGACTATGTTTAGGGACTATTGGCTCATTCTCAATTTTCCTACCACTCCTCAATGTAATTGCTTTTGCAGTTTCAAACCTGCCCTTCAGATTTGGAGTGGTAGAACTAGGAAGTGTTCCTTGCTCGCGAATTTGTCCAATAAACTCAGCTATTTGTCCCATATGTAGCTTCAAATCTGCTATATCTTTTACTTGATTCTGCTAAGAAATAGTTAATGATTTCAGAATCTCATCATAATTAAGTCGCATACCTGAATTGTGCTGAGGTGGTTCAGGTGGTCCTTGAAAGAAACCAAAGGGTGGCCGATTCGAAGTTTGTTGTTGAGGTTGTTCTGAATTTCTCCATCCAAAACTTGGGTGATTTCTCCAACCTTCATTGTAGGTGTTCGAATAAGGATTATTCCTATAGTGATGTTGCCCTTGAAAACCTACCGCATTGACATTCTCCCAACCGCCATTCTCAATCAGTTGAGGACATTGATCAGATGGATGTCCTGGCTTTGTACACACGCCACAAACTTGTGCAACTCCTAGCATATTTGGCTTCCCTAGGGCCTGAGTCACAAGTGAGGTAAGATTAGCCATTTGAGCTTCCAAACTAGAATTAGAACTTACCTCATTTACTTGGCGTGACGGCTCTCCAATTCCTTCATACTGTTGGGCATTTAAAGCTCGGTTTGCAATCAAAGTCTTTGCTGCTACTGGAGTTTTATCAACCAAAGCTCCTCCTGCCGCTGCATCTAACATTTGTCGCTCAAAAGGAAGCAATCCCTCATAAAAGTATTGAATCAGGAGCTCCTCCTTCATCTAATGTTGCGGGCATGATGCTATGAGAGTTTTGAAGCGCTCATAGTAAGCAAGATATGATTCTCCTGGACCTTGCTATATGCCACTGATTTTCTTCCTCAATAAGATAATTTTGGAAGTTGGGAAAAATTTCTCTAGAAACACCTTCTTCATGCTCTCCCAAGAATATACTGTTCCGGAAGGAAGTTCATAGAGCCAATCCTTAGCCCTATCAGCCAGAGAAAAGGGGAATGCTCTCAACTTTAGGATGTTTTCATCCACATTTATTGGCGTCATACTGAAGCATACAACTTCAAATTCCTTTAAGTGTTTAATTGGATCCTCCATAGAAATACCATGATACTTCGGAATATGATGAAGTAGGTTGAATTTCAGCTTGAATGACTCAGTCTTGCCCTGCGCGGCTAATGGATACTGAATGCACAAGGGTGCGGCATTGTCCAAGGTGGATGCTGAAAGTTCTTTAATAGATTTATTATCTCCCATGTAACTTCTATTGCGCATGAACTGGTACTTGATATAAAGAAAGAAAGAAAAAGAAAAAAAATCAATAAAAAAAATTATATAAATAAAAACTAATTAAATAATCAACAACTTTTCTAATCCCCGGCAACGAAGCCAAAAATTGATGCGCTATTTTAGTAGCACACAACTTAATACCCTGCTTTGTGATTATATTATAGAATAAGTAGGGATCGTTCTAGACCGGGGATTAGAGGGCTTGTCAATTAACACTAATAATAATTAAACGACAACTAACAACCTAATTAGTTAAATAAAAGAGGGTTGGATTTTCTAAATTAAACTATGAAAATAACTACGAAAATTACTGTAAAGATAATAAACTAAAGGGATGGCAAAAATGAGAAATTAGCTAAGGGTTTATCTCCACACACCAAACATATGCTTATAAATCAATCTTCAATAATCACTTGCTAACTTGTGAGAGACAATGCTCAAGACTAACCGTGACCGCACTGCATTAATCTTATTATTTTTCCCACGTTCGTTGAATTAAACTAAGCGTCGCTTTCAAACTATTCTTATCATGCTATCTAAACAGGAATCGCAAGTTAGATAACAATCAAAGATCGTTAAGTTTTGTGGAAAATATGAACACTGACTAGGCAATTACAAGTATGATCAACATCTTGTTCTTACCTAGGTTTTTACTTAACCTTACCAACGTACCTTGGTATTTACTACTTGTGAGTACAGAATCATAACAATTAGGTGAAACTCTCTTATACTCTAGCCCCAGATACTAGCATGCTTACTAAGTTGGCCACCTTAACAAACATACAAAGAAAAGTTCTCTATAAAGCAGTTAAGCAAAACACAATCACTAATAGCAAGGAAGATTAAATTCATTTAATTTATAAAACACATGTTCGAGGCTTCGAATCCACCCCTAACTAAGAGAAGTATAGCTAGACATATTAATTATGTTCAAACAGTAATCCATAATCAAACTAAAATAAGTAAAAGAGTTAAGAGATGAAACAATACACTATAGCCTGATCTGTGGTGGTAGAGAGTGGAAGCTGGGGTGCAAATAGCGTAAAGACACTCTTCTTTTTCTTTCTACGATTTGCTCCTTCACGATCTGCTTCACCTCTCTTCCTTCTTGATCTCTGTTTTTGCTGTGAGATTGGACTGCGAATGTGTGGCGACGATCGGCTGAGAGAGAGATGAAGACAGTGGCAATGGGTTTAGGGTTTATCGACGATGGTGCGAGAAGGTGATGGAGGCGATTGTTGGATTGCGATGAATAGTGGAAGAGATGGATGTTGGTGGTGTAATTGATGTTGCGAGGATGATTGTTGCTGTGAGGATGATGATGAGGCTGTGGTTTGCTGCGGTTGCGGATGAGGACGGTGACGATGGGTGATGGCTTGTTGTGGTTGCAAGCGTAGGCAATGGAAGTTGTGGATGGATTAGGAGGCTATGGATGGGGATGCTATTGCTGGATTGATTTTCTCCAAAGCAAGGTATCATCCATTTTATAATTGTTTTGTTTCCTTCTTTGTTTGGTTTTTTTGTTTGTGTGGTTTCCTTGTTTGTGTGGTTTCCTTGTGCAACTGGTTGCCAATTTGCTACACTTAGCTTCTATTTTAGAATCTTGTAATTGGAAACCTACAAAAACACGAAAATAGCAATTAGTACCATAATTAAAAAGTAATAGCTAAAAATATATATAGAAATATGGTATTAAAAATAGCCTAATTATGCCCTATCAGAAGACCACCGATGCTGTTAACATTGCCCAAATGTATTTTCGGGAGGTCTATCGTTTACATGGCCTTCCATTATCTATTGTGTCTGATCGAGATTCTAAGTTTCTTGGTCATTTTTGGCGATGTCTTTGGAGGTTAGTGCATACAAAACTTGATTTCAGTAGTGCTTATCATCCTCAGACAGATGGTCAAACGGAGGTAGTTAATCGTTCTCTTGGCAATTAGTTGCGTTGCTTGGTTGAAGAGAATGTGAAGACATGGGATTGAGAACTATTCCAAGTTGAATTCACTTTCAATAGTTATGTTAATCGGAGTACGGGTAATAGTCCATTTATTATTGTGTACGGTTATCAACCACGAGCTCCAGTAGAACTAGCTCTTAATCCGGATATGAAGCGTGTTCATACGAAGGCAGAAGATTTAGTGAATAATTTGCAGCAAATTAAGCAACAGACACGTGCAAAGTTATTGGAGTCTACGGCTCATTATAAGTCCATAGCTGATCAAAACCGACTTATGGTGGAATTTGAGAAAGGCGATTTAGCGTGGGCTGTTTTTAAAAAGAATCGTTTTTCAGTGGGTGAGTATAATAAGCTTTCTGCTAGGAAGATTGGACCTTTGGAGATCATTGAAAAAATCAATCCCAATGCTTATCGTCTCAAGTTTCCTAGTCACATCAAAACCCATGACGTGTTCAATGTCAAGCACCTCATTCCATATACAGATGATTCTAGCTGTTCTGAAGATTCAAATTCGAGGGCGAATTCACTTCACCCGGGGAGGATGATGTAGAGAGGGTTTATAGGGTTCCTAATTTGCTCTCAAAGTTATTTACTAAATAACTTATTTGTAGTCTTTCAATTTAATTAGGAGTCTTTTTAGTTTCCTTTTAGGATTAGACTTTACTTTTTCTTTTAGGAATAGACTGCTTGTTATTCAAGTTATTTGAGCACTATAAATAGAGCTATTCCTCAATATTGTAGGTAAACTTTTGATAATTAATAAACTTGGTATATTTTCTATGAGGATATTATTGTATTTTTTTTTTCCTACTTTTCGAATTATTGGTGCGCCAATCAACGAATTATATAACCCTTATTTCCGGATTATTGGTGAGCCAATCAACGGATTCAAGCCTATCATTTAATTTTTTTCTCATCCTTCTTTTTCTCATTTTCGCGCTGCATCACTTAACAATACAAACAAATAAACAAATGAATATCAACAAAAAAAATAGAAAATGACCATTGGCAAATAAATGTATGAATATGAATTTTACACACATACAAAGAAAACCCCTTCTTGATCCACAATCAACAACCAACATCCAAAAATTGATAAAGCCTAGAACATTACCAACATCCACATATTAACAATGTTCTTATTTTTGGTTTTTTCATGTTGAATTGGCAGGGAATGATCTGACTTAACAATACAAACAAACATATGAAAATCAACCCAAAAAACCATTGTGTTTTGAGGAACCTCAACATGGATTGATTCGATTTCTTGCAATGGTAAATATACAAACAAAGAGAATGGGAGAATAATACTTGAGAGAGTGATTCAATTTCTACGAAGGAAGAAGGCTTGGGTTAGACGATGAGAAGGCTTCGTTCACCCAATAAGTCGAAGGATGATGTGAAGGAAAAAGGCTTGGGTGAGACGATCTCTGCGAAAGAAGAAGGCTTGGGTAAGACAATATCTGGGAATGAAAATAGGCTTGGATGAGAAGGCTTCGTTCATTCTCTACGCATTGAAGCCCTGGAATGTATTTGGGGGTATTAGGGGAGAACAAGAACTTGTGTTTGGTTGTAAGTTTATTCCCACACCCATAAAGCCAATTTTAATGCCACCTCAGCAATCGCGTGCAGAACAACACGTACAAGGCAGCGTAGGACTATAGCCCAACCAAAGTACTTTGTTACAAACAAAATTTTACTAATGATTTTCACTAAAATAAGACGACTCCATATGAATAATTAGAATTAGAATTACAAATATTCTTTTCTCCAAATTATAGTGGATTTATTGAAATGTCATTTGCAAATGAAAATTATAACTTCAAGACACAAAAGCGCGCATGTGCTCGTGCATGCTCACACCCACACAAATATGTTCACGCATAAGTACATTTGACATATGCCCTTATGATTTATTGATATTCATAAAATGAGGATTCAGTAACAAGATTGTTGGGCAGTAACTCTTTCGTTTATTACTCCTTACCATTTTCTTAAAGATTGAGCAAAAGGCATCCAATTTTGATTTACCCATGGCTCTTGGCTTCTATAAAGGAGTACGGATCCTATAAATCCAATATTATGTTGCAAATGATAAAGTTATTTTCTATAGTGTTGGGAAGCCTTTTTCTTATCGTTCTTTCTATCTTTAAGTTTGATATCTATATCAAAGATCTAACTATTTTTACTTATTTAGGAAATGAAGGGATCGGAAAAATAGACATCAAAACATAGTTTAACAGACATACACTACACCAAAGTTACCTATTAATAGCAATTGATGATAGCGTTTTTTACGTTTACGCTATAAAAACCCAAATTCTAATGACATCACACTGTTAAAACACTATCTAAATTTGGGCGGGCCTTTTGGCGCTTAACCAAAAATTTCACTCAGCATGCATCACTCTCCTCCCTCGCTCTCGCCCAAATACTCCAATTTCAAACCAAAAGCTACACAATGAGGGAAAGAGATCGAGAGACCGTTGAGGGAGAAAAAGAGATGGAGGGAGAGAGATATATCTAGGGAGAGAGCGAGGGAGAGAAATCGAGATACAGAGAGAGATCGAGGGAGAGAAATCGAGATACAGAGAGAGATCGAGGGAGACGACACAAAGAAGAGGGAGGGCGCAGGGAGAAAGAAGTTGAAGAAAGAAGAGAAGAAGCAGAGAAGCATACGGGTCACAGGTGGATCTGGATTAGCCGTTCTTTCCCTCCCCAAGCTTTCTATCGCTCCCTCAAATTTTGATCTCTTTCTTTGTCTGTATCTAATGAGAAGGAGAAAGGAATGTCGCTCGACAGCTCAAAGCGCGAGTGGTCGAAGAGTAAAGCTCTATCTCTTCTTCTACCCCTTTGGAAGAAACCCTCTGTTTCAATCTCCAAATCGAGGAAGGTCACCATGAAAAGCTGGGCATCTCTATCTGCTTCAAACCGACTCAACTAAGGTATCGAAATTCGATTCGACTGAAAAAATGTTCGTAGAATCAACTAGGGTTTCTGCATGTTTGTGATTGGATCTCTAATGGGTTATTTGCTGTTTTTTATTGTTGTTTTGGTGAAATTGGGGTGGGAGGATAGCCTGAAGTTTGGGTTTAATGTGGTTGAGTGAAATTGCATTGTGGGTTTTGATTTATTGGGGTTCTGGAGGGGCTCAATTGGGGTTATTGATTGTGGAAATTGGTATTCTTGTTTACTGATTTTGGAAAGTTGATGCTTTATTTTGTTTATTTGATTCACTTGTTGAGTAGATTAGTTGGAGATATGAGTTTTTTGTTTTTTGATCATATAGTTGTTTGGGGTTTCTTGATAGTAATTGAGTTTGTCAATGTGATGAGTTAATCTTCACACCAGTTTTTCTGGTTTACTTGTTTAGAAAGATTTGTGCGTGTTCAAGTTTTTGAGAGTAGTTGTAAAAGGTTTAATCGGATAATACATTTGTAGGAAGGGGAAATTGCATGTTTAGATAGTATCAACATTTAAGTTTGACCGGATTGACATGGAATTCTAAACATTTGATAAATGATAAACTCTTGTTGGGATTAGTGGTAGAGTTGAGACATTGCAGGAATGAAAGATGTAGGAAGGTAGATGGGTAGAAAAGAGAGATGGAGGGATAGGCATAAAAGAGGGACATATGCGTAGGCTAACTCTTTATGATGAACTTAAACTAAATCATCTATTTGTATGGATTTTGTTGAGCAGTTTCAATCACAAAGGTGTTGTTCCTTTGGCTTGTCTAGTACTCTAGTTGTTGTCTATTGTGGTATTTTTCCCCTCATTTTTACATTTGCAATCTACCTCTGTCTATGAATTTATGCTCAAGTTTTTACTTTTTTGATTGAGATGGATTAAGCTAGATTGTCAATTAATAGATTACATCTTTTGTCTTTGATCACCTTCCAAGAATTAACCATTTAACTTCTAAGTTCTAACTGGAATAGTGTGAGGGTAAGAGTTTCTAGTCCTGATTCATCACTTTTGACATTATACTGAGTGTTTGTTTGCACCACTTACAAGTGGTAAGTTGCTTATTGGCACTTATAAGTGGTTCAGAAATGTGTTTGTTTATGCCAACCCACTTAAAGTGGCCTAAGTGAAACTAGCATGTGTGTTTGATCTTCTAAGAACTATTAGTGATAATTTCGTTATACAAGTGTGCCTTTGACATAACATAGTTTTCTATATTATAAATGTGCTTGAGGTTATTAGAATGCTTACTACCTATTAAGCAACATTAAGAATCATATTCTAGCTTCGTAAGAGTATATCCAATAGAAGACCCCTATCTTGATTTTTGAATTCTCACATTTTCATTTATTTATATTTATTTTAACTTCGTAAGAGTATATCCAACAGAAGACTCCTAGTGAATCAATGGATGTATTTTTCTGAAGTAAATTCCAAATTCTCCTCCTGCGAGTTTTTTTATATGGCATTCTTCTGTCCTCGATGAAAAGTATATTATTCCTCATGCATGCAGAAAGATTTCAATTATGTCAAGGTTTAAGTAAACAACTGTTTTACCAACAAAGGGAGGAAAAGTAAAGAAGAAATAAAGGAAAACATTGTATCAACAGTTATAGTATTGTTAAAGTTTTCAAGATGTATCACTCCTGTCTGTTATGTTTTACTCAGATATACATTTTGCCTTCTTTTTTCAGGTTATGCTGGATACAGTAGGCCCAGAGTTGCAGGTTGTCAACAAAAGTGAGCATCCTATCCTCCTCGAAGCTGAGGCCTTTGTTGTTCTAACTCCAGACCAAGATCAAGAAGCTACTTCAAAGCTTTTACCTATCAACTTCCATGGGCTTCCAAAGGTGAGCAAATCTGGCTCCATACAACCATGTCTTTATCTGGATATCTTAATCCGAGCAAATTAATGTAGAAAATTAGTATTAATGCCATGAAAGACATGAAAGATGTGTTTTACTCCTGAACTAGCCTGAAGGTAAATCACTCTAGATCTATGGGCTGTTTCTTCATTTTTTTAGAAGGTAATCATGGGTATTTGATATTGTTGAAGATCTTTCAATTTTAGTGTCTGGGTATTGCTTCATTTGTTATTTGAGCTGGAAATTTTGAATAAAGATTGAATTTTTATGATGGGTTTAGTTTGAATGAGAGCTTATGCGTGTTATTTGCTGTAGATCTGTTAATGGGTTTTTCACTGCCCCCTTTGAATTGTTTGATATGCAGTCAATAGGTGGGTGCAATTTCATTTCATTCCCTTGTGTTTCTGTTTTTTTTTTTCCTGAAAGGAGTCACAGTTGTAGTTATTTAGTTGAGTTATATGTGAAAGTGGCTGATTTGATCTGATCTGGATTTGCAATGTTGTGGGTTGTTGTTACAGATCGAATTGTCGAATGTTCAGAAGATGGGGAAGAAGGGGAACTGGTTTGTTGCAGTAAAGAAGGCATTCAGTCCTGAATCCAAGGAGAAGAAGAAGGAGAAGGTCTTAAGAACACTTTTTATCTGTTTTTTCACACATCAGAATAGTCATTGGAAGTTTTGGTTTCTGCCTTTTGATTGAATTGCTGTTATGTTATTGATCAGAAAGCCAGCAATTTAAAGAAGAAATATGGGGTTGCATTGGGGAAGGACGAAGTTCCTTCCTCTTCCACTGTAGAAACTGTCAATAGGCCTCCTCCTTCACCGCTAGAGGAGGTAAAATTAGCTGAAGCGGAAAATCAGCAGAGCAAGCATGCTTATTCGATGGCAATTGCCACTGCAGCAGCTGCTGAGGCTGCTGTTGCAGCCGCACACGCAGCTGCAGAGGTTGTTCGTCTCACTAGTGTCGCTCAATACCCAGGAAAATCAAAGGAAGAAGTGGCGGCAATCAAGATTCAAACTGCATTCCGTGGATACCTGGTATTACTCTTGTTACCATAAAATTCTAATGTACCTAACTTATTTGCTTAGTTGATAAATTATTTGATTTCCTAAATTTTTTTCTTCATTTGGTTATTCATGTGTGTGCGCTGAAAATAGCACTCAAGGATGTATTAGCAATCTCCTAAAACAGAGGCACGCAACCGAGTGCAAGAAAACACGGGTATGAACACAATTCTCTATTGTATATTTCTTTCGGAAACATTTTTAGTTTAATTATTTGTTCGTTTACTAATTACAAAAACAGAGGCACGCAAATTAGAGGAGCACTTTGTGGAGATACCTCCAGAACTTTGTTTATTGAAGATAATTCGTTTCTCTAAAGATATAGGCAGCTCCTTGTCCTTATTACCTTCAATTATGCATCGGTTGGAAAATTTACTGGTGGCGATTGAGCTAAAGAGTGTTTTCTCAGCTTCATTCATGGAGGGATCTGAAGTTACTGCCTTGCCAGTATGCTCTTATCTAATTATATTTCTTCGAATGCCCATTTTAACAGATTTTGCATCAACTTCAATTATGTAGAGGTATACAACATGCTTGTAACATTTGCAGGTCCTAGAAGCAATTACTACAGAGAAGTGCTCAGAGCGCTTCTCACTTGAGAGGCTTGAAATACTTGGTGATGCATTCCTCAAATATGCAGTTGGTAGGCATTTATTCCTTTTGCATGAAACTCTTGATGAGGGGCATCTGACGCGGAAACGTTCAAGTATTGTAAATAATTCTAATTTATACAAGCTTGCAACAAGGAGTAGTTTACAGGTTAGTATGAATCTCATCATTTTCCATCGTTGAGTAGTGATTCTAGCCGGGAAGAAGAGTTGTGTAGAACCATGAATAATACTCGATGCTTAGTAATATTGATTTGATTCTACTTGTTTCAGGTGTACATTCGTGATGAACTGTTTGACCCTAGCCAGTTCTATGCACTGGGGCGTCCTTATAAACTTATCTGCAATAAGGATACAACACTAATTATTCACCCTAAACAGAGCAGTACCGATAGTGCAGATTTAGATAATGCAAAATGTAGTAAAGGACATCAGTGGTTGCAAAAGAAAGCTATAGCTGATGTTGTGGAGGCACTCATTGGAGCATTCATAGTTGACAGTGGATTCAAAGCTGCTATCGCATTTCTGAAATGGATTGGTATAGACGTAGACTTTGAAGCTTCACAAGTTTCTAATATCTGCCGTGCAAGCAAGAGCTACATGTCACTCTCTAATCATATTGACATCAGTGCCCTGGAAAACTCATTAGGACACAGGTTTCTGCACAAAGGTTTATTGGTACAAGCATTTTTACACCCTTCATATAACAAACACTCTGGAGGCTGTTATCAGGTATGCAGTGTATGTTTCTAAATATTTTTAAACGGATGAAGCAAGGTTTTTCTTTCCTGAATTGTTTAAATCATTTAGCTTCGCATGTAGCACTAATTGTTACTTTATCCAGAGATTGGAGTTTCTTGGAGATGCTGTTTTGGATTACTTAATAACGTCATATCTGTATTCAGTCTACCCAAGGTTGAAGCCTGGCCAGTTGACTGATTTGAGATCAGCGAGTGTCAACAATACTTCTTTTGGCTATGTTGCAGCAGGCCGATGCCTCCACAGATACCTAATCAATGACTCTGGCAGCCTCCGCGAGGCTGTCGAGAAGTTTGTGAATTTTTCACAGATGGATCCTTCAAAAAAAGCCCTCGTCCAAGGAATAACTTGTCCAAAGGTAACACAACCTAAACCCATGAGTATTATATTCCATAATGTAATTGTTTGTTACTTTTAAACTAAACACGGTCGTTTTTCATTGATTCAGGCTCTAGGCGACGTAGTAGAATCCAGTGTTGGTGCTATGCTTCTTGACTCCGGATTCAATTTAGACCTTGTATGGGAAATCATGCTCTCCTTCCTCGATCCGATCATGATTTTCTCGAATTTGCATCTGAATCCTGCCAGGCTGCTCCAAGAGCTTTGTCAATCTCATAAATGGTATCTGGAATTCAACAAGGTGGAGCAATCAAAGAAAGGAGCACCTTTTGTTATTGACGCATGTGTAACTATGGAAAATATTTCTTTAAGAAGCCGTGCTACTCACCGAAGCAAAAAGGCAGCTGAGAGAATTTCGGCAGAGGAAATATACTTAAAATTGAAGGTATCATATTACACTGTTTGGATTATCATAGATTTTAGCTCTGTAGTTGCTTTCTCTTGAACTCCATCCCAACGGTGCAGGCTCAAGGTTACAAGCCAAAAAAGGGTAAAACACTTGAACATATACTGAAGGTGACCAAAAAGGAAGAAGCCAAGCTAATTGGTTATGATGAAACACCCGTTGCAGAAGCAGTTCTTCTGGATTGTATTAAGCTAGAAGATTTGGACATACAAGATTGCTCTTTACCTGCAGAGACTCATGATTCTTGCACAAATACGATGGCTGAAGAACCAACCAACATCCCCATCTTCAGTTCCATCAGCAGACAACCCACATCTTTACCACAAAGACGAGATAGTGATAATGTCAGTGATGCTAGCTGCTCAGGCACCACCTCACAAAATGGAGGTATTACTCCTCACGTTTAATGGTTGTGCTAAAGCATATCATATAATCTGCATCAGTTGTTGGCCCGAGTTTGACTTGTTCTAATTCTTACTGTAGATTTTTCTTATAATCGATCAGCAATATCACGTCTGCATGAGATATGTGCTGCCAGATGTTGGGATCCTCCTGTATTTGAATGCATAAAAAAAGAAGGGCCTAGTCACTTGATGAGGTAAAGTTCTTGATCCACATGTGATGATGAAATGTCAGGTCACCAACTTGAAGCTCAAACTGCAAAGAAAAATAAGGGTAAGGGTACGTAAGGCTGTGCAAGAAGAAGAAGACCAAACTAGATGTTGATGTTAGAGTTTAGTTCAACAGTATTTTCCATGTAACGGTGGACGGTGGGTTTTCCCAAATTGGGGTTGCAGACATGCGGTCTATTGTAAATCTTGTAAAATTTCGCTGGAACTTGTAAAATCTTGTACAATTTCTCTTGAACTTGTTCAAATTGTTTAGCTTCTATGGTTAAAGAAATTAGTGTTATAATAGTGTTTCTGAAATTTCAAATTGATAGCAAATGAAATTAAAAAAAAAAAAAAAAAAAATTTGCTATGTGTACCTACCATAGCGTTTTTGAAATGCTATGGTAGACTCTATCATAGCGTTTCAGAAACGCTATAAAAGGATCTACCATAGCGTTTTAAAAACGCTATAACAGGGTAACTTTTTATAGCGGTTTTAAACCGCTATAATAGACCCAGGGTCTATTATAGCGCCGGCAAACATAGCGTTTTTGAACCGCTATTAAAGGGCTTTTTTTTTGTAGTGATAGCACAAAATAAACATGTGAGATCTTTTCTTTCAACTTTCATTTCATTTTCTCTAGTTTTTTTTTCTCCATAAACTAATTATAAAGATGTAGTAAATTTGGTTAATGTTAATTTACCTTCTTTCTATATGACTTTTGTTGGGTTCCATGGGTATTATCCATCCAATTAGGGTGGACCAATCTTTGTGGTTCTCACATGAGTGAGATGAATATAAAAGGTGAGGAGCAATTAGGGCTGCTTTGTGCATGAAGAGAAAACAGCTTGCATGTGGTTGTGTGTGTGACTGTGAGTGTGTGGTCAGTCAAAGGTATACCTCCATTGAGAGAGAAGAAAAAGGGTTGATTTAGGGTTTGTTTGGTGAGTCACAAAGTGTGTATTGGTGTTGTTTGTTTTGGTAAATTCTCCCATTGCTTGGGAGGGTGATTGAAGCTCTTGAGGTAACCCTCGTATTGCTCATTGTATTCCTCAAGCCTTGGGCAAAAGGCTTGAGAAGAACATTGTATTTCTTTGATTGACTAGTGGATTGATTGGATTTGCCCTGTGGTTTTTTTTTTTTTTTTTGAAAAGCAAGCGTGGGGGTTTATATGGGCTCCCCAGACCACTGAAAATAGAAGGAAGACAAATTAAATCTCAGTTACATTCGTGTGTATTTTCTACCTCTAGCATCATCAAAAACCCTGTGGTTTTTTACCCTTCACCTTGAAAGGTTTTCTACGTATATCTTGGTGTCCTTTATTTGTCCTTGTATTGATTATTTGTTTGCATTGCATATTGGTTTGGCGATATTAGTTTATCCTTCCATTGATAGAATTTTCTTTGTAGTTGTTTGCTATGTTTTTCCCAATAAAGTGGTATCAGAGCAAATGTGGGGAGATTCTTAGTGTGTGGGATTGACATGGAGAATAACAACACAAGAATGATTAGTCTTAATGGCTCTAATTATGTGATCTGAAAGCAAAGATGGAAGATATTTTCTATTGCAAGGATTTGTACGCTCTGGTTGATGGGGATGACACCTGAAGGATATGTCAGAAGATGAGTGGAAAACATTAAATAGAAAAGTCATTGGCCATATTAGGCAATGGCTAGATGATACAGTATTTCACCATGTGTCCGTTGAGACGTTTGCTCATTTTCTTTGGACTAAACTTCAGAACTTGTATGAAAGAAAAACTATTGCAAACAAGGCCTAATTGATTAGAAAGTTGGCGAATCTGAAATTCAAGAAAGGTAGTTCTATTGTTGAGCACTTGAATGAGGTGCAATGTATAGTGAGTCAATTGTCAAACATGAAGATAGTGTTAGATGATGAAATGCAAGCATTGTTACTTCCCAGCTTATTACCAGATAGTTGAGAAATATTGGTGGTGTCTATTAGTAATTTGGCACCGAATGGACAACTTACCATGGAGTTGGTAACTAGTAGCTTACTAAATGAAGATAGTAGAAGGGAGTCTGCAGGTATTGATCCATCCCAAACACTTGTAACTGAAAATAAAGGGAGAAATAAAAATAAGAAATATCATGGTCGTGATAAAAACCATGATAAGTCAATAGGGATATTGAAGTCAAGTGATACAAGGTTTAAGTGTCATTATTGTGGTATACCGGGTCGCATTAGAAGAAAATGTTGTCATTACTTAAGGGATTTGAAAGAGGGAAAGTGAAGAAAATTGATAGCAAAAATGCTACAACTGTTGTTTCAAATGAACAACTTGTGGTTCATTTGTGTGGGTTAATGTTTGCATGTTGCAAACGAAGGGAGTGAAAGGGTTATTGACACCGGTGCATCTTATCATGTTACACTAAGGAAAGATTATTTCACTACTTACAGAGCAGACGATTTTGGCAGTGTGAAGATGGGTAATACTAGTTTCTCCAAGATTGTGGGAGTAAGGAATGTGTATATCAATACTAATGTGGGCTGCATTTTGACTTTGAAAGATGTACGTCATATTCTTAATCTTTGCCTAAATCTGATTTCTAGACTTGCTTTGGACAAACAAGGTATATGAATTATGTTAGTAATGGTGCTTGGAAGCTTACCAAAGGTTCAGTTGTTGTGGCAAAGGGCAAGGCGTGTTGCACCTTACATAAGACTCAGGTGAAGCTGTGTAAGGGTGGTTTGAATGCAACTGAAAGTGACACTTCTCCAAACTTGTGGAACAACGACTTGCACACATGAGTGGGAAAGATATGCAGTTCTTGGAAAAGAAGAAATTGATTCTCTCATTCAAATGTGCCCTTCCTAACCCCTGTGATCATTGTTTATTTGGTAAACATCATAGAGTTACATTTCATAGATCATCAAAAGGAAAATTTGGTTTGTTAGATTTGGTTTATACTGATGTTTGTGGTCCCATTGAAATAAATTATCTTGGTGGTAGTAGATATTTCTTAACATTTATTGATGATGCATTAAGAAAGGTGTGAATTTATTTCATCGGATCTAAAGACCAAGTTTTCCAGTAGTTCCATGCTAAGGTTGAAAAAGAAACATGTAAACTTTTCAAGTGTCTCCGCAAAGATAATGGGGATGAGTACACATCAAAAGAATTTAAAGCTTATTGTAATGAGTGTGGTATATGACTTGAGATGACAGTTCCTCACACTTCACAGCTTAACGGAGTGCAGAGAGAATGAATCGAACTATTGCAGAAAGGGTCTGATGCTTGCTTCACATGGCTAGGTTACCGAAGGTGTTTTGGGTTGAAGTTGCTCGTACTGCTTGTTACCTCATCAACATGTCTCCTTCAGTTCCTTTAGATGATGATATTTCAGAAAGAGTGTGGATAGAGAAAGATACTTCATACTCTCATCTGAAGGTGTTTGGGTGTACAACGTTTGTTCATGTACCCAAAGAACAAAAAACAAAGATCAAAGCTTGATGAGAAGGCATTTTCATGTATTTTCATTGACTATGGAGATAAACAGTTTGACTATAGATTGTGAGACCCTGAGAATAAGAAGATTGTTAAAAGCATAAATGTGGTCTTTTATGAAAATCATACCATTGCAGATTTTGAGAAAGGTTGAGAAGCCCAAGCAAACAAAGAGTGAGGTACCAGATCTTAATCTACTTCCTCCTCATTTGTCGCATGTTGAAAATGGGGGAGAATTGCCAGATGATATAGTAGGTGACCATATGCCAGAAATGAAGTTGTTGGTGATGATCATGTACAAACAGATGAAACTGAGCAAGAAGAACAACGCCTTCAGCAAGACATAATAGAGCCTCAAGTAAGAAGATCTACCAGAGAGCGGCAACCATCAAAGAAGTACCCCAATTCTGAGTATGCTCTGCTTACAGAAGAATGTGAGCCATAAAATTTGCAAGAGGTAATAACTCATAAAGATAAAGATAGTTGGATGAAAGTTATGCAAAAAGATATGAGTTCCTTGCATAAGAATGATACTTATGAGTTAGTTGAGATTCCAAAAAGTAGAAAACATTTGAAGAACAAATGGGTGTACAAGCTGAAAAAGAATTGTGATGGAAAAAATGTGAAGCACAAAGCTCGATTAGTGGTGAAAGGCTTTGCGCAAAAGAAGGGAATAGATTTTGATGAGATATTTTCACCCATTGTGAAAATGACCTCTATTAGAGTAGCGTCGAGTCTTGTAGCTAGCTTGGATCTTGAGATTGAGCAGTTAGATATTAAAATTGTGTTTCTTCATGGGGATTTGCATGAAGAAATCTACATGGCATAACTAGAGGGTTTTGAAGTGAAAGGGAAAGAACACATGGTTTGCAAATTGAAGAAAAGTCTTTATGGGCTAAAACAAGCTCCAAGACAGTGGTATAAGAAGTTTGACTCATTTATGGTGGGTCATAGGTACAAGAGAACACTTCTAGATCATTGTGTTTATGTTAGATATTTTTCGCCTAGTAGCTTCATTATTTTATTGATTTATGTTGATGATATGCTAATTGTTGGAAAAGATGTTGATATAATTGGCTGGTTGAAGAAAAATTTGTTTATGTCTTTTGATATGAAAGAGTTGGGGCCAGCTCAACACATTTTTGGAATGAAGATTGTATGCGATAGGGAAACTAAGAAGTTGTGGTGTCACAAAAAAAATGTTGAACGAGTGCTTGAAAGATTCAACATTAATGATGCTAAGCCCATGAGCACTCCACTTGCTAATCACTTCAAGTTAAGTGTCAAGTTGTCTCTAAGCACTGATGAAGAAAAGAAGAGGATGACAGGTGTCCCATACTCCTCTATTGTAAGGTGTTTGATGTATGCGATGGTCTGTATAAAACCAAATATTGCTCAAGCAGATGGGGTTGTGAGCATATATCTTGATAATCCGGGAAAAGAACATTGGGATGCAGTTAGATGGATTTTGAAGTACTTGAAGGGTACTTCAAAGCTTTGTTGATGTTTTGGTAATTCAATAACCATATTGGAAGGGTTCACAGATGCATATATGACAGGCGATCTTCTCAAGAAGAGGTCTACTTCAAGTTATGTTTTCACTTTTGTATCTTGGCAGCAAGGATTGTGATTTCGTTTTTCGAGTTAATTTCGATTTTCTGATTTTAAGAAATTTTTCGGTGTGTAAAGAAAAAACGTAAAAATTTCGAGAATACCAAAACATATATAATAAATTTCAAGGGTATATGAAATATGTGAAAAAATAAGATGCAATTAAATAAATCTATTAAACACATTAAATTAAGCCTAAATACCATGCATATATTAGAGCTATCAAGATATCATTCAACACGAAAAATCAAATTTGAATTGCATAGAGTAATTATCCTAGGCCATACCTAGAACAAGTAAAGAAAAGGAACATGTTAAAAAAAAGAGGAAATTAAGGTGTATGGGATGAGAGTGTTGACATCAAACCCTCCATTTATTGACTTTACTCAAGTTCATAAGTGAGAGTAATGAATCTAAATTCCTGGCCAAAATGCACCACCAACTCTAGAGGGCCTGAGAACAATGTCTAGTTTCCCTGCCTGGGGGGGCAAAAATACAATTTTGCCCCCTCTCTTTAAACACACTCTCCAAAAAAGGTATTTAAAGAGGGGGGCAAAATTGTATTTTCGCCCCCCAGGCAGGGAAACCAGGCATGGTTCCCAGGCCCCCTAGAATGTCTGGAACTTCATTGATTGAGGAAATTCATCAATCACCTTCAATGGATGACGCCCAATCTCTTATTCTCATCCAAACATTCAATTAGGTTTCATTCAACTCATCCATCCAACTCACTAAAGATAAAAACTGAGGCTTCGAAGCTCGACACAGAAACATTAAATCGATGGGTTGTGTCCTTCTGTATCATCTGATTCGATCTAGAACAAGGGCAAGTAATCGAAGAGTGTTATCCACCTGGTTGTATCTCTCAAGAAGAAGAGCTTCAAATTTCATTCACTTCGTTCCCAGATTCATTTTCTCAACACCAAAACAATTGCTCTAGTATCCATGATTGCATCTTATTTTTTCGCTTCCCACGCCAAGGTGGAGAAGCAACGCCTCCAGTACAAGATTTTTTCTTCTTCTCTAATCCAGATAATTCCTTCTTTTTCTTCCGAACACTGAGACAGTGGATCAATGGAAATCTGTGGAATGAGGAAGACAATTGAAATTTCGTGAGCTTATCGAAATTATCAAGAAAATTTCTCGCAATTATTGACAAGAAAATGTAAATATCAAATTCAGAAATTTTCTTTTCGTAAAGTTAAACATCCAGAAAATTTCACGAGATTTTGCGAAATCTCGCGAAATCACAATCCATGCTTGGCAGTTAGATTGCAAAAGTGTGTTGCCTTGTCAACGAAACCGAATACATTATCATTACTGAAGCAGGGAAGGAAATGTTATGGTTGAAAAGATTACTCAAGGAATTGGGCATGAATCAAAATAAATATGTTGTGCATTGTGACAGTCAAAGTGCCCCAGAGCTGAGCAAGATGCCACATGCCATAGGCATACCAAGCATATTGATTCTCATTACTATTGGATACGTGATGTGCTTGAGAATGATTGTTTCCAATTTGAGAAGATTCACACTAGTAAAAATCCTTTCGACATGATGACAAAAGTGGTTCCTAAAGGGAACCATGAGTTTTGTAGATAGCTCATTGGAATGACCTAATGTACTTAGGCTATGATCCCCCTATGGCCTGGAGGGGAAGATTTGTTGGGTTCCATGGATATTATCCATGATGGGTCCAACCCATTAGGGTGGACCGGGTCTTGTGGTTCTCACGTGAGTGAGATAAATATAAAAGGTGAAGAGCACCTAGGCTGCTTGGTGCGTGAAAAGAAAAACAACTTGTATGCGACTGTACGTGTGGCTGTGAGTGCGTGATCGGTCAAAGGTTTATACCTCCATTGAGAGAGAATAAAGAAGAGGACAAGAAGGGGCTGATTTGGAATTTGTTTGGTGAGTCACAAAGTGCGTATTGGTGTCGTTTGTTTCGGGGAATTTTCTCATTGCTTGGAAAGTTGATTGAAGCTCTTGTGAGGTAACCCTTGTATCGTTCCTTGTATTTCTCAAGCCTTGGGCAAAAGGCTTGACAAGAACATTGTATTTCTTTTGATTGATTAGTGGATTGATCGGATTTGCCCCATGGTTTTTTACCCTTCATCTTGAAGGGTTTTCCACGTATATCTGGGTGTCTTTTATTTTTTCTTGCATTGATTATTTGCTTGCATTGAATATTGGTTTGGCAATGTTAATTGATTCTTCCATTGGTAGAATTTCCTTTGTAGTTGTTTGCTTTGTTTCCCCAACAACTTTGATAGTTGGTTTGATCAATTTCGAAATTGACTTTCACTATTTAACTTCGGGTTGTAAAAAAGAGAAAGAAAGTTATAAACGAGGCAAAGTAGGAAATAAAACCTATGCGTTTAACTAGAGGCTCAATCGATCAAGCTATATGTAGTCATGAATTTTTGTTTATATCCATGAAAGTAAATTTTTCTCTTTATTTTTCTTTTTTCCTTGTTTTTGTAGACACTCCATAGGAAAGCTTAGGCAAATTCTGACAGTTTATTAATTTTGGAAATTAGACATGAATTGCTAAATTCAAGCCAATTGTCAGCAAAATTTAATTCCTCGCACTGGTATGTCGTACTCATTCCTTGTGTAGTCAAGAGAATCTTCAAACTTCAAAAGAAAGTAAGGTGTTTTGTTATAAGTTTAGGTCCAAAACATGTTCCCATTGATGCGAACATCGGATACTAGATTGGGCACCCAATTAAAATGCTTCAAGAGCCCATTAAACACCCAAGCAAGTGAAGCGAGGGAGAAAACACCTTGGGCGCGCTATAGGCCGGCCACTGGCGCCCAGTGATCCTTAAATCTCGAAAAATCCATTTATCAAGATATTTACTCATTGTTTGTTTGAAATATTTTATTTTATTGTATTTCAAACATCTTTATTTTAGTTTGAGTTTAATCCCCTTTTATTGTATTTTAAAATATTGTGATTTTCACCCCCACATCAACAAGATCTCTAAAAGGGCTGCAAAAATAAGGCTTCATAGACGCATGAGCCGTGTACCATTTGAGAGAGTTTAATCTCCATCTTGCACATTTTTTCCCACTTCCATTAATATCAACGTGGCATTTCTCGCTTTTTTCCACTCTCATTGCTATATATTAGTCCTTGGCATGCCTCTCTCATTGCTATATACTAAAGAGGTTTTGCCTTAACAATTTTATAGTTAATTTCAACTTTCATTCGATTAATACACTTGGAAAGTTTTGAATAATTTTCGTAAATGGTTGAACTATTATATTATTAACTAGAGTTAGAAATGAATGTTGTTTTTAAATTAAAAGAACACTTTCTTTTTTTTTTACTTGTATTCGAATTGGCGATTTTAGTTGTTTGAGAATTATTCTTGAACATTGAATCCATATTCCTCCGGTTGGGTTTAGAAGATAATTCTTTATTTATTTTTTTAGCATTAGATGTGAGTGCGCTTAAATGATTTGGTTGGGATATCTAATTTTGCACTTTTTCTGTTTATCATTTTTTTTTCTCCATCCATATATTGTTTTTAGTCTACCCATTTATTATGTATTCTCCCTCTAATTTTATGCTTGAAAAAAAAATCTGAATTTCTGTAATCTTGTTATTTTGTCCACAGTTGCATGTTTTAATCCTCAATTGTTATGATACTTTCTCTACTTCTTGAATTTCAAATACTATTCAACGCACTTAGCCTAAAATATCAAAGGCCAAAAAGAAAAAAAAAACAAGTAATGTGGAAGAAAAATGTTACAACCCCTGTTGCAGGTTCTGGTTAGGAGGTATGGGCTTATGTATTGAAGACAATAAAACAAGAGGGGTGGAAGAAAAGTGCTTGAAGCCGACAGGATTTGGTGGTAATAATAATTTTTTTTATCCTGTAAGAAGTATCGGAATTATTTTGGAACAAGGAGTGACCTTTTGCCCCTGGAAATTGTTGGAAAACTTTTCAACCCATTAGCTCCAGAGTTAGTCCAAGAGTGGGTATGGAAAGAACAACCCATTAGTTGCAACAGGTTCGAGGCCCAGTGGGTTGAGTTGGGGAAAATATCGGTGAAAATTGGAGACTTTGTCAAACTATTTTGGCACTCTTGATTGTGATAACACTACACCAAAATGACCATTTTGTAACACAACCAAAATTTATTTGTATGATTTTTGGCATGTTACAATATTTGTAATAGTTTAATTAAATAGCTACTATTTTTGTATGATACAATCACTGACATCTGCCAACCCTTTCAGGCTCTCTCGTGATGCTAAGATAATCTCAAACTCTCTTCTGATACAATCACGTTTGGATAAAAAAAAATCTCAAACTCTCTCTCCTTGGACGAGCTCCCTCTACAAACTCTCCCTCCCTCCTTCCCTCGACCACGATCTCATGTTAGGGTTTCGACTCTTGAATTTGATTAGCGAGGCCGAAAGTTTCAACTTCATCTCTTCACTTTCTCGCTCGAACTCATCAGCGATCGCTCCAAGGTAAGGGTTTCGATACACTTTGAGCAGATCTCGATTATACTTCTTTCAAGTACTGATTCTTCTTGTTCCACTAACTCGTACGAATTTGTGTTATAGATTCTCTCATTTTGTGTGTTTCAACTAATTTAAAGTTTATATCAAGAGTTTTGCAGAATTTGGCAATATTGGTTTAATATATGAAGTATTTGTTATGCAATGATTATGAGGATGCATTGTTGGTTAAGTGAGGTTTGCTAAAATTTTGATTGTTGATCATTTACGTGTTATGAAGCATACGTGGATTTAGAGGTTGATTTGGTTAGAATTGGCCAATTAATGATGTTTGATTTGCAAATATTTGAATATTATGAGGGATGATAGGGCACATTATGACATTATATTCATAGTTTGATTTAAACATATACAATTTCTCCGGTTCCACGAAATTATTTTACTGTATGATATTTAGTTGATTATAGTAGTGCAAAATTTTATTTTACTGTATGATTATGAGTGTTGGTATGCTAAACATTTGTTGGTATACACTTGGTAGTAGTTTGTTTGAATGCAACTCGTAGATATGAGATTTGAGAATCATGAAGTGCTAGGATGCCCTAAGACAATTGTGACATGCTCTAGTGAAATCATCAGCTATTCATCAAGTACCACACATACATAATGATAAACTCCATAAAAACGAGTAGATTCATGATTTTTTAATAATTATTTTTAGTTAACCATGAATTACTAATGAATCGTTCATCCTTGAGAAAATCTTGTAGGATTGGTCATGTGGTTGTGCAGAGGTTTAAAACCGTAAAAGGCCATAGTATGCTCACCGCAAGCAATTTTGCCTCCAGCATTTCCAGTGGCCTTGCTGAGTTCATGTCACACACCTTAGAATGCAACTTGTAGATATGGAATTTTTTCCTGAACCACACCAATACCATGCATGTTGTCTTTTTTTCCATCTCATTTTGTCCCATTCATCTCAATTTGCTATATAAACTTAGGTGAGGTGAGCACATGCATTAGTTTTGGAATTTGCTATATAAATGGAGCGATGAACTCGTTGTTTCTGATCCAAAGAATGAAGTAAATTTTCTAAAATTATGTCTCAATTCACTCTTTTTTACTGCTAGTTATGGTAAAGTCATTGTTGCGTGCACTGATTTCTAGGCTCTTCCTTGTGAAGCTTGCCTTGGTTGATTTCCTTGGTCTTACACATCAACAGAAGTTAGCATTCTGGATCAATGTCTACAATTCCTGCAAGATGAATGTATGAGGAATACCTTACATTGTTAGGAGTTATATCTGTCAATGCTATCTGAAATAGTTACTAAGTGAATGTTCCACCATTGTGTCGGTGTTTCTCTTATTTAATTCTTTTGCAAATGAATGCCATTCTTCTCTATTTTTCTTTTAGACGTTCCTGGAGCACGGAATACCTGAAAATTCTCAGATGGTCATTTCTGTGATGCAGAAGGTCAGGTTTACTCAACAACTAATTTGCATGTTTAAAATATTTAACTTCCACTTTTAATGTTCATTTCAATTTTGTTTTATACCTCATTATTATATCTATCTGTTCCTATGGTGGTATTGAGACCCTTACAAATTAGGAGTTACCTGTCAGTCTTAATTGTTGAAAATGCCCTCTGCAATTCTTAGATAAAATTGAGTGCCATTTATTTGATGCCCAGTGCATTCAGCTGCATCTTTACCAAACATATCTGACATTTGTATCATTGTGTGGACTGAGAACTCTAGAGATTAATAACTTCGAAGACCATTTATCCCGATATTTATGTTCCACTGAAAACTCGGAACTAGTCTTTAAACATATGATGATATATAGTCTGACCTCCGTATGTCATTAAAGAAATTTATCTACCACAAGAAAGTAAACATTGGCTCTTAACATAGTTCAATTTGCACAGAGGACCATGACAAGTAGATTTACATTTTTGGTCTGAACCACTGACCAATATGCAGTGCATATTTATCCATTGAAATACCTCTTAACATAGTATATTTTTTTATCATCTCTAACATATAATACCTAAGAATTTACTGTCCTATAGACTTCAAATCACTCTTTACTAATTGACTTGCAACTATCTATTTCAGACAATGATAAATGTTGGAGGGCAATCACTAAATGCAATGACAATTGAGCATTTCATTTTGAGACTGCCTTAACTGTCAAAATATGTAAGTAATTTTCATCTCCAGCTGGTTCTACATATTCTCCTTCACTCTGGGTTCAATGGACATTCTCTAGAACTGAAATTGCGAAACTGTCCACATAATGAAAATTATCTTATTTTTATTTACTATTTACTTTCTAGGTTATGCCAAGCATACGCAAAAGGTGTTAAAAATGATGAGATGAAGGAAGATAGCGTTTTTGGAATGGAATGGTCTGAACCTTTGGTTATATTTGCGCTCTCGTGTGGAAGTTGGTCCTTTCCTGCTGTAAGTTTGGTCACATCTTACACAAAACATAACATTTTATTCAACATTCAAATCTACTATTAGAAAGCATTGATCTGTTGTTGTTTGTCAACCATCCAGTAGCTCAACACCTGTGCCATGTTACATTATGTTCCTGACAAGCACAATTTTTTTTAAATGAAGGTGAGAGTGTATAAAACATCTGATGTCGAAAATGAATTGGAACCAAGAAAGAAATACTACTCAACTTTGCCAAGGATATGGAGTCATTTCTGGATTGACTCTACCTATAGTTACCCTCTGACTTACGAAATGAAGCAATTTGTTGTCTGGAGAGAGGGAGAACAAAGCCTCTTTCTCAGTGATTTTTATATCCCTCACACTCTTTGCATTGACTGTCTATTGAGTTTTGATTATCATGGCTGATGTCTCAATGACATTCATGTAATTGATGAATTGATAATTTACAATTATTTGCTATGTGTATTACATGCTTTACTAAATGGATACATAGGGATGGCTCCACCCATGACCCAAGGAAACGTTAGAAATGTTGGTTCTACATCCAACTCTGCTACAACTATACATTCCAAAAGAACCGAAGTTAGTTGTGAATCACTAAGCTTGGAGCGTGAAGTAATAGCCAAGGGGCGAGTGGTCTTGGATAAGCATCATGTACTTTTTCATGGACACGAAGTTGATGAGCTGGAAGAGAAAGTGATGCTGGATGAGATAGTAAATTACAATGTTGTTTTATACTTGGGAAAACAAGGTGGTTGATAATCACATAATTATAACATTTTTTACCTCTTATTATATTTTTGTTAATCCTTGTTTTATTTTATTTTAAATTAATTATTAAATTTTTGTGTTTTTGTAGAATTCGTAGCAATAACGAATAAATCAAAGAAAAATGCAATGAATAAATCACAGACGGTGACTTCAGAGGAAGTGGAGGTGAGAATAGCCTAATCCCATAACCTAAACTCAAAACCAAACCCAAAACCAAATCCGTAAACCCAAACCCAATGCCAAACCCAATCAAACCCCAAACATATTCTCTTAATTATCCAAGATTCTAGTTTGATTTAAGCCTTAAATCACTCATTGAACCCTCCCCTTAACTTGTCCAAGTTCATTTTCTCAAACCCAATCAAACCCAAAACATATTCAAGATTCTAGTTTGATTTAAGCCTTAAATCACTCATTGAACCCTCTCCTTAACTTGTCAAAGTTCATTTTCTTAATTCTCTATAAATACAATAGAAATGAATAAGAAAGGGGAAGAAGAGAAGGGAAAAAAAAAATACAGAATACCAAAACCTCTTCTTCACAATTTGTGATTCTCATCACCATCCCAACCAAGCAAAATCACCACCCACAACCTATCCATCTCTGTTTTCTCTCTTTCACTCCACCGAAACAGGGGCGTGACAACCCTGTTTCACTTCATCTTCAACCACCGTCACCGGCTGCACCACGCACCACCACAAAGACTTAAATCAAGTTGACGCTACTGGCACCCAGTGGACCTTGTTGAGAGCACCTCGGCTGAGAAAGATCAGAACTATTTGCACCCACTGGGATCTGCTGAGCCACACTGGACCTGTTCCTGTTTGCACCCTGCTGAATGCTCAGTAACACCACAGTGAATTAAGTCTCAAACTCTAGAATTAATTTCATTTTACTTTATTATTCCATGATTAATATTAATTGATTCGCGATTTATAATACTTTACTTTCACCTAATATGTCATGCATCTTAGGTTGTTAGAAAAATATTATGTTATAAATCAAGTATGTTTTAATTGAATAATTAAACTTGTGATTAATTGTGCCCTAAAAAGACAATTAATGCTAGGAGTTTATACATTGCTAGAGTCATTTATTTGAAATTGGAATAATAAGAAAAATTGAATATAATTTTAGGAGCTTGAAAAATATTTTGCAAATTGTGGTTTCCCTCCAACTCTTTTATTTTATTTATTGTTATTTTTATTACTTTTGTTTAACTCGGATTTTTAAACACTGTAACCCTTATTTTCTCCAAATTAGTTTATGTAAATTATTAAATTCAATTTAATCCACCTTAGCTCGTGGGATCGACCCGTACTTGCCTCTGTCTACCAATTAGACACCGCGCACTTGCGGTTATTACAAGTGGGTCAAATTAGCCTGTTTATTTAGGCCGGTTAAACCCGCAACAAGTTTTTGGCGCCGTTGTCGGGGAAGGTAGCGGTGTAATTGAATTTAAGATTTATTTTCACTAATTAAAAAAAAATTTATTTTTATTTTGGTAAGTTCTTTTTACACTCATTTCGTGTTATTTGTTTGATTTTGCAGAATACACGCTTCTCGAGGAAATTGGACGATCCTGCAAACATCAAGCAAATTTTAATTAAATTTTTTTTTTATATTTTGTGAGGAGAGTTTTAATTTTATTTTCACCTCGTTTTACGAATGTGTGGTGTAATAATTTTTGTAAACTCTATTGTTTTCCATTTTTAATCACCTAAAAAAAAAACCCCAAAATTTTCCAAGTCAAAAGAAATTATAGGGAAACAATTTTAATTGTTACCCAATAATTTTTTTTTATGATTTAGAAATCCGACTTCTAAGACCAAGACCAGTAATTTGATTGCATATGCTTGTGTGCTGATTGAAACGGATAAAAAGAAGTCAAACATTTTTTGTTGTGTTAACTTTTTGTGCAGAACGGAATACGCACACTGTAAGTACTTCTATCACACACAATGTATTAGCGACCTGGGTGCTTTGTGTAATTGTTTGAAATTGTGTGATTGATTGTTTAATTTCTGTAATTGTGGATGCTAAACTTTAGTAATTCATAATAAGAAGACCCAGCTTCTAAATAGAAACTGGTGGGACTTGATATCCCCACCTCATCACTCCAGCTGTGTGCAACCAATAGCCAAACATAATTAAAATCAGTTAGTAAGTTAGATAGAGCCATCTTTTAGGTACGGTGTTCATAGGACAACCAAGACCAAGGTGAATCCAATATTTTTTGTGTTGACCAAAGCTAAAAGTGACGATGGGTTTAATCATTCAATGAACTCCGAGAGGCCACTGCCACAAGGGTAATTTACCCGGTACGCCGAGTCATAAGTAAGCTACGATCCACAAGAAGAATTGGTGTAACTAACAGTTTTGGGTTAGGAACACAAGCCTCAAGTGTACATTTAACATCACATCGTTCTCACATCTATTGGCTTACATAGAGGTAGCACAAGGAAGTACTTAATTGGACCATTGTGACCTCCTTCTCTTGTGCAATAATCCGATCTCTTTGAAACAAAACTCCAGCCTACTAATTTTGAACTTTGTGGTGTAAAGTATACACTCTTAGGATCATCTTGTAGCACCCATTGCTCTGATATAAAGATTACATAAGAAATAATCTGTCCCCCAAAGATAAAAAGATAATTAATCTCAAAAACACTGATTGCTTAGGGAGGCATTTTTTCTTGTGCATCAATTGGTTGCTGATTATGTTTGAGTCTATGCATGATTTTTTTAAGGTTAGTAAACATTTCAAACCTCACTTGGTGTAGACCTGTTTATGCATCTTTGGGAACGGGATTCGAGAGGTAGACTAATTCGAAAGGATCCTGTAGAGTTGTCTGAAGTCCCCATTGACCTTCTAGAATCTTTCTCCTTGTCGAGTGAGACCACTGAAATGGCTAGGGAGAGAGCATTTAAGGATTATTTCTCTCCACATTCCAATAACAACCCATCTTGCATTGTCTTACATGAGACCACTGCAAGTAGCCTTGAGCAAAAACCATCAATTATCCACCTTTTTCCTTCCTTTTATGGTCTAGAAAAAGAGGATCCCTATCTTCATGTCAAAGAGTTTCTTGACATTTGTGCCACTCTGAAATATCCCAATTTTTCTGATGATTCAGTTCATCTTAGGTTGTTCCCTTTTCTTTAAAAGATAGGGCGAAGTCATGGTTAAAATCCTTAGAAACTGGAACCATCGACACTTGGGATTCCCTATCAGGAAATAATTTGACAAAATATTTTCCTATTCATAAAACAAATGCCATCCGAAGAGATATATCCAATTTTCAACAGAAAGAGGGTGAGCATTTCTATGAATGTTGGGAAAGATTCAATGAACTCATTGCTAGGTGTCCCCATCACGGCTTTGAAAAGTGGCGCTTGGTTCAATACTTTCAAGACGCGTTAACCCCTCAAAACCGTCGAATGATTGACGCCACTAGTGGTGGGTCACTTATGAAGATGAGTGCTAATGAGATTTGGGAATTCTTTGAAGCTATTTCTGAAAATTCTCAATAATGGGATTATTCAAGAAAAGACTCGGATAGGCGAAAGGGTGGTTTGTATGAAGTAAGGGATACATCATCTACTCCTCATCTTCCTCATTCTTCAAGGTTGGAAGCAGTTGTAATGACAATGGCAAAGAAGATTGATGCATATCTGGAAAAGTCTCAGCCATCAGTCCAAACCAATGTTTCATTCGAGGTTTGTGCTGCATGTTCAAGTTCTAGTCATTCCACATCAGACTGTCACTTGAAAAATGAGTACCCTGCTTATTTTGCTGAGCAAGTCAATGCATTTAATACCTTTAGGAAATTTGGTTAAAATCCACACTCAAATTTGTACAATCCAGGTTTAGCCAAACACCCTAATCTCTCATGGGCCTATGGTCAACATCTAGGAGGCCCAATTGTTATCCCTCAAGCTCCTCGAGCTCCAATTCCTGCTAATAGGCCTTCAATCAAGATGTACCTCCCTCTAACACTCAATCTGAAGCCATCCAAAAGCTTGAGATGACTGTGAGTCAAATAGAAAATCATTTCCTGAAAGAGAAGCAGGAAGATTCGCTGGTCAACCCATTCAAAATCCTAAGGGCCAATTCGAAATAGGAAGTACATCTCAGCCACACAATGAAGATGTCAAATCTATCATCACCCTTAGGAGTGGAAAACAAGTTGACAACCAAATTAGAATGCCTAATTTGATTGATCCTGAATCCCAATCCACGCCAAAGCAAGTCACACCTCCATCTGAGAAAGAGGCTGATAAAGCCTCATCTTCTCAAGAGCATCATCATCTTGACTCTGATCCCACCAAGGCATCCTGATGCGCTATTTTAGTAGCACACAACTTAATACCCTGCTTTGTAATTTGTAGTATAGAATAAATAGGGATCGTTCTAGACCGGGGATTAGAGGGCTTGTTAATTACACTAATAATAATTAAAAGACAACTAACAACCTAATTAATTAAATAAAAGGGGATTAGATTTTCTAAATTAAATTATGAAAATAACTACGAAAATTAATGTAAAGATAATAAACTAAAGAGATGACAAGGATGAGAAATTAGCTAAGGGTTTTATCTCCACACACCAAACATATGCTTATAGATTAATCTTCAATAATCACTTGCTAACTCGTGAGAGACAATGCTCAAGACTAACCGTGATCGCACTGCATTAATCTTATTATTTTCCCAAGTTCGTTGAATTAAACTAAGCGTCGCTTTCAAACTATTCTTATCATGCTATCTAAACAGGAATCGCAAGTTAAATAGCAATCTAAGATCATTAAGTTTTGTGGAAAATATGAACACTGACTAGGCAATTACAAGTATGATCAGCATCTTGTTCTTGCCTAGGTTTTTACTTAACCTTACCAACGTTCCTTGGTATTTACTACTTGTGAGTACAGAATCATAACAATTAGGTGAAACTCTCCTATACTCTAGCCCCAAATCCTAGCATGCTTACTAAGTTGGCCACCTTAACAAACATAAAAGGAAAAGTTCTCTATAAAGCAGTTAAGCAAAACACAATCACTAATAGCAAGGAAGATTAAATTCAATTAATTTATAAAGCACATGTTCGGGGCTTCGAATCCACCCCTAACTAAGAGGAGTTTAGCTAGACATATTAATTATGTTCAAACAGTAATCCATAATCAATAATCAAACTAAAATTAAAAGAAATAGATGTTTAGAGATGAAAACAAAACACTGATCCGTGGTGGTATTGATTGAACTGGGGTGTGAATAGCGCAAAATATCTTCCTTCCTTCCTTCCTCACGCGAATTGCTCCTTCGCGATCGCTTCACCAGTCTTTCTACTCCTCCCTCTTCGCGATAAGCTCTGATGAGAAGGGGATGACGAGGCTGAGAATGGGAAGAAGGGACGAAGAGGGAAGGACGAGGGACTGAGACGGTGGCTAGGGTTTGGCGAGGTGGCGATAGGTGGCGACAATCAGGGGCAGATAGAAAGGATTGAGACGAGGGTTTCGGTGTGAGAATGTTCTGATGGTGACGGCGATGAGGGAGTCAGGCGAGAGAGGGATGAGGCGACTGTGGTTGTAAGGAGGAGGGGATGAACAGGGTCCTACGTGGTGGTCTGCGGCTGTAGATGAGGGCGGTGAAGATGGTTGATGATGGGTGAGGACGGCGGCTAGGGTTTGTGAGCGTGGATGGATGATGGAAGTCGTGGATCGATGGTGGGTTAGGTTTTGGCGATGGATCAATGCTATTGCTCGATGGGTGGTTCCTTTCTCCAAGCCAGGTATGTCCCCTTTTTATTCTTGTTTTCTTCTTTCTGTGGTTTCCTTGTTGGTGTGGTTTCCTTGCTTGTGTGAAGTCCTTGTGCAATTAGTATTCATAATTTGACAATTTGCTTCTATTTTAAAGTATTGTAATTGGAAACCTACACAAACATGAAAATAGCAATTAGTACCATAATTAACAAATAATAGCTAATAATACATATAGAAATATGGTACTAAAAATAGCATAATTATGCCCCTATCAAATTCCCCCACACTTATCTTTTGCTAGTCCTCGAGCAAATCCAAGAAACAAAAATAAAAGACTCAAATGACTCAATCTATACTTTCCAACATTTGTCTCAGAGATTTTCAACGGATCCTGACATGTTAAGATTTTTTGTAAACACGAGATTAAATCCACATCATTCGAAAATTAATACACGTTCATAGCAATGATATAAAAATTTATAATTAAATCAATCCAAGTGACTGTGAAACTCAAGCGCGTGCCAAGAAGAATTAACCCAAAAATCTCACTAGATGCACTCTTTTCTTTTTCACTGATTATTTGGTAAAATCACTCTTCCTATTCTAGCTATATGTGAGAGGATTGATGTGAAAGGGAAACAAGTAGCTCACATATGATATAACAAGAAAGAATGGCATTTTCTGACTTTTTTTTTTTTTTTTTTTTTTTTTAGATATATGATCTCATGGAAGGAATGTTACTACTTGAATGCAAGAACCAGTGACACCATATGTTCATACCTCATTCGAATCTCCACATCGTGACATTGCAAGACACACTCAATCAAAAGGTCTTAATTCAGGTTGTAATGGGGCTAGGGGTCGAGGGAAGAGAAAGAACGGATATGAAGTTTTCAAAGGGCTTGAAGAAATTGTGAAAGCATGCAATAAGATTAGAGACATTAGCAAGAATCATATGGTTCAAGACATAAGTGGAAAAATGACGAGGTGGCCCATTGATAATGAAGAGCTTCAGCAATTATTTTGTATCTACTTAAAAAGAATTGAACTATCTGTATGGTACTGTAATACTGAATGGATAAAGATAAGGACTTGTATCCCTTTTGTAACTTCTTTTTTTTTCTTTTTTTTTTCTTTTTTTTTCTTTTTTTTTTTTTTTTTTTTTTTTTGAACTGTCTACGACAAGGGTCTTCCCCCACACTTGCTTTTCAACATACCTTGAACCACAATAAAGTATCTGCAAATCAAATTATGCTCCACTCGTTTTATTAGGATAGAGAATGAGGGTAATGAAATAAAAGGCTTAATAACAGGCTCAATGGGGTTAACCTAAAGGAAAAATATTATGGATCGGGCTTATTTGGCAATGGTGGAAACTAGGTGCCTTTATCATGTCAAGCATGTCATGCAATTCAATATGATGCTTTGAACGAAATTAATACAAGTTCTAGTGTTTAATTCTTAATTTTGAAAGCAATCCAAGCAGCAACCAAAGCAAACAAAATTGAGATCATGCAACGAATTATTATTGACAAAAGAAATAAAAGATGACCTAACTAAAAACTCTCAAAATCAAAGGAACAATAGGCTCAAAACTCACATATGGGTTAGAATGAGTTAAATTCAACTAAGCATGCTATGAGTACCAATTACTAAGTTGATTACATGTGAATTGGCATATGATAACCATAAATAAGCATTAACCAAAGAATAATATTAGATCTTGAATTATGTTTATAAATCATCTTAAAGTCATGCAATTAAAACCAAATCTCATCATTGTGTTGGAAAGTATCCTAAGACTCAAAACAAATATAAATTTTTATTTTTTATTTTTATTTATTTTTATTATTTTTATTTTATGACACTAATACCAACAAAGAAAATAAAAACCAACAATTTTTTTTTTTTTTTTTCAAAATAATTTTGCAAAATAATTCAAAATAAAACAATGTTTTGTTCCCCACACTTAAACCTAACATTGCCCTCAATGTTAATAGATTATAGCACATGCAATGAAAGATTTAAACGCGGAAAAACAAACTACTAACAAACAAAAACAAAAACAACGAAAATAAAATAAAATGATAAAGAAAGCAAATCTGATTGGGTTGCCTCCCAAGAAGCGCTTGTCTTAACGTCGTGCAGCCTGACGGTATCTCCAATTAATCCTCAGAATAAGTGGGAACATGGAGTGATACGTCCTCCACGTCATGCTCCACAAATGACTCATAATAGGGCTTAAGTCGATGATGTTTCACTTTAAACTCCTTCCCGGTTGTGACACTCTTAATCTGTATAGCACCATGGGGAAAAACATTAGTAATAATAAAAGGACCAACCCATTCAGAACGTAACTTACCAGTTCTAAGACATGATTGGAAAAGCAAGACTTTCATTCCAATGACAAAAATATTTCCATGGATCATCTGATCATGAAAAACTATAGTGTTCTCCTTATAATTGCTTTTACTATCATAAGCCTCATCCTGAATCTTTTCAAGCTCATTCAACTGAAATTTCTTCCGCTTCTTTGTATCATAGGGAACTCCATTGCTCTCATATCCAACGGCAGTAGTGATGTGGGTCTCAAGTTCATCCTCGTTTTTGAGGTTTGACAATTTCTGGGACAAATTGTCATTCACATTAATAGAAAAACAAGAATGATTTTTATCAGGATATCTCGTGGCTTCAAAGATGTTGAAGCCAATCACATCACCATCAAATTCCATGGTCAGTTTCCCCGCATGTACATCAATATTTGTCTTCGCAGTTTTCATGAAGGGGCGCCCTAAAAGAAGAGGCAAAGGTGCTGATAATTCCGAATCTTCCATCTCAAGAACATAGAAATCTGCTGGGAATATCAAATGGTTAACCTGCACTAACACATCTTCCAACAAACCTCGAGGATATGCATTAGAACGGTCAGCCAATTGAATAATAACACCATCATTTTTTAACTTCCCAAGATTCATAGATCGATAAATAGAATACGGCATAACATTAATTGAAGCACCTAAGTCTAACATTGCATTTTCAATTTTAGTATTACCGATAACACAAGGGATAGTGAAACTACCTGGATCCTTACACTTCGGTGGCAATTTCCTTTGAAGAACTGCGGAGACATTCTCACTTACTTTAACTACCTCTCCGTCTCGAAGACGTCTCTTTGTTGTGCAAAGCTCCTTCAAAAATTTTGCATACTTAGGCACTTGCTTAATAGCATCAAGAAGAGGAATATTGACTTGGACTTTTCGGAAGGTTTCCAAAATTTGCTTATCCTGTTCATCTTTCCTAGATTTGGCAAACCTACCTGGAAAAGGCACAAAAGGTGGAACAAGATTAGTAGAAACTGAATTTGGAATGCTCACCTTCTTACATTGGAGTTCTGGTGTTTCAATGATGGATGGATCATCCTTCTGTAACTCAGCTTTCTTATTTCGACTCTGTTTAGGGACTATTGTCTCATTCTCAATCTGCCTACCACTCCTCAATGTAATTGCTTTTGCAGTTTCAAACCTGCCCTTCGGATTTGGAATGGTAGAACTAGGAAATTTTCCTTGCTCGCGAATTTGTCCAATAAACTCAGCTATTTGTCCCATCTGTAGCTTCAAATCTGCTATATCTTTTGCTTGATTCTGCTGAGAAATAGTTAATGATTTCAGAATCTCATCATAATTAAGCGGCATACCTGAATTGTGCTGATGTGGTTCAGGTGGTCCTTGAAAGAAACCAGGGGATGGCCGATTCGAAGTCTGTTGTTGAGGTTGTTCTGAATTTCTCCATCCAAAACTTGGGTGATTTCTCCAACCTTCATTGTAGGTGTTCGAATAAGGATTATTTATATAGTGATTTTGCCCCTGAAAACCTATTGCATTGACATTCTCCCAACCGCCATTCTCAATTAGTTGAGGACATTGATCAGATGGATGTCCTGGCTTTGTACACACGCCACAAACCTGTGCAACTCCTAGCATATTCGGCTTCCCTAGGGCCTGAGTCACAAGTGAGGTAAGATTAGCCATTTGAGCTTCCAAACTAGAATTAGTACTTACCTCATTGACTTGGCGTGAAGGCTCTCCAATTCCTTCATACTGCTGGGCATTTAAGGCTCGGTTTGCAATCAAAGTTTTTGCTGCTGCTGGAGTTTTATCAACCAAAGCTCCTCCTGCCGCTGCATCTAACATCTGTCGCTCAAGAGGAAGCAATCCCTCATAAAAGTATTGAATCAGGAGCTCCTCCTTCATCTGATGCTGCGGGCATGATGCTATGAGAGTTTTGAAGCGCTCATAGTAAGCCGGATATGATTCTCCTGGACCTTGCTGTATGCCACTGATTTTCTTCCTCAATAAGATAATTTTGGAAGTTGGGAAAAATTTCTCTAGAAACACCTTCTTCATGCTTTCCCAAGAATATACTGTTCCGGAAGGTAGTTCATAGAGCCAATCCTTAGCCCTATCAGTCAAAGAAAAAGGGAATGCTCTCAACTTTAGAATGTTTTCATCCACATTTATTGGCGTCATACTGGAGCATACAACTTCAAATTCCTTTAAATGTTTATTTGGATCCTCCATAGAAAGACCATGATACTTCGGAATATGATGAAGTAGGCTGGATTTCAGCTCGAATGACTCAGTCTTGCCCTGCGCGGCTAATGGGTACTGAATGCACAAGGGTGCGGCATTGTCCAAGGTGGATGCCGAAAGTTCTTTAATAGATCTATTATCTCCCATGTCAAACTCTTCAGATTCAGATTCAAAGCTAGATGTTTGTAGTTCTTTTGTTTCTCTTCTTCGTCTTCTAAATGTTTTCTCAGGCTCTGAATCGTATTCTACTAAGTTTTCGCTGGATCTCCTATTGTGCATGAACTGGTACCTGAGATAAAGAAAGAAAGAAAAAAATCAATAAAAATAAATAAATAAATAAAAACTAATTAAGTAATCAACAACTTTTCTAATCCCCGGCAACGGCGCCAAAAATTGATGCGCTATTTTAGTAGCACACAACTTAATACCCTGCTTTGTAATTTGTAGTATAGAATAAATAGGGATCGTTCTAGACCGGGGATTAGAGGGCTTGTTAATTACACTAATAATAATTAAAAGACAACTAACAACCTAATTAATTAAATAAAAGGGGATTAGATTTTCTAAATTAAATTATGAAAATAACTACGAAAATTAATGTAAAGATAATAAACCAAAGAGATGACAAGGATGAGAAATTAGCTAAGGGTTTTATCTCCACACACCAAACATATGCTTATAGATTAATCTTCAATAATCACTTGCTAACTCGTGAGAGACAATGCTCAAGACTAACCGTGACCGCACTGCATTAATCTTATTATTTTCCCAAGTTCGTTGAATTAAACTAAGCGTCGCTTTCAAACTATTCTTATCATGCTATCTAAATAGGAATCGCAAGTAAAATAGCAATCTAAGATCATTAAGTTTTGTGGAAAATATGAACACTGACTAGGCAATTACAAGTATGATCAACATCTTGTTCTTGCCTAGGTTTTTACTTAACCTTACCAACGTTCCTTGGTATTTACTACTTGTGAGTACAGAATCATAACAATTAGGTGAAACTCTCCTATACTCTAGCCCCAAATCCTAGCATGCTTACTAAGTTGGCCACCTTAACAAACATAAAAGGAAAAGTTCTCTATAAAGCAGTTAAGCAAAACACAATCACTAATAGCAAGGAAGATTAAATTCAATTAATTTATAAAGCACATGTTCGGGGCTTCGAATCCACCCCTAACTAAGAGGAGTTTAGCTAGACATATTAATTATGTTCAAACAGTAATCCATAATCAATAATCAAACTAAAATTAAAAGAAATAGATGTTTAGAGATGAAAACAAAACACTGATCCGTGGTGGTATTGATTGAACTGGGGTGTGAATAGCGCGAAATATCTTCCTTCCTTCCTTCCTCACGCGAATTGCTCCTTCGCGATCGCTTCACCAGTCTTTCTACTCCTCCCTCTTCGCGATAAGCTCTGATGAGAAGGGGATGACGAGGCTGAGAATGGGAAGAAGGGACGAAGAGGGAAGGACGAGGGACTGAGACGGTGGCTAGGGTTTGGCGAGGTGGCGATAGGTGGCGACAATCAGGGGCAGATAGAAAGGATTGAGACGAGGGTTTCGGTGTGAGAATGTTTTGATGGTGACGGCGATGAGGGAGTCAGGCGAGAGAGGGATGAGGCGACTGTGGTTGTAAGGAGGAGGGGATGAACAGGGTCCTACGTGGTGGTCTGCGGCTGTAGATGAGGGCGGTGAAGATGGTTGATGATGGGTGAGGACGGCGGCTAGGGTTTGTGAGCGTGGATGGATGATGGAAGTCGTGGATCGATGGTGGGTTAGGTTTTGGCGATGGATCAATGCTATTGCTCGATGGGTGGTTCCTTTCTCCAAGCCAGGTATGTCCCCTTTTTATTCTTGTTTTCTTCTTTCTGTGGTTTCCTTGTTGGTGTGGTTTCCTTGCTTGTGTGAAGTCCTTGTGCAATTAGTATTCATAATTTGACAATTTGCTTCTATTTTAAAGTATTGTAATTGGAAACCTACACAAACATGAAAATAGCAATTAGTACCATAATTAACAAATAATAGCTAATAATACATATAGAAATATGGTACTAAAAATAGCATAATTATGCCCCTATCACATCCTATATGTCTAGAGCACCATTTCCATCGCGGTTAGTTCCGACGAAAAAAGGAACAAATGCCAACGATATAATGGAAATTTTTAAACAAGTTCAAATCAATATTCCATTACTCGAGGCCATTAAGCAAGTTCCCTCTTATGCCAAGTTTTTGAAGGATTTATGTACACAAAAGCGAAAACTGAATGTGCACAAAAGAGCCTTCCTAACTGAGCAAGTCAGCTCCATCCTTCAACACAAAACCCCACCTAAGTACAGAGATCCTGGTTGGCCGACTATTTCATGTGTGATTGGTGATCATATGATTGGGAAGGCATTGTTAGATTTAGGGGCAAGTGTTAATCTATTGCCATATTCAGTATATGTGCAATTGGGTCTTGGTGAGTTGAAACCAACTCAAGTGACATTGCAATTGGCAGACAGGTCTGTCCGAGTCCCCCGCGGTGTGATAGAGGATGTGATCATTAAGGTTGAAAAATTTTATTTCCCTGTGGACTTCATAGTCCTTGACACACAACCTGTTCACAATCCCTCTAGTCACATTCCAGTTATTTTGGGTCGTCCATTTTTGGCCACATCCAATGCTATCATTAACTGCCGAAATGGAATCATGAAATTATCATTTGGTAACATGACCGACGAACTCAACGTTTTCAATGTAAGTCAACAACCTCCCGAGTCTGAGGATTCCTTTGAGGTTAACATGATTGAGAGTTTGGCAGAACATTCATTTCCTCAGTTTAATGATCCTTTAGAGGCTTGTTTGACTCATTATAATTTAGACTTCGATATTAATGATTCCATCAGGGAAGTCAATGCTTTGCTTGACTCTACCCCTATAATGGAAACCAGTTATAAATGGAAGCCTAGGGTGGAACCTCTTCCACTCAGTGAGTCAAAACAAGTCCCTTCCGTTGAAAAACCACCCAAGCTCGACCTAAAAGTATTACCTGACAACCTCAAGTATGCATTTTTAGGTGTTGACAATACCTTACCTGTTATTATTTCATCTGCATTGACTGAAGAACAGGAAGGAAAATTGTTAGATATTTTAAAAGAACATAAAACAGCTCTTGGGTGGACTATCGCGGATATTAAAGGAATAAGTCCAATCGTTTGCATGCATCACATTCATATCGAAGATAATGCCAAAGTATCACGTGAAATGCAACGTAGACTTAATCCTAATCTAAAGGAAGTTGTCCGAGCCGAAGTGCTCAAATTGTTGGATGTGGGTATAATCTACCCAATTTCGGATAGTCCTTGGGTCAGTCATGTTCAAGTTGTCCCAAAGAAGTCAGGGGTAACGGTAATCAAGAATGACAAGAATGAATTAGTACCAACCCGCATGACCACGGGGTGGCGAGTATGTATTGATTACCATAAGTTGAACTTGGTCACAAGGAAGGATCACTTTCCTCTTCCTTTCATTGACCAGATGCTTGAAAGGTTAGCCGGACATGATTACTATTGTTTTCTTGATGGGTATTCCGGTTATAACCAAATCCCCATTGCACCCGAGGATCAAGAGAAGACCACATTCACTTGTCCCTTTGGTACTTTCGCATATCGGAGAATGCCCTTTGGATTGTGTAACGCACCCGCTACTTTTCAACGGTGCATGCTTAGTGTTTTTTTCGATATGGTTGAGAGGTTCCTCGAGGTGTTTATGGATGATTTCTCAGTATTTGGTGATTCATTTGATGAATGTCTACATCATTTAACTTTAGTGTTAAATAGATGTGTGGAGAAAAATCTTGTCTTAAATTGGGAGAAATGTCATTTTATGGTACGACAGGGCATTGTTCTTGGACATGTAATTTCACACAAGGGAATTGAAGTCGAAAAAGCCAAAATTGATTTAATTTCGAGTCTTCCGCCTCCAAAGACGGTTAAGGAAATTAGATCTTTTCTAGGCCATGCTGGATTTTATCGTAGATTCATCAAAGACTTTAGCAAAATCGCTTGTCCTTTATGCAAATATTTTTTACATCTTTATAGTGCTTTTCCCCGGCAACGGCGCCAAAAACTTGATGGAGATTTTATTAACCTAAATTAATAAGCTAATAAACCTACTTGTAATAACCGCAAGTGCACGGTGTCCAACTGGTAAACAACGGCAAGTACGGGTCGATCCCACAAGGAAGGTGGATTAAATTGAATTTAATAATTTACCTAAACTAATTTGGAGAAAATGGGGGTTACAGTGTTTAAAAATCCGAGTTAAACAAAAGTAATAAAAATAACAATAAATAAAAGAAAAGAATTGGAGGGAAACCACAATTTGAAAAATATTTTTCAAGCTCCTAAAATTATATTCAATTTTTCTTATTATTCCAAATAAATGACTCTAGCAATGTATAAACTCCTAGCATTAATTGTCTTTTTAGGGTACAATTAATCACAAGTGTAATTATTCAATTAAAACATCCTTGATTTATAACATAATATTTTTCTAACAACCTAAGATGCATGACATATTAGGTGAAAGTAAAATATTATAAATCGTGAATCAATTAATATTAATCATGGAATAATAAAGTAAAATGAAATTAATTCTAGAGTTTGAGACTTAATTCACTGTGGTGTTACAGAGCATTCAGCAGGGTGCAAACAGGAACAGGTCCAGTGAGTGCAAATAGTTCTGATCTTTCTCAGTCGAGGTGCTCTCAGCAAGGTCCACTGGGTGCCAGTAGCGTCAACTTGATTTAAGTCTTTGTGGTGGTGCGTGGTGCAGCTGGTGACGGTGGTTGAAGATGAAGTAAAACAGGGTTGTCACGCCCCTGTTTCGGTGGAGTGAAAGAGAGAAAACAGAGATGGATAGGCTGTGGGTGGTGATTTTGCTTGGTTGGGATGGTGATGAGAATCACAAATTGTGAAGAAGAGGTTTTGGTATTCTGTATTTTTTTTCTTTCCCTTCTCTTCTTCCCCTTTCTTATTCATTTCTATTGTATTTATAGAGAATTAAGAAAATGAACTTGGACAAGTTAAGGGGAGGGTTCAATGAGTGATTTAAGGCTTAAATCAAACTAGAATCTTGGATAATTAAGAGAATATGCTTTGGGTTTGATTGGGTTTGAGAAAATGAACTTGGACAAGTTAAGCGGAGGGTTCAATGAGTGATTTAAGGCTTAAATCAAACTAGAATCTTGGATAATTAAGAGAATATGTTTGGGGTTTGATTGAGTTTGGATTTACGGATTTGGTTTTGGGTTTGGTTTTGAGTTTAGGTTATGGGCTTAGGCTATTCTCACCTCCACTTCTTCTGAAGTCACCGTCTGTGATTTATTCATTGCATTTTTCTTTGATTCTTCGTTATTGCTCCGAATTCTACAAAAACACAAAAATTTAATAATTAATTTAAAATAAAATAAAACATGGATTAACAAAAGTATAATAAGAGGTAAAAAATGTTATAATTATGTGATTATCAAATACCCCCAAACATATATTTTGCTAGTCCTCAAGCAAAACAAAGAAGAAAACCGAAAAGAAAATCCTAACTCACTTTCGCAGGCATCGTCGATTGCATTTACCTTTGAAAACGTGCAAAAAGGCTTTGAACCCCTAGATTACCTCTAAGGGACGAGTTATAGTCTCGTGAGGGTTTCCAGAAAATGTTACCCACAAACATTACTGACTCAACAAAACTTGGTCAAACAGTTAATTATATTTTATTTTAAATTAATTATTAATTTTTTTACATTGCTAGAGTAATTTATTTGGAATAATAAGAAAAATTGAATATAATTTTAGGTGCTTGAAAAATATTTTGCAAATTGTGGTTTCCCTCCAACTCTTTTCTTTTATTTATTGTTATTTTTATTACTTTTATTTAACTGGGATTTTTAAACACTGTAACCCCCATTTTCTCCAAATTAGTTTAGGTAAATTATTAAATTCAATTTAATCCACCTTCCTCGTGGGATCGACCCGTACTTGCCGTTGTCTACCAGTTAGACACTGTGCACTTGCGGTTATTACAAGTGGGTCAAATTAGCCTGTTTATTTAGGCCGGTTAAACCCGCAACAGTGGTGCAACCTGTTTTCAAGACATTGGCGAGGATGGCTTTGTAGTGTGGTTATAGGTTAGTAATTCTCTTCTTTTAGCTATCTTGGATGTCTAATATGTTGAAATCAGACATTTCTTATTTTGTTGTTTGAAGATGCCAAAATATTATCCATTGATTCACGAAAAGATGCTTGGTTTTGTATATATAGTTAGATGTTTGATTCACATGTGCTTTGAGTGGTCTACCATTGAAAAGATATGCAATTCTGATTGTGACCAAATGGTAGTCAGACCAGTTGGGAATGGAACATATTCCATTTTTTTTTTTAGGTGTTTAATCAGAAAGGGTCAATTGAATCTGGTTTTCCTAGTGGGATTGGGAATAAGAATATATATTGTTGTTACATTAAAGTTGTGTTTTGTATTGTTTTTTAGTTTGATCTTATACTGCAACGATGATTCAGTTTTTGTCAAAAAAACTATTTGGTTTGGGGTGGTAAGAAATTGATGTAGGACCTTTTTTAGAGTTGTATCGATAACCTGAAGGACAAGGCAAAGGGCTATGCTGGCTTGCCAAGCATGAATAACGTGTGGTGTATCCTATATGGACATGGAAGGTGAGATTTAGCTCCTAGTGATATCTCTCAGTGGATGATTTTGAGTGTTATTTGTGAAATGTGTGTTGTGTTGGGCAACAAATATGTTGTTACCCTGTTAGCTTGAATGATTGTAAATGGGATTGGATAAATTGTTGCAATTTTTGTGTTGTATTGTTTTGCTGTGACATTCTGATTTGTTTGAATGTATCACATACTGATTCTTACAGATTTCAGTAACTGAGTACTTCACTGTTTGTAATTTCTATGTGAAAGGCATACAATAGGATCACAAGTACTTGGTTGGTCAATTGCTTCATGTAATCTCCATTACTGACTGTTGTTATATCTTCGAGCTTATTCACAAGTTGTGGTTTATCATTCCCCTGCACTAGCTTGACTCTGGCTTGACTGAGATCCTAATTGGATTGTCAGTTTCCTGATAGTAAGATTTATCATTTGGATGTGAATTCATAGGTTCCATTAATTATGATGATGATGAAAGTGCATGCAGCCCTTTGCTGCATGCAGATTATTGATCTTTGATTTGGCGAACTTTAATGATGATGAAAGTCCTTTGCTGCATGCAGACTATTGATCTTTCATTTGGTGAACTCTGATGTTATCTGTATTTATCTATTTTCATTTATGCAAACAGCTATGGAGTTCGATTCAAGTTTGACAGATTCGTTTCCAAATTTGATGCAATTATCCGAATGGCATATGACTGTAGGACTTTTAGTGTCCCAATTACAAACTTTTGAATGAAGAGATTGCATTTTTTTTTTATGTAGCTAGCATAAACAAAGTAAACCAAGCTAGTTCGTTATTGAGTTTTTGTTGGATTTAGAGATTATTGTTCATTATTTTACATGTTTCGATTACATTGAGGACTCAATAAGAATATACACATTCTCTCATATAGCTTCTGTTGGCATATTATTTTCTTACTACTTGTTTACTTTGAAATAAAAAAATAAAAATAATTTTTTTTGAAATTCATTTAAAATGTAGGTTTTGCTATACATGCCTCTGGGATTTGAATATATTAGTCTATGAAAATTTTGGATGTATACTATCCATTTTTTAGCTTTTATTATTTGGAAAATGTTTGAAATTAGCTATAGTTTCTAACTGATACAAAACAAAATTGAATATCAACTTTATTTGAATTAGTATTAGCTAGTTTATGTAACTATATAAAATTTAGTATTAGTTTTATCATGTTGCAATTATTTCATTGGTATGGGTTGGTTGATGATACAATTATTCCATTAGTATGGGTTGGTTAATGATACAAATATTAACATCACCTCATTTGATATGGGCACAAGAGTACCTCATTTGGTATAGGCACAAGAGTGTTACAATTCATTTTAGCAACATGTAAAAGCTATAACAAAAACCCCTTTATGGTGTAATAAATTATATTCCATCCAATGTTGAAAATGACAATGGCTTCAATTGCCATCAAAACAAAACTTCATGGATTTGTGAATTACAATCAAAACAGTGTGAAGTTTCTCTTGTTTACAATCTGATGAAAGATGGATGTCAAATATCTACTCTAAAACGACCATTTCTTTTTGTTATCTATAAAGGAAGAAAACTATATGATTTTTGGTAATCCGCCCATCTATAGAGATATACAAAGAGATTGAAAAAAGAAATAGTGGTCACCACAATCCTTCACCTCGTCAGCTTAGGCTTTCTGCAGAAGAAGAATAGCACTTGTGGGGACAATTAAGAGAATCTCAAGACATGAAGAAAAATATAGTTTAGACGGAAGAAAAATCTATAAAACATGTAATAGACTTACCCCTTTTACGTCAGAGCAGTGTATTGTACAATATATCAATATAATCACATTGATCACCAATCTATGTATATCATTCTTCTCGTATCAAACGTATCATCTGCAAAATTCCCTACCTGAACATGGTTGAATGAAGTTAGTACGTATAAATGTTACAATTGACAACAAGATGAAACATTTTTAAATGCTGAAACAACTCCTGTAAGTAAATGGAAATGACTTATTTTTTTATAGCTACTCACTTACGGTCCAAGTAAAATCTAAATCTAGTTTCATAACTGTTTTAACATCTGTTTAGCTTGTAAGTTTGTATCATCTCCAACTTAAATGTTAGAATTGAAGTGTTAATGTGTTATATTATGTTCATTTTAAATCTTATGGAAAAATTGTGATAATAGCATATGGATAAACTTACAACACTGAAAATGTATTGCTTGGAGGTAGTAGTTCCTCAACTTCAACTTTCATGTTAGAAGTATTCAATCCTTTCTTTGATTTTCCTTCACAGATATTCACAGTAAAAACTGCACAAACTGGTCTGTGGTCAGAGAATCTTGATTCACCACGTATATACAACAGTTGCTCAATCCCTTCTCCATGCCAAAGTATACGGTCACACCTGCACAAGTAAGGATGCTAGCATTACTACTATATCTTTTTTAGGTCATAACAAGAAATGTATTCCATGCCCGCATACCATGCAGGGGTCCGCCTCTTCTTCTTTGATTTTATGGTCTCTCCAGCATAATCATCCGAATTGTTGGAATACTTGTATGTTGGAGCAAAGTATATCTTCCCTTCTTGCCAACCATTAAATACCCTGCCTGCTTCCCGTTCTTTCTTAAGCTGTGACAGAAAACCACACATCAGAACAGTCTACAGTGACTGTAATCTGTTTCAACCATGAAAAACATTTCCACGACAGGGTGTTAAATCTAGATGCTACTAAACCTGGATCTTGGGATTCAATTGAACAGTGACCATGATGAATTTAAACAACCCAACCAAATGGCAATGGATCACTAAAAATAAGTAACAAGAAAGACAATAATATTTGTGGTTTGACAAACTTCTGCCTAAATCCACGGAGCACGTTGAAATCACTACCTTTTGAGAAAGTTTGCCCGGCCAACGAAGCCTCACTCAGATCCTCGGCACACGGCTTGCCTCACTCGCCTTACCACCAAAATGTCTCAGGGTTCGTATATGATTTTTGAGACCAAAGGTTCAGGCTCCACATACTCAACAGAGGATGAAAGAGAAATCGGATGGATCAAAGACATCCACTGTCTAACCTAATCAACCCAGTTGGTAAATGAAGTCTAGGATAGAGCCTTTTGCGACCAAGCATCATGCACCTAATACTTGCCCAACAAACCTCTCCCCATGTGTTATTAACCTATTTGTTAATATCCTAGTTTTGTAAGCTTGTAAATAGTTTGGTCTAGTTTTTCATTATCTTAAATAGATGCATAAAAAAAAGGACAGGATGTAGAAAGTAATTTTTTTAACAAGTCTATATAATGCATGTTCATGGTTTAATAAGAGCATGACTACCTGATCCTTCTCAAGAAGAGCATCCCAGTCGTTCTCTTCCAAAAACTTTCGGGTTTCTAAGTAGCTCAATCCAATTCGATAATTCAAGTCACCCAACCATATGATCCGGCTTTTCCAAACAAAAGAAAGAAATAAGAGGGTTAGCTCACTTAAGTTTTGAAAAACTTCAAGTAGGTATATATGGAGAAAAAAAATGCTCACTCATGATCAAGAATTCTTTCAGGGTTCCTACGACCAGGAGTTTTGCATATCTTCCGGAACTGGGTATTCTTCAATATCTCTATAACATCAGAGTTACGTCTAAGCTCATCACCTTCTTTCTCCCCAGAAGCCAAGTGGCTGCAGACAAAACATAAATTTGTCTGGTATAACGACATGCTAACAGAGATGCACCCCTGCAGACAAATCAATTTTAATTTAACAATGAAAATTTTTTTGAAGCCCCATAATATATAGAAAAGCGTGACAACAAGGAAAGATTAAGATTTGTTTGAACCAAATTAAAATTCTACTCTCCATAAGGATGTGTATGATTCTGTCAGGGTCCTAAGCTAGTTCCAATAGCCATTGCGTAGTCCATGTACAATCATGTATGACTTTGATTTACGGGCTGCTTTGCTAGGGAGAACACCTCAAGCATAAAACAGGTAACTAGCTAATAAGCATAACCAATTCACACACATTGGAGATGGAGAGCATAATCAATTCACACACATTGGAGAGGGAACTTGAATCGTATTCATTTTATGTCAAACATTGTGCTGTCAACATCTTTTGCTCAAAGCGCTACCAAAGAACCATACAAATCATTACCTTGTTTCCAAGACGCCCCATTATCCCACGCCCGATGCGAGAGACCCTTAAGTGACCTATGTGCTGAACAAGCTCTTTCCTTGCCCATATTGTCACAAAAATCCCCACCATCTGCTTGCAAGCAACAAGGCCATACTTCATCTGGTTAGAATTAGTGTCAGAAGGAATGTCTATCTCGATGAGATTATTTGAATTCTCATCCTCTTCTGAGGAAGAATCCTCTTCAATGACATCAGGTGCTTGGCATCTAAAACATGAGTCCTTGTTATACTTCTTTTCCAATTCAAAATGGCAATTGCAAGTCTTCAGACGTTTTCCACTCTCCGTCCTGAAATTCTTACAAACAGACTTGAGCAAACGCTTTTGGAAGAACAGTTTACCACCATTAAGCTTTGAATCTATGGAAACTGAAGATCTTGTGAAGGGTGTTTGGGAAGAAAAAGACAGGTCATAGGCAGGAGGGATATTTAGGCTGTCAGAGTTGTCCAGTGCTTGTGATTTGTTCAGGGCTTCATTGATTAGAGCTAACCATTTCACCGCCGGTTCATTGTCTTCTATGACTAGCACATTTCCAGCATTTAAGGGTACTATTTCCTGAAAACTGTAACATCAAAAAAATTCAAGAAATCAGACAATGTTGTTATCTATATCTACAGTTGGTAGTCTTGACACAAAAACAATTGAAACAAATCTCGTTTAGCATAAAACTGATTACTTGGTAGTTGACTATATTAGAATTCATATAAAAGGTTTCACGTTTGCATTTAAATTATGGTGCAGTACAATTCTAAAAATGGAAGGATAAACTAGTGAAATAAACATGAAAATCAAAGTAGGATGAAAATAGATCTATACCCCAAAACATATATGTCTGATTCATCTTCCACACGAAGAAAATTGTCAAGAGTCAAGCCACTGTGAGGAGCTTTTCCTCCCACATTCCATGTTGCAACAAATGCTCTAGAGAAAAAGATAATGAAAACAAAGGTACCAAGTATGTTGGTTGAAGATGGAAATTGTTTTTTTTTTTTACTAAATATGATAAACAGGAAGGATGTAATAACATTGGCGTCATCACAATACCGTAAGGTTAGGTTGTCTGAAATATTTGATATGGGTGATGTGAAATCACTGATATTCAATTTCTCAAGCCTTGAAGTAATCTCAGGATCTGCAATTATCAGGAATGAATGCACAAATACATTAGCACAAAAATAAGAACAGAATAATAAAAAGAATCACAGGAAGTTAGTTCAGCAGTTTATACCTGAAAAGCTTTTCCTTAAGATTGTCGGGGCGTCTGATAAACTTAGGTCTTCTTCCAAGTCCACTGTTAATTATAGACGAGAATATGAACCGTAATGTTGAGAATGGTAGGAGGACAAGATGAAGAATCCAATAAGACAAAAAAAGGACAGCAAATATAGAAAATAATTAATACAGATCTAGAGATGATGACTATAGTCTGCCCATTTTATGCATTTTCAACCATTTATTTCTTTACAAGATAAAAAACAAAAGATGTACGAAACCTTATCGTGTTAAAAATCCTCTTATCTATAGAACATAAGAAAATGAAAATTATTTGCAGTTCAAAAACAAGAAACTAGAATTAGTAACCAAACAGAAGCTCACTATATTCATAATAACAAAATCTGGGGCCAGTCTTAATGGCTGAGAAACTTCTAGTTGGTTTTTATAATGTCCATATCAACTGAAAGTTGAATTATTTCGGTTAGAAGCTGTAATCATGTCTGTTGTACTTTGAAATACGACAGTTAAATCATCCTCATTAATCATGTTCATTCATATTAATGGCTGAAAAATTCACATGTTTCATATTAGATAAAAGTCATATTCTCATGGTCGATCCTTTAAACCATGAAAAATGACATTTAATCCTTCTTTTCCTAATTTTTCTTAATGTTTCTTGGAAAATCTTATTTCATGCAAATTGAAGACACTTTTGTCAAATTAGATGACAAGCATACTTGAACGAACAATGTTAATAGTAAATTTTTGGTTTCAATCAAATTGGATGCAAATACTTACTTGAGGGATCGAATGAACCTTCCTTTGATCTTCTCCTCTTCTTATCCCTTGTAGAAAAGAATTTTGGAATGAAGGACTGAATTCACCATGTAAAAGGATGAAAATAACACATTAGAAGAAATGATGAAAATGAAAGACACAAAATTAAACAAACAAAATCAAAATGGATCTAAAATGACCCCACACAAACCTTTTTTTTCTTCTCATCAACCCTCAATTTCTCCTTTCCTTGAAAGGGAGTGTTTCCCTCCTCCAACATTAGAGAATCTTGTAGTCTAAAATTAAATGGATCAACTATGCTCATACACCTGTAACATAAAATTAAAAACATTGCAAAACCAATTATTAAAACATGAAGAGATTAATTAAATTCATTTAAAGAATAAATTATTCATATTATTCACCTCTTCCAATCCTCTCAAACAGAGGTAATAGTACCCTGTAACAAAAACAGAGCTCCTTCATTAAATCAAGCCATACAAATCAAAAACTGAAATGAAGAACACCCCATCAAATTAAACCAACAGAAATCCACAAACCCAATCAAATATTTCAAGATTGACAACAATCCATTTCTTGTTTCTCCAAAACCAATAGAACAGAGCACTCGGATTGATATGGATATATAGATGGAGACATGAAACAAGGCAACATGAAATCACAAACCCAAATGAAATTGTCGAAATTGAAACAATCCCATTTCTCAAAAACCATTCAAAACAAAGCGGAAAAAAACCTGAAAACAGTCTCTTGGACTCTGTAGACGATGTTGTTGTTGTTAGCCTCGAATTTTGGGGGAGTCAAAGTACTTGAGAAAAGATTGGAAGAAAAGCTAGGATTTGTTTGGAACTGAAAAAAAGGGAGGAGTCAAACATAGAGTCTTAATGCTTTAAAGGAAGAGAAAAGAGTCTTGGAAAACGCCGGAACTTCGTCTGGGTCTGCTTGTTTTCTACTTTGAAAACAGGACTTTTTTTTTAAGGAAACCCATGAACTAGAACAAGACCAAAACAAATGTCCCCACGAGCCGTCTTGAGAACACAAAAAAAAAAAAAAAAAATGCCAATTGTGAGTAGAAGATGGAGAAGGGGAGAAGCGAAGAGAAGAGTGAATAAGAGACGGTGATGTATGGCTTTATGGAGATCTTCTTGTACAGATTTTGGGGCTCTGGTCTGCTCCTTTGGATGGTTTTTTGAAACAAAGTCCCCCCCACGTTGTTTGTGTTATGTGCAAGTCTACTACACTCATAAACAAACCGCTATAATACTATTGGCTGCTGTATATTCTAATTGTTGGTTTAGAGAACGTAGAAAGACTTTTTCTAATTGGTATTCTTCTATCTTAGTTTGATACTTTGGTGCGAGTGATATTATAAATTACAGCATCAAATGGGAGATTATATCCAAGTTAGAGGTCGAATGGGATCCATATATTGTCCCTTCTAATTGAACTGATTCAAATCTAGTTCATTCTATTCAAATAGTCTAATGTTCATCTATAATTTAAGAATTGGAATTTAAAGATAAATAAATATGTTTTCCAAACAATAAAAACAAATTGTTATACTGACTTGTGTAATAGGCATGTTTTAACAAACTACTCTGGGACGACGGGATAGCACATGAGCGGTACCGTATGACACAACAATAAGCATTCATGACAACTTTTGCACTCGAGGTTTTCGGTGATTTTACTCAGAGATGTCACTTAAGAGTATTTACCTCGGGATAGTCAATAGTACAAGAGTAAGTCATTACAAGCAGTGTTCTAAAAAAAGCCTCCTAGGCGGCTGCCTCAACAGGTTTTTGAAGTTTTTTATTTTTTAATTTTTAGTTCAAAAAAACGTAAAATAAAATTAAGACTATTTTTTAATACATTTTCATATGTGTGTTGGAAGGAATTTACATGCTATTATCCTTAACTTTTATAAATTATAATTTATAGTATAGAAAAATAAACCGCTTAGTCCCCCGCCTACTAGTCTTATGCTCGCCACCTACCTACCACCTAGTGATTTTTAGAACACAGATTACAAGCAAGCTTTTATCAATTTGAGTCAAATAACTTGTTTAGCAGATATTATGATAAAGTGAGGTAAACTGAAAGTTTTCAAATTTTCCTACATGATTTTTGAAAACCAAACATGGGCTGGCAGAAAATCCATAATCTCCCATTAAATCATTTGGCCCCATGAACAATGGTAATTTGACTTTCAATCTTCATACAGAAAAGGAAGATTTTCCCTAGATTAGAAAATCTTTAAAAATCTACATTCTTCAATGTGTTTATCAATTTGGAACTATCTTATTTTTTTTTAAATGCTAAGCAACCATTTTTTTCAACAAGTGTAATTTGTAAATTTGACATGATCCAAATGATGGAATCATTGAGATACGTGTAAAACATTTAATGGTTATGAAATCCAATAAAATATTCTACTCGCCTTAAAGTAAATAATAAACAACAAATGCCAAACGAACTTTATTACATTGTTCAAGATGATTATCATAAAACTATACATGGATTATGCAGTAGTTGTTCATTTGAACTGTCCATTGTTTGCATTTCTCATTTACTTTTTTAGGAAAAAAATCGCCTCCTAAATAGTGAACTAAAGCTCATCTCAATGTTGAGGAACGGAAATTTTTTTTGTATCATCATCTTTGCAGTAACTGTGAAACTTGGTTACACTTACTACAACTTATTGTGTACGAGGAACAAACTTGGACTTTTCCATTGAATAGTCGATAGACCTACTATTTTGCCAAATATTCTCAATGGGATAAATATGTACTAATTGGATTCTAAACTTTGTTTCAATAAAACTTAGGAGTAGTCCGAGATTACAGAAAAAAAAAACGTGTTGTGTCAAACAAAATAATTTTTAAAATATAAAGCATTACTTTATTCAACTCACAAGAATGTATTTATAAGGATACAAATAGAATCCTAACTAGGAAAGGAAAACTAATTTTAATCCCGGTTAATTTGGTCTTCCTATAACTATAGTCACTGTTAAATAGTAACTAATTATAATCTCAGTTAATCTGGTATTCCTATAACTACATTAACTATTAAATAGGTATTCCTAATTATATAACTATTATAATTATTAACACTCCCCTGCAAGATAGGCATATATCGTAAATGCCAAACTTAACAAGGAAATTAGCAAAGGTAAACCAGCAAGATAACAACTCAGCAGCAGCAACACAAATGAATAACCGACAAAAAGTAGTATCTGAGGGCACATAGGATGAATAACCGACGGGAGTAGTCTCCGAGGGCATGTAGGAACAAATTTGTCACATTTGGTTCTATGGCACCGATGAGCCAACTTTTCATCACATTCGGTTCTATGGCACCGATGAGCCAACTTTTCATCAATAGCATTTTCCATTACGCACTTCTCATAAGTTGCATCGTAAGGAGTGAGTTTTGTAGTAGTACCAGTAAGATATCTCATCCTACCTCGTTCGACACAATAAATTAAAAATATATTTATTTTGTGATAAGAAAATTGCCTGTGAATAACTTCAATACCAAAAAATATTTCAATCCAGCAAGATCCTTCATATCAAATTCTGATGCTAAATAATCCTTCAACTTATCAATCTCAACAAGATCATCCTGATTTGCATTGCTTTGCTCATAGCCATATTTCTTCATAACAATACGAAACCTACTAAAGTAGTCTTTTGTCAGCCAATTAATCTCAATGTTATCCTGAAACATTTCCATCCAATTCAACGTCACTCTCCCCCGGAAGAGGAAAAGTGCATACCGAGTTGAAATACAAAACATAGGGGATTGAAAATTTTCCAAGGAAATAAAACTCAACCATCGACAAAGATGATGAGAACAACCTCACAAACGATATCGCGGTTGCTACCTGTGGTATCACACCAAGCCTAAGGAGTAATGAGCCCAAAATGAAGCCCTCATCAAATCCCAATAGACTTCCAACTGGTTCTTCCGAGCGCGATTCAATAAAATCCATTAGGGCCACTGATTGCCCAGAAATTGCAAGAGAAGATAGAATAACAGCACAATTACCCAAAGCAAACCATCTATAGTCCATCCTGGTAGAACTTACATTTCCAATGAAAAAGCTGCCATGGTTTGGCATAAAATCAAATACCCATTCCGGGATTGAATCAGGAATGACATTAAACTAGCTTGTTAACTGATGTATGAGAATACTCCTCCATTTTGGATAAATATATGTCATTAAGCCGTTGAAAGTCGAGCCAAAAGTAACTCCGCATGTGATAACTCAAGGCATGCAAACATTTAACAATTCTCTCAACAAACTATTTTCGTTCTGAATCATGTTTAAGCAAAGCCATGACACGCCTCAATGCCATGAAAAAGAGAGCTTGGATTTCAATAAGATAACCATAAACACCCATTTTTCAATCAATCATACTGCATCCATCAGCACATAGCAAGGTAGGAAAAATATCAAATCCTTTAGACAGGCAGAAACTCAGTATAAGCCTCATGCCCTTCGGAATATCAGGTATTTCCACCAAAGACAAATCCCCAATTGACTTTGTATAAGCACGGAGCAACATGATCCACCAAAAAACAGAGTCCACAGGAGCAACCCTCCCAATAGCACTCTCACCAAAATGTGCAATTATAATATCAATCTTCCAAGTAGGATCATGAAGAACTTTGAAACTAGCTGGCATTACGCCTTCACCGAGTTTGAAACACTTTATTCTTTTCTTCAAACCCCAAACTCTCTATGCAAAATTTTGGGAATCTTTTCTTCAATGCTATTCACCACCACGCCTTATATGTCGTACCGCCATAGAGCATCTGCACGTACTGTGATGAAGCGTGTCCATTGAGGAGATGGACTTGACTACTACTATCACGCGCACACCCAGTCACCACCACCACATTGCTATCACATCTGGGTTCCTCTGCTTCTCTCATTCTTGACGCCACATCCTCCACGCCGGTCGCCATCTCATCATCGATGATTATCCTCTTCTCTTTGTCATCGCCTGACCACAACAGATCATTATCAATTCTCGTCAAATATATATATATATATATTCGGTCACCATAACCATGATTTCCTGTCGAACCTTGGCAGAACCTTTTTTTCCAGTCACTTTTTCAACTGGACTGCTCTCGCTTCCACTCATTCACGATCCAACAGCTAGTGGTTCTCCATTGCCCAACGCTTTTCTCTCTTACTGTAAAACATAAACAGAAGAAGAGAAAAATCTCAACACCACAACGGAGAAAACTCTCTTCACCAATGGAATCTTCATCTATAGTTGTCTCCGCAGTTTCACACCAACACAAATGCTGAACAACTTTTTCAGCCTTTGCACTGAGGGAGAGTATTGAGACTAGAAGTCTACTCTACCCATTTCATACCAGAATTATCAGAACTCGCCGGTGATAATTTTCTTCTCATGCAAATGCCAATGGTGTCAAAATAGAACAATCGTAAAAGAAGAGGGGAATTGAAATTCCTTTGAATTGATCTCTCTCTTGCGATCTCTCTCCATCGCAATTTTCTTACAATTGACTCTCTTCAATCACCTAAGCCTCGACTTCACCAAAGGCAACTTCACTCGACAGTCATGATGACTCGAGTCGAACCGTTAGTCGTTCCATATCCGGCTCCACCAAATGTGAGATTGTTTCGCGTACTAAGATTTTGCGAACTCACGAATGTATCGTCGGTATTAGCAAATTTACATCTGCCTAGCGTCAACAGATTTCTCTCCATACATCTGTCATCGATCTGACTACTCTTCGACCATGACTGCATCAAATGATGGTCATGTGTTTCACTCCTCTTCCATGATTCATCAAACGATGGTCATGTGTTCATCCCGCAGTGTAGACAGTTGCTTCATTTTCATCTTCATCTCCATTCTTACTCATCAGTTCAAGATTGATGTCCTCTAATGAATAGTCAATCTTGCGAGGGCATGATAAGCCACAACATGTACCCACCTAGTATCCAAACCCTAAACTCTCTATCCGCAATCTCCATCTCAAGTTCATTCCTCCTCTCCACCTAATCCTCAAACTCTTAGTTCCTCAAATTTCGCATTAACTCCTCTTCCAAATTGGACTTCAAAGTTTCAAGCTGCACATTTCATCTGCGTCTACATTTACAGCTTGCTGGGTGTTTTACAATATTTAGGTCTTGCACTCAACATAGCCAAGCCCAAGTCCAAGATTGATTCATCTCTACAAGAAGGAAAGTCAGAATATGTTAAAGAAGGAAAGTCAGAATATGACTCTATTAGAATATCTTGTATAACAAGTTTTAAGTTTCATGTTTCCACAAGGTTAGGTAAAAGTTAGTTTATATATAAGCTTGTATTTTTTAAATTTTTTGCTTTTTAAGTCCAAACATGAAGATTTTTATTGAAGATAAGAAGAGAAACAAAATACAACCATCCATATATCAAGGAATGCCAAGACACCATGAAGGTGTCAAAAAACAAGTCTCTAAAGATATTACAAGCCAAACCCATCTTCCATAGCAATATCCTAATCTCGATAAAGATAGAGTGCTCCGGTACGTTAAGCTCTTCAAAAACCCTCATATTTCTCTCTTTCCACACACACCACATGAGCACATGAGGAACCCTACGCCATAACCACTCCGCGCGCCGGGATGGATTGGCTTATGACCACTAACTTAGCCAATCCAAAAGAGAACCTTGAAACATCAAACTCAGACCTAATTCTGACAAAAATCTGTTCCAAATGGATTTGGAGAATTTGCAATGAAGCATCAAGTGATTCAGAGTCTCATCATTCTCATTACAAAGCATACAAAGACTTCCTGTGAGGATTCCTCTCTTTTTCAACCTATCTTTAGTCAGGATCCTCTCATGAATACTGACCAAAAAAAAAATAATCCAATGAAGAAGATTTTTCACCCAAACCAGATTCTTGTGAGATGAAATGAAGGGGTTGGAGTGGGTCTCATAATGAGATGCAGCCAGCATATCAGAAAATTCTTTCACCGAGAAACCCACACCTTTACCCTTCCACACCAAACTATCAGGTCCCTCTGAGAGCATCTGAATATCCAACAGTTGCATTAAGTTGGCGGCCTCTTCTAGCTCCCCATCATTTAGGGGTCTCCGAAAAGAAAGATCCCAGAAATTTTCATTGGACCAAAAATTGATAATTCTCCCATTTTTCTGGTTGCTAATGAGAAACAACATTGGAAACAAATCCTTCATAGGTTGGTTGCTACACCAAGAATCATGCCAGAAAGATATGAGAACGCCATTGCCACAATGAAGCGAGGTGTGAGGGTAGAAAATACTTGCACACCGAGAGATGGGCTTTCACATAGAACACTCATAGGGAGTTTACTTTGTTTTGTTATCCCAGTCCCATGAGCGATCTTCATAAAGAGCCATCTTCTTCTACAAATCGCCAAAGCTACTTGGAAAATAATGCTAAATTGAAAACACACTTGGCAAATGCCTAGACCACCTCAGATTTTTTGACAAATACAATTCTCCATATAAGCTTAAGTTTGTATTCATTCAAGGATTAAATACAATTCTCCAAATATTTTCTTTACATTTCTCCCATCCTTGCAGATGGAAAGTCTTCATTAGAAAATTATTTACTATGTCATGTTCACCATTCATAAAAAAAACCTCGGCACTAAATCTCGTACAAAGATCTGATCATAGTTCAGAGCTTCCTCGGAATTTATCAATGGCAGCAATGGTACACTACACCAAAAATACACATTAGCAACGGTTTTGAACCGTGGGGGTAACCCATTGTCACGGCTTAGAGCTGTGGCTGTAGAGGCGTCGCTAAATCCCCAGTAACGGCTAAAAACCGTGGCAAAACATATTAGCAATGGTTTTATGCTCGAGGACAGTTGATGATTTAGCCACGGTTATAAACCATTGCAAAAATGTTAGCCACGGTTTTAAGCCGTGGCCAGGAATAGCCACGGCTTAAAACCGTGGCAAGTCCTAGCCACGGTTATAAGCCGTTGCAAAATTTTTAACCATGATTTTAAGCCGTGGCCAGTCCTAGCCACGGTTATAAGTCGTGGCAAGTCATGGCCACGATTCTGAGCCGTTGCAATAATGTTAGCCACGGTTTTAAGCCGTGGCAATTTTTTTATATATTTTTTTGCTATCAAATGACTTTTTATTACATCTTATAGGTAAGTATAATTCAGCACGTGCATCAATTCTTGCATCAGGTAAGTAAAATTTAATATGACTTTTTATTAAATTTAAAAACAGCATTTACAACCTCTGATAAACAAATTCCAACAATTGCTTTCAAGCAATTCATTACAGCAGCAACATTTACAATTCATTACAGCAGAAATTTAGATCATTCACAATTCATTACAGCACGTGCATCAATTCAGATCATTCACAACCTCTGATCCGCAAATTCCAGCAATTGCTTTTTCAGCAAATTCAATAATGCGCCCTTCTTCGTCAATTTTCATCAGACCAAATGCAATGGCACGTTGTTCATCCATTGGCAGTGCAGTAACAGTGATGTCAGCATTTGTTTCTCTATGAGCTTGAATAAACTTCACATAGTCCATACGGTATAGATGATCTCCAACAAGAACCAAAAACTCCATCACATTGTGCTCTTCAAAGAGCCATAAATACTGTCTTACAATAGTCAATGTATACATATTATAGTAGGATTACAATTCTTGATGACAATATCGACCAATTAGATAGCAGTAGTTTAGAAATATATCAAGAAAACTCGACAGGCCGAGGGAATCTTACTTGACAGCCTGATTAATGACTTCAAAGGGATTTGTCCCAGCATGCATACAGACAAGATGAAGCCCTTGATTGGTCTAAACATCTGTATCTCCTGAAAATAAATCAAGACAAAACACCAGAGTTGGTTTGGGTCCTCCATACCCATATCTTTCTTGCTTTTGAAATGGTGAATAGGTCCCTACTGATTTGGATTCAACCATGCCAGAACTTGGAAAAGTCTTTGAAAGATCTGGAATTATTATTTCTATTTCCTACATAAAGGGCCACCATAATCAGATCCATAAAATAAGGAGAAAAAAAGTTTTAAAAACGAGATGCATCAAGTAAAACTTCATAGCTAGCAAACAAAATTGATGGAAACATCATGTTTCTGGCATGCTCTAATATCAGATATACAAATATTGCATTCTTTCATGATGAAGATGATGGATAGTGGGGAGAAACCAAACAAGAAAATTAGTGGCTGGTAACAGTCAACAAGATGAAAGATTTGAGAGCAGTATGAACTTTACAAAGGAGAACAATAAAAACAGTAAAAAAAAAAAGGGGTGTAAGCAGTGGAAAACTGGTTGAGGGAACCATACAATGAGCCTAGTGTGCAAGTCAAGCTCTTCATTGACCGCTAGTGCAATATGTTTTGTACTTTATACTGTCTCTTCCAATTTCTCAAGACCCTCATCTTGTTCTGCATCAATGCAACCCCATAAATGAACCAACATCAGCAAAAACATAGAATAAGTATAGAAGAAGAAAGTATACATAAAACAAGTATTAGCAACATACCTCTCATAACTTGTCGCTGGAAACTAACAAGGCCTCGGTTATCCAACCCAGTTGTTCTGATCATCACATCGGCAGGATGTTAGGGGATTTTCTATTAAAAATAGCAAAACACATGCATCTTGGGATGTTAGGTGAATTTGATAATCAGAAACTGAGAATATTGGCTTACTGTGACTCTGTACGTACCGTGATCTACCTTACAAGCCACAAGAAGTGTGTCATCCCCAATAAAAACAGAAAAAATAAATAAACATGAACAAGGAAAAACATAAGGGAAAATGTTGACCTCATAATATTTAGCCCCTCTTAACAAAAGGCCAAAGGTATGATGAAATCAAAGGGTTGAGGGAACTAACTTAACTTTCAGAATGGCATATACATAATATATTGAACAAAGGTGAATTAGAACAACTTTCATTGACCCATAAAATCATACAACAGAGTAAATAGGATTAACCTGAACCAGCTGGATGTGGAAATGTAAAAATATTTCTGCCCATGGTGTGCAATGAACACATTTTTGTTTAGTTAGTGCTCTTCTAATTCTGCATTTACAAGGTAGAGATGAAAACAAAAACAAAGCTGAAGGAAAAATTGATATTAAGCGCAACAGAAGCATACCACGTATTGGTTCAATGTTATCCTCCTTGTACATCCCAAGAGGGGATCCATGCACAGAGAAAAGCATCTCATCATGCAGTCCTTGGTCTTGTTACTTGTAATAGGAGTTTTGCAAAAGATATTGATACCTGCCACAACATACAAGGGATATATAGGCTTGTTCGGATAAATGAGCACAAGCTATTAAAGATTGTGAAGCCCAAACACCTACCGCAATTAAAAGTCCGACCTCAACATCTAATAATCAGACGCATAAATATCTTGAACATCATAAATGGACACTATCCAAATTCGAAGAAAAAACTAAAATTTGACAATTCTAGTTTAACAAAACCAGATCTATCTGAGACAATGTGTAGAGAACAGCAGTCAAGATCCATATGAAGATTCTAAAAGATAACATAGTAAGGAAGACTTCTTTAAGAAAGATTTGCCGTCTTTGGATAACAGTAATTGAATTTAGAAAACTATAAATGTTATTAGAACAAAGCAGAGCAAGCATGACCAATATCATCATCATCATCAAAGCCCATTCCCGAGATTTTCGGGGTCGGCTACATGAATTTTGGTTCTCCAAGCAATGCAATCTTCCCACATTTCCTCACCTAATCCAAGCTCAATGATATCTTAATTCACCGTCTTCATCCAAGTTTTCAACGGTCGTCCCCTCCGTCTACACCCTCCATTAACTTGCCAATCTAAACATTTTCTAATTGGCGCCGTGCTTGGTCTCCTCCGCACATGACCAAACCAAGTTAAACGTCTTTCTCTAATTTTTTCCTCTATGGGCGCTACACTTAAGTATCTCCTAATTCTTTCATTTCTAATTTTATCCTTACATCCACCTTAACATACGCATTTCTGCTACTGCCATCCTATGCGTATGTTGTCCCGTAGTAGCCCAACATTCTGAACCGTATAGCATGGCTGGTCGAATAATTGTCTTATAGCATTTCCCTTTTAAGCATGACCAATATCCTGAGGAAAAAAACCAAAAATGTTAAGCCATGCATGTCAAAGGGCTATCAATTTACGAACCTCATTATATAGACTTCCTGAGCAAACTCTTGCTGCATATCTGCACTTACGCGCTCAGCCTTGAGGACTTTAATAGCCACTTCCTGGCTACAATAAGAGCCTTTGTACCTGGGTCCAGAAAAGGAAAAAAAATTGCAAGTGGTTCTACGGCCAAAAGGGTTAAGTAAAAGCATGGAAAACTTACAGATCTCCAAATGATCCAGATGCAACTTTGTTTTCAAATTTCAACAACCTAGGGTCAATTTCCCAGACATCAGTAGGTATTTTTACAAGATCAAGGATGATTTCAGCTCCAGCACGCCCATCCTTGCTGAATGGAGGGGATGAATGTGGTCTCGACCAAGATTGCATCTGCAGTGAATCTTCAAAATATGATATACAAATTGTTGTATTCTCACAACTAAAAAAAAAACAGGGAGAATAAATAAGTTTAGACCTTCAACATTAATTACAAGTACATGCTACGGATCAACCAAACAGAATCAGAACTACTAAATTCTAGAGGAATGGAAAAGGAATCTTATGCAAATTTTTACCTGTAAACATGGACGAAAAGTAAAATAAAAAAATAATTACCTCAATCTTCCCAACTTCCTTTTCCAGAGCATGCCTAAGCTGTGTAGTGCAACTTTGAGCTTTACTTTGATTAATCAAATAGAAAATTTTCTATTTTGAACTGTGCCAAAACTCAAGTATGTGGCCACCATATCTCGTAAATGAATGCCAGAAATAAGAGTTAACAAATTATCAGATGTTCCAGAGACTTGGTCATGTTTACTAGAACACCTTTAACCTTAGAACTAAGAAATGAGGATTTTCCTTTTATCAGCAAAACATAGCAACAATATTAACAATAAGAACCTAAACGACCACAGAATTTAAAATACATAAAATCTTAATCATATAAAAGATGTTAGCCACTAGATTTTTAAAGCATTTCAATTCAGCAAACTTATTCAAACACTTTTTGAGCTTAGGTTTTAAATAAGAGTCCTATGCATTCTGCAAAACACTCTGTATCATGAGCCTATATATGTTCATTCAACTCCTGTTACTCAAAGGAATGTTGAAAATTTGGACAGTGAACCAAGAAGGTCCACTGTTCTCTGAAAACAGAAACAAATAGAGTTCCACAAATGTAAAATGCAGCAGATAAATGCATACTTGATTTTGATTGTTCCCATCAAAACATTCACCAGCGGCATCTTCAACTCTTTCACTGGAGTATTCCATTTAAACCAAGTTATGTAAAGATCAAAAGCTGGGGAAACCAATTCAGTGCAAATAAATAAATAAAAACTGAAAAGGTCTTGTCTGAATTCTTCATCTAATAAACTAGAGTAGCAACAAACCTGGATACCTTCAGAGGTGCACGTGCAGTAGCTTTCAATAAAATGATGTGTACACTTAAATCAACAAGAACTGCATGGAACACATCAAAATTAACTGGGCAATATGAATGCAAGCCTAGAAGAGCCTTAGGTGGGATCCGAAATTCATGGATTGCAGCAGGGATGACATCCAGGGGACCCTGCACCCCAGACCTTTTGAAAAACAACAAAAGTTTCATATTTAGTACAAAAGGTTAAACAATAATTGTATTATTTACATTGTCAATCTTGTACTAGTACGATGAATAGAGCGATTCAGCTCAATTGAACAAAGAAAAATGCATGATATATTACCCATCTACTTACCCGTTTTCCAATAGTGGAGCATATAGAAGTTCAAACTTCAAGATTACAGCAGATTTAGAGGGACCCTGCAAATTGAAGCACGTGTTAGTAGCCAGACTAACGTAACAAGTTTTAATCATCTAATGGCAATTACATGCATCCCAAGTCAGTGAAATTCATAAAACATGAGCAATGTTTTAAGCTCAAGATACAAAATTGACTACATAGATCACTGGAAGTGTTTAAGAAAAAAATGTACCTCATGTTTTCCAATGGAGAGATCAAAAGAGACCATAACTGTGAGACCTGCGGTTTTCAAAAAAAAAAAAAAAAAAAAAAAAAAAGATTTTTAAAGGGCTGGGTGTATTCAGCAAAGGTGGTGGGGGCACATAGCCACCCACCCCTTTAAAACAGAACGACCCTTCCCCTCCTTTTCTTCTTCTCTTTCTTTTCTTTCTTTTTGGTTTCTCTTCGTTCCAGCGACGCAGCGAGCCATTGTCGCCTCCTCCCTCTTTGTCTCGGCGGTTTTTGGGTGATTTCTTCCCCAATCTCACCTCCTCCTCCTCGGTTCGTTCTCTCTTCTTTCCCTTCTTGCTTTCTTTGTTTGTTTTTCAAAAAAAAAATCAGTTTTCATTTCGGTTTGGGGTTTGATCGGGTTTTTAGCTCCGATCAGCCGTGTTAGGGCCTTGGTGGCGTCCTTGGGAGCCCTTAGAACCGACATGCAGGACTGTTTTGTGGTTGGCCAAATTTTTTTTTCAAAAAATCAGGGTGCATGTTTGTTTGGAGGGTTCCTCGGCGTGAATCCGAGCTTTGGGTGCGTGGGTGAGTCTCCTTTTCGTGACTCTGAGTGTCCTTAGACTCTTTTGTGGGCTGTGGTGCAGTTTGGTAGCGTTCAGACCGGTGTAGGGAGGGTTTCGGCACGTTTTCGCCCCACTTTGGGTTGCGGCGGGGTGGTTGCCGAATTCCTTTTGCCTGTAAGTTTTCCTTTCAGTCACGCGCCGCTTGTATTTATTTATTTATTTCAGTTTTCGGCTAGTTTACTCATTTCCGAGTCCGCCTTGCAGTTTTAGAATTTTCGTGGCCCCGCATTCGTGGTATTGCGTGTTTGGAGCTTTGACCGGTAGGAATTGGGTTTTGAAAATCCATTCCGCCAGGTGAGTGGAACTATAATTTGTATTTTAAGAAATAAGTATTTGAAATCCTGAAATGAATTTTTACGTTTACCGTCAATTGTGTGGAATTGTACCCAAATCCGAAATTCGGAGTTTTCGGATATTTCGAGGATTGTGTTAGTTATGTGTGAATGAATTATGCATTGGATTTTCGGAAAACATGATATACTTGAATGAAATCGAATAGTAATTTTGGTGTGATTAGGCTTTGGTGTAATGACATGAGACTGGTATGCTTTGTTTTCTAGTTTGCATAGCCTATCATGTTACCGTGGATTTTCGAGTCTTGAGCATGTATGATAAGCGACTCGAGTATATTTATTGTGGTGAATTGGGTCATGTTGGGACCCTGGCATAGTCGTGGTTTTATAAAAAAATTGCCGAATTGTTTATGCTTGCACGTTTGTACTTTTGGTTATGCACAGACTCGTCATTTGTGCATGTGGATAGTAGTATAAGTGTCTTTACCCCGCTATAATGCCTGTTTGCCGATGCTTAGGAGCTTGCTCGCATCGAGAGTTGGATGGTGCTTGAGATGACTCGCACCTGACATTGTGGACGCTACTGCATGTGGCAAGCTTGCTGAGGTGCGGTGAGCTCCCGCACGCACTTGCCACTATAGAGTGCAGTAGGACGGGTCCCGGAGGACGTGCTTTGGAGATTACTCGCTTTCCCTCCCAGCGCGCTTGATTTTGATTATGTTAGGTTGGCCGTGTTAGGCCAGTCGTTCGGGACGTTTGAGTTTGTATCCTGGCAGATGGCACCCCATTAGGATACAAACAAGCCCGAAGTGGTACTGGTGCACGTTGTGGGATGTGTCTGGGTGAGACACATTCGTAGGGTATGCGGATACCTACGATATGAGACACTTATACAGGATTTTACAGGATTTCTGATTTCAACTTGATTGCTATACCTAGGAGGCTAGGAAGAATTATGAGATTGTTTTATTTCCATTGCTTGATATTTACCTTGTTTGAATCGTGTGTAATGATTGACATATATCGTAAACTGATAGTTATTGTTGAATCTGAAATGTTTGTGTTGTTGCTTGAACTTAGAAACATTATCCTTAGAGACACGGTGTGATTTAGACTTTAGAACTTGTTGCTTATTCATTGTTGTGTGGCATGAATTTTTCTTGTTTATTATTTCGTTATTTGTATTTAGTTCGCTCGCACCAGCTAGCTTTGTGCTTTGCTGACCCCTCAAGGGGTGTGCTTCTATTGGAGTGCAGGCAGTGTTGGCGTTCCTGCTGATCGTGGCGCGTAGGCCTCGATTTCCGTTGTAGGCGTGTTTTGAGCTTTTTGGTTGTGTCCGCCCTGTACGGGTATGTTTTGCTTCCTCTGTGTTTCAGATGTACTATATTGTTAAACTAGATGTTTGTATACTGTTTGGTCGCTATGACTCTGGCGGGGCGAATAAAAAAAAATATATATTTATTTTGTTCAAAAATTTAGCGTAGTTTTATTTTCGTTTGTTTATCGTATCAAGAATGTGTTATATTATGATGTTGTGGCCGGTTACGATCCGCCTGTGTAGGTGTTAGTTCACGCATCGACACGCTGCGATTCCCGTGGCGGGTCGGGGCGTGACAATAACAGATAACAGGACATCCTGCCTTGCATATTTGATCCTAAAGGGCTGCGTATAAAAATTGTTGTCTGTATCACCACACCAGGCAGGATTTGCAGCAGCAAGAACTGCGATTCTTGCATTGAGAGAAGCAGTTATTCCAGCCTTAGCAATGCTGACTGTCTGCTGCTCCATCACTTCATGGATTGTTGTTCGATCAGATTCATCCATCTTGTAAAATTCATCAATGGCGCATATTCCCATATCTGCGAGAACCTGGACCACAAACAGTTTCACTTATAAATTCCAAAATCCTTCCAAACCTTCAAAAGAAACCAGAAAAGAGTCATTGGATCTCTAACTATTTGTTTATCTACATACAGTTTCAGATACGGCAGTCTTTTCAAAAAGGAGTTTCAAATTGGACAATTGAAATAGGTTTTGTGCTACTAAAGGGGTCATGATTCAGCTGCCATGTATTTAGTTATTGAGCCTCAACTTCTATTTTTTTGTATGGGCCCAACATCAAATAGAAAGTCTAAATTTTCCAAGGAAGCCGGCTCAAATTTTTTACATGTGTGGCTCCTAGTTCCCAATTCTAAAACTTAACTACTCATGGGTGCCAGAGTCGAAAGCACAACTAGATCAAAGGTAAAACCAAAATCCAACCCATTTTGTGCCCTACCATGGACACAAATCCCTTGAACTAATAAAAAAACCTGTCTAATTTTCATAAAACTATTATCTCAGGATTTACCATATCTCAGGATGAATAGGCCAAACCTGTCTATTAACCATTATTTTAATTTTTCTTAGTTTTCATCAAGTGTTCCACAAAAGCACTCAATCATTGCCATAAAAGGAAAACAACATAGTTTTATCAAAAAAAAAGAAGAAGAAGAAGAGGGAAACACCATAGCAAACAAAAGAATGGTGGAATCATTGATCTCTTCCAAAGATAATTATATATTTTATTGATATATATTCCCTAGAAGCAAAACAGTTATATGGTTGAGCTTTTGGTCGCACTTGTCCTTTTGAAACACCGTACTAAAGAACGTCAGCAGTAAAATAGAATAGGATGGTAAAGTTGAAACAGAGAACAAACACTATCTTTGTAGGGATGGTTACTATTCCTCCTCGACGGGAAAATCATTCCTAGCAACTTAAGGAACCAAATATTTATACTTACAGAGAGGATCTTCAAGAAACTTTTGATTATTGGTTCCAACATCTAGCATCACTGGAAGTATCTACAATAAAAATAACAGTAAACTGAGAGTACTTGTAATGGTATAATGGTATATGCAGCAGTATTCGAAAGCTGAAAGACATAATATATTGAAGAGAAATAAAGAAAGGGTATATACTTTGCGTGGGTTCACGGCGGCTGCAGTAACATATATATCGAGTTTCCCGATGGGCATTCCAATTCCCTGAACTCCAAGATCCCCAAGTCCAAGAATGCGGCTTCCGTCTGTCACCACTATCAGTTCAACCTGTAACAAATGGAAGATAAACCAAAAATGTGAAAAGTATTAAAGAGTGCGTACAGTAATGTAACAGTCAATCCCAGAAAATTCATCAACATTCATAAAGGAATGATGATATTGTGGCAGAAGCAAACAAAAATCTAAATAAAAATTAGAAATCAAACAACGTCAACTGAAATAACATTCCTTATTAAATTTCTATTTTATTTCATCTTATATGAAGTAAAAGTTTTTTTCCCTCCACAAAAGTCTTACTCATACATTTGTCCTAAGACTATCTAGATCTAGACTAAGAGCGTAAAAAAGAAACTTATAAAATCACCTTATGATGCAATAACCTATGCTCAAGGGAACTTGGAATATTAGTTCACAAATTCCTCAACTCTTGAGTGAATTAAAAGTGAGACAAGCTCACACTTTATGTAAGAACATTTTAAGAATAGATGTTATTATGAAAGAGCAGTGAAACAGTCCTAGCAAGTTACATGTTAATGTGATTCCAATTCTAAGTACTAAGAAACAAAAAACCAGGTCACAAAATTAGCTTCCATGAAGTGAACAGTACATGAAATCCGTACAAAAAACAAACCTCCAAGAGCAAACTAGAACAACTAATCCTTTTGACCCCTTACTAACCTGTTCAGATGGCCAGTTATAGGTCATGGACATCATCTTTCCTTTATCCTTTGCACTAAAATACATCCCACGTGGGCGTTTAAACAAGCCTCCGTAGTTTTGACATACCAACCCCACAGTCGGATTGTATATTATTGGAGCAAAATTTTCAATGTTTTCAATAAGGACCTGGAGAAACCAAGTAAAGGGATTAGTTTAAGCTGATGAAATTCCAAAAGTCTAATGAAGTTTTAAGCTTTTATCCGGCAAACTCACTTTGTAATATAGTGTCTCGTTCCTGTCATGCAATCTGTTCAGGACTCTCCATTGCGCTAATGATAATACCTCATCTGGTTGGTATAGAGTATTCTTCACCACTAACTGGTATGACTCCACTACAATTTGAAACAATAAAAAATTCACCTTAAATCAATTGCCTTAAAAACTACTACACTGTTATAGATAACAAAATTTTTACAGTGGTGAAACTCATGAACCATGATCAAGTGAAGAACTTTATTTTACACATTCAGAACTTTAATAACAACATACAAAAAGCCCCAATTTCACATAAACATCCAATCATTTTTTTTTATCATGAAGTTGAACAATAGCCAAAACCAAATCAAATCCCTCAACCATGCAAACCCTAAATTTCTCAACTAAGATAAGCCGCAAATCAAACTATCACTACACCAAAAATACCCATTAGCAACGGTTTTAAACCGTGGGGGTAACCCATTGTCACGGCTTAGAGCCGTGGGCTGTAGAGGCGTCGCTAAATCCCCAGTAACGGCTAAAAACCGTGGCAAAAATATTAGCAACGGTTTTATCTCGAGGACGGTTGATGATTTAGCCACGGTTATAAACTGTTGCAACAATCTTAGCCACGGTTCTAAGCCGTGGCCAGGAGTAGCAACGGCTGAAAATCGTTGCAAGTTATGGCCACGGTAATAAACCGTTGCAATAGCTTAAAAGCAACAATTTTAAGCCGTGGCCAGTACTAGCCATGGTTATAAGCCGTGGCAAGGTAGCCATGGTTTTTAGCCGTTGCAATAATTAGCCACGGTTTTAAGCCGTGGCAAATTTTTTTTTTTTTTTTGGTCACGGTGTTAAGCCAATGCAGTTCTACTGACAGTGATGCAATATAGGCAATGAAGAGAAATTACAGACTGAAGAACTTGTAATTGTAATTCTGAATTGATGATAGTAAATGGAATGGATTGTATTCAATAAGAAAGCTAATTCGAGATAGCTAATCTCCTGTAGAGCAAATGCTCAAGTGTACAATTTTCTTACAAATCAAATGAATCCCTTTTTCTCTCTTATGCTCTCTTATTTATAGTACTACATTTATTGACAACTAATCTAACAGAAATCCTTCCTAAACAACATTACATGTAACAACATAGCACTCTGCAACATATAGCAACCTGCTCCCTTTAGTAACAGCACTTGTGTTAGCAGCCTACATTCCATTCATGCACAAAAGAGATGAGGGTGATAATATGAGAGGACAATATTTCCATGTTTGATATCTCACACCAGTAATAAGAGTTGTTTTCGTACAAGATGCTTAATTATTCTAAGTATATGAAGCATTCAGGATACGATCACATAGAAGATAGTTGATATGCAATTTTATGCAATTTAAAATGTTTCTCAACAGAATTTCAATAAACTGAACTCAATTTCAGTGTTCACTCAAAGCACTAGAACATAGCAATAAAATTTCAAATTGGGGTGCTCCTAATGTACGTTAGGCGCATGCCTTGCGCCTAGGCACAAATAGGGTATCACTCCCTCACTGCACCTTTGCACCTTAACCACACTAATACAAGATACAATGAATAATCCAATGATCCAATAAAAAAATTTCATGATTGTTTTTCAACTGAATCAGCCACTATCCTAATAGAATAATGTCATAGTTTAATACAAGTCTACAAGAAAAATTGATCTTTTTTGCTACATTTGGCATAATCCAACCAACCATTATCAATAAGAAGTCATTCCAAACATGTAGGCGAAAAAGGCTGCATTGCAGGGAGGGCAAGCATATACAATGACATGTTATATTATTTATAGATGCATATAATGGGTATTATACTGAGTCAACATGGAAATTATACTGGAAATTAAAAATGGGAATCCAAGAAGTAATCATTCATGAAAAAGCACCTAATGGGTATTATACTGAGTCAACATGAATAAGGCGAGTCTTCATATTTATTGGCAAAGATAGCAAATGAATGTGCTGATTGCTCTCTTACGAGACTGAAATCAGAATATTAATACCCAATTGGCCGGTTAAGACATTATCTGATCAAATCATAAAAATTAACCCATTAACAATATTAATTCTTTATTTTTGTGCAAACAAATGAAATGTTTGTCAGTGTAATTAGGGCGTACCTTGATGATTTTAGAGGGCTTGAACCCACCCATCCACAAAAAGCAGCGCTCCGCCGGAGTCTTCCACATGCCTGAAATGAGATGAAAGAGATCGGCTTGGTGACGAACTGCTTGGTGTCTAGTGCGTTTGATCACTTTATCAACAAATCAATATTGTCTAAAGCAGTGGTGGATTTCATCTTCAACTGTACTAATATGGTGGCAGTCAAGAAGAAAATATAGTAAGTTTTCTAACTAAAATAAAAGGAAAAGAAAACCTACCGAAAAGGGACTTGATAGATGGTCTCTTCGTTTTTGGACTCTTCTTCTTCAACTCAGCTGCAAAATATAAAAGAAAACAACTATAAGTTATGGCATAGCCCTGGAGGAGTGCACACAAGAAAAAGAAATTTCGCATTCAACAAAGAAACCACGCTGCTTGCATTATGCATCAGAGTCCAGGCAAGCAAATGACAAACGGTATCACAGTGGTGTAATGGAAATGTGAATTGCAATGGTCAGACAAGATTTACCAATCCCAGACACTTGATGATCATTCACAATTTCGAAATTTTTGTATGTATAACCCACAAAGTTGATGTCCTTCGATGACAGCATCTACAATCAAAAGAATAGGCAACAGTACAAGATTAGTCAAACTGACAACATAAACAGGAATGTATATGCCGCAGAATCAAGAAAGAAAAAGGGTAAATCAGCACATAGTAATTATACTGCAATTTGATTGCTGCCAAGAATCTGTAAAATAGAGCATTCTATTGGGTGAAAACACTGATTTTCCCTAATTTCTAATCAATTTCTTTATTTAGCCATTGGACACTACTAATACTGCAACTATTGCTAGCAGGAACTACAAAATATTAGTGTAGGCATATTAGTGTGTATGTGTGTGCTTGTGAAGACTGCGGAAACCATAACCATAATGGAGTTCACTGACACATAAAAACTACTTAAGTCTTAACCGACAAAGTTCATTTAAGTCTCAACCTTTAAAAAAGTTCAGCCTAAACCTAAAGAACATAGCACCCACTTTAAGATTTTCAGCTACTGAAAATCATTTATTGGATCGAATCTCGTTGTTTTTTTTCCTACCTCTTCCAAGGCTCTTCGGGTAGGTTCATCAATTGGGAACAATTGGAGCTTGAGCTTCATAGGCTGTACACCAGCTCCTGTGACCTGATTCTGTGCGTTAGTTGGAAGGGGCAAATCGCGTAGAATGTTTCCAAAAGGGTGCATGCATTTTTCCATCGAAACAAAAACATGCCTGTGACACATCATTTTATTCCGGAGATGTACAAAAATAAAATATGAAGACACCAACTTTTATGGGTACTGTGCACAGTCAAGAAATGTAGAATAAAAGGCAGTTCAAAATTACCATCGAAGCATTGCAACATTAGTATCCTTGGAGTTTTTTGCATATAAACTAAATCCAGGACCCAGCAGTTTATTCATACGTCTTACAAGACGATAGTAGTAATGTCTAACCTGCAAAACAAATAACGACAGAAAACATGGTCAAAATATTTGCAAAACAAAATAGTATGTACTAAAAATATACCTTCCACTGATCCAAGGACACAGACATAAGAACAGAGCCATCTCGGTGCAGGACTCCTCTATAATCCACCTCTTCACCCTGTATACATTTAATTTTTATTTTATTTACTGCATAACTGAGAGTATCAAAACACATACACGGACAGGAAGTAGGCAAAATGAGCAACAAGGACTGACCTCCTTCTGGACTGGTAGTTTACCAGTTCTACGTTGGAAATCAAAATAATGTCTGTTTTTCTCTTCGAATGGTGCCTAACAGAAATATAAATGCAGTTGATTAGCGGAGAGAAAACAAAAGGTTAGAGTTAAAAAAGAAAAGAAAAAAAATGGGAAGTAAAAATTCCTCGAGTTTGTAGAACAGAAGAAGTTTACCACTCCTAGTTGAAGAGCTGATGTTTTTGTACCCAGGTTAGCCAGTCTTCTGCAAGGGTCAATTTCTTCCTCTGGTGGTTCTGTGAGGGACACCCTGATTGTATCACCCAGGTAATGTACCTAAGCAGCTTGAAGTAAAAACCCTTAGCACTTTGCATCTTACACTAAAAAATTGCAAATTGCAAAGTGCAAAATTTGCAACTAACAAAAACAGGCAGCAAGTTTTGTAAGCAAAACAGGCAGCAAAGAGTACTCTGTAAAAACAGAGCACTCTTGTCACAAGCCAGAGACTCCAAAGAGCATTCTTATCATGCTGAGGACTGTGGAAGCCATTAATGAGAACCCCACTTGCGGTGCCGCTTGGGTAAGTTAATTTGTAGTATACTATCATGATCTGTGGAACAAAATTGTCTCCATGAGAAAGCTTTCTCTGGTTTCTGGGTACTGTAAGAAATTTTCCACAAGTAATTGTCCAAACTACCATCGTACACACAAACACATGACACAAAACTCAGCCCAAAACTTGTGACCAGATAATGCAATCACCTAAACTCCCTTGTGACAATGAAAATTATAATTATAATCACATTTAATGGTTTTGTATAACCTGTTGAAATGCTAAAATAACCTCCACAAATTAAGAAAACTACTAATCTCTTTCATCCACATCCATGACAAAAGCCACTGATCACTAAAGTCGAGTATACCACATTTCGTAGGATTGAATAAGGCATAACCCCATTTAACTTCTGACCACTTCAATTGACTCTGCTTCATCACCCCAGTGCACCCCCTTGTCAGATTGTTCAATTTTTCTGGGATCTGATCAAACAAAACTGTTGTTTCATGTCAAATGAGGTGCGGAGTATCATCTGGTCCTACTAATCTCAATGGTTCTACTGGAGGAATACATAAGTGAGCTTCACAAGACTTAAGAATTTCAGTAGGTCCATCAAAAAGTAATGAGAAGTAGGCCTAAAGGGAGTTCCAAAACAGAACACAAATAAATAAATTAGAAAACAAAAATTATGATTTTGGTAAAAGTCAATTTAGGATTTAAAAATGATATCAAAGTAGTCCCTTCAAGTTAAATACGAAAAAAATAATCTGCTGAAGTTCAGTGAACATAATAACAATTCGGAACTGGACCTTCTAAATAACATATGACTTTTTGAAGTATAGGGCTAAAATTCGCAAGGATGATGAACCAAAGTAATCTCCTTATAGTAGCCTTGGAGGTCTTTAGTTTGCATATACAGTGGGTGTGATTTCAACTTCTTCATGGTAAGCAATGGCTATTTGAAGTTAGGTTGTGCTTTAGGCTTTTTCTTGGCCTTCTCTGACCAAACTGTTCCGAGTATCTATGAGCTCTACTTGAAAACATTCATGAAGCATTAGTTCTCCTAGCAAACATTTGCTATTTAGTTGATAGAATTAACCAGTATAAAATTTAAAAAAATAAAATAAAATAAAATGCATCAATTAGAAACAATTTGCAAAAAGAGACAAAAACCTGTTGCTGTACAGAATAAAGAAATATTCAAATAAGCATTTGTTATCCCCAGAAAAAGAAAAAAACGTTCAGTGGTAATCAAATGAAAACCATACCTTTCGGAGAGGAACCAGGGCAAACAGGCCAACAAAGCATGTCACAAAAAGAAAACCAGTCATCCAACCAACAGCAGGTTCCTTGTAGCTTCCCGGGGCATTCCCCTCTGTATCAACCCCTGCTTGTTCATATGTCTTCTTATTGAGACCCAAAAGGTAGGAACCAAATCCACCTGCCGAGCAACAAATCACAAAATGTTTGGAGCATATTAAACTTAAGATAAATTTCTCTGAAAACACCACGTATTTACAGATTTATAGACTCTAACCTCCAAGTGAAACGGCATAACACGCGACTGTACATGTTTGAATTACAATATTTTCCTACTCAGTGAATGCAGTCGACACATATCCAGCCTTCTTAAGCAGCTTCGTCCAGGACCGGATGAGCACAAATGCAACAAGAGCTGCAGAGACATTGAGGTTAGGAGTGATCCCAGTTGTGAGGTTAAGCTTCATAATAACAACACTATAAAGGACCCCAATGACAAGACTTGCAACAAGTCCTCTCACTGTGATCTGCTTCGTCCAAGGAGGAATCTCCTTGAACTCACGGCCAACTCGTTTCTGTTCCTCATCCAGGTTCTTTCTCTCCATCTCTGTCTTCTGTTTCAGATTTTCTGCAATCATGCCTCCAGATGGAATCTTATCTCCTTGTTCATGCATTGAAGAGCTGCATTTGAAAAAACATATCATTGTTATGATCTCTAATTCAGAAGAAATTGTGTAGACTCAAATGCATATATATAGCAACTACAACTACCATGTTAAATCTTGCAAAATATAAGAACCCGAAATCAGTGTTTCTCCTCACTACTCACAACAAAATCACGAAATTGCAATAAACAATTCCAATGGGTTTTTACCTGTCTTCAAGCTACTCACCTCTCCAACCTTAACTAAAAAGAACACACTCTGAGATTGCTACTTAAAGACTCGCAGTAGACTAAGTAAATGAAATTATTACCTTTGTCTTTTAAACGTCAGTCTCTAACCTCCTTACTGGTCTTCCTTGCAACTCAATTATTCATTGCAGAGTTCGCCAGGGATTATTCATTGCAGAGTTCGCAGTAGACTAAACCGTTGGCAGGGAAAAACTTTTCTTTGCTTCTTTGCTTCTTGGAGCTATTGTCTAAACAGACATTAAAATAATTGAGGTGCTCACAGGGATGATCCAAAGAGCACTCTTATTCATTGCAATTTGCAACATAATCCTAGGCCACAAATAACAACTAATTTTTTTTCTCCAGAACCACAAGAGGCAGCGAAATATAAACAAAGCAAGGGAGTCAGACAGGCAGCTTCAGAGAATTACAAAAAAAAAAAAAAAACCCCAAGAGATTTCAAGCCCCATAGGCCAAAACTAGAATTCCAATTCACATACAACAATCAACAGATGTGTCCTTTGAGAACATTGCTCAAGTGAACTTCTACTTACCCTGATGCTAAAAGTGAACCCACTGGACTCCATGCGCAAGCAAAAACCTGTTGAGAACATGATGTCATATAATTTTATAATAGATGCGCGCACGGGCAGGGGTCCTGAAGAACCCACAATAAAGTTAAACTACCATGAAGGGCATTCAACTCAAGTGACAATGTTTAATAGTTGAACAAAACCATTAAAAGATAAGTTATTTGTGCTCTTGAAGCACTTACTATGCAAGCAGAGTAGGTCCTGCCTTCTTGTGTTCGTCTCCAACAGCCTCCATTGTTAATTTCACATCGTAGAGCTCCTGATGCTGTTGAATCAAGGCAAACAGCTGACTTGGTAAACCAATAATGCAAAGTTTTGCATGAAGGAAATTAGTTTATATCCCTGCATTCATTGTTAGTAGATATAGTACAAGGATTATAACCTTCAAAATTTATAAGTTCTCAAAATCAAGTTTTTAGGATAGCAGACTGGAGCCATTGTTTGTAGATGTGGTGCAAGGATTATAACCTTCAAAATTTATAGGTATTCAGAATTCAAGTTTTTAGGATAGAGGACTGGACCTTTGTCAGTAATAAGTTTGTTAACACAACTGACTAATATCAATCATTTGGTATAACACAATTATTTTCAAGGATGATGACGACAAGATTTAGAATGGAGCAACAGGAAGTTTTTGCAAGAGCTCTTAAAACTCATTACAACTGTAATATTAACACATTTATTATAATTTATCACCAAAATGCACACTATTTCATGTTTGCAAGTGTACAAGTCATTCTAAAACTACAATTACTTTCTAATATAGCAAATGAGTATAATAATAATAAATCTCAATATCAACTGAAACATATCTAAGAGGTGTTGCCTACTATTGCATGATTTTTACTGGAATCGAACCACAAACCAGACTCACCTTCACAGTGGGTATAACCATTGCCTACAAACTTTACGCCTTGCATAATAGGGCATTCACACACTCTTCCTCTAAAAGTATCCTGAAACACAATTCACAAAATGTTAAGTTAAATAAATTGTCTACAGACAACAAGAATTAACAGACACAGAGAAAACAAGAATAAAACATCAATTTCTTTCATGGTCTTTTTGTCAGTGGACACCAAAACAATGTTCAGTTCATAAAGCTTGAAAAGAAGGAAAACAGGCATTTTGAAAGCCTAACCTAGACACTTCTATTTCCTATCAATTAGTTTAGCAAACACAACTTAATAAGCTTTGAACCTATTGGAAATCGGTGAGAACTTTCTGATACTTTCTGAGCATATTGATATGGTGTTGGTGCACCTGAATGCTTCCGAACCAGTGTTTCCTTATCAACTTGTATGCTTGTTACTGCAGAAGCCACAAACAACCAATATTCCTACGTACACCATGGCATATCTGAGTGAATTCTATTGTGCATGCTACTGCCCCAGTCATCAAATGATTGATTAAAAAAAATGCAACAACCACATTCAAACTGAAATACATTATCTATGTGCTCGAATTTCCCCATAAAGCTAGAACAAAGCACAAAACTAACACCATAAGGACCAGCACTTTAAGCAAACTCCCCCATACAACCAGAACCCAAGAAAATAACCCGAGGTAAAGTGTGTTAGAAACACGACTACACAAAACAACACAAATAATGATTACTGCCATATGTGTAATTTAAGACAAGTGTTACCAATACCTTCTAAGCAAGTTCATTTCAGTCTTTAAAATTAAGAATTAGGATTCCTTGACATGAATTTTTTATGGCTGGTGCTCAGTCTCTAGATATAGCACTTAAATCTCATTTTTATATGGTTTGTGCTTCTTTTTCTCCCCTTTTAATTTATTTCTTGTTAAAAACATAGTTGCCTCACAAACACTACGAAAGACAGGTCCCTAACAATACATGTCCAACTAGATAAAAAGTTATCTTGATGCCATTTCCATCCAATAATCCCCAAAGTTGGGATAGTTTGTTCCTCTATAAATTATTTGACATCTATACTGATAAATGGATAAGAAATAGTCATCTCTTCAAAGAAAACCTATCCATTATGGTCTCAAAGAAACATTCGGCTTCCATCAAATGGTGTTCTCCATTCGGACACATCATTAACACATGTATAGCCAAATCTCTACACAACATTTGACGAAAAAATGATAACAAAATTTTGAAGAACTGAAATTATGAAATTATGCAAAATGGTATGGAGAAATTGTCCACTTTTTCGAAAGGAGCAATTTTAATCTTACCCCAGTGATAATGCATACAGGACGAGTTGTTGCAGTGGTGTTCGAAGGGAAGCAACGACGGTATGAGTGGGATTTGCAAGGCGAAAACCATAGCTGGAAGTACGAATAGAGAAGAGAGAATGTCCATAAGAGAGACATTCTCCAAAACTGTAATGAACATACAAACTCAATTGTTTCCCACAATGTCGACATCACCGAATCGAAACCTCTTCTTCAAAAGCAAACTGGTTCAAAATCATGAAAAAAGGAGAACAACATTAGCAATTTCTCAAATAGAAACCCAATCAAGAAAAGAAATCAAAGCAATTCCATATACCCACTCACGACAATCTCTTTCCTTGTGAACTCACTCACGACAATCTCTCTATCTCTATCTCCTTCTTCTTCGTGCAGCAAAAACAGTGTTCAAACATTCTTCTTCTTCGACGAACTCTCCTTCAAGAACAGGAGAAGGGACGCAAAAAAAATTTTAGGGTTTCGGGAGATCTGTGGGGAGATGGAACAAATTTTAGGATTATAAACAAAAGTGGGAACGCAAAATTTTTGGAGCGGGAACCGCCCGCGAGAAATTGACTCCATTTCTCCACACTTCCACGTGCAACACACGTGCCGTTTAGCAACGATTTTAAGCCGTTGGGCACTATAGCCACGGTTTTGAGCCGTGGCTAACACACCAACGGTTTAGAACCGTGGCCAAGCCTTTTTTTAGCCACGGTTTTAGGCCATTGGCCATTATAGCCACGGTTTTTGGCCGTGGCAAATAAACCAACGGCTTGAGCCGTGGCCACCTCCGTGTAGCTAAAAAGGCCTTTTGGTGTAGTGTATTCAAAACCCTAATTTACACAAGTAAAGAAGCAAACAATTGTTAAACCCAACTGAAACAAAATCCTCAAAACCTCAACCTTCAAAGACACCAAATCTCTACATTGAAAACCCCTAAAACCAACTATGAAATAAACATATCACCTCATTGTGCTAAACACAAACAACAAGCAACTAAATAGTCCATTTCAAAACACTGAAACAAATCAACAACCATATGTACTGAACCCCAAATGAACAAACCCCTAAAAACCCGAAGCTTCTCAACCACCAAAATCCCCAAATCTGATAGTCTTCCTTCCAAAATCCCAACTTTCTGCAGAATGAACAAAACCCCACCATTTCTAACTCATCAATAACCACGAGTCTGAAACCCCATTAATTCAAAACCGCTAAACCCATCAAAACCCAAAGCTTCCTAACCACTGAAATCCCCAAATCTGACCTTCAAAATCTCAACTTTCCGCATATTGAACAAAACCCCAACATCTCTAACTCATCAATAACCACAAATCTGAAACCCCACTTATTCAAAATCAATAAACTCATCAAAACCCAAACCTTCCTAATCACTTAAACCCCAAATCTGACTAACATCCCTTCAAACTTGAAACACATAAAAATCAGAACATTTCTAACCACAAATCCAAACACCCCCTTGCTTCAAAACCCCGGACACTTCATCTACCAATCAAACTAAACGAATCAAACAACCAGAACAATAAACAAACATTCTTTATTTGTTACCTGATGAAGAACAAAACTTTCTCCTTACTCTTTCCTTGCGAACTCACTCACGAAACTCACCTCGCCAGCTTGAACAAAACACCTCGCGAAACTCACCTCGCCAGCTTGAACAAAACACCTCGCGAAACTCACGAACACTTGAACAAAACACCTCGCCAGCTTCTTTTGTTCAATTCTTTTCCCCAAAGCGCGAAACTGCTCCTTCCAAAGCGCGAAACTAATTTTTGCCAAAGCGCGAAACTCACGTGAAAAGCAAAAGCTTATAGCAACGGTTTTAAACCATTGGCAGTTAGCCACGGTTTTTGGCCGTGGCAACCCTTTTTTTAGCCACGGTTTTAAACCGTTGGCCGTTATAGCCACGATTTTTTGCCGTGGCAAATTAACCAACGGTTTAGAGCCGTGGCCATCTCCCCGTAGCTAAACAAGCCTTTTGGTGTAGTGGTACCAACAGGTTGCCATGAAATAAAACCAAAGATCTCCTGATAGAGTCCCAGGCTTCCGCAACCATGGGATGGGGCTCAAACGAGTTACGAACAGATGATGCAGGAGTATTCAGGCTAGACCTTACTCCAGGTGACATGGAATCAAAATTATCCACTGCCCTTGAAAGACCAATAGATAATTCACTGAGAAACCTCCCATCGAAGGATCTTTGTCGCTCAATGTTCAGCGGCCTTGGTGGCTTCTCAAGAAGATTTGTCAAGTAAGAATCGTCAATATCAAGGATCAAACAATACGAAGCTACCTTTCGCATACCCATTCCCATGCCACCCATCTCCTTACTCCTATCCATACCTTAGCCTCTTTATCTATCTATAATTTTGATAATAATTTATGATCTTATAGCTCTTATCGCATTGTCAGGTTGAACATTGCTGGTGTTCGACAAGGTTATCTAGCGATGATTTGTAGTTGTGGGGTACATAATATTTGACAAATATTTTCAACTAACCGATTTAGGTGTCGAAAGCCGAACCAGTACAAGAGAAATGAGATCAATTCATCAAAGCAAGAACTGTGCTCAAAATTATAAAGACACCCTCAAGTAAATCTCAAGAACTAGCCGCAACTTCATGTCATTCCTCTATCTCCCTCAATAGCACCAGCCAAATAAAGAAGTAATCACACAGCAGAGCAACAAGAAGGAATCCACGCCAAAGCAGCAACCTTCACGCAACAGCAACCAAGCAAGAGAACACAACAACAGAGTCGCGCAGCACCAAAAGAAGCTTTACTCACAACCAGGAAAAGGAAGTCATATCCACCAACAGAGAAATTGCATAGTATTCACGCAGAGCAGCCGTTGGGAAATCCTTCAACCCCCTTTCCCGCCTCTTGAGTCTATAGTCAAAGTGCATCCTCGCCTGAGGCGGAGAAGAGTTTGAGTGCCCAAAATCTTACTTGTACGTACAAACAACAGTAGTGAGATCTCAAGATCACCACTCTGATACCATGTCAAACAAAATAACTTCTAAATAATATAGAGCACTACTTTATTCACCTCAAAAGGAGGTATTTATAGGGATACAAATAAAATTTTTACTAGGAAAGGAAAACTAATCATAATCTCAATTAATCTGATATTCCTATAACTACACTCACTATTAAATAGGTATTTTTAGTTATATAACTATTATAATTCTTAACTATTTGAACCCAAGTAAGGGTTTTGTAAGTTTAATATTGTTCTACACTAATTTATCAATTGAAGTAGTTTGTATTAGGGGTGGGCATCCCATCCCGCGATCCCGTTCACGTCCCGTCCCGTCTCGATTTTTTTGGGTCTTAATGGGATTGAATAATTTCATCCCGATCCCGTCCCATCCCGATCTAGAATGGGATGGGATGGGATGAAGATTTTCAATCCCGCCAATCCCGTCCCGTCCCGAGCTAATTTTTCAATATTTATTATTAATAATTTTTTTTATTATTTTTATTTTAGGATTGCAATATTAGTGTAATTGAAGAAAAATGAATTTAGTTGAAATCAGTGTAATTGATTTTAGTCTATATCTGCAACTACTTGATATTGGTTTATTTCTAGAATTCTAAATGAATTATTTAATTGCAAACTCTTTAAAACTCAAAATGAGATTGCTAACTACATTGGAGAGTTTTATTTCGTGTCAAGACAATGAATTTAATGACTGTTTTTTTAAAACAATAATGAAACATTCTTCTTAGCACCCCAAATCTACTCATCCTTTGGTTCACTATTCGAAACAGTAGAGCAGGTCCACCATTGCCATTATACTGTCCACCTCTTAGTCATTCAAAACTCTGCAGAAATCTTAATTACAGGGTGAATTTCAGCTATCATTTATGGTAGTTTATTATGATGTTGCATACTCAATCTAAGGCTATCATTTATGTGTAGTTCTACGAATTGCCTTTGCCTTTTTTCAACTAAGAAAATTGGGTCTTGGGTAAGCAGTAATTTGTCAAAAAATGAGAGCACGCTGATCCCGTCTCGTCCCGAACCCGTTTGGGATGGGACGAGGTCGGGATGAGGTTTTTTCCATCCCGTCCCGTCCCAATCCCGTATGAACGAGATGGAATAGGGATGGGTCTATCTCGTCCCATCCCGTCTCGTGCCCACCCCTAGTTTGTATCTTCCCCTGAGTAATAAGATATATGTTTCACATATTTACCAAACTCAAATCCTTGTGGAGTGAGCTAAATTCGTTGGGCATTATTCAGTTGTGTTGTTGTGAAAGTGGAAAGCTTAGGTTGAGCATCTTCAAATCTTCCAAGGCCTCTATGAAAGGAGCTCTTCGAAGCAAGATCCTTCTTATTGACCCATTTTTATGATCACCAATGCTTTATTCAGAGCTCACGAGGAAGAAAAATAATATAATATCCTAGGGAAGTCGTGTAGTTCCCATAACAAAGATAGAACAGACCTTTAATTTTCACAAGAGTCGTGATGAAGATTGAATAGAATTGAAATACAGTAAAAAAAACAACATTTTTAAGCATTGATTTTTAAATGTATACGTGATCAAGGGTAGGTTACCGCTGCAAGAACTAGTTAGTAGGGCTCGGCTTCTTGGAAAGAAAAATTGTTAGATTCCTAAATGTTTTATACTGACAAATCCCTAATTATATTGCACTTATCATAATCCACAGTTTCTGTCGAAATAGAGCCCAAAATGGTTTTCACAAAAATTTCTCCTAATTAAAAGTTTTCTTTAAGACAACACAAACATTTCAAATTTTGCAGACCTGTTCTTTAGGATATATTTAATTTTTTTCAGGAACTTGTGGCTTGCAAGCTAGTTGCCATACTGGACAAACAAAATTATGATAACCAGACCAAGTTAATCTGATAATTCATTTGTTGGATAACAAATACTAATTATGGTAACATAAATCATTAATGTGATTTTTTTTTTTTTTTTAAATTAACCTCCAGTGGGGAGGGGGGCAACTATGGAATGCCAGACCTTAATTACTTATCAAAAAAAAAAAACTTACAAACGCTACGGGGGTACATTACGACGTTACCCGTATGAAAGCCAAAGAAAAAACTAAAAGCAATGAAAACCATTACAAAACTTAAAGCAATCAACTGAAATCAGCCCACAGTCAGCTCCCAGCAACCCGGACAGCACCAGCAAACTCTGTTTCGCAGCAGCAGAAACACTGCAATCCTCCCTAGCAATGCAAAGCAACTGAAACTGCAGCGCACCCTGCTTGGGTCTGTGCTGCAGTGTTCGGATCACCAACGCAGCACTACGCGCGTTCCTGCGACAAAGCCCGAATGTACGCCGGACTGCCCAAAACAGCCAGCGGACAAACGCTCCAACCGCATGTCGCAGCATCTCAGCAGGCCGCAGCACTCAGAAAACAAAAGCAGCCTCTTCAGGCCTTGTCCACACAGCACAGACCAGACTGCAGCAGCAGGCCCTGTTCGTGTCATCGCTGCGACAGACAGCAGCAGCAACAGAGTACGCTCTGTTTTGCGAGAGCCCATCCAGTTTCGTTCCTTCGACTCGTCCTACAAGCAAATTCCTGCAAGCCAATTGAGCAGAGTGGACAGAGTTGTCGCACTCCCAGTAGTTCGCGTGATCCTGCAGGCCAAAACAAATCAGCCCGCCAAAAAAGCGACACACGCCGAACTGTCTGCAGTCTCGCCCCAGCAGAATTCCCCAACATTACACGCATCCAGTGTGTGAGACAGGAGAACACATAAAAGCTGCCTCTACTCATCCCCATGGCGAATGTACGCCGTTTGTAATCTGTCGAGCACAATCAAGCCTGCTACTCTCCTAGGAAAGTCAGTTCCCTTGAAGGAAACAGTCTGATGGTCCTGTAGTGCTCTAGCCGCTAATGAATCTGCCACCGCATTAGCCTCTCTATAGATTTGTTGGCATTCTAAAGTCATTCTCGCTGCCAACAATTTGATGTCTTTCAAAATATTCTCCAAATGCCACGGGATTTTCAAATTATCCTTAAACCATCCACAAACAAGTACCGAATCCGTTTGGATAACCACCTATTTGAAGCCCCAGGCGAGACATAGGCGGAGACCCTCAAATAGTGACAAAATTTCCGCTTTATTGTGAGATCCTGCACCGAAAAATATTTGTTTTCCCACAACACCAAAACCCCGATAGTCTCTAATAACCATACCGCCGGATGCCTGTTCCTTGCGGGAGGATCCGTCCACATTGAGCGCAACAAAATCTATGGGGGGGGATGCCAAAAAACAATACGAACGAACTTCCTTCTAACGGGGAGCACATCCAACCCCAAAGCCCTTAAGGGACCCTTATTACTGCTAACTTGCTTAGGGGATATGAAATTATTTGCCAATCGCAACTGACGCCTAATGTTCAAAATCGCAAAGGCATGATTTGGGGGAGCATTTTCATAAACACATTTGCATCTTTGTTTCCAAATTTCCCATAAAATGAACATAGGAGTAAGAAATAATAGCACACCTGTTTGCGAATTTCGTGTAGCTCTCTTGAACCATATTGCAAGAACCATTGAGATTTCTGTTGGTCGCCGAATATGAATTTCAAAAATCCTGTCAAAATGACTCCACAGCTGTATCGCCAATTCACCGTCTAGAAATAGGTGCTTCAAGGATTCTTGCTTTGGCAAGCTACAACAAATACATCTAGAGGCCAGGCTCAAACCACATCTGTATAATTCACCGTCCACTGGCACTCCTCTACGGAGTAATTTCCAAACAAAAACTGATATTCTGGAAGGAAGGATATCGTGCCAAATTGTTTTACTTAATGCATTGACCTTCCCATGTTTTCGTAACAGTTCATATGCTGACTGAAGGGAAAAGAGCCCATTCGGGTTTGGAACCCACACACACGTGTCCCCTTCTTGGGCCTCACCACGTAATATGTCTGCAAATAGGCCACGCGCCAAGTTTCTGAGATCTGGGTGTACCAATTCAAAGTTCGTCAAAATCACCTCACGAACTGAAGGCCATAAATCTTGGTCAACCAATTCCGCCATTCTCTTGAAAGATGCAACCATGTTCCAATTCTCCTCAAAGAAACTGATATCCCCAATGCCAATACGCCAAAGCGAGTTACTCAAAAGAAAGGATCTCCCAAGCATGATCTCTTTAAAAAACGGAGAAGACCCACTTTTCACAGGTTGACTATTTAACCCAACTCCTTGTAGCCAGTATTTACTCCTCATAAAAGTAGCCCATAAAGAATCTGAAGTAAGTAGTCGCCAAAGAGCCTTGACTCGAAAAGCCTGCATCACAACCATCAATGTGATTCACATAGCTGTTATCTTGATTGGCCTAGGAGTGGACCATTAAAACAGGACAATCAAGTGCATCGATGTTTTCCTACCCATCACTCACATCAAGTCTCAACTCTTGGTTTTCCATTGATTGATCATTCTTTCGAATCAAAGTCAAGAGAGTGATGGTGTAGCTTCCTCTTGTTTGAGTGGATGATATGAACAAGATTAGGTCCTTCATTGATCACTTTTGTCCAATATAAAGGTCACTATTTTTTAGTGTTTGTATTCGATAAGTTCCCTGAATTTAGGCCACTAGGTTGTCTTATTTGTGTTATTATTTTGTTGCATAAGAAGGTTTAGAATAATGTCATCAACTTTGATATCTACTTAGTTTTATCTCACTTCACATATTGGCGTCATTTTATCAATTAAGAGAACTATGTGAACATCCCAAGATTGTATATGTTTGAACTTGAAAGCATGATCTCTCCAATGATAGGGTACATATGAGCCATCACCTCTATAATGTGAGCACAAGCAATTATATTATATACAAATATTATTGATGATAATGATACATCAAACACTCCTTCACAAAAAAAATAAAAATAAAAATGATACATCAAATAAGACTACCATCACGACCATACATGTAGCAGAGATCGCTCATCATGAGGATCAAATATCTCAAGACCATGCCAACTCACAAAGCCCACAAAGGTGTATCTAGTTGTAGAAGCCCAAACATGGCCCATCAGAACAACTCATAATCAAATGCCCAAATCCAGGTCCAACAAAGTTTTCACTTAATGAGGAAGAACGTTACAGAGAAAAAGAGTCGTGGAGGGAGTTACTACCCCAAAGACACATCTTCATAAAGGAGGAGGTTGTTACAAATAACTTCTCCCCCGATGAGCCTTACATGATTAAGTTGCACAGAGAATTGATAACGACTATTATATAAGGTAAATGGAACATTCAACAAAGGAATGCAATTTTAACTGAGTTTTGTCTAGATTTATCTCCATCCCCGGACAGAGTTACTAACTCAAGCATCGAAATGCCTTCGGCAACCAAACGGGTGGTCTTTGGCAATCTAACATTTGTTTTGCAGGTTAGATCTACAGGAGACCATATTTTGGTCGCATCAGTTTGGCGTCATCCGTGGGGAATGACAGTTCCCTTTCAAGAAGAGAGTTTGCAGTTGGAAACTCCCTCAGTTCCAATCAACGAGTAAAAAGCTTTTGGAACAAATGGAGCATTCTACAGACTCACAACCCAACAACAATCAAAACAATCCTTCCATCGGTGAAGCTGCATTGTCAATAATACATGCTTCAAACCCAGCGTTGACCAGGTCAACCATATCTGGCAACAGGAAACCACGACATGGAATGGTAGTCCAGTTATCTCAGACATCCGGCAGCACTGCCAGAAATCCTCGCATGGATCAACTCATGACTCAGATGGATATTCTAATCAAAGCGGTGAACAAATTCACCCAAGAACATGTTCAATCCGCTGACCATGTCCAAACACCACCCCGACAAAACTTTGTCAACCACGTCCGAGAGAACAATGAAGTTCATGCAGAACTTCAGCAGGTGAATCTCGAAGACAATGAACGACCAAAATATGACCCCCTCCAGAATGATGGGGTCTCTGTGTAAGTTCCATTCAGTATCGAATTCATAGATCCCAACGTGTTATACGAATTTGCCAGACCATCATTCTCTAACGCACTTGTGAGGACTCCTTTTTATCAAAGAAGCTCACTCCTCCAAAGTTTGAAGCGTACGATGGCACTACCGATCCGACAGACCATCTACGACACTTCCACCACATGATGAGCTTGAAATAAAATATGAAGTCTATTTTGTGTTGAACCTTTCTTACCAGTCTCACATCCACGGCAATGAGTCGATTCAATAGTCTATCGCTTAGATCGATATTCCTTCCAAGCGTTAACCATTGTTTTCATTACGAGATACATTGGTAGCAAGCGAATGAGAAAGGGTCCACATTACTTGCTACACATTAGGCAAACAACTGAAAAAACTATCAGGGAGTACGTTACTCGTTTCACTAAAGAACTAACTATGATTGACGGGTGCAACGACGACACGACCATAGCCACCTTCACACCCGGATTAAAAATGAGACCATTATATGATTCTCTGAATCTAGACCCCTAAAGAACATGACAACCCTATTGAAGACTGCCCAAAAACACATCACTCTCGAAGAGATTGTGCCTGCTAGGAAGAAGAATGAATATGAGAAGAGACATGTTTCAGTTAATCGGGCGAGGAAAGATTAAGGATGAAGGAATGACAGGCCTCGGGAGGAAATTGGCTAGTCGAAAAGACATTGAACCAGTGGCAAGTCCGAGTTCAACAAACAAGAATCTGGAAGGTTGCAGCGCGAAAGATCCAGATATGAACGGGTAACAAACAAACCGATCATGACTTTGAAAACAAGTCGAGCTGAGGTCCTAAAGCCCATGGCGAAGTGGGAGGACGTTAAATGGCTACCCAAAATAAGAGGAGATCCAGATGGGCAAAATAAAGGCAAATACTGTTATTTCCACGAGGACTACGGACATGACACCGAGGACTGCTACAACTTAAAAAATGAGATCGAGCATCATATCCAAAAAGGACGACTCGGAGAGTACATTAGGTGGGAAGAGTCCAAAGGGAGAGAGAGTAGACGCCACTACCAGATCAAAGGAGCGAACAAGGGAGGTGATATACGTCTCACATGGCGTAACTGGAGAAAAAGAGTTATCCAATCGATCTCAGAAGCGATCAATCTGGGATTTACGAATGAGGATCAGATATCCAAAGCCTTTTGCACAATGCGCCAGAACGACGCAGTGAACCCTGACCTTCTCCAACTAGGACGCAAAGGGAGTCCATTTCCCTCATAATGACACTCTAGTAATTTCAGTGTTGATAGCTGGGTGGGCGATCCAAAAGGGTATTGGTTGACACAGGTAGCTCGACCAACCTTCTGTACCTAACATCGTACTGGAAGATGTGATTCATTGAAGAGATGATCGTGCCCAATCATCAACCAATGGTGGGATTCAACGGAGAACATTGTTGTCCACAAATAATGATCCAACTGCAAGTCGAAGCAGGAAAATCGTGAATATAACAAGTCTTGTTGATTGATTTCTTTGTTGTCGACACTCCATCCGTGTACAACATGCTTTCCGGAAGGCCTTGAATACACGAGATGGGTGCAGTGTCCTCCACCATACATCAATGCCTGAAGTGCCATACCGACGATGTCGTCAAGATAATCAAAGGAGACCAGCCAGCTGCACATGAATGCCACTAAGTAGCAATGAAAGCTCTGCACAGATAGCAATTACTACAACAACAAGAGGAGCCACTGCAGGTACCTGGCCAAACAATTCCCGACCTCCCGAATGACAATATGACTCCAACAAGTCCAAGAGATCGACCAAACACTGGACAACCAGAACAAGAAACGACAATGATCTATTTGGATGACGTAAAAGGTGACAAAGCAGTTTGGATTGGCACAAAAATCAACTCGAAATTCACCACGAAATTGGTCCAGCTGCTGAAGGATAACTAGGACGTTTTTGCCTGGACAATGAAAGATATGGTGGGAATAAACCTGTCTATCATTACTCACTGACTGCAAGTCAATCCGGACAAGAAATCGGTCCAACAGAAAAGAAGGTCGGTTCCCCATAACGTAACCAAGCAATAAACAATGAGGTGCACCGTCTGATAACTACATGAATGATTAGAGAATCTCACTACCCAGACTGGTTAGCTAACACGGTATTGGTTAATAAGAAGAACGAAAAGTGGAGAGTATGTGTAGATTACACTGATCTAAACAAAGCCTTTCTTACTCCCACATATAGAACAAATAGTGGATGCCACTGCCGAACACGAACTCCTGAGCTTCATGAATGCGTACTTTGGTTACAACCAGATACAGATGCACCTTCCTGACCAAGAGAAGACGTTTTTCATAACAGAAAGATGTACATATATTGTTAACGAGTGATGTCGTTCGAACTGAAGAATGCAGGAGCCACGTACCAACAACTGATCAACAGAATGTTCAAATATCAGATGGAAAGACAATGGAGGTGTACATCGATGACATGTTGATCAAAAGTTTATGCCGAATGAACCATATCAAAGACCTTGAACATGCCTTCTCCCAGCTCCGAAAATACAAAGTGAAGTTGAATCCGGATAAATGTACATTTGGCGTAGAATCGAGAAAATTCCTTGGATATATATATGGTCAATCAAAAAGGGATCGAAACTGATCCAAAATAGATACAAGCACTCCTCAACATGCAGTCACCAATGAACATAAAGGGCGAACATAGTCTCAATTGCAAGATAACAGTTTTGAACATATTCATTTCCAAGTCGTCAAACAAATGTCTAACTTTCTTCAAAATCTTGAAAGGAAATAAGATGTTCAAATGGAATGAGGAATGCGAGAAGGATTTTCAAAGCTTGAAGGCATATATGGGAAGCACAGAACTGCTATCAAAACCAAGCACATGAGAAACTCTGTATCTATAGTTTTTTGTGTCCGATCACACGGTAAGCTCAACACTGATACGAGAAGATAATGGCGCACAAAATCCAGTATACTACATCAGCAAAACACTTGCAGATGTCGAGATCAACTACCTAGCTTTGGAAAAATTGGCGTTCGCCCTGACTTTATCTTCAAGAAAGCTACAACCATATTTCAAAGCTCACCCCATCATTGTCATGACCGAACAACCACTTTGGTTGGTATTGCACAAACCTGAGCTATCCGGGAGAATGGTGAAATGGGCAGTAAAACTCGGGCAGTTCGACATCAGCTACGCTCCCCAAACTGTAATAAAAACTCAAGTATTGGTAGATTTCATCGCCGAGTTCACAGGCAGTAACGACCGCCAGCCAGACTGTAATCAAAAAGAGGAACAAACTAAACAAATTGTTCATGAATGGGTCCTTCGCTGTGACGGAGAATCCAATGAGTCGGGAAGCGGAGCTAGAATAATTTTGTACAACTCGGAAAGCATGACGATAGAAAAGGCGATAAAATTCAGTTTCAAAGCCTCAAACAACGAAGTCGAGTACAAAACAGTAATAACTAGGTTGCAGTTGGCTAAACACCGAGGAATAAAAGAAATCAATGTCTTCATTGACTCCAAATTAATGGTCAATCAGTTGAAAGGCGAATTTCAATTCAAAGACGCTCAAATGAAAGCCTACCGCCAAAATACTACCGAGTTGATGGAAAGTTTCCAGGCTGCAACCATACAACAATATGCAAGGGTAAAAAGTAAAAGAGCTGACGAACTAGCTAAGGAAACGTCACGAGCTAAGGAAATGATAATCCGCTTGTCACAATACAGGAAAGTTCCATACTGGAAAATCAAGTGCAAAAAGCATATGCAATGGGCCAAGAAAATAATTGAGCGATTATAATCCTCGCGTATATAATGAATGGAGAGCATCCAACGGACGAGATGGAAGCCTGAAAGCTATGAAACCGAACAACGCGATACACGATGATTAATGTCAGACTCTACAGGAGATTTTCCACTGAACCGCTACTAAGATGCCTCTCACCCAACGATGATGACTATGTTCTGCTAGAGATTCATCATGGTGTATGTGGAAACCACCTAGGAGGAAGAACATTGACCCATAAAGCTCTGACACTGGGATACTATTGGCTGACAATGCAAGCGGATGCAAATAAACTCTTTGTGCTTGTGACAAATGCCAAAGATTTACCCCGTATGCTCACATGCGAGGTAAAACCTAATCCTGATAAACAACCCATGGCCGTTCGCACAATGGGGGATGGGCACCATGGGGTCACTTCCAATGTCCGACAGAAAGAAATTCCTCCTTGTAGCGGTAGACTACTTCACTAAGTAGGTAGAGGTGGAGCCGTTAGCAAAGGTAGGAGAAGCTCAAGTACAGAAGTTTTTTTTTCTGAAAAGTCATAATATGCAGATTAAGAGTCCCAAGAGTAATTGTCACAGATCGTGGGAAGCAATTCGAAGGCAAGAAGGTTAAGAAGTGTGAAAACTTGAGCATCCAACAACACTTCTCAACATCCACCCATCCACAGGCAAATGAGCAAGCCAAGGTCACCAATAGAACAATCCTAAAGGCGATCAAAAGGAAGCTTGAAGCATCAAAAGGATTGTGGGTGTCCGAACTGCCAGGCATTCTTTGGGCTTACAGAACAACTGAAAGGACTCTAACAGGGGAAACTCTATTTTCCCTTGCATACAGATCTGAATCAATGATACCTGTAGAAATTGGTATGCTAACATTCAAAACCGAAGAGTTTCGAATAGAGGATAACAATGAAGCACTAAGAGTCACATTGGATCTCCTCAAAGATAAACAAGAAAAGACCTTTATCAAAACAACAACCTACCAACAACGGACAACTAGCTACTATAGCAAGAAAGTAAAGCCTCGTACATTCAATGTCGGCGATTGGATACTCCTAAAAATTCAACTCAACACAAAGGAACCAGGTGCGAGCAAACTGAATCTGAATTGGGAAGGACCATGCAAGGTGGTAAAAATCAACAGACCATGAACATACTGGCTGGAAAATACGAAGGTCGAACAACTATCACGATCGTGGAATATAAAGCATTTGAAAAAATATTATCAATAAAACTTTAAAGTTCACACCCTTCATCTCGCGTTCAAGCGATAAAATTCAATCTAGACGACAAAGTCAGACTTTAGATTTTACTTGAAAAAACACATAGCACTACCAAAGTATCGGGCTATGAATAAAGTTCAAATATATGTATCAGGTCAAACAAGTTGGACATAAACATAAAATTTCTGGTCTGATCAACCATGAAGTATTAAGTACCTTGACTTATGAGCCGAACTTTTTCCTTTGTCGACTAAAATGTACGACATTAAAATATATTTGAAAATATAGACATACAAAGTTGGATTTGATAAAAAGTTTTGCACGACTAATATCTCGAACCACGAAGCACGCTTGGGAAAATTCGGAATAACAAGTCAGAATTCAATCAAGAATTTCGAAAGCAAAAACAACTAAGTCTAACAAATTAGACGAAAAGACATACTGAATACAAACGACAACGATAAATAAAATAAAGACTTTCATTGATTTTCTACTTCATTACATGATAAGAAGTTACATAGGCCGCAACATTCAAGAAGAGGCATGCGGAGGAGGTCAAGTATTCGTATCAGCGACAATATCAATTAATGGCACGGGTTCGGATGAACGATGAGATGACTGTTCCCCGATAACAAGATCACTCCATGAATTTGGAACGGGTTCTTCTTCGTCCTCAAAGACATGCTCAGCAAAACAGTGATACATCGATAAATCCAAACCTTGTGACTCCATAAAGTCTAGGAAGTCGTGATGACCATCGACAACTCTTTTTCAGTCCACCGCTTCTGCAGTCTTCAATTTATTAGTAACTAATGCAAGCTCAACCCGAGTCGACACAAGTTCACTCTCAACAGCTGTAAGCATAGCAGAAACTGCCAATTTAGCAGTAGTCCACTGAGCAACTCGCTCGATAGAAGCCTTTAGACTGGTAGAGTACTCTACAGCAAAACTTTTGGCATCGCCAAGATCCGTTCTTCCTTCAGACAACTCCTTAACAATACCCAACCGATAACGCAGTCTATTCAACTCCACCTCAGAGGTCTCGAGTTCGAAAGCAAACTTATTATGAACAACCTCGACTTCCTTCAATGAAGCCCGATCAGTTTCAAGCGCTTTCTCATATCCCACGCACTCCACCCTCAAAGAATCAAAATTACCGAGGATGTGAGAAAACATAAAGGCCTACCCCACCATCTTCTTCTCGACAAAAGCCACCTAATCTCGCGCAACCTTATTATATGATCCCAATTGTAATACCCTGAGTGTGGGGGCTCTGAGGCTGACGGACTACCTTGTGTGGGCGAGCTCTGAGGCTGACAACTCCATGTGTGGTCGGGCTCAGGAGGCTGACATGCTACCAAGTGTGGGCAGGCTGGCAGGCTACCATGGTGTTATAGTCCCACATCGCCTGGGTAAGGGATGGAGATGTGCTATATATGTACGAGTTTGGATCTACATGACACAACGCGTTTTAAAGCCGCGCGGGTAGTTAAGTTGGGCCCAGAGCGGACAATATTGTTTCATGTGGATCGGGTTGTCACATAATGGTATCAGAGCCGAACCCAGCCGAAAGTGTGCCAACGAGGACGTTGGGCCCTAAGGGAGGTGGATTGTAATACCTTGAGTGGGCGGGCTTTGAGGCTGACGGGCTACCTTGTGTGGGCGAGCTCTGAGGTTGGCAGCTCCATGTGTGTGCGGGCTCAAAAGGATGGCAGGCTACCAAGTGTGGGCGACCTCAAAGGCTGACATGCTATCTCAGTGTTATAGTCCCACATCGCCTGGGTGAGGGATGGAGATGTGCTATATATGTACGAGTTTGGATCTACATGACACAACGCGTTTTAAAGCCGTGCGGGTAGTTAGGTTGGGTCCAGAGCCGACAATATTGTTTCATGTGGATCGGGTCGTGACAGAATGGTATCTGAGCCGGACCCAGCTAGAAGTGTGCCAACAAGGACGTTGGGCCCTAAGGGGGTGGATTGTAATACCCTGAGTGGGCGGGCTTTGAGGCTGACGGGCTACCTTGTGTGGGTGAGCTCTGAGGCTGGCAACTCCATGTGTGGGCGTGCTTAGGAGGCTTGCAGGCTACCAAGTGTGGGCGGGCTCAAAGGCTGGCAGGCTACCTCGGTGTTATAGTCCCACATCGCATGGGTGAGGGATGGAGATGTGCTATATATGTACGAGTTTGGATCTACATGACACAACGCATTTTAAAGCCGTGCGAGTAGTTAGGTTGGGCCCAGAGCGGACAATATTATTTTATGTGGATCGGGTCGTGCCAACGTGGACGTTGGGCCCCAAGGGGGTGGACTGTGAGACCATGGAGTGGGCGGACCTGAGGGTGAGGGTGAGGGTTGGAGCCCAATAGGCCCAACAGGCCCAAGAGAGGTTAGACGAGCTACAAAGGAGGACATAGTTCCACATCGCTTGGGTGCGTGAGAGGGATTTGCTACTTATGTGCAAGGTTGGATCCCCATAGTAACATCGCGTTTTAAAGCCGTGCAGGTAGTTAGGTTGGGCCCAGAGCGGAAAATATTGTTTCATGTGGATTGAGTCGTGACACCATCTGTGACGACCCCCTCCCGCACTGTATCAATAATGTCCGCTTTGGGCTACCATCTGGCCCTCACGGCTTTAAAACGCGTCGATACAATGGGGAGCTGACCCCGCACATATAAGGATAATCCTCCTCCCCTACCCAGGCGATGTGGGACTATGATTCCCCTTGTAGCTCGTCCAACCTCTCTCGGCCTATTGGGCCTGTTGGGCTCCAACCCTCACCCTCACCCTCACTGCAGGTCCGCCCACTTAGGGTCTCACAATCCACCCCCCATAAGGCCCAACGTCCTCGTTGGCCACACAGGCACAACATCCACGTTGCCTGAGGGCCCACCTCCATGTGGCACACTTTCGACTGGGTCAGGCTTTGATACCAAACTGTGACGACCCCCTCCCGCACTGTATCAATACTGTCCCCTTTGGGCTACCATCCGGCCCTCACGGCTTTAAAACCCGTCGATACAATGGGGAGCTGACCCCGGACATATAAGGATCATCCTCCTCCCCTACCCAGGCGATGTGTGACTATGATTCCCTTTGTAGCTCGTCCAACCTCTCTCGGCCTATTGGGCTTGTTGGGCTCCAACCCTCACCCTCACCCTCACCTCAGGTCCGCCCACTTAGGGTCTCACACCATCACACCTGCGTAAATAAGATGACTCATTCCTCTTATAAGGTGCTTGAGACCTTCATCGAGATGGCTACATGGCAGATGCACGGGCATTGGAGCCATCTCGACCAACCGCCCATGACAATTGACAATGAGATTACAAGCGCTATCCTACACGACAACCTCAGAAGACTAGTTGAACTTCTTAAGAGAGACACAGTAGGACGGGTAAATGGGAGAGTAGCAGGCAACTCCAAGGTACACGCAACGATAGAAGAAACAAAAGGCTTAGAACTTCGACCACGAGTAATGACCTGATCATCTAACGAGGAGTCAAACTCGAAATCAGCCAAGGTCTTTGTACTATTTGAACTATTAGACAACTCAACACCAAGCTGGAACATCTTGCTGTCAATAACACGAGAATCATCAACAGAAAAATTGTTGAAACCGGGGATGCCATACGAAGAAACGAGAATTTTCTCACGATTATCCAAAGGACGTGACACCTCTTTGTGCTCCTCTTGAGAGCATGAGTTATCTCCTCAGTCTCTCAAACAGCAGGGTCAACAACATCGCCACCACCCTTTTCGAAAGATACTGGATGAGGGGAGCCCCGGTAGTACCATGAACCGAACTAATAAGTTTCTTCTTATTCGGGACGTGAACAGAACTAATCGGCAACGGCTTAGATGGACTAGCTAACCAAGGAACCTTCCTCTTTCTAATGCTCGAGCCAACATTAACAACACTTCTAGCAGTAACAGGAGCATTGCGATCTGTAGATTTCTTAACGGAGCTCACTTTCCAATCAATGCTCGCATTACCAGCGCTAGCTAAGGGAATACACTTCTGTCCCTCATCAGAAATGACGACATTACCAGCACGTGCAACGATAACTTCTTAATCACGAACAGTCGTAAGTGCTGCATGATCCACCTCGCTCATAGTGTACAGACCACTACGATTGATGACATCCATAGTAAGGAAAGCTTCTACTGAGGCCCGAGGCAACTTGTTAAATCGATTATGGAATTCTTGTGATCGATCTCAAATCATACCGCAATCGCACGGTTATCTATTGAGTTAGATAACGGCAAATACGGGTCGAATCCCCCAAGGAGTGCTATAAAGTTAGGAAAACTAATATTCAAATATCTTTTGAAACTTAACCTATTTAGAAAATAAGTGATTGGTGAAATGTTTAAAATAAAAATACAAAGTAAAACCTAAATGTGAGATTTAGGGCTTTAAGTTTACCATCATGAGTAGATGACACCTTTAAGCCACTATTAGATTAATCATTCCAAATTCATTAACACATCCTAAGGTAGATTCTCATCTTACCTTAGGATGGAAAATATGGCTTTATGAGCAAATTGATTTCAAACTTTAATTATATTAGTAATCTAATAATCAATCAAATGTGGATTTAAAATCATACAAGGAATCCATACTTAAATGAAACACCAAATATCTAACAAATCAAAATGAAACTTAGACTAATAATATATAAACATTGTAAGTAGGAGCTTGTTAGATAAATTGCAATGATAGAAACTTATCTAATCTTGAATTTAAGAAGTAGAACAAGAAAGCATGAATTGAATTCATATGAAGAAACACAAAAGATTTAACTTACCTCATTGGTTCATGACATAATCAAGTTACAAGATCAATTTAACTACTTGCTTCTCTAATACATAAACTTGAAAATAAACTAAACTAAAAGATAATCATCTTAGAGCTATCCTCTCATGGACTCACCCACACCCTAAGGTGGGATGTTAGCCAAACATGGTAAGTTCTAGGCCTTCCTTCCACTTATTTCTTTCTAAACTCTATACTACAACTACTCTCAGTACAACTCTTTTTGTCTTCCTCCGCCCTTCCCAAGTATACTCCAAGCATAGGGTATTTATAAGTAAAGAGGTGTGAAATGGTAGAATGGATTGTGAAATAAAATAAAGAAAAATAATATGGTGAAATAAAATTAGAAAAATATAAGGGAATATGTTGAAAAATGGATGGTGGAATAAGGAAAAGATAAAATAATATGGTTGAATAAAATAAGAAAAAAAAAGAGAAAAAAGATAAGGGAATATATTAGAGAATGGATGGTGGAATATGTAGAGATTCTTTTTGGCTAGGATGAAGTTGTCATGTGGATGTCCAAATCTTCAAATTTGTTTTCTCGAGATCTGTAGATGATGGTGTTTTGTGGGCTTGACTTCATGGACCTTGGGCTTGAAAATCTTTGGTAATGCATGTGTTATCTTCCAATGGACTTTGTTGTTGAACTTAGCTTTATTGTGTCATTTTGTGCATATTTGATGATTAATACTTGAATTCCTGCATTATACACAAAATAAACGTAACAAATATAGAATTAGGGGCTTAAAATGTATCATTTATAAGGCTATAAAATTCCCCAAACCTACATTTTGCTAGTCCTCAAGCAAAAGAAGAATAAAGACTAACTCACTTTCGTAGGAATCACGATTACATTTAGCATATGTAATAAGCTTTTATACCTCTAGGTTTCCCCTAGTGGACGAGTTGTAGTCTCGTGAGGGTTTTCAGAAATGATACCCACAAACATTAGTTATACTCGGGACTCAGACTAAAAACTTTAGTAAAAAATAACTCTTTCCTTATATTTAACCTCAGAGAGTTCTTACTTGAATGCATAAGCCTCAAGAGATTAAGTCAATAAGTGACTTTAGTAATCACTATTCAAACTACATAGGAATTATTCATTCAAGTTTAATTAAGAGTTTGATCATCTTCTTTGATCAAATTTCAATTTAAAAATGGACATATATCTAGATCACATTCTAAAAAATCCCCTTCAATTTCAAATCTCACAAGGTATATAATCACTCATAATGAAATCACTTAGAGATATGACTATTTTCTCTCAAATGTATGTGAATAAGATGAAACAATGAATAAGAAACTGTTCACATACAAGACAAAAGATCAAAATTTGATAATATAATAATTATGATCTCAAGAAAGAATATCATCCGCTGAGAATGTTGATTCATTCACCACAGTATTTCTTAATTCACCCTCCACACTTCGGCCATATTTTCCTAAGGATCACTAGGTTATAACGGGGCTTAGGAAAGGGTAACATTGAAGGTTAAGGACAAACAAAAGTACTTTTGATAAAGTTAGAGGCATTATATAAATGTTGAAGTTCATGGATTTGCTTAACTCCTTTTCTATTAAAGAATTTTTACATCTTCATGGATGTGGAAAACAAGGGCTACTTGTGTTTTTTTTTTTTTTTTTTTTTTTTGAAGCCTTATACAAAATGGTATTAATTTATCCTCATTTTGGCACTAAGAAGTGTGTACCTATCCATTGATGGTGATAAAACTTTCTTTGTTAATAATTCATCTCCAACTTTTCTAAAAAATACAAGGGTTAGGAAAAATATATTTGGGTTATTTGGGGGTCATCAATTAGTGGGTTACCAACAAAACTATTAATATGACATGCTTCAAACTGATTCCAAAGTTAAACAATACATGAGAAGGTTAAAAGACTCAATCTAAGCAAATAATGACTTTTTTTTCATTTCCCAAAAATAAAATGGTTTCTATGCTTCGGGTAAATTTTAGAATGTACTGTATTGGTATGATTCAACTTTGATGTTTTATTCTCCGTTTTTTACAGAAACAAAGAATTATAGAGATCATGCAACAAGATAATATAGGACTCAAGAAATTCAGAATTAGCTTATAACCTCATAAAGGAAAAAGGCTAGAAATCTCATAGGGTTCAAATCTCCATTATTATTCTCATTTCACCAGATAACTAATTCACTTTTCAACTTTAAATAAGAACATCAAAGCTAAAACACAACTCTCAATGCAAACTCTTAGAAAATGCCTAACTTATAAGTAGTATAAACTATTGTCTAATATTGACAAACTACTAACTTTCAAAGTTTCAAATCTTACACTTAGATGCAAACTTAGATGCCTTTGCAACTAGATTTATGGAACCTAATCTCATCATTGATAAGTATTCAGGTTAAAAAGACAAAAAAACAACAATTTTTTTATTAACTCAATAAACTGGACAACCCATTTTCAAATGAGATATAAGTTTTGAAATATCTACCCCCAAACCTAAATCATACATTGTTCTCAGTGTTTTAAAATAAGACACTCTGGGTCGACCATAAACAAGAGAGAAATAATAAATAGAAATGGAAAGGATATACCATTAAACGACATGAGAACACAAATGACTTCTGTTAAGATCCAAAAATATGCTCCAATCAAATCATAGTCAAGTGATTTTTTTTTTAAATTTAGTTGACCTAATATATACACTAAAATCTTATTCTAACAATAAATCATACAATAACAACCTTAAATTTTGTGAGTCATACCAAACATGATTATACAGGACAATAAGATGCAATTGATTTGACATGCCCCACAAGTGAATCCAAAGAAACCTCTAAAGATTAAAATTTATTTTTAGCTCGGAAAAAGAATGATGCAAGTTCAATTTTTCAAAAGGAGTAAAATCAATTTGGTGTTCTTGGAGAAGCCATCGGTCGGGCGTGGATAGGTCATCCTCTTCTTCAAGTTCTTCACAATTTGTTTTACATTTCACAAAATAATCCTCCAAGGTTTTTAAAACATGCAATTCAAGTCTAAACTTGGGGAACTTTTTAATACTGGGGAGAATGTTAACAAATTTCCCAGGTTTCACCTTTGTATTGGACATGGATGTTCCAACAATAGTCAAAAGATCACAAGAGTCACATGGCAATTCAATTGAATAATCACTTATGTCATCATCTTATGTGTACATAGGATTTACATCAATAAGCACAGGGTTAGTTATAGAATCGTCATGACTAATTTCATCTTGAACACTAACACTCATGATTCACCCGCAATCCTTTCTCATAACATTGTCTCGCATGTTTTATCTAGGGGTGGGCATCCCATCCCGCGATCCCGATCCCGTACCGTCCCGATTTTTTCGGGTCTTAATTGGATTGAATAATTTCATCCCGATCCCGTCCCGTCCCGATCTAGAATGGGATGGGATGGGATGAAGATTTTCAATCCCGCCAATCCCGTCCCATCCCGAGCTAATTTTTTAATATTTATTATTAATATTTTATTTATTTATTTATTTTTATTCATATAAACTTAAAGATGACTAACAGAAACTCATGGTGTTTGCATTTGAATCCTTTCTGGGATCTTCATCTTTTGATGTTCAAGATTGCATTTGAATTTCATTTATTTTATTTTGGGTTTTATATATTATGTAATATCGATTTAGACTATATATGAGTGTCTCTTGAGGCTATCATTTCTGGGTTTATTTGAAGTTTCAAGGAGAAAACAAATGAAAACAAAAGCAAATTGAACTCTCCCAAACATCCCAACTAGATTAGCACTTGAGGGAGGTTTGCAATCAATCACGTGCTCGTTACGTATACAATGTTATAAGCATCTTGAGAGACATATTCAGACATGTCTTTTTTATCCATTATTAATTTGGTTTAAGACTAAAGCCTGCTAGGTAATATGCTACTCACCCTTGGGCAATAGGAGTTATCTTGTAGTGTCAGAGAACGTATATTCAAGAGATGATCTGGTTTAGGAGACCTTGGGTTTTCCATGGGGTCGCCTCTATATTGGTGGGTATTTCACTGCTTAGGTGTTATCCATAACTATTTCCAGATTCCTGCAATTTGCTTGTAGGTTTAAGAAAGTTATTTTTCACGCTCTATATCTAATTATAAGAAAGTTATTTTTCACGTTTTTATATGATGATAATCTTTGCAGCAGTCACAGGCAGCACGCTGATCCCGTCCCGTCCCGAACCCGTTTGGGATGGGACGAGGTCGGGATGAGGTTTTTCCCATCCCGTCCCGTCCCGATCCCGTATGAACGGGATGGGATAGGGTGGGTATATCTCGTCCCATCCCGTCCCGTGCCCACCCCTAGTTTTATCCACGCATCTTGTTCTACCTGAGGAGTTTAAGGGGTTGATATAGGTATATCAATGTAGCACAATTCATCAAATCTTTCACTCTCCTCTAATAGACTTTCTTCACATTCATTCTCAACATTCATCAATGCATCATTTTGAAGCCTTAAATCCCAAATTTCAGACAAAAATTGGTCAGTGGCCTGCTGACTTTGTTTTATCTCTCGTATGGAATGACTTAAGGATTGCATATATTAATCTAGGCTAGCTCTCTTGGAATGAAGGAGAAATGTTAGTTTTCTCCCATGAGCTAATTGGATATGAAGACGATGTGGATTGCATATTTTGCATAACGTGATATGGATTGGTTTCTACCGAAGGCATTGTATGACAACTAAGGTAAGACTTATTGTTATGCACAAATTGAAGACCAAAGGATGGTGTGGACCTAAAAGGTTCATAACCCCAATTGGTTGGTGTTGGTTCCAAGGTAGTTAGTTTTCATATCAATTTTGTGAAAAATGATTAGTATGATCAAAACTTGATTCTAAGGGTTGATCTTGTTTTACCGAGGCAAAATAATTTACCTCTGCATTATTATCACCTTCCCAATGAAAATCCATAATTGTATGGCTCCTAACACATGATAAACTCTTTGACACTGAACTTGAATCAATCTTGATTGGATTTTTTTTATTTTTTTATTTTTAAACTTTTTTGTTTGTAAATGACTAAAATATTATGCAACCTTAGGTGATATGACCTAAACTAATTAAATGCAATATGCAAATGTACCTAAAGGAGGACATTAATAATGACACTCAAACAAGGCTCAATCAATTCCTATCCATCCATCTAGCAAACAACAAGTTGATTATCTTCAATTAAGTGCAAAGGACGATTGATTTTTAAAATCCAATCTAATTGAAGTGGAGAATGATTTTGAGCATCTCAAAATCAATTCTCACCCTAGTTAGATTTTCCCATATGTCTTGTAAGTAAGTTAGAGGTAGCTTATTACGTAAAAAAAAATTTCTAGACCGCCACACTAGGCAGAGATGGGTTCTAGCCAGGTTTTACCCTTTTTAGTATGCTAGAACTGGCTAAGCCTTTGAAGGGCATCTTTAAGATCCAAGGATTTTTTTACGATATTTAGCCATCACTTAAAAACTTTAAAGAACCCTTGTGTTCCTAATCAAATTAAGATTAGACTTATGAAAAACTTCATCGAAACACCACTCTCTAGGCGAAAAGGTAAGAAATGGCAGTGCAATCACATTGGTTTTTACCGGCGCATACCAATTAGCACTAGACCAGCCTTACTTTGAAAGAGTTCAATCACAATCTTCCTTTTTTGAGGTCCTATGAACACCGTTCTAGTTTGCTTTAGAGTAGCCTTACTTCGAAAGAGCTTGAGTTATCTCCTCAATCTCTCAAACAACAAGGTCAACAACATCGCCACCACCCTTTTCGAAAGATACAGGGTGAGGGGGAGCCCTAGTAGTACCATGTACTGAACTAATAATTTCCTTCTTATTTGGGACATGACCAAGACTAATCGGCAACAGCTTAGATGGACTAGCTGGCCTAGGAACCTTCCTCTTTCTAATGCTCGAGCCAACATTAACAGCACCTCTAGTAGTAACAGGAGCATTGCGATCCGTAGGTCTCTTAACGGAACTCACTTCCCAATCAATGCTCACATTACCAACGCTAGCTGGGGGAGTACACTCTTGTCCCTCATCAGAAATGACGACATTACCAGCACGTGCAACGGTAACTTTTGAAACACAAGCAGTCGTAAGCACTGCATGATCCACCTCGCTCATAGTGTACAGACCACTGCAATTGATGACATCTGTAGTAAGGAAAACTATTACTGAGGCCCAAGGCAGCTTGTTTAATCGATCATGGAACTATTGTGATCAATCTCAAATCATACTTCAAGTGCACGATTATCTATTCAGTTAGATAACGACAAATACGAGTCGAATCCCATAAGGAAAGTTATGAAGTTAGGAAAACTAATATTCAAATCTCTTTTGAAACTTAACCTAATTAGAAAAGAAGTGATTGTTGAAGTGTTTAAAATAAAAATATAAAGTAAAACCTAAATGTGAAAGTTATGGCTTTGAGTTTACCATCATGAGTGGATGACACCTTTAGGCCACTCTTAGATAATTATTCCAAATTCATTAACACATCCTAAGGTAGATTCCAAATATGGTTTTATGAGCAAATTGATTTCAAGCTTTAATTATATTAGTAATCTAGTAATCAAATGTGGATTTAAAAGCATACAAGGAATCCATACTTAAATAAAACACCAAATATCTATCAAATCAAAATGAAACTTAAACTAATAATATATAAACATTATAAGTAGGAACTTGTTAGAGAAATTGCAATGATAGAAACTTATCTAATCTTGAACTTAAGAAGTAGAAGAAGAAAGCATGAATTGAACTCATATGATGAAACACAAAACATCTAACTTACCTCATTGGTTCATGACATAATCAAATTACAAGATCAATCTAACTACTTGCTTCTCTAATACATAAACTTAAAAATAAACTAGACTAAAAGAGAATCATCTTTGAGCTATCCTCCCATGGACTCGCCCACAACCTATGTTAGCCAAACATGATAAGCTCTAGGCCCCTCCACTTATTTCTTTCTAAATTCTATACTACAACTACTCTCAATACAACTCTTTTTGTCTTCCTCCAAGTATATTCCAAACATGGGGTATTTATAGGTGAAGATGTGTGAGATGGTAAAATGAATTGTGGAATAAAATAAGGAAAAGGATATGGTGAAATAAAATAAGAAAAAGATAAGGGAATATGTTGGAAAAAGAATGGTGGAATAGGAAAAATATAAAAGAATATGGTGGAATAAAATAAGAATAAAACAAGAAAAAGATAAGGGAATATATTGGAGAATGGATGGTGGAATATGTAGAGATTTCGTTTGGCTAGGATGAAGTTGCCATGTGGATGTCCAAATCTTCAAATTAATTTTCTCGAGATTCATAGATAATAGTGTTTTGTGGGCTTGACTTCATGGACCTTGTGATTGAAAATCTTTGGTAATGCATGTGTTATCTTCTAATGGACTTTGTTGTTGAACTTAGCCTTATTGTGTCATTTTATGCATATTTGATAATTAATACTTGGATTCCTGCATTATACACAAAATACACGTAATGAGAGTATTTTATTAGATAATAGAACATAACAAATATATAATTAGGAGCTTTAAATGTATCATTTATAAGGCTATAATCTTGCTCCTCCAAAGACAACTACAATTCGTTCCTCTTGGGTTCTCAAAACGATCGCAAAATATGTAGATTGCATGATTTTAAATAATCTGAAGAGGTGGACGCGTAAAAACAGGCCTCGACCAACCCCTATACTCGTCCCTAAGATTATCAAAACAGGATAGACCACAAAAATAGCAAGTGTGGGTTGCATTTACACTAAACTCCACCACGGAGTGCAAAACCCTGATGTTCATATGAATCCCGGATAAAGTGGCCATCGGTAAGGTCGCAATCATTACCTTTCAGCTATTATGAACCATTTGAGCAGGAGCGATGCCCTAGAAATCTAGATACTCCAAGAAGATTTCTGGAGCCGGAAGCCTAAGACCCACCTGAAACATGCCAGGGTACAGTGCGAACACTATCATCGTCTTGGACAACAGGGACTGTCATCGTCTTCAAGCAGGATGATCTTGAGGTCAGTTGGCAATGAATAGTCGTAGCGAACACTATCTAGAGTCGTTCGCGTCACCCGCTTAGGTGAGAAAAAAAAACTTCACAAGTAACAAACACATCACCACTTAGAACCCTGAAGCTAGACATCGTTATGAGATGAAAACAAAATAGAGAAAAATCAAAGCTTGATAATGAAGAAAACGTAGAGAAGGAAATATTGTATTCACCTCCTCCTTTTTATAGGACTGAACAACGAAAGGACTATTCATGGAAAAATGTGCGGGACACGATGGCTTCACGAATCCCATAAATCACACCGAAACGAATAGGCGGATGAGATATCGGAGAAACAAATGTAGCAACAACTATTAGCGACATTAAATGCGCCGCGGTGATGAAATCAAAAATTCAACCGTCGCACAGTTAGTGACCACGTCATCATACCCACTAACTAAGGGGGAGTAGCTGATGATACATCAAATAAGACTACCATCACGATCATACACGTGGCAGAGATTGCCAATCATGAGGACCAAATATCTCAAGACCAAACGAAGCCAACTCACATAGCTCAAAAAGGGCGTATACAGTTGTAGAAGTCCAAACAGGGCCCATCAGAACAACTCATAATCAGAGGCCCTCCAACAAAGTTCTCCCTTAATGAGGAAGAACGTTATAGAGAAAAAGAGTCGTGGAGGGAGTTACTCCCCCTGAGACGCATCTTCATAAATAAGGAGATTGTTACAAAGAACGTCTTCCCCCCTCCCCTAATGAGCCTCACATGCTTAAGTCGCGCAGATAATTGATAATGACCACTATATAAGGTAAAGTAAACAATCGACAAAGGTATGCAAATTTAGCTGAGTTTTGTCCAGATTGATCTCCATCTCCAATAGATTTACTGACTTAAGCATCAGAGTATCTTCGGCCACCAAACATATAATCTTGGCAATCTAACATTTGTTTTATAGGAGATCAGATTTTGGACGCATCAATTATAGTGATTGAAGTTACCAAAAAAATAAAGCTTGAAGTTCTAACACTAAATCATTTTTCTATGGTACTGGCAAGGAATGAACTGCACAGAAGGAACAAAAAGAAACGAGCATATGCCCTAGCACTAGTTTTAACACTCATAAATTTGGGTCACAACGACTTGGAAGTTCCTGTATGTCATGTTAGGTTTCATTGTTTTCAAAATGCTCCCTCTTCTTAAATAAACTTACAATAAGACCACTCTTTTCTTTTATTTTTTCAAATCTAAAAACTTCATAATCCTAAATGAGAATACAGGGAACAGGTAAAATTATTAAATCGTCAATTTGAAATCATTGTTTGGAACTTGATGCATGTATGGACTTACCTGACATGGTAGTAAGTCATGGCTAGAGGAATATATTGAACCATTGTGATAAAAATAAAAAATAAAAACTTACCTTATATATTTTGTATACAGTCTCCTAATATTCTATAAAGGATTGTTCTTGAAAAAACTTATTCAGAATCTAAGGTGGAGCACACTATTGAACCCGAAGGCTCTACACAGTTTTGCAGTATCAAAAGCAGTTCGCTCATTTAAATTACAGACCAATTAAACCAAATAGTTAGTAAACATTTGATATTGTATAAGGTGCTCCATTGGTCAGCTGCACTGCCCAACACAGCTCCATCGATAAATGATTGTTAAATGACAAGAATAGTGAAAGAAGGATCCCCGCCACACAAAAACAGGAAGGGATCCATTAGTTTTTGTTTACATTACCTGTTGAGGAGCAGGAGGGATGGAAACATCAATAGATTCATTCTTCACGATGAGGCCTAACTATTTGAATATTTTGGCTACTGGCATTCATTCCCTTAGCATAGAATATCTGTTAATAATCTAACATGTTGCGCCTTATTGCGGAAGCGGGTAGACACCAACAATTGAACACAAGTACCAAATAAGGATCCAATCAATTAAATAGAGCAACTAGCAATGAAAGAAATTAGAGAAAATTAAGAACATACCACAAGAGACACAAGGTTTACGTGGTTCAGCAATTGCCTACGTCCACAGTGAGGTGATTCCACTATATTCAAGAACAAGGTACAAGAAGATGACAATTCTCACACAATCTCTCAACAAGAGATGAAACAATTTCAGCAATTGTCTTTCTCTACTCCTTGTGCATCACAGTTTTTCTAGGAGCAATCATCATAATAAAAAACACCTATAGTTCCTAGTATATATAGGGACAACAGTTTTCTGTTTGGCAGCAGTTTCCTGTTTCACAGTAGTTTCCTGTTTCACAACAGTTTCCTGTTTCCTAGAATTTATTTCCTGTTCAAAAAACAATTTCCAGAAGTCCAAACAGTTTCCTGTTTCAAACAGGAGTCCAAACACTTTCCTGTTTCAAACACGTTTCCTGTTTCACAATTCTCCACCTCGGCGAATTTTTATAAGGAAAAAATGAGCCGAAACAAGGCATGAGAATAAACTGATCAACACTCCATCATAGCTTTGTCACCTCACGAAACCGCCCCGAAGGGCAACGCCCCAAAGGGCCCTCAATCAACATGAGTCAATGTGGAGTAAGTCCAAACAATGTTGGAACTTAACTCCAGGAACAACCTTTGTCAACATATCAGCAGGGTTGTCTTTTGTGTGTACTTTCACCAAAGACACATCACCATCCTCAATTACATCTCGAACAAAGTGATATCGGACGTCAATATGCTTAGTCCTTGCGTGATGAACCTGATTTTTAGCCAAGTGGATGGCACTCTGACTGTCACAGAGAACCTCAACACTATCTTGTTCCACACCCAAGTCATTTACAAGACCTTGAAGCCACAATGCTTCTTTTACACCTTCTGTCAATGCCATATACTCTGCCTCTGTAGTAGAGAGAGCCACTGTATCCTGAAGCATAGATCTCCAACTAACCGGAGCACCGTATATCTGAAATACGTAACCAGTAGTAGATCTTCGTCTATCTAGATCACCAGCATAATCAGAATCAACAAACCCACGAACCTGACATGAATCTCCACCGAAGTCCAAACCCACATCCAAGGTACCTTTTAAGTACCTAAGCATCCATTTCACTGCCTCCCAATGTTTCTTCCCAGGGTTTTCTATATACCTGCTCACAACACTAACAGCCTGTGAAATGTCAGGGCGTGTACACACCATAGCATACATTAAACTGCCAACTGCACTAGCATAAGGAACATGCGACATGTATTCCTTTTCTTCCACTGTGACTGGAGATAACTTTCGAGAAAGTCTAAAATGTGAAGCCAAAGGAGTAATAACCGGCTTTGCATTTTTCATGCCAAACCGTGATATGACCTTCTCAAGGTACCCCTTCTGTGAAAGAAATAATTTTTTATTCTCCCTTTCTCTTCTTATCTCCATACCAAGTATTTTCCTTGCAGCACCCATATCCTTCATCTCAAACTCAGAAGCAAGTTGAGACTTCAATTTATTTATCTCCACCATACTCTTACAGGCAATGAGCATATCGTCAACATAGAGCAAAAGATAAATAAAATCGCCACTACGAAGTTTTTTCAAGTAAACACAACAATCATACTTACTTCGTGTGAACCCATGTTTCAACATAAAAGTGTCAAACCGTTTGTACCACTGCCTAGGTGATTGTTTTAACCCATAAAGTGATCTCCTCAAACGACAAACATGGTCTTCTTTTCCAACAACCTTAAAACCTTCCGGCTGATGCATATAAATTTCCTCCTCTAAGTCTCCATGCAAGAAAGCTGTTTTCACATCAAGTTGTTCAAGCTCAAGGTCACCATGAGCTACCAAGCTCAACAACACACGAATAGAAGTGTGTTTTACCACAGGCGAAAATATCTCATTGTAGTCAACGCCTTCCCTCTGAGCAAAACCCTTAGCTACTAATCTTGCCTTGAACTGAGTACCAGACTCTAGAGTAGTCTGTTTCTTCTTAAACACCCACTTGCAGCCAATTGCTTTCCTTCCATTGGGCAACGACACTAGATCCCAAGTATGGTTCTTCTGGAGAGACTCCATCTCACCCTGCATAGCTACTAACCAACTCTGACTATCTGAATGACGCGCGGCCTGCTTGTAAGTAGTTGGCTCATCATCTTCCACAGAGAGTGCATATGCAACCAAATCAACTGTATTCAACTGACCATAGTGCTTCAACGGTTCTTCAAAGCCAAATTTTTGAACTTGCTTAACCGATCGTTTTGACCTAGTTAAGGCCAAAGGTTGCTGCTGGGATTGATTATCTTCAACTGGTTGTTGTTCCTCATGGTCTTCAGGCTCATAATTCAGATCATGTGTGCCTGCTTCAACCACTTGTTCATCTGCTGCATCCACAGACGCTTCAACTTCCACTTTCTGAGTGTTACTAGATTCACCACCACTATCAACCAACTCCTTAGCTTTAGTACAAGCTAACAAGGAATTCTCATCAAATGTAACATCTCGACTGATCACAAATTTATTATCCTCTAAACACCATAGACGATAACCCTTCACGCCTTTTGCATACCCCAAGAAAATGGCCTTCTTAGCCCTAGCATCAAGCTTATTTTCTTTCACATGGTAGTAGGCAATACAACCGAAAACTTTCAGTACACTGTAATCAGCATGTTCACCTGACCACACCTCATAAGGTGTTTTGCAGTCTAATGTAGAATGTGGCGATCTATTAATCAAGAAACACGCGGTGGCTATTGATTCAGCCCACCATTCTCTGCCAAGACAAGCATTGGAGCGCATACACCTAGCTCTTTCAAGCATAGTACGGTTCAATCTCTCAGCAACTCCATTTTGTTGTGGCGTGTTTCTAACAGTCCAATGTCGAACAATTCCTTCCTGATCACAAAACTGATAACATTACTTGATAATCATTACTTGATAATCATCCGAAACTAAACTTAGTTCTCATTTCAGAAGATAGAATGCTGATTGGTTTGAGAAATTCTGTAACTTGAAAATCGCACAAAAGACCACTAAAATGAGTTTCAGTCATGCAGCACCACATGCTCTTGTATAGGAGAGGGCTGGCTGTCAAATAGATTCGAGGCATCCCATATGAGTCTAAATGCGATCTGAAAGTGAATTGGATGCAAAACTGGATTTGGACCCAATTTGGGGAATCTGGGTCCATTCTCTTGTGAATCGCCTATTCAATGATTTTATGTCTTTTGCCTGTGAGGAGTTATTTCTGGGCTAACGTGTTGTTTCTTGTCATCTTTAGATATAATGTATTCCTTCTCTTCCAATGTGATAGGTACAGGAGTGTGTTCTCAAGCCTCTACGGGGTGATTTCTACCAAAGGTGATAGTGATACTTCACAGTTTGGACTTTGGAACAAATCCCTCAAGGTCAATTTGCTTTGTTCACTACCTCTTTTTGATGATTTTGGAGGCCTTGATTTGCATCTGTCCATACTGCTTATTTGGTTCTGTTTGACAGCCTATTAGCCGCAATTTACTCATGATGTGCATATTAGCCGGTTTTGTTTTTTCGGGAATCTGCTGTTCTGATGGTCACATATGATTCTGAATTTGCCAGTTTGAAGGACTTTCAAACTTGTTTCCAATACTTGATACGTATGATATGCTTGTTTGTTGGTGCCACTTGGTTTCAACAAAGCTCCATTGAGGTATATGTTGGTGTAGCTGATCTTCTGAAACATCGAATGATCCTTTCGGTCTATTTCACTATCCATTTTAATTTTATGTACCATTGTGATCCATTTGAAGAGATTCCATAACAGAAATATCTGTTGAAAGAGATTTGAGTACATGTCTTAATACGTAAATTCTGATTTTAATAGTGGATTGATTGGTTGAGCTTTCCTCAAACCACATGACATTTGATGTTCTTGTTAGTTTGTTTTGCTTGTTTCATACTGCATGAGTTAGATTATTTGCACCCTTGATTATTCAGCTTTCCATTATTTCATTTATCTGTATCTGAATGCTTACTCCCCTTTTTCATATTGTCGCATATTCAACGATGATATGTTCATATTTTTTTAAAGAATGTGTCATTGGAACCCAACCCTAATTTTATGGTAAATGCAATGCCTCGATGTATAGTCATTCCATTCATATTAGCAAAACTGATATATAAACATCAAATGAAACATTCTTCTTATTTATTTTCAAAAACACGAGACCAATCCAAAATGAGCAACCAACTCCATCCTTAAGAAATAACAGTGTAGCATGCACAGTCAAACATATTTTGCATTAAAACGTTCACGACATATGTCTGAAGATAACTATAACTATAAACCCCTCAATGTGTTGCAAGTGTTAGAATATGTAGGGCTTGCACTCAACATAGCCAAGCCCAAGTCCAAGATAAATCCATTTCTACAAGAAGGAAAATACAAGAATAAGAAAGACATAATAGTTAAAGAAGTAATGTTAGAATATAAAAGTTAAAATAAGAAAGTCAGAATAAGACTTTTGTATAAGAAGTTTTAAGTTTCTTGTTTCCAAAAGGTTAGGTAGAAGTTAGCTTATGTAAGCTTGTATCCAGCCATGGAATAACAACATATAATACAATTTTCTAAATATTTTCTTAACATGGTATCAGAGCAACATTCTTTGGTGACCTAAGACTTCGGGGACTCAAGTTCTTCCCGCCTCCAAACGTTAGATGCAAGAGGCGGGGAAGAGAAGACAACAACAATAGCCTGCCTCAATCAACCAATCATAGTAACATAGAACAACCCTCCACCACATATTTGCCACATCTCTCCACATCAACCAACAGATTGAATCCCGCCACCAAAGATCCCAATTCTTTTTCACTCACAACAACAACACAGAGTTTGTGATCATCTTCCAAAATAGGGAAGAACATATTTCCCTTGTGAACACAAGGAATACCCAACAACCTTTTCTTTCAAACGCAGCACGAGAGAGTTCAATCGCAGCCCTGAGAGTTGTCTCCTCTGTCTCTCACCTTTATGTAGTCGCAACTAAAAAAAACAAACAATACCAGCACCAATGCTGAGCAATACCAACACCACTATTGAGCAATCTAGCACCAGTGCTGAGCAATACCAACATTTGTGTTAAGAAATTTTTTCAGCCTTCGCACTGAGGGAGAGCCATGCTGACTCAAGTCGAACCATTAGCCATTTACTCGACATTCATGATTTCTTCATACCAGAATTGGAGAGTCATGCTGATCACTCGAATCGAACCATTAGCCGTTCACTCGACGGTCATGATTTATTCATACAAGAATTTTGATCCAGAAGCATCCAGAATTGGAGAGTCATGCTGACCACTCAAATCGAACCATTAGTCGTTCACTTGACAGTCATGATTTATTCATACCAAAATTGGAGAGTCGTGCTGACCACTCGAATCAAACCATTAGTCGTTCATTCAATAGTCGTGATTTCTTCATACCAGAATTATCCAGAATCATCCAGAATTCGACAATCATGCTAACTCGAGTCGAACCATTAGCAGTTTCACTCAACAATCATGATTTCTTCACCAAATTTGACTTCAAAGTTTCCTCCAAGCTGCACATTTCATCTGCGTCTACATGTCTAGCTTGCGGGGGCGTGTTAGAATATGTAGGGCTTGCACTCAACATAGCCAAGCCCAAGTCCAAGATTGATTCACCTCTACAAGAAAGAAAGTCAGAATAGTTAAAGAAGTAAAGTTGGAATAGGAAAGTTAGAATAAGAAAGTCAGAATAAGAAACTATTTTGTATAAGAAGTTTTAAGTTTCATGTTTCCACAAGGTTAGGTAGAAGTTAGCTTATATAAGCTTCTATTCAAACAAAAGAATAATAACATATAATACAATTCTCAAATATTTTCTTTATTCAATCAAGGTTAAGTCAGAATATGAAGTTAGCTCATATAAGTTTCATGTTTCCCGTCTCCGACGACTGCGCACTTTGACCTTAGACAAAAGAGGCGGGGAAGGGAGGACAACAACCATTATAGTCTCAACAATTTCGACAACGTCATATTCAGCAACAACAGTTAATTTAGAAGCAGTTCCATCAGCAATTACAAAAAAATAAAATAAAAAAGATCGTGCACAAGAAATCGCAACCAATACAACAACAACCAATCTCGCAACCGAGCTTCGCTTCGAATTCGATCTCGTCGCCCACGCGTTCTACGACAACAATAACATGTTTCAATCAACCAATCTCTGTCTCAAATCAATTCACCTCTCATGGTTACTCTCTCACCAAACAGAAAAAGAGAAACAAATTCATCACCATCACCGAACTAGCAGCCAACAACGGTGAGACTGCCTCGCCATCTTGCTTACCAACAAGGGCGAGCCACCACCATCCCTTCTCTTCATTTACTTTATCTCGGTCCAACCTCTACATCTTCTCCCTGTAACAAAATAGAAAAGGGGACGAAGAAGCAACAAGGAAGAAAAAGGAGAAAATATGGAAGAGACTTTTAATCTCCCCATAATTTGCACCCTGATTTTAGTCAGTACCACCACAAAAAACACTATTAGCACCAATGCTGAGCAATTTCAGCACCAATGCTGATAAATACCAGCACCAATATTGAGCAATTCAGCACTAATACTGAGCAATATAAACATTTGTGTTGAGCAATTAAAAAAAATACCAGCACCAATGCTAAGCAATACCAAAATCAATGCTTAGCAATACCAACACCAATGTTGAGCAATCCAGCACCAATGCTGAGCAATACCAACCTTTGTGTTGAGCAATTTTTTCAGCCTTCGCGCTGAGGGGGAGTCATGCTTACTCGAGTAGAACCATTAGTCATTTACTCGACAGTCATGATTTCTTCATACCAGAATTATCTAGACTTATCAGAATTATCCAGAATTCGACAATCATGCTAACTCGAGTTGAACCATTAACAACTTCACTCCACAGTCATCATTTCTTCACCAAATTGAACTTCAAAGTTTCCTCCAAGCTGCACATTTCATCTTCGTCTACATGTCCAGCTTGCAGGGGCGTGTTAGAATATGTAGGGTTTGCACTCAACATAGCCAAGCCCAAGTCCAAGATTTATTCACCTCTACAAGAAGGAAAGTACAAGAATAAGAAAGACAAAATAATTAAAAAAGTAAAATCAGAATAGGAAAGTTATAATAAGAAAGTCAGAATAAAACTCTAATTTGTATAGGAAGTTTTAAGTTTCATGTTTCCACAAGGTTAGGTAGCAACTAGCTTATATAAGTTTGTATTCAGTCAAAGAACAACAACAATAATACAATTCTCCAATTATTATTTTTTTACAGCAAGAGAACGTGAGATGCGAGTAGAGTGTGGTCCTTGTTTGCTACTTGAAGCCCTTGTCATGTTGTTCATGGAACTCATGTCCCCTAACCTTGATGTTGTTACCTGACGTCGACCTAATTCAACATTCACAGGGTGAGGTCCAACATTCACTACCTTCTCACATCGGTAGCTCAAAACCCACTTCCCTTCCTCTTACTAGTAATCCCACTGATTGGTACTTCAGGTTCCAAATGTGTTGATCCAATCGCATCGTAGTCTGATGCTGAAACTGAGAAATTCGTGACACTCCCTCGATCAAATCCTTCCGCCGTTGTCACACTCCAATCAATGCTTACTTCACTTGGTTCGTAGCACTCGATGCAATTTAAGGGGTTATCATGGGATCATCCAAACTACGTCGAAAATGCAGATTCCCTCCAACATAAGGCCTTCCATCATAGCTTGAGGCCTCGCCGAGGGAGTTTCTTCGCCGATACATTGGATCCAATGTGGATTGAGTTGAAAAGCTCTCAATTTCGAACAAGTGCGAGCTTGCATCACTCATGACATCGTCATCAACCAATGTCAATCGATTTTTTGGACTTGGTGCGAAGGGAAAACTCCTAGCTTGATTTCCATCCCCTTGAAATGCCATCAATGTGTGTGTTTCGTGTGACTTCCTTGGAAACGAGTACTCATTCCGATGGTTGAAACACTTCCAAAGACTCCCTTGGTGGAAATTCTAGGACTGATTTTCCCAGGGGGGAGGATTGAAAATAGGAAATGAGAATCCTCCACCTGAAGGGACTACTCAGACGGATTTACATGTGGAGTAGTGGTTTTCAGGTCTTAACCGAACTGAATCTTGGACTATATCCTCATATTTGACACCATTACCATTCACAAATTTCATTTTCGCACTTTCATGGATATCTAAGCTTTTGTGCATGTCTTTTGCCTTCTCATCAAGTGCTTCGCCAACTGCCCTTGCTTTGGTGCTCTGCCTTTCCCCTGTTTTGTAACTCTGAATCCTAGAACTCAAAGAGCTGTTAGAATCACAAATGACATGAAATGGGGTTTTGGGCACAATAAACTTTTTCTCGACTTGTACTGCTTTCTTACTCGAACTGAGACATCGGTTGCAGAAAAACCATTTTCTTGAAGACCCTTTTTTCTTTCCATCTAAATGAAGGTTTCTCAGAGATACCGAAATTGAACCTGGAGGATTCGATAAAAAACCAGTCTGGCTGTTCCAAGTAGCTTCAGATGAATCCGTTGGAGTTGCATGAAAAGACTGAGTTTTGTAACTCTGTCCACGACCATCGACTGATGACATTGAGGAATTTCTCAGAAGGGGTTGCTCATCAAAACCCGGAGTAGAAGAACTTTTTTTGATTTCCTCCTCCTGATGATCTTGGCCTTCATTAAAGTACCTTTCAGCATCAAAGATATTGATCTCAGTTTCAACTTGGAAGGAATTTGAGTCAAGTATGGGCACTGGCTTTGGTGGTGGTGGTGGTTGTGGTTGAAGATAGGTAGAAAGAGAATGATCTTTGTGCTGGGGTTTTAATGCAAATGGTGAATTAGTAGTGTAAGGAAGAGAATTCCTTTTGGAGGTGGTTGTTATTGTGAAACTCTCCATCTTTCTCCGCCTTTCCTTTTTTTTTTTTCGATCTCTGAAGAAATGTTTTAAATACACAGTACAAGAAGATTCTGAGTAAAATAATGAACAACCGAACTGTTTCAGAGCTGAACTCCCCTGCAAAGTCTTTTAGTATATTTAGAGAGCTAGAATTGGGGTTTAGAGAGTTATCAGACAGATCACTCTGTCCCTACTTATATATATATATGCAATTAATTAAAAATTAACTGCATGCATGGAGTTAAATTTTGAGGATGGCCTGTGCCAAAGGAACCCTCCATATCAATATGTCTCCATCCATCAGCTTCATGTCCATTAGGGTTACCCTACAAGAAGGACTCAATGTCATCAGGAAGGTTCTTGAAAAGCCATATGACTTACTTCCAAGGGAGTGGACCCTTTTCATGACCATTGATGGATATGCAAATAATATCATCCTCCTTTCTCGACCAAACTTATGCAGCATTTAATATGAGAATTATTATTCATTATTATGATACTTAACTCAATCTTAAAATGGCTTTTGTAAAATTAATGACTAAGAAGTTGCAAATGAAGATTAAAAAATTTGCCTGTATTTGCCTGTGGGCTTGTTGAGAGCATCTCTAATGGTAAAAGTTAAAATGGGGGATTGACAATCCCCTATTTTAATCATAAGCTAAATTTAAGGATTCCCTATTTTTCATCACTTCAATCACATTTCCTATTTTAATTTTTTTTCATCATTTAAATAGATTTCTTATTTTAACTTTTTAATCACATCCCTATTTGGAAAATTAAAAGAGTAGAATATTTAAATATTCTTTAAGATTTGGAAATGGTATGGATGCTCTCAATTATAAGGGGAAAATAGAAATAAAGTTAAAATAAGAAAAGTTTTAGGAGTTTCCTTCGCGCATGAATTTTCCCACATAAACCCCTTTAAATAATTGTTTGGCTATTTTAGGGGATCCCTAAAAAATGCTATGATAAAGTCGGTGAGGCACGAATCTTTTCAAAAAGTGTACTTCCTTTTAAAGGTTGCAAAAGTCCCTATCATTTTTTTTTTTTTTTTTTTTTCGGTCAAACATGAAAGTGTTTATTAATGAAAGAAAGGGAAACAAGTTACAACAAGAAACATTCCTATATCAAGGAAGTCCCTATCATAGATGGCTAAAATTTTAAGTGAAATCAGTTTTGTATATTTGGATTGGAAACAATTGTGAACAACTAGAGTTTTGAGGCACCTATCTAATGAATAAGTGACTGATTTTTGTTGATGTAACCTCAATATTACAATCATGGTGTTAATTCCATTGTATCTACATATTTGAAGTATTATCCAAAACTTTCCCAATAGCCATCCCTTTTAAAAAGATTGATATATCTGACCAATAATGATATTTAGAACCAAGGTTTCCAAGTACACAATTTATTGTATGCTATGTCAAACTACAACAAAGCAAGTTAAATGCAAATCCATTTCCATCTCAACCCCCACCCAAGATTGGCTGACGCCCTTCCACTACTTGAACACCACGTTTAGGTTTGAAATGATGGTTTAAACAATTTAAGAATAAGTCAAATAATACATTTATAGCTGACTTATATTAGATTTGATCTTTATATAAGGGGGAATTCTAATTGTCGAGGAAACCAGCGAGTCCCCCTCGTGATACGTGTAAAGGATGGGATGCACACATAGCAAGGGGGATGGAGGGTCCCCCTCCCTCCCTCGCTGTTTTCCTCGCCAGTTAGCCAAGCTCTTAATTAAGACCTTACAATCAACATGTCTTTTCAATAAACAACTTAAATACTTACCATTTAATGATTTTAGATTTATCACAAAGATTGTACAGATTTATAGGCATATATCAATCAATGCATCGCTCATTTTTTATGTACCACACAAATACACAATGCTTGACAATTATTTTGAAAAGGCCTTTGAATTTATTTGTAAATTAATAAAAATAAAATGTTCAAGTTTAACCTATCCTAACAATGTCTTCTTCGAACTTACACAAAACGAATAATTCCATTTTTAATCACAAAAGATAGTAATGGGATTTTTTTTAATAAAAAAAATGCTAGGAAATTAGGTTTTTGCAACCAGGGTGATTTGACATGATTTTAAAAGAATGATGAAATCCCAAAAAAATTTATGTGTATCTTGAGGTTGTAAAAAACCTCCTCTGATGATGCCACATCACCTTGGTTGCAAAACCCAATTCCCTAATCTCACTCTTTTTTTATTTGCTTGTGAATTCGAACCAGAGTCATTAACAACCAAACATCGACTCCTTACAACCACAAGTTTCCCTAATTTTACTCATGTTGTAGAACAAAAGCAAAGATTTTGTCGTGCTAAGCCTTTTTGGTCGGAAAAAATTGTTATGTAACAAAATAAAAGAAAATATTCAAGGAATGCCCATGAAAGATATTCCTTAGCACTCGAGGGGTTATTTTTTATCCTCTCAAATTGTTGGTCTTTAAAACTAAAGACAACCTCAATAAGATGACAGTAGTGTTGTTTAATCTCCATTGTCCCATTCCAATAAGTTGTGAGTGTAGACTTTCACTAACCATCAAGGGAATGGTATTATTTTTGGATGGAATTTCATTATTTAGGCCACACAATAAGTGGACTTTACATTACCTACAGACAGAGCATGTGGTATGGTATTATTTGCATGAAATGAGAAACCATTAACCACATCGGTACAGATAGTCGTTTGGATCCTCTGGAGGGAATTTGTGGCCTGCATTGATCACATCGTTATTCTTCCCATGCCAATCACTCATAACTTCAGAATATAGACTTGAGATGTATATATATATATTTTATATAGTTGAAATATATACATAATCCAACTTTATTATAATAGAAAAATGTACAGTATATGGCAGTCAAATCCTTGATTTCAATTTTTTAGAGTGTGTTTGATCTTTATTTTATGAGAGATTAATAAGTAAGAAAAGTTTTCATCCAATGTTATTGAAGATAGTTATATATATATATATATTTATTTTTTATTTTTTTCATGAAAAAATATTCTTATGCTCCTCTAGAAAGTTTTTTTTCCCATAATTTTGAGAGAAGATAGGTGGTGGGAGGTCACAAATTTCATGCTCACTCTCCTCCCTTCTTCATATCTTCCGAGATCACTTTACAATGTGACTATTTTAATTCCTGTCGCAGTAACCGCTGCTTTTGGATAGAAAACAAACCATTTTTTTTACCCTAAACGCAGCGGTTGCTGCGACAGAAACTCAATGCCTCGCATTAGCCACTGCATTTAGACATAAAACAGACTCTGTCCAAAATTTCAATTTTTTGTGTTTGAACATTTTTTTAATTTTTTCGATTCCTATGGATTTTTTACAGTATTTACATATTTGATTTATTGTTAAACCCCACTTTTGACCATCTCAAGTTGGGTGTATATAAGTGAGGTTTAGCAATAAATTAAATATGTCAATACTGTATCAAACCCATAGAAATTTAAAAAAATTCAAACACAAAAAATTGAAATTTTGGACAAAGTTTGCATTCTGTCCAAACACAGCGGCTCATGCGAACTTATTACTCATCATCACACCAGTCGCTACGTTTCTGTCTTTCTAGGGATTTTGTTCAATGTCGCATAAGTTGTTGCCACTACTAAAAAATTCCCTTTTTGCAACGACTCGTAGCGAGACGAAGCAAGTTTTGTCGCTCAAAATTAACTTGGCGCGACGACATATTTAATATCGTCACGCTATTACAAAAATAGCTAATTATTTAACGTGACGCACTGTTTCGTCGCTTAAAAACCTCTTATGCGACAAACTTGAAGCCTTCGTCGCATAACTAATATGCGACAATGTGTCGTCGCTAAAAATAAAAGATTTTGTCACCCTAAAATACCTAGGGCTACGTGTCGACTACTTTGAATGACCAACTTGAACATCCTCGGGCGACAAACTTTTTCGTCGCCTAAATATATCTGACACGACGAACTGGAAGCCTTCATCGCATAAATAATATGCGACAAAGTATTGTCACTTAAACCTAAATATTTTGTCGCCCTAAAATACCTATGGCTATGTGTCGACCAACTTGAACATCCTAGGGCTACAAACTTTGTCGTTGCCTAAATATATCTTACGCGACAAACTGGATACCTTCGTCGCATAAAGTATTCACGACAAACAATCGTCGCTTAAAGCGAGCAGGTTCATCGCCTAAAACATCTCAAGGCGACGAACGATGTCGTCGCACAAGCTCTTACATGTTCATCTTCTCCCCGAATTAGAATAATCAGATCTGCGTTTTTCACTATTTTCTCCTCTTGTTTTATTCTTTTTCTCTGCTCGATTGATTTCTCTCACTATATACTCCAAGCTTCCAGCAGTTAATTAGGCTTCATCCTCTCTATCTGTCGTCGGCACCGGCCACACCTTCAATCGTCTCTCTTTCACTTGGAGAATGGTGAGGAAATTGCTTCTTCTTTTTTTTGAAATTTCATGAAATTAGGTTGCTTTTTTTTGAAATTTTTGGGAGTGTCTCACATTTTTTTTCGAGTGTATACTAGATATTTATTAATTAATTATATCTACATTGTCCACTTGAAGAATTGTAATTGAGATGCTGTCGAAAATTTTTCCACATTGAAACCTAATTGCATTAGTGTCGTTAACTCTCTTGAATTCTCATGTTTTGTTTATAAACTGAAAACAGGCGTAATGGAAAGACAGTGGATACAAAATCAGGACAAATGCTGTGATGAATATTTAAATGGGATCGACAACTTCATTGAGTTTGCAAGGGCACATGTCACTAGTACAACGAATCATATCAAGTGTTCGTGTCAATGTTGTAACAATTGTTTGTGGCAGACATTCAATATGGTTCGATATCAATTGGCGAGGTATGGGATGATTCAGAATTATACGAGGTGGATTTATCATGGGGAGCAACGAGAATTTGGTTCGACTTCATCGAATTCCCAGCCACTTGTGTCGCACATTGTTGAAATGTCCATGAATGATAATGACCAAGTTATGGGTATAATAAATTACGTTTATCCATATGCATCGATGAACGAAGATGGCATTGATGATATGGTAGGAGATATCATACCTCCCAACATGTTGCAAAGTGAAGAGTTAGAAAACTATGAAAGACTGTTGAAACAAGCCCAACAAGCATTATACCCCGGTTGCACAGAGTTCTCCCTGCTTACTGCCATTGTGGAGTTGATGCATTGCAAAGTGAAACATCATATGTCGAATAAGTATTTTTCTCATTTAATGGGAATTATGAAGCGGATGCTTCCGAAGGAAAACGTTTTGCCTGAGGATTATCGTAACGTGCATAAATTGTTGAATGGTCTCGGTTTGGGAGCAACAGAAATTGTTGAATGGTGTACGTACATTTGATGATAAGTCTACCAACACAATGTTTATGTTGAGAGCAGTAGTGATGTGGACTATACATGATTTTCCCGCTTATGGAAATATTTCAGGTTGGAGTACTCAGGGCTATAAGGCATGTCTGTGCAACGATGATGTAACGTCTAATTGGCACGCGGGAAAGGTTTGTTATATGATTCACCGTAGATGGTTGCCCCAGGATTACGAGTGGCAAACAAATAAGGTGGACTTTGATGGGAAAATGGAGAACGACACTAGACCTAAAGAATGGTCGGGGGATGACATTTTAGCTAAGTTGAATAGTTTGGAATTTGGTCAGATTGGCAAACATTCCGATAATCGTGATACTAATTTGCACAGGCCAGCTACACATCTGAACTGGACGAAGAAGAGTATATTCTTCAAGCTTCCATACTGATCGAAATTAAAGATCCTTTGGTACGAGCATGATCATTTTATTTTGGAAACTATGGCAAAACAATTTTTTTATCTAGATGATCCTAAAGCCGGTGGTGGACGAAAAGTAGTCCAGACGATCCAACACAGAAGTATATGGGACATTTCTGAAAAGGCTTCTGATGACCACAGTGATGACGACACCGCTGATCAAGAGAATTCATCTTCAAGCATTCCCATTATCCAACAACCATTTGAGTTATTTGTCGAACTTCCTCCGATTGATGACGAATATGATGTTGAGGTATCACCAGCAAAAGATGGAGTTTTTGGAGAATCTAAGGCAACCATGTCTGATGAACTTGAAGAAGAAGTCAAAAGTGATTACTCTACTGATTCAGATTAAATACATTTGAAGAATTATAATTTGTTGTCGTTTTCAAGATGTTAATAATATTATGTATTTTGTTAATTAATTAAATTTATTAATGTACTATGAATTTTTTACCATAAATTTGTTAAATGAATGTCGAAGTTCAATTAATTAATTAATTAATTAATGATATAAAAGTTTTCCCTTAAAATAAACAAATTTGATGTTTGCGCGATGAAATTAGAATATTTCGTCGCACAAAATGCTCCCCCTTCAAATTCATGGCGCGTGCTACTAGCGTGAAATTTTGAAAACTAGTGCTATGAATTCTCTTATATATGGCGACGAAATTTTGAAAACTAGCGCAAAAAAAAGTCCGGAATTCTCTGATATATGGCGACGAAGGGTTCGTCGCGCAAAACCGACTCTTTTAATTAGGTTTCAGCTATCGTTTTTCCATTGCTAGCCCAATCAAACCATTTCCTCTCTTGTTTCGTTGGCAGAGAAGGTAAGATCTCTTGAAGATAGTTGACAGAGAAGGTAAGATCTCATTTCCTCTCTTGTTTCGTTGTTTCTGAAACACACACAAATCCTCAATGTAATAGAGGCTTTCATGAGCAAAGAGTAGAAAGAAGAGGAAAATGCAAGAAGAGAAGAGGAAACGCAATAAGGGGTCTGCTGCTGTGTGATTGGTTTTGTTGTTGTGCGATTGGGAAAGGCAAGAAAGATAAGCCCTAAATCTACCCATGCTCATAAGAAAAAAGGAAGTGGAAAGGCAAGAAGGAGGTGAACGATATTGAAGAAGTCTTGGAACTTCATACAGCCTCTTCTCCACCGTCCAAATGAGCTTGCGAAACTGAAACTAGCAGCAGGGTTTGGGTCATCTATGTGAGGAGCGACTCGCACTAACTCAGTTAACTCATCAATCTAATCCCTCTCGATATCCATTTATTTATATATGTATTGTCTTGGATTCAACACGATGCCCTGCTGTTTGATTTCTATGATAATAATGTAATATTGTTTAAATGTATGTTGAAAAGCATTTGAATCAGCCCCTTTTTATTAGAAAAATGAACAATCAATCTGCCATGAGTTGTATCTTCAATTTAACAACATAGGCCAATGTAGAAAGGAGAAGGGAACATCTAATGTGCACTAGCATACCAATTTAAAAACATTTTACTGCAATGAAGATGGGTTTTCCTCAATAGAGAATATATTCTAAGAGAGGAATGGGGAAATCAGACTGCATATATGGTTCAACCTTCCTTTCATTGATTATTTGGTTCACCTTTATAGAGATTACATCTTATAAAACAGAAAAGATTATAATACGTCACTAATTGCCTAAGTTCCTTCCTTTGGATCTTAGATGTCACTGTCTTAAGTATCTTTGGACTTCAATTACCCAACCTGTGGAATGCTGAAAGTTTGAGGCCACCATCAATGTGAAGATTGATCATAGTTCTGTAGTTGACAGTCTTCTGCAAATCACTCAGCTAGAACACAAAGCAGTGTAACATGACAGCAACAAATATCTTCATTTGCCTGTAAGCAAATTCTTTCCCCAAGCAAAAACGTGGCCCTGCCTGTAAAGCATCAAAGCGTTGGGATTTAGCTTTCTTCAAGTGGGATTAGGAGGGGAAGTAATTACATACAAAATGAAAAGGTAAAAAAAATGAAACACAAACCAACAAAATGGAAAAACAAATAAAAGAAAGTATTGAGTTCTCTTCACCTGGAAGGCTGTGAACTTAAAAGGGCTCTGACCCTCAAAAACCCCGTCGTGGTTAAGCCATCTTTCTGGCCGATAATCATCTGCATCGTCCCCCCATATGGATATCATTCAGCCCACGGCATAGGGTTGATAGGCCACCATATCACCTCATCTCACTCTAAATCCATCTGGCTATTTGTCATCTGATAAACACATCTTTGCGACCTGTGCAAGCTCCAAAGATTTGGTTTCAAAGCTCAAGTACCACACCAATATTGATGATAACTTCATGTCTTCTATTAAGTTGGTTTAGAGAAAGTTACTAACCACAGGAACTGCAGGGTAGAGTCTGAGAGTTTCTGTTATAGCTGCATGGAGATATTGCAGCTTTTTTAAGGCATCCTCAGTGATACTAGCTGCGATGTTGCTATAGTTTTTATTGTCTTCCACCTTGACTATTCTTTATACTTCTTGTGCAACTTTTTCCTGGACATGAGGATGCTTGCAAAGCATGTAGAAAAACCACGAAAGTGTGGTAGCTGTAGTGTCTTTCCCAGCAATAATGAAATTGAGTATTATGTCCCTCAGGCACTTTCGATCGAATTCGTTTAAATCCAAAAACCTTGACAAGAAGTTTTCCGTTTTCATCTGCCAATATCATTTACCATTATATAAGATTATGACTATAAAAGAAATCGAGTGCAGGGCATGTACACTTCCACTAGTACGTTTAAACTGATGTAGAAAATAAAGGTTGCCTTCGTAATTCACTGAGGAGTCATGTTGCGAAGTGGCCAGTTTTTCAATTTTGCTATGTATTAGCTTATAAACAAATTAGTTACTTTGATGTTGTTCTTCATTTTTCCTTCAGATCCAATATTCAGAAATCTCTTTATCTTCCATGTTGTTCTCCATTTTTTTCTATATATATTGTCTTGGATTCAACACGATGCCCTGCTTTACATTTTATGTTCTTTGAATTGTTTATGCTGGATGGTTGGTGATAGAGATAGAGATTGACTTCTTGCTCCAATTTCAGCACCAAGAGGAGACATAGATAGATATTAACTTCTTGCTCCAATAATTGCACTTACTCAGGTACAAGGCAGTGAGTACTTCTGTTTAATTTCCATGTTTTAGATTGTTTTTAGTCAAGTTAATTTTGTTAATTCATGATTGATTAATTAATTAGGGTCGGTCTATTTCATCTATTTGAAGTGCATTCATTGTTCCTCATTGTAATTGTTGTGTTGTGTTTTTATTATTTTGATTCAGATAACTTCTTCGAACTCCCACATTTCTGATAAGCATTAACGTTTTTATTTAATTAAAATAAACATAGTTATTTATATATATGTAATAATGCATATGTTTAATATATATTTTGAATATTTATACAAAAAAGATCTGAGGCGAACAAGGCAAACCGACGTCAAAAGAAAATTCTACATCACTCTAGTTCATTGCCTTTCTCTTACAGGGTAGAGGAGCGGCGTCTAGTAAGTAAACTCATATGTTTAATTTCATTATTTTATTTTTACTCAATACATTCAATTAAATGTTTATATTAGTTGGTTTATTATTTTAACAATGTTTTGTAGGAGGGTTCAAAATTTCCAGAAATCGACATGTTCAAGGATGTTTATGCACTACTTGGCAATGAGGTGGTTGTGAAGTTGCATGTAAGTTTTATTCTTTGTATTTTTGGATGTTGTCACTTCTATTGTTTTAAAAGTTATTAATTTTTAATAAATTGTTTTATCAAGGAAATGATGGTGGAGAGGCGGGATGCCTACATGGAGCGAGTGGCCTCGCAGCATCCCCCAGAAACTCCGTTGGAGCAGCTCACAATGGACGATCTTGATTCAGAATTACATATTTTGACGAAGACATTGGAATCGCTAGGTCCGAGACCCGGAAAGATTGTTCAGGGGATGGGGAAAGCTGAAGTTCATGAAGTCAACACCTCATCTTCAGTTTCGCAGCGGTCTGTCGAAACCGTTTCATCATTACAGTCGAAGTGGAGGAATTACAGAACGAGTTAAATGCTGCCAAAGCGCTTGAGGCAGAGCGGAAGGCCCGAGAGGCCCGGGAGGGGGAACGACAAGTACAAGAGGCAACTAGGTGGAATATGTTATTAGGGGCTCTCCAGCAGTCGGGGATTAATTTTTCGAGCTTCCCGCTACTGTCGACAAACCATCAGCCACCACATCCCTAAAAAATGTACTGATGTGTTTTTTTAATTTGTAACTGATACAGTACGGTTTAAAATTTTTAATTTGTAATGGATACAGTATAATTTTACATTATTAATTTGTAAGTTAATAGTATTTAACTAAATTAGCAAAACCCCTCTATGCGTGAGACGCTTAATAAATATTTCAAATTTAATTAAAATAAATATTTGAATTAAAAGATTTCAAAATTATTAAACAGAATTTTAAGCGACAAAAATTTTTGTTGCATAAGAATAGATCAAGCGTGTCTGGATCGACAAAACCTGTGTGACAACAATAGAGTGATGAATATTGTTGTCGCGTAAAGAATATCTTGCGCGATGAAAGGTTCGTCACCATTGAGTTAAGCCGACAAAGTCTAACGCGACGAAAGGGTTCATCACGATTGAGTTATGCCGACAAAGTTTAATGCGACGAAATGGTTAATCGCGTAAGTATATTTTGCACGAAGAACCATTCTATTTCTTGCGTCGAAATGAGCGTCGCGCAAAACAGTATTACGCGACGCACCCTTTCTCAACGATCTTTGTTGTCGTCGCTCAAAAGGATTTTGTAGCGACGAAGATTTATTTTCGTCGCACAAACGCTTGCGAGACAGAGATGTGGCGACAACCTTTGCGCGACAAATATTTTGTTGCCCAATATTTATGGCGACGAAATGTTGTCTATAGCGACAATTTTGACTACGGCCTTCCAGGTGAAGAGAACTCAATACTTTCTTTTATTATATTCGCAGTTTAGTCTGCGATTATGTGTTTATTGCTCGCATTAACCACTGTGTTTGTATACAAAATCTTACTACCCGTTGGATGATAATGAAAAGAGGCTTCATTTATGAATATGGTGGGCCTGACGTTGCTGAATGTTCTAATGATGATCCTAGAGCTATTGACGATAAGATGTTCCAACTAGCAGTTGTGCAAGCTAAGGAGATTGATGATCACAGTCGAGGTTTTGAGGTGCGCTCTCCCTGATCTCCTTCTTCTCTTGTTGATGGTGCGGCGGAGTTTTTACCTTCTCATGCTTGCTTGGGTTCTTCTTCCCCTGTTGGTGGTACTTGTTTTACTTTTGTTGTAACTACTATGCAGCAAAAGGGTAGGGATGTTTTTTCTGTCGTTCTGTCTTCTCTTCAGGCCATTGGAGGTGGCTCCTCCGTGCTTCCGGATCCCCGCGTCCTTCATCCACGGATTAGTTGGAGAAACCTATCCCTGAAGTGATTCACATTATGTCATATGGGAAGTTTTGTTGGTTTACCCAGCTCGACATGCAGGATGGTGCACGTAGGTTGATCAACGAATGGCACTAGCGGTCAGTGGAGAGGCCTTTGATGCCTGATCCGAGCGTTCATCTTGATGTTGGCCTTAGACATATGGACGGGATGAATCATCTTACGTATGCGGGGGTGATGGGCTCGTATTACCAAGCTAGTCGTAATCAGGTGGCTTCTCTGGAGAGGGAGTTCGCGGTGTTGTTGTTGGTGTTTTTTCAGGTCCTTTGTCAATTTGACATGCTGAGAGTGCGATGCACAAAACAAAAGAAAGCAACTGATTGATCTAAAATCATACTGCAAGCTCACGATTATCTATTGAGATAGATAATGCCAAGTACGGGTTGAATCCCAAGGAGAGCTATAAAATAAAAAAACTAATATTTAAATCTATCTTAAAACTTAACCTAGTTAAAAAATAAGTGGTTGATGAGGTGTTTGAACTAAAAGCTAAATAAAAACTAAGTAAGCAAATTACAATCAAATGTGAAAATACTTAGGGCTTTAGAAATCACCACCATGGATTGATGGCTCTCTTAGGCTAGTCTCAAGATTATATTCTTACAATCATAACTCATCCTTAGATAAGTTCTCACCTCACCTAAGAATGGAAAATTGTACAATGAAGCTTATGTAATCAAGCCAATTGAATAATCATATCTAAGTATTATAAGCATGATCTAAAAGCATAAAAGGGATTCATACATAAATGAAACACCTAATATCTAACAAATCATGTATAACCTTATACTATTATGATCACACTTAAAACATTAAATGGTGGGGTTGTTAAACTCATACTAAAGAAGACATCTTTAGTCTATGACTTTTAGAAAGACGAAAACAAGAACAAGAAATGTATCCATGATTATGAAAAACAAAACTTCAATCGACTTCATTAAACATTGACATCCAAGTATATAGATTATGCTAATCACAATGTTGGTCTAATTTACATGGAACAAAATACCTTCAGAATAACTAATTGAGATCATTCTCCCATGTGGCTCACTTACACCCTAAGAGGGTGTTTAGCCACTCATAGTAAACCTTAGGTTTCTCATGGTGATACACATAAGGAGAATGAAATTCAAACTTACAAGTAAAACTTCAAAGCTTTCAATCTCTAACTCTGGATTTTCTCTCATTTTCCAGATTTCCTCAGTATACTCCAAGCATGAGGTATTTATAGATGGAAAAGTGTGAGATGGTAGAGTGGGTGGTGGAATAAAATAAGAAAAAGGTAAGGGAATATGTTGGAGAATGGATTGTGGAATAAAATAAGGGAAAAATAAAATAATATGGTGAAATAAAATAAGAAAAAAGATCAGGGAATATATTGGAGAATAGATAGTGAAGTGTGTAGAGATTTCTTTTGGTATGATGAAGTTGCCATGTGGATGTCCAAATTTTCAAATTAATTTTCTCGAGATATGTAGATGATGGTGCTTTGTGGATTTGACTTCATGGACCTTGGGCTTGAAAATCTTTGGTAATGCATGTGTTATCTTCCAATGGGCTTTGTTGTTAAGCTTAGCCTTATTGTGTCATTTAGTGCACATTTGATGATTAATACTTGAATTCATGCATTATACACAAAATACACGTAATGAGAGTTTTTTATTAGATAAAAGAACATAACAAATACAGAATTGGGTGCTTAAAATGTATCATTTATAAGGCTATCAGCAACCAGGGTTGCTCGGGCCTCGTTGATTAAGGTAGAGGGTGCACGGAATCATGATGTGGAAAGGGAGCTGTATGCTGAGAAAGCAACTCATGATGAGGTTGCATGTGTCGTGGTTGAACAGTCCATCAATTGCTCGCTGAGAAACGGGTGGAGCAATCTATGGCTGCATTTGACGAGGTCAAGGCGGATACATCCGCGATGCTTACCATCGCTGAGGGACGACTTATTCCGGCAAAAAAGGAACTTGCTTCCGTCAAAGACAGGCTTCGCATTGCAGAGGTGGCAGATTGGCATCAAATCGTTGATGGACACACTGAGCTTCTTGACTATATTGTGGGGTTTGGTGTTGATTTATCCCAATACTGTCACTTGGTCGATCGAGCCTTTGAAAATGAAAATGGTAAAGAAATTGTTTCAGGTTCTTCGATCCAGTAGTTGAATAACCATTGCTTCATTCTCCTTGCAAAGAGAGAGCCCATGCTAGTGATGCGGTTGCCTTTCGTCCGTCAGATGATGTCACCAACGATGTTGGGATTGCCCTCCGCTTTATCTCTCACTCGTTTACCTTCTTCTCCGAATGTACTAGAATAGTTTTATTAATGAAAAGAACTATTATTCTTGGTATTCCTATCTGCATAGTCGTAATTTGTCTTGTTGACTCGTCACATGTTGCTTGTACCTTTTTTAGGTTAGTTGTAGTTGTCGAAGTAAGTTGCGCTGCATATCTCCAGTTTGATTTTTTCAACTGGCCAGGGAGCCGTTACTGCTACATTTTTATCATGTCTGAATTTCTTGATCTGAATTCCTTTATGGCTACTTTTATGTTTTGACACATTAGTAGACTCGAAGTGGGTTGACTTTAACCTTTCTTCCTGATGTGTTGGAGCTTATTTGAGCAAGTTGACTTTTCCGTCTCAACTTTTACTTCATATTGGTTGTCCTAAAGTTTTTCGAGTAAGTTGGTTCGTTCATCCTACTTTCATTTCGTTGGTCTGATGTGCTAACCGTCCCGAAGTTATTTTTGTTCGAGTAAGTTGACTTGCTCATCCAGCTTTTACTTCGTTGATTCGACGCATTGATCTCCCGAAATTGTTTTTTAACTAAGTTAACTTGTTTATCAAACTTTTATTTTGTTGGTTCGACGTACTTGTCGACCCGAAACTCTTTAAACAAACTTGACTCGTTTGTCAACTTTTACTTCATTTGTTCGACGTACTAGTCAACCCGAAGCTCTTTAAGTTGACTCATTCGTCCAACTTTTACTTTGTTGGTTCGACATACTGGTCGACCCGAAGGTCTTTTTAATTAAGTTGACTCGTTCGTCCAAATTTTACTTCGTTGGTTCGATGTACTAGTCGTCCCGAAGTTGTTTTTTAACTAAGTTGACTCGTTTGTCCAACTTTTACTTAGTTGGTTCGACGTACTAGTCGATCCGAAACTTTTTTAATTAGGTTGACTCATTCGTCCAAGTTTTACTTCTTTGGTTCGATCTATTAGTCGTCTCGAAGTTGTTTTTTAACTAAGTTTACTCGTTTTGCCAACTTTTACTTTATTGGTTCGACATACTAGTCTACCTGAAGCTCTTTTTAATTAAGTTGACTCGTTCATCCAACTTTTACTTCGCTGGTTTGACATACTAGTCGTCCCAAAGTTGTTTTTTAACTAAGTTGACTTGTTCGACCAACTTTTACTTCGTTGGCTCGACGTAGTAGTCGACCCGAAGCTCTTTTTAATTAAGTTGACTCATTTCGTCCAACTTTTACTTCGTTGATTTGACGTACTAGTCAACCCGAAGTTCTTTTTATTTGAATAAGTTGATTTGTTCGTCCAACTTTCACTTCGTCGGTTTGACATACTAGTCAACCCGAAATTCTTTTTATTTGAGTAAGTTGACTTGATCGTCCAACTTTCACTTCGTGATTGATCAGACTAGAAGTTTATTGTATATATCCGACTCGTGTCCTGATTTTTTGGCTTGATATGTTTATTGCTCTTATTGTCGAGTTTTGATGCCTTAATTCTATTGTCTATGCGTAAGATGGGGATTCTAAACTTGTAATTTTATTGATATTCCCTTCTCAGTATTCTTGCCAACCCTAGGGGTTGTTTTTCTTAAAAAGTTACTCTAAGTTGTAGAGTGGTTTGCTTCGTCTGTGTCTTCAAGTCACTGAATTTTTTATTGGTTTAATTTGTTTTTATGTCTCGTCTTTCGTTGAAAATGTCGTCGTCGCTAATGGACTCGAGGTGCTCTCCAATTCAGTAGTCGAGCAGTACTGAATTATCTGATCATGCTCACAACAGTGCCAAATTGTCTAATCATGCTCACATCAGCGCCAAGTTGTCCAATCATGCTCACATCGGCACCCAATTGTCCAGTCATACTCACATTAGTGCCAAATGTCGAGGTCTAATCGAGTCTGTTGTCGTTAGTTTCGTCGTTAGTATTAGAGGTTAGGCTTGTATCTGCTAGTAGGGTCTTCGAATTGTGTTAGTTGACTGGTGCAAGCTTCTCCATGTTCTTTTACAGTGAATCGGTAAAATGGTTTGTCTAGTTTCGTTTGGCGTTTATAATGCTGCTTCGATGTAGATCAACTCGAGTGGTCTGGTTGCTTCTTCAATTGGATTAATCATTTTGTTCCCCCCGGGCATGCAGTGTAGGGCGTATATTAGTTCCCTGGGCTGTCCTTTTGATCCCGTAGTGATATATGCTTTTCTTTTCCCTTGAGCTGCTTGTCTGGCATTCCGATGAATTCATCGAGTCGTCCTCTCTGATCCCAATGCTCAATTTCATCTTTTAGATTGTAGCAGTCTTTTGTATAGTGCACGTGATCCTTGTGGAAGGAACAACATTTACTTTTGTCTCTTCCTTCTGGGTCTCCTCTTATTCTGAGTGGCCAGTTAACGTCTTCCCATTTCGCCATATGTTTCAGTATATTGGTCCGGCTTGTTTTATAGGCCGTGTACGATTTGCATGTCTTTTTCATCACACTTGTTACCTGCTCGTGTCTGGGCCTTGCCGACTGCAGCTTCTCAGACTCTTGCTGGTTGGATTCGAGCCTCCCATTATTCTGATGCCTCTTCGACTTAATGTTATCCTCCTGGGGTCCGTCGTCTCTTCTTTCCTCCCTCATTTCCCGCTTCTTTGAGTGGTTTTCTATTTCGTGGTAATTTTTCTTCCTGACAGCTTTCATCTCCTCAAGAGTAATGTATTTTGGGTTGTTTTCAACAAGATCGCCATGCTTTTGGGGGTTCCAGGTTGAGAACATAAAAAGGGTCATCTTTTCAGTCCGATAGTAAAAGTAGCGGTGATTGTGTCATCGCTGCATCCGTGGATCATTGTCAGCTCATTACTAAAATGAGTGACGTATTCCCTTATTGTCTCCTTGGGGTTTTGTTGGATGTGAAGGAGGTAGTGTGGTCCTTTCCTCATTCGCTGACTTTCGATGAATCTTGTGATAAAAGCGGTGGCTAGTGCCTGGAAGAAGTCTATTGACCTCGGTGGTAAGTTGTTGAACCAGTTCATTGTCGCCGAGATAAGACTAGTCGGAAACGTTCTGCATAGGATGGACTCCGTACTCTCCTTTAACGCCATCATGTGGTGAAAATGTCACAAATGATTTGTTGGGTCGGTGGTGCCATCATATGCCTTGAACTTTGGTGGGGTGAACTTATTTGGCATGGGAGTTATAATGAGGGCGTCAAATAAAGGCGGCTTGGCTAGCTCGTGCAATATATTGGGATCCGTGACTCCGATCCTAAACGAGATTTCAATAGGTGTTCCTTCACTCTGTGGAGTCTTACCTTGGGGAAGTTCATTGCTTTCAAGATTTCCTTGTTGAAGTTCTACAGGAACCTCGTTGCTTTCTCGGGTTTGATTGGTAGAGTTTTTTGCTGGAGCGACGCTTGGATAGGATCGGCTGACTAAGTGCACTCTTGAGTGAGTTTCTCCAGCATCTTCATCATGTGGTTCATCTGGGTCATAAGCAGATCTACCCGAGGGTCAGTGGCAGTGTCGTCAAATGTCTGGGTTGTTTGAGCTACTGCATGTTGTGGATCTTGATTGTCTGGTGCAATTGGCCTGTGGTCACTGATGAGTCTCGATCGCGAGCCACTAGCAATGTAGTGTCAGTAATGGGAGGGTTACTGTTATTATCGCTGGGTTGAGGGTCTGTAGAGTGCTCCATATATTCTGATAGCTTGTCGATTGCTGATCGGATTTTGGTGAGTTTTGTTACTGTGGATGTTTTTTAAATGAAACTTGTCGTTCCTCACGAACGATGCCAAACTAATGCTTCCAAATCTCGTCCTCTTGTGAGTTTGACCTGCAAAACAAATGTTAGACTGCCGAATACCACATTTTTGGTGGCAGAAGGCACTCTGAAGCTTAAGTTGGCAACCTTGTCAAATAAGAAAGTAAATATGGACAAAACTTAGTTAAATTTGGATACCTTGGTCAATTGTTCCTTTTACCTTATAAAAATGGTCGCGGTTAATTCTTTGCGTGACTTAAGCATGTGAGGTGCAACGGAAGGAGACGTTCTTCGCAACAATCTCATCCTTTATGAAGATGTGTCTGTTGAGGCGTAACTCTCTCCACGACTCTTTTCTTATGTAACGTTTATCTTCTTTATGAGAGAACTCATGCGGGCCAGGATTTGGGCCTTAATTATGACTTCTTTTGATGGGCCATGTTTTGGGCTTTTATGATTGGTTTTGCCTTCTTGGGTTTTACGAGCTGGCCCAATAAATGTGATACCTGATCCTCGTGATGGATGTTTTTTCCACATGTATGGCTGTGACGGCGGTCTATTTTGATGTATCATCAGGCTTAATTAAGAACATCTCCACCCAATGGGGTGAAAAAAAAGATTAGTTTTCCTCCTCCAAGAACATATTCACCCGTGGGGTGAAATTTATATTTTTGATCTCACACGTTTACATAGGGTGTATACATTCACGCAGTGAACATAACTATAATCCTTATCTCCCTCCACTTTCCCACCCATCATTCAGAGTGGAGGGAGATAAGGTGGACCATCTCCTTAAGGATTGTGATTTCGTTTTTCGAGTTAATTTTGGTCTCCTAATTTTAAGAAATATTTTTTGTGTAAAGAAAAAACATAAAAAAATTGAGGATACATGAAACATATATAATAACTTTTGAGGCTATAAGAAATATGTGCAATAAAAAAGATGTAAGTAAATAAACCTATTAAACACAAGAAATGAAGCTTAAATACCTAGTAATAAAGACATCCAAAATTAGGAGATCGAAATCAACTCAAAAAAACAAATTGCAATCCTTGCTTGCAAGTGTGTTAAAATGTCAGAAAAATCAATCATAATGCTACGACTTATTGGAATGTTTGTAAAGCAGTAACGTGCCTATATTAAATTGTTACCCTATCAATCTGATTTTTCAAATATTTCATTTTAAATTTTATTTACGTTAATAATACAGTCATCAATTAAACTTAGCAAGTGTCCAAAAGCTCATTTTGGTATAGACTTGTAAAAAAATGTGCCAATAATTATCATGACGATATGCATGGGAAAGGGATCAGAGTGCATCATGGAGCGAGTATATAAGGAAGTGAGCTCAAAGAAACGTTCAACTCCATATGTTGTGTGTTGATACAAGGATTACTTGCATACAACTACAATCCTAAAGCCAAATCACCATTAAAAAAGGTCTTTGGTTTGCTCTCCCATTTTATTGTGGGTGCCTCCATCAGTGGTAGCTTTAGAAGAAGAACAGGGTATGTGATGCAGTCATTTTTTGCTCCCTGCTCTGACTTGTTCCCGCTGGCCTGTTTGACCTGCACAAGTAGCACACGTGAGCCACAGACCACCGTGGGGTGGCCGATGGCACTCCGATGCTAAAGTCAGACGAGGCTCTAAGGAAGGTGTAATGTTGTAACAAGGAATTTGTAGCGTACCTTTGCTTACCAACCTCATGTCTTATTTATAGTGAAAGGAGTCCTGGGTTAATCAGGCCATCATAGGCGTAGATTAGGGAGGAGATCTTCATGGAGACCCAAAGCTAATTAGAAGTCGTGTTGTAGGAGAGAAGTTTCATGTTAGCTATGTGCTTCCAGATACGCGAAAGATAGTTCCCAATCCGAGAGCATTCTGTGGAGGGGAGTTTCCCTGTGTGGAAGATGCTCTAGTGTTTGTTTCCTAGTTGGAAGCAAATAACAGTTGTGGTTGCATATCTGAAGCAGATCCTCGAGATACTTGCCTGAAAATAGCTTACGGGTATCGTGGATAGCTGTGAGATGTGTGGGCCTAGCGTGCTGTGAGAGTCTGGGATCGCCTGGTAGGTTGAATTGAGCAGGCTAGAACTGCTCGGGCTGGATCCGTATTGGGTTGTTGCTTGAACTAGTGGTTCCTCGAGATCATCATAACACGTGTACGGCTCAGGGGTGTGACCATTTTTATGTATCATCAGCTACTCCCCCCGAGTTAGTGGGCCATCACATTGGTTTGCTAAGTTGTATCTAGTAGGGATGTGTCGCTCATAATGATTGAATCTGAATCATTGCTTAAGTCGTGCCCTGCATTAATTGAACGTGCGTTGGTTTGGCGGAAAAGAGGCGAAAACCCATCGCCTATATAGGTCATCTGCAGTGCAGCGTCTGATTATTCTACTTTTCTTGCTTTCGAAGATATCGTTCTGATTAAAAGAGTTTGTTCGTCTTCCCCATGGCTCGAGAAGATCTTCTTGATGATGTTGTCTTGGTCGAGGGCCTAGAGTTTTTTGAAGACAGGTTGTTGTTTAAACCTAGCCTTGTTGAAATTCGTACTAGGTTTGGAGTCCCAGAGGATTTATCGTTGTACCTTCTAACAGGCGACCAGACGCCAATGTCGCCTCCTGATGGTCTTATTTGTTTACACCGGGGGTTTGGCGATCACGCTGCAAAGTAGTGGTCCTGTGGCAAGCCGTCGTAATCAGTTCAGGACTGACTACGCTACCACCATCCAAATTATCTACACCTGAGTGCACCAGGCTACAAACTTGGGAGTGTTTTGACGGTCGCGCTGAAAAGCAGCAGTCCCGTGGCAAATCGTCGAGAGCAGTTTGGGACTGACTGGGCTCCCACCTTCTAGACTATTTACACCCTTGCGCTGAGTCTACAAGTCTAGGGTTGGTGATTCGGCGGCCACGCTGAAAAGCGATAGTTCTGTGGCGAGCCGTTGGAATCGGTTTAGGACTAATTAGGCTCTCACTTTCTGGACTATCCACACCTTCGCATTAGGGGCTACAAGTCCAAGGTTTGATCAAAAGCTTTCGTCCCTAGTTGTCACTAGCTAGGCTTACCTGATTAGGTTGGGGAATCACCGTCCGCGAAGGGGGTAATGATCCATGGTAAGTCGTTGTCACCAAGCGCGATAGCACTGATTAGACTTCCACTTCCTAAACCGTCGATGCCCGTGCTAGGTGGACTAGGTGTCTGGATGAACCAGAAGCTATTGTCATCAGTCATAGTTGACTAAGCTTGCCTGGTTTGAAAAAAGGTTTCATTTGCTAAGGGCGTGTGAACCTGATCCATCCGCTTGGCACATGGTGTGGAAGAAGTTACCTTAAACCAACTAGTGATTTGTAGGTACTATTCGTATGCCAGGGTTGACTAGGATATTCTATTGCTCATGCAATGCATGCGACGGGGTGTTGTTCGATTATCAGGTCGGGCCCATGGGCCCATAGAGGAAGCGCTAGCGTTTCTTGCAAGCGCGTTGTGTGTACATGTAGATCTGCGGTGACACGTGTACGGTGCAGTTTGTGTGATGGTTGAGTATCGGTTACTCACCCTCAATTGATGGGGTTGCGTGCAGCACCATTAATTAACTGACGTGTTCTGCATAGTTTCCTTGGGAACCGTCGCCTTCCTATTTTCCCGACGTTATTCAATGCTTGGCAATTAATGATTGAGTGCCCGTTTGATGAACCATTACGTCTATATAATGGTGTTTTCCAATTGTTGTAGGTAGTATCCTTCGCATAGTTTATCTCCTGTAATGTTTTTTTTTAAGAAGACGCTTTGGGTTTTCCAAGGGTTTTCCAAAGGCTGAAATTGTATCTCCGTGTCTGGAGTCTCGAAGTGTTTTGATGTTTATGCCATTCAGGCAAGGCAAAAGTTGTCGTTATGCATGGTCACCTGATATGGGTAGGCACGTAGTTGATCTGCTGAGGTCTCATAATTCCTTTTCATATCACAGAAACGTAGTACAGATTTATTACCAAAGGAGATGCCCTGGTGTTACACCGTACCACTTGTATCCTCGTGCGCTCAGATCCCGCGGCTAACCAGTGGTTGATCGAAGTGTCGATTGATGTGCGATGTCTCTGGGTGTGGTATCTCTCAGCCACACTAGGTATCACATGTGTGAAAAGTGGCCTCCTTTGGCAACATTGTGAGACTTCTTACAACCATCTTATTCGCCTGCTTCAAAGCCATTCGAGGAAGTGAAAAGGTGTGAGATGTTCCTGAAGGAGATCAGAGCCCTTTGGGAGGTGTTCAATGCTGCAACAAGGGTGTCTCCGTGAGGTGATGTGGCGGAGCAATCCAACTGCTCAATCCTTTCAATCCCCACTTACATTTTGTTTTTATCTTGGGAAGGGGTCGAGCATCTCCCATTATCTTGACTCCACCGTCGTCTTTGGAAGGGGTTGAGCAACTTTTATCTTTCCTTTCACCTGCAGATTGTTCGCAGTATGTAATCTTTTGTATCCGCCTCAGGGCATTCGCAATATGTAGTTTTTTGTATCCGCCTCAAGGTGCTTGTTGTTACATCTTTCCAATAATCAATAGAGTTTGTCTCTGAAATTCTTGTTTTATTTCTTAAATGATTGTGAATCACATAAGTTTCTTAATAACTCTAAACTCAATATTGACTACGGAAAGGGAAACAAACAACTTAAAGCAAACTATTTGTTGATGGAAATAAACTGATTTTGGCCTCGAAGCGAATTCGGATAGCTTTCGCGGATCATTTAGCGAACTGTGGAGGTTTTACATATCACTGAGAGTAAACCTTGCAAAGGGGCGGATCACCACACCGACAAAATGTCAGGGGGTGTGTTTTCGCTTGTCATTGCTATCACGATTTGCTGTGCGGGAGTGTTGACTGCTCCTGTACCGCTCAAAAATTGTGCCCCTTCCGTCTTTTGGCCTTGCACTGGGTTAGACTACTCTGCATAATGTAGCTGGATCTGGGAAAACTCTATTTGTTTCAGTGCGGCGTAGTGGCAGCCTCATGCCGTAGGTTGGTCCCCACGTATTGTCCCTTCCGAGTTGTTAGCAGTATACTTAACACACTGGTGAAGGGTGGAGACCACTGCTTTCATTTGGTGTAGCCACGGTCTTCCCAGGATGAGGTTGTAGGACGATGGTGCGTCTACCACCATGAAGTCCAGAAATAGGACCTTCCTTAACTGTGGCTCTCCGGCTACTGTGGCTAGCCTTATCCTTTTTTGAGAGTCATCTCGTGCTGGTAGTAGCGTAGATGATTGAAGGGATTGGTGGTCCCATCGTAAGAATCTAGCTTCGAGGGAGTGAACTTCCTTGGGAGGGCCTCATTCATTATCCAATCTACGAATGGTGGGACGGAGAAGCGATATAGGACGTCAGGATCATGCGCTCCTTTGCAAAAAGGATCCTTGGGGTCGATCCTCTCTGTCCTGGTGGCTAAATCAACGTTAGCTACACAACCTCCCTTAGTCCAATAGGAACTGGTTGGGGCCCGACTCTCCTGCGCTTGCTCTCTATCGTCCACTGGAGGTGGAGGTCCGTGTTGTTCTTGGTCTCCTTCAGTAGCAGGTGGATTTTTCCTTGTGAGTGTCTCCACCGCCTTGATAACCTCTTGTAATTGGGATGCCAACACCTCGATTTTGGGATTGTTGTAGCTACCATTGGTGCAGGGGTGTTAATAGGCTGCCCGTGCATGGCAGGAATTGGTATAGGGATAGCCGGGGCGTTGGTCGTGTCCCTTGGTTACTTGTTGTGTGACTGATGGAGATTTTATTAACCTAAATTAATAAGCTAATAAACCCTACTTGTAATACCGCAAGTGCACGACTGTCTAACTGGTAGATAGTGGCAAATACGGGTCGATCCCACGAGGATTGACGAGACAGTCAAATTCTAGGACTTATTTGAATTAATTTAGAGTTGGGGTTACAGCAGATGAAAATTACTAAATTAAGAAAATGAAATTGATGACTAAAATTAAACTGATAAGATGATAGAGAGAGGATCGAGACATCAAATCCACCACAGGTTCTTCGAGATTTGTGTAATCCAAATTATTGTTTTCAAGAATTGACATGACTAACCTAAAGATTAATCTAAGTACACAATTGATTTCAGCAAAGGTATAAACCCCTAGCAGTGCGTGTCTTCTTACGACACACACAATCACAGGTTTTTTTAACTAATTCTAAACCCCTAGCATTGCATGTCTTCTTACGGCACACACAATCACAGATACAGATTAATTGATTAAAGCAGGCTTTGAACATCAATAAAGGGTACTTCTAACTACCGACTAATCTAGATAGTTAATCCGGATATAATCAGTGAAAGTAAATTATTGAAACTCAGAAATCAAATGTGCTTAACGTTCAAGTATATAGAAAACAATAAATTCAAATACAACAAACTCTAGGAAACCCTGTGGTTTCATCTTTGCCTCGACGCTGGGTCTAGAAGATCATGGTGGCGGTGGTCACAGCATCAGTGGAGTGTAAATAGCCAAACTATTTTGAAAAACAGTTTTCTCCCTCCAGAAAACCTGCAACTTCGTCTCCAGAGAACCTGCTTTGCACCGCCGCTGCTGGTTGCTTCACCTATGCCTTCTTCGTTGTTGCTAATCCTTCAAGAGCGAAAGAGAGATCAAGGAAAAACGATAGAGAAAAAGACAAGAATGAGGACGAGAACGGGCGAGAGAAACAGCGGCGTTGCTCCCTGTTTGCTGCTCCTGTCTCAGTGGTGGTGTGCGAGCTGGTCCGAGGTTGATCAGAGGAGAGGGATTAGGGAGAGATGGTGGAGTAACGTGAGAGAGAGAGTTCTGGCGATGATGGTGGTGTGTGTGGGTTGTTAGTCGACTGTGAGAGAGGAAAACAGGGAGCACGTCCCTGTTTCTCCTCTGTTTTGTGCGCAAGCATGGTGATGGTGGTGCTCGGTGGTTTTGGCTGCTAGAAAAAGAAACCGGGAGAGAAGCGGTGGTTGTGCGTGGTTTTGTTGACGCATGAGTTGAGATGAAGGACCAGAGAAGAAAAAAAAAAAAGAGGAGGACTGCGGTGATGGCGAGAAAAGGAACGTGGAAGAAGAGAGAAGAGAGCTTTCTCTAAAAATGGGGAAGACCTAAATAGGGTTCTCTTATTTCCTTGGGCTTGGGTTTCTAGATTAGCTTTTTGGGTTTGAGCATAGGTTAAATTAGGTGGACCTAGGTTTATTTGGGTTATGTTTAGATATATGACCCTCTACTTTGTACCGCCGCTAGAATCAATCAATTTATCATTCCCTAAATTGTCGACTTAATGCGATTTCATCGTTCACACTCAAATTCCTACAAAGACATGAAAATGAAATAATTAGAATAAAATATACTAATTGAAACACTAACATATATAAATTAAGGGATATATTATGTAATAATTACGTGAATATCAAATACCCCAAAACCTATATTTTGCTAGTCCTCGAGCAAAACAATAAAAATAAAATTCTAACTCACTTTCGCAGGAATCATCGGTTGCACTTACCTTAAACGTGCAACAAGGCTTTAAACCGCTAGATTACCTCTAGTGGACGAGTTATAGTCTCGTGAGGGTTTTCAGAAATGTTACCCACAAACATTATGACTCAATAAATTTTCCAAAACATGGTAACTTGATCTATTATCCTCAGAGAAATAATCTAATTGCCAAATTTTCAGAAAACAATTAACATTGTCAGAATAATATATCAACGAGTCTAACAACGATTTAATAGTACCCGAAGGTTAAATAAATTTCTTCAATTATTCTCAACTCGAAGTGTGTGTGTGCATAGCCCTATCAACATAACTTTCTTTTTTCTCAGTAAATATACAACTAGATAACCTTTGGATAATATGCTTCGACTACAAATCTCTCTTGTCACTCAGAAATGAATCACTCAGAGATTGGTTAGTTATCACTCAGTTTATATGTGAGAAAAAGAATAAATTATGGAAAGACAAACATCTCACATATAATAATAATGAAAAATAGACTTTTAAAAGAATGAAATGAATATGATCTCATGGACAGGAATATCAATTACTTTGAGAATGTTGAATCAGACGACGTAGTTCTTGTCTATTTAATCTCCACATCTATGAACCAGACTTTTACTTAAGATCAATTAGGTCTTTATTAGGTTGTAATGAGGCTAAGATTTTGGTTAACAAGAATTGAGAAGGAAATGAGAAAATTATCTGAGAATGGATACACCCTTTAATAAATACGCGGGGCTCTGAAGAATAAACCAATGTTGTACACCATCAATTTTTCTTCCTTCGAAATTCTTCTTCATATTTTTCTTTTTATTTTTCTTCGAAGCATCAATCTTTTTTTTTTTTTTTTGACATGCTTTCCCCTTCTGCACAATAAAACATTTTAGTCCCAAGGATTCATGGAATATTTAGTTTCAACTTTTTTTATTTGCCCATTCCAAAAATATATCAACTATACACATTCTCAGAGACATTGGGTAAGGATAAAAACAGTATGAGATATTACTCCCTAACTGGAATAGGTAATGGAGATGGGGTAGCAAAGAAAAAGTTTATTTAAAGGCTCAAAGGGCTGCAAGCGGATATTTATTATTAGGTAGGCTAAAAGGCTAAAGAACGGTTCAAAGAAAAAATTGCCTATATCACTTCTTAAGCTCTAGTCGGTATTATGACATCTCAACTAAATAAATAAAGAAGTTATAGTGTAATAATTCAATTTTAACGACATTCTCAAAGAAATCAATATAAGAAACAATAATAATGAGATCATCAACGAGGTAATGCAGATTCAAGAAAAGTCAGAGTTTATTTAATAACCCTCAAGAAAAATAGAATGTCTCAAAACTCACAAGGGTTAAGTCTCCACTATTATTCTAAAGTTTTTTAATTAATATTTTACTGATTAACTTCAAATTATGCTAACTTGGCTTATAGTGCAAGAGTGGTCGAGTTGAAAAAATATCATGAAATATATTTAACTTAAAGATAATATCAAACCATATGTTTTCCTATTGATATATCAAAGTGACAAATGTAAGCATGCATTCCTAAAATTTTCAAGCATACTTGAAAGCATATCCTCTTCATTGGAAAAAAACTTAGATTTTGAATGCATTTTCAAATCGAAAAATTTTCACACAATCATAATTAACTATGTATTCAATGGAGATTGAGTAGAATACAATAATCAACTGTGAAATACATTTTAGTTCAAATTTTTTGAAAAATGCAAAAAAAACTCATAAACCTCACCCCCAAACCTAAACCAAACATTGTCCTCAATGTATAAAATGATGATCATGACAAATGCAGGAAAAAGAAAAGATGAGAGTTAGAGTGATATTACCATGGGAAAGTTTTTACCAATTTCGACGAAATCGTCCATCAATGAACGCTCAACAACATAAGAACTGTGGACTCGTCATAATAATTGATAAAAACAATACAGGACAATAAAAGATATACAAATGAAATAATGAAAAAAAATTACATGTATACGTTGTAAGTCAAAATTGTTACGGAGCTAATGAGTATGAGTGAAATGCAACTAGAAAGAACTCGAAAATCAATCCAGACTAACCATAATGATACAATTGAAGCTAGGCTGCCTCGTAGGAGCCCTTGGTTTAACGTCGTCAGCCCGACATATATTCTTCCTCATAAATGATGTACCATAAAGTGAAAAGGAAGAACATAGTAAACACTCTCCTCAAAAAAGGGCAAGGAATCATATAGCAACAACCTAAAAAGTTGAGGATCCGTCCAATGAATAGTAGCAACCACATGCGACACAACGTATACTAACACATCCCAAAAAGCTACGAAGGCGCCATGCAAAATCATAGAGCAAATGCAAATGAAATCGCATTCTTAGAAAATCCGCGGGAACCTTGAGCAGAAAGGGGTCACAAACAATGATATCTAGCAAATGACTCCTACCTACTCCTAAAAAGGGACATCCTAGGTCAGGTTGCAAATCAGAAGATTGAATATGTATCACAATAGGGTGGTCAAAACTGAAATCATCTCTTACAAACAATGGATCCACATAGGTAGCATCAGTCAATATGAAAGGGATGAAAAGAGGTATGTCTATAGATATATCGGATGGTACAGGTTCATCATAACAAAATGAACTACACCAAGATGATGAGTTAGACAACGCAACAACACCCCCAAACCTAGAATTAGCACTACCTATGGCATGTAGTCTCTCCAAAGAATACTGAGGATCATACTTCATGTAAAAGATACTAGGAGGACATATATCAAATGGGTCATCATGAACAGGCGGAAAAGGGAATGGGTAAGAAAGCCCAATAGTATCAGCATAAGGGCTCAGTTTTGACTCACTAAGTGGTAGGAGTTCCACTTTAGGCTTCCATGTGTAACCCGGATCCATAATAAGGGTTGAATCAAGCAAAGCATTCACTTCCCTAATGGAATCATCAATATCGAAGTCTAAACCGAAGTGAGTTAAACATGCTGCTAAGGGATCATCTGATACAGACTGCAATAAGGAATTCTCCACCGAACTCTCAATCATGTCAACTTCACAAACATCCTCGGGCTCGGGAGGTTGTTGACTAACATTAAAAACGTTGAGTTCGACGGTCATGTTGCCAAAATGCCAATTTCATAATTCCATTCCTGCAGTTAATAATGGCATTGGATGTGGCAAAAAATGGTCGACCCAAAATGACTGGAATGTGACTAGAGAGATTGTGAACAGGTTGTGTATCAAGAACTATAAAGTCCATAGGGTAAAAGAATTTTTCAACCTTGATAATCAAATCCTCTATAACACCAAGGGGGACTCTGACAGACCGATCTGCCAATTGCAGTATTACTCTAGTCGGTTTTAACCCACCGAGACCTAATTGCTCATAAACAGAATATGGCAATAAATTAACACTCGCCCCTAAATACAATAGTGCATTATCTATCACATGATCACCGATAATACAAGAAATAGTCGGGCAACCAGGATCCCTATACTTAGGCGGGGTTCTGTGTTGAATAATTGAGCTCACTTGCTCGGTGAAGAAGGCTCTGTTTTGCACATAGAGCTTCCGCTTTTGTGTGCAAAGATCCTTCAAAAACTTGGCATAGTTAGGAACTTGCTTGATAGCATCGAGTAATGGGATATTTATGTGAACTTGTTTAAAAATTTCCATTGCGTCGTTTACACTTGTTCCTTTCTTTGCCGGAGCTAACCGTGATGGAAACGGTGCCCTAGGCAAATAAGATGCCTGAGTGGGGTCAGAGTCAAGAGGCACATCTTTAGAAGATGAGGCTTTATCAGCCTCTTTGTCAGATGGAGATGCAACCTGCGTTGACTTAGACGGAGATGCAACGACACTCGAATCAAGCCCTTGTACCCGATTGTCAACCTGTTTTCCACTCCGAAGGGTAGTAATAGATTGGATATCTTCATGGTGTAACTCAGATGTACTACCAACTGCGAATTGACCCTTTGGGTTTGGAACAGGTTGACTAGGAAAACTCCCTCGCTCTTTCTCCAAAAAGGACCGAGTAATCTTACTTACAGCTATCTCAAGTCTATTGAGGTCTTGAGATTGGTGTTAAGTCGTGGCTTTCAACTCAGATATTTCCTTAGAATGCTGTTCAATTATACTTTCTGAGCGCTGCAAAAACCGATTAACCGTTTCCTCTAAACTTGATGTGTTGGATGGAGGAACTTGGTTAAGGTGGGGCCTAATAGGGCTAGAGGCTTGAGAAACCTGGGAGACAACAACAGGTCCCCCTTGGTGTGGGCCATGGGTCCAAGAGAGACTTGGATGTTTGGCGAACCCTGAATTGTAATAGTTAGGTTGCAGATTATTGCCAGGTCACTGCATCGCATTAAAAGAGTTGACTTGCTCAGCATAGTATGCAGGATAATCTTTTTGCAAGTCGCAATTAGCTATTGAATGACCAGGACCCGAACATGCAGCACAGACTTCAGATGAAGCGTTTGCGGGAAGTACAGGTTGACTCAAATTCAAAAGTGCATCTATGTTTTGAGTCATGGTCACAACAGTCGTCTCTAACTTTGAAGCAGAAGGGGGTTGAACAGATGTATCTCTAACTTCATATAGATCGCCCTTACGCCTATCAGACTCCTTTCTCGAATAAGGATGATGAACCTAAAAAGGATGATGAACCTAAAAAGGTAACAGGGACTTCAAAGAACTTTTCGAATTCTTGTCGGACAAGTCTACTTTTAGAATCACGCACCCAGGTATGCATAAACTACTGGATAACGAAGGTTCAAAGTCAACACTCCTAAACAGGCTTCAATTTTTAATTAATTTATTTATTTAATGTAAGTCTAACCGCTATATGAAGTTGACCTAACTCTGAAAAATTAAAAACAACGGGACCCCCTAAATGACACCTAAATGATGCACAAACAAAATGAATGCGAACTGAAATTCAATTCAATTTACCTACCCGTGGGAGAGGCACGGTAATTTCCTATCAATCTGCCACTACAGAATTGCTCTTACTTCCTTTTCCACTCTCTAGCTCAAAGTGAAATGCCAGTTCAAGAACTGTTCCCAGATGGGATATGTTTCTTCACTTGACCACATTAAGCTATCAAACGTCCAAAGAGGGTTCCTATGAGCGCCACACCTGTCCTAGATAATTATCTTGCTACAAATTATAAATAGTGAAGGTTTAGGTTCCTAACCCTAAAATAGATGGTGATTAACCTATTCGCGGGAGAGGGCACGAAAGTTTCAACTCAATCCTGCCACTATTCAAATTTGCATGCAATACTATCTAGAACAAGCTAAACACAAGTGATCACACAGAAACCGCGTGCAGATGCGGTGGGTAGAAGTTACCTCCGGCGTGAACTTCTTTCGGGTTACTTGCGACGCCGGGTAGAAGTCGATTTCTGAGAGTTTCCTTGTGAATCGCAATATTTCACTTCGTTCGCACTTGAGCTCCTATATGTGTGACCGCCTGCAAAAATAATTCAATCTCAAACAAATAAAACAAATAAGAAAAGCAAATAAAACAAATAAGAAACTGACTCGTAACACTGTTCCTTAAAAGAAATATAAACCTAATTTATAAACTATCAAAAACAACCCTAGCTTTCGATTGTACCGTTACAATCCCCGGCAACGGTGCCAAAAACTTGATAGAGTTTTTATTAACCTAAATTAATAAGCTAATAAACCCTACTTGTAATACCGCAAGTGCACGGCTGTCTAACTGGTAGACAGTGGAAAATACGGGTCGATCCCACGAGGATTGACGAGACAGTCGAATTCTAAGACTTATTTGAACTAATTTAGAGTTGGGAGTTACAACAGATGAAAATTACTAAATTAAGAAAATGAAATTGACAACTAAAATTAAACTGATAAGATGATAGAGAGAGGATCGAGACATCGAATCCACCACAGGTTCTTCGAGATTTGTGTAATCCAAATTATTATTTTCAAGAATTCACATGACTAACCTAAAGATTAATCTAAGTTCGCAATTGATTTCAACAAAGGTATAAACCCCTAGCATTGTGTGTCTTCTTACGACACACACAATCACAGGTTTATTTTAAATAATTCTAAACCCCTAGCATTGCAAGTCTTCTTACGGCAGACACAATCACATATTCAGATTAATTGATTAAAGCAGGCTTTGAACATCAATAAAGGGAACTTCTGACTACCGACTAGTCTAGATAGTTAATCCGGATATAATCGGTGAAAGCAAATTATTGAAACTCAGAAATCAAATGTATTTAACGTTCAAGTATATAGAAAACAATAAATTCAAATACAACAAACTCTAGGAAACCCTATGGTTTCATCTTCGCCTCGGCGCTGGGTCTAGAAGATCATGGTGGCGGCAGTCACAGCATCAATGGAATCCATCTCAGCATGAACACGCATCCCAAAAAATAGTTACAAACGCTATGTGGCTGCTCAGAATAAGCACTGGGTGCAAATAGCCAAAACTATTTTGAAAAATAGTTTTCTCCCGCCAAAACACCTGCGCCTTCGTCTCCAGTGAACCTGCTTTGCGCCGCCGCTATTGCTTGTTTTTCCTACGCCTTCTTCATTGTTGCTAATCCTACAAGAGTGAAAGAGAGATCAAGGAAAAATGAGAGAGAGAAAAAGACGAGAAGGAGGACGAGAACGGGCGAGAGAAACAGAGGCGGTGCTCCCTGTTTGCTGCTCCTGTCTAGGTGGTGGTGTGCGAGCTGGTCCGAGGTTGATCAGAGGAGAGGGATTAGGGAGAGATGGAGGAGTAACGTGAGAGAGAGAACTCCGATGATGATGGTGGTGTGTGTGGGTTGTTAGTCGGCTGCGAGAGAGGAAAACAGGGAGCACGTCCCTGTTTCTCCTCTGTTTTGTGCGCGAGGATGGTGATGGTGGGGGCGTCTGATGGTGGTGCTCGGTGGTTGTGGCTACTAGAAAAAGAAATAGGGAGAGGAGCGGTGGTTGTGCGTGGTTGTGTTGACGCGGGAGTTGAGATGAAAGACCAGAGAGAAAAAGAACAGGACTGCGGTGATGGTGATGTGAGGTGGTGATGGCGGGATGATCGCACTGTCGGTTCTCCTATCAAGCGAGGATCGCCGGCAGGGTGGATTAGCTTGGGGTGGCCGATGACAGTCCGATGCTAAAGTTTGACAAGGCTCCGAGGACGATGTAATGTTGTAACAAGAATTTGTAGTGTACCTTAGCCTACCAAGCTCATATCTTATTTATAGTGCAAGGAGTCATGGGTTAACCAGGCAATCTTAGGCGTACATTAGGGAGGAGATCTTCGTGGAGACCCCTCTCTAATTAGGAGTCGTGTTGTAGGAGGGAAGTTTCATGTTAGCTCCGTGCTCCTAGATACGCGGGAGATAGTTTCCAATTCGAGAGCATTGCGTGGAGGGGAGTTTTCTTGTGTGGAAGATAATCTGGTGTTTGTTTCTTAATTGGAAGCAAAGAGCAGTTGTGATTGCCCGTCCGAAGCAGATCCTCGAGATACTTGCCTAAAAAGGGCTTACGGGTATCGTGAATAGCTGTGAGACGTGTGGGCCTAGTGTGTTGTGAGAGTCTGGGCTCGCCTGGTAAGTTGAAGTTGAGCGGGCTGAGAACCGCTCGGGCTGGATCCGTATTGGGTTGTTGCTTGAACCTGTGGTTCCTTGAGATCATCATGACACGTGTACGGCTCAGGGGTGTGACCGTTTTTATGTATCATCAATATGAATAACAACAAACAGTTTTATATAGTCAAACCTCACCCAAATCCCCTCTGCAACATCTCTAATTCCTCATCTCTTTAGTCTCGCTCTCACAGCTTCGAAGCCAATCTCAATTTTGATCAATCAAGGTACGATCTTTAGATTACCCATTGCATCGATCAGAGAGGAAGACCCAATTCAAGGCTGAGCAAAGCATTGCGTTGAATAATTTCGACGCGGGTCGATCAGAGATCAAATATCAGATAGGAAAGGGAAGGCCAAATATTTTGGTTGATAATTTCGACGCAAGTTGATTAGAGATTGGAGAGGAAGAGGAAGACTAGAGGTTTTGGTCGACAAATTTCGATCGAAAAATAGACTTTTGTTTGATGATTTTTGTGTTTTTTGCGAAAAACAAAAAATTTTACGAAAAAATCGAAATAAATACCTTGAAAAATGTAAATTTTCTTTTCGCCCTTTATTTTTTTGTAATTAAAAAAATGAAAATTTCGCACAAACTCATTCCTTACCTCCCCCTCTAAAGTACATTTTCAGTGGCAATCTTGCTTTTTCTTCTCAAGAAAATGACAAAATGATTTTCTAATGAAACATCAATACTTTGGGTTCCAGCGGCTATATTTTATTGGTGTTCATAAGTAAAATTCATTCAATTCTTTATATTCATTAGGGAGTTCTGAGGGTGACCAAGATTAATTCAAACCATATTAGAGATTGGGGACCAGGGCAATCAATTGCTTTGGTAATAATGGGTAATGGGGTTCCATTGTTTTAAGTTTAAAGTTTAGATACCCTAGTAGGAGAGCCATTTAAAGTTGAAAAATAAGGCTTGGCCCCATTTTTTGGGGTGGAGCAGATATATGGCGCCGCTTCAATGGCATCTTTCGTTCTGGTCGGAGGCGAAATTACCAAACTCATATTCCGGAAATACCGAAACAAAGGAATTTCACGAATGGTTTTTCTGCCACCCTACCTATTACCTCGTGTTTGTGGGAGCGTTAATTAATAATTGGGTCATTTGTTCTAGTTGAATGTAGTATATTTGAATTTGAATGTAATGTAATAAACCTTTTAATAATAAAGTTTTCAGCCATTACAAAAAATTTAATTTGCATTTAACATTTTAAATGTAATTTACATCAAACTAATCTAGTTAACTAAATTGTTAAGGATAAATATTGTGGATTTTTTTTTATACTGCTATGCATAAAAAAAATTATTTATAGAACCAGTAGATATATATGTATTATTACAAAAAAAAAATATTATATACTCAATGGTGGGAACTAGTTAAACAACAATGGATTTCATAATACAACTTGCATTGGGGGAAAAATGCATTTCATTTCTATGACTTATCAATAAGTGTTTAACAAATTATATCGCAACCTGTAATGAATTTTTTAATCCATAATTAGCTCGAACCGATATAGAAAGTAGTTGAAGTCATCATGATCATTCAATGAACATCAATCGAAATGATATGACTTGGGGTTTCTTAGTCCAAATATTCTGGTTGCACATCGAGTATGTTATAAGTACCTTATTCATCTTCAACAATCATATTGTGAAGGATAATACATGTCTTCATAACATTCCTTAGCTGATCACGATCCCAAAATATTGTATATCCTCGAATACTTGTAAAACATTATTAGAAAATTCAAAAGCAGGTTCAATATATATTTGTCACACCATTGTTGCATTTGGATGAAACTTTGTTTATTTTTACCTTGAAGGGTTGAAAATGGTGTTGACAATGGTTGTCAATGTAAGAGATATTTTATAGGAAAGATAATACCCCATATTATCATTTCCACCATGATAAAATTAACTTTCAATGTTCTTCCTTCCACCAATCTTGAAAATAGATTAGACCAATGCAACACATCAATGTCGTTGTCAAAAACATGCATCATATCCATAAATCATATGAAGCTACTACTTCAAGAACAATTGTGGGGTTATTAATGTGCCTCATAAGTTTTGCATGTTATGTTGACTACATTTTCAAAACTCAATACTTGTAGTCCAAGCTCCCATGCATGCTCAAAATGCTACACTTTCCCCCAAATGCCAAAAATCTTCTAATATTGTTATCATTTAGTTCTCAAAGATATTAAGCTTCAAATAACTCAATAGTTGAGTTAAAAAATCTTTTTAAAGCCTTAAATATCGTGTTTTTACCCATGCATAACTAATTGTCTAAAAAGTCAGTTGCAACTTCATATACTAAGATTATAAATACAGGATGTGGAGAAACAATTTTTGTCTTGTTCGAAATTGTCTCAATAAATAACACATACAAATACATTTGATCCTAAGTAATATAATTTGCATATTATCTTATATGGTCATTTTCCCTTAGTTTTTTCCTATTTTTTGAGACACCACAATTAGACTATTCATCCTCCTCCATAGATTGCATTTCACTTAGCAAGTATGTGAAAAATTGGAAAATAACATAGTAGTTATATCATTTTTTTTATTCAGTTGACTCATATATTATTAGTATTATTACATTTTTCTATTCGGTAATGGGCTATGATGATGATGATTATCCCTAACCCTTTCCACCCAAATGCAACTGGCAGGGATCAAACCCTGGACCTGTGATTTCATTCGCCACATGCATACCACTGAGCTGATATTCCGTTCGCGACAATCTTATGTTATTCCTCTTGTGGATGTTGACGTAATATGGAAGATTATAACATATTATTTTTTAGTGGTTTATCTTATTGTTTTAGTTTTCAACCTATAAATAGGTTTATCACTCATTTGACATCGATCAATAAACAAGTTTGATTTGTTTATCTTTGAAATCATTGTCACTCATTTTTTTTAGTTCTTGTTTAAAAGTGTTTTCTATGAGAAACCTTTGATCAAGTGGTATCAGAGCAGTAAATCTGGATTTAATAGTTTAAGGTCTCAACTTGATGACAGCTTAAGGTTTCATGTGGAGAACTTGTACTACTATTAACTTAAGAAAAATAACTATAATTGAAGAAGAAAAATGAGACACAAAGCTTTGGAAGAGAAATAATTGAATTTTTTTTATTAATAGATGTCAAATGAATATATGAGTTAGGGAATAGATTGAAAATAAAGTAATAAAATGAATGTAAACCACTAAGAGCAAATAAATTAACATTTTATGTTTTGTTTCATGTGGCACAATCCTCCATTTAAATTAACCTCAACACTAGGAATAAATGAGGATCACCAATATGATATGTAGTATAATCCCCCATGAACATTATAACATAAACATGGAGGATGAAAATGATGGCTACCAAAAGAAAATGTTGTACAATCAATAATAATAATAATAATAATAATAATCGATGCTATTAAAGTCAGAAGAAACTTTTGGGGTATCTAAGACACTTATGAGTTGTCACCCGTTCACAATTGGTAGATCAACAATTCAAATTAACTGATTTATAGGTTTGAAAATATCAGTGGTTCAAATTATAACCTCTCTATCATATCCCTCTCTAAACGGTGGAGAAAGCAAAATAAACTTTTAGGGCATGCAAGGCAATGCTCAAATGCCACTCACTATTTTTAGTAGACTAATGATTCAGAATAATTGCCTAAAAAACCAATGATGGAGATTGTAACATCTCTTTCCACTCTCATTTAGTAGATTAATGGTCCAAATTGACTGCTTACAAAAACTAAAGTGGAGATTAAAATATTTATAAGCTAAAAAAACCAATAATGGAGTTTAAAACATTTCTATCATATCTTTTTGGACGGTGAAGATTGTAATATTTCCATCTCAAAACCACCATGGCACAAGCAAATAAAGTGATGTGTTGATTCGTATATGTATGGTGGAGATTAGATCTCAATCATTGTTGATTAGTGAATCAATTTATGTAAGATACTTACTGTGCTTTATTCTACAAATCCAAAATCTGTCAATCAATTTTCTACTAATTCAACGCCTTCATCAGATGATTGATACATTTCCACTGAACGATTGTTTTTAATTATTGGAATCTTCAAGCAATCCTTCGTCCCTCGCTCTCGCATAGTTCTTGCGGTTATCTATTGGGTCCTAAGACTAGAATTCCAATTAATATAATGAGTTGAAAACAAATCGCAATTCTTCTTGATGTATCTCAACGAAAAGATATGAATCAAGAAACAAGCCTTTTGCCAAGTGACATCTAAACAACATTAAAATCCCCAAACAAATTGTCTTACGCACTCCCTGGTTGGAAAAAAAATTTTGGAAACATGACGTCACTTTCTTTCCCTTCAAATCTCTTACCATCTAAGCAAATAGTGTAAACCAAAACAACACGTCTGGGTATGCTACAACTCTTACTGATTCAAATCCGATAGTATTACTTGAGAGTGATTTGATAGAAATCATAAAATATATATGTTAGTTGAATAAGGAGAAGACTATCCGTTTGTTCTACGTCAATGAAGTTTGGCTTCTTTAGCCTATACCAATGACTTAAAAACTTATTTTCACCATTAGATTTGGATCTACCACATGTTATACACATTTCTTTATAACTTGATTGTATAATAATGAATCGACAACACTAATATTCACTTATTTATTCCATCAATCATATATATATGTTGAAAATGGAAGATTAGTGTTGATTCTTTTCTAAAATGGGACACATCGTGTCATGATTCGTCTTTCTCACTATAAAATCACATTGATGGTTTCTTTGAGTATGCAAAATCAGAGTCTCCCTCCCACTACATTTTAATCTCTTAAAACATTACTGACCATTTTCTTCGTGTTGCTCTCATGCATTTCTCCCTTCATCTCTTCTAACCTTTCATGTTTTCAATCTACTATGCGACTCTTCTTTGACGTTAAGAGAAGGTTTGGATGATTTGGGTTCTTCATTCAAATATTTTCTATTAAAGAGTTTGGAGATGTTTCAAATATAAGTTTTCAATCATTGCTTCATCTTTCAATCTTGCTCGGTCTCTTACTCAGTTTAGGGCATCATTGTGATGTTTGTTATTGTGATATTTTTCCAATTCTCTGTGTATAAAGTGTTTAGATATTTTGAGTTTTGTTTGCAGGAAAAAGGTTGCATGGTGAAAAGTTTTAACTTTGCTAAAATAGATGGATGGAGTAGCCTTACTCTTACTATAGATAAAAAAAATGTTGATATAGTTCATACAAATGAGGAATTTTAAAAGGTTTTATCTATTTATCAAGTATGGATTAAATTTTGTGTTTTGTCTAAAATCATTAGACTTTTGTATAACCACAGTTGGGTTAAATATATTCGAAAAATGCCAATAAAAAAATTATATTATGCCACTGCTACTAAGGAGGACAATTTTACATACAACATAGTAAAATTGGCTATATAAGATGGATGTTATGAATAAGATTTAAATTTGACTATTCTATCACTATGTGTATTGCTTCATACCAAAATATATATTGTTTAATGATAATTCTATTATAAAGTCTCATTACAAAAAATGGGTTGTGTTTGGGATTTTTTTTAATCCTTATGGTCAAACCATGACCATCATTTTTCAACACACATAATCTCACATATGTTGCAAAGAGCCGTAAACACTTTTTTTTTTTTTTGGTATCACAACTTCACACTATTTTTTGTTAGGATGAAGCATAAATAATCATAATATTGTTTATGGTTGGAAATAGGCAGCTATGGCCTTTGTTCACAATTTGTGAGAAAAACAATCCTAGAACATAGCCAAAAAAATAATACTCTAAAATATAAACTTTAAATATATATTCCAAATTATATTCCACAAAAGGAAAATAAAATTATGTATCTTTACCTTATCAAAACAACTATATGTTGAAAGTGACACATCTTTAGTCACATGTGCAAGATACTTTGGCATAGTCTTATACCTTGACGTGAACATGTCGTATAAGCACATAGGCATGTCTCATGAGGGAATGTCCACCGTCATGAGAGAATATCCATTATAATGTGAAAAAAAGATATCTCAAATTTAACTTTGAATTGGTTCTCCAAATATTTTGCCTCCAAATATCTTTTGACTCTTCATTTGAATTTTGGTAATCCATAAGTTATTTTGACTTGTATTCATTTGCCTCATGACTTGGTCCACCTTATTGGACTTCAACCATCTTAGACTTAATAATGGGTAATAACTAAGTTAACTTTAAGGGTTAGGTGAGAGAGTTTTACAATAAGGATTTTCCGATCTGAGTTTTCCGATTGTCTGAGTTTCAATTTCAAGTAAACTCGAATCGAACTCGATCTTTCATTCTCATTATCGATTTTCAATCCTCTTTCTTTCGATTTGATTCTTCCTTCTTACATCTATCTATCCTTACAGTTTTCTATTATTCCTTTTTACCCTGCTAGCCCATTTTCGAACCATCTTTTCTATCAGTTTAACAATTTTCATCTCCTTCTTTTTCCTCAATCCTTTGTGATTCTCCAACTTTGTTTCTTGTAACTGGTTTATGTTTTTTGCGTTTGTGTTGCAGGTCTCAGGCGTTATGTGGACTCCATCTTCTCAGCTTCTTCACATCAAACCACACATACTTACAACCATGAAACCCAAATCCTTCTACTCACCTACAAATATTACATCCAAGAATCAAGAACCAACTGAGCACAGTTCTTCTAACCCATCAGCAAACCTGTCCAATATCATCTCCATTCACATCGTCCAACATCACCCCCATGGATCTCTCACATCCAAACGCATTTTTGCTTCCACGCTCTATCCTCATGGATGACTCAGGAAACGCGCTAGCACTGATCTCATTAATATTTCATTCTAATTCAAACCCACCTCATAACTTAGATCCAATTATTCCTATTACTCAATACTCATTCAATAGATCAGTTGGGGACCAAATCATACACTATGTTCACATATATTGGTTACCACATCTTCATTCAATTGAGCGTTACTTAGATCTTGTCATGGGTTTAGGTGGTTGGTCGGTCTTGCTTGCTGTCGACGATGACGTGTTGTTGTTAAAAAGTAATCCTCCAAAAGGTTTGTCTTCCCATTCGAGAAACAATCAGGCTTTTGGCTGGATAATTGTGAGAATAATCATTGAGCTCAGTCTGAGGGTGTTTCCACAGAGCTACCTAGCCGGTGACACAACTCAGGTCGGTGATCCTCCTGGTTCGATGCTTGTAACTGTGAGGATCTTGGGCAGATTCAACAATCTCAGTCAGAGGTGGGTTCTGATATCTTTGTTGTTCCAACTGATTTACCAAGTCGGCAACAAAACGAAGATCTAAGGCCGATGAAGAACTGATTATATGGAGCTTTCAATGGATTTGTTAAGACAGGTTCACCGACCATGGAAAAGCCCATGAAGAACTCCGGACAAATCTTAGGAGACACACCGATGCCTGCCTCGTCATCGTCCGACCCCTCTCTGGTGGTTGCTGCGAATGGTGAGCAAATAGTTAATGCTGCAACTTTCAATGAAAAATTAAGACATAGTCAACCACCATGGTAACTCTTATTATGACGACTATTACATCAATTAATTTGACGGCTATGATTACAACTACACCTACACCTACACAGTTGAGGGTGGTCGTTATGAAGACAGTGTTAAGGGCTGTTATGAAGGCAGTGTTAACCACCATTATAAAGTCAACTGGGAATGCCGTTATGAAAAATTGAGCATAGCCGATATGAAAGGAACATGGATGGCAGTAATGGTACCAGTTACATTCAATTCATACAAGTTTGTGTTGTCCAATTTTCTATCAACTCTAAAGACAGTTCATCTACAACATCCGTTGGCGGTTACGGACAATGTTGACTTTATGGTTATTTGGTTTCCATCTGTGATGATTAGCCTACCTGGCACTATTGCTATCTACTTTTATGAGGTTGCGGCGACTGTTTTTAAAAGGACGCCTCCTCTTCCATGATGCTTTTAAGGAATGCTCGAGGCACGGAGTCTCCCAAAGCGTTTCAGAAATGAAGGCCCTCTCCCAAAAGTTCAATGTGGATATAATATTTTTTTTGTCTAAAACCAAGTCTAGCACTTCCAAGATAGATCGCTTACGCCGGAAACTGGGCTTCGCACATGGAGCATCAGTTCTAGCACAGGGACTAGCAAGTGGACTTGCACTTTTCTGGAAAGTAGGTATTAACCTTACTATTCTTTCTTCATGTAAAAATTACTTTAACTGTATTCTCGATGACTTTTTTACTTCCTCTGCATGGTCTATTATTTTTGTTTTTGGTGAACTGAATCTCGCTACTCAAAAACATTTTTGGCACTCCATGTCGAACCTGTACTCTAGTCAAATTTTACCGGGGTTATTATTGGAGATTTGAATGCTATCAGTCAACCTGGGGAAAAAATGGGTGGTAACCAACCCTCTTGTTCTAGTCTTAGTCACCTTAGGAATTTTTTTGATAGTCATCAAATGTTAGATTTCCCCCTTAACGGTTTTCAATTACCTGGAACAACAAAAGGAAAGACAAAATTGAGGTAAGGCTAAACTGGAACATATCATTGTCTCGACTGAGTGGTTGGACCTGTTCCCGTCTGCTTCTGCCCGCACTATTCACACCTATTCTTCGGACCACAAAGCTATTTCCCTTTAGTTAGTCTCTAACTTCAGTCCTAGTCCAAAACCTTTTAAATTCTTTCACATGTGGACTAACGATATTTCTTGTCGTCGGGTGATTCAAACCAATTGGGCCCCTAGACAACACCCCTCTCCGTCTCACAATATCCATCTCAATACCAAAATGCTTAGTTAAAGCCTCACTAGATGGAATAAGAGAGACTTTAAGATATCCAGCTGTACATTTGTGACACTCTTTCAATCTTGGATAAACTCCAAAATGATTCTCCTTCGAAGGACAATGTGATGCGGGTTTAACCGACCTAAATAAATAGGCTAATTTGACCCACTTGTAATAACCGCAAGTGCACGGTGTCTAACTGGTAGACAACAACAAGTATGGGTCGATCCCACGAGGAAGGTGGATTAAATTGAATTTAATAATTTAATTAAACAAATTTAGAAAATGGGGTTACAGTATTTTTAAAACTAAACTAAAAATAAATTAAAAATAAGAAAAATAAAAGAAAAGGAAAATATTGATGAGATGGATTTTGTGGGCTTGGACTCACCCATGAGTTAGAAAAAAATATTTAAATCTAAATTACTAAAATTATAAACGAGAAACTTTGGGGATGAGGATCCCTTGCTTACACCGAAGATGTGATCATTAAAATCAAATTCCAATCATATTAAGTTTCTGTCAAACATTAACAATTCATCTCAAGCAAATATACTTTTACCAAGCATTAAGTGTCTTTTTAAGGCACACTTAATCAAAATCTAAGCTTAATAATATTTAGCACATGCTTTGAATATTGATAAAATGTAAATCTAACTACCAAACATATCAATTTTTTTTATCGAACATGAAAGGTGAAAGCAATTTATCAATTTTCAGAAATAAATTGTTTATCAATTAAGCATTTAAGTCAGCAAAATAAATTAAAATAAATTATACAACCCTTTTGGTTTGTCGTCGCCTCGGTGTGGTGGTACTCAGCAGATCAGCAGGTGGTGGTCATCTCTGCACGAACACAAATCCCGAGAAATTGTTGCAAGTGTACTGGGGCTGCTCAGAGAGAAGCTCGGGGTGCTCTTATGCGCTACTGGGTGCCAGTAGCGCCCCTTTCTTTTCTTCTTCGATTTGAACAGGGAGATGGCGGGAATGGCGCCACTAAAGCAGGAGCTCGCGAGAGAGAGAGAGATCACCGGAGGATCCTGTGATGCTTTGGAGGACTCGACCGAGATTTGAGGATGGATGAGATCATCCGGTTCTGATTTGCGACGTTGTGACTGCCCCGCGAGAGAGAGAGAGATCAGCAGGATGGCGTGGATGCAGGCCTGTTGGACGTGCTGGCCTGTCGCGGTGGTTGTGCGCCGCTAACGCGCCCCTCTGTGGTAGTGGCGTTGCTGAAGAGGAAGAACAGGTAGAGAGAGAGATGGGAGAGAGGACGAGAACGGGTGACTGAAACAGGGAAGCGCTGCCCTGTTTCTGCTCCTGTCGCGGTGGTTGTGTTACACTGCTTGTGACAGTGAGAATAGGGGATGAGGAGATGGAGTGGTGTGCGTGGTTGTGATGGTGGTGCACGGTGCTTATGGAGTTGATAGGGACGGTGGCAGAGTGAAGATTTGATATGAAACAGGGTTGTCACGCCCCTGTTTCGTGGTGGTGGCGGTGCTCGGATGATGGTGGTGGCGGTTGTGCTGTCCGGAGGTGGTGGTGGTTTTGGTTGTTGGACGGTGGCGAGGTGAAGTGAAACAGAGTTGTCACGCCCCTGTTTCGTGGTGGGTAGTGGCAGTGGGAGGTGGTGATGGTGATGGTGATGGTGATGAGAATCACTGTGTTAGGAAAAGGGTTTGATTTTCTGCTTATTTTTTTCTTCCCTTCTCTTCCTCCATTTTCTCATCCATTTCTCTTGTATTTATAGAGAATGAACAAAATGAATAGAGATGAGATAAAAGGATGATTCATGGAGTGAATCAAATCTGGATATGGGATAATTGGGAGAATATTCTTTGGGTTGGATTGGGCTTGGCATTGGGTTTGGGTTTATGGGTTAGGTTTTGGGTTTGAGGGTTTGATTTTGGGTTTGGTTTTGAGTTTAGGTTATGGGCTTGGGCTATTTTCACCTCCACTTTCTCGAAAGTCACCATCTGGGATTGTACATTGCATTTTTCTCTTATTTCTTCATTAAGCTCTACATTCTACAAAAACACAAAAATTTAATAATTAATTTAAAATAAGATAAAAACAAGGATTAACAAAAATATAATAAGAGGTAATAATGTTATAATTATGTGATTATCAAATACCCCCAAACCTATATTTTGCTAGTCCTTGAGCAAAACAAAGAAAAGAAAACCACAAATAAAATCCTAACTCACTTTCGCAGGAATCGTCGGTTGCACTTACCTTTGAAAACATGTAACAAGGCTTTGAACCCCTAGATTACCTCTAGGGGACGAGTTATAGTCTCGTGAGGGTTTCCAGAAAAATGTTACCCGCAAACATTACTGACTCAACAAAACTTGGTCAAACAGTGTTTATTTTAAAACTTCAAGAAATTCAAGAAACCAACAGTGTCATTTTCGTGCATCAACAAATCTCCAAATAATTTAATATTCTCCAAAAGTTAGAAAAAAATTCATAATCATCCTCAACTCAATGTGTGTGTGTGAAAAGCACTATCAACATAATTGTTCATTTCAAAGTAAAATAATGACTAAATCTCCTGTAGAAAGTTTGTTTTGACTTCAAACCTCTCATGTCACTCACAATAAAGCACTCAGAGATTTGGTATTTCACTCAGTTTATATATATGTGACGAAAGAGTAAATAATGAAAAACAATCATCTCACATATAGTATTATGAAGAACGGACTTTTCAAAAATGGAATGAACATGATCTCATGGACAGGAATATTAATTACTTTTGGGAATGTTGAATCAAACACCATAGGTCTTGGTTATTAAATCTCCACATCTACGGAACCAACCTTTACCTAAGATCAACTAGGACTTTGTTGGGTTGTAACGGGGCTTGGGTAATGGTTAATAAGGAATGTCAAAGGATTCTAACAAAAATTTCTAGGAATGTATGCACCCATTCACGAACAATTAGGGCTATCAAGAATAAACCAATGTTGCGCACCATCAATTTTTTCTTCATTCTCACATCTTTATCCTCATTGAAGAATCATCATTTTTTTTTTCTTCAACCTTTTTTTTCACATAGAGGATTTATGAAATATCTCATATTTTGCTCTTTAATGCCCTTTTTACACCAAGTATATTCATCCATACACATTCCCAGAAAAGTTGGGTAAAGGTTAATGGGTTAACAAATAAAAGTTATTCTAAGGCTCAAAAGGCTACAAAAAGGTTAATGTTATGGGTAAGTTAAAAGGTTAGTTAATGGTCTAAAAAAAAAAATGCCTAGATCATTTCCTAAGTTCGGGTCAGTATTATGACATCTCAATTGAATAAGCCAAGAAGTTCTAGTGTAATAATTCAATTTTGATGTCATTCCCAAAGCAATTGATCAGAAAAATGAAAATAATGAGATCATCAACGAGATAATATGGACTAAAAAAAAATCAGAGTTTATGTATAACCCTCGGAAAAATAGAAAAGTTCAAAACTTTCAGGGTTAAGTCTCCACTATTATTCTAAGGTTTTCTAGTGCATATTTCACTCATCAAATTCAAGTTATGCTAACATGGCTCATGTTGCAAAGATAATCGAGTTGAAAAATCTTATGAACTAGATCTAACTTAAGGATCATACTAAACTTTTATACCAATATGTCAAGTTGGCTTGCATTTTCTTGAGCATAAAACATTTAAAATCCATTTTCATAATCGCAAAAGACCAAGTTTTCTTGACAGAAAAGCATTTTTTTAAGCATAAGAAAAGAAAATACTACGAAAAATTCACCGACTCGTGAACCTTACCCCCAAACCTAATCCAAACATTGTCCTCAATGTTTAACAAATTAATTCTAATAAATGAATGAAATAAGTACATGAGAGGAGGTTAGAACAGTATTACCGCGGTGAAAACTTTACCAATTTCCAAGAAGTCATCCATCAATGAGGCTCACAAACATGAGAATCATGGAGTTTTCATTAGAAATCGATAAAATGCAGACTCGACACTAACAAAGAAAACTAAAAAAAAAGAAAGGGAAGTTGTAAGTCAAAACTGTTATGGAGCTAACGAGTATGAGTGAAACACAACTAAATAGGGTACTCGAAAATCAATCCAGACTAACAACAAAGACACACAACTAAAGCTAGACTGCCTCCTAGGAGCGCTTGGTTTAACGTCTTCAGCTCGACATATATTCTCCCTCATGAATGATATATCATGAAGTGACGAGGAAGAACATAGGGAACATCACCTCCAAACCTAGTCTATGATATAAACGAGTCAAAAGGGTTAAAGAATCGTATACCAACAACCTGAAAAGTTGAGGATCAGTCCACTCAAAAATAGCAACCACATGCGACACAAGATATACTAGCACATCCCAAAAGTTGCAAGGACACCATCTAAAATCATATAGAAATTGTAAAGAAGCTCGCATTCCTTGGAAGTCAGTAGGGATCTTAAACATGAATGGGTCGCAAGTAGTAATATGCAACAAAGGATCCTCCCTTACTCCTAAAATGGAACATCCTAAGTCTGGATCCAAATCAGAAGATTGGATAATTTTCACATCAGGATGGTGAAAATTGAAATCCTCACTCAGGAACATGGGATCCACATAATTAGCCCTGGTCAATGGAAATGTGATGCAAGTAGATGTAACTATATATATATCAGGTGGTACATGCTCATCACAAGAATCACACAAAGATGTTGGGCTGGATAGCTCAACAACACCCCCAACCCTAGAGTTGACACTACTTATGGATTGCACTATCTTACTAGATATCTCTCCCGACTTCTTTGGAACAACCTGTTTTGAATTCAATATAGATGAAATAATAACAGGCAAAGTATCATCAGTACCTGATAACGCATACCTGAGGGTGTCAGGTAATTGTTTAAGGTCAAGCTCAGGTGGCTCAACTGATGGGACTAGTTTTGACTCACTGAGTGGAAGAGGCTCCACTTTAGACTTCCATTTATAACTAGGATCCACAATGGGGATTGAGTCAAGCAAATCATTGACTTCCCTAATGGAATCATCAACATCAAAGTCTAAACGAAAATGAGTCAAACAAGCCTCTAAATGGTCATGTGTATCATGAAAACAGTCAAGGGGAGACTCTAAAGAATGTTCACAGTTTGATTCTATGCATGAGTCACTAGGAAGACATATGTCTAATGAGTCAACATGGGAAGGAGATGTCTGTAGTGTCTCAGAATCTACAGGTTCATCAATAAATGAGGCTTTATCTGCCTTCTTATGAGAGGAGGATGCAACCTGTGTAAAATTGGGTGAGGATATAATAACACTTATGTCAGGCATTCCTACCTGATTGTCAACCAGTTTCCCACTCCTAAGGGTAGTAATGGATTGGACATCTTCACTGTCCGGCTCAGATGTGCCACTAATTTCAAATTGACCATTTGGGTTGGAAATAGGTTGGCTAGGGACTTCCTCTGACTCTATCTCAAGACATGAATCAGCTATCAGACTCAAAGTCATTTCAAGTTTCCGAATAGCTTGGGAGTTTTGTTGATAAATAACTGTCAATTCTGTGATATCCTGAGAATTTTGCTCAAGCATTTCTCCTGTTCGCTCTATAAAAAGGTTCAAGATATCCTCTAACCTTGATGTGTTGGATGGAGGAACAACTTGATGAAATTGAGACTCATTATCAGGAATGAAAGCTTGAGGAGTTTGAAGAGTGTCTAGAGGGCCTTCATGGTACTGACCATGAGCCCATGAGAAGTCAGGATGATAGGCTAAACCTGGGTTGTAATAATCTAAATATGGATCATAATCAGGTCGTCGCATGGCATTAAATGCATTGACTTTCTCAGGAAACCAAGATGGATAATCCCTTGTATTCATTTTTTTTTTAAATCACTAACTCTAAAAATATACACAGACTTGCACGCAATCAGCAACCAATAAATGCACAAGAAACATGCCTCCCTAAGCAATCAACGTTTTTGAGATCAATTATCTTTTTATCTTTGGGGGACAATTATTTCTTATGTAATCTTTATGACAGAGCAATGGGTGCTACAAGTTGATCTTAAGAGTGTACACTTTACACCGCAAAGTTCAAAATAATTAGGCTAGAGTTTTGTTTCAAAGAAACCGGATCATCACACAAGGGAAGGAAGTCACAATGGTCCAATTAAGTACTTCCTTGTGCTACCGCTCTGTAAGCCAATAGATGTGAGAACGATGTGATGTTAAATGTACACTTGAGACTTGTGTTCCTAACCCAAAACTGTTAGTTACACCAATTCTTCTTGTGGATCGTAGCTTACTTATGACTTGGCGTACCGGGTAAATTACCCTTGTGGCAGTGGCCTCTCGGAGTTCATTGAATGATTAAACCCATCGTCACTTTTAGCTTTGGTCAACACAAAAATTATTGGATTCACCTTGGTCTTGGTTGTCCTATGAACACCGTACCTAAAAGATATCTCTATCTGATTTTAATTATGTTTGGCTATTGGTTGCACACAGCTGGAGTGATGAGGTGTGGATATCAAGTCCCACCAGTTTCTATTTAGAAGTTGGGTATGCTTATTACGAATTACTAAAGTTTAGCATCCACAATTACATAATTTAAACAACCAACACACAATTGCAAACAATTACATAAAGCACCCGGGTCGCTAGTACATTGTGTGTGATAGAAATACTTACAATGTGCATATTCCGTTCTGCACAAAAAGTTAACACAATAAAAAAAATGTCCGACTTCTTTTTATTCGTTTCAATCAGCACACAAGCATATGCAATCAAATTACTGGTCTTGGTCTTAAAAGTCGGATTTCTAAATCATAAAAAAATTATTGGGTAACAATTAAAATTGTTTCCCTATAATTTCTTTTGAATTAGAAAATTTATGGTTTTTTTTTTTGTGATTAAACAAAATGAAAAACAGTAGAGTTCTCAAAAATTATTACACCCCACACTCGTAAAATGAGGTGAAAATAAAATTAAAACTCTTCTCACAAAAAAAAATAAAAATAAATAAATAAATAAAAATCCGCTTGATGTTTTGCAGGATCGTCCAATTTTCTCGAGAAGCGTGTATTCTGCAAAATCAAACAAATAAAACGAAATGAGTGTAAAAAGAACTTAGCAAAATAAAAATAAATTTTTTTTTTAAATTAGTGAAAATAAATCTTAAATTCAATTACACCGCTACCTTCCTCAGCAACGGCGCCAAAAACTTGATGCGGGCTTAACCGACCTAAATAAATAGGCTAATTTGACCCACTTGTAATAACCGCAAGTGCACGGTGTCTAACTAGTAGACAATAGCAAGTACGGGTCGATCCCACGAGGAAGGTGGATTAAATTGAATTTAATAATTTAATTAAACTAATTTAGAAAATGGGGTTACAGTATTTTTAAGACTAAACTAAAAAAAAATTAAATATAAGAAAAGGAAAAGATTGATGAGATGGATTTTGTAGGCTTGGACTCACCAATGAGTTAGAAAAAATTATTTAAATCTAAATTACTGAAATTATAAACGAGAAGCTTTAGGGATGAGGATCCCTTGCTAAAATCGAAGATGTGATCATTAAAATCAAATTCCAATCATATTAAGTTTCTGTCAAACATTAACAATTTATCTCAAGCAAATATACTTTTACCAAGCATTAAGTGTCTTTGTAAGGCACACTTAATCAAAATCTAAGCTTAATAATATTTAGCACATGCTTTGAATATTGATAAAATGTAAATCTAACTACCAAACATATCAATTTTTTTTATCGAACATGAAAGGTGAAAGCAATTTATCAATTTTCAGAAATAAATTGTTTATCAATTAAGCATTTAAGTCAGTAAAATAAATTATACAACCCTTTTGGTTTGCCGCCGCCTCGGTGTGGTGGTACTCAGCAGATCAGCAGGTGGTAGTCATCTCTGCACGAACACAAATCCCGAGAAATTGTTGCAAGTGTACTGGGGCTGCTCAGAGAGAAGCTCGGGGTGCCAATAATGTCATCACCAGCGAGCCGGGGTGCTCTTATGCGCTACTGGGTGCCAGTAGTGCCTCTTTCTTTTCTTCTTCGATTTGAACAGGGAGATGGCGGGAATGGCGCCACTAAAGCAGGAGCCCGCGAGAGAGAGAGATCACCGGAGGATCCTGTGATGCTCTGGAGGACTCGACCGAGATTTGAGGATGGAGGAAATCCTCCAGTTCTAATTTGCGGCGTTGTGACTGCCCCGCGAGAGAGAGAGATCAGCAGGATGGCGTTGATGCAGGCCTGTTGGACGTGCTGGCCTGTCGCGGTGGTTGTGCGCCGCTGACGCGCCCCTCTGTGGTAGTTGCGTTGCTGAATAGGAAGAACAAGCAGAGAGAGAGATGGGAGAGAGGATGAAAACATGTGACTGAAACAGGGAAGCGCTGCCCTGTTTCTGCTCCTGTCACGGTGGTTGCGTTACACTGCTTGTGACGGTGAGAATAGTGGATGAGGAGATGGAGTGGTGTGCGTGGTTGTGATGGTGGTGCTCGGTGCTTATGGAGTTGACAGGGACGGTGGCAGAGTGAAGATTTGATATGAAACAAGGTTGTCACGCCCCTGTTTCGTGGTGGTGGCGGTGCTCGGATGATGGTGGTGGCGGCTATGCTGTTCGGAGGTGGTGGTGGTTTTGGTTGTTGGACGGTGGCGAGGTGAAGTGAAACAGGGTTGTCACGCCCCTGTTTCGTGGTGGGTAGTGGCGGTGGGAGGTGGTGATGGTGATGAGAATCACTGTGTGAGGAAGAGGGTTTGATTTTTTGCTTATTTTTTTTCTTCCCTTCTCTTCCTCCATTTTCTCATCAATTTCTCTTGTATTTATAGATAATGAGCAAAATGAATAGAGATGAGATAAAAGGATGATTCATGGAGTGAATCAAAGCTGGATATGGGATAATTGGGAGAATATTCTTTGGGTTGGATTGGGCTTGGCATTGGGTTTGGGTTTATGGGTTAGGTTTTGGGTTTGAGGGTTTGATTTTGGGTTTGGTTTTGAGTTTAGGTTATGGGCTTAGGATATTTTCACCTCCACTTTCTCTGAAGTCACCATCTGGGATTGTACATTGCATTTTTCTCTTATTTCTTCATTAAGCTCCATATTCTAAAAAAACACAAAAAATTAATAATTAATTTAAAATAAGATAAAAACAAGGATTAACAAAAATATAATAAGAGGTAATAATGTTATAATTATGTGATTATCACAATGCCACAACCATTTCCTTGTCGGAAGAACGTCTTCTGAACTTCAGATTCGAGAGGAAATGTTTTCGCGTAACAAGTCTGGTTCTTCCTGGCTCAGGGACAGTGACAAAAACACCAAATTTTTTCACCTTACCTCTTTGCTTCGAAGGAAACGAAACTTGATCCTCCGCCTTAAAGATGGCAATAATGTGTGGCACTCCACATCTGAAACTGTTGGAGCAACAATTAATGACTATTTCTCTAATATTTTCCAATCCTCCAATCCAACTCCTGATCCGGGGATTCACACATTATTTAGTCTGATCATCTCGGAGGAAGATAATGCAACTCTGCTAGCTATTCCCACTGTTGCAGATATCCAGGCGGTTGTGTTTGGTATGGGTAGTCACAAAGCCCTTTGGCCTGATGGTTTTCACGCTTTCTTCTTTCAATATTACTGGGATATTGTGAAAACAGATGTCATAGAGGCTGTCATTCACTTCTTTATTTCCAAGCAGACGGATCCTAAGTTGAATGAAACATTCATTGGTATGATTCCTAAAGTGGACAATCCTATCTCGCCAGATAATTTTTGCCCTATTGGCCTTTGTAATGTTATAAAGTTATATCCAAAATTCTTGCCAATCGTCTCAAACCTTTGCTTGATAACATTATTTCTCCTAACCAGGGAGCCTTTCTCAAAGGTCACTTGATAGGGGATAATGTTAGCCTTGCGCATGAAACTTTCTATCAGATGAAACACTTTCGAAAAAAAAAAAACAAGGTTGGATGGCAATCAAAATTGACATGGCCAAAGCCTATGATAGAGTCGAATGGTTTTTTTTTGCTCAAGTTTTTAAACAACTAGGTTTTGCAGAAGGATGGATTGATATAATCAATCAATGTGTTTCCACGACCTCTCCAAGTCCTTCTCAATGGTTCTCCCTTTCATCCCATTAAGCCATCCAGGGGCATCCGTCAAGGTGATCCCCTTTCTCTTTACCTTTTCTTGTTGGTAGCAGAAGCGCTTTCACGCCTTCTCCATAAGGATGAAACTGAAGGGAGAATTCAAGGTATCAAACTCCGAAGACATTTACCTTTGATCAGTCATATGCTCTATGCAGATGATCTGATGCTTTTGATATTGTCTGGCTTTAAGTCAAGGTGTCAATTTCGATAAATCTTCAATTTATTACAGTTCCAATGTGCACCCTAGACATGCAAAAATGATAAATAGGATCTTGGGTACGAGGAGCTATAGTCTTAAGGATAAATATGTAGGATCTCCTTTTCTGTTTTCCAAGAAGAAAGCTAAGGACTTCCAATTCCTTATTGACAAATTTAGCGCAAAATTTTCTTCTTGGAAAGCCAAAATCCTCTCTCACGCGGGTCGCACTATGATGATTAAATCGGTTCTTAATACGATGCCCATTTACACAATGCAAACTTTCTGTTGCCTTGCACCGTCTCAACAAAATTGGACCACCTAGCTAGGGATTTTTGGTGGATGGGGCAACAAAAAGTAAGGCCAAACATCTTTGTACCTGGGATCAGATTTGCTTGCCCTATTCCCTCGGGGGTTTCAATATTCCTACTTGTAGGAATAAAAATCTTGCCTTAGTGGCCAAAAAAAATCTGGAATGCCCTCTCATCTCCTCAACACCACAAAACCCGTCAATTGAAGTCGCTCTATTTCCGGTACAAGAGTGTCACTTAGTTAGGAAAACCCCTCATTGGCCTTCTTTGCTTGGAGGAGGAACCTAACGACCCTTCTCAAAATGAAGAGCTTTCTTTTATGGAAAATCATGTATGGGGATCAAACTAATCTCTGGCTGGATTGTGCCCATGACCCTATCGATCCCAATCTTCCCCATTCTATTCGAGACCTTTTGATATCTTCTCCTACAGGTTCCCTCCACTGGAATTCAAAATTTATCAATTCTCTTTTTCCGAGTCTGGTGGCTAGGGATATCCAAGATAATTTAATCATACCCACTACCAATCCTGATAAACTCCTTTGGACATTTGACAAAAGAGGTAATTTTTCAATCAAAAGTGCAACTCGGGCTTTCACTATAGGTCATTTGGAATGGTCTTCCTCCCTTATCCCCCAGCCCACTTTTGCCTCTAAACTTTTGAGATCAATCTGAAGAATCAAAGCCCCTCCCAGTGCTCTCTTTCTCCTCAAGAAAATTAGCCATTACTTCTCACGAGAGACAATCTAGTTAGGATCCATATCCCTATCGAAGATAGCTGCGCTTTTTGCCATGCACAGAAGGAAGTTGTGTTCCATCTTTTCTTACTTTGCTTGATCATCTCTTGACTATGGCTTCTTTCCCCTCTCCCTATTAATTGGCTGCCTCGAACCTCAACCTTCTCTCTGTTATGAGAGTTTTCGAACTCATGTGAGATTCTGCTAAAACCCATGCAATGAATTCTGAAGAGATGCTTTCTCAGTTTATCGCCATCCTGATGACTATCTGGTATTTGTGTAACCAAACTATCTTCAACAATACCAAAGTCTCCCCTATGATTTTTGTATCCCATTGTCATAATCTTTGGGAGTTTTGGTACAAACAATGGTTCCTTATCAGATCCAACTCAACCACACCCCATTTTCCATCGATCCCCCAAATCCTGGACACAACCATCACAAACAAACTGATTACTTCCCGATCCTCTATAGATCTGGCCCTGGCCTCAATTGTCCTTTTTCCTGTTACGGTGTCTTCACTTTCACAGCTTGTCCAAGACCAAATCCACTCAGCCCACACTCACCGGCTTAACGTCAGAAGTCGTGTTCAACCATTTCTAGTCTGCCTTGATAGAAACACAATTATTGTTACTTTTGATGCTTGCTTTTTTTAGTGTACCAAGCAGAAGGGGAGTTGAAGTTTCAGCTACCGATTTGGATGGGCATGTTCTGGTTTCTATGGCCTGCCAGATATGCGACAAAGTTTCTGACAACACGATGGCAGAGGGATACGCGGTCGAAGCAGCCTTACTACTCATAGGCTCAAAGATGGAGGACCAGACTTCTACTTGGCGACTCTGCAGCCCTTATTGACCTAATTTAGGGGGCGAATCTCAACAACTCTATACTATACATTGCGTCTGGCGCTCTTTGGCAATGTAAAAGCATGTTTTTTCTACTTCCTCTTTGGCAATGTAAATATATATATATAAAGAGACCTTAATAGTAAGGCTCATCACTTGACATCGGTAACCGGCAGAATTGGTTGTAGTAGCACTTAACTATTAATATATTGCCTAAGGCTTTCAAAAAAAAAAAAACCCATCTTGGATTTGTTTTCTTGAAGCTTTGACAATGGTTGAATCACCTTCATTTCTTTGACTTTGGTTTATTGAATTAATCTCGTCCCTTGGCTGACTTTGATCGGTGTATATCTGATTTGTTCTTCTTGTATTGACGTTTTTGGTTCAACCTTTATGGTCTCATTTGAATCATTTAATCTCTTCAATAACTCACAACACAATATGCACAACATTATAATTCAGCCATACATTTTTACAATATCATTTCACTCAATCTATATGGGGTTACAAGCTTAACCAATACTCATTTTTCTGTCCAATTCACAAATAATATTTCCAGTCTTAAATATATTTTATGGGGTTGGGTCTGGGACGCTATAATGTCTCGGACAATAAGTGTACAAAGGTGGGTGAGAAATGTCAACATCGAGATGAAGCGAAATAGTCCCTCCTATATTGATATTCAATGATCAAGATGTTACTTAAGAATGGTCTAATGTAAATCTTACTCCAATACTGATACCACTCTAAATAGTGAACTGTGTTCAATGTGTAATTTTCGGCTAAAAACCATCATTCCAAACTTAAATTCGCTAGTTGTTTGATAATTGATCGGCTTGTTCGACGAGAATTAAGAGCTATGGCTAGCTGACAGGTAGCTTGTTTCCTACACTGATATTTTAAATACCAAAAATGTGCATCAGAGTTGCATGGACCATGCACATCCTTAATAACTGTAACAATCCGGTCCACATGACACAACATTGTCTGCTCTGGGCCCAAACCGGCCCGCACGGCTTTAAAACGCGTTATATCAAAAAATCATTAATTGGGTAATGCAAATGCCTAAATTAATCTAATCCATGGTTACCAATTGATAGCTCCATATGTTGAAGCATCATACTGAGATGGTACTATACAATTGGTTCTAATGTACAATGCCTTTTGATGTTTTTCACGTATCACACAAGTAAACATTTTTAGCTTGTTTCCCGATCCCATTTCGATTTTTCTCGGGTCTTACTGGGATTGATCAATCCCCATCCCCATCCCCATCCCCATCCCGATCCCATCCCGATATAGAGTGGGATGGGATCGAGATGAAGATTTTCAATCTCGTCCCGTCCCAATCTATGAGTTCCTTCAAGTTGTTTCTATTTTGAAACTGCCTCCTCTACTACTTCTTCCTCCAGAGAACCTACCTTTGCTACCTCTACCACCTCATCCTCCATAAATACAGCTTCTGCCCACAAATCTACCACCTTTGCTACCTCCACCAAATCTTTTTCCCCTCCTGATTGGTCTTTTTCTTGTAAAGGAGGCAATGCTTTTAACACTTCAATGCTCTCATCAGCAACGTTTTCTGGACATGTTGATTGAGTTGGAGAGAGTTGAAGCATTAGCTACTACCCACTTTGAGTGGTCTATATATAATATATGTGAATCAGGCCAAACTGTGCTTAAACTCATTTCCCAAATTTCTCTAGAGTTTTATCATCACTAACAATGACAAACAATACTTTCATGTGATCAAAAATAGTAAAACGTAAATTGACTTTTTTTTTTTTTTTTTTTTTTTTTTTTTTTATATCTAGTTGGCCTAAGCAAAGAAACATATAAGTTTAAAGGATATGGGCAAATGTCTATATTGTCATTCTAGAATGAGCATACCTGCAAGAAATTTGTCAAACTCTTCAACTGGCATGCCAAACACAACACCCCGCCTATCAGACGTAAAAGTAAGGCTCTTCAAAGATTCAACCTTGTCCTCCAGTAAGAATCTCCTCGAGATAGAATATGCAAATCTACAAAAACAAGTTTCCAACAAATAATAAGATGACACGTGCGCATTAGAGTAATATAGAACTGATACTATTTCTCTTTCTGGCAAGTCCAAAGGAAAATATTGGTCACATTTAGCGATATCCCATTGAGTTCTTCTACTCCTTGAAATAGAGCTCAGTAAAAACATGGATGGATAGAATCCAATCAGTAAGTGCATTATATATACACAAAGAATGTTACAAATATACACCAATGCATGGTTAGATAACCTAAATGAAAATGTCAATCCAAAAAATTGTGATGTAAACAGTATATGTGACATCTTGATAAATTCATGCTACCAAAGCAAAAAATTGAGACCGGTCATTTCCAACTTTACAACTTCTGAAAACTAAGTAGTGGTTTTTGATAATTAAAATAAATAAGTAAATAAAAAGATTGTGACATCTTGATCCCATCTCGTCCCAAAGCCGTTTGGGATGGGATGAGGGTTTGGGATGAGGTCCATCCCCTCCCAAGCCCACCCCTAATAACATGAGTTTTTTTTTTTTGGAATGGTTAACGGTTTATGGTGATGATGTCCAAATGCAGTGGTGTAGATATATCCTCCCCCACACCACCTCCATATGAACCAGTACACCTTTGCACATCGTTCCCAATCAGAGACAGCATACAACCCAACTGCATAACCGACAGTCCCCTTTTACTTTTTCTTTTTCCTAGCAAAATTTCAATTCCAATCATCCAAAAAAATCCAAAACAAAAGTCTACAAAGTCTACATTCGCGCTCAATTCTCTAAAACATTTCAGCCAACAAGTAAAATCTCGCCCCAAATCTAACTGGTTTTTAGGGTTTCTTCTTCTTTGTTTTTCGTTTCGATTGAAATTTATCCCTTCTTCTCTTCTTCTTCTTCTTTTCTTTCATGAAATTCTTCTAGGGTTGTTAGAGATTCTGGAGAGGAGAAGAGAGGGAAAGAAGGAGAAAATATGTCCGCTTCTACGGTGGCGCTCACCGCAAATCCGGGTGCAAACAACAGCCCGGTCCTCGCTCTGGGCGCCAGACGGAGAACCGTCTCGGTTTCGGAGAAAAGAGCCTCCAGCATTGATTTGATCTCAGACTCCAATGGCGTCGATAATAGCCAAGGAAGGGATAGTCACGGCCAATCGATTCGATTAGAGAAAGCACCCAAAGAAACAAAGAAAACTGTTGCAAATTCGACAGTATCGCCGCCGCGGAGGAGGAAAGTGGTGGCTAAGCAACCCGAGAGGCTGGATAAGCCGAAATGGCAGACGGCCGTGAGTGTATTGGCGAAGAATTTTGTGCTATTGATTATAGTGTTAGGGTTGGTGCAGATGATTAGCAAATTGACGGTGAAGCCTGGATCTGGGGATGGGTCTGTGAGTGCGGGGGATCTCGAGGGGAGGATTACGGAGGTGGAAGGGTTCTTGAAGACCACTGCAAAGATGTTGCAGGTGCAGATGGAGGTGGTGGATAAGAAGATTGGGAATGAGGTGGGGAATTTGAAGAGGGAGTTGGTGAAGAAGGTGGAGGAGAAAGGGGCACATTTTGAGAATGAGTTGAAGAAGTTGGAGGGACGCACGGACGGGTTGGGCAAGGCATTGGGTGAATTGAAGGCGATTGAGTTCTTGACGAAAGAGGATTTTAAGAGGTTTTCGGATGAATTGAGGAAGAGTGCGAGGTCTGAGAGTAGTGATGATAAAGATTTGAGCTTGGATGAGATTAGGGCATTGGCAAAGAAGATTGTGGAAAATGAGATTGAGAAGCATGCTGCGGATGGGCTAGGTAGGGTTAATTATGCACTGGCGTCTGCTGGGGCTATGGTTGTGGCACATTCGGAACCGTTCTTCTCTGGGAAGGGGAGCAGTTGGTTCTCTGCGGTGAAGGGGAGGAATAATGTGCATTCCGATTCTGTTAAGATGCTGCAGCCTAGTTTTGGAGAGCCCGGTCAATGTTTTCCTCTCAAAGGAAAGAATGGGTTTGTGGAGATTAGACTGAGGACAGCAATCGTTCCAGAGGCCATAACTTTGGAACATGTTGCAAAGGTGACATTTTTCTGACTTTTCCTATATTTCCCATCTTTTTAAATATTATTGATTATAGTTGGTAATATTGTGATTTCAATGAATTCTTAGTTGGGATCCTATCAATATTCGTTTAAGCGATGACAATGACTGTGAAGAACAGTTTACGGTTAGCCAAGAGATCATTCAAATGTTAACTCATAGGATCTGAACGTAAGACCTAGTTTGCATGTAAGAGTATGCGTGCCATGATAAGTACATGTTTCCAGGGTGGGAAGTTAGTTAGACAACTCTATAAATATGGTTTCTAAATTATTCCATAAAAACTGAACATAGATTATTGTTTGAAATTACTAACTTAGGCGAACACTTGATACATTTACAGTGTGCTTTGATTGAAATCCTTGCGGATGAGTCAGGGAATACGCTTAGAAGCTATGTCATGACTTAGTCAAGTTCAAAAGTAACTTAAATGTTCATTTTTCTCATTATTCAAAGTTATTTTAGAAGTCGTATCTCATATCGTTTTGCTTCTTACTTCAGAACTAGGAAGTATGGGTGTAATGTTGGATGCATTATACGAAAAATATTTAGCTATGGTTGCTCCCTTTGGAAGGGAATTATGAAGCAAAGAGCATATATAAACGACAACAGTTCTTTTGAAGTGCACAATGGTGAGAGGACCAATTTCTAGGATAGCAAATGGATTAGGGAATGTACTCTAAAGCTATATTTTCCTGCTATTTACAATAGATTCCAGTAACAAGCAAGGCAAGATTAGAGAGTTTTGGGATAATAGCTCTCATTGTGAGATTCCTCCGATGACCAACCTGCTTGGTGTCACTGGCCTTGTTTCTTTTGATGATGATGAATGATGATCATGGCATTCTGGAATGGGAAAGATTCTAAGTATTCAGTTAAAGATTAACAACTTTAGCACCTAAACTTCCTCCTACACTTGACCAAAATCAACAAGCTGCATTCTTTTATTTGGGTGAAGGAAAGTTTTCTAAGCCACGTCCCTCTTATGGAGGATGAAGCACAGTGAATAACATCGACAAGAAATTACTGAGTGCTCTTTGGTCAGGCTGAAGAGTCCATTCATTGTATGCTACTTTTCTGCCTCTTAATGGTTGAGTTGTGGTTGTGGTCTACAACCATGTCTGAATTTTATATTCATTCACCTTTGATCCTTTTTTGGATTGGGTGGAAAGTCTTCAGGCTTCAAGCAGTTCCCTTCCTTGTTCAACTTCTTTCGGTAAATGGGCTTGGGAGAGACTGATTCATGTAGTTGAAGGAAGGGATTTTTGCAATTCTTAAAAACCCAGTTGTTCCTTTCTCTCCAACCATCTTATTTTAGTATATGGGCTTGGGAGAGACTGATCATGTAGTTGTTTGGGGAAAAGGAATAATAGTGTTTTTAAGAATGTTCCTAAATCTACAGAAAACTTGTGGATAGATACTAAAATGTCCTTGTGACTATAGGGGTGTAATCATAACAGGTTTAAGTAGATCTCTGATGCACCGACTCTTCGAAAAACCTCCGAATCACGCGTCAAATACGTGTCGGACACGGATTCGCGCCCGACACACGTCTGACATGTATTGGACACGTGGTCAACGGTCAAAATTCGTTGACTGACTTGGACACGGCTTGGACATGGTCCAGACTCGGCCAGACATGGTTCGGACACGGTCGGGTGCAAATATCCACTCTTTTTCCTCCTCTTCGATTGTTCCTCCCACAAACCCTAACAGAGAGCTTCCTTCCACAAACCCTAACAGAGAGCAGAGAGAGCAGAGAGAAGAGAGAAATCGATTTTGAACAGAGACAGAGAGAGAGTCTCAACTCGATCGATCGATCGACAGTGCTGGACGAAGGTAGAGTGATCGATTTCGACAGAGAGGGAGAGATCGATCGACGAGATCTATGTCGTCCTCAGCATCACCTTCACTAGGTACCTTCTTTGATTCTTTTTTTCGTTTGTTTTTTTTTTTTCCTGCGATATCTGCTCTCGACGGGATCTATGCCTTGGACTGAAAACCACAGAGACGAAGGTAGAGAGATCGATTTCGACAGAGAGGGAGAGATCGATCGACATGATTTATGTCGTCCTCATCATCACCAGGTAACTTATTTCTTTCGTTTGTTTTTTTTTTCCTGCGATTTCTGCTCTCAGTTCATCTCGATCCAGTGAGAGTTTATAGCCTTTATATAGATCGTTGACTTGTTTAACTTGTGGAAGCTCTCAGTGCTCTGATTCATCTCGTCAGGCTATGTTCATTACCATGGAACATCTGTGAACTTTTTGCATTGAACATCTGTGAAACCCTTTTAACTTTTGATTGCTTCATGACCCTTTTTGTGATCTATTATTTATAAGTTGGGGATGAAACATACTGTTTGTTTGGTAAAAAGTATATTAAAAAAATAAGTTTGACCGTGTCGCCGAGTCCTATTTTATTAAAAATTGCCGAGTCGCCGTGTCGTATCCATGTCCGACACGACATGCGTATCCGAGTCCGTGCATCATTGAAGTAGATCCAGGTTTTTTTTTTTTTTTTTTTTGCCCCCTTAACCCTTTCCACCCAAATGCCGCCAATAGGGTTTGAGCCCAGGACATGAATTACAAGCCGCGAGTTCTAACCAACTGAGCTGGCTACCATTGGCTAAGGAGATCCGGTTCTCATCTTGTATGTTTAACGCTATGTTTAACGAGGAGTGTATAGCTCTCTCTAGTACTACATGATGTAGACTTTTTTGGGGGAGCTAATGTTCTCTTTGTACTGCTACCTCCCCTACTTTCTCAATATTCGTATAATTTCTTGTTTTTTCCTTGGGGATTGATGATTTTCATTTGGAGTTCTTTGGTCGTTGCTGGGAATCCACCAAATCAGATCTGATGAAGGTGTTCTCTGATTTCAGTGAAAGACTTTCCTAGATTGGTGGCTCAGTGCAATGCTTCTTACCTTACCACCTAGCAAATCAGTGTGAGACTTGCAACAGTGTTGAACAACATGATCTGCCTATTCCACTTTGCAATTATTCTAGGTAGGTAATTGGTTGATGGGCTCCTTATTCTGATGGAGCTCATACACTCTCGCTCTATACAGGTACTAATTACTAAAGAAATAGTCTTGAAGACTGATTTTTCTAAGGCCTTGGATACCGTGTGTTGGTCCTTCATCGGTCATCTCCTCTCCAAGATGAGGTTCGGGCAAAAATTCAAGAATTGGGTTCACTTCAAACCATCATCTGCATGGCTTCGTTTTCAATAAATCTCAATGGTAGGCCCGTTGGCTTCTTCAAAGCTTCCCGTGGGATCAGGCAAAGCGACCCAATTTCCCCCATGCTCTTCTATTTGATTGGGGAGGATCTAACTTGAATAAAGGCTGCGGTTGACAACAATTTGCTTCGAGGTTCTTTGGTGAGAAATGAGAAATGGTGATGGAGGTTCCCATCCTCCAATTTGCAGATGACACAAAATTTTCTTAGATGCAAATGTCTTTAAACTTGCAAACCTCAGAACACGTCCTTATTTGGTTTGAAGTCGTTTCTGGTTTCAAGATAAATTTCAAGAAATTATTTTGTATCCAATTGGGGATGTTCCTGATTTTTACAGTGATGGAGTTTCTCTTGGGTTGTTGTTCAGCTGCTGCCCTACCGTGGTCTCCCCTTGGGTCATAAATATAAAAGTAGGGCCATTTGGGATTCAGTCATTGAAAATTTGGTGGTGTGAAAGGAGCGTTATTGTCAAAAGTGAGGTGTCTCGCCCTAATAAAAAGTACAAAATGGAAAATATTCCAGTCTCCATTCTTTCTCCGGTGAGGTTCAGTAACAAATTTCATCGAGAAAGTTTGTCGTAACTTCTTATGGCGGACACCTTCTGTAGGCCATTAATATCATATCAATTTGGACACCGTTAGGACCAAGGAAGGAGGACTTGTGTCCATTCATAATAAAGTAATTAGTGATTGTAAGTAGCTATAAGTGCATTGACATTTGCAAATTATATAAATCTGCAACTGGAAGCTCATATCCACGAAAGGACAATCCATTTACGACCACTAAATCACTGAGTGTGGCTTACCTTATGTAAAGTGGCGAAAAGTGACTTTTCACTTTGAATTTTCGCAAACAAATATCCCCAAGCAAATTAGAGACTTTTTGCTTGGTTAGGTTTTGTAATGATGTAACAAAATTTTCTTTGGATGTTCGAGAGTGTTATTACGTATGCGTCTTTTAGTAAATTATGTTCTGTATTTTACCTACTAATCTCTACACATTTGCATGCTGATCTCTTTATTTTTGCTTATCAGAGTGTGGCTTACGACAGAACTAGTGCTCCAAAAGACTGCAGGATTTCTGGATGGTTTGAAGGGCGTAGTACTGATCCATCTAGCCAGACTAAAGAGAAGTTTCTGTTAGCTGAATTTGCTTATGACCTTGAAAGAAGCAATGCTCAGACCTTCAATGTGGAGTCTACGGACATGGGTATCATCAATATGGTAAGGCTTGACTTTGCTTCTAATCATGGAGGCGGACACACATGCATTTATCGGCTAAGGGTGCACGGTAAAGAGCCTGATTCAGTTGCATTGTCAACTGTTAATAACTCTTGAGTCCATCTCCTTTCTTCGTTAGATATTCCTCTTTTCCTGCTTAGACGAATTCCTGAGTTCCCCTCTTTTCCTGCTTAGACGAATTCCTGAGTTCCCATCTGTAAATTGTTTTATTTTCTGTATGTGTTAGATTTTTCTTTCCCAACTCTTGAGTGAAACCTGATTGTGTAGCCAGAAAGGAAAAAGTTTGGTTTCTTCTTTCAGGGGATAGTGTACGTTGCAGTAAGGTTGTATGTTACACGCTGATGTCGATTAATTTTCAAATCTTCTATGCAGCAAGAGCCAACCCTTTTTTTAGGGCTAGAGAGGGAGAGAGCTACAACTGTAGTTTGATTGTAATTCATAATTCGTTTAGCTCTCTCCACAGAGTTTCAGTGTGATACATGTCTATCAGGAGCTATCAAGTTTGCGTATTTTCTTTTGTCGTTTTGGAATTTCTTAGTGAAGATTATATTTACATAGATTGTAAGCTTCTTTTCCAGATGTGCACTATGGAATGTTACAAGAGGTGCTAGGGGCATGTGTCAACAGCATGTCATTATGAGTTTTTGGGTGTATTTAATATGCAAATATGTTGGTGTAGGGACAGCTATCTTGTCAACAATCTACCACCCACCCATCCAAAGTGATACTGACCCTAAATTAAAGAAAGATGAAGTTGGATCCATTCCTGTTGGAAAGAGACATGGATAACAAAAAGAAATCGAGATTGAATGCAAGCGAGAAGTAAGTCATTTTCTTCCTGAGCGTCTCTCAGTTTCTTTCCATCCCAAAACTGGACGAGCTGAGGACCCTTTTTACCGCCCCCAACCGCCCAAATATTGAAAAGCTGAACCATATTTTTCTTTCTTAGGCTATAAATGAATACTTGAGAAAAAGGAAAAGTTGCTGCCACACCCACACCACCATAGAAAGTGTCCAAATCTGAATTATCAAGAGCGCGTTTAGACTGTGTTGTCTTAAAGACATTTACCAAAATTCAGATTCATTTGAGTGAGGATCCTCCTATTCATAACATGTTTTCTTAACCAAAAATGGTTGGGGTTGGGTTGGTTGGGCCATCTATCACTCCCAAAAAAAAAGCTGTACTCCATGGAGACAGCTACATCAGAATGAGTGTTGGGACCATTCTTGTATTCTACTAGTCTCTGATCCTTCAATGTCATACAACATAACCCCGCATTTCACTAGTCAAAATCCCCAAAATCCCTAATCTCATAATTTAATTTATCTTTCTATCTATTTTGTTTATTATTAGAATATGTCCCGTGCCGTTGGTACTTCACATAATTTTATTTTTGCTAATTATTTTGTACTTAACACCTTCGTCACTATCCTCATTTTCGCTCTCAATTAGTATTGAAGTGTAAGCATATTCAGTCAAATTTGAATCAGTTGGAAAAAAATTTTAAAAACTGAGAATGAGTTCTCCCATAATCTTTAAATTCGCCAAACACATGAAATTTAGGGGTTTTGTTTAAATGTGCATTAAGATGCCCGACTCATTTTTTCTGGTATGATCAACCCGTTTCATTGCTTTTAAAAATATTGAAAAATATTAAAGACATGTAATACATTACACGTATATTTTTAATTTTGGGCATTGTATTGATTATTGATTTTGTTGAAAAGATCTTCAAAAATGCATTTCAACGATACTAAATTTACCAAAATTCGACAACGATGTAGATAGTTATGATAATTTTCATTTTGCTAAAAAGAAAACACAATATTTTTTTTATCCGCCATTTGTATATTTCACCAACTTTTTTAAAATTTTTTTCATTATTTTTACCCTTCTACATGTTTTCTATTTACAAATATGCCATCATATGAAATGAATCTCAATCATCAAATTCAATACTTCTCCAAACTTTCAATCCTAACCATCTTTTATCCCTAATTCTTTTGATTTGACTTTATCTCAGTCAACAATGAATTATAAAATACCTCTCTAAATTGTAATATAGATACTAAGAGATATAAATTGATGACAAACTATTTTTTATTTTTATCCCTCCCACTGTTTGAAGGGCCACAAAATTTTAAAGTAATCAGATGGGGCAATCATCCCTACATGACATCTTTATCTTTATCTCGATCTCTATAAAGCTGAACTAGTCGTGAGTTTGAGTGAGAATAGTATGATATAAGATTCTTAACTTAATCAAAGGGGTTACACCTTCCCATTATCATTCCAACCCAGCTAAGCTTTTCTGAGTTTTCAGCAAAAAAAAGTTGTATCTATGTTCATATGTTATGTTATGTTTTTTTTTTTTTTTTTTTTTAATGTTGGTGGGATCCCAATTACACCCTAAAACTAGGCTACTTGGGCTTTCTTGTTCCACTAGATCTAGCTACTGCCTCATAGTCAAATTACAATACTATCCCTACACAAAACCATGCTTACCATCATAGTCCATCAGAGGTAACATATACACTGACTAATGCTGTTTAGAATATGTTTATAGGGTGGCAAAAATGGTAATTCAGGCAATCAAGTTAGCATTAGCAAAACATTTTTTCTCAGCTTCCAACCCACAAAACTTTCTTTATTTTCTTCCGACAAAATCTTGGCTTTCTCGGAATCCAACTAGACAAAGGTACCAATGGGAGACCAAAGCACCAAATTGAATAATAAATACTCTTCTTTTAACTACTATTTCTTTTGCTAAAGAGGACTACTTTATATTCACAATATATGTGTTTCTCTAATTTCGAAATTACTGTAATATAAATGGTTCTGACATTTTAAAAGAAAATCCCATACATAATAAAGATTAATTAAATCTTTTGTTTTGGTTAAAACTGTTAATTACATTTCACACCCTTGGAAAAGTAAGCAGCATAAGAGGTTGGTAATGAGCAGTGTTCTAAAAATCGGTCTAGGCGGCGCCTAGGCGCTAGAAGGTGGAAAACCGCCCAGATTAATGGCTGGGCGGGCTGTCTGGGCGGCTGGGCGGGCTGGGCGGGTCTAGGCGGGTCTGGGCGGGTCTAGGCGGCCTAGGCGGGGTCTAGGCGGACTCTAGGCGGTCTGGGAGATTTTTATTTTTTTTAATTTTTTTTAAATTTTTTTAATTTTTTTAAAATTTTTAATATGGCTAATTGTGTTCTTATTTTATTTTATTTCCTACTTTTTAATAATAAACTATTTAATTATTTTTTATTCAGTATATGTCTAAATGTAGCAAATGATGATTACTTAATGGAATTCTCGAATGATCTGTCGGTACCAATTTTACTAATGTAGATTTTATCAAATATAACTGAGGTTATTTATGCAATTTGAAGAAAAATAAAAGAGTACACATTCAAATTTATATAAAGTACCCATCATGACCAACTTCAGTCATTTGAGTTTTAATAAATTTTGTTCACTATTGGTAATTTTTCATGTTTTAAAATTTTGCATATGTATACTGGCATTAAATTGGATGTAATTGATAATGTATTATGCTTAACTTTTGTAAATTATTAAAGTAATAATACAAAACCTAAGACCGCCTAGGTGCCGCCTAGGCGCCCGCCTAGGCACCCGCCTAGGCCCCTGGGCGCTAGGCACCTGCTCGCCGCCCGCCCAGCGCCTAGCGATTTTTAGAACACTGGTAATGAGTACAATGGTCTCTTCTCTAATCAACTCAAAATCAAATAACTCAAATAGACACCAAAACAGAGGGGGCGGAAAAGAAGCTTCAATCTTCATCTCCACAATACAATCTCTCCCACAGTCTTTCATTCCTAGCTTCTTCATAATCTGCTGTACACCTTTTATTTTCCAGTCCCTTTTGAGTGACAGAGATCATTTTTTGTTTTCTCAACAAAATTATGAATTTTTTTGATTGATTTTAGAAGTGTGTTTTCTCTGAATATAATTTCAGATCAGTACAGTTAGTAGTACTTTCTTTGTCTTCCTTGTTGTTCATTAGAGGTCAGAGAGATGGGTGTTGACGTAATGGAGGTTGGAGTTCATGTAAGAAAAACTTTGATCTTTGTGTTGAGAACTTGTTATAGATCTGCTTGTGATCATCCTTTTGTTGTGGGTATTGGGTTATTCTTCTTTTTCCTTTATAGACATTTTCCTGGTTTATTTGCCTTCTTGGTCTCTTCTTCCCCTGTTATAATCTGTACTGCTGTTCTTCTTGGTGCCCTTTTGAGTTTGGGGGAGTCTAATATCCCAGAAATTGATGAAGAAGAAGAAGAAGTTGATGATGAGAAAACTAGGGAGACCCACCATGAAGTGTCATCTTTGAAAACTGGAGGGGTTGTTGAAGGTGATCTTGTTGTTGAGAAAGACAGGAACTTTTCTGTTGAAACCCATGTTGAGAACAATGAAAATGTTGTGGTGGATGAGAAAGATTCTCGGTTTTCAGCAGAAATTAGTGAGAGAAGTTTTGTGGTTGAGGATGATAGAAATGGGGATCATCATGAGAAGGGATTCTATGAGAAGATAGAAATCACTGAGGATGAGAGGGATTTGTATGAAAACAGTTTGTATGAGAAGGTCACTGAGGATGAGAGGGAGTTGTATGAGAAGAGAGAAATCACTGAGGAGACACCACTGATTGGGGAGGATGGTGGCAAGAAGGAAATTGAAGGTGTTCATCTGGAGAATTTGAGGCCTGAAAGTGAACTTCCAGGTACATATTTGGAGGATCCCTTTGGTGTTTCATCATGGAAGCAAATCAAAGATCACGACGAATCTTCGGATTCTGAGTCTGATGGAGGAGAGAGTTCCTCTCCTGATGCTTCAATGGCTGATATACTTCCAATGCTGGATGAGCTCCACCCACTGTTGGATATTGAAGGTCCTCGGCCTGCATTGGTGTCTCGTGGTGAGTCTGATGATGCTTTGGAGAGTTCAAGTGGCTCTGATGAAGAGTCGTCAGAGGAAGATGAAGAGGTTGAGAATCTTGTCAAAGAAGAAGACAATGATGATGAAGAAGAAGAACAACAAGGGTCCAAAGATGATGGGACCAAACCCGTTGTCACTTGGACGGAGGATGATGAGAAGAATCTGATGGACCTTGGGAACTCTGAGCTGGAAAGAAACCGTCGGTTGGAGAGCTTGATTGCCAGGCGAAGGGCAAGGAAGAGCATGAGAGCAATGGTGATTGAGAAGAACTTGATAGACTTTGATGGTCCTCCATTCCAAATTGCACCAATATCGACAGCAAGGCGCAACCCTTTCGATCTTCACTACGATTCCAATGAGGGGTTGGAGTTACCACCAATTCCTGGTTCAGCTCCATCTGTTATGGCACCAAGACGAAACCCTTTTGATCTTCCTTACGGGCCATCCGAAGAGAGACCCAATCTCTCTGGCGGCAGCTTTGAGGAAGAGTTTTTGACTGGTCACGACAAGGATATGTACTTCAGAAGGCATGAGAGCTTTAATATGGGATCTTCGTATTTGGGAGAATCCTCCAAGCACGACTTTCAGTTCAGACCCTACTTTACAACTGAACAGGCGTCACCAGAGAGGATGGGTTATTCTTCATTTCACAGGCAATTGAGTGATATAAGCTATTCTAAGATTAGTTCTGTCAGTGACACTGAGTCAGTCTCTTCCACCGTGGAAAATGATAGTCAGATGAATGTTATAGAACAAGAATTATCTCAAGAAGGCGAAATGATACATCACACTGACCATGTTTCTCATCACGATAAACCAGAAAGTCTGTCCTCTGAAGTCTTAGACAATCAGAGGAATCTTGTAGAACGAGAGTTGTCTCGAGATGGTGAACTACTCGATCATTACGATCATTCTCGCCACCATGATAAACCAGAAAGCCCATCCTCCCTAGAAGTTGTTATAGGTGATCGAGATCAGGGAGATTCTGAGGCAGATGATGAAATTTCTCGTGAAAGAGATTTTACCTTGCCTGACACGGAATCCATGACTAATGCTTACATGAAACCAGAAGTAGTACTCGAAGAAAGGCACAGTGGGTCAAGCTCCTCTTCTTCGGTGGATTCAGGGGATGAAAATAGCTTTGAGGAGCAAACACGAGATAAAACAAGTAAAGACTGTGACAACTCCATGCAGCCATTCACTGTAGATTCTGATGTGAGGGATAGCGTTGAAGAAGTGGATGATATTAAAACAAAGGAGCCTGTTTATGATCGTAGCCCTTTGGAAATTGAAAAGTCCCTCTCTGGTATATCAATAATTGAGGAAGCTCTGTTTTTCAAGAATAAAGAAGTTCATACCTCTACTTCCTCAATAGCATCTGACATGCACGTAGATGGAGAACCATCCATGCATGACGGGGATACCAAACAAGAGACTAGCATCAACAATGAAGGACAATGGGTGGCCTCATCAGAACTTTGTACAGTTGAGGAGAATGAAATGCAGTCCAAGGAAATTGCCATGATTAGCGAAGAAGATATTATGAAAGTTGGGTTTTCAGGAGATGACAAGAAATCCGATGAGCATACTGCATCAATGCTGTCATCTGTCGATGAGCCAGCTCCATCTAACACCGGTTCATCTTCATCAGAGGCTGAATCAGAAGACGAGAGAGAATTGACCAAGGAAGAAAATATTCATCACGAGCAGGATCAGATTCCTTCATCAAGTTCCCATCTTGTCCATGCTGGCAGTCCTCGGTTTGATATTGAAGAGAGTTACCAAAAGGTTTCTGATTCGGGAGTGTCATTTGAAGATTTAACTCATTCAGAGTCGGAGCAGCCACCACCATCTGACAGCGACCATGAAGAGATCCAGGTCAGTGCTAATCTAACCCTAACATTTTGAACATGTAAAGCATGAAAATTAATATCATCTGGGGAAGGTTCTTAAGAATCAATAAAATTGAAATGAGAAAAGTACGATTGTGATGATATAATCTAAAGAAGTCAAATATGTGTATGTTTATAGCATTTGTTAGTTGCTAGTGTTGTAGTTGTGCTTGTTGATGTGAAATGTTAGGCAATGGCGCAAAACATACTTTTCTTTTCACCGGAAGATGTAATCTTAAATACTTGTTAAGAAATTTGTGTATGCTCATTGATCGTTATGATCCTTTGTTCATAATGATTTTTAAGCTTTTGCCAGTCATTGGTGTTGCATAGTTATGGTGATTGAATCATGTTGGTAAACGCAAATTTAAAAATGGGGCTTGTATGTCAAACATCAGAAACATCATATGTATCACAACATAAACCATAAATCTGGAGAAGAGCAACTAACAATGTTTGCTTCTCTTGTATCAAACAGGAGCCATCTAGTTGTTTGGAGTTGTCAACAAACGGAACCAATGCTGTTGACTTGGTTGAGGAATTCAAAGAGATCGATGAAGGGCTGCTGACTGAACTCGACGCTGTTGGTGATTTCAGCATTGAAGAGTCAAGAGCAAGCACAAATGAAATGGAAGAACAGTTGGCAACTGAGGTGCAAGAGAGCCTCCCACAGCTACAAATTTTTAGGGCAAACTTTACTAAAGATGTTGAAGATGACTCCCAGAAATTGGTAAAACCCGAAGCTCTTCTGGAGCCACAGCACCCTCTTGAATTAAGGGCTGGCTCTTCTGACTTTGAGTTGGGGGAGAGTAGTTCAGCATTGCAAGGCGTTGAAGCAAATTCTAATGAAGATGTTGATCACACATTCAACCAACTAGAGAAAGTTGTTGAATCTAGCATTGATGAACATGAGGAGCCAGAGCCAAAGGAAACAGAAGGTGGAAATGCACAGTTTCACCTACTCAACCACGATCTAATTCCCATGAAGACCGTCTTGGAGCTACCAGTTACTGAAACAAGATCACTTGAAAATATTGACTTCACCTTTGAGCAACTCCACGAGGGAGAATCTGAGAATCATATTGCTTTTGAACCAGAACATCACGAACGAACGTTGGAGGAAACATATGAGTCCGGTGAGGTTAATCTACACAGCGAAGAACCAATTATGATAGAGACTGAATCCGAGCTGCAAGTTCTTGAAGCAAGATCCCTTGAAGATATTGATTCAGGCTTCAAGCAATTCCATCAGGGTGAAGTCGAAGTGCTGAATCCTCTTGAATCAACCCAAGATGAGTCAACATTAGAGGAAACTGAGGTCAGGTTTACGGACTTGGAGATGCCCAACCATGATCAAAATCCAATAGAAACCAATATAGAGCTCCCAGTTCTCGAAGCAAGATCTCTAGAAGATATTGAGGCAGCATTGAAACATTTCCATGGGGAAGAAATTCAAAAGCCTACAGTTGAGTCAATCCACAATGAATCAACATTTGAGGAAACTCAAGCTGGTTCTTCGAAGTTCGAGGTACCTAGCCAAGATACTGAGTCAGCCTTCAAGCATTTCCATGAGGAGGAAGAAATTGAGAAGCCGGCAGTTCTCGAGTCAATCACTGAAGAATCAACATTTGAGGAAACTCAAGCTGGGTTTGAGGTACCTAGCCAAGATATTGAGTCGCCCTGGGAGCATTTCCATGAGGAAGAATTTCAGAACCCTATAGTTCTTGAGTCAATCCATGAAGAATCAATGTTTGAGGAAACTCAAGCTAGGTCTTCCAAATTCGAGGTACCTCGCCGAGATCCACAGCCAACAGAGGCCAATTTGGGGCTTCCAGTTTTTGAAGCCAGATCGTTCCAAGATATTGATTCGGCTCTGAAGCAGTTGCAAGAGGAAGAAGCTAACAAGCCTGTTTTTGAGTCAGTCACCGACAAGTCAGCTTTGGCGGAAACTACAGCTGAGATTTCCGAGTTCGAGGTATCCAACAAAGATGCAAAACCAACAGAGACCAGTTCGGAACTTCCAATTTCTGAAGCAAGATCATTTGATGGTATTGGTTCAGCCTTTGAGCAGGTTCATGAAGAAGTTATGGAACCTGTTGAGTTAGTCCATGACGCGTCAAAGTTGGAGGAAACCAGAGTTGACCCTGCTGATTCCAAGATACAAAATGAAGATCAAGGTGAGCCAGAGACTGTCTTGGTGCAGCCAGATATCAGAGAAGAAGATAATGATCAAGCATCTGAGCAACTCAGCAAGGGAGAAGCTGAGAAGTTTGTAGTTCTTGAACCAGTCCAAGACTCTCCAGTACTGAAGGGAACTGAAGTTCTATCCGATGAAATCATGCCATCAGGTGTATATGCAAATCTTGCTGACGGTGGTCTGGGTTATCCAGCTCATGAAAAGAGATCTCTTGAGCATATTGATGTGGGTAGTGAGCAGCTCCAAAAAGGCCATGAAGAGAAATCCACTCATGGTGAATCAGTTGAAGAAGGTCATCAAGGGACGTCCACCCTTCATGGATCAGTTGAAGAAAATTATCATGAGAAACCAGTCCTTCATGAATCAAGTGAGCCCCATGTAGCATCGCAAATGCATACAGATTCACAAGTTCATGAAGTAGCATCTATAGAGGACGTCCATTTGGCTCCAAAGCAACTCTCAGAAGATAAAATAGAAGTCCCGCTGAAACTAAATGAATCTGAAGATGGGTCGCCTGAATTTTTGATAAAGGAACCAGAATTAAGTAGAGGGATCAGAGGAGATAATGAGGATTCTCCTACTCGAGAAACTTCAACAAGCATTGAATCTGACTGGGTAATCACAGAAACAAATGAGGCTCCCAGCTCAATTGAAACAGATGTGAAAAAGAAGAAGAAAAAAGGGCCGGGTAAGTCAAGCTCTAGCTCTAGCTCCGGTTCAAGCTCCAGCTCAAGTGATTCCGATTGAGTGGAGGAATCAATGAGAAGAAGGGAGAGGTACAGTTACTTATTTTTTGTGTTTGTTATATCCATGAGGAACCGGTGGTGGCTTTGTGATTGTCAAGTTTGATGGCTTTGGTTATGAGTCATTGGGGTTGGTTCTTTCTTAAGTTTTTTATTGTTTGCTTCAAGTATGGTATGTTGGATTTAGTTCCTTGTAGTGGTACAGAAGTATGGAATTTTTTTTTATTTTTTTCCCACCTCTTTGTCTGAAGTTTTACTCTTGAGATTGTATGAGAGAACATGTTTGTATGCATGCACATTGTAAATTATGTTTTGAATATAGTTGAGATTTGGTTGTGGATTGCAAAAAATACGTCTTTAATTCTCTGTCGTACATTTTTTTCTCTCTACTAGTGTCAGTGTCTCATATTGGGTCTTCTAAGTTAAGGGTTTGATGAACTTAAAGATTTTGGTGGATATAAAAGGGGTTTTACTGACAATTTTGATTTGTGATTAGTCTTCGACAAGAATTTAATTTACAGCAACTCTCACTGCAATCGCCTGTGCTATTGCTTTACAGACACCACCAACTCTGCTCCTTTACTTGTTCCAATTTCGTCTGCTATTCCATCTATTATGTTTTTACGTTTTACTAGGGTTTGAATTTGGTGGTTTATGCAATTTATATACAGTATATGGGCTTCAATTGCCTAAATCACCTTCTCATATCAAGGTGTTTTGTGCAAGTTAATATCAGGAGCATCGTGTTAGAATTTCAATTCATTTCAACAAAGGCTCTTCCATATCTGAATTCAGGAACATCGTGCGCATGAATATATGAAGTATTCTTTTGAAGGATATGGTTTAGTAACTTAACTTCATTCCAATGGAAGGTGTCTCAAACTCACCTATATGTGCCTGATATCCTCTAGAAAATATTCTTCACACCCCGACTAACCTATGGCACAATGTCAAAACATTCACTAATACCAAAGATTCAGGTGTACCCAGCATAACTTCTATGTGCACTTAGAAAATTCCAATCTCAATAATTATTGATGGAATCTTGGAACGTTGCAGTGCACCTCACTTTATAACTGCAGGAGCTCATGGCCTCTGTTTACTCAAAACATTACTCTCTAGGATTTCTTCTCTAAATTAGGGTGAGATAAGAGTTTAAATCTGTGGATCGGTAGATTGAGAAATTGTTGCAGATCTTCAGGTGTGCCTTCAAAATACTCCTCCATGTTTTCTTTGTATTTGGAACTCTCTAAACTTCATTAGCCGTTGTCTTTGTCGTTTATTTTTTGTCTAATGTGTCTATATTTGTGTTGAATTGTACTATATGATCAATTTGTAACACTCACTTTTCCTTCATTATCTAAGATAGCACAGGATGATTAACTACTATGGGTCAAAAAATAATTTATACCCTGTTTACTATGGATGCTCTAAGATGTTTTGCATGTAGGAGACGACCATATTATGCTTTTGACACGGGGCAAGATATACAGAGGTAGAAAACCTGGTTCGTTTTGCGCATTACACCCCCTAAGCTTGAGGCAATCATGTGTACATTTCTAACAATGACATCCAACTGGATATCTCCAAGGCAGATATAAGCAATTAGCTTTTTCATTATCATGTCAATATGGTTTGCTTTATGTACAATCCAATCTATTGTCCCAACTGCCGAACCTATATAGGGAAAGTTAGAATATAACTTCCCTAGTAAGGGCCCTTTTCGTTTGGTGCGGAAGATGTACTATCAACAAACTTTGAATACGGGGTCAATCACAATCATCAAGAAGCTAGGGGGGAATTAAACTTTGAACACAGTCAGAACTTAAACATCATATTAATGTACCTCAAAATTGGTCCATCTTGAAGAAATAAATCGTAGCTAAGTTGCTGGAAATTGATTCCTTGCTCTGATAAAAATCGCAGCTACACAGTACACAAAAACCTCTTTGATATTCTTCTCATCTTTAGTTTTGACTACTTAATGGAATCTTCCAAGGACCTAGTAACCCCCTGTCAGTTCATTTGTCGAACTCCCAAAGGACACCTCCATCCTCTGCATTATCATGAAAATATTGTGAGCTTAAAACTTTGCTTCGAAGTACTAAGAATAAAAGTTCGGATCATTTAGCAGGGTCATGCTTCAATGTATTCTGGCTTTAGACATGAACCCCATATCCAATATCTAAATCTGAAATTCTACATACAGCAAGTAGTAAACATAAAGGAACCGAGCTTTCCTGTCAATGAAAATTGACTAAATCTCCTAAGCCAAGGCTAACTGATGAAATCGTGATATTTCGCATTGTAATGCATGGTACGCTCATGAAATTACCATATTAGATAAGTCCTATTAACAATTTGATTTATTTTAAAGTAAATCTACCTAGTGAAATCTGGGTGAGGATAAATACTCCTTACTTGCAAACTTAATTGCTTAGACTATGCAAGGATTCAAGACGCGGTTCTAGTGCACAGGTTAAGAAGCCATCATTATTTCTAGGTCCTTATCTGAGGTCAAATAATTTGAATCCTAAGGCACCAAAGTACCAAGTAAACATATACGACAATGCTATACAAGACAGACCTTTGATTTTCTTATTGATCCAGACTTCTACCAGCATTCCAGCACCAACTATGCTCCCATAAATGGCAATCACGGAGGGTATAGATCTTCGAGGCAAGAAATAGTAGTCTGGGACTTGCCTCATCTTCTTCGGAAACCGCTTCTTTGTGACTGGTCCAACATTGGGTTCATTACCCACACTACCACCTACAGTTTTCCAGTCCACCCCTTTCAACGAGTCTTTGGCTTCCTCGCTTCCCATGATGAAACCTAATTTCCTTGGGTATATGCTGCAAAACCCAACAAAACCTATTTAAAATTTGATGAACAAAATTTATCATTTAGCAGAAACAAAGCGAAATGTATATTGAGAATACGGTCGGAAGTTGTAAGTAATTATGAGAAGTAACCAAAATACACAACTCGGATGAAATTTCTTCATCACATTATTCATACATAATGATCATATGTTGTATCAACAGTTCAGCAATTAGAAGAAAGTAGTAGTGCAAGATATACTAAACCCTAAATCAAGTGTACAAAAAGTATGGGTTTTGAAATGGATGAATTGCATCGAGAACCCATGAAAAATTTTGCTCCCCAACAGAAGAAGCACAAACGATGATGGTGATAGCTATGCCTAACTTGCCAACAGAAATCACTGAAGACATATTAGCAAGGCTACCAGCAAAGCCTCTAGCTCGGTTCAGTCGGGTATCGAAATTTTGGATCACTTTGTTAACTGATCCTGTTTGAATCAAAAGTCATCACAATTGAACCAATGAAAACCAAAACAACCAACAAAATTCTACTCAATTTCTTCTTGTGAAAAAACATGAAGACCCCATGATTCTTAGCTGGTATAATAGCACAGTATGTCTCATTGATGGTGGTTATGCCAGAAATTTTCTATCTTTGGAATCCTGCAAGACACTCCCATATCCACCCCAATATCAAGATAGACGACATCTATATCGATATTGCCCTCAGACTGTTGATGAATTAAACAGTAACTACGAGTATCAACCAAAATCGGAAGAAGCTTATATTGGGAGTAAACTGAAATTAAGGGTGTGTTTGGTTTTTGGAAAAAAAAAATTTCATGTAAAACAATGTTTACAATGGAAAGAAAAAAAAAGTGGAAAAGTTTTCACTCAAAATTTGTTTCGACTGTTTGATAGCATAAAGGGAAAAAAAAACCTAATTATCTATTGTTTGATTGTGGAATCTTTTTCAATGATGAATTTGCTTTAAGCCTAAGTTGCTATAACGCAAATAAATCGAATATACACCAAATAAATTAGAGACATATAGCCTATATTACCTATCAAAGCTAAAAAACACAAAAATTATAAAACATATGAATTAAAATAGATTATCCAAAGATATTACAAACTTGATGTTGCAATACAGGTTTGGTGATATTAAATAACTACATGTAGCATGGATGCATAAGAAAAATACAAATGGAACAACATAATTTGTTCTATCATCATCATTATCATCAAAGCCCATTTATGATACTTTCAGGGTCAGCTACATGTATTTTGGTTTTCCCAGCAATGCGATCTTCCTACATACATATCCTCACCTAAGCTCAAGGATGTCTTCCTTTACCACACCTTCATCCAAGTTTTCAACAGTCGTCCCCTCCGTTTACACCATCCACTAACTTGCCAATCTAGACATTTTCTAATTGGCGCAGTGTTTGGTCTATGTAGCACCCCTTAATTTTTGTACTTACTGAATATTTTATATATATTTTTTGTGATTGTCTTCATGAAGTTATGGGCATATGTATGAGCCATTTGTTTGTCCATGTGATGTGTGGTTTGTTTCTTAAGGAGGGTTAGTAGAAAAATTATTTTTGAAACGATTTATTATTTGGACTCTAGTGTTGGTTCATTTGGAAGGTAGTTTGTTTATTTAAAAATTAATTTCCTACTTACCCTCCTCTACCGAATCTCGGGACGAGATTCTTTTGAGTTGTATATATTGTAATACCCGTCTAATTAAATAAATATAAAAATTTCTTATTTATTAATTGTGACATATATTGTAATTTCAATTATTGGGAAAAAAAGATTTGTTTTGTTTGTCATTGCTAAATTGAATAAGGTGTGTGTGTTTAGCAAAAATTTGGAAACCCAAAAATAAGACATTTGCCTTAAGTAAACTAATTAGCCACACTCTACAAAAAAAAGGGGGGGGGGGGGGGGGGGGTGCACATATACTTTAGTTAACCCTAATCTTGATGGATTTTATTCAATTTTCTTGAGCTTGGGCTTGGGCTTTCATGGAAGTAATGGTTAGAGAGAAATAAAGGTTAAAAGAATAAGTGAAGGGGGAGTTGGTTTCTCTCTTCATTGTACAACACAGTTTGAAGAAAGGGAAGAAAAACAATCAAAATGGGAGAAAGGGAGGTGCTGAAGGAAGAAATTTGCTCAAATCTTGAGATTCTTGCAAAGAAAAACATTGGTGAGTAAACTCTATCTCTCTTCAATATATATATATATATATTCAATGTAAATACAATTACTTAGACATTTTGATTTGATTTACATCTTTAATGGAGGAAAAATCGATTTGACATTGTTGGTTTGATTTATATCTTTAATGAAAAATCGATTTGAAATCTTGGTTTGATTTAAATGTTTAATGAAAAAAAAAAAAACCTAATTGACATCACTGTTCATGTTCCTGTTTGATATCACTGTTCACTGTTCCGGTTTTACATCACTGTTTCTGTTCTTGTTTGACATCACTGTTCACTGTTCCTGTTTGACGTCACTGTTCAAAAAAAAAAATGAAAGTTATTGTCCTTATAGGGATAGTTTGCATGACATCATATGAGTATGTGGCTATGCCTACTACTCAGTGTACATTTTAATACTAGTTCATTTTATTTTATTTTTGATGAAGTAATAGATATTTATGCATAATAATATAATTTGCTTTATTAGTATAACAATCAAGTTTGTTTGATGTATGATGTAAATTCCTTGTGGATCACAAATACACTTTGGTTGAACCTACCTCCTGTATTTCAACATTCCTAATTTGCGGAGCAGGAAAAAAAAAGGGATGAGAACCCATACTAGTTTTATTCATAAGGGATAATTTATCTCTTCATTGGTGTATAAGATACATAAAACATATTTATCAATCTAAGTCACTGTGCATGTATTAATTGAAGTTCAATACGGTTGAGTTCCTAACATTTCATTTTTTTAATGTTATAATATCTATAATTTTTATAAGCTTATAATGTTATGAACTGAACAGAGGTATGGACTTAGATGTAAGTTGATCCTTATGTGATTGATTTTCTAAAAAAAATAAAAAAATACAACTGACACATAATCTTCTTCACTGTGATGGGTGAGCGTGGCCGGGAGTCATATTGTGAGTTTTCTTCATTTTCCCTTTTTATGTATATTTTTGTATGAATTTAACAATGCTGAGTTTGCTGATTAGATATGAAATCTGTGAGTGTCTTTCTGAAAAATGGGTTTGGTTTAATTTTTATATTATAAGGTGAGTTTTGATGTTTATTGTGTTATGATCGTGTTATGTTTTTTTTATTATTTATAGTTAAGCATATTGTAGGGATACATGGGATTTGCCAATTCGCTTGATGATTGGTCTTATTGTAATGTACATAACTTTATTGTCTATTGTTTATCAGTAAAGTTCAATCGTTTTATGATAATATGTATATGGTTAGTTCAAACACATTCTAAGTGTGAGCTTCATTTGACGTATGGTATAAGTGACTTGTGCGCGTTGTTGTGAAGTGTATAACTTGAGGCTTGGTAATTATGAAACTGTTATTTTATTTGTTTCCCCAATAGAATGGGTGAACATTGTGGTTGATTTGTCGTGGTTGACAAAGCGTCACCATAAAAGAGTTTTGAGGTTTTTTTTTTTTTTTTTATGCTCTTTTCCACAACTCCAAAAAAAATGTGAAAAAAAAGAAATTGTTTTGTATACAGACTTGCTTGTATACGTGTGATATAATTATGGGTATGCAGACTTGCTTGCATATCGGTGCACCGTTCCATGCGAGTTCGATTGCACGTGTAAATTTAGGAAATGCTTGCCATGGATCGAACTTCGAGTGAGATGACATGTTCCTCGATGTGGCACCCCACTTGAACATGTACGCTCCGAGTGGTTTTGAAGGCAAGGAAGGCACACTTGGGTGAGGTGTGTTCGGCACAAGGAGGATAGTGCGATTATGGAAAAGAAGCGAGATTTCTTTTTGGTGTATGTGCATGATTACCTTAAAGGAAGAAACTAAATGTTCATTCAACCATTGAATGAGAACTATATGTCTTCCTAAAGGTAGAAAATGCGTTTTGTTGATATTTTAATAATAGTCTGATATGACTATGATTTGTATCATAGTTTGAAAATAAATTACATTTATGAGGATTGATAACTTAGAAATATTATCCGATTGTTTCTAACATTTTCATGCAGGATGGCAAGTCCACTCATATTTTTGCAGGTCAGACTTGCCATAGTCAACTTCTATAGCGTAAGTACTAGTAAATGCATATTTATTTATTAGGATGATGACACCTTTGCCTCATTGAGGAACTACCTGTTGGTGTGGTTGGTTATTGTTTTTGTTTAGTTTGATGTTATCACATGTGGATTTATTGATTTTTGGATGAAGATTTCTCATACCAGCTTTATTGCTGACCCAAGTGAGCTTTTGCTTCTTGGGTACATTCTTTTGGGAATGTAGCCGATTAACCTTTCAGGTTTAGAGAATTTTTAGCTGCGTTACTGGAGTTCCGCTAGTGAGCTAGCAACGTCAATCCTTTCCGGGTTAGAGTTTTATTTGTTTCAGTAATTAAATCACGTTTTAGTTGTTGCTGCTAATTGTATCTGTTATTGAATTTTCACGTCCCGAGTTTTGGGGAAAACGGATAATCCTACGTGGATTTTGGGATTTTCGTTTTCTTCGAAAATCGGGGCGTGACAGTCTCTATGGGCGTTACATACACCTAAGAGTGTGTTTTGTTGCATGGAATCCTATGCCATGGGAATCCATGAGGGGACTCCTACATTTTAGGCTAAATTGATATATTCCATATTCACCATTTGATTTTGTGATCAATGGTGAGAATGGAAGTCCCATGAACATGAGAATCTCACTCTTTGGTCCCCCAAGGCATATGATTCTCATGTTCATGGGACTTCAATTCCTACAATTGATAACAAAATTAAATGGTGGATGTGGAGTTATACCTCAAATTAGCCTAAAATATATGGGTCCCCTCATGGATTCCATGGCATAAGATTCCATGCAACTAAACACACCCTAAGAAACTCCTAATTCTTTCATTTCTAATTTTATCCTTACAGGTTTTACCACACATCCATCTTAAAATACGCATTTTTGCTACCGCCATCCTATGTGTATGTTGTCCCGTAGTAGCCCAACACTTTGAACCGTAGAGCATGACTGATCAAACAATTGTTTTATAGCATTTCCCTTTTAGCCTTGCAGACATCTTTTTATCGCATAAACTTCTGAAGTCATTCTCCATTTCATCCAACCAACTTTAATCTTATAGTCTACAACTTCTCCACCCAATTATTTTGAATTATAGATCCTAGATATCGAAAAGTTTCATACTCTGGAACCTCTACCACTTCGATCTCAATTGAATTACTCATCCATTTTGATTCACAACCAAAGTTGCACACTAGATATTATGTCTTCGAATGACTAATTCTAAAACCCTTACCCTCTAATGCCTCCCGCCACCTATCTAATTTCCGACCTAAGCATTCACTAGTCTCATCAATTAAGACAATATCATCTGCAAACAACATGCACCAAGGTACATCTTCTTAAAAATGTCTCGTCAATTCATCAATGACCAAAACAAAATGGTATAGATTTAAGGTTGACCCTTGACGTCCTAGAATATTGGGAATTCATTGGACATCTCGCCCACTAAGCGAACACTTGTTACATGCTTACAACCCCTTTATACCTATCTTTAATGATATTGACATAACATTGAGACACTTTCTTCCTTCCAAGCACTCACAGATTAACTCCCTGGGGACTCTATCGTAGACTTTCTCCAAATCAATAAAAACTATATGCAAACTCTCTATAATTTGCTTAAGCAAGAAAATGGCCTCCGTAGTAGACATTCCCGGCATAAATTCAAATTGATTCTCCGAAATAGTGGTTAAACTCCTAAGTCTTCGCTCTATGACCCTCTCCCAAAGTTTCATTGTATGACTCATAAACTTTATCCCTCTATAATTCGAGCAGTTCTCAAGATCTCCCTTATTTTTATAAATTGGTACCACAATGTTGTATCTCCACGAATCTATTCTATCTTGAAAAAAATTTAGCTGGCTCCATATTTGATGACTGTGAATTGTGAAACAAAGAAAGAGATTGTAATTTATTATTACTTTTTAGCACATCTATTGTCTTGATGATGAATGTTTGCATATGAACAGTAGAAAACTTGACCCAGTAAGAAAAAAATTAGGAAGACTAGCTAATGTGGTGTATTGTCAATTGTGCCTAGTAAAGCACCGGGCCTCAATTGGCACGAACATTTCTTTTTTCACAAAGGATAGTACATTTTGGTAGTTAACCACAAAATAGGCCTACATGAACTCTGCAAGTCAAACTTGCAGTAAGAGCACAAGTACAAGGTTCTCAAAAGTTGGGATGTAAACCTCAATACAAAAACACGTACAAAAATTTTGAACAACATTAACAAATGTTTTCGCAAGACGAGCGATTAAATGCTTGAGGCATAAGGAAATCCATCCTATCAAAATTTCAAAGAAAATGATACAACCAGGAAATCAATCTTATACACATCATCAAGTGTGGTTTACACTGAAACATTGCCATCTATTCTCAAAGGCAAATCTCATTGAAGACTCATCAAAACCTTTAACAAAAAACCTATTTTGCTAATTAATATCAAACGAATGAATCGAGGTCAAATAGAATTTGAAACGATCTAACCTTGAAATGAACATGAAGATCGAATCCCTTGGCCTTGTAGGCTGAAAGTAAACACACAACAAATACGCATGCAACTGATTCATCCTTGTCAAAATATAAAAATAAATAAAACCAAAATAAAATCTAGTTGGTGTTGCAACATGTTAAAAGTACAATAATAAAATACAGAAAACAATAAACACCACCAAAGTTTGATAACAACTAAAGATATTTTCTCATATAAGAATATCCAAACAAAATTAAATTAATAATTATGCTTGTTATAGTTTTGTTCAATGTCTCCTGCACAATGAAAAAAACTTACCACTCAATATTTATATCATCAGATGGGTAATTTTGCATAACAAATATCAATAATGGGTAACTTTACATGACTGTTGATGAAATGTGATGTGAGACAAAATGAAATAAATCGAAGAGATGGGAAGAACGGAAGAGATGAACAGAGAGAGAAAGAGAGGAAGAAGGCTTGACAAACTTGGAGAGATCGTAGGGGGACATAAATAAAGTTTTTCCACACGAAGTAGGCAAACTTTTAATAGCGGAACTTTTTTTCACTGACCTAAAAATGAGTTTTTTAGGAAAAGTTTATACACAAAAATCAAACACACTCAAGATTGATTGAGCTGAAAAAACCTAGAGTTCACATTTCTCAACTACAATCCAAAAACACTCTTCACAATAATGATCATTGAAAAAACACAGTAAACATGCCCTCCTCAAGTCACCAACCTCCCCTCCTCTTCAGGCGAAGCGAGGATTGCAGAAAAAGGGAGGCAAAAAAATAAATCACAGATAATTTAATTCTTAAAATAAATAAATAAATAAATAAATATGATTAAAACAAAGTTTCAAAAGTAGTACAAGAGAAACATATTTTATGTGTCAATGTTGTTGCACATTGAATTTTAGTAAAAACTCTCTGCGAATTCTCATGTTCATAGGGTTTACCAAATCAGACCCGATTGCTACAATATTGTTGCCACTCAATATCCTCTGCGTTGTAATCCATGCCCGAAGGCTATATAACTGACCCTATAGGGTTTACCAAACTAGGCCCGAAGGCTACAATATTGTTGCCACTTAATATCCTCGTCGCCTCTATCTCGCAGGGAGACTTGCTTTCGCTCCGGTCCGTTGTCTCCACCTTGCATGAAGACGGCTTATCCACGGCGAAGCACATGTGCTTCTAATAATCAGGTGAAAACTCACAAAATCTTAACTGGTGAGTCTCGAACCTGCGACCTCTTAAAAGGAGAGTTGATGTCCGATCAACTGAGCTTCAATTGGTGGACAACTGTTAATATTAAGAATGTTACCGTCCAATTGCTTAGCTGAAGCAGGCTACTGTGAAGACTGAAGAGTGTCGATGATGAGAAAACAAGCAAGAGAGAAAAGTAAGACCACCTCCATAAATCAATCTATGTCTAATCGAAATCTTATTGTGTGATTGGAGAAATCAATTTCCGTTGAAATCGTCTTGTGCGATTGGAGAAAATCGATCTTTGACAAAATCATTTTGGGCAATTGAGAAGGCGGAGAGGTGAACTTGCGAAGGGTTTGCGATTTTGTGTATATTTGTATTTTATTATCTATGAGAGAGGGCAATTTAAAATTTTAAAGGGGGGAAAAATTGCAAACCACCCCCTTCTCTTCAAACACCCAAAATCACATCAAATTTATCCAAAAATACAACCCATTTAGGCATTCAACTATCCTATCTGTTTGCTCAAATTTATACCTAAGGTTTACTTGCTTAAATTAAACTATCTCCAATTAAGCTTCCCCTCGCTTTGTCTACAATAGTAAAGAGCTAAAGTTCAGTTTCTTAGTACAAAGCACAAAGCTTGAAGGAAAATGATACACAAGTAACTCTAAAAATTCACGTACAATTCAATACCAATAATTACTAACACTAGTAACTTATAATCTTCACTCAATGTGCATCATTTTGGCCTCCTTATTCACCAATTAAGTATTACAATAAAACACTATCCAAGACAAATAATACAAACAAATATGTAAACATAAAACATGAACGGTTCTAACAAGTAATTGACTGCATCAATCAAACAACCAAACACTAGTTCTACGAATATTGAATTAAGCATGAAAATGAAACATATATATATATATATATAACTGTTATGATATACATCGGACCATGTAGCCTCAATCCCCCTCTCGCCGACATTTGTTGATCTCACAGGTGTAGTACTCATGGAGACCCTTCCAACTTTATCAAAACATACTTTCTTGAGATCCATTTCATGAAAACAAGAGAGCTTAAAAAGCAATAGATATGAAACTTGAACAACACAAATAACAAATCTTTATGCAATTTGAATTCTCTTTGATACAGAAAAGCAAAAATAATTATAATAATAAAAAAAACTCATTTTCTCAACAAACCTTCATAAAAAATAACATAAATGAAATGGGTAACAACAATAACTTGCCTGAATCTTAACACAGGTCAAAATCAATAATCCCCAACCTCCAAAACCCTAGAACTGAAAATAAAACACACAAGTTGAAGTCCCCATAACCCATTATGAAGAACCATTAACAAAGATAACTTGTTATGAAATATTACGGAAACTTTATGGACGGATATGCTCTGCTTCTTCCTCAAAACCCCTCAATCAACCATGATTCTGGAAAACAAAGAGAGAGGGGAAGAGAAGAAGAACAAACCTGGAGAGAGAGAGAGGAGATTGCAGAGAAGGAGAAGTTTGAGTAAGTGGCGATCCTGAGTCCTAGGGGCCTGGGCTAACTTTAAAAATGGCGCTCTTTTTTTAAATAAAATTTAATGTCTTATTTTATTTAAATATAATTATTTTAACATTTTGAGATGCAAAATCACTAATTATATTGTTGTAATAACTTTTTTTGCCAAGTCACTTTCAATAGACATCATAAATAACTCATTTATTCTATTAAAAAATCACTAGTACTATCTAATCTATGTTAAAAAAAACTATTAAAATTTTACTATATAATCTCTGTAACTGATTACGCCCAAACAGTACACGCGGTCAATTGCAGTAAAGATTGGGGTGTCGATCCCACGAGGAAAAACGATCTACAAAACAAGGTCAAGGAAGAAAAACTACGCGAAACTAAATTTAAGAAATTCTAACAAATTTAAAATATGAAATTGAATTTAATTTAATAGAAATCAAGTTTAGGAAAATCACAAGGTTCCAAGAATCCCTCCTAGATTTCATGCGCCAACTAGTATTGATTCGCTATGATGACTCGATTACGTATTTCACATCCCAAACCACATAATCGAAAAAAATAGTCTTTAAAGCATAAATATATTTTAATGTAAATGGATTTTAGACTTTACTTTTTTTAGAAAACACAAAGGTTGGTCATATATGATATCCTAAATTTACGATGAATCCGGAAACAATAACGTAATAAAAGACGATCACATATAACTAACCTACCGGAATTAGTTTATCCTTAAAAATTCCACACGTAAGAAAAACGTGACTAAACTTATATGGAGAAGAAAAGATAACCACCGGAATAATAATAATCTACGAAGAAATTGATGAAATCTTTGTCACTAAAATAACATAAATTCCTATATTAAATAAAAGTGAAAATCATAAACACCATTATTCATCGTGAAAGCATACAGCGAATCAAATACTAATTAAGTGCGTTACATCTAGGAGTTCACCTCTTCGCCTTGCGTGGGGTTTAGTGATGCATGGTGAAGGTGATGACAGCAACAACGGTGTGGAGCTTCATCGGCATGGCAGCGCGTGGTGAATCAGCGACGCACTCTACTGCTGTCCTGCGATACGTTCCTTGCTGTTTTGCGTGTCCACTGCTGCTGCGTCGTCGCTGCTGCGCTGCTGCATTTCCGCTGCTGTCCTGGACAGCTTATTTTCTTTTCTGTTCTTTTCTTTTTCTGTTGCGTTCTGCGTCCTTTTCTCAGCCCCAAAAAAACTCTTTCTTTTTTTGTTGCGTGCTGTTCCAGAGCCAAAAACACCCTGTTGCTGCCGTATTTCCTTGTGTTAAAAAGGAAACAAAGCTCCTCCTATTGGCCACCCTAATTGGAAATCAAATCTCCATTGGTCCCAATTTGGAAACCAATCCAATTTGGAAACCCAAAGAAACGTGTTCCTTCCTGTTGCTAATTAGACTAAGACTCCTTTTTGTTTGGGCTTCTCATGGATTCTAATAGTAATTGCTGATTCAAGCTTCATTTCTATGCCCAATTAAATCCAACTACGATGTGTAAAGTCGGTTTTGCTCTCCATTCTTCCTTCGTGCCCAAATCTGTCCAGATTTTGCAGTCTTCAAGTATATCCAAAATCGAGCATGATAACTCCAGAATATGGAAATATTATGAACATATGAATTTTAGCCTTTCGATTATTCTTTCCAACGCTTTAAGAATTATCCAATTCCAAGGTCTACAGCTCAAGTTATCATAAAATAACTGAAGCATGTTCAAGAACTTGCAAATTGCACTCAAATCTTCTTGTTTTTATTCAAAACTTTTTTTTCTTTGGTTCTCTTAATCTTTGGCTTGAGTGTCTCCCACTCTACTTCATTAATTTGTCTATGAATTTCCAAATTCGCCATGCTAACGCACTTTTGTCATTTAAATTCCAAATCCTACAAAAATGCACAAATATAATAATTAAACTAAAATACACTATTTGAAACACTAACAAATATATATTAGGAGGTATATTATGTTATAATTATGTGAACATCAAATACCCCCAAGCCTACATTTTGCTAGTCCTCGAGCAAAACAAAATTAAGAATAAAATCCTAACTCACTTTTGTAGGAATCGCGGTTGCACTTACCTTAACGTGCAACAAGGCTTTAAACCTCTAGATTACCTCTAGAGGACGAGTTGTAGTCTCGTGAGGGTTTTCAGAAATGTTACCCCCAAACATTACTGACTCAATAAAACAAAATCTATTTTCTAAAAACATAATGCAAAAACGTGAGCATTCTCCTTTATTTTCCTTAGAGTAATTTTCTAATTGCTTAAAATTCAAGAAAAACAACAAACTAAAAATGTCACAATAGTATATCAATAGAGTACAATAATTTAATAGTATCTAAATGTTAGATAAATTTCATAATTATTCTCAACTCGAAGTGTGTGTGTGAGAAACCTTATCAACATAACTCTTCGTCTCATAGTAAAGATGTGATGAGATAACCTTTAGAAAGTACGCTTCGACCACAAATTTCTCATGTCACTTAGAAATAAAACACTCAGAGATTGGACACTCAGTTTATATGTGAGAAAAATGATATAAATTATGGAAAATGCAAACGTCTCACATATAATCATCATGAAAAATGGAATTTTCAAAGAGTGAAATGAATATGATCTCATGGACAGGAATATTGATTATTTTTTAGAATGTTGAATCAAACACCATAGTTCTTGCCTATTCAATCTCCACATCTACTGAACCAACTTTCACTTAAGATCAATTAGGTATTTACTAGGTTAGAATGGGGTTTGGATTATGGCAAACAATAATGGACAAAAAGGATACAAAAATTTCCTGAGAATGGCTACACCCTTGAATAAACACATAGGGCATTGAAGAACAAATCAATGTTGTACACCATTAACTTTTTCTTCATTATTTTCTTTTTCAACCTTTTTTTTTTTACATGCTTTTCCCCGTTTATACAATCCAACACTTTTACTTCGAGGACGCATAAAATATCTATTTTCAACTCTTTCTATTTGCCCATTACATAAATATATCTCACCGTATTATACATTCTCAAAAAATTGGGTAAGGATAAAATAATAGAGGTATTACTCCTTGATTGGAGTAGGTATTGGGAATGGGGATAACAAAGAGAATGCTATATAAAGGTTCAAAGGGCTGCAAATGGATATTTATTATTGGGTAGGCTAAAAGGCTAAAAAATTGGTTTAAAGAAAGAAATGCCTATATCACTTCATAAGTTCTAGTTAGTACTAGGACATCTCAACTAAATAAAGCAAGAAGTTCTAGTGTAAAAATTCAATTTTTATGTCATTCTTAAAGCAATCAATAAGAAAATAAAAAATAATTAGATCATTAACGAAATAATGCGGACTCAAGAAAAATCAGAGTGTAATTAATAACCTTCAAGAAATAAAAAAAATGGCTTAAAACTCATAAGGGTTAAGTCTCCACTATTATTCTAAGGTTTTCTAGTTCAATATCTCACTAATCAACTTCAAATCATGTTGACTTGGCTTATAGTGCATGAATAGTCGAGTTGAAAAGTCTCACGAAATACATCTAACATAAGGATAATATCAAATATCATGTTTTCTACTAATATAACTATGTGACACGTGTTAGTATGTGTTTTCTCAAAATTAAAGGCAACAAAAATATTCTCTAAAATTAAAAAGACTCAAAACCTTTTTTTTTTTTTTTTTTTTTTTTTTAATTCACCAAGAGTTCAGATTTCGAATGCATTTTCATAAAGATTTTACACAATTACTGTAATCATCTAAGTATTCAATGGAGATTGAGTAGAACACAAAAATGACTCGGTTTAATTGTAAAATACGTTTTAAGCTCAAAGATTCTTGAAAATTGCACAAAAAATCTAATAAACCACACCCCCAAACCTAAACCAAACATTGTCCTTAATGTATAAAATGATAAGCATGACAAATGAAGGAAAAAAAAAAAAGAGGATGGTTAGAGTGATATTACCATGGTGAAGCTTTACCAATTTCAAAAAGACAATGTCCTCACAGTCACCAAAATATAAGAAAATCATACCGACAGGAGAAAGGAACACATGGGATGAGGGGCTCCGAGTGACTCCAGTAGCAACACCTAAAATAACCTGAAACACAAAAAAAAAACATAAAAGCAAAACCCTAAATTCAAATAAATAAAAAAAAAAAACCTTAACTAAAGATAGGGTGGAGAACATCAAATCAAGTAGACAGAGGCAACCAGAGAGATCTCTCTGGCACCTCTACTCGCTCCACATAGTGCTTCAAACGTTTCCCATTTACTCTAAATATTCTCCCATCTTTTGGATCTTCAATTTCTATGGAACCATTGGAAAAGACTTGTTTTACCATGAATGGGCCCGTCCATCTCGATCTTAGCTTGCCAGGATGAAGATGAAGTCGTGAGTCATAGAGATAGACTCGTTGATTGGGCTTGAAATGTTTCCTCAGAATTTGCATATCATGAGCTGCTTTCATCTCCACCTTGTATATTCGGGAATTGTCATAGGCATCATTCCGCAACTCCTCAATTTCAGCTAACTGAAGTTTTCGTTGAATACCTGCATCATTGAAGTCAAAGTTAGTGCTTTTTACGGCCCAATAAGCGAGATATTCTAACTCAACAGGTAAATGAAAGGCTTTTCCGTATATAAGCCGATACAGAGACATCCCGAGAATTGTCTTATAAGCTGTACGGTAAGCCCAAAGTGCACCAGGAAGGCGCAAGGACCAATCCTTCCTATCAGGATTCACCATCTTCTCCAAGATTTGTTTAACTTCTCGGTTTGCCAGCTCGGCTTGGCCATTTGTCTGCGATTGATAGGCATTGGCAACCTTGTGATGAACTCCATACCTGCGCATCAAAGCCTCAAAAGAGCGATTACAAAAATGAGTCCCCTGATCACTAATAATGGCTCGTGGTGTACCGAAACGGGATAAAATGTGTTCTTTGATAAACTTGACAACAGTGTTGTTGTCATTGTTTCGGCACGCTACAACCTCTACCCATTTGGACACATAGTCCACTGCAAGCAAAATATACAAATATCCAAAGGAAGGTTGAAAAGGTCCCATAAAATCAATCCCCCAACAATCAAATATCTCAATGACTAAGATTGGGTTAAGGGGCATCATGTGTTTCCGAGACAGTGCACCTAACTTCTAGCATCTATCACAAGAACGACAATAATTGTTAGTGTCCTTAAACAATGTAGGCCAATATAATCCAGACTGTAAAAATTTTGTAGCGGTCTTTTTCATAGAAAATGGCCTCCACAAGCTGCACTATGACAAAAATGTAAGACACTTTCAATCTCACTTTCAGGGATACAACGCCTCATGATTTGGTCGGGGCAATACTTATATAGATAAGGATCATCCCAATAAAATTTTCTTACCTCGACCAAAAATTTGCGCTTATCTTGAGCACTCCATGATGATGGAACTTTGCCGGAAACCAAGTAATTAACAATGTGTGCATACCATGGTACTTGAGTGACGGCGAATAGGTGTTCATCAGGGAAGTCATCACGGATGGGTGGGCCATTGGTAGAGTCACTGAACTCCAAACGAGACAAGTGATCCGCCACAACATTCTCGACCCCCTTCTTATCCTTTATAGTTAGATCAAATTCCTGCAGAAGTAAAATTCACCTAATCAATCTTTCCTTAGCATCCATTTTAGAAAGAAGGAACGTAAGAGCCGCATGGTTAGTAAAAACAGTGATAGGTGTACCAATCAAATAAGCATGAAATTTATCTAAAGCAAAAACTACAGCTAGCAACTCTTTTTCAGTAGTCGAATAATTCTTTTGAGCATCATTAAGTGTTCGACTAGCATAGTAAACAACAAAGGGCTTCCCTTCCCTTCGTTGTCCCAAGACTGCCCCCACAGCATAGTTGCTTGCATCACACATTATCTCAAATGGTAAATTCGAATCCGGTGGCTGCATGATGGGGGCAGAGGTGAGCCTATCAATGAGTGTTCGAAAAGCGTCCTCACACTCTTGTGTCCATTGGAACACAACGTCTTTGACCAAGAGGCTACTTAATGATCTAGAGATGGCAGAAATTTTTTGTATGAACCTCCTATAAAAACCTGCGTGCCCTAGAAATGATATCACATCCTTGACACTTTTAGGTGTAGGTAATTTAGAAATCAATTCAATTTTAGCTTTATCAACCTCGATTCCTTTATTAGAAACTATGTGTCCCAGAACTATTCCATAGGAAACCATGAAATGACATTTTTCCCAATTAAGCACCAAACCCTTCTCTTCACATCTACTTAAAACAGCCTTCAAGTGAAGTAAACACGAATCAAAGGAATCACCAAAAACAGTCAAATCATCCATGAATACTTCCATATATTTTTCAACCATGTCACAAAAAATACTCATCATGCATCTCTTGAAAGTAGCCGGTGCATTACACAAACCAAATGGCATACGCCGAAAAGCATAAGTACCAAAAGGACATGTGAAAGTAGTCTTATCCTGATCCTCTAATGCAATCTCAATCTGATAATATCCTGAATACCCATCTAGAATGCAATAGAAAGAATGACCAGCTACTCGCTCTAAGATTTGGTCTATGAATGGAAGTGGGAAGTGATCTTTGCGGGTGGCAGAATTAAGTTTCCTACTACCTTAGTAGGAACATGCACCCCCTCATCATTAGTCACCACTGTTATTCCAGATTTCTTGGGAACTACTTGAGTTGGACTAACCCACTTGCTATCAGAGATGAGATAAATGATGCCTGCATCTAACAATTTTAAGACTTCCTTTTTCACCACCTCTTTCATAGTAGGGTTAAGTCGTCTTTGAGGGTCTCTACGGGGGTTAGCTCCTTCTTCTAAGTGAATCCTATGGGAACATATTAAGGGGCTAATACCTTTGATGTCAGCTATAGTCCAACTTAGTGCATATTTGTGCTCACGTAACATATTAATCAATTCTTCTTCTTGTGAACTATCAAGCACAGAAGAAATAATAACATGAAATGTATCACCTGGTCCGAGGAATGCATGTTTAAGTCCCTCAGGCAGTGGAACTAGGTCAACTTTCGGAGTTTCCACGGTGGATGGTTGTGGTTTCTGTCTTTCCTTTGGCAACTCCTCAAAGCATGGTTGCCATTGTCATCCTCTTTTATCCTTTAACCCTGAAACAACAGAACTATCAAAAGCATTGTCAGGATAAAGTGAACTCTCAGAATCAGAAATAGAAAGGAGGTACTCTAAGGTTTCAGAGTCTGCGCTCAGGAGCGCCTCCTTTGGTATCATCGTATCTATCATGTAGGTATGATGACACTCATCATCATCATGTGGTTGCTTGCTAATATTGAATATGTTGATCTCCAGAGTCATGTTCCCAAAAGACAGCTTCATTGGATCGTTCCTGCAATTGATAAGAGCGTTAGCTGTGGCAAGAAAATGTCCACCTAAAATAATCGGAACTGTAGACTCCATATTAACCGCAGAATGAGTATCTAAAATAAGAAAGTCGACGGGATAGTAAAACCTATCAATCTGCAGCAAGACATCCTCGACTAATCCTCTTGGCTTTTTAACCGATCTATCGGTCAATTGTAGTACCACAGATGTGAGTTTAATATCTCCTAGACCCAATCGCAAGTAAATAGAATATGGCATTAGATTTACACTTGCTCCTAAATCCAACAATTCTTGGCCGAACTCATGAGCCCAATCTGGCAGGTGACTGTAGGACACCCTGGATCTTTGTACTTGGGTGGTGTCCTCTGCTCGATCACCGCACTTACCTGTTCTGTCAAGAAGGCAGTCTTCTTGACATGATGTTTCCTCTTGATAGTGCATAGATCCTTGATGACCCTCGCGTAAGTTGGTACCTGTTTAATCACATGCAGCAAAGGTAAGTTAATTTTAACCTGTTTCAAGTGTTCTAGAATCTCACAATGCTTTTTCGATTTCTTTCCAGTAAGTCGTAGTGTTTGAGAAAAAGGAATTGAAACTGGAATGTTCTTGTTGGGCTCATCCTCAGGGATGCTCTCCTTTGCACTTGGGGAGGTGCCTATAGTCGTGGACGAGCTTGATCCATCTAAAATCTTACAACTCCGAGTTACTGAAGAGTGGACTTCGTGCTGGCGGGCAGTTCCTTGTTGATTATCTGCTCTTGGAGTAGGCGTTCATTTGCTGAAGTGTTGTTAATTAGCTTTATATTGGTCTGGACAGAGTCTCTAGCTCTGAAGTCTGGTTGTCTGCATAGTTGCGCTTCAACTGTCGGGGATTTTTCTATGTCCACGCAGATTAGTTCTCCCCCTTGTCTAGGCCCGGTGCCTGATTTGTCTGTTCTGCATGCTCGAGCTATAATTGATAGCAATTCAGGACTTCATAATGGAAGTATCATACTGTAGTTTGATCTCCTCGGATAGTTCCTTGGGCCTGGTTGGCTGTGTATTTGACGCATTGGTGCAGAGTGAAAACTATTGCCTCCATATGATGAAGCCAATGCCTTCCCAGAATAATGTTGTAGGTGGACGAAGCGTCAACCACCATAAATTCTTGGACAAGGTATTTCCGCAATTGTTGTTCTCTCGCCACCACCATTAGATTGATCTTTCTGATAGAGAAACATTTCTCTCCACTGAATCCGACCATGGGGTGAGTGGCGAGGGTTAAGTCTTTCTCCTGGAGTTGCATGTTCTGGAATGCGCTGAGAAACAAGACATTAAGTGAGCTTCCTATATCCCCCAAGGTCCTTTTCACCTCCGACTTCGCAATGAGGACGAAGATGACCAATGCGTCATTGTGAGAAGATTGTATACTACACCTCGGAGATCCCTTTCCGTAAACGTCAAAGGTGGGATTAGGCTCTGAACTAGTGCATGCTGCACTTATCAGTCCTCGCACTGGGGTGGCATCAGCATCTCGGCCAACGACCTTTTTTTGGACCTGTTGGATTGTTCTCCCTCAGGATCGACCCCATGGAGGACAAAAATGATGTCAGGAGCTTCTTTTTAATCTCTTTGACAATGTCCACCCTTTCCTTTGCCTGATCATGCCTCCTGTCTGAGCTTAGGAACTCCTTGAGCTTGCATTTCCTGATCCAGTACTCGACTTCTCTTTTGAGGTTTCTACAATCCTCGGTACTGTGTCCACCTTCCTTGTAGAAGGCGCAATATTTGTTGTTGTCACACTGAGCAGGGTCTATTCGCTGCTTAGGGGGCACTTGAGTTCTTTACAATTCTTGATGGAATCGAGCATGTTGGACAGACTGGAGTTGAGAGGGGTGACAGATTTGGACCCGACATAATTTGAGGCCTTATCCTGCCTTGTGAGGCCATAGTCGATTTTACTGTCATTGCGCTTCTTTTTGTTCCCGTCATCATCCTGTTTATTCTTCCCCTCTTTCTTGTCCTTGGGGACAAAGGGCTTCTTTTCAGATTCCGCCACCTTCTTGGCGGTCAGCATCTCGTCTAGAGTGATATATCTCTGGGCATCCTTCAGCAGGTCTGTCATATTGGTTGGGGGGTCTAGAGTAAGGAAATCATAAAGCTTTCCTCTCCTTAGACCCGAGGCGAAGGTTGTGACGACAGTATCATCACTACAACCATCAATGATAGTCAACTCATCATTGAAACGCGTGACATATTTCGTTAACGTCTCGTTTTTCTTTTGCTTCAGAGGCAGAAGATAGTGTGGGCCCTTCCTAATTCGTTGGCTGCCCACAAAGCATGTGAGGAACGTCGTCACCAATGTCCGGAATGAGTCGATAGACCTCGGAGGGAGGCTGTGGAACCATGTCAGTGACACATTATCGCATCAGACCCATCATTGAGTGCCATCACATGCTAGAAGTGGCGCAAATGATCGTACGGGTCTTCCATCCCGTTGTAAAACTCCAGCTTTGGTGGAGTGTACTTCTTTGGTAGCGGTTCATCCATGATGTGATCCATGAATGGAGGGATAGCGGGGTTGAACAATACGTCTGGATTTGTAGCCCTTTGACTGATGGGGTTGGCTGCCTCTAGTCCAATGGGAAGCTGCAGGGGCAGTGTGACTCTCTTGAACGTGTTCTCTGGAACCTTCTGGGGATTGAGCTCTTCGTTGCTCACGGTATCCTCCTGCGAGTAGATGATTTTGCTGATTAAGTATTTTCACCGCTCGTGCGATTTGTTACATCTGGGTTGACAGTAGATCCATCATTGGGTTTTCCGTGGCTGCCATCGGCGTGGGGGTCTGAGAGGGTTCCTCCCGCGGTGGTGGCGGCACGGGAGCTGGCGGCGTTTTTCTAGTTCAAACGTTTGAGGGTTCAGCAGCGTCTCCATTATTGCGAGACATTGTAGTCACCATCTTTCTGGCTCTCTGGGAAAGGTGGTACTACTATTTTTTCTGAGGAACTTTGTCGTTCCTCATGGATGTCGCCAAACTAATGTAGTTGATTTCTGTTATCCATCATTGTGTTGATCTAAACCTGCACAGGGAACACACATGAGCCAAAGACCATTGTTTGGCTGTTGATGGCATTCCGATGCTTAAGTTAGATAAGGCTTAAAGCTGTAAATTGGGTTTTCTGTAGTGTACCATTGTTCATCGACCTTATATCCCTTTATAGTGTGAGAGTCCTTGTTCGGTTAGGCTTTTGGTGGCGTAGTTTAGGAAAATATATCTTTTTGGTGATCATTTGTTGGGAGTTGTCCATGTAGAGAATTTCCCCTACATTACTTGTGCTCCTAGATCTATGGGGGAGGTTTTTCTTTCGGAGTGTTGTCCATGCAAGGAAGTTTCCTTGCCCGACTTATACTCAAGTATTTGTTTCCTAGTCGGAACCAATGTATTGTTGGTTTGCCTGTCTTGGGTCGATCCCCCAGATACTTGCTTTATCAGGGTTTAAGAGTATTGGGCTTGACCGCGTGACGTGTGAGCTTAGTGGCACATTGCAATTTGGGTCTGACCTTCTGGATTCTGCCAATAGTGGGCTTAATGTTGTCTGGGCCTTGCTGGATTGGGCGTGCAATCAGGTCTATTTTGTTCTATTGGCTAGATTATCATGACATGCGTACGGTGCTGATCAGGACGGTTTGATGTATCATCAGTAGGTAATCCAATCAAAATAATCTTTAATAGCTTTGTGTTAAGGTGTTGGCAGGGAGAATAACATTGTTCTCATTATCACAAAGTCGGAACCTGCTGATAGTAGACACAAAAGAAGGATCCACTTGGGATGTGAGCGGGGAGAGAAGATCAAGAAAAATCAAAATAAAAAATTGGAAGTTGGTCGATCGACAAGTGCATGGGTACCCATTCTAGTTGAGAGGGGTGCCACAAGGTAATGATCGTTGGAAGCTACAAGTAACCTGTGGAATCCACGATCATCCACGATCAAAATATCTTTTTTAGCCATTCCTTTACTGGGAAATTTAATGAAGCTGAGATGGCTTTTTTCTATAACATGTCCACATCTGGTGTAGCCCCTCGGTACATATTGTTTGGTTTGAAAGAGATGTTCCCAAACAATGTGTCTTATTTGAAGACTGTTTACAATGCCATTCAACAGCCAAAGACACTCCAACTAAAAGACATGACAACTTTACAGGCCACAATGCACTGTTGAACGAAAATGGTTATTGAGTGGCATACAGTAGATGATCAGAACAGAGTCACAAATATTTTCTGGTGTCATCCTGAGTTAATTTTACTGGCTAAGTGCTTCTCAATGGTGATGCTTATGGACTGCACCTATAAAACCAATAGCTACAGGAAGCCGCTATTTGAGGTTGTAGGTGTGACGTCAACCGACATGACTTTCAATGTTGGTTGTTGTTTTATGTCATCTGAAACTGAACAGTCATACACTTGTACATTAGAAAAGCTACTGGGGGTGTTTGAGGCAGACAACTTGCCAAAGGTGTTTGTGACCGACAGAGAGTTGGGTTGATCAAAGTCATTGAGCGAGTCTTTCCAGAAGCAAAGAGGTTGTTGTGTAGGTGGCACATAAATACAAATGTAGAAAATAATTGCAAAAAACAATTTGAGGATAATAAAGGATGATAGGAGTTTATTGAATCTTTCTCAAACTTGTATATGTCAGTCACAGAGCAAAAATTGAACAAGGGCATTATAGGTTCGAGAGAAGATTGGCATCACATCCCAAGTGTTTGGACTATCTGCGGACTGTTTGTATCCACATAAGGAGTTCTTTGTGAATACATGGACCGACAATTTCATGCATTTTGGCCAATGGACATTTTATAATGTATGGACGAAAATGCATGACATAATCCAAGTCCAAGTTGTAGAAATTGAAGCGTTTTTCAGAAAAAGTCTCATGAAGGTCAATAAAGAGCATATTGTTCCATTATTTCGAAAACTTCAAGGGTTCATGTCTCATAAGGCTCTTGACTTGATGCTATTTGGAATTGGTAGTCTAATGCTGAATTTGTGGGTGCCGACCCAGTCAAGTGTCGATGTGTGCTAAAAACCACTCATGGGTTGCCTTGTGCTCATGAAATGGCCTAATATTTCACTCCTAATGGTCAACTTCCATTGTTTATGTTACACAAGAACTAGATGCAACTTGGCAAAACACCTCTTCGTGCAACTACGGATGTGATTATAGATCCAATGGTAGACACCATCAAGCAAAAGTTCTTAGAATCCACTCTTGATCAGCAGTTGGTGTTGAAGAGGAAGCTGCTAGATTTGAGTTGCCCTGATTCATGTGTCATGATTGAACCAACTGAACCTGTAAAGGGCAAGGGGAAACCTAAAAAGAAGAAATTGTCTAAGCATGAGAAGTTCACCAAAAGGGACCCTTCCGGTCATGAGTACGTGAAGACACAAGAAGAGCTTAAAAGTCAAGATAGAGTTTCTAAGCCAAAACAGAAGGCGCCGAAACGGAACACTACATTTGATGATACATCGAAACGTCCTCTCTCCTACGCCGTACACGTGTCATGATGATCTTAAGGAATAACGGGTCCAAACGTTAGCCTAACACTAATCAGGCCCAAGCGGTTTCAAGCCCATACAACGCAATCCGCCAGATAGACCCAAATTACTATATCCTCCTAAGCCCACACGTCTCACAGCCATCCCCAATACTCGTAATACCTATTAAGGCAAGTATCTCGAGGATCAGCTTCGGACAGGCAAGCCAACATCACATTGTTTCTAATTAGGAAGCAAATAACAAAGTATACGTCTTACATGAAAACTTTCATCTATGGACAACACTCTGATTGGGAATTATCTCCTGCGTATCTAGGACCACAACTCTAACAGGGAAACTTCTTTTCACAACACAATTCCTAATTAGAGAAGGATCTCCACGAAGATCTTCTTCCCTAAACTACGCCACTGATGGCCTAGTTGAACTAGGACTCCAACACTATAAATAAGACATGAGGTTGGTAAGCTAAGGTACACTACAAATTGCTTATTTACAACATTAATCCTTCCTCAGATCTCTGTCTAACTTTAGCATCGGAGTGCCATCGGCCACCACTACGGTGGTTCGTGGCTCACGTGCGTTCCTTGTGCAAGTCAACAGGTCAAGGTCAAGTAGGGAGCGAAAATCGATTGCATCAACATTTATGAAGAAAATTTCTCTATGGATTCGGGATTATGTTGAGGACATTCAGAAAGTACTCGCCGATGGCCATTCTGGATCAGATGCATAAGCAACTTCTTAGGTTACGACAAGAAGATTGGTTGGAGGCAACTATTGGAGTTAGAAGATAACCATGACTTGTGGGTTTGAATGTGGAATGACAGAGAGGTGAAGATTGTAAAAGATGCTCTGACAACCCCCAAAGGCATTGTATGCATTCCAAGGGAAAAATGGTTGATTCAACCAGATATGTTAGAGCTGGCGGCCAACTGTTATAGTTGTGTCTGTGTGTTATAGGAACCAAAGCAGTACATGTTTTCTGTATATTCTACCGCCGTCAAACTTGAACGATGTATGGATATGTTTCATGGCACACTTTCCCTAGAGTGAACACTTCGTTTTGCTTCATATGACACCAAGACCACCACTGCCTCGGACAGTACCGACTTGGCCTTCATGCATGTTTTCAAAAGCGATATCATGAAAGACTTCATTCGATGGCCAACTGTAGATAGGTGAGGTGATGGTTTAGAAATACAATGCATCAAAAGCAAAGAAGTCGGAAAAGGTCGTTCCACTAGATGATTGAACTGCATTTTATAATTTTTTTTTACATTTTGTATATATACGATGATCAAATTGTAAGGGAAGTCAACTTTTTTGTAGTATTAACTTGTATATTTTTTGTCATTAAATATCAAAAATTATATTTTACATTTCATGAATATTTATATTGATTTTGTATTTTATGGATGATTAGTTGTATAGATGTTTTATATCACGGTAATAGGTAAAAGTGAACTTATATTAACTTAAACATGAGAAAAAAATTCAGACTACAAAATGGAAGGCAAAAGTTGAAAGTTTTTGGGTTATTTACCTTTTAGCCCCCATTAATTTAGGCAAAATTCTACTTGGGTGCCATTAATTCTTTTTATTCCGTCTAACCTCCATTTTAAGATTTGATCGTTAAGTCGACAAATTTGACTACTAGATTCCATTACTTCTTTGCAAATACCAGAATTACCCTCACGGGTTATTTACCTTTTAGCCCCATCAATTTAGGCAAAACCCTTCTTGGTTGCCATTAATTCTTTTGATTATGTCTAACTCCCATTTTAAGTGTTGACTACCAAATTCCATTACTTCTTTGCAAACACCCAAATACCATCACATGCTTGGCACGTGAGGTTTAATTTTCCTTCTTTCCTCAAACCAAACCCTAAAATCAATTCGATTCGATTGAGAGAGAAGGAAATTTGTTCGTTTGAGAGAGAGGGAGATTGTTGAATGGAGGGGAGGGAGATCGCGTGAGTGAGGGAGAGAGGAAGATTGCTGGAGGGAGGGAGAGCGGGTTGTTCGTCGACCGTGGGAGAGAGAGAGAGTGGGAGCGACGAAGAGTTGAGTTTGGATTGAGCTCAGCTCGTGCCTTCAAAGCCACTACTACCACTGAACTTCAACCATTGAAGTTGTTTAATTATCAAACTGAGCTTAAGCATGTAAGCTCTGATTCTGATTTCGTGTTTGATTATGAATGACTAGATAGTCTTCTTAGATAAACCCTCCAAGTGCAGGTAGGATTTTTGCACCTCAAATCAATCTTCAAGTTGTCATTCTTAGACTGCCTATATTCAAACATGTTCATTATTGCATATCAATTTTCGTTTGATAATTAAACAACTTCAATGGCTGAAGTTCAGTAGCAGCAGTGGTTTTAAAGGCACGAGCTGAGCTGAGCTCAGTCCAAGCTCAACTCTCTGTCTTTCTCACTCTCACTCTCTACCACAGTTGACAAATAATGCAATCAAACAATCGTCTCACCCTCCCTCCAGTGATCACCTTGCCTACAACAATCTTCCTCCCTCCCTCCTTCAAGCGATCTCCCTCCCCTCCATCTAGCGATCTCCTTATCTCTCAATCGAACAAATTTCACTCTCTCCAAATCGAATCGAATCGAATCGAATCAAATTTAGGGTTTGGTTTGGGAAAAAGATGGAAAATTAAACCTCGTGTGCTTGGCATGTGAGGGTAATTTGTGTATTTACAAAGAAGTAATGAAATTTGGTAGTCAAAGCTGTCGACTTAACGGTCAACACTGAAAATGGGGGTTAGACAGAATAAAAAGAATTAATGGCACTCAAGTAAGGTTTCGTCTAAATTAATGGGGGCTAAAAGGTAAATAACACATGAGGGTTATTTGGGTATTTGCAAAGAAGTAATGGAATCTGGTAGTCAAAGCAATTGACTTAACAATCAACACTTAAAATGAGGGTTATATGGAATAAAAAGAATTAATGGCACCCAAGTAGGGTTTCGCCTAAATTAATGGGGGCTAAAGGGTAAATTATCTAAAAAAAATTGACAATAGAGTTTGATTTTCTGTTGTCAAAATAATTTCAGACTACAAACACACGAGCCACTGCGAGTATGACAATTATACCCGTAGTGACCGCTGCAAATACATTTAAACCAATCGCAGATTAAAATGTGATTGGTGCCTGAAAACTAATCAACAACAAATGACAGCAAACGCAACAGCGCATACGAAGAGGATAATCAAAATCGCAGCGGTCACTGCGAATGGGATAACATAATCGCAGTGGCCCCTGTATTTGGACAAAAAAAAAACTCTGTCCAAATTTGTGATTTTTTTTTATTTCAATATTTTTTCCAATTTTCAATTCTTATGGGTTTAATACACTATTGGCGTATTTGATTTATTGCTAAACCCCAATTTTGAATACCCCAACTTGAGAAAGTCAAAAGTGGGGTTTGAAATAAATCAAACATGCCAATAGTGTATCAAACCCATAGGAATTGAAAAAAATGGAAAAATACAAATTTGGACAGAGTCTGTTTTCTGTTTAAACGCAGCGGTCACTACGAATATGTTTATTCCCTTCGCAGTGCCCGCTATGTTTGGACAGAAAATAGACTGTCAAAAATTTGGATTTTTTGTATTTTAATCTTTTTTGGGTTTTTTTTTTCAATTCCTACGGGTTTGATACATTATTGACATATTTGATTTATTATTAAACCCAACTTTTGACCTTCTTAAGTTGAGGTGTTTCGAATTGGGGTTTTGCAATAAATTAATTATGCCAATAGTATATCAAACCCCTAGGAATTGAAAAAAAAAAAAGAAAAAAAAATTGAAATGCCAAAAATCACAAATTTGGACATAGTCTGTTTTTTCTTCAAACACAGCAGTCACTGCGAATATGTTTATCCCATTCGCAGTGATCGCTGTGTTTAGAAAGAAAACAAACTGTCCAAAATTTGGATTTTTTTTTTCACTTCTTATAGGTTTGCTACACTATTGACATATTTGATTTATTACTAAACCCCACTTTTGACATTCTCAAGTTGGGGTGTTCCAAATTGGGATTTTGCAATAAATAAAATATGCCAATAGTGTATCAAACTCATAGGATTGAAAAAAAATCCAAAAAAGATTGAAATACAAAAAATCACAAATTTGGATAGTCTATTTTCTGTCTAAACGCAGTGGTAACTGCAATGCGATAAACATATTCACAGTGACCGCTGCGTTGTAGAAGATCCCCTTTGCATGCGCCGCAACGTTTGATGTGATTTGTTGTTGATTAGTTTTCAGACACCAATCACAATTTTCTCTGCGATTAGTTTCACTGTAATCGCAGCGGTCACTGCGATTATATAAATCAGCAGCGACTCCTGCATTTACAGACAGAAATTTCAGATTTTGTGATTTAGGTGATTTTGTGTCAAAATTTTCAGGTTATTGGATATAATTTGTTACTTTTACTTGGATTACAGTTAACATTAGAGGTGGGCATCCCATCCCAAGATCCCGATCCCATTTCGTCCAGATTTTTTCCTGGTTTTATTGGATTGATCAATCCCATCCCGATCCCATTTCGTCCCAATCTAGAGGGGGATGGGATCGGGATGGAGATTTTCAATCTAGCTCATCCCTTCCCGAATTAATTTTTTAAATATTATTTAATAACGCATGGATTTTATTATAGTAGGAATTGTTTTCTATTGTTGTTTTATTATGAAAATAATAACACATGTATTCTATCTAGATAAAAACACAAGTTTTGTACCAAATAACATTCATTCATAAAAAGCTCAATTTACTAAATCTTTCTTATAAAAGTTCACATGCTAAAATTGCATAGCAAAACATATTCATATATACAATCATATGTATCTATCCTTTCGTATAAGTATTAGTAAAGCTAATACATTCACTTACATTTGAAAACAAAGAATACCATCAATGTGAAATAAACAAAATGTTTTTTTTCCTGCTGATCCCGTCCCAATCCCGAACGAACGGGATGAGGTCCATCCCGTCCCGTGCCCACCCCTAATTAATATTATAACCATAAATTAGATATACATAAACACTGATGCGAATCATAATTGTTTGCATGAATGTATAGTCATTACATTTTCAATATTTAACTACAAACAAAACAACAAACAAAATTGTTTCTCAAAATTGTACATCAATTATTCTTAGTCTTTTTCGAGGTTCAGTTTTAGTCATATTCTTCTCATGCCTCTTATTCGTTATGCCTTCAACACCACCACCAGCAATAACTTATTCACTGTCTTTAGTACCACCACCCCTTCCCAGTCCTCTACCACCAACACCAACACCACCATCACCCATTCCTCTACCACCAGCACCACCACCACCATGTGTTTCCTCTACCACCACCACCAACAGCAGCACCCCCACCCCTTCCCCTACTACCACCTGCAACACCACCTCTCGGAGCACCACCACTTGGAACACCACCACCATCACTAGTTTGACTAGTTTGTTGCTCTTCCTCATTATCTCTCAAGGAAGAGAAATGCGTAGACATTTGTATTAGCAGGTCACCTACTTTCTTTTCTCAATATCAACAAAACCTTATTCACATTCCTTCTTATTCAATAGAGGCATCCACAAACTGAAGAGTCTCATCAACCAACTTGTTCTGCAAGGAAAACATTGATCTTAGCAAAAAAAAAAAAAATCAATTATGTATTTCAAATGTGAGCAAATTTGTTAAACTATGGATCAATCACCCAATTGTGAGTTATGAACAATTGGTTTCTTAAGGGATGTGTCCTCTTAGTCTTAGATGGTTGAATGAACGGATGACTAATGTCATGAAACCACTCCAAATAGTCCTTGCTACAATCCCATGGAAGCTTCACTGGTACCCCTTGGTTTTCAATTGACACGCGATGATTCTGCCAAGTTGCTGCAAATGAAGACAATATCTCGTGTTTCATCAAGTAGTTGTAGCCAGATCAACTTCTATTCTTCATTTTGGCTTGAATGGGGGGGGGGGGGGGGGGGGGATTTGGAATGACCTGTACCCTTCCCATCTGTTTCATTATTTGATCTGGGTGATAGGGTTCTTCAACATCAGGGCATAACAAGCAACCTTGGAGCCATGTAATGCTGTGAAGTGAAATTCTTCGCTTGAATTCCACATAAGGGTCCCAAATAACTTAACAATATAAACATGAACTTATTAAATTACCTGAGATGAAACATAAACTTAAATGACTAACTTTTACCTTTTCAGGAGACATGTCATCAAAATTCTCCCTAAGAGTCAAAATTTCTTCACTCACGACCCCGCTAAGTTGGAGGCAATCTTACTTAGCCATGGTGGGGAGACGATCCTTCCACGAGGCTCGGGCCGCACTCCAAAACCTAAAGTGATCGTATATCCAACAATACAAAAGAATTAAACATATCAATATAAATAATCAATATCTGATACACTAAAAAGATAATTAACTTAACTGGAAAATTGTACCTCCAAAAAGGCATATATCCATATATTTGTTGTGTACCCGCTTTGCTAGTACAACCAAGTTGATGATACAAGAACACCAAAGTACCAACTCCCCATGCAAACTTCCCAATATCATCCACCTTCATCAGCAACTTCAAGTATTCAGTGCGCACCTTGGTTCCAGTTTATCAGCGAAGATAGTCATGCTCAAAAGAAATAACAAGTAACCTTGTGCAACTTGTTGTTTCTTTTAAAGATAATCACTTGTTTTCACTTTCCCACAATAGTGCACCTTAATAAATTTCATCTCCACGAAACTCTGATATTTCTGGACATGTTTTTGTGCTTCGCACTTTTGAATCCCCAAACCGTTCACCAAAAGTTTAACACACTCCTCTGCCTTCATTTGATTTTTCTTCACCATAATCGGCTTACCAACAATCGGCAAATGAATGATACGATAGACATCATCGATGATGATTGTCATTTTCCAAAACAGAGGTGAAAAGTGTTGGTCTCAGGTTGCCAATGCTCAATGAAAACACAAATTGTGATCATATCGATATGATCCTTACAATTGTCTATCAATTGTCGGAGACCACTCTTATAGACCATTGAAATAATTTCCTTCGGCTCATCTCTCAACCTCAAAACTATAAAATTATTGTACTGATGCTGACATCTCAACTCGCCTCGTTCCTACATAATAAGAAAAACTAGTCAATGTCCAAATAATATAAAAACAATAAGTACTGCATATTTAACTTGAAAATATTATAAATACCTCCTCACCAGCCCAAATGGATTGAGAAACATGACCATCATAATCCTCTAATATGAATGCATATTTGGGACCATCAGGATAAGAAACTTTGCAAGGTTCTAAATCTTCATCGGGACCATGTTCTACAGAAAAAAAAAAAAAACCGATGACTTGACCCTCCGCATCATCTTGAGCCTCCACATCCCCCTGACCTCCGCATTCCCCCGTGTTTGCTCACCTTTCTTATCCCCTCACCCTTATTTGTTTCCTCAACATTACGAACCACACTACGTTGACTTTGCGATAGCAATAGGAGTGTCACAAATTCATCAGCGACAATCAAATCATTCCCCATTTCATATTCTCTCATCTTCATCTCCTTTTTTCTCCCTCCATTGTTGCATTTTTTGTTTTTTTTTTCTCTTTCATCTTTTATTTTTATTTTTATTTTTTACGACTAGGGTCTTTCTCAAGGACACCGTCATTCATACTCTTTCATCTGGATGATCTTCACCACCACCACCATCACCACCACCACCAACATTACCAACACCAACACCAACACCAACACCAACACCAACACCAACACCAACACCAACACCAACACCACCACCATCAACACCGCCACCAACATTACTACCAATACCACCACCAACACCACCACCAACATTACCACCAACACAACCATCAACCTCCAACTCAACATCTTTATTTTTCTTTGCCATACTAAACATTTAAAATAAATATGAAACAATTAAAACAAAACAATCAAACACAACGAAGGGAAAAACAAGTTTACCACGCACCAAATTGACACCAACTAAGCCCTACAACTGCACACCAACAGACCCCAAATCGCACAGATCGCATGAAAACCTCCAACATTTGTTTCGCACAGTGACGGTAGGGGGAAATAGCAGAAAGTAGAACAAGATAGTAGATAATAGAGGGAGAATGAGGGTGGGAAGAGTGCGCGAAGTTCAAACTTTGGGAGAGGGATAGACCGTTTCAATGTGGGAGAGAAAGATAATTTTTTTGGTTAAGGGCTTATATTGGTGGTGTCCTTCAGAAAGATGGTGGTGTCATTCAGAAAGAAGGGTGTTGGTAGTGTCCTTCAATGGAAATGGTGGTGTTATTTAGCAAAGGTCAGCTAGAAAACATGTCGAAAGTGTTTTTTCTCCAAAAATCAAAATCAATTGGCTAAAAACTTGGTTTTGAAGGAAGAGTTTTATTTTTTCATTGAAAAACATAAAATCAAACACACCCTATGTGTCACTATAATGCAATCCGATAAAAAAATATACTTAACAATATCAATGGAATAATTTATACACAGTAAAATTACTATTCATAAATTACATAAACATATTATTACATATAGTAGATATATTTATACTATAATCATAACTACTAAAGTAATCACTGATATACAAGTAATCTGATCATATATTGTGGTCATGTACATATTGTAAAATAAAAATATAAAGGATAAATATGATTTAGGCGTCACTTGAAGTTGAGTAGTCACTATGATAAATAATTTTTTTTTTTTTTTTTTTGTAAAGTGTGGGATTGGGTACCAGGGTCCATCCTACTATTCTTCCTAAAGCTGACACTTATGTGTTGAATGACCACATAGAATATGTACAAAAAATAGGGTACTACTTCCTAAATACTATTCTCTACACTTCTAGTTAATTTATTAAAAAATAATTATCTCTTTGAATAGATGTAGAAGATTGCAAGAATTAAAATCCTTGTATTATTTTATTAGATGTACCCCACCATCCTTTAATGTTTTGATTTCCTCCCAATGATGTTATAGTTTCTAAAGGGAACATGTTAGGTTAAGCCAATCATTCCCATTCCATAAGCACATGGTTCAACCCCATCATCCATCAATCCCATAAGTCAAAGGTATTAGATACAACATCCATCAATCCCATAACCACTAGAGAACGAATTTATATGTTACAAATCTTTGATTATTGAGCACAATTTGCAAAACTTAACATAAAACTTTAAAAGTAAAACTAATAGAATTTGGAAGTAAAGAACTCACTTTTTTTTTTATGTTTTCTTTCTTTCCCTTTTCGACTTCTTCAGTTCCTTTTGTTTTTTTTTTTTTTTTTCTATGCGGCTAGAAAGGATCAAAACCCTATTTAGCCAACCAAAAGTTTAAACCCTACAAGATTAGGGTTTTGCACAAAATGATATTGACACCCCATTTTTTCTAAAAAAAAATATAGTAATCTGAAAATATTATTAGGAAAGGTGCTAAAATTTCTGGTCGTTACAATATACACACCTCAAAAAGAATCTCGTCCCGAGATTCACGGGATGAACAACTCCGGTTGCATCTATTTTACCTTATCCTCTAGCTCGCCAAGTTACATCATTCTCTTTCTCACTCCATTGAACTTTCACCAAGTTCACTATCCTATACACCGTTGTTTCACATCACGATCCACAATCTTGATCGGTCGTGCTACTTGGGTGAAGTCGTCATTAATCTCGATTTCTGTGGGTTGGACGATGTGAGCAGGATCCTTCACACACTTCCTCAACATGGAAATGTGAAACACGTCATTAACAGCTGATAAGCTCAGTGGCAAGGCGAGTCTATAGGCTAAACTCCCTACTCGAGCAATGATCTCAAATGGTCCCACAAATCTAGGACTTAACTTCCCTTTCTTATCGAACCTCAATACGCCATTCACAGGTGAAACCTTGACAAAGACAAGGTCCCCAACCTGAAATTCTACCCCCTTTCGCTTCGGGTCAGCATAACTCTTCTGTCGGCTTTGAGCAGTTCTGATCCACTCTTTAATAATATGTACCTTCTCCGATGTCTCACAGACAGCCTCTGGCCTCAGCAAAACTATGTCACCAACCTCCATCCAACAGGATGGTGATCGACAAGGTCTCCCATATAAAACTTGAAATGGGGCCATGCCAATACTAGAATGATAAATGTTGTTATAAGCAAACTTTATGAGAGGTAAATAATCCTCCCAACTACCACAAAATCGAGCACACATACCCGAAGCATATCCTCTAGAACCTGATTCACCCGTTCCGTCTGACCATCAGTCTGAGGATGATAAACAATAAACAAATCTAATCTCGTCCCCATGGCTTGTTGAAAACTCTCCCAAAACTCATATGTAAACAAGGGATCTCTGTCAAACACAATGGACACTGGTACCCCATGAAGCCTAACTACCTCACAGATGTATTGTCTGGCTAACTGTTTGGTAGTGCGGTGCACACCAACTGGAACAAAATGCGTGAACTTAGTCAAACGGTCAACTATGACCCAAATTGACTCATTACCTTGTCGGGTCTTCGGTAAGCCATCTACAAAGTCCATAGAAAATTATCCCATTTTCAGATAAGAATCTCCAATGGTTGCAACAAACCTGAGGGTCGCTGATGCTCGGCCTTCACTTGTTGACAAGTGAAACACCATGATACATAATCTCCCACATCCTTCTTCATACCATCCCACCAGAAAGTTTGCTTCAGATCATGATACATTTTTGTGCCTCTTTGGTGAATGGTAAAACGTGACTTATGAGCCTCATCCATAATTTCTTTCTTCAACCCTTCAATCTCGGGCACACAAAGTCTCCCGTGAAATCTCAAACCACCATCGGATTCAACTGACCACTCTGAGGGACAATCATCTAAATTATCAAGCACCAAGTCCTCTAATTTTCTCAACAAACGAGAATCCTAATGTTGCTCCTCTAGAACCCTGCTGATCAAATAAGGTCGAAGAGATAAACTACAAACATAAGCCGTGTTCGTCCTCTGGACAAGCTGAACATCACAAAAAGAACTAGCCTTAAGAGACTTCCATTCCTCCACCATGAGTGAAGCCATAACAGTGTGTTGCCGACTAAGAGCATCGGCTACCGCATTTCCCTTACCAGGGTGGTAAAGGATTTCAAAATCATAACTACTAATGAATTCCACCCACCTTTGTTGTCTCATATTCAGCTCCTTCTGTGAAAAAAAATACTTGAGGCTCTTGTGATCCGTGAACAACTAAAAATTCTCCCCATAAAAGTAGTGTCACCACATCTTCAAAGCAAACACAATTGCCGCTAATTCCAAATCATGGGTAGGATATCGCCTCTTTTGAAGCTTCAATTGTCATGAGGCGTACAACACAACCTTCTGATTCTGCATCAATACACAACATAGACCTGTGCTACTAGCATCAGTAAAAACCACAACTTCCCACCTTGCACTGGAATAGTCAGAATGGGCGCAGTGGTTAGTCGGTGCTTTAACTCCTAAAAAGCCTTTTAACACTCCTTGGTCCAAATAAACTGAACATTCTTGCGGGTCAACTTAGTCAAAGGGGAAGCAACAAAATTTTTTTTATCGATAAATCTTCTATAATAACCAGCTACCCTAAGAAGCTTCTCACATCAGTTGCATTAGTAGATTGTTTCCAATCCCTCACTGTTTTCACCTTATCGAGATCTACTGCTATACCCTAACTAGAAATAATATGCCCTAAGAATTTCACCTCTTTCTCCAAAAAATGGCACTTGCTAAATTTCGCATACAATTTCTGATCTCTCAATGTCTGCAACACTGTCTTGAAATGTTCTCGGTGCTCTGCTTCACTACGGGAGTAGACCAGAATGTCATCAATAAAAATAATGACAAATTTGTCCAAGTATGGTCGAAAGATCCGGTACATCAAGTCCATGAAAAAGGCTGGGGCATTTGTCAACCCAAAAGGCATGACGAGGAACTCATACAATCCATATCTCATACGAAAAGTCGTGAGAGGAATACTATCTTCTTCAACACCCTTCTAATGATATCCAGTTCGCAAGTCAAACTGAGAAAACACCACTGCTCCCCTCAACTGATCAAGAAGATCATCAATTCGAGGCAACGAGTACATGTTCTTGATAGTCATCTTGTTCAGCTCCCTATAGTCAATACACATCCTTAAGGTACCATCCTTATTCGAAACAAAAATTGCGGGTGCTCCCCACGAAGAATTACTAAGACGTATGAACCTGATTCATACACACCTCAAAAGGATTACACATATATACATTAACAAACATGTCAATAAGTATATCAGAATAAATCAAAGCAAAAACACTAAAATTACCCTTTTGCAACATCTCATCCAGCTGGACTTTCATCTCGTTCAACTCCTTCGGTGCCATCCGGTACCCTGCCTTAGAGATGGAGTGGTTTCAGGTACTAAATCGATTCGAAACTCAACTTCTCGCCTAGGTGGCAAGCCAAGAATTTCCTGAAATACACCCTCATAATCTCTTACCACTTCTACATCTCGGATGTCTCTCTCCGACATTCCCACCGAGTAAAGAAAACTAGACATCATTGATTCTTCACTATTTCCACAAGTGTGAGAAACTGGGGGCATGCCTGGAGCATGAATGGAAACTATCCTCTTTGCACAATCCAGCGTGACTAGGTTCTTACACAACCAATCCATTCCCAAAATCATATCAAAGCACTCAAAGTCAAGCACAATCAAATCAACAAGAAACACTTTGTCGAGGAAGAAAATCTTACATTTTTTTACATAATTCATTTAATGTCGCCGAGACTCCTAAAGGGGTTGTAACACATAATGGTATAGCAAATGGCAAAGTTTTCAACATTTTTCGATTAACCAAATGTCGAGATATGAAAGAATATGATGCACCAGTATCAAATAAATTCTTCATATTAGAAAAAGGAAAATCAGGTGTACCTTGGAAGTTTTCCTGATCTGGTAGGGCGGTAAGTTCACGCCCTTGGGTAGGTTGACCTTGCCTATTTTGTGGCGTGTTCCTATCATTAGGGCAATCTCGCATCCGATGGCCTGGTTGCCCACACGTGAAGCAAGTCACTGCATGTCCCCCTGACGCTGCTTGGGTAGTCTAGTTCCGCTGACTCTGATAACCTTGTCTCTGGTTACCCTGATGGTGGAATTGGTTCCCATTTTGCCTCTGATGCTGATTACCTTCCTGTTTCTGGAAATGATTATATCCCTATCTCTGGAATTGATTTCCACCCTAGTGGTGGAACTGGTTTCCTCCCTGCTGCTGGTTTTGGTAACCACCTTGAGATCTCTGGTTCTGAAACCGTTGACCCCTTTGCCCTTGATCATAAGGATGAAAATGGCTACGGTCGCTACGATAATCACGCGACGCACCTTGGTGACGAGTGTTTCTTGACGCCTCGCCCAACTTCGTCTTGCCTTTCTCCCTACTCTTATGATACATCCTCGTGCTTCAATGCCAAATCCAAAACTCTATCAAAACTCTCCCTGTCAGTGGTGAAAAGAGACCTCGATAGGTAGTAATGCAAATCCCCAATAAATTTGACATTTTTCTTATCTGGTGTGTCCACCAAATACGGAGCATAACGCGACAACTCGTTAAACTTTGTGACATACTGCTCCACATTCATATTCCCAGTCTGCTTCAACATATTAAACTCCGTAGCCCATTGCGCCTTAACTGCATTAGGCACAAATCTACTCTCAAACTGATCCTTGAAGTCGTCCCATGTCATATCAGCAATATCAATGGAGGGTAGTAAAGCCTCCCACCAATAACTGGCAGCACCATCTAGATGATGTGCGGCTAACTCATGTTTTTGGACTTCAGAGTCGCATCCTCCTGAAAAAAATCTCACAGTTTTGGACCCAGGCATCTGCATTTCTCGGATTATCTCCGGTGAACCTCTTACCACCCAAGGTCCCAAACTCCTTAACCCTTCTAGCAAAAGGGTCACTCTGATTACTATTCTGCTGCAATCCTTGTAGCATCTGCATCTTCATAATGTAACTCAACTGAATCGTATTCTCGCTATGACCATTTCCACTTCAATTACCATCTCCTTTTGGGACAACATTCTCACTGCTACCACTACCGTTCCCATTTGGATTATGACGAGTATGTCTTCCAGCCATATTCTTCAGATAAAAATGGCAACAAGTAAACACTCTATAAGATCCACAAAACACTTTACAGCTTACCCATAACCACATCCCGAGGATCACCTAGACTCTCCCTAGCTTAGGTAAACTGTGCTCTGATACCAAGCTGTCACGCCCTGAATTTCAATAAAAAAGAAATCTTATCCGCATAGGATTATACGTTTTTCCCAAAATTCAGGACATGAATTTCATTCACTAAAAGTAATAGTTGGCATCCACGAGAAATAATCAAATGCACAATTTACCCGATTAGAGGGAAATAAAACAATTGTTCTAAAAAGCCAAACGAAAAGAATGAAAAATAACATTTAAATCCTGTAGAGCCAACTCTAACAAGTTCAACTAAACATAGACATAAATCTCCCAATAAAAATGCAACTTCAGTTCTACTACAAAAGAATAAACTGTCACCTAACAAACAAATGGACTTAGACTCTTGAACAACGTGCAACTCCCAACAATGCTCGTCACGTATGAAACGAATTTCTCTAAGACCAGATTGTAACACCCTATCTGGGCGAGTTCTGAGGCTCACGAGCTACCATGTGTGGGCGGGCTCTGAGGCTGGCAGCTCCGTGTATGGGCGAGCTCAGAGGATGACAGACTACCATGTGTGGGCGGGCTTAGAGGTTGGCATGCTATTAGGGGGTTATAGTCCCACATCTCTTGGGTGAGGGAAGGATATGTGCTATATATGTACGAGTTTGGATCCACATGACACAGCGCGTTTTAAAGCCGTGCGGGTAGTTAGGTTGGGCCCAGAGCGAACAATATTGTATCATGTAGATTGAGTCATGACAGAATGGTATCAGTGCCTGACCCAGCCGAAAGTGTGCCAACGAGGACATTGGGCCCTAAGGGGGGTGGATTGTAACACCCTATGTAGTCCGGCTCTGAGGCTGACGGGCTACCATGTGTGGGCGGGATCTAAGGCTGGCAGCTACGTGTGTGGGCGGACTCAGAAACTAACAGGCTACCATGTGTGGGCGGGCTTAGAGGTTGGCAGGCTACTAGGGGGTTATAGTCCCACTTCGTCTGAGTGATGGAAGGATATGTGCTATATATGTACGAGTTTGGATCCACATGACACATCGCGTTTTAAAGCTGTGCGAGTAGTTAGGTTGGGCCCAGAGCGAACAATATTGTATTATGTGGATCGGGTCGTGAAAAATCCCCACAACAACCACCACCACGAGCTCTTCCACAAGTTGTCGCACCCATGGAGGCGAAAGAGAAAAAGGCGCCTGTCGTTTGATGTATTGGACTTTGCATGGGAGATGAAAAGGCGAAAGCGATCACAGTTTCTTTCCTGGCTCTTGCGTTAGTTAGGTTGAAGGAACAGTGATGGAGCTATGGTGGGGATTGGTTGAAAAGGAACCCAAGAAGTATAATTAGTGTGGGTAATTGGATGTTGTGAAATTGGCGCAGAACTTCAGGCTGAAGATTTGAGTTGTTATTTCATTTCATGAGTTTGGGGTGCTGGTAATGCTTGTTGGTAAGTGAACTATGTTTCATGCAGAATTGTGGAAGAAATAATACTCCTTTTTGCTACTCCTTTTTGTGGAGTAGCAATTCTGTGCGGCGCTAGCAATGTCTATTTGCTAGCAAGCCTAAGGTCGATTTGAATCTATGCAACTTCGACTAGTAGTACACAACTTGAGCAAACACATTATATTTGAGACAATGAAATAAAACAGTTAAGTTTTGAGCAAGCACATGTAGGACAATGATTTATTCAAGACAATGCCAAGGGAAAGATTCTAATAGAGTTAATGTCAAGCCTCAAAATCGACCTAATAGATTTCAAGTTGTGAATTCGACTAATTGGTTCATACATTGAAATTGATAGCATGATTCCATACATTGATAACGCGATTCCAAAATTTCGTAATTGCAATTGAATTTTTTATTATCGGAATTTCACTTTTTAGAATTATGATAATTTTTTTTCAAAAAGAAAATGAATTGAATTTTTGAAAAATGAATATTAGACTAAATTAAAGTTTAAAATAAGGTCAATCTCTAGTGGACATTGACTAATGTGGTGCAAAGTTTAAAATGATTGCCTTCCGTCGAGATAAGCAATGAATTCTATGATAAACCCTCAGTCTTATTTAGCTCCAATATCCACAAAAAGATTTTAGAAAATGAATAGCAAAATTATGTGCACCAAAATATATAACCCCAAAGACAAATATTGGGTGCTCCCTACTCTTCTCCAAGAAAAGGAAGTTGATTTCCAATTTCTTATTGTCTTGGTTAACATCAAGCTTGCAGGTTGAAAGGCCAAGATATTATTCCAAGTTTGTTGCACAATGATTGATTAAACCAGTCATGGACTCTATCTCGGTCTACACCATGTAGCCTTGTTCTCTTTCCAGTTTCTGTCACTAACAAAGTGGATAAAATGAGTCAAGGTTTTTGGCAGAATGGATCCATGCTTGCCAATTCAAAACTCCTTTGCAAATGGGAAACAATCGCTAAGCGGGGTACCCATGGTGACTTTAATTTCTCTAATGAGGAACAATAACCTTGCTCTTGTAGCAAAAACCTAGTGGAAAGCTATCCATGACTCTTCCAACTTGAGATTTTCTTCGCTCAAAGCTTTATCAGAAATTCTAAATGTCTGAGGATTTGAGCGAGGAAACCAGCGAGGGAAATGAGGTGGAGGGGGTGGAAACCGTCCACCCCCTCGAGATGTGAGCGTTGACTTTTCATGCGCACATCTCGAGGGGGGTGGACGGTTTCCACCCCCTCCACCTCATTTCCCTCACTGATTTCCTCGCTCCTCCCCTCGACAGCTAGCAAAGCTCAAGCTTTATACCACAAAACCAAACCCATACACATTTCCCTCAAACCCATACACATTTTTCTAGTGGCAGTGGTAAGTACTGAGTAACAACTCCTCTACCAACATCTGGACTAAACCTTGGGTGAGACCCGACACTAAAACTCTTGACTTCCTTCCCACACATGGGCACACTCCCATCAACATTGAGGAATTGACAATCCATGACGACCTTGGGACCAGTCACTTTTTATTTTCATTTAAACCTCAACTAGTGTATTTAACCTCTTTCTTAAGATTTTTTTTTTTTTTTTTTTAGTTTAACTCTCATTAGTTTATTTGTATTTGAGTCTAGTGTCCCTTTTGAAAACTAAATACATAATTTCTAAATGTCGAGGAAACGGGCGAGGGACGGGACGTGGCGGGGTGGGGACCGTCCACCCCACTCGGGATGCGCAACAAAAAGTGACGGCATGCATCCCGAGCGGGGTGGACGGTCCCCACCCCGCCACGTCCCTCCCCTCGCTCGTTTCCTCGCTCTGTAGAAATGCTCAACTAAATAAGTTTAACCCTCAAATTAACATTGACTGTCAGGGTCAATAGAAATCAAATACATTATCATTGACTATTTAAATTTTATTAAATTCCACAAATACCATTTACTTACATGTCACATGCGAGGCACATGTTCTATCTAAAATAACAACAAAATTGATTCAAGGACTAAAGATTACTCCACATATCACAAGGACATCCAACAGTTTCCCATACTCACTTCACCCTCCTCAAACCAACTAACTCTTGTGTAGCACTCACTCCCCCAAACCAACCAACTCCTACGTAGCACTCACTCCCAGACTTGTCTCTCTGAGATTTCACCCTTTTCCATGGAGAGATTGGACTGTTCCTTTATGGCTTCCATTACTTAGTCGTTTTCAAACTCTCAAATAAAACCAAAAAAAAAATGCATCTTTGTAGTTGTAGATATTGGCTCTAAAAAGCAGAGAACCATCTTTGATTTCACTCAAAATTTTATATACCCAATTTGAAGAGGGAGTGAGAGCTTGAAACTGAGAAATCAATTTGTTGGTGCAATTCTAACTAATTGTTCCGACCTGGAGTTGTTGCTCCTGCCAATCAATTCTTTTCTTTCACTTCTACCTATCATCACTTTTTTTTTTTTGGTTTCATTTTAGAGCTTGAAAATGACTATCTGTGAGGGAAATCTCTCCATGAAAAAGGGTGAAATCACAGAGAATAGACAAGTCTGGGGAGTGAGTGCTACACAGGAGTTGGTTGGTATGAGGAGGGTGAAGTGAACAGGGAAAATTGTTGGATGTCCTTGTGATATGTGGAGTATTTCTCAGCCCTTGGATCAATTTTGATGTTATCTTAGATAGAATACGTGCCTTGCATGTGACATGTAAGTAAAGGGTATTTGTAGAATTTAATAAAATTTAAACAGTCAATGATAATTAATGGCATTTGATTTCTATTGACCCTAACAGACAATGTTAATTTGAAGGTTAAACTCAATTAATTTTCAAATGGGTACTAGACTCAAATACACATAAACTAATGAAGGTTAAACTCAAAAAAATCAAAAAAAGAAAGCAAGAAAGAACTTTGGACTGGTAATTCCAAAATATTATAGACTTCCCAAACAAAGTACATTATTCGCTTGTAATGTTATTTGTAAAATTGTGATATTTGCTTGTGACATTATATACTTCCCAACTATGAACCAACCTAATAATAATAATAAGTATAAGTTTATGACTTCTGAATATATATAACATATAAAATACAAATCAGGAGATTAAAGAGGTCCAATAAAAATGAGCATCTTATCATGAAGGAATTAATGGAATATAGCAGTAAGTGAATTGTTTTATAGTTATATTACATGCATCACAAGTGCAATTATGCTAGTACTGATAATGGCCGCCCTCCCTCATCCAAATTCCTGAATCCGCCCTTGCACATATTACCAATTACAGATGCATTCTTCAGGTTCATATGCCCATTCATAATTTCTGAGGTCAAGATAATGATACCCACAACTAGGATCATAGCCTCCCTTGTTTCAGAACACTCGTTTATGAAGCTGGGTCCATGGGATTTTATGTGACATAGTTTTGATGGATTAGTCAACCAATTAGGTTGTGAGCATCCATTTTTAAGTGATTTGGGTCTATGACTACTAACAAATTTTGTTTCCCTATTATGTCACCTTCTCCAACCCAACTCTTTTCGTCTACATACTCTCTTCAACTCCTCATCTAATATTCATCATACTCCTCACTTGTCCTTGAATCTCTCGCCCTGAATTTCTTCCCCGCCCTTTCTCTCTCACTCGCCTTGAATTTTTGTCACCCCTTCTCTATCTCAAAATTGATTTGTTTGGGAGCACTCCAATGTGCTTGTCATATATGATTATAAGCGTTATTGAGTCTAGTTTCTAGAAACATTTTTTATTTGGAGTTTCGTATGAAAAATGATGATTTTATTTGTAACAGGGCGTGAATCTGATAATGCTTGTGAATGCGTCAACTTTGAAATCAAAACTAATTTTTTTTTAATATCGCTCCAATTTGCTTGCCATGAAAAAAAGGTTTTTTGTGATTTGCCTCGGCTTGAAAACTGAACAATTCAAAGAGTGGCTTGGTTTAAAACCAAAGTATGATTTGTTGGCCGATTTTTAAAGCCAACTCAAGATAGAAAAAAAAAAGAGTTATCTTCGGTTCTTAATACCAACTTCATTCACTATGTATTCCCTTTTGTAAAACCGAGCTTATCTAAAGAGTCTCTTGTTTTATAAACCGATTGTCAAAGATTAAAACCTAAAAAAGAAAATCAAATACCCATTATGAGAAAACACTTCTATTTTTTGTGGTTTGTGTGACTCGCTTTTTAAAATCGATGTGGGATTTGATAATCAAAATTTTAAAATCGGGTAAGAATGACAAAAAATATGGTTATATTCGAGTCTAAATTACAACTGTGATGAACATATTATAGTCCATTTGTTGAAATTCAGTATTTAGTTGTTGTTATAAGTTTTCAAAAATAACTCTATAGAATGATATATTTATTCATTTTTTTCCAAGTCTCATTCCAAGTAACTCCATAATCCCCAATAATCTTGGTACCCTTTAATTCATGTTGGAGAACAGAGACATCAAAGGCTAGAACTTGTTAGTGTTCATCAATAGCCAGTGTTGGTGATTCGTCCAAATCTGGCTTCCTAAAGATCTGACCTGCAAAACAGGGTTAGACTGCCAAAGACCACCTGTTTGGTGGACCGAAGGCACTCTGATGCTTAAGTCAGCTAATCCGTGGGAGAAAATGAATTTGGACAGAGTATAGTTTAGTTGTGTTTCCATACCATTGTTGGAATCTCCCCTTTACCTTATATAATGTGTGTAGTTAACTCTCTATGTTATTTAAGCACATAGGGTGTGATGAGAGGAGACACTTCTTACAACGGTCTCCTCCTTCATTAAGATACGTCCTTAGGGGAGTGATTTTCGCCATGACTTGTCTCATTCTAACATCTCTCTTCAATAAGAGAAGAGATCCGTTGGGCCTGGATTTAGGCCTTTGATTATGGTCTATTATTAAAGACCTTTTTGGGCTTTAATTACTGAGCCTGCCTCTTTGGGCTTCTAGGACTAGATCTGTTATCTGTGTTGAGATTGAAGTGATTGTTCCTCGTGATGGATGATTTTTGCCACGTGCATGGTCGTGATTAGAGAATTATCTGATGTATCATCAGTTACTTCCCTAGTTATTGGGCGTGCTTGCGTGGCTGCTAACTCTTCGGTGGTTGTTTTTTTAGTTCATCATTGAATTTCTGCACAGCATTAAATGTCGTTAATAATCGTCAGCGGTAGTTTTTAGTTCATAATTGTATTTTTGTACCGCATTAAATGTCATTAATAGTCATCGCTCCAGTTTCTATTACATTGCTCCATTAGTCTATTTGTTTCGGTGTAATTTCTGGGATTTCGCGCAGCCATCATGTCTTGCACTTCTTCCCATTAGTTGTATTTTCGTTGCCTAACCCTATAAAAGGGGGCGAAGATCTATACTTTTTTTATGCTATCTCCATTTTCAGAGCTCACTCTTCATTATTTCCTTCGTTCTCTGTATTGTCCAACTCCTTTTCATGGCTTCTAACAAAACCCTAAGTGATGATGATCTTGTTTTCTATGAGGTTTTTTCGAGCCTAGGCTGGCGACACAAGAAACTTTAGACTATGTTCGTCGGACGTTCTCTATTCTGTTCGATTTGGAGCTTGTTTTGCCCAGAAAGGATGACGGCCCTGCTCGTCCGGGGCTTGGTTACATTACACTTTACCCTGCAATGTTTAGGTCTGGTATATGATTTTCAGTTCCAGAGATCTTCTGGACTTATTTGGATTTTGTCGGTATTCCCCCTACTCAAATAGGTCTCAACGGCTGGAGGGTAATGGTTGGAACCATGTTGAGAGCTCTGCAGTTTGGTATTTCTTTGAATGAAAAGACTATGCATTCTTTGGTAATGTTTAAGGTTAACACGAATCGTGTTTGCTTTCTTCATTCACCTGCTTGTTTGGGGAAGCTAAAGGATGACTACAGGTCCTGGGCGATGCTGTGGTTCTACACCTCCATGAAGTCTGGGTATTTCATGTTTGGTAATAGGCCCATTCTGAGGACGTTCAGAGAGCCCAATAGATCAAATGATATGAATCTGACATATGCAAAGGAGGAAGTGAGGAAGCAGTTCCTCTTGCTTCCTCGTGTTTATTTGGAAGAGTTCCTCAAGCTAGATGTTGTTGAACAGAGTGGTTTGTGCACCCTAAACACTTTGGAGCTTTATTTGGTTCTTGGGGCGTGAGTGTTACATGCACCAGCACGAACCACTCCGTTCAACACCGCTAGCATCACCAATGTCACTGTTGCCCGTGCTGGTGTTGTTCTCATTTCTAACATGGCTGAGGGGCATACTACTTTCGTTAGCGTTGATGGGAAAGTGAGCTCCACTGAGAAAGTTATGGATCTCACTGCTCCTGTCAGCATTGGTGGTGCTTGTATGACCACCAGGAAGAGGAAGGCTCCTAGGTTTGCTAGCCCGACAAATAGGCAAGTTACGACTGAGTTGGTTAGTCGTGGCCACCCTTTAAAGTGGAAGAGGCATGCTGGTTTTGTTTTGAGAACAACTCAGATTGCTCCTCGTCCAACTTCTTCTGGTAAGGATGATGAGGACGATGCTTGTTTTGCTGCTGAGGAGACTGAAGAACTTGATCGGGCTATATAGAGAAGTAAGGTGGAAGCCTCTCGTCTATTAAGTGAGTATGAGACGTCCCTTCTCTCTATTGCTGACATGCCCGATCTCAACAAGGTTTCAAATGATGATGCTCGTTTCGTTGCGAATAAGATGACACAACTTGCAATGGAGTGCTCTCGGAATCCCAATAGCGAGTTGGCCGATTTTAACTACAATCTTGCTTTTGACAAGGTTGAAGTTGATTGTGGTCAGAGCTTCAAGTCTCCTCATATTCCTTCTACTCATCCTGCTGGTCTGAGGTTAAGGGAGTTGTCTACTTCTCCTCCTCCTTGTTCGAAGCCCGTCCCTACCATTTTGAAGAAGAATGGTAAAAGTGGTGTTTCTTTCATCACTAACATTTCAGTCGTCAAATCGGTGACTAGAGGTAGGGCTTCAATTCTTCCGGACCCCATTGTTCTTCATCCACAGATCAGTTGGAAGGAGCTTGTTCCTGGAGAGATCCGTATTAATTCAGATGGGAAGTTCAATTGGTATTCGGACATAGATGTGCATGATAGTGCATGTAATCTCATAACCTCGTGGCACAAGTGGTTGATTGAGAGAGTCCTGATGCCCTTGTGTCTGCCTAGTGAGCACATTGACCAAGGTCTAAAATAGGTAATGGAGGGAATGAACCATGTTACTTACACTGGGATGATGTGGTCCGTATACTAGGCTGCTCCTGATCATGTGTCATTTTTGGAGAAGAAGATGGCGTGGCAGGCGTTGCAACTTTCTGACGTTTATTTCAAGTTGATAAGCTAAAAGAGGAATATGTTGGGCAGGAGAAGGTTATTGGCACTACTCAGACTTTGTTAAAGGAAACAGAGTTTGTCCGAGATAGGTTTGCTTTCGAACTTACTGTTTTGGAAAAGGAGATGAACCACCTACATGATCGGTTGGCTGTTGTCAAAAGTGAGTTATCTAATAAGAAGGCTGGTCATGGAAGGTCTCGATATGTCAAAATATTGTTCCATAGCTGACCAAGTCTTTAAGGACGAGGACGAGGAAGAGTTTTCTCTGAATCCTACGAGTGACCGGTTAACGAAGGTCAAGTGTTTTCTCCTCTTTTCGATCATGCCGCTGTCGACAAGGCTTTGTATCCTCTGACTGTCCCTGTTGGTGATGATAAAACTCCACCACCGTCTGCTCCTACTGTTGAAGAAGAGGCTTCGTCTCCTTCTAAAGACAAGACTCCATCTCCTCCCGCCAACAATGTTCAACCATTTCCAATTGTCTCTGCTTGTGACGGTTTAATTACTTCATCTATCTCCTCTCCCATTGTTGTTGTAACTTCCTCCCCCGATGTAATAGACTAGATCGTTTAATGAATATTTCTTTTTTGATTATTGTGTTTTTTTTGTTATATTTTCTTTTCTCGTAATAGTCTTATCCGACTTATATGTCTCTTCCGGTAGATTACGACCTGGAAAATGTCGAAGGCGTAATATTGGCTTTAACGTCTAGGCTAACCTTGTGGTCTATACGTAGATAAAAAATATAACCTAACTTCGTTGTCTGGGTTTCCTACACGTTTTCATCTAACTTAGTAGTTTAGACTTATATAATTCTATGAATGTGGACTTAGTGGCCCTTCTTGGCTGAATTCTTGTTTTTCAATTTGGTTTGACTTTATTGTCCTGACTAGTTCTAATATGTTTTTTTGTCTGTCGTGCTGATCGAACAAGGAGATTTGTAAGTAAGTATGAATTGCATGTCCTGACTACTTTGATATGTTTTGTGGTCCGATATGTTGATTAAGTTTGACTTATACGTCCTGACTTATTAAATACACTTCGTGGTCCGACGTGATGATCCGATCAAAATATTTACAAGTAAGTCTGACTTATTAAGTACACTTCGTGATCTGACATGGTGATTAGACCTGAAGATTTAAACGTAAGTCTGACTTATACGTCCCGACTTAAAATACACTTCGTGGTCCAACATGATGATTGAGCTAGAAGATTTATAAGTAAGTCTGACTTATACATCCTGACTAATTAAGTACACTTCGTGGTCCGATGTTATGATCAGACCGAAAGATTTATAAATAAGTTTGAATTATACATCCTGACTTATTAAATACACTTTGTGGTCTGACATGGTGATCGGACCAGAAAATAACTTCCTAATCTGACTTTGGCGTCCTGACTAGATTAGATTATTGGAGCAATGGATGAAAGATTCTTGGAATTTGGAAGTTTATTGATAATACATTTTCAAGTGTTCGACATTCCATGGTCTCTTGAGCTGTTTTCCCTTCAAATTTTCTAACCAGTATGTTCCTGGTCTATTTATTTTCACCACTTTGTATGGTCCTTTCCAGTTTGGACTTAGTTTACTAGCGCTCATTTCTCTTGTGTTTAGCAGGATCTTTCTGAGTACCAAACACCGATTTTGAATGTGCGGGGTTTGACTTTCTTATTGTAGTAACTGGCCATTCTTTATTGGTAGGTCGCGACTTTGATTGAAGCTTTGTCTCGTTGTTTATCGAAAAGGTCTAATCCGACACGCAATGCTTCATTGTTGTCTTCTATTCGGAATTCTTCAGTTCTGAATGTTGACATGCCAATCTCTATTGGAACCATTCCCTAGGATCTGTAGGCTAGGGCGAATGGTGTTTCTTCGGTCGGAGTTATTTTAATTGCTTCTAGGATTGTTTGGTTGGTCGCTTTTGCTTATCCGTTAGCTTGCGGATGAGCAGGTGCTGAAAAATGGTGTTTGATGCTTAAGTTTTCACACAACTTTTGACTTTTTTGCCTTTGAATTGGGTCCCATTGTCAGTGACAATTACTCTGGGGACTCTGGATATGCATATTATGTCCTTCCAAAGAAAGTTCTTGCTCTATGCTTCTCATATCTTTGTCAACGATTCTACTTCTACCCACTTGGTGAAGTAATCCATTGCTACGAAAAGGAACTTTTTCCTGTCAGATACTAGAAGTGAGCCTACAATATACATTCTCCATTGTGCGAATGGCCACGGGCTACTCATCAGGATTAGGTTTTGCCCTGGCATGTGTGTGTACAGAGCAAATCGTTGGCATTTTTCACATGTATGAACTAATTCATTTGCATCGTGTTGCATTGTTAGCTAGTAGTATCCCAACGTTAGAGCTTTGTGAGTTGGCGTTCTACCTCCTGGATGGTTCCCACGTACGCTAAAGTGAATTTCTCGTAGAATGTAGTTGGCGTCATTGGGCGAAAGGCATCTTAGGTGGATCTGTTGTAAAGTCTGTCATTAATTAGTGTGTACCGTGCTGCTCTGTTTGTAGCTTATGGGCTTCCATCTTGTCTGGTGGTAGTTCTCCTATTTATATGTACACTAGGATTGGAGTTGTCCAATTGTTTTCTTGATCTGTTGCACACATTTCTTGTGCTTGTTATCCAAAATTGAGCTTTTTTGTACTGTGACGAGTGGATTGTCTGTTTTTTCAGCACGTGATGCTTCTTTAGCCAAGTTGTATGCTCTCTTGTTTTTCGTACTTGCGCATCGTTGAACAGTTATTGTTTTGAAGCTTTCAATCAGCTAACTTGTTTTTTTATGGTATGCTTTTGTTCGTGCGTCTTTCACTTGGAATTCACCATTCAATTGCTTTACCATCAATTTGGAGTTAGTGAAAACGTTATTTCTTTTATTCCAAGGAGTTTAGCCAATTGTAATCCGACTATTACTGCTTCATACTCGGCTTCGTTGTTTGAAGCTTTGAAACTAAATTTTTTTCTTTTTTCCAGCGTCACTTCTTTCGAGTTATACATAGTTATCTCAGCTCCACTCCCTTCTCGTTCGATGCTCCAGCACAGCACATGATCCATCCTTGAGTGTTGGGTTCAACAGTTTCTCGATCCTTATTGTTGTCCGGCTGATGTTCGTTATTAACCGTGAATTTAGCAATGAAGTTTGCTAATGCCCGAGCTTCTATCAAACTGGTCGAGCTTTACTTCCCATTTTACCATTCTTCCAGACAACTTCGATTTATGTAGTACTAACCGAAGTGAGCGTTCGGTCATGACAGTGATGGAGTGGGCCTGGAAATGCGGCTGTAGTTTTCTAGAAGATACGATCAAGGCCAATGCTAGTTTCTATAGAAATGGGTAGTTAACTTCTGCAACTGCAAATGTTTTGTGTACCATTATCTTTGCGTATCAATGTTGAGCAAACTACATTCTTGGATACTAACATATACAAGTATAACGTCTCGTCTGGTTTTGGCTTTGATAATAGTTCAGTGCTCCCTATGTATGCCTTCAGGCTCTGGAAAGCTTGTTCGCATTCTTTATTTCGTTTGACCGTTTTGTTCTCTTACAAGATCTTGAAGAAGGGAAGGCATTTGTCCGATGATCTGGAGATGAACCTGTTCAAGGTTGTTATCCTGCCATTTAGGTTTTGTGCGCCTTTTATGTTGGCAGGAGATTGCATGTTGAGGACTACTTATATCTGTTTTGGATCAACTTCGATCCCTCTCTGGTTGACCATGTATCCGAGGAACTTCCCTGATTATACCCGAACGTACACTTTTCTGGGTGCAACTTCATTTTGTACTTGCGGAGCTGAAAGAAGGCTTGTTGAAGGTCTTTGATGTGATCGTCTTTACATAAGCTCTTGACTAGCCTGTCATCAATGTACACCTCCATGGTCTTGCCAATCTGATTTCTGAACATTCTATTCACAAGAGTTGGTACGTAGCTTCCGGATTCTTTAGTACGAATGACATTACTCGGTAGCAGTAAGTACTTCTTTTTGTTATGAAAGATGTTTTCTCCTGATCCGGTGGATGCATTTGTATTTGGTTGTAACCATAATATAAATCCATGAAGCTTAAGAGTCTGCGTCAGGAGATGGTGTCCACTATCTGATCTATACGTGGAGTGGAAAACTATCTTTCGAGTAGGCTTTGTTGAGGTCCATGTAGTCCACGCAGACCCTCAATTTTCCATTCTTCTTCTTGACCAGAATTGTATTGGCCAGCCAGTCCGAGTAATGGGATTCCTTGATCATCCCTGCATTTAAGAAACGATTCACCTCATCGTTGATGACTTGATTACCTCGGGGGCAATTGGCCTTCTTTTTCGTCGGACTGACTTCTTATTTGGGTTGACTTGTAACCTATGAGTGATAACAGAGGGGTCAATTCCCACCATGTCATTCATTTTCCAGGCGAATACGTTCTGGTTATCCTTCAGTAGCTGGATCAATTGTTTGGCCAACTCCAGGTGAAGTTTTGTGCCGATCCGAACTGTTTTATTCGTTTCTTCACCTTCAAGATGGATCAATATTGTTTCTTTTTTCTAGTTGGCCAGTATTTGGTCCTCCACTTGGACTAGTTGGAGCCGCATTATACTCTGGGAGGCTGTGATCCATCTCTAGTTGTCCGGGCCGCTATGATGGCTCTTTTGGTTTTGACTGTAATTGCTATTTGTTGTGAGCTTTCATTGTTGCGTAATGACATTCAAGTGCAGCCGGATGATCTCCTTTGATATCCCCATCATCGTCACCAATGTGATACTTCAGACATTGGTGCATGGTGCAATTGCACCCATTTCGTGCAGCCAAGGTATTTCTAAAAGCATATTATATGTTGAAGGCTCATCAACAACGAAGAAGTCTGTTAGTAGGACTCAATATTTTCCTGGCGCTCCTGCCACGACTGGTAATCAAATTAGTCTGAGTGGGTGGCATTGTTTACCACTGAAACCCACCATAGGTTGGTCAGTAGGTGTAAGTCCCTCTTAGTTGAATTACATTTTGTGGAATACCATTAGAAACAGAAGGTTGGCCGAGCTACCCATGTCGATGAACACTCTTTTGACTTCCCACTTGGCTATAGACACTGAGATCACCAGGGTGTCATTGTGGGGGAAATGAACTCCCTGTGCATTTTTCACAGAAAAAGGTCAGAGTTGGGTGGTCAATTTTGGCGTGTTGAGCAGGAAAGTTTGGTTATGGTATTCTCTTAAGTTTTGGATGGATCATTTCCTTGATCTCTTAGATCATTCCCTTTCTCCAGTTACGCTATGTAAGACGTATATCAGTTCTCTGGACTGTTCATTTGACCCTGCGGTGGTGTCCGCTTTCTCTTTCCCTTTGTATTGCTTGTCTTTCAGCTCAACAAATTCACCGAGTCGTCCTCTCAGGATCTAATACTCGATTTCATTCTCTAAGTTATAGCAATCTTTAGTATCATGTCTGTGGTCCTTGTGGAAAGAACGATATTTGTTCTTATCTCGTCCGACCGGATCTCCCCTTAATTTTAGTGGCCATTTGACATCCTCCAAGTTTGCCACAGACTTCAGGATAGTTGCCAGATTTGTTTTTAGAGCAGTGAACGGTTTGTACTTCATGTTGATCGTTCGTGTCTAGATCTTTCGAGTTGCAGCTTTTCGAGTACCTGTTTGCTGAATTTGGACTTGTTGTTGGTCTGATGCCTTTTGGATTGACCGATGTCTTCTCGTGGACTATTATCTCTCCATATTTCCTATCTTATTTCCCGATTCGTTGGGAAAGACCTCTTTTCAGACTCATTAGTCCTCTTAGCAGCCCACATTTCCTTAAAAGTGATGTATTTTTAGCACTTTTTAGCAAGGTCACCACGCACCTCGGAAGATCCAAGTTTAGAGAGTCGTAAAATGACCCTCTGTTTAGTTCAGAGGTGAAAGTGGTTACAGCTGTGTCATCGTTGCATCCATTGATCATGGTTAACTCATCAGTGAAACACGTTTTGCTTGATGTGAAACAAATAATGATGGCCCTTTCTGATCCGTTGACTGCCAATGAACCTTGTGATGAAGGCCGTAGGTAATGTCTGAAAAGAATCTGTCAATCTAGGTAGAAGACTATTGAACCAACTCATTGCTGTGGACGTGAGCGGAAAGGTTCTACACATGATGGACTATGTGCTTTATTTAATGCCATCATATGCTTGAAATGACGTAAATGATTTGATGGATCAGTAGTGCCATCATAAGTTTCAAACATTTGCAGAGTGAACTTTTTCAGCAAAGGAGTATTCATGATTGCGTCGAAGAATGGTGGCCTGGCCAACTCGTAAATCACATTGGGATTTATAACTCCAATCCTGAATGGAACTTGTGGAAGAATTTCATCAGTATGCACTACAAGAAACATGGTCATTAATAGCGTTTCAAAAACGCTATGGTAGGCTACCATAGCGTTTTAGCAAACTCTATGTCTGCCGGAGCTATAATAGATACGAGGTCTATTATAGCGTTTTAAAATCGCTATTGTAAGTTGACTACTATAGCGTTTCAGAAACGCTATAGTAAGTCTATTATAGCGTTTTTAAAACGCTATTGTAAGTTGACTATTATAGTGTTTCAGAAACGCTATAGTAATATTATTTATAGCGTTTCTAAAACGCTATAGTAAGTCTATTATACCATTTTAAAAATGCTATTGTAAGTTGACTATTTATAGTATTTATAGCGTTTCTGAAATGCTATAGTAAGTCTATTATAGCGTTTTAAAAATGCTATTGTAAGTTGACTATTTATTTTTTATTTTTTTTTTGCTGTCAAATGACTTTTATAAACATCTTATAAGTTTTATTTCTAGAAAATAAAAATCTAAATGTGTCAAACTTAAACATTTCAATGAAAGGAGGCAAAGTAATGTAATTAATAAGATAATGTATTAAATCGAGTCACAAAATCTATCAAATAATAAAAATCAGCTCCCTGTATTACATCGAGTCACAAACACCGACCCAAAAGCCTGTACAAACTCTGAGGACAACAAAATGAGCCCTTTTTTTTTTATGAATGAACACCCATTTTATATGTTGTTCCTACACTCTAGTCTTCTTCATCCACATCAGTAACAAACTTGCCAGTTCCAGGATTCAATGCTGCAAAAAGAAGAAGATGACATTGAACAACACAAGGGGCTCAAGTTCATTGATTGGCACTCCAGTCTCAATGTTCAATTGTGCTAGTGCTCCCTTTCCAGTGATGATTTCACCTATCAAGGAGAAAGCAAACCCGAGTTGCACCAATCTTCCTACAAAGAGCTCGTTTGATTTTGTGAATCCGAATAGAGGACCTTTCATAGAACAAAAGTGTGCATCATTTTCACTTAAAAAAATAAAAATAACTAATTAAAAATAATAACCTAATGGGTTTGTAATTTACCTGCTTCAGGAAGACCAAGAGCTGATTTGAACCCTTTGCCTTGAGGGATGACTGCCTTCTCAAGACCAATGGCATGATCGTTGACGAATTTACCTCTGTCATCTAGAGCACCAATGGCTCCAAGGAGGGTAAAGAGGATGAAGAAGAGAAGAAGTGGTTCTGCTTCATAAATTGGGATCCCAGTCTCTATGTTCAACTGAGCTAGAATTCCCTTTCCAGTAATTCCCTCACCCAATATAGATGCCTGCCAGGATTTGAATTCAGTAGTAAGTCCAAGTATCCATGTTTATAATCACTTTTTGTTTAAATTATCAGTAATTAAATAAATACAACTTTATTCAAATTTTGTTAATAGACTTTACAAGTGCTTATTAGTTGATACAAATAAACTCGACCCCACTTGTAAGTCACGTTACATGATGATTTGATACTAGTGGTACAAACAAACACTCGCGGAGTCCATATATATCACTCAACCTTATCAAGACTTCATGTTGAACTGTATGGTTGAGTGAACTTGACAGTCAAGATCTTACTAATTTAACCTTAATCGGAATGAATAGACTACGAATACTAAAAAAACATTGTTCTTGAAAATAATATCATGTTAAGTTTCACATATTATTCTAAAGATGTACTTTAGGATCTGTTGAAAAAATAAATCCACATAGGAGGAAACTATCATCTTCCCCTGCAACTTGGAAAACCGTAATCCTCATGGAGCAAAATGTTTCAGATATATGCCCAATAATCACCTAATAGATAACAAGCATTCTATAAGCACATGTTGTCAAGGCTATTCATGTTGTTCGGTACTATAGATATTGCATTGTTTGGTCTAATATAATATATATATATATATATATATATATATATATATATATATATATATATATGCATCACAAATAAAACCACTCACAGCAAATCCAATCATAGCAACACAACCAACGAACAACTCATTTTGCTTGAAACTCATTAATTTTATAATAGTTGTGCTGCAATATGATTCTAAAACTTCTCTGAACAACAAAGAAGATGAATGTACACATGACATGTTACCTTAGGCAGTTCAGCTGATTTAGAATTGCATTATGAGCGTTTTTGGCTCTGGAATAAGGCAATGATCAGAAATTTAGCATAGGACAAATGTACTTAAAGAACTAATAACAAAGCAAGCTTCAAACTTGAAGTGTGTCATTGCACTCACCCGTAGCAACTGAGGAACATGCCAAATGTTTGGAACATCATGTATATTGAGAACATTGCTGAGCTAAGATAAACATAAAAGATGCAACATAAATTATTACCATGAAAAGAGAGAATGCAAAAGCCATGAAAAACATCAAAATCAGCTACTTAAAGGAACATGACAAAACTGTGAAAGTTTCTCCTTTGTATTATCTAATAAAGGCTGGAAAAATGAGAATAAATCAGCAAACGGATCAGGTCTCACACCTTATGAATCAAAACAGAGCATCTTAGATGCATCCTAACCCATTCAGATTTGTACGCGCTTAATGGAGCAGATCCTTCCTTTTTTCTAAACTTAGATTTTACAAAGGCAAAGCATTTACTATCAGTTCAGATTCTTGCTTGGGAAAGAGCAGAATATACCTGAGAAGTGCGACATGCTAACAAATGAGGAATCAGTCCCAACGCCCTCAGTTCTCGGACACTATGTTGCGTCGGCTTAGTTTTCTACATTATAAACAAGCAAAAAGCTTGATACTCAATTAACCAACACAAACTCCAATTCCCTTAAAAGAAATTAAATCTTCTTATAAAAAACAAATAAATGTAATAAAGACTGAAAATCACCAGAAACAAGTTTGAACTTAGATTATCTCAAGAAGACTTACTTGTTCGCCGACTACACCAATAACTGGTACAAGACTCACATGAACAAGACAGAAGTTGTCTGGTCCTGAAAATGGATTTTTAAACCAACAAGTGAATACATAACGTGCAGATTGTATTCTCTCCTTTTTTTTTTTATCTCCTTTGTGACAATGAGCAATTATTTAATTGTTGGACTTTGTTCAAGAAAACTTCTCTCTAGTAAATGCACATGCTGGATTTGGGGGGAGAAGGGAATTTATAATAATTGAAAAGGTAAATGTAATATTACCAACTGAAAATTGCAACTGTCGCAGACCCTCAATGAATGACATTGATTCAATGTCACCTAGCACAAACAAAATCTTCACCTATGAGGGACAGAAGAAACTGACGGAAAACTTTTCTCTTTTGCAACAGTGGAAGAGGCTCTTTAGTTCTATAGACTTACCTACAGTCCCACCCAGCTCTATTACACAAACATGATGAGATTCTCTGTCAAGAGATGAGAACTGAAGAGGTTGCCACTTGTGTGGTGAGCTGAGGTTCACCGATTAAGATGAAGAGTAATTGGTAAGAATGAATTCAATGAAGCTGGCTTCTCAAAATAACTTAAAAAAGTGCAGCCATTCCAGGTAGAGCAAGCCATGTACATTATCATACTAGAATACGACGCAACAGTAAACCCCAGCTGAAGAAAACTAAACACATAAGCCCAAGCAATAGTGCCTAACCAACCTGTGAAAAAACAAACCAACTGAAACAAACCATCAGATTCTTTTTCATCTTCTGCTTGCGTGCTAGAAGCCCTAGGCATCAGGTTCTTGGAAATATGATTGGATGCATCATCAGCGTCACTTAAAGCATCGACCTCACCGTCTTACAGTAGTTTGAGGTAAAAGGACATGAACCCAAATAATTGCAGAAGGAAGTTGAATGCCAGAAAAAACAAATGACAGTCAAAACAGAAAGTCCCAACAACGTAAAAGAGAAGTTGGCATAGAATGAACAATGAAAGAAAATTAATACAATCAGTTATCTCGATGGTAAAATGACATATTATTTGTTGACAGTAAGTGATAGTGAATGATACTTAGCTGAAATAATTAATCACTTTCATTTGAGTGACAGTGCCTGTTTTACAGATGCCATGGTGTCTATAGTAAAAATTCGAAGAAGTAAAGCTCACCTTTACAAATGTTGTGTAGTGGCCACCAGTTAGGCCACCCCAATGGTTGATTATGGCATAGAGTTTATATACAACATGGGATTGTGCAGAATTCTTGCTTTTTGTATATTTGCTTAAATCGAGATCCTGAATAGGGAAGTCCACAAAGGATGTAATTTTCCTTGGGTAACCATCTTCGTCAGAGGAGAAGTGTTTCAATTGAACAACAAGAATCTCTGGTAACCTCCACAAGTCTAGTTTCTTGGTGGTTGGTCTATGATCCTTGCAGGTAGAGCAGTACCGCCTGTACAAATAAGATAAAAACTATAAAACTAAAGGGGAAAAAAGTGTATGAAACCTGCAATTTATAAGGAAAAGTAAAATTACCACATGTCATCATTTCCTAAAGGCTCCTCCTTACAAAGAAATGTTTTCTTCCATAGCATCATCCGACACGTGAACTCAAGGAAGATGCTTGAGGGCACTAACATCATAAGAATTTGATTCTCTTTTAGACCACTCCACGGTAGCTGAAATTTGACACCACGTGTGAAAATAATGCTCATGAGCGTCGACGTAGGGCAACTCTTCATAATCCATGGACTGGTCTTCTGGCAAAGTTTTGTTGTCATAGTGTTTGTTCACGGGTTTGCCAATATATCTTTCTGAGACCCATACATCCTCCTCGTTATCTGATTTACTTTTTAAAAATGGTTTGAGAGTCATGTGTGCTGCAGTTATGATTTCAGTATCGTCTTTGGGATAGGCTATACAAGTAACAATAGGTGCCACCTGATCGTCGTTCGATTGTTGAAAATTCCAACTCATCGGATTCTCTAACACGTAATTGTTAAGCGATGCACGATATCTGAAAGCACACAAAAGTTTACTGAGTATAACCAGTAGTCATTCATTTTCCTAACAAATCTTTAGAAACTACTAATTATCAGTTTTTATTTACCCATATGCAATAATATGTATGTACTTGACTGTAGTAAGCAAAAGCTAAAGACAAATATAATTGCTAAAGTTAAATGATGTAAGAATTTAATGAGTATGCATGAACATGCACAAAGATGAGTAATAAATTGAATCACAAGTCCAAATAGAATAGAACAAGTTACCTTCTCGTCCGATGAGTTATCTCAAGCCTAATGAAACCCTCTTGTTCTTTAGGAAGTCTCTAAGCTACAAGACAATCATGATCTTTTATATAAGACAAAGGTACATCAGGGTCCAAGTATCATGTCTCCTTACAATAGCTAAGAACCTATCAAGTGGCAGCTTGGAAGTATCAGTTAAGAGTTCATAAGTCGGACTGAGAAAGAAGATCACTAGGAACAGTTTTAGTGTAAGATTTACCTCTGCTAGTAATAAACTCTTGTTTAATCGTAAGCAGTACTCATTCCTGAAAGTAGAAAATTCATGGTTCAGTAATAAAACAAAAAGAACCAAACGAAATATATAAATAGATAATGGTATACATACATATACCACATATTCAAAATTCATGGTTCGGTAATATCCCTAGCTTTGTATACATTGCTATAAGTACCTTGCCCAATTTGAACAACAAAACATAGTTCAGTACCACATATTCATTAAAGGATTACGATTACAATAAAGGTACTCAATTTCAAAATACATCAACCGAAAAAGAGATTGAGAGGTTTGCGCCAGCCAGAACTCCTGGCTGCGGTCTGCATCTGCAAGTACAACAATATGAGTCATATCCTTGTAATAATAACATCTCAGCCAACCATGTCTTTAAGGATCAAGTATGACAATATAACTTGGGAAAATGGTATCAAGTTCAAAGGGTTCTAACATCATGGAAACGAAAAATGCTGAACAGAAGCAAGTTCTCTAAAGATGTCTTGCTGTTCACTCCATTCCATATTAGCACTCAAGTAAGCAGCTGGGATGCCTAAATTGCAAAATCAAATGAAAACCTTAACAGTGAATGACAAAATTAGACAAAACAACTGAATCATCCAAAGAAATAATTATATCAGGCATTACCAACAACAAGTGCATGATTTGGTCTTGAATGAGTGAAATAAATGGAGACACAACTAGAGTTATTCCATTACAAATTAGGGCCGGCAGCTGCAAATAATAGATATGAGTTATACAAAGACTCGCATGATCTTAGGAAAGTGCAAAGAATTCTCAAAGTGACAAACAAATGAAAAGATACATACCAACTTATAACTGTGTGAGATCTCAGATTCTAAGTTACCTCAAAATTTCACTCCTAGAAAAAGGGGAAAAAAAAATTCGACGGACTCGCTTCTTTTCCGCCCCTGATTTCGTCGTCTCTCTCTGAATGAGTTGGATTGAAGAGGAAATTATGCTCTTGTTGGCCTTATTTGATCATTCAAAAAGAAAAGAAACCAAAACCTTCACTACCCCATTCTCCCCAACTTTCTCCTCCACCCCATATTAGATGAATCAGATTGAGAGAGAGGCGAAAGTGATCGACGGAGCGGCAAGAACGAGAGCAGGGAGGGAGTCGAATGGCAGAGCGAGGGAGGGAGAAGAATCGCAAGGTTGTGTTTCTCTCTTCTTCTTTGTAGGTTTTAAGTTGGAGAAAATGATCTGAAATATTTGGCGGTCTCGCGTTTTTAATCTTCCGCTTAAATCTTTATAGTGTTTTGAGATTATAATGATACTAAAAGTTGGCTTTTATAGCATTTGTGTAAAAAACGTTATTCTCAAATGCTATAAAAGATCATTTTTGTTGTAGTGATGGTATCCATTTCTTTGAGAGTCACTTACTTCGAAGTTCATTCTCTGAAGCTCTGCAAAAGCTTTGTGGTTCTCTTGAACATGGTTGGCGGAATTTTGCTGAAGTGGCGTTCTGACGTGTACGATCGGTGGAACACATTCCTGAGTGAGTTTTTCGACCACTTTAGCTAGATAAGCCATCTGAGCCAAGAGTTGGTCCACACGAAGATCTGTCATTGTACCGCCAAATGTATGGGCTTGTTGGGCCACCATATCTTGTGGTGATACTACATTACCTTGTATATTCGGTTTTCCCAGTGCTGAATTTGGGATATGCCTACTCAGTAATTCAGTTTCACCGGTGGAAGAATTGTCTTGATTGTTGCTAAGCTGAGAATTTGTAGGAGGTTCTATTTGCACTATATATTTTTGTTACTCATTTGTGCTAAAGAAACTAATAACAAATTCCTTCTCTTTAATTTTTTTTTTTAGGAAACTATCATTTCCCACAGACGGTGTCAAATTAATGTGTCAAAATCTCTCATCTTAGAGACCTGACCTGCAAAATAGGGTTAGGCTGCCAGAAACCACTTGTTTGGTGGTCAAAGACACTTTGATGTTTAAGTTAGTTAATCTGTGGGAGTGAATGAATTTGGACAGGGTATAGTTCAGTTGTGTTTGCATACTATTGTTGGAATTTCCCCTTTACTTTATATAATGTGCGTAGTTAACTCTTTGCGTGACTTAAGCATGTAGGGCGTGTTGAGAGGAGACGTATCTCACAATGATCTCCTCATTCATTGAGATGCGTCCTTGGGGGAGTGATTCCCGCTATGACTTGTCTCCTTTGTAACGTCGCTCTTCTCTAAGGGAAGATATCTGTTGGGCTATTATTAAATACATTTTTAGGCTTTAATGACCGAGCCTACCTCTTTGGGCTTATAGGAGCGGACTCATTATCCGTGTTGAGATTGAAGTGTTTGTTTCTCGTGATGAATGATCTTTGCCACGTGTACGATTGTGATTAAAGGATTATTTGATGTATCATCAGTTGGTATGAAAAAAGAAGAGTAAGAAGTGTTGAGGATGTAAATATACTTTGAAGTGGGTTTCGCAAAAACTTCACAAATAGAAGAATTTTGAGAGAAAAATCTCTATTTTTTATTTTTATTTTTATTTTAAATGTTAATGAATTAGTATAACAGGAATCACAACTGCCAAACAAGAAGAAAACAAACATAACAAAATCCAAAACACTCTATTATTCATTCACAAATGTATGTATTCTTCTGTATGTCGTATGGTATAATCAGAAATTCTTTAAAATCACATCCATCCCTTGTCTGAATTCTACAGCTGAAATATTCCAAACCTAATCACAACCTAACAAAATAATGTTTCAATCCCACGGCTCCACATCAACATCACACTTCTTAGAAACAATGGTAGCATCTCTATCCAACTTATCCACCGTCAAATCACACTTAACTTTGACGGTGATCTTTGACGTCTTAACGGACCCCACCTTGATCTTCACGGGCACTTTCAACTCAAGCCGTAGCGGAATCTTCGCCCTGATTTGCTCCTCCCTCAGAGCCACCAAATCCGTCGGCGTCAAAACGATTCCGTTACTATTTAACATCGTCTGAAACACCGTCACGTTCCTCGCGGGCTGATAGAAAGCCGGTATGACGCCGTTACACAACCTGTCGTCAGAGTGAAAGACACTCACGGAGCTCCCCTTGATGTAGTAAATTCCGATTTTCTTATTCGGGTTTTCTGCCCGGACGGTGACGTCGAACTCCGGCGAGAATGATGAGACGCCGTTGGTGAGGTTGACGCCGCGGATGGAGAGCTTCTCGACGGAGTACTTGGGAGCTCGAGGCCGGAAGACTAGGTAGAAGACGCCGGCTGCGACGGCGATTAGGATAATGAGTGTCAAGAGTAGGCCGAAGATCCAGGAGAGACAGCAGCAGCAAGAACCACGGCGGTGACGGGATTGCAGCTTTTGGTAGCGGCTGGCGTTTTCAGGTGGTGGATAGCGGTAGATTTGGTCTTTTGGGATTTGGACGACGTAGGTGCCTGGTGCTGGGATTGGTTTTGAACTAGGAGGAATTGATGGTTTTTCGACGACGTAAGAATTTTCTGCTGCCTTTACCTTATCGTTGGTTTGTGATTCCTCTGGAATGTTGGTGGTTGCTTCGATGACTGGAGAGTCATTTGGATGAACTCGGTCCGCCATTTCCGATTAAACCTACCTGAAAATGTGAAAAGAAATAAAAATGCTATTTAGACTTGGAGCTAAGAGTCTCAATTGTGATAAACTAAGTTGAATGTGTATACAAGTATAGGTAGAATACGCTGCTTAAGACGTGACACGCGTGCAATTAAATTTAAAACGGACAGTCTGAAGACGACGTGAGTGGCAATCAGTTTGATAAGAAATCTTGGGGAAGATGTTTGTTTTGAGTAGAGCAGATGATGTCTGGGGAAATTACTGTTGAATATATTATGTTTATGAAATCTGAAGCATTGTAAACATATGAAGTGAAGTGAGAAAGAAAAAAGAGAGAGATGAGAGACAAACCTGAAGGGAAGAAGAAAGATGAGAGAGTGTTGTGTTGTTTGATCTTCTTGGTTTTGCAGGCTAAGTGAGAGAGAGGGATATAACAAAGTGAGATTTTGGAGATTGATTTGGTGAGAACAAGTCGGAGGAGAGGAGAGATATATATAGTTTTGATAAATAAATGGGAGTGAGTGAGCGTGTATGTGATTGGTTACAGTGAATGAAAGGCTGGCGTGGAGATGAACTAAAATCAAAATCAAAATCAAAATCAAAATCAATATATTACTACGTGAAGAAGAGGAAGAAAGAGAGAACCGAAAAGGTCTCCCTCTCTCGCTCCCTAAAATTTACGCAAACACGCACTGTGCTGTACATCATCTACGCGTTCTCTCAGGATTTAATTTCCCCACACAAGCAAGCAAGTCACATGACATACATTAGAAGACACCAAACGCGACGAATGCATCTGCCCCTGCCCCTGCCCCTGCCCCTTTGTATATCCACTACTCATTCTATTTGTAATTTGTGATCTATTCATTCTTGCTAAATATTATATGATTCGTAAATTAATTAGTGAAGTTCTTATAATTTTATTTTTATTTTTATTTTTATTTCATGTCTCTATACCATCACTAACATTGTTCATCCAAATAGTTACTGATAAAGAATGCTTGTACCCCAATACGTGCAACATGTGTAGATGAGAAATGTTCCAAGTGTTTTTGAAAGGGCCACTAGTTTTGTTGGTTTGCTAATGGTACCATGACAGTAGCGATGGAGCGGCCAATTTGTTTCTACCTTTAATCCTGCCAAAGGAATGTGTTGAGAATTGTATGCGCTGCCGCTGCCCCAGACCAAACCCATTGAAAATCAACAACTCCAACGTGTGGACCCAACAAAAATAGTAGAACAAGTCCTACTAGCTACTAGAGGTCACTTGTGTATGTGTGTGTTCTTGGTTGGTTAAACGTGAAGGTTTGAGAAGCAGCCTTATTTGCAAGCTTTGCCGATTCTACAAGGCACGCCAAAGCTTGAAACCACTTCCATTACTACCTATATGTTTTACTTTTACTACGTACCACCTCCTGTTTCATTCAAGGCCATCACCATTTCTTTCACAGCTTAGCTGCCTTAAACTGGAAGATTGAGGTGTGAGGATGTTCTTTGACACCTTCTCTTCTTTAATCTTTCTTCTCTATTTATCTACAATTAAAGTATAAATTAATGTTGAAATTAAATATGTTTTTGGAACAAGTCCAATGCTGATTAAATCAAGTATCATTAGTCGTTTAAATGTAGTGTGAAGTCTATTAGTTAGGTGGCCTTTCTATGTTAACTAATTTCTTATGGTTGGTGTTGTCTTTATTTTTTGAACCCGTCTAAGTGTCGAGGGAATCAGCGAGGAAACCAGCGAGGGACCCCACAGGGGGGGACCGTCCATCTCCCCCTGGGATGCGCGTTTGAATTTTCAACACACGCACCCTGAGGGTTTAAACGTGCATCGGGGGGGGGGGGGGGGGGGGGGGGATGGACGACCCTCCCCCTGTGGGGTCCCTCGCTGTTTTCCTCGCCATTTTCCTCTACAATTAGAATTTTTTTTTTTTTTTTTTCTACAGTTGCTTATTTGCGCATTAAATTTAGAGTAATTCTAGGTGTCGAGGAAACCAGCGAGGAAATGAGCGAGGGGAGGGAGGTGGCGGGGTGGTGACCGTTCACCTCCCTCAGGATGCGCGCACAAAAAAGGCGACACGCATCCCGAGGGAGGTGAACGGTCACCACCCCGCCACCTCCCTCCCCTCGCTGGTTTCCTCGACACCTAGAATTTCTCTTAAATTTAGGCTAATGGGTCAGAGTTATTAGTAATTATTAGTACCAGTGGGAAAAGCTTGGTCATGTGTCATTGACTTAATGATTCATGATAAGTGTATATATAAGTTGAAAATTGAGCAATTGTGAATAAGTCAATAATAATAGATTAATTTGACAATTTCCAAACTCTATTTACATCGTTTTCAATTGCTCATTGTCTATGTTTGATATCATAATGATTCGCCTAATCCTCCCATTTTGAATAAGTAGTACATGGTTTTGTTTGATTTTGCACCTACTATGTACAAATAATGTGGATTTCAAACCGAAATATAGCACACTGATGACATTTGCTAGTAGAAAACAATATGCATTTGATTAAAGGCAACGACTACTCCATACCATCGAGCGAGATCATTGTGCCACGTGTGCAACGTAGATTGTAAAAGGTTTAGTATCGGTTACTCCCCCCAGTTATTGGGGTTGTGTGCAGTGCGATTAACTCAATGAATGTGGATTCGTGCAGTTGCAATTAGAATTGTCGCCTTCTTATTTCCCATATGGCATATAATATAGACATAATTAGGGGTGGGTATCCCATCCCGTGATCCCGATCCCGTCCCGATTTTTTCTGGTCTTAATGGGATTGAATAATTTCATCCCGATCCCGTCCCGTCCCGATCTAGAATGAGATGGAATGGAATGAAGATTTTCAATCCCGCCAATCCCGTCCCGTCCCGAGCTAATTTTTTAATATTAATATTTTTATTTATTTATTTTATTCATATAAACTTACAGATTACTGCCAGAAACTCATGGTGTTTGCAGTGGTAACATAAATGTTACTTCAAGAAATAAATATTCATTAAGCAAGAGAAAGATAGCAGATTGTTGCTTGGATTCCCAATAAAAGTGGCTCAAATTATTTAACTTCCAAATATTGATAATACCCAGGTGAAGATGAAAAATAACAATTAACTGAGTAATACATATTCAGAAGGGAACATTCAGGGGCGGAGCCAAGAATTTGAGATGCCCCGGGCTATAAAAATAATTTTTTTTAATTACGATATATGTATTGATGGTAAACCATTACGAATATGTTAGAGCATCACCAATAGGTCTATATTTCTTCCCTAACAAAAGATGAAATGTCATTTTGTCAAGGAACCATGAATTTTGTTTCCCACAGTAATGAAATTGTACAATCAGTTGGGAGGCCATCACAACGACACGATACTCTTAGTGGGTCCCATTTATCATGTCATTTTCTAAAAGTCACCCCACTCGACTTCATAGTTAGGGGATTTAGTGACTACCCTTATATTTGCATGCCACATCTATATCTAATTATAAGAAATTTATTTTTCACGCTCTTATATGATGATAATCTTCGCAGCAGTCACAGGCAGCACGCTGATCCCGTCCCGACCCGAACCCGTTTGGGATGGGAGGAGGTCGGGATGGAGTTTTTCCCATCCCGTCCCGTCCCGATCCCGTATGAACGGGATGGGATAGGGATGGGTATATCTCGTTCCATTCCGTCCCGTGCCCACCCCTAGACATAATTGTTGGGTGACTTCGTTTTGTGAACCGTCGTGCCTATATATAGGCTTGTCTTCACCATTTCAAGCATGGCCATGAATGTTGTAGAGCATGTTCTTCAAATGTATCTTTCCAAATAATATGTTTTGGGTTCTCCAAAGGCTAAAGGAAGATCTTCGTTGTTGGAGACTTCAAATATTCTGACATTTGCAGTGACGAGTCTTGAGAAGACCTGCTATTATGTGATACCACATGGTTTTGGTGAGCATCCAATTGGTTCCATGAGACCTTGTAATTTCTTCTTACATTGAATAGAAGAAGTATAGACTCTCCCTTAGGGGACAAGTTCGTCTTCCATCTTCTGTTGCTCCCGCGTTGCCTCCCACCACCACTTTTGAGAGATAATACTCGCAACTAGTTTTGGGGTGGTTGTTCCTACTGTATCTATTGGGCTTCACTAGTGATGCCGCAACTGGAAGGTAGGTTGGCGGAGTGGAGCTCAGTTGGACGTGACTTGCTATTCTGGGGTGGTAACTCTGCATCACACCAGGCATCCCTCGCTTGAGAGACATCCTCATTTGCGTTCTTCTGCTTTCACCTCCTAATCCTCTTCGCAAGGCAGATTGACAGAGCTAGGTGGCTGCAGTTTATTTCGAGCGTCTTTGCTGCCACTTTCAAATCATCCTTGTGAGGCAGATCGACTGAGCAAAGAATCAAGCGTGTATCTGTAGCCTGTAGTTTTCTTTCACTTCCAAATCCTCTTCTGAAGGCAGATCGACAGAGCAAATTCTTGATGTGCGTTTCAGCAGATCCATACTTGCGTCGGACTTAGATACTTGTAGCGTGTAAACTTTTATACTAGTCAGTCGGGCAATCTATGTAACAACTTTCTTAGCAATCAGTAAAGTCTATTTTCTACAATTCACATTTTATTCCTTGAATGAATTTGTATCATATAAGCTTGTGCGAACATATCTTCTAGACTGAAAAACAAAAGAAATCAAAACAGTAAGACAGTTTGACTCTGAGTGGGGACTAAGCTAATCTGGCCTTGAAGGAGATGTGCATGGTCCTGGCTCAGACTGTGTAGTTCCATTGGTAAAGTGTTACGTTTTGCCAATGCTAGCGAAGTCACTGAAAAGTAAACTTCGTGCAGGCGAATGTTCCTCACTTGTTGCCAGCTTTTGGAGTAGATGCCAGTTTGTCAAAGTGTTTTAACTTAGCTTTGTGTGTCTAACTGGAGTGACTGGCGGCTGTCATTTCCAGTATTGGATTTTGACTCGTCGTATAGTTGAATCTTGGTTGTCAGAGCTTTGTTTTTGTCCATATTTGCTTGGGTTTGTTCGGAGGTGGCTTTCAGCTTTGATTCATGCGAGGGAGTGTAGGGTTGTTTTTCGGACAAGTCTCATCTTGGTGTGTGTAATCTGCATGAACTCCCCATTTCCCGTTTCGTCGAGGTGGCACTAGCCAGCCAGTTTGGCTGGCGGACATTGAGTCTTCCCCTCGGACTGACTAAGGATTTTTCGTCCATGTAGGGTGATTGTTCCCTCTTATTTGGGCCCGGTCTCTGATATGTCTGTCTCACGGGCCCGAGTTGTAATTGCTAACAATTCAACTACTTCAGTGCAACGTAGTAGTAGTCTCTCGCTAAAGTTTGGTTTCCACAAATTGTTCCTTCAACTTTATTGGCAGTGTAATCGATGCACTGGTGAAGAGTAAAAACCACCGCCTCCATCTAATGGAGCCAGGGCCTCCCTAAGATGATGTTGTAAGTAGATGGGGCATCGACCACCATAAACTCCTGGAAAAAGGGCTTTCTACATCTGTGGCTCTTCCACCACCACTATTAATCTGATTTCCCAATGGGGAAACACTTCTCTCCGCTAAACTCGATCATTAGTTGACTTGCGGGTGTCAGGTTCTCCTCCTTGAGCTGCATATTGCGGAATGCATTGAAAAACAACACGTTCAGAAAGCTTCATGTGTTCACTAAGGCCCTTTTCACTTTCAACTTTGCTATGATGACCGAGATGACCAGGGCGTCATTGTGAGAAAAATGGACGCCTTGGGGGTCCTTGTCCATGAATGTAGAAGTGGGATCGGCTCTGAATGTGTGCTTGTTGCACTTGTCGGTCCTGCAGGTGGGTTGTGTCCGCATCTCGAGGAGCATCCCTTTCCAGGACTTGTTGGATTGCTCGATCGAGACCGATTCTCAAGCTCATCAAAACACAAAAATTGTAGTATTGAGTTATCTAATAAAAACTATTTGAATCACTTGAAAATGTTTTGAATGAGTAAGTTATCAACATTTTACTAAAGTCGTGCAAATCTATCACACAAAGAAAACGGGGTAGTGTCCCTGATTTTCGACCAACTTATATGCTCGATCGAAACCGATTCTGAAGCTCATCAAACACGACAATTGTAGTACTCTGAGTTATCTAATAAACACAATTTGAATCACTTGAAAATGTTTTGGAAGGAGAAAGTTGATGTAGTTGATTTTCGCTCCCTGTTTCGACCTTGACCTACTGACTTGCACAAGGAACTCATGTGAGCCATGGACCACCGTTGTTCCCAATCAAAGTGTTGTCCATAGATAGCAGTTTCCATGTGCGACGCATATTCTGGTATTTTCTTCCTAGTTGGAAGCAAAATATTGTTGTCTAGCCTGCTCGAAGCTAACCCCTGAGATACTTGCCTTAGTTAGGACTTACTAGTATTGGGGATAGCTGTGAGATGTGTGGGCTTAGCAGGCTATAATGATTTGGGAACGTCTGGCAAACTGCACTTTGCGGGTTTGAAATCGCTCGGGGCGAATCAGTATTGGGTTGATGCTTGGGTCGATTATTTTCTTGAAATCATCATGACACATGTATCGTGTAGAAAAAAGGGCATTTTAGTGTATCATCAGCTACTCCCCTCGAGTTAGTGGGCCATCGCATCGGTTCACTAAGTCACTTCTTGAAAAGATACGTCACTTATGATAATTGAGTCTGGATCGTTGCTTGAGCCGCGCGCTTCTTTAATTAAGTGTGCGTCGGTTCAGTGGAGAAGAGGTGGGAAACCAATCACTATTTAGGTCTCCCTTTCTGTAGAGATTGACTCTTTTATTTCTTTGCTTTTCTGCTCGTTTTTTGATTGAAAGTTTGTTCACCTTTTTCATGGCTCTTCAAAACCATTTTGATAATGAGCTTCTAGCCAAGGTTCTCCAGTTATTTGAAGATCGGTCGATTTTCGAATCTGGCCTTGTTGAAATTGGAAAGACGTCCGGGGTTCCTGATGACCTACCAATCTATACTCTGAATGACGATCAGACACCAATGTTTCCTCCAGAAGGGTTTGTTTGTTTGTATCGTGGGATACTTCAAACTAGAGTCCATTTTCCTATTCTTGACGAGATCTGGGGCTTCTTAGATTTCCTTGGAATCCCTCTTGACCAGTTGCTACCCAATAGGTACAAGATTATCCTTCTTATTTTGATCAGAGTGAAAGATGTTGGCATCCGCATGACTCCGCGGGTGATCCAATTGCTGACTTCTCCTCGGCTAAATGATCACGCCGTTTGCAAGATGACGTCGTCGGCTTGCTCGGGAAGTTGCCAAATGACATCAAGTTCTGGCAGAAATACAGCTTATTGGCTCTTTCGGATTCAAAGTACTTCGAGTTCAAGGGTCGTCCGCTTGAGCGGGAGTTCAAGCCACTTTGTAAGTATAACTTCATCTTTAGATTTTGTTGCATTAATTGTATGTTGATCATCGCATGTGTTTCTTTGCAGGGAGGTTCCCCATTACTCTCCTTTCTCCGGAGGATCAAGCCACTATTAAGGCATTTCGCAACATGTCATGGATGAGTGTGGAGGATGTTAATGTCCTACTAACTTCAGCCGCAATGGGTTGTGGGCCAATTGGCACGTGGCCCCCACTCTTTACCAAACCATCGAAGGTTAAGTCTGAAGGTGGAACACCTTCCAGAAAGAGGAAGGCTTCCAAAGTTAAGGCTCCTGCCTTGTCTAACACAGAGGGGCTTTTCGAGACGCTTGCCTCCTTTATAAGTTCGAAGAGGTCTCGCGCTGGGGCTGAGCCGACTCCCAAATGGTCCGCTCTAGTGAGGGAGGAGCATGAACCTGATCAGCCTACCAGGGCAGAGGCCGAAGTATCTGGCTGGGAAAATGACCACTTGCGATTAGCAGGGGTTGATGATGCGTTGAAGTTGAGTACTGAACAGGTTGATGCTTTGAGTGAGAAGTTGATGTTGGCTACTATGGTGGCTTCTACTGGTGATGACCAATCCAAAATCATTTTACTGGAAGGTTCTTATGAGAATTTGCCTGAGGTCCCATAGTTCAATAGTTCTATTGGTGGATCGCCCGATAGTGGTCGTGATAGCGTGGGCATCCCTCTTGTAGTCTGCATAGTTCCCCATTTCATTCCAGGCCGCATATCAGGGTGATGGAATATCAGTTGGACAATTCGCTTCCGTCTCGCAATAAAGTGTCGGTTGCTGGTAATAAAGGGAAGGCCATGGACAAGGGCCTAGGTGCAGTGGCGACTACAAAAGGCGGCCCTAGCTTGATTTCGCATCCGGGAAAGCTCCATTCGGATGCGCGGATAAGTTTGTTTGCTCCAGACGTAGTGAAGATGAGAAACCGGGCCAGACACCAGGAGGTTGACGTTGACTATGCTTCGAGGAAGCACATAAGCAGGCGTTACAGCTGGTTGATGGACCACGCTCCGAAGCCTGATGAAGATACGCTAGAAAGGCGTATGGATAAGGGTTTGAATCACCTTATGCTGGGGATGTCCCATTTGAGCAAGGTAGCCGTCGTTGGGACGGAGGTTGAGGTGGCTCATGAAAGGGTGTACACCATGGAACATGTCTTCTCTACTTTGCAGAAGTTGTATTTTGACGCCCTTTTCAAGGTTGAGTTGTTGAGGAAACAGATTGAGGAGAAGAGGCTGGAACAGTCAGCTGTTGTTGTCGAGACTCAGAGGGTTTGCCTGGAAGCCCTTGAGTCTGATTTAGCAGAGGCATTGTCCGAAAGTGACATATTCAGGAAAGAGTTGAACCTGGTCCGCCGTGATTTGGAGGTTGCGTAGGAAGCTACGGCTAAGATGCACTCTGAGTTATGATCTTTTGTTGAAGATGACACCATGAAGGAGGCTAAAAGTGTTGCATAGAGACAACAGATAGAGGTTGACGTGGAATTCAATGCACGAGAAGCAAGGAAAGTTGGATACCAGCTTCGTCTGGAGCAACATGAGCTCAGTGCAATTAAGAATAGTCTCAGGTTGATGCGCTGACTGGCAAGCTAGAGTTGTTGGAGCGTGAACTTGCTGAAGCAAAGGTGCGCGAGGAAGAACTTCTCAAAAGCACAAGGCAAGTGTGAATTCTGTCGGGTCGTGCATGGGAGATTAGAACTGCTGGCGCTGATGAAGGAAGAGCATCCGGAATTGGACCTTGCTTATTATAAGAAGACGTCTTACGCAGACTTCGAAGTGGTCTCTGCGTCATGAGAAGAAGAGGGCGATCTGGATCATGGCACAAAGATTGAGCCGCGTACGGATGCAACTTCTGCTTCTTCCCTTGTTAAGCTTAGTTTTTCTGTATATTTACCCTCCTGATGAGTAGATTTTGTACACTTGCACTTTTCATTTATTTTGAGTACGTTTTGTACTCGTATTATGTTCGGTCTCCCTATTGCACGCTTTCCGTTTTTGCCTTGTCGTTTTACTTTGACACATGTATGGTTGGGTTAGCAGGAAGTCGATTGGTCTGTCTGCTGTTGAGAGTCTGACATGTTCTTATGTGAGGTCTCAGAGTCACTATCGCTTGGTTACATCCAATATTGAGTGTTCTGCGGATGGTTTGGTAGTGGACTATGCTACCTAGGTCGTAGCTCATCCTTAAGGTAAGCCATTGGATACTTAATATGCGTATCTGACCGTCGGTTGCGGTTGCTGGCATGAGTGAACTGTGATAACCGAGCGCATGTGTTGTATTTGAGCTAGAACGCTTGTCCCGAGTCAGGTTTCGTGAGCTCGAGCCACCATCCCGTGTAGCACTTGTCTGCGTGTCAGCGAGTTGATTTTTGAGTTGGCTCGAGTAGCCATTGCTGATAATAGAATGTCAGCCTATGTGAGCGTAAAGACGTTGCTTGAGCTGTAATTTATTTCGGTGTTTACTGTTTTGAGAGGGGGCGGTGTTCGCGTGGCGAGCCATTGACGTTAGTCAGGGTTGACTGGGATCCCACCTTGCGAACCATCTATACCCGCATGGAGCAGATTACACGTTTGGGATGTGAGAATTCGGCGATCATGGTCTGTTGGAGAGCGATGATCCCGTGGCAAGCCGTTGACATCAAATCGGGATTGACTAGGCTCCCACCTTCCATACCATCTACACCCGCACGGAGCAGGCTACAAGTTTGTGATGAAGGAATTCGACGACCATGGTCTGTAGAAACACAGTGGCCCCATGGCAAGCCGTCAACATCAGTTCGGGACTGACTAGGCTCCCACCTTCCAAACCATCTACACCCATGCGCATCGAGCTACAAATTTGAGAGTTTTTGGTGACCATGGTCTATAGAAGAGCAGTGATCCCATGGCAAGCCGTCGGCATCAGTTCGGAACTGACTTGACTCCCACCTTCCAAACCATCGACACTCGCGCGAAAGTGGGCTACAAGTATGGGAGTTGGTAATTCGGCGACCATGGTCTATATAAGAGCAATGGTCCCGTGGTGAACCATCGACATCAATGGGAATTGACTAGGCTCCCACCTTCCAAATCATCTACACCCGCACGCAGTGGGCTACAGGTCTGGGCTTTGACCAGAAGTTGTTGTTTTCAGTCGTCATTGGCTAGGTTTACCTGATCGGGTTCAATGACCATTGTCGACAAGGAGGCGACTGTCCCTGGCGATTCGTCGTCACTAGACGTAAGAACGTTGATTAGACTCAAACTTCCTAAGCCATGGACATCCGCGCGGGGCGAACTAGGTGTCGGGATGAACCAGAAGCCATCGTCATCAGCCAAAATTGACTATGCTTGCTTGGTTAGGTCGGGGCTTCGCCTGTTACAGGTGTGCGAGCCTACATCCGTAGGTGGAGTAAATCACTTGGATTAGTTTCTTTTTTCTAAGAGAAAGGAGTACCTTAAATCAGCTGGTGATATGCAGGTATGATCCGTGTACCAAAAGTGACTAGGGTTTCTACTGCTCGTGTTAGGCGTGTGGTTGAATACCGCTTGAATAGTGGGCTGAGCCCATGGGCCCGTAGAAGAAGAGCTAGGGCCTATCGTAGGATCAAGACGCTATGTGTACATCGTAGATTGCATGGTGACACGCGTACGACATAGATCGCGAGATAGTTGAGTATCGGTTACTCCCCTCAATTAATGGGGTTGTGTGCAACAACATTAATAGAATGAACGTGGTCCTGTGTGGTTTCCTTGGGAACCATCGCCTCCTCGTTTTCCATACAGTATTCAATGCTGACAGTTAATGTTGAAGCGTCTGTTTGGTAAACCACTATGTTTATATAATGGTGTTCCTTCATCGTTGTAGGCATTATCTTCTACAGAGCGCACCTCTCCAGATGCTCTTACTCAAAGAATATGCTTTGGGTTTTCCAAAGGCTGAAGGGATATCTCCAATGCTGGAGTCTTCGAATGTTCTGACATTTGCACCGATGAGTCATGATAAGACTTGATGTTATGCGTGGGCACCTCCTCTAGGTGAGCACCCAATTGGTTCGCTGAGACCTTGTAATTTCTTCTCATATTTCAAAGAAGAGTTATAGACTTTCTCCCAAGGGATGAGTCTGTCGTTTATTTACCAATGCTTTCGTGTTACTTTGTGCCATTCTGCCTGTCGAGAGACACTCCTTGTGGCTAGTTTATGGTTGATCGAAGAGTTGACAGATCTGTTGCTACTTTCAGGGGTGGTATCTCTGAGTCACCCCGAGTTTCTCGCATGGGAGAAGCGTCCTCGCTTGGCAACACTATGAGACCTTAACTTTCTCGTTGCTTGCGGCCATTTTTGTTTATTTTCTTCTACCTCATTTGGGAGGTCGGATGTAAGATCGAAGTTGTCTACAGTTCGTCGCAAGGTCCATGTTGTTGTTTGCGGGCTATTTTTTCGGGGTGATTTGGCGGAGTAATGAGTTGTGCTTGTCTTTTAGCCCTTTTTAGCACATTTGCCCTTGTTCGCGAGACATCTTTTTCGGAGAAGTCGCTGGTCGGAGTCTACTTTGGGTACCTTTGCTGTCGCTTTTGAGTTTTTTTTGGAGTCGGACTGTTTAAGAGAGTCTTTACTGTATGTCACATTGGATTCAGATGCTTGTAGTTTGTTGTCTTTTGTACCCGCCCCTGGGCGATCGTTATTACAACTTTCCAGTAATTAATAGAATGTGTTTGCGTAATTCTCTTTTATGTCTTAAATGATTGCAAATCACATAAGCTCCTAAGAATTAAAACTCAACATTGACTATGGAAAACACACTAAACAACTAAATATACCAACTGTTGGCAGAGAGAGGTCGACATGGCCTTGAAGTGAATTCGCATGGCCCTTGCTTGGATCGTTAGTACCTTCAGCGAAATGCCAAGTTTCGCTAACGCCGTTGAGGTTGATGAAAAGTACCCTTGCGTGGGAGGTTCCTTTTGTGCTCACCGATAGTCATGGGGTTGTGCTTTCGTTTGCAATGACCTCTCCGCTTTGTCGGGTTGAAGAGCAGATTGCTCTTGTAATGCTTGGTTGTTCTCCGCCGCTAAGTTGAGCTACCGCTGTTGGGATTTTGTCTCCGTGTTGGTGGAGTGACTTTTCCACAATTACTGGGTCTAGCTTCTGTTCAACTTGCCTTGTTGGCTCCAGTTGGATCTGGGAACATTCTATCTGCTTCAGTGCAGCATAATGGCAACCTCGTGCCGTTAGTTGGTCATTGAAAATTGTCCCCTCTGAATGGTTAGCTGTATACTTGACGCACTGGTGAATGGGTGGAGACTACTGCTTCCATCTGGTGAAATCATGGTCTTCCCCGGATGAGGTTATAGGTAGACATCGCGTCTACCACCATGAAGTCCAAGAACATGACCTTTCTTAGTCGTGGCTCTCCTGCCACCACTGTAGTAACCTTACCTTCCCGACCGAGAAGCATTTCTCTCTGTTGAATCCAATCAACGAGTAATCGAAGGATGTTAGGTTCTCCTCCTTGAGGGAGCTTCTCGTGTCGACCAGGGCCCTATTCACTTCCCACCTTGCGATAGATACCGAAATGACAAAAAACGTCATTGTGCGGTGCGCGGACACCTTCGAGGTCCTTGTCTGTGAAGGTCAAGGCAGGGATGGGGCTCTACACCCTCAAGTAGTATACACGTTTGTCCTCATTTGCGGGATGTGTTCGCATCTTTAGTAGAGTCCGTTTGTGGGACCTGTTCAACTGGTCTTCTTCTGCTCCGACTCCGTGAAGAACGTAATATTATGCTCGGAGTATCTTTCTCAATCTCTTTGACTGCCTCTCCCCTCACTCTGGTTCAGTCCTGTCATTTTTCGAATCGAGGAATTCCTTTAGCTTGCCCTTGTGAATCCAGTAGTTGATCTCATACCTTAGACTCTTGCAGTCATTGGTGTCGTGGCCACCCTCTTTGTGGTATAAGCAATACTTGTTGTTGTCACGTTTAGTGGGGTTTCCGCGGTGCTTTGGGGGCCACTTCAGATCTTCCCAGTTTTTCATGGAATTATGGACGTCCGATAAGCTAGAATTGACAGGGGTCATGGATCTGAATCCAACGTAGTTGAAAGCTTTCTCTGGCCTAGACCGGCCAAAGTCCGACTTGTAGTCGTTGTGCTTTTGCTTGTTCTTTTCTTCATTTTTTCGCCATTTTCCCTCCTTTCTATCCCTAGAAATGGGGGTTTCTTCTCTACTTCAGTTTTCTTCTTTGTTGTTATCATATCTTCCTTGGTGATGTACCTCTTGGCGCCCTTTAAGAGTTCTGCCATATCCAAGGGGGTCCCAAGGTGAGAAAGTCGTAAAACTTTCCCTCTCTTAGGCTCGCGGTAAAATTCGTCACAGTTGTGTCGTCGTTGCAGCCATCAATGAGCGTCAGCTTGTCATTGAAGCGTGTTACATACTCTCATAGCATTTCGTTAGATTTTAGCCTCAGTGAGAGTATATAGTATGGGACTTTCCTTATTCGCTGGTTTCCGACAAAGTGTGTCAGAAATTCTTTGGCCAATGTCTTGAATGAGTCGATCGACTTCGGTGGGAGGCTTTGGAACCATGTCAGTGTTGACTTCTTCAGGTTGATAGGGAATGTTCTACACATCACCGACCCATAACCTTCTTTGAGCTTCATTACATGCTGTAAAGACGCAAGTGATCAAACGGGTCGCCGGTCCCGTCATAGAAATCGAGCTTTGGAGGGGTGAACTTCTTTGGAAGAGCCTCGTTCATGATGCAGTCCATGAATGGTGGAACAGAGAGGCGGTATAGCACGTCTAGGTCGTGAGCCCCTCGACGGAGGGGTTCTGCGGGGCGAGCCTGACTACCCTAAATCTCGGGTCTGCGTTGACTGCGCCGTCAACTCTAGTCCAATGAGAACTAGCAAGGGCTTGACTCTCTTATGCCTGCTCTCTGTTGTCCTTTGGAGATTGGGGTATGTGCTGCTCCTAATCTCCATCGGTGGGTGAAGGGTTTTGTTATATGAGCATCTCCACTATTTTAGCGATCTGCAGTATTTTTGATGACAACAAATCCATCCTAGAGTCTGTAGTTGATGTTGTTGGCGGGCATGGTGAGCCTGCTGACGTGAGTCACCGACACTACTGGAAGCGGTAGTATAGCGCCAGTCTGAGCGTTTGATGTGTCCCCTAATTCTCCGTTGTTGCGTGATCTGGTGGTTATCGTTTCCTTGTATTCTTAAGAGAGATGATGTTAGAGATTTGCTTGGAACTTTCTCGTCCCCATGGATAGCGCCACACTGATGTAGTCGATTATCTCTCCCTGTTTTGACCTTGACCTGCTAACATGCACAAGGAACGCACGTGAGCTACGAACCACCTTTGTGGTGCCCAATGACACTCCGATGCTATAGTCAGACAGGGATCCGAGGAAGGCATAATGATATAAATAGGGAATTTGTAGCGTACCTTAGCTTACCAACCTCATGTCTTATTTATAGTGTTGGAGTCCTAATTTGACCAGGCCATCGGTGGTGTAGTTTAGGAAGAAGATCTTCGTGGAGATCCTTTTCTAATTAGGAGTTGTACTGTGGAGGGAAGTTTCCCTGTTAGACTTGCGCTCCTAGATACGCGGGAGAGAGTTCCCAATTAGAGTATTATCCACAGATAGCACTTTCCATGTGCGACACAAATTTTGGTATTTGCTTCCTAGTTGGAAGCAAAGTGTTGTTGTCTTGCCTGTCTGAAGTTGATCACCGAGATACTTTCCTTAGTAGGGCTTACGGGTATCGGGGATAGTTGTGAGATGTGTAGGCTTAGCAGGTTGTAATGATTTGGGTCTGTCTGGCAGACTACATTGTGCGAGCTTGAAACCGCTCGGGCCGGATCAATGTTGGGATGACGCTTGGGCGGATAATTTCTCAAGATCATCATGACATGTGTATGGTGTAGAAGAAATGTCGTTTTGGTGTATCATCCAAAGTTATGGCAATTTTACTAAAGTCGCGCAAATCTGTTCGGAGAAAAGTTTGTTTTCACCCATTCGCATTGGGCAATGCGATGATTTGTCTCGACTTCGCCCTGACCTATGCGAATTTGAGACTTTAATTCGCATAGGTCTGGGCGAAGTTGATGTTGGAGTTTGTATAGCAAATAGTAAATAATCCCACATCTAAAGTGAGAAATCAAAACAATGTATTTATAAGTGTTATTTTTCAACACTTATTAAATTATGAAAAAGCATTGGGCCTTGAGCTTATTAGCTATTGAGGACAATATATACTATATATATTATATATACTTATAAAATCAAAAGATAGGGCCTTGGGCTCTGTAGATTACAAGCCTTTTTGCACTTCAAGCTTCTGTTTTGAATTAAGAACAGAAGTGTCTGATCAACACACACTTTTTTTTTCAAAGGATATAAACCATTTTGCTTTCTATATATTGAAAAGAAAAACAGATTTTTCGACATAATTTTTTAGTTATTTCATTCATTCCTTCACATCTGAGAGAGAAGCATCCAGTAAATTCACTATAACCAACACCCTTTGGCTAGAATGTTGGTAATAGATAGTTGAATCCTAGTAGTCAGAAGCTCAACGAACTACGTCACTGAGTAGGGGCGAAATTTGTCTATAGGACATAGCATATTTACTAGCCTTTATCTACAATTCAAGACACAAAGACTTCACCAATTCAAGACAGTGATTTCGCATGCCTCTATCTGCAATACAAGTCGGTGACTTATTTATTTTATTTTTATTTTCTTTGTATTCAATTGTAATTATAGCTTTGTACTATTATAGTATTTATTTATAATACGATTTTTTGATTTTTCTCCAACAGTCGAGACTAATCCTCGCATTGCCCAATGCGAATGGGTGAAAACAAACTTTTTTTTAGACAAATTTGGGTGACTTTAGTAAAAAAAAAAAAAAAAAAGGCCATAACTTTCTCATTTCAAAACATTTTCAAGTTATTCAAATTGTGTTTATTTGATAACTCAGAGTACTACAATTTTTGTGCTTTGATGATTTTGAGAATCTGTCTCAATCGAACATATAAATTGGCCGAAAGTCAGGGATATTACCCCATTTTCATTGCGAGATAAATTTGCTCGACTTTAGTAAAATGACCATAACTTGCTCATTTCAAATCATTTTTAAGTGATTCACATTGATTTTATTAGATAAGTCAGAGTACTACAATTTTCTTGGATGAGCTTGAGAATCGATCTCGATTGAGCGTATAAGTTGAATCAAAGTTAGGGATAGTACCATATTTTCAGAGACAAAGAGAGTAAGAGAGGTGGCGTGGTGGTGCTTGATGGAGAAAAGAGGGAGAAATGTGGTGGTGGTGGGAGGGTGAGAAGTAGTAGTGGTGCGGTGGTGGTGATAATAGCGGTGTCTGATGGAGAAGAGAGTGAGGGATGAGAAAAAGGGAAGAGAAGAAGGGAAGAAAATAAAATGAAGAAAGAGGAGAAAGAAAATTTTAAATTTTGAGTTTTTATTAGTGGTGTGGGAGACAAGTGGTGGTGTGAGAAATAAAGTAGGTGGTGTGGGAGAGAAAAAGTTGATATAATCGTATAGGACAATACTTTAGGTGGTGTGAAACAGTCGCTGCCTTGATTAAAAGAACTAGTGCTAGAAATTAAAACAAGCAACCACCCATAGGTCCTTCCTTGCATGGTCCATCAAATGCTAGAAAAGGCAAAAGAAGTAGAATATAGCTCACAAGTTCCTGTTTTCAGATCTCGAGATAGGAAGACCAATATACAGCAGCAACTAACGTTCAATTAGTTTCTTATATCCACTCTTACTCCCTACTCTGCAGATAATCTCACTCCCTATCCTGGGATTTCTGGCCCTGTAAACCCCAAACTTCTGACATTTTGCGTGTTTGTTTCTTTCAGTTTGTAAAGCGTCCACAATCAAATTAAAAGAGCATCAGAAAGCTGAAATTCACACAAGTACTTAATTTTGCAAGTTTTGTTTCCATCTCTATGTCTAATTCCTGTTTTCTTCAAGATTTTTATATAGATTTCTTCGGTTTGGTTCAACAGTTAGCAATCAAACAAATTGCGGCTTGCAAGTTCGTAGGGGTTTCATTAGAAATTCACAGTCAACATTTGGATTGAAAATACCAACTCTCGGCAAAATACACAAAAAATTGTGTATATCTTAAATTACATTTAAACTAAAAGTACATCTAAACATTGACATTCATGTAAAACCAAATACAAAGGCTTAGGCCATTAAAAAAGCAATGCACACATTTTTCAGAATGTAAACCACATTTCATAAACCCGAATAATTGCAGTGTCATCAAAAGCTATTACATGAACCACAAAGCAGATAACTACTTTTTTGCTTGGCAGTGCAATTTTTCTATTAAGCACACAGATTCTACTCCTTAGCCCAATGTTGTGTTGTCGCCTGAATGACTGGAATGGGAACACCTCAATGCTCATTTATGGATGGATCTACAGCAGCCAAGGCATCTGATGATTGGGGTCTGTGCTGCTCCCAATCTCTATCGACAGGTGAAAGGTTCTGCTATACGAGCATCTCCATTGCTTTAACGATTTGTTGTATTTGTGACAACAACAAATCCATCCTAGGGTTTGTCGTTGATGTTGATGGTGCGTGGGTGTGAGCACGCTGCCCGTGTGTCACCGGCATCACTGGGAGCGGTGGTATAGTGTCAGTCTGAGTGTTTGACGTGTGCCCTTATACTCCGTCTTTGCGTGATCTGGTGGTCACCATCTTCTTGTATTACGAAGAGAGATGATGCTAGTGATTGGTTTGGAACTTTTTCGTCCCCACAGATGACGCTCCACTGATGCAGTCGGTTTTCACTCTCTGCTTTGACCTTGACCTACTGACCTGCACAAGGAACGCATGTGAGCCCTGGACCACTGTTGTGGTGGCCAATGTCATTCTGATGCTAAGTCAGACAAGGATCTAAGCAAGGCGTAATGTTGTAAACAGGAAATTTGTAACGCACCTTATCTTACAAACCTCATGTCTTATTTATAGTGCTCGAGTCCTGGTTTGACTAGGTCATCGGTGGCGTAGTTTAGGAAGAAGATCTTCGTGGAGATCATTATCTAATTAGGAGTTGTGCTGTGGAGGGAAGTTTCTCTGTTAGACTTGCGCTCCTAGATACGCAGGAGATAGTTCTTAATCAGAGTGTTGTCCATAGATAGCAATTTCCATGTGCAATGCACACTCTGGTATTTGCTTCCTAGTTGGAAGCAAAGATCTGTTGTCTTGCCTATCCGAAGCTGATCCCCGAGATACTTGCCTTAGTAGGGCTTACGGGTATTGCGGATAGCTATGAGACGTGTGGGCTTAGCAGGCTGTAATGATTTGGGTCCATCTGGTGGACTGCATTATACGTGCTTGAAAACACTCATGTCGGATTAGTGTTGGGCTGACATTTGGGCGGGTTATTTCACAAGATCATCATGACACATGTACGGTGTAGAAGAGGGGTCATTTTTGTGTATCATCAAAAGTTATGGTCATTTTACTAAAGTGACGCAAGTCTGTCCGAAAAAAAAAATTCACGCATTCGCATTGGGCAATGTGATATTAGTCTCAAGTTCACCCTGACCTATGTGAAAATTTGAGACTTTAATTCGCAGTTGATGTTAGAGTTTGTATAGCAAATAATAAATAGTTCCATATCTAAAGTGAGAAGTCAAAACAATGTATTTATAAGTGTTGTTTCTCAACACTCATTAAATTATGAAGAAGCATTGGACTTTGAGGTTATTAGCTATTGAGGACAATATATATTACATATATTATAAATCAAAAGATAGGGCCTTAAGCTCTTTTGAAAGCGGCATAATTTTTTTTTTCATGAATTTTTTATCAAGTCATTTCAATTTGTATTTGTTAGAAATTCGAATTTAAATTTTAACTAGAAAATTATTTTGATTTCTCTGCTCATATCATACCGTATTTCATACATTACATACATTGCACATCAAGCTTTTGTTTTGAATTAAGAATGGATGTGTCTGATCAACACACCCTTTTTATTTCAACGGATATAAACCATTTTTCCTCTCTATAGACTAAAGAGAAAAACAGGTTATTCGATATAGTTTTTCAGAGTTATTTCAATCATTCCTTCACATCTGAGAGAGAAAAACATCCAATAAATTTGCTAGAACCAACACCTACTACTAGGGTGTTGGTAATAGATAGTTGAATCTTTGTAGTCAAACTCTCAACGAATTACATCACTGAGTAGGGGCAAAATCTGTCTATAGGACATCTAGCATCTTTGCTAGCCTCTATTTGCAATTCAAGACACGACAACTTCGCCAATTCAATACAGTGATTTCACAGGCCTTTATCTGCAATACAAGTCAGTGACTTATTTATTTTATTTTTGTTTTCGTTGTATTCAATTGTAATTATAGCTTTGTACTGTTATAGTATTTATTTAAAATACATTTTTTTTTTATTGTTCTCCAACAGTTGAGACTAATCCTTGCATTGCCTAATGCGAATGGGTGAAAACATACTTTTTTTTTATATAGATTTGTATGATTTTAGTAAAAATGTCATAACTTTCTCATTTCAAAACATTTTCAAGTGATTCAAATTGTGTTTACTAGATAACTCAGAGTACTACAATTTTCTTGTTTTGACAATCTTGAGAATTGATCTTGATCAAGCATATAAATTGGCCGAAAGTCAGGGATATTACCCTATTTTCATTTCGAGACAGATTTGCGTGACTTTAGTAAAATGACCATAACTTGCTCATTTCAAATAATTTTCAGGTGATTCAATTGTGTTTATTAGATAACTTAGAGTACTACAATTTTTGTGTTTTGATGAGCTTGAGAATCGATCTCGATAGAGCATATATATTGAACCAAAGTCAGGGATAGTACCTTGTTTTAAGAGATAGAGGGTGAGAGAGGTGGCGTAGTGGTGGTGGTGCTTGATGGAGAAAAGAGGAAAAAAGGTGGTGGTGGCGGGAGGAATAGAAGTGGTGATGGTGGGGTGGTGGTGATGATGGTGGTGTCTGATAGAGCATATATGTTGAACCAAAGTCAGGGATAATACCTTGTTTTAAGAGACAGAGGATGAGAGAGGTGGCGTAGTGGTGGTGGTGCTTGATGGAGAAAAGAGGGAAAAAAGTGGTGGTGGCGGGAGGAATAAAAGTGGCGATGGTGGGGTGGTGGTGATGATGGTGGTGTCTGATAGAGAAGAGAGGTAGGGAGGAGAATAATGATAGAGAAGAAAAAGGGAAGAAAATAAGATGAAGAGAGGGGATAAATTTTTTTTTTTTTAATTTTGATTTTTTATTGGTGGTGTGTGAGAAAAATGGTGGTGTGAAAAATAAAGTAGGTGTTGTTTGTAAAGAAAAAATTAATTTGATGATGTGAGACAATATTTTAGGTGGTGTGAAACAATTGCTGCCTTGATCAAATGAACTAAGGTTAGAAATTAAAACAAGCAGCCACCCATAGGACTTTTTTTGCATGGTCCATCAAATGCTGGAAAAAGCAAAAAAAAGTTAAATTTAGCTCACAAGTTACTGTTTTCAGATCTCGAATGTGTTAGAGAGGAAGACCAATATACCTCACTCCCTGCCTTGGAATTTCTGGCCCTGTAAACCCCAAACTTCTGACATTTAGCGTGTTTGTCACTATCAGTCTGTAAAGCGTCAATTAGGGGTGGGCACGGGACGGGATGGGACGAGATATACCCATCCCGTTCATACGGGATCGGGACGGGACGGGATGGGAAAAACCCCATCCCGACCTCGTCCCATCCCAAACGGGTTCGGGACGGAACGGGATGGGATCAGCGTGCTAAACCTCCTTTACAGCGACATGGTTCTCCCTTCCACTGACTTGAGCATTTTGTCATAAACCTCCTTTACAGCCTCTGCCACCAAATTAACTCCAAAAATTCAATCAACTCAATATACTTCGCTCTTCACTAACATATTATAGTAATACTTTCAAACTGAAATGTGTTGCATAGCAAATTTTTCCATAAGCGAATTCGAAAAACACGCAATAATGTAGAGTGAGCATGAACCTGTAGGGCCTCCATCTGAGGCAGTAGCTTCTGCTTCTTTTACCGCTTCGGCTTCGGCAGCAAATGAAGCTCTTTGTATCATTGATAAAGCCTTAGATTTTGAGCATTGGCGATCTCCAACAACCTAGTTCCATAAGTAGGTCCTGTACACAAAGATTTCAAATTACATTATAAATTTCAATCAAAATCAATTCTAACGAATCAAAGAAAACCACAGAAAGCGGTCGAGACGATGTTGTTGACGTTATTGCTCAAACAACATTAAATCGACGAACAAAAAAAAAAGTAAAAAAAGTCGTATTCAATGAAATGTGAAGAAAGAGAGGTGAAATTGTACCTTGAAGATGGAAGAGTTTAGAAGAAAATCTTCTGTGATTCTGCCATTGATGAGAGGTGGTGGAGGAGGGAGATTGATCGAGATGATGTTGTTCGGTGCAAGAGAAGAGGAGACGTTGTGATTTGATAAGGAAGGGAGAGTTTAGAACCCTAGAGAGCTTGCGAGATGTTGAGGCGACTTGCATCGTGAGGGTTTGACAGTGGTTATGGGCCTTATGGCTGGATAGAATTGTTGGTAAGTGGTTATGGGCCTTATGGCTATATAATTGAAACTTGATTTGCATTTTGCAGTAGCAGTGAAACTTGATAGTGGTTATGGGCCTTATGGCTGGATAATTGAAACTTGATTTGCATTTTGCAGTAGCAGTGAAACTTGACAGTGGTTATGGGCCTTATGGCTGGATAGAATTGTTGGTAATTAATATTAAGTAAATAAGTAAATGTTCATAAAATAAATAAGTAAATAAAAATATTAATAATTAATATAAAAAAAATTAGTTCGGGACGGGACGGGATTGGCGGGATTGAAAATCTTCATCCCATCTCATCCCATTCTAGATCGGGACGGGACGGGATCGGGATGAAATTATTCAATCCCATTAAGACTCGGAAAAATCGGGACGGGACGGGACGGGATCGGGACGGGAACGGGATCGCGGGATGGGATGCCCACCCCTAGCGTCAATGAATCAAGAGAAATTCTAAATGGTGAGGAAATGAGCGAGGAAACGAGCGAGGGAAGTGAGGTGGCGGGGTGGGGATTGTCCACCCAGGCACGAATTTACTGCCCCCACTGACTTTTGAGAATTTTTTTATTTTATTTTTTTTTATAATTTATTTGTCCCCCAATTAGTTTTTGTATTTGCCCCTCTATTCTCACTTTTCACTTCAACCAGGACTTCATCCTTCAAATAATGTACATATCAAATTCAAACTCTACTTTTAGGGGGGTGTATTGTATATGGATTCTTATGAAATTGATAAATAATTTGAAAAGTCCACGGACTCTTTAAATTGTCCACATACTCTTTAAATTGTCCACGGACTTCTGCTGATTTCTTAAATCCATAGACTTTTGCTACAGACTTACTAGAGATTTATGAAAATCCACGGACTTTGTATGAACGACTTTTACAGATTTCTAATTATTTGCAAGATAAAAAAGAAGTTGGTAAATAGTGATGAAACAAAAAAACGTCCGCATATAATTAACAAAAGTGAGAGATACATGTGCTAAGAAAACTAGAAAAAGAAAAGGTCGTTAATTAACATCTTTAAAATAAAAAGTAAACGTTCATAAAATTGTATTATGATCATTCTTCTCCTTCATGATCATGGTCACTTTCTTCATTATCATTGTTAGCAACGTTGACGTTTGCTAGAGCTGCTGCCCACATTTGATTAGCAATACTCATTCTCCATTGATTAGCATTTTTTCTTTGCTGCTCTTGGGTTTGAATATCATCCCATTCAAAATTATCTTCATCATTCTCTACCGGATCATTTTCTGGTTCAGGAGGAAATTCATCTGAACGACATTCTTGTCGAAGAAAATTATGCAATCCTTTACAAATAGATCTGCTTCTCTATTGCAAATTATGCAATCCTTGTCGAGGAAATTTAAAAGTCTGAAGCTCCCACACACACGCCCTTTACAAATAGATCTTCTTCTCCATTGCACTGATCTGATCTATCTTGGAGGGTGATGGCAAAGACAGCTCCACTGGGGTGTGAAGCAGTGGTGGGGTCATTAACACCTTCAAAGAAGAGAGAGTACAAAATCACCAACAGATTACAGGAAGGCAAACGCCCCCTCTATGCCATCACTTTCAACTTCCTTGACTCCCGTTACTTCAATGTCTTCGCAACTGTCGGTGGCCATCGGGTAATCTCACTCTCTCTCGAATTCAATCCATTTTCGTTGCATAAAAACAGGACCAAATTAGATTGCTTGTCATTAATTTCTACTATTATTTCACAATGCAACTCTGCATTTTCATCAATCACTGTTTATAAGTTTTTTTTTTTTGTTCTTGTGAAGGTGACAGTGTATCAATGCCTAGAAGGGGGTGTAATTGCTGTTTTACAATCATACATTGATGAAGATGTAAGCATGTATAGCTTAAATTCATGTCAATGTTCTTGTTATAGTTATAGTGTGTTGATTGAACTTATAAGATTGTGAACAATAATGTGTTTGTTCTTTTGTGTTTCTAAAGAATGTTTTGGGTTTCCTATTTGCGTCCTAGTTCAGAAGGAAGAGTCGTTCTATACAGTGAGTTGGGCATGTGATATTGATGGAAGTCCGTTATTGGTTGCTGGTGGAAGTAATGGTATCATTCGGGTTATTGATGCTGCTAAGGAGAATATATTAAGGTATTTTATACATGATAGCATCAGCAATGCAGTAGCTTCTTGCTTGGTATAAACCATTTGTAGAAGTTTACCAATGAAATAAAATTAAAACAATAGCTGAAAAACTACTCTGTTTGGTGTGCGATATTGAGTTCATACAAGCACGTTAATCTGATGCAAACCAAAAAACCTATGATTGATTGAATAATATAAAATATATAACAACTTCCAGATTTATAGACCCTAATCCAAACCCTAACCCAAAATCATCAACGATGCAACTATGAACACTTTATGCAAAGATAGAAAAAAAATCGAGAAAACAAGGGGATGGGAACCAACTTCTTCACGGCTGACACAAGGAAGAACTTTGGGAGACTTTTTTTCACGTTGAAATCTTTGATATGGAGGCTGGCAAATTATTGAACTTTATTATTTATACCTAACACTACAAAGTCCATGAGAATCCATGATTTTCCAAATCCATAAATATGAATGATATTTTGAATACCCTAAAACTTTTGTGGACTTTCTGAAATCCATATTGAATACCCCTAGACTTTGTGGATTTCAGAAAGACTTTTTAAAATCCTGATTGAATACCCCTAGACTTTTGTGGACTTTTTAAAATCCAAATTGAATACACTTAGATTTTCAAAATCCATGGAATTTATTAAATTGCCCACAAAATCCAGATACAATACACCCCCCTTAGAGTTTGAGATAGAGGTTAAATCCCTCAAATCTCTTAAAGAACAGAAATTCTAGCAGGCCTGGGAAACCAGCGTGGTTTCCCTGCCTGGAGGGCAAAAATACATTTTTGCCCCCCTCTTTAAACATATACTCCAAAAAGGTGTTTCAAAGAAGGGGGCAAAAATGTATTTTCGCCCTCAGGCAGGGAAATCAGGCTGGTTTTCCAGACCAGCTAGAATTGTTCCTCAAATAAACCAAAATCCACAGTTTCTTCTTCACACTCTATCGATTGGATAAGATGAGGGAAACCCCCATATTTCATCATCTTCAAAGATCTATAACTATTGAGTTATTTGAGCTCATCTTCACAAGATCCAGTAGGATCCAAACCACCTTATTCTTTTTCTTCTTCTAGGTACCAGGTGCCTTCATTAATCATTGTGTTGGTCATCTCCACAAAAAAATCGTAAGCAACCCAATCTCGTCCTCATTTTCTTCATGTAGTAGTAATCAACGATTCAAACCTTTCTCTTCTGTTGTGTTTCTAGAAGTAGTAATCATCTTCAATGAATATAGTAGCAATCATCTTCAATGACTGTCTTTGTTGTACTCCCTTTTTTGCTATATTTAAAAAAAAAATTCATGTTAAAGTAACTAATTTTTATATTATATTTAATTAATTATGACATCACTCCGCCCCCCCTCAACAAAAATTCAGGCTCCGTCACTGCGTCCACCCCGCTCGAAATATGCGCACAAAAAATGACGGCATGCATCCCGAGCGAGTGGACGGTCCCCACCCCGCCACCTCCCTCCCCTCGCTCGTTTCCTCGCTGTGTAGAACAGCTCATGAATCAAATTAAAAGAGCATCTGAAAACTAAAATACAAACAAGTACTTAATTTTGCAAGTTTTGTTTTCCATCTCTATGTTTGATTCCTATTTTCTTCAAGATTGTTATATAGATTTCTTCGGTATGGTTCAACAGTTAGCATGCAAACAAATTGCGGCTCGCAAGTTCGTAGGGGTTTCATTAGAAATTCACCGTCAACATTTGGATTGAAAATACCAACTCTCGGCAAAATACACACAAATTTGTGTATATCTTAAATTACATTTAAACAAGAAAAGTACATCTAAACATTGACATTCATGTAAAACCAAACACAGAGGCTTGGGCCATTAAAAAAACAATGCACACATTTTTCAGAATGTAAACCACATTTCATAAAACCAGAATAATTGCAGTGTCATCAAAAGCTAGTACATGAACCCCAAAGCAAAGAACTACTTTTTTTTGCTTGACAGAGTAATTTTCTATAAAGCACAGCGGACTCTACTCTTTAGTTCAATGACGTGTTGTCGCCTGAAAGACTGGAATAGGAACACCTCAGTGCTCATCTGTGGATGGATCCACGACAGCCAAGGCATCTGATGATTGGGGTTTGTGCTGCTCTCGATCTCCATCGACGGATGAAGGGTTATGTTATACGAGCATCTCCATTGCTTTAGCGATCTCTTGTATCTGTGACGACAACAAATCCATCCTAGGGTCTATTTTTGATGCAGCCGGCGCGGGGGTGTGAACATGCTGCCCGTGTGTCACCGATATCGTTGGGAGCGGTGGTATAATGCCAGTCTAAGCGTTTGACGCGTCCTCTTGTTCTTGTGTGATTTGGTGGTCATCAACTTCTTGTATTTTGAAGAGAGAGGATGCTAGTGATTGGTTTGGAACTTTGTCGTCCCCATGGACGACGACACACTTATGTAGTTGATTTTCGCTCCCTGTTTTGACCTTGACCTGCTGACCTGAACAAGGAACGCACATGAGCCACAGACCACTGTTGTGGTGGCCGATGGCACTCCGATGCTAAGTCAAACAATGATCCGAGGATGGCATAATGTTGTAAACAGGGAATTTGTAGCATACCTTAGCTTACCAATCTCATGTCTTATTTATAGTGTTGGAGTCCTGGTTCGACTAGGCCATCGGTGGTGTAGTTTAGGAAGAAGATCTTCGTGGAGATCCTTATCTAATTAAGAGTTGTGCTATGGAGGGAAGTTTCCATGTTAGATTTGTGTTCCTGGATACGCAGGAGACATGTGTGCTTAGCAAGCTGTAATGATTTGGGTCCATCTGGTGAACTGCATTGTGGAGGCTTGAAACCGCTCGGGCCGGATCGGTCTTGGGTTGACGCTTGTGCGGGTTATTTCTTAAGATCATCATGACACGTGTACGGTGTAGAAGAGAGGTCATTTTGATGTATCATCAAAAGTTATGGTCATTTTACTAAAGCCACTCAAATCTGTCCGAAAAAATGTATGTTTTCACAAATTCGCATTGGGCAATGTGATAATAATCTCAACTTCGCCCTGACCTATGCGAATTTGAGACTTTAATTCGCATAGGTTTGAGCAAAGTTGATGTTGGAGTTTGTATAGCAAATAATAAATAGTCCCATATTTAAAGTGAGAAGTCAAGCGGTCATGGCAAGAGTGGAACAAGTGGCAGTAGCAAAAACAACAGAAGAAGTCAAGCGGGCAGGAGAAGGGACATGGAACTCCGCCGCGACATCAACACGAGTGGGAGAAGAAGATAGAGGAAGAGCCTCGGAACTCTGACCATGATCAACGACCTCCTATTCGCATCGAGGATCAAATTCGAAGTTGGCTAGGGTGTTTGTCGTATTTAGATCCTTTGACTGCTCCACAACAAGCTAAAGCATCTTGTTGTCAATAACTCGAGGGTCATCATCAGACTACTTAACGAAGTTGGGCACACCATAAGCCAAAAGGAGCTTCTTCTTATTATCATCCAACGGACGGGTTATTTCTTTCTTACTCCTCTCTATCGCCAGATTTATTTCCTTGACCTCCTCGAGAGAAAGACAATCCTCTTTCCTACCTTCCTTATCAAAAGAACTCGGACGAGGAGCAGTCCGAGTAGTACCACGCGTGGAACTGGAAAGTTGTTTCCTCTTGGGAACGTGACCAGGGTTTATCGCCAATTGCTTTGACAGACTAGCAGGCCTCGAAAGCTTCCTCTTTCTAGTGGTCGGGCCAACAATACCAATGCTAATGGGATCATCAATATTCGTAACATCCTTATCAGAGCTCATTTTCCCATCAATGCTAGTATCACTAACACCAACAGGAGCAGCATGAGCGACAATCCCAGCTGCTCGAGATTCAGTAAGCAAAGCCCGTTCCGCCTCATTCATAGTGTACAAGCCACTATGCGCCACAACATCATCAGCAAGGAACGACTCCACAACAACCACAAGAAGCTTCAAGAAATGGTCACTGATCATTTGTTCTTCCACAGACAATTGCATATCATTCCATTTGTTGGGGGCTCAGAACGATCGTGATGACCTCGCAAGTTGAAATGGCCGAAAAATACAGAAGCATAAAACCAAAACCTCGACCAGTCCCTAATTTCATCGTTAAGTTTCCTAAAACAAACAGGAGAGCAGATGAACCAAATATTCTTGGTCATCAAAAGAAACAACCATCGAATGCAACCCTAACAATCAAGGGAATGCTACTTAGAATGGCTCTCGCATAAGTAGAAACCATCATCCTCTAGCTATTGGGACCCATTTGAGTAGGGAGAATATCCAAAAAATCTTATTAGTCCCAAAATATCTCTGGGATTGAAAATCGAAGGCCGGACTGAAACATACACAAGTAAAGTGCGATAGAACCAGTCAGTGGACGACAAGGGCTATAGTTCTGCCTAGGCAGAACTATGTCGAGGTTGGATGGCAAACAATAGTCGAAACAAACACTATCATCTAATGTTGCTTGCGAAGCCTTCTTGGGCGAAAAGAACTCTTCACAAACACTAAGTGCATCGCCATCTAGTATATTTTCGGTAGACATTGAAAAGGAATGAAGGAGCGAGAAAGAATGAAGAAGAAGAGAAAAGAACAAAACCTAATTTCAAAGATAGCGTAAAGAGATAAATAAAGTTATCATGCCCCATTTTATAGAGCTGAGCAACGAAGAGACTGCTTATAGGACAATGATATGATGGTTGCAAGAAATCCCAAAATGCGCGGGGAAACGAATGGATGAACGAGGGATCAGAATACCAACCTCACCAAAAGCTGCTAACAACATTAAATGCAATGATGAAATGGAAAATCCAACCGTCGACGAGTTAGTGGCCACGTTAGCATACACACTAACTAAGGGGGGAGTAGGTGATGATACATCAAATAAGAATATCATCACGACCATACACGTGGCAGAGATCGTCCATCATGAGGAGCAAATATTTCAAGACCAGGTCAATTCACAAAGCACAAAAAGGGTAGATCCAATTATAAAGCCCAAACATGGCCATCAGAAAAAAAAATTATAGTCAGAGGCCCAAATCCAGGCCCAATAGAGTTTTCCCTTAAAAAAAGATGAACGTTATAGAGAAAAATAGTCGTGGAGGGAGTTACGCCCACAAGGACGTATATTCATAAATGAGTAGACTGTTACAAAAAATGTCTCCCCTTGTTGCGCCTCACATGCTTAAGTCACATAGATAAGTAATAACAACTATTATAAAAGGTAAAGAGAACATTCGACAAATGTATGCAATTTTAACTGAGTTTTATCCAGATTTATTTCCAACAGAGTTACTAACATAAGCATCGACGTGTCTCTGGCCACCAAAAAGGTAGTCTTTGGCAATCTAACATTTGTTTTATAGGTTAGACTTACAGGAGATCAGATTTTGGACGCATCAACATCAATTCACATTTATGGATAAACTACAATGAATTACACAATGTTTCCAAGCTGTTATAGTTAACCTGCAATTCCCAGTTGGTGTTTACGAACCAAGCTGTTACTCAACCTTGGCCTATGATTTGCGATAGCTCTTTACCTCAATACCTGACTGAGAGAATATTTGCCTAAGGACTTGGAGAACTTCTTCTACACTCACATCCTTGAGCGCCAATAAACCATGGCATGATAAAGCACATCTGCCATCTCCAAGGCAGCATGAGATTTATCTTCATTATCTTCCAATGTTCGGCATAACTCATATGCTTCTTCCCTGTGAACGAATTAAGGACTTCCATCAAAGAACCACAAAGATCTCAGTTGTCCAGTTTGAAAAAACTGAGCTTGCTTAGTATGATTTACGATTTCGTTAGATTAACAGTTAATATTTAGAGGATCTTATAAAGTACAGTGCAATATCATTTCATTCAACAAGTTGTAACTAAAAGCAAAATTTTAGACTGCATTTTACACACTAGCTATAGAGATTTTGTTGTGGAATATCAATACTACTATGTAAACATTTTTTCACTATGATTACTCGGTTCTCATTTTGAGAAGGCATATTACTCCTTTAGAAACTGGAGTGATTCTAGATGTCGAGAAAATGGGTGAGGGAGGGTGGGGCGCACGTGCAGGAGGTGACGTGGTAAAAAAAAAGGGGGGGGGGAAATCGAAAATTTGGGGGATAAGAAGGAGGGAATGGGGAGCTTTCTCTCCATTTTCAATCGACAGAGAAGCTCTCCTTCCCATTTTCTCCCTCTCCCTCTCCCCATTTTCCATCTCGGCAGAGATAGAGAAGGCCCTCCCTCTCCCCAAACGAAGCTCTCCCTCTCCACCCTCTCCCCATCATCGACTCAAACGAAGCCAGAGAAAAAGCTCTCCCTCGTCCCTTTCCTCTCGCAAAAGGTAAACCGGTCAATCCCCATAAAAACCCTCGACTTCTCCTCTTCACCATTTCTTTCATCTTCTTCGCTTCATCCTCAGCCGCCGCGTCCAGAGCTACAGGTATATATATCTCTCGATTGATTGTTGAATCTTTGTCATTTAGATGCCCCGTAAACCTTAATCAATTGTAGAGGTTTTCATCTCTTCTTGCAGTAGATTAGTTTGTATGCGTGTGTGTATGTGGATTCTTCAACTGTTACTGACATTTTTATTAATTATTTCTTTTCTTTTCCTTTCTTGCTTTTATTTTATTGTATGCAGATATCTTTCCTTATTTTAGAAATACATATATCTCTGAGGCAAATGAATCTATCTAAGGAAGTGGTTTAAATTATAGTGACACTATTAAAAACATAAAATGATATTAAAAAAAATCTATAATATGTTGAAACAAGTCCCTTTTTGCTGCCACTAGTTATGAACTGCTCCATTTGTTGCATTTCTTTAGTGCTTCATAGTCCAGACTTTGTACTCCCACAACAATACTATTGACATTCAAATGTTTGATCTTGTTGTAGTTATCTACATTGGAATTGTTCTGCTGTCTTTTTCGTTAGAAAACGTGATTTCACTTGAGATTTGTTACTTAACATTTCAGGCCAGATCAGTAGGAGATGAGCATAGACGCAGAACCGAGGTCAAGTCTGCGTTATGTTATGATAAGCCTATACCAGAGGAGATAATCGAGAAACCAATTGGTCTGTCTTTGGATGAGATAGTAATAGGTGACAAGCCTCGTTGTACAGATTGTGAAGCCAAAGGTGCAGTGCTATGTGCCACATGCTCAGGTTCTGGATTGTATGTTGACTCTATAATGGAGAGCCAGGGTATCATTGTCAAAGTGAAATGCCTAGGTAAGAACCTTGTCACTGCTCCCCGTTCTTGACATAGGCCACACATGCACAGGTGAGTGTGTGCACACACTCACACAACCAAACAAATGTTCTCTCATATTTCTTTTGACATATTTTTCTAGTCTCATTGGAAAACAATCAAGGAATTGTGAAATATTATGAGAAGAATTAATTAAAGAGTATTGAGGAATCCTGAAAACATATGAGAAGTCATTCTTGGCTCAACTTTTTACATTAGTCATGAGGAAGCCTAAGAAAGTAGAGAATTATTGATGCTCTGCTCATGTGATTGCCATCTCTACGTGTATGTGCCAATGGTGATTTTTCAACAATACTTGTCAATTGTTATTACTTACTATAAGACTATACATTTTTATTAATTTTTTATTTTCTTTTCCTTTCTTGCTTTTAATAAACTCATTAGTACATCTTCGAAGTTATTTTACTTGGCTGATTTTCATACTGTAGGTTGTGGAGGCATTGGAAACATCATGTGTACACAGTGTGGAGGTTGAGGTCATGTTTGAGTTTGTGGCTTTTATGGTTTGTTTCTTTTCCTTTTAACTTCTTCTATATTGTGCTTAAAATATTTATTTAGTAGTTGGATGCTCAGAAAGCATGTCACAGGGGACTATAGGCAGCTTCTTATTGTAGCATAATACTGATGATTTTGCTTCATTGTTTACCGAACCTATAACATGTCATTGATTCACAAGAATCTCAATTATGAGATTTAATCTTCAGTTTTCATGAATGGCACTGCTTGGAAGATTGATGTTTTTTATTTTGTTATATTTTAGTTTATTTTTATTTTTGTTGTTGTTTTTACATATTATCTTAGGTCCAAAGTTTGCCCAATCCCTGTCTTGGTAGACTCACAAAACTACCAGTTAATGTTTCTCTCGCTTTATTGTTTGACAGGAAAACCATGTTCTTCCAGTTCAGCTCAAACTGCAGAGTGAACATGGTTGCTACCAGGGAAAGCATTCAAAGGTTGGATTTAGTCTCTCCTATCCACAATAAGCTGTAATTTTCACTCGAAATCTTCTTGTAGTTTTTGTAAAAATGAATACAAAGAGATTGTGTATTGTCTTATAAGTTGTTACTGGGTTACATTTATGAATATGAGTAGATTCAGGCTTACTGATTTCTTGTAATTGTGAGCACTTAAACAAGCTTGTCATCCTTGTAAGTTTTATGAGATCATCAATTCTATCAGCAACTTGTTTTATCAGAAATAGCAATTCTATCAAACAGACTGCCACTCAGTCAATCTATCAGCAATAGCAATTCTATCAGCAATTCTATCAATAGCAATTGTATCAGCAATAGCAATTGTATCAGCAATAGCAATTCTATCAGATAGCAACAAAGAAATGCTTCTTACAAAATTCAATCACTGACAGAATTCAATCACTGATATGAACTGTTTACACTGATAGTAACAAAAAAAGAACTATCCGTCTAACAGAATACCTAACAGAGCAACTACAACCACTGCAGGAGGGAAGCACCTAACTCTCGAACTCCATGCTGAAGCAAATTTACTCAATGAAAGCAGGAATGTGATATTCAGACAAACAGATAGATTAAAAGACTACATATTACAAACAGGCTATATATAGGATTAGAACAGAAGAATGTATTCATTGATGAATTTTGTAAAGAATTTGTACATCAGAGCATTTGCAAATTACATCTCGAATTGTCTGCCTATGTTTCAATACAATACAATTCCTTTGTTGCTATCAATCTAGTGTTTACAAATTACAAGCTCTTCATTCTTCTTCTGCACAACTTTGTCTATCATTGCCAAAGACTGCCACACTCAGTCATTCTTCTTCTGAAGTAAGGGTTTCCATCCTGCAGACATTACCAAAATGTCAAAATGAAATGATACTAAGCCAGTAAGCAACTTCCCCAATTGAAAAACTCACATTTTTCTACAATTTTCCAATAGCCAATGATCTAAAACATAGAGAACACAGTACCCAATTGAGACTTTGGGTCTAGAATATCTTATGTGGAGCAGTTTGTTAGTATGTATCATAATGTTGCTATGCATCTTCTGCCTTTGGATAGCCATACTGCAATATGACTGTTTGTGATACTATGCACATAGAAGACTTGACTGCCAAATGAAGCCAGTCACGGAACATTTTGTTATTTTGGTAACAACAATATAAAGTTCAACAAATATCACCAAACCTGTTGTCATTACAAACAAAACCTGTTAAGTAACTTTGCTCAAAGCTTCTCTTATGCTAATTGGAGTTGTGTTATGAGAAAAATCAAATGTACCCATTTGAGTTTTCATTGTTAGAATCGTCAAAATAACAAAGGGTAATTACAAAAAAAAAAAAAAAAAAAAAAAAGACCTATTAACAAAACTATGTTTCAAGATATCTATGATGAAAAAAAATTAATCAAAACAAACACCTAGAAAACAACAACAGTGGAGGAAGCATAAATGCTACCTACAAAGAGAGAATCCAATAAGAAGAAGAAGGAAAAAAAAAAAAAGGCTCACCTTGCTCTTTGGTTCTTAAGGAAGTTGGGACCTTGTTTAAGAAACTCAGTAGTCTCTCCAAAAATAGGTCACCCCATTGTACCAGGAGGCAACCCTTTTTTCCTATACTTCATTTGATTCCATCTCAACAGAGCAGCAGAGCAAATACAGAGACAAAAAACTGCAACAAAAATCACTAGTAAAACCGCCATTGATTCTCCCAAGGAAGAACTTCAACCCACCACCCACTTCTCAGAAGACTGTAAATGGAATGGGGGGTTTGCTCACTCACATTCAAGTCAGTCAGAAACTCCTAAGTTATCACAGGCTATATATGTAGGACCTCTGATTGTGTGTGTGTGGGTGTAGAATTACAAGAAGAAACCCTAGATCTAAAATGAGAAACCCTAGATCTAGAAATGAAGGGGAGACTTACCTTAGCTTTTGCGAGAGGAAAGGGACGAGGGAGAGCTTCTTCTCTGGCTTCGTTTGAGCTTCTTCTCTTCTCCTTCTTCTTCTCTGGCTTCGTTTGAGTCGATGATGGGGAGAGGGAGGGTCTTATCTATCTCTGTCGAGATGGAAAATGGGGAGAGGGAGAAAATGGGGAGGAGAGCTTCTCTATCGATTGAAAATGGGGAGAAAGCTCCCCATTCCCTCCTTCTTCTCCCCCAAATTTTCGATTTCCCCCCCCCCCTTTTTTTTTACCACGTGCGCCCCACCCTCTCTCACGCATTTCCTCGACATCTAGAATCACTCTAGAAACTAAGATACAATTAACAATTCCAATTCCATAAACATTTAAGAGAACTATTAAAATTTGTGTCCTACCATAGTTTAATCTTTTTCAAGTTTTTAACATGGGATAGTGATATAGATTTTCTAGTTATCAGAGCAATTAAACGACAATATCAACAAATGCAACACACATGTATGCTCATTAGTATGTATGTCCTAGTATCAAAGATTTAAAACTAGGATAAGTGTAGCATATGTGAACTTGAGAAATTTCTCTAATCTAAGATGGGGGCATTTCAAGATACATCTTTATTGATCAGCTGATCCTGTAGCTAGATTAGGTTTATGTGGCGTCATTTTATGTTTACCAATTGGTTCGCCGCTGAGGATACGGATAGTCTAGTATGATTCATGACACTTGGGACTCCAAAATTAAAAGATTTTGTTCCTAAAATCTGAAATATAATGAGATTTCAAGTTTCAAAATTTAGGAAACATGAGCACCAACCAAATCATTACCAAATTCTGGGGATAAAATGTCTCATTCATAATATGCCAAACAGTTTTCAGGGTTTTAGACTTGCAGAGAAGTTTTAATCTAATAATCTGACAATCCAATCCAATTTTGCTTGGTAAATTACCTTCAATTCAACAAAAAACCACTGATTTGTTGAAATTAGCAAAATCAGAATTGTGTGAGGATATCTAAAACAATTCAACAATAAATTCGGGATTTGAAAAGAAACAACTTTGATTGGAGATGGATTTCTTTATCTGGTTTTTGGGTAGATGCGAAGACTAACAAGCATTTGTTCCAGAAACTTTACCCTTAAATAGTTAACCTTTGATAACTTCTAGTATCAGAGCTTTGATAACCATTGATAACCTTAATCTCTCTTAGCTAACCACTATTCCCTCTAGTGAAGATTCCAGTAAAGAATGAGAATCCACAATCTTTTAATCTTATAGATAATCTTAGAGATGTTGGATGGTTGTAAGAAGAGATAGCCATTAAAGATCTAAAATGAAGTGACTGATAGTTTGGTAGAGGCGTCAAATGAAGGATGAAAATATACTTAAGAGTTAGACAGTTGCAAGCGTTCTGGTTAGCCCGTGTTATTCTCTACCACGTGGTGAAGAAAAGCAAGGTCACAACAGCTATAAGGAAACAAATGTAAAGCAAGCAAAATCTTAGGATTCAGTGTGAATGAAATAGAGGAAGAGCCCTTCTAGGGAGCGAGGAAAGGGAGCAAGGGATGGGTGTAATCACCCATCCCCCTCGAGATAAGCAAGGGCGCGCATCTTGAGAGGGATGGGTGGTCGCTCCCTTTTCCTCACTCCTTCCCTCGCTCCCTAGAATTTTCGATAGAGGAATATGCATTGAACTGAACTTCAAACTTGGTAAACATGTAAGACAACATGACTTTATCTTTTCTCCAAAATTGAAGAAGATAACATTCTCAGTGGAATCAAAGTGCAAAATAGGTCATCCTTTCTCCAAAAGATGGAAACAAATTAATCAAAACCAAGGTTTAACAAGACATAAGATATATATACCTCTGTGGCTTTGTCCCAAGTGTATACAATTGTGCAGTAACTTCTTAATGTGACTACATTGTATACTGATTGATGCGTCCAAATCTCGCCCTCCTATGAATTTGACCTACAAAACAAAAGTTAGATTGCCAAATACCACCTTTTTTGGTGGCAGAAGGAAATTTGATGCTTAAGTTAACAACTCTGTTGAAGAATGAAGTAAATCTGGACAAAACTTAGTTAAAGTTTCATACATTGGTCGATTGTTCCCTTTACCTTATATAATGGTCGTGGTTAATTCTCTGCGTGACTTAAGCATGTCAGGCGCAACGCAAGGAGACATTCTACATAACATTTTCCTCCTTTATGAAGATGTGTTCGCAGAGGCGTAACTCCCTCCACAACTCTTTTCTTATGCAACGTTTCTTTTCTTTATGAGAGAACTCGTTTGGGTCTGGATTTTAGCCTTAATGATGACTTCTTTTAATGGGCCATGTTTGGGATTTTATGCTTGGTTTTGCCCTCTCTGGGCTTTATGAGCTGGCTCAGTAAGAGGGATATTTGATCCTCGTGATAGACTATTTCTGCCACGTGTATGGCTGTGATGACTGTCTATTTTGTTGTATCATTAGCTACTCTCCCCTTAGTTAGTGGGTCTGCTGATTTGACCACTAACTTCGTGACAGTTGGACTTTCGATTCCATCACTTTTCGCATTTAATATTGTAAGCAGTTTTTGGTTGGTTGGTGTCTCGATTTCTTGCTCACCCGTTTGTTTTTGCACACATTTTTTGGATTTCTTGTAGCCATCATATCCCGCCCGGCGTCTCATGAGCAGTCCCTTCGTGGCTTGGCTCTATAAAAGGGGGGTGATGGGTTTGTTTTCCCTTTTTACTTTTTTTTTAAATTAGGGTTATTTTCTCCTTTCATTTTCTTCGTTATCCTTGCTTCTCCATTTTCTAGCGATGTCTACTGGCGATAAACTAAGCGGTGAGGCGATTGCTACTTGCGAAGCCTAATAAAGCTTCTCGAGCGATGTTGGACAACCTTCGTTCTAACTGTAATTTGTCACCCGACCTATAGATTATTTTGCCTAAACAGAACGACAATCCTTGTAGTCCAAGGTCCAGGTATATTGCACTATATCCGTGCATGTTTTTTTGGCCTTCAATTCCTAGTTCTAAAGTTGTTTTGGGAGTATCTGGATTTTTTGGGCATTCCTTCTGCCCAAATGGGTCCTAATGGTTGGAGGGTCATGGTTTCTTCTTATGCAATGGCTATTTTATCTGACATTCCTTTGCTTTTTAAATTTCTGCATTCAGTGGTTGGTTTGATGGTGACCAATGGTATTTGCTTCCTCCGTTCTCTTGCTTGTTTTGGAAAGCTTAATGATGACATCTGAGATTGGTCGAGGTCTTGGTTTTATGCTTCTGTTAACTCTGGCTATTTCCAATTGCGAGGCCGTCTGATTTTGCTATCGTTTCGAGTTCCTAATAAACGGAAGGATCTACAGTTAACTGCGGATGAGCGGAGGGTCGATAACCAATTATTGAAGCTTCATGTGTTTCCTGTGGAGACATTTCTCTCTGAGGACATCTTGGAGTATAGCGGTTTGTATACTATGAACAAGGCGGAGCGAGCCTTTCTCATTGGATCCCGTGCTAAGGAGATTGCCACTCGCGTTCCTTCTAATGGTGTCAGTGATGCTAGCATTGATTGGGAAGTGAGTTCGGATAGGTGTGTTATGGATCTTGATGCTCCTGCTTGCATCAGTGTTGTTGGCCCAGTTAAGAGGAAGCTTCCAAGGCCATTTAGTTCGTCAAAGCGATTGTTGGTAGGTCTTGGCCAAGTTCTGAAGAAGAAACGACTTTCTAGTCGTGGAGTTGCTCGGACTGTATCTCGTCTGAGTCCTTCAGGTAAGGATGTTGCGAAAGAGGATCGCGTATCTCCCGAAGAAGTTGGTGCTGGAGAGGAGCGAGAAGGAGACTACTCGCGCCGTTGGATGGCAGTGAAAATAAGCTTTTTTCCGCTTATTGTGTTTCGAACGTTATTGAATGGTTTAACGACGATCCTCGGGCTATCAATGATAAGATGTTTCAGCTGGTGGTGGAGTAATTTAAAGAGGTCTCCTGTAATGGTCCGAGTTTTGAGGTTCTTCCTCCTCAGTCTCCTTCCATTAATGTTAGTGATGCGGCCAGATTCTTATTTTCTTCTCCACTCATTTGGACGCCCCTGCTCTTGCTACCACTACTACTTGTTCTGCTCCTACTTCAGTTGCTCCGCATCGAGAAGGCAATAGTGGTTTTTATGTTGTTACCGTCGTTATGTCTGCTCTTCCGACTGTTGGGGGTGGGTCCTTTGTGCTTCCAGATCCCCACGTTCTTCATCCACGGATTGGTTGGATGGAGCCCAGCCCAAAAGATATCCGTATCAGATCAGAGGAAAGTTTTGCTGGTTTACTCAACTTGACGTATAGGATGGTGTGCGCAGGTTGAGAAATGAATAACACAAGTGGGCAGTGGAAAAACCTTTGATGTTCGTACTGGATCCGAGCACTCATCTTGATTACGCCCTTGAACAAATAATGGACGGGATAAATCATCTCACTTATGCAGGGGTGATGGGCTCGGTTTGTCTAGCTGGCTATGATCAGGTGGATTCCTTTAAAAGGAAGTTGGCAACACTGTTGCTAGTATTTTCTCACGTCCTTTTTCAATTTGATGTGTTGAAAGCACGATGCACAGAATTGGAGAATGCATCCGGGGCTGCTCAGGCCTCATTGATTGAAGTGGAAGGTGTGCGGGATAAGTCTGCAGTTCAGCTCGAGTCTTTGAAGACCAAGTTGGATGGGTTCTGTGCCAGTTTGCCTGATGTGGAAAAGAAGTTGTCTGTTGAGAAAGCAACTTATGATGAGGTTGTACGTGTTGTGATTGAGCAATCCGTTAATCATGATATTGCTGAGAAACGAGTGGAGCAATTAACAGTTGCGCTCGATAAGGTCAAGGCAGACACTTTTCGCGATGCTTACCACCGCTGAGGGACGACTTATTGTGGCTAAAAATGAACTTGCTGACGCCAAGGACAAGTTTCGCATTGCGGAGGCGAAAGATTGGAAGCGGGTTGTTGATGGGTGGATTGAGCTTCTTGATTATATCGAGAGACTCGGTGTTGATTTGTCTGAGTACCGTCACTTGGTTGATCAAGCTTTAGAAGATGATGACGGTGAAGAAGGTGTCCGGGACCCTTCGAACGCTCCAATGGTTGAAGACCATTGCTTACTTCAACTTTCAAAGATAGAGCTTTCCCTCCTGTAGATGATGCTGCCAATGATGTTGTGGTTGCCTCTGTGTTATCTCCAACTCTTTCCTTCTTGGTATCCTTATTTGCATTTTTTCATCATAGTTGTAATTTGTCTTGTTTACTCGTTGCACGTTGCTTATACCTTTTTTAGGCCAGTCGTAGTTGTTGAGATAAGTTGTATTGGGTACATCCCGTTCATCATTTCAATTGGCCAGGGGGGGTCCTTTCGGCTACAGTTTTATCATGTCTAAATTTCTTGATCTGAATTCCTTTATGGCTACTCTTATGTTTTACCCCGAAGTAGGTTGACTTTATTCATTCTTTCTGACGTGCCCATTGACTAGGAGCTCATTTGAGCAAGTTGACTTTTTCCATCTTGAGTTTTGCCTCGTATTGGTCATGAGTAAGTTGGTTCATTCGTCTAACTTTTACTTCATTGGTTTGATGTATTAGTCAACTTGAAGCTTTTACTTGAGTAAGTTGACTCGATCGTCCAACTTTCACTGTGCTAGTCAACCAAAAGTTCTTTATTTGAATAAGTTGACTGGTTCTTCCAACTTTCACTTTGTTGGTTTGGCATACTAGTCAACCTAAAGTTCTTTTTTGAATAAGTTGACTCACTTGTCCAACTTTTACTTCGTTGGATTGATGTACTAGTCAACCCGAAGTTCTCATTTGAGTAAGTTGACTCAATCGTCCAATTTTCACTTCGTTGGTTTGACGTACTGGTCAACCCGAAGTTCTTTATTTGAATAAGTTGACTCGTTTGTCCAACTTTTACTTCGTTGGTTTGACATACTAGTAAACCTGAAGTTCTTTATTTGAATAAGTTGACTTGATAGTCCAACTTTCACTTTGTTGGTTTGACGTACTATACTAGTCAGCCCGAAGTTCTTTATTTGAATAAGTTGACTTGTTCGTCCAACTTTTACTTCATTGGTTTGATGTAGGGTTGGGCAAGTACGGGTAACCGGCCCAAAAGCTAAAAACCAAAAATCGGCCCAAAAATTTCGGGCCCATGTTTATGAGAACCGAAACCGGACCGAGTTGACCGGGTAACCAAAGTCCCGGTTAACCAATTTACGGGCCGGTCTCGGTCCTAAGAGCAAAAAATGCTTCTACAGTATAAAAAAAATAATGGAACCATACAACAAAATTAAAAAAATTACAAAAACAATTATATCAAAAAATTATAGCATACAACAAAAATTATATCAAAAAATTACAAAAAAAAATACAACAAATTACAAGATCAGATTCAAGATCTGATATCTGATATCTGATCAAATCAAGATCTGATCGATCGAGATCAGATCAGATCCAATCGAGATCGAGATCAGGATCAAGATCAGATCGAGATCCAGATCAACATCAGATCAAGATCAAGATCAAATTCGATCGAGATCAAGATCAGATCCAATCGAGATCGAGATCAATATCAGATCCGATCTGAGATCAAGATCAGATCCGAGAAGATCTGTGAGAAGATCTCTCCGCCTCCGCTGTGAGAAGATTGGAAAGATCAGAAGATATCTCCGCCTCCGCTGTGAGAAGAGCAGATCCTTGAAAATTAGATCAAGATCTCTCCGCCTCCGCTGTGAGAAGAGGCGTCCGCGGCTTCGCCTCCGCTGTGAGAAGGGAGGCGGCCTCAGATCGGCCTCCGCCTCCGCTGTGAGAAGAGAGGGGAGAGGGAGAGGGAAGCGGCCTCCGCGGCTTCGCTGTGAGAAGAGAGGGGAGAGGGTAGCGACCTCTGCGGCTTCGCTGTGAGAAGAGAGGGGAGAGGGAGGCGTCCTCGCTGGTTTCCTCTCTGAATTTTTCGAAGTTGAGGGAGTTTGAGGGGAGAGAGAATTATTTAAATAAAGGAGTCGGGCCGGCCCGGGCCGGTTACTCGACGAGCTTCAGAAATAGAAACCGAGGCCCGGACCAGAAACTTCGGGGCGGGCTTTTACAACCGAATTTTTTTTAAATAATTAAAACCGATCCGAACCGACCCGTTCGGTCCGGGTTCTCGGTCCTAAATGCCCACCCCTAGTTTGATGTACTAGTCAATTCGAAGTTCTTTATTTGAATAAGTTGACTCGATCGTGCAACTTTTACTTCGTTGGTTTGATGTACTAGTCAACCCGAAGTTCTCATTTGAGTAAGTTGACTCAATCGTCCAATTTTCACTTCGTTGGTTTGACGTACTGGTCAACCCGAAGTTCTTTATTTGAATAAGTTGACTCGTTTGTCCAACTTTTACTTCGTTGGTTTGACGTACTAGTCAACCTGAAGTTCTTTATTTGAATAAGTTGACTTGATAGTCCAACTTTCACTTTGTTGGTTTGACGTACTATACTAGTCAGCCCGAAGTTCTTTATTTGAATAAGCTGACTTGTTCGTCCAACTTTTACTTCATTGGTTTGATGTAGGGCTGGGCAAGTACGGGTAACCGGCCCAAAAGCTAAAAACCAAAAATCGGCCCAAAAATTTCGGGCCCATGTTTATGAGAACTGAAACCGGACCGAGTTGACCGAGTAACCGAAGTCCCGGTTAACCAATTTACGGGCCGGTCTCGGTCCTAAGAGCAAAAAATGCTTCTACAGTATAAAAAAAATAATGGAACCATACAACAAAATTAAAAAAATTACAAAAACAATTATATCAAAAAATTATAGCATACAACAAAAATTATATCAAAAAATTACAAAAAAAAAAATACAACAAATTACAAGATCAGATTCAAGATCTGATATCTGATATCTGATCAAATCAAGATCTGATTGATCGAGATCGAGATCGAGATCAGGATCAAGATCGAGATCAAGATCAGATCGAGATCCAGATCAAGATCAGATCGAGATCAAGATCAAATCCGATCGAGATCAAGATCAGATCCAATCGAGATCGAGATCAATACCAGATCCGATCTGAGATCAAGATCAATATCAGATCCGATCTGAGATCAAGATCAGATCCGAGAAGATCTGTGAGAAGATCTCTCCGCCTCCGATGTGAGAAGATCGGAAAGATCAGAAGATATCTCCGCCTCCGCTGTGAGAAGAGCAGATCCTTGAAAATCAGATCAAGATCTCTCCGTCTCCGCTATGAGAAGGGAAGGGAGAGGGAGGCGGCCTCAGATCGGCCATCGCCTCCGCTGTGAGAAGAGAGGGGAGAGGGAGAGGGAAGCGGCCTCCACGGCTTCGCTGTGAGAAGAGAGGGGAGAGGGTAGCGGCCTCTGCGGCTTCGCTGTGAGAAGAGAGGGGAGAGGGAGGCGTCCTTGCTGGTTTCCTCTCTGAATTTTTCGAAGTTGAGGGAGTTTGAGGGGAGATAGAATTATTTAAATAAAGGAGTCGGGCCGGGCCGGGCCGGTTACTCGACGGGCTTCAGAAATAGAAACTGAGGCCCGGACCAGAAACTTCGGGCCGGGCTTTTACAACCGAAATTTTTTTAAATAATTAAAACCGATCCGAACCGACCCGTTCGGTCCGGGTTTTCGGTCCTAAATGCCCACCCCTAGTTTGATGTACTAGTCAATTCGAAGTTCTTTATTTGAATAAGTTGACTCGATCGTGCAACTTTTACTTCGTTGGTTTGATGTACTAGTCAACCCGAAGTTATTTATTTGAATAAGTTGACTTGTCCGTCCAACTTTTACTTTGTTGGTTTGACGTACTAGCTAACCCGAAGTTTTTTATTTGAATAAGTTGACTAGCTCGTTCAACTTTTACTTCGTTGGTTTGACGTACTAGTCAACCCAAAGTTCTTTATTTGATTAAGTTGACTCAATCGTCCAACTTTCACTTAGTTGGTTTGACATACTAGTCAACTCGAAGTTATTTATTTGAATAAGTTGACTCGTTTATCCAACTTTTACTTCATTGGTTTGATGTACTAGTCAACCCGAAGTTCTTTATTTGAATAAGTTGATTCGTTCGTCAAACTTTTACTTCGTTGGTTTGACGTACTAGTCAACTTGAAGTTTTTTATTTGAATAAGATGACTCGCTCGTCCAACTTTTACTTCATTGGTTTGATGTACTAGTCAACCGAAAGCTTTTATTTGAGTAAGTTGACTCGTTCGTCCAACTTTCACTTCGTGGTTGATCAGACCAGAAGTTTATTCTATATGTCTGACTCATGTCTTGATCTCTTTTGGCTTGATATGCTAATTGCTCTGTATTGTCGAGTTTTGATGCCTTTATTCTGTTGATCATGCTCAAGATGGGGATTCTGAACTTGTAATTTTATTGATATTTCCTTCTCGGGTATTCTGACCAATCCTAGTGGTTATTTTTCTTGAAAAGTTACACTAGATTGTAGAGCGGTTTGCTTCGTTTTTCTGACCTTTGCTTGATTGATGTTGATCCTCGTGTTGTTAGAGATTTACGTCTTTGTTATTTTGTTCTGCATCGTCTATGTCTTCAAGTCGCCGGATTTGCTATTGGTTTAATTGTTTGTTATGTCTCGTCATTCGTTGAATATGTTGTCGTCACTAATGGACTCAGGGTGTTTTCCAATTCGGTAGCTGAGCAGTGTTGAATTGCCCGATCATGCTCACATCGGTGACAAACTGTCCAATCTTGCTCACATCAGTGCCAAATTGTCCAATCATGCTTACATCAGCGATAAATTGTCCAATCATGTTTGCATCAGCACCAACTGTCGAGGTCTAATCGAGTCTATTGTAGTCAATTTCGTCATTGGTAATACGGGCCAGCCTTGCATTTGTCAGTAGGGTGTTCGAATTGTGTTAATTGGCTAGTGCAAGCTTCTCCACGTTCTTTTATTGCGAATCAATATATTGGTTTGTCTGGTTTCGTTCGGTGTTAATACTCCTACTTCGATATAGATTAGCTCGAGTGGGAGGTGTTTTCAGTTGCTTCTTTAGTTTGGTTGATTGTTTTGTTCCCTTTAGCTATGCAGTGTAGGGCGTATATTAGTTCCCTGGGCTGTTCTTTCGATCCCGTGGTGGTGTCTGCCTTTCCTTTTCCTTTGAGCTACTTGTATGGCATTCCGATGAATTCGTCGAGTCGTCCTCTCTAAACCCAATGCTCAATTTCATTTTTTAGATTGTAGAAGTCTTCGCTATCATGCCTGTGATCCTTGTGGAAGGAACAATACTTGCTTTTATCTCTTCCTTCTTGGTCTCCTCTCATTCTGAGTAGTCAATTGACGTCTTCCCATTTCGCATGTGTTGTAGTATATTGGCTCGGCTCGTTTTCAAAGTTGTGTATGGTTTGTATGTCTTTTTCATCACACTTGTTACCCGCTTGTGTTTGGGCCTTAGCGACTGCAGCTTTCTGGACTCTTGCTAGTTGGATTCGGGTCTCCCATTGTTCTAATGCTTCTTCGACTGAATGCTATCCTCCCGGGGTTCGTCGTCTCTTTGTCTTTCGTCCTTCATTTCCCTTTTTTTTTAGTGGTTTTCTCTTTCGTGGTCATTTTTCTTCTTAACAGCTTTCATCTCCTAGAGAGAAATGTGTTTTTGGGCGGTTTTCAAAAAGATCGCCATGCTTTTTGGGGGTTCCAGGTTGAAAGAATAAAAATAGTTCGCTTTTCAGTCCGGCGGTGAAAGTAGTGGTGGTCGTGTCATCGCTGCATCCGTTGATCATTATCAGCTCGTTAGTTAAACGTGTGACATATTCCCTTATTGTCTCCTCAGGTTTCTGTTTGATGTGAAGGAGGTAGGGTGGTCATTTCCTTATTCGTTGACTTTTGATGAATCTTGTGATAAATGCAGTGGTCAGTGCCTGGAAAGAGTCTATTGACCTCGATGGTAAGTTGTTGAACCAGTTCATTGTTGTAGAGGTAAGACTAGTCGGAAATGTTCTGCATAGGATGGACTTCGTACTCTTCTTTAACGCCATCTTGTGGTGAAAATGTCGTGAATGGTCTGTTGGGGTGATGGTGCCATCAAATGCCTCGAACTTTGGTGGGGTGAACTTCTTTGGCATGGGATCAATCATGAGGGCGTCAAGGAATGACGGCTTGGCTAGCTCGTACAATACATTAGGATCCGTGACTCCAATCCTGAACGAGATTTCAACAGGTGTTCCGTCACTCTATGGAGTCTTACCTTTGGGAAGTTCATTGCTTTCGAGATTTCCCTGTTGAGGTTCTGTAGGAACCTTGTTGCTTTCTCGGGTTTGGTTGGTAGAGTTTTGCTAGGGCGGCGCTTGGATAGGGTAGGCTGACTTAGTGCGCTCTTTAGTAATTTTTGCAGCATCTTCATCATATGATTCATCTGGGTTATAAGCAAATCTACCCGAGGGTCAGTAGCTGCGTTGCCGGATGTTTGGGTTGTCTGAGCTACTACATGATGTGGATCTTGACTGTCGGGTGCAATTGGCTTGGTGGTTACTGCTGGGTCTCGATCGCAAGCCGCTGGTAATGTAGTGTCGCAAGTGGGAGGGTTACTATGATTATCGTTGGGTTGAAGGTCTATAGAGTGTTCCATCCATTCTGATAGCCTGTTGATCGTTGATCGGATTTTAGTGAGCTTTGTTACTGTGGATTTTTTTCAGAAAGAAAACTTGTCGTTCTCCACGGACGGCACCAAACTGATGTGTCCAAATCTCGTCCTCCTGTGAGTTTGACATGCAAAACAGAGGTTAAACTGCCAAAGACCGCCTCTTTTGGTGGTCGAAGGCACTATGATGCTTAAGTCAGCAACTTTGTTGAAGAATGAAGTAAATCTGGACAAAACTCAGTTAAAGTTGCATACCTTAGTCGATTGTTCCCTTTACCTTATATAATGGTCGCGGTTAATTTTCTGCGTAACTTAAGCATGTGAGGCACAACGAAAGGAGACGTTATTCGTAACAGTTTCCTCTTTTATGAAGATGCATCCGCGAAGGTGTAACTCCCTCCACAACTCTTTTCTTATGCAACATTTATCTTCTTTATAAGAAAACTGGTTCGGGCCTGGATTTGGGCCTTAATTATGACTTCTTTTTAATGGGCCTTGTTTGGGCTTTTGTGCTTGGTTTTGTCCTCTCTAGGCTTTATGAACTGGTCCAGTAGGAGAGATACCTGATCCTCGTGATAAATAATTTCTGCCACGTGTGTGGCTGTGATGACGATCAATTTTGATGTATCATCACTAATCATTGATTATTTATTGGTTTCATATTAATTCAAGAACAAGATAAGATGGTGATGCAAAAGGGTCCAATGTAACTCAAAGGCATGTCCAAACATATCCGATTTGTTATTAAGACAAATTCTTGTAAGTAAATTGCATGAGAAAGTAAGAATTTCAGGGAAATTTTCTTAAAGTAACACAAAAAGAACTGAATTCATTCATAGATCATCCCTTGACCCCAAGACTAGTTATGTTGCACTCTCTTAGTACAAATAAACAATGAATATGAAATATCATCAATCCCAGCATCAGTTTCACGTTTTAATTCAAATGCCGTTAAAACATACAAGAATTCTCACTCAACAGATATCAATTCCTTTTCATTGAATCTTTACCATTTTGCATCGCAAATAACCTATAACATATAACATTTAATATGTCAAATTACTAGTATTATGCAATCTAGCATGGAGATTGGACTCACTTTTCGAGTAGCATTGGGATTAGCAAGGTGCTTCCATTGATTTGGTTGATATATTAAGGGCATGGAGTTGCAAGGCCTTTCCAAGGGGGTTTACCAAAGTTGATTTGGTCTCTTGTTCCATATGCCATTTGTTGGGCAATGTGAGTTCATCTTGGAGGTCCCAGGTTTTTTTATCGCATTGGGGGTCGATTTATCCTTCTTAAAAGGGAAATTTTCTTTTCTTTGTAAACTAGCTATTAGACTTTGGAAATGTTCTGCTATAGGCCCTAAAAGTATGAAGTGTGATGCAATCAGTGTGGTTCTTTGTTGTAACCTCACTTTTCATCAATAGAATTTTATCACTTAAAATAAACTAGAAAAATGAAGAAAACTTGAAAAACTAATGTGTTTGATTTTTTGGAAAATTTTTCAAAGAAAAAAAAGATTTTTTTGGAAACCAAAGTTGATGGAAAAAAAAAAAAAAACATTCAAATTTTTTTTACTGTTTGATTTCACCAAGGAATTTTTTTTTTCACTTTCTATTTTGTGGAATTGTTGAGGAGGATAGAGGAATTGTCAACGAGACTTTGAATGTTCAGACGTTGAGTCTCTTGAAGGCTTTGGGTCACCGATGAAAATTTTTTCTTTTTTCTAGAAAACTCAATTTTAAGATAAAAGTTTTCTTTTTCTATAAAACACCCAAATATCAAACACATCATCTAAAACAATTATCGAAGAACAATGAAATTGCTGAAAATTAAATAAAACAGTAAGTAAACATAAACAAAGATGAAACACTCTCTTAGAGTTTTCACTTCATCAATCAGCCAATCACAAACAATGGCTTATAGGCCTTAGTTATAATTAAACCTAGCTTGCTAATCAAGAACCTAACCTTGGATTCTATTGGAACCCTGATCCCTAATTATTTAACTATGGGTTTAATACGGCCCAACCAAACATTGAAATAAAATAAAATTCAAAAATTTAACTAAATTAATCTAAACTGTGTAGGCCTCGAATACTCCTATTTCCATCACAATAACAACATTGTCAAAATTAATCTAATCTAAAATTCAAAAATTTAACTAATATCTTCCATGTTTCTTGTCAATAAGAGATATAAATTGTGAAACAACATGATAAAATAATGGTACTGATATTGTAACGACCCGGTCCACATGACACAATATTGTTTGTTTTGGGTCTAAACCGGCCTGCACGACTTTAAAATGCGTTGTATCATGTAGAACCAAGCTCGTACATATAAAGTACATCACCCTTCCGCACCCAAGCGATGTGGGACTATGATCTCCCTTGAGTAGCTCGTCCAACCCCTCTTGGGATCCACAGGCTTGTTGGGCCTATTGGGCTCCAATCCTCACCCTCACCCTCCCCCTCAGGTCCGCCCACACAAGGGTATCACAGTTCACCCCCCTTGGGAGCCCAACGTCCTTGTTGGCCACACAGGCCCAACATCCACGTCGGCACACTTCCGACTGGGTCAGGCTCTGATACCAAACTGTGACGACCCCCCTCCTGCACTGTACCGATATTGTCTGCTTTGGGCTACCATCCGGCCCTCACGGCTTTAAAACGCGTCGATACAATGGGGAGCTGACCCCGCACATATAAGGACCATCCTCCTCCACTACCCAGGCGATGTGGGACTATGATTCCCCTTGTAGCTCGTCCAACCCCTCTCGGTCTGTTGGGCCTATTGGGTCTGTTGGGCTCCAACCCTCACCCTCACCCTCACCTCAGGTCCGCCCACTTAGGGTCTCACAATCCACCCCCCTTAAGGCCCAACGTCCTCGTTGGCCACATAGGCACAACGTCCACGTTGCCCGAGGGCCCACCTCCACGTGGCACACTTTCGGCTGGGTCATGCTTTGATACCAAACTGTGACGACCCCCTCCGGCACTGTACCGATATTGTCCGCTTTGGGCTACCATCCGGCCCTCACGGCTTTAAAATGCCTCGATACAATGGGGAGCTGACCCCGCAGATATAAGGATCATCCTCCTCCCCTACCCAGGCGATATGGGACTATGATTCCCCTTGTAGCTCGTCCAACCTCTCTCGGCCTATTGGGCCTGTTGGGCTTCAACCCTCACCCTCACCTCAGGTCCGCCCACTTAGGGTCTCACAATCCACCCCCTTAAGGCCCAACGTCCTCATTGGCCACACAGGCACAACGTCCACGTTGCCCGAGGGCTCACCTCCATGTGGCATACTTCCGGCTGGGTCAGGCTCTGATACCAAACTGTGACGACCCCCTCTCGCACTATATCGATATTGTCCGCTTTGGGCTACCATCCGGCCCTCACGGCTTTAAAAGGCATTGATACAATGGGGAGCTGACCCCGCACATATAAGGATCATCCTCCTCCCCTACCCAGGCGATATGGGACTATGATTCCCTTTGTAGCTCGTCCAACCTCTCTCGGCTTATTGGGCTTGTTGGGCTCCAACCCTCACCCTCACCTCAGATCTTCCCACTTAGGGTCTCACAATCCACCCCCTTAAGGCCCAACGTTCTTGTTGGCCACACAAGCCCAACTTCCACATCGGCACACTTTTGACTGGGTCAGGCTCTGATATCAAACTGTGACGACCCCCTCCCGCACTGTATCAATACTGTCCGCTTTGGGCTACCATCCGGCCCTCACGGCTTTAAAATGCGTTGATACAATGGGGAGCTGACCCCACACATATAAGGATCATCCTCCTCCCCTACCCAGGCGATGTGGGACTATGATTCCCCTTGTAGCTCGTCCAACCTCTCTCGGCCTGTTAGGCTCCAACCCTCACCCTCACCCTCACCTCAGGTCCGCCCACTTAGGGTCTCACAGATATTTCTTGGAAGAACATTCAAAAACTAGAAGTTGGCCAAAATCTCAACGGGGAGATACTGAAATAGGCATGTATATAGCATTGAAGTTATTGTTTAAATATATAGATAATTGCAAAATTGTCAAGCCAATCAAGGACTTCAAATATCGATGTGAACTTAGCTATATTGTGCATGAATGGTGGATGCTAAGAAAATACAAATCTTTCTAACTTGCATAAAATGAGTCATCGAGCATATCCCTTTCAATGTCATCAGTGCAATCAATACGTTATGCTTAGGGGTGGTGGGACACTACACTATACTATTTCACCTAAGATGCAGAGAGATTGAGGTTAAACCTTGACATTATGATGCTCCTAAGTAAGTCAAAATGTCCCATTTGATGAGACAAATTTTGGGGAGACTCGACATTGCTCAATTTTTTTAGCCCTTCTAGGGAGCGAGGGCGCACATCTCGAGGGGGATGGGTGCTCGCTCCCTTTTCCTCACTCCCTAGAATTTTCGATTTTTTTTATCAAGTCTTTGTTATTTCCGATATAAAGGACAAAGTACGACAAAAAAAACTTAAATCACCTGAAGAGAACACTTAAATTTGAGCATTTCCATTTAACAGTGATGGATTTGGTTCAGGATGTAGCTCGACACAGAGTAATTGTCCATGCCAATGAGTATTCGGTTATAGGGATCAGGGATGACATGGTTCTTGAGGAAGAGAAAAGACCTAGGCATATTGTGGAGTACTAGAGGAGCTTGTTTTCATAACAGAATAGAGGGGATGCATGATTCATATAGTTTCATTAGATTTTGGTTGATCAGATGCAAGTGCTTGAGTAAGATATTGCTTAAGAGGAGGTCCTTACTACTACTTGTTGTTTCAGAATCTGTTGGGTTTTCTTGGATCTTAAGTCAGTTAAAGTTGTAATCAAGTTTCTTCACTTTTAGTGAATAAAGAGTTTATTACAAATTATTACGGAGAAGAGTTTTGTATTAATTTTTTTTTTTTTTTGGAAGGCAAGCAAAGTTTTTATAGGATCCCAGAACCCATAAAGATGCCGCAAGCTGGGTTTGAACCCATGACCTAGTGGTACCATCCGCCAAACTCTAACCATTGTATTAATTTACAAACCCAAGCATTGCCCATTACATATGAAACTATGTCCAAACCCTTGCACATTTCAAAATTTTCCAGTTGAGCTTGGATATGCCCGCCCAATTTGCAATCCAAGTTGTAGATAAAAAATATAAATATAAGGGTATGTTTGGTAACATGGAATCCTCGTCTTCACCGAGATGCAATTGTGATTCCCGTGAACATGTTCATGGAACTTTCATCCCCACCATTGATCTCGTCATGGATTCTTTAGAATAAGATTTCATGCAACCAAAAATACACCCCGAAGATTTATTTTGTATTCTACCATGAAATTGGCTAACTACCAAATCAACAAAATTTCCTAGGCCACAGCTCATACATTGTGATATGGTACCTCATTCACAAAGTGCAATTCAACACAATTAAACTAGCAAAGTAATTAAGATGCTCTAATTACAATTGTCTTCAAAAGAAAATAGGACAATTTCTGAAACAAACAAATACAGATTTATGTGAAATTTTATAAAATAGGGATTTAAAGAAAGCACCTTTATATTGGAGATAGATTTCTTTCTCTAGTTTCAGGGCAGATGCAGCAGAGACTAAGGAACATTTCAATAAAAGAATAGGACTAATGAGTGATATGTCTGGTAGTTTGGGACGCTGAATGAATGGGAGAAAAAGATGCAGAAGAGTTGGTTTAAGCGCATAATAAGGTTTTAAACGTTGTAAAAATTATTATGGCTACCCATACTGTTCTCTACCGCAGTTCTTCTTTGTTCAACCACCGAAAAATTATAAAGAATGTGCCACTACTTATCAGAATCAGAGATAATAAAGAGAAATGCAGGCAACACCGCAGAGTAAATTTAGGAATGAAGTTGAATAAACCATAGAGAAATTATGTTCTTTGTTCTCTTCATTTATTAGGAAAATATATCTTATTGTTAGGAAAATATATTCCATTCTATTTTAGCATATTTGTTAGAGTTGTATGGGGTAAGAAGTTGTATGGGATTAGGAGACTTTCCTATGGTTGGGGATTTGTTTCCTTTGTTTGGTAGGTCTCCTATTGTATGGTGGTTTCCTATTGTATTTTGACTACAGTATTTATATTGCTGGAGAATGAATGTAAATGAGAGACAACTTGGCCTTAATCTTGTCATGGTATCAGAGCTTTGGAGTTAGGGTTTTGTTGGTCTAACAACAATGGACTCTGATTTAGGGAAGTTGTTTGTGGGGGGAATTTCTTGGGAAACTAATGAAGAAACTCTTAAAGATCACTTCAACAAGTATGGGGAAGTGGCCGACACTAAGATAATGAGGGATAGAAGCAATGGCCATGCTAGAGGATTTGGGTTTGTTATCTTCTCAGATCCTTCTTCAGCTGATGAAGCCCTTCAAACCAAGCATGTTGTACTTGGCAGAACTGTAGAAGTGAAAAAAGTCGTACCCAGGAATCAACAACATCAAAATCAGAACTATCAAGGAACCCAGAAAGACATGTCGATAACCAATGGCTTCGCTGGGGTGTCAAATTGCTATGTATTTAAGAGCCGATTGCAGGAATATGCACAGAAGGGAGGACTTCTAACTCCTACATACGAAACTATAAAGGAAGGTCCTTCTCATGAGCCTTATTTCAGGTCAAGTGTGATTGTAAACAATGTTAGATATGACTCTCTCCCTGGTTTTTCCAATCGAAAAGCAGCAGAGCAGTCAGCTGCAGAAGTTTCTCTTATGGAGATAGCTAAATCAGGGAATGAGAATGCATCCATCAGTAATCCAGTGCATGAGACAGGCTTATGCAAAAATTTACTCCAGGAATATGCACAGAAGATGAACTATGCAGTTCCAAATTATTATGTGTCTCAGAAGGTTGACACACCAGGAGGGGCATTTCTTGTACGGTTGAGGTTGGCGGAATCCAATATATTGGAGCTACGGCAAAGACTAAAAAAGAAGTGGAAATTAAAGCTGCTCGAACTGCTCAGTTGGCAATCCACTCGAATCCTGATGGGAACTCTGAGGCAAGAAATGGTGGCAACTATCAGCCCCATCAGCAAAACAACAGGGGGTATCAGTGGAATAGTGGTGGTAGTATTGACAACAGTCAGATTAGGACTAAGAAGATTTTTGTAGGAGGATTATCTGCTGGATGTGGCCGCGGAAACGTCAAGGCCAACAAGGCCACGTCTGACCAGGCCGTGAACGCACTGCCAGGTTCTTCGTCGGCTGCACCTCTTCCAGGTTTTTCTGCCGAACAATGGCAGGCTCTCATGGCTGCTTTCGACACTCCTCACCCTCCCCCTAATCGGTTGAATGGTAAGTGTATTATTGACACTGGGTGCTCCAATCATGTTACGGGAGATTTGTCGTATTTGTCGGATCTAAGAAATGTGACTCCCTATTCTGTTGGCCTCCCCGATGGTCAGAATGTTGTCGCCTTGAAGGAAGGACTTGTCAAGCTTACTGACAAAATTATTCTTAACCATGTTCTTTATGTTCCAAAATTAAATTGTAATTTAATTTCGGCTTCACAATTGAGTGATGATATAAACTGTGAATTCATAACTAACTCCGACTTGTGTGCTATCCAGGACTGACACACGAGGGAGGTGATTGGAACGGGTGACAGAAGGGATGGACTATACTACTTACGGGAGGAGACAAAGGTGAAAGCAGTTTCAGTTGCTCCTTCAACTTCTTTGGAGCTATGGCATCGCAGATTGGGGCATCCTTCCGAGAAAGTGGTGAAGTTGCTTCCTTTTTTTAGCAATTCTAGTAGTAACTTGAATAAAGCATGTGAAGTTTGTCATCGTGCTAAACATTCTAGGGAAAGTTTTCAGTTAAGTGACACTAAATCTACTCGCATTTTTGAGTTAGTCCATTGTGATTTATGGGGGCCATATGATACACCCTCGTCTTGTGGGGCTCGCTATTTTTTGACACTAGTGGATGACTTCTCCCGCGCTGTGTGGATCTATCTGTTAGTTGATAAAACAGAAGTTTTTAAAATGTTTATGTCCTTTATAGCTATGATTGATAGACAATTTTCTCAGAAATTGAAGATTGTTCGTAGTGATAATGGTACTGAATTTAATTGCCTAAAGGATTATTTTTTGGTCAATGGAATTCTGTTTCAAACTTCTTGTGTGGGGACTCCTCAACAAAATGGCCGGGCAGAAAGGAAACATAAACACATTTTGAGTGTTGCTCGTTCACTACGATTTCAGGGTGGTCTACCGATTTATTTTTGGGGGGAATGTGCCCTTGCCGCTGCTCATATAATCAATCGGACACCTTCTAGTATTCTTGGCAATAAAACTCCATATGAAGTCTTGTTTGGTAGTTCGCCTTCCTTTAGTGAATTGCGTGTTTTCGGTTCTCTGTGCTTCGCTCATAATCAGAAGGCGAAGGGTGATAAGTTTACCAGTAGGAGTCGTAAATGTGTCTTTGTGGGATATCCGTTTGGCAAGAAGGGTTGGTATTTGTTTGATTTGGACAAGCAATATTTTTTTGTGTCAAGGGATGTAAAGTTTTATGAGAATGTGTTCCCATATCTTGATGTTGAGGTTACTAATTTTGCTCCTCGCAATGACATTCATGGTGATCTGGATGAAGGGGTGGCTGTGGATTTTACGGATTTTTTAGAACATGGTGAGGAGATGCAGCAGGTACGACTTACTATGCCCAGGTGTGCTCCAGACCAGCAGCCGCAGGCCACCACACAGTCCACACCCAGAACTGCGTCGGACCAGCACCCGCGAGCCACACCACAGCCCTCCGCCACACCGTTGCAGCCCGTGCTCACTACACCGCCGCCAACGACTTTGCCTGCGCCTTCTCATACGGATGATTCCGAGGAGGCAGTGTCGGGAGATGCTCCGCCAAGCGAGCATTTAGGTCGTGGTTTTCGGGAAAGGTATTCTTCAGTTAAGCTACGTGACTTTGTCACACACACTACAGTGAAGAAAAATAGTTCATCCTCCGCTTCACCTGCTTTTACATCTTCACCTCCCTCAGGTACGCCTTATCCTATAGCACATTATGTTAGTTGTGACAGTTTTTTCTGTGAAACACCGAAATTTTATTGCAGCTATTACAGCTGGAAAAGAGCCACAATCTTTTAAGGAGGCTGTAAAAGATGCAGGGTGGCGCGCCGCTATGCAAGAAGAGATGCGGGCCTTGGAAGACAATAGGACATGGACTATGGAACCGTTACCTTAAGGGAAGAAGGCTCTTGGTAGTCAATGGTTGTATAAGATAAAGTACAAATCTGATGCTAGTATTGAGCGATTGAAGGATCGCTTAGTTGTTTTCGGTAATCATCAAATCGAAGGGATAGATTATGACGAGACATTTGCTCCGGTGGCAAAGATGACGACTGTTCGTGCATTCCTTGCGATTGCGGCTTCTAAAAATTGGGAGTTGCATCAGATGGATGTACACAATGCTTTCCTGCACGGGGATCTAGATGAGGAGGTCTATATGAAACTCCCTCCTGGCTTTACATCTGATGAACCTGGTTTGGTATGTCGGTTGCGTAAATCTCTATATGGATTGAAACAGGCTCCTAGATGTTGGCTTGCTAAGCTCGTGTCAGCTTTAAAAGGGTATGGTTTTTTACAGTCCTATTCTGATTATTCCATTTTTACTTATAAGAAGGGGTCTGTTCAAATTAATGTGCTCATGTATGTTGACGATTTAATACTCTCTGGGAATGATTCTGCTGCTTTGACTCTGTTTAAAGGCTACCTTGGCTCCTGTTTTCATATGAAGGACCTAGGGGTTCTTAAATACTTCCTTGGTATTGAAGTTGCCCGCAGCTCTGCAGGGTTGTTTCTTTGTCAACGTAAATATGCACTTGATATTATTTTAGAGGTGGGTCTCTTGGGTTCGAAACCTGCTATGTCTCCGATCGAACAAAACCATCAACTGGCGCGTGCCACGGGCTCTCTTCTCTCGGATCCTGAGTCTTATCGGCGTCTGGTGGGGCGTTTGGTCTATTTGGCGGTCACACGTCCTGATTTGACGTACTCGGTTCATGTGCTATCTCAGTTTATGTAGCAACCGCAACAGGAGCATTGGGATGCTGCATTGCGCGTTGTCCGCTATTTGAAAGGTACTCCGGCTTACAGTATTCTACTGCGCTCGGATAGTGACTTGTCTTTGCAAGGTTGGTGTGATTCTGATTGGGCTGCTTTCCCTATTACTCGGCGGTCCCTGTCGGGGTGGTTGGTGTTTTTGGGTCATTCTCCGGTTGCTTGGAAAACTAAGAAGTAACATACGGTTTCGCGTTCTTTGGCTGAGGCGGAATATCGTTCTATGGCAGCAATAACTTGTGAGTTGAAATGGTTGAAAGGTTTATTATTGAGTTTGGGGGTACTTCATCCCAAGGGCGTTCCCCTCTTTTGTGATAGTCAGTCTGCCATACACATTGCGCAGAATCCTGTATTTCATGAACGTACGAAGCATATTGAAGTTGATTGTCACTTCGTTCGTGATGCCATTCAGGATGGTCTTATTGCTCCTTCTTATGTGCCGACGACTGATCAGTTGGCCGACATATTCACAAAGGCTTTGGGCAAATCACAGTTCGATTATCTCCTTGGCAAGTTGGGCATTTTTAACCCTCATGCTCCAACTTGAGGGGGGGTATTAGGAAAATATATCCTATTGTTAGGAAAATATATTCCATTCTATTTTAGCATATTTGTTAGAGTTGTATGGGGTAAGAAGTTGTATGGGGTTAGGAGACTTTCTTATGGCTGGGGATTTGTTTTCTTTGTTTGGTAAGTCTCCTATTGTATGGTGGTTTCCTATTGTATTTTGACTACAGTATTTATATTGCTGGAGGATGAATGAAAAGGAGAGACAACTTGGCCTTAATCTTGTCATCATTACTTCATAGAATGGTTGGATTCGTCTTTAAAATGCTTGATATTGAAGGAGCCATTTTTTCATGTTCTACTAGTTTGCGAAGTACATATACCACATTATGCTAGCATGGCATTGTTTTCATCTTAATTACCAATTTTATTTGCCTTTTCAACTATAAACATTTCTTCTAACAATTGATGCATGTGGAAAATCACCACCACAAACAATGATAAGAATTTTTGCAATTTAAGTATGCATGCAGACCCGAGTCCTCATAATCCACCCAAAATCAACAAATGTTGTGCAAAAATATTGAAGTATGAGAAAAATCATCACCACAAAACATTGATAAGCACCATCATTGCAAGTGAATGTATGCATAGATCTGAGTCCTCACAATGCATGAGTTTCATCACAGGTACGGGAAGACATAAGGCAAAGGAGGTGGCAGGGTTAAGGTAGGATGATTATGGGCTTGCTAAATTAACCTTCAGTAATTTGCTTTTAATGAAAAAAAAAAAAAAAAAAACCTTAAATCTCATATTCTTCATGTTCCTGACGATGTCACAAGTACATGAAGTCTAATTTTGATAATAGGACTGTCACTGTTTAGTGGCTAGAGGACCATTTCAATCCCAATTGTTTATAATGCACAACTATGATCATATTTCTCCTAGAATCCATATCCACATTTCAATGGATCATCAAGCGGACCCCTAGTAGTACAACTAATCACATATACAGGTTAAGATATATTGCAGCAGCAGGGCTGCAGGAGAAAAAGAGGAGGGAATTCAAACTCCATTTCCATTTCCATTTCCAATCCAACCACTGTGAAACTGATGAGATGTCACTCAACAGGATCCACCTTTAAGCCAATAATTAAAGAAGAAAACTACTCTTCACCTTTAGAGAATATGGTTTAGTTTGTGTTTGCTTACCTTCTACCCTAAGCAATTTATATCATAATACCATATATATCATAGCTTCCACAACCACCTACCCACCTTCTATATTACTTTTATTCTTTTTCCATATGTATTGGCATACCCTACTGTTCTATGTTATTGTGAAAAGTGATTCAGGACCATGCAATCAAGTGCAACTTCATGTAACTATTTGTAATTAGTTGCAAAAGAGAGTTGACACTATTGGTGTGTGCCAATGTAGATCAGATGTCATGGCTAGTTTTTGTTTGTTTAGCGTTCATTTCTTCGAATTCAAAGGGTACTAAACTATCCCATGCCTTGATGCACATGATCTCAGTCGCTAGTTAATATGGATAAGAAGATTACCCAATCGAAATAATGTTTGGTCTATCTAGGGCCCCATAACAATGGAGTAGTTTTTACAAGTTCCATTCTCACCTGCCTAGCTAGTCTCTCCCTGCAGTAGTTGAATTATAATTTAGAATGCAAACTGATTGTGAATCATTGTTGAAATGTACAAACACTTGGGAGTATTACTGTCCACCTACTAAGAAACATTTGTTTCTAAACAAACCTGTGATAATCTTGTGCCTAACAATTCTTTAAAAACCTCAAACATACTAGCTGTGCCAAACACAATAGTATAGACTGCACCGGCAAACATGAAGTCCCCCAATATTTTGATATCGTCGGTCTCTCTCAGAAGAACATCTCTTTCTCCCTTCATCTTAACCTTCCTTGCATTTTTAGCATTCTTTGCTATTCTCTACAACAATGAGGAGTTTAGTTGCTTCTTAAGACAACCTTACATTAATTTCCTGCATCTGCAACAAACTACAGGTAAGGTCGAGTATCATTATATTTTATGTATTGTGTCAAATAAGCTAGTTAATTACTAGTCAGAAATGGTGATGATATATCATACAGGTCTTCATTAATTTGTTTTAACTTTCATTTGGAGGGTGTGGGTAGAGAAGGATATTCACAGGGTACCTTTCGCCATTGGGAAGATAGACGGAGAGTGTGATGTCTTCAGCGGGAAGTGGGTTAAGGATGAGAAAACTAGGCCGCTTTATGAAGAGTCGGAATGCTCCTACATACATCCACAGCTAACTTGTCAAGAGCATGGAAGGCCTGATAAAGAATATAGATCATGGAGGTGGCAACCTCATGGCTGTTCTCTACCCAGGTTAGTATATGTTTTGCATATTTTACTATAAATGTGCAAATACTTTGAAATAAGGTAATGAAAACTAGTACTGTATAATGGATCTTCTCTAACTATGATTCGTCATCATCAAGTACAGTTTCAATGCAACCTTCATGCTGGAGAAACTCAGAGGGAAGCGAATTATGTTTGTAGGTGACTCCTTGAATAGAGGTCAGTATATATCCCTGGTGTGTCTCCTCCAACAAGTTATTCCCGAAAACGCCAAATTCATGCAAACAATTGACTCACTCACTACCTTCAGAGCTGAGGTAACATGCTTTTTTTTATCCCCAAATGAGTTATATGCAGAGTGTGTCTTCATCAGATCAGTAATATTATTTTTCAAAACTTGCTTATGTGTTATGTAGGAGTACAATGCAACGATCCAATTCTACTGGGCTCCATTTCTTTTAGAGTCAAACTCTGACAATGCCGTCGTACATAGAGTGCCAGATAGAATCATTCGGAAGGATTCAATCAACACGCATGGTGAACATTGGAAGGGAGCTGATATCATGGTGTTTAATACTTATCTTTGGTGGATGACTGGCACAAAGCTTAGTATTCTGTAAGTACCTACCTCAACTCTGCCTCTCTCCAGTTAGGCTAATCTTTTATTGCATCTCTAGCTAGCTAGCTTGTTCAAATTTTGACATGGGATCCTCTTAGGCAAGGATCTTTTGATGAAGAGAATAAAGAGATCGTGAAGATGGAGGTTGAAGATGCATATCGAATGGCTATTACCAGTATGGTGAAATGGGTTGAAACAAATATGGATCCTCAGAAGACCAGAGTGCTCTTTACTAGCATGTCACCTTACCATGAAAAGTAAGTAAAATCCTACACACACACACAGATATCCAATGATTATTAATATAAGCTGGCTAATCTTGACACTTGATCCTACGCGCAAACAGGAGCCATGAATGGGGAGATGAACCAAATGGCAATTGTTACAACCAAACAACACCTATTGAGGATCCTACATATTGGGGAAGTGGATCTCGAAAACACATAATGAAGTTGATTCACGACGAATTCAGTAAATCAAAGGTACCCATCACAGTTGTGAACATCACTCAACTCTCAGAGTATCGCAAGGATGCACACACGTCAATCTACAAAAAGCATTGGAGTCCACTTACTCCAGAGCAATTAGCAAACCCTGCAAGCTATGCTGATTGTGTGCATTGGTGTTTGCCTGGACTCCAAGATACATGGAATGAACTCTTGTACATCAAGCTTTTCTACCTGTAACAGTTTCTTTGTATTATTTCTCTGTTTCTGTTTTTTGCATGTGTTGTAAATGCTGTAAAAATTCAAATTAAAAGATAGGAACGAAGGTACCATTTGTTCTTGGGTTGAGTCGCGGACTAGGTCGCTCTCTTTAAGACTTTTCGCGGCTCTGCCCAAAAATGTGCAAGCAGTCTAATAGCCCTGCCGTCCCCAGGATAAAACAGCCCAGAATCTTATCTGTCTCGTTCAAACAAATGCACAGTTGATGAACGGAATACTATCACCCTTAATCTCTTGTTTGCTCGGAAACACCAATACAATGTATATAGATCAGTAACAAGAAAAAATCTCTTTTCTGATTGAAAAATACTAAAGCTTTTGTTTGCAAAAACTCTTCTTTGAAAAACAACTCTTTTCTTGTTTGCAAACTGTTTTGGTTTTTCTTGTTCTTTCTAAACTCCTAATTGTGTTTATATTTATAGGGAGAAAACACATTCGTTGAAATACGAAATCCAGGCTAGATCCATTGACAACACAAAAACGGCTAGATGCATTTGCATGAAAAACGTGGGGAAAATCCAAACGTGGAAAATATGGTGAACGTGAGAGAGGACGGCAAATACAAAATCCCGTCTAGATTCAGCCTCTCTGCAGTAATTCAAAATTTTATTTTTATTTAAATAAATTTTCAGCAAAAATAATGGGTTGCTCTCTAAACGACCCGGCGGACGGACGGCGGCGGCGGCGGGCGCGAGAGTCTATCTCTCCCCTCCTCACAAAAGTGTGGTACTCCCAAGGGGTCCAAACCCAAGTCCAAACAATCTCCTTATAAACTCTTCCACACTGAGTTGTAGAGAAGATGTGGGACTAAAATTAAAGAGATCCCAGAGATCAAAACCTGATGCACACCCATTTTCTTTTATTTTAAAAAGCCATATTTCCAACAATCCCCCACTTGGATTTTTAAAAACGATTTTCATCGAGCAATCTAAAAAGTATAAGATTGTGCATAAACAAAAGTGTCTTTCGACTTGAACTCTTGCGTAGTGTTCATGTTTTAGATTATACTAGAGTAACTCGTAGTTTTGAACTCTATCTCTAACAGACATTACACGCACAACCTTACCAGGGTGAAGTCTAAAAAGTTCGTGCCTTACGGCCATGCACGTATATCCCAGTATAGTGAAGGCTCTAGGAATTTTGCCCACAAATTCCATAAGAAGCGGCCAAACTTTCACAATCACTTAGGTGAGTCTATCAAGAGTACTCCTATAGCTAGGTACTCCACTCCACATAGAGTATAGATCTCATTAAGAGTTTTTAATTCATCCTACTATTGCTTCAGGAACTCATGCTTTAATCTAGGAATGAGATTGCTATTTTGACATCATGATTCATTGCATATCATTCACGACTTGTTATTACCCATTGAACCTATTTCTTGGGATCTCCAGTCTATAGGTTGGGTTACTGTCATGAATAACTCATCAATCTAAGGGCATTAGTCTCATTCCTTTCGAGGTTTTGAAAACCTTCTCTCTAGCTAATCCTTTCGTCAAAGGATCAGCAAAGTTCGCATCAGTTCGTACATGATCCACTCTCACAGCACCAGTAGACAATAATTCTCTAACTGTACTGTGCTTACGACGTATTTGTCGTTTCTTGCCGTTATAATAACGGTTCTGTATTTTTGCAATAGCCACGGTACTATCGCAATGGATCAAGACAGCTGGAATAGGTCTTTCCCATAAAGAGATCTCTGCTAGCAGGTGTCTTAACCAACCTGCTTCTTCACTAGCCGTGGCTAGTGCTATCATCTCTGACTCCATCGTGGACTGTGCCAGAATGGTTTGTTTCTTTGATTTCCAAAAAACAGCTCCACCAGCTAAACTGAAAATATAGCCACTGGTGGCTTTGGAGTCATCTGAGAGGGTGTTCCAATCAGCATCGCTATATCCTTCAAGGACAGCGGGAAACTTCTGATAATGTAATCTGAGGTTCTTAGTCCTCTTCAGGTACCTCATGACCTTTTCAATTGCATGCCAATGTTGTATACTAGGTCTACTGGTAAATCTGCATAGTAATCCCACGGCATAAGCTATGTCGGGTCTAGTGCAATCGATAGAATATCAAAGACTACCAATGATGCTCGCATACTCAAATTGTCTAACACAGTTACCGGTGTTCTTGAACAACTTTACAATAGGATCATAAGGAGTACATGCAGGTTTACAGTCAGAGTAATTATATTTATTTAGGATCTTCTCTATATAGTGTGATTGATCCAAATAAATTCTCTTTTTCAGACCTAGTAATCTTGATACCAAGGATTACACTTGCTTCTCCAAGGTCTTTCATATCAAAGTTCGCACACAATAAAGCTTTCACTTTATTCACGGCATGGATATTAGAACCAAAGATAAGCAAGTCATCCACATATAGACATATAATAGTGCAAATGCCATTTTCAGCTTTATCGGTTTCATTCATCCTGATCAAAGGTATGTTATTTGAGGATGTACCCCCACTATTCCTCGAAATAAAAGGAAATTTATCTTCACAGAAGTCAATGTCATTTGATTCTATAATGACATGATCTTTAAGATTATAGAATCTATAAGCTTTGTTGTTCATGGCATATCCTATGATTACACATTCATATGCCCTACTGGCAAGCTTATTCCTTTTAGGATCAGGAATTCTAACATAAGCTAAACAACCCCAAGTTTTCAAATATGACAAGTTTGGTTATCTATTTTTTTAAATCTCATAAGGAGAGGTTTTACTTTTCGATTTGGGGACTCTATTTAGCATGTAACAGACCGTCAAAATAATTTCTCCCCACCAGTGCGATGCAGCACCGGAGTTAAGTAGAATGACAACTACTAACTTAGTAAGAGTTTTATTTTTCCTTTCAGCTTTGCCATTCATCTTAGGAGAATACGGTGCAGTTGTTTCATGAATAATTCCTTGAGAAACACAAAAAATCATCTCACAAAAATCAGGATCCACAAATTTTTTTAGCATATATTATGTTAAAAATATGCGTGTGCTTTCCATTAAGGGGCTTTTGAACTTTGGTCCCTCTAACTATTGTCATAAACGGGTTTAGCCACTTTTTGAATGCATATTAAGTGATGATCCTTTTGCTAGCTGAAGCAGACCGTGCAGTCAACTGGTAAGGACCCACACAATGAGAAGATCGAATAAAATACCCTTTCTATTCACCTCGCTATTCTCATTTTCTTTTGAGTTCAAGGATCAACTAAAAACTATCATTAGAAAACGTACCTTAAATTCAGCTTCTGAATCTTTTCAAACTTTGATGTAATCACCAAGCTAGATTTGTGCTTAAAAGCAACCTTTGGGAATTTAGTTGCAGACTTAGATGGTAAAGGTTCTGCTGCAAAACCAAGCAATAGCTTAAAATTTCTAGATTGCCATCTTCAAATATGATTAGATCCATCAACGTCATCATCATGAGAACACATCCTTTCCATAAAAATTCATGTCCTCTACCAAAACTATACAGTAAAAATTCTAGAAAATGCCCGAACATCATCTTGGACCTCTTATGACTTCTTGGGCTACTGTCCATCTCAATTGGTGAGCAATTGGCTTTATTAATTAACTTTGCTGGCAAAAACAACTAAAGATACACACTAGGAAATCATATTCGTTGCAACAGATACTGCAACCCAAATATATGCTACCTTTTGTGTTGTTAAGAAAAACAACAACCTAGCTAAAAAAGTTATCCTCACAAAAACCCAATAGTATTAAATAATCACATTTACATGTAATGAAACCAAAACCTCCCTAGAGACAAAGGGTATTATTTCAATCTAATCTTCGGAAAAGAAAAAGGCTTGCACAAATCAAACTTCGAATAAGAACGGATCAAAACACTATCAAGTTCTGCAATTGACAAAGACTGTATAATTTCTACCATCATTTTCATTACTTGTTCCATGTCCTTTCTTTATTTCCGTAAGTTGTATTATGGAGAATACTAAATATCATTGAAGGGATCATTTTTTCAATCTTATATAAAATTATGAAAGAATGTTGTAGTCATGGCAGAAATAAATCGTCTTAAAATTGTTGTAAATGCTGTAAAAATTCAAACTAAAAGATAGGAACGAATGTACTATTTGTTCTTGGGTTGAGTCGCGGACTAGGTCGCTCTCTTTAAGACGTTTCGCGGCTCTGCCCAAAAATGTGCAAGCAATCTAATAGCCCCGCCGTCCCCAGGATAAATTAGCCCAGAATCTTATCTGTCTCGTTCAAACAAATGCACAGTTGATGAACGGAATACTATCCACCCTTAATCTCTAATTTGCTCGGAAACACCAATACAATGTCTATAGATCAGTAACAAGAAAAAATCTCTTTTCTAATTGAAAAATACTAAAGCTTTTGTTTGCAAAAACTCTTCTTTGAAAAACAACTCTTTTCTTGTTTGCAAACTGTTTTGGTTTTTCTTGTTCTTTCTAAACTCTGAATTGTGTTTATATTTATAGGGAGAAAACACATTCGTTGAAATACGAAATCCAGGCTAGATCCATTGACAACACAAAAACGGCTAGATGCATTTGCATGAAAAACGTGGGGAAATTCCAAACGTGGAAAACGCAATTAAAAAACGTGGAAACATGGCGAACGTGAGAGAGGACCGCAAATACAAAATCCTGTCTAGATTCAGTCTCTCTGCAGTAATTCAAAATTTTATTTTTATTTAAATAAATTTTCAGCAAAAAGAATGGGTTGCTCTCTAAACGACTAGACCAGACGGACGGCGGCGGGGGCAAGAGTCTATCTCTCCCCTCCTCACAAAAGTGTGGTACCCCCAAGGGGTCCAAACCCAAGTCCAAACAATCTCCTTATAAACTCTTCCACAATGAGTTGTAGAGAAGATGTGGGACTAAAATTAGAGAGAGATCCAAAAATCAAAACCTGATGCACACCCATTTTATTTTATTTTAAAAAGCCATATTTCCAACAACATATAGTTTTCAACATTTGAGAATTGATCGATTTAAAAAAATTTGTTTGGCAATTTCATGACAAAGATGAATAGTTGGTTTGTAGACATATTCGTGTGATCTCAGCACAAAGATAAGTATGTGGATGATTGTTTCAGTAAGGTTATCAAATGGTATATGATCAAACATTTATGAACTTTCGGTTCCATACACGCAAACACATTGTGAGCAATGCTTTGGAGTTGCTTCTTCAAACCAATCCGTTACCCAAAAAAATTCTTACTTGTAATGCGTCCAAATCTCGTCCTCCCTAGAGTTTGACCTGCAAAACAGATGTTAGACTGCCAAAGACCAAATTTTTTATTGCCGAAGGCACTCCGATGCTTAAGTCACCGACTCTATTTGAAGAAGGAAATAAATCTGGACAAAACTAAGTTATAGTTGCATACCTTTGTCGAATGTTCCATTTACCTTTTATAATGGTCGCGGTTAATTTTTTTCATGACTCAAGCATGTGAGGCGCAATGGAAGGAGATGTTTCTCGTAACAGTCTTCTCATTTATGGAGGTACGTCCGTGGAGACGTAACTCCCTCAATGACTGTTTTCTTGTGCAACATTCCTTTTCTTTATGAGAGAACTCATGTCAAGCCTGGATTCGGGCTTTGATTTGTGCAGGCCTGGATTTGGGCTTCAATTACGTCTTTCTTTAATGGGCCATGTTTGGGCCTTTATGATCGGTTTTAACCTTCTTAGGTTTTACGAGTTGGCCCGGTAGATGGGATGCCAGATCCTCGTGATGGATGTTTCCTGCCACATGTATGGTTGTGATGACGATCTATTTTGATGTATCATCAGCTACTCCCTCCTTAGTTAGTGGGTATGTTGACATGGTCACTAACTTCGTGACGATTGGTCTTTCAATTTCATCATTGCCTTGTATTTAATGTTGTCAGCAACTTTTTGTGGGTTGTTGTCTTGATTTCTTGCTCACCCGTTCATTTTTTCGCACATTTTTGGAATTTCATGCAGCCATCATATCTCGCACATTGTCCCATGAGCAGTCCCTTCATTGCTTGCCTCTATAAAAGGAGGCGTGATGGTTTTTTTTTTCCATTTTTATGCTATCTTTGAAATTAGCGGTAAGCCGCTAGCTACTTGTGAGGCTTATTTTTCTCCCAAGAAAGTTTATCAAGCAATGCTGGACAACCTTCATTCTGACTATAATTTGCCACCCGACCTTGAGATTATTTTTCCTAGACAGAACGACAGTCCTTATAATCCAAGTCCGGGTATGTTGCGTTGTATCTATGCATGTTCTCCTCTGGCCTTTGATTCTCAGTTCCAGAGCTGTTTTGGTAGTATCTGGATTTTTTGGGCATTCCTCCGGCCCAAATGAGTCCTAATGGGTGGAGGGTCATGGTTTATTCTTATGCGAGAGCTATTCTATCCGACATTCCTTTGACTGTGAGGGTTTTGCATTCGGTGGTTGGTCTGATGGTGGCCAAGGATATATGTTTCATCCGTTCTCCAACCTGTTTCGCAAAGCTTAATAATGACATCCGCGATTAGTTGAGGTCCTAGTTTTATGCTTCTGTTGACTTTGGCTACTTCCAATTGTGAGGTCATCTGATTTTGCGATCGTTCCTAGTTCCCAACAAACAGAATGATCTACAGTTGACCGTGGAGGAGCAAAGGATTAGTGACCAATTCTTGAAGCTTCCCCAGTTCCTTGTGGAGGCATTTCTCTCTTAGGACATATTGGATCGTAGTAGTTTGTACACCATGAACGAAGCGGAGTGGGTCTTGCTTACTGAATCCCATGTTGAGGATATCGCTGCTCGTGCTACTCGTACTGGCGTTAGTGGTGCTAGCATTGATTGGAAAGTGAGTTCGAACAGGCGCATTACAAATCTCGATGTTCCTACCAATGTCGTAGGCTCAGCCTCCAGGAAGAGGAAGCTTGCAAGGCTCGTTAGTCCATCGAGGCAATTGTTGGTAGATCCTGGTCGGGTTCCAATGAAGAAACGACTCTTTACTCGTGGCGCAGCTCGGACTGCATCTCGTCCGAGTCCTTTAGGCAAGGATGTTACAGAAGCTACCTCTCGTTCGAGTCCTCCCTGTGAGGACGTTATGAAAGAGGATCGCGCATCCCTCGATGAGGCTAAGGAGATGAGGCTGTTGCTGGAGAAGAACGAGAAAGAGACTACTCGTCCGTTGGACGTTAATGAAAATTGGCTTTTCTCCGCCTATGGTGTTTTGAACGTTGTTGAATGGTCTAACGATGATCCTCGGGCTATTGATGATAAGATGCATCAGTTGGCGGTGGAGCAATCTAAAGAGGTTGTCGGTAGTGGTCAGAGTTTCAAAGTTCATCCTCCTCATTCTCCTTCTATTAACGTCAGTGATGTGGCTGGATTCTTAGTTTCTTCTCCTGTTCATTTGGACTCTCCTGCTCCTACTACCACTACTAGTCTCATTCCTACTATGGTTGCCTCGCACCGGGAGGGTAAGAGTGGTTTTTCTGTTGTCATTTTCATTCCACCGGCCCTTCCGGCCGTAGAGGTGGTTCCTCCGTGCTTCCGGATCCCCGTGTTCTTCATCCATGAGTTAGCTTGACTGAGCCTAGCTCAAAAGATATATGTATCAAGTCAGATGGCAAGTTTTGCTGGTTTACTCAGCTTGATGTGCAAGATGGTGCACGCAAGTTGATAAATGAATGGCACAGGCGGTCAATGGAAAGACCTTTGATGCCCGTATTAGATCCAAGCGATCACCTTGATTATGGTCTTGAGCAGATAATGGACGGGATGAATCATCTAACCTATGCAAGGATGATGGGCTCAGTTTATCGAGTTGGTCATGATCAGGTGGTTTCTTTGGAGAGAAAGTTGGTAGCACTGTTGCTATATTTTCTCACGTCCTTTCCCAATTTGACGTGTTGAAAGCACAATGCGCAGAGTCGGAGAAAGTTGTCAGGGCTGCTCAGACTTCATTGATAGAAGCGAAAAGTGTGCGGGATAAGTCTGCCGCTGAGCTTGAGTCCTTGAAGGCCAAGTTGGATGGGGTCTGTGCCCGTTTACGTGATGTGGAAAAGGAGTTATTTGCCGAGAAGACAACTTATGATGAGGCTTCACGTGCCGCGATTGAACAATTCGTTGATTGTGATATTGCTGAGAAGCGGGTGAAACGGTTGACAGCTGCGCTCGACGAGGTCAAGGCAGATACTTCCGTTATGCTTACCACCGCTGAGGGACGGCTTGCCACAACAAAAAACGAACTCGCTACTGCCAAGGACAAGCTTCGAATTATGGAGGCGGAAGATTGGAAGTGAGTTGTTGATGGGCGGGTTGAACTTCTTGATTATATCGAGGGGCTCGGTGTGGATTTGTCCAAGTACCGCCACTTGGTTGATCAAGCCTTTGAAGACAATGACGGTGAAGAAGGTGCCCCGAACCCTTGGAACGCTCTAGTGGTTGAAGAACCATTGCTTCATATTCTTCCTGAAGAGAAAACTTCACCCTCTCCTGTAGACGATGTTGCCAATGATGTTGTGGTTGCCTCTATTTCTTCTCCTACTTCTTCATCTTCTTTTCCAAATGTAACCGAATAGTGTTATCAATGAAAAGAGCTTCCCTTTTTGTATTCTTATTTGCATGTTTTTATGATTTATCTTGTCAACTTGTTGTGTGTTGTTGGTTCCTTTTTAGTTCAGTCGCAATCACGTGAGTTGCATGTCAGACTTTCTTGACTCGAATTCCCTCATGGTTATTTTTGTGCTTTGACACATTTGTTGTTTTGGAATGGGTTGACTTTATCATTCTTCTTGATGTGTTGAAGCTTACTCGAGCAAATATACTTTTCCATATCGATTTTTGCTTCGTTGGTTCGATGTATCGGTCGACCGTAGCTCTTTGAATTAAGTTGACTTGTTCATCCAACTCTTACTTTGTTGGTTTGACATAGTCAACCCGAAGCTATTTTTTAACCTAGTTGACTTATTTGTCTAACTTTTACTTTGTTGGTTCGACGTAGAAGTCAATCCGAAGTTGTCTTTTAATTAAATTGAATCGTTCGTCCAACTCTTACTTTGTTGGTTCGACGTACTAGTCGACTCGAAGCTTTCTGAATAGAGTTGACTCGCTCGTCCAACTCTTACTTCGTTGGCTTGACGTACTAGTCAACCCGAAGTTGTCTTTTAATTAAGTTGACTTGTTCGTCTAACTCTTACTTTGTTGGTTTGACGTACTAGTCGACTCGAAGCTTTCTTAATGGAGTTGACTCGTTCGTCCAACTCTTACTTCGTTGGTTTGATGTATTAGTCAACCCGAAATTGCCTTTTAATTAGTTGACTTGTTTATCCAACTTTTACCTCGTTGATTCGACGTACTAGTCTACTCAAAGCTTTCTAAATTAAGTTGACTCGTTCATCCAACTCTTACTTCAATGGTTTGACGTATTAGTCAACCCGAAGTTGCTTTTTAATTAAGTTGACTTGTTTGTCCAACTTTTACTTCGTTGGTTCGACGAACTAGTCGACTCGAAGCTTTCTGAATTAAGTTGACTCGTTTGTCAAACTCTTACTTCGTTGGTTTGACGTACTAGTCAACCCGAAGTTGTCTTTTAATTAAGTTGACTTGTTTGTCCAACTTTTACTTCGTTGGTTCGACGTACTAGTCAACTCGAAGCTTTCTGAATTAAGTTGACTCATTCGTCCAACTCTTACTTCATTGGTTTGATGTATTAGTCAACCCGCAGTTGCCTTTTAATTAAGTTGACTTGTTTATCCAATTTTACTTCGTTGGTTCGACGTACTAGTCGACTCGAAGCTTTTTGAATTAAGTTGACTCGTTCGTTCAACTCTTACTTCGTTGGTTTGATATATTAGTCAACCCGAAGTTGACTTTTTAATAAATTGACTTGTCTGTCCAACTTTTACTTCGTTGGTTCGACATACTAGTCGACTCGAAGCTTTCTAAATTAAGTTGACTCGTTCGTCCAACTCTTACTTCATTGATTTGATGTATTAGTCAACCCGAAGTTGCCTTTTAATTAAGTTGACTTCTTTGTCCAACTTTTACCTCGTTGATTTGACGTACTAGTCAACTCCAAGATTTCTAAATTAAGTTGACTCCATCGTCCAACTCTTACTTCGTTGGTTTGACGTATTAGTCAACCCAAAGTTGTCTTTTAACTAAGTTGACTTGTTTGTCCAACTTTTACTTCGTTGGTTTGACGTACTAGTCAGTCCGAAGTTGTCTTTTAATTAAGTTGACTTGTTTGTCCAACTTTTACTTTGTTGATTCGACGTACTAGTCGACTCGAAGCTTTCTAAATTAAGTTGACTCGTTCATCAAACCCTTACTTCATTGTTTTGATGTATTAGTCAACCCGAAGTTGCCTTTTAATTAAGTTGACTTGTTTGTCCAACATTTACATCGTTGATTCGACGTACTAGTCGACTCGAAGCTTTCTAAATTTAGTTAACTCGTTTGTCCAACTCTTACTTCGTTGGTTTGACGTATTAGTCAACCTGAAGTTGCCTTTTAATTAAGTTGACTTGTTTGTCCAACTTTTACTTCGTTGGTTCGACATTCTAGTCGACTCGAAGCTTTCTGAATTAAGTTGACTCATTTGTCAAACTCTTACTTCGTTGGTTTGACGTACTAGTCAACCCAAAGTTGCCTTTTAATTAAGTTTACTTGTTTGTCCAACTTTTACCTCGTTGGTTCGACGTATTAGTCAACTCGAAGCTTTCTGAATTAAGTTGACTCATTTGTCCAACTCTCACTTCGTTGGTTTGACGTACTAGTCAACCTGAAGTTTCCTTTTAATTAAGTTGACTTGTCTGTCCAACTTTTAATTCATTGGTTCGACGTACTAGTCGACTCGAAGCTTTCTGAATTAAGTTGACTCATTCGTCCAACTCTTACTTCATTGGTTCAACGTACTAGTCGATTCGAAGCTTTCTGAATTAAGTTGACTCATTCGTCCAATTCTTACTTTGTGGTTGATCAAAACATAAATTTATTATATATATCTGACTCGTGTCCTGATTTCTTTTGGCTTGATATGCCGATTGCTCTCTATGGCTGAGTTTTGATCCATTTGTCATGTTTTCCATGCGTAAGATGGTGATTCCGAATTTGTAATTTTATTGATATTCCCTTATAGATATTCTGACCAACCCTAATGGTTATTTTTTTCTTGAGCAGTTACGCTAGATTGAAGAGTGAATTTCTTTGTCTTCCTGATATTTGCTTGATTGATGTCGATCATCGTGTTAAAGGTTTATGTCTTTGTTGTTTTGTCTCGTATAGCCTGTCTTAATTCGCTGGATTTGTTATTGGTTATGCTTTGCTCATTTGTTTTATATGTTATCGTAGCTAATGGACTCGGGGTGCTTTCTGATCTAGTAGCTGAACAATATTGATTTGTCCGATCATGCTCACATCAGCGCCAAGCTGTCCAATCATGCTTACATCAGTGCCAAATTGTCCAATCATGCTCACATCAACGCCAAATTTTCCAATCATGCTCACGTTAGCACCAGGTTCAACACCAATTGCCGAGGTTTGATCGAGTCCTTTGCCGTCAATTTCGTCGTTGGTAATTCGGGTTGGACTTGCATCCGTTGGTCCTTAAATTGTGTTAGTTGATCGATGCAAACTTATAAATGTTCTGTGCATTGGTAAAATGGTTCGTCTGGTCTTGTTAGTACTCATACTTTGATATAAATCATCTCGAGTGGGAAGTATTTATGACTGCTTCTTCAGTTGGGTTGATCGTTTTGTTTCCTCCGGCCATGCAGTATAGAACGTATATTAGTTCTCTAAGTTGTTCTTTTGATACCGTAGCGGTGTCTGCTTTTTCCTTTTACTTGAGTTGTTTATCTGGCATTCCAATGTATTCATCGAGTCGTCCTCTCTTAACCCAATGCTCAATTTCATCTTTTAGATTGTAGCAATTTTCAGTATCACGCCCATGATCCTTATGGAAGGAACAATATTTGCTTTTGTCTCTTATTTTCGGGTCTTCTCTCATCCTGACTGGTCAGTTGATGTCATACCATTTTGCCATATGCTTCAGTATGTTGGCTCGACTAGTTTTCAAGGCCGTGTAGGGTTTGTATGTCTTCTTCATCACACTTGTTACCCGCTCCTGTTGGGGTTGTGCTGACTGCACCTTCCTGGATTCTTGTTAGTTAGATTCAGTTATTCCGTTATTCCGACGCTTATTTGAATGAATGTTATCCTCCCGAGGTTTGTCATCTCGTATTCTTTCCTCCCTCATTTCCCGTTTCCTTGAGTGATTCTCCTTTTCTTGGTCATTTTTCCTCCAGACAGCTTTCATCTCCTCGAGTGAAATGTTCTTTTGGGATGTTTTTAACAGGATCACCATGTTTTTTGGGGGTTCCAAGTTGAGAGCATCGAAAAAGGGGTCTCTTTTCAGCCCGACGGTGAAAGTAAAGTTGGCCATGTCATCGCTACATCCATCGATCATCGTCAGTGAAACGAGTGACGTATTTCTGTATCGTCTCTTCGGGCTTTTGCTTGATATGGAGGAGGTAGTATGGCCTTTTCCTCATCTGCTGACTTTCGATGAATCTTGTGATAAAGGCGGTGGCTAGCGCCTCGAAGGAGTCTATTGACCTCGGTGGTAAGTTGTCGAACCAGTTTATCGCTGTAGAGGTAAGACTAGTCAGAAATGTTTTGCACAAGATTGACTACGTAGTCTCCTTCCTCGCCATCATGTGGTGAAAACGTCTCAAATGACCAGTTGGGTTGGTGGTGCCGTCATACACTTCGAACTTTGGTGGAGTGAACTTTTTTGGCATGGGATCATGAGAGCGTCGGAGAATGGTGGCTTAGCTAGTTCGTACAATATGTTGAGATCCATGACTCCGATTCTGAAAGGGATTTCAGCAGGCGTTCCGTCGCTCTGTGGAGTCTTACCCTGAGGAGGTTCATTGCTCTCAATATTTCCCTGTTGAGGTCCTGCAAGAGCCTCGCCGCTTTCTCGGGTTTGGTTGGTTGAGTTTTGCTGGGGCGGCATTTGGATAGGATCGGCTAACTGAATGCGCTCCTGGGTGAGTTTCTTCAACATCTCTGTCATGTGGTTCATCTTGACCATAAGTTGGTCTACCCAAGGATCCGTGGCGGTGTTGCCGAATGTCTGGGTTGTTCGAGCTATTGCATGCTGTGGATCTTGATTGTCGGGTGCAATTGGCACGATGGTCTGAGCTGCGTCTTGTTCATGAGCTGCTTGTGATACATTGTTGCCAGTAGGAGGGTTATTGTGATCGTTGCTGGTCATTTGTTCTGACAACTTGTCGGTCGTTTATCAGATTTGGGTGAACTTTTTCAGTGTGGATCTTCTCTTAAGAAAGGAAACTTGTCGTTTCCCACAGACGACGCCAAACTGACGCGTCCAAATCTCGTCCTATTGAGAGTTTGAACTACAAAATAGATGTTAGACTACCAAAGACCACCTTTTTGGTTGCTGAAGTCATTCCAATGCTTTAAGTCATCGACTCTGTTTGAATAATGAAATAAATCTGGACAAAACTCAGTTAAAGTTGCATACCTTTGTCGAATGTTCCTTTTACCTTTTATAATGGTCGTGGTTAATTCTCTGCATCAGCATGTGAGGCGCAACGGAAGGAAATGTTTCTCGTAACAGTCTTCTCCTTTATGGAGGTGCGTCCGAGAGAGTAACTCCCTCCATGACTCTTTTCTTGTGTAACGTTTCTTTTCTTTATGAGAGAACTCGTGTTGGACCTGGATGCGGGCATTGATTCATGCGAGCTTGGATCTGGGCTTTGATTACGTCTTCCTTTAATGGGTCATGTTTGGGCCTTTATGATCAGTCTTAACCTTCTTGGGTTTTACAAGTCGGTCCAATAGATGGGACGCCAAATCCTCGTGATGGATGTTTTCTGCGATGCATATGGCTATGATGACGGTCTATTTTGATGTATCATCAACTTGCTTAACATGTTGTGAGATAAACACTCAAAAAACGAAATTTATGTTGCATCTACCAATTTTAACAAGACAAACAACAAAAATTATTGTGAGATGAACTCTCAGAAAGTGTTGCAAGAATGACACATAGAGACATTTTTTTTTGTGATTGACAAGTTTTTGCAGTTCATCTGTTTTTTTTATTATTTTACGTTTCAAAATTTTTACAGTCCAATGTTTTTCTTTTGAACATGCAATAATAGACGTTTTTTAACCACTTTGGAAAGGTTTCAAGAGCAATGCCAACAAAAAATTCAATATAAACAACGAGAAAATGGTAGGCAGAGGGGAAGTCACCACAAACGTTCGGGTCTGAAATTGGATGGTGGTGGGACATGGCAATTGGTGGTGACACTAGGTAGAAATGGTGGATGTACGGCAGCAGAGATTTGGAGAAGTGAGAGGATCAACTTAACAAGGGAAATGAATGGCTATTAGTGGGAATAAACGTTCCTCAATTCAAATACATTCGATTTGAGCGCAGGGGAGAGAAAATGGCGATTCCAGTGATGATGAGTGCTTCAAATTTACCCATCATTCCACAAGGTCAAGGCAGCAAAGATGCAATATATGTAGCGGCTGTGCCTTTAAGAGCAGCAAATGGGCCTGCCCAGTTGTTGATGTCTGCAACTTATTCTCTCAATCTCTGGGATTTGCAACACTACATGGTCCTCATTAGACCCACCTCACCTCTTCACTCTCAGGTTTGCTTGCCTCACCTTTTGTTATCAAGCATTTTTATTCGATTATATTGCTTTATTTTGATTGTGTTTGCTTGAACTCTCACGTGTACTTGTGTGAGACTATCAATTTCTTGATTCCAATTATCGGTCTATAGGGATATTTATATAGTGGGATTCTTTAGTATCTTTAGATCTTTAATCGGGATTTCTAATTTTTGTTTATAATTCAGTTTGGTTTGATTTCAAAGGATAGTTTTGTTAGGAGAGATGGTTTTCGGGGCTCAGATTGAAGGATGGCCTTTTCAGTTATTTCCAGTTTGAAGAGCAAATAATAAATATATAATAGGAGAATCTGATGGTTAAAAAGAAGTATGAAGGTATATGATAATTCGAGTTATTTCATCTCTATGAGAAGTAAAGTAATAGAATCGGTTTCTTTTTGGTAGATGTCTACTCTTTTAATTATGAAGAGAGTGTATCCTTAACTTTCTTAATAATCATTCAAAGAACACCAAGGTGAAGCTAGTTTTTTGGAGAGTGTAACACCCCTACTTTTCCAATAACAATAAATAATTTATGCTTCTAAAATTCAATTGAAATTTGTGTTTTAAAATCTTCTTTTGTTTGACAACTAGTATTTTTCGAAATTCAGTTAACTGTCTTACCATCCGAATCTCGGGACGAGATTCCATTTAATGTGTGAATAATGTAACACCCCTGAATTTCATAAAACTAATTTATTTTATTTTGAATTAAATAAAATAGGGTTACATTTAATTGAATGTGAATTTCAAAATTTAGGGTTTTATTTGGTGAGTTTAGAAGGTGGGTGTTTTCAGAAGTCTAGTGGGGGCGAATAACCACCCACCCTATAAAGAGGAAGAAAACCTCTTTTCTTTTCCCTTTCCTCTTTTTCTCCTTTCTCCTTCCATTCCTTGCGTTTTCTTCGATGGCGGCGATGGGGAATGGCGGATGAAGCGTGGACGTTGGGGTCCAAGGTGTGGCAAGAATTGGAGGAGGATTTTGATGTGGAAAGGGCTAACCAGGCTACTAAGATTATGGAACGAAAGGATGAAGATGTGTGCCCTGCGTCTGTTCATGTAAATGGAGATGCAATCAGTGAGTTATCTTTAAACTTTGAAACCCATTTCATTTATCTCTATGAATTTTAGTTGCACTTGTTAGATTGAATTTTGTGATACCCATTTGATGGAACTTTGAATTGGGGTTTGTGGTTTGGTGTATTAGCTTATTTGAGGGATCCATTTGGTTGGATTCTTGTGATACCCATTTCATGAATTTGCTTCTTTTTTTTAAGTCCCATTGCATGATCTTTGAGTTTTTTTTTTTTTTTTTTTTTTTTTTTTTTATGTTTTGTGTGGATTTTTTTTTTGTTTGATTGAATCTGTTATACCCATTTGATATAAATACGTGTTCATGTGCTAGATTTCGTGGGATCGAAAATAGCAGAGAAAATTTTGGGTAGGATAATTAGGACAGGCCTTAATTTTCTGATTCTTTGGACATTCCTATTGAATGCCTTGGAGAGAATACCATACTACCCTTTAGTTGCAGTTTGCAAAATCAAAACCTGGGACTGAAACAAGTCCAGCATGTGCATTATTATATGCAGATTGCTGTGCCTGTTTCCTTTGCATTGGCATATGGTGCAGGGTTCCCTGTAGAAACACGAACATATTAATTAGTTAATAAGTTTAGGTGTTAAGGTTGCCACTAGTAATCCCTTCCTTGTCTACCTTCTAAAACGAACAGGCGCTCAGCAGAGTGGGGTGTATGAAAAGTGTTATCACTAGCGTTGCTTTTTAGCATTTTGATTTTTGCAATCTCATATTTTGGCCAGGATTGACTATTGATGATTCTGGAGACAACGAGTATCTCCTAATATGGGAGTCAAATTGAACATTGCTTGGGATTTTCTAGGTTGTTTACATATACTTACAGTTCTTTTGGTGTCATCAGGCGAATTTTAAATTTTGAGTGACATGTTCTTTTTATTAGAAATAACGAGGGTCTGCCACAAAAATTTCATTTGTCTTAAACATTTAATCAACACAGTACGACACTCTTAGAATCGTCTTAAATGAAAGATATTGTCGTAAGCCTCATTTTAGTTAAGCAATGTGATTAGGTCAAGGAACTAGAAGTAAAATGAATGTGTAATTGACATTTTGGATGGCCGCCAACTAGACTAAAATAAGAGAGCTCCTTGCCCAATCCTCTTATAAATGTTCATCAGTTTTCCTTGGCCTTCAATTATAGTACCTTGGTGTGGCACTCACCTTTCTGCAGCTACTGAGTTGTTGCATGACATTGTGTACATTCAAAAATGATATATTGGTACTATTATGTTGTTGCAAAAATCCAAGTGGCTGATGCCGGTGATTCAGGCTGATTTTGAACTCCCTCAAATGTAACTATGGTTGATGTGAATTACTTCACTCACATTACCTTGCGAGTGCTCATGGGGACAGACCCGCCCAAAGATATTTAAAGTCTTGAAAGCAAGCACAGCTGAGTTCCCAGCCCTTACTGGGCAGTGTTTCATATGCTGTGCTGCAGTGTCCAGGAAGGTCTATCAACCCCCCTCGTATCCACCCTCATACAACGGAGCTCCTTTTCCTACTCACAGGTTCTCTTGAGGTGGGTAGATACTTAATTCTACCCAATGTAGCCGATTGTCCTAAACCCTTAGCTTGTTTGCAAGCCCCCTATATGGCCTTAAGGAAGAACTGCAAAACACGATTTAAAGAGGCAATGTCACGCCCCGACATTCAGCAGGCGTCTTGTAGTTGGACTGATTTTGTGTAGGTTTCGACAAGGGTTTTGATTTCGGTTTTGAGTAAGTACAGTATCATGCTATATACCAAAAGTTTTCTGTTTGAGACTAGTTTTTAAAGGATCTTACGGTATCATAATCTGAGTTATGTATAGAAGATATACTCATTTTAGTGACAATAGGTAAATCAGCTGAAAGCTGACAGATGGCCTGCTTTGTTTGTAAAATATGTATTGTTATAGACATAATCATGGGGTATGCCTTATATGGTTAGAAACCACTTGGTGTCTACTTTCCTTTGCCCCAAACGGTATGCAATTTGGGGTTCTAACGTGAGAGTTATGTACATTTGAGTGATGATTGGTCAAGCTATCCGGTTAGGACAGCTTGTTCATTTCGGTGTTGTTGGCAAGGTTATTTGTTTGACTGTTTTGGGATGGGAACATAGTTGTTTAGGGTTTGCCTTAGGGTGTCTTGAGTTGCATTTGATGTAAAGAAAAATATTGTTTGGAGCCGAATGAGGCTGGTTACTTTGGTGTAAGTTAGTGTTCACCCATGATTGTCATGCACTTTCATGTTTGTGTTGAAATTGTCTTTTTGGAGATTGCAAGTTTTGGCTTTTGAATAGTTGTTTGAAAAGGGTATTTCCCCCCTTTTTAGTTAGACCTGACATAGTTTGGCAAACCATGCTAGCTTATTGTTTGGGTACTTTAGGACAAGATTTAGTAGAACAAGAGGAAATTGGATTGGTGGGTTTGAAACTGCAGATAATTATTAGTGAGTTTAGGTATAGTTTTTGGATTTTGATTTTGGGTTTGGGTTTGATTAGTGGCGAAACTGGGTGCTCTTGATATCGGGTTGGTTGCTCTTCTTCTATTTTGTTTCTATTATGTGCATTTGTACACAAACAAGGGTGAAGTTATACTTATTAAGGGAAAATTAGGTTCAAGGCTTTTGTTAAAGACAAGAAAGAATACTATGGAAATTACTTGTAATACATTTGAATAGTTTGTATTTTTGGTTTCTTAGGAAGTATAATTAGATAATATAATTCAAGTTTGGGGTTATCAATAGTGACCTTTCATGGAGTTTATTAGAAACATAACTCAATTGTATTATGTTTTGCTTAATTGAATGTCATATTTCTTATTAAGGCACTGTAAGCTAAGTTAGCTCACACAAAAATTAGTGTTTAAGAAAGGCTATTAGATATGGATTTGTTTGGCTTGTTTAAACTACATTTATTATAAGTTAATAGTGATGCTTGAGATGTGAATGGTTGATGAATATTAATGCATTGTGATAAATTTGGAGATTTGTATTATTATGCCTATTGACTTGTTTATGCATTATAAAGAATTTGGATATTTGAATCAAGGAGTGACTTGATTGCCATGTTGTTATAGAGCATGAATAATGAATATGCTATGTTTTCCCAAAAAATGTGGGTGGATACGATTGTGAATCGATTTATGTATGACAAAATGTCATTGTGGAGAAATTCAGAATTATCAAAAATAAATGATATTGGTAAACCTTGATTTCTGAAACTATAAACCACTTGGACTTGTATCTTAGAACTACCACACCTCTTTTGTTTATTATTTCCCCTCTCTTACTAGAGAAACTAAATGACCAGAGGGTCGTCTTGCGGAGTTGGGGCACCCATTTCTTACTAGAGAAACTAAAATAACCTTCGGGTTAGTCTTGCGAAAATGAGGTGAATTGTTATGCCTAAGATAGGCTTTGATATTTATCCGTCAAAAATGTGACGTGAGTTTATGCGCATTGATAGCCCAATAGTGGCTTTTGGTACTCGTATAGTTAGGGGTATCCGCGATGCATGCCTGTATATGATGTCCCCACTTAATTGGGATGATGATATGATGGCCTCGATGAGGAACTAAATTCTTGGAACTGTGTTTTCTTGCATCACACTTTGGCCTCGTTAAGGAACTACTTGTTGGTGTGTTTGTGAATTGTTTATGTTTAGCTTGACGTTTATCACGTGCGATTTTATTGATTTTGGGATGAAGATTTCTCACACCAGCTTTATTGCTGACTCAAGTGAGCTTTTGCTTCTTGGGTACATTCCTTTGGTAATGTAGCCAATTAGCCTTTCAGGTTTAGAGACTTTTGAGCAGCGTTACGGGAGTTCCGCTAGTGGGGCTAGCGACGTTAGTTTTTCCTGGTTAGAGTTTTGTTAAAAATTTTAGTTTGTTCCTATTTTCTAAACTATATTTTTGTCATTGATGCTAAATGTTTCTGTTGTTATTGAATTTCACGTCCCGAGTTTTGGGGAAACGGATAATCCTACGTGGATTTTAGGATTTTCGTTTTTCTTCGAAAATCGGGGCGTGACAAAATAATAAATATATAATAGGAGAAACTGATGGTTAAAAAGAAGTATGAAGGTATATGATAATTCGAGTTATTTCATCTCTTTGAGAAGTAAAGTAATAGAATCGGTTTCTTTTTGGTAGACGTCTACTCTTTCAATTATGAAGAGAGTGTATCCTTAACTTTCTTAATAATCATTCAAAGAACACCAAGGTGAAGCTAGTTTTTTGGAGGTGGAGTTCAGTTACTCCGAAGGAAAATGACGAGCAATATATAGTTGAGGTTGGGGGTGGGCAATGTCGGTTCGGTTTGGTTTTGAGCCCCGAACCGATTTCATTCAGTTTGCCCAAAACTCAAACTGAAATCGAATTTTGTATTTGAAAACCGATGAACTTGGTTGAACCGAATTTCGGGTCGGTCCGGTATGGTTGTGCCGAAATTTCGAGCTCAAGCACTTGAAAGACTTTCATTAAAATATGCCCAATTTTTTTTACAGACCCAATTTTTAGCCCAAAATTGAAAACTGAGAGAGAAGGGGGTGATTCAGTGCAACAGGGTGCACTGTAGTGCAATTGTTGCACTAATCAGGTATTGACACCTACCTATTATTTATTTATATATATCTAATTAATCATTCGGTTCGGTTATTATTCGGTCGGTTCAAAATCGTAGACCGATTTTGAACCGTTTATAACCGGTTCGGTCGGTTAACTGAATTTAAATCGGTTTTTGCCCACCCCTAGTTGAGGTCATTAAATAGTGGGGACACCAGGTGGTGCTAAAAAACACTTGAACCCATGTTTTCTAGTCATTACTTCAATGGAATCTATTGCCTAGCTTGGTATGGTCTTGCCCTTTCTAAGCTAGTAAATTGGCTACCTTTGATTGAGCAGATTAGGGGTGGGCACGAGACGGGGTGGACCTCATCTCTATCCCATCCCGTTTGTTCGTGATCAGGACGAGATAGACCTCATCCCATCCCGTTTGTTCGGGATCAGGACGAGATAGACCTCATCCCATCCCAAACAGGTTCGGGACGGGATGGGTTGAATATATACTAAATAGTCTTCCAATGAAGAATAACACAAAAAATTTATCTCACATTGCTCACACATCAATAATGTCTAAATTATGTGCACATAACTTTCATCATAACAATATAAAATGTCATAAAATTTCATCTCACATTGCTCCTAATTGTATCTTGTATGAATGACATAAGTTCTCAAGTTGTCTTAATATAAGTTAAAATATGAAAAGTATTGCTCATTGACCAACTTTATTTCCAACTACATAACTCATAATGCAAAACTAAACTAAACCATCATTTGCCTTTACTTTCTACAAGAATAATTGTCCAATAACCAATCTAAATATGTGAAAAAACATGAATTTTCATGTGTTATGTTTGACCTAAAATTTTCAAACTAAAGTTTCTATCTAAACAAAGAGTACCAAATCATGCAAGTTTTCAAATAATAGATGTTTTGATTTAATTTCAACACATCCTAAACTTTCCTTTAGAAGAGTAGTTTGATGAAAATTAATAACAATAAATATTAAATAAATAAGTTCAGGACGGAACGGAATGGGAGAAATTGAAAATCTCCGTCCCGATGCCATCCTACTCTAGATCGGGATGAGATGAGTTTGATCAATCCCAAAAGGATCGAAACAATCGAGACATGATGGGACGGGACTGGGACGTGATCGGAATCGCAGGATGGGATGCCCATCCCTAGAGCAGATTGTAACTATTTCGGTGATGTGCCTGTATGGATGTTCCCCAGGGCCGGTCCTGACATTTCAGGTGCCTAGGGCGAAGTCTTCAAAGGGTGCCCCTTTACATAGCAATTTAAAAAAATATAATAATAATAATAATAACAACAATAATAAATTATTTTTTCAACATTATCGTAGGGAACCAATCATTTATACGGTAGACAAAAGGTGTATATATACATATATTTCATCTCACCATTCCCTACATTGGGGGGATGAAACCTAGCCCACTTACAGGATCAAAAAATAGAAATACGAATATACATCAACAAAATAAACATTAATAGAAAAGTATCATTGCAAACATACCCTTCTAGTAGTTCTCAATGCAAAGTCATTCATTAACTCGGTATAGTCAAGCTATTTCAACCTTAAACAACTTCTTTTTGCAGAGGCTGTTGTAACAGGTATTGTCAACAAAATTCTGTGAGCAACCTATGCATTCGGAAAACAACCATCTCTTAACTTCAAATGATTCACACTTTGACGACATTTTTTGTATCTTTTGGCAAACTTTCTCCCAAGATTTTTTATTTTGAAAATAAATCATTCCTATCGATATCAAAAACTCCATCATGCTTTAAAACCATCTCAAGGTTCTTACAACAAGCTCTAAAGTGGCATCATCACACTTTAACCTCTTTACATCAAACATAAATCTAAATATTTGTCAATTGTTACTTCTGAAATTGTTCAAACCTACTCATGAGTGAAGGAAGAACTTGATCGACTATGAATAGGAAGTAATCGACTCTGAAGGATTCTTGGGCTGACTGTGGTGTTTCATCGCTAACGTTTTTATCAAACTGCTTCTTTCTACAAATTATACGTTTCACAGAAAAATAGGTACAAAATGCATCTTAGCTGCAAGTTCTTTTACTTCAACCATGGACTCTTCAAAGCCTGTTTTCTAGATTGTTCAAAAAGGAGATGAGACCTTTCAGATCCGCTATGGCAACATCGATATGCATGTCTTTATTTTGAAGGGCTTTGCTAATAATGTTGGTTGCATGCAATATCTTGTGCCATATAATCATGCTTAGCAAGAACTCAAAATTCCCAAACTCCATGCTCTACCAGAGATCCAGCCTCACTCGCTATTTTCGCGTTTTATCTTTTTCTGCCAAGAGAGGGATTAGGAGTGAAACCAAGGTGTTGAAAGCTAAACCCCTTTGAAGTTGGAATCCAAAGATTGAAGAAGTGGCTGATGATACATGATGTTGCTCGGTGCTTTGGTAGTCTCCGTCTTTGACTCTAGTGCGATTTGCATCTAACCAAAACACACAGTCAAACACGTTTGGGAAGGGAACGTGAAGTATATTAAGCATATATATCCCCTGGACATGTTGTGCCCCGGTACTGATATTCCCTGTCATCATTTGAATCATTTTTATAATCTCCATTTCCAGGTACAGGACTAGAGCTTATATGATATTGAAATCCTGAATTATGGGTTTCGAGCAAAAATTTTGTTTGAATTTTAGTTTGCAAGTTGTCCGAGCTGCCTAATTTCAATTGCGGCTTAGAAAGTTGCCTGTTGGCTTGAATCTTAATTTTTTTTTTAATGAATATTAAATAGGAGACAAATGCCAGGGTTTTGTGTTTGAATTGTTGGAGATGTGACTCTATTTGAGCGCGCAAGTTAGTTCCACATGGGTTAAGGAGTCATGTTGAAGCTAATAAGCCTAGGACATATCTTTCTCTAGCAACGATACCTTTTGAGATAAAACCTTACACCCGGAGGCACAAACTTTGAGTATATGTTTAAATTGGGGTTAATTTCATTGCTTTATGTGTGGTGGGACATGTCTGAGAGCCAGCAGTTACCCCTAGACCCAACAATCGCTATCAACGCCCATGGTTCAAGGTGAGCTTGGCATGTTGGAGACAGTATCATTGCTTTGTATTGTGTAGTGGACATTTCAGGAGGCCAACAATCTAATGTGCACGATGTGTGGTGGTGCCAGGGGGTTTTGCTGCGTTCACCCTTGGACCCAACAAGTGGTATCACTGCCCATGGTTTGGGTTGGGCTTGACGAGTTGGGGTGCAAGATAGGCACGTTGACACGGAGCTTATTCGGGTAGAGGCTTTGTTGAACATGAACGTGGGGTTCGAGAGAATAAGGGATTGAGAGCTGGTGTTTTGAAGGATTCCTTTTTATGGGTTGCCACCTTAGTCCAATTCAATTTTTATAGTTCTGGAATTAGTGTTATCCTTAGAATGTGGTACTAGTGTAGTGTTAGTGTTTTACGCGCCCTTCACTGTGCAAGTGGGATTGAGGCTCCAATCTCCTATAATGCCTATATGCATGGCAGGTATTTAACTGATAATTAGCAAGAAACAGACATCATGCTTATGTGATCCCATGTTATAGAACTAGTTTGTGGGCGTTGACCCTGATATATAGGATTCAGCCAATCTAGGTCTAAAAGACTAAAACTGATTGAGATAGTTTCTTATTTTTTATGAATCATGGAGATTTAATTTTGACTGGGTTATGTGAGTTCCGGTTACTAAAAGGTATGGTCTTATGGACAAAAGCTAATTTGTGCTCAGGTAGGTATATTGCACTCTTCTGATGTTAAACCAGAACTACAAATCTTAGAAGGATCATCCTTTGTGAATCTTATGTTACTTCCAATTTGATTGAACAAATGTTAACTATTAATGAGTTCTTAAAGAGTTAATGAGTCACTAGGTTCAGTAATCATTAATCCTTGCAAATTTTCAATGTTTCATTCTGATTAGTTAGAGATTCTCCCAATAAATAAATCTAAGTTGGATGAGGAGAGGAGAGGAGATAATTTCCCTTTTAGATTTTATGGATGAGGGAATGAGAGTGGACTTTTCGTAGAAAGATAAAAACGGAATATAGTATTAGGGGTATAGTTATCAAAGCGTTTATCATATCGTGTACCAGAAACCTAAATTTAAGACATGTATCGTAACTATCATGTATCGCTAAGATATGGTGCAAAAATAAATGTAAAAAATATATATTATATATTTATGCATATACAGAGGCACAGATAAGACATATTCAAGCAAGGAGGTCCTAAAACACTTCCATTGATACATCATATATGACTTGTGTATCACATATAGCAAGCTATTGCCAATCATCCATCCATTCATTCAAGTCACTCGTACGAGGACAATACATCTTCGTGTCATCCTATAGGTCTATCATAAGATATGTATGTAACGTATCGATGAGGCTTACATCTGATGCATATTGAGTATTTGTAAGATACTGATAGCTATGATTGGGGGTAGTGGTTATTTTTTGTCAAACATTTTTTTTATTAAAAAAACCATCTATCTCAGCCCTTCCAATGACCATGGGAAGGGTGAATGCTCTTGACATAGGTGTATGCTCTTCTCATGGGCGTGGGGAGGGCTGAGGTGGTTTTTAAAAGTCAGTCGATCCTTCATTGTTGTTCTCCAAATTTCAATGTATATGGTACCCACTGTGAGGTTTTGTTTTACCCTATATTTAGGGAACTCCCCTAAGATCTCATTGTACAGTACTCACTTTGGATGCTCTTATTCCTTGTAGTTTGTTGGGGAGTTTACAACTGGAACTTGTGTTGCACCTTGTTTCAGGTTATGTTAAAGGAAACTCATAAGATAAAATTTTATTGAGTTCAGTGGATGATCAGATATAGATTACATTTGTAAGTTAAGGTGTGAGATATCTTAAGTTGAAGAATTGTGCATATTCTGATCCTGATCAGGTTACTTCATTGTAAGATACTTAGCTTTTTCTTTTTTTGCTGTAAATTAAAAATTTTCCCTTATGTAGGCCTTTGCTTTTGACTTTCAACCTCAAGATCCTGAAAACATATCTGTGGCACTTGCAGTCTTATCCGGTAGAAGAGTGCCAGGTGAATCTATTTTGAAAATCCAAATTTTGACGAATGATCTTTGCATCATTAATTGGGAACTCATGTGAAGATGGAAAATTATATTTGATTTCTTAATTTCTGAACCATTTTATGCTAAAAGCTACTAATGCGTTTACCAGGGACATAGCTTAGCAATATTTTTTTATTATTAATTATTCCTTTTGCTGAGACATTTGCTTAAGTGTATGGATTACGATATGGATATTTTTCTTGCTTTGAGGCATATTCTGTCTCATCATTTTTCCCCGTAGCAAGAATTGGCATCCTGGTATTTGAATCTCTCCATTCTTTACTCCTTTGGCATCTTGATAAATAATCTGTTCAGTTATGTTGTTCTTTTAATGCAACTGCCTGTTAGTATTATTATTTCTTAAGATTTATACATCTTCATTCCTTCCTATCAACGAGTATTCCAAAATAAGTATCTGATATCCCCTTTGTCATTATACTTTGAAAGGAGTTGTTCTTGTTAGGAAGCTGACAAAGCTACCCAAAAAGAAATGTTGGTTTGTTGGGTTCTCCCAAGTGGACGCTGTGGACATAACAAAAAGATTCAATGAGTGCTGGCAAACTGATCTGAAAGTTGGCCAACACGACTGCCGCAATTACACCAATGGTGACATCTATATGCTTTATGAATCTTATGTTTACATCTGTTTAAGCTGAGATGCACGTCTTTGATTAATTTCTTTTCTTGCATGCTCCTGCATATGAAATTTATTTTCCTTTGACTTTGTCTTGGTTACTAAATCTTGGCTACCTTGTCACCTTGAAGGATTGGTTGAATACCTGACGGGTGAGAAATATGTGTTGGAGCGTTTGAGAAAAGGTGTAGATTCTTAGTGGTTCACATTACATTTTTTGCATGCATGCTTGAGTCAACATATCAACCCATATGTTTTAACTTCACCAGATCATTCATAAATGTAATATCGATTTTCTATTTTAATCTATTACTACTCTGCTATCGAACAACCCATCTATGTCTTGTATTATTACATATGAAGGGCACGCTTGTTTATGGTGTTTGAAAAAGATACATTCAGTTCATGTTATTGTTTCATTTCTTGATCAGACCACACATAAGCTAACATGATTCATCATGTTACTTGGCCTGTTGCAGTGCAGCAGAGTTGGTGCTCCCGCACTTGCCCACTAAGAGGAATGATCAGGCTCTAGAGTCTTTTGTACTGACTAGTTACTTTTGCCTCATATTAGAAAAGTAATGGTGGCTAGCACTTGTTATTTGTGCTAATTGCTAACTATCAACCAGAGTGCTTAACACCTAAATAAGAAACTAATCACTTCTGAAACTAACTGCTTACCATTCTAGGTCATAGGTTTGGTGTCCCATTCTTCCTTGGTGTATTGTACGGCACACAGGACTTCAGCGACACCGTCCTCCCTTTAAGATCAAGGACTTCTGATATTAGCTGACTAGCTGTGTTTCAACTCGTCATCATTTAGTTCATAATTATTGAAGGCATTGTCATTTGATATGACTTCGATATGCTCATTGTTCATCCTCTCATTCACTTTTCTGTAAATAATGCATACTCTAAACCTTTGCTTTTATTTAGCACCCTTATGCGACCTTGCATACTGTAAGACAGTCAACTAGGCAAAGAGACTCTTTTAGCTTATTGAGATGTATGAGATCATTCCTATAAACACATTTTTTAGTATTTTGTGATTATAAGTTGTTCCTCCTTATATTAAACAAGAGAACATGGTTTTCCATAAACATGGAGTGTCTTCCTATTGAGGCCTCCATTCAGGACTATGATTTTCACCAAGAACTTTTCCATGATAGGTGCATAAAGCGTGTGTTTTGCCCTTGGAAACACAAGCAGAAGAGACATGATTCACATTCCTTAGTTGAAGGACCAAGTCTGAACCCCCCAATTACTATGTATGTCTTCTATCCTGGGGAGTTGAGAGTACTTGGGGGTGAGATAAACAACATCCATCTATTTTAAATTTACATGAGTCAAACTGGGAATCGTTCGAGATTGGGTTAATTACTTAATTGCAAGAACACTACAAAAAAATGCTTAATAGCTACAAATATTAGAGACGGTAGTCTGATTCCGTCTTTAATTAAAATATTTGCGACGGCAAAATACCGTCACTAATGCTTTTGGTAGCTGACCAAGACCATAATCATAAAAACTGTGCTTGTGACGGGAAAATCGTGGCTAAATTTAGAACCCTAATTAAAGCATTTGCGACGACATCTTAGTTGTCGCCAAGTTTTACAAATAAAAACTGGTTGCTACGGTATAAGCCGTTCCCACTACATAAAAATTGTGTTTGTGTCGGAAAAACCGTGGCTAAATTCAGAACAAACCGTAGCTAATTAAAACATTTGCGACGGCATATTAGCTGTGACTAAGTTTTACAAATAAAAACTGGCTACGGTATAAGTCGTCCCCACTACATAAAAATTGTGCTTGTGACGGGAAAATCGTGGCTAAATTCAGAAAAAATCGTAGCTAATTCAAACATTTGGGACGATGTATTAGCTGTCGCTAAGTTTTACAAATAAAATTTGGTTGCTACAGTATAAGCTGTCCTTGATGGAATTTTTTTGAAAAAAAATATATATACACAAAAAACATTTGGGGCGGTATATTAGTTGTCACTAAGTTTTACAAATAAAAATTGGTTGCTATGGTATAAGCCGTCCCTATTAGATTTTTTTGAAAAAAATATATATATACAGAAAACATTTGGGACAGTATATTAGCCGTCCCTAATTTTGCTTTTGGTATCAATCTATAGGATAATCCAATGGATGCGATTTGATCTAATCTTTGTTGTGATCAACGGATGAGGATAATCTAAAGGAGGAGCCCTAATTTTTGCTCTTTTTCTTTGTTTCTCTTTAGAATCAGAGAAGAAGAAGCCGAGAAGGAGCTAAAGGAAGAAGGAGAAGAAGAAGAGGAAGAGGACAATTCAGGCGAAGAAGAAGCAAGAAGGAGGAGGATGACTCTCGACTGCGTGACCTCAACAATAAGTCCTTCTTTCCTTCTGCTCTTTCTTCCTTCCTTCTTCTGAGTTCTGGCTTCTGCTCTGCTCTTCAGTTCTTCTTTCAAACCATCTTCAAGACACGCGACGTCGCGGACTCGCGACTGCTCTCGACTGGTGTCTGTCGAAAAACGAAATTGAAAAAAAAATTACATCTTAAATTCTTAATTATCTACATAATCTACTGAAATTGGATCATTCCCAACAAAATATGTAATCCTGTCTTACCTACATAAGACTTGGATCATAATCTACTGTGTGCTTTCCTTTTCTTAGTTTACAGAGTATGACATTCTTTTCTTGTTTCTGATACATATCGTGTGTATTTTAAGATGTGATATCCATGGATGGTCACATTCTCTCGACTGGTGTCTAAGAATATGGCATGATACTGCATAACACTGTGATCCATTGACAGAGTAATTATTATCATACAAGGAAAAAATCTGAAGTTCTTGTTGAGAAGTTATCAATATCATAATCCAAAGCAACAAAAAAGGCCCAAACTACATTTATTATTACAACAGTAAAAGATTGTATTAGTTTTTAAACTACATATTGTGCACCTTACTGGTTCTATGAAAATTGGTATTAGCACAGCAACTTGATGGATGCAGGTAAAATATGAAAGTTCCTTGGAAGAAACCCTAGATATTCAGTTGGATTGAACAAAGATACTATGACTACACTCAGTTTCATTCACATAAGCATTCAATTCAAAAAATTGTGCTTGCTCTGTAACATGTTCGATGATCACTTTTTTTAAATTTTTTTTTTTATACAGAGTATGGTATCCTGATGACGAATGGTTTTTTTTTATACTTACTGTAACTTACACATTTTGATTATATATTTTAATCTTTGCAGATGAGACCGCGGAAGAGTAGAGAGTTGTTTGGGATTGTATTTTTTGTGATGGACAAGTTATTGATTATACGAACAAGGTTAGTGTATTAGTCATCATTTACGGTGAAAATTAATATAATTGTGTTCAAGTTTGAAAGATTTCTTGTAAATGACAAAAAAAAAGGTAATGAGAAATCTGAAAATTAATAGAAAGAACTAATTCCATTAAAAAAAATGAATTTTCATTAGTAATTTTTTTTAACTACAGCAAGTTAGTGTTAGCAACGGCAAATACCGTCTCTATTTTGGCCAACTTAGCAACGGTTTGAAACTGTCTCCAAATAGCCACGGCAAATGTCGTCGCTATTTTGTCAATTTGATACAGCCTTAACAACGGTTTGAAGCTGTCGTCAAATAGCCACGACAAATGCTGTTGCTATTTTGTCAATTTGATACAGCCTTAGCAACGGTTTGAAGCCATCACCAAATAGCCATGGCAAATGCCGTCGCTATTTTGTCAATTTGCGACAACCTTAGCCGTCTCAAACATTTTAAAAGCCGTCGTCATTGTTGCTGTCTCAAATAAAACCTTGGAATTCAAATTTGTTTAGCGATGGAGTTTTTGCAACTTAGCGACGGTTATAAACCGTTGCCAATTAGTTACGGAATAGTACACCGCTGCTATTATATTTGAGCGACAATTCAAATAGCTACGGTATTGCGACGGTCATTTAGCTATTGCTAATTCAATTTAGCTACGCTTTTTTTATACTTAGCAACGGTAAAACGTTGTTGCTGAATTTACTTTTTTTTGTAGTGGAAGCAAGCATTGAGCAACTAAAACTGTAACAAAAAAGAGTTAAAAACAGCATCAAACTACTTCAACACTGGATGAAGCTTTGCCATTGGCAATTCCCGAGTTCTAGACAAATGAATTGTCCCTCCTCTAAGAGCCAGTAGAACCCATATTATATCTTCTGAGGCATCCAAAATCATACATATGTATTTCCAGTATTGATTTGAACACAAAAGAGTTTTTGACATGGCTTTCATCTTTGCTTCAAAACTAGAGAATACTCATCTGATGATCCATCCCTTATTCTAAGTTGCTATTATGTCCTAGGCATCAGTCAGTAAGTAGCCAAAACTACCTTGGTTTTGCCTCCTGTTGAATGAAGCATCACAAAGAGTTCTAAGATGATTAGACGGGAATTTAGATTGCGAGATCCTGCATTCTGATGATGCATGACTGGGCTCTGTAGTCATTAGTTTCACTATCTGTGGTTTGAAGAAGTATAATTTGAATTCAAGTTCTGTTCAAAACATACCTCTGCAGTCAACAATTTCTTGTTTGTATTGTACTTCTAACCACTATCAGTCGTTTACAATCCATCCATAATGTTTTCAGTTCTTAGTCTTTAGTTCTATTTTTATGTCTAATTATTTTTTAGAAATTACAATATTATAGAGCTTTATGAATGATCTCAGTTCTGTTAGTTATAGAATACGACTTCTGTCATTCATGTTTCTTAGTTTATGGTCAAGCCTGTTGTAATGATCGAAACACTATTGTCAACTTAAAAAATAATGAATATAAATTTATAAACTGCTATTGACAAAGAAATGTGATTCAGTGAACTTCAGACTGAATTATGAGTTGACCAATATTTTTAAACAGACCTATTAAATTGTTGAGATGTAGATTGATTGGCTGTAGAAGGACACACCAGTTGCATTTATTATCCCAAGCATGTTTCTATGCGTTGTGATGATCTAATCACTACATCAAATTGGCATTTTTGTAACAATCCTCAAAACAGTAACACTTTTGACCTATAACAATCCACAAAGCAATTTTACATATTTTCATAAACAAATGATACGATACAATAATTGTATCACTATGAATAGTACAGTTCTACAAGTGATACTATTCATGGTGATTTAATTTATTGTATCACTTTTTTTGTGTAATTGTTTTTCATTTTTTGACTAAATTTAGTTTTAACTTGAAATTATTGTATCAATTTTTTTGTGTAATTGTTTTTCATTTTTTTGACTAAATTTAGTTTTAACTTGAAATTGTTTGGTGGATTGTAACAACTCAAAAGTGTTACTGTTTGGGAGTTGTTACAAATATGCCAATTTGGTTTATAATTTGATTGCTCGAGTACAATGATCGGAAACAATTAATTCCATTTCTTTGTGCAGTTTGAAACAAATACATTGAAACTATTTTAGTTCTCCCACTGTTTCATTTCCTGCTGCAGACGGACTTAATGAAACTCTGTTACGGTTTGATAGTTATTATTTTCTTGTATGACTATTTATGATCACACATATGTTATTGAAGTGTTCAGTTCTAACATTGTTAATTAGGACTTAAATTGAAAGGTACAAAGTTTTTATTGCTAGGCTTCACTGTCTTTCGTTCAGTAATCAAAGAGCAACATCGACAAAGATCGACTTCCTGATTCAAATGTTCACTTGTTACATATAAGGAGAAAACTCTCAAATCTTTGTCTCATAATCAAACCTTACTAATGTAAGTGTTACCCTGTAAACAAAACCACACCTGAAATTTGACCAATTTGCCGTGGCACCATGTCAGAGAGTTTGAGATTCCCTTGTTCTTCCACGCAAGTTATGATTGAAAATCATAGGCCTTTAGTGAGACCAGGCTCCCCCTGAAGCTGATGACATCTGATACTGTGGTATCAGGGTCACCTGATCTATGGACATATCTCACCTTACCAGTCTTGGGATCGTAATAATAGTACTCATCGTCAAGTCTAGTGAAGAAAATTTCACCACCTTCTACGAGGCCAATGACTGTGACATGCCTGTTGTCTGGCTCCCCAAGAGGAGCTTCGAGACCAATGCTGCATTCTTTAACCCATTGCTTCTTTACACAATCCTTCAACACCCATATCTCAATACTCGTCGTAAAAGAATAGTCCACCACTGCTAGACACCTCTTTAGCTCAATGAGGCTCATCAAATCTTTACGGGAAGTATTTTCCGGATAGTTCATGATTCCAAATTCTTCCTTCCCCACGTCAAATGAAATGATGTGATTCTTCATCTCGTTGTAAACAAAACCAGGAACAATCTTCCAATACATGATCCCTTTTGCATACACGGGTCTTCCATATACCGGATAAGGAAGCTTATCAAGAGAAACTCTCCATGTATTACTGCCCAGAGTGTATATACTGCACTCCACAGAACCAACAGAAACATGAACAACCTTGTATTCTTTGGTTTCAGGACTGAATCCCAGTCCATATATTGAAGTTGAACCTGGTGTAATTGTGGGTGAAATTGTTAGAGTCTCTTTGTTGAATGGATTACATATAAGTATCTCATTCTTATGAGAAATACAAAGCAAACCACTGCAAGAATTCTCTAGAAAAAACTTGTCAGAAATCTGTAATTCCATGACTGCAGTGTTATTTGGCTTGAGCTTCCTTTCATCCCTTTTAGTCGGATAAACTTTAATGGAATGACGACTCCGACCATGCCGCATAAGAAGTAAAAGACTTGGTTCTTGGGCTGCAGCTACACTTAGATGCATGTCAGCAACTGATGGGTGGCCAATGGTGTTACACCAAAATTTTGACACAGACTTGCATTGGGCTAGAAGCTTAATGGGAAGTCTTGGAACGATGTTGAAAACGACATCGTCGGGGAGTCCGTCCATATTGCTGCTGCTGCTGCTGTTGCTGCTTTGGGTGAAGGTTAGATGGCCTAAGTTCTTCAATTGGGGTTTGATGGAGATAATATTGAGAGAATGGGTAGTTGGGCATCTTCCCTTCTTATTTTTCTGTTGTGGTGGTGAGCTTAACAAGGAAAACGTTCAGTTGTTTGTTTGTTTGTAGGAAGGAAATCAACCTACCTTCTCTCCTAGTTGGATTTGAAGTATCATAACTTTGTTTTTTTAGAAACAATGGAAGGGTTTGTTTGTATTATTATTTGTTTGGTTTGCCTTGAATTCCAAGTTTTAAGTTTTAGGTTTTAGAATTTCAAAATTTTGCAGTTTTTTTTTTTCTATAACTTCTCCAAAATACCTATCTTAAATGATAGAATTCTCTAAATATAAAATTGTAAAATTTTGTTGAAATCTTGCTAAGAATAAAATCTTGTTGAAATCAATATTGCACGTGACTAATTTTCCTGTCAGAATACTCGGCACAGACTGGTTTTAGTTAGGGCTGCAACTCGCAGGGGCGGACCTAAAGGATTGCTCACTCTGGTTGTACCCTGGGTGAGATTTTATGAAATCTTTATCAGTAGTTCAATTAACACAATCTAACTGGCGAGGAAACCAGCTAGGGAGGGGGTGGCAACCCTCCATCTCGCTCGGGATGCATGAAGGGGATGCAAGGCACACATCCCGAGCGAGATGGAGGATTGCCACCCCTCTCTCTCTGGTTTCCTCGCCCCTTAGAATTTCTGCAAATTCATATGCTCCTTAATCTCAGCCAACCAAATAAAATAATTACTCAACAATCAGATTTTAAATAGGACAATAACATTAACTTGTCAAGGAGTTAGTCTTGGCAGTCACGTTTGGCACCTATTTTTTCTTGTCATGTTTCGGCTTTTTTATATTTTTACCCTTTCTTTTTAAAAACACAATTTTAAACATCATTTATAGAAGGGGTAGAAGTATAAAAAGCCCAAAAAATTGGCTGCCAACCCTGATGGCCTAGAATTGTTGCTTGTCAAGATATGTAGCACTAGATCATTGCCTTTGGTTATTTTCCCATCAAAGTTTTTAAATTCAACTAAAAACACTCATCCCCATCAAACTTCTCCAATTCTCCTTGAACTTAGGAAAGAATTACTATCATTAGGGGGATGAGATAGACCTCATCAGATTTCATTCCGTTGCTTAATTTTCGAAATGAGATATACATTATCCTAACCTCATCTCATCTCAAACGGGCTCGGGAACTGGATGGGATGAGCATAGGGTGATTGTTTATATGTTTTGAAATAATATATTTTTGGGTAGGATTTCAAACAACTACTATGGAAGAATCATACTATACACCCATGTGTATAACCCCATGAAACCAATTCTTGATGGTTGAAGCCATTGCTTATGTGATCTTCATCTGCATGTTTAAAGTTTAAAAAAAAAAAAAAAAAAAAACTTGTGCTTTAGTCAATCATGTTTCTTATTTTATTGATGACAAGATCAAATTTTGATCGGTTCTTCGAGAAAACAAAAATCATAATTACAGTACATGATGAGGTTTGCGAATTTAAATTAATATAAGAAAAATATCACTCATCATGTGACTCAAGCCCATTTCAGTCTTGGAATTGGGCTTTCAATTCGTGAAGTGCCTCAAACTGAGGATGGTACAGTGAGAGTCATGCATGAGTTTATCAATCAATCATGAACTTTTTTATTTTTATTTTATTTTATTTTAAAAATTTATTATTATTAATCATGAACTTAATTACAAGTAAATTGGTAAGCAAATATAATATTTGAATCGACACAGAAGAGTAACAATTCCTTTTTGACTTCGAACAAAAATGACATTATTTGAATTTGTTTAGTTCATTCATGACATAGTAGATTTAATTTGTGCTATCAATATAGCACTCTTGTTACAATATAGGGAAAATTGGGTCATTTATCCTTTTTTTTTTTTTTTTTTTTTTTATTAATCCATGTCCGAAGGCTACATGATTAACTCTATAGGGTTACTTTTGCTTCATTCCAGTCCATTTAAAAAGCTACATTCAATACCCAAAGACTTATCAACAATGGAGCATACATGTTCCTAATAATCGGACAAAAACTTATAAAATACTAACTAAGACATACAATATAGGATCCTTATTATTATGTCACTGAAAAATAAGATAGTTTCCAATATAAACATAATAAGCAAAATCGGACATCTTTTAAGCTGTAGTAGATACGTATAGAAAACATTAAAGCAGAATTCAACATACTATATGATCAACATTTGGTTCTAATGTACATTTGCCCCATCTTTCTGTACCAAGCTACCGACTAAATGTCAAATAGGTCGAAACCAATTGTATCATCATGCATCCAATTAAGCATCCACATGACCTGTGTGGTGCAAGCTCATTCGGATTTTGGGCTTGGGCCTTCATCGTCTACCATAAATGAAGATTGTCGATTAACAATAGCAATCTACAAGCTCTTTACCACACATTATAAAATATTGTCTCAAAGGAAATTAACAATTTCATATACATAAATAACGTATGTTAAGAAAACCAACTTTCATGCACATAAATTTGAAATTAATAGGGACGGGACGAGATGGGCATGATTGAAAATCTTCATCTCAATCACATCCTACTTAAGATCGGAATGGGACGGGATGGGGATACGTTTTATCAACCCCAAAAAAAATAAAAAAAAAATTAGAACGGGACTGGATCGGTATTGCGGGATAAGATGCTCACCCCTAACTATCATCCTAAGCTCCTATTATTACATACGTATTTAAAAAGAAAACCACATTATCGGTCTTGTTATCATAAACTCAAGATTAAATTTATTAAATCACAAAAAATTATTCTATTTTTAAAAAAATAATTTTTTCCGCACAATTAAATATTAGAGATACAACAAATTAACGTTGCCATTAAGTTTGAAATTATTATTCTACATTCTTTGAAAGTTATTGATGTGTTCAATTCTGATCTTGATGATCTCTGACCTACAAAAATGAACAACAGTTAAGTCAGATATCGATGCAAGGAAGAGTGAAGACTATTTATAAATTGCAATGTGTATTGTACCTTTCTTCCTCAGATATCGATGCAAGGAAGAGTGAAGACTTATAGTGAGTGTCCCCTCCCAACTATCCATGTGATCGAGGGCGTGATGGAGGGAAGAGATCTCGCATAAGATCTCACATGTTCATGACTGTCTCTACGATACTTGGCTTTGTTTTGGACCCAATTCTTGATTGGGCTAAGAGCTGATTTCGTGCGAGTGGATCTCGGGCCTGTGACAACTCTAAGATTCGTTATACGAGACTTATTGTCTTGGGCCAAGCCTTAAGATTCATGCTTCTTGGGCTGGTGTATCTTAGGCCTGAGCACCTGACTTACAAATTGAACAGTAGTTTGCGCATGGGTCTGCTTGGGACTGCGTTGAAGTCTTTTACGTGCTAGGGTTAGCCCATGCCACATGTATGGTTGTGATCGAGTGACTGTTTGATGTCTCATCAGTTATTCCCCCTGTTAGTAGGTCTGCGCGTTGGGCCACTAACTGACAATGTGTGGCGGTTCGTGGTATGTCATGATGGCATATTTTTGGCGCATTTTGGGCTACCACGCCATATTAAATGTTTATACAGCAGTTAGGTAAACGTCAACCTGTTTTCGCGGAAGTTTTCACCTTTATCTTCTAAGGGCTTTTTTCTACTCCATACTGTGTTTTCCCGACCAGGTTGAGCTTGAGTTCTTATTCAATCATGTCAGCATAACTTAATTTCTCGCGAGGGCGACATTAAGGAAATTTAGACTTATTCAGAAAGTCAGTGTTATCCGAGAAGGACTTGACCGCCATTTGTAGGCAATACGATGTCCCTAGTGATCTGGGAGTGTCGTTCCTTTCGGAGAGGGATTATTACTATGTTTCGATGGAGGGGCACATCTGCTTGTACAAGGCCATGTTCGAGGTTGGTCTGCGTTTCTTTGTCCCTAGCGTCATTTGGCACCACATGTATTCTTTGGACATTGCCCCGATTCAGATAAAGCCGAGTAAGTGGAATATATTGGTTGCTACTCTAATTAGGGCGAAAGATGCAGAAATCTACGTGTCAACGAGGTTGCTTCACTCTCTGACTTCCATCAGGATGGAAAACTGTGGCATCTGCTGTTTGGTGAGGCCAGCAGATGTCACGTTGTCTGACTAGTCAGTTTGAGGATCCAAAAGATTGGTAGATGTATTGTTTTTTGCCTCTGTGAAGTCTGGGTACTACTCCTATGATGGTTTGCAGGCCATCCACCGCTTTGAGGACCTCCGTAAGTTTTTTTTTGTTTTTTATTAATATCTGTCAATGCCTGACTCATTTGTTGTTTCTTACTAGGGTTGCTTGATTCTATTGTCCTCACTTCTGAAGAGGAAAAGATGAAAGTTGGCTTTCTTGCTCTGTCGTCGATGCTTATTCTGGAAGTTATCCATCCAGTTAATATTAGGCGAAGTGGATTATTTTCTGGAGAGGCCGGTGACGTGCAACGTGCCCTAGCCGTACCTACCAATCTTTCTTCGAGCACCGCAACGCCGACACCTGGGTCTCAGAAGAGGAAGGTGCCAAAGATGCCTAGCCCTTTGGAGAAGAAAGCCCTGGAAATAATGCTTACTCCCCCTCGTCACTCTAATAGGATGAAGTTGGGATTCACTCCTCCTTCTACTGTTCACTAGAGTTGGGAGAGGGATGTTGTGGACCTGACTTATGTTGAAAAGGAAACGGAGCGGGTGGCTTTGGTGGCCGTTGTGTCTGAACCGTCTACTGTGATAGAACAACATGTTCCTGAGAATACTACTCATGATCCTTCCATGGGTCCGGGTGCTGGAGTATTGTCTGAGCCTCATTCCACCATTGCTGATAAAGGGAAACAGGTTGCTGAGTCATCTCCCTCAGAAGGTGTCAGGGGAGAGAAGGGATTGGCTTCTAGTCTCGGGGCTTTTTGCATTGATGCTGGGGTTAATTCCCATGCCCCAATGGGTACTGAGGTGAATCACAGGGTTGTTACCGTTGATTTGATAAAAAGGATTTTTCATTGTTGGTTGACTAGCTGCCTTTGGAGAAGAAGGATGTGGGGGTGCACCTCACTCGCATGCATCAACTTTTGATGCTAATAAGTTGACAAATCAATTGTTTTGTTACTTAGTTTTTTCTACATGTTTTAGTGTTTATAAGTTGCGTTGTTTGTTTTTAAATCAAGGGATAGCTCACCTGACCCATGTTGGTATGGCGAGTACTAAGGTGGAGTTTGTACGGGACATGTTATTTGCCTTGGAGATGAAGTTCATCGACCAAGAGGTGCAGCTCACTGATGCCCGCAGGGAGGTAGACTCGCTAACCAAGCAGTTGCTTGCTCGGGCTGATCTGGAGGCCTGACTGTCTAAAACCCAAAGGGGTATGACCGGCGCTCTGGCTGTTCAGTCGTCCTTAGAGTTCCATCTGTAGGGGAAACAAGGGAGTCTGGATGAAGCCCAGGTTGTTCGAGCCAAGCTGTTGTCTAATTAAATGATGCTCGAAAACAACGAGACAAGGAGATAGATGAGCATGTTGCATTTTCTAAGCCCCCGTTGAACGTTGAGAAGTCTGCTACTAACTCTCTGAGTGCGCTAGTTAGTGAGTGCGCTGAGGTAGTTCGCTTTAGAACCTTCAAGAGACCCTTCCGACGTGATTTTAAAAGCATGACTCCGAGCGTGCTCGTCGTGACGAAGTGGCTCGCAAGTTAGCGAACTATGAGGATAGCCTAGCCAAGGTAGTTGGGGAGCTGGATAGCTCTAAGACACAATGGGATTCTAGAGAGAATGAGTTTCATGTGGCTGTCGGTGAAGCTATGCCCGTGATGTTGCTGATGGGAGGCAAGATATGATAGATTATATTCAGCAACACCATAGGGTTGAGATCTTTCCGCTTACAAGTCTATTTCTTACGCTCAGTTTGAGGAGGCGGATAATTCTTCCCCTAGTCCACGAGGTGGCTCTGAAGCCAATTCAGCTTCATGAGCAGCACAACCAGAAGCAGGCTCTGAAGTAGTCTGAACTGGCTTTAGAGCCACCTCGCGGACTAGAGGAAGAATCATCCGCCTCCTCAAACCGAGCGTAAGAAATAGACTTGTAAGCGGAAAGATCTCAACCCTATGGTGTTGCTGAATATAATCTATCATATCTTGCCTCCCATCAGCAACATCACAAGCATAGCTTCACCGACAGCCACATGAAACTCCTTCTTTCTAGCATCCCATTGTGTCTTAGAGCTATTCAACTCCCAAACTACCTTGTCTAGGCTATCCTCATAGTCCGCCAACTTGCGAGCCACTTCGTCACGACGAGCACGCTCGGATTCATGCTATTAAAATTGTGCCAGAAGGGTCTCCTGAAGGTCCTAAAGTGAACTGCCTTAGCGCGCTCACTAACTAGCGCACTCAGAGTCAGTAGAAAACTTCTCAACGTTCGATGGGCGCATATAAAATGCAACATGCTCATCTATCACCCTGTCTCGTTGTTTCCGAGCATCCTTTCGTTAGACAACAACTCGGCTCGGACAACCTGGGCTTCATCCAGACTCCCTTGTTTACCCTTCAGATGGAACTCTAAGGACGACTGAACAACCAGAGCGCTGGTCACACCCCTTTGGGCTTCAGACAGCTGGGCCTCCAAATAAGTCTGAGCGGCCAACTGCTCGGTTAACGAGTCTACCTACCTACTGGCATCAGTGAGTTGTGCCTCTTGGTCGATGAACTTCATCTCCAAGGCAAATAATATGTCCTGTACAAACTCGGTGAAGTTGCTTTAGACTATGTTCCCGTTGAATGAGCGGTTTTTGTAACGAAAGGAAAAAAACTTAGTAATGAGAAAATTTCCCCTTATTTTTTCTTTATGGTTGTACCTATAGCTGTCACACTTTGCAATTTTTAATTCTTGCTTAGATTAGGCTGAGTAGGCGGGCGTATCTACCCCCACTTCAAGTAGGGCTTTAGTCTGGATTAGAGCCATTTCTTTATTTGTCCAAGCTCATATTCTGTCAACAATAATAACTTAATCTTCTATGAGAGTTAAGTTGTAAGATAGTCACTTTTGTTTGTCAGGTCGTGCCTCCTTAGTGACATAATTATTGTTTCCCTTAGTACTCGAGCTTTTGCAGGAGTTTTTGTAGCATTGAAGACTGTACTTCCTTGCTAGTATCTAACCTTTGTAGTGGTTAGGTTCGCTAGTAAACCATCTACTTTTAGACTGAAGTTCGGTACCATATACTTGCAGCCTTGTCTGTCCTGAGGAGGGCTTTGAATCGAAGGGGAGTTCCTCTGCCTTTCTGGTCTTAGCTCCCATAATATGCCCTACTCCTGGACAAGAGTTAGGTTGTTAAGGAGTCGTCTTCGCCGAACGGGCTAGACTATTTGCATTTATCTGACTCAACCCTGAAGAGATCTTGAGCTAAGAATGAGTAATCTTCGTCTGTCTGGGCTAGATTTCATAATATGCCTCAATCCTGAAGAGGAGTTGGTTTGCTGAGAAACCATCTTTGCCCGAACGGGCTAGGTTTATGTACTCAGGTTCAATCCTTGAGAGGACTTGAGCTGGGAGGAAATCTTCCATGCCTGTCTAAGCTAGGCTGAACAATATACCCCAATCTTGAACATGAGTTGAGTTGTTGAGAAACCATCCATGCTCGAACGGGCTAGGAACATGTAGTCCTGTGGTTCAGTCCTTGAGAGGATCTGTGCTGGGAAGAAGTCTTTTAGGCCTATGTAGGCTAGACTTCATAATATACCTCAATCCTAAACAGGAGTTGAGTTGCTGAGGAACCTTCTTTGCCCGAACGGGCTGGGTTCCTGTGCATATCTTATTCAATCCTTGAGGGGATTTGAATGAAGAAAAGTAATTTTCACCCATCTGGGCTAGATTTAATAATATGCCTAATCCTGAACAAGAGTTGGATTGTTGAGGAACCGTCTTTGCTCGAACAGGCTAGGTTCTTGTATTCCTCTGGCTTCATCCTTGGGAAGAGTTGAGCTGTGAATAAGTCTTCCACGCCTGTGTAGGCTAGACTTTATAATATAATATTCTGAATAGGAGTTGAGTTGTTGAGGAACCTTCTTTGCCCCAACGGGTTAGGTTCTTGTCCATATCTTGCTCAATCCTTGAGGGGATTTGAATAAGGAGAAGTCATTTTCACCCATCTGGGCTAGATTTCATAATATGCCTTAATATTGAACAGGAGTTGGGCTGCTGAAGAACCATCTTTGCCCGAACAGGCTAGGTTCTTGTATTCCTAGCTCCGTCCTTGGGAGGGGCTGAGCTGTGAAAAAGTATTCCACACCTGTGTAGGCTAGACTTTATAATATACCTCAATCCTGAACAGGAGTTGAGTTGTTGAGGAACTCTCTGCCCGAACGAGCTAGGCTCATGTACTTCTCTGGTTCAGTCCTTGAAGGGAACCAAGTTAGGAGGAAGTTTTCCATGCCTGTGTAGGCTGGAATTTATGATATACCTCAATCCTGAACATGAGTTGAGGTGCTAAGGAATCATCTATGCCCAAATGGGTAGGTCGTTGTACTCCTTGGTTCAATCCTTGGGAGGACCTGCGCTTAGGAAGAAGCTTTTTAGGCCTGTTTAGGCTAAACTTTGTTTGAGCGGTGAGTTGTTGGTGGACTAGGCTGGATCCGATGCGTCATACCTTGGTTCCTTGGCGGACTAAGTACTTATGCGGCGAGCCGTCATCGCCTTCAGTGAGGCTAGGTTCGGCCACCTGTGCGCCATTTCGATCCCCGTAGTCGGACCAGATTATCTTAGGAGCGGTGAGTTGTCCACGGTTGGACTCGTTCGCTTGCAGGGAATTGTCTATGGATTGGGTTTGCCCGCTTACGGTGGACTGTCCATGAACTGGGTCCGGTCCACATGTGTGCCATCGCGGTCCTGTGGTCAGACTAGGCTATCTTAGGAGTGGTGAGTTGTCTGTGGACTAGACTCGTCCGCTTGTAGTGAACTGTCTGTGGACTGGGTTAACTCGTTTGCGGTGGACTAGGTCCAAGCCTCACTTAGCTGCCTTGGCTCCTGAGGAGGATTAGGCCACTTATGCGACAAATTGTCGACATTCTGAATAGGATTAGGCTCGGCCACTTGTGAGCCATTTCAATCCCCGTGTTAGGATCAAGTTTCGTTGGGCAATGAGTTGTTTGAGGACTGGGTTCGATCTGCCGTATCATACCTCGATTCCTTAGGTGAACTAGGTTACTTATGCGGCAAGTAGTTGTTGCCTTCAGTGGGGTTAGGCTTGGTCGCTTGTGCACCATTTTGGCCCGCGTATTAAGATCAGGTCTTCCCCTATAAAAGTAGTTGAGCGTGGAGTAGAATCGTTTTTAAAGAGATTTCCTTTATTGATCTCCTTCAAAAGTGTTATTGCTACCCTTGATGCTCCTTACCAGTAAGCCATTGGCTTGTTGGTTCCATCTTTCTTTGAGCGAGAGGCTTGAGCCGATCGTGGTTACTTACCCGATAGCTTCATCGCCACATAATAACATTCTCTAGTGGAAGACTGATTTCCCTTGATAGTTCTCGTCTCTCCATTGACAGGGTACTTGAAACATTGATGCCGTATAGAGACCACTACCCCTATTTGGTAGAGCCTAGGTTTTTCCCAGGAAGGGAACGTCTGCCACTATGAACTCTGTCATAAGGAGCTTCACTAGTTCTTCTACTTCTATGGGTAGGGTGATGCTTCGGATTGAGTAACTTCGGGTGCTACTGAAGCCAACCATCACTTGGTTATCCGATTTCAATTCTTCCGCTCTCAGCCGCATCCTGCAAAATGCTTCTAGGAAAAGGATATTGGCTGAGCTCCCGTGTCCACCAACGATCTTTTGACGCATTATTTTGACGTTGCAATCGTGATAACTAGGGCGTCGTTCTGCAGGGAGTAGACCCATTTGCATGTCCTACTCTGTGAACATCAAGTCTGAAGTTGAGTGTCCTACACAAACATGTTGGACTTGGCATTTCCGCTGTGGAGACTTATCCGTAGCTCTCGGATTGCCTGTTTCCTCGATCGGTATGATTTTTTCCTTTTCTTTCTATTGGGGTTGTTTCTCATCAGAATGTACGAATTCTCCAAGTCTCCCCCTTCGAACCCAGTACTCTATCTCGTTCTTGAGACTTTGGCAGTTCTGGGTGAGGTGATTGTGGTCCTTGTGATAGGCATAGTATTTGCTCCTATCACACCTAGAAGGTTCGCTTTTGATATTGGGAAGCCAATTGATGTCCTCCCAGTTTTCATGGCAGAGAGGATTTTGGCTAAACTGGAGTTGAGAGGAGTGAACTCAGTGAACCTTGCGCCAACATAGTTGGTGGCCTTGTCGGACCTAGTCTTGTTGTCATTTTCCCCCCTCTTTGACCTGTCCTCCTCTTCACACATTTTTTTCCTTTCCCTGGTCCTAGAGGCCTGCTTGGCCTTGATTTTGCCTCCTTTCTTGCCAGCCAGCATCTGTTCCAGAATGATGTACTTTTGCGCACTTTCAGCAGGTCCGTCATATCCCTCGGGGGTTCCAGGGTGAGGAAGTTGTAGAACTGACTTCCAAAGAGGCCGGAAGTAAAGCAAGTAACCATCGATTAGAATCAGCTCGTCATTGAAATGAGGGTTCGTTTATTACTTTGATTAATGTATTATTTTTCATGCATTAAAGTTTTAATAAAATGGGGGTTCGTTTATAAACTAATGTTATTTTACTTTTGGGTTTGGGCTTTTTTTTTTTATATTTTGGACTTGGACCATTCTTTCATTAGGTTTTGTATTGACTAGGGTTTTCTTTTTTTCTTGCTAAAGTAGGAGAGAAAAATAAAATAATAATAATAATACATAAATAAGGTATGGCAATTGGCAGCCAATAGTTTATTGCATTTTTACCCTTTTTCTTAAAAACCCTAACTTGTCCACGTCTATTCATTTTGTGTGTGAAGGCTAGAAAAAAAAGGGGAGAAAGCAAAAAGAGAGAAGATATTTCTTTTCTCTGATATTTTCTAATCATTGGAAAAAAAAATAAACAAAACAAAACAAGAAGAGAAGAGAGAAAACATGAGAAAGATGGGGAGGTTTTCATCAAACAAATCAAAAGATAGAGGTTTACAACAAAGTCTGTTCGTTATTCTCTTGGTCTGCGTCTCGCCAATATTTGCAGTTGAATCCATTCACAAGTGAGTCTTCTGTCTCCGAACCCTTATGTTTATAAAATTTTGGTTTGTTGATGTGTTGGAGCCAATTAACAACTATATGTTTGGGGGGAATAACTTTGTATTTGTAGAAATCTTGATAGTTTTATTTTCTTGTCAGTGAGAATAAAATGTCAACAAGGTTGGAAACATTTTTCAATTATGGGCTTAAACTTATTTTTGTATTCTATCAGTTTTGATTCTGTTCAGTTTTTCTATGTTGTATTTGATTGGGTTTTTTTAGGGTTTATTGTATCATGCTATATCTTAAAATTTTCCTGTTGGCGTCTAGTTTCTAAAGGAATTTACGGTATCACAATCTGAATTTTGTGCGGAAAGATATACTTGTTTTAGTGACTAGAGGTAAATCTGGACGAATGCTGACAAATGACCTGTATTGTTTGTAAAATCTGTAATGTTACAGACATAATCAGGGGGTATGCTTTATATGGTTGGAAACCTCTTTGTGTCTACTTTCTATAGCCCTTAACAGTAGTCAATTTGGAGTTCTAATGTGAGAATTATGTACATTTGCGTGATGACTTGTCAAGCTGTCTAGTTAGGACAACTTGTTCATTTCGGTATTGTTTGGAGGGTTATTTACCCGACTGTTTGGCGACTAAAACTAGGCTAGTTACAACTGAGTTGGTGGTTGTTTAAATTGATTAGAAAGTCGGAAGGCTTGGAGAGGGTTTGACTAAGTTCTTGTTGGGTAGTGAAACCATAGTTGAATGCTTCGGAGTGTGTGAATTGAATTGTTGTAGTGATCATCTTCCTCAACTTTTCCTTGGATGTGGAATGGGTAGTGGAGTTAAAGACTTTGATTGTTCTATGAATGAATTGGTTTGTTTGATTTATTTATTTCAATGAAGTGGTGATGTGTGTAGAAGAATGTTGAAGACTTGATGTTTGTTTCATTCAAGTACACTAAATATGCGGGGATACAATACTTTTGGTATAGAAAATATATAATGATTGTGTGTTGGTTCAGAATTGGTATTGTTGTCTTGTTAGCTTGTGGCATCATGTAGAATGAACTGTGCAGTTTGGGTTGAATGTATTATTACTCATGTTCAGATTGTCAACACTATATTGTCTGAATTATTTTTCTTTACATATACACGAATGGAGGCAATGACTACTAAAGATTATGGCACTAGTACTGATTGTGTAGTTTGGATTGTTAAGCAAATTGACTTGCTAAAAAGTATCATCGTATTGATTAGGTTTGATCCCTGTTGTGTTATGGAAAATTTATTTATGAAAAATGCTACTTTTCCCAAAAGAATAGGTTAATATTGTGGTTGACAAAGTGTCACCACAAAAGAGTTTTGAGTTTTAGTTGATTTTTTTATGCTCTTTTCCACAACTCCAAAAAAAAAGTGAAAAAAATTTATTTTAGTATACAAACTTGCTTGTATACCTGTGATATAATTTTGGTATGCAAACTTGCTTGCATATCGGGTACGTCGTTCCATGTGAGTTCGGTAGCACGTGTTGTATTTAGGAAATGCTTGTCATGGATCAAACTTCGGGTGAGATGACATGTTTCTCGATGTGACACCCTACTTGGAACATGTACGCTCCGAGTGGTTTAAAGGCAAGGGAGGCACACTTGGGTGAGGTGTGTTCGGCACAAGGAGGATAGTGCAATTGTGGAAAAAGAAGCAAGATTTTTGTGTATGTGCATGATTGCCTTAAGGGAAGAAACTAAATGCTCATTCAACCATTGAATAAAAACTATATGTCTTCCTAAAGGTAGAAAATGTGTTTTGTTGATATTTTAATAATACTCTATTATGACTACGATTGGTATCGTTGTTTGAAAATAAATTGCATTTATGAGAATTAATAACTCATAAAATTTATCTGTTTGTTTCTAACCATTTTGTGCAGGATGGTAAGTCTACTAACAATTTTTGCAGGTCGGACTTACCATATTCAACCTTCACTTTGTAAGTGTTGGTAAAATAAATGTATATTTTAAGCATGATAAACTTATTAGTATGCAATGTTTGCCACGTTGAGGAACTACAAGACTTTGAGTATTATTTTCTTGTTTATGAAATTTTCATGTTAAAGCATGTAAATTATTTTATTTTATAAGGATGGAGATTACTCATATAAGCTACCTCGCTGACCCAAGTGAGCTTTTGCTTCTTGGGTACGTTCTTATTGGAACGTAGCCATTTGGCCTTTCTAAGGTTATAGAGTTTTGAGGCGACATCTTTGGCGATTTATTTTTATGGAGCAGTAATCTTCAAAGAGTTACCCGGTTAGAATTTTTTACTGTGTTAATTTTATTTAATGTTTCCGTTGTTAAATTTTTCACGTCTCCAGATTTGGGGAAGCGGATGATCCTAATCCTACGTGGATAAAAGGATTTTCGTTTCCTCGAAAAAATCGGGGCGTGACATTGTGTGTTCATTTTAACAAAAAAAAAATTTCTAATCGGTTATTCAGGGTGGATTTGAGGATCCGCAATCCCTGACAGGGATGGATTTGCCCAAATTCACCCAAAATTTCCCCGTTGTCGTCCCTAACCGGCCCCTGGCAACTCATAGCACGCCCAACCACATGGCAACAAAAGAAAAAGTTAACATTTTTCCGACCTGAATTGAAACTCGTGCTACCTCAATTTCTCAAATAGTTTTACCTTAGAAACATGGAAATTAAGGGGGATGGAACTCATGACCATTACGACTTGGTACAAAAACAAGAATATAGAACAATTGTTTGTGGAAATGTTTAACATTTGAATAATTCAATATAATATTTATCAACTACTTGAATTCCTTATCTCAAATCCAATCTGGATTTTGATGGGCCATAATATTTCGAAAAATGGACTCTAAGTTCCTAATTTCAATAGCCCTTGAGTCGAAATGTTCAGATTGGGTTCTCGTATCAAGTTGGTATGCCTCACTAGCAACCCTAGTTTCCGAGGGTTGTCTGGTTCGGTATTGTTGAGTGTTCGAGATCTGGTGCTGGTTACCATTTCTCGATGCTTTGCTTTGCTTAGCTAGAAATAATTTTGTGTGTTGGTTTCATGGAAAACTTATCATAGTTTTTTCCACGGACGACACTTAATTAATGTGTTCAAATCTGTCATCGCTGATCTCTAACCTGCAAAAATGAGCATCGGTTAAGCCAGGGACCATCGTTGTGGTGGCCAAAGGCAATTCGATGCTTAAGTCAAATACCGATGCAAGGAAGAGTGAAGACTGTATGTAAATTGTAATGTGCATCATACATTTCTTCCTCCTGTCACCATCTGTTATAGTGAGTGTCCCCTCTTAACTATCCCTGCGATCGAGGGCATGATGAATGGAGGATGTCTCGCATAAGATCTCACCTATGCATAACTGTGTCTCTTCGACACTTGGTTTTGTTAAGGACCCAATGCTCGATTGGGATAAGAGCTGATACAAGTGGATCTCGAGCCCATGACAGCTATGAGATTCGTTGTTTGGGCCTTACCATCTTGGGCCAAGCCCTAAGATCCGTGCCTCTTGGGCTGGCGTATCTTGGGCCTGGGCAGCTGACTTACGGGCTGAACAGTAGTTTGCGCATGAGTTCGCTTGGGATTGTACTGAAACCTTTTACTTGATAGGGTCGGCCTATGCTACGTGTATGGTTGTGACTGAGTGACTGTTTGATGTCTCATCATATATATATATATATATATATTCTGGGTCGACCCTAGGATAGCAGTGCGGCGGATTTTCACGGAAATCTGCTCTACCCCAGACTGTTTGGGGTGGATTGGATTCACCTTAACTATTGTGGGGCGGATTCGGGGATCAAAATTAGATCTGTCACTATTTCGGGGCGGATATGGCCGTACCCTAAATACTTAAACAACGCTAAACCTAATTTTGCCTCTCAATTCTCACTTTCCCCTATGCTCCTCTACTGTTTCTTCTTGAAGCTTCTCTTGTAGAAACGTGTTAAAATTGTATGGCAGCAGCCAGCAGGTGTGATGGGCTTGCGATGGCGATAGGGAAAAGAGGGGCGACGGGGAGAGAGGTGGAAGTGCGATCTCAAATCCAGTGTGTACATCTCTTTTGTCTGATCTCTCTTTCTATCTTGTCTCTCTGTCTAACCTCTCATCAGCACGCCAAACTCCCATGACCTGTAAGTCCAATGTTTGTAGCCATTGCAACACGTTGTCTTATTTGTTATTCTGTTGAAGCAACAAATCTCTCTTTTTCTTCTTCTTGGTCGCCTCCTCCATTTCGAACAATCTATCTCAACCTCTGGGGGGATTCCAACATTTTTGTTGGTTTGAAAAGGAGAATCAGTGGGTCGAGTTTCGGATGAAGAAGAAGAATAAGGTGACTCGAATCATCGATCTTGCGGTCATCATTTTTTTTGTTTGAATTAACCATTTTGTAATTCACAAGTCTCAAGTGTAAAGAAAGAAAGAAATCATAATTTGAGTTAATACATGGATCTTGAATTATTGAATTATCATTCTATCTATTTTGATGTGGATACAACACCCATCAATTCAGGCTTCTTCTTCATTGCTTTCATTATTATTTTTTTAATTTTTTTACGGGCAATTCGGGATGGGTACATGTCTTTCTTCCATACCATAAACCAAACATTTGGATTTTCTATTCACTCGGATTCTGGAATTTTTCTTTGAAACATGCATAAGAATTGGTTTATAGCCATTACATATACTTAGGTTGATCTCCTAACTTTTTTTTTTTTTTTTGAATCTCTTTCCTATTTTTTTACAATTCCAAAATATCGTAATCTTTACTCTAGATCGTATATACTCTATTTGTATCTATTTTCTGGGCAGGGCGGATATCCGCCATCCGTGACGGAGCGGATGGTTTTAACAAAAAAATCTATTCGGTTATTTGGGGCGGATTCAGGGATCCGCGATTCCTAGCGGGGCGGGGACAGATTTGCCCAAATTCGCCTCGTTGCCATCCCTAGCCTGCCCTTGGCAACTCATAGCTTGCCCAACCGCATGGCAACCCAAGAAAAAGTTTGAGTAACATTTTCTTGCTTGAATTGAAACTCATGTTGCCTCAATTTCTCAAATAGTTTTAAGCTAGGAAATTAAGGGGACTGAACTCATGGCCATTATTACTTGGTACCAAAACAAGGAGGCAATGCCTATTTGGCACCACAACTTACACTCATCCACACCACCAATCTAATTTTTACTTACCCACACCATGCACTTTTTGTCCCACACCACCTATAAAAAGAAAAATCTAAATCCTTCTCCCTTCCCAAATTCAAAATGATGGAGAGCTCCCTCTCCCCTCCCAACTTCTTATCTTCTAACCACCACCCTTTTTCTTCTATGATCGTCTTCTTCCTCTTTGATATTATTTTTCTTCTTCTTCTTTGATTTTCTCTACATCTTCTTCTCTAATTTATCTTATTTTCTCCCCTTCCCATCCGAGGGCACCCCTAAAGAATCCCTCCAAGTCGAAGAAGCACTCGATTTTGTAGTCGCCCTTCTCCCTCTTCTTTTTCTCATTCCCTAGGGAATTCTGTTTTTTCGCCTTCGCGGCGGTTCGTGTGAGGATGGGTTCCCCACCCGCACGAATCGTTGCGAGGGCAAAAAATGTGACCCTCGAAGAGGTACTTGTGAGTGGAGGACTAAAAGTAACGGATGATTTCAAATAAGAGGATGAGATAAGAAGATGAACAATGGTTTTTATGGGTGGTGTGGGAGAGAAGGTAAATAAAAAATAAAAAATAGGTGGTGTGGGTGAGTGTAACTTGTGGTGCCAAAAATGACTTTAAAGGTCTATTTTTGTCACAAAATAGACTATTTAGATACCGTAGTTGATGTAATGGTTAATTTGTGCATATTTTTATACTATTATAACCAATAAGGACTCTTTTATTAACCAGGTTAATCTAAAAAGTTATAGGACATCTTTACCCTTCCTAAACAAATAGAAAACCTATTTTTATATTTTTATGGCCAATAAGAACTATTTTATTAATTATTATAATTATGACCAACCAATTACTGGTTGGGTTGGGCTATATAAGTTGATGATTTTTGACATTTTATTTTCTACAATCACTCTCTAAAATATATCTAATGGAGCCATAAGTATTACATTGTTCTTATTATTTATTATTTATCATTTATCTTAATTTATTAATTTAGTTATTATTATTATTATTATTATTATTATTATTATTATTATTATTATTATTATTATTATTATTATTATTAAGTGGGGAAGGGGATGATTTTAGTTCTAAGTAGATAATAGTCATTACCTCTTAACTCGCTAATTAATAGTCTCAAAACTTAAAATGTCGAATTTTTTGAAATACAGAGTCTTCAATTTTGTTATTCAACATTGCAAGCCACGTGACTTCAATAATTGTTGGATCTGTTTGAATTAGGCTATATAAGTTGATGATTTCCGTAAATTTACACTTTTCAAAAACATATAATGGAGCCAAAAATATCACTAATTTGTTTTATTTATTATTATTATTCTTTTTTTTTTGTGGCATGATTTCAACTATAAAAAGATCACAGTGTTTACCTCTTAACTCAAATTGTTAATAGCCTCAAAACTTGAATTATAAAAAAATAAAATCAAGAAAATTTGTCTACATGAATAATACTCAAGTTTTTTGTTTTAATATTTGCAAAACAAAGAATGAATTGAGCTATCTGTCATTGGAAATACATCAAAGCTGTCAATCTTTTCAACAAGTGACAACTGAAGTTAAAGATGCTATCAATAACAATAAAAAAAAACTATGATTGATCATTGTAGTAAGCTATAGCGGACAATAATAATAATAATAATAAAATAAACAAATAAATAAGAACAATTTGATACTTTTGGCCCAATTAGATATGATTTGGAGAGTGATTGTAGAAATAATAGGTAAAAAATCATCAACTTATATATAGCCTAACCCAACAATTAGTTGGTCATAATTAGAATAATTAATAAAAAAATATTTTGTTGGTCATAAAAGTATAAAAGTAGGTTTTCTATTGTTTAGAAAGGGTAAAATGTCTTCTAACATTATTGGTTAATCTGAGTTAATAAAAGAGTTTTTGTTGGTCATAAAAGTAGGCACAAATTAACCATTACATCAACTATGGTATCTAAATGGTCTAATATATAAAAATATATGCCTTAAAAGTCATTTTCCGACAATTGTTTGTAGAAATGTTTAACATTTGAATAATTCAATATAAATTACTTAATATGGGAAAGAAATTTATCTTACTACTTGAATTCCTTATCTCAAATCCAATGTGGATTTTGATGGGCCATAATATTTCAAAAAATGGACTCTCAATTCCTAATTTCAATAGCCCTTGAGTTGAAATGTTCAGATTAGGTTCTCCTATCGAGTTGGCCTGCCTCACTAGCAGCCCTAGGATCCGTTTCTTTTAAATCTTAGAACCCCATACAATCATTGAAGATCATCCAGGTTCTGGTTTAAGACGATTCCAACTTGAATCCTAATTGTCTAGCAATCCCCACAAATGTTGAGAAAACAGCAAAACTAACTTAACAGGTGGTGAGACGTGCCCGCTACTGGTGTCGCCACGCATTCCTATTCCTCATGCGACTATCAATCTCATCCCGCCAACTGTGTCACATGCACACACAAACTTGGTCACCGCCTCCTCCTACACGACCAGTCTCATCTCTCAAACTCTCCATTATCACTCTTTCTTGTCTTAGAGACTCAGAAAAAAAAAAAAAAAAAAAAAAATGCTTCATGGAGCTACCACTTGTGCATTTTCTCTGCCTACCTCCACCAATGTACAACAACAAGTTGATAATCTGAATCCCCGCCTCTTCATTAACCCTCGTTTCCAACAAAGGAGAAATGGCTTTGGAGGAAATGCTCGAGGGGTTGCTATAGTATCATCAGCTTCTAATAATAATAATGATCAAAAGGGTAGTAGTAGTAGTAATCGCCCAGTTACAGGCGTAGTTTTTGAGCCATTTGAAGAAGTCAAAAACGATCATTTTATGGTTCCATCTGTTCCTCAACAATCCCTTGCTCGACATCATTTCATCGATGAATCTCAGACCGCACTCAATCAACAGATCAAGTTGGTATCTTTGCACTTTGCTTTTCTATCTATCTATCTCTTTTCTTCCTTCTCTAATTGCATTCTTATTCTTCCAGTGTGGAATACAATGTCTCTTATGTGTACCATGCCATGTACGCTTATTTCGACAGAGACGATGTCGCGCTCAAAGGCTTTGCAAAGTAATCTCCTCTCTTCTCTATTCATCAGATTATTAACACATCCCAATTTGTTTGGTTATTCAGTATGGACATTAGCTAATTAATAATGTTTGTGAATTTAATTAACTTGATCAATATCAGATTCTTCAAGGAATCAAGTGCAGAGGAAAGGGGTCATGCTGAAAAACTCATGGAGTATCAGGTGCTTTTTTTTTTCTATTTCCAAATTACTCTAATTTTATGTGTATATTAGGATTTAGGGATTACTTAATAATTTCAGTGATTCCGCAGAATAAGAGAGGAGGGAGAGTGAAGCTGCAGTCAATAGTCATGCCACTCAGTGAATTTGATCATGCTGAAAAGGGAGATGCCCTCTATGGTAAGCCGTCTCTATGTTGATTTTATATAATGGTCAGGTCTTAAATTCGATTGTTGTTTCAAAGTTTCATATTGCTAAATTCTTATCCTGAAGCCTTGGAACTTCACTCTTGTAAGATTTAGATTAATAGTTGAAAATTGAGTAATAACAAACTTATATAAATAAAATATAATATGGGACTATCTAGTACAATGCTAAAAGTTCTACTTATAAGAGATATCAGATGACTCTCAATAGTCATTGTATTAAGAAAAATTGAACGATAAGGAAAGACACAACGTGGTTAATCTTTTGTACCTTGGTTGAGGATAATACAATCTACGTTGTAGAAGGATTCCCTTCACATATATACTTCATTATGTTGATAAATAGGAAAAACAACAAATATGTATATAAGTTTTGCTTAATCTACGCGGAATGATGACACTAAGAGAATCAGATAGAACAAGGAAAAAACAAAGAAAACCATTATGTAAAGGATGAGTACAAGTGTTGAACAAAGGTCAATTTAAACTCATTGTACATAATGCCAAATGGATGGAAACGCTACTCATATAGATGACATCATTGTAGATGCTAATAACACATCACAAATATATGCCTTTCTGACAATCTGAATAAGAACTACAAGCAGGTGCTAGCTAGATTAGTTGGTAAAGTTTGTGGGTGAATAACCTTCCCAGGATTCAGTACGTCCTGCTGGCGCCGAGTTCCTAATTCCTTGAAACAGGACACTTTCTTTTCAAAATCGGTGACATACAAAACTGAATTGATCTAGTGCTTTTCGTACCTGTCATGATATTGGTTATGTTTTCTTGACCACAAAACCAACTGGTGAGATGATAAACATATTTAATTTGTGTTTGTATCTGGAATTCTGAAAAAACAGTGATGATAGTGCTTAAAGCTGCATGGCATTTCTCTATACCTTTTATTCATGAATGTGCAAACTATTAGGTTGCCTGGTAAGCTGGCCTGGTTTGCTTGTCTGGCCGGCTTATTTACACATTTTGTCCCTCCTCTTTAAAACACAACCACAAACACTTTAAAGAGGAGGGACAAACGAGTAATTCTAGCCAGCCAGGCAAGCAAACCAGGCCAGGTTACCAGGCCGGCTAGAATTTCTGAACTATTAGATAGAATTGTGCAAACAGTTGTTTGTTCACGTCTTGTCTTGTTGTCTATCATGAATGTTGATTAGCAGGCAAAGTTCATCTTATAAGACTTTCGTTTTTTTTTCTTGATTCAGCGATGGAACTTACGCTGTCATTGGAGAAGTTGACCAACGAGAAGTTGCTGCACTTGCATACAGTAAAACACCATCTTCTTGCTTGTGCCTCATTTTAATTTGACTTCACTGGTATTCTCATGGAAAAGACGGTGCTATTGTGCCTCCTGCTTGCTATGTGTAAAAGGATTAGATAGTTTATGGTTTTAACCCATTCTCGGTTAGCCACAAGTGTTTTTTGAAATATATATATATATATATGTCAACTAAGATGAACTTCCTGGAAAACATTGAACGAAAATTCTTCAGCAAGGGAAAATACCAAGGTTTTTATTCTGTAGTTAATACGTACTTATTGTTTGTGCAATATGACACTTGTTTCCCTCTCCCACAGGTTGCAAATAAAAATAAAGATGTGCAGTTGGTAGATTTTATTGAGAATGAATTTCTGACTGAACAGGTAATTTTGTCTACCTGGAAATGCGTTGATATGTTGGCTTTGGGAAATATTTGTTTTGATTTTGACGAGGGTAAATTATATTTTTGTTCGTTCTAGGTGGAAGCCATCAAGAAGATCTCAGAATATGTAGCGCAATTGAGAAGGGTGGGCAAAGGACATGGTAAGTAGGGATCAACTTGAGAAAAAATCCACAGCCTTATCTTCATGTTTTTTTTTCTTTTTTCTGTGATGACAAATCAAAATGAACTTGTTCCTTTTCTGTGTTTGCCCGCGTGCGTGCGTCTAAAGGAGCATGGCACTTTGATCAGATGCTTCTTAACAATGGTGCTGTTCATGCTGCTTGACAAAGAAAGACTGATATAAATGGCAGTCTTGAAGGAAGAAACATTGTGCTATAGCCCAGTATGGACTGATTACTGCTACTGTCCTAACCAATGAAAAAGGTATTTCTTCAGTGTGAAGGATAGTAGATCCTCCTCGGTGGCTGTGGGTTCCTCTTCTATTCTTCTGTCTCAACATTCCAGTTCTGTAATAAAGATCTTTCTTCAGTTGTATGATAGGTTAGTGGTGAGTGCATCCTATATGGTTCTTCATTTGGCAAATGTACTGTTCTCTTCAAGCACTGCTCAACTTCCAGATTTTGTTGAAGAAGATAGGCAGTTCTCTTGAAGGACTGCCGAACTTCTAGTTTTGATGCCAAGACATGAAAGCAATTGAATAATTATAGCATTCTTCGAAGATTATTGACAGGAGGTGAGAAGCAATGCATAATACGATCTTGACCCTTACGTATTTTAGTAAAATTGTAAAAAAAAAATAACAAATAACAAAACAGAAGAACTGATTTTGTGAGAATAATGTTCTGCCTTTCTCATTGATGTTCTGCCGTTTATATACAAGCTAATCACCCAATATTAGGCAACTCCTAACTACCCTAAGAATCTGCAACTCCTAACTACCCTAAGAATCTGTTAACTTCCTTAAAGATATTATACAATATTGATCTAATAAACAACCTTCCTAAAAACAATATTTAGTTTCTAAAATACAGAATTAACATAATCAACAAAATATTCATAATACCCCCTCAAGTTGGTGCATGGAGATTCCGTATGCCCAACTTGCGAAGTAGATGCTCATATTGTCGTTTGTCCAACGCTTTTGTGAAAATGTCAGTGAGTTGTGCATTGGACGGGACAAAGGTGGGATTGATATTTTCGGCAACAATTTCATCACGGATAAAGTGACAATCGACCTCAATATGTTTTGTCCGTTCATGAAATACAGGATTTTGAGATATATGGAGAGCCGCCTGACTATCACAATGTAGAGACATAAGACGTGTATGGGGCATCCCGAGGTTAGCTAAAATAGATTTTAGCCATTTCAACTCACACGTAGTCATAGCCATAGACCGGTATTCCGCCTCTGCGGAGGAACGGGATACTGTATGTTGCTTCTTCGTCTTCCAAGATACCGGCGAGTCCCCAAGAAACACCAACCAACCAGTGAGGGACCGCCTAGTCACACCACCCATGTAATTGCATGTCACACTTACTACGCAAATGTATACCTTGACCCGGATTACCTTTTAAGTACCGGAC